>OY754331.1:72511711-77311711 GCA_963573305.1 Pyrrhosoma nymphula
ATGTTGCATGTTTGTGTGCACGTATTGCAGAGAGGTCTCGGTAGAGGAGAGATATGTATGAAAAAAATTTACTTTTTTGTGCAGAATGGCGGACGACGAAGGATTATGACGGAGTCACAAGGGAGGGAAACGGGAGTGCGGTGGGGGTAGCAGAAAGGAAAATACCCCGGGGCGATAATGCATGGGGAATGAGAAATTCGAACGAAGGAAAGTAAAGGTAGGTCCACGTTGAACACAAACATATGACTTAAGAACGCAACTCCAGACGGGAGAACTTAAGCTCGTGAATCAGATAGAGAGCATTCATAACGCTCCCTGAAAATATAACATATCGAAAGATATATTGTAGCCCGAATATGTAACTTTCATCTCTTAACAGTCACGAAGCGGAACGATTTTTTAAGCTGACCAATCAGTAGGTGCCCAAGGCAGGAAGGCATGCACCACCGACGTCAATAAAATGAATTGCAAGGGTAATAAAAGCTACTTGAGTTGGAATCGCTTTTCATTGAAATGGTTCGTGAGCCGTACTTTTACATCGGATAGAATTAGATTGCAATTTTAAAATCTTAATCATTCTTTGGTCCTAGGGAGTTACAGAAGAAAAACTCCATCGGTCAACTAAAGGAAAGAGAGGAATAATTCCATTAGTTGTTTTGACGATACAGGTGATTGTAGTCTGAGCTTAAGTAACAATATTCTTACGTTATGTTCCAATGCTCAAGTCGAAAGGGCCTTAAAAGGTGAATAGTTGACAGGTCGACAGGGCAGGTTGGAATGAGGGGTGGTAGGAGGGACCAGGCTGGGGGTACCATGTATAGACTGGCGCGATGGCGTGTCTGCGCAAGGTGGAGACATGAGCATAGGGGAGAGTGAAGGGGGGCGGCGGCTGCCCCCGAGGCTTTGTACCCACTCCCCACCGAGCCTACCCGCCTCACATACTCCCCGCATCCGTAGCCTGGGGCTAGGGAAGATGGAATTGCAAAGGGAGGAGTTCGGCGTTCCTCCGCAGGTCCGTGAACAAGCTCCGGAGCCCTTCGGCTGCATCCTCGTGACGCTAGAGGTGGGGGAGACATAACCAGTAACCACGTTTGTTGCCGCAGTATTAGGTAAAAAAAGCAATAGTAATACAACATGATTAAGTGGCAGTAAGAGACAGTAAAGAGCAATCTATATTAGTAATACAGTAGCATTAAAATTACTATTGAAGTAGTATGAAGTGACAATCGACCCAATTAGCTCCTAAAGGAGAAGGGAGACATCCAAGGCCCCACAGGGAAGCGTAATTGGCCCTTATTACAATTATTTTGTATCAACCTCATCAACTCCATAATTACTCAGAATAATAGATTGTTTGCTGACTAGGTGGTCATAAACTGAGAAATCAACACAAAACCTGACTTGGGAGGCCCTTTTGTTTGATCTTGAGAGCGCCATGTACTTGCTTTCTTTGGAGGGGCATCCAACTTAATCAAAGAACATACACTACGATACAATTCACTTCGACAACACCGAAAATGCAACAACTATGAAAAGGGGGAAAGGGTAGGAGCGTAGCGGATGAGTCGTGTACCTGGGTGTCACAATAGCCCCATGCCTTTTATTGGGAAAACACGCTTAAAAATTTGTGGCGCTTCATTAAAGACAATAGTTCTTCGACTAAATTATTGGATGGTCCACGGTCGAAAATTTTGAAGGAGAAAATTATCTCTCTCTCGTTATTCCACATTTTTTATTAAGCTGTGAGCATTTGAGACGCAACAGAAAGATTAATTTTGCGAACTCAACCAAATAAAAAGGGCAGCTGCGTGTTCTTTTCTTAATTCCTACGAGGGTACAGGAAGTGTGCGAAAACAAAAGTGACTATTAAAAGATAGGGAGCCAACTGAGACTCCAAAGTTACACGTTTGGCTAGTGTTACTGGAAAAATTTAGATCATACAAATTCTAGGTCAACAATACGGATATTATTTTCACCCCTTCACCACATATTCATGGCAGAAAAAAAGAGAACAAAATGTAAGAGATACACAGTGGAATCGATACATACAGGAATAAATCCTTCCTGAGTAGCATTTATGGCTATAACGAAGGCAGACAGAGAAATTAATTCCATAAAAATGTGCCTCACTAAACATCCTTTACCTGCTCAATTCCTATTTCTCATACAATTACTCTTCATGGCCGCTGCCCTAACAGAATCTGTCTCACTCGATAGAACTGACTGTCAGGGTAGTCTATATCTGTATCGCAGCCCTTCCAGGCTCATGAGTTAATTATAACTTTACACATGAAATTATCTCTTTAAACATTAAACAAAGAGATTAGGTTGGGAAAAGTAAAAGCAAAAACATCGAAAAAGAAGTTCAACTGATGAAACATAATGCGCGGACGTGCTCTAGTATCAAACTAGGGCAGAATAAATGAAGCAATTGATGGCAGTATATTAAAGAATATTAAATTAAGAATATCTACTCTGACAGTTCGTCAGAGTAGATAAATAAAACAATGTTGTGTGCGTGTTGCTGAAGTTTCACAATTTATCAACCGTATGATCGGAGTATGAAGATTTCAATAAAATTTGATAGACATATTCCTATAAGATTTAATGGAAAGAAAGGAGGGGATGCTGGGGAAGGGCGGTTTTTCTCAAGGGTCGGACAAGTGATGGGAAGGGATGAGAACTTTCAGGTGAGGGAGTGGGAAGTGGGAGAAGGGGCGGAACCCTGTCGAGAGGGAACCCCTGCGAGGAGTAGTGGGAGGAGAAGGAGGGAAGAATGAGAGTGTTCTCGTGATGGAGTGGGAGTGGTTTGAAGAAGAACAGGTGAGAAAGGGGAAGAGGAGAGCGCCCGGAGAGTCTGACTATGGGTCGGAGGAGGAGAGGTGGCGTCTGAGGATCCAAAAACCCTCGAGAAGGGAGTTGGAGAACTGGGGATTGGAGAAACAAGAAGATCCTCAAGCCATGTTCAAACTACCAAACATACTGACCAGCGTACGCCCCATGTTCTTCGGAAAACCCAGTTCGTACCATCGCACAAGTGGCTGAAATAAAAATCTATTATTTTCACTTTTTATTTGGGATTCGGCAAAGGAAACTTTACATTACCCAAAACGCAAGGAATAACAACTATTATAACTCTTGGTAATTTATTTATTCCACAATATTCTGAAAACAGCCTCAAGGGCCGTTTACTTTAGGCATTTGGTAACAATAATGCAATATAATGTTGCAATAGTGGACGCACACATACAGCCATGCTCTGGGAGGTGAAAACCCAACGGGATTCGAATCCGCAACCCGTGGGTTGGCACACAAGGACTTTACCTCGCCACCACGGGGTCGGTAGGCATATCAGCAGAAAATCTAGTAACCGAATCCATACATTCAAATTTCTTCAGGGTTTACGAGATTTGATTTACTTCCTATGTCATAAAGAATTCGAAGCAGACTAAAAGTTGATATTCGGCTCCGCCAAGACATTATACTTTGAAAGTTAATTCAGCATGTCATACATTTATCTTTCTCCCAACTATATAACGCCAAAGAGGGCCTAAACAATGCCGAGGCTACTAGCATTGATATAAACTAAAGCGCCGAATGAACTCCCTCGGACTGGGTTAGACCTCGTTTGAAATATTATGAATATTGCGTCAAAACAGATAACAATAGTTGAAATCAACAAACCGTTTTCCATGAAATGTGTGAGAATACTTTTCTCCTCGTACAGCAATCAAATGTTCACTTCTACTATTTATTACATTCTGCCGAAGAGATTCAGCAATGAATTTGTTAATAGTGTGATTATTTACTAAGCATTGAGCACAATCTATTTTTTAATCAAATTTCCTCTTAATGATAACTGAAACTAAGATTATCTGCAGATATCAGGTGAGATACTTACACCAAATAAGAGTGAAGTCGTTAATGATAAAATTAAAATAAATTATTTTATTATACATATCTTTGACAAATCTTAGCCAATATTTTTCAATTCAGCCCACTGTACTTCGGAACAGGAAGTTCTTAGCACTGCCAGTTTACCATGGCAACTGTATGACAGAAAAAATGAAGAACCATAACTAAATGAGGAGAATTAAATCGAGAACGGTGAACAGATTTGTGATCAATAACCAGAAAGATGAGTTATTTGTTTTTGAAATATCCATAATACAGTAAATCATTATGGTGATTTGGAATTTCTACTTGAGTGCCATATTATCTGCTTTCTTTCCGCTTGTTCATCGTGATTTTGCAGCATGGGATTACGATTATAACTGAATAAATAGTGTGAATGGTTATCTACTAGTTACGAGGGTACGTGCGCTGGTCATGTTAGCGGGGTCATACGGACGGTGAGCTGAAGCAAGTGTAAAGCGGGAGGAAACTTTTGAAAGACGCAGTAGGGAAAGATCGGAATATAACGGTGGACTAATGATAAGGAGGAAGTGAGGTGGAAGAGGACAAAAGAATGACGAGGAATGAGGGTGGAGAAGTTATTGTGGAAGGAATGATAGAGAGAAAGGGGGATGGAGGAAGAATAGGGGCAGGGGGAACAGGCAAACAGACGGACAAAAGACAAACCCCAACACAACTGACGACAGGTCTCCGGGGAGAGGCTCGAATCTGAGCACTCGTTATGGGACCTTGCGTCGGTCACGAGGGTTAAGCAAACCTTTATATCGCCGCGCATTGTCCAAGGAATTAGGACGGTTCTCTCGTTAGAGGAACAGAGATTGCCCGCTTGAAGGACATTGTCAAAATGTAGGGATCCGATAGATGTCCGCGTTTAGGTTGTTCACGATGTAATCATGAGTACAAAGACTATGCACGACTTCCAGGTAGGAATGGTCCCTCTAATAACTTGATTTAGCCCAAGCTGGGAACACTTTGAATAAATATTGTCCATAACAAAATTTTGTCAAGTTGATAGTAGGTACTTATCTCCAAGAATTTAAAAATAATTATTATTCAGCATATGAGTTAGGAATTAAAGTGGTTGAACGTAAGATCTTGATTTGAACGGTTTATAATCTAAAAAAGACGAGGAGAAGTATATAATAACGGGAATTTAACTTAGTTATTGGAATTTCCGTTAATCTTGTACTGATGCACCTTAAATTGAAGAAATGATTATTTACTTTCTTTCGGCTGGAGTTTCATTTGGTGCCCTCAACAAATAGTAAGATGAATATTAGGTTAAATTTGCATCGCTATAAACCTTAATGAAAAACATTGTTCATTACCCAAAGTTACTCTAAGATATGAAGACTTCTGTTCAATTCTTAACGCTTCCTTTGCGTTGTCTCACGGAAAATAAATGCCAAATCCAGTCATATAATGAAATTAAATTATATTTACGGAGCCTCGTTCAAGGAGTACATATGTGAAATTATTGCATCCGTTTTTCGACTTCCATTCTGGCTGATGCTTAGAAAGCAGCCTATTAAAAGAAAATATGTCAGAACACAAAGTGAAATTACAGTCCTACTACCAACATTAAAAATGGTTAATGTTTATAGAAAACACATCTTAAAAGCACATCCTGACTGAAGAGCATCATCGAGCCACATCTGTTAACAAGCAAGTCACGGTACAATAATGACTCATACTATTCGCGATAAATAGTCGATTAAATTAACTCATTCATAACATACTTGTCATGAACCAGACTGTGAGCATACGAAAGGTGATTTTTTTCAAATTGATAGAAAAACTAATCATAGAGGAGCAAAATAAAATGACGAAGAAGCTGTTTGTATAAAAACTGGCCCAGAAAGATGATACGTGAAAATGACATACGCAAGTAGCAGATAGATATGAAAGTTTTAGATTCATGCTGGGAGTGACGCAGAGATAAGTTAAGGGAACAGAAAAGGAAGAAAAAAGGAGTTGAATTTTCCTAGAATACATCAAGTAGGAAAAAGAAAATGGACAATGAAAAAATGAGATGACTAAAATATATGGAAAATAAAAAAAGACATGTACGGTAGGGGAAGAATGAATATGTTTTCAAGATATTCTGGAGATATTTGAAAAAGTGTTTGAAGGAATCAATTATAGGTAAAACGTTGTTTATGGTTAAGATGATAGGAAGACTGCTAGTTGTGAGTGAGAGGGAGTGGGGTACAAACATTCTATGTTGCATGAATGATTGCAAAAAGTATGCATATTTGAAAAGTCAAATAACATTGTAGTAACATAAGCGTTGTCCATGTTGTAATTACTAATCCCACACCCACACTTTGCCAGTAGATAACCAATCAATCATAATAACCATGTAATCAGGTAATTTGATAGATTAAAATGGGCAAAGGTGAAGAAAAAACCATTTGTAATGTTAAATCATTCGTCATGCCACATTGCTATCATGAATTTTAATCATTGATCGGTCCAAAATCGGGAACGTAAAGGCTCTAAAGATATTATATAATTTACAACACAAAATTAACGTCGTTTACTTGTTCGTCTTCGTGGAATAACGATAAACTCCTTTTGAAAGTAATTTCGCTCTTAAAATTATATGCCTCTCTAGGCAGAGTAAAAAAGTACGGTAAATATCAGGACAGTAAGGACATGCGGACTAATTATAACCCTGTGCCATAAAATATGAAATAATTGAGAGAATGGGTTTTGTTCTACATATATAATTACAATAGTCTTTAAAAAAATAGTACGCACTCTGAAAATAGGGAGGTAGAATTCATATATTTATTCTTGGATGAGATTGTAATTTTTATCTCATATGATTCAATAACTGGTTATTTGACAAAGTTTTCATAACTTTATAGTTTGAAGACTTTAATACCTATACGCGGGCATGAACAGGAAGAATCAACTCGGTTATAACCTGAATCAATTCAATGATCACATAAATGCATACGATGCATCACATACGCACGAGAAGAAGAGTTTGAAAATAATATAAGAACGAGAGACATCAATATGGAATAAATCTCTGAAAACAAATTGCATGGCAGTACACGAGTGAAATTTTACGCTGGCGGCACCATACATGGAATCACTGTCGAAAAACGGTGCGCGCATTCATATAGTAGGTAGATGATGAGTAACAAGCATTGTTAGCGGGACTAATTGAGAGTCTTTCGAAGTAAAAAGGTTTTTGATAAACATATTCCCAGAGGCCATTAAAACAGTTGTAGCAAACAAGCGGTTTTTGCTCTCCGATGCCACTAGGTTACAAAAACAGGATGAGCTTATGAGTCCATGAACCACAAGTACGTTGGAGGAGTTGGCTCCATTTGAATGAAAAATTCATTAGGCAGTGCGTAATAAAATTGAGAATGCATCTCCCTTCCTACGACATCGTGTTATGGGTAATAGAAACACCACCCTTCCGTCGACGAATAAACGTAAAAATGAAAGAGGACTACACCACATCTGAGACAAGAGCAATAACGATTACCCGGCGCGGTAGTCTGGATGGAGCGATATACACTTAGGGAACTAACCGATCCAAGCCGCATGTCTATTGTCTGATTCCACGCAAAACTCGTATAGTACGACCTCCGGACGATAAAGACGATACTCCCTGACGACTCTCTCCACTTGTCGAAACTGTCACGGCTTCGTTCTACCACTGCACTAAATTTAGGTCGGGAAAAGATATTTAGGAAAAAAAACAATGTGAGACGGCTACTGTAGCACACGAAAAGCCGGCCGTGAACATGGACAGTAACATCGTGGACATCCGGTGACGGGTTTACTCGAGGAGGGAGAAAGGGGAAAAGTTTGCTCCGTTCCTTTGTTTGGGGAGGAGAGTGAGGGAGGAGGACCAGAAGAAAAACTGAACGCTGCCACGAGGATGGTGTGTCGGGCGTGGGAAACAGGAGATAGAGGAGGGGAGAGGAGGCGGAAAGAGAGGAGGGAAGAGAAAATAAGAGCACCAAGAAGACAACAGATGGAGTAGAAGGGAAAAAATAAAAGAGACCTGGATACCTTTGTCTGATTTTGAGGGCAAAAGAAGCTACACCCACCCCACTCCTACCTTCAATTTAACCCACAGTTATGATGTCTTCCAATCCCATGAAACATATGCGAAATTCATTGAAGAAACATGAACAACAGCACGCACGGGAAAGTACAAGGAAATCACATATTATACGCAAATACTGGAAATCTAAATGAGGGCATCCGAGTAAAGCGCTAGAGATTACTCAAAGGCATTCTCACTTTTAAAAAGCTGAGTATTCGCGAGTACCGAAACTTTTCATAGATTTAAGACAAATATGTTAGATAAAGACATACTATATGAAAAAATATAATAAAATTTCTCGTCACGAGTTTCCACATATTTTCAGAAAACATTGTATGCGCCCTCATTTGGAAACTATAGAACATCATTGGATGTGATAGCACAAATTAAACTAGTAAGTCGATGACGTGAAAATCCATACGTCACGGGTTTAAATGCCGCCTGAGGCATGGAAGTTGTCTTTATCTTAAGGTCTCATGTGAAACAGTACTCTATAGCCTGAGCATTAGCAGCAAATTCTCCTAAGCAATAATAAGGGAAACTTGATATTATTCACAAAATTGTGAATTGAAATTTAATACCTTGAAGTGACGGTTGAAAGCATCAAGACCAATTACTTCGTCCACAACAACCATTATTGGTCAACATAAAATATGATAATACATATATAAAGCCATGTTTTTGCTCTAGAAGGTACCAAAACGAGGAAAATCTAGCCGTACATTTTAGTTAAAAATCGGTCATCATCGGTTAAAATATGTAATATAAGAGAATGTGCAACAAGTATTTTTTTTCCTGACTACACCCTAACAGGGTAAACACAGCCGTACATTTTATTCCTATAAATATTTGAAAATCAAAACCAAGCATTTTTATTCTTTGCTAACATACCTCTTTGACACCATAGAACGCCTGCTACTGCATGTATATTATTTTTAGAGCAATTTATCAATAGAAGCGAGACGACGGGTCTGGGGAGAGGACTGTCGCAGAGTCGGAAGAGTGGAAATGGGAGCATGGGACAGGATTGCGAGGAAACGGGTTTGCGCTATAGAGATGGCAAGTAGGAGTGTACCAGGTTGATGGGGGGTAAAGGGTTGAAAAGAGAACCCCAGGGTACAGGGGGTGGAAAAGAGAGAGAGAGGATTGGAAGGGCGGAGCCCTGGGGGAGTTTAAGGGTGAGGACGGGACAGCGTGTGTGAGAGAAGAAGAACGATCATTGAGAGAGTGGGGAGGGAAGGAGTGAGGGGGGCTGGGTTCGGTGGGGAGGGAGGGGGTGGGAGAGCAACATGAAGAGTTGGGAACGGGACGAGATGACAAAAGAGTGATTGAGTAGAGGCGCGACTGGGGGAACGAGGGGGGGTGGGGGGGGGAGCGAAGACAAAAAACCAATAGCTGCGGGAGATGGAATGAGATGGTGACAGAAGGTATACTATAAGGAGGAAGAGGGGGTGGAGAGGAGTGAGTGAGGGGAATGGAAAAGGCATGATGGCTTTATTATTTTTTCCTCTCTTTATTTTCCACCCACCCATCCACTCACCCTCATCCTCTCTTTTCATCCCCATCGCCACCTCCTCCCTCCTCTCACCCTCATCTCCCCTCCCCCCCTGCCACACAACTCCACACACTAATCCGTCCAGCCAATTCATTTTTTCCTTCATAAATTTCAGTCCTCTGCAGCGATTTCAGTCTCCGCTAAAACTAGGATTTCACGTCCACGCCTCCACACCTACCCCCTCGCATTCTGAACCCTTTTCTTTTCACACACTCACACGCACACCCTTCCGTCACTTAACCGCCAGTGCTTCTAACTACCCTCCATCCCCCACGCCATCCTCGCAACTAGATCTCTCGTCTAGGATTACACAGGCGACACTTAGACTGAGTTGACGTCATAATCGTCTATTTCGTATCCGAGTTATGAATCTTATCGGCCTCAAAACTGCATTTTGGTCTCGCATATTGTTACCAGTGAAAAAATGTGTCTGCACGATTTATTTTTCTCTCATTGATGGTGTACACATAACTTGCGGACGGTCCAGAATTTCCAATATATGCCGATCCTCGAGCGCTGTCCTGTCTGAATCTTCATTTTAGTTTGTCGCTATACTTTTCCAACTAACTGTATATACAAATACAATTTTCAACATATTTCGAGCTTCGAGCGCCGCCCTTAATGAATCTCCTGTTTAGTCTACCGCAATACTATTTGAAGAGACAGTAAATGCAAACAAAAGCATTATCAGAGACGAACATAAACATAACCATAGTAATATCAACAATGTTGCATACTATACAAAAAATATTCGACCAAGAGAACTCATTAAGATACCCATTTATTGATAATTAGCATAAAAAAGTGCACTCTAAATACCATAAATTTCTGCGCACTTTCCATTGTGTAACGCGGTGAAAACGTGTTCTTATCAAATCAATGGTTCGCGAGTTCACTTCGTGGAATGAAGACATGATGTTTTCAAAAATAAACTTTGTTATATTCCACACAGTTTTATTACAACTCGTCCGGCTTTAACCTTTCCAGGTCATTCTCAAGAGTCAATAGTTGAGTTCTTACCTGAGAAAAGGGCAGCGCCAATACATTTTGGCGGTGATGAGACCTAAAACTAAATTAAATTTACCTCCGAGCACAAAAAGATAAAAGCGAGTTTTTTTCAATATTATAGTGGGATATTATTACCGACATTGACACGGGAAAGAAGGAAAAGCCAACGTAAGCAAGTACTTACAAAGTTACGCACAAATACACAAAAACGTATTCTTCAACGTCCATTTTTCTTTCAGCATCGGAAGGCCAGGACGCCTAATCGACAAAATATGTCTTTTCCCAATGTTACGGCTTGTATTGAGCGTCGAGGTGTACGACAGCAACGGCGTCAAAGCTGGAGGAATGAGATGTCAGCACGAGAGGCAAAGCGAAATGAGAAAAAAAGCGAAGCAGAGATCGATGGCTCACGGTGTAATAGCTCTCAACGCTGACTCCGAAATCGTGACTTATAAGTGTTTTTAGGGATGAAGGGGAAAAGAGTCGCAGTTGATGCAAGAGCGAGATCTTTCTTTCAAGATTAAAGCGCAAAGAAATAATACCTATCTGGTGGTGCGCTCTACTGCTAAAGGAAATTTGAAAAATAATATTTTCAACAATCTTATCATCAAATTCAATAATTAATCAAATCATTCATTCATAATCAAATCCAATCAATATCATTCATTCATTCACTCATAATCAAAATCAGTTCCATAAACTAAGGTAGCCGGAACATAGGTAGCACACGCGGCTTCACTCAATATGAAATTTCATGGCGATAAAAGGTCAGGCTAATACGTGGGTGACTTCAGGGTAGAAATACATTTTTAGTCAGAATAAATTAACAAAATCAAAGAAGAGACAGTGGAGATGATCGTTTCAAGGATTTTTCTTTCTCCCACAGGTTTTCCTGCCTCATTCTAACTCGTGGTTCTGTTCTCTAACTCGTTAAGATCTCGTCAAGAGAATATCGGTATCTAAAATGTAATTATTATTTCAACGTACCTATTTACCTAGTCCCCAAGCGATAGTTGATGAAAGTATTCGCTTTTTTTTACTTCAACGACGGAAATCGGAAAAATGCAGCGTGCAGAATAGATACGACAGATGCCACTATTACCGAGTAAAAGGGCAGGGCAACTGGGAGTTTATAATGTAACTTTTGCATCGATGGTTTCTATGTTGTTAATCTAGAACTACATTACAATCGAACGAAACGAAATTTTTTAAATACAATCCGCTATCTTCCGAATATATTTTTCGGTCATGATTGTGAAACTATAACATAATAACCGCCAGAGTGAAATACTAAATTAAAAAAACAAAATTACATTCTTTTCTTTCCGGAATCATTTTTCACTTCCACCCTCACTCTCTTGACTTATGGCCTAAACCCTTTGACTACCAACGGGACATATATGTCCCAGATAGATGCGACATATGTGCCGTCCCATAAGTATCAATGGGACATTTGTGTCCCACCCATAAGTACCAATTGGACATATGTGTCCCATTGGTACTTAAGGGTACTTATAAAGGAGAAAAAAATGGTAGTCTAAGGGTAAATTCCCGGCTATACAAGCTCTCACGGCAGTTAGCGGTGAACTTTCAAGTCAAAATGAACCCAGATGGAATCAATGTAATATCCGGCCACGAAACTGTGGAATCGACACATCCTTTACAAAAGAATAAAGTAATACTTCTTAATTTATCTCAATTCTCATTTTTGGACCTGACCGGTTTCGATGCCATAACATCATCCTTACAGGTGGACCTTGATGATGTGAAAGCATCGAAAATAATTGTGTGGAAAATTACAAATAATTTATTAACCCTTGCGATAAGTCACTCAGTGATTCAACCCGAAGGTTGGTTTGGATAGTTGAGGGTAGATCACCACGGACTAACGTGACGGTTAACTTGACACGGACTAACACAGACTATTTAAGGGTAGGTCACCACGGAGTAAGCCACAGGCGTGTGAATTTCACACGTTCAGGGTAGGGGGGGCAGTTCTTTTCCCTGGGCCACCTCGCACTCCGAGGATTTTTTTTGTCCGAGGCCGTCCAAAGGCTTCACCCGGATTTGAAACCGGGACCCTTCGATCAGTAGCCAAGTGCTCTACCCACTAAGCCACCACGCTCCCCTTGCGATAAGTAAGAAACCAGAATTCGGAGTGAATCTGAATTACGCGCTTGTTATCGTTATTTTTACAGTGCAGGGAATCATGAAACATTTTCCTCCTGTTCTTGGAGTCGCTAACTCCATAACTATAGAGCACATTGAAAAATAAAGGATCGCAAATAATACGCTGGAGGAAATGTTCACTAAATGAGGACGATAACTAACAGCGGGGATCATTATCGCATTTAACGAACTTGAAAACTTAAATTCATAAATAACACCGAGACTTGAAAACCACACTAGGAACATAAAAACCACACTAGGAACATAAAATACCTTCCTCTATAGGAACCCACAACTGGATAAATTCTAAGGAAAAGGCATTAGTGAAAAAAGACCTATCTCAGAATTGTCCAAGAAGGCAAATGCAGCAGAGATAGAACTAATCTGGGAAATAAAAGAATAACCAGATTGCTATGGAAAGAAAGATGGAGGTAAAACAAGTAAGGGAAGACACATTGCCTTTTCTAAAGCCGGCAAGAGGACGGACCGACGGAAAATAATCACTGCCACGGATGAGATCGAGACCAATTCATTATAGAAAAACGAATTAAAATCCGGAAACCTGCAATACGGCACTTCCAATGAACCGGCACGCAATCTGAGATGATGATTTGTGGCTGAGAGTTCGGCGGCAGACCGGAACTTCGGCATGCAATCCCCATATTTCATACTGTATTCACGACATGCCAAAGTTTGCGTGAAAGAGGAGGATTTAAGTTAAGTTGCCGCCACGTTGAATTTAGATTTATCATTTTAACATAAAGCTTATGTGTTGATCACATTATTTTCCCGGGGCTATAAATATAGCCTTCTGTTAAAAGTTTTGTGTTTTTTTGACTGGGCTGATTGTGGATATCAAAAGGGTTTCTGAGTATTCAAATGAACGGATCAGTCAGTGCCTCTCTTGCCCGTAATGCAAGGAATTTGAGGGTATTCCGGAATTTATAAGCTTGAATTGCATGATGCCCCATTATTGCTCAAAATTCAGTGCTCATTGACACTACTGTCGCGAGATAAACTCGAAAAACTGTAAGGAATTGAAACTTTACGAATATGAATTCCTTTCAAAACAGCTCTTCGTCATGGTTGAAAAAATGCTCGGGTCATAGACAAACATGCTTTGATACATTATTTAACAAAACTTTGAGCTGCACTCATAATTTCTGGGGTGATCATTAATGATAATGACTTTATCTATTCGTCACTTTAATTCAATTACCTATTTTTTAATTTCTTTGGAAACGGCCGTAAAGGTCTTTTTTTACATTGAATATTAAAACATATAGCACACAAACATTAGGGTGGGCCAAAATATCAGTGTCTTAAGATGTAAAGTCTTGAAGCTTAAATTTTTTCCTGCTGATAAAAGCATAATGCATATAAAAACTTTGGAATCAATCAAGCCATTGCAACTCGTGCCGCAGGAGTGCCAAATTTGCTACTTTGAAGGGTGAGACATGGTTGTTTTTCTTTATAATCCGGTACAGATTTTAATATCGATATCATCTACCTGTAAAAGATACATATTTCTATCATTCACATTTTTTTTAGCTTAAGCATTTTCAAATGGATAATACGAATCATTCAATTTAAAAATTTAAAACTCGAAAGATAATGAGTGCGTTAGGAAAAGCCTACAATGAACACGAGAGATGTGTCCTGCGTGTTGTCTAGACAACAGGACCCGGCTAATTTTTTGTAACCTTTAGTTAGCTAATGATAACGGCAATTCAACAATGTTTAAGCATTGAAAAATGTGTAGAAAAAAATAGAAGGACATACCTTTCACTGGGAAAATATATCGATACTTAAAATATGTACCGGAAGTAAAGAAAAGCCGTTTCTCACCCTTAAAAGTGGAGCTTGAAACTCGTATTAATTCTCTTGGAACTAAATTTGGAAGAAGTACTGGATAATAATGCGATCTAATTCCACTTACGCCAAATTTTTCTATTTTGACAGATCTCAAAATTACGTTGCTACATATATCAAATAAATGTCATAAAATTTTGAAAAAAACTTGCATAACAAAGAACACCTCATCAACACCAACCAAATTTCCCCACTAAATAGCTCATCCATCAGGGCCTATTCTCTTCATATGAAAATAATTCATTTACGTCACTTTTAGCGTAAATAGGTATCTCAAAAATGTGAAGTCCGTTATTAAAATTCATACTGTAGTTTCCATGGCAAAATAGGGTTAAAAAGCAATAAAGGGTTAGGTAATGCCCATAATATGCATGGTCATAATATTAATTATATTGGGGCTTATATAAATTTTTATTTTACAAAACCATACTCATCCATATTCCATGATCAAGCATTTTGCTACCATTATTTGATAAAAATTTGTCCCTCAATGTAACTGAATGACGTAATTTCGTCATAACTCATTTAATTTCGGTAACCAGCAAAAAGGTATGAAATCATGAACTTTTCGCCAGTTACGCTATAATAATTCCTGATATAATTGACGTATTTCTGCAGCAAAGAACACATTATTCAAATGGCTCGGCAACAATGTTTTTGCCTGAAAACAGCAAACCTGCCAAAAAAAATTGAAAAGTTGCAAAACTCCGAAACACAGTTTTGCAATGCGCTCTCCAAGCCTCGGACACAACATAAAACATTAAATAAAGTCAAACAGATACGAACAAAAAAATAAACGAATCACATTCAGGTGCAATTAAATATTTGAATGCAAGGAATTTTACGGCGAAGGCCGCAATGAAAAACTCAATAAGACCCACCCTCTACCCAACACATTTTTTCACAATGAAAATTCCGTCTGTGCACGCTTGTGAGCGATGAGGGGGGGGGGGGAAGGGAAAATAAAATGAAAATTTGAGGGGGAGAGTATTAAACCAAACAAACGCGCGAGCCAGCTGAAGGGGCCGTAATGAGAGGAGGAGAAGAAAGCGGCGAATGAGGAGAGAGAGAAGAAGAAAGGCAAACTGAAAACGAAAAAAAGAGAGTAAAAGGGGTTTTGAAGGAGGAGGGGAAAAGAGAATGACGGTAAGAGAGGGATACAGAGAAGCTAAGAGCAGCGTGCATGAGAGGGATTATAAGAGGGACTGGAGAGAGATGATAAAAAAAGGAAAACAGGACAAGAGTGAAGAGAAATGCAAGAGGAGAGGAGGGTTGGCTGGAGTGAAGACGGAGAGCATGATGGGGAGGAGTCTCAGCCGGTAATGAAAGGGGAAGGCTGACTCCTCCGCCTCCATAGCCTTCCTCCCTGAGGGGAAACTGAAAAGAAGGAAAGGAAGCAGAGAGAGAAAGAGAGAGTGAAGGAGAGTGGAGATACAAGTGGAAGGAGGAGTGTGCAAAAAAGAGGGGATGGGTGAAGAAGAAGAGATAAATTTTATTGCTCTGAGACTGGGAGGAAGGTCCCTTTAAGTACAGAGTATCATTGCTTCTACGCGAGAGCAGAGACACGGTTTAAACATATAAAAAGTTGCAAATTATAGGCAAGGCCAGGCTACCATAGCAAAATTATTCGTAACTAGTCAGCGGAATTAAAACAAACATTTTGAATATATTTTTTTAATGCATGATGATAGTGATCACTCCAATCATCTCTACACACAAGACTCAAGACTCTTGGCCGGTTGCTCAAACGTTTAGCTAAGGGATCGGTATTTATGAAATACATGAGTTTATAGAATTTCTTAAGAAGTTGGATAGCATGAACTATCTCTTTCGTAACTTATCCCCCAATAGTTATTCCTTCGAATGTTTGGCCTAATCTCCTACCGCTGAATAAATTTACGTACGTTTATGTTATGTATAAAATTACCTACGCATTTTATTTATAGCCGCCAAGATTAAATAAAGGCGTCATTAGCCACGTCCCATCCATTGTGCGAATGCCTATCAATCGCTGGGACTCGGAATCCGTACCTGGGTACTCCCTTTCCGGAACTTAGGGGTATCAGGTATTTACCCATCGGAGACATCCTGGCCTATGCTAAATTCTCATCAAGATGGTTGGCACAGTGAAGCAATATGCCTAAGTGCCTTAGGGCTCAAAGGGAACTCCATATAATTTCAATGCAATACAGTATATTAAATTCATCATATTGGCATATCAATTCATTCATGTATTCATATATTGTAACTCATTAATGCATAACTTGACCGCTTGAGCAATCATTTCTGATTCGCCATTTTGATAACTTCTGGACTTGGAAATTATTAAACTGGATTTCACCAAGCCAAATTAGCCATAAAGCCTATAAATGAAACCAAATCAATCGTTACATGTTTCTCATGTTGAACGAATGGTTTTACTTATATATTTCATTACTCTGGATGCATATGTGTAACTTCTGTAACCGGCTATTCCATGCAATTATGCTAAATTAGGCACAATAGTTGTATATGATTACCTACCAACAGCGCTGGCTCATTGGAAAAACACTTTTATGCATTAAAATGAAATAAATTATCCAAGTCAATCATTAGCTCCTCAAAATAGTGCTTTTAAAAACGGACCAAGTTCCCCTATCATTAAAAAATTAGTTGACATTCCTTGAGAGAGAGAGATCTTGATTTATATCACCCCGATATTGAGTGTGAGCGAGTGATATGATGATGTGTCAACAGTTAAGTTATCAACACTCTTATTGTAACTTACATTGCAAAAAATACTTATATTCCATTCATTCCTCGTGGAATGGTGCAAATGAAAGGTGAAATCACGTTTTGAAGACGTAATGGATGATACCAAAATCATAAGCAGAGGAAATAAGAATTTAAATAAAATCAGAGACTGCAAGGAGGGATACATCGCTCTGAGACAGAGAGAAGGTCCCATAAGGCAAAAAGTATCATTACTACTCCGAGAGGAGACTCAAGGCGGAAGCATATAGTAGGCGTAAATGCTGGGCGAGGTCAAGCTAGCGCTGCGAAAATGGTTACTAGTCAGCAAAGTTCAAACCAACATTCCATATGCATTGAAAAAATAGATAATGATGGTGATAACTCAAGTTCGTCGTCTCTTTTTTGCTCGTCGTATGTTTTGTTACAAAAATCTCTTGATAATTACGACTTGGATGCTCTGATATTCCATGAAAAGTTAAATGTAAGGGCAGTTATAATTTTCCATCGGTCATGACTACTTTGAGAAATACTTCACTGCATTAATATTAATTTAATCATCCAAAACTATACATTGGAAATTCAAAATAATCACTTCAAACAACAAGTAAGATTCTACTCTAATTTAAAATTAGCTAAAATTCCCTGGGAGAGATGATGAATCTACTTAATATCACTCTGTAATTGCACATGAATGAATATACATATTATGAAGCGTAAACTGTAGGAGCTGTGATTGAATCTGTTATATCAAGAGCATGCCACTACTTACTCGTTATGAAATTAACCAAACCTGAGAGAAAATTTAAAAGATGTGATGACTGATAGTATATCTTCAAGAGATGAAGAAATATTCATGCTAAAAGTACAGATTGCGGGAATGGATAATTTTTACAGCTCCCAGACTGAGAGTAAGATCCTTTAAAGGATCTTACTCTCCTTTATAGGATCTTACTCTCAGGGCTAGTGGAGAAGTAATGATACTTCCAGAGTATCATTACTTCTCCACTAGCTCAAACCACGGTTTAGACATGAAAAAGGTAAGTAGGATAGGCAAGCCAATGCTAAAATTGCAAAATTTGCCGCCAGTCAGAATATAGGAGTAAAAAATGTACGATTTTAAATTCGATGACAACCTTGATGACTAAGAAAAATCTGGCCTTTTATAAACTCATGTATTTGATGCACTCATTCCAGATGAGTCTCCTAATAACAGTAAATTATTTACAGACCAACGATAATCACCCCTTCGAGGATTACATATCACAGAATGCAGATACATACAATCTCTCGTTCAAAGCAAACACTGAAACCTCAAAGTGTGCACACCAAAAAACGAATGGCGTTTCACTCACGCTGCAGCATTAACTTTAATTTCTGAAGCAATGAATTTATGTAACTTGAGATCGCAATAAAGATTTAATTTTGGTCAGCAATGGTGAAGGACAATGATGAAATTATATTTTTTTAATTGTGAACAATAGTAGTAGAAGTTGAAGTTCAGGACTGCAAATACAACAAAGATTTAACTCTACGACAAGAAAAGAGATTTAATCAGGAATCGCTGAGCGGTGATATGACAGTTCAAAGAGAAAAATAAATTGAGTAACATATTTTTCTGAAAACTTACCTACCCATCCAAAAAAAAACACGAGCATATACATCCTATCTATAAAATACACACACGCACGTGCAAAAGTATGAAAAACATGTACAAAAAAATGAAAGACCCGAAAATACGCGGTTCGATCAACAATGAGGCACAAGACACCAGCATCAGGTAGAAAGAACGCTGAGAAAATGAATAACAAACATCCACGGAAGCTCTGCTTGGAAGCCTCAAAAGAAACATTAGGAGATCACGAGGTAAACCGAAAAATCAGAGGCCGGGATGGAAGAGGCACGGGGGAAGGATGGATGGAAAAAAAGTGCAGTGGGTCTGTACGCGGGAGACGGTGGATGTAGAGGAAGGAAAACGGAAGGATGTGAGGCGATTGTAAATGGCGTAGAGTGGGCATAGAACGGAGGGTGAGGCTAGGGGGGGAGTATGTAACGGCGAGATGGCGGCATAGAATGGGAGGTAGGGGAGGATTTCTAATGTACTGGCGCAATTGTGAGAGCAAGAATTTTCAGAGATGTTTCTTCTGGGCTGAGGGATCCATGAGAAAGCTTTGGCTCCTGCCCCCACTCCCTATTTTCATCTCCGGCCGCGTACAAACGCACAGACAAACATATACACAGAGAAGAGCTGAAGGAGAGTAGTATATAGGAAGAGGCACAGGAGGGAATAGAAGGATAAAAGACGGAGCTATCAAGTTGGTGTGTTGGTTAGCTAACTAGCTTCCCATCACAAATACCTGGGTTCGAGTCCCGGAGTTGGTGAAGATATTTCAGGGCGATTTCGTTCCCTACTTGGGTGATAGGGGGATAAAACGTCAAAATTACGACTCTGGCCGTCAGGTGGGACGTCTTATGTTAGGTGGATATCGATGCAGGGATGCTCTCAAACTTTTCTCCACTATCGCAAATTACCCTTGTCTTACCAGCATATCCATCTCTCCTTGTCTACCCTCTGTGTAGTCTGTTGTCTATCAACTCCGAAAATTATTAACCAACTTTCGGTCCAAAAATGTTCGTAGAAGATAGGATTATGAACGAGGAAACAGTATTTGAAAACATTATTGTGGAGCGTGGCATTCCATGTATCAAAATCATACACCAGAAAAGAATAGAAGCATTTGAAACATGGTGTTAGAGGAGGATGCTGAAACTAGGCTACGGATTGTGCACACCCATATGGGTCGATGAAGGATATCATTGAAGGAAAAATACAGGGAACAGTCTCAAGAGGAAGGCTAAGGGATAAATACTAGACCAAATTAAGACTGAAGTACGTAAGAAGTATAACCATGGGGTAAGTAAAATAGGATTAGCTAGGGAACGACCGATGATGATAGGTTCAAATTAAAGCGCTATAATACGAAGATGATTTAAATTAATTTTCCTCGGAGTTTGAGGAGTCATTTGGTGAAACCCCATCATGATGATTCAAAATACGAAAAAAGGAAGAAATTGTAGGCGAAGTAACTTTTAGGAATCAACACATTACTTATCCACCTTTGAGGTGCGGTCTACTTTTAGGATGGTGTGAAAGCTTCAAAACCGGTCAGGTCAATACATATTAAGTGCGGAAAATCACGAAGTATTTTTTTCATCCTTGCGTGAAGTAAGAAAAAACTTAGGTACACAATTTTGCTTACTCAACCTCCTCATGTTTCGATACAAAGAATCATCTTCTAGCATACGTTGACGCATTTCCTCTGGTTTATTAAATTACATATTACAATTCCATCCGAAGTCACTAAGCAAGAATAGAAAGAACTACACCACATGCTATCGTGAACTGATTTCATGAGGTCCTCAGTAGCCGGTCGCTTCCCTCAAACAACCAACCAACCAGCGGGGAATACGAGATTTGGGAGAGATGTGAAAGTCGGAACAGATAAGGAGAACGAGGGAACAGAAAGAGATTGAGGGAAACGAGAGAGAGGAAGACTAACGCTCTGTGGGTTTACACACGCGAGGAAAAAGCGATGGCTCGGCTGCGGGATGCTTCTGTATGCGAGTGTGTGTGTGAGGGTGTGTGCGTTCCATTTTTTCCATTCCCCGAAACGCAGAGGCTTTATGCTCGCGAAATCTATAACACACGCCCAGAGATGTGGAAGTGATGGGGGGGGGAGAGAGAGAAAGATGGTAGGCAGGGTAGAGAGAGATGGGATGAGGCAGAATGGAACGTTAGGAATTCGAGCAACGTTAGGTATGTAGCCCATGGAGCTGGGAGAATCGAATGTGCAAATTAATAGCGCGCGGCCACTCGCGAGAGAGAGAGAGAGAGAGAGAGAGAGAGAGAGAGAGAGAGAGAGAGAGAGAGAGACAGATGCTCCAGACTCTGTATTCGCGAGTGTGTACGCGGAGGTAGGACGACGAAAAAAGAGAAATAAATATCAGAGAGCTTCCTAATCCTTGTATCTTCTTTTTTTCGCCTCGTGCGACTTGATAATGAAACGAGCTGAGAATGGAGGGAGGAGGAAAAACCAAGGACTCCCAAACACGTGAGATGTATCACGACGGGGTCGCTTGCGCACGGACAAAAAAAATGTCATCGTTAACGCGAAAAATTCCGAGAGCAAAACTTGGGACAGCTTGCGGAGGGAAAACTAATGGAGCGACATGCATAGCAGAGCACAAAAGAGAAAAAAAACGAAAGAGGTAAGACATGGAGAGCAGAAGAGATGCACACATCAATATGTTTTTTCTACTGAAATAATTGAGCGGAGAAAATTATTTTTTACAAACTCTCTCTAACTTAATCACGCCTGCATTATGACGCCAGTGTGTATGCATATTTTTGAAACGGAAGCGCCCAAAAGATGGGATTTTGTAAAATGAACCGAGCCGGGAGTAAAGAAGGAACAACATTATCACGTTGTGGTGAGGGGTTTTGATCATACGCTCCGCGGGCTGCCGTAATGGAATTTTCCAACCTCTCTCCCGATCCCCGCGTAGAAAACGTCAATTTGGAAGAAATGGGGCGAAATTAACAGATTAAAAGGACGTGAGACGCCAAAGCCATCGACTAGATAGACTAATGCTAGTGCCTCTACATAAAGGTTGAATGAGATGCAGAGAAGGCGGTTCCCCCTGTAAGAGACAACAAAGCCTTCCCTCGTGTAACCTTTTTCCTTTCATCCCGTATATTAGTACGTCCTTCCTGTTTCCTTTCCAACCCCTCTTTTGTCGACGCAAAACGTCGGGGTTCGGTGTCAAGTGCCAGGCAGGTTGCAGCGAAAGCCGCCTGTTTCGACTCGGCTGTGTTATGTTCACATGGCTGGTGAACGAGAGGACGAAAATCCAGCTCGTGAAAAGGGGGCTACACAGGGTGAAAGTTAAACAACAACGAAAAATGTGAATTTTGTAATAGAATTGACAAAGTTGGCGTGGCTACGGGGAAATTTGACATGATTCACAAAATTATTACTTCGCTACACTCATCTTTACTGACGCAAATCAAATTTAAAAACATTTATCGACACTATGAAGTCAAAACTGTGCTAAAAAATAAAATTTTAAAGTGAAACCAGAAATTGACAATCCAATGTAGAAACCATGCTAGATCTAGGAGAAAATTTTGCTATTGGTAAAAATTACTCAACTTAATTCATTTCGACAGGTAATTTAAATTATACAACACCGCGGCTACATTATTGAATCAGTATTTCATCATAAAACATAAGAGGAATCGACATTATGGATTAATCACTACGCAATAAAAATGAAGTTATAACGTGACGCCAGCAAAAGATGATGTAATGTTTAAATCGTGAATGATCTCGGAGAAATAACACACATTAGGTGAAATAACTCAGCGCTATTCATATTTAAAGCCAAATTAAATTATGAAACACAATGATGACGTTACTCAGTAAGTAATTCGTCATAAAAATTGAACTTTTGCCGTAAACTAGAATTTGATGCCGAAATGTTGAAACCAAGCGGTGTGAATGAACTTTATACCAGCGATAATCGATGGTGTAAAGTTATTTTCACCAGTAAATATTTGATCAGTTGGGCAATACTATTGGAGCTTGGAATCCCAAACCCTGAATGAAGCTGAACGAGACTAACCGCATTGAATCAAATCTCAATACCGCGGAAACCACAGCATCATGCTTTGAATTTGTTTCATTCTTTCTGCTCGTTCCGTTCATTCATATTGTTCCGCTATTTTTCCAATCAATACTTTTTAGCGAGTTTGACATTTAAGTGTTTCGTGAGAAAAAGATATTTTTGATTCAATATTAATATACCCATACATTTACCAATGCTTCATAACCATATGAATAAAGTATTCAGAGAATAGAACGGATTAAAGAATTAACAGACAGCGACGGAGTTCATTTTGCATGCACATAAATTGGTTGCGATAAAAAATGGTCCATCAACTCCATCGGTGAATTTAATTTTATTATTTTTCTTTTGAGACATTTATCACTGTTGCACTATTCGGGGGGAAATACTACATCGTCCTCATCTGATTTATGACGGGCCGCGTCCTAGTGCATGTACATTTAATACACCTCTGACTTAATCATACGACACACGCAAATTTTAAAATAACCGGGCGCCATTGCATATCCCAGGATACATAATAACCACAACAATGTAAACGAGACAATATTGTGTTCCGCAGGCAATACTCGGTAATGTCTGAGAGATTGTTTACATATTCACGTAAAAAAAAGTTTTTTGTCCCCGTGAGAAAATCCATGACTTAATCATGAAGTATCGAAATGAACCCAATTAAACTCCACACTTCAGTGCTCGTACGGAAAGGGGGCAAATTATTTTATGTATGTGCATAAAAAATGTGAGAGGGAAAGAGAAAATTTGGAAGAGAGGAAAAAAACAGGAAAAATCGAGCAACGATTGTGACACGCAGCGTGTCACATATGGGTAATAAAACAAAAGAGCTCCATCAGGCGGCGCCGACGGTGCTGCTGCTGCCTTCTGCGCGTCTCCCTTCCAAACTCGACCCCTCTCCGCCAGCCATTACATCACAGAGGGGGCACGTGGCACGATTTTTAGGACGGCATAGGGGAATGGGCGGGGAGTGTTGGTGTTGGGGAGTAATAGGGGAAAGGAAAGAAGTAGGGATACAGGAGGGGTAGCGGAGAACAAAGGGATGTTGTTGGCGTGTGGCAGGGGGGTTTAGGGGTGGAATATGAAAGAAGGGGTGGGATTTTTGGAGGAAAAATGGATGAAGGGCGAAGCAGAGAGATGGAAGTTGGTGGAATGTCGGAGGGTGCTGCGCGGGAGTGTGAGTTGGAAGTTTTTGGGGGTGCGGTGTGGACGCACGTGAGGTGGAGGCAGGGTTAAAGGGTTTTCCGAGGGTTTTGCGAACGGGGGTGCGCGCGGGACGGGAATAGGGTTCAAAATAGGGCATAGGGAGAGAGAGAGAAAAGATCGAAAAAAGGAAGAGAAGCAAGCAGTGGGAGAGAAAGGGTTTTACGGGGGTCTAGATTTTTTTATGCTTCATTCGGGAGGAGGCCACTCAGGGCATTGACATCGACTACAGGGTGCAGGGATACCTTTGTTATGGCTTTGATTCGAGGGATGTTTGTTAAAAAAATGTTTTATCAACAAGAAAGGTTGATTCACACTTGAGTCTTTTAGAACAAACAAATTAACGCTTTTCACAGGATGGATATTTTTATGGGCGATCAAAGAGAGAATTTCCTGGGTGGAGAGTGAATTTTGATAAGAAAAAAGGTACTCTTATTAAAGATTTCGATTTCAAATTAGTGTATTTATTGAAAGCTACATTTTGCCTCATAAATTAGGTAATGAAAGCTGAATGAATATTCCATAAATGAGTAAAGTTGGAAAGTTTAACACATGAGACGTAAAGTATAGTTGATTGTCCCGAGATATATTCCAAAGAGTGGATTTAGCATACCTATAACTAATATGACTAACGAACGAGATAAAATAAAATAAAATTGAAAGAATAATAATAAGAGCAATTAAAATTCTAAAAGTTATAGCAACCTTCTCCAAATCCACCTCACCTCATTTCTATTTTCCACTGGTAATTTTCCTCTCTTTCTCAGAGCACTTACAATCACTATATTTGCGACACTAATCAATCATTATCCTGCCGAGCCATTGTACCTATATGAATATTTTAAATTTCACTAGTGTGACTTTTCATTTTACCTATCAAAATTAACTCAGTACATAATATTTTCTGGAACAAACTTTTATCCAACTTGTGTTTTAATTAAAAATTTAACAAATGAAGCTCGCCTGTTTCCAGCGTGGTTTACCACTTTAATGGCCTCCTACAAATTTCCCGGTCCATAAATTAAGCGGGCAGTCTCGTGAGGGAAAAAATATTTTATTACTTCTTAATTTCCTCTTCTGCAAATGAGAAGCTTGCCTTAATCCCTATAAAACCATATTTAAATTGTTCCAGCATGAAATATGGAACTCACTAGACGTGTTCCTGATAATAATAATTTGTAAATGAATTACAACATATTAACCCCTATATATGAAAAACATCATTCTCGATTTTATGCACAAATCAGTCTTCACCTCCTTATAATAGTTACCCGCAAAATCACATTCATATAATGAAGAGAAATGAGATTCGACATGCGGTAATCTTCTACATGGTTTATATGGAAATAAAAGTTCAATATTTACTTAACTCATGCATTATTTCTACCATATGTAATTATTCACCCAAAGCGGAGAAAGGCATTCGCTATTGTTTTCACGAGATGGGCATCAAATGTTAAAACACGAAAGGGTGAAAGCACTATTCCAATAAAATGGGAGCATTAAATTAAAGAAGGTCCTGATCGAGAGAAAATTATGGAGGAATCATATTCGGGAGAATAAACGGGAAAGTGGGAGGCCTGGGTGTCAAAAGGAAAATTCTGATAGAATAGATGCAAAGGATGAATGCATTTATCCTGTACTCCAGCACTTGGAAAAACAACAGAGACAGTTTTTTGTAAGAATAGCAAGTACGATACTGCTAGGCAGTCAACGTAAGAAAGGAGGTGAGAAATCCCTAGACGAAGGTCTTATATATTTCCATTTGTCAGGCACTTGTTTTGATTTTGATATATACATTATTACTTCTCGAGTACATATTTATTTGAACGACAATGCGGCTACCGCTTAAAATATAACCAAAATAATCGTCATATAGGGGGGAAATGGTAAAGTAATTTGCTTTAAACCTCTAGCTTAAGATTCTCTGGCAATAGCGCAATGTTTACTTTTAAATTAAAAATTCCACTCTCTCACTTGCATGGAATATATAAGCTTAAAATTAAATATATAAAAGCTTACAAGATAATAGAGGAATAAATATGAAACGCATGAAGGTTAATGACCTTTCATCCGCCCTTTCTAAGAAGCTTCTCCTCGCTCCCGCCGATCAAAAACCAAAATGACACCCCCGCGATGAGACAATCCTTCCTCAATAATGGCGGCAATTCGTCGAAGTTCTTCGTGGAGTTGAATATTAAACAAACCCCTTCGCCACAAAATGCGAGAAATGTCTCTCGCGAAAAAAAACGGAGAATGGCAATCGCACAGAGAGAAGCACGTACGTGCTTCACCGCGACAATCACTCATCTCGACGATACCCAGATGTGGTAAAAACCCGTGCTTCAAAAATTATGGTTCCCAGTCCTAATAAAAGGAATAAACTACGTGAGTGAGTAGAGACTATCGTGACAAAAGCATCATCGTCGTACCGGTCCACACACGCTTACATTCGAGGGCAAGGGGAGACATAAAAAGAACGATAGCGTGCGCTCGTGATTTTCGCGCGGCCAAATAAAAAAAGGGAGAAGGCTCCACTTCGCCAGGGTTTACAGCGTGAGACTGCGGTCACGGCGCTCAGCTGCATCACGACCGCACCCCCTTCCGCACGCCACCCGACCGAAGCGAAAACGTGAGGCCGGCACGCACCACGGTGGGACAAAGGCGCTACATTGGAATTCCGCTGCATGAACGATGCATCTTCATCTGCGCTGCACCCCGCAAGCCACTACAGAGGAGGTGTGGCACGTAGTGTTAGGATTTCAAGCACTTGTTATGTGTTTGCGGGTTAACAAGTTTTAACTTGCCGTTTCATGATGATTTATTAAATTTACACGTTCTTTGCCGAGGTAACGAATTGTGCGAGCAATATAAGATCATATTCACCTCAAATTCCCCGTATCTATCTCCCTGATTTCATCTAATTAGTGCAATCTAAAAACATAGTGAGGGAGCATAATTATTTTGTCATAGGAAGAGTAAAGCTCAGATGGCTAAAGTTAACCTGGAGTGGAAACACGCGTACACTCGCGTTATCATTATCTTAATCATGAAATGTTCTTCGAAAATTCTTCGCTTTTTACTTAGATATCCCCACACCTTTCGAGATTTTATAGTTTTTCATGCTTTATACATGTTTGGAGAAATTCCTATCCTATTTCATCTAACGAATCAGATACAATTTCGTTATAACAGTTTCTTTCACATATGAGGTGGATTTCTTGGAGCGTAAATTAATTTGTTTTACCAGCTCTAGCTTCAAATACTTTCTGTGTAACAGAATTGCATCCTTCAAATGTAAAACTACACCTTTCTTTGACTTCCTCGTTAAATTATTCTCAACACGCGTCATGAACCAAAGTTTTTAAAAACTCTAATCCAAGTGTTATCCTGATGTTTGAGCACATATTATGTCAAAAAATAAATCGTAAATTATAATAACTACAGGTTAAATTGAGGATGGAATAGCTTCAGATTTCTCCAAATAATACGATTACGTCCATGTCGTTTTCAACACTCTCAGTCCGTATAATATTTCTGTCATTCCTTTTCCTAAGGTACTTATTTTCACTTTATTTTACTAACATATCTGTCTTAAGGAAACTCACCCAGTCGTCTAACCTCCATTAACTCTATCTACGGTGGTCCCACGTTCTTCCTTCGCATCACTGCCTGCGTGTAGAGTGTACATATGAAATAAATATAGCACGAGAAAGAAGTCCCTTGACTATAATATATCGGCAAACTTATCTTGTGCCGAGAGGGGTCAAAATAAAATGACAACTATCCACTGCATCCGCTACGGAGGGAAAAGAGTTTTAGAGGGTGAAAAAAGGCAATGGGGGTTGCCTAGCTCACAGGAAATGATTTGAAAAGTTGACAGTTTAGGGGAGGGGACAGGGCTAGACGGAGGAATGGGGTTGGCAGATATGAGAGGAGGCAGACGGATAGAAGTTAGGAATAGTAATGATATTTAAAACTTAAAAAAAATAGCGTTAGTGTTAAAATAATAAAAAAAAGCGTTTTTATTATTGAATTTTGGAGAGGGTAACCATGGAAATTCAACGAAAATCGACAAAAATAATATGGTGGCATAGAGTTAAAAGAATCCTTCCATTGTGACGTAAAAAATGCATATTCCATGTAGACATAATTTAAAAGCATCAAGGGTTTGGAGTGAAAAATACCAGGAAGAAAACCCTACTGCATTTCATTTTGATCATTAAGTTAAGTATAAAGATTTCAGGCATAAATACATATGGGTCATTCCTCGCCACTTCGGACAGGAGTTGACCCTTGACCTCTCAGATTTTGATGAAAATTGGTGAGATTGTTTGTCTCACCAAATAAGAAATATAGTTTCAAGCGTTTGCGAAAATCGAAAAAACAGATGAATAACGGACATTTTACAAAATGGCTGTTTTCGATGTCACGAAATCTTCGTTATCATATATCACGGGTAAGAATCTAGGTAAAAAAGGACTTGATGGCTCATTTCCAATTATAATTCTTTGAAAAATCTCAAATTGCCATAAAAAGCGATAAAGTTATAATTTGTTTAAATAATTTAATGTTGAACAATTAAAAGTTTAAACTTTTGAAGTTGTTCAAATTTAATTTTTCTCATTTTTTCAAATATTGTACCTTGTAATATTATAAATGTTATATCAAAAATTTGGGAGGGTGTTTTTCCATTTAAGAGAGAAAAATATTTTTTAATTTTCCTCTGCAACGACCATTTGATGTCAACTTACGAAGATAACTCCACATATGCCTAGTTTTTATCGCTTATCTATCGAATTCATACTTACGCGAGACAGACCAATAGCAGATAACCTTAGATTTAAAAAATATATGGTTAAAGTTTGTCACCAATAACTTCTGAAGGTATGTTTTTAACAAAAAATGGAACAATGTTGTCCTGTGAAAAAAGATCTCTTAACCGATGACTTCAAGTTATACAGTTATATATTAAATTCCTATGCTGCGGTTGCAAAGTAAATTAAATTGTTTACCGATGAAAACATTGTCTTTATTGAATACAAAACTTAAATGAAAAAATAGTATCGCTAAATGAAATGCAATAATTAAAAACCAAATATTTAAGTCTTTGAATAAGGAAAATGTTGTCTTAAAAAAACATGAGTGCAAGTAATTTAAAAAAATTAAAACAAAATGGATCCCCTGCACCAAATTTAATGATTTGTTTATGTGAATAGAAGCTAACAAATACATGACCATAAACCTTTTAGATTGTTTTAGATTCCCTTTTTTCACGGTTTTTAGTCCATATTCAGGCAATCAATAAACCTATCAAATTTTAACTTTATAAGTTGCCTGGAAGTCCTTTACACAGGCGAAACCGACATACAAACAGATGGGAAGGCATAATTGAATTTGTAATTTTATTTTTTGACTCGGTTTTGCTATGCCTGGTTAACGGTAAGCGCACGATAACGTAGCCTTGTCGTTTATTTAACGTTAAATTACAGCAAGGGTTTTGTATAATACATCAGACTGTCGGTCAGCTGACGTGATTGTTATCGACGGCAGAACGAATATACTCTACGAGAAGGCTTCTCGGGTTAACTACCCTTTAAGATTATTAACATTGATCAACGTTTCGATGGTTGACTCAACCATCGTCATCAGGATCGCATATACACTGTTTTCATACCGAGAAAATATTTTACCAGAGATTTTAACACCGGGCCTCAAAGTGGTATCAATGTATCATTCGAATTGGGATCAACATTCCAATGAAAATCTTCAACACATCCGCGAGTCGAACCAGGGCCCTCGAGATTGGATGCCATCAATCTAGCAGTCAAATCAACGCTGTACCTCTTTCTCCAATGTTTCTCAAATTCCTGCTGCTGCTGCCTAGACGTAGAGTAAAAAGAAAGGAAATGACCAGACGAAGAGGGTATTTGGGGAAGTTATACGGGCACACCTTCCTTGCTTTGAGAGATTGAGGGGGCAAATTAACACGTCTACAATGAACTCTTCCCGCTGCGGAGAAGAAGGAGTGGGAAAAGAAAGGAAGTTAAGGGGGGTCGCTTAACTGGAAGGAAATGAGAGAGAGAGAAGGGAAATGACAGGGGTTGGATGAAAGGGGTGGAAGATTTTTAGAGGGGGAGGAATGGCGAAACATTGAAGATGGCATTACAACGATAACTGCTACCATAATTTAGCGAATTAAGGATAATATAATCCTTTATTACAATTTTAAACAACACTTAACGTATAGCTAGTGAATGAATGGTGTGGAAGGAAAGAGTAGAACGAGGAACTCGTGACAGAACGCGTCGAAAGAGACTTTTAAGGGAAGTAATATTACTAGTATAAAGAACAAGAGAGCATGTATGAAGTAATTTATGAATGAAAATGAAACAAAAGAGGGAAGCAAAGATAAGATAGTGAGGAGGAAATATATAAACAGAGCCAGTTTTCTAGGCCTAATCTCAGTCATTAAACTCTTTTAACAATGCCTACCCCGAAAAGATAGGGTGTGATGGATGTATATGTGCGTATTTAGCTCTTAGGACTGGTAATAAGTCAGGGGAGGGAAAGTTGACAATAATAATAATACCATTTTGGTATGAAGATTTTTGGAGCTTCTTTTATCAATAAAGAATATTATAATTGCGTCATTGTTTGATCCAATTTCAGAATATATAGTCATTTCATAGCTCTCTATATTAAATCTAAACTCATCTCACAAACAGCTATGGTGGGGAGTGGGATAAATCTAACACTAGCAGCACATTTTTACTTTAATGAACGGAAAAAAGTGAAAATGTAATGGTTAGTGGAAGCCACCCTGCACATCTGGTATTTTTGTGCTCTTAAAATATCATTGAAAAAATTAAATACTCTGAAAACAATTTCTTTGCCATTAACAATATAGGTACCTATACTGAGTCTCAAATTTGAGGCATTTTTAATGACAAAATATTTGTAAATATTATCAATGGATTAGCATTAACTCTTTTATTATCATCTACAGACTAAAGTGTTGGTCGGCTCAATTTTTCCCCAACCCCTTGAATGAAATAAAAGAGCCAAAGAGGAGAGAATCAGGGGAAAACTACGCGGGCACACCTAACTTACGCCGAGAGTTAAGAGGGGGTGCATTAAAACGTCAACGTTGAACTGTACCTGCTACGGAGGGGGAAGAGTTTACAAGGGTAGAAAAAGAGAAGGTTACCTAGCTCGCAGTGGGAATGAAAATAGAGAGGAGGGGCTGGAGGAAAGGGGGGTGGGAGGTTCGAGGGGGAGGGAAGGAAGACGGAGAAAGTTAGAGGGGGGAGGGAAGGAAGTGGGAGGAGTAATCTGGAGGCAGGGAGGGGTGGTGGGCGAGGAGGAGATAGGACGAGGAGGTGTGGGTGGGATACAGGATTGGAGGCGGGAAATGAGAGCGGGAGTATTTGGAAGAAGAGGAGAAGGGTAGTGGGAGGCAGAATGAATGATGCCGGGGAAACGTGGGAAAGAGAAGAGCGAGAGAGAGGGAGAGAGTTTAGGGGGAATACAAAGGAACGGGCGAGTGGGGATGGGAATATAGAGGGAGCTCCACACGGGGAGAGATGGAGTGAAAAAAAATTCACGGGGGGATGGGAGAGGGGATGAATTATGGAACGGCCGTACCGGGATGGGAGGAGGGGTATGGGGAAGGGACGTAGAGGAGATTAGGACTGGGAGGGAAAGGAAAAGTTGGCCCAAGAGCGGAGGGAGAGAGGAGGAGAGTTTGAGAGAGAGAGAGAGGGAAAAATGGGGAGAAAAGAGAGGACGAATGGTAAAACAGAGAACAAGGAAGAGGACGGGATCTTTGGCGGAAAAATGAGGTGAGGATTGGGTAGACCTGCGCGATACTGCAACCTTTAGTTCGCGATATTCACGAGATATTGCGTTACCATATTCGGTATTTCAACTAAGAGATAATAGGAGATCGGGTTGATATAAACCAAAGTGAGTTGAATTCGCCATTAAAACATAATTTAACTTAACCGAGATTCGTACCCGGATCTCCCAATTGCCAGCCAGGTGTGTTATCCAGTCACACACCATCAAGCCATTTCAATTCAAGGCGAATTTCAGTTGTGCATTTGTGCAACTGCAATGGTAGGAGAATCGGATTAATGTTGGGATACAGTACTGGCTTCCCAACCCGAGGACGCGGGTTTGAATCCCGGCCGTGGTGGATACTTTTAAGCAGGAATCCCGATACCTTATTGGGTGTCATGTGGAGAGCATTTCCAGTACAATAATCCGTCCGTCAGAGTAATCTACATATCAAACGGAAATTGCATGTACCATAAATTTTTCTCACCGTATTAACATACGCACACTGCACATTAATTTACTCTACTTTCTAAAGTGACATTCATGAGATATCGCATAGTAATTTTGAGCCGATTTTCTATGTATTATGTCACCGCGTGATATGCTATTCCGAGTTAGTTGCGATAGCCGACAAAATGAGAGGAGATATGCGAAACAATATGCAATTTGAATGGGATGTGATACGATGTTCGCATGATGATATTGTGAAATCGGTGTGACAACGTCAGACGTTTCGTACATTGTGCCGAACTTGTATGATGAAACGCAATTCTTGAGTCGTCATTCCATGCCCGTTGGAAGTTTGACTCATTCTAGCATTCGGGGTATAAATATAGTAGAGAAGAGCAGTGAGTCAAGCTAACCATTTCCAAATTTATACATCGGTGGAGATTATTCAATACACAATATTATTACAAATATGATACAAGATGTGATGCAAATTCTTTGCAATATGCAACGACCTCATGCAATAAGTATACAATCACAGTAAAGCACCATACAGTCACGACAGCTATGACAAAATACTTGATGCTCGGCGCACATTGGCGAGAAAGTAATTTTTTCTGCAAATCAGTTTATTCACACCTATGGTGGAGTGTGTGGAAGAGGAAAAAAATCACTTGCGGCAATATGACCAAAGATAGAAGAACCTAAATATTGCTGTTTCTAATAAAAGCAGTTTTCTTTAAAATGAAATGAATAATATATTAAATGTTGCTTATATAAACCAATGAATCTCAGAAAAACATAGCGGCGGAGAAGTTAAAAATAACGATAGATGCACTACCGAAATCAATTGCAACTCAGCATAGGGAAGTTGACTGTGTAATACTAGACTGTGATATATTGAGATCAATAGTCTCTTTAGTGATACTAACATTCTAATATTGCAATGCCCCTAGCATCAGCATCCGAAGCACGCTCGTGTAACTTGCAGGCAAAAGAGAGAATGCGTGGTGATATTAATGTGAGAGAGAGAGGATGCTGGTGTGTGACTGAGGGAGATGCAGAGACAACTGAAAGGGCTGAAGGAGGGCAGGATTAATTAGCGTCGCAATGCATTGTTTTGAGGCAAGCAGACTGTTGAAGTCCCGAGGAACATATGGATGTGGGATGGGGGAAGGAGGGGAGGAAGAAGAAAAGGAGAGAATGAGTAAGCGAGTGAGTGAATGCGGGAGAAAGCTTAAGCTGGCAACATCCACGGCATTAAATAACGCACACGAGGGGTTCGCACGCGACTAGGGAAGTCACTCAACTGAAGGGGAGGATAACACTGCACGCGTAAATCTACCCGCCACGCATACGGACTCCGTAGTCTGTCTGGACAAGGGTATTGCATTCCCCAACTCCACGGGGATTGTTTCCCCGCCCGCCTCGAAACGACAAGAGCCTATGGGTGTTTATTTTTGTACCCTTCGTGAAGGAACAGCGAAAAAATTTCCAAGTGCCAACGATAATTCAACCGTAATTGTCTAATTCGATTAACCACAGGTGGTGTAGCTATATTCCATAGTCAGATTCCATACACATTGCGGCAGAACAACGCTCTTCAATGTTATTCAAACTATTTTATTTCCACGACCGCTTTCAATGCGTATGCGTCATTAACTCAATACTTTTTATACTTTACCAGAACTCTGCAAGAGTCCTGAGCAGGTTTTCATTGATAAAGGCACAAACACGAGGAAACTGGTTGACAATTACGTGTCCAGTGCTATTAAATAATTACAGTGTGCACTGAAATACGACTTAAACGGTCGCATTTCGTAATTCCGTTGCAACTTGCTCTGCACTAATCTTCCACATTAGCAGTAGCCAGTCCTCCATTATGGAAAAATTCAAATTTTCCTTATCGACTACTCTTCCACTTTCTGGCTTTCACATGAGCCGATCTCTGTGAAGCATTCAATTTTGGGGTAAAATATTACCAATTTTTTGAGGAAAAATAATTAGAGTCTCAGCGAGTCAATGACACTCAAAAAGCACTTTATCTCTGATACTATGCTCACAAAATCAATAAAAATTTGGCCGAATTCATTTTAGAGAGATGGAATAATTAGTCCGTAACCGTACCGAATAAATGAAGGGCTTTACCTGGATTACAAAAGAAAGAAGAAAGAGTATCAAGGAGAAATTTAAATTAATGAAGATGAATACTAAGGTAAAGGAAATGAAAAGAAGGGGGAAAATGAAAATAAATGAACTCCTGCAATAACGATTTCCATTGAAAGGAAACGTTTTAAGATATTACGAATATTTCCAATGCGCACCCACGAAAATTACGATAATTAAAGTTACAATAAACGTTACTGCAGTAGTGGCCATATTTCGGACATGAAAAGCGTAATCATTAGGTATCAGCTCAAATTTTAAAACCAACGTAGCAAGAAATTACTTAACAATAGAAAGTAATGAAAGGTGACTTGAGAGAACTGAACTCATTTTATTAGAAGATAATAACCGCATCACCATGCTCTGAAGATAATGCAAAAGAAACTGTAACTTTTCCATATAAAAACCCTGTAATTAAGGCCAAAACGACATTGATATTTATTTAATTTTTCGCATTATGGTTAAAATTTTATGTAGATTTAAGCTATACATTGCTGACACAGCTGAATGTGTCGCATCAAGGAAATATATGAATTACGAATACCCGAAACAATTTTTTCTTGTAGGCAATGGAAATTATACGAGAATAAATAGGGTAAGATGTGTAAGTAATATTTTAAAATAGAAGGTAATTACAATGGAAACCTCGCCGAGTGTTACGGCAACGGGATACAGTGGATTGAGTAAAGACGGACAACGCGGACGAACAGACCTAAATTCCGTGAAGCAACAGAGTAATAAAAAAGTCAAAATAAAGCGACCTTAGTGGTTAGGGCACGCCCAGCATACGACCTCAAGTACAATTCATAACCAGGTAGGCACACCTCCAGGGAGTCAAGATAGCAAGCAGGTCGACGAGAGAGAGGGGAATAAATACGAAGAGAGAGAAAACTTTAAAAGGAACGTCCAAAACTAGAGCCGGAGTCGGAAAACTTTATGACAAGGAATTGGACGGCAGAGAGAAGAGACAGGCTCGCTAACAGGACTGGGGAAAACTCATCTGCGGCAGGGTGAGAGAAGAGTAGGAAAAAGTAGGAAATTAAAAGATGTGATGGAATGCGAGATGAACCGCGAAATACCCGCGAATTACGACGGCAATATGAAATAAAAAATAAAAAGAGATGCCGGAGACAATTTAAGCCCCCCGTCAGCTTTTCATCCCGGCGTTCTTAGAAATATTTTTCAAAAAGAAATTGTGTGACTTCGGTGAGTCCTAATTCTGAGAATAATGAGTCCATGCAGTGTGCATGCAAAAAAGAAAGCAATCATTCAAGATTGCGTCGGGAGTTTTCCGCGATTTATAAAAATTGTTTTAAAAAATGTTAAAAACGACCAATAAAGAAATGGAACGAGCCACATCTTCGGGGAAAAAAACCATTCCGCGAAAAGCAAGGCCCGGAGGACTCGATAAGAATGGTGGAGGCTAAATTTGATGTGATTCTTGGAGAGAAAACACGAAAATGTTAGAAAGAACACGCCCCAGTTTTCCGTAGAACAGCATCCCACTCGATCCTAGCCAGGAAAAGAAAAAGATGATGCCACAACGTTCTCTCTCCTGTATAAAAAAGCATTTTTAATATTTATGGAGTACTTAAAATGGTAAAGAGGAGACCGTCCAGGAAAAAGCTTGAAAACAGATATTATGAATGATCGCCCCATAAATGTCACTCCTCTATGACTTTGCCCGCACAAATCCTTGCTGTTGCCTCTTTATTGACCTGAACGCCAAGGGAAAGGAACAGGAGGAAACGGTGGGCAAGAGGAGAGGTCCACGGACAAGAGTATACGCAAAACGGAGATGAAGGTAGGAATCGATACATATCGATATACCGGTACATCCGGTACACTTTTTCTGTGGCCAATATAAGAGGTCTGCTCAAAATGTTTCAGGATGTTTGAAATACGCGACTACCAGTCGCCATAGCGTCGTGCTGTTGGCGGCTATGACTTGGAAAACTAAATCCTCACGAGTGACCTCATATTTGTACATTGCCGTTACATCAACTTGTTGTAGAGTGGCACTGTTTTTGTCAAAGCGTTTTTCCACGTTCGGAAAATTTGTGAACAGTCCCCAAAAATGATATAGGAGCAAAAACAACTTCGGTTTGAAGAAGCCGGCCAGAATCTCCTCGAGAGGGCAAACAGTGATGACACATTCCTTTAGACTATATTTGGAGGTTAAAAAACCTGGGCTAGTGGATAAGACATCAAATCAAAAGCCCAATCACCGCTGTGAAAAACAGGAAGTTCTCCAAAACCAAAGGCAGTACCCAGTCGTGCTCAAACGTTAGTGCCATGTAGACTCTTTCTTTCATTTCACTGATTTTTCCCCCACGAATCCCTCATTAAGGTAGTTTGAGCGAGATATCAATTCACATAGAATTCCATGAACTTGGCCTCATTGCAAATAAAAATATCTCAAATTTCCAAAGGCACCAAAATATCAGTCACTTACCGCACTACTTTTCGAGATATTTACCAAGAAATAGAAGTCATTTACCATGGGATATGATACGCGTATGCACCGGAGTATATTTAAATTATTAGTATTTATTTTATTAAAAAATATTTTACTTAAAAAAATCAGGAATGTATACAGCCTAGATCCTGTGTGTACTTTGTATGTTGTCTCAGCTATTTTTTAAAATGAATCAATTACTCACCGCGATAAGTTTTACATAACTACAAAAAAACCTTCAGTTTTACATAATTACAAAACAAACCTCCAGTTGTGAAGGCGTTTCACATAAATTCATTGAAGAAAAGACTTTCATGCATTCATCACTGCATGCAATCATTTCATGGATAAAGATTGGAGCACACCATTCAAAATGAAATGACAAACTAAAAACTTGTAGACCAATACACCGATATATTTCTAAGGGTGGGTTTACACTTGCAAGTTACTTCTGCAAGTTTCTTCTGAAAGACCTTGCAAGAGATTTAGCTCTGACGAAAAAAAACGTTCACAAGTTAGTGCATAGCCAGTTTGGTTGCCGCTTAAACAGGCAACATTACGCTTCTTCAAGTGACTTACCGAAACTTTCAAAAGTTCTGCGAGCGGTCTCGCAGAGCAGGCAGGTTACGTCGAAAGTCACTTGCTGCAAGTAATTTGCGTGATAAAATTTCCACTGTAAACCCACCTTAAAACTATACTTATCAGATGGAAGTATAGTTTTACTAAGCATGTTTCCGATGCCTCGGTGTATTTTTTCATGCCTCCCATCCATAGATGGAGGTAGGAGGGGGCTGAAGATAATGATGGAGAATGAGTGAGACTGTTAAGAATTTCCTGAGAGTGATAGCGCAAGGGATGGCGGGGTCAAGAGACGAAAGAGCGGCAAAGAAACAGGGAGGAAGGTGAGTAAATAAACAGGAGAAAAAAAGCAGGGCAAGGAAAAAATAAAATAAAACGAAAAGGAAATGCAAATGGATGAAGATCATGAAGGGAGGGAAAGAGAAGGGAAGAGATGGAATGAGCCTTTTGCTTAGAGCGGCAAAAGGATTTCAGCTCAGGAGAGAGAGAGAGAGTATACGAGAAACAAGAGAGGAAATAGAAGAGGAGAGTTACAGAGGGAGAGAGGAGGCTTGCTAAAGAGAAATGAAGGTACTTCGGCAAGGGTGGTTGGAAGGATGAATGGCATAAGCCGAAGAGTGTGGAGCATGAATGATGAAAGAGATGGACTTAAAGGAGGAGGAGGATGAGGAAAGATTAGGAGGAGGAGGGAAGATGATGAGGTGGGAGACACGAGGAAAGGGAACGAGAGATCCAGATTGAGAAGGGGATGCACGAAGGAGGGTTGGTGGGGAAGAGGAGAGGTGATATCCTTGCTTCAGAAGGAGAGAAAAGCACTGAATCATGGGATGGAGAAGTCACGTGATTTCGACGAGGGGTCACATTTACAGACTGCTCTGATGCAATGACGTGTGGCATGGGGTGCTTAGGAGTTGCCAGAACGACTAAATTGAGTCAAAACGAATAATTAAATCCAACTTTCCGTTAGCATTATTTCAAAAATACTAAATTCACTGATGACATTCCATCGCTATTTTTAAAAATTGAGGTGCAAAACATGCATATTCATCAACAAATATATTTTTAACAAAACATTTTCCAGCCATAGGAGCCGGCTGCAGTGCCATTTCCACTGAGTTATCGCATTTTGGCAGCAACTATTGGAGTAATTAGCTCAAACTACAACATAACCCCAAAAAAATAAATACGTACAGGTGCCAATATTTTATTATCATTCAATTCCCCTGGAGAATGCTTCCATCAAACAAGAAGTTATTACTTGTAAAAATTCTCGAATATAAACCCTTGTAATTTCAACAAGAATTTTTTGGAAAAAATCAGCTTGATAAAGTGGTGTTATACAGTTCATATCAAACAAGGACGCGTTCTTCTGCAAGAAGCTAGAATATGAATTAAATGGTATTTAAGTCAATTTACGATGGATCTAAAGTATGGCCATCAGCCGTAGAGAGGATAGGGCTTTGTCCGTTTACTAAAATTCGGTGACTTGATGTCGTTTACGAGTGGGTTGACCAGGACGAATATACGTGTCACCTGGTTTCTAAAACGTGAGTCATTTTTTTCGAATATTCCTCCTGGTTTTCTGGCTACACCACGTAAGCGCAAAGAGAGTGGAGTGGAGTATTTAAACTGAGGCACTCCTGTAGTATACAGTGAAGGAGGCAAGAGGTGTCTAATCCGTTGTTGTCGTGCTCGCCCGTAGTTAAATTGACCCATGAATGCATGCGGAGCGCACCCAGGGGCCTAACCCAACATTTCACATTGACAGGAGTGCCTACTCTCCAGTAAAGCGGACGTGAACCACTCAATGCGGGTACCCCATGACGGCCAGTGAATCAATTCAGGCGTGCACTCTAAAGAGATGAAGGGTATCAAACTCATACACACCCGTGCTATATCTTGGAAACCAAAAAAGGGTGTGAGATGGCTTGCTCACAAACTCACTCAAACATGCACGTACAGCCATAGCAACGAACCTTATTGGCACGTTTTTATGACGCTTTATTAATGAAGATATTTGATATAAGAATACGCTAGATCTGTCAAATAAGTATGACTGAGGGTCGCCAACATCTTACATTACCAAGTTACATTAACCTACACCTATTGATTAAATTATAATTCAATCATTGTTCGGATAAACTAAAAGTTCTAGCGAGCTACTGCGTTTTGTGGAGTTTTTCATAAGCGTAAGAAAAAAGAGTTTCGCTGTAGAGCGTACAGCTTCCTTTTTATACGCTCACGATAAGGGGATATGATAGCTGTAATAAACATTACACCATTAGATAGCTCTATTCATAGGTTGCGTCGTTATAGTCTTTGTAGATAGCCTGTCCCTCGTAGCGAGCAATAATATCATACCTCGTATTAGCAGAGTACCTTTTAAAATTTAAATACCTTGGCGCATAAATTACTACAGGTTTGCTTCCGATACCTAACCATTTAATAATTTGTGGCGCAGTGCACACCTGGAGAGGAATCACCCCCTATGAACAGCCATGCGCCCAACAGGATAAAATTCAGACGTGGATGGAAATTTTTCAGCCCCATTCAAGGCACCCGAAAAACGAATCTAATTATGTTCAAGAGCTGCTATTATAGTCAGAATACCAAATATTAAAATATTATTTATCCACTTAACACTTCATGTCAAGAGATCAGATCATTGAACAGTCTGATATCCATTTTAAGAAATTTCTCGAGAAATCATTGCCGGGACAGAATAATTTTCAAACCTCCTCTCTCGGGATAATATCTATTTCCTTATCACGGGATAAATAACTTTTCCTTGTGTGCAGTTGGATCCCAATCAATAAGAATGAAAGATCAGATTAGTTTGGTGATTGATTAGTCCTCTTACAGCTCATATGCGGTTAGATTAGAATTTTAAAGGTTGTACGACCGTAACAAATTTGGAAGACTTTCTGGTCTCATCTCCAGCGTAGCGGAGAACAAAAAGACATTTTTTGGGTGTCACACGAGTGGATAATCGTTTTTAATTACAAAAAAATAATAATTACAGCACAGGACATTCTCTTCCAAACTTCTTTCCGTTACTTAACCATTAAATAGTGGGCACCATCCGCTAATTTCTAAAATAATCTCTGAATAGGTCACGTAATTTCGGCCCTTGAATAACAAAATGATACTGATAAAATATATTTTTCGGAAAATCTCAATAGGTAATGATGCATTTGCTATCGAACTAAGTAATAACTGCTTAGCTAATAGATACTTTCTTTTATGTTAAATCTTAGCCCTTAAAATTTTATATACCCTAGCGTATGTCATTCTACTCTCATTTCATCCTCCGTATGTTTACGCTTGATATGTGCCACAAGTAGATAATTAAAACAAGGAGGACACCTCGTGGATAACTTGATTAGTTTGCGAGTCAACTATTTCAAATGCTAGCATAGTTAAACGAATACATGTTTTCTTATGAAAATAATGCTAAGGCGAATAAATTAGCTAAGGTGCTTAGCATAAAAATAGCGAGGAACTGCAGACCTTATTCAGTTATTCAAGGATAACTGCTTTTCTATGTTAGCACATGGATACAAAAAAGCCAATTCTGTGCATACGGTGCCTAATTGTTAATGATAGGAGGCTTGCTTCAAGGCAACAGTGATTTAATGATTCCCTGTGTATTTATCATTTTTCTGCTTTTGTGAGGTTGTTCAAGTCTGAAAGTCTTCATCATAAAGAGGTGAGTATCTATTACATGTTCCTGCCAATACATATACCGCAAATTTAGTAGTTTCAGCTCGATTTCTATAGTCAAATAGTTACTACTCCAGACACTAAGAAGTTCATTTAATCATCCAGTGAATATAAAATAATCTTTATTCAAGCGGTCATTATTGAACACGTTTACATTTATTCAATTCAGACACTATACATAACAAATTAGTACCTGATGCCCTTAGACGGATGTGAAAGATTATATCGGAAATACCGACAAGTAACAATAACTAGTTTATAAAAATTCACATACACCATCATGACGAATAAAGCTCTCGTTAGCGTCCAAAATACACGGCACGTCAATTAAGCGTTGAACAGTCCTTTCTATTCTCGTCTGCTAGCACCTTTTTCAAATGCAAACTTCGGACCTCGGAGAATCTTCGAGAGGCTACGCTGCATTAAGCAACCCACCCTCGTACAGTTTTACATCCATTTCTTTAAGTCCCCGATCCATCTATCACTTTCAAGCTGATACCATCTACGTACTCCATCGATTGAGAAAAATAACAGTGCACCCTCTTTTCTCTGTAAAAAAAATAGGAGGGGATATACTGTTTTCCTTGAACGATATTCGATTCCATTAAGATAAACCGTCACCGTTATTAATGGGATAAAGTAAGGGTTGGTAAAAATAAATGAGGGAGGAAGGAAAGGGAAATTTCAATATTTTTCGAATAAAATATAAAAAAGAGCAGCTGGCTCAGAATGAGAATGCCACAGGGGTTGAGAGAAAAAACGGAATGACCCGAGAAGGTTAATGGAAACGAGGAAAAGCAAAGAGATATGGAACGTAGCACAAAGAAAACTGCTCGCTAGGGAACATGAAAAGTCAGAGGAGTTAGATGAGAAGAGGAGGAACCCGGCATTAGTCCACTCATGCGCGAATGCGGCCGGAAAGCCGCAAGGCTTTCATCCCTCCCCTTTCACCGCCTGGGAGCCTTACACCTTACTAGCCTGCGGATAAGTAGAGGAGGAAGCTTCCAAGAAACATTAATACCTCCTGCGGAGCGCTCTGTGATCGAACCTTGATTCCCTTGAAGGAGAAGAAAACCCGCACTCCAATTTGAGAGTTGAGTCGTGAGGAGTACGGTAAATGTGTCGAAGAGGGAGATAGCGGGGAGGGAGATAAAAGGGTAAGCGTGGCGTGGCTGTGGCTTTAATGGCTTTCCCAGAAATCTAAGCGTAAAACCGTGAAATGAACACGTAGTGCACGGAGGAGGGCTTTCGTGTTCGAGTAAGGCCGCACGTGATCATTGCGCTATACCCCTCCGACGGTCACGCCAACGGACCGGAGGTATGTGTTTATTATCGACCTATCAGGGAGCTTGGACGGGGAAACCGGCGCACGGTAGCCCACTCTCCCATTCTCTCACAACGGCAAACGCCATGACCGACGCCCGCACCCGCTAAAGGCCGGTTTACAGTAAAACAAAAGTAAATTAACGCTAGAGTAGGTAGGCAGTGTCTTTCTGTTAGTGGCGACGTCTACAGAAAAATAATAATTATTATCACTCGGGTTTTATACCGGGTAAGGTTGGTTAAATTGGAAGGATGTAAGAATGCTCTAAAATTTTAAAGGCGCAGGCCTTTATCACTTTGTACAGATATATAATAACGTAAATTAACGTTAGTATTGGTTTTCAGCGACTTTCTAGTAATGGCTGTGTTTACAGAATAATGATAATAATAATTACCATAATGACGGAAATAAAATCTCATGCTCGCCGTGGACTGGTGGGGGGTTACAAAAGTAACAAATAATAATAATGATTATTATAATTATTAGTCTACCAGTTAAGCTAAGTTTAGCAGGAAGTAAAAATCTTCTAGATTTTCACAGGCGCATTTCTCAATCCCCTTACACTTCTTTCTTCGTCTTAGCATACGTCCTATTTCTCTTCATCCTATCCGTACAGCCACTTTTTTTCCCTCCCCTTCCCCGCTTACTCAACATCCTCCCCTCTATCACGGCCTTCAGCATCACATTACTTTTTCCCAAGACCTAATCAGCCTCCTCCAAATCTCCTCCTGAAGTTTCTTCTCCTAACCCACCATATCAAGAACTCCCTTGTTCGTATTTCTATCCTCCAGGATTTTGTCCACGCTTCTGCACCATGCATCGTTACTTTTCATATTAAACTCTACGCCAATATTTGATTAACATCCTCGATAATAATATTATTTTATTGAATGCACACAAGTTGATACCCAGTTACGCACATTGAAAGACATTGAGGCAGTAAATCACAATATTCAAAGTCACAAACACTTTATATGGAGCGTATATTACAAGGGAAGTACTCGACCCATCGGATTGGATATTAAACTGTGAATTTCTTGGCGCATTTCCTTAGCAATAGGAAAATCCCAAAACTGGGTTTCTTTCCCCATTCATTCCCAAAATGACCCCACCCTTCCCCACGCGCTCATCCATCCTTCTACTCGCAAATGACACTATGTCTCGGTTGCCCCCCAAGTAAATAACTAACCAACCTTGAGTGGAGGAAAACCAACCTAGGCAAGATTCAAATCCTCTATCGTTGGAAAGCTACCTCGCCGCCACCAAGGTTGGTAAAAATGTTAGCGTGACACCTCTGTTACGTTTCTGAATAAATTAGTGAAGGAATTTCATACCAACATTATAAGTTAGCGTGAAATCAAAACAGAGGTGCAGTATGGTCATCGTTTTTTTCAAGTGATTTTCGTCATTTATTCACTGAATATTGATATAAATCATAAGAGAAAAGCATAGAGACAAATTTTGGGGGTTGTTCGGGTTTCCGACCGAGTCAAACTCTCCATTTCTGCCGACGCTTCGATGATGAACTAGTCGTTCACAATTCCCATGCCCTGAGGATGATGAACGACTCGTTCATCGAAACGTCGGTAGAAATGGACCCGGTTTGACCCGGTCGGAAACCCGAACAACCCCAACATCGCTATTCGCCGGGAAATCCTTAGATCTTTCAACATAGAGACAAATAAACATATTAGCAACAGTAACCGCTTACAATGCTATCAAAGACAGTAAACGCCCAATATTTGCCATTCATTTATTGAATCATAGCAGAGGTGACAAGTCATTAAGTGAATTTCACTTTTAGTGCTTGAGTTAATTTCGCACACAGTTTTTCCATGAACTGGCTTAAACGGCAAGCTAAATAAATACATTCATTCAAAGTTTAGAGTAATCCGATGTTTTTTATGACACAACCTGTTTCTCCCAATCAGAGAAAATTTGTAAAGAGCGGTATTCCCGTAACTTCAAAGAAATTCAAGAAAGGTGGTTAACCATTAGGAAATTTCGTGAAAACCTTGTAATACATAAAGTTTTAACCCAAGTAATGCATTAGTTTCAAAAATGCAATTATATAATCACACAAATACCTAGTAATACAGGGGAGATTGTGGCTTAAAAACAGTTCGTGTCGTCAACGCCAATAACTTTTCTAAGAAAACTAAACCATAAGGTAGAGAATATTTTAAATAAATGTAAAATGAAGAGACGGGTCAAACACAACTCAAAGAAAAGAGAAGACATGCAGTGTTTGTATAAACGTCGCATGGATATCTACAAAAAATACTGCCTTTCCTCCGATGAAGTCCAGAATTCGTTACGAATTCAGATCTTCGTGGAATTCGAGAATCAAAATGTGTGAGAGAAATGTAAGAGAAGAATCCAGGTAATTTTTCGAAGTGGAGTTTCGGAATCAACATTCGCCTCAAACAATAGAGACACCAATGTGAGTAAACAATCTTTCAGCGAGCAGACTAGATTCATATGGAGAATAGTTTTCTCGAAGATTTATCACGGTATATTAAAAGGATGTAAGCGGAAATGGAGGGGAGGAGGAAAACCAGATCATGGATTGAGACTAGTCATTTCTAAGAAACTGAATTAAAATGAAAATTAATTTCACAAAGGACATTCTCACTTAATACAAAGTGCTCTCTCTTATAAAAGCTTTCAACGGAAACCTTCCTACGAAAAGGAATTCGCCACCTCGATTTACGACATTCGTTCCCGACATTCTTTCCCGACGCTAGGCATCAGGGAAAGCACTAGAGAATGCATTAAAATATTACTCGCGATATTGGGGGATAATAACCTTAAAACCTTTTTAAAAGCTGATGGGGCTTTTGGTTTAAATACATTTCCCTTTTCGGGAAACAAGGTTTGCCACAATTCCTACATAGGGTTAGAATACCTGAAAGGATTGCACTGGTATAATGCCGTATATAGGATTGGCGTATGAGGATAATGCCTCTCCATTGTCACGATTGAACGACAATTAAATTACTGCAGAAAACTAGAGGGGTTTTTCGGAAATGCATTACAAAAATGGCGTTTTCGTAATAAGTTAGCCTTTACATGATACCGAATTTTAGGAAAGAAAATACGAATTAAGCAAAATGATATGCTGAAACAAAACACTCATTCAGTTTTAAAAAGACTGAACCGATTTTATAACCCTACGTCAGTGTAACCACGTATCGCAAAAAAATATAACCTGTACTACTTAAACGGGTATAGAGCATAGCATAGAGTTTCAAATGTCAGCTATTAGCTTCCACCATTGCTAGCTCTCGAAAAGAGTTGGTGGCCTCTTTGCAGCAGGGGCGTTTTTTGAGGTATTTAACCTAGTATATTGATAGGTTGTACCCCACCCCCAAGGACCCCAAGCCTTGGCGCCACGGTCTTTGCCCCTAATATCTTCAACCAGCAGACTCCGCATCTTTCTCTTAAGGGGATATGTAAAACAAATACATACACGTTTTACTATTACCCGCTGGCTTGAATGGGACCAAAAACAAAATCACGGCAAGAGTACTAACTCCTGGAGAAAGATGACAATCAAATGCACTGCGGACGAGAGCAGCTATGGTGTGCATGATATCCGCGCAGTAGTGAGAGAGCACAGCGAGCATTTAAAGCACTTTGAGTGAAATCCATTGGAATAAAAAACCTTTGTACTTTTCCAAACGTAATTCATATCTAATCGGTTAAAGCTCGATGAAACATCTTCTGACTAGATGCTTTATCAAAATGAAACCGGTTAAAGATATTAATAGCGTGAAAAAAGTACGAAGTTTTGTCACTTCAACGAATATCAGTCACTTCCACGTAGTTACGCATGAAACCATTAAAATTATTATGAGTGAAGTATGAATGTACCTTTGGCGAAAGAAAATGTGTTGCAGTATCATAAGAAATAATAAAGAAGACTTTGTAATTGCTTATGAGACAGCAACACATTTCCTTAATTTAATGCAGTTATTTGCAATCGGATCATTATTTTTTATTCACATATACGTGTATTAAAAGCTCTAAAGCAGTATGTTCGGTGTGAAAACGTAAGCTTCTCCGAAAGCGAAAATAAAAGACGCTAGGCGCATTATCTTGATGACAAGCGCAACCCCCGGCTGAGCATAAATTTGCTGGTTCGCGTCTCTCCCAGCGCATTCACCACGCTAATTTTGGGAGGGATTCGGTAGACTTAAAAAAACAGGCGATTTCATTGGGTGCGTACGAAACGCCCTTTGACGTCTCAGCATCCGTTGAACACAAGTCTCGAGAAAAGGCTTATGCATTCAGCATTCATAGAATCTCACTCCCAAGCCACAATCAAGGAAAACGGAGAAAAATCATGAACTATTCAAACGCGACGTGTTTCTCAAAATAATTAAAGCATTTCCCTCACCCCCCCCCCCCCCCCAATCCTCCTCCTTCAACCAACTTGACTGAATCTGGAATTAACACAGGCGTGGCCCTTCACTTAATCACATTTTTTTCTCTTCCTTCTCCATCTCTCTTTCTCTCTGCCTAACCCTGAGGCGGAGAAACCGCTGAAGAAGAAGAGGGAACGGGAGAGGAAAGTAGAACATGAAGGAAGGCTTGAGAAGTGAGATGGAGAGGATGCAAGAGAGGACTTTGAAAGAGGTAAGGGAACGGGTCAGATGGGGTAGTGGTCGCGGAGGAAAGATTGGGGAGACATGAGGTAAAGGAAGAGAGGAAGCGAGGTTAAATTGGTCGGGGCGGCGCTCCAAGCAGGGGGGTAGAATGAGGCCGAAAAGAGAGAAAGCGCGGGAAAGCGGGGGTGGGGTGAGGAACCGACGCAGACTTGAGTGAGTGAGGGTAAGAGGGAGAGAGAGAGAGAAACAAGCGGCTTCCCAATTCCCTCCCAACTTCCAAACCGCTTTCCAGCCTCCCACCCCTCCACAGCATCCTCATATTCCTCCTTCCTCCCTACCTGAACCCGCCCCCACAGCTACCACCAACCGCCCCTTTCCTTCCATCGCATCGTCGCGTCTCGCTCCGGAGGAAAACGAACGGACCGAAGCCTTGGGAGCGTGTGTACATCTCCAACCGAGCGTCCGTCCTATTGTAGTCCGCTTTTTGAGCGATCTCCTACCCAACTCCCCTATAGTGCCGTTAAGTAACTCATTACGACATGCTAGCGACTTCTATCGTCAGTCAACTCTAATCAATGAATCGCCATTTTCCGTGCTTAGCTTTTTCACCACTGTTTTATGAAGGTAGTCACTTCCTACCAACAACTATGCCGACAGTAAGAACCAATGAATACTGTTTACTGAATTGTAATAGCAAGATAATTAGAATGACAAAGAAATGACAGGTGTCGCTAGCATGTCTAAAAGAGCTAGAGAATTGCTATTCAGGAATTGCATGGAAACTGGATGGTAAGATGAAATATAACCCTGACTTTCAGGGAGATATATTGTTTAAAAAATCGTTACTGGCAGCAGAAACCGGAGAGCATGTCTCCAAGAGATAAGTTTGATTTTCAGGGTAAGATTTTGGTCAAGGAGTTCCCTTACTGGCGGCAGAAACTGGAGATTAAGATTGAAAAAGAAATTCTTGATTTTCAGGGAAATATTTTCTCAAAATATATTTTTGAGACAAAAACTGGATAGTAAAATTCCAAGAGATACTAGATTGTTAGAGAAAGTTTCTCTCATAATTTCCTTTTATGGCGACAGAAACTGAATAGTAAGATTCCAAAATATATCCTTAATATAAACATATCCCTTAGTTGTTATAAACTAAGGGAAGAAAACAACCTCTGGATTCAAATTGCGAATTTTTAATGGAAATCATTACAAAATCAAACTTGTTACTAAGTACTTTCACACTGTATATGAGCACCACCAACTATGGTTTTGAAAACTTTTTATTCAACAAATTTGACCCTCTTAATGGTAAAAGTAATCCATTCAATTTATTAAAAAATGCATAAGTAGCGGAAACCATGTTCTTAAATTGTCAAATAATATGTGAAAGTAATTAAAACTGCTTCCATTCTGCCATTACGCCTGCCAAATTAGGAATTTAACTCAGTCTATCAGCTAACCTCTAATCAACCCCAAGTTCAACTTTCCACCTTCTGTCCTACCTCCCCAATCGAGGTGACTGAAACCGGAAGGTTCCCTAAGGTTTCTTTGATTTCCAGTGTGAGTTTTTCATAATTTTTCCTTGAATTTTGACTCAGAGATTTTGATATAGTCCTTTTAACTCTTTCATATAGGAAGTTGTATTTTCATTAGAATGCTCTTCTTTTAATGAGTATTATTCTCTCATATTTTCTTGTGTATTTCTTTCTGCGAGCATCATAAGCAGTAAAAATTATGAAGGACTGTAAAGAGGAGTAATATAAATCGGAGGTAGCGATATGAAAATTTTAAAGCCACGGATTTTTTTTTCGACACAATTTTTTTTCCGACAGAATGAGCCAAGGCCTACATCCATTCACTAGGACACTTATAACGTTGGGCATGAGTGTAACAGAAGCGGGATGGAAATGTAAGAACTGGGTTATTATAAATAAATTAGATTAATCGAGGCATATCAACCTAGACCTAATAAAAAAATTAGACTTTACTTATTTAACCAACTCCGAAAGGATGAGTTCAAGTTACCTTCATCCTCATCTACACTGAATCCCGCTAAATAATCGGAAATGTCATTGCAATAGTAAAGGGTGTTAGATATTCAGAAAATGTTTGACTGGAATATAATTTTCTTTGAAATTGAATTTTTACTGAAACAAATAAGTCCTTACCCAAGATTCTGTTGATGTATCGTATTGTGCGTGGGAAAATAAGCATTTTAATTAGGCCTAAAGCACATCTAACTTCTTTTTTTAGTGACCGAATCTGCAGAGGAAGTAAAGGAATCTATTGATTTCGACGAAAATAAGTCTACGAATCCGTATGTCCTAAGTCTCATTCCTCCATTTTCGGCCGATCGGCATTGGTATCAATTTCTGGACGAGGAGTGGGTTTTGAGCAATGAATAAGGAATGGGGACCCTGCACCTGGCGATGAGAAATCTGGCACTTAGCCGTAAGACGTTGAGGATATTCCTGGCCCCACACCACATCAGCAGACCAAATACCGTCATCATCATTAGTCACTCAATCCTAAGACTGGATGAATGCAACCCTCCACACATTCCTGTCCCCAGCCTACTCCTATATGCCAGGATAGCTCTTGCTTCATGTCCTGTGTCATCGGTTTTAGGTATTTATACCTTGGTCTTCCTCGCGGGACAGTCCAGGCTAAGCAATGACAATAAATAACAAGCTTCGTGGAACAGGTAGCAGCCAGAACTCGTTATTTTGCCCGAATCATTCAAGACTAAGACTATAAGGCAAATAGATAGTAACACTAGAGGCACCAGAACACATTTCCTTCCCCAAAACTTTTTCCACCATCCTTTTTCTCCTTTACTCCACACTATCTCCCTCTCTCCTCTGGATGGTGACCTACCAACCCAGGGGCAGACCCTTTCAAGGGTAATATGCAGATGAACTTTGCGAGGGTGTTTGTGTGGAGCGGGGGGGGGGAGTTCTTCCCTGATTTCCCGTCTCTGTCTCGGGAGCAAGCAAGAGGATTCTCTCCTCTCCCTCCCTCTCTCCTCCGGAGCCGCTCCCTCGCTCACCGGAGCACGTTGAGCGGGAAATGGGGAGAGACGGGAAGCAAGCAAGAGGCAGTAAAACGGCGAACGGCCGCGGTGGAGAAAGAACGAAATAGGACTACTAGCAGGGGGACGGCGGAATGGAACGTGTGTCGGGGAGGGAGGGGGGGGAGAAGGGAGACTATAGAGGAGGAGATGTGGTGGGAGTGTGTTGCTTAGGGTAGAGGGTTGGGTAAGGTGGTGATGAGCACTCTGGAGAACTCAGAAACCACCAAAAAGCGTCCCATGTGTTGAGGTTCTGGCCGCGGGGTGCGCTGTTTCGCAGCTATATCGATCCGTATGATTCCTGAAAGGGAATGTTCGTAACCCAAAGCTCGCGTGAAAGAGGGAGAGGGGAAACAGAGAGAGGAAGGGTGAGTTTGGTAGAAGGGAGGGAAGAGAAGGAAGGGTTAAAGAGGGGAATGGAGAGATCAAGTTGTGCAAAGGGGAGCAAAACAGAGAGTGGGGGCGGAGGTAAAGGTGGGTTGCCACCCACGATGTATGTACACAAGTAACTGGATTGAACGTAATTGAGCAACAGTTCAAGTGTGAAGCCAATGCTGCCATAATCATGGGACTAATTTTGTCAATGCTGCGTACTGGCATTAGCGATTGTTTGGAAACTGGACTAAAGGCTCAGTTTCCCTATACCTGGGTCTGGTATTCTATCTCTGGCTGAATATTTTCTCGGAATTAAAACCGAAGTCAAAACGTTCTCCTATCTATAAATCTCACGTCAACCGGCCGACAGTCAGATGGAATACACAAAACCCAATCTCACACTTAACTTCGAGTTGACGTAAAGGGTACGTCATATGGTGGTTAACCAGACATAAAATCAGGTCTGGCTGTAATTAGGCAACAGACACCTAAAATTTAAATACCATGCCGCCATACTGGCAGGAACGATTGTTGTGATTCGTGTATTATAGTGAAAATGTGTTTTCTTATTGTAGTAGGAAGGGTTTATGGGATGTAGCGATTAAAAATCAGGAAAAACAGATAAAAGGACGGAGATGAAGTTGAGCTGCCACAAAAATTGTTAGTATGTGCATAAATAAATTGATTGTATGTAATAAAGCAAAAGGGAGATACAATGTGAAGCCAACGCTGCCATGCTGTTGGATTTATGCTGTCATGCTGTCTAGGCAGGGGTAAGTATACATTGATATTTAGTCATTGAAGCAGGTTGCACAATGGAAGGAGGCATTGATTTATTAAGTGTTGCGCGTAATTTCAAACATTACGGCACATCAAGAGGAAGATGTGACATTAAGGGAATGATTAAAAATAGATCATCCCAATCAAATCTTATGATTTTTCCCAAGTTTATGTCCACACACTCCAACAACAACATGAAGGAATGCCAGGAATGGCGATTAAACTTAACTTTTTTCACAGATTATACGACGGACAACATGGTGGCGGCCAGCAATGTGACGTTTTTACGCTCAACCCAGTTACTAATGTATATCGATGGTCGGTACAGAGTTGGAGAGAGATTACGCATACGCATGCCTTGCGGGACATAACGCACGACGAAGAGGGGTGGGTACGCTGACAAGTTTTGCAATGGGGCAGGAGGGAGGACTGTTGAATAGGACTGAGTGCGTAGAGGAAGTTGAAATGGTCACTCTCCATCCCGCCGCACTCCCTTTCCTCATTTTACTCTCCCTCCTCCCTCGCTCATTTGAGTCAAGAGAGAAAACGAGTGAAAGGGAAGGAATGGGTTTTGAGCGTGAGGGTGGCGAAGGACTGAAAAGGGAGGGAGGTAAAAGGGGGAGAAGGGGTGAAGTTGATTCGCTCCAAACACTACCCCCCTCCCTTTTGCAAGGAGAGTTGAACGCGATTGAAAAAGAGGGGAAATGAAAGAAGGGAATGAGGAACCGTAGGAAAGAGGGGTTGGACTGTTGAACGCGGGGGGCGTGCGATTGAATGAGAAACGATATTCCGGGTCGATATATGCGAGGAGGATGTGTAAGCCTTTCATGGGGCGCAAGATGCGTTTTTTTGCCCTCCTCCCATTTCTCTCTTTTGTACGGTCCGCTACTGCCAATTTTGCTACAGTCCGATACCGATATATTTTACTTGCTGATGATGCCACGCTGATGATTCCCAAGACTAGGAATTATGCACCAGTACGCCTTCAGCATACCTACTTTCCAACTTTTACAGAGGTGTATCAATGGCGAATGGAATTACGTGTTTTATTTGTACTTCGACGTTATAAACATAATGTACAATAATGCACATGTGGTTCAGTGTCTTCATTCCAGGAAGTGAACTCGCGAACCATTGATTTGAAAAAGCCTATGGACCTCAACAAAATATCCACCAGATTAACATATAATGTAGAGGAAAATTGAAGAACCAGCCAATTTCCCTACCCTAATTAGGATGACAATATGCAACTTTTCAGTGGTGAACTACTTTCAGTGACGGTAAAGGTAAAAAGTAAAAATTACGAGTCACCCTAAAGTATACTCACCCTTCGTCCTGATATTCCGAAGAGTTCTATCCATCGAGAAGATAAGTAATGAAATTCAACGTGTTTCAACTGATGTCACCATTGAGCTTTTATACTTTTTCTTAAATATTTGAAACTAATTAAACAGGCCGAAATTTTGTTAGAAAAAAGAAGCTTGGTGGATTTTTGGACGATTGTATTTAGTCAACGGCCTTCTTCCTCAAATAGTTATCTTAAGGTGTTAGCAAAAGGAAAATATATAGACTTTGCATGTTTTATTTAGTTAAAAATGCGTTTCGTAAAATTGTAGGCATCTTTAGGTGGCTATTTCGAGGAAACCGGTCGTCACCTGTAAAATAAACAAAGGTTCACTTTACAAATTACACGAGGCTTCACAAAATTGAGCCCGAAACTATAGAATAAATCAAGACGATATCTCCGAAGGCAACATTGGCATCGGTCGATATATATCGGGTCAACCCTTCTCTTTTCTCACAGTGGTTTTCTGGATCCCTGACTCTTTCTCTCACTCTTTTCCCCAAACACACTAAACCATTCCCTTTCCCCTTTCACGCCCGCACTATATATTTCCCCGCTATTTTGTTTCACGGCTCCCTTTTCCCTCGAACTCACACACATCCCGCCCACAAGTCGCCGCGCAGCTCTTTCTAAAAATATATATATAAAACATTCTCTCCACAGTCCCGGCGAAATTTTTCGAGTGCTGCCCACGCTGGTTGCGGTGGCGAAAATCGTACCATTCCGTGGGCCGCATCCGGGATGATGATGATGATGATCAACAAACCGAGAGGACCGTTGTCTGGACAAGAGAAAAAAAATAAAGAAGAAGTAACGACGATACCCGAAAACGGATACAGGTACGCAGTCTCAGTTGCTTCTTCCTCCCCCGTCCGAATTCGGTTGGCCGAGGAACGTGTTCGTTTTTCACGACGCTGTGTATTTACATGCATGAGAGTATAGTGCGAGTCAAATATAAAGTAGCATTCTTGACTATTCTCCGCACAGAACTCCTTCAACATCTGTCATAATCGTAATACTAACATAGATACGTTAATGACTAACTGACGGTAAACAAAAATCAGTAAATGACAGCCCACAGGCGTCGGACCGTCGTCCCACAAGGAAACGTGATAGGTCCCGTCTTGTTCCTCATTTATATAAGCGACATTAACTCCATAGTTAGCAGCAAAATTATATTTCTTGTTGAGGACGAGGTTACCTACCGATAAATTGCCACAAAAGCGAACATAGAGGATCTCTCGTCGGATTATAACTAGGCTAACACGAGGTGTCTTTAGTGGGAGCCAGAACTGAATGTTAGCAAATGCACTGCTGTACAATTCCCACAAAAACAAATCACACCAACGCCATACCCATCAAATGGGAGGGAAGATAATGTAAAATGTTATGTGAAGTCAAATACCTGGGAGTAATGGTAACTTCAGACCTAGGACGGAAGATGCACATACAAAACATTTAAGGCGCTGCATTAAAGAAGCTAGGATGTCACAAGCAATTAGTAGGAAGGCGCTCGGATGAGAAAGTGATGCTACTTCGATCTCGTTACTTCACATCCCGAATACGCCACGAGCATTTAGGACCCTGTACTTTGAGATTTAATTCGCGAAATAAAATACAAATGAAAGGCGCTCGCTTCGATCAACACTGATACGAACGCACAGTGTGTGTAGCACAGCTAATGAAAGGCTAAAACTATAGGCTGAGAGACGCTGTAAACTCAAGAGGCTACCCGCTAAGCTAAGATTGCGTGAAAATATCAGATCATGAGAGTTTCAGGATGACACGGAGGATATTGGGAGATGTACATTTGCTCTTGTGCGCTGCTCTCTTTGGAAAACAGCATCGTACTTGCTTTCTATTTGTTTCAGACCCTGCGACCTAAAGCAGCGCACTTCAACACAAATCGGGGACAGAGTTGATGTTCGCTGGACAATAAAAGAACTTAGCAACGGCGATTGTGAGTTTTGCGTCGATATTAAGTAGAGGCGTCAAAAATGGTAATTGTAAAGATTTAATTGCCCTGCGGTAAATAGTTTATTGATTTAAATAGTTTATTTTTTTGGACGAATTCGATACCTATATACAAAACACTCGTCCGTGCTTATTGTAAACCTCTTATGTCTACCTACTGGAAGGTAACTGAACGTTATGCCGGCATTAGTCGTCGTTCGTGTGAGCTAAATTGCGCTGATGGACTTCGATCTGTGCTACCTTCAACACCTAGCATGGAGAGTTCCAATTATTTCAAACCCGCACAATATCTCTGGAACTGATGGAAGCGACAAAATATGATAGATGCACTAGGGAACTGATAGGTACACAGGTACCTTCTTTCTCAGGACAATTAGAGACGTTTTAGGTAATATCACTTTCAAATGTCGGTCCACACGGCCGTCTCCGTAGTCTACCGAAATTGAACTTCGTGTATTGCTTACGAGTTCAATGCCCACTGGTAGTCAATTTGACTTAAGTGGCTTGTGCAACTTCACTTTTTTACGTTCGCTAAAAGTGCCGAGCATGGCCTCCAAACAAACTTCCCGTATAACTTCCCCTACCGAAACATTGCACTTGCGAATAACCCGTGAAGCCTTTTCAGGTTTAGACTAGGACTTTTCGGTAATTCTTACGAGGGTATGATCGCGGAAAATTTCTCGAGTCACCAAATGTCGTTGATTCCTACGTAAAGGGGAGAAATAGCATCCTTGTTTTCGTGTGGGGATACTAATATTTCAACGTTTTTTATTGCAAAGATAATAACTTAAATAAATGTGCAAAATATATGAATTATCGCTATTATTTCCAAGTAGTATCTCAATGATTAATTAAATTTCTTTGGGTTATATTTAATAGCGAGATACCATTAAATATTTCTCAACAATCAGATTGGTAAAATGCTATTAAAATTAAGAGACACAGTTCTCTCTGAAGAGACAATGTAAAGACAGAAATAGGAAAGATTTAAGGACTTTTTTTAACTTAACCGCATGATGGTAACACTCTTCTATGCCTTTTCCGTATTCCCTCCCCTTTTAACGGCCGAGATCCTACAACTCACCACCACGCGACCCAGCGCGGCTCGCAGGGATAGTACGTATATTTATATTCGTGTGACGGACTCGATATCTGAAACTAGATTTTGGGTGCGGGAGGTTAAGCGAGAGCCATCGATTACGCACGCGACTAGTGACTCCGATGGCAGTGTGTCTAATTTCCTGGCTGAGATGCTACGCCGACGCCTGCCATGCACTGCCGCAGTATAGCCTTTATGTTTTCCATGATATGTACACACAATTATATTCCTCATTACGTGAAAACACGATCCCATTTTTTGTTTTTTCCTAACAGTCAAAGATGCGACCACCCAAGGGTATCACTAAAATAAATAGACCATTATCTTTTGCTAGAGACGTCGTGGAATGAATCGTAGGCTTTCTCAAAACTAATGCCCTATATTCATTTAATCCAAATGAATATAACTGTTAAAATAATAGATATGTCCTCAAGAGAATGAACCACGGAAAATTAACATTGTCTGTATAATGTCAACTCTCCACTTCCTTATGGATATACGAAAGAAACATCGATGCAAGAGCAAGAAATGACGTAGGTAATTGATGCTTACGCAATGAGGGACAATGTGGACTAAAAAAATAATGGATGGGATGAAGGATTTAAAAAACCAAACAAATAAGTAAAGCTCAGCGCAATTTATTGAATCTGAGTATGTTCTACGCTTTATGACAGAGACAAGAAGTTGGGCTAGGGTGGACGAGAGGGGGATTTCCCCTCACGCTATCCTGAAGTTTTGGCCACAGGGGCTTTGTGGTTTGCACTTGATCTGTAACAAGGAGTTTTCATTGTGGTCCTCTCCTCCCCTTAACCTTGAAAAAAATCTGCCCACGTGCCTGGTCAGAGAAGCTTGTACCGGAAAAAAAGTATGATTTTAAAGCGCGCCGCGCAGCTGATTAGTAGTTACCATAGTGTTTAAATCAACAACAAAGAAAATAAATTAGTGTAAGGTAAAATGATTCATTTAATGGTGGTGTCGCGAGAATTAATGGAGCCTTCAACTTTACCCACTACCGATGTCAGAATGAAACTTTTTTCAATAACATCCACAATTCTCCAGCAAAAATGTATTCATTCGTTGGCAAGGGGCAAGCCTCGTTTCACGTCCGTTTCGCCAGTTATCTTTTCAGTCGATTAACCGAAGTTCGAGATTTATGGGCAAAAATCGTTTTGTCCCCGTAGTTTAAATATTTTCCAGCAGACCTTATGCCCCCTCTCCCGCACTCATACTGCCGCGATATGAAGCTTATCCGATCATAAATCAGCTTCATGAAAAAACAACCCAGCAAATCGCCATATAAAATCATGCTCGGAACTCTGGATATATGCGAGAGGTGAAAACATTCGTATTCACCCCAATCGCGAAATGTCTCGATGAAAGCTCATCTGGCGATGAATCTCTTTCTACTTCCCTGCTCATGATTTCACGCAGAGCTGCGAAATCATAGCGAGAGTAACCGGCGATAGGCGATATAAACGATTATAAGCCCTATTGCTTCTCTCGGCGATTACCGATAGTAGCAGTACGCAGCTCAACCGATATGGTATTGTTTTCTGACAGTGTACCTAAAATCATTAAGTTGAATCTAATTAAAACATCTAGCTAGAAAACTATACTGCCAGAGTAAATGACCGATTCAGGCCTTACTTTGTGGAAACAAGTCATAGCAAAATTAATGCTCAATTATTAAGCCAAACTCATAATTTATTACCAACCCAGATTTCTGCGAATCATTCCTATTTTCAAGGTAGTGTTGTGGGAAAGAGTATATAAGAGTAAAAGCGAAGCCCCCCTCCTTTTATATTTGCTTCTGTTTTTCATTTTGCACCAAAAAATAGAAATTGTTTGCTGAAACAATGGTAGGTAACAAATTATAAGTGTGGATTAGTTATTGGTTCTAATTAACTGCCAGTTTTGTAAAATGCTTTCAGTACTGTATGCCACCATGTGGCAACAACATCAAAATATTGTAAATGAAAAGTATAACTTAGTTATTCCACATAGATTTATTAACACAATACGACCTAGGTTTAGACGAAGCTCGTCATGTCATATGTGGAATGACCTAGGTCGTATTGTGTTAATAAATCTATGAGGAGTAACTAAATTATACTTTTAATTTACAATGTTAAGCAAATTCCACCAAGTCACGCCTGAGACAACGGATAACATCAAAAGAGCCAAGAACTTTAGATCACATAACACATATTTGTATTCTTAAGTCCATAAAGTATACAAAATTGTGCAGTGCAAGTGCAAATTAAGAGATTGGAGGCGCATTAGAGGAAAGAATTGATAGACGCAATAGATCTCACGGAAATTACCGTAAATATACCATTAAATAAAGTATATTTGGCCGTAAACGCGTAAAAGTTTTTCTTTCAGCTTCGCATTAACAAATTCGGAATAATAACATAAGTAGATTAAGTATTAAGGCCAAGAACTCACACCAGATGATGTGCCAACAATAGTACACTGCCGTGGTCAGAATCAATAAAAACATGGCGTTTTCTTCCCAGGAATCATAGATCAGTGACCGATAGGTATCAGAATTTTACATCATAATATCGTTTTGCTTGGTGTCTCTCGAAAAACGCCTCAACTTTCATAAACCTTGTACTGGGAGCAGTTCACCGATTCAAAACAAGTGAGCCACGAAAGTGCGAAGGGACATTGGCGGAAAGGACCGAGAGAGTATGAGGAGGAGACAGAAAAGGTGCAATTCGCGTGTTTGCGAGATGGAGAATAAAAACCATGACGACGACGACAGGCTTTCACCATCGGCGTGACCGTGAGAATGGATGGCCATATACATACGAGCGAAATTGCTCTCGTACGGTCCCAAACCCGCCAACGATCGATTCTCTCTCTCCCCCACACCATAAAGAATGAGAGGTTTATTGGAATGGCGCTTGAAGTCTCTCCCAACCGACCCCCCTTGAATATTACTCTCAGAGTCGGACAGGTTAACAAGGGAGTCCCACGGAAATTAAATACCACAATGGCGGTCGCGAAAAACACGAAATTCGTCCATCCATCGGGTCGCTTTTAGAAACGCTGTCCATGGATTGGGATTTGTCCGACTGAATGCGGTGGAAAATCGTCGAATTGCTGTTGTCTCCTGAATCGTCCACCACCATTTTCTGATTTTGAAGCCTCGTTTTTGGTTCTCATTCAAGCCGAAGGGATCGTTTCGAGGAGGTTAAAGACTGGGCGAAATTAGATCCGAGAGTTCCAATGTGATTTGCGTCCAAAGAATCACGAAATTTTCACACAAGCCATGACCCCGATTCTATGACTTTTCGAGTCGAAAGGCCAGCTTTATTGCCAGATTTCGCATCTCGGCACCTTCAGCAATAGAAGCGCATCGCGGAGTGTCATATGAATATGAAAAAAATGGATTCCATTTCACTTGACTGCATTTGAAAGTAAATTCATAGGTACGACCGTCTCCCCTCCCTTCCCGCCTTAACCGTTTACAGTCCAATGTTCCCATTTGGGAACAGATTTATAAAAATTTATGAAAATTATAATCCACACCTATGATTGTTTTCATAGCTTTTCTTGAGTAAATAATATATTGAAGTAATTTTTAAAACGAAATACTTGACTTCTGTACGAATAGGTCATTAGCTATATATTTTCAAATTTTGCCAATTTCAGCACCTCTGTAGTGAGCAAGCTATATCTTTTCTACATTCATTTTTAAATTATAAATACTCATTTTTTCATTGCTATAATATTTCTTTCATTTTTTGAAATGATTATTTGGATATTGAAATATCTTATATTTGAGTAATAACAAAATTTAGTCTTGTGTTCCCATTTTGGAACATTGAACTTTGGGCATATCTTAGTATTCGATTCTTGATAGACTCTGATAGTGCTTCTCCAAGCCCTTGTGGTATCATATTGAGCATTTTTCACCTCATTCGAGGTATTTTCAAAAATTGGTGTTACTGTTGCCTATTTATATCCACATTCTCAACTTGCGCCAGTTTGAAACTGTGCACTACACTGTAGTGCAAGGTTGGATAATGTAGTATGTGATTCTAAGCATTCGATAGGTGAGAGTTGACACAAGCTTTTTTCTGGTAAACGTTTGGCTGTGGTTAGTTGGGTTAGTCCTTCAACGCACTCCGTTCCTTCAGGTTGTTGCTTCTCGTGTGTGTGTTTCTCAGTTTAGTGATTCAACAAGTCCGGATTGTGTTCGCATTCTTTGAAGTTCAAATTTAATTTTTTTGGAGCTTTTACGATAGAAGTAGTAGTCTAGTATTTGAACATGAAAAGTGATTTGAAATGTCAGAGTTCGAATTGTGTCAGCTTCCTCCTGTTAAAGACCACCGTTTGACTTATGAAGAAGACGTCGATGAAAATTATCTAAGAGAAATAACCCCTGCTGACACGTGTGGGAATATCAGCCTCAATTTACCGCATGATAATGAGGATTGGATTAAAGAGAAAGACCAACTACCTACACAAAAAGGGGTTTCACAGCAAAGCAATGCTTAGGGAAAGATGAGTAAAATATATTTCCTCCTGCATCATTTTATGGCTATATTCTATATAAAATTATGATTCAGCGTCTCGTGGAGTTCCAAATTTCTTTCATATTTTCAATTCATACACTCATGAGTCAGAAAAGTAATTGAACGAACGAATCAAGTAATTCAGCCATAATTTGGAAGAAGATAGAAGTAATTTCAATGAGAGACTCCATATGAGCAAATGCCAGGGGTTGGCCAATCATCTGGAGTAGCTGGTTGCCATGGTGCCAATTGAACTGTTTATGATGTATTTACCACAGGAGTATTAGGGTCATTTTTCAGATACTTTCTCTCTTTACACTCAACAAAAAGGTACTTCCCTTGATGTTACATAGGAAGAGATTAGTTAGTTTTTGGAATCCATTTGTTTACTGGTTTACACGGTGCCCCAGGAAAATCCGTACTGGTGTTCTGCGGATGATATGAACAACATTGATTCCCACAATTCTTTCAGAATTTTTTCAAAGAGATAAAACAATATTTTCACTTGCCCAACAACAACAAGTTGCAGAAGAGTGATAAATTAGGAAATTTTCACCTTTGTATAGAGAATTAGGAAAAATAATTGATGCAATTTGGGATCTTTCATAAAGAATTTAGACTTGAGGAGTCTATGGCTCTCTGTTTCGGCCATCATTCAAGTAAAATGTTTATCAAAGGGAAACTAATTAATTTTGGAAATAATATTTTGATGCTATGCACATCATCAAGATACCTATATGCGATGCATATATTCTGGGACGGATAACCATTCCACTGGTCCTTTGGGGAATAGGGTAGCATCTGTTCCTTTGGAAGTCATAGAGCACCCTAAGAAAATTTAGGTATATTCGATAATTTATTTTCATCGTAATCATAGAGCATAAAAAAAACAGGTACTATTCAAGAATAGCAAAGGATAGCAAAATTCATGCTAAAAACTAAAAAGGAAATTGCAAAATCTGACCACGGGGATTATGAATTTCGATGGAATGGAAATGGTATTTATGTGTCGATGGCATGATAATTCCGTGACGACATTAGCATCATACTACTGCCCTCATGAGTAATTATGTACTGTACAAAGGTTTTCTAGAAAGCACGGGAAGAGAATTGGAGTTACGCAGTCGCTTTTGGTAAAAATAATATTATTTGAGAATGAGGGGAGTTGATATATTGAAAAGACTTACAAGTAGCTACAGATCAAAACTTTGAATCAAGAAATAGAGGTGTAATCTTTTTCCTATTGCCCTAAATATGAGTGTCATCTGTGCGTGGCTTGTGCATAGAGAAATCCATGGAAAGGGGACAAAAACTCACTTAGAATTCCTACGTGATGTGATGTACGATGAGTCATGCATCTAAGCCCCAAGATATTGACTCATCCAGGACCTAAGACACATGCTTTAGGGAAAGGATGAAAAAAAGAGGGGGCATATTTTAAATAAAGCTCCTCAAGTTAGATATGTAGTCTACCAAAAAAGAACTAGACTTCAGTGTTCTGAGTGTGACAATAAATACATCATCACTGTTTTCCAATGTATCACGAATGATTTTTATCAAAATTAGTCAATGATGTCCTTAGTAACCAATGAACTTTTTCACTGTCAACATGGATTCGTCTATTTTTTCAGAGTTTTGATGCTATTTTTGAAAAATATAACAACCATGTCAAAAGATAAATAACTTTTCAGCATGTTATTCAGTTGATTGTCCAATGCATTTGGGAACATGCTCAAAAACACATTTAAAATTTTTTGTATATATTTTCCTTTAGAATTTATCTTAATTAATTAGATGTTAAATTATTAAGAAAAGCAAAAAATCACTAAAATCAGTTGAGAAATTAATTCGGTCTGTAAACGCTTAAGGGCCCATTTGTATAAAAATTTAACGTCAACTTAACATTAGCGTTTGACTTAACGCAAAATTATAATAGAGAAACAGCAAAAAATTCCATGACCGCCATTGCTGACGTCCACGTTTCATTTTCAAGAAGACTTGACGAAAAGCAGAATTCAATTTAGCTAATGGTTAACTTGAAAACGTTAAACGATCGCTAAGAGCTGGTAGTTTTACGCTGTTTTGCAGCCAGTCGTCGAATTTACGCGAGCATAATGGAATGAACAAAGTTACCCGACTGAATTCTCAAATAAACCCAGATTATGGAAAAGAAAGTAGAAAGGTTATTATCTCGCACAAAATGTTTTCATGAATACTCACTCCGGCTGATGATGATTTGGTTTTCAGTTTGAACTTTGAAGTTGATTTTTTCCACCAGAGTGGAAAATGCACGATATACATTTGAAAGAGCATAAATATACAGAAAGCAATTCAGAGTGACGGAAAAAGTTTCCATTCATACAATATAGTTGTATTTTAGAACTTACGTGCTTATTTTTGGAACAAATGCAATGCAATTATTCTGGAAGAAGATGCCTTTTTACATGCAGCCGTCCATGATAGCTACGCACATGACACAAGGGGTACCTTTAATAATTGGTAATTTTGCTTCGCCAAGCCCTGCATGGGTTGTGATTGTTAGCCATCTTCCTAGAATTAGTAACCAGAGTAACATTCTGGTCATATTTATGTCTACGAAGTACCAAATAAACTGACATCCAGTATTAAGTTTCCGAGGTACATACCGCTCAGCGTCGGGGGAGAACCCGTAATTAGGCCATTGCATGGGCAACTGTCAGTGTCACGCTCTCAAAAAAAATCAACGGATGTATGATTCATTAAAAACCTTCGCACGACCTACGCCACAAGGACAAATCCAACCGCAACGCAATAAGCCTTTCACGGATCCATGTTCGTTGCTCATTAACAAAACAATGCACGAGTTCGTTTACTCCTTTTAATGGTATTTTTTATTAAAATTGAGAAGATAAATGAATGCGTATTTTCCAACCCCGGATCCGACTTCAAGATTGCTGGACAAACTTGAATCATTCATTGCAGGAAAATGAAAAATATGGACGGCAGGAAATACACACAGGGATTGAACCAGTGATTTGTAAAAAAACGTTTCCGAAGTGTTTTCACTTCATGCATGAACATAAACTAAGAGAATCGCACAGTAATTATGCAACAACCTCCCCAAATGCAAAATAACATTGATTCCAATGACAATGCAGGTCAAGTCTGAACTTGGTAACGAAATAATTGATAACTCGTCATACAACCGAGAGCTGTAAGCCACTGGAGTCTACTTAGCTAATGCAGGTAACACAATTAGATTACGACATAACATATAGTAGCGAGGTAGTTCTCTAAATGGCTCTTGCGAGGAAAATTGTGAGGGATTACACGAGATCCAATAACTGTGACACAACCACAACTAGAGAATGATTAAAAAAATGGATGCACGTACCCAACTATTCAAAATACAACAAGCGAAATTAAGCAAATGGAATATTTCCCACAGCTTACTTCTATTTCATACACTTAAAACGGTTTCATGCATTAAATAGGAATTATATAAGCAATAAAAATTTAAACCAATTGTGATATTGCTTTATTCCACTTTTGATAAAAGCATTTCGAAGCTTTCATGACGATTTTGAAAAGTTCACTTTGCCAAAAAATGCTATCGCTCTGCAATAAAATACAGGCTTAAAAAAGGAAACGGCAGCATTTAGTCTCGACTCCGGCAATGCGACTGCGTGTTTGCATACGGCCACCACAAATTTTAGCATTCGGCATTATCATTTGCATTCGCATATAACATGTTTATTCTCGCGGTATCGAAGCGCCCAACGAATTAACATTTTCATCCAAATCCACGGATTAAGCCAACCGTAGAATTACTTCAATCCCTTCACGGGTATGCTGCCAAGGGGTCATATTTCTCCCCCGGTTAAAACTTTCAGGATCTCACTGAGCTCCGAAATGATATTATCAATAATCTCGAGAGTATTTTAAAAGCCTCAACGCTGATTACGCCTCCTTATAAGTCTTATTGTTAGCCTTAAGCCAAATGGATTGCTTAATAATAAAACCTCATAAAAACAAAGTTTTTATTACACTCCCTTTATTTTAATATGCATTACGACACGTTTTAATGTCATATTCTCAGTGCATTTTATTATTTTTTTTTATTGTTTTATGGTATTTTTGCCATTAAATATTGTATTATCATATTGCTTATAAATTTAATTTTTGAAAGGAAATCATTCCATCTTCACTGATATATCAAATTATTCAGACATTCGAAAACCATTAGGAACATTAGTAATTCGACTAGCAGACCTACTGCCTGCTTTGCAGGCAGTCTCTGTCCGAGAATGACAGACTCGCTCTGAAAAAGTGAACCCGGGAGTCCCGAAAACCTTTGCAAAAACTTTAAATGGTTGGCCATCGTAGGCAGGCATGGTTTCATCAAAGCTGGAGTTTCTAGAAAAACAGTAAGGCATTTTTTGCACATTGCATTGTTTTAGGTGCCCCACTGGCAATTTTACTTCCCCAAAACAGCAAGAACGGGAGCAATATTTGACATACATTAACAAATACTGGTAATGAATTATCTCGGAGGTCAGTTTCTCGCACATTCATACAGCATTCGTAATGGTATAAGTAATACTTATAAACTATCGACGTGAAGTTTGTACCAATATTGAGACAGCTGCAGACGCAAATGCAATGAAACGTTTACGACATAGGTATTTACCCAGACGCTTTAATGCATGGAAAACCCTTGAGGTTCATTTCACTTACGCTAGCTAATCGTATATATTATGCAATAAAACCAATTCAAGGGAACGGCAATATCAAAACACTTAATTGATTATACTAACGTTGAGTTTACAGAAATTTGACATGAACCATATTGTTTTGGAGTGGCTTACATTTAAACATTCACCCGAATAATTTCTAAATGTCTTCACTAAATAACTGCATTCACGTAAAAGTAGCTATATATCAAGGGAAATAAAGAAATGAAAATAAAGTAATACAGATATCGTAGTGCAATCAACACTTACCTGAAAAAGATAAATTAACAACTTTTATATGCCCATACCGTTTGTAACTGATTGTAATTCAATGAGTACTGTTTGTTTACTTCACCGTTGCTAACCTAAATAAATTCATCGTTGTTTAGCAGTTTTTACGGATTATGAGCTTAATAGCCACAGCTTTTTGCATTTTTCTTTGCACCACCAACTGCTAAAAAAACTACTACCAAATCATACAGACAGAGAACCCACATTTATTGCACCAAATCTCATTCTCTAGCTCAAAACTTGATAGAGAAATAAACAAAATGGATACAGAATGACTGACTGACTGACGGACACGCTACAAAATGTATATATAGATATGACAATTAAATTCATCGTTGAAAATTCAATCGCGATAATCACAGTTGTTGGCTCAGCACGGTCCATCTCCCACAACGTCTAAGGGCTAAGTGCTAGCTTCGATCGCAGTCATTAATGAATAGTTAGCGAGCAAAATATTGCAAAAAAAAGTTTAGAGGGTAATGCGATGGTGAAAAGAAAATTTCTTAAGATGTAAGTGAATACGGCTATGAAAAAAAAGAAGAAAAATAATTTCCCCAGCTGGGAATCGAGCACCACACCTTCCGCTCCAATGGGTTAGTGCGTACACGGACAAGCAGACACAGTGTGAGCTAATATAAAGCGAGTAAAAATAAACGACTGCACCACATAAGCTCATAATCAAGCGAATGAGCGGTCCCTTTCGTTCAGAGCAGGTGAATGCCGGCGCCTGGTTTCTCTCCACCCGTCCCCCACTCCTCATATGATACCTTCCTTACCAGCCAGTCCTCAATGAGACAAATGACCTTAGTTGTCCTTCGTCACCCCCCAAATAACGAAGCCAGTGAAGAGAATGGCTTTTATAAAATTAGCATTTCTTACGCATGAAATCAAACAAGATCGTTTACGCGAATTTCATTGTCTTAACTTCAATACAAGAGTTAATAAAAAAAGTACAAAAATGCGCTTAACTTATGTTAAACTAAAAGGCGTAAGATACGTTACTGTTTGAATTTGCATGAGATTAACCACAACGCGAAGTGATGAAGTATTTTCCTCCAGAGCTTCATTTTAATCCGCTGTCACCACCAGGTGTACATAATGGAAGAAGACAAAGAATCATTTAAAGGAAACATCCTTCTGAAAAGAAAAATACCAAGATGCCTAAGGAATCAAAATTTCTCTAAATTTTTGGCCGGCAAGATTTCGCAAAGTACATCAGAAGAACTACCCGGGAGTAAGGGAACTGTAACTAGATTGGAAAGGATGGAGGGCTGCAATAAACTACCTTTAGGATTGAACGATCAATGATGACGACATTTTGCGTAACTTTGAAGGAGACTCGCCTGTGACTCAATGGGTCAATAAAATTAGTAATCCCACATTTTCTTTCATTTAATATAAAAAAATAGTTCTACCTTTGCTGATTACATTCCTTAGATACAGGATATCAACAGTGAGATACGTAATATGCAGTTAGTAGAAGAATAAATTTACAATGAATAATTATTAACAGACAGAAAAGTCGACATTTGTGCCATTTCCACTAACAACGTTGCAATACTTTTCCAGCAACTCAAATAACTTAGATGTTCTAGAGCTTTTAATCCTCGTATAATCCGCTTCTTGTTCCATTTTTTTAAAACAACAGAAACTAGCATAAGACTGAAGACACCATTTTTTCCGAAATGTTTTCATCATTGCCTTTACAGACATGCATTTCAAGTTTTGATTTTAATATAAAATAGCAATAAACTGTAGGATTTTGATAACGTTATCAGGTAACTGATAGGTTTTTCTGCATTTCTGATGAATATAAAAAAGAAAATAAAATCATATAATGGAAGAATCTCTTCAATCAGAACCAACTTTATTAACGCTTTTATTTAACCTTGCCACCTGCCGCATAGGCATGAGGCAGGTGGTGTAAGAACACCAGCGATGAAAATGGAAGGGAATAGGGATAGGGAATAGGGATAGGGAATAGGGAATAGGGATAGGGAATTGGGATAGGGAATAGGGATAGGGAATAGGGATAGAGAATAGGGATAGGGAATAGGGATAGGGAATAGGGAATAGGGATAGGGATAGGACGAAAGTGAGTTGAATGTTAACGAAGTGTTTTGGTGACACTTCAATATTTATTGTAATCATAAATGATGCGTGGGAAAAAGAAAGTTTTGTATTCTGTATCAGTTCGGCAATTTATCTCTCTTATTTTGTCTCTTCTATCAGTTCTAGAGATATATTCTGTGAGGTTAAAGTCCTCCGTTCACCCTGACACTCGCGTGATCTGAATTTTTCAAATTATCTTAGCCTAGCATGTAGCCTCCAAGCCTCTAGCGGTTCTTAACCTTGTTCTTCTATGCATTTCAACGTCAACGATATTCCTTCAGCATTCGGCAATATGTAATTAAACATTAGCAGATTTCGTTTTGTTCTACATCTTTTATTCATGGTAGTTTTCCAGCCGTTAAGTTAATCTAACACAAAGTTTTGAAATAATTCTCTATCGTTAGATTTTTCCCACGAACTGTATTTTACTAATTGAAACGCATAGTACGTATTGCGATTCGCACCGTAAGGCACAAGTAATGCAAACACTTCTCATCTCCCCCAAAAAATCTGATGAAATTGCCGAATTTCTGAGGGCAAAATGAGTATTAGGGGGGAAGCATTCAATTGTCGTCGGATTGGAGCGAATCAATCGGACGATCGGAATATGAAAGAAAAGAGGGGGAACAAAAAAAGAATCATCGCAGTAAGCGAGGAAGAGTGTGTGTGTGAGTGAGCAAAATGGAAATTAAAAAAAAAAACAAAAGCGTGGAGTCGACGCGAAAATAACAAATCGATGGAATTGCTGGACTGAGCGTGGAAGAGGAAGGGGAATGTGGGGGGTGGGGGAGGAAAAACGGGATTTGCGTTTTCCGGAATCCGACGGGTTATTCCGAAGCGGGCGTTTTGACGATGGCGTCTGTCCCGGGGTCGAACGAAATCCTTCCCCCCATCCCTCCCTCCCCACTACCCGCCGCACAGTGGGACGAAGCGCCATTGTGCTACCCAAATTACTCTACACCTCACATAGTTCAACTGATTGAGCTGATTTTTTTTAAATGTTTGTCTTGAATTTGCCCATCGATCCCTCTTTCGGGATTTTTGATTTCGGCTCATATATTCCTAGAATTTGTCTCCAAATCTTGTTTTTTACGAAAAAAAATGGTTTTTTGCGCAAATGTGACCATACGGAGCGCAAGATCGGTTTTTTTTATATTTTCAGCTGAGAATCTTTGTTTCGATAAATACTAAAAACTGTCTTCGTGAAACTGCGGGTAAAAAATTTTCATATCCCCAAAAACGGCCAAAATATTCAAAAAAATTTCATGGAGAAGTGATTTTTTTACTGAAAAAGTATGCACTTTTGGAAGACAATTTACGGAACAAAGAGTGTTTAGAATCATTTAATAAACGCTCACAATTTTTTTCAGAATGTTTGGACACATTTTTGGACATTTAAAAAAAAGGCACTGAAACAGCAAAAATGTTCCAAAACTTTTCGTGGAGAAGTGATTTTTTTACTGAAAAATTATGCACTTTCGGAAGAAAATTTACTGAACAAAAAGCGTTTAGAATCATTTAAGAAATGTTCACAAATTTTTTCAGAATGTTTGGACACATTTTTGGACATTTCAAAAAATGGCCAAATACAAATATTTTTTGTTTTTTCAGTGCCATTTTTTGAAATGTCCAAAAATGTGTCCAAAAATTCTGAAAAAAATTGTGAGCATTTCTTAAATGATTCTAAACACTTTTTGTTAAGTAAATGTTCTTCCAAAAGTGCATAATTTCTCCGTACAAAAATCACTTCTCCACGAAAAGTTTTTGAATATTTTGGCCGTTTTTGGGGATAGGAAAATTTTTTATCCGCAGTTTCACGCAGACAGTTTTTTAAATATTTATCGAAAAGAAGATTCTCATCTGAAAATATTTCAAAAAAACCCGATCTTGCGCTCCGTAGGGTCACATTTGCGCAAAAAATAATTTTTTTTTCGTAAAAAACAAGATTTGGAGACAAATTCGAGGAATATATGAGCCAAAATCAACAAACCCGAAAGAGGGATCGATGGGCAAATTCAAAACAAACATTTAAAAAAAAACTCAGCTCAAACAGTTGAACTATGTGAGGTGTAGAGTAATTTGGGTAGCACAATGGCGCTTCGTCCCACTGTGCGCCGGCCGGCTCATCGCCCCACCCCCTTGATCGACACACGCTCAAAAACGACGAGCTTTTATACCCACACAGTCCTCGATGGTGCATACAAGGGGGCACACTTCATGAATGGCTATGGCAAACAAATTCTTGACATATCCCTTCACGGTCAAGCCTTAGACGAAGTATAGTCCAGTTGCACCCTCTATCCCAACACATGGCGGGTGGACGTCACAGAGCGAGTAGCCAATGAAAGGAGTTTCCCTTTACACCTCAGTTCCTGGTTCCCTCTCTGGCCGAAGAGCGCTGTCAGTTCTTGCGAATAAATGCACGGTGTGCGGTGAAGAGTCGCGTTAACAACTGATTTGACCCTTAACCAACGAAGTCTAACTTGCACGCAGTAAATTCGCTAATACAGACGATACGAGACCTAAGTTAACCTCGCGGAAGTCGGAGAGAGACTGATTCTCCCCCCGATGCATTCCATACCACTCTTCTGTGGTTTGCTGGAAAAGTAAGCATTGAAGTTCAGCCATGATGAGTAGGAAAAAGGGTATAACTTAGAACAGTGATTTACTACCTGTTTTCGACTTGCGCATCACGTGGTAGTCGACTTTCCCAAAGCGTGTTAGAGGACAGGCAGGAATACTGAACCCTAGTGGAATGGATGCTCCAGGCAGGCATGCTCCAGGCATATATTAAAGGAGCGTGCTTCTTTGGTTTGGCTAAGTCGAGGTACCGTATGAGAGTCGAGTAACAAATCAGATTTGTGATGGAGGAGTGAAGAGGGTGAGCGGAAGACGTAGACCGAGAAAGTTATGTGAATGTGGTGGAAGAAAGTCTTAAGGGATGGGATGTTAGGAATGTTAAGAAGAGAGTGTGTAAAAAGCAATGCAGGAGTGCAACTGAAGAAAATTAGGCATGCAAGTATAAGTCAGCATGGAGAAAATTATTAAAGCAGATTTAGGTTAACAGGTTTATCACCAAGAATTATAAATTTTTGACTGTGTCTACCCCGAAAGTGAACGATGTGATGGATATGTAAGGGGAAGTGTGGTCTCTGATCGCAAAGAGACCACCACCACCTGCCACTTCAAGTAACGAAGAAGTTACAAAGACAATAGCGAAATTGCTTGGTCACACTTAACCCTTGTCAATGCGGGACGTCATATATGGCAATTATTGCATGGACAAGTATATGATGAACCAACCCCAATAGGTCCTTCACAATTAAAATTCCCAGGCGGATGAACACAACAACTGACAATCGTATATGTATAACTCCGATTAGCGGCGCGTATAGAACTCCATTCAACCCCGAGCTCCGTATTACATGTGTGTCCTTTGATTTCCCAATCAGTTTGACCCCGAGCAGTTAGTTAATACCATTGCCACACTTCCGCCACTACTCAACCTTCCTTGGTTACTCCAAAAACACCAAATCTGTAACCCTTTTAGGAGAACGCAAACCACAGGTTGGGAACCACTGGCAAAGATCATATCGTAAACGAAGCTTTCGCTGCAAACCCACTCGCTTTCAAACCGAACTTATTTTTTTCGTGAAGTGCATTAATGGAACTTTTCGTTCCATTGAGTCCAAGAGTGTTTCCACTCCCACACCATGAGTTGGCTTTCAATTCAGAATCCCAATGAGGATCGGGTTTGGGATGGCTAGAGTAGACAACTCATCCAGAATTATAGCATACAATAATTTGTAGAGTTCGTTGAAATTTTATTTGGTACCTACTACTGGTTTCAAAACATAGGCGTCATCATCAGGAAGAAATTATTTTACACAGATTACCGGCGATTTATATACTCCCTTGAATCTTTCCCTCCCTAATTCTACCCTTTAAAGAGTAATTAAATCCTAGCCTTGAGTATATGCAATCTTGGGCGCGCCTAAAATAATGTGTAACTGAGGACGGCTATGCGTTGAAATCAGTGGTACCAAATTTTTTTTTAATATGCGTTTTTGTATTTTATTATTCAGGAATCCCGATCCCTTTTTGAGTGGTTTGTGGAGAGTACCTCATGTGTAGTTCTCCTTCCGTCAGAAGGACGTCAAACAGTGGTCCCCTCGGTGCCTTCCGTTAAAAGTAGGCAAGTAGGCTGTTAAGGCTGAGGCCGGGTTTCTCTCCACCCTCCCGCAATTTCTCCATACAAACTTTCTCTTACCCACCTGTCCTCAATGGTGCAAATGACCTCAGTTGTCAGTCGCCTCCCCAAATAACCAACCAACCAACTTCGAACTCACATCATCCGAATGGAAGAGATATACCTACTATAGCCATCACATCAACCCGTTTTCTTTTGTTATGTTCTTATTAGTTCTTAAGACTAAAGTGAACCGGCCCTTACGAATGGATGTGGCACGCAGATTTTTGTCATGCCTCTACGTAGTCACGACATGCACTGAGGCAGGTAGGGGTACTTGCGAGCACAAAAGCCCGAAATAGCTGAGTGAGACCGCGGGGCTTGCTGCCCATCCCCTTCTACTCTCAACTCGCCCCTCATCCTCGCGATAGAATTTTTATAGCTCAAAAAGGAACGAGGACGGCGGTGGAGATGTTTGAAATATTTAACGACCCTTCCCCCTGCACCCCACTTGGAGGAATGACGGCAAAATGTTTCCCCCGGATCGTTATCTCGAAGGAATTTCATTTATCGCCCTTCCCCACCTAGACTTGCCTCAGAATTAAATGCCACTATAATTGCTTTTATACTAGAAATTGTAAAGTTTCACTCTCCGAGTTGGAGGAATACGCAGAGATTGAGGGTATCTCCAGAGGCTTATCCTATATCTTTCGTTAAAAAAGTTTACGCTTTCGGATTTGCCTACTTTGGAGCACGGAACTGAATCAGCTAACTCACCTACGCATACAGAAATAAGTGCCCACCGTGATGTGAACTTCTGGTGATATTTCTGGTCAATGACTGATATTTTTCGCTATCGACACCTGAAAATACCTTCGAAAAAAAACGCTATAGGAAAGAAGCACTAAAAACAACTTTTAAGATCCATGTAAAGTAATAATATCCCATTTTCTATTTTATAGAATTTCATTCATAGGGGAAACGCCTTTAACCTAACATTATTCTTGTACTTTTGTTTTTAGGTGTACCAGGGCTACATTTTGAACAATGGTGTGTACAATTATCTACCGTAATAGATATTCCTCATGATTTGAACATGACAAAAAACATGATCTAGTGACGCATGAATTACCGGAAGCAGCATTCATTATCGCTATATTCCATGTTGGGGTCTGATTTATAACGATAACTAGCTGTTTGCACGAAAAGATTCACAATATTTGTAGCTCTTTATACGGAAAAGAAATCATTATAGTTGAGCATTTTACATTTTCTTCGCTAAATTATGACTTTAATGCTGCTGCTTAACGTCGAACCTGGTTCCTAATTTTAGAACGTTTTAATAGATTTCCCATGAGCAGTAAAATACAGGACAATATTTCACAATATGGAAATGAAAAAAGGCATACGAATTTCATCAAGTAACTGTATTACTTGTTTACTTAACTAAAATGTCAAGAGCGTGTTTCAAAAGTGAAGAAACTAACACTATTTTTCCAAGGAATAAGGGTTGTAAATTATGTTGAATGCCTTAATTAACAATGGCGGCATTCGTTATAATGATATATTTTATAGGAACCATTAACAGTATTAGCAACTTATGTTTCCCCAAGACAATATGCAGGAAATTAGCCCATATTACCTCCAAGGGAGGTTACTGGAGACCATCTCACATAGTGTCCAAGCTCGCATGTTAACGCCCTCATCTAACAGTGGAAAGCTCAAACCAATTGCAACGGTTTTGTGCCAATATTCCGATGTATGAAATTAGATAGTCAAAAATCCTTTTAATCCCCACAAAAAGACTATGAGTGCAGGTTGGAAGCTTAGAAACACTTACGCCCCCTCCTACGACCGAAAGGCTAGGGTACTTCTCAACCCACACGGAAATTTTCACGTTAATAACTCCATTGAGTGAGAGTGACATTGGAAATGGAGCACCAACTTATGTGTCACAGGGGTGGTCGCGAGGCAGGCACACACCCATTATTCATACCAATACCGAATAGGATCCTTTTCAAATAAATTATAAACTAGACCCTCTTATAAGGAAATCAATTTGGGATTCTGGGTGCCACTGGTGGCCCCTAAACAACTTGTCGCTCCCCTAGGGACCGAAGGCTTGGATCACAAATCCCAATGAGGGTTTTATGATGTTTCGTGAAAATAACAATATTCAATTCAAATTTGGAAATGAGCCCCAAGGTCGATAAAGATCCCATGCTTACATCTAAGCATTTGAACTTTGATCCCCTTTCAAAGGATTAATGCAAGCATCTCCAAAAGTGTATGAAATCCTAAATTCAGCGGAATTCTACAACCATCGGATGAACAACTTTGGGGCGCTTCTAGTGTTTTCGCATAGACTACGCCCGTCCCCGTGTCATCATATACCTAAGTGCAAAATTTGAATGTGATCAGTACAACAATCCATCCGTTTGAGGAAGCAAGGTAACCGCCGGTTTAAGATTCCAGGGCCTACCATAATCCCAACCTAAATTTTGAGCTCTTGGACCTTCTTTTGGATGCTAAATTTTAATACACATACCTTCGAAGGTGGGCCAAATCCTAGTTTAACAACATTCTAAAACCCCCAGAGGTTTCACTTTGGAGCCCTTTGAGCCCTAGGGCATTTTTTAATTTACCCCCTGCCCTTTTGTGTCCCTATGTAGAATCATCCACCTAAGTGAAAATTTTCAAGATAATCGGTTCATCGGTGGGTCTGTAATGAGGTAACAACCTAGCACTCATACTTCAAAATGTATACAATTATGGGGTTAATGGATGTAATGCACAAAACTCAAAAACTCAATCAGGGTTTTTTTATTCAGCCTTACAAGGATGTATCAACAAAATGACCAACAAGAATCGTGTCATTACCATCAGTTAAGACATTGTGATGACATGTAGAGAATCGAAGTTTTTTAATGATGGACCAAAATTGGCAACCCTAAGGTGGGGAGAGGTAAACTATTTTACCAGATGTACACAATTCAGACTTTTATACAGTCTTGTTGACTTCTGCCCAGAAACTGCTTATGAGTATAGCTGCAACCAGTACCTTTCAAAAGGTTAGTACTCAAAATATACAAGCAAGGAAGTAACATCTTTCTTCAGGACATAAAAAGGAAAACTTCTACATATTTATCATCTGTTCTTTAATACATTAGAGCCAATTTTTCTTGTCATCTGACTTGTGAATTTATTAATTTAGAAATATAAAGCGCTAAACGTTATGCAAATAAGGCTGATGATACCATTCCCTTTCAAAATTGGCCTTTCCCATACAACACTCCAGCAGTATGAGTAAGGAAACTTCACAAGCCGGAGTGCTTTTTGTTGAATAAAACGTTTTCTGCCCTCCACATCAAAGGTTTCTGAGAAATGTACTAAAACTAGTAAGTAAAAAATAAAAAAGTGCAAGGAAAAAGTGACACAGTAACCGCAGGATTTTTAGAGAATGCTGAATATCCGTGCCTATATTCCCTAAGTCGAAAAAGTCTCACAAAGGCTTTAGATTGAGTTCAAAAGAGCTGCCATGCCGTTTGAAATTGACTAATGAGCCCGCGAGACCCTCAAAATTAAAATGTTTTTACAGACCGCAAAGATTTTTAAAATCAAGCTAAACCTTCTGGTTTCTCAAGTCATGTCAAGTTTTAAAAAATGGGCTTTGTGGACAACTTGACTATTTTTCAAGTCAGACGCCATTCACCGCGAGAAAAGTGCCTAAAAAAAGAAACACAAGACAAAATAATTATAAAAGGATTTCATTCTCAGCTTTTTACCTCCAGTCATCATCATTATGACGCGATGATAATGCACTTTTTTACACTCCTGAACTCCGGGAGTCGGGGTAATCCACATTTTTCGGCCCCAAGAGGAAGCCTGAAAGACATATAAGGGGGCCGCCTTTGTTCCGCTCCGAATTTGCATAGCAGGAGGGTTGAGTGCCATATTGTTACGCCGCTGTCAACGTCGGTGTTGGTTAGCGATACGATCCTTCAGCTTTTTTGGCGATTTTGTTTCTTTCTCTTCAGCGGTGTGAGCTGCGTGTAAACTGAGCTTCCGCTTGTTCAAAGAAAATCCTTTTTCGCGTGGGTTGGGAGGTAAATTTAGGCCGAGGCACGTTCAAATATGACTCCGAGATTTACTTTTTGCTTGCTTACATTCTCGACAAAAACTCAGCCATGAATTCTGCACGTGACTTCTTCCTACGCTGACAAAATCTGTATAGGATACAAAACCTTTTCAGGTTCCTCATATTGCCTACATTAATATGCTTTTTATGCGTGGTTTACAAAGCATAACCACATATTTGAACTTTCATAACTAAAATAACATTTTTAATAAACAGTGTTCGCCATTTGCATTACTTAGGGCAGTGATATCTAATCCTCAACACTCAAGCTACGCACTATGTAAAAATATACGGAAAATGCAATCCATGTGTAGCTACCATCATTTACACTTCAAACTCTGTTTTTATTTAGAATCATTTGCATGCCAATGCATGCCACCCTCAGGGCTTATTTACGTTTTTACAGTTACTCAACTGATACTCAGTCATCTCCTGGCTGACCTAAGTCCTTCTTGCTTATGGCTTAATTTAGCATTTTTTTAGAATCATGCTAAATCAGTCATGTCAAATGCTAAATTTCAAAGAAGTGTTTAAAACGTATTGTCATTATTTCATTTGGACTAAGAGGAACTTTACTCCATAGATTCTTTATATACCTTTATACCCCGCTCATTCAGAATGATGCATTGGTATCGAATGTGGTTGGCATAAATGATAGTAGATAGATATGATAATAGATAGTGGATAGATAATAGCTTTGATAATAGATCAAAATAAAGAAGGTATAAAACAATCTCACCATCTCAAATCTTAAGCACTATTTCAGTAATTACGAGTAATTGTTAAAAAATGGAGGAAAAACTGATTACCAAAAGAGATTACTAAAATGCTACCAAGATTTGTCTAATCAATTAAAAGTATGGACTGTGAAATTCAATTTTGTAGTGTTTATTTATATTCAGTCTACAGCTCAAGGGGTGATAAAGAGTATAAGCAATGAAACCGTGCATACATCTCCATACGCCGCCATAGAACGGATTCGTCGGAGCCACGTCTCCAAATCACATTTCCCCGCTTAGTGTGTCGGCACGCGAAGGCACCATCAGTTTTTAAAGCTCTATCTCATTAAACGACATTTCAGAGAATGTGAACTACTGTGCAATGAACTACTGAATTACGTAAAGAGGCTATACCAGCTATTTCAAAATACAATTACCTACACCCTTCTAATTACTGCTCAATCCAGCCTCATCAAAAGTCCTAATAATTACTCAGTTACGTATACTTATGAATCACAATTAGGCTTTCTAACTTCCATGGTCCTGACTGATGTGACATGGCCATCCTGAGCACAAGGGTTTGCGACAAGAATTTTTTAAAGATGGATTTCTCAAACGTGACCGAGACTCTGAAGGACTCTGGTAAGTTCAATCTTGCAAAACAATGTGCTTTCTTTATTTCTACGTAAGATAAGATGAAACCAAAATTAAAAAAATATTACATTATTTTATCCACCAGTTAGAGACAACATCAGGTACCGGTAGTTACATATATCCGAAATAATGGAGATCATTTTTATTAATAATTTTTATTAATATGAGGCGCATTCTCGGATAAAGGGGTACAGCATCACACAAGAAAGGCAACCAAGTGATAAGTCCTCTCTTTGTTCACATTAACAAAGCATCGATTGACCTATCGATGAAGATACACGTATAGTGGGTAAATAATAGATTGGCGAGAGTGAATGACACTTTGAAAAGGGTATTTTAATGAGTGGATACAAGTGGTGAGTGACGATAGAAAAGACGTACGGTTAAAATACAATGAATTAATAGCTGTATAGCACAAAAATTCCACTGTTTAAGGATTTGAAACGATTACGATCATGAGATAGGGATTAAAAAGATGAAGAAACTTGAAGGCCGACAGGAGATTAAAGGAAAGAGGAAGGGGTGAGGTGAGTAAAGGGAAAGTGGGAAAAGAAAAATGTCTGGTAGAAGAGGAATATGAGGAAGGGATTTCTCTGCCGCTTCGATGCCAAAGTCATATTCTCCAGGCAAAAGGTTTTTCTCGCATTTTCACTAACTGTCATTCACAGCAGGAGCCAAGTGGAGGCTTGTGAAGGTAGCCGGGGAGTGAGTAGAGAATGTTTGGGAAGTGGGGAACGATGGAAAGGAAGATTTGATGGCGTGGGTGAAGATTATGTGTCTGGGAGACGGGCTGAAGAGCAGTCAAGTGCAAAGTTCTTTCTGGGGCTGAAAATGGTTGAGATTACTGGACGTGGGGATATGTTAAAATGTGTGTGAGAGAGAGAGAGAGATAAGGGTTCTTTAATCCGACTTTAATCCGTGGGTGTATTATCGAATGGATAGGCATTGACATGGACCAAGGAAGTGGTTTCGGGTATTTATAGGGCGTCGCTCGTGGTTATCAAGGAGATGAATTCTGCGGGTGAAGGGAGGATATGGGCTTAATCATGCCTTATGTACAGATGGTTAGATAATATTTCATCTTAAATGACTTAGGATTCTTTTTTTCCAATTTTCGGACGTTAAAAATTAAGAGATATTTTATTTGGCATATATAAAAATTTTCAAGATGATGAGGCTACGTCTTCCTTTGCTACAAAATTGCATGACACCATAAGCATTTCAAAAGTTTAAGGAGTGAGTTGAGTAAAATCTGATAATTCAGCGTAGTATTTCTTCCTAGAGATACATAAAAACTTCATTTTATAATATTAGGAAAGTATCAACTTGAGTTACTCGGGGAAATGTATGAACAGAGCTTTAGAAAATCTGAATTGAGAATGATTTTGATGAAAACCACTGTCTAAGAAACAAAATTTGGTATAATATGTCATGGCCACAGTTCACACTGCAATAACTAAGCGGAAGTTGAGAATCACACGTTCCAGGTTGTGGAGACCATCTTTCTCAACCACTTTCAGTCCATCAAATGAATTTTTTATCCTAAAAAATAACATAAAACAAGGTTTGGGCTGATTTTCCAAAGGTATCACTCGAATTGGCTCATAAGATCTTCTTATCAAGAGTTAAACGCTTAAAAACTTTAAACAGAAGCCAGAAGAAATATCTCGTCTAAATACAGCAGGCCACGATTCATTGTGATTCTGAGGCCTGTATAACAATTCGCAGTTTTCTAAGCAGTAAAACAGACATATAATCCATTGTAACCCCGCGGCACACGCTGAGAATTATGATAACTTAGAGGGTTTCATAAAATACGCCCATAAAATCAACTTTCAATTCCACAATCTTTCAAGTTAAAATTTTCACGGAGTTTTGAGTTTTCTACATAAAAACACAATTTTTACGTTACTTTCAATGTTTTAATAGCCATTTTTATTCATATTCTAAAGAAAATTTTCGGCTTCTGTGTGCTTTTTTATTTTCATTCAACGTTTAGCGTCCTCTACTGGTCGCTTCGTCAGGATTAATGAAACGCTAGAATGGTGAAATGAATTACGAAAGGTTGAATAAAAATATATTTAAAAAATCAGAGAGAAGCCGAAAATCTTCTTCAGAATATGAATCATTTTCACAATTTCACTATTTATATCTACATGAAAGAGGCAATCTCATTTTTTTATTGACTCTGGTGGAAACTTCCCGGACCATCAAAATCAAGTTCAACAAAAGTGTCATAGGTCGTTCTCAATTAAAGTTATCCTGAGTATTATTGAATGAATAATGAGGAAATATGATGGGCTCCGGAAGCTGTCAAAGCCATCACATTTTGCACCAACTCACTCGGTAAACTTTGGAGGATGAAATGGAGTCCAGTATAGTGTGTCTAACATTTCTGCTCACGAGCCTTTGCAGATAAAATAGAATTGAAACACCGAGATGTTTGCATTTCATATGCCATTACGGCCATGGCCAGATGATCACTCGATGAATTAAAAATGGTGACGGGTTAATTATCTTCTCTTCAACATGATGAAAATGTATTTTTAGCTCGTCGATATGAAGGGACCACTGGTTTTACTACGAATTCCAAAAGAGAAAGACTTTTGGCTACCAACACAGTTAAAATGATAAAAGGTGCGGACTGATTGAATATCACAATATTTATGGTAAGGTCATTATATTTATGCTTCCGAATATTTTGCATTTGATGGTCATTAGCCGTGAAAGAATTTTGGCTAAAAATAGTGTGTGCATTGAGATATCGATCAGTATGGATCTTTTTCCGATACACATTCTGTCCAAGTTTTCCACCTTTTTTTCTCAACCAGATCATCTAGAAATGGTAGGCGTATGATATGATATGTTATGCTACCTTACATCACGGGAACAACTGATCGCATAGGTAAAATAATGAAGAAGCATAACATCATTACAAGATTTAACACTAACTTCAAATTTCATGATCATCTTCGAGGAGCTAAAAAATCCATTATCTCCCACAATGTTTGAAGGCATACACGAAATTTTCTGTAGATGCGGAAAATCATATGTGGGCCAGACAAATAGAGCCATAGAATGCAGACTGAAGGTACTCGAAATGGCTATTCGAAAAAAAGATTGGTATCACTCTGCCGTGGCTTAGCACACACTTTTAGAAGAAGGTCACAGTATAGACATCAAAATGGAGAAGTTGTTATGTAAAGAAAGCAGTAACTATCCACGGGTCATCAGGGAAGCCATTGAAAGAGAAAATAGACCGTACAACTTAAACAGAGAGGATGGCTATAAACTCCCTTATACGTGGAAAAGACTTTAGTAAAATTCAAGTATAAATCAATTCCGTTTCATAAAATGCCACGGAAGTTTGTTTATTTATTTGTGAATGTTGATTCAGAAAGCCTGAAGAAGCTTGCAGAATAGCACGGCAAAACTTTTGCTCAAAACGTAATTATACCGCAGAAAACAAAAAGATATTTATTCAAATCAAAATGAACTGCGAACGTCTACAAAAAAGTATACTGTCTTTTACTTTATATAGATGCCTGTGAAAATTTAATATTAACATAACAACATTGAGGACCAGAATTTAATTACAGAGAAAACCTGTCAGGGAGAATTCCTTTGAATAGGCAAGTGGAAACGACGTCGTGATGGGTCTTCATTGAATTTGCAATAACTCTGCCATATGATAAAAGTAAAATTTCCAAGAAAACAGCTCTATTGGAAAAGTTTCTTAAGTTTTGTTTTGAGAGCATCACATCCACACTCCAGAAAACTCTGAGAATTGTTGATATTGAATTTGTCCCAAGACACGTTCCTTAGATATGATTCGTGCCACAAATACTGATAGGAGGAGGATATTTTTGCAGCGTGGGTACAGATTTAGGCTATGAGCAGCAGAATACTCAGTTCATGGCCAGATCAAGGCTCTATAGGCATCCTAAATGTGTAAAAATACATATTATTACAACCACAGAACATCTTAGGTTCACAAACATTTATATGCTTTAGCAAAATTTGGTAATTCAGCTATCAGTGATATTGGGGTTTTTTGCCTATGTGTGATGGAAGAGTAAGAACCAAAATCCGAGAAAGGTACATTCTTTACTTTTCTTGTCTCAAACCAATGGTCAAAGCCGCAGATAATTTACTCCATCAGCAGGTTTGATCCAAGGCCTGTGACTGTTTAGTCAGTTCTTCTTCCACTGAGAAAAGTAAAACCAAGAGCCGAGAGAACTTTTCCGCAAGTTTCCTTTTGCGGCTCTCCTTTTACGAATAAAATTTGAGAACAAATTCCACTTAACCAGAAACGTAGCAGCTTTTTCATAGCCATTTTTCATTTTAAAAAATGAATTTTACAACATACTCAATGGATTAGTTAACACCATCTTCAGTGAGGACTAACTTGGAGGATAAACTATGTTTTTCTAGGTTCCCAAAAGACCTTCACCTCTTTCCTTCATTTCTAGATACATCTTCCAGCACTTGTTTCTCTGAAATTCTTTTTTTCAGGATTCAGGATCAGAGCAAAAATAGACACCCTCGCTTTTTAGCTTTAAGCAAGCATCAAACCTACGATTAAATTAAAATAGAAGATGGGTAAATTTGAATAAAAACTACCACATTTTCTTTTAGCAACGCATTACTTAAATGGTCATAATCTAATATTGAAGCGTACAATCACGGCAACTGAGCACCCTTCTCGACCAAAATTGATGCGTAAATATTTAAGATCAACCTCGTTCACAATCACTTTATTATGTAAATTATTAAGCTAGCAGAATCATAACTGTTAAAGCAAATACCCCGCGTCGCTCGAGGATATCTCCATAAACGAAAAAAAAATGTACCATTAAAAATGCAGAATCGGAGAGTTAGCTAAAAACTCACTACGGCGGTATTGTGATTTTGCAACACTTTTATTACTGATAGATGTTTTCCCAGTTAGTTCCATTTTTTAAATGGTACATACAAGCGAAATTGGAAATTACCCCATAAAAGGCCGACAAAATCTGTCAAATATTTAAGAACGTTAGTTAAAGGGTTTCAAAGATTCTGTAGCCACTGGAATTGATGGGTATCAGCCTTTCCCATTCTCACAAATCCCCAAATTACCAAATAAAGAATAAAATTTGAAGCAATATTAATTTTGTGATAACCGTTATAGCCAGCAGATTTAAATACTCTTCGTGTGAGTAATATTTTCGCCAATATAATAATCTGTATATTTTTTAAGCCTGCGAAATTAAAACGATAACATGCATTTACAGTCACGATTTGGCAATTCAGGAGGGAATTTGGAATTCATAAAATCGTATTGAATTTCCTGATCGAATATTACTAGACGCAGTTTAATTTGAATGAAAGACGATTTTTCAAAAGGTGATTCCAATTTTAAGAGTAATTACTTCATGGTAAATCTTATATATATTTAAATAAACAATACAATGTTGATGATACAACTATGGGGGGAATAAGAGAGAAGTAAGAACAGTAACTAAAATATACAAAGACTTGCCAGAAGAGTCGATATCATTTAAAGTGGAAGAGAATGGAATAAGTAATTTATTGATTATATAGCATGCCACCTAACCGAGAGAGTGTGCTGCATAACCCTTAGGTCGATTGTGCAAATAGAATTAAATGTTAACCGACATAATTCGGTTCATGGCTAAAATCAAATTAATTCATTCCTTTCATTCACAGATAATAAATCTATCTAAAGATACAAGATATTATAGGATATAATAAATCTATTCATCTTATATTCTGGATATGCACAAAATTTTGCATGAATAGTTCACCCACTAGAAAATGGATACGATGAACTTTGAAGAGAGGGAGTATCGCAAGTAAAACCTGATAACCTCGCTACCAGAATAAAACCCAGAATATAAAATAAATCACTTAGCATGCCGGTATTGACAGCAGATGACGTAAGTTCGCAGTGATAATTGATAAATGGAATAATTTGGAATGAGTCGAGTGACTTTGCGCAGAAACTTAAAGTTAAAATTGAGCGCGTAATGACGAAATTTTATTCACCCCCCCCCCCCCCAACTTCTCCACTCACGGAACTCAAGCCCACGAAAACGAGTGTACGCTCAAGTGGTTGCAGATCTCCCTGGAGTTTACTCAAAGTCTGACGGAAAGGATCCGTGCGCAAGATGGATTAAATCCAAAACCTAATGGATGAATTACCTGAGCACAATGGATAGCGTCAAATGAACACTCCACTGACTTTAAGGACTCCCGGATTCGAGTGCAAGAGCATTGTGCTAGCCTTACTTTAGGCATCTTGAGAATGTATTAAAACTTTCCTCAAGTAGCAAAAGTTTCTTCATGACGTTTAAGGCCGTATATTTCAATTCAAGTCGGTAATTCATCCGAAACGGCTGTATAATGAAGAAATTCTAGCTTTTTTCGAGCAAATTCCAAACATAAAGACATTGAAGAGGTTGTAACTCTCCTTCTTCACTTAAAATCAAGAACTTCATTGGATTGGTAATCCGATAAAACAAGCCTTTCCAGGTATAAAGTAAAAAGTTCGAAAATCGTAACTGCGCTTCCTTAAGATTTTACATGATTAAGTTAGTAGCCAAAAATCAAAGAAACTGAAGGTTTATATTTTATCTATCTCCTAGGAGTATCAAAACGGAAATACTCTCAATATTACTAACATGAAAATGCCTCGGAGCTAAAACCTTATACTTATCTATCCAGGGGTAACCAGAGGCAAAATCATTGCTTTCCATTACGCGTGTCCTCGCGTAATCGTTATTTTCAATTGCGCTCATGAGAGCGAAAGCGTTATCATCATTCTTCAAATTTTGTCCGGTGCATTAAATCACTAGTTTTAATAGATAGAGTGCCGTCTTAGGATAGTAGCTGCGAGCATTGCCCTTCTAGAATGGTTTGCTTTAGATAAAGATAATGAAAAGGAGAAATAAGGAACCGTTATCTCACCCAAGAATCGTTACTGATAATGTTAAAACAAATAATTCACTAATACTCGAGATAAAAATGGTGAATATAAATCCAATCTTGTCTATATTTTCTTCTATCCACATAAAATTTGCGTTGAACTATAATGAGTTCACCCAATAACCACAAAATAATTCATGCATATATTTAACTCGTTAAGTTTCCCAATCTTCCCAATATTTAAATCTCAAATCTCCTAATTGACCCCATTCAACTTTATTCAAAAAGATAAAATTTAAAAGCTGACACTTTTGATCATAACTCAACGGAGTGAAATTAAAATGGATAATAAATAAATTCTCTTTGTGTGCAGATGAATTCATTATGCACTGTAGAGTTGAGATTATCGTTTTAAAACAAATAGCTCCTCTGCCGTAAAATTCATTATGAAGTTATTAAGAGTCGGATACAATTACTCCAGGGAAAGTGAAGTCATTTATAAGGAGATCTAGCAAGACACGGCGGCAATGAAGAGTGTGAGAGGGAATCAAGCGTGATGGACTAATATTACATAAAGATAAGAGTGTCTCTCAAAAGAACTGAGGACATAATCAGGTCAATTATGGCGAGAGGACAAAAGGAAAACAGCCCCATTCTTGTGAATGCACTTAAGTGCCGGGGGATCATCCTCCGTATTAAAAAAATATACGCAAAGGCGCCTTGTCTGGAGGCCGTCCCTCGTCTTAAACATGAAGACTTTAAACATGAGTAAGTGTGAATAAAAAACTTAAAGACGGAAAATTAAACGGACGCCTCTAAAGACATTTCGTAAATTATGAACTACCATCTGGAAAGAGCACACAGATCAAAGATAAATCCCTCAAAATAGGAACAAAAGTGGCATCAACACAAATGGGAGGGAGTAAAATGAAAAAATAAAAAACCTTGCCATCAGAAAGAGACCTTTTTCCTCATCCCACCTCGTCACCATCCCAAAACCTTATCCCTTCCTTGCCTCCCACCCCCCCAGATAAATCTTAAAAGCTTTCATAAAAGACCTGAATTGAAGCAAAGTATGGGAGAGGGAAACTCGCAAGCAGGATAGTTGCCAATGATTACCAGAGATGAACAGGGAAAAAATGCACTAGGGGACTCGGAAAATAAAGTTCTGAAGGAAATAATATGAATTTGGCCAAGGGATTTTTTCCACAAGTTCATCCTCGGCGACATGGAAAATTTCAGCGCCACTCTGGATGGAACTGAACCCGCCGACGATAGAGGGTAAGGAAGCATGTTTCTACAGATATGTACACTAAAATAATATAATCTGAAGTTGGAAACAAAAAAAAACTTTTAACATAGCAACACCCGCCTTGACCGGGATGCCGTGACTTGTCCCGGTCAAGGTGCTTGATTTCTCCTCCGTGAAAGTTTCGCATTTACTAGTATTTGTAATGACGGGTGACTCCCTACAGTTAATACCACGGCTAGTTAGCAGTAACCTCAACATTCGTCAAGCCTAAGTGATTAAAGTTAGGCTTAAACCCCGTGGAAGCTGGTGCCTTGCGCACAGTATGGCTACTTTTTCTCATCGTATGCCCAGCAGTGGAGAACATATAGCTCCTTCTAAAGCCCAAACAATTAATGAAGATAAAACTAAATACTTGAAAATGGAAATAAATCAACAAAAAACTAGATTACCAACAATAAAAATTAATAAAAAACATTTTCAAAGAGTGGAGAGCTTCAGATATCTGGGATCCTTGCTAACAGCAAAAAATCAGATTTCCCTTGAAATTCAAGACAGGTTACATATAGGTAATAAATACTATTATGCACTGCAGCCTATTTTCAGGTCAAGAAATATTTCAAGAAGCACCAAAATAATCATATACAAGACAGTGCTAAGACATGTTGTCCTCTATGCCTCTGAAACATGGACACTAACAGTTACACAAGAAGAACTAATCAGAACATGGGAAAGAAAGATTTTAAGAAGAATATACGGTGCCGTGATAGTTGCAGGGATATGGAGAATAAGAACAAATGCTGAAGTTTATGAACTATATGGTGAACCAAACATCATATGAGTTATAAAGCAAGGAAGACTTCGTTGGGATGGTCATGTACAACGCGTGGAGGAAAGCAGGGCAGTCAAAAAGGTTTTCAATGGCACTCCAAGAGGGAGGGGAAGCAGAGGAAGACCACTAAAGCGGTGGCTTGATGACTTAAGAGATCGAATTGAGAAGACTGGGAGTCAGGAGGTGGAGGCGAGTTGCGGAAGATAGGGAATAATGGGGGCAAATTATTCTGAAGGCCAGAGCCCTACATGGGCTGTAGCGCCAAGAATGATGATGAAGATAAAGTCCACAAATATTCATACAATATGCACATTAAAATTACGCCCAAGCAGCTTAGCTGGATAAAACACGCGGTGCAATATTGAGGGATCCCGGTTCGAGTCCCAGTCAAGGCGCATGATATTTCCTCTATTGAATTTCCGCACTCATAAGCAATTGTGAGTGACTCCGCAAGGATAACACTGCTGCTCGTTTGTGGTATCCTCAAACAAATTAGAATACTCCCAGGCCGCCCCTTGAATCGCCAAATATTCTTACGCCCGATTTTAAAATGTATGTTTAACTTAAGCTGCTTGTTTTTCATTTGCCTCTCATTGTATCCTTTACGGCAACGAACAATGAAAAAAATTGCATGCCTACAGAGAGAGAGGGAACCCCTTTCTCTCAAATTCCTCTTCACTCACATCCATCCGCCCCCAAATAAACTGCAAACGCTTTCGCAAAAGATGAAAATAGGAACAAAATATGAGGATAACTCGCGGTCGGGAGAGTTGACAACGATTCCCAGAAGTGGTCAGAAAACTAGGTGCAGTGGCACTCAGTAAATAGGAACTCAACAGAAAATAGCTAACATTTTGTCTGGAGATTTCCAAGGGTTCACCCTAATCGACATGAAAATCTTTTGACACCACTATGATAAGGATACCACAGCAACACCCATTGCACCAACGACCGGAGAGAAGGTAGTATACTTGCAGGGACATAAAAAATTAAATTAGTTGTGAAAGTTACAAAGTTTACATTGTTTCTGTCAATATGAATTTTCACAAAGTTACGCCTGAGAATATCGAGTTCAAACGAAATATGATCTAAAGTTGGAAAAATGTTGCGGGGAATATTGGATTATTACCAGGCTTGAGGCCCGAGCAAACAAGGGAACCGCGCGGTGCGCAGCCTTAATGGAGGTGCCAAATTAAGACCTAATCGGAGCAAGCATTGATTTCAAATATGTATTCACTATAGCATAATATTTTTACTAACGGTAACAACACGATTTATATGGAATTAATTAATAATATTCATACCATCAGAAAGCCACATTAGAGTTCTGGCTGGAAATAGCAGATGGAACTCCAAAAAGCGACAAATTGCCAGGGCGAAAAATGCTATTGAGCCGTCCCTGACCAACTGTACATGTTAGAGATGAATGTAACTCACCCATATGACGCCACAATTCCCGCGATCAAGGAGTGATTAAAAGGGCTAGGTAGCCAAACATACCTGGAAAGAGAAATCATCTGCATTAAAATACAGTCACATCAGCAAGAAAACCCCTAGGCAATTCAAGTATAAGTAAAATTAAAATGGTAATTTTATTCATAATTCACAATTCTTGGTTGTCATTTTGCCTTTTTCATCTGACTCACCCAGTAATTTTAGGAAGGTTTAGAAATAAGAATCATGGCATAAGATCAGGGGCAAGACCTAAGTTCCGGACAACCATAAGAACCCCCCGAGGAGCCTGCTTAATGAGATCCGGGGATCGGGGACCGGGATCCCTCAATATTGCACCGCGTGTTTTATCCAGCTAAGCTGCTTGGGCGCCATATTGAGTTCTAACTCGAACAAACATTGATTTTATACATAATATCTGCAGCAAAATATTTTTTTAAATGATAGTGATACAACTTATGAGAAAACTAGAAGATGATGTCTGCTGCATTACGATGGAAGGAAGAATTAAATAAAATTACTGCATAGGATAAAAAAATTCCTCCCAAAATGACGCGCAAAGGGCATTGTACAATATAGCAGTCATTTACCGCACATGAAGAGGTTGGAATGAAAAATATCCGAACGAAAATCTCGTTGTAATTCTGTTATATGTGTTGATCATTAACCTAAGTCAGAGAAGTGTCTCGGGAATATGTTCCCAGTTAAAGTTTATGCTGCGGTTGCCAAGTGAATAAAAATATATACTGTTTAGTAAATAGTGCTAAATATATACTGTTTAGTAAATAGTGCTAAATTGACGATTTTGGAGACAAAATTTCAAATTTTAGGTAAAAACACAGCGAGTGCAAAAATCGAATGAAAGAAAAAAAAACGAATTCCATTCGGTTTTCCGGCACTAAAAATTCCAATCCTATATCATGAGTGTAAGTAATTTTAAACAGAAAAAGATAAGCATGATCTGCCCCAAATCCAATGCTTTTCGGCGCCGAAAAGTAACCTTTTCCAGGAGAAAATATTTTATTACCACCCCTGTACCAGATCGCCACTAACATCGTTTAATCATCTTATTCCTGGTTTTAAAATGTCTCATAAACGTAAACGGTTGACGCTGCCTCTAAGATAACTTGTTGCTAAATTAATTATTAGGGTTTTGTTCAGTAGGTACGTAATATAATACCGGTCGGTTGACAGGAGGGTTACCAATGAGAGAGCGTATCCTCATCGATCATCATGCCGACCACAAATACATACCATACACAACCAAAAATAATGCAACTGGACCTACAGATTATAGTTCTGAGTAGTGAATGATATGAAAGCTATTGATATACTGTGTAATAATAGCAATATGTGATATTCCACAACAGTTTTTATTGAATAAACTGATAACCACAATTCTGCGTCATTTCCAAGGAAAATAAACTTTGGAAAAAATGTAAACTTGATACGGTACGGAGATACGGTAAAGAAACACAATAGTGTGAGCTAATAACTTATTTACAGTTTTACATACTCGGGTAGATTCAATCAGCATAAAACAAAGTAGGTTGCTGTTATTTTGCAGCATAGAGAAAGAAAAATTACTCAACGAATTAACGTACTCTGGAGTGAGCCTAATCCATTAAAAAATAATATTTGATAATGATATTCAAATATTATTTACTGCTCCGACTGGCTGAACGTCTATGGCTCATTCTTGTCGTCCCTAGACACACGTGCATCCGTCAAAACTAGTAATTACGGGTAATAATTAGGGTGGAATACTACAAAGTATGTTTCCCTTTAAAAGCGAATTACTTCTGCCGTACGCGAAACTGATTTAACATGAATGGTGATGCGTCGCTAAAATGCTTTAAACATTTTCAAATTCCTAAAGATTTTCGTATTCAAGCAACACATCAAACAAAGAGCCTGTACCACTGTCAATCATAAATGAATCCAGCAATCGTCCTCCAATGCGTGCGACAGTCATACGCCACCGCACAGCTTGATGAACGTCCGGAGAAAAAACAAGGAAATGAACCGCGGTCAAAATTTTCACCGAAAATAGAACTTAGTTACCGCAGCAGATGTCGTTTTCTAGATCAAAATTTCCCCAGAATCAGCATTCGGAACTCAGAGTGCCAAACGAATTCGCCGCTTCGGCCCGCAGTTACGGAAGAAGAATAAATAATTTCCACCTAAATTCAGCCTTCAAACTTTTGACTCAGCATTTAAATTCAATCGCGGAGCCGGAAAGAAGGAAGTCAAAGAAATGTATTCTCCCAGGAGCAAAAAACGGAATAATAAAATTTACCTAAGCTCAAAACAATCTGGATGAAGAATAGTTTCCACATTTTAAATTTTCATTAAATTAAAATCCATGCGATGACACGACAGAATCCCCTTCCTTTGTAGCATGCCGACCTCCTATCCGAGTCCAAACTGAGGAAAGCCTAAGAGCCCTCTAAGGAACTAGTTTTTTTACTAGAAACCTTGAAAACACGAATATCCTCTTAACCGATAATGCACAAACTACGACAAAAAATGACGAGATGAAAGCATCAACGATCCAACCGGCCTCCCTCTCCAGCTTCCTTCAAACCCTTCACCCCCTCTCTCTCTCCCTCTTTAAGGTCTACGAAGACGGTCGTAACCCCGAGGCCAAGGGATTGAGAGAAGAAAAAGCAAACAAAGAAATCGAATAACGCGAGAAACGCATAAGGGAGATGGAAGCGAGGATAACTCAGGGTTAGTCCCAACACCCTTAATGCTACCGCATGCATGACGCAGTATGGAAAGTGCACCACTGCGACGCGATTTTTTCACGTGATATTATATGAGCCCTTCGCGAGTAGGACACTAAAGAGTGTTAACAAATTAAGCAGTCATTATTTTTAATCACGCCTCAGTTGGAGTGGTTGCGTGTAGCACATATCACAGAGTGAACATATAAAGCTAAGCAACTCGTCCCCGGGGAAGTCGATGTTTTTTTTGCATCGAGCGATATTAGGACTTAATAGTCCTCTCTTCCATACAACTCGTTTGACGAACACATACAACCATGCCCTGGGAGGTGTAAATTTCCTACCCAGGCGGGATTCGAACCCGCGACCTTTGGTTTGGCAGGGTTTTCGTGAAGGGTCAACCATTCACAGCATGACACTCCACCAATCCAGCTTTAGGTTAGCTAAGGGTATATCTATTGTATGCGTCGAAAAAATAATATTCTCAAAATTTCCGACAGGCTAATTTCAGGCTCTTTATAGAAAACATTTTAGTGTTTTTTTGTCCAAATATTTTCTAGTAAATTGGCGCCGTCAATATTTCGTAAAAGTTTAAATGTTTGAAAGTCATTTAACGATTCTTTCAGCGTAAGCATTATATGTAGTCACATTCTTACATGTCCTTCGTGAACATCCAGCACTCGCCCTCTCAGTAATCCACAATGGTTTTTCCTGTCCAAAAATACTAACTAAGGCCTTAAACTTAGGGAGTAAAATAGTTCAAGCTGTACTTTCGAAATGCATAGCAACAGAGTGCTGCAATAATTCACAAGCCATTCCACTGGGAATAATCACAGCGTATTGGAAAACTAAAGCAACGTATTCTTACTCCATATACAATCATTTAAAGAGCGAGACTGATCCACTTATTGGAAATGATTTAGCATGGAAATTAAATTGACAGGGATTAAATCGGTAAGAGAAATCCTCTCGTCATATAATGAATAGAGGATCTCAAGCAATCTCATTTCCAGTCACTTTGAAGTTCGTCCGAAGTTGGCAGTCAAGCGGAAACAATATTATATGATAAGCATTCATGTGATAAAAACATGGTTAAATCGAGTAATATGAAAATACAGGTAACATGGACAGAGGGACGGGCCAAGGAAAATGTTCTTCGAAAAATGAGCAAAGAGAAAACACTAATAGCACCTCAATTAAGTGAATAAAAGCACAGAAGCGAAAGTAGTAAACCAATAACTCAATTAATACTAATTATTTGAAGTAAAATATGTAGCGGGATAACCAAATAGTAGGACAATTCATGTTGATATAATGAGAGGATTACATTTACAAAGATAGTGATGAGAAACGTTAATGTAAGGAATAAGGCTACTGGCAAGGAATGGATTACCGTGGCGGAATGCCACAACGCCCTATGATTGATGAGCTGAGGATATCATGCGTTGCCACCACTCGGAAGCTGTATGCAGAGCAACTCATGAATTTGTATGAACAAATCCCACGGTCGGATGAGACTGAGTTGTAGGATACTTCGCTCCCGTCATTAAAAGCAGGCTAAAGTCAACTATCTGCCTTTCTCCGTAAGAAATCAACACATCAGCAATTTACCCACAGTTTGTGATTATTACTCATTAATATTTACACTAAATTCTTTTCCATTGTTTGATTATTTAATTTTGTGAAGAGATAAAATATGCATCTATATTAAGACTCATACTTTTTACTTGGGAGTCAGACGAGACCAATTAAAAAATTATGGGTTCAGATGCTTAAAAATTATCTTATGAGTTAATGATATAATTAGAACATTATTAAAGTACTTAGGTGCAGGGCACAACTTGACGCATATTACTCCGTTCGTCGGAGGGAAAATCAATCAGTGCACCCAAAGACGTCTTTATTTAAGAGAGAGCTAATGTCAGGTTTCTATCCACTACTCAAATAACCCATTACCAATCAACAAACCTCGCAAACTACTTCAGTTGTCGGTCAACTTGAACAATAATATTAATACTAAGTGACAAAACTTCCTTTGGGCGACAAAGGTCATCCTTTGCCCTCATCCTGACACAAACACAGCTCAAGGTGAGAATCAGACCCGCGAATTTTAAGATGCAAAGTCTAGGCATTAAGAAACTCGAAGTTCACATTCGGCTTTAACCCGTGCGATTTGAATACATCCAAGGGCTCTATTGTCGGGTTTAATCTTGTACGAACGAAATACGCATCAACTAAACAAATGATCTCGTATGAGTGCACAAACTCCAGCCCGAAGACCAAAGTTGCCCATTTGAGATTTCTATTTGGCCCAAATGGGAATTAAAAATCATTTTATTAATTTATGCCTTCCTATACTTTTGTACCTTTTGTCACTTATTCTTGAACAAAAAGCAAACACGTACAAAGAATGATAACCTTTCCAACGCGTATTAATGCTTTCCACTGGTTGACAATGTAATGCTGTCCACTGAATATTCATTGAAATCGTGCATGTTCACATTGATTTCATCATTTCTTGCCATTCATTTTTGGCATTTAAAGACGTTATTTTGGTACGATACAGCCCGCGAAAGTCATAATGTGTGAAATATATTCCGCGAACCCAAATGTTTGAGCAATCGTATTATACAGTGAGAGTTTAATGTCTTCTTCTTCCTAGCCTTTATCCTTAGTGTCAAGAGTCGGCTTTGGCAGTCAGTTTCCTCAATTTGCTTCTGTAGGATATCCGTAGGGGTCACCTTACTCCTCCATGTCACTTCTCCCACTACCACACTTTTCCTGGATACCTTTACCTCTGCCTCTTTTTCCCGGGAGCTTCGATCTTCCCTTCTTCTTTCCAGTATATTCCTTTGAGCGCCATTTGACATTTCCAAACAAATCTACGTCTACTCTGTCATTTTTTCCTTGTATCGGTGAAACTTTAAAACTCCCCCTCATACACTCATTCAGAATTTTATCTAATTTCGTTGCACCACACATCCATCTCAGCATTTTCATTTAAAGTACTTACATTTGCAGCGTGTGACGCTTTTTAGTGGCCCAGCACTCCGTTCCATAGAGCATAAATGGTCTTATCATGTTCTAAAATGCTTCACAATTTATGTAACTTATAAGTATAAAACACACTTTTAAGTTTCGCAGGCATTGTCTTATCACAGGTGACCCCTCAGGAAAATATGGCAGCGCAAATTAATGATAACTTGAACGATTATGGTGGTGTGACTAAAGGCCAAGCGGGAATAAAAAGAGAGAGCAAATGACTCGTTGGCTGGCAAGGTAAGTCGAGAGACGAGGACCCAAGTCGAGAAGAAGAGAGACGAGGTAGAATAGAGATGGTTGCGGCAGAGGGAAGAGCCAGTTTATACGCGAAGGTGAGAGATGGAGAGGAAGGATGTGTAGGAAATGAGTGAGTGAGGGAGGGAGGGAAAAGGGGGAAAGGCCTGTGGAGAAGTGAGCACACGCCGAGTTCCGAAAGAGGGGTCGAGGGACGGGCGGGAAGCATGGGAGGCATTAGAATCGGCGAGGGAGGGACAGGGCTCATAAATAACTAAAAATTCAATTTCCCTTCCTCCCCGCCACACTCGCACGCCCCAAGCATATACATCTCCCCACTTTCCAGACTCCTTCCACCTCCTCTACAGTCCTCCTTCGTGAAGCTAAAAGGGGAGGTCCTTTGATGGGCGGGAGAGGGAAGTATAAGTCATAATGTGGCTTTAAACGGCGTCCCTGCCTCCAACCCCCTCCAGATAAAGAACGCCCCCCCTCCACGCGGAAACACCAGCGTTACGTCCAGCCAAAAGGGGACGCCAACCTCCCCCTCACGCCCACCTTTTCTCAGTTCCTTACACGTTAGATCCACCTTCTCCTAGGGTAACCAACAGGGGAGAGAGAGGTCCTTCCTGACCTCTGTCCCCCCAGAAAACACGCCTACTCCCTCCGAGGCAGGAAAAAACCCTACCCTAACCTCCAAGACCTTCCATCCACCCCATTTTCCATTCCATCCCCTTTTAGAGAATCCCTCTTATTCCCTCCCCTCCCGCAAAACAGCCTGAAAACTCGCAACTCCAGTCCCAAACCGGTACCTCCCCCCAACAGACTTCACGGCGCGAAACCTCTCCCAGGAAAACGCACACGCCGTTACTCCCCAGTCAGCCCGCTTCACACACACACACGTATATATATACACATCCCTCGGCGCAATGAAGCACGAGTGATTTAATCTCCTCGTCCCTTTTTAGCCAAACCCTTTTCAGAGCGGAGCCTCCCACTCCACTCATTAACACCCCTCCCCTCCTCTCTCTCTAAAAACCACTCACTCGAGCCCTCTCACCCTATCCCATTCCACCACTAACACCCCTTCTTTCGCGGCCACCCCCAAACCCTAGCGCACACTCCTTACTCATTCAACCCCTCTCATATCAGTTTTTTTTATCTTCAACTGCCTCCACCTCCTCCTCCCTCTCTCTCAACAAGGAGTTCATTCATTTTTTTCTCTTCCACCTCTTCCCACCTCAGTCCCAGCCTCGCGATTCCGATGCAACGCCCCAACCAGAGGGGCTAGGGTGTAGGGGAAGGTGATGATTGGCAGTAGACAGAGTGGGGGAGAGTGAGTGTGTGAAAATTTGACGTCAACCGAGTCAGCAGGAAACAGAGGGAGGAAAAAATTCTAAAAAAATATATAAAAACGCAAAACCAGGCCAGGGAGGAAGAGCGTGCCTCCCTCTTATTCTCCTTCCGCCCCCTCTCCGTCCTTCTCCTCAAGAGTGAGCGTATTTGAATGAGAAGTGTGTGTGTGCGTCTGTATAAATATGTATGCGACACGGCCAACTAACTGTTATTGCCCCTACGGAACAAGGTAGACGGGATGAGGACACCTGAGAAAACCGAAACAGTGGTCAATTTTTACGATTTGATTTGCGTACTCAACAAAAAACGAAAAAAATCCTCGTTTTTTTGCAAATCTTATGTTCACAGAAAATTAGTTCCCCTAAACTGTAGTAAGGGCGGAGTTGGGAGCAGTTAAAGTGCGAGAGCTACCAAAACATTCAGATCTCAAGTTTTTCAGGTTGACTCGGAGGATATTATTCGGTATTCGTGTCATAAGCGGTCTGCAGCCGAAATCAAGATTTCTTATGGCGTCCATTTGAAATTCTTTTATCATAAATAGACCGTATGGTATTTTTTTCACTGCCGTTAGAAACACGCGATTGTATTTTTGTGCTGTTTATAGAAATTCTAATCTGTCTGCATTTCTACATAGATAACAGGCGAAAAAAATATAATTGACGCCGACTATAGTGATTGACATATTATTGAGGTGTTCTGATGGAGTGTCTTAGCATTTCGTTCAGTTTTTGGTAATAACGATGGGTGGTTGGTGGGTCACGGGATTTTTATGCTCAATAAATCCTCAGTTCATATCTTTTACTTCTAGCTAGTAAGTAGTAATTAGTAGATTTTTTTCAGTTAAAAATTGACACGGGTTATCGTAAAATGTGTAGAACAAGGTAGTAGATACATTGCGGAGTAGAGTTCAAACCATTTTAAGTCACGCGATAGAGATAACAGCAACTGAAATGTGTAGCACATGAACATGTTTCTCTCCTTCCATGACCCTTAAAGTCACCCTCATATTCGCAAGAATCGCAGCCCCATTCATTAAGTAATCATGAACAAATATTTGCCTCGAGATTTATCGGTGCCATACAGTTTTCATCTTGATGGGAAAGTTCTACTTAAATCCAATTAACTTTTTAAGTCGCTGAGGGTCAAACGGCTTCGTAACGCTCAAATGTACGTGCCTCCACGCAACGCTCGCTCGCTTGCTCTTTCTCTCTCAACTCTTTAGCACGACTCCTGATGCGTAAATTACAGCCAGAAAATTAACAAGGAGTGTAATCACGTCGGGGCGATAGTGCGGGGAAAGTATTATGTCTTAATTAACGGCTGGCTTAAATCAATAGGCAGAAAAGTGAAAGACCGAATTGAACAAATGGATACCTCAGCGAAGTGCTATAACCTTAAAAGCTCCACCTCTTTATTACCATTACCGTACATTAATATAGAAAGGACACATTAATTCGATGCAATTGTTATCGGACCTAGCCAAGAAGACTGAAAATTTAGTTAATTACGCCTAAATCTGAGATGCTGCCAGCATTGTGCAGTCGTTGAAAATTTTCTATGGATCAATTAAAAATTAATGTGGCTTGACTAATTTTGACTCAAAATCGTTTAATGTGATAAGTGAAACTGTTTATGTTAACACTGCACCATAACGTAAGGAAGTCCAACGAAGAGTTGGGGAGAAAAGGTTTTTAACAAAAACTCAACAAGTTAGAATAGGAAAACTACTAGAACACATTTTTAAACATTACAGCCTCTTTAAAACACAATGGAATGAGATATTAATGATAAGTATCAACAAGAAAGACCAAGAATGAATTCGATTATTTCAATTCAATGATTGTGAAACCAAAAACGCTAGAAAACGAAAAAATAACTAGTAGATTTCACAGCATTTTTATCAATGCATTGATTGACGATGTTTTCATCAAACAGTTGATTTCACCGGGTCGACCGGTTGTATTAAAATAAGTTTTTTTCCTTTATTATCGAGACGAATGAAATGGATGTAAAAATGAAGACTCATGAAGATCTGAAGTGGTTAGCTGGAAGGACAATGAGCTAAAAAGGAGAACTGCAGCAAACTAATCTACGTATTGATGGATGCTTATGAAGACGTGAGGAATGAAATCGAATTGACTCATGTCAGTATAAAGAAAATCTATTTTTAGTTGAAAGGCCAAGAAATTTTTGTACAGATGCAACTATTTCTCAGTGCTCTAGTATCATTCAGTATCTTAATTTTTAAGCTCTTTATAAGTAAGCACAAAACCCTTTTTTACATGCTCGTGATTTTAAAATGCTCAAGAAGGAAATATTAAACAAATTCCCTGGCAAGCAATCACTTTAAAAACTTTTTAAATACGATTTTTTATCAAATATGAGGAAACTACTTCAGACATCACGAAACTCAGATAAAACGCTTATTAAATTGCTCGCACAGTCAAAGTGAGACCACACTTGTTTTGAAATGAAGTTAATAGTTCAAATGCTGCAAAAACTTTTTTATCCTCTAAATATTAGTCCACTGGGTACGGATCGGACATTACTTTCAATTAGCTTCCTACATTAGTCCCACTTCATCAAAATGATGAAGATTTTTTTTATTTGTCGAGCTCCAAAACTAATAATAGCATTACTGATATTATGATTATCTCTTTGAAAATTCATGCTTTAACTGACTGACCCAAAAAGATTACTTCTTTTCACTTAACCTTAATATACGATGTAAGCAGCGTTTTCCTGAAAAACCAGTAAATTTGAATGAAGGGATCACGGATCTCAAGGTTTTTTGCTAGATGCACAATATTAGCAAACACAAGCTTGGAGTTTAAAGGCTAAACATATAGTAGTTTAACGCTTCTAGCATCCAGAGCTAGTCAATTCCTCTTTAAATTTAAATGTAGCTGACTCTTTATAGCCTATCAAATATTATAATTACACGAGAAGTATTAAATAGATTAATAGTGAGCGACGCGTCAAAGTCTTTCAAAATTATTAAAACAAGCCCAGATTTGGTATCTGACAGGGAAAAAAATAATTTCATAGGCCCTAGAAATTGAGACAGGGTGATATGAACAGGCCCGCGGCAATACTCAATTGTAGCGCTAAAGTCTTAATGAAGTAATTAAAAGGCGGGTTATATGACTCAACTGATCCATAATCTGACTGACACAGCGCATATTCATGAAATTAAATTTTAAAAAATGATCCTCAAAACAACATGTACGACTATTGTAATCGATATAAATGTTTGACTAAAACATAACACGGGTAGAAAGAATACCTATCACCACTTACCCCTTTTTAAAATAACCAAATATGACTTTTTCTGTAAATAGTACTTATTTTTTACGTTATATTAAAATTTTGCTCCACGTCCACACGTATACAGTTTACGAAAAATAATGCTTCCAAAAGCAGCTTGTAATGCGATTTTTAATTTTACATTCATAGGTAATCTCACAAATCCCAATAAAGACTGAAGTCGATATTTCTCACGAAATGCTCTACTTGGCTGTTACTATGAGCTTTGCGTATACTATCTTAGATCTTTCACCTCTACGTTAATTAGACAATCATTGCCGGCCTTTTACGGGGCTTAAGATACTTAAATTTCGGCCTATTAATTGTATTTACCCTGTATATTCAGGGTGAATTAGCAAAAAAGAATAAAATGTAAATAATCCTTGAATAATTTTTCATTATTTTAAAAAGAAAGGAAATTCAGGCAACTACTCATGATTTCATAGTATCGAAAGGAAGGATTTTCCTCCAAACTTTTGCAATTATAATCATTAAAAGATTCAAATGGCTGTACCTCAATGACTTCTACAGAAAAAATTGTGAATTAAACTTATTTGTTCATTTTTTAAGCCAAAGTCGCAAACATCCCCTGTCTAAACTTCCAAGCTTATCGGATCGATGCAAAAACCTTAAATAAAATTTCACCCTTTAACCCACATTTAAAATTAGAGTACATTCACCTTCCTGTATAGTGCAGATACTATTACAGGGCCTGCAGCCAACGCACTTTCAATTTGAAATATTAATTAGCCAATTAAATTTAATAGCATTCCATCATAACGGCGGCAAATTTATTAACTTTGACACTGAATGCATTCCTAAATTTTTATTAAATATGTAATATTGATAAATAATTGCTTCCCTTACACTCACACTTGTCTAAACCTCTATTTTTACCAGACCTCTAAAAAAAGAAACACTTCAGATTCCCGTATTGGAATTCATGTAACACATTTAAATTTCACCCTGACCCATCTTACCCAGGGAGTGCAAACTTGCCTACTATTGCAAATCACATTGCTCTTTGAAACTTTATGAACCCAAATATGACTTGTGTGAAAGCTGTAGCTTTCTAGAAGATTACTTGCTCCTTCACTAGCTATCTTCATTGCCCGCAGCAAGAATAAGTGTCAGTTTACAGCAATTTTTCGATGGAATCGTGATTGAATGGTGCAAGAAATTAGATTTATTATAAAACAAAATTAGTAAAACTATACATCGATAACTTTCCGTTTCCCCTAAGCTGCTTTCCCAAGAATTATCAACACTTTAAGTTTATGATAACATGATACACATGAGTCTCTAGATATTGAATCCTGTTTGATGCAGTACAGTTGACTAGTTGATGAGCTAGCAAGTTATATTCAAGCAGCTTGCCATTCAGAATCAGGAACTTCATGGAAAAAAACCACTGAGAATCAACAGTAACGAAAATAAATTCATTAATAATAAAAGTCTTTATTAGCTAGATTTTAATTATCAAAGTCCGTTTTTTCACCGAACCCCTCTACAAAATTGTATTAAACAGATGGATTCTAGTTCCTACGAAACGTACTATAGTCAAAATAGAATTAGAACATATTAACTCCAAAATACAAAATTAGTAGTGCAAAAAATAAGTACAATGTCGAAAAACGCCTATTTTTTGCTGAGGTCCCATAAGAAAAAAATCAGGAAAGCACGAATGAATAATACCACACTAAAGAAAGTAAAAAATAAATTCCGCAATGACCCGGGATCTCACGAATTTTCCAGGTTATTAAAAATCTTTCATTTCGAAGTTTGTATTTTTTCCAGATTTGGTTGATGCACTGAAGAAAAAAGAGTCCAACGCTCCGCAGAAGTGCTGAAGAGCATCATTGAACCGGATGAGAAAAATAGCCACCGAATATTAAATATCGTCGATAATTTTGGTGCAATGCACGCTTCACACACAGACGTGCGAAACTCGAGTCGCATTTTGCGCTCATAATGACCCCATTAGAGGAAAAGTAGAACGTACCCGTGGACTGCGCTCTCCGGCGAAGAGATAGAGAGAGGGAAAGAGAAAAACAAAAAAAAACGAACAAACATCCGGGCTCATCGTCCGGCCGCTGGTAAAATGCACTCATTATATTCAAAATGGGCTAAATCGGATCAGCATCAAAATACCCCCACATAACCCAACACCATCGAGGACTCCGAGGTCCTTTTATCTGGAATCCTCACGGGAAATTAATTACACCGGACAAAAGGTGGCGGTAGCGAAAACCGCCGTTTTCCCTACCCCTCCAATTCTTCCCACCTTCCTTTCCATCCCTCCCGTCCCAATTGTTGGTACGCATTGTGCTTGCCCAGCGTCTCTTCCTCCTCCTCGATCTCCACCCCTTAGATTCCCTTCTTGCCGTCTGAATAGTTTTCAGGTCCGCTCAAAAACACCCTCCTCTCCCGACCTAGACACGAAAATGCCAAGTGGGCAAAACAAGCACTGCCACACTCCCCGCTAAAACGTTACGCCAACCAATCGGCGCTTCAGACTTTGCGGAAATTTTCTATCGCTAAGTATCAGGTGATATCTAGTCCTTTGTTAATCTTCTCCATTTTCAAGTTTGGCCGACGGTGGACCGCGAGAAACAACTGGTTTTCTTGGTTTTCTATCGCTTCTCCTCCCAAAATCACTCTTTTGCTGTGGTTTCTCCTCCTTTCTTTTGAACAGGCGTTTTTGGCCTTTTTACTTAGTTTTACCTGGAAACCCATTAACCTTTAAAGGACTAGCGGACATTTACGCTGGGATTTGGGGACCTACGGCCGTGCGTACAATGTATTGTACGCTGGATGTGGTATTTAAACCCATAGAGTTTCTACTTACAATGAGTGTTCAAAATTAAATCCGGCCGGCAGCGTCCGAAGCGGGAATTTTACTCTATACGATAAAGGATAAACCCACCAACCTTCCTTCGTAAAATCTCTTTATTCCAGATATATTCTGGACGGATTCCAACTTCATCCGTATCCTTTATTATTTGCTCAACTCATTTTGTTGTCTAATATTTGGTGGTACATCTGAATATTTTCTTTGTCAGTCTACAATCACTCACCCTGAAGATGTGTTCATAGAAATATATTATTTTTTTACGCACAGCATCCGTGATCTTCTCAACTTTTTTGTTAGAATTTCATTTTTCCTCTTCCTCCAAGCACCATGCTCTCTCTTTCTACCAGGTCAAGGGTCTACTAAAGATTTTCCTTACTTTCTTCTCTAATTCTTCCATTTCCTCTTTCTTGTTTAGCATCATGTACTCTGAATTATCACGTCCCTCTGGCTTAACAGTTGTGTGGTAATGTCTTATTTATGCATTGCAGGAAAACGCTGTCTTATCTAAAAAATAAAAATCTAGTGGGTTCTGTCTGTGTATCTGTTACTCAATCATGCAAAAATGGCTGAACTGATTGCTTTGAAATTTTTCATGTGGATAATCCAGTCCACTGGAACGAACATAGGTTATATTTCCTCTGGGACCCAAGGCCACTAAACGAGCCCCTAGATTTTACTCTCATAAGAAAAGCATTGGAATCAGTGCAGAGGTTGATTTTTTGCATTTTGTATTTACTTGCACTCATGATACAGGGTTGAAATTATCACTACCGGATAGCTGAAAGAACGAAGTACTTAATACTTGTATTCGATCACGTTTTAAGTTTCGTCTTTGCTTACGAATTAGATTTTCAATTACAAAATTATCATATTTTCTTTTTTTTTATAAATATCCATTTTGAATAAATTCTTTCATTTAATTATTAAAAAAAATAATTTCTCACCTGTTTCAACAATAGTATATTTCCTTGGCAACCTAATCAATAGCTATGAACAGTAAATTTAGTCCAGGTCAATTCTGGTTCTTATTAGCGATCGATAACTTCACGTAGCGACGATACTAGCGACTGTTGCTACGAATTTGATTCCGGTCCCGGGTTATCGGATGACTCGCTAAGATAGCGGTCGCTAATTCATCTTAGCTAAGGAACAACAGCAAAATCCGATTCCGGTTCATTTCTCTGTTGCTAAAGCGTAGCTAACTCGTAGCTAGTGTATCGCTGATTTCAATACCACGCTAACCCATACGCTTGGATTATTATTGATGTACTATGTAACAAAAGTTTATTTTTTTCTTGTCTTTGGGAAAATATTATTAATTTTCCAATTACTTACATCTAAACCACATGGGAAATGCCTGTATTTGTCGTCAAACTTCGCTTTTGTGAGTAGGAGAACGATATTACGTCACATTTCCCACGCAATGAGCATTTGAGAAATTTTGTATAGTAGCTCCCAATAATTAGTTACTCGATAAATAATTGCAATAATAAATTGAAATAAATTGAATTTCATTTTAAAGGGATCACTTATGCCATGAAAAAAGTTTCGTTTCTTAACCGTAAGTGGTCCCCGTAGTAAAATCAGCAGCAATGGTACCAGAAGTAACCCATTTACCCTAGGAAATAAGCATATTAAGCCAGTTTTACTTTGATTTCATTTTATTTATTTTTTCATCTCCTGAACTGAAAATTGAAAGCAGTTTTTAAATTATAGGTGTAGACATTATTGTGACATGAAAATAGTTTACACAGTGACAAAGAGAACCACAGCAATGAGAAAATAGTAAGTTAACAAATTTCAGGGACAGAATTAATTAAATTTCTCTGTACAAAAAGAACCACAAAAATGAGAACATATAATAAATTTAACAAATATTGAGGGACGGATTTGTGATCTTCCCTTGTGGTCCTACAAACACACCAGCTTTGACTTTTGCATCAGGGAGCTTGAGAAATGAGTCTAGAAGATATTGGAAAGCTGGAGATTATTTGTCAAGTGCTTTCACAAATTGCTTAATAAGACCAAGTTTAATGTGCAGTGGTGGAAACAATACTTTCTTTGGATCCCCCAGTGGCTCAAACTTGACATTGTACTCTCCCACAGAGCAATTGGTCCGTTGTGGCCACTGCTTCTTCTGATAGAGTGCTGCAGTGTCTCTGCTATCCCACAGGCAAAGAAAACTGGGAAACTTTGTAAAGCCCCCTTGAAGAGCCATCAACATAGCCACAATTTTGAAGTCTCCAATAACCTCCCATTTGTACTGATCATACTTCAAAAATTTCCTTCAAAAGAGTATTCCTCTTTCAGGTGCACAGAATGAGCCACAGGTAGAGAGAGGTATTTATTCCCATTATACAATAATACTGCTGTACGGCTTTTGCAATAACTATCAATGAATAGACGCCATTCCCCTGGAACAGTCAATTCCAATACCCTTAAACATTCCAGATACATTGTGGCAGAAGCAGAGTCCATCCTTACTGGAGAAGAAGCTCGAAAACCTTTGGTGTCGTTTCCTCTGACTGGTAACACGCACCCTTTCATCTAATAAATTCCACTCCTTAAGTCTAGATATCAAAAGTTCGCCTTTAGATTTCATCAAGCCAAGACCTTTAATCAAATCATTGACGTCAGTTTGTTTGGGATAGTATAGACTTCTTTCACTGGTAGGGTTCGTGAAAATGTCGTCTTCACGTTCAAAATGTATGTCTTCTTCTGAACTGATGTTCTCTTGTGCAGATGACTGTAATACCTTTGGTGCACTGGGTATAGGAAACTGATCACAATGAGGCAAAGGGGCAATTAATGATGGAATATTATGGTAGATCACAGGTGCTGCGTTCTTACTGGTACGACGTATTGAAGGGTCGACCAAACAAAAGTAATAGTTAGTTAAGTGATCAGTGGGTACACGCCAGATTCTGGGAACAGCGAATGACATGGGTCTCGTTTCCCCTTTGTACCAACCTGCAGGATAGCGAGGTAAATGTAATATCTACATACAAGTTATCACCATAGAAAAAAATGTTTATCTCAATGGTAGTGACAATATAATACATATTCACTTCTACAGCAACCAGACAAATGACTACTGTGCATAGAAACATACGTAATAAAATATTACTAGACTGCTACTAACTTTTAGGCAAACATTTTTAACAGTTGCGAAAGAAGGAGTATTTACTTTGCAATTATTTTAAACTTTCTATCTATAAATGAAAAGGAATGGATGAACATATTTAATTGACAGTTTTCTGCAAACATACAATAAAAACTAAAAAATTAATGTTACCTTCTAAAGTCCGTTTGCAGTTCTGGCAGGTAAAAAGAGGTGCCCAACATTTACCTTGATCCCCTATGGGCATGCCAAAATATGCCTTGTAAGCTTCAAAAATTTTAGCAGATGCTGCCACAAAAAACTTCTCTCTTGTTTTAATAAATTTCCCACACGTAGCAGAATGCATCTGGAGAATGCTTACATGCTCTTGATGCCATCTCTGAATACTGTATGTTGCTACATCTGCCTACACTGATGGAATAGACAATATGTATAAAAAAATGACTCAGACTGAAGTGAAACTTGGTCAACACGACGACAATGTGTCGCTCACATGATGGCGTTGTTGGTTTATCATGTGATTTCCCCCTCCATCCATTCTGCTGTTTGTTACTTGCAGAAGTTACGTAACAGGCGTATTTCCTACATAAATGGGCTACTTTTGGCAGCATTGTAGTTGAATTTTTTTATGGGAACCAATTACAATGAAGACATGAAATTTTCTTCACTGCATGAACGGTCTCTTGTAAGTAAAATTAGTTTGTTTCAATTTGGTATTGCTGTTATTCACCGAGTAATAAATTATTAGGTGCAACTATGCAAAATTGCTCAAAAAATGCGTGAAAAGTGACGTAACATCGTTTTCCTGCCTACAAAAGCAAAGTTTTGGGCGAATAATGGCAATTTCCTGTCAAATTTGAATCACGAGGATAGGTCACAAAATTAAAAATATATAACTATGACTCCTTTCCTTGCCTAGGCTTTTCTTCATTCGTACTGCCCAAGTATGCAGCTAAACTTTAGTTTACACCCACTACTTTTACGTTTAGTTTGGCCAATTTTTCCTCAAAATCTCGCTACTCCACGTCTTCCAGTGATCTTCATCTCACAGATTTCGCACGGATTTTGAAGCGTATTAAAGAAACTGCAAACCCCCCGACTGATTGGTTAACCAATACTCCATCAGTCGCAAACCTACCAGATTCATTATCAACTGAGTGCTTTTCGTCCGCTCCGAATGCTCTCACCGCTTGGGCACGAAACTGCCAAGTGTGCAGAACAAACACCACCGGCGAGGCACAAGACGACTAAGGGAGGTGAGTTTGTGGGTGCGCCAAAGGTGGGGAGGAAGGTGTACGTAGGGCTCTGTGTACGTGTGCGGAGGGCACACGGAAAAGGAAAAACAAAAGACTCGTGATCTCCGCATTGCGCGATAACTACATTCTCCTCCTACTCCTTCACCCTATACGAATCCCCTCCCTCCCCCTTGACTCTCTTGCACCACGACGGCCAAGATAAAATGAGCACGAAGGGAAAAAATACGATCCACGCGCAAGAAAAACAATTTGTGGATGGGAGAACAAAAATAAAACATTTTTCCTCACCTACAGACCACTATTCCTTCAGGCTTTCATTGAAAAACAGTAAGAGAGACTCTCTCACCATTTTTGTTCGCGGAGCGAGGGAATAAAACAATGGGAAGAACAAAACAGCCCGCGGAAATTCTTCGCGGGAGAGTAAGAGGATGACGGAAGGGAAAGGAAAATAATACGAGAAGAATTCCGAACAGCAGCAGTGGAGTCGTCCTGTGACACGCGCGCCGGATTCCATTCCTCCCTGCTTTTAGACTTCCGAACCCCTGTTTGTCCCCTCTACCCGTGCACCAGCACGCACGCGACAGCCATGCGCAAGGTTTCCTGCCTAAAGAGGCGGCCCTGCCGACGCAACGGTTGCCTCCCCAAACAATGAAAGCTTCGCGTAATTATTTCCGTATCGAAAAAGACTCGATGCACCTCACATCACGAGATACCATATGGTGTCGTATACAGCAATAAAATGGCATATAACTCGACCATCAAATTTAGAATGTTAAAAGTATATAATTCTCCTCAGCAATGTATAAACCTGAATATATATTTGTTTCTTGATAGCTCGTCAGCTTCAATCAATCGCCTAAACCAAAGCGAAGCATGAACTAAGGTTAGAAGTGCATGCAAAGACAACGCATTTACTCAATTGTATGTTCTAAGGATGACACAATGCATTTAGCTTCTCACCTTTTTGAAAAATCTTGATTTCCAAATAATTTACATGTACATCGCATTCAAATAGAATATTTTAATTCCCTTCTTGTCGTATTCGCATGAGATTTCGCCCATTACATCATCATCAGCAGTTATCATTTTGAAGATTGGTTTGCTGCAGCTCTCCAATCCATTCTCAAGTCGGTCTCTTTTATTTATGACATGTTACATGACATTCCATATTGCATGACATCGCATCTAGTTATAAAATTGCATTTATATCAAGCATTTTTATCAAATATAATCAAATTATCATCAATAGTGCATAAACCTGAAAATGTGTAGACTTGCTTCATAACTCATTCGCTCCACTCTTTATCGCCTGAACTAATGCACACAATGAATTTAAATTTGAAACATGGATTATGACAGCTGAATGGCAGTTGTTTTGAATTCCAGTTTATGACGCTAGTTTGGCATATTGCATTTACGTCTCCACTTTTTTCCAAAACTTCGCTTTAAGTCACCCGCACATCACAAATCGAATTAAAATTGCATATTGCATTACTCTTCCCACCATTTTCGCATGGGATACGGCACATTAAATACCGAATCAAATTGCAAGGCGACACATAATAATAAGTCGGCTTTATTAGGGAAAGATTAGAAGAGACTATTAAGTACCCTCTGCCTTCGAACCCCTCGTCAATTAAATATCAAAAAAAGAGTAAGTGAAAACATTAAGGCTGTACAGAGGAATAGTTTTATATTCGTAGTGTAACAGAAACATCGAATATCGCAGTCGATACATTGCTTCTGGCACGAGCAAACCAACAAACAACCCTCTTCACCTCCTCTTTCCTGCATTCCCCGGCTCCTCTAATGAGTTACACCCTCCCCCCCTAACCTCGACGATGCTACGTCCTCTCCCTTCCAGACCCCACCTCTTGTTTCCCCATACATCCCTCACCATTCCCCCTCCCTACTCTCGCCATTCCGGACGTGACTCCGCGCTGTCAATAGGATCGCTCTTCCAATTTGTCAGCGAAGAGAGACGACACACTCTGGAAGCCAAAGGAAGACGTCCGGTTGGGTGTCGTAGGGGGAGGGAGTGCGGGGGGGGGGGGGGGGGCGGGAAGACAAGAGGTGGTGGGCGGAAAAGAAAAGGGTCGGAAAAACTGGGAGGCGGGAGTGAATGAGACGTAAAAGGAGACCAAGGAGGAGGCGGAAGCAGGGTCGAGCAGCACTGCAACGTATCGACTACGAAGATATCGATTGCAAAAATAGTAGTAAGCGGCGATTACACTGGTTACACACAGGAGTTGACTTCTATAAGAGTCCACTTGGAAGGTGAACTTGGACGTGTATCATACCTACTCTTAGAGAAGTTCGCCATCGATAGTGGCGGAATTCGATACTTGGACGAAGGTGCCGCCATCCTAGTTGTGGTTCCAAGTTGAGTCGAACATCAGTCAACTCGATATAAATCGATCAGATAGGAGTCAACTCCTGTGTGTATCTGGGTCTTTAGACTTGGCACGAGGATCGACAATTACTTGGTAATTTTCCAGGATATATTTTTATTGGTAACCAGACCATATTCGATGTTTTACCTCATTATCAATAGTTTAATGCGTTACAAAAAAATCTAAGGTATGTATAGAGGTAGATAAACATGGTGGCAGTTGCGTAAATGGACCTTATCAGTGGAATAGTCCATTGCCTACAAAACAGCTCCACACCGGGGAGTAAGGTAGTTAACGCGTTTGACAACCAGAGTTCCCAAGGGCGCAAACCTTAGTTGCGAATATCAAAATGCTCTATCTATTATTCACATCATCTGTCTTGCTCTCTGTATGGCTCACATTCCAACTGTCCAGATGGCCTTCTCCAATGGATTGCGAGCTCTATTAGCATATCCCTTTAGAAGAATGAGAAAAAGAAACACTGATTAAAATTTCCACACTTTTTAAGTGTGGATTTTTTAACCCCCATTTCTGTTTTTATTTCTTTCAGATGTATATATTATGTTTCCACCAAGTCAGAGCCAAAACCCTTGCAACCTATTCGCTTGTTTTGATGCAGCTTTGTTTTTTATGGTAAACATAATCGTGAGACGCACTGCTGGCACTTCCCGCCCTCCCAATTTAAATACAATCATATTGACAACGTTGCTTAAAATGTGTTGTTCTCTCCCCTCCACTCCTTAACCGACCCCGTCAAACAAACCTTCTCCTCTTTGAATCACGCTTTGCGCAGGCGATTTCCACCAAGTTTCTCCACCACAATACCTTTGATGATAGTGATTAAAAAAATGTAATGAGGACAAGTCACCAAATATAAAACTGAAAAATTGCGAAGTATTTTTAGTCCTCGTGATGTGTAAATTTCAACAAGCTACGAGATCGGCTATTGATTCTATGGTATTGGACAATAGGTGTATGGACTTGGGCTATAGGTATTTCAATTTCTAAGGCAATACCGCAGCATCCGACCTATGACCTCAATCCTTAGATAAACGCGACATCCACGCCCGAGGCGGCATTTTAACCCGTGACCTTTGGGTTGCCAAGCCGTTAACAGTCTCGCTTCCGCGGTCGTCAACTCAAAGTTATAACGTCGAAGGCTAATTTGATGACAGTCAATAAATATCCTCGATACATTTCGAAAGTATCGCTCTGAATCCAGCCTTGAGACAACGCGGTAATTAGTTTTACGATATTCTATAAGGTCATGCATGTATGGCATAAATATGGTAATATTGACGACATAAAAATGCCTGAACTTATGAAGTCCTGGTTTTCGACGGAAAACGGTCTCCTTTTGCATATTTTACGGTACCAAAATCGGCTAACGCGCGTTGAAAGTCCGATTGCGTACAAAGTAATCTCTTTTTCTGTGAATAATGACAGAATTTACTCACGATCCTCAGAAAAATTACCATGGCGTATTTGACACTCTTAATAATGCCTCTTAATTCAGCAACTAAATTGCAAAAGCATCAACCACATTTATTTCAACCGCTTTATTAGAGTGAATCAGTTAAGCGCTGTCTTCGCGCATTCAATTCTGCTCTGTACCACACTAAAGTGTTTTTGATTGTAGTACCATATGCAATCCATAGGTGTTACCATTTCCCCTATTGCTAAGAGCCATTATTTATTACACGATCCAGATGCGATATGAAACATGCATAAAACATATAGCAATATCGCGACATATAGTATAACGAAGCAGCCAGCAGGTTAACACGACGCGTCGTGACGGTCTCGCAACGTCTTTAGTAAGGTCGAGGGTTAAATTCCGTTCAAGACTTGCATATTGTGTTCATCATAATACTGAGTTCTTAGGTAAGACGGTGTGATATACCTTTGCAGTTGGAGCACCACCAACCAAAGGCTAGAGCCACAACGAGCTGTAATATGGAATGCAATGCGCTGAATTTACTTCGCTGTTTCCACACATTAACATGTTGGCTGATAATCAATCTCATCGTAAGGCTATTTATATTGTAAATTCATTAATGTCTGCCTGCCAGTCAGCCTATTAAAACTACTTCCAAGCGACCAAGGAAGCTGAAATTTGGTAGAAACACAGTTCGTGACCAAAAGTCGACCGGAAAAAAGTGAAAACCGCAAACAAAAATTTAAAGGGGTTGTTTTTACTCCATAATTGTAAACTTTTCACCCCATAATAAAAACATTTTTATTTCTTCGCTTTCTTAAACTACTTGCACTCATGATATAATGCGGAATTTTCACTATTGAATGGCTGAAAGAGTGAACATTTTAAATATAACATTTGATTTTCCTAGATACTTTGTTTTTGTCTCAAATTTACGTAATTTTCTTCAAAATATTTAATTTTATCACCATTTCAATAACAGAAATTTTAATTTACTTTGCAAGCAAAGCACAGGATTTATAAGATTTTTAAATGAAATTTAACTATGAGATTTTATACCTAAGGCCTATATGGCTTTGGTAATATGAGAATTACAATGAGATTGTACTTAAGATATTTTTCATCCCAACCTCTTCACAGGTGGTTAATGATTCCTAGAATGCAGGAGTCATTTTGAAGCAGGAGGAAGCAAGGAGTCCTACATGATACAAACATTTTTTACATCATATTGTAAGGATTCTTCTATTCCTAGGCTACAGTTTTAACATTTTCTTCTTCCCGTTGAATTTCAACGACCACCTTCACAAAGTTTAAATTGCAATTCGATGATAGAAGATCCCTAAATAGGAGGAAGGAGGGTAGATGGGTAGGGGGCGGAAGTGACGCGTGGCGGGGGGCGGGTTAAGAGGGTTGAAGTGGTTAAAAGCATGAGGTGAGCCGAGTGACGTAAATGGTATGAGTTTCCAGAGACGGGAGTATGAGTTGGGGGCGACGAGAGGGAGGGAAATGCAAAACGCGCACGCAAGAAACGTGCCAAAGGGGTGGTTCAAATTCTGTCGTCCGGGTGACGCCCGGAGAATGTGTTAAGTTCTTCGTCCCCTTCAACAGAATGGAGAAAAGATTCTCGCATATCCCTGCAGGCGGTAGACAGAAGAAAAATTAAAACGACCCCATAATAATGGCGAGTAGGCACGACATTCCGGTGTGTACGGCGTCAGGAAGTTACTCGGAGCGTACCGTGTGCAGGTCCAGGCTATGCCCCAAGGGAATGAACAAGACTGAACTTAAACAGTGGTATTTTCTGGGTGGGTCCCAAAAATATTTCGGACAGCCGCAGGCGACGTAGGGGAAAGGAACCCGCCTTCAACGCGTGAATTCCTCACGCAGTTTCGCTAAGTGAGTGGTGAGCCCCACTGGCACAACTCAAGCCTGTGATGGTAGAAGACTGCGCATGTATACACTGTTCATTCGAGGTAACAGCAAGAAATGAAAATAAACCGGCGAAATCAGTATTTTGTATAAGCACAGCCCATAACGAATAATGAACCAGCTTTACTTTTGTTTATTAATCTTTCTTAGTAAGCTCGCATCGTTGACGTCTTCGAGGACGGAAACACATACTTCACAGTATTATATCCATCACTAGGCAATTATGCGATCACGAGGTCAAGCTTCAGGTAAACGATATATACAAAAATAAAAGCAAGCGCTTTTCACCCTGATAGAATTTTCGGCGGTTTTTTTATATGAATGATTATAAATGACACATTTTTGTCCTTTGACTTCTAGTGGTACCCGCAATCATATCTATTGCAACATTTTTCGAGACATTAACGAGAACTTAGTAATTAAATAAAATTCCAGAGTTGCGCACCGGAACGCTGCCCATAGAATATCTCCCTCCGAGGGACTTTCAATCAGTTTTTCATCGAATTCAAACTTTGAATTATTGTTTATCATCACCGTTCAACTAATATCTCCGGACATAATATTTTCCTTCGTATAATTAGAAATTAAGCACTTTTCCAGCTTAATTATAAAACTATTACAGGATTTAAAAAAGCGCTGCTATTATTTGTATTGCATAGCATTCATCTTTATCCTACATGTTTTGAGCTCTGCGAGGTAAAATTCAGAATAATATTTTGCCAGGCCCAGATATTTTGTGAGCGCATCTCACGTCCCCAAATATTCGAAGTGATGATGGTAATTAACTACGAAAGTATGGAATAAACCGATTTCATGTCATAGCAGTCGTAAGATCTTAGTGATCTTAGAATACCTATATCTAAAGTTGAAACACACGATAAATCAGAACTTACTATTAATTCGAATTTCCATGCGAATGTAGTCATCGTATATTTTGCTGAATATTATGAAAAGCTTAATGAACTTCCAATATTAACTTGCCTTCCCAAATTAATACAAATGTTCCTGTGAAGGGACAAGGAGATTATATGTACGTACTAAAAATTCTTATTCGGGTTAATGGACTTGGGAAAATGGCTTCGGGACTTTGAATAAGAGCTTTTAGATTCAGGAAAAAGGAAATTCTTGAGAAAAAAGACACTCTGGGAAAAGAACGTCCGAGATTTTAGATTCGGGCTTTCAGATTCGAGGAAGTGGGCGGGAAGGGTATTGTAGCTGCCTTTTTCTACCAATGAAGAAATTTATTTAGCTTAATTTTTTGCGCAAAAGCTTTCAATTCAGTGAGCATTCAAATTTCGAATACGAACCATATCTTTTTGGAATCTAAAACCAATAGTCATAAATAGAAACACCGCGTATATCTACCAACATACAGAATTACTCATATCAGAGTTTAATGAAAGTTAAACAAACTACCATCCTTTTGTTATTTATTCGCTTCAAAGAGTATATACTTGCTTCATAAGCTGAGGCAACATATTGCCATGAATAAAATTAAATTTTGTAACGCAAACATGATTACAATGCCATTTTACTGTTACATGTAATCCTTAAATTACGCAAATAATTACATACTGAATCACCGAGTTTCTAAATGAATATTTTCAGATTCATTTTCCGATTTGAGTTAATTTGCACATCATTGGATTGCCTAAAGCTGGATTGACTGGATTGATATCCCGTTTTGCAGGAGTTATGGGTGAGTAAAGAGAAAAAGAATGATTTGGCATATGGTAGCGAGAACACTCATTCCTAAAATTACATCTATAAGGGAATAAAATTTTACATTATCATAAGGCTGGCTAGGTCAATTATTATAATCTCCTAGAAAATGTGTGATGGCCGAGAGCCGAGCCCAAGCCCTTAATTATAAAGAAGAAAACACACGCGTACACCTTTAGTGCTCCTAGCCAGACTGGAGCCTGAGTATCAAAACTAAAAGTTAATTGGAAAATTCATTTGGTTCGGTACTGCAGAGCATTTGCAGAAAATAATGTATATTCATGCACAAATCTTTAGAGATTATAATGCAATACTTTTCATTAAAGGTGTTTCACATCACATTTAATTTTCACAATTGCACTTAACCGCAATGAAAAATAGACACAGTCACTACTTGTTAGATCGTATATTTTAGGCCACTGTGAATAGTAGAGAAGTGTAATACCGATATAATAGGCAAGTAAAGAATTTAGATATTTTTTATTGTTTGTGCCTTATTACGAGCAAATTAAAGAGATTAGGTTTTCATAGAAACAGGTCTAAGGAGGCGGACGCAGTGAGCGTTGAATCAGAAGACAGGGGCCTCACACCGAGCCTAAGTTTTCAAGCCGTCGACCCGCTAACGAAGCGAACAGACGTTCTCCGTCTGCGGAAGACACCGCGAACGGCAGCCTCTTCCCCTTAAATAACCCTGTATTTATGGATCGAGGTCTAGAGATGCATAGTATAAACGGCTCGCAATCACATATCCTTGATATGGGTTTGCAAAATCTGTCGGTCTCCTTCTTCAACTACTCTGAAGCACGCTAATGTAATACTTCCCGAAAGCCGAAGAGGAAAAAAAACACGAATGCGGGAAAAATAGCACATCTTTTACCTCCGTTAAGCCACTACTCAAACGGAGCCATGAGATTAACCTAGAGTGGATTCTAATAAAAGTACCTAATGCATAGCAGATAGGTTCGCCCGTATGAGTCCGCGCCTATGCAGGTGATAACTTGTCCACTTAGAGCTTACACGTCGATTTCAAAGTAGGTTTAAGCTCTACGTGCCTTATCTGTTAGCGTGCAGTTCGTTGTTTGTTGTCGCTTCCTGTGTGCATTGTGCAGTGAGCTAACTCATTCAGACTACGGGAATTATTTCATTGGATTCTAGGTGCATATCTTGAAAGCATTCATCTCCGGGTGTGTGATACATATCGACCGCAACTTACCGCAAATATTAGGACGATGAAGATTCAGAATGTGAATATTGCAGAAAAATGTTGGCATGAAGAACCGTAATAACTAGTAATGCCTCAATGATTCCATGCGGAACCTGATTTCTATTGCGTGTTTGAAAGTGATTTCCATTAAAAAAATAATATAAATAGCATTAACGTGGGCATTATTCCCTAAATACTTCTCTTCCATATGCTATGTAAGGCTACTGAGCTTATGAATAATGACTTAAAAAGGAGAATTTTCTTTCCCCTTATTCACTTTTACACCGAAACAACTCTGTGGTGCGTCATTAAATAAACCAGAATTTGTTTGAAATGTTGACTTTTCGTCGAAATAATTTTGAATGCTTCAAACACCGTTCCGGTTGTCAGCAATCTATGATACACAAAAGAGTCAAAAAATTGCGCTACTCATTCTAATTCTACGTACAAATCCCGTTCATTGCGTGTGAGCAGCCACTGGATCGACAAATATTTAGTAAGCTATTTCCATGGCTAAATTGTTGCCCAATTATTTTTGCGTCTAGTCCGCGCGACCTAGTCACATTAATAGTTTAAACACATTCAGAAGTTCACAATTTTAATCCCTCGATTCAACACCGGTATAATCGACAGCTTGGAGGCCTCTGCTGTCACACAATGTGGGATTAACTCGAAGGTTAGGGGCACGCGGCGATCAAGGAAAAATCATTGTTCAAGCAACGGTGAAAATTTATTATGGGTTACCAGAGGCCTTATTCAGTAAGGGCTTGACATGGTCGAACCTCGGCAAATCCGTGAATGTGAAGCCACTTCCCCCGACAAATCTCATCTTTTGAATGGCCCGATTTGAAATTTTAGAGGCTGTTACGTCAAAACTTCGTCACTTTCGAGGTTCGTAAATTCCGAGAACGTACAGAATAGCCCCCCTGGACTTTGCAAGAGGCCCAAGTGTCTCCTCAGGGTCTCTGATAAGTTATACCTCGCCATTGGCTTTCCAAGCGATCAAATAGCCCGTAACTAAAGCTGGATTAGAATGTCTTTGAATGTAGATTAGCAAGCGGGCACGTCAAAAAATAAATAAACCTGGATGATCTAATTCCAGAATTCAGGCTTCACATTTAAAAAATGCTCTCATTTCATGTTGAAGAAAACGTTTTCTAAAGAAAAAAAGACAAAGCAAATCGGTACCATAAGTTTTTTTTAACCCAATCGTGAGCAGCAGGAAGGAAAAATTGATTTCTAAATTCTATTAACTGGTCTCATTTCTCTCGTATCTTATCTCATTGTCAGTGGAAAATTCACCAATGCTCCAACTTGAATAATTCAATAACTAACGCCATTTTACTCCGTACGCCGAGAAAATAAGTCATTCAATTCCGTAGCCGCACCTGCAGTTTAGACTGTTGGCACGGAATCAGAGATATAGACATTCAAAGAGACTTTCAATCACATACAGAGCTTGTTTCTCCCCGTTTTGTAGCCACATGGCGAAAAGAAGGAAGCGTAGAAGAATGAGAATGGAATAATATGGAAATAATCTCACTTTTTGCTCTCCTTTTTCGTTTATTTCTCCTGAAACCTCCTTCAGCACGTCCTTACGACGACCTGCGTAATGCAAAGAGGAAGGCATGAAAGTGAACGTGTTTGTTCAACAATTTTATTAGGCTCTCAAATTTGGTTAAAATTGCTGTCGGCTCTGACGGCATTCCCAGTCCAACTTCATTCCAAAGGTTGGAGATTCTCAAAGAAAAATAATTTCATTTGACGAGGATTAAAACTTGTATGTCCTAATTGTTAATCGAAAATAGGAAGATCCATATTAAAATACCAGTCAAATCGAATGATTTTTTTCCTTGGTATAATTATCAAACGTAAGTGTTTAGCCTTGAATCCGTGAGCGTAACTGATATCGTTCGTGTCATTTTCACCATTAGTAACAATTTTATTCCTTCAATTGTAAAGATTTATTTAACACATGGATAGCTTCACATTAATCTAATGATAAATTTTCTCAGTGCATAATTCCAGCCTATTTCACCATCTCCATTTCTCCACAACCATAGCATCTGGTCTTAATTTTTTCCTCCCGGTCTTTTTTTTGTTTTTTTATCATTCCTCCTAACGTTCAATTATAATTTGGCCCTCGGCGCGTAAGAACAACTCATCTAGAAAAAAAATACCGAGGCATGATTTGCCAACTCGAGTGGTGCAACCTCATGCCTTTCCCTGAAACAGCTCACGATTACAACTGAAAATGCTTTTTTAAAAAATGCCAGCTTGAGCATCAGTCCGCGGCAATTAAGGAAGCAAAGCCGCTCGGTTGATCTTGACAGCAGGAATGCCAAGCGTAAACAAACGCGCCTCTCTTTCCCCAACTTTCCCTTTTCATCCACCTCCGATTACATTTCTGCATTTTGCTTTTGACGTTCCTGAACCCTTTTCCGCGCACCTATGAGGAGACAGGAAAGAACTTGCTCGGCTTACGAAAAACGAAAGATAAAAGAAGAAAAGATAACTACCACTACACTGCTGGTCTCTGTCCGCAATCATCTAAAATTAAGCCACCTTTTGATGAAATTCTTACTACAACATCTCAAAATGTAGCAGTCCTTAACTACTCATCAAAAAGAGGAGTAGAAAAGGTCTGAAACTGAAGCAGGTATTTGATTTTTTTAGCAAGAGCATGCGTTAGATATCACGCAGCATGAAAATAAATTCGACAAGTTAAATAACTATTTAAACGAGGCTATAGCCCACAGGTAAAAATTCAATGCTTCCTCAGCTTCAGATTGAAATCTCACTGCATTTCTCAGAAAGGTGAACTTTGAAAAGGAAAGCGTGGAACTAAACTATACATTTGCGTAACTCTCACAGGACCATGCGTGAGACACAACGAGACTAAGAAGTAAATTTGTGATTACTGGTAAAATAACTCCATGAAACGAGGCCTCTTATTCACGAAGATCGTTTGACAAACTTTTGATTAAATTCTAACCACGCTAAGTCACTAAGATACAGTCCTTTACACAATAAAGCCCTCTACATAACGGCACATAAGAGGCTGTAATTGAAGCCAGAACGATAACAGCTCTCACTAGATTAGGCGTTTTATACCTCTCAGCTAAAATAAAAACGATCGGCTACCAATATAAATACGTCCGGTGACCCACACTCTTGTCTGCAAAAATTGAATTTTTTACAGATGGCCTTTCAACTCTCTTTTAGGCACCTCACGTCTGCCAGGTCAATTACTATAAAATGAAAATGGAAAACAGAGATAGGGTGCCATGAGGCACGAGTTTTTGTGCCGGGCCTTTCATTAAAAGCAGTTCAATAAGTTTCAGTGACTCGCCGAGCTGACATAAACCGTAATAGGCTCCCTTATCAGGCTCACAGTCAGACGGAACACTAGCGTGCCAATAAAGTCAGGTTTCTTTCAATTGCAACATATTCACTCCTATCTCTTTCAATCGCTATGAACCTTTAGTATTAATTTCATCTAGTGGCAATTTAGTCTTTGATAAATACTATTAAATCCTTTTATATCAGCGCTAAGTCAACAAACTCGGGTGTTTTATAAGCGCTGTCTATAGATTTAACCTAAAATAGTGAATTAATGAAAATGGAATTTGACATCCTTATAGCTAGATAAAACTTTTGACAATGAAGTGCTAGAATTTATTGTAATTATGTAACAACCTGTGCATAAATGTAGGCGGAATCCCATGATAGTTGTGTCATTTTGCGGTAGTTATATGGAAACGGTAGGAATTGCCGGGGAAAAATTGAGGTAATTTTTTCATTCCTTTCATTCCCAAAATTTCGGAAACAACGGTAAAAACACTTAAGCACCAAAACTGAAGTCCTTTTGTGTCCTCACCGAAAGGATGAAATACGCCAGTAGGCTCAAGTTCGAAAACACTTCTCGAATCCTGTTCCTCCTTCATGGAGCACTTCGTCTTCATTTATCGTTCTCATTGTTTCCCTTTGAGAAGGCATTACAGGAATAAGGAAGAGAAAACCCCTCATACACCTTTGAAAGCCCTCATTTGCATTTCCACCGGTAAGCTCCGTCATCTTGATAGCTTCTTAAAACAATCCAGAGAGGAAAATGTGTGGAAAGACATTTCAGCCTTAAGTGCTATGACGTCCGATTTCATTTCCCAATGTCGACTCAAAAGAACATAAACAGAAAAAGAACATAAACAGAAATACCACAAAAATTAACTTCGGCCCGCAGTGGCATTCAAACGACCTTTAGATGAGCTGCAGGGAAGGTTAAAAGACCAGCCTGTGGTAAATGAGCCGATTTGGCGACGGAACGAATATAGCTGGAGCAAAAGAGATTGGATATCGCGGCAATATTCTCAACCGGTGGGGCTTATTGGTTCCCTCCCAATATCCGCCTCTGAGAAATCAAACTTATCCTCACGGAGACTTCCGGTGGCATTTCACACTTTTCGAAGGCTTTATATACTCTGCAAACTCAGGGCCCCCGCACCGGAGGTTCTCGAGACTATCTGACTCGTGTTCCCCGGGCGAGGAAAAAAATCAAGGTTCAGCGAAAATATATTACCGGTCTCAAAAATAAAATATCCGTCTATCAGGAGAATCGAACGCGGTTCCGCAAGGGTTACCGTGATGGGGATGGGGGGGAGGGGACAGGGAAGGAGAGCCCTTACTTTTTCAAGAGGTAAGACGAGTGCCGGGAAGGATATTTTTTCCCTCCCTTATCGGGATTGGAGTGGGGTCTTCGATGAAGAAAGGGCGTGGGAAAGGAGAGGAGGAGAAGACGAGGAAGGACCACGGAATCAAAGAGGAAGAAGGCAAGACGGAGATGGGACACCGGTTCGTTCGGCGTTAAATCGCAAGGGAGCATAAAAAATGGGTTCAAGTAAGGTTGCCAACCCTCCCGAATCCACCGGAAGACTCCCGAAAATTTGAAAATAATCTTGAAAAATTTCTCGAATGTCGATTTGACCTCCCATTTCCCACAGGTTCGCTCATTTCACAGAGATATCGTCTTATGGACTATAATCCGTATAAAGACCGTCCTAAACCTGCGAGTGAACTCAGAAGTTCCTCAGTTTTCTCGCAGTAGGCATTAATAATTACATCTACGCACTACTACGCTATGAGCCAAGGCAAGGGAGTGTGGCAGAGTGTGTTTGTACTCTATGTACGAAAATTGGATAGGATAGGGAAAAGAAATTGAGAGAGGAAGGAACGAAAAATGATGAGAGTTTTCTTAGAAAAATTAGAGGAGACCAGAAGGTGAGGTCATTTGCGTCATTGAGCAGAAGTGTGGTAGATAAATACAGGTAGGGTTATGTGTGGAGAGCAGGAAGGCTGAAAAATCCCTCTGGGTTGACGTTGAGTTGGATAGTTGGCGTTAGCCTGTTGTTAATGACTAAGCAATACTTTCGCGATCCACAATTTTACGTCCCATTCGATGGACGGAATATTGCACTTTGAGTACCCTCCATGTAACACCCAATTAGTGATCACGGTTAGACTGAAAAGTCACCGCAAATTAGGAGATTTAAACACGAGTACTCGGGTATGCATTCTCGTGAAGTCGTGTAACGCCGTTAAAATCTAAGTATCATAGGAAATGCGCTTTACCATGATTTCAAATTTAATGGCCTTGGAATTTATAACATGGAATGTTGTAGACAAGCTTAAATAATTAAACTTTGCATGTTCCACATTTTTACTACACGCACTACTGACTAGTTTCAACGCTTCCACATCAATTTCAAAGGAGGTTAACCACTTCAGTGTAATCCCCCTTGAAAATGACGCGAGAGCGTTAAAACTGGTCGAGGTTGCGTGTAATAAGAGTGTTGTGAAGGAAATGCAAAGTTTATTTATTTAACAATACCATACACATTTGAAGCTATGCTCCTTATTCAACCCATTTAATAAGCCACCTCCGTACAAGATATTGAACTTTCTGAGATTCTGTCTTGAAACACAAGATAATGCGAGGATTATAGACAGGCTTTTGAAAATTCTCCAATATATGAACTTCCAAATTCCAACGTAAGAATCCCAGCTCTTATTGAATGTTAAAACTACAGTTAAAGACTAAAACTGAAAATTTAGCTTTGTCAAAGACAATAATACACATCCATCGTTTAATATCAAGGCACTTATATGCACGAACCTATTCCTTCCCTGCGAATTTTGAAGATAAATTTTTCTCGGGTTACATACCGGGTCAGGTCTTCCATCTCTAACCGACGCGACGTTTCATTGCTCGACTCTCTCATCGTCTTCAGGGCTCCTAATAACGATAAGCAGTCGCTGATCGAATTAGGATGAACAGAGCCCTGAAGAAGATGAGCGATTCGCGCATCGAAACGTCGGTTAGATATGGAAAATCTGACCAGGGGTGCGATCATCGTTATTTTTCATTAGTACTCATGAGAGCGAAAACGTGGTCATCATTCTTTAAAATTTGTGAGGTGCTTATAAAACTGATTTTGGTCTATGGAGTGCGTTCTTAGGACAGTAGCTGTGACCATTGCCCTCCTGGAGTGGTTGGCATTTTGGATAACGATAACAACAACGCGAAAAAAGGAACCGTTATCCCATCCCGGGCGTGCCACCCGAGAAGAATTTATCTTCAATTGATTTTTATTTTTATTATTTTCCGGCTGCTTTTTGAACTCACGGAAAATTCATCCCGGTATAACCTTTTTCAAAGTTGGCAACTCTGCGTCATAAGGAAGAAGCGAGGGAGATACTTTCGTAACAGCGTAAAGGATTTGAAGTGGGGAGAAAGGTGACGATGACCCAAACGGGAAGGTGGCAAAGTAAAGGGGGGACAAATTAAAGACTCTGCAGAACATTTATAATTTGGCTCGGGTGTCCTCTTTAGTGTTAACTCATGGCTGCAAGAAAATAAGGGCCACGGCTCTAAAAATAACACAAAATCGCGTAGCATACAGCTTCGTGGGAGTCATTCGAACTTCCGGGTCACAGACGTTCACCCGCTCGTCACCTGCGATACTAATTTTAATGAATTATCTCGCAGGATGACGAGATAACAGCAGACGCTTTCCTTCCGATGATAAAATATTTACGCCCTCTTTCCCCTCCCTCCTCTTCCCTTCCTCTCTCTCTCTCTCACTCTGAGGTTTTGTTCCATGATGGAACTAAATAATTAATTTTCTAGGGAACTCACATTAATAAACAAGAGGGAAAAACCAAATGGTGAGCGAATTCGTGGGCAGGTAATTACAGGTGAGAACGTAAGGAAACACGGAAATACGATGCTCCCTCCGATTACGAAGATAGGTATCGAAGGAGGTCGCTAACTGCTGCTAATGATCATGGTGCTGCATAAGAAATGCCTCGAGACGGATAATGAATTCATTTTAAAAGATGAATCTAATTTGACTTTTGGAAAGTGACGCTTGAAAACTACAGCTTACAATTTGGAGGATTGATAATTATTACAGCCCATTAAGAGTGGTGAAAAATAACTGAAGTCAAATAGTGAAGTAATTTCAATAAGTAGATAAAGTGAGTTTGATATGCAAAAGAAACTCTTGGTGAGTGTAACATTAAATGTCAATAATTTATAATTTTTATGGGTTATTTACAAGAATAAGTAATTACTCGAGGCATAATACGGTCATTTAAACAGATGAAGAATGTTTGGCATTTTGAAAGGACGGCTTTATGCGTGCAACATTTAATTTCGAGAATTGATAATTATTATAGATAATTTAAAGGAAAAATAACCTGAGAGAGATAATAAAGCAATTTCAACAGATATAGCTAGTTTGACAAGAGAATGTGACCCTTGAAGATTGTAAAATATAATGTCGGGAATTAATAATTACCACACGCTGATAAACGAAGGACCATACATTCCTCTACTTGGATCAGGTGAGGTGATTCAATTATCTTTCATGTCTTGCCAATCCCGTTCACAAGGATTATGCCCTAGAATTGAGACTATCGCGTCACAAAAAAATCATACTACTAGTGATGCAAGTCCCCACATTATAATTCGAAAGTTGTAAGAGACTCCCAATTTAGATGATTCCATTATCTTTCATGTCTTACCAATCCCGTTCATAAGGATTATGCCCTAGAATTGAGACTATCGCGTCACAAAAAAATTATACTGCTAGTGATGCAAGTTCCCACATTATAATTCGTAAGTTTTAAGAGATTCCCAATTTAGGCTACATCAAAACTTTCGAATGCAACATTGAACCTAATTTATGGATCAAAAATGTATGTAAATGAGGTAATTAGTCATTAAAAGGAATTTAATCGTGCTCATAATAGAAATCTTTGTTTTTCCGCGAGAATTCTTCCCCTACAATAACAAGTTCTCGCCAAATAACTAGCAAAGTTCTGTAATCGTGAATAGTAGATTCGACCGATTCAAGCCCCAAACTATGGAATTGATTGAAATCGTGCTGGATAGTTTATCATCCAGCCGAAGCACCCTTGCGGGCCCAGACAACGTAATGGATACAAGGGTAGGAGGAGAAAGGTTTATTTCTCGTTCACATATTGTCAACGAAGACGATGAAATAGCACTCTGATGACGGGGAAGGGGAATGTGCTGGCTACGGCATTACATGGAGGGGTCTCATTGGCATCGAATAACCCGAGAGCCCACCGTGCATGGATGTGTAACATAAGGTTCGGCGACTTCGCTGACGAGGTGCAAAAGTTCCTCTGCATTGAATCGAAAATCCGGTAAATTAATTACGCCAGTCATTGCTAGTTAGATCGGAAATTTACAAATCCTATACCAGACGCAAGCAATTATAAGTTAATGGGAACAGTCCCTCACACGAGCCCATTTGCTTCAGGAGGAGTGAAAGACAAATCCCTTTAGGGCCTAAAATGGCTGTGATATTTAACACTAATCACGAGAAAGTTGTCGCTTATATTTGTCATATAATCCATAAAATAACGTGTTATATTCCAAACACTCGTCAAAAATTACCGGGTACGTATTTAACGGGAAATATTAGGTATGTAGCATGCGTAAGAAATGCCCCAAAACGGTAAGATTCACGATCCATTACCTTAAGACCATACATTCCAGGAAAAGAGGCTCGAGGACATGGAGAGTTCCGAGAAGCTTTTAGGGGCAGACAGAATGCTTTTCCATGTTGACCGTATATTAAAGGGAATTCAAGTTTGCGCTCCAGCCGAACATTGCACCAGTTCCTTATAGCCGAACACCTTTCGAATAACTAGCCACTGTAGTAAGGTAGAATGCCTGCCGAGCAACCGAACGGTCGCGAGATCGAATTACCTATTTATGTCATATTTTTCTGAGGATAAAAGCTAGGAATAAGTTTTTTAGGCTAAATAAGGCAATATAACATTACCAATTGAAGAATTACCAGTCCAAATCTAAGTAAAACACTATTAAGATTGAAAAATGCAGACAAGAACCACTCGCATCGCTGGTAGCAGCGGGGATAAGTCCTCGCCTGTTACTTCAGAGCTTACAGACTCATTTTTCCCTTGGGTGGGATTATCACAACCAAGGGAAAGGGTGTTTTTTTTTAAGGAGTTAATGATAAAATAAATACTGAACAAACCTACATTCTCCTCCAAAACAATACTTCATTATCATTAAACAAGGCAATATAACCTTGGCAGTTGAAGCACCAAAACCAAAGTCTATCATGACACTACTATCCTTCGAGAATTCAGCCGAATTAAAAAGAATGATGGTACAGCGACGCAAACACTGGGATTGACTGCTCTGAGAATTGAATGAATAAAGAAACGACCTTCACATATTCCACCATTAGCACTTTGATTACAAACAGACGTAGCTTACATTAGCAGTTAAAGAACCAAGGACCTAGGTCTGACACTTTACACTCCGAAAATTCAGACGAATCAAAAAAGCAGAATCACATTGGGAGGGCGCGCTGAGCATTAAATAAATAAAGAAACGGCTCTCTCTCAGATTCCACCACCAGCACATTTGGTTTTCGGAGGCGGCCAACCCTCAAAGAAAAACCCATCCGGGCAAGCAGACTCCTCACCGTAAAAATCCAGGGTCGAAAAGAGAGGCTTTAGGGGGGATAGGAACGAAGGAGAAAGAGGAAGATAAGCAGCGGGGGTATAAGAGGGGTGAAGGAAGAGATCGAGAGGTGTACTCTGGGGGAGGTTGAAGGAATGGGAAAGGGGTGGGGGCAGCGGAGAAGGGTCTCGCCGCCGTACGAAAAGGAGGCAAAGAGGAGGCGGGGGGCAGGTATAGAGAGAGAGAGAGAAGCGGGGGCAGGAGGGGCAATGAATGTGCTAACTTGGCGAGGCAAGAACTCCAGGCGGATGGAGGCGGGTAAGGTCGACGGGGGTCGTACCGTTGGGCTTAAATCGGCGAGAAGAGGGGGAGGAAGGTTACAGGGCAATAGGGGGACGATGTGGTGGGGGCGGTAGGATAACTTATGGCGATATAGGGGGTGTGTTAAAGGGGGAATCGGTGAAGACATAGGGGGTAAGAGGGGTGGGGACTTGAGCATATTGGTTCCGTTCCGTGGGGCGGGGGTATGGGTATTGGAAGGGTTTTGAGCTAACTACCCCAAACGTTAAAGGGGGGGAAGGATACGGGGGCAGGAGGAGGAGCTAGGGGTATGAAGGCGAAAGACTCAGAAGGGGGGATGTAGTGCGGGTTCGGGGAAATGAAAGAGAGAGGGAGAGAAATGAAAACGGGGAGGCGTAGTGTGAGGGTCCAAGGGTAGAGTAAAGGAATAGGGCAGGACTGCCACCTCTTCCCCAATTAAGCCCGCTAGCGTCGCGTTGGGGGCGGAGAGCACAGGAAGGCGTCGACTAAACCACGAGACTCGGAAACCGGATACGCATTTGGGGACGGTAAGCAAAAAATAAAATAAAAAGATCGCCACCTTTCTCCACCTTCGGTCACGTGCGAAAAAATCGTTTTTCTTCCTTTCGTGTTTCCATCCCCGCGGCGTAATCTTCCGGTGCTCCGGCAGGGGGAAAGTATAGAGTTGCGACCGTTGCGAAGCACTGCCCCGCAAGCGCGCAGCGTTTCCGATCCGTTGGGGTGGCACGCTTTGCGCGCGTTTATGAAGATTATCCCCGTCTGTCTGACAGCCCGAATGACGCAGTAATCCCTCCCCAAACCGCAGGGGTTATATTCCTGGCGAGTACGGCAGTTGACATGATCAAGTTTGAACAGAAAATTTGGAGCACGAGTAAAAATTAGAAAACTTCATGAGTATCTATAACGTAAATAAACATGTCTAATACAACATAACATATAGAAATAATAAGGGTATATTTATGGCAGGAATGTCTTAACTGGTTAATCAAGCTACACTTTTTATAACTATGATAACAACCTTGACAGCGACAAATTTTTGCGGATTTAGGTAAAAAAACAGTTTTATAACATGTTGTTTCTCCTGTATATAGTCACACTAGTCACGAAGCTTTTTATTCATACACGCTCGTGAAAACTTTCCACATTTTCATGCATATAATAATTCATATTTCATGCGCTGAAATACTCGTATAATGTACACAATAACCAAATAAATCATGTTTAGCAAGATATACTACTTAGATACAAAAGCCGTTAACGTTATGGCTAGAGTGATAGTTGTGCTGGCTTCTCACGTGAAGCGCCCGGGTTCGATGAGGGCGGAAATTTTCCCCTGGTAATCCGACGCCTTTTACGGTGCCATAGGAGAACTTCAAGTAAGGTACTCAACCCTTTGGATGGAAGGAGTAAAAAATTGCCCCTGGCATCACGACCCCTACTCAGGTGACACGTGGAGAGCACTTCATGTACGCACAGTAAGTACCCTGCCCGTCGGATGGGAAATAAAATCGTGATCACATGACGTGTTTCACAAGAGAATGCTAATTCTGGAGCTGAGCTTCCTTCCTGCCTTCTACCCTGCCTATATTTCCTATCCTAACCTTTTCTTCTACTCCTCCTGGTATGAGGCGCCGATTTTATAGTAAAAAACTTGATTTACCTACATCATGAGTGAAAGTCACTTAGTTATAAGAAACAAAATTTCGAGGAAAAAATCCGTCCACGCATCTCTGTAGCCAAATCCTCTTTATATTATTAGCTTTGCTCCGTATGATAACTCCTCATCAAATTGAAAATGTACACTAAACTTCTGGACTGATAAAACGGAAAGATTCTGCTAATCCAAAATTTACGTTGCTTACCATCTCACAATGCACCGAGCAATAAATCCGGGTCTTGAATTGGTGCTCATACATGTTTCAAATTTCCTGTTTAGTATGAGTGTTGGCATAAATTTTAGTACATGAAGAAAATTGGCCAAATTACACCTCTGTCTGCTGCAAATAAGTTTGTTCTAACTAAGCACTTCCACCACTAGAAGACGTTCCTATCAACCATCACACTCGGAGTTAGATTCCATGCATAGCGCCTATAGTTTCTATCAATTGGTGGGGCCATGTAATAAACCGTAGGTTGATGGCGTTATCACATGGCACTAGAGAAACATAATGCATCGAGACGATTAATCTCGTCGGCGGCTTCCATTTCAGGGTAGAACGGCAGCTCGAGCATGTTTTAGGTGAGTGTTACTCCGTACCCCAGCGGGGAAATCCTAAAACATGATCGATAAAGGGAATGAAATCCTGAAAGGATAGTTGGGGTCGTAGTTTATGGAGGCAATAGTGAGACCTGAGGAATGAAGAACTTAATTAAGGCGGCTTAAAACGGAATCACTCCAGGTTTACCTCGTAACCTACGAATGCTCATGAATTCGCATTTCAAATGTATTTTGATGATCGTGCCCATATCAGTCCTTGGGTACTCATCAATTTCAGACATCGAACAGTGGCATGAATCCTATTCTATGTCATTCATTACAATTGGAGAACTCAGCTTGTCGACAAAATTGCCAATCTGAGGTTGAGGAATATGTCACCGTAATACATAATTTCATTATATTTTCTATAACCTACTTCAGATTAGTTGAATTTTTTAGCAAAATTAATATCGCTGATATTAAAAAAATTACAAATGAAACCTCAATATGATTGAAGCTTCAGTTGACTGGATCAAGCTAGAATACCTGGGGTCCTAAGTCTGCCGGTCTCACGCAACTACACATAATGTAAGGAAATATTAAAATGAGGAAATGTATCAGGATTTTACATAGAGAGATGTATAAATGAGAGAAATTTTTAACTCAGATATTTATAACTGTAAAATTTTACCTCTGATAAAGAATACTGCATCAATAATTCGAGGCCTAAGAGAGAGAGAGACATTAAAAATCTAAAAAAAATTACTGCATAAAATCTGGAAATTAACATCAGAATAACCTGTATACCCTTTACGATTAGGAAATGCGAATATTATTCAGAATCTATGACTGAATTAAGCATACTGTATAATCGCGGGAACCTCAAGAAGACTAACTCCGTTTTATAACACCGGAAACATATATGAACAAGTTGAAGATGTAATTAAGAGCCGCGAGACTAGAAAAACAAATCACTAAGTATAGGAAACAGCTGATGGTTTTTCTGTCGTAATATTTCTTAATTTTGTCAATCTACATAGATCATAGCTTTTCTTCCTCCAAATAACCATAAATATAAATTTAGAATACCTTTAAAAGCCCACCGATGGCTATGAATTTTCGAATCACTCCTATATGGAAAGGGGGACAGAGAGGGGAAAAAAGAACCCTCGAAAGGATAAGGCTCATGAACGAAATGTGACAGGATAACGGGTCTATCCCCGGCCATGAAATCGTAACCACGCTCCTCGGGCCGGTTTATTGAGTTAAAACACTCTATCATGATGAAATAAAAAAGAAGAGAGACCAACCCTTTTACCTTTTTGTAGCCCGAGACGGGAGGTCAAAAAAAAACCTCGGGATCACAAATTTTCATCCGCGAAAATCGTCGGGATGTGTAAGGGTCACAGATGAATTTGTGGCGGCGGCACTATTCGGATGGATGGGGAGGGGGGGGGGTAGATGGAACTGCGTGCAGTGGAAGGGGGTGAGGAGGAAGGAAGTGCGAAATGGTGTGAGTAAGATGGAGACGGGTGATGGTGGAAGTAGCGGCGGCAATAGTGCTATTCTGTAACACGCTAGCGACAACTGTCGCCTAATCTCATTATACGACTTGTCAGCAAGACCCTCCATTATTAAGTCACAGTTATTGATCTTCCACCATAAAAATAGTCGATAGGAAACGATTGATTTCGCTATGCAGTGGTTTGAATTTGAGGCATTCAAGTACCATGCAGAGGTTTACCACGTTACCACAAACATTGACCACAAGGTTAGTGCATGTTGGTGTGCTACAAAGATATTGCTCCTCTTTCTTTGCACTTGAACTTAGCCGATTGGTGTAAAATCGTCGTCCGCATACATAAGGCTTCAAGGAATCATCACCTACCTTCACAAATAACAGACACTTTGCAAGCGCAAATTTCACAACTGCCTGCCGTAACGTAAAAGAGCGTTGTCGGTAAGACAGATTCATTGCGTGCGACTTTTAACGATACCGATGTCCTCACGACGAATGCTAACAAATAAGGGAATAGCAACACTGAATTGCTATTCTCGAACTCATTAAAACATAGTAGCCGAATTTGTATGTTTATTATCTCAATAAAAGACATGTCAACTAAAATCGCTATTCTGTCAGTCATATATTAGGACATTCATACGTAAAATGGTCCGTAGAAAGTGTCATTCCTCGCTAGACCAACGCTGGGAAGGGAGAAATGTCGCTTCACGTTTTTCCGCTAGACTTTAACGCCATTTGATTGGTGGAAAATGGTCAGTGCGAATGTTCAATGGTCGATGCTATATCGTGCTTCGTCGCTAAGAACACAGAAATTTCTCTATGGCCAATATGCAACTGATTGCCCTTCGTTAAAATGAGGAAACTAATGGTATTGTTGGTATATTAGATTCATTTCAGGATTTTCGTTACCGATGAGCGACACGGCGACTTCAAAACGAGTTAGGGAATAGGGCACTACACAGGCAAAAGGAATTGCGGGCGAAAACGGGTGTGACGGAACGGAAGAGAAGGGAAGGGAGAATTTTAAGAGGGGAGGGCGAGATAGGATGTCGGTGGGCGGACATCCTTACGGTCTGTGGGGGGATGAAGACGGCGAGAAATAGATTGAGTGGGGAGGAGGGGCGGGATCTTGGGGGTGGAAACCGACATGGATGGGGCGGAGACTTATAGCGAGGGTTAGGGGGCGAGAGGACGAGAGGGGGAGAGGTGGGGTGCGTGGAGTGGGACGAGGAGATGGGTTTAGGGTTATGGGACCGGGAAGTATCGGAGGTCGGCGATTTCCTGGGCGATGGGATAGAGGGCGTGTGTGGGCGGGCGGGTGGGGGTGGGGAGGGGTTCTGAGTGGCCGAAGAGGATATGAGGCGTCGGGCTGAGCCCGATCCCGCGGCAATGAATGTTGGAACTTAAACGCAAGGGCTCAACAAGAGCTTAGACTAAGCTGAAATTGTCACACGACCGAAAAAAGTTGTTCTTGAGAAACTTGGTGGTGCTCCATAATCCAATCCATTATTACTTCAAGCCTAAACAAATCGCAAGAGTAAAAAAAAACGCGCAAACTCCTAGTTTCGATTATTCTGCCCCATTATTAAGCCATTTAAAAAAACAAGAATCTTTCTCGTGCTGTGAAACACATATTAAAAACCTAATTGCGCTCAATCATGCGATAAATTAGTGTCCTAATGCCAAAACTTACACTTCAGCAGCATCCCTAAGTGAAATTGGAGCCTCTTTTTCAGTGCTCCATAGTTTATAAAAGAACACTAGCATACCGATTTAACCTAATGACGAATATTGGTGGATGTTTCCGTCCATTGAGACCTACTATTATAGGGATAGTTCTGGGCTCAAACTTCGAAAAATGACAGATTACCAAATACAGTTTCAATAAAGATATTCTAATGATAATATTAAATAAGATAAAATTTCCTTGAAAATTAAATGCATAGCACGGATTTATCCCAAAGATAAAGTAAGAGAATTTACTTGGTTATTAATTTTTTGTCACATCTTTGCTAGATTAAAAGCAAAGATCTAAGAAAGAGGGCGAAAATAAAAGCTTTTATTACGTTGTTAATTTGACCTATGTATGTATCTGACCTCAGGTGTAAGCACAACTCCTCGTAAATACAAGTCTTCCCAGTTTGCTTTACACATCAAGTACATCCAAATCTACGATGATGAGGTTTTAGGTCACCAGTCATGAAAAAGAGACAAGAAGCAGACAACGAGGAAAGAAAGGGGATGAAAATTAATGCATTCCGGTACATTCGTGTTTCAATTACTGCGAGAGATAGGAGGATAAAGCGAGTTCTTGAACCCACATCTACGACATACTAACCCTCTAACATTGTCGCTACTATCCAGTCTACAGGTGTAGTGAGGATTCAGTAATATATCCTCCATGTCGCAAATAAGCCACACGACTGATATCAATGTGATAAACCTTATCCAACATTAAGCCATGGCGTCTCAAGGGGTCTCATCGTGGATCTTCAAGTATTTTTGTGAAGACACGAGTTTTTCAGCACCAGCTTTTAACGCATCGATCCGCTTTTCTCTGACATTCCGCAAAGGTCATGAATCAGCCACTCATACCTTACATCCAATGCCGACCGGGTTTTACAGGAATGAAAACCGATGTTGGAGACTGCTAAGGACGGCCAAGAATAGCGAAGGAGAGAAAGAAAAAGAAAGAGGTTCATGAAGGAACTCAAGGAGGAAAGAAGGAGAGAGGGAAAGCTGCTCACTTGCATGGAACGGAGGGTAGGATTTCAGACAGGGGACGCGTGTGCAAGACTATACAGACGGAATGGCTGGGGGGTGAAGCGAGGCTGAACACACTAGGGAAGTGAAGCCATAGAGGACCGACGATATGGGAAGAAAGACCTGGGGGAGGTCGGAGGGCTGTGGAGGAGGAGGAAGGGGAAGAGGCGAGTCGAATGATTAGGAGAGCAAACTCTATACCCTGGGTGTCCATAGTGACAGATGGGGGAGTGGTGTGTCGTTGGTTTGGGGGGCGGGGAGTAACCAGGTGGATATGGTGTGGGGGACGGGGGGTTGGCACACTCCAGAATAGCGGGGAATGGCCCGTTTTCCCGTTTCGTCGCAGCGGGGTCCCCTATCCTCGCCTCCCTCCCACCGTCAGACCTCCCGCCCTCCTCCGACCGACCTAAACGGTGGAGTTCCCGTTGCACAGAGGGGAGAGGGCCAAGGTGCAATCAAACAGAAAGCGCAATCCCCCTATGTCAGAGCTAGTCTTTGCGCCGCTCAGGCGCGGTGCTGGGATCAAGGCCCCCCCTTGCTGCTGCAGGGGCGAGGAGGGTGACTAACCATGCGGGGGTAGATGGGAGGGATGAGAGATATCAAAGGGATCGGCAATGGACGGATTACTTGGATTACTTACGGCGTTATTAGTGCCAGTGTACGCGGTGCACTTTAATATGTGCCATCTCGCTGGATCGAGTATCAACGGTAATCAATTTAGAAGCCAGAGAAATATCTATGATCTATGGTGATAAATGAAGTTAATACTAATCGGTGAAGGTATAGAGCAACTATGAAATTCAAAGCAAGTTAGTCACTTTCTCTACGCTCATGAACAATATGCACTGTGAACAGTAGACTACTGTCCTCACACTTCTTATCCTACCGATATATTTTGACTAAATAATAGAATTTAAAAAAATACTAAAGTGAGTGGAATAGTATACACAACTTGTAACATGATGAAAGTGACAACATTCCGCTAATCTACAATATAATCCGTCATTTGTATTAGGATGTCAGTCATGCTCAACTCAACGCTAATTTTTTAATTAAAAGCAAGCAACTAGTTACACATTACGTGCTTTCAACTACAAACAATGATACGTCTTCATGAAAATTATGCATTCGGTTTCCTTTTTGTGGAGAATTATGTTGAATGGGAACATAAAATGCCATTTACACTTTTATTTGGTACAACCGAAATCAATGAAAATTATACATTGGTAGTTTGTTTTCATCCATAAGTCTCACGCCGTAACATGGAGTATTTAGTTTACTGTGAAAAAAGCGAAAAAATACAATATTGTAATTTCTTTCACCATTCAATTCCACATTTAACGCTTGAGCTGTTAATGATGAGAAACTGGAAGCTCCACACTAAACGTCAACTTAAAGTTTCAGCAGTTATGGCATAATCTATTATAACAAAATATTTGACACAATAAAATTACAGTGAATTGCAAAAGCTAGCGTTTATTTTACTTCATCAGAGACAATCAATGCAACAGAAACCCGATATGCAGCTGTTCATGGAGGAAAAAAACTGCATTATCATAATTGTTGCTTTGAAGGGGCAAAATGTGTATTAACTCGCCCGTATTATTTTTTACTACCTATATTTTTTATATCCCTGACCCAAATACGTAAATATATTCTTAGAGGCGCAGAAGTATCGACTTGCAATGGCATAAATAAGTTTTTTCTCAAAAGTGAGCAACGCTTTGCGGGAAAATATTCAATGAGGTCAAAAGATTGATGGATTTTGGAATTTAATATGCGGGGGCTCCATCAGTATAAAATATATACGGCAGCGTTCCAGATTCCAAGAAAGGAATAAAATACGAAATAAGTCACATCCTACCTTCATAACATCACTTGTGATCTTCTCTTGAAATACATACATCTGGCCCGCGCCACCGCCGCAGCGTACCTATCAATTTCAAAAGGCCACGAAGAGATGCGGAGGCGTACTGATATCCCACGATAACCTTCACATTCACGCCATCGGTCGAAGTACGGAGACCATAATCGAGCACTTGTCGGGCTTCATTTGCATCGCAGAGGATCCTTCCGGCTACCGCGCCAAGCGTTGGAAACGACCCTCTAAAACTTGCTTCTTTCATCTCCGCGACTTTAATCTCCCGGGGAGAAACGGCCCTTTGTTTCGGACTCTCGCGAAATTTGATGCGGCAATTTTCTATTACATCATGCCGCGATGGACCGCAAAAATATTCCATTTCATTTGCCGTTTTTCTACCACTCAATTTTCACCGCTTCCTGCTTCCCTCCGCGAATCGCAACGCTCAAAATTTGCGATGGGTGGAAAATGCCTTTAGCCTAAGCGACCGAAGATATTTGAAAAATTCCACATAAAATACCACATAGGATGAAAATGAGAACCAACTTGGTATACTAATTTTTGTTTGTTAGACAATGTTACTAATTTTTTGTTTGTTAGACAATTATTATATATATAACCCTTATTACGAAAATTAGATATATATAATAAATTATATATAACCCTTCATTTTTTTATTCTTCACCTAAGGTTGACACGGCCTTGAAAACTAAGTCGCAGCTTTTTTTTAATTTAGGGAAATGTACATAGTTGGTGCTCATTTCCCTACTTGATGGGTCGATTCCGCAAAGTCCGACAAAGTTAAAATACCACACATTACCAAGCATAATAAATACCATAAGAGAGCAAAAAATTATTCATTGTTTCAGTCTCTATATTTTATACCTACTCCTTTTAAGGAATGTAATTCAAACAAAGGTGTACGTAATGATTTCACTTTCATTTCACATGTAGAAACCTAGGTTCGATTCAGCCACTAAAGATAGGTCGCTTGCTTCATTAATGTGGACAATATTACAGCAACCACCGATATCCTAAGAGTAAGTAGACATGCTGTTATACCCTCATAAATAGAAAAAATAGTTCACTTGTAACTAAATGTGGGAGATTGAATATACACAGGATACGAATAAAAAATAGTCCTTAATATTCATATTTTACCGCCTATCTCGACTGCCTATTTCTAATCAGATCACCCCTTCGTGTAAATACTATCACCTCAGCTAAAATCCAGTGCCATCCACAAATTCCGCTTCCAAGTACTTTTGTTTTAAAACATACTCTTTTCTCCCCTAAGTACACTTACTCCTTCGCCCGCGTTTCTTTCAGTCCATTAAATTCATGTAGTTATTCTCATCCTTCTACCAGTACGGATCTACTCCGACCATTTCCGTCCCATGAAACCCCTGATCCATTTAAAACTCTTCACTTACCTTTATCAATATCTTTACTCAGTATCTCAGTGATACGCACTCTCCCGTAGCAAATACTTCTTTTGCAAACGCAATTCTTCTCCTACTATTTTGAAGGCAACGCCCTATTTCGTTCAAATAATACGCCCTAAGTCTTGGGATAAGTTCTTAGCGCCCCACCAAACTACCATTCCTTCCACTAATCTCTCCGTTCCTTCATTATTTCTCTCACTGCCATCTTTCATCAATTTCCTCTCACAATTCATTCTCGGCCATCCTTAATTCCTCCCTTCTACGTAACCTTCCATTACGGTCTCAAGTCAGCTATTGTGCTCCGGAATGTGTCCAATTAGTTTCCTTCTTCTTCCAGCCAGTGTCTCCCAAAGACTTCTCTCCCTTCATCCACTCTCCGAAGGGCTTCCTCATTCGTCACACGGTCCATCCATTTATTTTCATCATCCTATGGCAAAGGCACATTTCCATAGCTCATGGTCTTCTTTTCTCAGCTATCTCTAGTTTATTTGCTATCTTCATAAAGCCGCAGATACAATCCCCTGGAAGCCTGAAGACTCTCTCCCCACAGCTTCAACCAATAAGATATGTAATGCTTATAGCGTATCTTAGAATTTTAATATGTATTGATCAAAATTTACTTTTTATTCTACATGTTAATTGTAAAATAACAGATTATGCCTAAATAAAGATCATCCCAAATTGCTTTATTGCAGAAATTTATTTCCAGAAGATAAAAAAAGACAAGGGAATTGAAAAATAAGTAGGTCTTAAGCAGATTTTCTCTTCAGATTTTTATATTCTTGAATGAAAAAACTTTTTAATTTGCTTTAACATTTCCAATCCGTAGCTTCTTACTCTTCCATTCTTAGCCGTGTCCAATGATTGATTTCTTCTCTTAGTTTCATGGCAGTTTTTTTCACTTTCAGGTACATACTTTATCACTAAACACTTCCAATAAATAGTTATGAACACAAAATTTACCTTTGCTCATTATCCCATTATATTTATAGACCTAAAATCTGACCACTACCTACGTAGGTGACTGTCATTACATTTTACTACACGGATGTCCTTTAGTTGTACCATAGATAGCTCTACGCTCTGGTTGCATCAGTCTCCTGTAGCTATGTACCCACAAAGGTAGTTTGAATACTGGGAGAAATTCCCTGCAGTAGCCGCTCCACTGACAAACTCACTCAATACCCTTCTTCTTCGGGTCAATTCGTTTCATTGATGTATAATATGTCCAAACTCAATCAAAACACGTTTTTTCATCATTCTACTATTCCAACAAGATTTCCATTCCACGAATCTCTAGCAGCTGCATCTTCCAAATATATGAAACATTACAAATCCCAATACAATGCTGATCGACGAAATAGACCGATGTACTCTCATGAATAATCTCGGCACGGAGATCCAAGAGGAAACCTTGGGAATATTTTTATTGAGAAGGTTCCATCACGCCTGATACCAAATCGAAGATAAAAGTTAGAAGTTGTGAGCAGCTGCATCTCCGGATAACAAATGTGATATTTCATTCCATTTTTCACATCTACATATTGCAGCCGTGATTAATGTAATTGACCATGCTTTTAGAGAAATGAGTGATGATGTCACGACCGCTACGGTCTCCGCCTTCAATTAAGAAGGGCTGCTACCCCTTACCTCGGGTAACTCACGGTCTTAATTCTGTAAAGTTAATGACTTGTCAAGCAATACACTTCATGGCACCCCCTAGTATTTCAGACCAGTTCACCCAAAGTCACTCCTCCCTATGAATAAATATCATCGGTAATTTATGAAAACTTACTTATCGAACATACATGCTTACTTCGCCAACTAGACGTTGACTCAATACCTACCAGGGAATCAGTGAATACCCATGAATGTACAGAGTGCCATACCGACACATATTAATTAAAATAAAGTTTCCATTGCAAAAGTGAATACAATTGCAGTACACATGCAGAACTGCCTTCTTAAAGGAAACCTGCGCATACTTTTCGAACTTTATCTCACAGCAGGACAATTTAGTACGTAACCAGGATATACAAGTCAACGGTTCAGCAGCATTGAGCGTCGTCGTAGGTACCGAAAATTTCTTTTCGGGTTACCATATGGTATGGTGGTGATGAAATAGGACAATTGACATTAACTTGGAGGAATATTTACCCGAAATAAATAAATTATATTAGTTACCGCGTTATATAGAGGATAAATACTCTAAGAAACAAGATGAAATAAATCTTTCAGCAACCTCCTGCCGGCGGATGCCATATAATAGCACACTGCTGTTGTTCGCCGTGCTTTCATGAGGCTTCCCAGGAGAATGGAAGTGACTCTCTAACCCTACCCGACGGACAGTAAAGGGAGGTTAGTTCGAGAAGTTGCGAATGCACTTCGCTCAAACGGAAAACTTGGAACTTTGTCCCTAAAAGGAGACATGGTGATTGATGATACATAAATTCATTCCAACGGACGCATAAAGGAACTAACCACAGGTCACGCCCAAGTCCTGGTGATCCTACTTCGGACTTTCTGCATTTAACGAGACTCAGGAACTTGAAGTTAGCGAAATTCTTCTGTGTCCGGGTAAATACGCCCTAATCAGTAGTGTATGACAATGGCCCGCGAGTCTAATCTTGAGCAGGGAAACAATCCCACACATTAAAGACTAACGAGGAAGATTCTAAGAAAGATTACACGGTTGCTTGAATTTTATAGAATAAATAAAGCATTCACTGATTCAACTTAGTACTTCACTATCATAAAAATATCAAATGTGTGCATAGGATGAGAAATTAGGAAGTTCATTGAAGAATCGAAAAGAAGCAAACCATATGAAATACTACCAGGAAGAATTAAGTCCAGATATTTGGGCCACAATTCGAATCAACGAATTTGTAAGGAATATAATAGAAGGGGAAATAGAAGGAAAAGCCCCAGGAGGAAAACCGAGGAACGAATAAATAGGCCAACTAAAACGGGATATGAAATAGAAGAGCTACAACAGCAGAAAGTAGTTAGCAAGGGACAGGGTAAAATGGAGGCCTGCAGTCAACCAATCTTATGATTGAATGACAGATAAAAATATTACCTTAAAAAAGAAAGGGCATGAAACTACAAAAATATTAATTCTTCTAAAAATTAAAATACAATGAGAAAGTAACGCTGAAAGTTCTAGAATGACAAGCGGCATTTGCTGAAAGAAAGCTAGTTCAGTCTACCACGAAACAGCAAGGCCGCGCAATTCCATTGCGCAGGTCCATATGAAAACAACCATTCATCATCGTAGCCACAGGTGTGGCGAGCTAAAAGAAAAATTTTGCCACACTCAAAACATTTGCGACATGGAAAATTTTATTGCTGGAAAAAAGACACCATGGCAAAACTCCAACTCACCGCGATTTTCTCAGCCGATTCAACACCTGTAACGGTCGGCGACAGGGCTTCCCACCCTTGCTCCGCAACGCAGTGACCAGAAATTTCGACGTAAAATTTTGGTTTCCAGCTCGGTGGCCGTCTATATTTTACCAAGGCAAATTCCGACCAATAAGGTGCCTTCAAAAGAAGTATCCAAAAGGGGTGCGTCACAGATAAAAGACATTGAAAACATATGTTGAGCTAATCCCATAACCTTGGCCGCCCTGGCGAGTCGAGCTGCTTAAAACGACTCATCACTAAAGTGCTCGTTTCATTAATGGAGAAGGGATAGTTTGAATTTTAATGACTGGCAACAGAAAAGTATTTTTAAATTCGATATGTGACCGCCACATGGTATAAAAGAGAGTTTTCCCTACATCAGTAAGAATAAAAAGGTTGAATTACGCAGACCATAGTCAATATTAATCATTATATTAAAATCAACATATAATTAATTTTGCATAGAATAGGTCACAATTGCTTCCTTCAGAACTCCTTTGAGAAACTCAGCATTTCAAACAAAATGTTCAATTTTACCGGTCTGAATAGCATCACTGAAAATAATTTTTACGTTAGCTCAAGAAGTAATCCTGTCAATCAACACGTTTTTCCTTATCCCTAAGCCAGACAGATACCTCCCATTATTATTTTAATTTCACTTGACAATCCCTTCCACCTTCAAGAGAAAGACGGTAGCTGCCATCCGAGTAACACACATACCAGTAAACGTCACGTTAATTAGGGACGATTTCAATACGCACTTCACCGTAAAGATAGAGTACGAGGTAGCACATGCACGAAGGAGAAATATGCGGTACTTTGCAATAAGAAACCTTTTACTGAGCCTGAAATTAGTAGACTGGTAACAACAGGGTGGAGAGCGAACTGAAAACATTTTTAAATACTTCACCAAACACATTTCACCCTTCTACCGTCCACTCCACTACTACTTTCTACTGAAGCCAGAGAATGAATGTGGTTTACTATGGTGCCTATTTAATTGAACATTGTTATGCTTTCGTAATGACGTGCACGCGTTGACGACGCTGCAGGTGCTCAAATAAATACACCAACAGTTTCACCAATTGTTTTTCCTTCATTATAATTAGAAAGAAATGCATACGTACGCAGTGATAAAGAATGTCCACAGACCCGCAGTGGAAACTTTTGAAGCCGGACAGCCAGCAGGGAGTGGGAAAATAATTGTGAACACACTCCTCCGACGTCACATGCGAATTTCTAAATAATAAATCACCGAAAAAATCCTTGCCGCGCTGAAATTATTTGCGAACGCAGGGGGAGGGGAGGAGGGGACGAGTCCACGGCAATGCATGCGGGGAAAGCGGAGAGAAAAAGTGTAGCGGAACTCCAACACTACCTAGCGGAGTAAAACACAAATATGTACGTTGGCGACCTTTCCTGCGTATTTCGCATTTGCATGTGTATGTCAACTACCGACTTGTCCATACAAAAAGAATAGAGGGACAAAACTATGAGGAAGGAAAGGCGTGCATTTTTAGACGTAACTTATCGATCACTGCGTAACGAGGGATATGGCTTCCCTTATTGCCAAATTTTCAGGAGTTCAGAAAAGTTTCGCTACCGTTCAACGATGCCAGTAGCAATGATTGACGAACAGCATAACGAAGAAGTACGACGAGCTACCACCTAAGAAGAACCGGATCGTTGGATACCGATATTGTTTATCGTAAGGCGACTTTCCTGTCGGAAAATGAATAGAGCTTAAAAATCTTCCGAAATAGTCTCGGTTTTCTGATTTTCTACTCCCGATTCCAACTTCGGGAGAAATTTAGTAACAGTTGACCGATGACCGCGACAGCAATCGACGAATGCAAGATCAAAGAAGAACTACGAGCTGTCACCTTGTCAGAGTAAGCCTTGTGGGAAAGGGATCCGGATCCTTGGACATAGAAATCGGTAATCGAAACGAAGATTTCGTATCAGAAAGTAAATAGCCAATAGCACTTCACATACCTTTCCGAAGAAGATACATGCTTCCGAAATCCAAACTCTCCATTCCTACTTCTGCACAATTAGCTCAAGTTGTGATATGTTTCAAATTCAATTTGAGCAACTCGTTTAGTCTTCTATCGCAGAAAGTTTAGGTGTATAGCTATCGAGTATCCAACATCCATTTTTGTCGATTTCTCGTGTAATCGACGGTCTGCTCAGCGAGACGAAAGACGGGGGACCCTAAGTTCAACAACATAGAGTGCAATTTCAATCAATACACATAGATGGATAAAGTTCCGTCATTAACACAGATCGGGATAAATTCGATCGTTTCAAATACAATCTTTCTCCCCTTCCCCTGATTCCCCCTCCCCCTCCGAGATAGAAATTCAGCCCCACGAAAACCGATTAAATTAAACCTCGCCCCCGAGGTCATCAACCTGTACTCCCACCACACCACACACACGTACAGGTCCGAGGGCAGCCCATGGGCATTTGATAATTACTTGCGCGAGCATTAGCATTGCATCATTATCCATGGACGGGCATTACGCACTTAAAATCCCTCGAGCCTCAAGTGCATACGCTCCAAAACTCCTGCAGCTGACGTCCTCGCACTACGGTTCCCATCAACGGAGGAGTTGAATTTGAGGTGGTGCACAAGGCTACGGAAACCAAATGCGGGGGAGGTTTTCTTTCCCGCAATATAACGACAAAGCTTTCGTAGGAACGACGCGATTAAAACGGGCAGGTGGGTTTTTTTTAAACGGGGAGGAAAAAATAATTCCCGGGTCCGACGTTGTAAAAGCGGAGGTTGTGACGCAGATGGAAATGTGGGTAGGGCATGAAGTTCTGAAGGACGCGGAGGCAGCTCACAAAAGGGGAATGAGAGGGGAAGACATTTCTCGTGCCTACATCTACATACCGCACTTCGATTCGCCGCGAAGGCGAGCGGCAGGGGTTGTAAGGACCCCCAGCCATGATGAAGGGAGGGATTAGGGAAAAGGATCTGGAACAGGAAAAGGACGAAAAGTGAGAGCTGGCATAATGGGGTGTCTTGAGCTACGTTTCTATTGACGCGATAGAGGCGAACAGAGGCGAAAGTTGAATCTGCAGCCAATCAGAAGCACGGAATTCCGCAATTGAACTCGCGTAGATTCGCTCATCTCCGCGTCGCCAGAATACAGCTATGCTCATCCAGAGTCCTCTCTACATAGCAACTACACAGCTAAAAATTAGATAAGTAGACGCTATATAGAGGACTCAGAGCTCAACTTCCAGCTAGAGTTCTAGATTAGAAAAGTACGGACGTTTGTCTTCGACCGACGCCGACAACCGCGGAACTGGGGAAGAGATGTGGCGTTAAAACATTGTAGTATTACATAAACATCACATGGCTCAAACTCAATTAAATGCTTGACAGAAATTTTTTTCCCGTAGAAACATGTTTACTCACTATATTCCCCATGTACTGGATAGATCTGTTTTGGTTTCGTTATCCGTACTTCCCCAATCTATAACTTTACTTGCTCCGCACGTTACGTTCAAGACGCGTGAAACACATAGCGGACACGTGAGGAGAGGAAGTCACGAACTCTGTGGAAACATGATTACTTTTTTAAACGCATTTTTAAGCTAATTTGATTATAATACACAAAACATTCGGCCGTGACTATTGTGAACGCACATAATGGTAGGTAACCTAACATTTCGCCTTAGTATACCACTCATTTTATCATCATTCGTGTGCACTGAAGTGCGCTTATGTGTTCCATCTGCACCAACTTCAACACATTGAATGTAAAGATGTCATTATTTGTTCCTCTGCCCTTGTCTTCCAAGCTTCACTGCCTAGTAGTCTTAGCGTAACGGGAAACAAAAATATAAAAAAAAATCATTCCCGGGTCCGTCGTCTTACAAGCGGAGGCTGTGACGCAGAGGTGGAAAAGGGTGGGGCGTGAAGTTCTGAAGGACGCGGTGGCAGTTCACGAAGGGGAACGAGGGAAAAGGAGACGACGAAATGGTTTCGGTCGAGAGACAGCGCGGAGAAATCCGGTGCGATGCACTCTCGTGGATATGCGGGTACAAACCCAGCGCGAACGCGGGGAATGAAAATTTTTCACAAGTGCTGCTCAGAGTAATAAAGCTTCATTATTTCGAAAAAAATATTTATATATAATTTCATGAAACCCACACTCTGCCTCTTTTTTCACGTTTATCCCAGGAGTTGGATAGCTTGTAGTTATTGTGGAGTGGCGTGCAAATGCGGAGGCCACACCCGCTACTTATTTGAGTAATGAGGTCAAAGTTGGGAGTCGGAGCGAGGACAAATGTCGTACGTGGTTGCAGGTAAACCCCTAAAAGATTGCATTAGAAACCAATCCCTTCGTAGACACATTGTGAGACAGTGCACAAGTCGAATATCCCTCAAAGGAATCGATTATGGACAGTTTTGGTGAGCAGAAAAGATTCCGAGAATAGATTAAGTACTTTCAATTCGCTTCAAGCACCACCTCAATCAGGGAATGATCACTCTGAATGATGGCTAGATTTTTTAACTGAATTAAACGTTTACTTCCCAAAAGTAATCATGGAAACTGTTTCAAAGCACAAGGTCCATTAAAATCAACTATAGTTTTTCCCCTCCTGCTACCAATTACGAAGACACAAAGACCCATCTGATAGTACAGATGTACTTTCAAGGAGCTTCATGCACTATCTCTCATCTGACATATCAATTCTTGAGTAATTTTTTTCTGATTGAAAATTTCAATTCATTACAGTAACAGTTTAACATGGTTTCTAGCACTAGCCACCTTTGGATTGACAAAATTATTCCATCGACAAAACATACCATTTTTAAGTCCCATCCGATGTACCTTGGACTGCGATAGAAATCCTACTCAAGTCACGTAAATAAAAACAAAAATGTAGTTTAAGTACCACCATCAAGTGAAAATTCATCAAGACTATAAGTGAGAGGTATCTGAAGAATCGCCATCAAGGGAAGTTGTATCAAGACTAAGAGCGAAGGGAACCAATATACATGGCAACGACAGATTTATCTATTTCTGGCATCAATTTATATCACAAGAGCGGAGTGCGGTAAGTGTCGGAGCGGAAGCGAAAAGCTTTCGCTACAGAAAAGCCTTATTTTTATTGAAATATGATGCTACTCAACAATAAAGAATTAAGATAATTGAATGGTTTCCTTGAACATCAACCTGATTCAAATCTCAGTGGTAGGCGAAAAAAAGTATCACTAGGAATAGGTGTAATTTATGGAAAATGTTGATTAGTGAGTTTGCTTTCCCCACGGGCCATTAACAACCCAACAAAAAACAATTCGGGTATACCAACAGAGCGAAAAGCATTTCCTTTTCTCGTGTGCATTTATCCTCTTTGACATGTCGGGTGACTCTGCCACTACTCTTTCGGCAGACTGTGAGATAGCATACATTTTTAGGCCTATGGGAAGAATACGATAGGGCGTATTCACCATTAATAGCTACGAATGCTGTAAAACTAAAGAATAGTAGTACATAAGCGTGCATGAGATTCACTTCGTATTCTAGCGCTGCAACTCCCATCTTAGAATTTTAGAAGGATTGCAGGCTTATAAGTGAATAAATTTCAAGGGATACATTTATTTATTCATTAGTATCATTTTAAAATTATGCGAAATCCTAATGTCATTAATTTTCATGAAATATTTTTGGTCGAAGATCGACAAATAATTATAAAATTGAAGATATTCTTTCCATTATTTCAAACAACACAAATGACAGCAATGATGCACTCCTTAGTGTTATAGCTCACAGCAGCGAGGGAAGCGACCTGCCACGATAGAAACACCAATTCCCGCTCAGACACCGAAGTTAAACATCAGTGGGTTCGGCTCTAATTCGAAGGAGTGTTCTTCTATTCGCTGAAAGCTGCTGCCCCAGTCTGCAAGTGGCAGACAGCAAGTGTGGAATGACCTTATCCGTCGAAGCACGTTAAACTGAAGCACTAATACTATTGCTGCGAAGGGAGAAGAGTGGGCTGGGCGTTATGGAGGATTTCATAACACCATTCCAAATGTTTTTTTTTAGGAAATACGTTTTTCGGCAGAGCGTTATAATATGCATCCTTAAATGACTAGAGAGTAAAAGCAAACGCTAGTGACAGAATTATTCTAGAGTGTCTTCTTTGTATTTGAATTAATCTATTATTTTTGCACAATATTATTTTTCCTCCTCGCGAAGTAGGCGCGTGTTAATGTACGCTTACTTGAAATCAATACTCCTTTAATCTCAAATTTGCTTTTATGCCTCACTTTCAACCTGGAGAAGGTCCAAAGGAGTATACTTCCACTCCTTTCTCATAAACGCTGCCCTCCTCTAATTTGTGAATGCCTAAATCCATGACATATGGACCCAGCTTTATTTCATCTCACAAAATGAGATATCAATAAAACATTAATCATTTTTGACAAAAATACGCTGATAACGCCTATAGTTTCCAACCTGCTAGAGATCAAGTAATGATCGCCATCCTGTCTTTAATTTCAACATTATAGAAAAAGACCATAAGGTTACAAATAGATATAGCCTTGGTGGGCTTATTGGGCCCACAAATAGTATAACTTCCACGCGAACGGGAGTCTCCTAACAAGCAGAAAAGTAAAACTAAGGAGATATTAAAAGATAATGAGGTATCGAAATCCCTAATGGGACGGAAATTGTTAAGAAAATGAAGAATATAATAAATAGGGTAATGAAGTAAGGCATAAATCGTCTTTAAGTATATGAAATACAGTTTGAGCCAATCAAATTGAGCATTAAAATGTTTAAAAACCAACATAATTTTAAATTTCACCATTACGAATAGTAATATATTACTGTAAATTCCATCATTAATCAATCTCCCTGAAATGAAAAATAATGCGTAATTACAAGCCACCAGCCTACGGACGAAGCGTGATACAGTAGCAGCAGAGAAAATCCATTCTGAATGGATTTGGAGATTCCTACTCAGGCAAAAGAAGGCGCTTAAGTCTCGGAAGCCTTATACCGGAATAAAACTCTTATATAGGATTGAATTCGCAGGAACGACACGCCAACTTGTGCTGATCCGCTAGTGGGGCAAGGCTCAGATGCCTTGAATTATAGTGAGAATGGATCAATACATTTCTCTCTCACGAAGCTAAGTTTTCCTGTGATCTTTAAGAAAACCTATTGAACATTGTAATGTAATTAATATTTTAATGAATAGGCGGATGGAGCTCACTAAATGAAAATAGATTATCATTAATCGATGAAGATGGAGGTACATATTCACACACTTTGTCGTGGCGTCTTGACGTAGAGTTGAATGTGCAACGCGCATAGGTGTCTTCCTTCTCAGCTGTTCACACGAGAGTGCACTCACGAGCAAAGTCAAAAAGAAAAGAGAAAGAGGTCTGTCTAGTCTGACTAGTCCTTCGTCAGGCAAATGAAATAAAGCTCTAGATTAGAAAAATACGGACGTTTCTCCTCGACCCATACCGACAACCGAGGTAAATGGGGAATATAAATGGCATTAAAACATTTCAGTATTATATAAATCATCAGAATTGATGGTATCACATGGTTCAAACTCGCTTGAATGCTTGCCAATATTTTTTCCAATATAAACATGTTTACTCACTATCTTCCCTATGTAATGGATAGGCCTGTTTTGGTTGCGTTTTCCGTACTTTCCCAATTTATAGCTTTAAGAATAAACACTATCCAAACTCCACTAGTGGTAATTTTCGAATTAACTTCCGCGGCGATTAAAAACCAGCAGACCTGATGGATCTGCAGTCAGAAGTCCCATCCAACGGACTGAACTCCCACTGGAAGTGCACTTTATAGTGCACCCAAGTAGGGATTGTGTTGCTTCTGAAACGTCTTCAACACTCCTCGTATTCAAACCCGAGCCCATGGTATGAGAATATAGTAGTTGCCACCATAGCAATCCGATACACAGCTTTTACGTGAACTGAAACTATTAGAAAGGCCAACTAGCCCAGAGGACATACTTGCACTTCTGGTGTTCTAAAGACGGATTGACTCACACCCTCGAAAATAATATGCATAAGGATATTTCGGCCGGGGTCTTATACCATAGCAAGAAGGGTAAAAAGTCCTCAAAGCATCGAAAAAATACACTTAAGTACGGTCGGAGTTAAACGACTAAAAGCGTAACAAGAAGGGTATCATTTCCTGAGGTTTAGAAACTCCTCCCTTGAAACTCTACGCAATTAACATCACGCATCCCACATATATTGCCGGTTTGCAAGAAACGGCGGCTTTAAACCACCACTATATCTTGAAAACACTATCCATGATGGAATGAGATCGCACACGTGACGTTTAATTCCTTAATATCCTCTAAAATTGCCCGTTTGTAAGAGAACCTCAGTATTTCCTCATTCCTTCATTCCTCTATGTATTTTCCCGTGCTTCCAAAAGGTTAGAAGTTTGTATCGCGATCTAACAAAAGTGAAAAATATTTTTGCGAATTTCCTAGCGCTTAAATTAGTGCCCATAAAGCGAGCCCAGATCTATGAATTTGAAGATTAATCATAAAAAATTAAGGCCATGCATTTTTTTAGAATGAAAAAGGCCAAGATGATGATAAAAATTGAAGGACAAGTTACAAAAGAAGTCAAATCTAAGCTACATGAGGATTATCTCCAGCGACACTAGGCATAGTACTAGTGATATACGGAGGAAAATTTCTCTGGCAAAAGAGGCTTTCACCAAGATCGGAGTAAGGAGACGGCGACCCTTCGTAAAAATAAGAAGAAAATACGCGTGAAGAATTTGATTTGTGGAGTGGCCCCGGTAAGGCACTGAAACCTAATCATGAGTGTAGATAAATATGATTACAATATACTGGAGACGTTTTTTACTTGGGTTATGGGAAGGATTAAGAAAATAAAATGCACGGAGAGAAAAACAAAAGAAGAACTGTTGAGAATGATTGGGGAGTAAAGGTCGATTGGAGGAATGAAAATTTCGCGGAGTAAGTTATGTAAGTCATTTCAATGTTTTAGGGTTTACTCATTCAACCCACTTTTTAGGGTTCACTCAATGGAACCTTCATCTTAAACCAGCCTAAACGTTGGGCACTCTGTACCCGTGAATTATCCGTAAGAGCTAGTCCAAGGTCGGCATCGGACCATTGCAAGACATGTTACTCCAATAAACTCTTGGCTTCCAGTCTCATCCGTTATCACGGATCCCAGTCCATGATCCACGGAAACTCTCATGTTAAGCACGCAAATGCCCCGTAACAAACAGGGAGCCATTACACGGAGAGATCCCACTTCTCCCACGGAGAAAGAAAATAGCCCGAAAGATGAGCATTGAGCGGAAGAATGGCGAATGGAATCCCGGAGACAATGAGGAGTAAGGATTGAGAAAGAAGCAGATACGAGAATAGGAATGAGGATTGGAAGGACTTTTGGAATATTTATGGGGCGAGAGATAGCATAGCGAGGGAAGATAGGCGGAAGGGATTAGGCTGAAAGCAAGAAGTTAAGTAGAGGGGGGAGGAAGGAGGAGATGGGAGAGGATATAGAGGGGGAGGGGAAGATGGAGGGTAGTAAGGAGAGAAAATTTTCAAGGAGGATGGAAGCATGGCCAGGCCTAGAGCCCTCTCAACATCGGATTTTGGATTGGAATCCCAAAAGGGCGTTGAGAGCAATTCCTGAGTGCAATCAATAACCTTCCACCGCCGAGTGTCCTTATGGTAAGGTACCTACGCTCTTCAGGCGTTACCGCTTCGAATCCCGAAGGCCCTGAACCGGATCTCCGGCGACAAACGTTACATCACTAAAAGCATTACGTAAATGTTCGCAGAATGGGTATCCAACAACAGCATTTGCCCTCAATTTTTCTCTGGATTACGTCACTCGCCCTGGCACGCCATCGAAAAATATAAAAGAAAATCCATTTCTGAGCGATGGCGACAAAAGGTTTTTAGAGTGAGCAAACGACGCAATCCCATGAAAGAGTAGTCTGAGAGAGAAATGCGTTTGGTGCGAGTATGTGCTCCATATGGCAGTTGAAGTCTAAAAGAAAACCCACAAGCAATTCATATACTGAAAAGACAAAGGGTTGAAGTGTAACTGGATTCCTCAGACTGGATTACTATGTAGCTATAATGATTTTTCCACTATATCTCAATGAAAGGCCCAAATTTACTTTGGGAATAAAGAATGACTATGTAAATCAGTTAAGGAATTGGTAATTACTGGAGTTAAAGAAAGAAGAAATTTCAAATAGTATTTATCCACACTTCTATTCACACGACCAACCCAGGTTTCGGGTGGGTCGTGTGAATAAAAGTGTGGATAAATACTATTTGAAGTTTCTTCTTTCTTTAATTATGAAAGAGTTCCACAAAGTCAAGCATAAAACTATTTGTTTAATTACTGGAATTATGACTATGATTGTCTTCTTCCTGAGCAAAAGTATTGAAAATCATTTATCGGCATCATTAGGTACCGTTTAATATTTACTTGCAAATTCACATCTACCGATATAAGCCGACATTCTCTCCTCTAAGGTAGCTCAAGCATTATTGCATCCACTTTTTGCACGAACGTAAATCAATGAAAAACTGACATGTTTCACAGGCGCCTTCCGTCCTTGAATTTTCATTACGTAAATATGTTCATTGAAATCTATTGCCGAACACAAGTTTCTACCCCGAGTCAATAATAATGGTCCTAGCCAAAGAGGTATGGCAGTAAGAGCGAGAATTCATAAGCTTCAACCGCCGTACACCTCCACCGCGGACAAAAATATTTCTCGTCCAGATTCTAGTAATGCTCATACGATCTTGATATAATATGCCCAGTGTGAAGTACTAATTTTTTATGCATATTTATTTAGCCCTGCGAAAAATTAACTACGTTTATCACGGAGCAGTTGTGATTTTTGAGATAAAATAATAATACTTGATTGTCGACAGTTGCTCCTGTAGTTAACTTAGGCTGACTTTACCATTAAAATATAAATATCACCTGATAAGGATTTCGCGGTACACAAATTTTCGCACATTCTTCACTGGATACGAATTTTACGAATGGAAATTGGATACAAATCAGGACAAGCTCTTCTAAAACGCCAACAACTCGTTGATATTAAAATTATATATTTAACTACTCAATGCCACTCTAGATCGGGCTATAGCTCAGAGCGGCGTGAAATACAAGAAATTAAAGACACCGAATCACTTAAATTTCAGGTCAAGCCCTCTTACGTAAAACTTCGAGATTCTCGAAGTGAAATCTATTTATGTTAAGTACAGCATAGTGGGAGAAAATATAATTTGACTTGACTTAGCGATAGTTAGAAACTTACACCACCAACGCTTCGTGTTTTACTTCGTGCTTTGTTTTCTTACACTAACAACGCAAAGGTGAATTTTCGAGGGTATGTAAGCAGACTATACTCACTCTGCACTGCAGTTAATGAGGTGCAGTTGTACTTGATGAGCTAATTTCTACCACATTTCAATGATTGGATTGGATCGCAGATTATGATTTCCATGAATCACATCCCTAATCTCCCATGATTCAAGGAAATATTAACCATTCCAACGTTCGCCACCCGGACTGCAGCATTCTCAAAGCACATTGGATTGTTTCCAAAGAACATAAAAGCTCCCTCATCATCCATGAACTCAAAATTCGCGAGTAAGAGAAAGAGAGATTACCTACGTACGCTCAGCCTCCGCATAAGTGGTGGGTAAACCACACGTGAAAAGGGAGCCAGGCATCATTTCTTCTTCCATTCGCTCTCGTTCCCGGCGGCGGGCCAGAGGTCACCTTAGGCCGTCCAATCCCACTCTCGAATCACCCATCCTAACCTTACCTTCACAGCCTGTTTCGGACTGCGTCATCCAAAAAGGGGAGCCTTTATGATGATCTTCAATCTTTCCGAGAGATTAAATCCAGCTCGGCAGCTCACGCTCCACCACCCGTACCTCCTATCCACTGATCCCCTACACAGCGCCAAGGCTGTGTGCGCCACCGCTCTCAGAGTCCTCCATAACAGTTTTCATCAAAGCGAAAACAAATTCCATCTTTCTCTCTCCCTCCCTCTCCATTCCAACCACCGGGATAAAGCCTCTTCCTCCATTAGACGGATGCCGCAGTCTTTTGTGCAGAACTGGGCGAATTCAACGCGGGAAACCTTTATTTCTACGTCCTGACGTCAAAAAATAAATCCGATCTTTACTTTCATGACTGCCTCCTCCCCTCCCACTTCCACTCTCTGCTTCATCCCCGCTGTTAGTTTAATAAACTCTAATTCCTTGCTGGCAAATAACCGATTGAGGAAGGAGATGGAGAGATCGTGAGTGAGATAGGAAGAGAGTAGAGGAAGGAAAGAGGGTGATAAAAGGAAACCAAGAAAACGAGAAAGAGAAGGAAGCTGGGGAAAAATAATCAATTGAGCCGTTGAGAGCAAAAACGGTGTAAATCAATTTTTTGCCATATTTTAGTTAGGTGCGCAGATGCATTCCTCTCCCGTATTCTGATTTGTGTTCGAGTGGTGAGAGTCTAGTTTTGGTTTTTTCACAAGAAAGCAACACTCGGGGTAATATATTTTATTTATTTTACTTTGAGCCTTATTTTCCAAATGAGGCATTTTTTACCCACAACATCCTTGTTCTCAACGTAAAATTATTGTAGATGACCTTACTTTGAATAATTTGCTCGTGAATGAGGATAAATAATGCTTAGCAAGTTTCCATTCTGCTACATTATTGGCACCCGACCAGTATAAATGGTTTACATTATGACAAAAGGAAAATGTATCAGGCGTCACGTTGTTGAACTGGTTGACAGAGATAATAATCGAGGAAATATTAGCTAAAAACAACAATTATTTAATTTGCTTCAACCTAGGATTCGGCAGTTCAAATGTAATTATCATTAGTAAAACTTTGACAATTTAACTGTCGAACCCTAGGTCGGAATAAATAAAATAAATGTGGATTTTCAGATAGTGTTAACTTGAAGATGACCTCTGTTTTATATCCTATACTACCTATGCTATAAAGCGAACAATAATTGTATGCATGTATATGCTATATTGTGATTTTAACGAAATCTGGATATCAGATCTACCAGAATGTTGGCATTTAAGTATTTTGCGGCATGAGAAATCGATTGGTATAGGTTCCATATCCTCGAAAAATCTGATTTATGAAGAAATGAAAGGACCAAAATTCCCATAATAAATGCATAGGCTGCTACTTACGTAACTTCCGTTTGACTCTGCAGCCACGCTCTATTTTTTCATTTATTTTATTTCTTCAGATACCCCGTAGAATACCTCCGAATCGACGCGACTATTATTTTAGCAGTTGATCACAATAAATTAAACATTCTATTCCATTTTATTTTCCATAAAACCTATTTGAGCCATTATTAATGAGATTTTTTATTTGTGATTAAAAAAAGTTTAAAAAATTGTACCAAATAACATAAATTTCCTTTTCATTTCAAAAATAATCATTATAGTGTACCGAGAAAAGCTTGATCCACCGCAACTTATTACGAAAGGTAGTAACTATAACGTGAATAAAATCAATTGTAGGCTACATAACTTCTTGGAATTTGCTCATAACGAGGATAAAGAATATTTAGTGCGTTTCCATATTTTTATATTACGGGTGGCTGACCGTTTTCTCTGATACGCATCATTATCAAAGGCAATACCTTGTGGTTTTACCGGTTCCTTTACACCTGGTACTTTTACATCACTATCAAAGGTGCTACCTTTGATAATTATTTAAAAAATCGTAAACGACAGAAATATAACAACAATAAAACGGTGAGGATAATTATAAAGCATACTTTATCCTCACTGGAATCTGGGTAAAAATCTACAGTAAGGGAAGAAAAAGGTTAATTTGGCCCGCAGTTAGTTTAAAAAATTCTAATTTCTAGTTGGCAAATCTCTGATTAGGAAAGAGATCTAACTCTAAATACCCCCTCGCCAGACACCGCAAGGGCTTGTGGATGGGGGTGTTAAAACTAAAAATGGGTACAGGAAAGGGAATCGGAAGAGGGAAAGGATGAAAAGTAAGATGATTTGACGACGTATCTTAGCGTCTCGCTAAGCTTTTGTTGCAGCCATTTATGGGGTAAGGTAAGAGATAATTCTTAAATATATCAGTTCATCAGTAAATTTTCTCTTAGTTTGACGCGAGATATAGAGTGAGATGGAAGGAGAATGGATGATAGAAAACAATGAAGAGGAGTAGAAGGGAGATAGGGCTACTCAGTAAAATGGGGAGCGAAAGGTTGAGTCATCCCGCTGTTGATTTAATTAACTCCAATTTATTGCCAACAGATTTCTAATTGGGAAAGGAAATGGCTGATTTATTAGTAGGTTGGTTGGTTCATTAGAGAGACGACCGAAAACTGAGGTAATTTGCGCCATTGAGGCGCGATGGGTAGGCTGGAAAAGGAAGAATTACAGGAATGTAGGAAGGGTAGAGAGAAACCCGGCGTTGGCATTAGTCTCGTCTTTAAAAAAAGCGCCAGAGGGTTCATAGCAAAACATCCCATCCGATGGACTGAGTATTTTGAGAATCATTTAAAACCTGGTGTTGGAAGAGGATTCTGAATATCAAAGGGAAAGATAAAATAAGAAATGAAGAAGTATAACGAAGAGCTGAAGAGTAAAGAACCATATGGAAAACTATACAGAGAAGAAGCAGCTTGAAGAATTGTCCACATGATACCCGAGTAGAGATCGGAATTTCCCTAAAATAATCGCCGCGACGGCCGGGATTCGAATCCGGACCCTCGGGATGGGTAGGTGGTAATCTAGTGACCCTAGGAGATGGCTAGGGCATTGGTCTGCCAAAGTGAAAAGTTAAGTCACCGAAGTTAAGTATCTTTGGGCTATGTTCGAATTCGGAAGGGTGGATCTCTTATTCGTCCGAGCAATATGACTCCAGCCTGCAAGTAGAAGACATCGAGTGCGAAATGAACTCATCTGTCGAAGCACGCTAAACTAAAGGACCACAACTAGGAGATGGATGTATATATCGAGAGAAGAGGAACAAAAAAGGGAAGAATAAAATTCAGATCTCATCACTGGTAAAAAGCTGTGTCATCGATGGTTCGGAAATTCTTACGATAACAAAAGATATGAAAAAAAGGCTGAACGTGGAGAAAACTGGATTCTGGAAGGGACGCTGTGGCGTAACGCTTAAGGATCATGTTCCAAATAGTGTACTGAAGGAAAGAATGGTAATGCAAAAGACATTAACTGAAAACATTGAACGAAAACAATGGAATGATATGGACATGTGATAAGAATGCCGGATTGCAGAGTGTTTTTATAGTGTTTAGTTAGTTAGTGTTTTTATATTGGGTACATGGAAAGAAGAAGAAAGAGGAGCCGGCAAAGAACTAAACGGAAGGAGGGCGCGAAGAGGGCAATGGATGTGAGCAAGTTTCTAAATAGCAAGTTTCGGGTTCTTACCGGTCTGGAAAAGAATACAACATGAAAATAAAAATGAAAACCAATATCCTAGTATGCGGAAGAGAGAAGCTGAATGCCAGAAGTCACACTAAGAGGTGAGAAATTAGAGCAAGAGGATTCCTTAACCTACCTCGAAAGTACAATCAGGTGGGACGGAAGACGTACAATAGAATCAAGCGTAGAATTAGCCAAGCTAAGAAAGCGTTCACGTTAAAAAAGGCTACTACTGTGTTCAAAGAAGAAACGAGGAAACAGTATGCGAAAAACATTTATGTGGAGCGTGGCACTTTATGGATCTAAAACATGAACCATTGGAAAAGCAGACCAGAAAAGATAAGAATCATTTAAAACCTGGTGTTGGAGGAGGATGCTGAATATCAAAGGGAAGTATAACATAAGAAATGAAGAAGTTTAAAGAAGAGTTGAAGAGTAAAGGACTATATGGAAAACTATACACAGAAGAAGAACCAGATGGATTGGGTACACCCTGAGGCACAATGGGCTTGTAAAGAATATAATTGAAGGAAAAATAGAGGGAAAAGTCGAAAGACGAAGGCCAAGGGATAAACACATAGACCAATTGAATAGAAAATTTCGTAAAAAGAACTACCAGGGAGCAAGGGGACCAGCATTAGATTGGGAGGGATGGAGGGCTGCAGTCGACCGATCCAATCGTAGGATTGAACGACCAATGATGACCGATTTGGCCCCAGCATATCGGGCACTGGATATCGGGCGATACTTTTCCATTGGCGGTGATGGGTGTGGATAATAGGAGATGGCATTGGCGGCGTGACGACTGATGAGAAGTGGAAATAAATCCCCTTCTGTTGTTTCAGGCTTTCTTGCTATTTTCCTCAATTTTATCCTCATCTTTCTTCAATTGCTATGGGCGCATTCAGTAACAAGAAATATAAAACAAATATCCTCCTATAATTACTAGGGCTTAACTGGCCGATGCGTGGTGACCCTATATATCATTCAATATGCTCCAACGTGATAAATTAAACCGCAACGCATAGTCGGTTGCGGTTCTCAACCAGGCGGGAATACCGGTCGGTATATCGGCCGAAACAGCCGATATTTAGAAGCTTGGGCATGTGAGAGAGTCGGATGAGGACGCTGGCAGAACAGAGAGGCATGGAGGAAGGAATACCATCAACGGCCGCTACGGCTGTAAACAAAATCCCTGAACTGATTGAAAAGAGGAAGAAGATAACAATGACGAGAAGGCGAAGGAAGCAGGGAGCAATTCTATAGCACGGGAACCAAAAGGTTGAGAGGCGGGTTTGGATATGCTTGAAGGAGAAATGAGAGGGAAGAATGATATCACGGTCGCCCGGATGCGAGGATAAAGGGAAAGGAGGATGAGGAAGCAAAAATCCCAGGAAAAGGGAACGAACAGCGAGTTGGAGGAGGCAGTTTGGAACGAGGAAGTTTTAAAGTTGGCAGTGGGGAGGGAAGGGTTCGGTAGCAAGCAAGCGGGCGGTGAAGGGAGGAAAGGAAAGAAGGGATTGAGATGGTTAGTGTAGGTAATGAAAAAGGCAGGGAAAGTTGAGGGGAAGGATTAAGTGATGTGAGGGATGGATGCGAACCACGGCAGTTCCGTTCACAGCCCCATAGATCGTCAGGGGAGGGCGGGGGGGCGGGAGGAGAAGACTAGCGGAGAAACCCTAAATCGCCTCTTTCCCCTTTCCCTTACCCCTGCCCAGAATCGCAAAGAAGGGTTTATGAACTTTTAAAATTGTTAAATTTCGAGAGGGAAAACTCTATTCTCCATAGCGATTCTCTTCAAGGATTAACGTTGAAACAACGCAAGGTACAAGGGATGATCCGCATACACAAGGAGAGAATGTCGCCCACACACTGTTCCTACGGAAAAAGCAATGAAAGTATGATACAAGTTTCGCTGAATGGACAGCATTGTCAGCATTTACTGAAGCCTGGACATATCACCGAGTCAAATAATACATTTTATAGATAGAACGATTATTACAGAGGATAATTCACATCCAATCACGCTCTTAAAATACTACTCTTTAAGATCGTGCTTTGACTACTGCTATATTTATTTTTAAGGTGATGCGAACGAAACGATTAAAGCAATAATAGACACAAACATAGAAAAAAGCATCTAAGAGGGAGGTTATTTTCGCAATTTCAGTAGCATAGCGATAATGTTTTTTTACAATTGGTCATATGGAACTGAAATAATAAAACTTGGTCCTCTCCAATAAATAATTTATAGCAAAACGCGTTTCGACATCAAAGAGTTATCTTCATCTTCAAAGCGATTTATACCTGAAGATGACGCTTTTTACAATAGTTTATTCAGTGGACAGAGCCATGATTTATTATTTCAGTTCATAATGCTGTTCCACCACATCTCGCCAGACATCGAAGAAAGTAATTGATAATAGTATCAAACCAAAAGTAAATCCTAAAAGAATATTTCCATTTTTGTTAAAAATAAATCTATAACGCCATATATGTTAAAATAAGCTCCATAGTATCGTTAACATGATAAAAATACTTTGAGTCATAACTAAAATTATTTGAATTACAACGCATTGTCAGTGGTCTACAGACGTATCGTACCTGATTTTTTTTATTTTGACAAGTGTTCGTAGATCTGGTGTGTAGCCATAGATCCATCGTGAATTTGAGCTAAAAGCAGACCTGAATGCGATTTTTATGAAGCAGGAAATTCACAATTCACGCTCGTCATTCCATGAAATAACATCAGCGTTTCAAGGGCATTGTTTTGCAAAAACATCCTTTTCACCGGTATTTTGGCTCCCCTTCATTGAGTTTCGTGGAAGAGAGAGTTGAAAAAATTGGATAAGGCCCCATGAAAGATCCGTTGAGGTTTTTTGAAAGTATACCAGGAGCGTGTACGTCCCCTGATTTTCTGCATATTCTGGAATACACAGAAAAATGCTGGAATATTTAAATTTGGAATAGCCATTGATACGACTTAAGTCGAGTAAAATGAATCCGAGTTTACTCATTCAGGACTGATCCTTTCGAACTCTATTTCATTCATTTTTACCTCAATTTTACGGTTTAAAGGATATCAATGCACTATACCATTTTTAAATTATCTGGATAACCTTTAAAATTTTGCTGAATCTCAATGTTAAGTTACCAATAGAGAGGAAAAGTTACTTTTCTCATATTTTTTGCTTCGCACGTTCAAATAAGCGATCGAAATAAGGGAAATTTATTCGCACTGGGTAAAATACAACGAAGATTTCGACAAGTACCTCTAGAGCAACATCATCTGACACTCCGAATGACACAAAGTTAAACTTCATGTTTGATATCCGAACCACGCAATAGGCCCTCAATGTAGTAAGCTTGATAAACTTGATGGAGGCTGCGATGTACGATTTCGATCGATTGTGGCGGCTGTCCCTGTCTTACAGTAGTCACCCCGAAAAGCACTAAATAACAAATGATTCTGACTTTTGATGGCCAGTCCTGAGTGCTTGTAGCGGTCACACTCTTGAGCCCTTCCAAGTATCCCTCCCTTCCCATTGCTCTTTGAACCTGATTATGCATCTAGTGGCCTTTCTCTAATCAAAGAACCTGATATTTCAAAGTTTAAATTCCATTTGGCATTTTCACACATATATAAATGCTGCATCCCTTCATAAAATTAAACTTATTTGCCGCGGTCTCACTGAGATATATGGTGAGAGTCAATGACAAAAAATGAAATGGTCCTGGAAACAAGAGGAAAGCCGGTATACGCTTTACGATCAAATTCTTCTACTTAAATGACGCCGTTAATCCTATTTTTACGAAAATATGCAAACTAATCTTTCATCAACAGTGAAATTCAATTCGTTAAAACGTAAGGGAGCAGTTTTAATCCAATGAGGTAACAGGATCGAGCTATGATGGCTCACGGACATTTTCCAATGTCAGCATCAGATATAGACTTATCATAGTTTCTCCAGTTACAGATATTATATCGCTCCGTCTAACCTAAGACATTTAATCCAAGACACAAACGACACACATGCCGGAAGTGGGACCCGAACCCACGACCTTTGGGTTACCAGGCCGGCATATGATCTACCTGACTACCGTGACCAGCACAGCATCTATCTCTAGGCAATAAAGCATCCAGCTCCTTTTCAGGAAGCATTTAAAACTTTCTGGGTAGGAGACCTAGTAAAATCACGAGTCTGAGAGAAGTAATTTATTGACATTATTCCTTGCTGTTTATGGGTTCTGCCACCCCAAAGCTATCAATCCACAAAGATATAAAGCTAATTCACCACGCTCCAAGTGTCCCGTGTTCCAACCCAACTCGCCTAAATGGTTTAGGAGAAAATGCGATTACGTCAATGAGACGACATGCCCAGACGTATGATACGACCGAGATAAAACAGAGTAAGGAAGAAGAGCGGAATGCGCATCCGAGAAATAATCCGTTTTGTCGAATCAGTTTGTCTATCGTGGATGCCTCCTCCCGACAAAAGCGGAACGTGAAGGCGAATCTTTCACGTTTATCTCGAGCTCCGCCGCAAACCATCCAGCGAAAGAGGCGATCCACGAGTAATTAAAATGTATCATGGCAACCCGGAGAATTACGTCGACTCAGACGTGTTAGAGGAGCGATACGCGTTGAGGGAGGCGGATGAGACCCGGAAAGGTTCTTCGGTGCAAACGAGAAGCCTTGTAGGGTTTTGATGGGCCGTCTGCTGGAGGTGAGTGAAATAGAGCCGAAGGGATAAACGGAAAAGCGAATAAGATGACTTCCATTTGCAAGGGAGGGAGGAATTCAAGACACTTGTCACCTTGGTTGAGTTTTACGGTTAATACAACTTAGATCAGATTTGCAATTTATACTCCCATTTTCCAAGGAGTAGGTACGCAACCGGTTTAAGCTTCTAGGACACAAATATTTGAGTGCAAAATATTTGGATTACGGGCCGTATTTCAAATAATATTGCCTTTTTAGGAAGAAAAATAACAATCACTGGTGAAATCAATTGTAACTGCACTTTAAACTATTAATAAATATCAGGTACAAGATAGATGATCATCATCTACTCTCAAGTATTTAGAGTAATACCAACTATAAAAAAAGTTACTGATCAAGAAACTGATCTTGTCTGTATTACTATGGTTCTTTTCCAGCGATTTACAGTTGACTCATCAATATCTGTCTAAAATGTTGATTTACTGGTCGTTTGGATCACGAGAGAGACATGCAAAAGATAAAAGGGCGTATCCCTCCGAAAACTAATGAGTCAAACGCTGGTAGGTATTTTCACATAACACCTCGCGCATTCCGCACTTTCATGACTGATCCATGTAAAACCTAATCGCTTAATTTTTTATTATCATCACTTGGTATTACATCACATCTACTCAGTTAACAATCGTAACAATGCTTTAAGTTATATTAATTTTACTAACCCTTAAATAAACATGTTTCTATGTGATTCGGTCCAAGTGCTACAGCGTAAAAAATCACATTTAAAGGAGCTTGGTCGGTTCCAATGTCGAAAGTATTTCCGGATTCGTAAGGACGTAATTTTTATGAGTATTTTTCCTCTTATCCCCTAACTAACGTGTGTTGTACCACGCAATTTGTACTGGCTCCGTAAATTATTCGTAGAGGTTACGATCTCGAAAACTGACCTCCAATCATCAAGCAAAAGAGAAAGAATACTTGGCTCTGAAACCAAAATAAATTACCCTCAGCGAGTAACGTTTATTTTGAATTAGATACGAGCCGAAAAATCAATATCGCAAGTAACGAAATCAATACTAGAACTGGCCCCATATTTATATTTATCACGTTCATTTCGAAAGATTTCCCATTCGAAGTAGTTTTTTCTCGGGAAAAACAGAAAGAGAAAAAGAAGACTTCCATTTGCAGGAGAGGGAGGAAGGAGAGGGTGGGAAAAAGGACCCGTGTCACCTTGGCGGAGTCCTTAGTTTATGTCCTGGACGTGCGCAATGCGCGCGACAAGCAGCCGGCATTTTAAAGGCTTCCTAAGGGTAGGAGCGAGACGACGGTGCCGCCATTGCAGAGCTGCCTACATCCCCTGAAGCTATACCTCCACCGCTTCGTCATCGACATGCTCACAATGCAGTCTCCGTGCGGATTAATCAAAGCGATAAGATGGCCGCGACTGGAATGGCGGCGCTGAAGATAAATTTAAAAAAATGTTTTTTTTCGAGAACTTACCTATTCGGAAAACGACTCGCCTCGGGACATGATTAACAAAAGGGAATTAAACCGCTCTCGCGCAAGCCCACTTGATAGAGAGTCCGATGGAAAATGTAAGCGACTCGTACACCTTATTCAACGCGGGTTTGAGATCTAGAGAGATTTTTTTAGGAAAGAATAATCCAAATTTGTAAAACAAACGTAGCTCAATCGTTCTTTGTTTCAGTGATCATTTAAATAGTTCGCTCCTAACTACAATGGCGTGTAGTAGACGTTCCTAATAATTCTGGTATCGATGATTCAATTTAAGAATAGAAATTGAAAAGGAGATCTGATGTATATAGCACGCTCAAATAAATCGATGAATTGATGAGATCCTACGTGAACGGTAAGATTTCATCCCATTTTTATTCAAACCAACGATGATAATCTTTTGGTCGGAATCACTGAAATGTGGCATTGAAACTTATTTTGAGGTAAAGTACACTACAACCAAGTTGAAATCGTATGATGACTAAGATCCATCATTTATAATTACGTCTAAAAGGGTTTTACAACTTTACCAAAATTCTCCACCCTCACTTACTCAGCCCGCTTTTGAATTCAATCCCTTTCTAATTTCATTCAAGCCCATAGCCTCAAAACCTATTCATAATTTAAGCGGTTGTAGGCTTAATCATCAAGTCTTTGTGCTGTTTGTGATCTCTTAATCTTTGTGCCTTTGATATCAACAGTTATTTTGCAAGGCGGGCGGAATCTTCATAGGAGCAAATGAAAGATTCTACACTTACTTTTATAACTACAATGTAAACACGCTTCCTTGATTTGGATTACGGCAAAATTGCTTCTCGGGTTCCAAGCGATGGCTCAAAGCACTTCTAGTAGCATGGGCCGCAGTGAATATGAACCCCGTGCGGAAGAACACGAACTCCACCTAACGAGCACGCATAAAAGCAAAGGATTAAGAATCTTAACGGCAGAGGTCGTATTTCCTCATTTCGGTAATCTCCGTCGACATTTGCTTCGCTTCAGAAAGGTTGATAAAAACGCGCTAATTTTTCTGATAAAATTCGTGAAGTACAGTATCGATATTTGCATAATGTGCGCAAGGCCCTTCAAGCTAGAGCTAAAACCACCCCCCGCTAGCTCCAATGCCGCCATTTCCTTTAGACAGATTTTCAGTAAATCCGAAGTTAGGGCCTTCAAATAATACGACACGCTCCCGTGAGGCCGAGAGATACATGGATCTTATTTTAAGCTTGTTGTTCTTCGGGCGAGAAAGGTCTGACGTCACTCCTCTGCTTTAATGAAACTTTAGCGACGTAAAACAGCCCGTGGGAATCACATGATGGTAACTAGGCATGATTTGCATAACTCATTTCAACGAATTGCTGCATTTCGAGAAACACAAGGGTGGATTCACAAAAAAAATTTTGGCGAATGAATGAGAAAAGCTGTTATAAGTTTCTCAAAATCACAAATAAAGTAAATAAAAAATAACACGAGCTGGTAAGATTTTTTCCGGATTTAAAACGTACCTTAATGGTGCGACATGGCGAAAGCTATAACATATTTTCGGTGTGCCTAAATCACCAATTTAAGTATCTACCCCGAAAAAAACGAATAGAGGTGAGAGAACATACCCCTACAGGATCTGCTTGTTTAAGTAGGCATTAATATAGCCGTGAATTTCAGTCATCTCTGAATACCAATAGCAAAGAAGACAACGAGTGTATTTTTCAGCAAATTGTAATTTATCACCGTGAATTATTCCAACATTTCTTCTCGCCCATTTTTTTAGAGAAATATCAAAACATACAGCTTAACAGCCACTGCTTAAAAAAGTACTATAAAACTATGAGAGTGGAAACAACTGTGATGACAAAAACCTGGCCACCATGTGAGGATTTTATTATTCATTTACATGAAAGTTAACAAAATTGATGGAACCGGCTACGACTATGAGAAAATTCATCTTGAACTATAAAATACAATACGTAATAGTCACAGAAATATTTATTTTGGTCTTCAGGTTTCAACGGATAGACGGGTGGACGATCCCGATGATGACGCTTTGAACCGGTGGAGCCCAATGAACATTTCTGATAAAATTATACAATGTTGCACGTTATCATTCATGAAAGTTAACCTTCATCCCAACATTAGTCGTCACGGTTCAATGCTCAGTTATCCAGAAATTTTGGCACCTTCGATGGCTAATGGAACGTGGTTAATTCCTATTGACTTAAAGGTATTCGAACTCGGCTTAAGTGACTTTTAGCGTAATCCATTTAGTAAAATAAAATTAAGATATAAAGACTTCGGGAAGCCACCAATTCTTTCCGATCAATCAACGAACGATTTTGGGTGACTCGACCGCTTTACCGCGAATCGAGCCTAATCCCTCTTTCGATCCAGGTCCCCCACAGTGAAGATATTTCTTTGCTCTTCGGATGCAAGATGTTTTGACAGACGCCATATCCTCCTGGGGAGAACAAACAAGGGGATCGGAATTAAGAGGTAGCTAGGTACCATTCCATCTCGATGCCTGGGGTTCGAAACCCAGCGGTGGTGGAGATTTTCTTCAGTGGTATCCCTATCCCAACTTGGTTGCTGTATGAGTACAAGTGCAGAACTCCAACCATCGGATGGGACGTTAAATGGTTGACCCCCTAGCGCCATTCGTTAAAAGCTGGGTTTCTCTCCACCATTCGTCTATACCTGTAATCTTTTCCTGGTCGAATTGTCCACCAATCCTTGATGACGCGAATTTTCGAGTTGCCGATCGCCACCCCAAACAAGAGTAAAGAGAAATATCTCGAACTGATCTCCGATTCTCTAAATTGAATTATTATTGTTTTAGGCAAATGGCACAGTCAGGAAAAGAGCGGGATTATTTACACGCAATTCATTTTGTAATAAAGCTTTTAAAAAATAAGGCAATTAAAAGCCAAGAATCCTTTCCATTCCCTTCGATCGGCGAACGATTTGGCGTAAAAGACCACTTCATCGCGAATCGGTCCACATTCTACTTTTTGAACTAGGTCTCTCCCAATGAAAAAATATCTCGTTGCTCTTCGGAAGCAAGATAATTTAACAGCTGGAATATCCCCCCGCAGGGAAAACGAACACGTCCTTAGCTCGTTTTCACAGGACTCTCGGTCCAATTTTTAAATTTTTTTTACTTTTTTTGGCACAGAGGGTGGGAGATGTAATTGTGATTGCATTCGAGGGATTGCAAAAAAATACACGCATTCACAACCACACGGAAATTGTCCTCCTAGAAGTCTCAATTGTTTGGACTCGAGAAGCAGATTTCCACCACAAAAGGAATCGGAACGCGAGAAGAGCGTCCTCGACGCCACATTGAAGCGTAAAAAAAATATAATAATAGCTTGACGAGATTTTTACTCTCGTAATCCCTCAGCAGCATTCCCTCTCGACAAGTGCGCCCTCAGGCGAGCACGGGAAAAAAGTTGAGCGCAGGAAACCGTATTATTACCGCAAGGCAACGTTCTGTTTTTCCACGAGCCTTAGCTATAATCCATGGTGGGGGTTGGCTTGCTAAGGATATTAAATAATTTCCTTCATTCCATTGAGAGATAATACAAGCACCATGGTAACCGAAAAGAGTATATAAATAAATAATCTCATCAGCTACATTTGATCGAATCCCGTGATATAAGTACCTATTCTATTTAGTTACAAATTAGGAAAAGGCCTTAAGTTTCAAACCTATCTACCTTTTAGATCCTTGTGATCGGAAAAAAATTCCATGAAAAAGGTATAAATACCAAGATGACACACTAATTTTCCACGAGCTCTGATGGTAGCTCACGGAGATTTTCATAGGGTGGGTATATATTGGTAAGTAACTTCTGCAAAAGCTAGCGGAGAATTTTACTCGAATGAATAGTTTTCACAAGTTAGTGCAGAGAGAAATTGGTTGCTACTTATCTTTGAAACAATACGCTTCTGCAAGTGACTTGCCAAACATTTTCAAGTTCTGCAAGTGGACTTTCAGAGCACATGGAATTTAAGTGAAAAGTCGCTTGCTGCAATTAACTTGCGCAATTAACTTGGCCGTTTAAACCCACCTTTACCAAGGAAATTGAATACTTTCCTTAACTATTTAGATAGAAATGAGAAGAGCACTAATAATCTGATCAGGCTCACCGGCCAAGGTTGACCGAATCCCGAAAAAGCATCCGATTTAAACCATATAATTCCGAATCTATCTGACTATAATAACTTCCCCCTTCAGAAAATTCTTCTTGAATTTATAGGTTGCACAGTCATCAATGACGTCATTTACACTATTAAGGATTGCTATTAAGGATGGATAGGTTGATAAGGGAGGGATTACATGGGGAATGGAGGAAGGGTGGAGAGAAACCCAGCGCCGATATTCGCCTTCTCTCAACGAAATTATGCACAAAGGGGACCACAGTTTCACGTCCCCCACGAGGAACGGAGAACTGGGATGGGATCAAGGTTCCTTATTCCTAGTCGTCGTTATCGTTATACAAAACGTACAAAACACAAAACCACTTCAGAAGGGCGATGGTCACGGTTACTTTCCTAAGAGTGCACTCCATCAATTAAAACTAGTGATTTAAAGAACATGAAAAAATTTGAAGAATTAAGATTAATTCGTCGTTCTCATGAGCGCTATTAAAAAAAAACGATAATGCGAGCCGAAGAAATGAAGAACCGTGATCAACCCCCTCATGTTCTCTACGCTTAGCCCGCTACAAAGTTTCATGATTCCAATGAAATTCCTTCGGTCAATGCCGCGGCTAGAACCTGGACCCTCCAGACGTGAATTCGTTGATTTCGCACCACACCAACCCAATTCTTGCCACGAATCATGATTGGCTTGTTGGTGTAACTGGCTCACAACCCTGGCCTTTTACCGGGAGATCCAGGGTTCCAATACTCGTCAAGGATTTTATCATGGTAGCATCTTCTCTTTAGGCCCAGTTTTATAATGCCTGGTGACCTTAAACCAGAGCTCAAAGAATAACCTATGCTTTCACTTTCAGAAGGACGTAGCTTTTACGTTAGTAATGCAATTTTGACTGCTTGTGAAGATTTTGTCAATTACATTACACATCATCATAGTATCGATGAGAAAACATACCAACTTCGGTTTATCATGCCGACAAAAATGATAGACCAGTAATTACTTAACCGGTTATAATTTGTAAAATTTCCAATTTAACAATTAGTAATGAGAAAATGTTGGGGTAAGAAAATGAACACTATTAATATATGAGTCCTAAGTTTCTCATAATATTACTGCTAAAATTAAAGAATCAGATTACTATTTATTTCCAATTTATAATTAACCCGTACTTAACTTACATATGATAGTGGAGGGTAAACATAATTTTTGTAAATACAGTTTATGAATTTAAACTTAAATATCTAAATATCTTAAACCAGTAAAAATGTTTCTTGGCACTCTTTCCCCGATCCCTTCATATATTGCCCGGAGGAACTAACCTACCTACCATCCCGATCGTCGCGCCCTAACCCGTATGAACCCTGGAGGAAAGCAAGCACATCTCTTTGTGGCTTTTTTAGTTCACAGAAATCTTTATATTTTATGTATACCTACTGCGGAAAGTGAACTGCGGATGGATTGCAGAGAAACACCCCTGGGGAAAGGAAAAATACTTAGCCGCACAGTGATCTCTGATGGAATGAGAACGCTGTATATATTCATTTTGTAACACGTACTCCGTCGAGGAGAAAGGTGTTTCAAGATGTTTTTATAACTCCTCCTGCGGTCCGTGAGCTCATCCATGTTAACTGTTATCTTTTTCGATCCCTTTTGAATTAAATTCTCGTGCTGGGAAGGGAGGCACGCTCCGACAAATATGGATCCTGAGCGCAGATGGAGACGAGATAAAAACAGATAGAAAAGGTCACGCTCCGAAATGGATTGCGCTTCGCCGGTGGAAAATAATCTATTACCGAGCACGACCCAACACGTTCCCCGCGTAGAACGAATAGGCTACATTGTACTATCCCTGAGAGAATTTTCCGAAAATAGAGCCTAGGTCACAGCCTAGCAAAAGTAGGGCTAATGTGTACACGATTGACATTTTTGTGGGCTATGTAACCTTTTCAAAGAAAAAGTGACCTTTCGGGTGAACCATTGAAAAAGTATCAATTTTCCGTCCGATCGGAAAGTTTGAGGTCAGAAAAAGTGGCATACTTCCGGAGGCGATGCGGTGACGTGTCCTATGGCTCAAGATAGGAAAGTAACACTCTCTGAGCCACCAGGGACTCAATGGGTGCACGACAATCCAAAAAAAGCATGAAAAATTCATAAATCAATAGTTTCAGTTTGATCAGGTGTATTCTTTCACCACCGCACTGCATACTTAGGATGGAAGTAAAGTGACAAGTAAGAGAAATTAACTGTTGAACACTGAAAGAAATTCTGAAGGATCTGGTGCTTTCTTGGAGAACTGCATAAGTAAATTATTAACTGGTTTCCAGCCGGGAAAGTATTCAGGTACCGACATTTCGAAGACTAACTCGACCATCGTTTTCAAGGAGGCTGATCCCAGGACGTCGATTTTTCCGCACCATATTTTGTAAACTAAACTTTTTTAGCAAAAAACTTACCAAATAACCATTACCGATTTTTAAATAATAATAATAATAATCCAAAATAAACTTACCAAAATTAAATTGAACTGCGAAAGTCTACGAGAAAATCTCATATTCTGTTAGTTTAGGTCAGGATGTCACTGATTGGTTGTTGAGAGCTCTTTTGCGCTAAAAACTGTATTTTCCCTAGAAGACTTAATTTTGTTAATCACAGGTTTCTAAGCTTGGCTTAGTCCGTATCCCGCGTCTCTATTGAAATTCCGTTTTTCCATAGTCAATCGGTCCCAGTATCCGTTGGCTCTGCCAACCAGTTTGGTGTCGTAAAAGGCGATAATGTCATCACGGGAAAGGCTATGTTGCAGAGCATAGCCATTCCAGTGACAACATTGAAAAAATCGACGTCTTGGCATCAACCTCCATGAAAACGATGATGGAGTTATTAATTTAAACGACGGTACCTGACCTCCTGACTCGGTTGGAAACCCGAGAAGAATTTAATAATACAGTTTGCCGAGAAAGCACCAGGTCCTTAAGAATTCCTTTAACTGCTCAACAGTGAATTTCTCTTCCTTTTCACTTTACGTCCATCCTACTACATATACTCAAAGGAATTCTGTCTTCCTTCCTACCACTGACGACTACAACAAGAACATATCGAGACATTAGTTCAACCAAAGCACACCCCATAATCATCGCTTTTCTCACCTTTTCCTTATTCCAATTCCCTTCCTAGTGTTCTAACACATCGTTCCTACGCAGCGGCTTTTGGGGTGGTACGTAAACGCTTATGCAGATCTGCAAAATGACAAGCTTGAAGAACCTAATTAAACGCAAAACGATCAATGGCCAACGCTCACCGGACACAGCAACGTCGTGACAAGAGATTTTTCGCCGATACCAGCAGAGATCTGAAAGGGCTAAATGACTTATTTTTTCGATATCCCAAACACGAGTGTCCCTCTCACACAATTCCACCATCCTCCTACCCCACAGGAAATTGGAAAAATCGGGAAATGATCCGTAGAGGGAGAACAGAGACATTTTCTGTCCGGACCATTCTTCCCCGGATTTAAAAATCTTCATAGGCGATGTTTTAAAAGAGAATCTACACTAGCGTTGACTATCTACATTACTATAAGCGGGACATATTAAAGCGGCGTGAAAACGTTTTGAATAGAGTTTTCCTAACTGAGCCTCCTCACAGAAAAACCAGTTCTTTTTGTTCCCCCGAAATACAAAAAGCCTTCTCCATGTTTGAGTCACATCACAAGAAAAAGCCCGTTATCAGGTTGAAAAAGAAAAGAAACCTAATGAGTTTACCCTTTAAAAAATAAAACTTCCACTCGCCCATCCCATTCCACGAGTCCAATTTCCGCGTCAAGTCAAAATTTACAAAAAAAAATTTTAAAAAGCTCTCTTTTTGCATTAGTGAACTTTTTGAAAAACATATATATCTCTCTCTATTTTACCTCCGCAATGGCCGTCCGCTTACGTACACACAGAGCGACGCCTACGCGTGATGACGCATACATTTCTGTTTCAATATCTCCATCGCACTCAAAAGTCACCAAGATTGTTTCGCGTTGGTGACGTGGGACGACAGATATCCAATCTAAACAGAGATAAAGTTTCACTCTGCGGACATGCGCTTCGGTCGCCACGAAGACGCCCGAGTGGAGGGGATGGAACTTCGGACGGAGTAGGAAGGGGTGAGCACAGCAGGTCGATGAGGGTAGATCGGGTAACTACCGGAAGATTGTGGGTGGGTATAATGGGGTTGGTTTACACCCTATAAAATGCGTAAATTTTATATTAACCATTAAAATCAGTTTTTACTAGAGAGAGGTAAATTAAATTCATCGCATATTACCAATTTACCGCAAGTGGATGGCGATATGGAGTAAGGGAAGCAGTAAGTGGATTCTAGGCAGCTAATCCCGCCTAGTTAAACCTTACAGAATTTCAGAAAACTGCAAAAAGATAAATAACTCTTTCCCTTCATTATGAGGAGTTTATTTTGCTATATCAGTAGCTATTACGTACTTTGATTATAAATTATAATTAGTTAACTATTTTCATCAAATTTCAATTATGCAAGATAAAATAAATTTCTCATTTAATTAACTATCACCATCTCTCAAACATGATCGCCATTCTATAGTTATTCATTCCAGTTAACTAGACTTACTATCCTAAGTTCCGGAGAACATTTTAGGGCGTTCTTTCCCGACAGTCAGATACCCTGAAATAAAGCTGCGATATAAGAGATTAATACTGGGAGAAAAACTATGTTGTAGTATTTCCAAAATTTAAAAAAAATCTTTTTAATTTCAGAGAGCCAAGAAATGTTTTCCACTTTCAGCAAAGAACGTTCCCACAAGGTCAATCAGATTGTTGAGTTACAAGAAATATGTTGCCTTCGACTGTAAATACCATCCAATCGGAGATACGCTCCAAGTTTTCTATTTGAGTTCGCGCCTAGGCTGTCCATTAAATAGCACAGTTTTGCGCCCTTCAGCTACGAGAAGATCATACCTGACTCTGAACTATCCGCTACCAGATAGTCCTAGAAAAGCTCCTGCACCACACCATCTTGCATATTGATTTTTATCGCATTCTAAACAGCAAGATATTCTGTAATACGATGTTATCGCATTTAATGAGCGGTATTACCCAATGAAATACACTACGCCATCGCCCGCACACAAACCACTAAGCATGGATCTGCCCATGGGGATGACGGAAGGGGCTTAAGAGGTTATTTCCCATTCGCGTAAAAAGCGTTACCCCTCACCGTCACCACTCACATCATCTCCCCCTCACCCAAAACATTCGCATCTCCGGCCTCAATTACCGTGGCTCCTAATTAAATCCGCACTCCCCACTGGAATGGAGGGGTGACGGGGGAACTGACACTTTCTTCCCCTCTGGGAAGCGAAAGAAGGGGGTGGGGTCCCGTATCCGAGGACCCCAAACCCTCACCCTTAAGTCCCCTAGCACACCCTGGGTCTACCTGCGTTCCACCTCGCGCACCCCTATACGCCCGATTTCTCCACTCCCCCACCGAGAGTTATGGGAGGGAAGAGCAGGGTTTAAGGGTGTCCGAACGCGCAGATTTCCCGAAAAGTAAAAATGAAGCAAGCTCACGAAAGCAGGATAAATTAAAAAAAAGTGTTTACGCTACATGCTATACAATTAGAATAACATTTATCCATTGCTTGAGAACTACATAGTTTATGTAACCCTGTTAAATAGGTATACATTTCAGGGTTTAGAGACTAGGAAAACGGTAAGGGATTCATTAAACAAAATATAGCTGGTATAAATAATGGTAAAATATTTATCTTTCAAAGAAAATACATTTTCTTGTTCCTACAGTTGGTGTGCGGCCAATAGAGCATTTAAGGAAAATTAAGTTTTAAAAATTGTAATCACCTGTAAACGGAGTGCTACGAACTTTTAACAAGTACTGAAATACACTTGATACATCTAAAAAAATTAGTATCTTTTGTTATTTGTTAAATATTGTTGTGAAATGAGATTTATGCTTTGAGAATTCTTTATTTTGATATATTCTTTTTCAATGTGTTTACTAATAATTTCGCTTTCCCTGTAATCATACTGTTAAGCAAACGTTAAGCGTAACAAATGAATAAATATCCCAGATTTCTCCACTTCCCCACCGAGAGTTTTGCGAGGGACGAGCAGGTTTTTAAGGGTGTCCGAACGCGCAGATTTCCTGGAACGTAAGAATGAGGCAGGTCCTCGTACGCGGTCAAACTGAGTGTGAGGAAGCTGGGAAGAGCGCCTATGTGGGAGGAGCTCTTTCGGCCATCATTACGGAATGCGAAAACCCACTTTTTGCCTCCCCTTCGTTCCTTATTCACCCACTCGACTGGACGCCTCCAAAACCTTCCCGGAGCAAGGCATTTCGCCAGAGACGAGTGTGTGGGACGATGAGACCACCCCCTCGGGCTACGGCGGAATGTGGGTGGCTTGGATTAGGGCCGGGCGATAATCAAATTTCATCATCATCGCGTTGCGAAATATAATTTTACGTCGCAGATGACGAAATGCATCGCAAATCTCATGGTAGCTAGCTTCTGTATTACATATATATGCTATTTAGCACTAACAACACGTCTCTCAATCTTCCTGTATAACTCATGTATCTCCCATATAGCTCTTTTGTAAATAAATGACGGAAGTAAACATTGGGTATGAGAATTTCAAATATCACCTTGTTTCGGAAATCAATGCGCTTTTACAGCACTCTCTTCCAATTCCTAAAATCATTCATGCACTTTACAAATTTGTATATATTACATTATATAAATATATGCATCTATAAACCGTATTAAGTACGAGAGTTAATTAATTTCTGATTTAAAGAACAGTCACACGTCTTTATCTTAAGATAACCTCTAACGACAAAAAACATTCCCAGCTAAAAATAAATATTCATGTGTGTCACAATATATCCTCCTCCGGCAAATTAATGCGTCGTTTATATTTTTAATCCCCGCTTGCAGTCATGTGACTAGTATTTCACCAAATGCGATGAGGTTTTATCGCGGAATCGAAATGCTACTTGCAGGAAAATTAAAAGCCAGTCTATTTCCTATCGGCGTAGGAACCGTGGTCAAAAGTGTGTCGATTTCTTTCCCCATTCCAATAGAAATCTGTGCTTACACATCCAAGCCCTACTTGCGAGTGGCTTGTAAGGCTACTGTTTCCAGAAGTAACTTCCACGAGTAAATTCATCTTAACACATCGAAGTGCAACCTGCTAGCGAGTTTTAAGGCTAATGCAATAGAAGTAACTTCTATTTGCAAAGCTGCCTTAATGCGGCATCTCCGGCTAATCGCATTCGATGCCACAATATCGCACAGCCATGGGCTTCTTGGAAGGAAGGCCATTCCGCTTTTCCACTCTCCACCCTCCTCCACTCTCGCATCCGAGGTTCCTTCCCACGGGGGAGTAGGGTGGCGAGAGAGAGATAAAGGGAGGAGCGGGGAAGAGTGTGGGAGGTTCGGGCGATGAGGGTGGAGGTAGATGCGCCGTCGACAAAAGGTTAACGCGTGGGAGTCAGAGGCAGAAGCGGTGACGGTGGAGGCCGGAGGTCCCGAAGCAGGTGGGCGGGCGGGCTCGGTCGGGGAACTCAAGAGAGAAGGAGTGTCCAGGCTGTAACGCGATTGTCCACAAACGACCAGCCTCTTCCTTCCACCGATAAAAAAAATAAAAAAGGAACCAGGGAAGAAAGGGAGGAATAAAATTGTATCGCCGCACCTGGTTGAAGTCCACTCGATTCCACGATAGCATTCGAATGGGATGGGCCTTGGTCCTCTACTTCTTTTGAATGGGAAGCCGTGAGCTAACGCACTCTCAGGCGTGGTCGTTATCCGTCCGGTAACATCCCCCCCCTCCCTCCTCGAGTGTCCGGAGAACGTCGGGTGAGCGGTCACTGGGGCGCGACCTCCGCCCGTATAACAAGGGCTAGGGACGGATCCGCCATCCTCTCCTCGGGTTCAAAGAGAGGATAAAGTCCTAGTAGTAACTATCGCGTCCCCCAAGATGCTATCCCGAAATTTGAACGACAGTATAAGCAAAAAGCCGCGACAGGAAATTGTTCGTTGATCATAATTTTTTTACTTCTCTTCGATACTTAGGCTTTTTCAGTTAGGAGTTTTCCTACGTAGCCTACCTTCTTCTATAGATGATAGGTGGGATATTTATTTCTAATTATTTTTAATCTACAAAGCAGGTAGTTCTGTTTGCTATTTTATGACTCATTGTTACGGTCTCTCCGTAAAAGCTAGCCTTCATACGAGACATCTGTATTTGACATGAAAGAAGCAATGAAAATACGTTCTTTAGATGAAAACATCATTTTAGCTAAGTACTGTAAAACCCTGTGTATGACCTCGTAAAAACATCCCACTCCACAGAATGATTGCACATCAATATTTTTGTAATTTGCATTGATCTCTAATGAACTCTCTTAATTTGGCTTACCAATTTTCGATATTCATGTTTGCAGTATGTATAACAGTAACACTATTTTACCAGCGTTAAATACCTTGCAACGATGTATAGTACGAAAGTAAAGAAAGAGATTTAATGATCATTATTTCGATGGACGTGTGATACGTTTTTGTGATGAATAAACTCTTCATTATTCAGGAATAGAAAAAGTATTTTTGTAAGGTACTTACTTTCCATGAGTGTTCTACTATGACTGAAAAGGCGTAACAGATATCTTAAAGTTGTAGCTAAACCGCAAAATAGAATAATATCTTATCATTGAGATACTCTTGATAAAAAATAAAACAATGAATAAATATCATAACCCCTTTCCTCACATATCCGTCAAACTGAAGCCTACGAATATGTACAAACTCACCAGACCTCACAAAGGCTGTCATTTTTCCTTTTCATGGGAAATTTTCGGGGAGAAACAGGTGAAAACTTTCTCATACCGGGGACATTAAACGCTTAACCGACGACAGCGCTCAAGTAACGACGTACGATGAGGAGCCGGGGAACCGTCACGAAAATTAATCTAAACTTTTAACCGTAACGACGAGAGCGAGCGAAATAAAGATAAATTAGCCCGGACTATTTTGATCGCGCCGGCGGAATGAGGAGGAGGAATAAGCTAAGAATTCCAGGACTGGATGACGTGCCGGAGACCGGGAGGAGAAGAGTATGAAGAAGTTGAGGAGGAGGAGAGAGAAGAGGGAAGAAAAATACACACTGTCCACTCTTTTGAAAATACGTTAGCTAGTTAAAATTCAAGAGGGTGTCACACTGCAGAGGGAGTGAGACGACTCCGGAAAATGAGAGAGAGGCAGACAGAAAGACAGAGAATAAGGAAATTTCCAACGAGTGCGACGGTGGTAGGGGAGGGAGGGGGATGGTGGAAACTGGATGAGGTGGTGGGAGAGGCAAGGGAGAGGAAGGGTGGTTAAAATAGGGCAGGGGAAAGGGAAGTGGCGGGGGCGTGTGTGTTACTGAAGGGAAGCAGAAAGGGGAAAAGGAAGGGCATACATGCTTTTGCGACGGTAGCAGCCCAAGACCTAAAAGGTCCCAGTTCATTCCCCGGAGAGGGAACGGTAAGTTCCCCTTGTGAGCTTTTTATTTCCGTGTGTGTGTGTGTATTGGGGTGTCTGTCCGTCGGACTATACCTCGTGTGTGTGTTTGTTACCAGATGGGCGGAGAGCGAAGGAGACTGCTCACCTGTTCGGGTAGGAAGAAGCCTTTGCTGGGACCGCAGATCGATTGAGCCAAATAGCTTCTCCTCCTCTCTCCCACCCTCTCCTCTACCCACCTCCCCTCACGTCCCCATTCCACCTGGCCTTCCCACCACTCCACCCCCGACTTCCTTCCTCCCTACCTCCCATCCCTCGTGCCACACCCCTCCCCTCCCCCTTTAGCACACCGTCTCCGAAAAAGAAGTAAAGTAGGTAGTTCCAACAGAGGAGGAGGAGGAGGCATACGACAGGCTAGCGGGACTGAGGGATGGGAGAGGGGGGACTGGGGGACTCTGGGAGTTGCGGGGTTGTTAAGGAAGAAAGGCCAGGGGCGGAATTCTGTACATGCGACCGACACCTATCGGTGTCGCTAACTCGCCCGACCGACACATGTCGGTCAAGAGCTATTCCGGTGGCACCTTCGACCGATACTCGTCGATAACTTGACCGACAATCGTCGGTCAGCCGGGGTGATCCCACCGACGATTTTGAAGCCCACGGTAGGCCGACCGACACGTATTTCGTCGATTCGCGATTCCTTAAGTGCATCATCTTTAGTGTGAGAAATTTCCTGCACCGAAAGTGCAATAGTTGGGTGCAAGGAGATTGTAATTAGTTGATAAATATTAACTTTCAATCACCTTAAATGAGTGTCGGCGTTTTAACACAACCTTCGTCCCATCATCACAAAAAGGAATAAATCTGCATCTAGATTTTATACATTCTGGAAATAAAATTGAACAAGGATTATATTCTACATCTGAATACATTTTATTTACTTTTTTCTGCACAAATTTAACAATTAACGGTGACCCACACTCAATCCTATCACTTCTAAGGTCATTTACCATAACTACGCTCAGACAAATATGACATCTTGGTATATATAACTTCAGACATAAATTGATTTGATATTTATTGACACAATTACTATCCTCGAGCCAGTCCCTGGCATTAACGCGCTAACCAACACAACACACTATTAAACACAATGTTCGTCCCATCACGTCGAATACAAATACTTATGTAGCTCACTTTTAGAAGACCATTTACCGCTTGTCAAGGGCTTTCTTGTAGCATACATGAATACCTACCGTGAGATATATTTCTCCAGGCACACACAGCGGCACTCAAATAGAGGAACAATCCATGGTATTGACATCAAGTCGAGTAAATGAAAACACAACTTTTGAGGTGGTAAAATTTACTGAATGAAGGATAGTGAAACAACATAAGTTGTATAAGTAGACAACAAATAATCACCCTTTCACTTGGACGTAAACAACCAACCACACTCACAATTTATGGTATTCTACAATAACACAATATCTGCCAATGACAAATCCTAATGCCTATTGCTAATTAGTCATTATCTTCCTAAAATATAGACGGATTAATTACTTATTTCAACAAAATCATATTGGACACAACAATGCTAAGAAATTAATAGATGAAACATGGGGTGGCAAAATTCACTGAATGAAGAATAATGATACAATTCACTGTTTATCCATTCACTGGGACGTAGACACTCAATTAAAAGACAAGAACAATTCACCTAGTCACCGTGACTTCAATTCAAATAGATTCAACATCTTAATTTAGTCAAAGGTAGAGACAACGAACTGATTGCTGTTACGTCTTCTCCAACACTCACTACGTATTTGTTACACTTTTAATACTATTCATGTCATAACACATTATTTAAAGAGATCAAATCAACAAATTTACGCATAAATATCACCACTTTGACACACAATCCATCGTAGCACATAAATAACGCTTGTAATCACTGGCATGCCATAATGTAACACTCACAGCCAAAACACACGCAAAACCGTCGTTTATCTATTATCACAAAAAATGACGCTGTTGTTTCTTGCACATTGAAACCTAATGATGCTAACTTTATTTAAAACTTGAAATTTAATGCTCCAATGGGATAATCGCCACAGCTTAAAACCGAAAAAGACGTGCCATAGAAACTATCTTCCAAAATTACGTTGCACAGCAGTCAAGACCACTATTCACATTTGAAGTCCAAGAATAGTATGTTTTAAATGATTTGTATTTAAAAAATTATATCACCCTGCGATACTTCTTCAAATATCATGAAAATTAAAAACTAAAACAACCTGTCCAAATAATCGTCGCTCGAACGTAAACAAACAGCAATTCGCCGGAAAGCGCCGTGTTCGTACGCCGTGTCCACAGTAATCATCCGCACCTTAGACAAAACAAAATAGTCCCTTTAGGAGTTCGATTAAAATACTTTTATAGAGGATGTAATGCACATCGGTCGACTTGAATAGCATGCTCATCTTTTTGAGAACTTATAAATAAATAATAATCTCTGTTCTTTTGCAAAACTTCAATACGAAATATTTAGCCTCTCGCGCAGATGCCAGTTTCCGACCGACAACTGCATGACGTCAGCAAATCGTCGCTTGCATCGACAGGTGTCGGTATGTCTCTTGTAGAGAATTGCTCGGCTGTCGGTGCAAGCGACAACCGTCGGTCGCGACCGACACCGACAGTCGTCGGTCGACATGTACAGAATTCCGCCCCAGGGAGTGAGGGAGGCAGAGGAGACGGGAAGAGGGACGGAGGTGGCAGGAGAAGAGAGTTAAGGGAGTCCCAAGATGGAGACGAGCGCACCACCACAAGCACGGACTCAACGCACACACATAGTGACACGTGGTATCTCGGGAGGGACCTTCGGCCATTACTAAATTGTGGAAGCGGGATAAAGGTAATAGCAAGAGGGAGAGAAGGCGTGGTCCCCGAGTGGGAGGGGTGAGGGAGGGAAGAGATCGGAGCGGAGGGCGGGATTAAAGGTCGACCTTTAGAGAGGCACATAATCCATTTAGCATCTTGCATTCTTACTCGCGGGTAAATGTATCAGTAATGACTCTACTGGGAAGAATATTCCGGCGCACTCCCATTGATGAAAGAGGGTCATCCGGCGACTTCCCGTTTGGTTTAATAATAAGTTCAGAATTAGTACACATAAGTGTTCATGGATATATATAATTCTTGTAAAATGGTCACTCATGCGAAGAAATAAAATTGTTTGACCCAAATGCGAGACAGACACATACTAGTTGACAGTGCAAGGCTTTTGTGCTTCATAAAAGACGAAAAACTAGTGTGTGAACGTCACATACTTATATGTAGGTATTTGTAGCTTTATGCGACGAGGTTTAATGTTTCATTTGTAATGCAAGTTTCTTTAGTACGTGAAGATTTGTGTGTGTATAATGATCATAAAAATTTCACTCTCACAACAAAATAAAAACATCAGCATTACGGGCGTGATAGACTTCTGTATAGTAAGGGCCTTTCGTTATTCGAAAAAGAAGAAAAACTGGTGTGTTACATATAAGAATTTATACCATTCTAAATTTGGCTTGATATAAAATCAACATTAACTAGCACTACACTGAGGTATGGGAAAACTATGAAAATGAAAATAAATGCCATAATTCTACCAAAACGTTTTATTTGTCAAAATCTATATCGCATAAAATGGCATTAACAGGAACAAAAGTACTGTAAAAGCATTGTCAACTACTATAGAGCAGTAATACCTAAGCGTACCGCTATAGGCTGAACTGGTTGTACCTAATTACATGTTGTAGAGAACCTTTCATAATTGGTCTAAAATATTCAAATTAATAGAGTCACAAGCGAGAGAGATATAAGCTACTCTATATCAAAGGTAGTTTTGTTCTTCACAAAAGACTAATAACTTCTTTTCGCCAAAGTTTATAAAATTTGTGCTTAAATCTCTCAGTGGTTAAGTATTTTTGTATATTTTACAGTGAACTAAGAACACACCGTTAATTATGATGAATATCTTATTGTTTTATTATTCCGTTTAACATTGATAGCCCTCTAGGTTCACTTCACTGGGTGACGCCCCATACTGGTGCTTAACAACGACGAAAGAAACAGAACTAATCAAAGGAACACTGGAATTATTTCTGACATCTCATACAAACACAGGAACGAACAAGTAAGTATATATGAAGCAGATTTCATGGAATCAGTCGCTAAGAGACTCACAAAACTATCTTGGGAATACATTTTTGACGTGAGAGCACACGAAGACACCATCCACGGATCGGTGAATATAAATAAACTTAGGAACACATGCATAGAATATTCATCGCGCGGCGATTATGTACACAGCAGTTGATAAGGATGCAGGCAAAGGATAGAGTTAGCATACCAAGGTAAACATAGTGTGTAAGGATGACGATTCGCAAAGAAAATAGTTTGGCTACATTAGGAATTGAACTATAGTCTTCTAATTCCGAACTGTATTCTCCGAGCATGGAAGTTGTTCCACGAAAGCAAAGGATCGTAAGATCTTTGCGTCGTTGGTGAAGCTCTGGCAGTTTCAACTTAATATCTAGGCCCGTTAGTTTCATAACTTTTTTTATACTGCCTCCAAAGTTTAATAAATGATAAAAAGTAACTTACAGGATTTCAACGTATTTTTTCTTGGTAGTACATAGGTTTTCCATCATGCTTGAATTGAGGTGCACATCATAGTTTTCATTTTACCAAGTAAGTAAGTAAATGGAGGCTTAAGTTTTGGTACCTTAGCAGTAAGTCTTTCGTTCGGGTCCCAAGAGGAAATTTAGAAGTTTTCAGTACAATTCATAGCATTTAATCTTCAACCGTCCTTCTGATGACACCCATAGAATAGGTAGGAGTTATTCTCTGAGGGACTTAAAAATCATATAAATTTCAGCGAAATTGTCTCACAACGATTGAACACTCATAAATGTATCAACAACTATTCCTTAAATAGTTTTATGCCAACAAATATTTCCCATTAAATACAAATTATAATATTACATACACATTTTCCTTCAAAACCTTTGAATGGAGCGTGGCACTCTATGCGTCAGATATAAATACCATCGGAAGATAATTTTTTTAGGAAAGTTCTGAGGGAAGAATGGATATGAATTTCCCTGGGGAAAGACCAAGGGATAAGAGCATAAGCCAAATAAAGAGGGACGTAATAAAGAAGTATAATTCGAATTTGGTACATTACATTGAGCAGAGAAAAATGGAGGGCTGAAGTGAACCAATCATATGATTGAAACACTGATGATATCCATACTATACTATCAATCAATATTAAGACATAATGGTCGAAGAGGGGAGATTACTGCATACGTTCTCTCGTTGAGAAAGTTTAATTAAAAATTAGTTCTTAATAAGGAAACTATTTTTAATCATAAACGAGATGAGATATATACCAGGTTTATCATTTTACCAAGGTAGTAAATGGAAGCTTAAGTTTTGGTTTCCTCAACAGGAAAAGGTTTTTTCCTTAGGCCTCTGGAGAGATAATTTGAAAGGGTTTTGCGAATATTTTATTGCTCTTAATTTTCGACCTCCCTTCAAGGTAAGGTTTTTTACGTCCCTTGAAAAGTTTGCAAACATTTTTTTCCCATTTCTGTTCACAACGAGGAAGGAAAGTAAGAAGTAAATGCTCATATACGATAGAAGAGCATTCAACTTCTGCTAAGTCTGCTCTCTCGGTAAAATTTAGAGAGTAAAAACTCATTAAGAACCTAAAATGTTAAATAATATATGAAAATTTAGATGTTCCCTATGCTTTTTAGCATTAAAGAGAAACATCAAAGTAATATTCTTAGCAACACATTATATTAATTGAATTTGCACTGCAATATACGTATAATGTCTTCATATTTCTCACAACCGAACCGCATGTCTCGCCGCAATAAAAAATAAATTAGCTCGATTACTCAACTTATTCTTGACAATTTTATAATAATGTAGCGAAATATAGTCATTAGATCTTTCTTCTGCGGCAGGAGTGGTAAATAAATTAAGAAAAGAAATTTTCCATTTTTACGCCTAACCACATACTCTTATCTTTAAATCTATTTGTCTTTGCAGATTTTCATAAAGAGATAAATGCAAATATTTTTTCATAATTGCTATTGGAAACAAAAAACTGGAAAGATATTGATTTCTGTCAATTTTTATTCCACTGCTGCACAGCAAAATGTATGTCCTGCTGATTCTAACTAAATCTTATATATTTAGATAATTTACGATACATATGGTTATTTAAGTTTATCACTTTAGTTGAGCATTCCCCGTTTTCACCGCAAGGCTCGAGAAGGTGTCCTTTTACTTGGGCGAAATTCCGTGCAGAGGAAAAAAAATGAAAATGAAAAGGTAATGAAATGGATAATATTGAAGTAAAGCATAACGATAGATTAAATCACTCCGTAATAATTTTTCTGGGAAATAAAATCTCTATTTAAAAATACGATCGGCTTTCAAATAAGTTGTTTTAGGCGTAATATTGAAGCACAGTTTGAACACGCAAGTCTGTTTCCAAACTTTTGTATGCGAGCATTGCTAAAATATATTAATTTTTAATTAAAAATGTTAAGATAGTTCGCCGGGTTCGCCGACCACAAGCAATGGAGAAACGGAGAAAATTCAAACCAATGAAAGCTACTCATTGTGGTGCTGTTCTTGGTCCGATCAAATGAGATTTTTTAATTTATGACGCTCGGAAAAATCTATTTTTTGACCGAAGAAAATGTTTACTCCCACTCGAAACACCGAGACCTCAATTTAATTCCCCGAGACACTTTGACTTTCGGGAAGGTGGATCCCATTTTGATGGAATGGGACCGGAGGCCGCTAAATTGGACGATGTGCGGAGTGATTGAAATCTTGGGATTTCAAGCCAACCTCCATGCGGCGTCTGGAGGTGGGTTCCAGGGAAAGGCACGCCGACGCTCAGAGAAGAATTGGTCTGAAGAGGAAGAGGTAGAGTTCTGAAACGCCCGCGTTGATTTTCCCCAATATCCTACGAGAATGAGGCGCTTCCTGTGGGCAAAGAAAAACCGTTCGGTAAACCAAAGCAACAAAAATGCACAAATCGTAGCTCCCCGAAGACTGTTCGAAGCAAAAACAAGTGACAAATGAGCTCCACCCAAAACAAAAACGGAGCGGGAAAGGTGAAGAGAAGTGTAATATAGATCAGTACCAGAATCAACAAAGGTTTCGACGAAAAACAATCGGAATGCGGGCAACCCTCTCGCCACTGCTTAAAAGATTGGTCGATTACTGGCGATTGGGGAGAAGACCGAAAACTAAGCATATTGGAGTTGTTACGGTTATTGGTGTGGTGGTTAGAGCGATTTTTGTTTATATACAGATTTGCGTGAAATTTTAATAATAATATATACCTATAGATAAAAGTGAAAAAACTGGATGTTGCCGATTCTTGGCAATTCAATGGTATTTTTACACGTACCTTTATGGCACATTACATATTTTCAAATAATTGGATTAAATATGAACAGGTTTTCTCCAAAATGCATAATAATGCCTTTCTCATTATTAAAATGGTTGATAACAAATATCAAGGTACCGAGTAGAAAATGCCATACCGAGTTGAAAAAGCGTATTAAGATATCATTTTCGCTTAAATTTAAAATGCCAAGCCGAAAACCCAAGTCATAACAATGCTTTAATAATGGCGAAATATTAAAAAAATAATTCTTGCATCATTTACATTACAGCATATATGGTGAGTTCCAACGCATAAACTGATGTACCTAAGTGATATGTGGTCCAAGATTTTTTTCGACTTACTTAAAAAATATTAAAACGTGCACTCAATGGCTCACGATTTCCAATACAGCCACCTTAAGGAGAGGTGGGTATTTGAGGATTATTCGGTGAGACAGGAAGGATGGAGAGACGACGGTCATCGGTATTAGCCTGCTCCTCACTTTTATGTGTGAAAGCAGCCAAAAGCCACTTTTAGGACTCGTATTCGGACCCTCGGGCTCAGGAGAGAATATTCCCGTCATCACATCAACCCTATTTCCACGTTAATTATAAACAGCGCTGCACCACTAGGAATAAAAATTAAAATCTATAACACACTAGGGCCCCGTTTTCCAATGTCTTGTCAACGTTAACCGTAAGATGATGCAGTCTTTTCGCTAATTTGATGTTTACTGATACTTCGGGTTTAGTATACTACACCATATAGACGGGTAGTAAATGTGAGCGCTATCGATGGGAGAACGCATTAGAAGCGGTTTTCCTTCGGAGAAAACATTTCGCCAGAAGTTTTCAAACCGGGCATAAGCAGACCAGTTATGTCCCACGTCATACGAGGAAGGAAGGATATTTAACAAGGCGCGTGCTAAATAAAATAGAATTGAACGTTACACTCAATTCACAATGTAATAAGATGGACCAAATTACAGGATACATATAACATTCTGGGAGTAAAACTAGTAAGACAGGTTAACAAGGAACTAGCAGAAATATCGAATAGGTATTAGCAGGGAGATAATCAAGGAACCATGAGAAAAATACTTTAATTGGTTGTTAAATAGTGATAACTAAATTCGAGAAGATATTGCCAAAAATAAAATAGGGAAGCAAATACAAATTTTTAGTTATGTTAAATTGGTCATTTTCGACAGACAGGCAGTAAGGCAGGCAGACAGACAGGCAGGCAATAAGGCAGTGAGGCAATGATGAGAACGCTTCAAGCCCAGTACCCCGCCCGCCAGATGGAACGTTAAACTGTGGTTTAAGTGGTTGGAGCGATATTTTTATGAACAGATTTGCGAGGCTCTTTGCATATGTGTTTTCATTAGTGATAGCTATAGATAAAAGTAAAAAATTGCACCATATCAATTTTGTTTTTTGGCAATTCAATGCTATTTTAGCACGTAGCCTTATGACACAGCATATATTTCATAATAGTTCTATCGCACATGTACAGATTTTCTTCTAAACGCGAAATAATACAATTAATATTATTATTATAATTGATGCTAACATACACCAAGACGTCACGCCAAGTCCAATATTCGAAAACAACATTTTTCAATATAATTTCGTCTTAATTTCAAATACCGCGCCGAAAACTGTAGTCATAACATCCATAACATGCTTTAATCAAGGAATACATTTTAAATATAATTCTTTTCTCATTTCCATTACTGCGTCTATGGTGAAATACAACGCATAAACAGACGCATTTAAGTGAAACGTGGCCCAAGAATTTTTTTTCGACTGACAAAAAAGTATTAAAATGTGCACTCAAACCCACGATTACTGCTCCAGCCACCTACTACTAATGCCTCAAAACGGCTTCTCCACTCCATCGTACCCTCCCGATCTGAGGCGATGATACTTGACGAAGTCTCGAATTGAGTGGACGATAAAATGTACAAGGGAGGAGGGAAAACAAACAATTACGGTATAAAGAAGTCAGCCAAAAACGTTACTGAGCAAAGGCCGGAAAGGCAACCTCTGATAAGAACCTTTGCGAGGCAGGATCAACAGGACACTATTCGTCAAAATTAGGTGCATCGAGGATATACAGCATAAAGCATTACAATCAACGTCCAACTCTGCCAGAGAATCCAAACTGCATCACGTGACGCGACAAGCAATCGACATAATGCAAGCAAGTAATATAATGCAAGCAAGTAATATAATGCAAGCAAGTAATATAATGCAAGAAATAGATGTGTTTCGGCCTGCTATATAACTAAGGTTAGTTATTATTTATAAAGTTCAATATTATAACTAATGTTATTTATTATTTATAAAGTTCAATATTATAACTAATGTTATCACATAAGTATTTTTTCGCTAAAATTCGCAAACTTTGTATCCTGTGCGTATTTTAATATAATAAAGTGGAGATAATGGGATGGCATTCCATGATTAACCGGTAAGGAGCCATTTTTAAACATATTAGATGCTAATGCAAGTCTAGTTGCGTGAAATTGCAAAATAAGTTACTAAGTTTACCCTATCATATTCACTATATGTACAAAAAACTGTTATTTAACGAAAAAATCTGTCGTTCAACGCCTGTAAAAAAACAATAAAAAATTAAGTAAATTTTGTGAGCATGAATTACCTTCCCATTTGGTTAAAGAATGAAGAGAAGTTAATTCCATGAAACGAAACTGCCATCGTATATGCATCAACGTCAGTCACATGGCCATTAAAATGAGATTTTGGCATTAAATTCGGTTCGAAATCACCGGAAAATGGTTTTTTTTATTTGCGATACGCAAAATAGACACTGTACATTGTACAATGAATCTGAATGGTACATGGTTACATATGAGGGTGAATGACTCAAGTACACTAACATGTTCGTAATCACCCGACGATGATTCTGGCACAGATATGCTTGTAGCCTATGTTTGCTCAGGTATTTACTTCTGGCATTATTTCTCCTCTACATATACATACTACCCTGCGGGCCGCGTGGCAGGGGGTGTTAGAAACTAGCATGCTGAAAGAAAATGCAACTAAAAGCATTGTACTTTTACTTACAATCTACTAGTATTATAAAAGTAACCTAACACTGCAATCACTTTGCCGAAAGTACGTTCTATGCCCACAACTAATGGCTTTAAGCACGGTAAATTCAGAGTTACAGATCTCTACATGTCGATATAACGTCTTAAATGCGCTGGAAGCTGGATATGATTACATAACGTGTAATTCTGAGGTGATGAGGACACCAATAACCGTCAATTTCAAATGACTGGAGCAAAGGATAAAGCCGATATTATAACTGTTGAAACGTGTTACGATAATACAAGCCTCCATGAGGGCATTATGACTCGTATGCTACGTTCGTGCAGAGAGTGTTGAAGCTGATAGCCAAATTAGTGAAAATGATTAGGTGCAATGAGCATAATCATTTCGCATAAATGACGGGTTAATAGAAAATGGCAAATAAAAATCAATATTTTGAGCAGACGGAGGCCCAGATCATGAAAACAATCGAGTATTTCTGCGGGACACAAAAAAATACCCTAAAGTTATAACAAAATATAATTTAACAAAACTTGTTTTCTACCAATAGTGAAACGACTCTTTGATCAGTTCACCATTCCCTAGTTAAGCTATTTAAGCCAAAAAATATACCAGGTTCACCGATTAACCAAAATCTACGGTTTGTCATCATTTCTGATTTTTTTAATTACCAGTAGATAATCATTTTCAATAGGAAACGCTTAAACTGCTAGAATACGTTCAGTCACATAATATGTTATTCACGCGCATTCTACGTTAATTCATGCCAGTAAGTCCTTCTGTACCCAGAGATTTAGGTCTGCACCCCGGAGATTCTGACTAGGTAGCCTTTTTTCCGTTCCGTTGCTACGAATTTACAGTTGTTGTATACGTAGTAGCAGGTTAACGCTGAATTAGGACTTTAAGGCTGCTTTATTGCCCAAATTATTACATTATTTATGATTCCAAAATATATATTTCATACACAAAATTAAATACAAACAATACTTATCAAACTAAAAGTGATTTCGCTCCTCTGAGAGTTCTATGAATGTAATAGTTCCACAAAGTCACCAATAAATGGAATATTTTAACTATAATAAGAATTATGTTGAAAAACGCGTAAAACTGGAATTTATTTATTGAAATAAACATTTTATGAGAGAATACTGTTTGACCGATGAAATATATGCGCACACTGAAATATTGTGTTGTTTTGCACCTGACACTGGCTCGGAGAAGTTGATCTGAAACCTTGAGCCTGGAGAAACATTGTTACACCCTGAGTTTCCCGGTCAAAATGACCAAGTTGGGTACCATAGAAGAGAACCGGGACCTCTTTTTACTTTCTGGCGAACACGACAGCCAGAGCGTACACAACTCCTTCCTACTACATTCACACTCGTGCATCTCCCAAACAAAATGTGAAACACGCAAGAAACAACGACATGCCCGCTTAACACAGTTTCCGTACTTTACTAAGAAAATTAGAAGCGGCCGTAATGGTGACTGATGTGAGTAATGTCTCCTTTGTTTGGATTCCGTGAACGAAATCCGACTTATGCACAGTTCTGCAAACACAAGGTTGCAATATGCCCGTTGTGCCCACGAACACAATGAAGCACTAACGCAGTTCCGAAAATTCGCCCAAATTAACACGGGAAACGAGGATCGCATCCACGTCACCCCTCATTCAAGCCGTTGGGAGAGTCGAATTTTTAGCGAGCGAGTTACCCGGGTCGCCCACGAGCTCCGAGCATTAAAGTGCGGCAGGGTATAGTAGTTCCAAACTCTTTCGCCCCTCTTCAACGAGTGAATACTTGTATCCCAAAACTCAGCGACCAATTAGGACTCTATTTCACGTCGCAGTTTCTGGTAACCGAAGCGCAGGACTGCGTCCCCGATTCCTGAGAGATTTGGGACGGAAGTTGTTGAAAATAACAAAATATATGTTCGATTTAGGTCAATAATATCCACAGGTACAGGAAAAATTAAAGATCATCAGAGTAATTTATCAAGGAAAAGAAAATAATTCATACCAATTATTTTTCCATTTCACTATTACTACCAAGCTTTCAAGACAGTAAAACTAAGTCAAAATGCGGATCGTTTTCATACTACTAGTGTTTAGAATTCTTTTTTACTAATAAAAAACTCAAGTTTTCATGAACAGCAATCTTTCACTTCCCATGAATTATTTTCTCTATTCTTTTATAAAATTCTTTTAAATAAATTTTCACTGTAAAAATTGAAATTATTTCGAAATTTTCCAATTTTGTGGTTAGGTTACTTTATTTATTTCACGCCATAGGGAGCCATAAAACCCTTGGTATAAAGCGGATGGTTGGGAGAATTGAATACATTATTCTTTTTTTCCACTAAAATTGTTTTCATACTTTATTAAAAGAGCAAAATGATACATTTTTTCTCTTTAATACAGTATGAAAACTATTCATACTACACTAATCTTCTTAAGGGCAATAAGAAAACGGTGCAATCTCTTAAAAGTGAAAATTGAAGGGTAATATTTTCATTATAATATATATATAGATGAAAACTGCATTAATAACTGATAATAACTAGTATAGATAATGCCATATTTTTCTGCTGATTTATTGCATCAAGAGAAATATTTGTATTAAATCAGACGTAAAGCGATAAACTGCCGAGCTAAATAAATCCATATCCTTCCACAGTCACTTCAGGAGATAATGCCAATTGGTTTTTCTAAGTTTCAAATAACGCAATACTACAATAACACTATTATGATTTTAGGGACGATTCATTAAGTAAATGATTTATATTTTATTAAAAATTTAAACAAAGTAGTAATGATTCATTTTTTTAGCCTTAGAGGATTACCATTAACGCGGAAAATAAGGTTCGCAAAGGATGGGTTATGCACTCACATCTCTTACAACTTCCAAATTATTTCTTGACCATGGACATCACGGTTCGTAAAGGTCTAAGTCTCAAATGTCAGGTCATATCCTGTAAAGGAGTATGGAAATGGAACGAGAATGCCGAAGAGACATTTTACAGGTTAATGTAGCGTATCTCCAAATGCCAAGCCTACGAGGGTGGAGGAAGTCTCATTTGCAGACAGATCAGTTTTATAGAATAGCCACTCAAAAGTTCATAGAATGGCAAACGGCCATAGGGATGGATTCCTTAACAGGATGAAATAGATAAGTTGGCGTAGGTATTAACCATTGAGTTTAATACAGAAAGGCCCAACCGGCCACGAGATTCTTTTCGGCCAACATGCCTGAAAAAAAGCTTGGAGAAAGCATACCGAATTGTCGCAAAGGACGGGTCGAATGACAGGTCACGTGGCAGTATGAGTTTCGGTAAACAAAAAAAGCAACAGTTTGAAGGAGCAGGAATAAACGGAGGAAGTACTCATGAAAGCACTGATTTTATGTTATAAAAATTAGTGTTAATTAAATTTCCACATTTTTTGTCCGATTTCCTCCGCTAAAATTTCATTAATTGTGATTTTTTTCTATTTCAACAATTTTTGTTTTCACAGTTAATCCCACGACAGAACAGAGCCAGCATGCGGACATACGTCGAACAATATTCGATCCGACATAATATAATTTTCCATCCATACATTCCTCTGGGGACTTTTAATGATGTCACGTACTTCTACTTATCTTCACAAGCTTCAAATTGGGATACTTTTCTCCACCTCAATTACATAAGAGCGAAGAACTTACTCTCCTTACAAAATTATTTTTCTGTTTCAAACATTTCAGGATTAAACACGAAGTGGACCTTAGAAAGGCAGTTATGCAACGCAATGACTCTTTTATTATTTTCAGCACTTTCGAGGTAATAACCTGATCCTGAAAAGTGTTTGGATTGTAGTATGAAGACTTATTCAAAACCCCCGATATCCTTTCACAACTTCCACAACAATCTACTCTTTTCACTAGGGATCTCGGCTTCAAGCGTTTTGAGATGTGTGGACCTTTTTTTAAATAAACGCAGATATATCTTATTACGATTCAGTTGGATTTGATTGGATTTGTTTTGCACATGTGTACGCCACGGCCCGAACAATCCTATTCCGCAGAAATGGTTTTTTTCCTAATGTACCTAATAAATACATGAATGTTCCACATTTTACCACTTGGTCGTATTTCTTATATTTGGTCGAATTTCTTATAATTGCTCGTGACGTTCCTTCAAGCGACTCATGTGCAAAAAATCGAAACAGCAAAGATAATCCCCTACATGGCAAATGGAATTCAGAATCAATATCAGGTCAGACAAACACGATATAAGAGACGATAGAATTAAATTTAGACCTATTAATATTTTCTTCCAAATTCTTCTTATTTAAATAGGTCGGATCGCCTGCTGGATATCATGAAGTTGCCCATTTTTGCTATACTTTTAGGGGAAAAGTCCAATCACGCAACTTCAACCAATCACGTAAACGAAATCCTGCCTTTATACACTGATTTATCAACAAAATTCCCAGCAAGTTATGATGGCAAATGGGCGATAGTGGAATTATGGGCGGCCGCACAAACATTTAGCTATGGGACGATAATTATGAGTTACATAACATTCTGGACCTCTTTACTAAGTTTGAATAGCAAGAGCTATCGCTTTCGTAACTTATCCCTTAACTGTTATTTCTTCGAAGTTTTTATTTACTCTCCTACCAGTGGATGAAATTTATTCTGTACATCTTAAATGACAATGCTCATTAAATATAAATTTACTTTTGCACACTATTGAGTATTGATAGGATTAAATGAACTCGAGGTTTGTTTCATAATTACTCGTAAATTAAGTAACCAAGCCTCAAAATAATGCATAGCGCAACCACCGTCTTGTTTCCATCGGTCGAAATAAGTTAAGACAATTTGTGAAATCAACAAACTTATCCAATGTTCCTGCAACACATGTGAAACTAATGCTTCGACTAATGTATTTCGTAACTCGTTTTGATATATAGGCATTCTTTATTACTTATTGTTTCTGCAACTAATAAGCCAAGGGTGAAGATTATTTTTGTCTCCATTAAGTTATGTTAATTTTTCAAAATGAATGATGACGTGAAATGCATTTTTTCTAATAAATACAACTCTTTTATGTGAACTTAAGAATCTATTTAACTGTAATTACTATAGATAAAAGGCATTGTTTTCACGGAGATAGCACTGTATCCAGTTAAATCGCTAAAAAATACAGGTCGCATTATGTGAAACTTTGTCTTACTTTTTGAGGCTATGGCGTGTAACCAGCTACTACAGAATTTGCCAACCAGCTTGCATAAAAAGATGGAGTAATTTATCGGCTTTGACTCACGCAGACGCCATTCAACCCCCTTGAATAAAGCCTAGACGTGCACGCCCACACAATCCCTTGAATGCAAAAAAATCACACATTTCTCCAGCAGTTTAAATGAAAAATAACTCGGAATAATTAAGCAACCTATTAATCCACCTATATGCCCGGCCACCTTCTCTTCCCATTTGCTATTTGCAAAACGCAAAAACATCTACGACAGCGTCATGCATGCTTTAAGTGAATTTAATAAAATATAAAAGTGGAACAATTTACACCAAAGAAAAACAAGCCTCACACATAAGGCATGTACTGGAACCATTGTTGCCAGAGACAGTTGCATTTTGCCTCAGGCTAATGTATGTATTCTCCGGAACAGAGCGGAGGGAGTCGGTCGTAGAAGGGAGTTTGTTAGCGTGAAGGAAATGAGCTTGCATCCTGCAGCCGAGAGGCGGGAATTAGCACAGCTTTTGTACGGCTCGTCAAGGATTCCGTATGAGAAGCCAGAAACTGAATGAAACAACACCAAACAATACATGTATGCTTTTAACTTTATTTTATTCTGCGGCAATATTATTACCGGTAGCTCTATAGAGTGAGCTGCCTATTCATCTAATACATTTCCGGGCAGACATCTTCGATTCGATTATGTTCCACCACTTTTTAAGCCTCGGTAACATCTACGATAACTCAATGCTTGCCGGACGTAACATTTTCAGATTCAAGAGTACAAGAGACAATAGAGTCAAAGAATCAAGGAAAAAATCTAGGGAATGTGCTTTCATGCTTCCAGCTATCTTCTATTATCCAAAAAACCATCCCTATCATTTGAATAAGAAATATGCATGGTCACTTTACGTATATGGAGAGGGGTTAAATTTTTTATTCATGCTAAAATAATAGTTTTTCCTACATCATCGTCCTTTGCGATCCGGATAATGACTCTATTTCACACCAAGTTGATTGTAAATTATTCATAAACCTTGGTCTTACCTTTTAAATAAGTGGCCGCGCTAACTAGGTTATTCAATATCACTCTCACTTTCACAGACTGCTCTGAAATACAGCTAATAATTTTGGAAAAGACATTATATGAGTTCCTTCCATGATTTTGCTAGTCACGTAAAATCATCACAAGGATTTTTTTATTCAAATTATACACACACTCCACGTTTTTAATAACCAAGCTCCTCAAATGCAGATAGCGGAGGAATTCGAAATATTAGTTATAGCTACTTATTTGACAACCAGAAAATTAGCATATATGCAATTTATTTATACAACACATTTCATAAAATAATACCTACATTAAGCTCCACGAGAACAATATAGCACAATGCAATATACCAACGAATGAATTTCAATATCAGACTTCATTATTCAAATAGCGAAATTGTAGTACGGAATATCCTCTAAATATTAATTCTCGGCATTCCTTAAATAAAAACATTGGAAACTACCCATTATTTAGATTCGTGTGATCTGAGCTTTGGTAGGTTCAAAATGAATATTGAATTAGATAAAATTTGATGAAATGTTGCATAATTTAAATGTTCCCAGCAGCTGCGGGACAACTGGATGTCGAAGGTCATGACACACAGGAGGATGTTAGAAAGCAGGGCTGAGGGCGGTAATGAAAAAGCATATCATACAGCATGATGGAAAGCACAAAGAAGACCAATATAAAAAATGTATTGCTGCAAATAAAATGTTAATGCATACAAAAACCATGGCGAGACGTTTAATTAAATTTTTGTTGAATCTCTGAATTCAGTATCCTGGAAAAAATAGTAGAGTAGTAAAACAATAATTTCAAGTGACCAATATTGAATTTCCAGGGGTTGAGCTTGAGTTTCCCGGGAAAGGCAGTGCTTGACTCGGTAGCAATAATATGGTAAACAATAAGTCTGAAAGGTAGGTAGGCAGCACGAATAGAGGAACCATTCCACTCTCTCCTGTAAGTATTAGGATAGTGATCGACCCTACCTTTAGAAAATCCTCATTGAAAAATAAGTTTCAAGTAACACATTTCCGCTAAACCCGGAAGTCTTCTTCACATTAATGTCCTCAAAATGACGTACGAATTCGGTTATTGTGACTGGGACCAAAATTCCAAGATAATATACAGAAGAAAAGTATAACTTCCCCATAATGAGAATCATTACTTCCTTAGGTAAGGTCAAAGTTAAAAATTAAAGACAAAACTTTGTATATCCACACGATTTATTATGCCAACCGTGGTTTCAACGTATACGCGTCAATCTCCAAACGACGTTTGTTGTCTTGAAAATTATGCGTATGTGTTGAAACCGCGGTCAACCGAATAAAAACTGTGAAAATACTTGTTTTCTTTCATTTTACAATGAATTTCCACACAGTAGAACCTGATACATTTAATTATTAAGTTTAAGTTATTAAATAAAACATTAAAGGACGGATCGGTTGAAAACTTCGTCCCTTGCAGGAAATATTTCATAGCATTATAAAAAGTACACAGCCTTAATTCCATTAGCAACGTTTAATTTTATATTGAGGCATGACATCTCAAAGTTTATAATTGGAGTAAATATGAAACGAAAGTTTAATCCGGTCAATTGTTATAATCCAGAATGTCAACCTTTTAAGATGGAAAATTTAGCTATTTCAGATCTACATTTCGGTAGTTTCAGGTTCTTTTTGTATTTTTCTTTACTAAAAGAAAATAATTTCATAGCTACTATTTATATATTTCATAAACAAATTATTTAAGTCATAGATAAATCAAATAAATTTATAGAATATTTTCAAAGACAATAATACCGGTTCTTTCAATGGAAGGCTAATTAAAGGCATTATAGCCTTAAAACTTCCTACATAAAAGCAGGTTCCCCTCTTTCCCTGCTTACATTTACGAGGTAATCTTTTTAGTTTTTACTAACTAGTAAATCCAACGAGGTAGACCTGATATTACACAAAACACCACGTTTATCGAAAACAACAAATCCACTATGTTTTCAAAATTCATAGTGATTTCTACTCAACATCCATTTGCCCATCATTCACCCTTTTAATCAATAAATTGCTGATCTAGCTTGCTTAATCCCGGGTTCACCTTTATCAAATAAAATGCCTTTCGCAATGCAAATACCACGTCAGGAATACCTCGCGTGCAGGCAATGTATAAAATAATTGGCTCTTAAATCACAGCACATTTCCTTCAGCCGCTAGACGAGCCTTTGGATTCAATCCGCCATCACTAGATAGGACCGAGACAGCGCTATTTCACTTCGTAGAATAATGCACGCCATGCATGGAGAGAAACACCTCCCCCTAGAGACCATGATGGGGCCCTTGAAAATATCCATCACCAGGCCCTTTCACGCTCCCACATCCCAGAAAAAAAGACAGTAGTTTCAGATAATAACTCAAGGGCCCTCTATAAAATTCCTTTCTCCATTAGCAACGGCCTTACACCATGATTTAGGGATGCTTCGTGAAATATAACTGCTCGTTCCTCCACGTATATACGCAGACGTTTTTCACTTGTAATGGCCCCACGCCAATTCCCCTCCTCCCTCCCCTTCTTCCTCCCACCCCTTTTTTTCCCTCCCAAATGTTCGATAAATCCTTGAACCCTTTCCCGTGTATTTTCCTTTCGGCCTTCAACATTTTTACTCTGATTTGGTTCGAGAACGGCAACACCACGTGACAGCGGGTTCTCTCTCTCCCACGGGGACAAAAGGAGCCGTATTTGTTAGTTTAGGGAGAAGGGTCCTCCTCCCACAAGAGGAGTTGGTTGGTCCCGTTTTCACCCGTACATCCTCCGGGATTAGGGATAAGAGGAAGATACAGAGGCTGAGTCAGTGGATTTCTCCCTGAGTGCTTTCGTTTGCTCATTGATATTATAATGTCAAGCTGGGGGGAAGGGGGTGAGGGTTGGGGTGGGGGGAGGGTTGGGGTAATCTCCAAGCATTGGTTCGCCACTGCTGCGAAATTTGTGGCGGCATTTATTACGCCACTTGCTTCACGTTTTGTCTGGCTCGCGCTTAAACCCGTATCCCCATCAGACTGATAATCTAATAGTTCGCAGCTCTACGAGCAGGGATAAAATCTTTTTTTTTCCAACATCACTGGCGGTGATATAATGCCCGCGCCCTATAATCCGCAAGTAGCGGATTCGAGTACCTCCCAGATGAGTTCTTATCCCCATAATGCATGCAAATTTTTGGCTCATTCTGAATATTTCACATCCCTCATAATTTAGGATTTAGACCTACCAGATTAGTTACTACCTTTTGTGACTATCAAACCACGACAAATGTCTATGATAGGTAATGAGAGACCCTATGTCTCTATTCCGAGAATAGAAAACATACCACGTGCCGTGCACATTATTGATAAAGTAGACCGTACGAAGTCTTTTATTCATTATCGGAGATACAGTTCCACCATTTCATGCCAAATACAGTCAACTTTAAGCCCGTACTGTATAGATACAAATTCAACACAAAAATAGTCATTCTCACATAATATAAACCACATCAAGTTGTCACAAAGAGATCTTATTATCATTTATTCAGCAACTCTACTGTCGAAAATCCAATGGAAAGATTTCCAATAGAGTTGATATGCCAACTGAATACAGCATGAAGCTCTGTTGACGAGAAAGAAAAGACTGGTTTGGTCTAGCAGGCTACACCATGAGGATTCATCCGTGAGGTACCAATTAATAATAAAGGGACTTTCATTATTGGCGTGCGTTTCATAGTTAAGGGCCACAAAAACAAGTTAAAGGTGACTGAAGGAATTCAACATGCTCTCAAGCCAAGCAGCATCTTATTTCCGCTTCTAACCGCACTAGCAATGTAAAATTTGCAGGAAAAATTAACATATATTGCAAAGTTGTCATGAACGTAGTGTTTCATGTTTCTCAATCATTAAGGTGGATCTGGCCTCAGGATCGCTTATTCCAGGTATTCTGAAAACTTAAATGCAGTAATTTTGAAGTAGGTTTTATAAATTGAGATGAAATAAATAGGTTTTCCAGGTTAGTTTTTCTGTAATTCATCCTTGAAAGCGGAGACTTTAACATGGGCTCTTATGGAAATTGCTCAGATAAGAGCAGAAAAACGTCAATTTGAACAAGAAGGAATCTCTGAGGGCTGGACAAATGTGGTCTTAAAAAATATATCCGTGGAATAACCTGCATATTTTGTACATTAATTTCAGTTTTCAATAGGTAATCTATTTCATCCGCGAAAGAAGGATTTTTTAAACCAAATAAATATGTGTTATTTAGTATTTGCTTTGACTCACATAATCAGCGTAGAGCCACCTTAAGCATACGCATATAAGCATAAACTTATAATCATTAATAATTCACTTGTGAGCTATAAAATAAAATTATACTAAACTCAACAGTTTCAAGCTCTACCACCCAGATTTGTGGGAGGGGGGGAGTCGTAAACTATCACTACGATCACTGAACTTCAAATATGAAGTTGGATAACATCACTCATCTCCAAACCATCCGAAAAATATAAAATATCAACCTATTTCTAATTGTCTTTTCTCATTGTTGAATCCAAAGTTAATCCACGTCAAAAGCATGGCAAAATAAGACCCTTTATCATAATCCCTAAGATCAGCACGGAGAAAAAGCATGCATGACACACGCGCATTACAGAGGATCATAAAAATATGATTATAAGTATGCACATTAGTTTACTCTCCGCAGTAAATTTTATGGCCACGTCAAGCCAGAAGTAGTTACACGACCGATTAGAATAAAGCTCCCCATCTGATGCGGCATCACGTACTCGCTGGCTGGAGCTTTACGGGCTCTAAAATAGTTTCAAGCGTCTCTCAACCCACATAAAACATAGAACAAAGATTTTGATAATGCCTCGAAGAACAGCAATTAATTAAGACTAAGACTGCCACGGGATAAAGTCCACTTGGGCCAGGAAACAAACCACGGATCTTCTCTGGCCTAAATGAACTTAGTTTCCGATATAGTCAACATTTTTTCCTTAAATAATCGTCATCATTAGCAACCATAGATCCGAAGACTAGTTTGCTGCAGCTCTCTACTCCATCCATATTTAAACTAAACGCGGTTCCAATTCTTACCAACCAGCGTCAATGTAACCGAAAGTTAGGTTCAAAACATTAAAAGACCAACGAGTTTGCCTTTATGGTCTTAGAACAAACCACACGATCCAATGCTAAAAATTCAATATTAAAAGTCATTGCAAACCATCCAACGAACCAGTTTATTCACGACATGTTTCGATACATGACGTCGTCATTATAAAAATTAGATAATGGCACGCCGGGTTAAATTACGTCGGGAACTTCCAGTACTATATTTGACGCCGATGCGTCGAAACAAGTGGTAAGTGAACTAATTTGGGGAGAAAATGACGAACCAACTATTGTCTTTATATCCATTTTAGCGCGGACAAAATTCTCCTCTCTCGCGTCGCCTGACACGGTTGATTGTGCCCAAAACCCATGCAGTTACTGTCGGCATCACATCACCAACCGTCGTAATGCATCATACTCGGCACACACGGAAAGCGGAGCATTATATTCCCCGGAGCTTAAAAAACTCCGGAGAGTTCGCGATCGATAAATTCAACTGTTGTTTGCGGATTACACGCCCGACTAGCGGGAAGCGTGGTCGCGGCGTTTCCCGGCAGGCGCACCCCGGGCCTCCGCCATCTGCCTGGCCGCGTGAGCAGATGCCGCTGGTCGGGGACTACAACGAAAGGGATAAGATCCGGGAGGGACATATTCGATTGAACCACGTTCGCCGGGAGCAGCAATTATTTTCCGATCGCGTCCTCAATTCCCCAGCGCCGAATTAAACCTCTTCTCGTCCAAATCCAACTTGAGCCGCCATCTCCACCCTATGTAGCAGGCGATAGGTTGTCTTATAAAATCTTTCTGTTAAAATAAGTATTTTCATCAAAGATACGGCTGGGTAGAGTAGTTTATCTACTATGCTCTTAATCATATACTTATTGAATAAAAGCCCACTACGAAGTGACTAAACTTAAAGCTGACTAACCAGCGTTTAATGAAGTACCTAATGCTCATTTTTTACCAATTTAATTAACTAACGCTTGATGAGATTAAACTCACACAAAGACGTTTTCCGAGCAATATAACCATTCAATGATTGCGGAATGCAAGTTCAATTGTCCAATCGTTTTAAGAGCGTCTCTCTTTTTGGTAGGTACCGACAAGGCGAGTTATAGCAGAGCAATCGATCGTGTTTTCAATTTCGCTATCCGAATGTTCGTTCATATCTAGAACTAAATTCTACCTAAATTCGTCCTCTACAATTCCTGAGGTGAAATTAAAAGAAAGTAGAAAAGTGTTTTCACTAAATGCGAAAGTTCATGTGAGCTGGATTAATATGAGTTTACTTATCGAACCGTTTATGACAGTAAATAACTTTTTTTAAACAAGATAGTAGCCCGATGTTACATCTTAAGATTGGAACCGTCGTATTAAATAATATAATTTTTACGATGCTTCTGGGACACAAAAACTAAAATATACCGAGCGATTTTCTACATAACACAGCTCTGCGGAAAAAATAAGTCGGAATCTTGAGAAAATATACTGGCCCCTTCCATAAATACGTGGATTCCAAACGGCTACTTACATAGTAGGAGGAGATTTGCCTATCAACCCCAACCCTGGTGCTGAACACGTAGTGAGAGGAATAAAAACAGCATATGAAATACCAGCGACTTATATGCCACTATTCACTGTTAATACCTAATTACAAATATTTCCGTAAGGTCCAAGTTGTAGTTAAGTACTGGGCTCTTTCTATCACAGCTAAAACCTGATTAGATACCTTACCCTGTGACAGCGTAGACAACAAAGGAACCATAAAATATTTACTCTACCAAAGCACTGTGACGGTGGTGGCTGTATCAAAAACATCTGTTTCAATTCACGAACTAAGTAGTTACGTATTCTTTTTTCGCTAAATAATAATAGCCTTACAAATGGGAAAGCATATCTTTAACAAAAATTAAAATTTTATATCAATGCCGCGCGTCAGCCTCCCGGATAAATCCCTATTTCTGGTGAAATAGGCTAATCATAACAACTCGTTATCATTAACAAAAACACGATAAGAAACTTCATTATAAGAAGAATACATAATGAGATACTACGACTAGCCTTGCTATCAATTCAATCGCCATTATATAAAAAAGATTGAAATGAAATAACGTACATCATTTCAGAAGGACCTCTTTATGTGAAGTTGACCTTTTTATTCCCGGACCACCATTCCGGAACGTGTCTATCGAACTTAAAGAGGGCAGAGAAAAATATTTTACGGAAAGACAAATACAGATTTCCGTTGTGGAAATAGGTTTGGCATTTTAAGGGAAAGGCATTAAGTGCCGCTGAGACGATTGCCGTCCGACAGATAAGAAATGAAGCCGTGGTAATGACAAGGCACACTAAATGATTCTATCCGAGAATACCCGAGGAGAATAAATATCGAAAGAAAGCGGCAGAGTCAATTTTCATTTTGGGCTTTTTTCCAGGACGTCGTCATCCCCAGGGTAAAACTGCTGCGCTGACGTCACTCCAGATGTTGGGAACAAAATCCTTTAATCACCGACTTGAAATATCAATCGAAATTCAATTTGTTTTAGTACGAACAAAATGATGAGACTACCTTCGTCCGGTTGCATACAACCTTTTACCACCACTATCATCAATAATCCGATTTATCATCATCTCCATCCAACCCAACTGTTTTCTGAGAGCGATGAATAAAAAAATTAAATGGAAACTCCCTCAAGAAAATATTATTATCCCCTCTCAGGATTTCCTCAAAATTAAGCTTTCAAAATATTCCATTGACGAGTTCAGCTATTATTAAATAAGTTATTTTTCACAAGCACTTTTTGGCTGTCATGAAGCATTTTACATTAGCAAAATCAAAGTAAACTTCAACTCTTCCATATCAAAAACAAATTATAACTTCTCAGAAAACCACGAGATAAGCTAGCAATAAGATTAATACAATTATGAGTAACTTCAATTTCACCACAGCAAGCATTAGCAGGAAAATCAGATTTTTTTAAAAGATAAAACTTGAATCAATTTAACTAATTAAAAGGCTCTGGAAATTTAAACGCAAAAGCTTTTTAAACAACGCTAAGCTACACATTCATAAATTCTTAAATTAAATATTGCTAATGAACTTTGAATAAACTAAACATAATTCCAAGTCACTTTAATCTATTTATTTTTAAACATTCAACACATTTAAATTCAGCTTTTCCGACGATTCGAATGATCTCCGTGACTAATACGTAAAAAGAAAGTCACAAAAGGAAATAATATTGTGCATCAACTTTTTCACTGCGTCCCCTGGATGATTGCCTCACCAGCTATTTCCATAGTCATTCTAATATTTTTTTAAATCAATGATTCCTTTATCAACAAGTTATTTCAAGAAAAGAAAATAGAATCCGCGACTCCCATAAGCAGACATGCGCCCAGTAATAATCATATTGTTTTTTAAACAACAGTAACGTCTCGGCAATTCAAAACTGACGGTAGTTATAGTAATAACGGCTTACTCACAGGATTGGAGTTGTAGTCATAATATGAAACATATATAAATAAATTAGCCCAGGTTAAAACTAGTTTGAGGTTTATTTTTAGGAAAAAATAGGCATATTTCCTAGGTAGAGCACATTCTCCAGAAGTGTCGGCAAAGATTCAGATGAATTAAAGAACAAATAAAGAAACAACCTTAGCCATACGAACCAATCGGAGTGTTTCGTATTGTCCTGCCAGATTTGTCATGCTACACCTGCGGATACCCTGTTCAGGCAATGGCGAGCATGTTTTTTAACAATCCATTATATCCGAATTTATGCTTGGATGAAAAAAGAGGTAGATTGAGGCAGTCAAATGACATATGTGATTTATTCCATGCCGGTTTCCTAGCTGTGTAAGCATGATTACCGCAGGGGGCTCCACAGAATACCGCTAAGTGTGGACTTGGATTTGGCCAGCACTGAACTTATCTCCGAGGGAAAACTTAAAACTCTCCTTTGGCCGTAATTGGTCGGCTCGCCGAGCTCTTGACTTTAAAATGATGCACCGCATCTTCCACAATATTTCAAGCGACTGCTTCCAATTGCCTAATTTTATCCTGCAATCCTCGCTTCACTAAAACCACTATATATCCCTTTTAGATATTAAACTGCAGTTCAACAGAAACTACTTCCACACACTGCAGTTCTTAAGTATTTATGATGTTTTAGAGTGGATACCTCATTTCCAGGAGTTTTCCCATGAATGCTGAAGTAATTACCGCAAGATCTCAAAAGAGGAACACAAAGCCATAGAGGACCTGAGGAGTCATAGAGGACCCGAGGCTTAAAATTGACTTTGAAAGAGGAATTTTTAAGCATTTGAGGACGATTTAAAATAGTTTCACATTGCAGCTGAAAGTTATTTAACATTGAAACTGAAAACTATGCTGCGATAAGTAGCGTTGGTGGAATGGTGATACTCAAAACTAAATCTGCAGAATAACACTCTGCTTTACATCAAGCCAATGATTTCAGCGTGGCCACCTGATGGTGTAAGCCAGATAAAAGTTTTTATTTAACAAATCGGTTATCTTAATGAAATGGGTTAATTCTCCTGCATTTAGTTATATAGCAGTGTAACACTACCCTGATGGAAACCTCCCAATAAGAACTCCCTATAACATAACGGTAAGCAAGGGAAAAATTGAAATTCCCTTAGAAAAAATTTCATTCCTAAGGAAATTCCCTTAAACTCTAGGGAATTTTTATAGTCCCATATATTTAAAAAGTAACTGGTTAATACAAGTAATGGGCCGAGTATGGTGCAAATGATCACAGCCGTCGACGAACCAAATGAGCCTAACACGAGGCACTACTAATAGAGATTGCTTAAGAATGGTATTAAGACTGCGAGGTCACTTTCTCTTCCACCCTCATTTCTCATGTACTAGCTAAGAAAGCCAAAGCAGGGTCAAGCCAAAAGTTAACGTTTAAGCCTGCCTTTAAGTCGTCGAAAAAATTCTGAACTTGGAAAATAATGAGCGCTTTATTAAAGAGTGCCCGAAAAACCAGTCTAACGTTCTCCCTTATTCTTTTATTTCTGTCTAATTGAACCTTTTTTCCAAGTGACAAGGAAAATGTTTCAAAACATTTTATGAAGAGAACAATGTATTCACTACGTTATACTTTACACATAGATATTCTTATCGTTCGCATAACTTAATTCGTCCCAGAAATTATATTTATTGAATTTAAAAAGTAATTTTAAGTCACAGCATGATATAAAAAGTACATTAAGTTTTAAAAAATAGCTCATTTAGCGCCACTTTAGTACTCCATGCGACAGTCAAAAGCTTGCTACAGATATTATGTATTAAATTATCCATGACGTTAAAATGAATTAACAACATAAGAGCTCCTTATGCTGATTAAAAGTTTTTCGACTCCTTATGTATGTGAAATGTTGCTTTTTCTGAAAGAAATTATTAATAAATTGTTTGAAGACATGATATTCTTTAAAAATTTCTAGGAATTATCCTCCCGGCGAAGTAAAATGCAAAGTAATTTCGCACCTTCCGGGAGAGGTGCCATTTAGTATGAAAGACCGATCGTCGGACGACAATGACCCACGTAAAACCAAAACGAGGGCCTATTGCACGCCGGGTGAAGGGTCCTTTGCATTGTGTTCAACTACCAACACACCTCGGCGACTGGAATAACTCCAAAACTCATCTTTCATTTCTGCCGTAAAGCCCTGAATACATGGTCGGCCGAAACCACAGCCTTTTGTTTTAACGATGAGAGGAACAACACTTGTCTGCTTCGCGAGCCAATGCGCATGCTTTCCTTCCCCTTTCTGCTTGTTTTACATAATGGGTTCAATGATTCCGCCACGCCAATGCTGGGGGCGTTCGCCAACTCTTGAAGACTGCCACTTGGTGCGAACGACTCCTCTGAAGAGGTCGAAAAAAAATCCGTGTTCGGAGCGCGGATTAAAACCAACGTAACCGTCAACGTATTCATACATTCCGTAACGTCATTCTCTTGTTTTTTTTCTTCTTCTTCAAGTCCGCCTCAAGTGGAAGCCTTAATTGGTGGCGTAATACCCCGACGTTGATTAGTTTGTACTTTTTCCTTCCTCGTCCTCTGAGGACACCAGGCGGACTGCTAACGAACAAAGGTAAACGAACCTTGAAGCTTGGGGCGAGTTTCAAAAATTTTCCGCGAGCTTTTTAACACTCTTGGATTGCGTTTTCTTTCCTCTTTCTCAGCGCAGCGCAGACACGATCCTCAAGTGCACAGTTGCGCCCGGAAAACCCGGCTTCACCCCGAGATTTGAAGAACGCATTCCTCGAGGAAAAAACACACGCCTTCCATTCCTTCCTCTCCTGCGCCACGCTCCCCGTTTCATAAATTTTAACGACCCTGATCCCTGAGAAAAGGGTATAGGGGAGAGGGAGAGAGAAAGAGAGAGAGAGAGAGAGAGAGAGAGAGAGAGAGAGAGAGAGAGAGAGAGAAGTTAGGGTACGAGGTGAGTGAGAGGAGTAAGAGGTGAAATTTTCTCTCAAAACTATAAGCCTCAACCCTACCTACCCCTCCTTCCTCCGACTCTCCGACCCCCCCCCCCTCTACTTACCCATTCTTAGGAGAGCGCACGGATACGGATAGCGACTTAAAAGGATAACGAGGGTAATAACCCGTGCCCTGAGTCCTTTGAAGTCGGTTTAATTTTCAGCCGGGGGAGGAGTAAATCCGTTGGAAGGTGCTATGGCAGCCCCTATCTTGTGCTTCCCGTCCGTCCCAAAACCTTTTCCCCACATATCTCTCTCTCTCTCCATTCGTCTCACGCGTCAACCCTTCGACCCCTAAACATGGGCCACATCTCATCCTTTCCGAAGTTGGAAGGGGGCGGGTGAGCCAAAAAATACTGAGACAAGGTAGTGATAGAAAATTCAATGCAAAATTTCCTGATTTCTGCGTGGACCTATTTTCCTTGAGTTTGATACCCTCAATACGACGTGTTAGACTTCAACCGGGTTGATCTTCGAAGATTGGGTAGGTGTGGATGCAAGAACACTGAACTCGTCAAACCCCAAAGTTCTTGGGTTCGAATCCCGTCCCGGGGAAGGATGCTGAGCTTGCCTTAAGACTGAATTCTTAGATTAGGTGATGCGATATAACCTCAGTATAACAGTTGGATCACTTAAAACACATTAATACCACTATTTAGTAATGACCAGCGGTAGAAAGTATACAAATCCGAATAATGAGATTGATTCAGAAGACAGAGCCGTAGTGATAATAGTCAATTATGGTCGTTCATAGTTTTTTTCCGGGCAATCCACTGGCGTATCAAAAGAAAGCCCTTATGCATAGGAAACCAAAATGTAACATTTTTTTAGGGGAGAAAGCGTTAATATTGCAGTGTAATTTATACTGAATTGGTCTTCTGTGCTTGTTAAATACAGCCACCCGCCATTAGTGCAATAAAAGCAGAAAAAACCGTGAACTAAGCGCAAAAATATCGTCTACTCCTGGATAGTCCCCCCACTTGGGTGAATTCCAAGAAACGCACGTGACCCAAACCCACATTGGGAGACATATTGCCCTTATTATTATTCCCTTGATTTCCCAGTTCCGTCGCCAGCCCTGCAAGAGACAGACGGGTAATCCGAGCCGAGTCGTGTGGACCAAGACCACGTCCGGGCGTGGGCTTTGTACGCACGGCTTCGCGTGTCGACTTGGAAGGGAATAACACAAACGGGGGCGACCGGAAGAAGGTCGAGATGCATTAGGGTCGGAGAGGGGTGAATAGTATACAGAATAGGGGGAGGAGGGTTGGTATAAGGGATGGGGAATTAACAAGTACTCCGATTGATCCAGCATGAACTATGTGACCTCACCTCGATGAATAGGAGTTTTAAGGTATTCTTTTATTGTTCTCGTAAGTAAGTGAGCTACCCCCATTCAAATTCAGATTTGGAAAAATTACTCGCTAAGATTTGGACTTCGTGGTATGAGGTGGATTTAAGGAAGCTCTACTGCGACTGTAAGAGTCAAAACAAATATTTAATTCCACTTCTCCGCTTGTATTGTTTAAAAAAAATACTGCTTTCACTGTAGATATTCTTCAGCTATTAGAAAACCAAATCAGCGTAGAAAATATCCAGATTATTTCACGAATATACTCTTAAGTGAACGTTATTTCCAGCCATATGTTCCGTATGAGAAATTCCTAAACTACCTCAAAATACATTCCCGATTTTTTTTAAAACTGCAATAGCTTCCAGTTTTCAAGGATATAAATGAGGGATCTCATCCTTCCTCGGACAATGAAAAGTGATTCAGTTCCTGCGGGAATAACAACAACGTCCGAACGACACTTTACGTACATGGCTTACGTGCGTCGACGTGGATTAACCCCAATATTTCCGTTACTAACCCTGCATCAGAAGTATATTGATGCTTGGATTAACAAAAAATCAAATAAGGTCATGATAGGTAAATTGATTCAAAGGGGCCAGATATCTGGCGAATCGGAGATTTCACGATTCGAAGTTATACAATTTTAAGGCTTCAATAAGGGGCCTGGTTAATGACTGAGCAAACTTACCCCTACATCATACAGAGCCTTGAGAAAATGAAGGAGAAATTCCAAAATTATGCCAAAATGAATTTGAATTCCCGGATTTTTCTTGTAAGGAGGAAGGAGGTTATCACCCAGGTATTGAAGGTTTTAAGAAAGTTGTAGCCACCCTTCTCGACCGGTGAAAAGGGAGTTAGGTCGCGTGGGGAAGGCAACCACATCCGAACTAAGGCTTTGTACGCAACACTAACGCTTGCCGACTTTGGGCCGGGGCGACGGGGAGGAGAGGTTGAGGTGTATCAGAGTCGGAAAAGGGCTTAAGAAGAGGGCTTGCGGATGGGCCGGCAAATTAGCAAGAGTGATCGATTCAGCAGGAGCCATTCCACTAAATCAACAACTCATCGAGAAGAAACGGAGCTACCTGTTAATTTATGTTATCATTCGTGCTCATTAGATTGAGGCGCGTATATACCCCAATGAAATCCCCATAAATCCGCTCATGGTTTGGAAATATCTTAAAAACCTTACACGCCAGGGTTTGACTATTCTGCATCTACATACTACCCTCCGAGCCACCGCAGAGGCGTGAGGTTGGGGGTGCTAGGATACGAGCCATGAAAGAGGAGGGAATACGAAAAAGAAGGGAAGAGAGGAGAAAGGTGAATTTTATGTTAACGATTAGTCTTACGTTAGTGCACCGGCTCTTTTTGTTTCACTCACTAATGGTGCGTGGAAAGAAAAAATTTTTGTACTCATCAGTTTGGCAGCGCATCTCTCTTATTTTGTCACCTCTATCAGTTCTAGAGATAATTGCGCGGGGATCAAATAATTTCCTAGGTGTCGTACTGAAAGTCGCCTAACCTGAATTTTTCAAGTAATCTAAGCCTAGCGTGTAGCCTTCGGATCACAAACGGCTCCCAACTTGGTCCTTCCATCAGCTGTGTGACCCTTTTTGTTTGCTCGTAGCAGTTTATAACGAAGAGTGCATCTTTCCTCTGTACTTTATTTACTTCGAGAATTAAGTCATACCGTGTAGGCTCCCAAATGCTCGCGGCGTACTAGAGATATGGCCTAACCAGAGAAAAAAAGAATCTCTCATTCAGTTTTTCCTCGGAGAATTTCCCTACTATTTGTTTGATAAATCCTAGTTTCTTAAATGCAGCGCCGCAAATGTTTCGCATGTTTCCCCCACCCCACGATAGCATCTTGTGGTGAAGGTTCTCCGGGTTTTCTATCGCGTTGATCCATGCTCACCACCTGGACGTCTCCGCGGAAGACTTCACTCAAGCATTCTATTATACCTTGCCTCTTTTTCTTACTTGAGCTAAGCATTCTTCATTTTTCCTTCCTATACGTCTATAATAGTTTAGAACCCTAACTCCCCGCCGACCCAGTATTCAAGACCAAAACTATGGTTTTATTGCAGTCAATTGTATTCATTATCCACTAGCGTAATAAAAACAATTTTTTCCCCGGGTTCCGAAAGTTTTAACGTCAACTCCTACTTGGATGAAGCCCAAGTTGCTGCCAAGGTCAAACCTACATCGGGCGGAATATTACGCTTATTAGCTTTCCCCCAATTTCCCAGTTTCGTCAACAACCTGCCACCAGAGATAAATACTACCAAAATGCGAGGATTAACCAATAAATAAATAAAATAACGTCAAATTACGTATAAAAGTTCAAAGGGATCACACATCGGTAAAAGTTATAATTTCATAATTTGAAGTTATATCATGTGGGATTCGGAGCTTAATTGTGAAAAATAAACCCCGGCATAATTCCGAGCTCTGAGATGAGCAAGAGGCATTTCAAAATTATGGGAAGTTTTGAGAAATTCACAGAGAAAAAATAATTCGTCTGGACTGGGAACCGAACAAAGACCCCGCGATATATTTCCGAGTGCTCGAACCAATGAAGCTAACCAAGCCTATTCTTCCTCGAAGGATTTCATGGAGGCTTTAGGGAGCGGGGGGGTTCTTACGAGCCGTGCATATGATACTATGAAGAACCCATTCCCGCGCACTTAGTCTGGGTTTGGATCCCAATTCAGGCGAATGCCAATCAAGGCGAATTTTATTCATTTGTGAGTTTCACACATCTGCGAGATTATTAGCGGGTGACTCCGTTAACCCTTTCCAGTCCTCCGTCGAACTCCAGTCGACATTGTGTTTCCTAGCACCAAGTCCAACGTCTTGAGTCACCCGAAATGTTTAGTTTGTATTATTACTTCTTGGTATTACTTTAGATTGCATTAGGTATATTAATAGTTTTAAAGTATGTTACAAAGTACATGTATTATGAAGTTTGTAATTAAAAGTCCAATGTACTAAAATCGACTAATATTTTTTTCCTGAAATTTATGACGAAACAGAAATCTGTAGAACTCTCAGAAAAGAAAGATAGCTTTGACCAGGCAACAAGAACTAGGAAAAAGTTACATTGACTGGAAATATATAGCACTGCCTGTTCTAGAGTTCTTTGAATTTATAGAAAAACGAAGTTAAATTCCCGAATTTCTTAGAAGTCCCCATTTTTCCCGGTTTTCGAGGTTTTTCTTAAGGAGGATAGCCACCCTTTCTCGGGCGGTGAAAAGCGACTCAAGGCTTAACGGTGAAGACAAGCACGTCCGAGAGAATGCTTTTGTACGCAAGACTAACGCGTGTCGACTCGGAAGGGAGGAGAACACAAACCGGGGAGGTCGAGGTGCATTAGAGTCGGAAAAGGGGTGAATCGTATACGGAACACGGGCGGGGAAGGGGTTGGGGTGGGTTCTTGGGGACGGAGGGGAGGGAGAATTATAAAGAGGAGGGGGGCGGAGAGAGAGAGGGGGGGATGGGGCTAGTGGGATTCGCAAGGGAGGAGGTGGTGTGGGCACTGGGTCCCACGGCCACCCCGCACGGCGCATGCCCACAACGACACCAACTCGCCACCCGGTGCAATAAAGGCCAAATCAATGGGAAAGCTTCACTATGGCAACAGAGCTGTGGCACGCACACGTAGGTAGAACGAGTAACGGTTGATGGGGGGGCAGAGGGGACCCAGAGAGAGAGAGTAGGGGGGATGTGGGAGGGGGGGTAAAGACGAGTAAGGTTGGAGTGTGGCATCAAGCACACAAGTGAAAGAGAGAGAGGGGAGGAAAAATAATTCGTTCCCGGTCAAAGGCATAATACGAGTGGGAGGGAGAGAAGAGAGGAGGGGTGGGTTCTGCCCCCCCCCTGCGATGAGGCAAAAGACGCCATGGAACGATTTCAAGAGGTCCTCGAAAGAAAAATCGATCGTCCTTTTTTACCCCCCTCCACACGCATCCACACAGCCAATGTTGGCGGCCGCTCTGCGTGAATGGAATTCACGGCACGGATGACAGCTTCCCCGAGCTCGAATGAATATATTAGTTGCAATACACCCTCGAAGAGCGGGGAGGCGAAGGAGGGCAGGCGAGACATCACGACTAGACGGACGCAGAGGCGTGTGGAACGGGGCAGACGGAGAGAAACGAGTAATAATAATGCTTCGACATCTCTTGCGAGGTCAAATCGGATTGGCTGGGGAGTTATCTTTTAAGGGTAGTAAGAGAAAGATTTTTTCTATTCGTAATAGAGACAATATTCGATTGTTATTATTGAAATTTAAGCAATCGTAAGAAGCATGACGTAAGTATATTAAAATTAACGAAGCAAAAACTTGGTTTGTTCTTCTCGGCAATTAACTACATAGTCTACCTACTACATAAATGAGGCTTCAACTTTAATTATTTGCGTCGAGCCGTACGCTAACAACGCATTCACGACCGAAGGATTTTTTTTAATATAATGAAATTATTGCGGTGGGTAATAAATTTGTAATAAAAAATCATCGTCGTTGAATCTCTACATTTTTCCGGGAGTCCTACCACGGTCTGAGTTGTATGGCGAAAAAAATTCACAGTCACTCCTGCTCGCGTCTTCAGGTCGAAGATGTGCAATAATTTAAGCAGTCTGCAATCGCAGAGCACGACAGGGGGGAACCGGAACAGCATCAAATTTGAGGCCAGTGTAATGATAGTTAAAGAAGGACGATATTACCCCAGATTGATTGGAAAAGCTGCAGTGATAGCAAAGAATACATATTTCAGCCGAGACGAAGGCAAACAACATGTGGATAAAGGTAATCCAAAAACCAACCAATAGAAGAGCAGCTCTTACAAAGGAGGCTCTATATCCAACATCTTCGACCTGAAGTCGTGGGCAGGAGTGCCGGTGAAAATGTTGTCGCCATGCAACTCAGACGCAGGAGGATACCCAGAAAAATTAAGAGATTCAACGGGTTGAGGAGGTTCTTTTTTTACATATCGCCCCCTGTACACACACCTTTCTTAAATGTGTCTTTGAAGGGGGATGGGTGATGAAATGAAACCTAATTCACAGCCTTCATTTTTGTGGTACTTAAAGAAAAAATATTGTAAACCATAACGAATGGAGGGAACAATGAAAGGGGTGAATCACCGAGGCAGACCAAGGATAGAATGTCGAAGCAAATTATGAGGCATGTCAACATCAGAAATCATGGAGGAATTTCTGCAGTTGGCTGAAAGGAGAATTGAATGGAGAGCTACAGCTAACCAGCCTTCGGAAAATAACTGTAGAAAAAAATATCCTCTGTCAACTTCCGGCAACTGAACCCTACGTCCCTGTACCATAGTATCTATAGAAAATTTGACATTAAATAAAAGCTCACGGGGATAATTTGCATAACTATGGTAAAAATAAGTGTACCTATATGCTACCCATCCAGCCACAGCAACAACATGCGCTCAGGAGGATTTGCTTATATCCAGGCAATAAGTTACGTTACGTGGCTATAAATTCAAGGCACTACCCAGTCTTAGCTCTACTGCAAAATAGTCAAAAAACAGTCAAAATATCACAATTTTCGCTGTCTAAATACGTGACAGGATTGGAGAATTACACCAGAAAAACAATCAATACAAAGTTTAATTCAACGGCTAATATGTACTTTAGGTGACAATCTCTTTAAAGTGGGTGCAATTTGTGGCGCAGCCAAAAATTAATTGTGAATGATGTATTGGACACTGTTAAAACATTCTCAGTATCATTAAATCTTAAATAACGTAGTAAACTTTACCGTCTCTCTTAGTTTTTAGAGGAGTAATTTTCACACTCAAACCTCCATGTTTCCCCCATCGCCCCTGTAAACTATAATAAGGTTTCTCAATTATAATTTAATGTTTAATGCTGTCACACATAGTTCGGATAACCATGGAAGGGCTGTAAAACAATTAAAAATGGCCTGCGGCAATGAGCAGAAATTTAAAACCGCGAGGGAGTGGTGGAGAGTTATCGGAGGAAAACCGCCTCATAAAAAATAATCCGGCAATTCAGTTATGCTAAGGTACGAAACCGTTGGCAGGTACGCCAATTTTTATACCCTCTGCCTTTACGTCGTACTTATTTGTTGAAAAGGGAGAGAAAACCTGATGATCTCAACATCACTCAACTGAAGGACGTTATCAAACTGCTTATCTTTCAAGGATTCTAAATGAAAATTCATGACATTGCTCGTTTTCCCTTGATGGGTCTTTAAAATAAAAAAATGAAGAAATAAAACTGGTCCCTCTTTCTCTTATATAAAACTATCCTGGCAGCGAGCCAGGGTGGTTATGTCGGATGAGAATGTTGGAGCAAGCACGGACACCAACGTAAGCATAAAAAATGCGTGAAAAGAAGCCGGTGCAAGTCCGGTTCGGAAAGACAGTTTCCCGTACAAGAACGGGCTGCCGTATTAACACAGAAAGAGTTTTACGTATTTTCTTTGCTACCTTAACGCCTCTCTCACTTCTGACGCACCTGTAATTCACAAAAAACGTCCCCCACCCAGAGCAATTTCGAATGCCCTCGCGAGAGTTCTTGATTGATCTTTACCGAGGAGTAAAAAGAAATACACTCTATATAAGGTTCCATCAATAAAGTAATAAAATTGATAGACATCGTAAATAAAAACATGCCCATTTCAATCTACGATGAGTATACAGAACGGTATGGGATTGAAACCCAATTAATTAAAAGCATAAAGAACCTCCTCCAAGTAATATGAAGACTTTTACGATCACGATAAGCAATTGGACTCAATTGGGCAATGCCTAATTCCCTATTTCTCATCACGATTCTTTTTATAATTATGTATTTGGATATAATGTTAATATCCATTTCTCACAAGTGTCTTTCATATATTTTTGACACCATGTAAGGATATTTAGGTATGTTGATGGATTTTTTTAAATCTGTAGAGTGAGTGAATAATTGCCGAATCTGAATATTTTATTCCCCATTTTAGCTATGCAATCATGCTTACTCTATGCACCAAACTTACTACAGGATCGACTCGTAGCTTTATCAATTAACAGTAAAAATGCTAAGATTAAGGCACTACTGGCCATGGAAATATTATGGAAGCCCCTTTAACCTTCCTGGTTGCATACAGTCTGGTTGAATGTTTTCTCGATGCTATTACCGATGTGGCAACATTTTTTCATTGGAAGTTCTCAAGTCCAACCAACAGTTCGAAGTAGTACGCAAAACACGAACGTTAGCATTATACACACGGAAAGCTACGTTTTTCTATTGGCAGTTCTCCAGTCGACCAACCAACAATCTGGTATAGTACGCAAAACACGAAAGTTAGCATCATATATGTAGACGTAAGATTCTGTCAACTAATCATGAACCTCAACCACTATTTCTCGAGCCTCACACTAAGGGAGATTATCACATAAGAATTTGAACTAATTCACGCAAATCGCCCTTTTCTCAAGCCAACACAGATTGGAAAAGCTAGCTTCATGTTCAAATAGATTTTCTTCCGAGCCTCCCAGAATATCTAAATGACTGGAAAACATTCGGCTATAATTGAAATGAAGGGGTAGTTTGGGCTTCCTCCCTGTTAGGCCGTGCATTTGCACTTGCGTTGGGGTTTTAGGGGCGTGGAAACTAATGATTCCAAGCTAGAATCGTCCTAGCGATTGGGGGAGAAAAAAAAGGTCAGAAAAAGCTCTCCCCGCCGTTTGCCAAGTTGCAATTAGGAGCTCCGTGGAACCCTTTTCTCCTGGATCCCTGAACCGTAAATGGTTATGGAAAGGGTAGACTAATGAAGATTGCGTACCACCGTCGGAAACGATCGCCAAATATCGGGTTCTTCCGAGGAAGGGATGGCTGGAAATTAATAGTTGTTTGAAGAACCGAGACTCAATCCAGCACAAGCAAGCCAGCTGCAGTTATCTCACTAGGTTACTAGTTCAGCGTTAACCAGGTTCACAGAATTAGTGTAGAACTACAAAGTAATTGTGCCGGATTTTCTTAGTCAATCAAATAATTTCATTTTCTTGACTGATTAAATGTTTCAATTTAATATAATTACGAATCATATAAAGCATACCATTTGGTGATTGATGCCAAAAAAAAAGTACTTCAGTCCGATTATGTAATCCTTTAAATGGAGAATTAGTTCATAAAAATTAATATTTTTTAGCGAATTGAAATACTTTTCCTCAGGGATAATATCTCAGAAAAAATAAACGAATTCGTAAACGCTTACATCGTATCGCATATTAAAAAATAGTAAAGCAGGAATATAAGAGGTAACTTGAGGTTTCATTTTGATAATGACACCAATGTGATGAAACCTTGGTCGGCAAATAAGATATGTGTGATAATAGTACGAAGTTTTAATTGCTCATCATGAACTTTTACCATAAAAGCAGGAATGTAATTAGTAATTCATCAATATTAATCATAACTAAGAGCATAATTTCAAGATGACACAAATAGGTTACATTTTCGGATAATCCAGCTCAAATCAGCCCGACAAGGAATGGATTGCAGCCACCGTAGGACTCGTTGCAGAATTTAGCAAGGGAATTGGAAGATAAATCTTTATCGAAAAGTGGGAAAGCTATATCAAAATGAAAGCATTAACTTATCGATTGGTGCAAATGAAGAGCCTTGACTCTTTGGAAAGTATACTTCGCCAAAATTGGCAGTGATAGAAGAAAAGAATGCCAAGTAATCGAATGAGAGACAGAAAGGCATGGCATTTTATTAAAGTAAGGGAAGTAGGAAGTATGCATAGCTGACGAATATAAGTATGAAAGGAGTAGGTATTCACAAATAAGACACGGCGTACAGACATAGCTTTAAAAGTATTCCAAACATGCAATTAACCGTCAGAAACTATAAATCAAATGTAATAATTTACTCTGAAAGCGAAAGTTTCCAGCATGGCATTGTGGAACTGAAATACGACACTAAATAAATTTATAGTTACTATTTTCCAAATCATCTCATTCCCGTTAATTCCTTTGTCAGTGATAATTTGATAAATACTGTTACTATCAAAACCATGGAAGGGAATAAAAGTATGTGAAAAATATTAAGTACAAATTTATTGATTATTGACATAAGTAACATCTAAAATTCTAAAACGAAACAACAGCTCATTATTAACTCCAGGAATTGGTTAAAGGAACGATGGCAAAAACGTATCCTGGAAACACATCCCTGTTTTCAATGAGAAAATGTTAATCGCAGTGAAGTTGGTTATGTGAGACATATAGGCTGCCTCCCATCCCAATAATACAACGATCGCACATCCGAGTAAACTCTCACCTTACGGAATGTTAAGAACATTTTTCTAAGCTAATGGTAACATTTAATCTCAGGCTTCGGATCCTTTATGCCAGATTACCACGAGTATTGGAATCCGATAATTTGATTGTGAGATTACATAAGCGTTTGTAAATAGGTATAGGTATCATAATCAGCCCTAACAGCACCAGATAATAGAAGATCAGAAGCAATGGAAATGTGGTGTTACGGAACAATGATATAGTGAAATACCACAGAACATGTCCCACGGGAGGTAGCGGGAGATAGAAGCCTTAAAAGCTTCGAAGAAGACGGAATAATCTCATTGAGCTTGCTGCACGGGGAGGTAACAGTCTCGTGAAAGCCGTAATGACTGGGAAATTGGATGGACAGAACTGGCGGGGACGAAACACGTCGAGTAGATGATGAGAGACGCGAGAAAGCAGATTGCGGCGAAGAAATAAAGAAGAAATAAATGAAAGAAGCTCGGCCGGGAAGAGATTGGAGTGCTGCGACAAACCATTGTTTATTGTGGCGAGCGCTGACATCTACCCAAGCTTTACTCCCATAAAATACAATGAGATGAGAAGAAGTTCACCATAGTACACCGCTACTTTTTCCTCCCTAGGAAAACTTTCATTTCCACACACAAGCGATCATTCTGCAGGCAATCATAGCCTCTTTAATATCTTCACTTGCCCTACCATATTTCGCCAAAGTCCGGCCAAGACGTGACAAACAATCTACAAGTTAATTCGTCCCACGTCATGGTGTTGCCATTAATCCCATATCCCTGGCCCAAACAGCACTACTTTCGTTGTGGACGCATTCAACCTCAATTCCATTGCCCCTGTTACCTATCACAGAGATTCCATAGGAGCTGCACCTGCATGACCACATCAACAAAGCATATAGAGTATAGTACGCGTACATTAATATATATCTAACCCCTTATCTTATACCAATGTTATACTCTCTCACGCACTTATCAGCGAAGGCATTAAATAGCTTTGGAGGTGTTACAAAATTCTTTTATTCCATTTAACTTTTAAGTTGACTTCGTTCTGTACTAGAACTTCTGGAACTTCGTTGAAGACCGTCACCACACTACCGACGACATGGATAATATGCGGAGAATTTCAAAGAGTAAATTGATCTCTATGTAAGATATCAGCGCATAAAAGTTTATTTTTTCCAGTTCATTGGAAACAAGGTACATACTTGATCGAGACAGAATAAGCGTAAATGCCGGCCTGAATACGGTGGGTTATGACCAACCTGAGAAATATTACATGCGAAAATATAAAACCATTATACAGACTCCTTTTATAGAAAAGCCTAAGAATTGATGGTAAAATTTTTAAACTGAATTTTATACCAAATTCATACAAATCGTCCTCTGCAGCTTCCTCCTGCATTCGCCCTCGCCCAGCATTCGTCTTCCGCTTCCTCAGAATTCAGAGGATGCTGCGTGCTATCTTGTTTCTAAGACACCGAAATTTCCTCGTTATGAGAATCTTTCGTTACACGTTCACCCATAGTGTACGCCTTGAAAGAATATGGATTGGATACATCAGTTCTGGAGAAGTACGGCAGGGAGTGCGCTTCCTTGGTTTCATCAACCCCCGAGAATGAATGAGAGAGGAATAACCAAACATATGCGGAACGAATCATAAGGGAAGGGGTTAACCGAGAAAATCACGGTGAAATTTAGTTATGTGATGCTCTAAGAGAAAGAATACGAAGAGTCCAAGAAACGAAAAGAGCATATGCATGTTGCAGATGAGAATGAAGTTGGCAGGAACTTAATGTTAGGTTAGTCACGTCAAAACCTATAGATCTAAATCTCCAGCTCTAAAACCAATAATGAGGCTTCCTGACGGCACATAGCCGAGAAGGGAACAGCTCAAAAACGTATGTACAGATTGTTCGTATGGCGTTCGCTCGATTCAACGGCTTCATGCGCTAAGTTCCAGGTTTGAATCCCGGTCAAGTCAAATGTAATTTTCCATTATAAACTGCCACACATTTGTGAATTATCTTTTATTCGTGGCGATGACTGTGTACAATACTTGTTTTGACATTCCTCAAAGAATCATCGCTAAATTAGTTCGTCGCTCAAAAACGAAATAATGTTGGTTTATCCACCCACAGTCATGACTCAAGCTCGGCGGCGCGGCGCCTCCTGAGAAACACTACACTGAAGACGACAACATCTAATACGCATACACCCACTGAAACTTTACCTTGAAGTAAGATGGCAATGTGGTGTAGCGGATCTATGCACCTGACCGGATATTGGGAGATCTGTGTGTTAATACCATTGAGGTCAAATGACTTTTTCATGGCGAATTTTCACGAATTAGTGATATACTTCGAGGGTATTCGTCACCATTTTATTTCAGAAGAACACTAGTTGATCCTAACCTTAAATGACTTCCAACAGCAGCCAATTTCTACCTCGTATACGTAAGATCCTTGACAAATGTTGATAATGTTTTTACACGAGTCCTCTTCAAAATAAAATAAAAATTAAGTCAATCATGCTACCCAGACTTCCACGCCTCGGCCTATCTCTATACTTTCAATTCCACATATATCAAACCCACGGCACCTGTCCCACTGTCTCTCCATGCCTGTCTTCTTTCGGCCTCTTCCTACATAGCCCATCCCTTTTATACGTCCCTATCCCTCCCCCCTCACAATGAGGAGAAATCATTTCATCACAGCCGACAGATCACAGCCCACTGTACATCACGTCCAATCTCGCCTAATCCCATCAAACGTGTCCCAGCACCGTATCCGACTCCGAAACGAGCCATTTCATCGAATATCTTCCCGCTATTCTGCATGGGACACTGTTGAATATCCGCGCCATTGCCTTCCTAATGGTAATACCGGGGGAATGGGGGACAAAAAAAATTCCCGGAAGACAATTTCGTCCGTACGTTTCCATAAAAAGATTTTTTTTAACGCATAAAAGTCATTTAACAATCGTCCCGCTTAAATTGATCGGGAGACATGTTAAACCAATAGTTTATCTGTGATTGCTATAAATTAATTCTTACCGCTGGTTCATATTTGTCTTGACACAAATGAGCAAAGATAACCGGAGAATAAACGAAAGTACACACATAAATCATACCAACGTTACCAATTACTTTTAATTCAAACTGACAATTTATCTTTAACATTTAAACAAAAAGGAAGATAAGTAGGTATTTCTGCTATTTCTAAATTGATACATATATGACTTATAAATTCAATCGTAATAGCATTTTCGTAATTTTGCTATGTATTACTTATAAAGTCAATTATGATAACATTTTCGTAATTTTATCACGAACGTAATGTTGAATGCATTCCTTTGATCTGATAAATGCAACACCTTCAATTTTGAATAGGGACAAACCTCTAATGCACGAGTGGTAAAAACTTCACTCGTGCAACCATATGCAACGAATTATTTCGTTTTAGTGTAAGGCCCTCAATTTGAAACAGTCTTTAGGCTGCCTTCCAAAAAAAGGATTTAATATTGTCTAGTGGTTCCAAAGGCGATTTAATACTCAAAACAAAAGAAAATAGATTTTGGAGAAACCATAATTTCCAATGTAGGTGTTAGTATTCTTGTAAAGCGACCGCTACAATCATTCTAATATTTAATGAGATGTAATATACATATTATACATTTGTGGACGTAATTACACATAGACGGAATGCAATTCACCCTTCGACTAGGAAACAGATTGGCTGAATACTGTGTAAATCCATTTGCTCGCAAATTCACAAGGGCCCTTAATTAGGGAGCTAAGAGCTCTCCATGAATAAGTAAAAGGCCCTTTACGGGAACCCTTTCCAGTTGCTAAAGTCAGACACAATGCGAGCAGAGGCTTCAGACTGGTTTATAGAGGTAAGGCGTAGAAAGACTGGTTATTTGGATAACAAAGACCATCGGTCGACGGAATTGTTGTTAAAGCGTACATAGGCAGTCAAGTTTTCAGCACTTGATCAGATCGCCTGAAAAAACTGCTGAATATTAAGTGCAGTTTACAACTGTTTATCCCAGCAATAAATAATATAACCAAGCAAACACTGGAAACGCTAACTATGATAATTAACCTCACTGTCTACAATAGAGGTAAAAGTTTCTTGAGTAAATGTGACGGTTAAGTTTTTTTCTCTAGGAAGTAACCAGTAGGAAGTCCCGCAGGAGGCGCAGCTTGCAATTATTCGGAACACAGGAGTTAAGGAAAACAAAAAAAACACTCTTCAAACGAATCCAATTAAGGGATGCCTTCCCACAAATGTGCCGTGAAATGAACATGTCCGCACCCCGGCGTGAAATCAGTCTTTATTCCCCGCAGCTAGTCATCCATTCACCAGAATCCACGACCGATTACCCCAACCTCGAAGAGTAGAGACCGGAGATTCTTATTATTTGTGAATTCAACCTGTCACTGAGTTCGCACGATAAATAATGACCACAAAGAGTCACGAAGCATGCAATGCGTCGAACGGTGAAGACTCACGGGCTGACAATCCAAACCAGCCCAGCTGACAGCTTATACACGTCCTTCGGACAAGCGACAACATCACCAAGACTCACCGCCCGGTCACCGAGGAAACAGAGTCACTAGGGCTTACCTTGGAATGCCGCTTCGAACTGTTCGCTCGGTGGTGCTTCGCTGGCTTCCGCCGACACCCCGTCTAACGCCGGGTGGGCTGAGATCGCCGTGACCAGCAGCAGAAGGCATCGGAGGATCAGACGCCTTACTCCGGCCATTTCGGAAGCCTCTCTCCCCCCGAACAGCAGACGGTCAGGTATGGTGTGTCGTAATCCAGTCTCAACGAGGCATCAAAAAAGAGTGTAAGCACTCTTTTCTCCTCTCAATACCTCTTCCTCCCTCGGTTACGACATCGGGGAAACAAACGTCACCTTTAGGAGAGAAGGAAAATGCCAGAGTACGGTGACTTTTACCTCTCTCTCTCCCTTCACTTGAAACGTTCACTCCACAATAATCCTTTTTACCCCTTCCGTCAGATCAAACACAACAACCCTGCCCCTTTCCCTCTCTTAAAAAAAACCCTCCCACCCGGTATAACCAAAACACCACCCCCTTTTCACGTAGTCAGCACACAAGTGTCACCACAGCGGGCGGCATGTCTCTCAGGAGACCACGTTGCAGCCCATGCCACGTAATTATCACGCAGGAGGAGGGGAAGGATAAAAAGACACCCCGATGTATTTTCCCCTCTCTCTTCCTCCCGGAGAGGATCCCTCCCGCACTGAAACACACCGCTTTTGTCGTTCCCTTCACTGTGCCCCCTTATTTGACGTGCTTCCCGTACTTTCTCCTCTCTCTCTCTCTCTCTCCCTGTCGCGGAACACCACGAATTCTTTTTAGAGTGTTGCGGCTAGCCCTCGACAGGAGCCGTTCACCCCTCTTTTCTGCGCCCCGAACTTCCCCAACGGAGACTTCCCTTCTTCCTCGCCGTTCGCAATCTCTCTCTCCCGCTGCGGAAGGTTTTTACCGCGCCTGCCGCCAAGGATCTGCGCTCGGGCGAGTCGCCCGCGAGACTAGGGCGCCGCGATCGATCGAAGCGGAACGAAAACGGAACCAACACCACCAGGGCGACACGAGAGACGCCGCGCCACCGCCGCCGCGACACACACACACGTACAGCAGGGTTCCTGAAGACCTAGTTCGCCTGGGGTCCGCCAGGGGGGAGGAATGATGATTGAGGACTCCCAGGAGGGGAGGGTCGGAAGGTATACGTGCGTAGGAAGGCGAGAGGGGGAAGTTGCGTGTTGCGTTCACTCGGAGGCGATATGCGATACGCGATGCATGGTACTAATCGATATGCCACATCGATACCGGAGGTGCGGATGCATAAACTTTACGGATATACCTGTGTGAAATCTACATAAAACCGTGCGAGCCGCTGGAGGAGTGTGTGGAAGGGGCTTTTGGGACATCGGCCATTAAAAGGGGAGGGAATGGGGCAAAGGCGAACTTCTGCTTAGGCAAACAAGGCAGCTGCCTAGGGTTCTTACCTCGAGATGGGACGAAATAGTATACACTGAAGGCACGGGACAAGGAAGATAATGTCAATTTTGTCAACAAATAAAGTAAAGTTGGTACATGTCTTTTTCATTTCAAAGTCTACTGGTCTATTTTCTGAATCCATTGTACGCTTTATAAGTGAAAAATTAAAAGTTTGTTTTTTTATTGTCTACCATAAAGGAGACTCCGACTTTCTTAAACTCCTATGAGCCTTGAATCTCTAATTCTGGGCCTGTAAAAGGAATTGGAAGAGGGAGAGGATGAAGGTGAATTCCATGTTAACGGAGTGTCTCAGAGTCTCGCTTTGTTTTTGTTGAAGTCTCAATGTAGTCCAGGAAAATTAGACAAAATTTGACCCGAACCCGGAAATAATTAATAAAAAAGCCGGACCTTTTTATATGTAATCAGGACCCCTTTGAGATGAACATATCAAAAGTCCCAAGCGCTCCTAGGTGGGATAACGAAAATATCCTTGAAAAACCTGGAAATACTGGAGTTTTCCTGAAAATACGTACTGTTCGGTAACTAGAAGAGCTAGAGAGGCGTTCTTTTTTTCCGGAATACCTGTGTTTAGTGATCTGCATTTTTGAAAGGTGTCCGGTAGCCTCCCGAGGCTCCCGTTCTGATCCTGGTCCACTAGAAGGTCATGAAGTGCCACATAATGTACTAAACTCTCCTTAAACCGATATTTGCCGGACTACTAAGCTACAAAACGGCATTACTAGAACTTTTTTCGGTGCTTGACACAAGTATAGCCTTTCTGAGCACCAATACTTGCAGCAGCACCCCGATCCTGCCCGCCTACAAGGTGCGAGAAATGCCCGATCGTTTACAAAAACAGTTGTAAATGAAGTCCAGTTCCAGTACTAAAGATAAAACAAATAAAAAGTCACAACATTGAAAGTGCTTTGATTTTAAAACCTAATGCAGTGTTTTGTCAGTTGAAATTTGTTATGTCTCTTTTCTTAAAAAATAAAAATTAACAGAATTTAAATTTAAATGAACTATATATAGGTATATGAAAATATAAAATAAAAAAATAAAAATATATATATATACATAAAAATATATATATATTATATGAACACTATTAGTCGTCACAGAACTTGCGACGAGTATTTGGCATGTCATTCTCAGCGTCATTCGCATCTGTAATTTTGAAAAAAAAAATTAAAACTATCATTGAATAGTTTGATATAGTTCACCCAAGCTACTTCTAAGCGATTTATCTGAGTACACCCATATAACATTGGGCTACTAAGCGAATAAACGCGAAATAAGCGAGCCAAGCCCATTTATTAATCACCGATACTGTCAACTGTCAAGAAAGATAAGATTTGTAGACTCGCCAATGTCGATAAAGGCCACAATTAACGCATATGAAAAAGGCGCAGGGGACAATTAACATATATTGTCGGGAGACATAAGTTGTGGAACATTGGTTATAATTTTTTTTTCAAATTTTCGTTCAAAATTAAAGTTTTATTAAAATGTAAAGCTTTTTTAGTACGCATCAAGTAAATATAATAAGTGCAATATTCCACAGGAGAAAAATCATTCGCCTTGACCGGGATGATTTTTGATTTTTCGAATGATTTTTCTCCTGTGGAATATAGTGTACACTTGCGGGTGACTCCGTAAAGGTTACTACCGTGGCTAGTCCCGGTTTCCTCAAAAAAAAATTAAATATAATATTAATGTCACAAAACTTAATTTTTATTACTAAACCTCTCCATAGTTAACAACAGTTACGCATTTGAAGCTTAAACTTGAGTCATTTGTTTCACACCTAGGTTTTTCCAGGATATTTTCGCTATCCCACCTAGGAGCGCTTGGGACTTTTGATATATTCATCTCAAAGGAGTCCTGAATATATCTAAAAAGGTCCGGCTTTGTTATTAATTTTTTCCGGGTTAAAACCTTATTTTCCTGGGCAAATGATTCGTGGATAGAATAAACGTTTTGCACCTATCAGTAGTGTGTCCCTCTTTTTTATTTCCAGAGACAGTTTGGGGTCAAAATAATATTCCTCGTTAACACTGAAACTCACATGGATTTAAATATAATTTTTCCATGCTCGAGCTGATTACAGAAATATTGTCCCACAACACATATCAATAAAAGGCTACCTTTCCACAGTTTTTTCACTAAAGTAAATTGTAAATACGTGAACTTAAAGGCGAGAAGTGGTGAAGTAGAAGAGCAAATGATAATTTTACCATCGCTAAAAAAACGTTTTTGCGAAAAAAACTGAAGGAAGAGGGGAATATTTCTAGTGAATTAAATTACTACAAAATGAAAGCACAACATTATGCCAGTTTTTATGTCAATGCGAACGTTCAATAAATCTGGCGCTTTTTGTGCTTGAAAAAGTATTCATTGAAAATACACACCCGACGACTAATCAGCAATTGCAGTATCTTAAATTTTTAGTGGCGAAGGCAAGTCATGAGTGAAAGCAGCATATGTTTTGTAAAACAAACGAAGAATTTGGTATTTGTTATTGTTCTACTCACACAGTCAGAGTGAAAACTTGGCAAAAAGAGACGACAAGGAAGGTTCATACTGGACCAGCTGCACTAGGCATCACAGGCAATATATCGCTCCACGGGCTGCATGCCAGCCGCTTTATGAATCAGTATCGGCCAATAAGTAGACAGGAGACAAGACAGAGGTAGGAGAGACGACATGAATAGGGTCATTCTATTCATCGATTTAATGGAAAGGTAATAGTATGTCTAGGTGTTCAAGAAACTGGATACTTTCTAGTCTCTAAGGCAAAACTCCCCAAATTTTGCTTCGTGTCGGGACAGTTAACTGCCGAGGTAAGGAAGAACACAAGTTATCAATGGATACGCCAAATTTTTCATCCTCATTCTATTTGAGCACAAGTAAGTCACAAAAAAGGTCTTCTTTGACACAAAACGAAATAAATCCGCAACCATCACTCAAAACTGCTACGAGCGAACAGAGAAGGTAATTCAAATGATGAAAGGACAAGGTTTGGAGCCGCAAGACTCAGAGACATTACGTGAAGCTAAAAAACTTGAAAAATTCACATCAACAATTGTCAATGTTAACGTAGGATATTACATTAACCCCACACTAAATTTCTGGAATTGGCAGAAACAACAAAATATGGGAGAGACACTATCGAACAGATAGGCGATAAAATTCTTTCCTCCCACGCACCTTTAACGACTACCAAAGAAACAGAGCGACACACTAATGCCCAGTGTTATGATCTCGAGTTAAATAATTTCTCGGCATGAAAACCGAATTTTAGTACGCTCTACTATCGATAACGCTCACGTCAACTAACTGACAGCCTTGTGTAATAGGTATACAGAACCCTAAATCTCCGATTACATCAAGTTAACGAAAAGACTACGTCACATTGTGGTTAACATTAACCAGATATTATGAAACCTGGATCAAAGACACTCTGTGAAAACACTATTTACTTTTCGTTCTCCCTTTCATCCAATTCCTTTTTTCCCCAAGATCCCCTCCTCTTCATGGCTAGAGTCCCAACACCACCTATTACACATCATCGCCGCGGTTCGCAGGGTAATATGTTCATCAGATCCTATCTTCCGGCACTTCTGCGTGTGTCAGCGTTTCAAATACAACAGTTTCTCCTCCATCACAGGAGGCAGTCCTTACGTCAAAGACTCTTTTAATGATAGGTTTACACTGGCAAATTTATTACGCAAGTTAATAGCAGACAGCAACTTTCGACGTAACTTGCAGGTGTAAACGGCTCTGAAGGCCCGCTTGCAGAACTTTTAAAAGTTTCGGCAAGTCATTTGCAGAAGCGTATTGTTGCCAGTGTAAACAGCAACCAGTTTGGCTACGCACTAACCAGAACTAACTCTTTCAAAATATTTTCGCCAGAGTAAAATCCTCCGCAAGCTCTTGCAGAGGAAACTTGAAGTAACTTGCCAGTGTACACCCACCCTAAGAAGTTAGTCACTTCGACCTGGAGACTGCTTCCTGTAACTGAGAAGAAACTATTGCCGCTGAAACGCTGTCACACACAGCTGTACCGGAAGATGTGATCCAGCAAATGAAGCCACTGCAGAAGCCTTCACTCCAACTAATATGTAGATCATTTTAGCTCATAGTTGCGACTGAGAAACTGGTAGCGAAACTTATCCCATGTCAAGCCATTGAACTCGCAGTTCATGGGTTAATAACTCGAATCACTTTTATTTATCTATTAACACATTTTGTCACTTTCATTTATTTATTCGTTAACATATTTCGTCATTCGAGTTCTTAGTTCCCCAATGATGTGTTTATAAAGAAAAAGGGCACTGTTTCTTGAGAAGAAATATATTGGAGTTGGATGGTTGGGAGTCAATAGTCCTAGGTTGGAGAGAAGAATGAAGAACTTAAGACTAATTATCACAATATAAATATTTGTTGCCAACGACAGATCCTTAAAATTCATTGCTGGACGTCAAGCCATCCACAACCTTTTTCTCGCCGATACCACATGGTTCTGATGCAAACCTCACCAGCGATATATCTTTCACGTAGCACCTCTTGAGATATATCGCGTATCGAATATCGCCTAGGTGCGAGTGAACGCGTCCTAATGTTTTAAGGGGCTCCGCGTGGGGAGGAGGAGGAGGAGGTTTAGGGAGTGTTTGGAAAGAGGGGAGGGCGAGAGAAGAGAGAGAGAAAGAGGGCAGGTATATATACAAGGGGCCGTCGGAGTGGAACCCCCGAAAATTTTCGTCCAAAGTTTTAATGTAACGCCCCCAACTTAGGCAACCACTCAAGGCTGCTCGCATAAAAAAAGGTCAAGGCAGGGCGTGTGGGGTGTCGCTCGCTCACTTCTAGTTAGAGTGGAGAACGATGCTAGCAAATGCTAAAAAGTTGCCAGGACGTCGGGCGTTTCTCAAGATTTTTATGTTTCGCTTAATACGTATGATTCCAAAAGGGTGTAGCGAGACAGTGGTCGTCCCAAATTAGCCCGACGCTGGGTGCTCCCATTTCCGCAGGATCCTCACGTCCCTCCTCGGAGGACCTCTGCAGACCCGCAAGACTTATTGCTTGCACGGGGTGGGGGCAGGCAGGGCGGGTCATGTACGAAATATAGTGTTCCGGACACAGCATTGCATGGAAACGAGCCGACTCGTCGTGATAGGGGATAAGTAGCAAGAGATAGGGGGAACTAAGTAGAGATCGTCCCATGCAGAAAATGGCTCAAGAACTGGCCGCTACTGCCGAATATCCATCACCAACTCCCCGTCTCCCAAACAACCCCGCCCATCCAAAAACTCTAAATATAAACAGCCATTCCAGAGGAAAATGTTTTAACTGACAAGTACAGTATTCCCTTGACGATTTATTAAACACGACGTTAAGTAACTAAAAGACTTCTAGAAACAGCAGTAATGAAAATTCTTTAAAATCTCTAACGGAAACCTCAAAGGATAGAATGAGAAGTAAAAAGGACTGCCATGTACAGAATATCAACGAATGGGTAAACAAGCGAAAGCAGAAATTGAATGGTCACATATAGAAAATAAGACGGAAGAATAGTTAAGATTGCCAGAGACAAGCTTCCAGGGGGAAGAAGAGATGCGGGTAGACCAAGGGAAAGATGGCAGAACATAAAGATGGAATTACTTGAGGATATACCGAAGGAAACAGGTGGGGAGAAAGGAAGAAGTGAAAAGGAGGAAAGGAAGAAAAGGTGGGGAGAAGAAGAAGCTGAGTATGCATAGTTATTTTACCAACCGTAGCCCAAAGGCATTCTGAAGCACTTAGATTAGGATTCATCGTTTAATTATTTTCCTCGAAATAATATTTCTGATTACTAATTAAATGTCTCTCATGAACATCACATATACCGCACGAATAGGCGCTCCACACCGGAAGTTAAGGTATCAGGAATTAAGAGGAAGGTTTGGTAGACGGTAGGAGTGAAACCCGACGACGGCTTAAGCCTGATCTTTAGGAAATACGCATTGCTTGACATCCCAACATTTCAGCAACCACTTTGATCCACCCACCTTATGTAGTCGTTTCCATAAATTTATGAGCATGCACTTTGAACCCCGCATTCCGTGTCGCGGGAAGCACTCTACATCTACATTCTACACTTCAAACCACCACAAGGGTGGGTGGCAGGGAGTGAGTTAACACCAACATGCTCTACATTATACCCTAATAAAGCTAATGAAACTAACTCATGAACACCTTGGAGTGAATCCTTCAAATAAATCACATACCTCAACAAGGATTATATGGAAAGATCCATGTCCCACGGTACAAGTTTCTCTGAGAGTTTATCTTCCATAACAGCGTTTACAAAGTATTGTCTCATGTGATATAGGAGTCGCACTATTTCTCGGACATCACTGCCTGCGAATCTTATGTCGAATTAATCGACTCTATTATTTCTAAGTTTAGTTTTCCTACAACTACCAGTTACAAATAAGTAATGAGACCAAGCGCCACCCATATCAATAGCTCCATCAAATATGAATCCCCCCTGCCAAATATAACCGTTGATTTCTTCGCTCTGTCAGACTTAACCCTGATGACGATGGCTGATTTACCAATTGAAACGGTGGCTGATTGGTTGTTTGGGGAGGTTATCGACAACTGAGGTAATTTATGCCTTAAAGAACAGTTTATATTACAGCATTTACTAAAAATTGTTATGTTTGGCATATGAATCGTAAGATTTCTGGTTCCCAATTGTATGCGTGTATATGGCATCCAAGTCGGGATCGGGATTCCCCTGAAAATTTTCCACCACCACTGGTATTTGAACCCGGACTCCCGAAATGAGAAGCCAGTAACCTATCCAGCACACAAACCGATCCCCGAAACGTTGATTCATGATAATTTAACACATCATTACTAGGTCATTCAATTCTAAGATTGGTTGACTGCAGCTCTTCACCCTTTCCTATATAATGCCAGTTCCCATACTACCTGTTAGTTCTTCTTGTACTTTTCTCTTTATCTGGTATACGTTAATATCCCTTGGACTTCCTCTTATGACTTTTCCCTCTATTTTTCCTTCAATTATATTCTTCAAAAACCCATGTGCTTCAGGGTGCACCCAATCTATATGGTTCGTCTTTTCTCTATAGTGTTCCACATGGTCTTTTCCAATGTTACTCTTCTGTTAACTTCATTACTTTCTGACGTAGGTTTACGCGGCGTTCAGGTTTGCAGTTAGGCAGGTGAAACGTCGCCACCAAAGATAACAACGCGGACTAATCCCGGAAACCTGCCTAACTTCTTCATTACTTATTTTAACCGTCCATTTGATCTTCAGAATCCTCCTCCAACACCCTGTTTCAAATGCTTCTAATCTAACCCGTGAAACCTATTTTCAGTAGCTCAGTTGTTTAGTTAGCTTTCAGCAGCAATATTTTGTAGTTTTGTCAGCAGTGGCCACATTAATTAAGTGCAGCAAGGAAGTATGTACCTACTGTCTGTAAAAGAAATTCTATTCGATCAAGTGACTCAAGAAGCTATATCTTCAAGTAGAAATAATCAATTTCAACAAAGTAATATGTATCTTACGTAACGTTTATTCGTACACTCATTTCTGTGCGTTCAGATTTTTTTCCCGCCTTTCGGACTTATTCGGACTTTCACTACATTTTGTTTGAAAAAGTCACCGTTTTTTGCGCTTAAAAATTGGTGGCCCGAAAGCGCAAAAACTGATTGCCACTCGGTTAATTTTGATTATATTAATTTGCGATTCAGATATACGCTACCAAGGTATTTCTAAAATTTGACAGCAAAAATATGCATACATTCTGGAACTTACATGAACTATGGACTAAGTTGTAACTACACTAACTTCGAAACAAGCGATTCGATTGTAATTTGTGATCTTCCTTTGTCAACGCAAGCATACAGGAATGCGAATTTACCAAGAATAATTACTGAAAAATCCCAACAGTAATACAGTTAGTCGTCCACAAACGCTATTTTTGAACAGCGCTAAGTTTTCCTCCCGGAGCTCCTCAAATCGTTGGGACGCTTGATAAGAGCTATCGTCCGAGAAATTGAGAGCAATACGTAATTTTGCAGATAAACTCTTATGAGAAACTTGTATCGAGGTACACGGTCTCAAGAGGTTTTTTCTTGCGTTTCCTTTGTTAGTTAGCCAAAGTTTCTCCTTCCAATATCGGAAAATTCTTCTAATATCCGCAAAGTAGGGTTACCAGAAGAAACGTTGCGGTATTTCAAAAGAAGCCTCTGGCACACGAGAATAACCGTCAAATGAAAAGCGGAGAGATATCCGCACGTAATAAACCATCTTCGTCGCAATATGGAACGTGAATGATCTGGAAATTTGGTCCGGTTTTATAATATCTGGTTACAGTGGCGAATATAGGCTATAACTTCGGGGGGGGGGGGGCAAGCAAGACCGGCTAGCTAGCGGCGACCGGCTGTAGTTTAGGGTCCGCGGATGTACCTCTCGACGCAGCCTTGGATTTCGGGGGGGGAGCGCCGGGCCCCCCCATAGATACGCCACTGTCTGGTGAAATATTTTCTCAACAAGAAAACAGAATTTTAATACATCCCCCATCGATAATGCTCACGTCAACTAACCAACAGCCAGGTGAATTTACTAACCTGGAATTCTCGGTTAACATCAAGTTAACGAAAAGGATATATCATATCTTCTGGTCAATGTTAACTAGGCATTTAACTGCTATAAAAACTTCGTTTGATGCAAAACGATATATATATATATTTATGTATATATATATATATATATATATATATATATATATACATAAATTTATACATAATAAAAATACACTGGACAGTGGGTGGGGAAAGAAAAGTAAAAAGAGAAGACTTTCAGGGAACGTTTTGGGCATGTAAGCCCTTCGTCAGCTGGAGAAAAAGGCTGGAGAAACAGGCCCAGCTGACGAAGGGCTTACATGCCCAAAACGTTCCCTGAAAGTCTTCTCTTTTTACTTTTCTTTCCCCACCCCTGTCCAGTGTATTTTTATTTTATATATATATATATATATATATATATATATATATATATATATATATATATATATACATAATGCCTGGATTTTATATCACAAAGATTGCTTATCTGAGAAAAGTGATATTTGAGTCATTCATGTTTACGACAAAAAGAATTACATTTTGGGTCATAAAACGACCGACCCGACGGGCCACTCCGCTGAAGTTTGCTTCAATTCTTGATAAATTTCTCGATATTACTCATAACTCGGAAAGAAATATAAAATTGAAATTAACTTATTTTGAAATATCCCGTTAGAATAGCGAGGCTCAAAAGTAAAAAAATAACTTCTTAAACTAATCTCTTTTTGAAATAATTACAAAAATATTTGAAAGAACTATAGAGATACTGAGTAGCTGTGCCCCCTGGCCGACTTGAAGTAAATTAAGCAAATTTCACTCAATTTTCTATCTTATGACACTTCTCACGAGTTCGTACGAGCACTACGTCTAGTTTAATTTAGCAAAATTAACAAAGACTGCAAGTGATACAAATTAACTTTACATCCATTAATGCATGCATGGAAGTAGATGTTAATGATCTGGAGTCAAACCAGAGACTTCAGATGAGCAAAAGTTAACCTATTATCTGCGAAGTGGAGACATTTAATCATGCTAAAAGTCTGGAAGTTGTTCAACTACTGATTCTTGAAATAAACTGAGAGTTACAGAAAAAAAATTGAATATTAAAGCTTCTCTTTTTTATAATGTAGGATGTCTCTTACATGCATTCGGTTTATAAAATTGGCGTAAGGATTCTGAACGCCAGGTGAAGTTCCGCTAGAGTTGATTGGGGAATAACGAATTTATTTTAGAAAGAGACGGTTAACTATTCATGAAGTCTTCATACTAAAACTCATCTAGTGGTCCTCAAATAACAAACCACGGAAATATAGATATAGATACCTACCGGCAAAAAAATGAAAAAAACGATCAGCCTCTTCATTATCTATATCGACGCCGTCGTCATCAAAGATGGAGAATGCTTCATAGGAAAGTAATATATTTATAAAGGTTCAACCTTAAAATAGCTAAAATCTCATTTGATTCATTTTCTGGCTAGGTATTGAAAAACATTGATAAGAACAGCAACCGATGCACCTACGCTATTTGTCGCTAAACAAACTTGAAATTAGTTGGTGTTAAATGCGAGAATGTGTGAAACGTGAGAAAAAATAGTATTTTTCCATTGGATATAAATGCCATTTTCGAAAAAAAATGTTTAAAAAAGTTCTCCTCTTAAAAAAAATTCTCCCATAGAATAGAGTGGCAGTAAAATTTAGGCACTTTATCATCAGATTTTTTGTTTTTAGCAAATTACTGATATAATTGGAGTCAAAATGCGGTAATAAAATGGAAATGGCGTCGCAGTCGTATCCTATGGCTGTTAAAAGTGTTCATTAAAAATAAATATGTCGAATACTCTGCATACTTTGTACCGAAACTTTGTTTTCTAATAGCAATGGCATGTAGTAAGCGAAAGCAGTATTTTTTAAACAGATCAAAGGAAAAGGTGGAGTTAAGTATTTGTTTGACTCGCACAGTCACGGTGGAATCTCCTTAAACCATAATTATGAACCATATCTCCGAATGCTAACGATATGACCATCATAGAAGAGATATCAAAAAAGAGGACATCTTATACTGTTTTTTTTAAACTAGATCACATAGGTTAAAATTCAATTTTAAACTATCTAAGGACAAAATTGAAGCTCCTAGCTTTTTCAGTAACTCGGTCACTTATTACGATCAAACAGCAATAAATGACAGTTTTAGAGCAGACCAAATGTTTTAAATATGAAATATGCGACCTTACGTATTATTTCAATCAACATATAGGCTAAAGACTACACATATTTCCAACGAAATAAATGATACGATCACGAGAAGAGTGAAAAACAAAACGAGAAGGGAAGACCCAGTTAAAATTTTACAAAGTAAAACCTTTACCTGTGCATGTATAAAAACAAAGAAAAAGGAAATAAAATACATGCTCAAGAAAGTTTACTTTGGGAAAAAAGAATGGATGTACAAAAAGAGATCACATAAGTACATAATGAAGCTATCAGAGCAAAATAAGATACGTTTAATTTAAACGAAAGAATAACGGTATCCAGGTGAAAGTGAGAAAGGCATGCCAACAGAATGGACAGGGAGAGGTTGCCAGAGCAATCTTGTTATTAGAGCACAGAAAAGGCAGAGGAATAACTCGTAAGAGATGCGTACCACGCTATAGCCTAAGATGTGACGCGGAGAAAAAGAAAAAGGTATTTATCAAAACTACTCCTATTTACCCAAATTCTCTATTACTTCGCTTTCCAATATCCTTATCGACTCACGAATATTTCAATAAGATTAATTTTTACCATCAATCTCTTCAAGCCACAAACAGAGCCGTGTTTGTTTTATTTTTGCGTGAAGCAAGTTTCTCCTAGCCAAGTTTCTTCTTCACTGCACGCCTCATATTGCAGGAACAAACTACTTATCCTAAAGTTATTTTATTTCTTCGCGTCCCTCAATGAAAATTATGCTCCCAGATAGCAATCCACGAACAAACGATTCAGAAAATTTGCAATCGAAATGCGCTACGCTCGATTGCTTTTAAACTAGCATCCGACGGTTTACGTTCACATTCAAAGTTCCTCAACTCCACGGATCACCAGTATATAATATCGTACAAAGGCACAGCTTACACATTCAATCACTAAAGAACTCCAGCTTTAACACAACGCAGAACAGTGAAAGGCGCCCTTACTCGCAAAACGGTCGCTGCATTAATCAATAGGGAGCAGATGGTACCGGAAAGTTAAAGGAAGCATATTCAATAACCACCTCCACGAGAAATATAAGCAAAGGTACATATCCCTGAAGTTATTATGAAAGGATGGTAGAGAGATTTATCAACGCAAACAATGTTACTCCTGGCACTCAAATTCTCCAGCCGCCACACCAACTCAAAATTTAATAACCAGTAATTGTGACTTCTCGGTTGGAAATTGAGAATATTCCGAGGAGTGTATTTGAGATTTCTCCTCGATAAGTGTTCTCTCAATTCAAAAAAAGGAAAACTCCAACGAAGTATATCCATTCGAAAACCTTCCACGTTTTTAGTTTAATCGCTCATCACACCTATGCCTTAGAGCAAGAATATTACTCACAACTCTTAAACAAGCAGATATGCACGCGTATTCTATTAAAACAGCGGCGAATTGGTAAAATACTATCGATGAATGTGACATCGTAACCATCGTATTTCAATAATAGCTTCGGACGTTTTTGGAGAGCCATCTAAAATTTAAAATACCAAAATGTTACCACAGTGGACATGGAGTGTAAATGAAGTGCTAGATGAGAACGTGCCGACCTATTGTGTTAATTTCGATGAAAATTAAAGAAAGAAATAAGTAATTAAGAATGACAAACGAAATCGTTTTTAATACAGAGAATAAGATTGTGATTAAATGATTAAACCCTGAAAATAGTTTATCTTTTGCATAAATAATGTGTGCTAATGAATAAACAAGAAGCCACCCACCTCCAAATTAACCCTGTACCCGGAACCTCAACTACAAGACAATATGTCTGGTGGTGGGATAATTATCTTCCCGGAGTATTCGGTTGGAAGCTAAAACAAATTAATTTTTTTAATTAAAACAGCCTGCCTCAAAGGAAGGAAATTAATTCATCCAATTCACATCAGCAATCAAAACACACTGCTTGAATCACCAAGTGACATATCATCATGTACGACTCTGAATCGACTTGCTCCATACGGTCCTAATTATTCGTTAGGTCTAGGTGAAACTCCTGTAGCCGCAAATGAATTCAATTTCAGCTTAATTAAATAAGAATCTGCATGGCCACGTTCCAGGACGGTAATGAGGCCACCTGCTAACCCCAAGGACGATGCGACGATGAGCCCGCCTCGGTCAAGGATGTTTCTAAGCCCTCCACCCAGTCAGGCAACCTGATGGCAAGACAAGCGAAACTCATCGGAGTCCAAGTTGGCACGATGGCCTCCATTTATGATGCGAAGAGTAAAAATTGTTAATTTTGCTAGGAACACATCCCACGGGACGCTGAAGGTAATGAAGTCATATGAGCCTCATCACATTCATAAAATAAGAAAATTCTGGTCAGGCGCCAATTTCCCTTCCCTCCTAGAATGATATCTCACCCATTATCATAGAATTTTGCTGTGGGTTACAACTGGTCTGGAGTGGATGTTAAACACAACGCTATGGATTAAATTTACGATTACAAACAAGAGCTGGAAGGTAGTAAACATGCAAATATTTACAATCTTATGCTAGTACCCAGATAGCACAGACTTCATTGTATCCACTTTGCACATAGATAGCATCTAATGGCGAGCTGGATACCGGATCGCATTGTCGCTAGTCGTCACTAGATACCATCCACTGACAAGCTACGCATTCGTTAGATGCGAACGCATGCAATGTCCACTGCGAATGGTGTACAATGAGATACAAGAATAGATTCCTACGCCAGCGGCGTAGGAATACGGCACCGGTGATATCGAATATATCGATAGTATTACTCGATCGAAAATGATCGACCTTAGTTGACTTCGATATTTTATATTTACTATTCTTAATTAATAATTGATAATGAAACTAATACATTGCACAATGCAAAAGTAACATTGTGAAATGTATTAGTACCAAGAGCTTGCTGAGGGAAAGCTGAAGACGAACTCAAAGAGTACGTTTACCAATCGATCTCAGATCGGTCTGAGTTCAGACCGATCTGAAAGTTCAGCAGGGAGCTGACCATAGAGCTTACTCGCAAGCTCAGTAAGCTCTATGGAGCTGACTGAGATCGCCTGGTTTACCAACACGGTCTGAAAATATCGATATTGAACTATCGATTTCGGTAGTTTGAATTATTTTGAGATTTCTTGCATATTTCAGCCGCACACTTCTCTCCTTTCCCTTCTTGCAACAAGTCATGCCGTAAATGATATCGATTATATTTTGTTTACCATCGGCAACCAAAAGAAGAACGATGAGCGCCACGCTCCGACCTCTTCGGATCGATCTGAGATCTCAGACCGGTTAGGGAAAGCGGGCTGACTCGGCTCGCTTCTCAGATCGATCTGGCCAGCGCGCTCCGTTTACCATACCGAGCTGAGCCAGTCAGATCGATCTGAGATCGATTGGTAAACGTAGTGATAGACGCTGGGCAATTACATATTATTAAAGCACAAACGTTGAAACTAAGAAAAACATACCTATGCTTATGGGCAGTAAAGAATTTCAAATAGTTGGACTCCTCAAACACATAACAGCGATTATCCAAATTCCCTGAAGAACCTATTGCTGCGTGAAACGTGATGAACGTAAAAGATAACTTCAGCCTGCAGAGAGGCTCCAGTGTGAACATGAAATGACATATTTAAGCATTCACCTGACATGCACACAGTAAACAAATTTTTGACATGATCTAGATAGTGAAATATAATCCATTCTTATAACTATTAGCAACCCTTTCAAGGAACATTCTCCAAAAAATCAAAATCGGCCTGCAACGGGTAATTTTCAGAGTACACTTTGTATTGGAGATAAAGATGATAAATACCATAAGTATCAGCTGTGAAGCCACAAAAATGCCAGGGCAAAACAAGAAATATCAGGGTTACATAGGGAGAACAGCTATAATACGTATAAAAACGTATTTATTTTCATTTCAAGTTGAAATTAAATAACAGTCTTGGATACATAGGTATAAAAAAATGCGTTCATGCTTAAGCATGGATACATTTAAATTGAAAGTAACATTGCTTTGATAACAGTTATTTATATCACTAATGAAACAACTGGCTAAAATACATTCCATTATGATGATAGACTGCCACACATTCAGTAAAATACCTAGGTATTATCTCGTCTCGGTGCAACATATCACTGCAAAAGTTTATGAAATGTAATTGCATGCAGTCATTGCAAGCCAGCATATCCACCTGCAATTGAACAACAAATAGCTCATTAAACACTTTTATTAATTATTAGCAATGGATTTCTAATTGAAATCCATTACAGTTGTTAGAGGGAAAGGGGTTTAACTAAAATAATTCTCTCTATCGTATAATTTTGTCTATTTTGAAGTACCCAAGCTTCACTATCAACCATATACTTAGCATTTATTTAAATACACGAAAGTACACTTCCTATATTCACCATATCTCCCTTCCACATAAAGAACTTTTTGTATGCATATTAAAAATGCTAACAAACACTGCATTGGAAATTTCACAGGCAGTGTATCTTTAATGCCTATGACTTCTAAGAAAAGTCGGTAAGGAATAGTCAGCAAATATGTAGTCTAGCAATTGTATAATGAATTTTAAGAATATTACGTTAAATTAACTTCCTCCAACGAAAAACATTGATTTATAAAAAGGACATAGAAATGCTTTAAATGCGAGAACTACACATCGTCGGGGAGAATATAACTTCGAGAGACGAGGTAAAAACTAAAATAATATTAAGGATAATTGACAGCATTATTGAAATTACAATAACACTGGCCAAATTAAGAACGATTTGAAATAAATCACTGGTTCATTCTATTAAATTTTAACATTATCATATTTTTCTCATGGTACATATGAAATGATTAGTTTTCTTCGGTTTTAAAATGTTATCCACATCCACAAATTGAGAGGCAACAGATTACTGTCTCCAGCATTAAAATACTTGCATCAAGGCTCCACGACAGATACAGAAATAGATACTCAACATAATTGAAACCACTCACCTTTCTTTTACAATGAGATTCCCTTCTTTGCTGAGATTCTTTTTTTTAGAACTCCGACAATCTTGAAAACCACCGACAAGTGGGCATAGCCGACACCGACAAGTGTTTTCACAAAACACTATCACAGTCATCACAATCTTCTATCCAAATTATGACTTCGATAAGAGTGCTGAAATCCGTATCTCACAGCAAAAACACTTAGTTGTTAATTAATCTGGCTATCTTACTAAGCGGAAATCCTCCCGGAAAACTTTGCGTCTGTTTAATATGGACGACAAGTTTCGACACAAAAAACTGCACATAAATTGTACATGAAAACTAACGTCACTGGAGCAAAAATATACCTATTTTTCGCTCAAATTACACGAAACACGTACGCAGGGCACTTAAACAACTGTTTTAAAATGAGATATAAGTAAATACAACATATTTCCAACTTTATTTATTGGGAAAGAACTCTAACATCACGATGTCAACAAAGCCAAACCACGAATCTGTGAACGCTCAAAAGTGAGCCCCCGCGTCTGCAAAAACAAAAAATAGTTCCCGCGTACGAGCCAGGGCAAAACCAGATACTAGTATTCAATATGAATGGATACCTTCTATCTAATGTCTTAATTTAGTTTTTAGTAAAAAATAGACGTAGTTGCACATTGATTGTTGTTATACTAGAGATTTGCATGTTTCTTCTTCCAACATACGCCAATTCGTCAGTTAAACAATGCAAAATTATCCCCACAATCATAAGGTAAACATCAAATGTGAGAATTCTTCTCTTATACGTCGCCTTTCGTCGCTAGATACGAAAATGCCTCATACGGGCCCCGTGCTATCTGGGTACCGAGAGTAATGGTGCGTTCGCAACCACGTGGTTGCGAACGGTTATCTACGGTACCGTAACATGAGAAACATACCTACATAGCATGAAGAAGTGCGACAGTTCTGAAAGTTCGTAAAAACACTCTTCAAACCGAATCCATTCAAATAGGAATATTGACAGAAGGAATGAAGCATTGTCACTTAAATCACTTTCAAGAGTAGTAAGCATGAGAAAGATCACGTCTAACTATGCAGTTGAAACACTCTATCTTGGGATGTAAATGCATTTTCTTCTGATTTCACGTGAATAAAATCACAGACAACTGCCAAACAATTTTAATGGGTGCGTGGATGCACCCATGGTCATTACCAAACATGGATAGTGTAAAATCACAAAAAAATTTTAAAAAATGATCATGCTTTTTCAGGAAAAGTTTTTGAATTCTTTCATGACAGCGTTTAATGTCGTTTCTTCAAAAAGAAGAAGCGATAGTCCAATGCACACATACATCCATTAAAACTTTAAACATATCGATCCCATTCACACCAAATACAAGCTTTCAAGAGACGGAATATTTTTTCCGATAGCTTGAAAACTTTTAAAAGGAAATAAGTTTACTTTTTCAATTTTTTTAGTCATTGAAGGGACTCACTGCCTACTCTCGAAATCATATCGCAAATTTTCTCTCTGACTTCACATCGTAATTGAAAATAGTTAGTAAGCGTAAAGTTAGCTTTCAAAAAGCATACAAAGGGAAAAGAACGTAGTATTAAATGGAAATAAATACGGAAATCGATTGGCTGGACAAAGCGATGAGATGCAGAGAGGCGATCGCTGGTTCAGCTAGCCGTTACATTTGACGCTTATGACTCCACTCGGCCTCCGCCCTCCACAATGGATGAACCAATGACATCTACCGGCGTTTCTTCAAACTCACTCGCACAAGGAATCAATTGGCGCTGATCATATAAAATTTAAGTCACCATAAATCACGTAAAAATTAATTTAAGAAGCTAGAATGAAAATAAGTTGAAAATATGCATAGAAGGAATTACGAAACTTCAATTAAAAAGAGTTAAATGGATCCCATTTATTTCAAATTATATTGCTTTTTTGCAGCATCTGAACAAAATCGGGGTCCACAATATTTGTGACGGGTGGTAATGAAATGGTGCGTATTTGAACAAGCAGTATAAAAGTTTTCGGGAACATTAGGTACGAAAGGTAGCAACACGTTGAATTAATAGCAGCCTACTATTACCGTACCTTAAAAACACTCTGTATCGTACATTATAAACAGAGGTTACAAAGAAATTTAAAATTCATACCTGAAATAAGCTAATATTTCAGGTAAGTTCCGTATCTCAAAATAGGAAATTTCAACAAACTTGTTCTAAAAGCTCGAGAAAGAAAAATTTTATTATTAACTATTTTACGGGATAAATACAATGAAGGTGAAAGAATTTCATGGCCAAAAATAATTTCCAATTATTTGCAACAGTAAAAATAGTTAAGAAACGGTTTCGCATGACGAATATTGAAGCAAAAGTTTTCATATTAACAAAGTAATCGTGGGAGAAGTAGAGCAGCACTCACTAATGGTGGCACTAAAAGAGCGTAACAGTTTCACTGCAACTATTTCCCAACCGAAATAGTTTCAAAACGAAACAGTTCCGCAAAACACCCTGAAGCGGACAACAGCTATAGGCACACCAAACAACAGGCGATCGATCGGCGCTGTTGGAGCATTGCTATTAGTTCTGTGTTCTACGTAATAAGAAATATTTCACGAAAAAAATTCATTTGGATTCATGAAAGATAGGTTCTTCAAGGCTCTAATTCTATTTGGAACGATGGGCGGCCATGTATTGGCTGAATAAACCAGAAACCGCCTGCAACAGATTGTAGCTTATCACCGCAACGCAGCCACACGTGCAGTACAACTGGAATCGCATAGAAGACGAAAAGGTCAGCTTCCGCTATCAGATGCAGCAGTACAGCACAGAGCGCAACGTCGCGGCTGCGGCACGATCACGAAACTTACCTGTTGTTTGCAACAGTTATTTGAAACAGTTGTCTGGCCGAAATGGCTGCGGCTGCAGCTGTATCACTGCGGCAGTACTTTTTTCCACCACTAACACTCACCCTTAATGCTACTTAAGCAGCCATAACCCTCTAATGAATTTATCTATATTTATCCAGAGAAATCCATTTAGTGGGCCCCTGCAATCAAATATTTACTACGGAAGCTGCGAGACAAAGAGGGAAAGGTTTTTCTTGCAGAATGAGCATAGTTAATTATCTATACTTAACAAAAAAAGCTGTTTCCGTGGTAAACCAAAATTAGAATTGAGAGATTCTTTCAACCAACCACAGACGTTTCATGTTCACTTTAATGAAGTAAAGCAATCGCCCAGGAATTAGAAGAGATCATTCACAGGTACTTAAATCCTCATCGCACAAATTTCCGTTTCTCAAAAGCTACAAAAAAGCGGTCATCTGGTCACACTTCTCACACTATTGAATGCACCACATTTCGAGAGTAAATGCTCCGGAAATACTGATTCTGGCTAAATGATTAAGGCAGATCACCATTAAATTTAAAGGATATCATTAAAACAGAACCAGAACATACTTCGGAACAACTTCACATGGCTTCCTCATACTATCGCATTGCAATTTATAATTGGGCTGGAAATAAATTATTGGAACTCCAGGAAGAAATAAGTAAAAATTACTAAACAAGGTTCCCATCCTCATATACATCCTCAACAAAATTGAATGAGACAAAAATACTTCGATATATGTAGATGGATACTCTAAAATATCTTTGCATCCGACTTGGCGCGCATTTCTCATGCTCCTGAAAAGATAACCTTATTTTTTTCGTTTTATTCAATTTTTCAATAATAACATGATAATATGAAAATTACAAATGACAAGCCAGCACCAAACCCTTCCCATTTTAGCTAGCTATGGCAAGATATGCCGTTCGTTCTCTGAAAGACACATAGATTGCCTACATCCAAGGAAAACCATTACTTGTTGCCTAATCTTAAGGATACTCATTTTAAGATGTGTAAGAGTAAAGGAGGATATGATAAGGGAAAAACTCTTAAGCGTATTTAAAACTTTAATGATTCTAACAATAATTTACTGTGATACGTATCACATGAACATTCAAATTTCATGGAAAACCAAAATAAAGGAAGCTCTCAGTCACTTCAAATGGAAAAATTGTCAACCCAAAGGCAATGAAGGAAAAATACCATTAATTTGTTCTTCAATCAATTCGATATTTAGTCAGGAATATTTAACGAGTGTTGCTTAATTGAAATTCATTATCTTGGACAATCAAACCAATCCAATACTAATAAAAGCCAATTTCTGCAGGGGAAAGGGGGAGAGGCGATGCTAATGATGTAGAAAATGGCTGAACCGATTTAGTTGGTTTTGGAGTCATTTTTTCCGTACACAGTATAATATCACACATATCTGGAAAAAAAACCCCAAATTTCCACTTTCGACCCAGATAAATTGTAAAAATAAACACACCCTGAGCTGAATATCCTGACCAAGCTAATGTATTATTGATGACCGAGTAATTAGATTAAATTAGGGACATTTGCAATTAGCTAAAACCTGAAACTGAATCCAGTTTGATTTATCCATTTTAGATAAATAACCCAATCCACATGGTAACCAAGAAAAAACCTATTTATGTATTCAGGAGTGGGATCACTGTTCTTCTTTCACATTGTCGTTATCGTTATTCAAAACTCAAACCACCCTAGAAGAGGAATGATCAGCAACAGTACTAAGGATGCACTCCACCAATTAAAACAAGTGCTTTATAGCACCTGTCAACATTTGACAAACGATGAATTAGGTTTTTGCTCTTATGAGTGCTATTGAAAAATAATGATAACACAAGCACACGTATTATGGAAAACCGCGATCGTGCTCCTAGAGTGGTGCAGTCATAAATACTTGAAGGCATGGGCCCATTTTTTCATAGAGTCGCGTCACCTTGAGAAAGTCATTAACAGCTACCAAAGGTTTTCCAAGAGTATTCTGAATTACTATGAAAAGAAAATAATTGAGTAAATGGATGGGAAATTGGAGATTTCAGTGGTATGTATAACTTTTTAGAATTTTTCATTTTGAAGCCCATGCCCAAGTATACCTCACACTGCCTCATTACTAAGCTGAGGACATTGCCTAAAATGCCTATTTTTTCTTTTACTCAGGAAACCAATTTTATGAAGTCATAAGTTCATTTATGATCATTTGTGAAGAAATTAAGGCAATTTGTTACTGCCTAAAAATGCCTATTTTACCTGTTTATGCCTTTTTCGGCTGATATCGCCTATTTAACACTAGAAGGACCGGGGTTGTATGGCTACCTAGAAAGGACCATTACCCGTCATTTTGACGGGTAGTAATCATTTTAAATATTTCTTCGTTTGTTCAAATTAATTGATAACTTCATTAAATATAACCTTTTTCTTTATTTATCAATACAACTGAGTATTTTTTTACAAATAATTTCAAGGAAGAAGCACTGCTCCCGTAAGTTTTGCGAAAGCTACTGAAGCCACACTCATATATGCACTGTAAGGCCACCCACAAACGACATAACCCTTCTCGGCCTATTCTTTCCCTAACCCTTTCATCCCTGCCGCTCACATGACACAAGGAATCGCCGTATTACAAGGAATTGTACACATAACAGACGAAATTGTAGACATTTTATCAGGGACTTTGGTGACTCCAGGACCAAAGATGACAGCAGAAGAGCTTGCATCATTTAAGTATTGCCCTATCACCTCGTGTGGGGTTGAGAGGTCATTTTCATGCTATAGAAATATCCTGACTGACTCTCAGCATAAGTTACAGGTGAACATTTAGAGAAAAATGTTATTGTAAATTGTAGTGTAACTTGAAATAAGTAAACCTTTTGAATTTTATGTTTCTTCAATTTATAAGCTAATTTTATTTGGAGTTTTATCCTCTTTCCTCTCCATCAGTTTTACCGAAAATTAATCGTGTATTTCAGTCCAAGGTTTAAATTTCAGATACTTTTTGTGGCAATAAGCCACATGTTTCTAGCCGGCCACGGTGGCGGCAGGGTAAAGTCTTCGCCTGCTAATCTTGGGATTGCGGGTTTAAGTCCCGGCTGGGTGGGTATTTCACCACCCAAGGCGTAGATGTATGTCAAGTTTTGTTTGTATAGTCCCTGGAAAACCTGATTACAGGCTTAGCCCTTTGGGATTCCAGGACCGACAGAATCATCCAAAATACCAAAAATATTTTAAGCGCCTATTTTAAGTGCCTATTTTGAAATTTTTAGTGCCTATTTCTTTATTTTAAGTGCCTAAATGTCCTCAGCTTACTCATTACACATGATGTCCCAAGTCTGAGTGGAACTCACACTTTATTTTATTCACCATTACATGATTGTGAGCTTATGAGTGCTTTGGCACCCTAGGCCAGTTCAAAGGATGTTTCTACTTCGGTATTATTTCTTTTTGGTATAGTGCAGACATCCCAAGCCAAAAAGAAGAATGCCTAAACTATTAATGTAAGACTTTGAAAATATTCGAAAACCCTAGATTTCCATGCCCTTAGTGTCACTCAACGAACCATCTTCAAAGTGTTAACCATGTTAACTTTTTTGAAATCTTTTGAATACAAACTTTAATAATGCTTGATTAGAGACAACTTGATCATCAGGGGCAAAGCTATGTCCCCTTGTGCCTATGTCACTGATTTTTTCATATTACCTACATGAAAGAATTTGGAACTTCCTGCTCAAGCAATGCACAACAATGTATCGAAACTTGTACTTTACCACTAAACCAATAAATTGAATGTACATTGTACAATGCCTTTGGGCTCAATAAACCATCATCTGTTTGGTACCTGCCATGCACTCAATGAATAAGTGTTGTGGAAAAGTATGAGTTTAGAGAGAATGAGTAAGTCATTCCTTCCATCACGTCTCACCTAATACCATTACTTTAAAAAAAAAAAACAGGTTACATCATAACAGATGATCCATCAGGCCATTCATCTGAAAATCTTTCAACACAATAGGTAGATAAATGCAAAATATTTACTCTCGTCCTGCACCACTTCTGAAAAATTATGTCATCTCATTCACAGAAGTGTCAACAACTGAGTATCCAACCAGAAGAAATGCCCGAGAAATTTTTTTAAATAAGGACATTTCACTCTGTTCAATAATTTCTCTATGACACCATAATTATAAATATATTATATAATAACTATGACACAAAATTATGAACTTTTTTATCCCTAAAACAATTAAATAATCAACCTTCAGGTCTGGGAAATATGTAAATAGTAAAAACCTAGCTCTCATCAAAGGAAAAAAAATAAATCTTTACCATCTTTACTATGAATGTGCTTATTATGTAGTACTTATATGATAGTGCAGACTGAGGGGAAAAGTAGATGACACTGAAGTTCTTTAGGTCAAAAAAATCTGCTTTTATAAATTTCACCCAGTTACTCAACATTTGTGGATACTAATAATCCTAAAATAACTTCATGTTGACTGTTATTTTAGGGTGAATTTCCTTACAATTTCTTTCCAGCCATCTGGACTAGTAATCGAACCGTGGATCTTCAGCTCAACAGACAAAAGCCTAGACCACTATGTTATGCAGGCTTCCTAGCATGCGAAGTGATTTGGAGGATTTAAGTAATTTAAATATTATTCTAATGTAAGATTTAGTCATCAAGGATGACAACATAAGTACATTACATTTTCTTAAAAGGTTTCCCCAACCAACAAAATTTCTCTTTCTCTTTGAGTCAGGAAAAATCTATCCACTGCATACAAAAAAGTCTCCCACAAGGGCATGCATAAAACCCCAACATTGAATGAAAAAAAAATACTCCAATACATTTCAGACACAAAAGAGCAAATATGTAATGAAGTAATGGTGAGGGTAATTAACTCTTTAAGTTTAAATGGAATGAAATTCTAGCAAAATATAATTGCCAACAAATATTTAACATCATACCTGTCACATTTATCTTCATCCCACAGGGAAATCAGAAAATCCAGCATATTAGAGCTACTTTTGACTATTCAACTGGTGACATTTTTCATTTTTTATGCAGGAAATTATTTTAAAACATTCCTTTCTCTAATCTCTTCTTCTTCACTGGTAAAAATATTAATGGCAGAGCTACTCATTGGACATAAGAGGATATTTCACTGCAAAAATTTGTAGTTCAAACATGAAAAATAACACACATAAAATGTCTGATTACTATTAGAAGCTGTTGTAGGTCACAGAAGTCCCAAGAAGGCCAGTAAAATTATAACAAATAAAACAATTTCATTTATTATCATTAAATATTTGCAGTTAAAACAAAATGTCAGTATAGTACTTTGTACAATAACAACTTTATCACAGACTACATAGTAATAAATACTATAACAGCATAAATAAAACAAGAAATAAATAAGTCACTTTTTTTTTAACTTGAGGTAGGTACCTTTCATATTTTGTCTCACATACAGGGTCCATTAAAAACTTTGCATTGCAGTTGTCCTTTTGAATATTGTGAGAAAATATTGATTCTATTCAGAGGAGAGTGGTTTCTTTCCAACACTCTCTTTCATGTATCTCTCTACATGGAAAAACAGACATACTTTTGAAGGGAGAGTGATACATGACTCACATAGCAAGATTAACTTCCAAAGGTTAAGATAGAAAATCATACCTGTTTTTTTTACAATCTGAAACCATTAATGAAGGACCCAATCTTTTTTTGAAAAAAAAATTCACTTTTTCAAGGCTTGTGGGTATTCAAAGATCTTCACTCATTCAAAAACTACACAATTTTTCACACCCAATTTCCAGACATTTTCCTGATTGTTTTTAGCACTTTCTAAAACGATTATTTGCAACTGCAAACCTGTTTTCAAGCAACTGATTTGCTGAAATTAATAGTCACGAAATATTTCATGCATATCAAAGAATATGACTGCAATGAGATTTTTCAGTTTTTACAAGAACTGTCTACATCTTCCAACTTACTAAGGATACCTTCAGTTATAATTTGAACTTGAATTTAGGAACTCGCAATATTTCAGGGCTATTTTGAAATTTTGCTAAGATTTTATGAGGAACCATAGTGTTTCTACGGTTAACCCAGAGTGCAGGTGCATTTTCAAACTGCTTCCTTCTTGTAGAACCAATATCTAAATCAGTTGAAGCACACATTTCAAGAATAGCTTCGCAACCTCTTTTGTCACCAATTATATCTGCAAGAATAATTTTTTAAAATTAGTGCCATTTAAGTTAACATTGAAGCATATGCTATGCAACAATTCAATGATTCAATACCAAAGCAAAGAACAACAATTTCAAATATTTAGGTACATATGTATATGTACTAAAACAGAGAGCCAATGAAAAATACATAGGCAACCCTCATTATGGTGCACTTCATTCACAAAAGTATTTAAGCATTGCATAGTTAGTTAATGGACTCCTACATCAAACACACTCCTACTTTCTGTAGCTTTCAAGTACTACAGATGAGCCGGTGAGAGTTTTCCAATGACAGCAAGAAAGAGAAAGTTGGGAGGGGCGGAAAACCCTGATGCCAGCACGGTTCGCAGCCAACCCTCCCATCGTCATACAACTTTGTCACATGCATATGAATCACCAAAACAACCCTTTTCATTCATTATCTCTTTGAGTTCTCTAGCGTGGGTTCGTTCAGCTACAGTGGTGTTTTGAAACTTCCTGTTGCCTTTCCCTACATTTTCAGTAAAACTTCAGGGCGCTTTCAATGGCAGTATTTTACTGTAGTGCTTATAGATGGCTTCCAAGAGTATTTTGTGCTGTTCTGCTGGTATTTCTTTGTTTACCGAAGTATTTTTCTATGTTTGCTTTGTCTGCTAGGATGAGTGGGAAGAAACTTAGACACGGCGTGACATTGCATTCAGAAACTCGTGAATTGATCGTATCTACGAATAATGAACTTGATACTCTCAGGCGTTACTTTGTAAAATTCCATTTTGATAGAATCAAAACAAACTTTGTAAATTTTACAATCAATTTTATTCACTACGACCGGTTTCGACGCATAGGCGACATCTTCAGGTGAAGATGTCGCCTATGCGTCGCCTATGCATCTCCCTGAAGATGTCGCCTATGCGTCGAAACCGGTCGTAGTGAATAAAATTGATTGTAAAAAGTATCTACGAATACTTTGAGAAGGAAAAGCTCCACGGCAGTCCCCTAATTCCATTGACGAGGGTGATGGAAAGAACTGCTGAAGCTTGCGGAATTAGTTCTAAATCAGTTGGGAGAATCCTGAAAGAAAAATGTTGACCATAATGGTGAGAATACACAAGCTGCTGTTTTAAGGACACCCGGTACAAAAAGGCCCAAGAGAAGTCAGAAAACTGCCATTGATAATTTCGACAAGGAAGTAATTCGCAGGCATATCTACAATTATTACAAGAAGAGGGAATACCCAACTGTTGGTATCGATGAAAGAGGCAGATCTTTTTGAAGGTGGACGGACAAGCCTTCAAATAGTCTTGAGGATAATTGGATTCAAATGGAAAACGTTTTCTGGCAACAGAAAAATTTTTATGGAAAAAGGAGATATTGTGGCTTGGAGGGGAAAGTTCTTGAGAGAGATAAGCTAAGTTGATTTAAATGCTGTAGTTTGGCTAGATGAGACATGGGTGAATGCATAACATTCAAAGAGTGAGATTTGGACGGATGCAACCGTGAAAGGATCGATGCCAGCTCCTGTTGGCAAGGGCTACAGATTAATTCTTCTTCACGCGGGGACATCTGAAGGTTTTGAGCCAAACACCACACATTTATTTAAGGTAAGCAAAAATTCTGGGGATTACCATTGTGCAATTACAAATGAGACCTTCAAAAATTGGTTCATCAACCAACTGTTGCCGAACATAAAGCTGCAAAGTTGTATTGTGATGGACAACAGATTACCACAGCATAAGGATAAATAAATCACCCACATGCAAGTGGCTAAAAAAGACATAATAGACTGATTACAGAAGCAAAATGCTACCGAGATAGTGCAAGGAATGAACAAAATGGAATTATTAAACTTATGTAAGTTTTACTAACCTCACTTCCCCGTGAATGAAATAGACGAGATAGCTAAAGAAAATGGGCATAAGGTGCTTAGGATCCCCCCACATCATTGCCATTACAGTGCCATTGAACTGATTTGGGCTCAGGTGAAAGCATACATAGCCGAACGAAATAAAACATTTAAAATTAGTGATGTAATAACATTGACTCAAGGGCTATTTCTGAGGTGAATGCCTCGAGGTGGAAAAAAGTGGTCCTCAATATTTCACGGGTGATTGAAGAGGCTATCAAGACTGACTGCATTGTGGGAACAATTGTGGAGAGACTAATCAAAATCTGAATGGTGGCAGTGATAGCAGCTCCTAAAATGAGATCACAGACAACCATTTCGGCTCTTCAGTGGATTCAGATATAGCTTTGCCAACGAAACGGTATTAATTTTGCTTTATACTATGTAATGCAATTCTTTAAGTGAATTTATTTTCCCCCACATAAACACTTACTGACTGATTTTCCACTTTCCATACCAGATCAGTGCGAGAGTCCACACCGATGGAACTCAATGGGGTATTTCCTTTATTGTGATGTGTATGTTCCTTGCACCGGAGTAACTAAATCAAGGAGTCAAGGAAAATATTCCAAGAAAATTTTATTTTCCGGAAGGAAGGAATTATCCTATGTTGTTTTTAAAAAGGAAATAGAATGGCTAGAAGGAAAATTGTTTGAAACAATAAATATCAAATCGGAAACAGCAATTGGTTAACCAGAGTCATTTCTATGATTTTCTTAATGTTTTTCTTCCTCCTCTGGCATTTAAATTAGCAGCATATTTGTATATTTGCTTCAATTATTTGTATCGGTTATGGTTGGCAACAACGAAGGATTAAAGATTAGGCACCTTAAGAAGACGTTTCGACGAAATGGATACGGAGAACGGGACATAACGTTGGCCCTGAAAAGGACCTTTAAGCAAGTAGATTTGAAGACGCAGACAGCAAAGGAAAAACCTTCCTCAAGAGCTTACTTGCCATACGTCTCCTCGATATCTGGCAAAATATCGAGGATTTTAGCCAGACATAACATAGACACCATTCACCGACCGCCACCCAAACTGAAGGAGCTCATAGTCAGAGCAAAGGACCCTATTGGCCTGAAGACATCAGGAGTTTACCGCGTTCCGTGTGAATGCGGTGAAGTGTACGTGGGTGAGACAAGTCGGACGGTGGAGACGCGAATCAAGGAACACCAGCGTCACCTTAGATTGGGCCAACCGGAAAAATCGGCTGTTGCAGAGCACAGCATCATGATGGACCATGCCTTCCATTTTGAGAAGACAAAAATAATTGCCCGCTCATCTGGCTATTGGGACCGGCTCATCAAGGAGGCCATCGAGATCCGGAGAGAAAGACGAAACTTTAACCGTGACGCCGGTTACAACCTGAGTCACACGTGGAAACCTATCATCAAGATTATGGGAGAGTCAAGACCACCGGATGATACATAATTTTCCCGCCAAAATTTCGGACCTTACCTACCCATAGGGTATATATTGATGACCACTTCCAGTCAAGGCACTCACCTCTGCCCTGAGGACGATGCTCGACTCGAGCATCGAAACGTCGGCCGCCATGGACCTAACTACCCGGTGCAAACCCCGAAAGATCCCTGATATAAATCTTCGCCGGGAAAGCCTGAAATCATTCTAACATTTATATTTTAACTTTAAATTTCCCTTCCCAAAATAAAGCTAGATATTTATCAGATATAAAAATAATAGGGATTAACAATCTTATTCCACAATTGCTGGTCATCAAACGAATTATTATTCAGAATAAAAAAAATGATTTGTAAATTGTGGTTTTTCCTTTCTTAAAGTCTATATAAAAACTCGAAAACCCATGAACCCGCATCTCTGGACTTTTACTTTCAATAATTAAGTTAAAATTAGCAACATTCTCACGAAAATACCTCAGACTTTTGAAAGACTTTTTTCAAAAATATTTGCGACTTTTTAGGTGACTTTTTTCGCAAAATTGAAGACTTTTTTTCCGCGCTCTAGTCATGATTGATGTGGTAAAAACTGTTAACTTCATCTAATCTCGGGGTCTAATTCACAGACAATTTCAAGAATTTTTGAAAGAAACAAATGCTGAATATGTCGACATTACATATTTCTGTAATGTTCGTTGGCTCAGAAGAGGCAAAATGTTGAAAAGCGTGTTTCATTTGTGGAAGGAAATTGTAACATTCATGCAAAGTAAGGATAAAGCTGTCCTACATTTCGCTGATGAAATATGGTTGAGTGATTTGGATTTTCTTACCAATATTTCATCAAATCTAAATGACAAATAAGAAGCTACAAGGGAAAGATAATTTGGTTCATGAATTATTTGATGCTCTAAAAGCATTTGATATGAAACTGGACTTGTGGATCAATCAGTTAAAAAAATATGTTACCACTCATTTTCCTCATTTGTCGTCTTGCCCGATTTCAAACATGGACAAATATGTTTCTGCAATTCAAGACTTAAAAATGCATTTCTGTTTGAGGCTTTCGCAGCGCTGTTGTGCTGGTGTCTCCATGTTTTTCGGGCAAAGCTGCGTCAGTGTATCTTTACGGTGACGTCTTCATGCCACATCTTCAGATCAGAATCAGATCAGAATGCAGGCCACATCTTCAGATCAAGTCCGAATGACTTCGGACTTGATCTGAAGATGTGGCCTGCATTGGCTACGAAACGTCATCGTAAAGATACACTGATGCAGCTTTGCCCGAAAAACATGGAGACACCACTTAAAAATGCAGTTCAACTCCCGTTTTATCGATTTCCAGAAAAATGAAAAATGCATGAATTTGTTTGCTCACCCATTCAGTGTTTCTGTCGAAAATGTTCCTGAAGAATTTCAGATGGAATTGATAGAATTACAGTGCAATTCTATTTTGAAAGAGAAATTTTGTTATTCGGGTCTGCTGGACTTTTATTCGAAATGTCTCCATTACAGATTTTCCCAAAACTGAGATAATGCACTGAAATGACATCACATTTTGGGACTACATATCTGTGCGAGCAATTATTTGCTCGAATGAAAATCGTGAAATCCAAGACAAGAACCAGAATCACTGATGCTCACCTTGAAAACAGCTTGAGAATAGCAACGACCACAATTGGGGCAGATATTGACTAATTAGTGAAGACTAAGCTATGCCAAACATCTCATTGATTGAATTTTATTAATGTAGGTAATTTTATGTTTTTAGTCTTATTAAAATTATATATTAACCGCAATTATTGTTTTTTAATTATACATATTTATAATGAAATAATCCTGCTTGCCACACTTCTTGAGACATTATGATGTCAGATGGTCACCAAAATTCTTACCTAGAAACGACAACAGTGGAAAGAATGTAACTACATAGCAGTATGTAAGTAATAAAAAAATTAAACAATAATATGTGGGTATGTTTTCCTTGCGTTGTGGGCCGCTGAACTCAAATAAAAATATTTTCGGCCCTTGCTCCAAAAACGTTGAAGACCCCTGATTTAAGTGATATTTTTTCACGAAATGGTGCGAAATTGACTTGGTTCCACGAATATGAGTGTTTTTACCCTTATTTCACGAATTACGTGCAAAATTTTAGACTTTCCCATGGTAAAAAAACCTTTGCAAGGATCCGTTTACTGTGAAAAATATTTTATGGTGGTTTTGTATGAAATTCGGCCATCAATTTTTATAAAAAGCCACCTTAACAATCCGATCGAAGTTCCGATCCTCTCTTCGTACGATGCACTAAGTTACTTTTCATTGATGTGACAATGTGTTTTAAAACTCTTTTGGGCACAATGCAACACAACTTCAGGTTGTGGAAAAAAAACAAGGAAGTGTGAAGTCTACCTCACCACTACCACCAGGGTAAGGTTACAATTTGAATCGACTGAAATAACAGCTCCTGTTGTTTCCTTATAGCATCGGCCATATCAACCCAGTGTTGGCTGCAGACGCCCACCCCTCCCCCACAAGTGGAAGCCACCTGGGTAAAATCGAAGCTGGGCGAAGGCAGATAATTGCAGATAAGGCAAAGGAGCGATCCTCTCGGGTTACTCCCTTCTCTTTCTTGCTGAATGAGTCTCGCTCAGATTAATTTCGTCGTTTACAGGAATACAGAACGAAGAATTTTTATGTAAGATCCATGCCATCAGTTCTCTCTATTGAGTGAATGCCTTTTTCACTAACTCTATACAAAAATTCATAGATGATGACCATTTTCTTCCACGAGAAACACTCAAATAGTTTAACTGCTCTACCTGCTATCATCATTGTCATCAAACTTTAATGATTAACTTCACCTTTCAACCTTATGACCCTCCCTCTGGGAAGTATATGTAAAGCCACTCATGCATGCTTCTGTGTACCCTCGATAATGAAAATATATCATAGAAAGCAGTTGGGTCTTGACCAAAATTCATGGAATATAAAAAAGTTATTTATTAATTAGGTTTTGGAAGAGTTTTCCTCCATCCTACTCTTACATATTTCATTCCAGCATTACAATGGGTTCACAATACTATGAAGATTCTTTCTCTATACTATGATATCAGCTTAGTGAAGATGGTGAAGAAGTCTATTATGATCAGAAACTTGTGCATACCTTTAATTTCTTATGTTTACCAGTTTTATTGTCTTCAACTTACTGTTTTGGTCCTCTTCGATACTTTGCACAGAAATGAGGCTATAAGCCCCAAGGGATTATGTTAGCTCAGCAAAGAATTTATCTAATCTATTTCTAATGGCATTTACTAGAATTAATAACTGACATGATTTTGAAATAATTCAGGATTGAAGTTAGGAATCATTTGAAGAGATGTCAATGATTTATTTTGTGAACGTTTCACAAAAGACGTTATTCTGGGTTCTGGAAATCATACAGAGGTGGAGTAACTATAGCAGATGATCTTAGGACCATCCTGCTTTTTTTCCTGGACTTTAAATTCAACAAATGACTCTCAATTAGTTTGTGACAAGTTTAGTTTGTGCATTGCTGAGATGGCCTAATGATAGTCGACAAGTGACAGATCAGAGGACAGAAGGTACAGAATACTGATCCTGAGAAGTCAACATGTTTTTATGACATCACATAATTGAAATAAGTGTGTAAATTAATTTATACCATCAATTATTCATTATTCCTAGAAGTTCATATCCAAATTATGAACGTATAAAATTGAATTCATATGCCTTTTTTGTCATAAACCCTTGGTGACATCTGGTAATACAATGGCTCACTTCACCGTAAAATTCTCCTTATGGACAGACTTTTATGATAGAAAAATATTATACAGCAAGTTATACCAGTTATTAGATTATAGATTTAGATTAGATAGATTAGATTAGATAGAATTATATACCAGTAGTTAGAAATATCTACCTCAACAAATGTTCCCACATCACTCTGTGATTACTAAATATGTTTTATAGTAAAAAACAAATGAAATCCCCCTCATTATACCCAAAAGGGGATTTGGGGCAAATAAATTTGTTAATAATCAGATAGCGATTTGCAGAAAATAAATGAACCTTGTAGTTAATTAACCACATGTCGAATCGAGCCACAGGTATCTTCAAACATTCATAAAAGTTATACTTAAATAATTAATGACTTACATTTATAGTCAAAAAGATTTCCAAGCACAGATTGTGCAGCTTTGTACAAGCACAGCTTTAACAGCGTTTCCAGCACTCGATAAACTGCCTCCTCTTGATGTTTTGCCAGAGCCTGCCCGACAACGGTATCTATCCTATTTTCTATGGCTTTTTTAAACTTTGGATTGTCTCTGCCTATATTTGCCTGAAAGTAAAAAAATCTACAATAAATTTCAAATAAATACATACATTAGTAGTTATCACATGAAAACCAAAACTCGCATAAGGATGGCTAAAAGATCAATATCAGAAGGGGGTTGGTTCAGCCTCAAAAATATTGTGAAGTACACACTAAGTTGGAAGCTTCAGTGAAAATAATGTCCAAGGAAAAATATAATCTTGAGAATTTTCTCTCAAACTATTACTGAAGAACTAAAACTTTTGAATAAAATTGAACTGGTAAGCATAAAATATGGCTATTTAACTTCCAAGTTATCAAACATGTTAACAATGGTTTGAATTAGGTATCGATGGGGCCCTGAAATTTTTGGGTCGGGTCTTTTCAAATCTCAGGTCAAAATCGGGTCGGGTCAAAAATCGCGAGAATTTAATACATCGCGAAAAATATTTTAGTTTTCTCTCTTCTAACATCTATTGTCTTTGGAAAATTTACAAACCTTTTTTGGTACTTATTTGAGACAGAACTCTCAAAATATAACATATGTCATACATTTTATGTCACAAAAGGTCGTAAAATATAATCCAGTGAATATTTCCTATGTAAATGGCGATCCTGATTCAGCACTTTCTCATGTCAGCGATCATAGATTTCACGTAATTTCCGCCCAGTTAAGTAAAGGTTAAGAGCCATTTCGGAAGTGAAATTTCCTAATAACCCCCTGAGTTAATGAATTATGCTCTTGTACACATAGCCAATGCAGAAGAACCGAGAATAAAACTACAGTTCGTAAAACCTCGAAATATGGCATCGAAAACACACAAAAATTGTCAAATTGGTCATTTTCAAACACTATTCATCAAATTGGTCAAAAAATGGAACAAAACATTTATTTTGTTCCATTATTTATAGCTTAATACAATGAAGTGGTAAGTTGATTACTGAATTCACTGTTTGTACACATTTCAATTCTTATGTTGAGATCTACACTTATGCAGTAGTACACCATATAGGTCCAGATTGGTTACAAGTTTCCTATAAGAGACCTTCATAAATATCATATTTTTATGGGCTTCTGCATGATTTTTTTAAGAAAAATAAGCGTTAATTAGTAGAATGTGACCTGACCCAAGGCCCTAGGGTCAAAAAAAATACCCGTCCCGAAACTAAAAAGTCTCACCCGGCTACCCCTAGTTTGAATCATTCTTAAAGTTAGAAAATGCAATGCATTTTTCCCTGTTCTTACACAGCCATCAAATGAAATACATATATGTACATACTTGAATATAAGTCGAGTAATTTCTTCCTTTTTTGGTCAATAAAACCTACCATCGGCTAATAACTGAGCCCCTTAAGTGACTTCTTTTGGGGTCAATATTTCTGTGTATCGGTTGCATATAACCATTTGTATCTCAATTACTGATATTTCACAGACAATATTCACCGAGAAATGCATTATATTTACGTTCCAAGTTTTTTACTAGGACCTACCACTGACAAATGCCCTTTGTACTTCCTTTGCGGAACTGCTTTGCGATATTAATATGTACTTTCCATGAGGCCAGCTTGCTGTCAGTGAAAGTAACTTCGAGAAAGATAAACTTAATAATGAAATGAAACGAAAACATGTCGACTTTAGGTCATGAAATCTGGAAGAGCCTATGTTCTATGCTTCCCAATACACCACACACTCTGACAGCCAGCTGAATCAGTTAATACTAGCCACTAACTTCATGGATCCTGTTATTTAAATTTGTCTGAGCCCCAAATATTTGGAGATATCCTTCTCTTCTAGCAATTATTGAAATTTTCATAACCATGGTGAATTTTTACAGAAGTCAAAAAGGCAGCTTATCAGAGTATGAGATGCAAAAAATGTTGGCAGAATCACTAATATCTTCTCCTTCTAATCTAATTTCCCTTTCTTTATCCCCTTCAGCAGATGTTAAGCTATCTGATCATACACAAAATCACTCATCTGGTATCTAAGATATTAGAATACAGACAAAATCACTCTCCTGAGTTAATACTTCATTTCATGGCAATATTTTGCATCACTAGCATACATCACATCTCTCGTCACTGACCTATAGTTTTTCTTCCAGCACTACCAATGGTTGTGCTGTTACTACTACGGGCAAGATAGCCAAGGTGAATGGTGCGGAAGATGATGATGTGCAGGAGAGATAGTGGATAGCAGAAAAGAACAGAATTTGTAATTGAATTGCACTTGAAGGTATTACATAGACATACACCTCCATTGAATGTATCCTCTCTAAGGAGAGACATTTAAATAAATTCCACAACCCAAAAAAGACAAAATTTCAAGTTCTTCCTTATCTCCCCAAGGAATCACATGCACTTTGATTTGATTTCCAGATAATCAGAGGGTTATAATCAAAGAACTGAGCTTTTCCCACTCATCACCACACTTCCATCACACAAACATGCTAATTTCCTCCTTTCCATCCATATTTCCTCCTAACCAATAAGACAGTAATGGAAAGCATGATTTTGAAAGGCTAGGGGAACATTGGTTTAAATAAAACAGAAGGTTAATAAACTACATTTAAGTGATTTCAAACACAAAAACCTTTACATAAGAGTATTTAGCTCAAAAAGATAATGGATACTTACTAGTTCCACAGAAATTTGTTGATCAGCAAACCATTCACTTAATATGCATTGACCCCAGAGAAATGATAGAGGAACTGCATCTTCAAAAGGAGGATCAGCTAACTCTAAAACTAGATTTTTCACCTGAACTAGAGATGCCTCACCCCGACACAGTATAACCTCTCTAATCAAAGACTTCAATGATGTACGAATAAATCTACGAACAGCAGGTTGAGTTCTGTAAACTTTATGAAGTATATCAATACTTTTTTGCACACTTTCACCACCCCGCCACATGGCCTCTGCCTATTCAAGACAAAAAAAGTCAAATCAGTTCACAGTACAAAGGAATTAGATGCAAAAATAACTTTAGCAGTAGTCATTCATTACCAAAATTCACCTGGATTTGCAAATTACTTTTTTCATTAAGAATTTTATGCATTCAAAAAAGTCAAATTGTAACAGATAAGAAAACAAATGTAGTTGAATGACCTCTCCGTGGGATCTCCAACAGGTCAGAAACTCCAGTTGTTTCAAGGTTTCAATGACTGACTTGTCCAGCATCCTCAGGCCTACAGAGTGACAATGTATGAGTTTACCTTCGCAGTGTTGTTAGAAACTGAGTTCCTGACCTGATAGAGATCTGGAGAAAACTTGGCCAGGAGCATATGCCATGAAAGACCAATTCCACCACTGTCATTTACATGCAATACATTTCAAGAAGTTTTTTTATATTTGACTGGTGGAAAATAAATATGTACATTCCAAGAACACTAAAGTTACAAATCATTATATTTTGAGCAAGAAATATAGTTCTTAGGGGGTGATTAACAGAAACGGATGTTAGCAAACACAAGTACACTAATATAAATGCAAATTTACATAGAGCTACCTCCTCAACTGCCTACCTACCTCTATGTACCAGGATTCATAACATAGTTTCATTTATTGTAATTGAACTAGCATACGGTAAACTTCTCAAAGATATAAATCAAGTAAGTCATTATTTCTTTCATTTGAAAATGTTATGCCTACATTCAAAATAACAACCAGTGATATTTAAGTCCACCAGTGCACAAAGAGAATCGATTCCATGAGACAACCCACCAGGAAAATGTGCGACGAAACTAGTCATAAATTGTCCCTGCTACCAAAATATTGATAAAAGAGCATCAGAGTTACGTCAGGTATTTATACACAAAACTTCTAGTCATTGAGATGGGCATAAGATCTAAGGTTGCAGCAGCCCACATGATTATGAGCAATTCAGGAGGAAATCCAATTGCTTGACCTAGCATGAACTATACCTGAGCTATAACTTGGCCATCCTTTAATCCTTAAAAATTGAAGTACAGCTACATAAATGGGTAAAAACATAAGAAAAATAGAATGCCACTCATCTCAATGGTAGTGTATTAATAACTTTTAATATTCAGTATAATTCCAAAGACAAAAAAGAAGAATCCAATGAGGTAAGTCTGTATTTAGTTGGGAGACAAATTTTACTTGTTAGAAAGTTTGCCTTCAAAGCCATAACAGTATTACTTAATCTATAAAAATATGGTATCAACATTTAGACAAGTAGGATGCACGTGTTCCATATACTAGCTTTTACCATAAATTATCACTGGATTTTCCATCAAAATGATGAAAAGATAATGAATAAGTATCTACTAAGATTATGATATGAATGTTTTGTACCTTAATGCTCCTTGACATGCTTAATGCATATGTGTAATGCAAACAGTTCAAAATGTAAACTATTACATATTATAAGTGTTTCTGCAAGGGTTTGTCTGTTTGTGTTAAATGCTTTGTAAGGGTCCCCATTTCCTCTGTACCTTGACAATGTTCTACGTCTCTAGAAGTACCAACAGAACAATAAATCTAAATCCCATCTACCAACTATGATAATAAGTGGTACCTGATCTAAATTACAGATACAATACTTAATAATTAGCCTATTTTGACATGACAAGCTTTCCATGAATTTGCAAGATTAGGAATATGTGTTGCAGCAGCTACCGTGCGATCATACTGTATAGATTATTATGCCAAAGATCAATGCTCACAGTTATTGGAATGCTTTATCACTTCCGACATTGCCATTCTTGATTAATATAAATTTCAAAAGTGAATTATAAAACGGTGAACCAACCTTGAATACTTTCAACTCCTCTTTACATTTCTCATCACAGCTATCGCCAACGTCAGCCAGGGAAATAACAGTTTCAACGCCAGCTTTATTCCCAGCTTTCGCCAAGACACAAGCTGTTTTCACGAGAGTTTCTGGAGATAGACGAACTTCCTTTGAACGACAATCGTTTAAAATTGAATGTAATTGGGGTGATGCCAAATGTTCACAGACATAATCGTCCTCTGACGAATACGCGAAACCCGGCACTTCTCCGGTTTGGATTACATTATTCGACTGAGGCACTTCGACGTCGCCTTTGCGTTTAGATTCATTTATCGACTTCCATTTATTCATTTTCTCAATCATTAGGTTGTCGATAAAATTATCCAGTGCATCAGTATCACGAACACTAACAACTGACCGATTACCTTCGGCGACTTGGGCACAAATTCGTTGTGACGAATTACTAACAAACAAGGTCCTGATAGCCCACTTCATCACTAACGGAGGAAAAATGGAGCTTCTGTACATTATTATACCTGAAAAATTACCATTCAGCATGACTGGTCGCACTAATTCAAGAAGCATATCACACAGTTAATCGCCTGATGAAATACGACATAGACATGATTATAAAAGGAAGTAATTTTGAAATACCGGTTACGCCAATTGAATTCACTCCAAGTTTACGCAGTTTACGCACATCACAAAACTCTTCAAACACAAAATGCGCAAAAACAAATCACGCGCTATCAGGTGTTATCACCATGGCGCTAAATTTAATTTCACGCTATCTCTGAGACACAGTCTAAACTACTTTGTTTAGACTGTGTCTGAGACATCATTAGGAAATAGATGGTTGATACTGAATTTGCTTTACTTAATGCTCTTTTAAAGAAAACTTATCAAAAAAAGCTCTCCGAACAATGTGCGGAAAATCACTGTTTGTGTGATAAAGAAGCAATTGAATTAAATTATCCATCGGCAGAATTGATTCGTTGTAAATTACTCTTCATGCAAAATATTTTTACATAAAGAATCGGCAACACTAAAACTATTAGGATTTTGAAATAGTGAACTATATAAAGTATGCATTACGTCATTAAGAACACTTCTATTTATATATGCTATCGATCGCCAATATTATTCTCACAATAACAAGTCAAAAGTCTTTTGTGCAAAACATTTATAGCACCATATAGGATGAATTAAATTCATAGAAAAGTACACAATTTACCAATTTGCCTTTAAGTAATGGGTAAGAAGCTTTATATATCAAGGGAAATGAGGAAATTGGTCTTTAAGGCTCCTATATCCCACATATTGCACAATGTATCTCAGGACGTTTCACTGTCTCCAATGGATCAATTTAAATATCTCAAAAGTATCTGAGACATCTTTGATACATAATTACGATACAATGCTTTTTTAGGCTCAGAGGCCATACAGAATATATTCATGCATATGCATATACTTGTGTTTTTTCAAGTTTTACACTAACACATTATGCATAATAGTACTCGCGCACACAGACAAACATCCCTCTATATAATATATTGTGGCAATTCCCAGAAGCAGTCAATGATGCCTTTGGAACAAGGGTAAATAATTTGTTGCAGCTTTACAAACTTAGGCTGAACCATAAGAAACCAAAGCAAGTTTATTTAATATGCATTTAGGTAATGGAACATAACCCAGTAACTGCATATAGGTACACTGTTATATATATAAGTTGTGTCCTTTTATTTCTCATGATATTCAACTCTATTACGATGGATGAAGGACGGATTATATATATTCTGTTGTATTTTAATTAATATACATTTCGTTTATATTTACAGAGCAAAGGATCGCCTGTAGTTCAGTTGAAGAAACCATAGCTATGTAAAATGTTCCCATTTTATAAAAAAAGCTAGACCTAGGTATTTAATTTTAAAAAGGTGTTGTTAGCAAAACCAGCGGGTCTTTGGATGTCACCAGTAGGTTTTTTAATTTGGTTTGTGGTACAGGAATGGTGTCGATTCCATGTCCCTTGAGGATTCTTGCAATCTTCCTGGATATGTACAAAATTAAAGGGAGTCTCCAATAGCCGTAAACAATTGGCACCACTCGTCAGAGATCACAAAATTTGCTGTGTTGGTTTGCTGGGATGGGATTTCCACAGCAGAGACCAACCCCAGCCTCTCCACCAGAATACCCTCCTGTGATAGTTTACGGGAAGGATGCTTCCACACCAGTGACCAACACAGCCACAATCACACAACCCAGATAGGATCCTTTGCTAGGCTAATGGGACCCCGCTAAGGATACTTAGGCTATAACCTGGGATCCTTCGTAAGGCTAATGAGACCCTAATAAAGGTACCTGGTTATTAACACAACCACACACACACACTCACAAACACTCAAAATCACTCAATCACACACACAAATGGGCCAAACTTCTGGGAGAAACTGCTCCAAGAGAGCGTGGTAATAATCTTTCAAGCAAGAACGGACGAGGGTGAGAGACGAATACGCATATTTCGGCTACAAAGTAGCCCTCTTCAGCGATTCGAAGGAAAGGCGTCACAACAACCCAAGGTTGAAGTGAGGAATGGTGATGACATCAAAGATGATATGAGGAGGGGGGGGGAAGGGGGGAACATGATGTCAGCTAAAGCGGGGGAAGGGAGGCCAGCATAAACAAAAGGCGAAAAGCAACAACCATAAAAGGGGGGTCAGTAACGGACATAAAGAAGGATTTTGGGGGGAAGAGGGGAGGCTGAGGGGGGGAGCTCCACTTCACCCTTGCGTTGTTGTGACGCCTTTCCTTCGAATCACTGAAGAGGGCTACTTTGTAGCCATAATACGCATATTCGTCCGTTCTTGCTTGCAAGATTATTACCACGCTCTCTTGGTGCAGTTTCTCCAAGAAACCTCTTGAAGAACATGTTGCTGGTGCAGGAGAATTGAAACCATCAGAGGCTTGTGAATCTGTTGTTTATTTAATTTTTTACAGAAAAATCACATTATTGCTTTTCATATTTCAAATTAAAACCAGCCACAAGTTTATTAATTATTGGCTTTGACAGTATTAAGAAAATTGTTTATTTCTCAAGTCAGAATGTGAACGAGTTACGTCTGATTGTCTGAAGGGATGGGGAGTAGGGGCATTAGTTGGTTGATTGTGGGAAGCTTATATGTATTTAATTCAGGGGGTAATTTAATCTGGGAGGTATTCCATACCCCCCAGACTCCCCAGTAGCTCCTCCTTGACAAGCTCTTAGAATTGCCCCTGTGTATATCCATCAAGTAATTGTCTAGGAATCAGAATTTCTTGGTGGTGCAGCAGCCTAAGAAGCCAAGATGCTTGGTTCCTCATTCAGCAAACATTTTTCCTCTAGCAGGGGTGGCATGAGAAAATTTTTACTACATTTTCCTGCTCAAATGGATGAGAATTTTTTATGTATAAATGTGCATTTGTCATTTCCCATTGCATTTTAATATCATTCATAAATGCATAATTTTCAAATATCTATATATTTTTAAAACGATTTTCTCTCTATGACATAAATTTGGCGCCCCTAATTAAGGGACCAAACCCTGGGTGGTCACATTGGTCTCACAGGTCTTAGACCTCCCTTGTCCTCAATGCATTATTTGGCATTCATCACTGCATGTTAACAATCTTGCATCCACATATGTACTCATAAAATAAAAATGAACACATTAATAAGCAGCAAATAACTAAACATCTATTAAATATGTCACCAGGGATTGCTAAGCTCTCACAAAACCATGTGATGCCTGAAGAAACACTAGGTTCCACCTTGCCATCATTAACATTAGATCTTGCGACTAGAATTACCAGTTCACTGATTTCAATGTAAGTGTTGAATGAAGGAAAAAAAATTAAATACTTTGCACAAACCTCCATAAAAAAATTGATTTATTGAGTCAACATGTTTCACTGCACTGCAGCATCATCAGGACTGTGTTGAATGCTTTTTTTTAACAACTCACAACTTCTGACTACACAATCCATTGAAGAATAGAAAAATTAGTTTATTTTTTGTTTAATCCTTATCACTTAAGTTTTGCCTCCTCTTCATCAGTTTTGAACTCTGAATTCAGGATTCAAATCCCAAAAATTTCAGGACTTAGAACATATGTCAATAGTAACACTTTATATTTAAGTGTCAAGATTACTTAGCACTGCCTAAACATGCCTGCTGAAAGGAAACGATTACAATGCTATCCCATAAGACAATTAGAAATTTGTAATTGAGGAAAAAGGTGTTAAGCATATGCATATCAATTACACATATGTCTTTAGAGGTTATTTCAGCCTGTAATAGTGTAGGAAAATTATGGGAGGTAACAACTATATGAGTAGCCTCTGAAGTTATTTTCATCTTCAGGTAGAAATTCAAAATCACGGTTGTACTATTACAGGTACCCAAAGCAATAGGTTATTGATTCTCAAATTCTGCAAATTTACAGCTAGATGAAGTACAAGATAGTCAATATTCATCCATTTGTGTTTTTATGCCTCAATATCCACAGTCATCTACCCACTAAGCACACAGACATCCACTGGACATCTAGGAAATGTTTATAAATATCACAGGGGACTTTTGAACAGTCTGTATTTTAGCCAAAAGGAAAAATGATGCATGTTTGCGCAAGAGAAAAAACAACTGCCAATTGACAACCTTTAAGTCTCAACTGCAAACACTTGAAGGATACATTTAAGACAATTAAAAGGAATTATAAAGTGATCATTTAATTTGTTTTAATTAACATCTCATGGTCTCCCCTTAAAAAGTTTGAATTAAAAATTAATAGATATGAAGTAGAATAGGTGTGATGATCCAACTTGAAAGTTTATCCTGGTGACATTTTCATTTGGATTCATGCGACATAAAAATCGCTGTATTCAGAGTACATTAAGGCAAAATTAACAATTTTCTATTCGTAACAAAGTCAGAATACCTTAAAAATAGAGGGTAGTATTTATAATTATCAATAAATATGAATAAATCATCATAGTATGATAATCCAAACACCATGTAAAATGCAGTTTTATTGCTCCATTAATGATTTGTACATGATAGTGACACAGTGGATGATGAATTAAGGACTCACACAATTTTTTTCCAAGTTCCTGGTTTGCAGTTCATGTCTTCACTTTCTGAAAGTGTGCCTCATCATAATATGTTTATAAAGCTTCCATCAATCACAGTACAGCCCATAAACCATTGCAACAGCTCTAACACACATATTTTCACATGAATAAGTAGCAAAAGCGTCTCTATCAGCATCCCACAAGAAACATGAATCAATGTGGATTCCTTGCTGTAGTTTTTCCACAATATAAACTCTAGTCACAATTTTATATCTGAAATGAAACCATCCACTTTTATGCATAGCAATAATTGATTATGAATTTTAAAATTGATTTTGAATTCAATTTCTAACCAATATCTTCCTTTTTCAACATATTATTTTACAGGTTAAACCTCTTATAATTTCCAATCATCCCGGTCAAGTCAAATGATTTTTAATGGCAAATTTCACCGTCTTTGGTGGCTCTTATAATTTCATCAACCCAGAGAAAAAAGTACTTGATGATACAACAAATATTTTCCACTGCATATCAATAAAATAATATTTTTGTAAAACTATCACATATTGAGTAAATATGTATGTATTGCACTATTTTGTATCTTCTGTATTTATTATAGCAGGATAAAAACAAAATTTTTGAAACCAATAACTGCCATGCGAGAGGTAGGAAAACATGACTATGCTATCATGATGATCAAATTAGCATTTAAAAGGCAATTTTTTCAAGAAGGTATATAAAAGAATGCTTTTGGATAAGCACAGAAAGAGAGACCTAAGAAATGTCCATGGCAGAAGCAGTTAACTTTTCAATAAACATTTTGATACACATGCTCATAATACCAACTCACCTGTCAAATTCCAATGCCTTGACCTGGGAACGGATATCTTCAGCCATTGCCCTACTCAGTTTTTTGCATACGTCTGGGTCATATTTCTTCAACAAAGATATTTCCCTTTCCAAAGTTTCCTTAATTATCTTAGTAGCCAAGTCCCGGTTGAATGGGCATTTTGATTCCAATCTATAAGTGTTTAAGTATCGGATCTTTACAAGAGAAAAGAATTTCCATATTAATAGAGTATAGATCTTTATAAAGCAAGCTGGGAGCTTGTAAAAGTTTGCACATGATAAATGAATATGGAGTGCCTAAAGATATTAAATGACAGTTAAAGTTATGTCACAGCTATATGAAATTTATATGACAGTTAATTTGTATGACAGTTAAAGTATCAAAATTATGGGTTCAAATTAGCCTTTTGTAACAATCATGCCTATTGGTAAACAAAATCACTCATTTTCACAGGAATAGCCTTTTGGATATGTCATAAATTTCATTCGCCTTATGTTCACAATTTTTCATGCATATAATAATAGTTTTAAAAGTGAGTTGCACTCCTAGTAAATATCAGCAAGCTGGCCACATCAGACAGATTTTTTTTTGAAAAAGGGAATAACATAACTGTTTATTTTCATTTTTACACTGTATAAGTGTGTTAGACTGTTGTCTCTGATTCTTGTCTCAACTTTAGTACATTTAGTGTGTTTATGTATTCATTTTTACACTGTATTAATGTGTTACACTGTTGTCTCTGATTCTTGTTTCAATTCTTTGCATGATATTATTACCAGAAATTTCTATTATAATGAAAATGTACTCCATACCTATTGTATCTATTTTTGTGTGCTTCTGTATTTTAATATGACAGCTGACTGTGATTTTTGTACTTTTACATGCAAAAGGGCTTTGCCCGTAAATAAAATTATTATTATTATTACAGAAGAGGTAGTGGTTTTGCTTACCATTTTTTTCATCAATACACAATTTTGATAAATGTTTGCATTAATAATTAGAGTTTCCCAACAAATCCAATGAATGAGGATAGTTATGCTTATTATTTCAATAAATTGTACCTAATCATATGAACATAATATGGACAAATGAGTAGCTAATACAGGACTCTTTGTTCATGCCAATGGAAAATTTATGACCTAAGGTTGAGCTAGCAAGCATAGTAGTGACGAGACTAATGAATCTAGCTCAAAAACCTTCCCTTCCACAAGAGCCTGAATTAATAGTTAACTGCATTCAGCATAGGTACTGATGATTCTAAAGGTATCATAATATGAAGGCTATGTTATGTCATATAAGGCTATATTATGTCATATATATCAGATTGTACGAATCCCAGAATAATAACATTTAAACTTGAATTTTTTGTTAAGCTTGAATTACATTTCCATTAAAAACAAAATATAGCCACAATATTATGCAAGCTCCTAGGCAAAGTGGAACATCAAAACCGACAACACAAAATCTCTGGTAAACATAAATTAATCAAATTTAACACAAGTGATAGCTCGGGCCAAGCATGCCTGAGAAAAGCAATAATATCCTTCACTAAGCCTGGGCTGCATCCTAAATACTAGATTACTTGCATGTTTTAATCAGCATGCAATATCTATTTTAATTTTTTTTCTGTCAATACATAACCAATTTAAATTTATCAGCCTCTTCCCCATTGAAATCAAAGTCCACAAAACCGCATGGTTCCTCATGAATGGAAATTAAAAATTTTATGTTTTACATGGCCAACATGGTATTAGAATTTTGTGAAAAAGTTCTAGGAAATGAAAATCAGTTAGAGAAATAGCTAAAATGTGATATTTCATGCCAATATCAAATCATGTCAACAATGGTGGGGATTACAGGGCATATGGTACCAAGCAATGTTATTCTCCTTTAGGTCCAAAGAAGCACTTAATGAAGACTTTAACTGATATAGAACTATTTCAATTATTATAGTCAACAATTCTGAAGTAATTTCAAAAATAAAATCACATCAATATCATAAATAAATACAAAAATGTACTATTTGTGACATGGACTACATTAGCCCCCCCCCCCCCTTACAAAATATCTCATGCACACTTTTATCTACTCAGAACCAGTAGGACACTTTCAATTCCACACATGAGTAATTAGAATTTGTTTGAATGAGCAAGTTTGAATCTTGATATTAGGTTATAAGCCCTAACCTGCATATTGAAGAACTATGGTAAAGTAAATTTAAGTATGCTCGTAAACCATGATGCAGCACATTAAATCTGTTCGCATGTTGGTAAAGATAACGCAACAAAATATTTTACACAAAGGGCAAGAAATATATAAGCTACAATAACGGATCCCGCTAAAAGACTCTCTTGGAAAATTTAAACGATGAAATTTAGATTAATAATCTTGTGATTTTAAAGTTAAAATTATCCAATTTTCCATAATTTTCAAAAGATCAGTACAAAGCGGAGGTGATTTCCCCTTGCTTTAGACACGAATCAATTTTCAAAAGCCTTAAGGTAAAAAGCGATTCATTAGTCAACACAAATTTATACTGCACTGAAGAAAGAATGGATTTGCATTCAACCATACATATGCGTTTGTACCCTCAGATACTTGCACATATAAACCCTAACTAATAAGTTTTGAGGAATATGATAATGTGGAATGCGGTAGCAAATAATTTTCTGTGGAATAATATAAAGTCATTTCTATCACCATATCTACTATTATCCACAAGATAAAGTCTAAGGCAGTTGATGTTATTCCTAAATTCCCAAGCTTAGATGACATGGGTAATTTCTACTTTCAGAAAATTTTTAAAGCTCCACATAATCCAATTTTTTCCACTCCATTTTTATACAAGTATCACTGAGTAGAAGATCAAGAAGAGCAATTTAAAACATTGAGCAAAAGATCAAGAAGAGCCTCGATATGCAATCATTTTCGCGAAATAGTTTTATCCTAGCGCATATGCAGCCTGCTGTACGATGTCGAGCTAAGTATCCTACCACACATGCACCACACATGCCAATCATATTCTGTTTGAAAGGTATTCGCCGATCATCGGATACTGGTTTTAAAGCGAGATTGGAAACCGCGAAGGTTTGCGAGAAATAAATACCCACCACGGAGCGGTTTGGTTTTGCTCCACCTTTTGGCATCGTCGACCGCAAGGCAGCAATACACTGGCTAACGGCGAAGGACAGCTTGTGGCTTCTTTCTCTTTTCATTTTTCTCTCCTCCCATCCCGCCCTCTACTACTCCTGTTGCTTTCGCGTTTTATGTATCGCGCTCCCGTGCGCCTGCCCCCCAATGAGGATACTGCTCTTTCTCATGCAGCACGACGTTTGTATCAGTGTTCCTTTGCGCATAACCTCCGTTTATCTTTCGTGCTGCGGGGAGTGGCTATGAAATTTACCTAGGGAGACTATCAAATGAAACAGCATACAAGAAAGTACTCCAAAGATAAATAGTCGCAGATGCCTGAAGAAAGATTTTCTGACAAAATTATCAAGTTAGGAGGGAGACTTGGTGATTTAGGAAGAGACTTAGGGCTTAACTATTGCTAGGAAGGAGAGATTAGGAAGTTACAATGAGGTAACTGAGATTAGTTTGTAGAGTAAAAGTATGAGGGATAGCGTTAGGATGGAGTGGGTCATGAAAGAATAAGAAATGAGTGTTCCGGTAATGGACATAAAATATGAAAGGAAAGCGCTTCGTTTGTTTGGCCATGCTCAGAGAATGGATGAAAGTCGAATAATTAAACATATGAGAGAGGAGTACATGGTGTGAGAGGAACGGGTAATCGGAGAAAGTCATGGGGTGAAAGAGACTCTTAAGGGTAGGAATGTTTTGAGTCTTATGGACAAAAGAGCGTGTATAAAGCAACGCATGAATGAAACAGAAGCGAAGGATATATATGCAAGGATAGAGAAATATGGAGGGCATTATTAAAATAGAGCCAGTTTTCTAAGACTAACACCGAGAAATCATCTCTTGTGCCTGTTTCTATCCCGATAGGGAAATGCGTGATGGTATGTATCAAGGAAGGAGACTTTAGCAATGGAGCTTTCTGATTAACGCGGCGATCCAAGAAACGTATATAGGTGGCTATTAGACTGCAAATTACGCGTAAATAACGCAAAACACAAGGAAAATCTATTACCATAAATAGTTTATCAAAAATCAATAAGATTCGCCAAGAAGAGCACTTTAATCACCGCACCAAATTCAGCGGATATTACGATTAAAGTCGCAAATATTCCAATTTTTAGGAGGTGGGTCTATAAGGTTTAACAGGTATGACTAGATAGAAATTCGTAAAAAAAGACGCAATTACTGCGTATTCGAAAAATTAAAATATAACTATAAATAATATGTGCGCACAGATGCAGTTTTTCTTCCCTGCCATCAAAAAAACCAAATCAGTTTAGGGTAAAGGTGAGATTTCGTCTCACCTTAACCCAGATTAGTAATAGCATAATAGAATCAAAAATATTCATAATTAAAAATAATGATGAATAGAGCCAAAAGAATGCCTATTTGGCAGAATTTTTTTTTCAATAAACCACCGCATGTGAGAACCAAAATAATATAGTTTTGCGCGTAAACAGGGGCGAATAGTCCAAAAAGATTACATTTTTGAAAGTACTACCTTTACGAGCAAGGTAATACAATCCATTACCAAAATCTACAATATCAAAATGTTTACTTACCTCCGAATTATCTGATTTTACTGGCTCTTCCTCCAACATTTATGGCTTAATTTATGGAATTTTGATATTTCTGTCTGGAGATATTTATTAAAAGCTCACTCAAGTTTATGAGCCATAACAATATTTTACATCACAATAAATATCTACCCCCAGACTCCAGCATAAACCTGCCCATGGATAAATTCATTGCTGGTACCAGGGCCCTCAGCCTTTCCCTCCGTCTCTGGAAATCGATTCTTTAGACGGCGAGTGGTACCGCCTGACACGACGTTAATCCTCTGTTTTAATAACAGGCTAACTACGCCGAAGACGATTTCGTGTATTTTTAATGAGAAAAACAACGGTTTTCGATGGGAAAGAGATAATCAAGAATGGGAAAGAGATTGCTCCTTGACAGTTTAGTGAAGTCGCCAGAGGAGAACCTTAAGTGGTTGGTTCTCGCTTTCGTCGAGTGTCAACATGGTCTACTCGCGCGGGAAAAACGATAAGAATAACAATAGATAGGTTTAAAAGAAGATATAAGTGCGTGATTTAAACAAAAAATGACATTTACGGGAAGCAAATTAGAGACGACTTTGCCTATAAGAGAAAAAGTGTTATCAAGTAAAGCAAGAAAAAGATTATATATTAATGGAATAAAAGCAGCTTCTACAGTTTCATGTATGACTAAATACCTTATTAACCTATGATGATATCGTTTTCGTATATTTTCAAGCACTTGAAGCGCTCGTGATGATATTTTTCCGCCAACCAACAAAAAACTAAAAACAGCACTTGATCTAGCCTCCACATTCATGACTGTCTAAACTCTCTCGTTACTTATACCGACAAGTGGCTATCTTTAAGCATGCGGTATGAGTTCACTGAACTTCGCAAGTCGCATACGCATTACTGATTAGGGTTTGATACATTGATGAATTACCTTTGGTGTTTGGGGTTCTCTTGCAAATGAAAACACACTCCCCCACGCGGAAGATCGTTTACTCTGCAAACGTGGTCTAATCAAGGTGTGTGAAATAGTAAGCCTTTTATTTTCTTGAAAGTAAACCTGGAAAGACGGAATCCTTAGGCCAACAATTTTATATGGATTAGGTAAATAAACAGGGTGATTCGAGAAGAGCATGCAATAGTTCAGGAGGATATAGGGGAGAGGTCATTTCGTGTCAAGTGATCCAATAAAAAATTGTTTGATACCATCTATTTTCTGCACGCAAATAGCTAAATTCATTGGAAGTTGAATGTAATGATTTTTTATATTTTTCCCTCCTCGTTTTCTCGTGGCAGGCATTTTTAAATGATGGTGCATGTGAATTTTTAAAAATGTTGGTGTTTACTTGGCCTCTCAAGAACTAATTATGACAGGGGATAGATACTGAAACCATAATATTTTACCCATAATGTAAAACATTTACTTAAGTTTTAATTTTTCCTTTTGCATTCCTTCATTGTTGAAATCGAACTTGAAGTCAACATTTTTTCCTTCAAAGAACTGGTTTTAGACTCTGGAAAACTGTACGAAGGAGGAAATCCTGAGATTGGAGAGCTTCTGTATTTAAATTAATAAAGGAGAAAAATATTCTTATAAAATTATTTTCGTGTAGCTTTGACCCTTTTTCGGTAAAGGTGAGCTTTCGTCTCGCACTTTCAAATTTTTTTTTTGAAAAACGTAGGAAACTGACGAAATTGAATGTGATACCTGGGAGTAGAGGAAGAATGCGGATTTGTAAAAATGTAATTATCATACCGGTGTGACTAGTAGTTTTTGAGATATAGACGTTTGAAAATGACCAATTTTTCGATTTTTTCGTCCGTTTTCGACGCCATATTTGGAGGTTTTCACGAACAACCGTTAGAGGGATAACACTAATTTCATCTCTACAATATACCTTTACCCCACCCCCCCAACAAGCTTACGGGCCTATGGAGTGAAACGGGTGCTAGGGTGGGACGTTACGCGGGCCCGATTTGGCCATTTTCAAAAGCGAAAAACGTATTTCTTGTGGAAATGGTAAAGTGGAAATGGGCATTTCTGGGAGTCGAGGACGTTTCAAAATGATGATTTTCAAGGCATTTTCGTGATTTGGAAATGGGCATATCTGGGAGTTGAGGACGTTTCAAAATGATGATTTTCACTGAGTTCCCGTGATTTGGAAAAGCGGAAAACGATTTCCCCTTCCGTAACTTGCCCTGAACCCACCCCACAAAGAGGTTTGCGGGCCAATGGAGTTAAACACGAATTGGTTATAATCAAAAGTGAAAAACTCATTTTCGTGAGTTTGAATAGCGGAAAACGCATTTTTAGCGCGATCGATAACGAGGAAATGGACATTTCTGGGAATGGTTGAAGTTTCAAAATGTTATTCTGTGTATTATTTTAAGAATAGAATTCCTCACTCTCATTAGTGATTATTGGTGGGAATTGGTGGAAGGCTAAAATGTTATTTCGCGTATTATTTTAAGAATAGAATCCCTCACGCTCATTGGTGATTATTGGTGAGCATTGGTTGAAGTTGCAAAATGTTATTCTGCGTATTATTTTAAGAATAGAATCCCTCACGCTTATTGGTGGGAATTGGTAGGAGGCTAAAATGATATTTCGCGTATTATTTTAAGAATAGAATCCCTCACGCTTATTGGTGATTATTGGTGAGCATTGGTAGAAGGCTAAAATGTTATTTCGCGTATTATTTTAAGAATAGAATCCCTCACGCTCATTGGTGATTATTGGTGGGAATTGGTAGAAGGCTAAAATGATATTTCGCGTATTATTTTAAGAATAGAATCCCTCACGCTTATTGGTGATTATTGGTGAGCATTGGTAGAAGGCTAAAATGTTATTTCACGTATTATTTTAAGAATAGAATCCCTCAGGTCACAACGTTAATATAAGTGGGCTTTTGTTAGAGGCTAATGATATAGTATTGTTGACGGAGTTCTCTCGGGTAGTGTGGATGGGGGAAATTAACTGTCAACAGTTGGAAGTTAATTGTTGAGAGTAGTTGGCATTAATCATTTTCTGACTCGCGTGTGTGGTGTATGGTCGCCATGATTTGCCAATCGTGTACGCTCAATTAGGAAGTGTAAATCCTCCATTTAAAGTGATACGTGAAATGTTATTAGTACAGTGGAATGAATGTGAGTGAAAAGTAAGTGTAAATCCTTCATTTGAAGTGAAATGTGCAATGTTTACTGCGGTGGAATGAATGGAATTGGATTGTAGTAAATGGCTGTTGCGGGGCGAGTTTGAGTGGAAGGAGGGAAGAAACTGTGTAGAAAAGGTGTATATGCTAGAGAACCAACTGCTCGATCGCTGCGCTACGCACAGTGGAAAAGAGGAAACGGCATTTTTTCACAATATGGCGGAGAGGAAAAAACGCACTTCTCAGGTTTGAAAGTTTCTCATTTCTAAAGTAGTTGATGCATTGTTGTGTTGAAAGTGTTAAACAAATTTGCAAAGCTTGCATAATAAGTGAGGTGAAATTGGTTCTGATATCTCTGTTTAAAGTGGGTGAAAATTGCGAAAACAAGTGCGAGACGAAAGCTCACCTTTACCCCTTTTTCTTCTAGGAGAAAACAAAAGTGGCTACGCGACCAACATCAGCCATTTTTGGGAGCTATAAAAAATTGCAGCTAGCGGAATATAAAGATATACAAACATACGACAAAGAGAAAAAGCTTTGAGTATGAGATTCCACTCGTAAGAGAAATATGGTAGTAGTAAACTAGCATGATGCTCAAAATCAGCCATTTTTAGGGTTCATTTTTTCGATTTGGGAGAGCTATTAAAAATGTGGCTTACAGAATATGAACATATGTTAAAGTACAACATGAAGCTAAAAATTGAAGTTCAAGATTCTACTCGCAAGAGATTGATGTCAGCAGTAAAGTAGCGGGAAATTGAATTAAAATTACATGGCCGGTACTCCCATTTTTGAGTGTTCCCATGGGAACCCAATTGTTAAAGTAACAATAAAAATGGAGTGAAAGCATATAATTCTTATTCGATTTCCCGCTACTTCAAAACAGCTATAAATCTCTTACGAGTAGAATCTCAAACTTCAACCTTAAATTATAGGTAAGTATGTGTACTTTCGCATATATTTCCTCCTTCGTAGAGTTTTTTAGAGTCTAAAACCAATTATTTGCAGGAAAAAAGATGCTGACTTCAAGTTCGATTTCAACAATAAAGGAATGTAAAAGGAAAAATTAAAAACTAAAAAAAAATTCCACTATGTGTCAAATAGTATGGTTTTGGTGTCTTCCCCTGACATGATTAGTTCTTGAGATATTTAATATCGAGTAAGCATCAAAAGTTTAAAAGTTCGCAAGCACCATCTGGGAAAAATGTCTGCCGCGAGAAAACTAGGAGAGATAAAATATTAAAACTCATTGCATTAACTGCCAATGCATGTAGCTATGTGCGTGTAAAAGTGGATTTATTCAAACATGGTCATGCAACCATCATTTGATTATTTGACATGAAATGACCCGGAGGTGACTTAAAGTATTCTTTGTCCTGTGAATACGGGGTCGCAACTCCTTAGTTACGGAGATATGGTAATGTCAGCATATTGTCAGAAGCATTTTGCAGATATCATGAAAACGCCAAAACATCATTTGCCCTGCTCTAATAGTTATGATTTAAAACTTGTCTATGTTGTACTTTAGACTTTTATCATTCTTGACAAGCAACGCTTGAGGACTTTGTTATCGCTTGTTTGTTTACTTTCTTAAGCCCAAAAAAGACCTCCAACCAGGTTTCAGTGATTGATTATACCTTTCCATACATTTAAAAGTAAACACGTATGATTTAAGCTGTGAATTTATTTGTCTTTTCCGATAAATACAATATCACATACGGCGCGATATCTCCGATGAAAAAAACAATTTTACCTACAGTATAAAGAATTAAAAAAAATCTAAATTCCTTGGATCATAGGGTTTTTTCATGTCTCTGAAATAAAAATGTAGTTCTAATGAGTAACCGATTTCGGTAACTATCATGGAAATTGGAAGGAGTATTCGTAAATCACGACAGGAAAAGAAACATACACATCTTAAGTACAGCTAAGTTAAGTTTCAATTCATAACTATAAGTACACGCAACTACTCTTTGGCGTTTTCATGGTATCTGCTAAATGCTTTCGACAAAATGATTGCGCAGTCATAACTCGGTGACCAAGGAGTGGCGACTCCATGTTCATAGAGCAAATAACGCATCCTGATGCATTGCTGCTTCCTCTTTAATCACCCTGTGCACAACTTCAGAAATAATTCCTCTACATTCACAAGAGTGCCATTTAAGGAACGGTCACAAACTCATGTCAATGCCACATTATCGATTTTGCCCCATTCAATGTGTAATAGAAAAACAATATCCCGTGTAAGTAACCAAGTTTAACTTCATATATTTCTTTTAATACTATCTCCTCTCATGAGAATTCGCGAATCATTACCCCAGATAATAGAGATTTGACCATAGAAGTTTGTGATTGTAGTGAAATTGACGAAGGCAAAGCCAAAAAACATATTTTTCTTGGCAAGATTTATTAGCATCTCTCCAACTTCGATATGCGAGTCAAATTTCCAAACTTAATTTCATAAAATCTACAGTTGGCAAACCTTGGTATCCTGTTTTCCTCGGAGGGAAAAGGCGCTAAATCTCGCCTGGCTTACTCTTCTCAGCATTAAATCATCGTCTTCCGCCATTTTAGCTTCTTAACAGTTTGAAAAATTTTAACACCTTAACTTGTCACATCTTTTACTCCCTATTAAGTTAAAAAGTAAAAATAATTATCAATACAGATATTTGGCTTTTCGGATGAAATGCATCGACACGTACCAACTTAGGCTTGAAAATATGAGGACACAAACAAAGACTGATAGCGTTAAACACACTGGATTTGATTACATGGTAATGCCCCCCTCGCATTACTAGCATCTTACCACGGTAATCCATTAAACAAAGGCAAGAATTAGTAATACGAACGCACCGATTGGTAACACCGATAATGGTAACTTTTCCTACCCGGGTAAACTTACCATAGTTATTTATCTACAATAGTTGTTTTCTGCCATCCGAATGCACGTTAGCTACATTAGTCAAGTGATCATTCGACATCATATTCAAGTTACCGATAGGTGATGGGAAACAAATATGGTGCACGTTTAAGGTAGTACCTATGGTAGTACCAATAGTACATACCAGTTTTACCATAGTGATAATAGAGACAAGTGTGAATACGGGTAGAAATTTCCAACGTTTTGTACGATGGTAAGAAGATCGTAATGCTATTTGTCACTTTCCCCGATATGCGTTTCTTGGAGCCACCTCAATTAATTTTATCCAAAGTTTACAGGAATAAAGCAGCTGAAAAATTTGAGGAGAGGAAACAATGGCCCACCTCTTGTTAATATCAGATTTTCAATATAAAATAACTTTATCGCAAATCATTGAATTATTCCCACGAATTTCCGACTAAGAATTTCCAAATTTGTCAAAGTTAGATTCAAAATACGTTTGAGTGGGATTTTTTCATCTTTGTAATTGAATATTTAAGTCGAAAAATGAATATGGAATATAAACAATTTTAATATTTAAAAATTATTACCTCTGATTATCGTCCATATTTCTTTTTCGGCATAAATATTTGTTCACAAAAATGAAAAAAATGCCACACAAACGTGTTGACGGACATATTTAAACGCTGCGTTTCAAAAAGGCATGCCGCCATATTGGCTTTGATTTTAACGTCACTTGACAGCAAATAACCTATCATATCACTTAAAATATCATGTGTCCACATATTGCATATGTTCATAGACTATTTTAACTAATTATTACTCTCGATTTTGCTTTCACTCCTCTAATTTCGGCTAGATTCAATATTTCGTCTTGCTTTGAGAACTACGTTAAAAGGTATCTAATTTTAGAATTTAATAGAGTATTCCTTTCCCCAACCAGAGCACACTATTCCTGAAGTCATTAGCTAACGATCTTGTGAAAGTACTCGCCTTTTGCGCATGTGCTGGCAGATTCATTTTTAATGGTGGAATAATACATCTAGACGCGCTATTTCCCACTGACGTATTCCACAGGAGAAAAGTCATTCGCCTTGACCAGGATTCGAACTCGGATCCTTAGATTTCGCGCCGAGTGTTTTAACAAGTTAAGCTACCGAGGCGTCCTTCTCCCCTGTGGATTATTTGGTGGTTTTATAGGAGCATGGTGGTCAGGATTACTAGACATATGATGTCATTAGCAGTCCACCTCGTGCGCTGAGCGCTACAGTCCGCGCCAAATAATCCACAGGGGAGAAGGACGCCTCGGAAGCTTAACTGGTTAAAGCACTCCGCGCGAAATCGAGGGATCCGGGTTCGAATCCCGGTCAAGGCGAATGATTTTTCTCCTGTGGAATATCGCACTGATGTGCAGTTGCGGGTGACTCCGTAAAGGTTACTACCTTGGCTAGTCCCGGTTTCCTAAAAAAAACTACGTATCATTCGTATTTCAATAATGTATATAAAATTATATCTAAAATTTCAGATTACAGTAAGTATTAAATTCAGATATTTTTTCATGCAAGGGATACGTAACCCTGTTTACATTATTATAGTGTTTCTCCTCTCTGTGCCAGAAGGCACTTGAAGCAAGAGGTTTTATTTTTTGTGCCAACGCAAGAGATTTCGTGGCCTGATCAACGCCTTTGTTTCCCAGCATTCAGGTGGGTCAAGGGCGCGAATAAATTTATAATACGACGGATTGCGTCAGCACTCTCCTCCATTCGCTCAATACTCCTTTATCACGAATCCCGCAATATCGCCTCACCGTTCCATATAATGTTTGTCGGATGAAATCTAACTCCTAATATTTTGAGTATATTCTATGTGAAATTTCAATGAAGTTGATAAAATCTGGGAACAGAGAACGATCAATTTTCGTAAATTTTCAATCCCTCTTCATAAATTTATTATTCACAGGGATTATAATATGCAAACGTAAGGCCATTTAAGTCAGAGCAATGTTTAACTTAACGGATATTGAAACACCTTCTACTTGACATTACAAAAACGTGGACAAAATACTGCATGGATGGATCGGCCACTTAACAATATTTATCAATATCCCTACGCAAAATGATCTCCCTCCGGTTTTGAAATACAAGTAGATAGATCGTAAAAACATTTGAGTCGGATCTAAAAATCAATCAGCCCATGAAATATTTTAGTAATCCACAGGAAATACAGATTTCCCGGCAGGCGAACGCTAAGGCGTGTCATGGAGTAGTACGTCACCAACCACGATACAGGAAGGAGAATGACGAAAGATAAGAGCGATGCCTTTCGGTAACTCAAGTGTTTCGATACATTTTCGTTGAGAATGGGAATGGTGTACAAATGGGGAAACAAATCCTTGAGCCTATTCGGAACTATGCGATCCCAGTTATCACACACCCTGCGAATGAGCTCATCACATTTCATAGCCAATAACAAAGTGGTCCTAAAGCGGAGTGGTAGTCATTTTTAGAGTTATAATTGAATGGAAGTGAAGTGCGCCGAATAAATTGGAGTCGCTACTGCATTATTGCCATGAGACAAACATTTATAGAATTAATTACTTTAAAAATAATACTTTTGCGTAAATAGTTGTTTTAATGAGGAAAATAAGGTAATTACGATCCAGAGAAAATTGAAAAAAATAGGAGCAATGAACTTTATTCCACTGATTGGCTTATGAAGTAATGGATTCAATTTTTCCAGTATATTAAGTGATTGATTACAATATCATTCGGTAGGTTACAAATTTCTCCAGATGTGACAATAACCGCAAATGACAGTGGCTATTTTGTGAAAATATCATAATAAAATAACACCACCTCATAAAAAGCATAAAACCAATTTCAGCTGAAAAATAATCACACCCTTAAAGCTCTCTAATAATATGCATTCTATGGCGGAAGTAGATTTTACAGGATAATAATGATAAACTAGAAATAGGAAATGAATTTGTTCATGTATTTATAAAATTCAGTAATATCTTTACGGCGAGGATCATGGAAATTGATCCCTGTATGCGGGATATTCTGCGTAATTTTGTGAGTGAACTTTTATATCACTGCAATTGCGGTCTTTCGCTGATAACAAGAGGAAACATGATGAAATTAAGCTGGTATGTATAGTTATCATTTTAACATTTACCCTTAAACAGACGCAAATCATTACTACGATCTGACTAAACCACACATAATACTACCCGAGAAATTAAATACCGGATAAATTATACTTAAAGATGAAGTCTCAAAAAAGAGGGAAAAAGGCATGGGGAAAATTATTAAGTATCTTAAGTAACATGAATCAAGAAACCGCGTTTTGGATAGCTTTCAGACTGAAGGACAGCATTTTGTAAATCGGACCTCGAGCTGTTTATTTTCTTCATCAATTCGCATACGAAGTATTCTACGATCGTATCATGTTATGTGATTCTCTCTTTGGTGATCGGTCTGCAGATTGGTTGGCGCAGTTTGGATTATATAAGTTTTCCATTCTTCACGTTTCCCCGTCTTCATTGTCATCTTTTCATAATTCCTGCAGTGCCACACCTTTCATGATATACTATTCATATTACATTCATGGTCTAACCCTCAATCTTTTCCCATTCACATGCACCTCTATTACTGTATTCCGGTTTCCCTGACGTCTTAATAAATATCCTTTAAGCTGAACTCTTCTGCTTACGATAGATTTCCACAAGCTTCATTTCTCGTCCATATTTCTTAGCGCTTCCTCATTAAAAAATCTAATCTGTCCATTTAATTTTAATCCTATCCTGTTTATTCTACCATATTTAAAATGAGCTAAGTTTTTCCTCTTCCTCTTTCTCCAGAGCCGAAGTTTCACATCCATATGAGGCCACACGGCATTGTATGCTTTAAGAAACCTTTTTCTAATTTCAAGGATGTTATTTTCGGAGGCTAGAGTTTTCTTTTTCTTTTTGCTGAAAGTCTTTTAACAGGGCGATTCAACTTCTTACTTTTACTTTACTCCTTCCATCTCTAGTGATCTTACTTCCTAGATAAGTGAGGCCGTTCCCTTGGTCACGTTATACGCTGCCAGCGTTTATCCAGCCTTAATTTTTTTCTTCTTTGCCACACACCATTACTTTGATTTCAATTTATTTATTATTGTATTTCTTTCGTATTTATTTATTATCGTATGTTCTATAATATTATAAACTTTAATTCGCATGGTCATGGTCTTCTTGACCATCAGCTATGTGATTATAGTTTTTAAAACTGGTGCGACGGATTCTCACATTGAAAAAATGTTGAAGTGGTTAAAAAAAACACGTTTCACACGCACATGCGGTCTGAATCGCGCGATATCATACGAGTCTAGACACAAAGACAGCAGAATAGCATCAGCTCGACCTCCGTATGTACGCACGCCAGCGGAGGCAGAAAAAAATCAATATGGTGGGAAGTGAGAGATGCAATGTAACCAGGAAGCCCAGTTACGCCCTCTAAGTAATCAATCAAGCGTCAAATCCACCTCCATTCCTGAGTAGTAACATCTGTCTCTCATGAAGAGTACTGTAAAGTTTTTGAATTTACAGGGTTCCTAAAGAATTTTTCTACACTTCGACAGCAATATGCTCTTTTTTATATCCCTCTCAGTGGCAATATATGTTTTAAGATATTTCTCAAAGACTTATAAAAAAAGACCAATATTGAGTATGTTTCAGATGCGTAATACACGTCATATTCTACTTGAGGATTGGCCAGCGATGATAATGATAAGATGGCAAAATATTCATGCATATTTTGTGACGACATGGCAACAGATGATACAAAAATTTCATCGTTTTCAAATTCCTTACCTGTATTGCGTACCTGTATTGGCTTTTGACGACGTGTCAAGCATTATTTTTGAAGTACCTCGCCATCGTAGCAACTACCTGGCCAAACAAAAAACGTTTTTCCTCTCTCTTTCTCTTGAAATACTTTATCTGATCCTACAGACCATTCCCCCATGGTTCGGTGAAATATTCCCACTGTATTTTCTTCTCTCGTGATTTATTGCGACAGCTCTGCGACTGCTCCACTTGGGAAACACGATATACTAGGGATCCAGAGGGACTAAGACTACTTTTTGTTTTCATAACGTGAGATTGTCATCTGATGGAAAATTCACACATTTCTAACCATGTCACGAGTGCTCTATCCACCCCTTAATTTATTTGGCTCCTATCAACACGACATTAATTCACGAACCTGGCACTAGTAAGCACATAGCTTTCCATTCCAATTATCTCGAGTCAAAATATAGTATCTTTCGTGCGAATCGCTAAACAGCCGCCAACTGGAAGATTTTTTTGCTGAAAGTAAGAGGGTAGTTGTCTTCTGCCCGCAAAGTCGAAAAAATCATTAAGTACAATAAAGAAAACAAACTTTTTCTGTAATAATCCCACTAATCATGACTTAATTATAGCAATCTTACTCAATCAATTACGCGATTGGTTCTTCGGGAAGGCGACCGATATTTGCGTCCTCAAAGAGTGGTGGGTTAATTGGTAAAGTAGGGTTCTTTGGGAATGGAGAAAGGGTAAAGAGGAACCCGTCGTCGGCACTCGTAAAGCCGGCTATTGACGGAATGGCAATTGATCAGAATCCAGAGCGTATAACATATTCAGATATTGGTCACTGTATTTACCTCATAATCACTCACAGGGGCACCAATAGAATGCACACAGTTAACTACGAGTATGATCCACTAACATCATTCCATCGACATCATAAACAACAGACGTATCATATCTGATATGTGATCGCAGAGCGATTCATGCCTCCAACTCTATCAACCATCCTCCATTCCTCCAATTTTAGTTTAACTCCTCCAACAAATCAAATTAGCGATAAACATTCAAATACCATTCGCCTAGAATTTCCTCCTAATTGCAACAGAAAAATTAAAATACGTATGCTTGTAATCACAATGATTAAATAGCCATCAAAGTGGTAACTCCGATGAAACGATAGCCCGACCGATTGGGGTCCTGGATTCAGGCCCAAGTAATGGCGCCAAGAAGTTGAATAACCCAAGCTGAGTCAAGACTCGCTTGGATTCTGGGCACAAGAAATTTCCGAGGAATTTTGAGGGGTTAAAGTAAAGGAACTGCCCCCTAAACCAAGAGAGAGTGAATGCCACGGGCAGAATGGTAGCTAAACACAAATCCAAACCCACAAGTCGGTTGTGTCACTTAAGAAGAGCAATTTTGACGGAATACTCTAAGGGCTCAAAACGTAACGCAATATTAGATTAATCACCAGGACTGGAATAAGCAAGAAAGATAGATCTAGAGCGAAGAGTAGCACAATAAAAAATGCATTTCATTAGAAGAGTCTACTTACAGCTATCAACCTAAGCTTATAAGTAAGTAAGCATTTCATTAAAATAAATAGAGAGCACGCTATTATATGGCAGTGAAACTTGAAAGATAACAGGAACAGAGCAAAACAAATTGGAAGCCATAAAAATTTTGAGTGTAAGACGTTGCATAAGGCGTCAACTTTGTGTAAATTTCTAACGTTCATGATGAACAATTGTAAACAGTACTATTTTTGCTCAGTTTCACATTTTCTTAATCTTATAATTTTGTCTAGCTCATTTTTACACTTTCAAGTGTGAAAATAGTACTCAGTTTTTTATCGTTCACCAAGAAAATTTGGTGTTATTAAAGATGAAGAAGATGGAATTGAAAGAGTATCGTCGATGAAAGAATCCTACGAAGAGCTGTGGAGAAACAAAATGTCTGTTGAAAACTGCGAATTAGAATAGACAACTTATGGGATATATTATGAAAAATGAAGCCTCTTGAAAACTATATGGGCGGAGAAATTAATAGAAAGATTAACCGAGGACGAACAAGGATGGGGTACGCGAGGAAAATTATAAAGAATAACAAAATAAGGAGTTAAGCGGTTAGCTGAAAAGAGAATGGGGTGAAGAGATGATTAAGGGCTCTGAAAATGACGCGTAATCAAATTAAATCAAACAAGATTCGCACTTTTCCACAGGATTTTTAATTTTACTACGCGTTTCTTGTCCCTTCTCTCATAATATACATTTTATTTCATCCTTTCCCTTAGTTGTCTTGTACCTGAAGATGACTCCGTGAGTTGAAACGCATAGCAGATTTTGAAATCCCCTGGAAAGGTTCGACTTGTGTTTGATTCCATATGGATTCCTTCCACTACATCAAGCCTGAATCCGTTGAATTTATTCGGAAACGCGAAGTATGAGCATAATACTGCCGGAAGTGTGTCTCTAGATGACCAATGATTAAAAAAAATAGGCGTTATAAAATGTTGCAAAAGCTGATGAACCTTAGTTGGGAAAATCCTTCAGCTTTACTGTGCCCTTTAATATGGCACACTACTCCAAGCATCAATACTTACAAACTTGTTACATGCCAATAGCTGACGATTTGGACGCAGCTGCAATATTCTGCTTTGCTCGATAGGTTTGTTATTTTGGGCGACCAACAGCTGATGTCATTTGCTTCATTGGGGACGGGTAGGTCGCTTGGTCAGGATGGGGTCATTTGAAAATTACAAAGGGTGGAGATAACCAGTAATCGGCATTAGCCAGCTCTTAAGGAAAGGCATCTTGGGAACTACAGTTTAACTTCCCATTCGAAGGTTGTGTATTACACTTAAAGTGTAGCACCTCACCCCTCGCAAGTAGGGATCGGAGTTAGGCTAAACATCTTCGCCACAACAAGGGTTAGAATCCTGGCCCAATGAATGGGATGCTCAGGCTACCAACAACAACCCGATCCCCGCAGGATTTTCCAGTTTATGTGGAAATATACCGCCCATCTTCGCTGTTAAGATTGATTTCCAGCCGAATAGGGTGAAGGTAGGAGTTCCGACGATATTTACACGGATAAATGTACTCAGAGACTGAATTTAAAATTCTTTTGTGCAGGGGAGCAAATAACCCGCAGGGGAGCCGACTAAACCCACGAGCAGGCCATCTATTGCGATCGTTTTCTGGAGAACAATGAACGCAGTCGACTCTATTGGGACTAGTTAACTTGTTCACTCCAACTTTGTCAAATTGTGCCTATTTTTCAATTTAAAGTTGCAAGGAAAGAAGTAACGTGCAAGATGAAAGGTAGTAAAGACCGTTTGATGCAAAAAAAAAAGTCTTCGGTCTCTTATATCGGAGCTGGTAGTGTGGAAACATTTCACAGGCAATGACAAAACTATTTACAATGCGTGTGTGTTTGTGACGAGGAGGTGCAGTAAAAACGAGCGTGCTGTGGGCACGCGAGAAGGAGAGGGAGAATGGCGTCGAGGTCGTTAGCGTCACGCGATGAATACAGGAAGTTGCCCAAACCAATTTGAGACCATTCCCCCCAAAACGAGGCCTAACAATAGAAGCTGGAATGATATCTCCACTGCGGGCGTGACTCTTGCTTCGCGGCAAGGCGGAATGAAGCGTGAAGGGTAAAGGGAGGGCACTCACTTAAGTGAACCTCCTCTCCCCCCTTAAGAACAACTCCTTAATTGTTCCAACAAAACTCACACAATGGCCTTTTCTTAACTATGAAGGTCTATTTACACGCTGAATGTCAATACCAAGATTAGTTTATGGCAGCTCTTCAATCCGCTTTCTTTCCCACAAACCGCTTTATTCCCTCATCATCCCTCATTTGACACTCTTAATGATAAGCTGTGTTCCCACCATATCATTCCACTTTAATTTCGGCCAGAATACATAGTCCTCGACATCTTGCGCAGTAAACCAACATTGTCTTCCCTATTATCCTCTTCAACATGCCTCAGCCTCCAATTAAAGCCCTGCATCATCGTCAGTAGTCATCAATCCGAAGATTGTTTTGCAGCAGCTCTCCACCTCACTATCCTCTCTCCCAATCGCTTCATTCCTACACAATCATTAAATTTTACGTCCTTCACATAATATCCCTGATGTATTCCATTCTTGGTCTTCCTCTGTAGTTCTTCCCATTCATTTCTCCTTCCATTATTGTTTCCATTAGACTGTTGTGTCCCAAAATGTGTCTAATAAGTGTTTATCTCCTTATTCGCAAAGTTTTTATTACACTTCTCTTTTCTTCAACCCTTTGCAGGACTTCTTCGTTAATGATTCTCTCCGTCTACTTTATCTTTATTATTTTTCGGTAATGCCACACCTCCATTGCTACAAATCTCTTTTGCTCTGCAGCTGTCACTGTCCATGTTTCAATGCTTTATTAAGAGCATGCTCCACATGTATGTTTTAGTAAAATGCTTCCTTACCTCCAGGTTTGTATTACTATCTATCAGCAGACTCCTCTTCTGGTAGAATGCATTCTTGTCTTTTATTTTAAACAAACCGCTTTATTAATTCACTATCACTCATTTTGACACTCTCTATGATTATCTGTATACATTACCACCATATTTTCCCCCTTTTCTTTCGTCCAGAAACCATAGTCTTCTAATTCTTAAGCGCTAAACCAACAATGCCCTCCCTATCTCCCTCTTCAACATGCTGCAGCCTCTGTTCAAGTCCTGCATAATGTCTCCCTCTCCAAAGTTTATTCCAACATATATCCCCATGACTTTCTCGGTCTGCCCATAACTATTCATCATCATCGGTATTACACCAAATGAATAAATGCTAGATTCTTCTGCCAACACCACCTATATTATCCTCCCGTCGCTTCTAGAAAAACTCAATTACTGATTTCTTTACGTTTCAATCATTTTAAACTTTTCGTGTATTTTGCCTCCCTTTATTTCATATAAAATTCTACCTCTTGGGAGCTCAACCAATATTGCCCTCCCTTCAACATCCCGCAGCCTCTTAAGGCCATTTTACACGATGAAAGATTTTGTACAAACGAATGTACGTGAGATTGTACGTTTGTCTCAACGAAATTAGAACTGGTTCTATTTCCCGTGCAGGCATTCAGACATTCGCACAAGCGTTCATACAATTTGCCGCTTAACACGATACATTTTGCTTCATGCAAGAGTTCACGGAAGAGTTTGTCTATATAAGACTCCATGGTTTTATAGACTCCATGATTTGTACAAACAAGTGTATCGTGTAAAACACCCGCATTAAGTCCTGCGTCCCTTTACTTGGACTATTTTTTATTTCTCCTGCTAGCCTCATTTACTCTCCCGCCATATCCAACATTTCCTCGTTCGTCTTCTTCGCTACCTAGTTTTCCTTCTTGATTCTACTCCACACTCTCATCCCAAATCCTCCAGTTTACGTTTATCTTTCCTACGTAGCGGAAAAAATTCTCAACAATGTAATGCCACGTTCCACATTAGTATACTATTTTTTCTTAAATTCTGTTCTCAAATATTCCCGCGATAATTTCCTATTTTTGAAACTAATGCCTCGTCCCACCAAGTTACTACTTCTACAGAAAACGAAGGACGCTAAATAGGAAACATAATGGGTCATATTTTAAAGATGAGAATCGATGGATAACATACAGAAAGATGGCTCAGGGCAATACGGAATGCATGATTAAGCTCTATACGCCATACTGATACATCAACTATTCACTTTTTCTAAACACATTATCAGTGCCCACACAGCACAAGAATATGCTTAGCATATTCCTGGAATATTCTCATGAGAATATTGGAATAATCCTGGCATATTCTCAATGTTCTCAGAATATACCGGGAATATTCTTAGCATATCCCATATGTCCGGGCTTTAGGATATGCTGAGAATATTCCTGAGGAATATTCCTACGGAATATACTTATAATATTCCTGGAATATTCTCACTGGAATATTCCTGACATATTCTCAGAATATTCCTGGATTATTCAAATGGGAATATTGGAAATTCCCAGCATAATCTCAATATTCTCAACATGTATTGCGAAACGTGATATAATGCGATATCATGCTCTGCAATGTATAGCATTTCTACGATGTAAAATGTATATTCCAATTGAAATTTGAATATCGCAACGCCAAAGGTAATGATATTTTTTATTCTCCTTTTCCATTTAAGGCGTAAGAAAAATAAATTTTAAAAATCCAATAAGGGAGTAAATCTCAATAGGAGGTAATAAATTCCTTAAGAAAGCATAAATGCCATCAGACTGTTCCCTTTCGGGGTAGGCACAGTAAAAAAAATTAATTCTCTGTGATGGGCCTTTAAATGTGACTCTGCTTTAATAATGTCCTCCACATTGCTATATCCTTGCATACATCATATGCTCCAGTTAGGTGCACTCATAAATTGCTTCAGACACGCCCTCCTGTTCTTAAGACACCTAATTTTCTCTCTCTTAAAACTACCTTCCACCACGTTCACGCATAGCTTATTTGGTCCACCCCATTTATCTCATTCTCATAGCATTCACTCTATTATCATATATCTGTTCCTTCAATTCACTCCCTTCAATTCTCTCGACATGGCAAAACCAACGAAGCACCCTCCTTGCATACTTGTTCATTACCTAAGAATCCATTCCACATTCTTTCAACACCCACTCATTCATAACCTTATCCCTTCTACTTTTACCGCAAACATTTCTCAGATACTGCATTAACTGCATTAAACCTAATATTATGCTTATCCAGGAGGCATACCAAAGTTTAGCCTCCATACAATAAAATGGGAAGGAGCACCTTTTTGCATGCACAGTTCGTGATGAATTATTAACAAAAACCTGGGAAGCCAAGTAAAAAATTGCGAGCGTCAAAAACGAAGGACCCAAAAGAAGTCAGGACCACCTCGCACAAAGTCCTTTTGTACTCGTATGCGGTCCCGACAGCGTGACTACACGCTGCAGTCACCTAACCGACTTCCATCACGTGATCGCCGCAACCTTTTTCTTCTCCCGCCTTGATACAAAAAAATCGAGAAGACGGGCTTTACTGTATTTTTGCATGCGTTCCGGGAGTTAAGAGAGCCTCGTACGCCAGTTGACGCGAGAGAGAGAGAGGAAAAAAACCTCACAGATGTCGTTCCCACGTGAGACGAGAAATGTTGGATGGGAACGGGTCAAGATATGAAATCCTTTATCGCCCGACGTAAATTTCGTGAGCGAGGGAGTTTTTGTAAGGGTGACGTCGAGTGATCGCCCTCGCTTCGGTGTTTCCTTTCCGAGCGTCGCCGGGACATTCATAGAATGAAATATGGAGAGGTCGGTTTCGAGATTACGCTACTCCGACGAAGGTCACCTTTTAAATGAAGGGTACATCGACACGAGCGGACGAATTTCTTCACTTCGGCTCCAACTTACAACGCGCTGGTGCTATGCTCCGATATACACCAAAGAGAATGACATCCGCCATTAAATAATAATTCGATTTGACCGGGATTCGAACCCGGATCCCCAAATTGGTGGTCAGGTCCATCAGCCAGTTAAACTACCAAGTCATCTTACAATGAATTCAAGGTGAATGTTAGCGAGGGTATATTGGATCAAGATACCCTCACATCCAGTCCCCATTGCTATGGTTGGAAATTCAACTATTTTCTGATATTCACTCCAAAGCATTTAATAATAATTCTGGAATTTTTTTATAATTCTAATTTCTGTATTAATTTCGCCAATTGCGACCAATTTATACATGTCTTTAGACGAACACGCACAACCACTCCCTTTATGCTGAAAAATCAACCAGGCGGCATTCGAACCCGCGACCTCCAGGAAGAGGAGAGTAGCACGAGGATGCTACCCCCTGCCATGCACTCAGGCCGACAATAGTTGAGAGAAACAGTCCGATCTAATTGATTCTTCAAACAAATTCTGAGACAAAACTTATAAAAACCTATTATGGAAGGGGCTATGACTGATAAGAATTACCGAGTTATACCATGGACGGAATACACGAAACGAACAACGAAGGATGTGAAAATAAGGAATTATGAAGAAATTGATCAATTAGCTGAAGAGAGAAATGAGTGGATGGCTGTAACAAATCAATCTTTGGAATGATGACTGCTGATGGTGATAATTAATTCATCGCTTCAACGACAAAAAAGGTAGTAACATAGGAGTGTTTTCAAAGAATGCTGAGAATTAACCTTGGGTAACCTTAAAGACTAATTAGCACGGATTCTACAGACTGGTGAAGCATAGATTATGAGCAATATCGGTATTATAATACTAATACAAAATTTTCAATTTTAAGTATGCGCAAAAAAATCCAATAAACACTTTCACGAGGACAGAGTGAGTCATGAAAGAACGTTAGATGAATGTTTTGGGAATTGACAGGCATAAAAGGGGTGAACATCGTTGTTCTAGTCAAGCTGAAAAAATAGATTAAGTATAATAATCAAGTTCATGCACGATAGAAGATCAAATTGCGCACGAGGAAGGAATATAGAACGGTATAAACGGCGTAATGAGGAAAATATTCTTGAGATGAAAAATAGTCGAAGGTACCAGGAGCAGGAGAGCATGAATGTGATAAGCGAAAGACGCACGCGAGGAGAGAGCAGTAAGGAGTGAAAAAGAGAAAAACGGAGCGCATGTTGTTTTTCTGTATAATTAATCATCCTGACATTTGACGGTGCTTAATCCGTTCCGCGGCGGACCAGAGCGCCGGGTTCAAATCTACGAATTCGGATTCGACAATCTGAGCCGAAAATACGTCACATCCAAAGAGAAGTGCAATCCGTGCGACCACGCACGTAATTCCACCCGAACTTCGTCTCTATATTCTAAAGGAATTACGTACTCGTTCTCAAACTTCGGATTGCCCAGCCGAGTGGAATTGTCGGTTTCTGAATCCTATTCACATCGTAAATTTTAGCCAGGATCCTCATACCATGATTTATGTATCATTATTTGATTAACTGCGCTGCATAGGTTATTACATTACCGCATTTATTTAAATTAAAACAGCGGGATAACGGGTCGATTGAATCATAGGCTTCGAGTTCTTGGTTTTTAAATTAAATTAATATACAGTAAGGTTTTGGCTGGGATCCTCGCATCGTGATTTTTGCGTATTTATCGATTAGCAGACGCATTCGAAACCAGGAATTTTAAGAAGAATCTACAGATCAAATGGATGGACCAGTGAGAAACAGTAAAATATGCAAAAGGGCAAGAGAAGAAACGCAATAGGAAAAACACACTATAGAAGAACAATTCATCGGGCACATCATGAAACGTCATTACCTCGTTTGAAAAATAATGGAGGGGAAAAGAGAATGGAAAGGTCCAAGATGAAGACCAAAGGACCATCACTCAAGACAAAGATGGGCCAGGAAAGAAATTCTGGGATATAAAAAGAGTCAGCATGGGATGGAGAAGAATGGAGGGATTCAGTATAGGTACAAATCATAGGATTAAAAGGCTGACAATGATAAAAACCGCCATATGGCGTTATGGACATGAATTTTTGCACAATCAAGGGTCTTAGATGAGCCGAAAATTAAGGATGCTAATCATTTAGATAATGTAATGGGAAATATATCATATGGGTCGAGAATCAAATCGCGGACTTTTCCCAATGCAATATCTACGTATGTAATAGCCGCAATGTCCGGCTGATTAGAGACAATCGCTTGCACGCAGTTAATCACACCAGGTAATACATTATAAAATTTAACCTCGAAGATAGCGGCTTCTTTGAAGTCCCCCACTCCCCTCCTACATACATATATATTCATCACGCCGTTCTCATAAGGGGTAGGTACAGCCAAAAGATTAACTATCGGTGCTAGGCTTGGAAAATTGGTTCAGTTTTAGTCATTTCTTTCATACTGCCCCTTCCATGCCTACATACCCTCCGCTTCTGTTTCATTCATCCATTGCTTAATATACGCTCTCTTGTTCTTATGACTCCAAATATTCCTCCTGTCAAGTTTCTTCCGCTCCATTCACCTATCTTCTTCAGTTAACCCCTCACTCTCACATCATTCACTTCTCTATTCAGTGGAGGATTAAGGGGACGTGCGGGGGTGAGGGAACGCACCCCGTAAATCCTGGTAAAACAGGAAAAATGTAGGTCATAAGGTATTCCGTACCTTCCAGAACCCCGGAAAGTAGTAATCAGCTACCCCAAGAACAGCGACATTGATCCGACCTTGCCGTTATAATATATCTGTTTAGTTATTCGACTCTCAGCCATTCCCTCAATAAGGCTCAGTCAACGAAGCACACTTTTCTTATATGCTTATTATCGAAGCATCCATTCCACAATCCACATTCTTTTGTGAGCCACTCATTCTTAACTTTACCCTTTCTACTTTTGCCACTGATACTTCTTAGATACCCCGAATCCAATGCATTTAGCTGACAATACCGTTCATACTGACACACCCAAGTTTCACTGTTATACTATGAAGTAAGGAAGAATAAACTTTTGTATTCCGCGATTACTGCTGCCTAAGACAAACATATATTCCTTGATATGCTCCCGATACTTCCCACGACTTCCATGCCAGCAGTCGGACGCCTCTCAATATACTCATCTAGCCTTCCATCTCCCGCAAACATTCAGCCAATGTGCACAGAATCGAAGAGACTGATTCAGGCGTAACTTTGTGGAATCAAGCGCCATTTACAATTTTTAAAATCACGGCTCAGTATTTATCCACTCTATAATTTATCACCGACCATGGATTCTGCAAATCATTGCCATTCTCAAGGACGTAGATGATTTTTTTCTTACAAAAATCATCCGATTGTTCAATTATTTCACCTTTACACTCATTATACATGCATCCTTTCATGCTTCTTGACAAAGAGATGCCACCTATTCCGTATTTTTTTATTTTTTTAACGGTCCAGTAGACCATTATCATATTTTTCACTTGCCCTGTTCGTCTGAAAAACATCTGGGGAAATAGTAAATCCACGCGGCGGAGTCACTGCCGTCCAAGCTCCAGTAATGGAATCGGGATTTCCAGTGACGAAGGACTTCCGCGCTTATATAGTATCCTCTGCATGCCTCTCACGTCCCGTAAAAGCGGTCGCATCATCCGTATCAACCCGGGGAACGCCCCCTCTTGTCTCCCCCCCCCTCCCTGCCCACTTCCACTACCCCGCTTCCAGCGTTCCGTGGCGTGGCAACAGGGTGGAATTGGAATCAGCCTCAGCCTCCCGTACCGTGAGAGAAGCGCGGACCCGTGAAGAGGAATACTCATGCAGCGGTGGAGCGAGCCAAGAAGTGAAACTTAAACCTATTCTCTCTCTCATCCACATCCCACGAGAAGAGCGAAACGCTGTGCGTTTGTGGTTCTGAAAACCTCTAATCAATCTTAATGAGCGAAATTAACGATGAAATAAAATTCACTCGCCTATAGAATGGACACTTTAAAGGTGCCTGGAGCGGTAATTGTAGAACACTGAGTGAACATTTTTAATAATTTTTAAAGTTAGTCGAAAATAAAATTCTAAAGGGCCACATTTCACTAAAGTATGTTCTGTTCTTGTCCTCCTCTTGCATGCAGTGCTGGAAATGTTACAGTGTTTCACGAAACTCTGTACATAAACAAAAAGCGCTATAACCACCTTTTCACAAATCCAAGCAAAACTAAGCAAAGCAAAGACACTAAGCAAAACATGCTTCATTCCATGGAATGGTAAAGTCGTGAAGTTAAATTACGTTCCAAAGAAAATATTCCGGTATATTTACCTATGACTTCGTATTTATTTGGAAAAGAATACCTTGGTAACCAATTGTTCGTGGCGTCATGCTTTAAGTATAAGTCCATATAAGTCCATCATCGGGTTCCATTGCGTTTGGTTGCTTCAAAATGTTCCTTAGCAACAAGGTACAATGTAGGGTACTTCCCATTCAAGCGACTCGCACGTTGTCTTGCGTTAACTTGCGAGAACTCAAGTCAGCTTGTGTCTTCTCGAATGAAAAGCAAATTTTAGATTCACAGTAGCTGGTACGCTAAGATCTTATCGGCGACTTGAGAATGGTACGCGTTGGTGGCATTTTTTAAAGGTGAGATATGCCAAAATCATTAAATTATCCTCTGGACGAACATTTTTGAAGCTTAAAAAAACACATACGTAAATACGGAAGAATATTTGTGCGTAAATATAGAAATACATCTCCAAAAACGTAAGCATTGGAGTTGCTATTAAACATACTACTTTACTGCTCTATTATTTATGAAATCTGAACATATTTCATGGAGTACGTTTCCACCTATATCCCGTTAACCTTTACAGGCAGTGTAAATATATCATAAGACTTGTGCCTAAGGGGATCGTATGTTTTCCTGCTAAAGTTGGCATGGACGGATTTCACAAATCAGTTTTATCTTGATATTATCGGGTTAGTGCTTAAGTAAAATTTCCCTTGCCAGAATAGGTGCTATCACTAAGCAAAACATGACATGAAATTGTTTACGCACAGAATCACAAGAAAGGTGTAAATATTATGAGTGTCAATGAAACATAAATCCCTAACAAAATGCGCAATTATTAAGTACCGATGCAATAAATATTATTTTAAATAAAATATCTTCGTAGGTAAAATTTCCCCTAATGCAAAGAAAAAACGGCAACCCCAATAGGCAGCAACCTTTTTAGTTAATTCCCATGAGGAATCTTAGCATTGAATATGCAACCTGTGTACAAACATGTTGACTTGAAAACCCCTTACCTTAAACATTCTAAAGACTATAAATAAAAGCTAATTCGCTATAAATTAACGGTTTTCTTTCGAGGATTACCTTTCCTTTATTCACAAGAGCTAAGTCTAAAAATATTTAGACTGCGATAATAGACTAATACAGTCATCAATATGTTATAATTCGTGGCAGATTGAGCAGACTGTTTCTTTTTATCTTCAACTCACTTTCCTCATGTGCCTCCGTGTGTCGAGTCACGTCTAAGTCAAGTCAAAAAACGTATTTATTGCCGTTAACCCTAGAATACTGTCCTCTTTAAAGCCTCTTCTACCACATTCACCTATGACTTTCGCGGTATACCTCTTCCTCTCATACCATTTACTATCATATCTCTGTTTCGTTATTCGAATCCCTTCCATTCTCTCGACATGGTCAAACCAAAATAGCACACTCCTTTCATATATGTCCATTGCTGGAGCATCAAACCCACATTATTTCATCATCCACTCATTCCAAACCCTACCCATCCTACGTTTCCCGCAAACACTTCTCAGGTACCCCATTCCCACTGCATTCTGCCTACTCTTATGCTTATTCTGACATTCCCAGGATTCGCTGCCATATAATAAAGTCCAGAACATAACTTCCACAAAAACTACGCGAACCACTAGGAGTAGTCAACACGTCTACGCCAATCTCAGGGATTTCGGGACCGTATGGTGATTGCAGCAATAGTACATATCCGACTTCGCAAAATAACTTTAACTTGGACTCGGGCAATAAACTTAGGAAAACATGAGATGACTGAAAAGAAAATAATTCGCGGAAAACTGATCAGAGGCCACCTGACCCTCCCACCAATGATATTCCAGGTCAGGGGTTCCCAAACCAGGAATCCTGACCCCATCGGGTCACGGAAGAGGTTCGAGGTGTCGCAAGGGAGTGAGAAATTATCGCTTGGCATTGTTTTTGCCACTATGTATATGGGTCGCGAGTGATCGTCACCTATAATTTTGGGGTCGTGAGAAAAAAAATGTTGTAAACCCTGTATTACGCGGACAAAGTGAATAAATGGAATTGGATTTCAGGATCCCTGATGACGATGGGCGAGTCGCCTTACGAAACTTTGGAAGAACTGGAGAACCTGACCTAGATTTTCAACCCTAATACTGTCGAACTTCCATCAGCGTGCATGGCAGCGTTTAGTCGGAAAGATTATGCCTATGCCGAGTTTCTATCCACCCTAACCCCTTCCCCCAAGTATTTATTACTCTTCCAACCAAGGTGTATAGAAGATATCTTCTATACACCTTGCTTCCGACCTAGCAAGCTCTGTAGGAACTGAAAATCCAAAATGTGTTTCAGGAACACCGTGGATATGCCTCAAAGATCCCCCGAGTTTAAAATAGAGAATATATTAGATATGGATGGATACAATACGGTATGGCAAGAGCTATCTTCTATCTACTGTAAAGAACTTAAAATAATTCTCCGTTCACTTCCACCAATAGTTCTAAATACAAGATACTATGTTCTAAACACTATCCACAAGACATGAAACTACTGAACAAAGAATAAGACTTTTTTAAATTCAGTAGAAAATACTATTGCATGCGGATATTTTTTTACAAATGATAAACTCTCAGCCGTATAATAACTGGATAGAGAAAACTATGTTGTCCCAGGCACGACTTAAGTCAATTGACTTTTTCTACTACCACACGCACAAAATATCAAATATAGAAGTCAAATGCTTCTGCTGAATAAGTCAAGTTTTTTGTTACTGCCAAGGAATCAAACAACAATCTATAAGGTTCATCCAACAATCCAATGAACATTCAGCAGAGCCATTAAACATTGAATGCTTTTCTAAGACAGCCCCGCCCGATGTAAAACCTGATATTCTAATGAGGACGTAAATGATTATTTATTCACAACATATCTATAGCACGGTTTTCGACCACAACTGGCAATGCAAGCTATCACGCTTTAAATAAAATATTTTCACACAGGGTTGATATTCGTTCTTAATTACTATTGGTACTGAAAGTGGGTCATGCCGCAACAAGCTAGTCCGAATGACATCCCGTCAGTAGCTTAGTTGTAATATAACGAACCATAAATGTAGGGCATATGTGGCAAAAGCTTTCCATTTAAAAAACACATTATGATAACATCAATTTTAGAAAATTAAATTTCGCTTCTTTTATAAGTTATTTCGATCTGAAAAAATTAAATTGCCGTTCCAAGAGAAATCCCGGTTTCGGCAAAAGAAACTTTTCATTGAAAGTGTCGCGTCTTTTTCAAGCCACTTTTCTGTGAACGAGTTGTTTGAAATCATACTTCGAAACACTTCACAAAAGCACAATCAAATTTCTAGGTAGCAGGGCTATCAACTTCATGAAAACATAGCCAAATGAATGTAAACTATCAACATATGAGCAATTTACGATATAATCCTTTCGCAATCCTCACAAAGCGCACCAATAAAACATCGCGAGTTCACGCAATGCCATCACTACGGACACCCTCTCATCATGAGTGGTACTCCGGCAAAAAAAAGTTAAGAATTGATAAAAGTCGCGTTATCCTGGAAATACGTCAACCCGCAAAACCAATTTCCCGTTATTTCGAGCGGGATTTCTTTAAATGGTATTTCCAACCACCCTTGGCGTCAGAACGTTGAGACAGACAGGCAACCCAGATGAATAGATTTCCCAGAAGAATTTCTGGAGCTCAAAGAGCTTGGTTGCCACTTTCATTTAAGCCTGGTATTCTTTCCTCTTCGAAACGGAGTTAATTCGTTGAAATAAAAAAATAATAGCAGCAATGCAAAATTGAGCCAAGTAAATTTCACGACCTAAAAGTGAAAGAACAGCGTTTTTAATGAAACAATTATTCACAACAATTATTTATTGATCCAAGCGAGGATGAATATAAAAACCTAACTGATTTTTAACTATAGCAAAGGTTATAAAATTAAGCATATTTATACACCACAATGTGGTGTGGTCATATGAACCTTTTCGTTAACAACATTTTACTTAAATTAACATGTATATCATATATAACATGTCTAAATAAATATGCAATGGTTCTTAATAAATATTAACCACAAGCAAATGTATAAAAATATATATAGCCATAATAAATTAATTTAAATACTATGAAGATAGCAAGAGTTTGATTGTACCCATCACATCAATAAATATTAATTAACACAAACAGTAAACATGTACAACATGAACTCTAAAATTTACATTTTCACATCAGCTAAGAAATACTTACATCCACAGTGTATAAATACAATCGCGCTATACCAGTCATACTTAAAAAGGAATGCACATTTAGGTACACAAGTTAAACGTTCATAAAATCACAACTTTAAACTCTCCACTTCTCTTTTTATATTCAGTCTAGCTTGTAGCTCGAATTTATCGCGAAACTCACGCGTTGCAAAAATATTCGGTATCTGCAAGAATGTCTGCAAAACCTGCAGGAGTCAAAGCCAAAATATAATTATTCCCAATCATATTAAATATTTACGCACTCTTATTCAATACCAATAGGAAATAAAATACCTTGAGTCGTAAATTAGAGTATGCCTTGTCAGGTAGAAAGGTATACTCCTGTCGAACTTGTTGAACATATTCATCATACATCGATGGAGGTGAGCCGAGGACTACCATATCTAAATCAAGAAAATAATGCTCATCTTCAGTGCCATATGCTCCTTCCGTTTTATGTTCTTCGGTGATATGAGTAGCAGACGATTTCAACAATTGTGTCACCGCCAGATGCAGTGGACTTCCCTGAAGAGGAGACGGGATGTGATAATTACGCAAATATACGAAACGAAACTCGTGAACGTAGGAAAATGGATTCTTACCTTAGGAATACCACCCTCTTTTGCAAATTTTTCAAACATATGAATATTTCTCTCCTCATTATCTACTGATTTGGGGTCGTACTCAAAACTAAAGATGGGAAATAAAATTAGCTTTTAAAAGGATGCACCCAGACAATCATCAATACTTCGTAGTTGTGGTACTTACTAATGAAAGAACAGAGCTAAAGCCGCAGCGTCGGCATTTTGTAAGTTGGATCTAATTGTTTCGAAGTGAAGAAACTTCTTCTCCAAATGGTCAATATTATGGTACGTCCTCATCTCATCGTTGTACTTCCTCTTCATAAGCGTCCACCATTCTTCACTCACGGGGTCCAGCACGTTAGAAGTAATATCTTTCCATACATCCTGGAGCACTACTGACATCCTGAACGCTAGTACACTTCTACAGCAATTCAAAGGCGTTCACCGAGCAGAAATGAAAAATTTAATTGAAATTTTCGATGCAGCGATATATCGATATAATGATTTACCGAATCATTGATCGAAATGGAGCTCACGTTAATCCAACCCCGTAGGAAATGATATTCAGGGTGTCCCGGGCCTGCGCACCTGAACTTTCAAGAGCTGCTGCTGGCGCCGCTGTCGTATAGGCCATATTTAAAACCGGGAAATTGGAAATGGCCATGGCCCCCTCTATTACGGGGGCCATGATATGGCCCATTACCATGGAAGAAGACCAATAGAACACATAGAAGAAGACCCATTTAAGGACTTATTGGAATTAAGAACTTGAAAATGATTGTGAGAGTACACCCATGCACTTTAATCATGATGGACATACTTCACAAAAATAATCTTGTTTCGATAGGTTCAATTTGGTACTGGTGATGCAAATGTCTAATAGGGCTAATACAAAGAGAGAAGGTTCAAAAATAAGGCAAATATTTCATTTCCTACATTTCAAGACGAAATATATAGAATATTCTGTGCAATCAGATCGAATTATCCAGCATTCGTGCAACTACTCAACAAGTATTATCGGTGTTATGTTGCAAACAGTAGTAGGGAGCGACGGACTATTTAGACACGAGAAGAAAATTTTGCGTTACGTGACTTGTTTATTAGAAAAGAACGGTCATTTATAATCAAGGTTACGGCAGGATGTATAGCCATAAAAGACCACAACAAGGAGTTTTCTTCATAAAACGAGCCTTCAAACGTTCGTTGACATGACTTTAGGTCAAATGTTACATATAAGTTACGAATGGAATCATTACAAACTTTGGTTTTTTCGGTACAGCATTATTTCTGGTAAAGAACGATTTCGCGCAAATCGGTAGGATTAACTATTTACATACCTATTTTCGATTTCCTTTCACTGCTCCAGTTGAAAGCACCACTTGAAATCACAACAACAAAAGACATCTGCAAAACGCACTGCGCAAGTGGCATCACGAAAGTGGATGTTTTTGTTTAAATTGATGTTTACTTTTTCGCGGCAGGTACATTGGTGGCACAATGTGAATGAGAAAGAATATTAACTGGAACAAGAAAGCATTAATATGTCCCTCAGTGTGAAAGAGTTGACGTCCTTGTTAGGGTATTGTATTCATTTAAATTCATTTTCGTGATAATGTGCTTGAATTACGAAGAAGACATTAATATTCTTTAATGTTTCCATTTTGATTTTAAGGCTGCTGTCGGAAGAAAACACAGATTCCCAAACATTGGAATCTCTGGCATCGCAGTTGCACCAATGTTTTAACAAGCAAGACCATTTTAAAGGTGATTAGCCTTCTATCTCTGGCAAACTTAATATACTCTACTTTCTCACAAAATTAGTGTTAGTGTTGTCAATATTAATGACACGCACGAAAATCGAAAAAAAGTGACCAAACTTATCTAATCCTTCTTAAATGCATTATCCCTTCCCGCGGCTAACTTAGTGAAAGCTTAACGTAGCGTTACGAACTCCATCATAACCTAGGCGGGCAGATTTTTGAATACTACTACCCCTTTGTAGTATGTTGACATATGATTTGATTAATAAGGGAAGGAGACATATTAAAGAGGCAATGAATCTCGCGTCTTATCCAGCATAGTGGTATTAATATTATGCCTTTAAAAGTAGTATGTACCGTCGTGTTTGTTGGTGCCTGTGTAGCGGTGATTTTTTTAAGATTATGATAGTGGCATATATTAAATGAGATATTTATGAACGTGTGAGTGGGCAGTGAATATCACCGTTTAGAGGACCAGAAAACTTCTATTTTATTTACGAAGGAAAATATTAGTCGGCCTGTGCTATTTCTGCAAAAATTTTCTTTTATTCTCTTTTTCAATCTTTTAATACAATGGTCATTTTGGAATGTGAAGCTTGATAGGTTGTATTTTGACACTGAATCTGGCGTTTGCTTGTTGGGGAAGACTTTGACAGTGCTGAGTGTTTGAAGGCTGTGACTTTTCCCCTTGTTTACTTCTTACTTATCCTAAAATATTAAGGGGGACATTTCTGGGGGAAAATGCCTTTGCGGGTATTCGCTCGCCATAAAGAAATATTTTTCATTAACTTGGCGGAAGTTTTCGGGGGAAAGCCCACCTGTAGCACTGTTGGCTATTTCAAAATACATGCCATTTTGATAAAACTTGTGGTGTGATCTAATGCACAATGTACATGTTTAATAACTCATCATGGTAAATATTCGCCTGATCGAGGAAGGAGTACCTATTAAAATGTAGTTTAGTTATCTTTCTTTCAAAAATGGTGTTAGTAATGGAGCTGGATTGTTAGGTTTCCAAGGAATATAAGATATCAATTGGGTATTGAAAGGCAGATGATTTCCACCCATCATATTTAACCCCTCAAGCAGGAATTTAATATTTGAGTATTTAACTCGTCAGGGGGTATTTAAATTTATGTATAAGGCAAGTGGATGTGCATCAAAATGCTGCTGGGAGAGAAAATAGTGTCCATACACGTGTATGTCGAAACGGCTTGAGAGGTAAATGAAGGGGCTCTTGAAGGATTGATGAGGACGTTTTGTAACTCTTATTTCAGAGTAATCTATTCATTTTTTATGTCTTACCACATTCATGTTGCTTTATTTTTTCAGTGGGATGTGCTCTTATACTCTTATTGCAACAGTCGGACTTATTACCTCGACCCAGCCAGAGGCTTGCTGCCATTACCCTCCTACATGAAATGTATCGTGGGGAACCAGTTGCAATGAATCCATTTGCATCGGCTTTTGTGCATTTATTGGTTTGTATATAAATAGTGTGGTATTTCTTTGTCATTTGATTATATACAGCTTTGCCCTAAGCCAAACAGTAAATGAAGTCCAAGTAAATAATTGATATTGCTGATGTGGTTAGCCTGGGAAGTAACTTGCTTGCCAGTGCCTTTAACCCTTCAACGATGAGCGACGTAGTCACTACATTGGGCACGAACTTCACATGTCGTTGAGTGACGTAGTGACTATGTCACGGTGATTCTATTTAAATCAGTGGAAAACCAGTGATTCTATATAATTCTCCTCTGACCTAAGAGATGGGATTCATTTAAAATCTCCTCCGAGCTTGAAGGGTTAAGGATTATATTCAAATCTGAGCTGTTCATGAGTATGGGTATTTTATTATGGGAAGCATGTTTCTTAATTATATGCCATGGTCAAAATTCTGAATGAATACGTAAGTAGAATTTTAAAAATCTTTATTTCTGTACAGTTGCTGCTAATTATGTATTCCAATTGAATCTGTGTTGTAATTTAATGTGATGGAATTCAGCTAAATTTCACTGGTTATATTTATTTATGGCCTTGACGAGGCAAGGAACAACCAACCATAATTTAATTTTTAATGAAATGGTTTCAAGGAGGGTTACCTATTTTTTGGTTCCAATGTGTCCTCGGACAACGATGAGACCAAGGAAATAAGGAAGCGAATAGATGCAGCAAACTGTACCCTCTATTCCCTACTTCCTGTCTTTAAGTCAAGAAATGTGTCCTGGGAAACAAAGGTTAAACTCTATAAACCCCTTATACATACAGTTTTGTCATATGGAAGTGAAACATGGACATTGATGGCCAAATCTGCCGAACTACTGGATAGCATAGAAAGAAGAATGCTGAGGAGAATCTATGGGCCAGTAAACAGTGAAGGGATATGGAGAATTCGTTGGAACCATGAAATATATGGACTATATAAAGAACCCAAATTTTCCATGCACATTAAGTCAATGAGGCTCCGGTGGGTTGCACATGTCCAGCGGATGCCACAGACGCGAGTGGCCAAAAAAGTATTCACTGAGAGTATGGGAGGAAAGAGACTAGTGGGCAAGCCAAGGGCAAGATGGGAAGACAATGTAAGCTATGATGCTAGAGACTTACTAGGGATCAGGAACTGGAGAAAACAGTCAAGAGACCGGGATGAATGGAGATGGAAAATTGACGAGGCCAAGGCTCAACTAGGGCTGTAGCGCCATCGGAGAGAGAGAGAGGTTTCAAGGTGGAAAAGGTTACTTATGCATGTTTTTTTCTTGTTACCATTTCAGCACCCACCTGACGACAAAGAAAAATCATCCACTAGAAGATTAGAATATGCTGGCCAGCTTCCAAGGCTTACTGCAGTTGAAAAAACATTTCTAGCTCAGCTAATTACTGGAATGGGTGGGAAAGAGGTAACTTTCATGGAAATGTTCTAAAAGTTTATTTTGTTATGAAAACACCCTATCTTTTTAATAATCACTATGATTTTACAGATCATCCTTTCCATTGTATTTTCATGCAGTGAGCTGTATTCACCTTATTATTACAGTCATAGTTAATGTTGTTATAACTGTAAATTCTTAAGCAAACAAAAAATAATCCATGGAAGCCATCATCATTACTTAATCAAGTTTTTAGAGATATTTGTATTCTGCCAATTCCATGCCATTGCATTAATTCTTATATTGCTGGGTATTGTATGATTGGCATAGTTGGGAAAGTTACTTAAACATTAACTGATTTAAGTTAATGTTAATCTCTGTAAAAAGTAACTAGTTAAAGTTAAAAGTTACTTGTCTGAAAAAGTAACTTTAAAGTTAAAGTTTAAAAAAAGTAACTTATACGTTAAAAGTTACTTTTTAGTTACTTTTAAGAAACATTTAAAAAGTAACCTTAAAAAGCTATTTTTCATAATTAAGATAAAATAAATATAAACTTCAAAATCAAGAAATTTTTTTTAACTTTTACTTAAAAATTCATTAAAATTTAATAACATTCTCATTTCAAAATTTGTATTGGACATCCTTCCTCTCCTGTCTGAAAAAAGAAGCCCCCTAGCACTAAATATCCTTTCTTATTGCACTGATCATGCAGTGTTGTACTTGATAAAAAGATTTCTCATGGTGCTTGAGAGTTCATTAACACTGCTACACTCGTGAAAAAATCTCACTGCTTCCCCATCGGCGATGGGAAGTGCCTCGTGACTGATAAATTCGGTTGGTGTTTAAATTTTGAAAAAATGCATCCATCTTAGTAGAACTTTCATTCTGTTTCATTGTTTCTTCACTATTGCAAGAAGGTGAACTTTGGTGCGTTCCTAAACTTTGGCGGTCACTCCACTCAACCCCACTTTTGTTTGGATGTATTCTTCTGGGCCTATTCATTGCATCCTTGCACAACTACCCAGCTATATTATATATATTTTCTCGTATAAATATATATATATATATATTCTTTGATACCATTTTATTTTCCCCTTTGTCTGTTGGGCAAGCTTTGCGCCCAAATTCAAACATGTCGACATTCGCCTAGAATGAACGAAAAAAATTAACTGAAGTTAGTTTTGTGTCTGTTAATGTGTAATTTTAACAATTAAAAGTTAAAATTTAACTCTTCTATAAAGTAACGGTTAAGTTAAATATGTAGTTAACTACATTTTTAACGATTAATTTTAATCGTTAATTTTTGAAATCATTAATCCCAACTATGATGATTAGTCTATCCCTCAGCATCGGTTGTTTTACTACTTTTTTCAATTTTATGCCTTTATTATTCTGACAGCATGCCTTTGGGTAATTAAGTTTCTTACTACCTATTCTAATTTTATGCTGAAACCCTATCAGTGCCACCTACTCTGAGTGGTACTAGTGAGAAATTCCAATGATATTCATATAAAATTTAACACTATCTCAAAAAATATTGAAAAGCTATATTTGAAAATATCAATCTGCTGTTTTTTTATTTACCCAAAAAGGGAATACTTGTTGTTTGTACAATTTTTAAATCGTTGAAAAATACACCTAATTACTGCAGTATTGTAAACATGGACAATATACATAAAATCTTCTCGGTTTTGGCACTGGGTAAGGCTTTTAAAGGCCAATGTTTCGATGAGTGACTGCCTCATCGTCATCAGGGCTGAGAATGATTGCCAAGTTTGGTCTATGCCAGGGTCAAGGGCGTTTGAAAACCCATTGTTGATCGGCTCCTTCAAGGCAGTTTGAATTTGAATTGTCTCTGGGATCATTTAATTTTACTGAGTAGCGGTCTCCATACATATTCAACTGATGTACTGCCCAGAGTCTCGATTTAGCTTCTTCTCCTCCAAACGTATCACGATAGACTATGAGCAAACGGATGAGGGTTCCTATGGGTTTTCCTCTTTCTCCAGCTATTGCAAACCTCTTCGTGGAGGATTTTGAAGAAAAAGCTCTAATTTCAGCTACACTACGACCAAGGTATTTTTTTCCGGTATGTGGACGATACTTTCGTCATTTGGCAACATGGATGGAATACACTAGATGATTTTTTGAGTCACATGAATCAGCAGCATCCCAATATCCAATTTACTGTGGAAGAGGAAACTAAAAACTGCCTTCCTTTTTTGGACATCCTAATTGAAAGGAAGCCTAATGGTACTCTTGGACGACGTGTTTACAGAAAACTTACATTAACCTCTACTTAAATGGGAGAAGTCACCACCACCCCTCCCATAAGCAGGGCATCTTAGCCACTTTAAAACATCGGGCCAAAATGGTAGCAGATGCAGAAAGTCTTTCCACTGAATTGGAACATCTGAAAACTTTGTTCAAATGCAATGGATATAGTGACAGATTTTCACTTGGCCTTGAAAAGAACCATCTGAATAAATATGCGACCTGAAAAAGAAAATGAAAAGCCATTGGGAAGAGCCTGCATTCCCTATATTTCCTCTATCTCAGGAAAAATAGGAAGAATTTTACATAAATACAACATTTAGATGATCCATAGACCTTCAGAGTAAATTAGAGATTGGCTCATAAGAGTAAAGGACAACCTTGGCCTCAGAGTGCCTGGACCCTGACGAAGGAAGTACGTTTCAAGTACTTTGTTCATCATGAGCTATTCTGCATTGTTCTCCCGTTGGAAGTTTGTTACAGTTGCCTCGAATACCACATTGTAACTTTGTAAAATTTGGACAGAGTCAGTTGTGAATCGCGTTACTGATGCATTGTTATCCCATTGGGAATTGTTTTGTGTGTGGGAGGGAGCATGTTGCTATCGTGTAGTTATCGCGTTAACATCACGTTGTGGCCCTGTGTTTTACGCGAAGAATCGCATAGTAAACCCGTTATAGCCGTATTGCCATCCTCGTGTATGTCTGTTGTGGGCACGTTGAAACCCTATTTCTGTGCTTGAAGAACCGTGTTGTAAATGCGTTGTAGCCGCATCGCCATCCTCATGTCTGTTGTGGGCACGTTGTAACCCTATTTCTGTGCCCTCTAAAAAAAATTAAAATTTTACATTCAGAAGATTACAATAGTATTTAGTATCATCCTACCTTGTATCTACCTAACGACATTGCATCTGTCTCGAATGTTCAGCTGACCTACGGTTCTACGCGCATATCCTCACACCCATATTGTAAAAACTCTCGTCATTAACCTCATATATGTGGCCACTTTCGTGGCTTAATGTGACTTTGAGAACTAATTTTTAAACTGCAATTCCGTGATAGTCTGAGGAAATACCATTACATCACCAAAACAGTTATCAGGCATTTGGTAATTTAAACCTATATTGACATATTATATGAATATAAATGCAATATTACTGAGAATAAACAAGATTTTTCCATTTTTTATGCTAAGAACATTTTCACTACAGACCTACAACATGCATAGCCCCATTGATTTCACGTTGAAACAGTGTTGTTGAGAGTGGACGCATGCCCATTATAATGATGATCTCACAACATCTTTACAATGTGCTTTGCCGTGTTACGAATGCGTAGCCGACTGCACGAGAACGTGCATTGCAACAACCTTTTCACTACAGATCTACAACACGCATAGACTCATTGACTTCCCGTTATAACAACATTGTTGAGAGTGGACGCATACCCATTGCAATGACGACCTCACAACACCTCTACAATGCACTTTGCGTGTTACGAATGTATAACTGGCTGCACGAGAACGTGCATGCGCGATAACGTGCATTGCAACAAGGTTTTCACTACAGACCTACAACACACATAGACCCATTGACTTCGCATTGTAACAGTGGTGTTGAGAGTGGATGCATGCCCGTTGTAATGACGACCTCACAACATCTCTACAATGCGCTTTGCCATGCTACGAATGTGTAACTGGCTGTGCGAGAAAATGCGTTGCAACAACGTTTTCACTACAGACTTACAACACGCATAGCCGCGTTTGAATTGTGCTTTAACAGCGTTGTTGAGTATGGATGCAGGCCCGTTGTGAGATTGTACTTACAACATCGTTACAACGCGCATTGTCATGTTATGAATGTGGTGCAATGACGTTGGAATTAAGTTATAAAGAAAGTGCGTTGTAACAATGTTGTGGACTTGTTGGAGGTCTGTTACACGTTTGCAACTTACTCATAATGGAATTACAACATGATATCTTGTGTGTGTGCTTTGTCAGGGGAGTGAATAGCATCCCTTGTGAGTGTGACCTCGCCTACATTGGAGAGACTTCACATACAGTGGAAACCAGAATTAAGGAACACAAGAGGCATATAACACTATTTCAAGCTGAAAAATCGGCCTTGGTAGAGCATAGTCTCGATTATGGGCACCCAATCAATTTTAACGACGCCAAAATCCTCTGCCGTTCAAATGGATATTTGGATCGTTTAATGAAAGAGGCTATCAAGATAAGTTAGGAGGAGAAGAAGCTAAATCGAGACCTTGGGCAGTACATCAGCCAAAAATGGAGACCGCTACTCAGTAACATTAAATGGTCACGGAGACCATTCAAATTCAAACCACCGTGAACGAGCCGGTCAACAATAGGTTTTCAACCGCCCTTGGCCAGCTATAAAAACCCGGCATGGACCATACTCAGCAATCAGTCTCAGCCCTGATTACGATGAGGGAGTCACTCATCGAAACATTGGCCTTTGAAAGCCTTTCCCCTTTGCCAAGCCCGAGAAAAAAGTCTTCGCTGGGAAAGTCTTAAGATCTTTTATTGCAGACAATATATTTTCTCAAAAGCCGATATAACAGCCCATGGCACTTCTTGCCCAAGAACTGAAAGCCAATGTATTGGCCTTCAGCACTTAAGAGGGTTTAGGTAATTTATTACTTTGTTTATTAAGATTTTCCATCAGCTCATTTAAGGAAGTATGAAAATGTTGGCATTTTGCATAATAAAGCCTTTTAACCTGATGCATGTAGCAGTATGGGCTCATGTATGCATGTCCCATCAAATATTTATTGTATAAACCCAGCAACTCGTGTGAATGAATGAACAGAAAATAGCCACTGTTTTAATTTGGTAAATGTTTTCATGCAAGCATTCTAACATGAACCCACATGAGTACATGCATGGTGAAAAAACAGGCCCATAGAAATTTTAGAATATAAGCTCTTTAACCTCATCTCCCTGGTAGCACATTCAATGCTTATTTGAATAAGGAATTCAAGGATTTATCTTCACTTTATTTAGCTCTTAACTACAGCTTGTTATTTCTTAATTAATAGTGGGATATAATGGATGGGTGCCAGCATCCAGAAGCACTGTTCTTATTTGGATATCTAGGAGGGACAGACAACCATACTATTTTCAATTTTATACAAATATGCAAAAGATCTTATTCTCTGACTCAATTTGGATGAATATTGTATTTTTACAGTTACTGAACAAAACAGCCAGGCAAGTGGCTCAGTCTGGAGCAGGTGGAACTGGTGCTTCTGTATCCTTAGATATGACTGGTCTCCAGCTAGCATTGGCTGAGAGGCAATCAGAGCTTCCTCACACAAGCCGAGCTGCTATACCAATCCTCCTCCCAGATTCCGATCCTTCTCGTCTACAATCCAGTGGGTAAGACTTCTTCTTCCTGGCCTTCAATCCAAGTATATCAGACATATCTTCTACTTCAGGTCAGCACAGTGATTCCGTGTTCTACACTCTTTCTTGTGGCATGTCATTTCTCTCATCAATCCTTTTTCCCTCAAATCTATCCTGATGTTCTCTATCCTCATCTTCTTCCTCTGTTTGGTTTTCCTTTTGTCTCCAAATCCAAAACTCTTTCCTGCACACGTTTCTTCTCTCCTTTCCACGTGATGATACCACCTTCATGTAATTTCTTCTAATCTAATTATAAGTCTTGCTTCATGTAGTTTCGTAGAGACTGGAGCAACTTTCAAACTGCCTCTCACATATGCATTATGCACCTTGTCCAACTTGGTAAAACCACCCATGCAATGCAGCATTCTCATTTCCTGATAAGGTTGCCTTCCTTTGCAACCTTCCTGACCCGGTTTGAATTATGAGAAAACTTCACCTAGATCATTCGCCGGGAAAACATCAAATCTTTTATCAGTCCCATTTTGTTTGTGTACACCACTCTTTCATGATGTTTTTGGTTGCCCAGAACTCTGCTCTGTGCATTATCACAGGTCTTATGACAGTTTTGTATATTCTGCCTTTCAACTTAAGAGGCATTCTTCTGTCGTATATGATTCTTGTTACTTTCCTCCATTTACACCAAGCAGCCAAAACACTATGCTAAACATCTTTATCAATTTCTGTATTATGGCTCATTACTGATGCCAAGTATTATAATTTGGACATAATCAGTATGGTGGTGATCCAAACTTCTGCTTCCTCTTCTTCAGCATGGTCAAATTTACAGATCATATGTTGTACTCCTGCAATCATATGTAAATTTACTGCTGATAATTAGAATCATGTTGATCTTCAAATACCCTTATTTTTTCTAGGGTATTACCAGGAATATTTGGTGAACAGGGGATGGCAACACGAAGGGTTGCTGAGGCTCTTTTGCTTCCAGGGCCAGGCCAACGGCCTGGCATTGTGGAACAAAGCTACCGACCAGAGTTTCTTAGATTAGCACCTCCTTTACACCCATGTGAAGATGAGGTAAATATATGCATTAGTAACATTTAAATGTTGAATTAATCATTACATGTTTTATTAGGATTGCTCGTAAAATAAGATTGAAAAACCACAAATAGTCATTGCTTTGAAGCGTCTACATGGGTGGATGAAATCAAGGAATCTAACTTCATTTCTGAAATTTTATGACTGATTTTTGTTAAGTAATCCTGTAAGAATTAAAATACATAGAACGATAACTTCAACAGAAATTTTGGAAAATGGTAAATGAATTTTAATGAAATACATTGTTTTAAATTGAATTCCTGAATGTGAGCCACATATTTTTGATCTGTAACATAGCTGCTCTTGGGGTAAATCGGTTTTCTCCATCTCATTAAAACTTTTGTATAATGTGTGTTTATAACTGTGTTTAAATGTTAAAGTGGTTTAGAGAATGGTTTTTCGGGTTTCCATCCGCATTTATCAATTTTTGATGGACAATATTTCGCCAGCGTTCCAGCTAGCACGCTCTCTATCTGATGCTGCTTCCATTGCCAAAGAAAAACAGCATCTCCTGAAAACCTTTCAGATGAATGGCTTCCATCGAGAAACAGTCCTGAAGATAATAAAAAATGATGACCTGAGGAAATGGTTGGCCCTTGATAGGACTGCCGTTTAAAATATGTTTATATATATTTTAAATATGTTTATGTTTAAAATACAGTAAAACCTTGATTTTACCCAGTTGGAGGGACCACTGGGTAAATATAAGGGCACCACCACAATAAGGGCACTGTGTATAATGAAAGTGTGTAAAATCAAGACTTTATGAAGAGGCAGTGGTGGATACATATGGGGGGCGCGGGGGGCGCGCGCTCCCCCCTTGCGGGGCCGCCCGCATTGCCGCCCCCGCCAGTCAGCCCGCACGCTATTCGTTCGTGTCTTTCATCAGTCGACTCTGAGTCGAGTTATCGAGTAGTTGTACTTTCTTATGTAGCATGCGCGCGCGTCAGCGTCATCGTATTTTATACATTTCTGTCTGGCACATAGATATCTAACCTACGAGAAAAGTCGCAGCCATTCTAGTGATCTCGATATGTTATTCTGTCTGGCATTTGTTTGAGAAAAGTCAAGAATATTCTACTGTTTGTATTTGTTCACATTCTTTAAAAGTCTGGAAGCGAACATTCTGGCACGGAATGTTCTCGAAACAACCGAGCGGCCTATATAAGGGAAGCAGAGTCACTGCCAGGCAGTCAGTTTGAAAGCTACAATCGTCACGATAACTTGCACTTGAGTTTATTCTGTATCCGCCACTGTGAAGAGGTGACAGCAATGCAAGGTTTCTAGTGATTTAGGATGTCTCTTACATTTTATTTTTAATAAGCCTTGTCATATATATTATTTTAAGCTATGAATAAGGAATATTTAAACAGAATTTTTGAATATTTATGAAATCACTCATTTTGGGTGAAAGTAGTCACTTATGTTTTTTTGTTGCATCCCATTATCAAAAATTTGATATACAACTGTCTCTAAAGCATTCAGATTTTCAATGTAGTCCTCTGCAACCTATGGGTGTGCATAGCAAATATTGTACAAATTTCGGGGTCGGGGGTGGTTCTTCTTTTTGCGGCCTCCAGAGCCAATACCAGGTTAATGTGGCCGATGCTCGAGCGAATTGAGGACCGCTGTTATTTCGGTTGATTTAAATCGTTGCCTTAACCCTTTTATAAACAGATCGTGAACACAATTTTATTAATATGAGCGGAGCACAGAATCGTATATAAACCATCGAGTATCTTGTTATTGAGTATTATTTTTCCCATAACTCTTCTCACCAAATGTCTCATGACAATGTGGAGACGTTCTTCTATGCGTGAACAAAAACGTGTTGGATAGGACGTCTTAAATAGGGGCACATACGAAGAAAAATGACGTTCCGATGTAGAATTCCACCAGAAATATGTAAAATAAAATGTACTATTTTAAATATATGTCGTAGTGAATTTCCGTGCAGATTATCAACACTTATGACAGTAAAACGACGTCATTCATGAAATTATTACATTGCGAGATCGTTATCCTAACGTATATGCCACCCGCCAAACCAGGATTCGAATTTATCAAATCTTTTTTAAAAGGATTCGATCGAATCTCGAAGCCATGGATTCGATAGGATTCGATCGAATCCTGGCCACATCACTAGTTTATTTATTGTAGTTATTGCTAAATTTTTTTTACAGTGTATTCATGAAAACTTGCATTATGCTCATCCTAAGAAATTTATCATAATACTATCATTTATATTTCTGTTGATCTCCGCTACCATTGATGGGGGCAGAGAACGTCATGAGATGTGCACTTTTAAATTTATATGTACCTTTAACAATTTTTTGCTCTAAGGAAAAATGGTACTACAAATCTCTGTAGCCAAAGTCTTAAAAAAATAAAAGAAAATCCTTTAGTTACTTCAAATTTTTACTACAATCGGTGAAAAATGTGAAAATTCTTGTCATATGTATATTGTTTTTCAAATCTCAGTAGAAATCCCAGAAATGCCCCTTAATTTAGATTTTTTGCGCTTTTATTTCTCTCATGTGGTGGATTACATTGGTAACTGTAAAGTAGGTGCAATATTTCAAACATGTGATGATCTCCCCATGAGATCTTATAATCCATGTTTAACATGTATTTGGGCACAATAATGCCAATTTTCATGAAATTTCTATGCATCACAGTTTCCAAATGCAAATCAAGGATTTTTAATTATGCATTTAGACAGTGACATCTATTATTTGGTTATCTATTATACATGTCACCTAATTTGCAAAAACTGCCATGCTGTTGTTAGTCATATTAACAATTTAATACATATAAAATAAACATTGGTAAAATTGTTGTCAGGAAGAAATTATCTTTGTCAGGCTGTTTCATGGTAGTGTCAGTAGGATGCCATAGAAAATGTGAGTTAAACATTATGTACTGATTGGAGTGACCACAAGGTTAACTGTAAGTCATTGGGTAACAGGAATAATACTTCTTTACTTTTTGTTGCCCTTGATGATGAGGGCATGGATTCACGTGAAATGTGAAAAAGTGCTTTTCTTTTTTGCTAGCCTTCACCTGCTTACATTTAGAATTATTTTTTTTATTGCCTCAGATGGTTTGGCTCAACCTCACAGATCCTTGGGAGCACCAAGTGGCATATGACATCACTCTATGTGCACCTGCTGCTTTATCCTCGTCTGCAACCAATCTAGAATCAATGAGTGGAAGTGGAGTGTCTGGAGGAGGAACTGGAAGTACTTCACAGGCTCGTGACCTTATGTCACATGCTTTTAAAACAGCATTAACTCTTGTCCAGCATGGAGACCTTCTGGAACAACTTAACTCTGATCCAAAATTAGTCTACCATGTTGGATTAACCCCTGCAAAGGTAAGTATGCTGTGGAGAGCCTTGGAAACAAAAAAATATGTTCAGTGAAACCTCTATTTTACACTTGAGGGGACCATATAAAAAAACCCAAAATTAGGGAAAATGCTAAATGGGGAACTGAAAATGATAATAGATATCATGCCTTGGCTATAACTTTAATATCCCATCTAAAGGTGCAGGTTAAAACAAAATATAGAGGTGAATTTGGGGGTGAATTATTTTATTTAATGAACAGTCAGCGTGAAATTCTGCAGAGGAAAAAAATCATTCGCCTTGACCAGGACTTAAATACGAATCCCTCAATATCTCACCAAGTGCTTTAGGCAATTAAGCAACCAAGGAGTCCTTTTCCACTATGGATTTTTCAGGGCTTTTCAGTACCCTCCAAAATTCTCAGTCAATCAGCAATTGAAAATCTGGAATCACATTAAAAATTTGGCTCTTTTTTCTTTGAAATTGTTGTGCAAATTGCTTAATCTACTCTCACAGGGGTTTCCTATTTTTACAAGAGCCATATCATGGTGGTTAGTTACAAAGTGTTGAGCCACAAGATTGTGGTCAACTTCCCATGATTATGATTTTTTTTATTATGGAAAGCTAACATTTGGGTCATCAGATAAAAAACTTTGTGGGAATCCAGAGTATTGTTCTAGAGCCACTAGTTAATAAGAAGAGAGCTGCAATTTCATTAATTCAAGGACTAATTTGGAAGTAGCAGATTCAGATATCTACTCACAAAGTATACATAAAACACTTTACACCAGTGCTGGATATGTGTCTCAGATCCCCTCTTGTCCACTGTTCACATAGCTCAGAAATAATAGGTGGATATCTCCAGCCCTTTGTGCATGACTCATCCACCCTGTCTTGACTCGTCTCTCCGTGGCTTTCCTATCCTGCAGAATGTACAAATGTAGGCTAAGAGCATTCTCAGCATCTGCTGTTGTTGGACTATTAATTCAAAGAGTTGTGACTACTGCCTTGCCTGCCTATTGTCCCCAATAGTTCCCAAAGCATAAATGTTGACAGTAGTACAGTAGAAGCCCCATATAACGTGTAGGGCATATAATAAGAAGCTCGAATTTGCGAGGGATGGCCAAAGAACGATTTAAAACCCTATGATTTACATGTAAAATAAATTGGTATTAGTGAGGACAACAACCAGCCTCCACTAGAGTCATTTACTATTACGAGGGGTAAATGTCTGCTTCAATCTTGGCAAACGTGCACAAACTTTTTCTCATGTCCTTCTGTCATTGGAATTTTATGGCTAGCAGTAAATATTTCTGCACTATTTGACGGTCAAATGTTCATTTCGGACATTTACGGCATGCCCGTATTCACACAAATAAATTTCTCATAAGTCTGTGCATTTCATTGTTCTTTTGTCATCCTCCCGCTTTTGTTTCAAGTTCAGTCAGACTGATGCAACATACTGGCTGGGAAACGACAGTCGTTGGATCTGAAAACTAAAATACGAATTATTAATGAATGCGAAAGTGGCAAGGGGTGCAATAGTGATATTGGAAGGCCATTTGGAATATCTTCCTTGACCTTGTTCACAATTTTGATGAATAAGGAAATACTTTGTGCGGCAGTTCTTCAAGAAGGCCATCCAAGCAGCCAGAAACATTTGTGTCCAGGGCCATAGGCAGTTAGAATCCGCCCTTTTCACGTGGTTTTGCCAGCAGAGAGCAGCCTGAATTCCAATAAATAGCCCATTGATGAAGACAAAAGCGGAGTATCTAAGTGAGAGGCTCGGTATTGACAAGTTTAAATGTTCCGATGTTGAATTGTTATGAATTCAGATTCCCTATATTTTAAGTTGTCTACGTATTATATTGTCTTTTGTAATTGTTTCAAAGAGTATAAATATTGAAACAGGTCAAGGATGATTCATATCGATGTGTACGAAAGGTAGTCATATGTCTATCTTGCAGCATGAGGGAGCGTAGTCCGTATTCACCACGGTATTCATTATCAATAAGTTCCCACTGCTGCCGCTAGATGTAAATACGCCAGAAGATATTATGTGTATCTTGATTGAATTCATTTCAGAACTTACAACTGTAGACTTGCTTGTAACAACTATGTCCCTATAATCAAGAGATTATTCCATGCATATTTATTATAATAATAACACAAACGACAGTATACTGTCAAGGGCTAATCATAAATGCTGATGATATTGGGTTCTAGATTCCGACAATCCGAAGTCAGCTGTTTTCTGAGGCGATCTTACAGACGAAGTACTCTCCTTTATTTCCACCTTTTAACTGGAGAAGATTGCAGCCCGATGCTTGCGTGTAACTAAATTCCTGAAGGTTATATCTTGGTCATCTCGCATTTTTGCAAATTAAAATTAATAGAACTTCTGCAAACCATATATCCGTTTTTATACACTTTTTAGAGAGGAAGGAAGTATGAAGTTTTTTCTCGTTTCCAAAGTATTTGCCGTTTATTGTCTGTTGTATTGCCATTACTTGCAGCCGCAACGTATATTTGATACGAGGTAATATCAATACATACAGTAGTGCGCAGTACAGTACACGTGTCCTGAAGTGTCAAAATTCGAAATTTTATATTCCAGTGTGTGACATCTAGAGACAGAATCACACTAACGTTCGTCGGAAAGTTAGCGGGAGCAGGTGTCTGTTCGTCCAATCACGCTTCGTGATGCGGTTGTCGGTGTACTCCAGTATATTGCTTTGTACTCCTCAGAAAATGTTCTGATGGCAGGATTATTTTAGACCAAGTCGCAAAAAATGTACTGTTTGTACTCACCTGTGTACTGCTGGCCGATTATAAGTTTCTTCCCACACCTGTCGTTTCAGGTCGGCTCACTTTTATATATCGGCTGTACTGTCCCACAGCACTGGCCGCTTTTCAATGAGATCAACCATCAAACATTCTTTTTCAGGAGAAAACAAACCTTTGTCCTTTTTCAGCCTCATGTTCTGTGTCACTCATGAACTACACCTGCGTGCCAACTAGTGATTTTCAATAAAACAAAAACGCGTGTGATGGCAGCAGACGATGTGGTCACGTGATTATTTATTTATTTATTTATAAAAAATTTTCACATACAGCATGCTTGCCAATTTACAGTGGTACAATGTAACAACAACAAAACAAGAAAAAGATATTAAATCCAAGTCCATGATTGGCTGCGGTTGCGATTCTCAGTCGGAAAAATAGATGGTCGGCTTTTCTCATACCCGCTGCCAGCCGCTGCCCTCCTATTGGTTGACGAGTTAACCTTTCCGTTGAATGCTAGTGTGATTTGGTCTTTACATGGAAATTAATGTCATTGTAAGTGAATACAATCATAAATAACTGAAGTATTCAAAAATATGATTTTAAAATGTAGCTGTCTCAATAGAACGTTTTTAGCAAGTAATTTTTCAGATCCCGAGAGCCCTCACTATACAGAGCTTCAACTGTACATCAAAACTCTAGGAAAAGGCATAGTCCTAGACAGCACAGCTGCTGGTATACAAATTGTAAATCTCTTGTACAGTTACGAATTGTACAATTAAAAAAAATATGTTATACAATTGTATTTCAGCATCTTTCACACAAAGCAGTAGTAATGCTATTGTAATACAGCATCAAAATGCCAGGAATATACAATTTGTAAACCCATTGTATTACAATTGTAAGGCGGAAAAGAATACAAGGCTTGGTGATAATTTGGTGTTTATGTGCTTCTTTTGTCCAGCATGATGCAATGACGCTATGTATGTTTTTACGTACATATAATCTTCACCATATATAATCTTTGTTATGTATAATCTTTGCTGTGGACGCTTGATCATGAGCTACTATCCTACTATCGCCAAATCATGGCAATATCAAGATATTTTGCCATTAATCGCCATCAACTGCTAAACTTTCATCAGCCATACCATTTAAACAGCCTGTGGTTCATCCTTTGATCAAAAATTTGGCATAAATGGGAAGCTTGCAAGTCAATTGGAGAGACGTGGGTTCTACCAGTAAACACTACATTGATAGCTTTGCGTAATTAATTTCCGTTGTACATTATATTATTGGTATGCATTCATCATATTTCTCCTTTCCACATTCGTAATTATGAATATACATATGTATACATACATATGTAAAATTTCCACAAGTCAAACCTACTGAATTTCTTTCGCATTACCTGGGTGGTAATACGAAAGAGATTCGGTTTGTAAAATGATAGTAATTTGGCTCGGCAATACCACCATAATACAATTTGTAAAACTATTGTAATTTGGCTCTGTAAACAAAGGTATTATCGGAAACTTGATGCTGTATTTACGATTGTAATATAATTGGATAAATGACGATTGGAAAAATCTTGTTTATTCTCATTAACATTGAGTCATCCTATGTGGCAGCATAGATTTCAATTAATTAATGCCTTGTAACTGTTATCGTGATTGGATGGTATTTCCTCAAACTATCATGGCATTGACATTTAAAAATTAGTTCTTGCAGTCACTTCTACGTACGGGAATGGCCACGTGTATACGACTTTCTTCAAGCACTTCTTTTAATTATGAGTAAACATCGATAGACATTGGGGACATTAGAAATGACGAACTATGTGGTTAGGTAGACATAAGTAGGTAAAATGACTTCATATATCATATGTTAGCAGTGAGATTCAGTAGAGGTGTCAAGAAGATAGTGAATACATATTTTTATTTTGGGATCCAAGAAAGGAAATTATTTTGATGGTTACAATTTTACCCCGTAAATAAAAATTTCATAGCCAAAGATACAAGGATTTTCTGGATTGATGATCAACGTTTTGAAGTTAGGCAATGTTTTGGCAAGGGCAAGATACCCCACATCCATCCCAGCTGAGGTGCAACTCGGGTGGAGCTTGTTTCAATTCATTCCCAGTTCCATCCCAGTAATAGAGGTCTTCATGCAGATAGTTACACCCCAGTTATTAAGCCTGTGCGATTATTGAAGATAATCGATATCGATCAATTATAAGAATAATTGGAAATGTGGTCGATTCAAATCAATTCAGTGTCGGTAATTGAAGAAATGTCAAAAAATTGAAGTCATTCAATTAATTGACAAAGACCAATTTATTGACATCAAAATGGGTGTCAATTAATTGTCATTTCTCAATTAATTGACATCAACCAATTAATTGACAGGACTCAATTCGATCGTGCTTTCCAAAGGCTTTCCTTTGACATTGAGAAGAATGAAACAACTAATTTGAAAAACAGCAAAATAATTCAATCAGCTAGCTTTTATTAATTAATTAAAGGAATAGATCGCTGTATGAAGAAAGGCAGATGAGATCCTCAGCGTGTTCATCCGACAGACACTGGCATGTGTCGATGACAATGTTCCCACCGAGACTGAACAACCTCTCTGACGCAGTGCTAGTTGCCGGGATAGCTAGACATCTTCTAGCCAATTTCTGGAGGGAGGAGTAGGTGGTGGCCGTCTCCCGCCACCACAGCAGTACGGCGACCTCCATCCTCACGTTTGGAATGTCCCTGACCATAGCCCTTGCCTGTTTAAATGTGCAATTTGCAATCCATAGCAAATCAATAATCGTCAAATAATCGATTACTGGACAATAATTGTGAATTGAAAAACAATTGACAATTGAACAACAATTGACACAGCCGCATCTGAATTCGCCATAAAGATTCTTCCAAGGGCGCATATACATCCTTCCGAGGAGGGCGGCCATCTTGAACGATGTCTGAATTGGTGGAGCCTCCTCCCAAGGATCCGTGCGAGGGTGCTTCCATCGAGAATGCATTGGATGCACACTTCCACGCATCCTCGGGCCACCATTTTGGAATGTTGAACCCTGGGAATACATCCAGGGGACACGCAGCAAGCTTTGCAATTGTTTCCTATACCACTTATAGGAGAATTTAGAGCAAATCACTGAATTTACGTAATTTGTTATTTACTCAAGAAATCAGGAAATGTCTGAGATAATATTGTGGCATTCTGCTTCTAATCGTGCTCTATATTAAAGTGGCAACAGTTTTGTTGGTTAAAGTTATTTCTAGGAATGAGAAGGAAGCCCTGTATAAAAAAATTAACCTCGAATGCATAATGTCTGTACAGTGATTTTTAAAATTTATCTCCGGCATAATTCTGTCGTATATTTTCATAATACCAATGAATATCTAGTTTACTTCATTGCAATATCACGTAGTAGTGTACCATGTCTTAAGAGCGAAAAGCAACGACCTAAAGAAAGAGACAACCAAATTGATAAACTAAAATTTCTGAATTAAGTTGCCCCTGAAAAACTGTTTATATTAGATAAAATTAAATACAAGCACAACAAATGTGAAGGTTAATTAAGAAATATCTACCTAACAAGAGTGTCTATATAACTAAAATATGTGGTAGATATCTATTTTAACTGTGTTTAGTTATAGTTCGGAGCTTTTAATTAACCTTCGCCAACGTAACATTATAATCCTTCACTTTTATTTTATTTAAGCGTTGGTTTCTCTGGTGTGGTTTTTATTTGGGAGTTTATTTTTCTTCATTGATATTTTACTACAGGGTGGTGATCGTCAGGGAAAACCGGGAAAACCTTGAATTCTCAGGGAAATGTCAGGGTATTTTCGTAACAGTCAGGGAGAAACTGGGGAAGGAAATTCTCATTATTTTTCTACCATTACGTTTATCGGCCAGTCTTTCCCACCCTTTATTTCACCAAAACATTTCACCAACTAAAACTAATGTCCGTCGCTGACGTGCATGTAATAAGCCCCATCAATTCGTGGCTCATTCAGTTGTGAATCTTAGTTATTTAGTAGTGAATCAGACGTACAATGTATCCCTTTTGCATATCTTTACTGCGGTATTTGCCTAGTAATGTCAAAATTCATGATCACTATGTATTACGCTAATAACAAGGAATCCGTGGCTATGCTGTTCGGAAAATTTTACCTCGCATTTTTTTTTAAACTTCCGAGACTTAGCTTGAGAGGTAGCTGGAGAGGCTGGAGCTAGCTCGTAGTAAATACATGCTTACAGTTCTAAAAATACGATACAATGATTATTAAAATGGTAATACAAGTACGTGTAAACAAAATCTTACGCAAGATCATCTTCGATTCCCATATTGCCCTTCGTGAAAGAGTAAGAAGAGCCCTCCTCCCCTCCCTTCCTTTCACGGTCGACGTACATAATTGTTCAATAGCCCCCTTAGCTCTCTCTCGAAGCAATTTAGTCAGGTCAAAAACCACCTCAAACATGATATTCCTGAATATTATGCTGCCATTGCCAATTGCATCCTGTCTTCGCTCGCAGTGGCGAGCTTAGGTTTTGTTTGTTTATCAAAATAGTTTTACATCGCAATTGATTAGCAATACTCTTGCAATCAAGGGGTTATAACCACGTTAATCAAATTGTTATTCGCTTCTGAAAGTCACTCGCGCCTGATTTTGATCCAGTCCAACAACTTGGCTTTGGTTTGTATTTTTCGCGCACCCTAGTGATACATTTGCTGGAGTCCGACAGTAAATTGGCCATTGACTTTCCCTTCGATGCCTTTTCACTAATTCTCAGCTTCCCAGAACTACCAAGATGCGAATATAATTTGGATGAGAGTTTAACTTATGAAGATTTAATATATTTTTTTTTTCATTAGGATGTACATGTAGCTTTTAATGTATTGATTTCAGCTTTTAACATTTTCTGAGTCTTGACGAAAATTTAATTAAGCAGAAATTAAATATTCCAATAATAGGTGATCTTTTGGCGATCGGTCAGGGAAATTGGTAAATCCATCAGGGAATAGTCAGGGAAAAGTCAGGGAATTTAAAAATTGGATATCAGTAGCCACCCTGTACTAAAAGTGCTTACTTCAAATTTCTTAAACTTAATACAAACTCCTACCGCAAATGAAATGGTAAGAAAATACAGAGTGTTAAATAAAAAGTAAATCTAAATAACTGTTATGGGAGACATTTCAAGGTTGGAAAGATAATTTTACGTCAAATTCAAGGCTAATTATCACAAACAAACAACCTTAAGAAAAAGATAACGCAAATATAACTTTGAAAAATAATCACACAAGAAATTATACACCGAAATGCATACGACGCTGATGAGAAATGAATAAACTTCTGAATGCAACAAAACTTACAATTAGTACGGCTAAATCAGCTAAATAAAACGATTAATTTGGGTTTATCGGGATGCTGCATAAATTCTAATTCAGCTGCTTTGTAGTATTCAATTTTTTTCTTTGATATTTTTGTCTCATTGATGGCAGCACTATGCACAAGGACGTCCAAACTCATATATCCTCGAGGAGACACCTTGACACCTCGCCTTACCTATTCTTGCGTGACTTTGAAAAAAATTGACAATCGAGTCATTTACCGCAATCGACATTGATGTGCTGAAATAATCGATCAATTTTTACGACAGGCATTAGAGTAATCCCGAGAGCATTTATATTTCCCGATCACTAATGGAATCAGTTTTTCTGTTCCAATATCGTTGCAACATGGGACAGTCAGCCTCTCCTTACTCATTTTACCTCCATGGCACTTATCTCCTCTAAATGCCAGTGTTTTGTCAGGTAGCAAATGAAAAAATAAGCCCATCTCATCTGCATTAACAACGTTATTTGGGCTGTAGTTTTTGGTGATGACATAGATGAGGATCTTGTGCGCTGTTGCTCACGCATTTTTGATTTCATAGGCAACAACAGCGACAGCGATAAAACAAACTAAAATCGCAATAAAATGCACTGCTTGTGGGGGCCTTGTCAAGCATTGAATAGGTGATTCTAATGTTTGAAATTGGTTTTTTCTTACTTCATTAACATTTTTTTTTTTATCATAATATGAATATCAACATAGGTAGTATTGTAAGCGATAACGATCTTTTTTAATGTGAGAAGTAAACCTCTTGAGATTTATCTGTCATTTGATTAACCTACGAGGCGGTTATTTCCGTAGGACAAATTTAGTTTGGTCCTCCTCCAAATGTGCTAAAGAGGTAACCAAAACGTGCTAACCACAGTTATTTAAATGCTCTGTGACGTGGACCTGAGGTAATGAACGTCCAAATGAGGAAAATGCGCTATCAAGGAACGTCCTAACAAGAGTCCGCTGTATACAGTAAAGTCTCTTTCTAGTAAATTTGATGGGACAGAGAATTTTTCCATTTCACAATGAAGGATACTGGGTGTTTTTTACAGAACTTTCACTGATAGGAAATATCGTATGAAATGATAGCAGCTGTTGACAATGCTAATATGGATCTTGGTATGATGCCGTACGATAGCATTTGGCTAAACTCAGGCATGTATGGTGTATCAGTGACATTAATTGAAAACCATGACTCTTCTGTGATTATATAGCTGCGGCAAAACTGTGACAAAAGAAGAGTAAAGTCTCTATCAAGAGACTTAGCTGTTAAATGTTAATGCATAAATTTCTTTGGTACAAAGTACAAACTTTCACGACTGTGACCTTCTTGGTCATCTTGGACTTGCAACCCTCTGTGATTTATGAGTACACTAGCTAACAGTACTCGTTGAAACTCAAGGGGTGTGAAAAACACTGAATTTTTTATTATATACAAAAGCCAAAAAACCTGAAGAATACTGAGCGGTCTTCTTTGAGTCATCTTCTGAGTGAATGAACTTAATCGCTTCCCTTGTGTACATACATATATTTGTATTCTATGACTTATTTCAGTCTGCTAGCAAAAAATGAAACCACTGCACCAAACCCAATGATTAACATGGACCACCAGGGTACAGGTTTGGGGGGCCTTCGGGGGCTCTGAGGGCTTTTTAATATAGCCTATATATTTCCCACAGATATATTTTCTATATACATACCAAATTACAGCTCAATCAGTCCAGTAGTTTTTGCGTGATTGAGTAACAAACATGCAAATTTTCACATTTATAATATTAGTAGGATAATGGTATCCCTCGTCAAATGCTGGGATTCTATTCCTGAAAAACCCCACACATGTAAGTTTTTTAGACTTAGCTACCCACTCGGTTGGAGACAAGTCCTTCCTCATTGAATGTTTAGTAATTGACCCCGTGAAACATTTCCTGTACATGCCAGATGAGAGGATGAATGACAAATATCCTTACTTCCTATGTGTATTGAAACAACAAGATGGAAGAGTAGAAAATTTTAGTGCAGCTACGTACTTAAAATTTAATAAAAACTATATCAGTGAGTTAAAATGATGGATAACTTAACAGTTAAGTTTATGCATAACGGATGATTAATTTCTGTGGCAGATTCATATTTTGCTGTAAAAAATTAATAGCTCTGCTTGTTTAAAAACTGACTCCAAAACAAAGAGGAGTCTCTATGGTGATCAGCTCGCTACCGACGCTTGAGTGATTCACAGCCACCGAACAGGATGTGAGCACTGCCTCTATACCCATACTAAAATTTCATATACATGGTAACTGCCTATGTTGCTGGTACTCGGATATAAAAATTAGGGAAACTTACTTTTTGGATACCCTTCGTAAGTACTAAAAATAGGAAATAAGATATGTAAAATACAGTGAAAATTTTGTTGTGGATCTTATGAGATGGAGTGAAAAATTGGGGAAAATTTTAATATGAAGGTAAGAACATAGGAAAATCTAGCATAGTTCATACAAGGAATGATTGTGGGCCAAACAAAAGTGGTTTAAAAATTGGAAAAGCCGACATTATGCCTTAAAGCATTCTTAGTTTTCAAATTAGTGAGTGTTCAAAATCAAAATTTCACTCTATGAACTTGTTGTTACACATGTACTCATCCAGATGAACCATGGCATTCCTATCTATGTTTATGGCTTTGAGGAACCTGAAGCATGGAATAGCTATACAAAATCGTGTCCAATGTAATTATTGTTGAACAGTGCAAATGAAAAATCTTGTAATATGCCAATTCACTTCAATTTTACCTGTAACTATTTAACATGTATTTCTTTCTATTTTTAAGCTACCTGATTTAGTGGAAAACAACCCACTGATTGCTATTGATGTGCTTCTAAAGCTGATGCAGTCGAGTCAAATAACTGAATATTTCAGTGTATTAGTCAATATGGAGATGTCTGTTCATTCCATGGAAGTTGTCAACAGGTGAGGTAGTGTTTAATTACACGAGAAACTAGTGTAGCCAATACAGCTATACATGATTATATATTTTCTTATGTTCCGGATATACATGTCTATAATTACATATTACCCTTGGTCTTTAATGTGAAATGAGGATGTGCCTATGACTGGCCTATGTTTGGGGGCTGTAAGTTTGTTTGGGAACCATTATGAAAGCCGATGCTCCACGGACAAAATTTTGCACTCATACATTAACAAATGTATCAAGGCGTTTTGAACTCATGTCTTATGCAGAAAACTTAAGAATATTTAAAATATAATAAGTTCAAAGCTACTAACCTGTTGCTCCCCATTGCAGGATTTTCACTACTCCCCGAACTGTATTTAAAGCTTCTTTCTTAGTAATTCCTTCTATTCCTATCCTCATGACCACCCCTCCCCATCATTATGATATTTATGGGACCTGATATGTATCATATAAATTGTTGTGTTAGCTCACCGCTTCAGTTAGCATAACCTTCTTGTATCTCTCTGCTCCAATCTTCCAAATCATCCTGGATTTTATTCTAGGTTCTTTTCAACCCTTGTTCCCATAAAACAATGGCATTATGAATTCCTTTCCCATAGGAAGTTTCCTTCTCCTTCTCTAACCTTCTATTTATGTATGACTTAAGTGTAACCTTTGCATTTGGAAATTATACTCTTTGTCCAACAGTCTTTAAAAATATTCTTTTCTCTTTTAAGGGATAACTTTTTCTGAGTTCTTTCGACCAAACTGAAAAAGATAGCAGAAAGAAATTCTGTGGGCCATAATTTTCCCTAAAATGTCTGTGAAATCGTTCTCTGTCATATGTACAATTTTAGGTTCACCTGAACAGGTCTAGAAAATTTGATTGGAAAAGTGTGCTACTTTGATATAGTTCTTCTTAAGCTCAGATAATAATTTTTAATCTAATTACTAAACCAGTGTGGAGATCACAGTTCTATGCCAAGAGATGGAAATTATTATGTATTTCATTCAATGACAAACATACAGATGTAGATGTTATGATTTATTTAATTGAATGTTTTACTTCAGTATTAATTAATTTTATAAATTTATCACAGTAATAAAAACAAATGAATGATAATGTGACCTATCTGTTTGTATAAGGACTGTCATTGACTTTCCAAAGGTTAAGATTTTAGTGAATTGCACTAATTTAAAAGAGATATATGATGACCTAGGTTACAATGATTGAGATACTTCATTGCTCCCATATATTTACCCAGTAATCCCATTGTTCTTTTAGGCTAACTTCTACTGTTGATCTGCCCACTGAGTTTGTTCATTTGTATATCTCTAACTGCATCTCTACTTGTGAAACAATCAAGGACCGATACATGCAGAACAGACTTGTGCGTCTTGTTTGTGTTTTTCTCCAATCACTTATCAGAAACAAGATTATCAATGTCCAGGTTAGTGTAGTGCTTTTTTACTTGGTATTTATTTATGAACACTGTATATTTTCTAAGTACATATTTTTGTGGCCTAGTAAAGTCTTCACATTGACCCCGAGAGCCTAAAATTCCTCACTCCTCCCTCTTAATTCACAATTTGTACACATGCATCTGCCAACATTTCGTAAAATACTGACTCGGCTGATACCATGAACTTTTGGCATTGGTCAAGGCCCTTGCCTGCTAATTCCACAGTCACATTTGCTTCCTACCCAGGTAGGTTTTACTCCACCATGGGCAAGGACGTATGTTCACCCTATCATGTTTTGTGCATTATTATGCTTTCTTCGAGAGTTACATGTGTGAGATAGATATGTTTTTCACTGGTAATGATTGAAAATTTTTGAGTCCTTTATTTTCAAGCTCACTCTAGTACAGCTAAATAAACAACAAAAATATAAGCCTTTTGTGCTTTATAGAGCCTGGTCACTGAGCCCAAGGTCTGCTTGCGTCAATGTAGACCTGCCATTTTTTCTTCAGTTAACCAGGACTTTTATGATGGCATAATACAGGGTGATTACAAAAGAATGCGTCGGCTTCAAAGATCTGTACTTTTCAAATGGTACAAGCTACAGAGCTGCCCGACCTCTTAAAATGACCAGTTAAAATGATCTCTAGTTCTTTCGGTTACCGCTAGGAAGTGCTAGTTGCCAAGATAAGAGCTTTTATCACTCCGTTATTGTTTTTGCAAGCTTCATGATGGCAACTGCTCAACAAAAGTCGTTTTGTGTGTTGCAGTACACGAAAAGTGAGTCTGTTACAATGATGCAATAAGTGGTAGCACTGAAAGTAAAGAGCATTACAAGCTTATGATAAACCAGTACAGATTACACCCTGTCCTCGATTAGCGCTCTTAATTCGTTCCAGGAAATTCGAGTGCTAATTGAAACAGCGCTATTCGAAGCATAAAACTCCATAAGGACTAATACTATTTTAAATAATTCGTTTCCAAGTTTTTATTGAAGGATAATTGAAACTGAACGAGTGCTATTATATAGATAATAGCGCACGTTTTCCGTACTCTATAAATTTGAATGATGTAGCGCAGGTATTTTACGGAAAAATGCATTTAAAATTCAACAATAAAATAATAATAAATCAAATTTAGTCACAATTTTTTAAAATTCCCCTATTGCACGAAATAAACCAAAACATTGCACATTAGAGCGCTACATATTCTTAAAACTCTAGGCGTTATCATTAGAAAAGTGACACATTATAAATATAGTCTGTAGTTCTAAAAGGATAATAAAATTGGTTGATATGCGAGAGAAAAAAAAAGGAAAGGCTTCTAGAAAGCATACGAAAATAACCCAGAACGGAAATCGTACCTATCGAATTCGCACTTTGATTCGATAGAAACTTCGATTCATAAATAATATTTGAAACTGAACTTACATTTTGCTTTAAAGAACGAAAATACTCTTTACATCATATGAATGGAATCACAATATACTGCAAAAAAATTAAAACATACAAGGTAATGAGCTAAACTCTAAAGCTAAGGTGTTAATTATCCTCATCCCTTCTCTGAGAACTCTCTTTTGTTTGAGAAAGGTTTGGCAAAAAATGTATCCTAAGTGAGCTGTTTTATTTTTTTCTTGAAGCAGTTCTCTGTAGCAATTCACAGCACAGTTTATCCCTCTCGCAACCTTCGAACTTCTTTCCTCATCAGGGTCTTTTTCTACCATCAATGCACAAGCACTATCGATGTGCTTTAATATTTCAGTGATATCAGATGACATTAAACATTGTGAATTTGTTTTAGCGACATTATGATCATCACTAATTTCCTCTATTTCCTCATATTGTTGCATTTCCATTAGTTCTTCATCCGTGAGTTATTCCCTTTGTGCTTCAATCAACTCATGAATATCACTTGCTTGATTTCTTCTAAACCTACTTTTCGTGCGAGGTTAACTGTTTCATCAACGGCTTCGTGTGATAAGTCAAAACCTTGACAATCGGGCACACAATCACTCCAAAGGTTTTCCCACACCGTGTTCATAGTTTTTTGACCGATTTCATCCCATGACTTAGCAATGTTTTCTATTGCATGGCGGATATTGTAGCTTCTCCAGAATTCTTTTACGTCCATGCCATTCACACCCTCTGTAGCCTTGTCAGCTAGAGCAAACGTTTCCCTTGGATAATATGCCTTAAACGTTGAAATAACGCCTTGGTCCATGGGCTGCAGAATAGCAGTTGTGTTTGGTGGCAAAAAAAACGACCTTGATTTCAGGACTTAAATCGCAAAGGGTTCTTGGATGGCCTGGAGCATTACCTAGTTTCAATAAAATTTTAAAATCTAAATTTATCTATGCATAGTACTTTTTTACTGCCGGACAGAAGTAAATCGTAAACCATTGCTCAAACTCGGCAATTGTTACCCAAGCTTTTTTATTGGATGTCCAAAGGACAGGTAGATTTTGCTTGTCATAGCCTTTCAAAGTCCTCGGGTTTTCGGAATGGTATAGGTACAATCATTGGCTTCAACTTAAAGTCTCTGGCAGCATTTCCACCAAGCAATAACGTCAACCGATCCTTGGAATTTCGAATCTAGGCATTAGTTTCTCCTGCTTAGAAATATATGTCCTGGCTGGCATTCTTTTCCAGAATAGCACAGTCTCATCGGCATTAAAAATTTGGTGAGGTGAGTATCCATTCATTTCTATAATAGAAGCAATTTCATTGATATAAGCCGCAGCTGCACTATCATCTGCACTGGCCGATTCGCCACAAACAGATATTTTGTGCAATTTATATTGTGCTCTAAAGTGTTCAAACCATCCTCGACTTGATGCGAATGTTTCGACAGTAGAACTACTAGAGCATCCTAGGATATCTTTAACTAAATTCACGAATAGACTTTTTGCCTTTGCTTGGATCAACACCAAACTCATGGGCATACACTTTAAACTTAAGTCCTCTATCCAAATAATTATAAGGAATCTGTCCATTTCCACCATAATCTTTGAAATGTTCCTTGTTCCTATCCTCACAGAAGTTAAGGGAGTCACAGTCTTTCCATATTCCTTAATTTTTTCTGCATCTCTGATGAGAGTTCTTACTCTTAAACCAGCCAGAGATAGCACCCTAGCAGACTTCGTGTTCATCTACATCTACATCTACATACTACCCCGCAAGCCGCCTCAATAGGCGTGTGGCGGGGGGTGTTAGGACACCAGCCGTTTACACATAAAAAGGAAACGCTCTATGAAATTACGCCTTGCATTTATTAAAGTCCCTTATTGTTCGGGGGAAAAACGAATTCCCATACCTATCCGTTCGGCAAAATATCTCTCTTAATTTATCGTTTCTGTCGGACCTGGAAATATAGTGGGGTTCTAATATGATGTTCTCCGTGTCGCTCTGAAAGATATCTATTCTCAATTGCTCAAGTAATCTAAGCCTAGCGCGCAGCCTCCGAGTAGCCTCCTATCCTCACAGAAGTTAAGGGAGTCACAGTCTCAGTCACAGTCAAAGGTTGTCGCTGCCCAGCATCTAGTCATCGCTAAACATCCTATTTCACGTCAATGGTTAGGCTTTTCCTTTTTTTCTTATCCGACCAGCTCTTTCAGAATAAACATTTGGTCTTTCATTGATCTCTCTTTCCTGAATCCCGCCTGGCGGTCTCCTATCATCTCCCCTGCTTGTTCCCTAAGTCTGTTTAGCACCAGTTTAGAAAGTATTTTATATATTGTATTGATTAATGATATGCCTCTGTAGTTTTTACAATCTAATTTATCTCCTTTCTTATGCAACGGTACAATAACTGCTTCACACCATTCTCTGGGCATTTTTTCAGTTCTCCACACTTTTATTATTAATCTGTATTTGAACGAGATTACTTCTTCGCCTGCATTTGCTATTAACTCTATTGGTATTCCGTCCTCATTTGGGGCTTTGCCATTTTTAAAGGTCTTCAATGCGGATTTTATTTCTTCTATTGTTGGTTCCATACATAAAACGTTTTCACCTGCTCTGCAACTTAGCTCTTCTTGTTATACCACTTCATTTTCATTTCCCTCGATTGTATCCCCATTCAAAAGGTCGGAGAAGTATTCTTTCCAGACTCTCAAGACTCCTGCTGGTTCGCTCGTTATCACTCCACTTTTGTCTTTCACTCCCATTACATTAGGTTTAGAACCTTTCTGAAAAAAACTCCATTTTCTATAAAAATCCCTGGTATTATTTTGTGTGCAGTCTTCCTCTGCCCTTGAAAGTGTATTGTTTATGTGCTTTCTTTTTTCTCCCCTGAGTGCCTTGTTCACTTCCCTGCTGACCTGTCGGTATCTTTCCTTGGTAGCTTGTGTTTTTTCAGTAAGTGCTTTTGCTTCTTTTCTCTCTTCTACTAACTTCCTACAATTCTCATTAAACCAAGGATTTCTGGGAGTTTTTTTCATGTTAAACACTTCTTTTGCTGATTCTTTAATATTAGTTTTAAAACTTTTCCACATCTCTTCCTGCCTTACTGTTAAGTCCTCTTTCTCACTCTCTTCTGCTAAAACTGAGAACCTATTTCTAAGTTCAATTTTATATTCATTAATCTTGCTTTTCTCAAAATTTATTCTGTCCTCAACTTTATTTTTGTTTCTTTTCTCTATTCTTAATCTTTGTCTTATTTACATCAACACTAAGTAATGATCAGTACCGCATTCTGCTCCTCTAAGGCTTCATACTTGAGTCACGGAGCTTACATGTCTATTGTCTATCAGGGTGTGGTTGATCTGGTTTGTGGTGCAACCGTCAGGAGATGTCCACATCTGCTTATATATGTTTTTCCTTGGAAACTTTGTACTTACAACGAACAAATTTGATGAGCAAGCAAAGCTGAGCAGCTTAGTGCCGTTGTCGTTAGATTCTTAGTGCAGGCTCTCTCTTCCTGTTACCTTGCTCCAAATATCCTCTGCCCACTTTGGCATTAGCGTCTCCTAGCAATAAAAGTGTGTCATATCGTGGGATACTGGGCACTACTTCTTCAAGCTGTACATAAAACGTATCTTTGTCTTCATCCTTACTTTCCTCAGAGCATAAAAACTTATCTTGCTTTATAGCTTTATGACCTTGAGATAGGAATCCCGTCAGCTATTCTGAGTGACGAGATGAAGCTTCCTTTAGGGTCGCCTGCAAGCACGTGTGTTGTGACACTGGCGGGTTGTTGAGTGGAATAAAGTACGGACAACGTTTGTCCTCGACTGATGTCAACAACAGAGCCGATTGGGAAGATAGGTGATTCACACAGATCAAACTCGCTTAAATTGGCGTAAATGCTCGGCAATAAATTTTTTCCTGTAGAAACATATTTACTCACTATCTTCCCCATGTACTGAATAGGACTGTTTTGGTTGCGTTGTCTGTACTTTCCCAATCTTGAGTAAGCGGAATTAGATACTCGTTTTGGGTTAGCCAAAAATAAAATAAATTTAATTGAAGAACCAAGCATTATCAAAATAATAGCCGACACAGTGTAATTCAAGACAGCGAAATTTTTAATAAATGATAATTACAATTTATGTAATCGTATATGCTACCTGCGCTGTTTTTACCCTTTCGCACCGGAGCCTTGCAATTAAAAACGCTTCCCATGTCATTACTGCCATAGGCATATATATATGCTCTCTCCAGTTAAGAAGAAAATTGCTGCGTCATCGAAAATTCCAAAACCGTTCGTGAGTTTCTTTTGTTTGTGTCACTATGTTTAAACTTGTCACGCCTTATTCGAGATATCTTGGATAACTTTTTTAAAATGTGTTATTTTCAAATTTTATCTCTCACTACAATTCACACTCTCCCACAGACATGATTGTCTAATTATCACTTGATTTAGCCACATGTTTAAATACTTTACCTATACTTTCGCCTGAGCAGCCAAAAAGCTATAATTATGTTCAGAAATTCTATTGTATATTTTGGTTTAAAATATAATTACATCTCCAACACAATTAAAAGTTGTATTTTCTACAGGGGAATATAAAATATAACGATCTCTTTGTAGTGAAAATAGTTTCAACATCATTCACTACGTTTACCAATCGATCTGACTGGCTCAGCTCGGTATGGTAAACGGAACGGGCTGGCCAGATCGATCTGAGAAGCGAGCCGAGTCAGCCCACTTTCCCTAACCAGTCTGAGATCTCAGATCGATCCGAAGCGGTCTGAGCGTGGTGCTCATCATTCTTCTTTTGGTTGCCGATGGTAAACAAAATATAATCGATATAATTTACGGCGTGACTTGTTGTGAGAGGGGAAAGGAGAGAAGTGTGCGGCTGAGATTCGCGAGAAATCTCAAAATAATTCAAACTACTGAATTCGATAGTTCAATATCGATATTTTCAGACCGTGTTGGTAAACCGAGCGATCTGAGTCAGCTCGCTTCTGAACTTTCAGATCGGTCTGAATTCAGACCGATCTGAGATCGATTGGTAAACGTAGTGATTGTGTTCTTACATGTTGTGAAATCTCAGCATATTTTTCGAAATCTGCTAATATCTTGATTTTACATAACACCCCATTTTTGGGTCCCAAGGTGTTATGTAAAATTGAGACTCTACTTACAGATCTTTGAAACCGATGCATTCTTTTGTAATCACCCTGTAAAATAAAATGTTAGCCACACATTAAGTAAGTGTTCTCTCTTCAGTATTCTAAAATAATAAGAAAAAATATTTTAAACCTTAGAGAGGCATCGTGTGTTTGATGGGATATTACTGAATCACCTTGTTTACCTAAAAACATGTACATTAGTGGATAGACCTCTCTTAGATCAATGATAAATATCCATACCCATGAAAGCCAACCTTACTCAAGGACTCACTGAGCAATGACTGTGAATTATTCTACCAATGAAATTTGAATGAAAAAATGTTGATTACGAAGTGTGGATCTTTATTATTATAATTTATAATATAAATTTCCTGACATACAATAGTGTTGGTAACAGTTTGTCACATTTTTTACTCAGTATAATAAAGAAGTTATAAATACATGCCAATCAGAGGAAATTGGTAATACCATGATTTCACTTACAAATAATTACCTGTATTAACACTGTAAATTGACAATAAAATTACTTTCACTTGCAGGAATTGTTCATTGAGGTTCAAGCCTTTTGTATAGAGTTCAGCTGGATTCGGGAAGCTGCTGCTTTGTTCAGACTACTAAAGCAGTTGGAATCTGGGGAAGGCAGTCAAGCTGTTGTTGGGAGTGGCACTACATCTGCTGTTGGAACTGGTGTAATATCGGGAGCTAATTCCCCTTTGACTCAAAATAGTGCAGGGTCAGTGGTTACTGGTTCTTCTCAAGGAGGAAAAAGTGCAAGTGGAAAATCTAATGAATGACTTCACATCTCAGGTTCACAAAAATAGCCAAATGTGCTACTTTCTTTTGATGGACTGAACACAGCCTAAGTAAATGACATTTTAACTAATAAAAACCAGTTGTGCAAGTTTCTTTTGATGGACAACACAGCCTAAGTAAATGACATTTCAACTAATAAAAGCCAGTTGTGGAAGTTTATCTCTTGTGTTCCTGAAATGTCTTCAATCTTATGAATTCCCAACCTTTACGTATGTGAATCGTAAGTCGATGCCTGTCGTTCTATCAAGTCATCGATATTTCCATCCATGACAATACTTCTGTCATTTTTCTAAGTAGGCAATGAAATTATCATCGTAATTATAAGACCACTTTGTGAAAATTTTATTTCCCTGAAAGCATAACAGAACATTAATTTAATCTGGTAAACTACGAAGAAACAACAGTGTGACACAGGAAGCAACGTACACAAGTCATAAGTGAAAAAACCATTTCAGCACTCGTCTATTGATTCTATATCAAAATAAGCATACCACTACCATTGAAATGCTTTCGTGAACCGGCTGTATACGTTAAAACTACATGTAGCATTGCGTGAAATCACATGTCAATATATTCCACATAATAATACTTAGTACAAAATTGCTTAGAGGTCATATTTTAACACCGAAACACCATTCCACACGAAAAACCAGCGACATGAGAATAGCTTATTTCACAGAAAATAACTCATTAAGCTGGAAAAGTGGATACCATCCGTTAAATTATGTCCATGAGAAGCACAATAAATCCTTCGAGCAGAAGAAATGGTGCCTTTTTCGAAGACGCCGTAGTATGCATTACGTCAACGTCTCTCCTTTAGTTACCTGGAAGAGCAAACACATTCAGTAACACTAGATGAATTAAAACCGACAGCAAAACTCATCAAATCAACGAAGTTCATCAAACATACCCTAGCTTCCAAATATTCGATCCTCCGTTCCAGAGTAGTCAGCTTCTCATTTAAAACTGCTAATCTCGATCGGCATGACATATCTAAATAGAAATAATGAAATAGTTTTGTAATAATGATTTTTATATTGCTTTGATTGCTGCAATAAAATTACATATCACTTTTCAAAGCCTTACCGAAGGAATTCAAAAAATCTGCAATTTTCTTGATACTGCCTGTGATTACTTCTATATATTCACGGTTGGCCCAATCTTGCTGAATTTGCTTATGGATTGTTTCTCTATGGACCGATGCCATCTTCGATATTTACCAGTCAGGGCACTAGGAGCTTAAATCCCTAAATTATTAATATTCTGAAAAAATTACAATTTCTCAATGATTATTGTTGACAACTTTCTTCGTTTCCTTCCACACTTGTTTATTTAGTTAATGAACTCCACCACAGAGGTCGTTAGTTTCAGACGAAGCAGCAGACGAGATTTCAAATGAAAGTTTATTTCGATATTAAATTACATTTTTTGCATATTTTTGGCGTGAGGAAAGGTGTGCAGAGCTTAAATGTACCGATAAACGGTTAAATTAATTGCTTAATTTGGGTTATAGGTGATTCCCTGCCATGTTTACGTGTATTGTCAGACCGCCGAATTAAATGTAACGGCCAGTCGATCGCAATTGTCATCTGTGAATGTGCTTGAGAACTTGCTGCCGGTTATAAAACATCCGTATGTTATGTGTTTGTTATTGATCTTTGCAAGGATGTCGTTGACGTGAATTATTCATGGAAGTGAACGGCTACCAGGTAATTCCCATGTCAGAAGGCCTAATAATCGAGGATAGTACACTTAGTATTTCAAGCTACTGGGTGCCCCAATGGAGGTGAAGAGATCACTGCGAGATGATGAGAACGAAATCCGCTTACAACTTGGTGATAGGCTTGGGCGCTGTCCTGTTAACTCTTCAAGCCCTACTTCTGGTTTCTTTGTTGGCTCGAGAAAAAGGAAAGCCCAACGTCGGTGATGAGGACTTCGAGGAATTTTTGAACGTTACGAATCTTTTAGGCTTTCCTGTCATCATTCTAGATCCCCACATTCTCAACAACATCGATGGAGCTTCAACGGTTTTAAATTCAAAATTTTCACCAAGGTGCCTTACATGCTCAACATCTCAGCCTATTACATTGGCTTTAGAATACAAAAGAGTGAATCCATTAAAGGTAATTTTTAAAAAGTCAGTTGTTGTCAGATCTGCTGTCTACACATCTCGCAATACCAACTTTAAACTGCCATTTGTGTGTTTCCTTTCGCAGGAAAATGCATTTATGAATAGAATGGCAGAAATAGATTTTTCGGTAGTTGTTTTGTACAACAAATCGCCACTTGAAGTTGTCCCCAGTCTTGAGCAAGTGCCAATTGCTTATATTTGTAAAAGACGAATGCCGATTGTTATAAGTATCTTTCATGAGCGAGAGGTGAGCGAATCTTTATCAATCTCTCTGAGTTACTGACAATTGTTCCTTAATGTATTATTAATTTTAATTTAAAGGGTAACTTTTGGTGGCATGGACAAGTATACAGTGATCCGGAAGCCGAGCTCAAGCTACAGACTCTAGGATTAGCTCCTAAGGAGCTTACAACTTTAGAGCGTGAAGGAGCGCTTGACAAGTAAGTAATGGTTTACTGAAGGGTATAAATCCTTGTTTTTTGTCCCAATTGGGACAATAACGTAAGTAAATGATGCATTAGTGTCAGAAACATGACTTACCAAATCTTCAATTATTATTACTTTTTGCATATCATATAGTTTGAAGTGAATGAGATTTATGAATCTAATCAGTGTAGAAGAAGGTATTTTTTATAAAAGTTGATCACTTTTTAGTTGTTTACTACTGCCATGATGTATTCATGGAATTTTCTCTTCAACTAATGAGTACAACTCTTTCATTTATGTATCAAGATTTGAAGTCACTACTCACCAATTGCCTGGATTTCCATCTCCCATCACCACACCATCAAATATATATTCATTCTTTCGTGAATATCGCCAGTCTCATTTTAAAGAATGCAACTGGCATCAAGCACTTCAGTATGAAAAAAAGTATGGGTCAACTAGAAAAACTCCTGAGGGGAGATGGTTTGCTCATCGAGCCTGGAAATTGCTTGATAGAGCTAAAACTATTCTTGATGGCCTAGATGTTCCTTTTTGGATAAGCAGTGGCACATGCTTAGGTGTGTAACAAATAGTTCTTCTGGGTCCAAATTTCAATATGGTAACAGGCTATAGGTTTAACTTGATGGAACTACAAAACAGCCACTACTTTTCAGAAATCTATTCACTACCTACCTTTTGACTTTGCTAACTCTTTGAAACTTGATTTAGGAATATTATGCCTGTTGAGTTTTATCTCAAGGCTTTTTTTACTTCCAAAACAGGATATTTTCGCCAGTGTGATATAATACCTCATGCTAAAGATGTGGATATAGGTATTTTTGCTAAAGATTTTAAGAAACAAATTGTGCCTGCATTTGTTGCTCGGGGAATGGCACTCAAGCATCATTTCGGTCGTTTAAATGACAGCTTGGAGCTTTCTTTCATGGACCTCTCATCAGGAGTCAAATTGGATCTGTTCTTCTTCTATGAAGGAAAAGTGCCAGAACGCCATTGGGTGAAGATGGAAACATCAAGTGTGAATGGAAATAAAATTGTATGGAATGGAGGAACTCAAGCAAAGTCTGGGAAAAAGTTCAAGTAAGTTGAATATATTTGGGCTGTCCTGATGACAGTTCTTTCAATCATATCCGATTCCAATATTTTACTAGTCAATTATATTCCTGCTGCCATTTCAATATTGATACAGTGATGATGGGTCAATATGGATATTACATCAGTTGCAAGCATTTAATTTATCTTCCTAAGAAACCCTCTTGAGCTGGCTTTATTGTGGGTTCTTATAATGAAGACTTTTCACTCCATAACGATGGCCTTATGAGTTCCGTAATCGCTCAAGTCGGTATGATCACTGTGGGTAGTTATGATAAAGACTTTCACCTCATAACACCATCTTTATTAGTTCCGTAATAAGCCCCCAGGATTCATACTTTTCTCAGATTTGGCTTTTGTTACAATATTTTTTCTAATAATGTAATGTTATACACTTATATTGTCTCTGAACAATCTGACCATTTTCAAGTATAATTTTAATTTTAACACGTAAACATGAAGGGAATTGGGTAAGTATAGAGTACTGCCTTCCCATTAGAGGACCTAGGTTGAATCCTGGATGTCGGATTTTTTGTGGGATTCTTATATGCACCTTATTGGGTGCTGTGTGGAGAGCACTTGTTGTTTGATGCTCTCTTTGTAGGATGGGATGTTGATGTTGTTTTTTTTACAAATTTTGAGGATACTGGGACTAGCCACGGTATTGCGTTGACAGAGTCGCCCATAAGTCCTCCCTGTATCCTCAAAATTTTTCATAAAGAGCAAACACTTCATGGTGTTCAACGTTTGGCTTGAACCTCAAAGACTGTGGTGCTTAACACATGCTTTGAACTGCTTCGCTACATTGTATGTCCAAGTCCTGAACAACTTCTTCCTTTAAAGTCCACAACAATCCATAGGGGAGGAGGATGCCTTGGTAGCTTAACTGACTAAAGCTAAACAAGAGTAAGGGATCTGGGTTCGAGTCCCGGTCAAGGCGAATTATTTTCCCTCTGTGGAATTTCACACTTATGTGCACTTGTGGATGACTCCATAAATGCAGTACTATGGATCTTCATCTACATACTACCCCGCAAGCCGCCTCAATAGGTGTGTGGCGGGGGGTGTTAGGACACCAGCCGTTTACATATAAAAAGGAAACGCTCTAATGAAATTACGCCTAACATTTATTAAAGTGCCTTATTGTTCGGGGCAAAAATGAATTCCCAAACCTATCCGTTTGGCAAAATATCTCTCTTAATTTACCTGGAAATATAGTGGGGTTCTTATATGATGTTCTCCGTGTCGCTCTTAAAGATATCTATTCTTAATTGCTCAAGTAATCTAAGCCTAGCGCGCAGCCTCCGAGTCTCTAGCGGCTCCCAGCCTAATTCGTTTAACATCTGTGTAATGCTGTCTGTACGCCCGTAGCTGTTTTTGACGAAATGCGCAGCTTTCCTTTGTATTTTATTAAGTTCCCGCATTAAGTCTTTCTGCGCTGGATCCCATATGCTCGCTGCATATTCAAGGACCGGACTCGCTGTGGCCGGACGAGTGCGAAATAGCACCTCTCTTTTACTTTTTCATCTGAAAATCTTCCCACAATACGCTTGACGAATCCTAGCTTCTTCAGAGCTCTGCCACAAATATTTCTGATATGTGTTCCCCACGATAGGTTCGAGGTTATCATAACTCCCAGATGCTTCACTTCATCTGTCGCCTTTATGTTAACACCATCCACAGCATATACATCGGAATAGTTGGACGACCTCCGCAAGAAATGTACCGCCGTGCATTTGCTCAGATTAAGTTCGAGTCCCCACTCTTGGCTCCACACATGAATGTTGGATAGACGTGGTAAGCTCAAAAGTTGTCAACCCACCTGTCCTTAGCCAAACAGAACATCAAATTTTGTATCTGTAGATGATGGTGGACGATTAGGACACAAGAATGACTGCATGGAATGTTCGCAAGAGAATTTTATGAATATGCAAGCACTGCTACTCGAGAGAATGAGCATACATTTTAAGTTTACCCTTGCACATAGCATGTAGCATTAAAAAATGTAATATATTTACTTATTTCTTTTCAAGAAGCTTTAATAACTTCACACAGTACTAGTATCTGCTCTAAATATTTATACAGGATACTAGCATCATGACCTGACAGGACTTGAATACAGCACAATGGAACTATTTTGCATGCACGGAGGCTCACTTAAGAGTGGTCACAGACTCGTTTGCCATGGTCCAGCCATTGGTGACATATGTCATTGTAATGGTGCAAATGAATTTAGTCATTGGTCACCTCCTAAATATTCAAGCAACCTATGTGGAAACCAGTGTTTCCATTTTGGCAAGGCATTGCACAATATTTCCCAAGATATCAGATAGTTTTGTATCATTAATTATCAGTTATACCTGCTTCAGCCGATATGTCACTGTGTGCCTCTCAATTAACTTACGGAGTAGTGACAGGAGTGGCTAATAAGAAATTTTCTCACCAGGTGGAGGTCACATTTAAATGTTTCTACACACTTCTTCCTAGCCAGAATTCTTGTATAATAACAGCAATAAAATAGTTATAAATGTTAACTTATGGTTATTTTAATGAAATAGCACTTTTCCACTTAAAATACTACTAAAATTCCATTCTTTCGTGGAAAAGTGCCATTTCATTTTAATAACAAGGAAGCCCTCCACTACATCTCAACTGAGACTATTTTATTAATTCGTTATAAATTATATTATCTTCGTTATTAAATACTTTATTTTACTGTGATTATATTTGAAACCTTAATGCTTTGGATTGGATATTACGTCATTTGGCACCCCCCTGAGATATTGTCCAACAAAGTCTCCTGGATCGCAGTGACCTGCTCTGTTGTTGACTGTTACAATTCCTCATGTGAAATGCCCTTGAGATTGTTTTTAGGATAATTTAAAGTAAATTTGAATAAATAAATTTCAGCGTGTGCTTTTATAATACTATGATTTCCACAAATATTTTAATTCCAAGCAATACTTAATGTAAGGCACTGATTCAGGCCTACCTTTGTGGAGTCAAGTCATAATCAGTAAAGTCAGTAGCTTAGATGTTCCACAATGCCTACCTATGGCAACCATGGTTTGAACAATTCATTACCATCATGTATCTAGGTCATATTATTGCATTGATAACGGCATTGAACAGCTGAAACCATTGTCGGTAAAAAAAATAATGTGTGGGTAATACTAAGCTATCATTAATACTTAATGGCCTATCTTTTATTTACCTACAGGTACATATTTCCTCCCATAACTCTGTGTTGGACTGAGTTCTTAGCTTTGAAAGTTCGTGTACCTTGCAACACATTGGACTATATTTTGGCCAACTACGGTCGTGATTGGAGGATACCCATTTCTGCATGGGATTGGAAAAGTAGTCCACCTAATGTGATTCCCAATGGGGAATGGCAACAAACAGAGTGGCCTGAAGTGATTAGAGTTTACTATCCTGAACTTCAGATAGCCAAGTTTCAACATCAAACATAGGCTCTTTGATTTTGATAAGTATGTACCTTCCCTTACCTTAGGAAATAATGTGTTTTTTTATTTGATGATTTGTTTTTACAGATGCACAATAATAAAGTATTTTTTACTAATTGCATGTTATTCTAATGCCTGGAGGACTTAACTTCCATTTTCACTCATTTACAGTTGACATGCAAATATTTTATTGTGACGTAACTGAATTTGATTATGATTCATGAATATTTGGATGTTATTTTTCTGGCAAAAGCTGTCTATTATTGATCATCGCAGGGAGTGTCTAATGAAAGTAGCTTACAAAAGGTACCAATTTCATAGTCTAGGTTTACTAATATAAGTTAAAGAGTGAAAATATCTCAGCTGTGCAGTCTTACCATTGAAATAATTTTAAATTAATAAATTCTTACATAGCCACCATCAATTATGTTTTTCCAGGCTACCGTGTAAATGGTCCAAAAAATATCAGCTATGTTTCTCGTAAAAAATAATTTATTTTATTTGAACATGTAGGTACTCGAATACATACAAAATATGAGTGATTATTATTTTGATGAGCGTCTTAATTATTTTTAGCGAATAATTACATTGTCTAATTTATAAAAAGAATTCTATATGTTCATCATAACTGTGAAATTCTCTCTTTACAACTTTTCTGTTACAGAAGGGGTACCCTAAAGGATATCCCAAAACAATTGCTTACTTATCTCACATTAATTTTTATTTACATGGGGGAAATATAGCAAAATGGAACATAGGAATGATACTCTCAGTAGTATCTTTGACGATATGCATGGAGTATTGTTGCTAGAAGTTGTGAAGCACAACATTTCTTGGATACTTTTTTGGTGGATACCTTTAGATTTTGGTTTCAGAATTTTCACCTTGTGTATTTGTCTGTATCTTGAGGATTCCTTCTGGAGCTGAAGCATGGTAATGGTTCCCAGATCTGTAGGGAAGTAAATTTGAATGTATGAATGAAGTTCTTTTATCTGTAAACTCATTTGGAGGACATGTGCATATTTACTCTATTAATCGTTGTTGAGTCAATAAGTGGATTTACCTATTTATTGCCTATTATTTGAATACCAGGTTTAGTTACCTTTTGTTTATTCCACTGTCGATGAATTGAAACTTGAAGTCTTCTGCCCCAAGATTGATTTCATATAGATCTTCGCCATCTTCATTAATGAAAGCTGGATTTATTTTTCCCCCAGATATTGTTGAATCATTGTAATTGGAATAAGTTGTACTTCCTAGAAAAACAAAATTTGTTTGTGATGAATTGACTTTGCTGCTTTAGTTTCATATGTTGAAATTATTTTTTCTACTAACTGATAGCTGTTTCAAAAACGGTCAGATTTCCTCACCAGTAACTGGTAACATACCTCTCCATTTACTGATAGGTGTTTCTAAAAACTTATCAAATTTTCTCAAACTGGTGAATTTTCACCTGTAACTGATGAAATTTCTCACCAGCAACTGGTGAGTCTTTCAAAAAATTGTTAAGCTGCTCATCAGTAAGTAGTGGATCTGTTTTTGGGTACGATTTTTTTAAGGCAGTTTTTTTGCAGTCATGGTTTTGAGAACCTTTCAGAGAGAATGAATGGCCACCATGAAGTTGAACACAATCTTTGGTGCTTGACCCATGGTCATGGCCTGAGAAGTGACAATTTTTTGGTAAAATTCTAAGCATGCATACTTTTCGAATTTCTATTAGTACCTTCAATTCAGAGTCTATAGAGCTTATGATTGATTTGATTCATGTATAGTTTTTGACTTGAGGGAAATTTTTGTTGAGTCAAATGTATTCTGGACATACATCAAATGATTGTGTCAATGACTCATGTTGGCATGCTAAATTTTATTTTTTTAGTAAAATTTCAGACATATCATTGTACCAAATTCCATCCTTGCTCCCTGAAAACACTGTGAGACTTTATGTTAGCCATGAGATCCAAAAAAATATAGCCAACCTTCATCATAGTAGCTGTCCCACTGGTCACTGGTGTACGAGGTCTCATCATCATCAACTTCAACATCACCTTCTATTTCAATGAATGGAGGTATGTTAGTCGCCTCAGTCATCTTTTCTTCAGTTATCGTAGTTGTATTTTCTTTTTGTTTCGTACTGTAAATTACAACTTTTATTAGTTTCATCACATTATTTGCCTGTTGAATTATAAAATAATTATGTGAAAAATTCTCATGGTTAAGGCAAGCAAAATGTTCTCAACTGCTAAAGTCAAAGCTAACCAATGGACATTCATTGTCACTGTCAGTTTGTTTACCTTTTTTAGGGGAATAATTTATCACTTTCAAAAAGAGGTACAATATTTTTCTTACCCCAAAACATGCATTGGATGGAATTTATTAAATCATGTCCAACATGATGGAAACAAGCTTTATTCTATTCTACTCGCTGTATTACCCTACGAACCACAGCAGGGGCAAGTGGTCGGGGGTGTTAGGACTACAGCCATGTAAAATTCTCCGTGTCATACTGAAACTCTCTTGATCTGAAGTTTTCAAGCAACCTAAGCCTAGCAATGCATGAGTGTAAGAGAAGCGAAAGTGGTTTTTTAAGGATAGGGTATTGTGGAGGGAATTATTAAAAGAGAGCCAGTTTTCTAAGGCCAATGGTAGTTACTAAATTCTTGGACTTTGCTTACCCTGAAAGGGAATGGTGTGATGGTTATGTATGTATAGGACGCCCAGTGAGTAGCCTCTGAGTCCCTAATGGCTCCCTATCTAGTCTCCTCTTCAGCTGTGTTACACTCTTATGTTTGCTAATGTACATCCATATTGAAGAAGAGCTTAAGATCTTAAAATTTGGTTGTGTTGTAGTTAGAGTACTGGCTTCTCATCCTGAAGGGCCCAGGTTTGGATCCTGGCAGTGGCAGAGATTTTTCAGCGGAAATCCCAACCCCTACTTGGGTGTTGAGTAAAGAGCAGCTTAAATGCAGCACTATATGTATCTGAAGAGAATGGTTTTTCGGGTTTCCATCCGCGTTTATCCATTTTTGGTGGACAATATTTTGTCAGCGTTCCAGCTAGCTTCCTCAGGTCCGTCCTCAAAGACCTGAGGAAGCTAGCTGGAACTCTGGCAAAATATTGTCCACCAAAAATGGATAAACGCGGGTGGAAACCCGAAAAACCATTCTCTTCATCAACGAAACTCTGCGGAAGCCTTCACGAAAACTATATGTATCTGTCGGATGAAACTGTGGACTAGGGCGGTTCAAATTAATCAAAAGTCTGCAAATTTTTCATGCCGCCATCCAATTAGACGCTAAATGACAAAAAAAATAACCTTTTGCAATATATTAGCTCAATACATCCAGGAGTGGCTGTGATTCACATAGTTTTTAATTTGGCTTAGTTGCCCCTTTATAGTAAACGACAAGAGCAAGGTCCATTGTTTTTTTGCATCCCCCAAGTTTCCCTATGTTGGTTGGGATTTGGTGAAGCAAGTGCAAAGATACTTTGTATTGTTTACTTTCCTTTGAGACTAGAATCGTCGCTTAGGTAGCTTAGGAAAAGTATGGATATACCATTTATATTTGCATATGCTAGTCCAGCATAAGAAGAGTGCTAAGATATTAGCTCATACAGTCAAATAATTTGAATTGGGTACTGTGATTCCCAGGTTGTCAATTGAGATGGGATGTTAATGGAAGAGGGTAGAGATGGAGTACCTTATTTCTCCGAATATAGTCCCCCCCTTTAGCTAGCCCTCTATCTTGAACAAGTGCTCCCCTCCCACTCTCCCATATTCTCTATCCCCCTGAAAACTTGTAATGGAAAAACTAAAGGACATGTGAACTGACAAACATACATTGTGCAAGTGTATTACCCTCCCACTCCCCCTCACCCAAAATTCCCCTGACCCAAGCCCAACCCCCCGCGATGAAGGCAACAGCAATAACTATGACTACCAACCCCTCCCCTTCCCACCCAAACCCTCCCCTTCCCCCCCAACCCTTGCCAAACTCTCACCCCACCCTTCCTCGTTCGATCCTTTCCTCTCCCCTACCATGATTTTGTATATTTGTATACCCTAACCAAAATTGTATTTTCACCTGAAGATGACACCAAGTGTTGAAACCCGGGTCGTGATAATAAATACTAATGGAGTTACAAAGTTATTTTAATTCTTCCATACTACATAATCCAATTGGTTTATGTACAAGGCATAAGTCATATTGAAATATAGGAATATACCCTAGTACTAAGAGTGTTGAGCAATACAAAAGAGTCCATTGTATATAATATCTCATAATAATGGTATTATATATAAAATTATTATATCATTATACAGTGAACATGAAGGGGAAGGCGTAGGTAGGTACCTACTCGGGAATTAGAAATTTCACTAAAATAACCTATTCTTCAATAGAGTTGTACAATTTTCCTTAGAGGTATCTTTTTAGTTTTAGTTTAAAATTAGTATTTCCCTTATCTTTTATAGTTTTTGGCAGCTTTTTGAAGAGCCTGATCCCCGTTTCCTTTGGTCCCCGTTTTATAGATTTAGTTCTAATGCTTCAATAGTGAATATTATGTCTTCCTCTAGTAGTGGACTAGTAATGTTAATCACAATTAAGTGTATAATTATATTGGCCTGAAAACATATTGAGCTAATATTTTGCACTAGGTGTTTTCCAGTTACATATTTTAAATTGAATTTGGGGCAACATGAAAAATGTTAAGACTTTCGATTTTTGTGACCACCCTACAGTGGATCTCTTTGTCCCTTTGTTAAGAGTAGACTAATGCCAGTACTGGATATCTCTCCATCTTCCTCGAATAATCCTTCCCTTGCCAACCTATGTACCCTCCTATCCTTAATGACCCAAATTACCTCAGTTGTTGGTCGCCTCTCTAAATTACAGACCGAACAAACTTTGCTGCATCCAAGGTTCACATTTATTGTTCCAATGGTGAAGTGTGCATTTTGCCAAGCTTTGGCATAGTCATGAGCATTTTATGAGAGTTTAAGCTTTGAGACAAGGGTGGGGAGAGGAAAAGGGGCTGAATTTTCTGGTTAAAGTAGAGGAAATGGCGTGATCTTAGAAAATGCAGAGATTTTGTGCCTGAGGGCTAGCAGATGCGAGTTGGAATTCTGTGGTGGAGGTGGGGAGGAGAATGCAGGTGTGCCTATAGATAAACTTATGTACAGAAAGCGAGGAATAATTGTTACAGTAAAACCTCGATTTTTCATAGTTGAAGGGGCCAAAAAAGAGGCAGTATTTCAAATCAAGCCATGAGTCATAAAAATTTGTTTTGATGAGTGAATTTCATTTGAATTAATGCACCTTTTTCCCCAAAATAATCACTTGAAAATCACCCCCAGGTCTTACATGCGAAGGCGAGCAAAGGCTAAAGCCATCCACGACGCTCTCTACTGAGGATAAATCGTACCTCAGATGGTCTGTATTGCACAGCACCTATCTAAGTATTATTATTCATCCCCATGTTACGAACAGTACTATGCTCGATGTATACCATATTTGTCTGATTATAGCCCTCTCCGAATATAAGGCTACCTCCCTCAACTTTTCCTTTCTATTTTTTTTTAAATGGATCCCTAAATTCTACCCATATTTACTCTCGTACAACGAATTTCCTTCGTATCAATCTTATTTTTTTTTAAATTAACGTTGTTCTTTTTTTCAGCGTATCCGCAGATCAAATGCTAGGAAAAATATTGAAGACGTAATTGTATCGCGGGTTGCATATATTGACTTTTCTGTGGGATTGTAGTTGTCTATAGACCATTAGATTATAAAAATATTTCATAAATTGTTAGAATTGTCGTTGAATGTACAAGCAAAGTTGCTGGTCTGTTTCCCACGGGTACCTCAGTTTGAGCGGAAAATATTTACGACACACATGAATTGCGGGTTGCATAAGGTCATTACCGAGTTTCCATTCTGCTGTAACACCATAGTTGGGATTAACGATTTTAAAAATTAACGATTAAAATTAATCGTTAAAAAATGTAGTTAACTATTTACCTAAACTGTTACTTTTTAGAAGAGTTAAATTTTAACTTTTAATCTTTAAAATTAGACATTAACTGATGCAAAACTAACTTCAGTTAATTTTGTTCGTTAATTTTTGGCGAATGTCGACCTGTTTGAATTTGGGCACAAAGCTTGCCCAACAGATAATGGGGAAAATAATACGGTATCTATGAATGCTTTATAGCTGGGTAGTTGTGCAGGAATGCAATGAATAGACCCATACAAATATATCTAAACAAAAGTGGGGTTGAGTGGAGTGACCATCAAAGTTTAGGAACGCACCCTCAGACGAGAAAACACGAGACCACTCGAAGACCATGTCCGCGAGGGCGCAAATGCCCTCAGTGACATCGTGTCATCAGTTCTGCATAGATGAACAAGGGAAAGGGGGTCACCAAAAATCTATGATGGGTAACAAAGGGGACAGATTCATTCAAAGTAACATATCTGTAAAATGTGCCAGTTTATGCATAACTTACTCGGTGACATCCCGTCGTCAGCGGGGTTGAGTGGATCCACTCGAGTGACCGAAAAAATTTCGAAACACACTCCCAGACAAGAAAACACGAAACCAAGCAAAAGTAAAAGTTAAATAAATTTTTCTCAAATTTGAAGTTTGTTCTTGTTTTATCCCAATTGCAAATAACAGCTTTTAAAAGTTTCTTATAAGTAACTGAAAAAGTAACTTTTAACGTCAAGGTTAATTTTTTTAACTTTAACTTTAATCAGTTACTTTTCCAGAAAAGTAACTTTTAACTTTAACTACTTACTTTTTACAGAGATTAACTTTAAGTTCAATCAGTTAATTTTATTTGGTAACTTTCCCAGCTATGTGTAATGCCATACACACCATCGCATAAATAAAGATCAATTAAATAGGTAATATAAAATTTTTTGGTAACTTAACATAATTTTGTTCATTTATATAAGAGGTATATTAGTGTATTACTATGTATTTTTCCATTATTTTGCAGCATTAGCCTCAGAATTTTTGGATAGCTTTCTCTTTTCATGCTCAAAGATAACTCCTCTTTCTCCTTTTGAGAACCGATATTTGGCCAAATATGAGGGGCATATGTGTAAATATTGCTTTGATTGCTTTGCCATATGATTGATTGCCATATGAGTGATTGCCATATGAGTGATTGCCATATGATTGATTGCCATATTCGAACGTCATATCGTCGCCATATAAGACATTGTAATACCATGACTCTAGCTATAGTAAAACTAATAACAGAGTCTCCACATATAAGGCATATTATTCTGACAATGATTATGACATACTTGTAATAACTGCTGAAATAATGTGATGTATTCCGGATGAACGAGCATTTAGAGCCATATTTCAACACATGTGGCAGGAAAATGAAGAATGTACATAGATATGCTTGTTATCATGTTGGGGTTGGCTGTCGTATTCTATATTTTTGCTCGAAATTAGTAAAAAGTATTGCAAAACTACGTAAAAATGAGGGAAATTTGATCGAAGGGACCAGAGTTTGACTGCATAAAAACAAAAAAACTGTAAAATCAAGAGGTTTATCATTGAAATACCCTGTTTCCCCGGCGGACCATAATATAGCTATGCAAAATCGAGAGTTATTTAAAATCAAGGTGCTTAATATCAAGATTTTACTGTACTTGTTTCGGTGAACTTTGTGGTATATGCTTATACAGTTTGTTTTTAAACACTGTTAGTCACAAAAAAAGTGGGCTCGAGACAGCAAGGAATGGTGAAAAGTCTTTTTTTGAAGTTTGATCTCCTCTTAATAAAAGCTGAAAAAAACTCATATTGGTTGAATGCTTAAAGATAGCTTAGTGCTGAAAAATTGTTTTACCTCACTTTGTTTATTTAAAAAATCATGATTTTTTTGGTTCCTTGAGAGTTTTTTATAGGAATATTGAGGTCAGTTATCCACAAAAAATGCCTGTTTGTCTCGATCCCATCTATCTTTTCTGTTTGTTTCATAAACGTTAAGTGCAAAGAAAAATTAATTGTGAAAATTATCATTTTATACCTCCTGGGTAAGATAATGGGGGTTTTCGAGGAATATTAACAGTATTACAAGTGTTGCAAAACATAGTGGAAACTGCACAGAAAACCCTGTTCAGTGGAAGAATCCATTTCCTACAAAAAAACCTCCATGCAGGGAAGTGAGGCAGTATCCAAGTGTAACCACCAGGATTCCCACCATCGAATGATGTACTTTGCTATCAACTTCAAAATGTTCTCTGTTATTCTCATCAACTAAATCACTCTCTTATGCCTTTAATCCTATTCTTTAAATGGGCTCCTTCGATGGAATACAAGCACTATCAATGTACGTTGTTGAAGCTTTGATTTGTTCCTAAAAATTCTCAACTATGCTGTTGACACTTTCCTGCCCTCTCAGGCTTGGTGTAATTATGTTTCCAGCATTGCCTGCTATGTTCTCTCCATTTCCCTCTGCTACTTCGCCCACCCCTTCCATGCATACCTTCCCCTCCCAGACATCAAGCTTCGAGTAGGTGATTGTCACATTATTTCCATACATCTCTCCATTACTTTATGAGCCAGTCAACAATATCAGTTGGTTAGTTTTAATTTTCAAAGTTGAGAAAATTTCATTCATCTTAACATCAAGTTTTGATAAAGCTCTTACCTTGAATAGTGAGGATTTGCCTGAAAGTACCAGGCGACCAGTAGAATCACTATGAATATCACCAAAACTGCCACAGCTCCAATCAACCACCAGACGACAATTTCTGGATTTCTTTCATATGGCTTTCAAATTGAAGACAATATTTTTAATTAGTGGACTCGGCCATTACTCCTCCTCCTACACAAGTATGCTAGTGTGTACATACAACTCCTGAATACATTGAATAGCACATGTGTTACGTATTTTAGTGGTAACAAATTTTTAGTGCATCTGTATCATCTGTGAATGATGCTGTGCTGTTTTTTTGTATTTCAAATTCCCACTCCCACCGTTATTGGACTTGATCATGGAGGAGAAGATCCCTAAAATGGCACTGCACATCTCCCATGGATTCCATTTTACATAGTCATACCAGAAGTTATTTTACTAGTGCAATTGTTAAAGTCAGTTTTGTCATCCATTTTTGCATCTGCCTCTGAATGAGGTCTTGTTTAAACATAAATAATTAATAACAGAAAAATATTATCTCAGCATTGGCTGAGATTCTTCTGTAGAATCCCAATCCCTAATTGGGTACTGTGTGGGAAACACTTAATGTTCGGTACTCTTTTCTCTTAGATGGCACATTTAATTGTGGTCCCATTGGTGACTTTCATGAAGAGTTGGCCTGTGCTAATGCTGGGTTTCTCTTCACCCTTCCTTTATCCCCTAGATAATTCTTCCGGCCAACCTACCCTCCAATCCTGAATGGAGCAAATGACTTTTGCTGTTCGTTTCCTCCCCAAATAACCAACAAAGTTTTAACTGTGGATCCTGGGTGCTTCATATCCGGAGTTGGATAGAAACCAAAACCAGGTTTTCCTTCACCCTTCCTCCATTCCCAGCTAAAATCCTGCCCTCACCAGCCTATCCATCTATCTTTAAAGTACAGATAACCTCAACTATTAGTCACCTCCCTAGGCTACAATCCAGGAAAAATACTAGCCTCTTTCTCCAAGGTCTTGCTTGTTATGCACATATTATGAATAGTGGGGATATAGTAAGTTCTATGGCAGGAGCATAAAAAGAATGAAAAAACTCAAGGGATTATATCAAGTAGATTTTCACAAGCTTAAAGTAATGGTTTGCCAAATCCCTCCTTCCCCAACAGTTAACATGACATCATTTATAGATGGTATGTGCCACATGAATGCTTAGCATTGCTCACCTACGAAAAACGTTGCAGCAAGTTGTCTCATACTGTGAGAAACTGCAAGGTAATGAGCTAAACAGAAAATAACCATTTCACCTCAAGCTAGTAAACATTTATTTTCAATGCTGATTGGAATCAATCTCAGTTAAGTATTCTTCCCTTTTTTTTATAAAAATGTCATTGCTGACTTATTATTTTAAAAAGAACCTGCTTTATGCATTTTGTTTAATTTTACATTTATACTCAACTATTGATTTTGTTATTTGACACTAATAATTTAAAAAACAGTAATATGTACAATAAATTTTAAATACCATGAACAAAGAAAATGAAATGGTTTTCAGGGATCACCCGACATCAAGTGAAATGGGAAGAAGACTGTCAGGTCTGCCCTAGCAAACATGGGAAAAGGGTTAAATGTTTAATTGTAAGATATTAATTTAAATGAAATAATAAATGTTCAAACCGTTATTCCATTGTGTGTCACATTCCTGTCCCATCCAAATTGGTCCCACATTTTCTCAAGATTGGAATCTGTCAGCTCATAGTCTCCATTTACTGTTCTAGCCACTATTTGTATTGTCACCTGTGCACATTTCTGACTATATGGCCAGGTTGGAGGGCAATGGCTTATTGAATGAATGATAACATCCTGCAAACTAAGTCATGGTTGCATATTAAAAATGACCTATTCAGAGTATTTATTTATAATGTGAAATGCACTGATTCACACACATTTGAGTGTGAGATATAGAACCAGTGTATGGAAAAGCACCAAGAAAAAAATTATTTTACTTAACAGAGATCAAAACCTGGTTCTCCCAATTACCAGTCAAATATATTAGCCCATGGGCTGAAGATGAGTCCGTGTTACTGAGAATATTAAATGAGAAAATCTCAAAGAACACATTTCTAGGATTATGATTCTTGATCATAATGGAGTTCTTCATTCAAGAAGGGATCACCTTGAATAACTCTCTGCCAAAATTAATTGACCATACTTTCATTACTGTATTGGTCCTTTGGTATTAAATTGAACTATCAAGTTTGTTTGAAGTTTGCTGCAATTGACAGTCTTTAATACTATTTTTGAATTTCTCTTTGTAGCCCAAATCACCTATCCAAATTGATAAAATTAATATTTTTGTTAGTTATTAAAAAATATGGGTTTTTATTTTTAAATTGAATCAAAAATCTTTCTGATCCTCATCTATTATTCTTTATCTTGATTGCTTGTATATTTGGATATATTTCCTAGATTATAAGCCATTTGCTGCATAACAATTAATTTATCACATACCTATAGAATACATTTGGACTGATGTGTTTCATTACTGGAAGGAAAAGTAGCACCATTGTTCTTGCAGTGCATAATTGTGATGCTTGAATTACCCCAGTGGTGGATTAAGAGGGTGTGCCAGGGAGGGCCTCCCCCATAATTCTTGTTATAATTCGAAAAATGGTGCTCATAAATACGTTAGATATAGAAAACGACATCGACAGAGATGGCATCGGACTAGGTATCCTAGATAGTGAAATCGAAAAAACTACGAGACATGAAAAGGAACAAGGTGGTGGGAATAGATAACATACCTACAGAGTTTTTAAAGAGTATGGGGAAGAACAGAAGAGGAAAACTTTTTGTGCTTATTCGTAGGATTTATGAGGATGGAGTGTGGCCAGAAGACTTCACGAAGACTGTATTATTCCCTATACCGAAGAAGAGCTAGGCAAAAACATGCGAGGACTATAGGACAATAAGCTTAATATCCCACGCGGCCAAAGTAGTTCTGAGAATCATAAATAGAAGGCTAGAGAAGAAGGCTAATGAATACTTGGGTGATGACCAGTTCGGGTTTAGGAGAAGGACGGGAAAGCGAGACGCTATCGAGGTGATGAGGAAGCTAGTAGAAAGAAACCTAGAGTATGGGCAGGAAGTTTTTGCTTGCTTCGTATATTTCAAGAAGGCGTTTGATAGGGTGGACTGGATGAAATTAATGGGAGTGTTGAAGAAATAAGGGGTTAATTGGAGGAACAGGCATGTGATTCGGAATTTATATATGAGCCAGATGGCGCAGGTTAGGGTAGCCGATGAAGAATCGGGATGAGCCATGATAGGACAGGGAGTGCAGCAAGGGTGCCCACTATCGCTGTTGCTTTTTAACTTGTATTCAGAAGAAATGGTAAAGGAGGCATGGGGGGAGGAGGAGGTAGGAATAAAGGTAGGAGGAGACCTGATAAAATCCGTGAGATTTGCAGATGATCAAGCATTGGTTAGTCAGTCTGCCAAGGAGTTACAGTCAATGGTGATTGTGTTAGAGGTGCAGTGCGAAAGGTATGGGATGAAGATAAACCACTAGAAAACAAAAGTGATGAGATTTTCTAGGAGTAAGAAGGTGGGGCTGAATATAAGGGTGGGAGGGCAGAACATAGAGCAGGTCGAGCAGTTTACGTATCTGGGTAGTATTTTGGAGGAGAATGGGTTTAGTGGTAGGGACATCAGATGCAGAATCGCCGTGGCTAAAGAAGCATCTTCGAAGAGAAGGGAATTGATGAGGGGGGTCTGAGAAGAGATGTAAAGAAAAGGCTGGTAAAAACTTTAACATGGAGCGTGGCACTGTATGGGTCAGAAACTTGGTCATTGCAAAGAGAGGATGTACGTAGACTTGAGGCATTTGAGATGTGGGTTTGGAGATGGATAGAGAGGGTGAGCTGGGTGCCGAGAAAGACGAACGAGGAGGTATTGGATATGGTTGGAGAGGAGAGGAAACTTGTGGCAGATGTGCGGAGAAGGCAGAAGAGATGGATGGAGGAGGTTTTGAGAGAAGAGGGCATGTTGAAGAGAGTGATTAAGGGGAGAACACTGGGGAAGTGTGGAGGAGGAAGGAAGAGGATAGGAATTCTGGACGTAATAGAGGAGATAAAAGATGAGGGATTTATGAGGTATCTAATGGCAGGACATCCTTAGGAGGGAAAGGGAGACTATGTCTATGAAATTGTGATGCAGAATTGGGACTGTCCAAGAACCTACCAATCAGGTTGTAGAATACTTAAATGAAAAAAATGAAGGTAGTCCATACCCCCCTGACCCCAGGAAAGTAGCACCCCCCCACAAACAATGACCTTAATCCACCGCTGCATTACCCTTAATCTTATACATATGTGCCTATATGAAAAACTTAAAAAGAAATAATTTATTGCATCAGCTTAAAAGTCGCCATACCTGATTGGATCTGTGAGGTATATATGTTGTACTTGACAAAATTTGTTGGCTATTGCCTCCAAGGATTTTTTGAATGAATTCTTGTCATGGTCCAACTGAAAAAAAGAAGTGTGATTAGGCTAAGAGTTATATCAATGTGCTTTGGCATCTTGTTTGAGGCATGAATACATCAACTAAACTCATAAATATCACATTTCCTGGCCCATTAGATGCATTTCTTCCACTCGAAAAAGCATTCTAAAATTGGCCTGCGTCTTATCGGTCAAGGGTAAAGCTATGTTTTCTTTCTTCCGATTTCATTTTGGCCATCAGAGGCGCTTATTTTTCTACTTCCACCTCGGACTGCATTGTGGCAACAAACTGGAGGTGCACTGTCCATCATTCATTTGTTTCTGGGACTTTATCCCATTTTCTTCTTATAAATGTTTACCTTAAAGGATGATAGTAAAACAAACTTTATTCCTTGCACAATTTAATGCAGAATGCACAACCGGTTTCATACGTGCTGGAAGCATAGGAGCAACATATGATCAAACTTCAAAAGCACTCCGGCCTCCTTCTGAATAACATTACCTTTCTTAATCCCTCCCCCTTGCTACTAGTCACTGTTGATTGAGTGGGGGAGGGCCTTCTGGAGTCCTCCTGGCACTTAGATCCCTTTGGGTTCATTGTGCCATCCCACATTTATCCTGCTTGCCACTTGCAGACAGGGGACAAGAGCACCGCGGTTAAGGTATAGAGGAGGGTCACCCCTCCCACCCCCATCCAGGCTCAACATTGCTTAACTTCGGTCATCTGACGGGAGCCGGTGTTTCAACATGGCTAGGCCCTAGGCAAAAGAATCACTAGTCATCTCCTATTCCCGTAAAATAAGATGATGCGCCAGAAGGAAGAAGGTGAACTCAACCCATCCTTTCCCAGTAGTCATATCCACTCTCAACCCCCTTCCCCTCTCCTCATCCCCTACCTTTTACCTACACCATTTCCCCTCAGACCTGTATATATATATTGTTGCTAAAGTATCGTAATGTCAATGAACCTGAAAATGATGTACCGGCCAAAACCAGTTGTGCATTCGGTAATGAATTGTGGAAGAAACAAATTTTGTTGTACAACATGATGACCTTCCACCAAGTTAAACCTTCAACTTTTGAAAAAACATTAACAGATGTTGATTATTTTATTTTTTTCTTCTAAAACTGGGTGGCCACTCAACTGTGAATTAGCTGTAAATTTTGATAGCCAGGAAAAACCCATGAATTAGCCATGAATATTGTGCGTAAACCTTCAATCTGTGGGGCCTCGGTTGCTCGACCAGATTTTGAGATGGTGCAGAAATTTTTTTCTGTCCTGGGAATAAGTTTGGGGGTCTCACTATGAATGCCATACTACGTGCTGTTTCTCACCATTGTATGTAGTCTGATCCTATTGACTTTTACCTGCATTTCCTTGGCAGAACCTTGAAATTCCACCAAGCACTAGGATCTATGTTGAGAAAGTCTAAAAGATAAAAATATCCCTGTATTGAGAATTTTTCAGCAAGTTTCAGATGCATTGTATTCACTTGATCACTTTTTTAGTTTCATTAAGTTGAAAATGGAAACCTACTTAATAAAGGTAAATTCTAACATTTTATTGAAATAACGGTGCCTAATTGGATGTAAATGATTTACCTACCCATTTAATCATGACGTAATATTATTACGATACCTATAAAAACACTCGAAACTGAAATATAACGGAAAAGGTTTGAAAGAGTTGTATGTAAATAGTTGTTTAAAATTGTGATTGTTAAAAAAGTGTTGATGTGTTGCTACGTGCATAGAGATAGAAAAGAGATGCACTGCTTAATGAAAGATTGGAATAAAAACACATATGTCAGGTGATATAGAGTTCTCTTTAATCGCTTTGGTGCATCAATTATGAGTTATAATACTATAGTCATAAGATATGATTTTGAATGATTGCATTCAGTTTTTTATGACGTGAAAATTGTGGCTTTGCATCTAAAAAATGGCAAGTCACTGTGAATTCTACTTTATTGAATGAGTTGTCACCCTGTAAAATCTAACCCAAAATATAACTGTATACCTACCTTATGGGCTTGGAATGCATCATGGGCCAGAAATAAGGTTGAAATACTGATTTATAAGCCTCAAAGTGCTGGGGCAAGAGAGATTTTAAATGGAATGACATTTTTTCTCTCTTCATTAGGCCATTTTCTATAGTAATTTGCCAATTTGAAGAAGTGTGCTCATTTATTTTTTTCCAAATTCAACCAGAATGGAAAGAAAGTATGTTAATTGTATTCTGGGGGATAATTAAGGATATTGTCCATTCGGTCATATTGACTTATTCTTATACATACTTCTAATGTATATTTTCTTTTTTGATGATTTTCCTGGGACTTAGTCTCATTGTGATATCTTGCGATATTGTTTTAAATCTGGCAGTCTGATATTATCACCATTTCCACTGTCTGTTTAACAATGTTGTTTTTAAAGTCTCAGTCCTAATCCAGCCATGTCCAAAAAATACCCAAAAGAGTATTAAAAAAATTTATCATTCAAGGTCGAAATGGCCTTACATGAGCTATGAAGTTATTTTTTCCTGCCATCATGATAGTGGGTTAAAGGGGAACCATTTCCTTCCTTTTCCTTGGGTGCTACAACCTCCCATGAGTTTTGGCTTTAATGCCCATCTCCTGCTACCTTTTGGGAGCTTCTACTGTTTGGAAATATTCATTCTTTGTAAATCCTCTATGACATCATCTCTCCATCATTTTCTAGGTCTCACTCTAGGCCTATTTCGATCTGATGTCCATTCATAAATTATCTTTGTCGATTTTGCAAGAACCATGTGTGTTCTGTTCCTAACCATCGAATTCTTTGTGATTTTATGAAGCAGACTATAGTTTCTTCCTTTATCAGCTCATTTAACTCTACATTTCTCATGACTCACGATTCACCTCCTTCATCCCATGTTGGTCCAAAAATTCTCCTTCTTATTTTTCTTTAAAAAAATGCATGTCTTTCTTTGTTTTTCTGTTTTAACATATGTTTCACAACTATATGTCACAACTCATCTTATGGCTGTTTTGTAGCTTTTAGTTTGGTTTGTTTATGTAGAATAAAGGGGAACCATCATATCAGTTTTTTGAAAGAAGTAATGATAACTCATATGTGGTATGCCTGATTGTTTTCCTTATTATACAGGCAACTGTGAGATCCTCTTGTGTATTTTGCATAGCCATTATTTCCTGACATTCAAAATATAAGAGACTTGAAGCCCCTTGATCATGTAGTATCAATGGACACCCTAAGGACTGCTAATGATCCTTTTACCAGGACTTGACACAAGTGTTACTATTGTCAGGATGCAAGTTCACCATAATCAAAACACCTCTCTGTGTCAGAAATTCATGTCACACCTACATCTACATTTACATACTACCCCGCAAGCCACCTCAGGGGGGTGTGGTAGGGGGTTTTAGAGCACCTGCAACGAAAGGGGAGGTAATAGGGAAAAGTAGGGGGGAAAGGACAGAGGTGAATTGTGTATTAAAAGTGTCTTATGTTAGTGTTATGATTTTTTTAATAATCATAAATGGTGAATGGAAAAATCGAATTTTTGTACCTATCTTTTCGGCAGTGTACCTCTGTTATTTTGTCACCTCTATCAGTTCTAGAGATATAGATAGCATGGGGTCAAAATAATATCCTCCATGTCATATTGCAACTCGCCTAATGTGACTTTTTCGAGTAACCTAAGCCTAGGCTACCCTTTGTATTTTATATACTTTGCAAACTAATTATTTTTGTGTGTCGACTTACTACCCTGTGAACCACCATAGCCAAGATAAGGCTTTGCAAGAGGAGGTGTTGGGGCAAGAGCCATGAGGAAGGGAGGGTATTGAGAATTGGAATTAGAAGAGGGAAAGAATGAATAGTTAGATATGTTTTGACAGAGTGTCTAATGTTAGTGCACCTGTCTTTTCCACAGTGTAACTTTCTTATGAAAAAGATTTTATTAAGGTAAACTTTTCACGATACCACTTTATAAATAAAACTCACTAAGCAAGTTTTATTTATTTGATGGTGTAAAAGTTTACCTTATTTTAGATCTTTTGCATAATGGAATACTACCAAGTCACTCTGGAAAGTATTTTAACTTTTTTATTTTGTCACTTATGTCAACTGTGGATATGTAGTGCCGAATTAAAATAATACCAATCTAATCACTATGAAATTTGTATTAGTATACCCAAGTTCAGTGTTTTTCAAGTATTCTTAGCCTAGCATGATGCCATCCAAGGATAGAGAGATTTGAGGATGGAGAAAAACGAAGTCCCAATGCATTAGAATTTCAAAATGAGATTTGAGGTTTGAAGTAGGTGATGGTTCTTCCATTTTCCTTCATCTGCATGCCAAAATGTATCTCCCTTTGAATGTTTTGGAATCTATTGCCATAGTCCACCTGTGTGGACTGACTTTACAGAATGAGACTTACAGATATGAAATTTGGATAAAAATGAGTTCTTACCTCTTCTGGTGTCTTTCCTGCAACGTACAGAGTGTAATTGGCATTATCTCCTGGTGGTGGTGTCGGTAGTTCAGGGCCTGGAGTTGTCGTGGTGGCAGGTAGTGACCCATTACCTGTGAATTGACATTGGATTTGCTTAAATTCATAGTTCATAGTGACATCTTTGGCTTTATGAACTTTATTCGTATCTCATTATCACAAGCATGCAAAAATTGAGTGTTTGGCAATAGTCTACTTTCCATGGTGGTTATCAGAGTCATGTTCTCACTCGGGGCTCTGCATGACATGTATCTAAGTCTCCTTAATTCACATCTTTGGATTAAAGATGTCGGTGTGGAGCAATTTTTAATCCAAATCAGTATTGATGATACGAGCAATTTAATTCACAGTTGTGACAGAAGTACGTACTGGTTAATCTTGAGCATATTAAAATGTTACTGTGCAACTGCTGTAGAATTAAACTATGAGCACTATAAGCATACTCTCCTGCCTCTCCCCTGATATCATGAAATCAAGTCAGCTTTTCCAGTGAGCTTGACCAAAGAATATAAAAATAATGATGATCAAGAAACTTTTTCATAGATGCGCAATTTTTTCAAACTGAAATTTTTCCTCAGAACCCACTCTTGTTGTCCAGCCCCCGAGAACTTACATGCCACCCACATACCTCAAAATTGTTTTTTCTTAACTCTACTTCCCCTACTGGCTTATCCCTAATTCCAAATGTAACAGTTTTCTAGAGCCCTCGAGTTATTGTTGGTAAGGGTTGTAAAAACATTATTTATACGATTGTACATTGAGCATGACGCTCTAGAATTTAAAAGTGATTGGTCAATTGAGTAAGAGTGAATTGTACAAAGTATCTCCTTTGAATAATTTTAATTATGTTGATAAATATAATCAATAATTCCCCAGAATATAAAACCACTTGCCCAAGTTTGAGAGGAAATGTGCTGAAGACATTCCTCTGGGATATGGAACGGTACAATGAGGGGAGAGAGGGGTGGACTCTCGAAAGTCTTATAGGGAAAGTGAATGTGTGGACTTTGCCTCGGTGGTGCAGTGGCGCCGGGTGGTGTCCTAGAGGGTAGCTCAAACTTAGCTGGACCATATCTCAGAAACTCTAAGAGATATGTAAAAACTGTCAACATTTCAGTCATACAAGACTTTACTACATATTGTGTTTTACATAGGTAGAACCCAATTCCCACCCAAAAACACACATGTACCTACTTAGTTTTGAGGTATTTGGGGCCCTTGGAGCACGTGTTTCTGACTCCTAACAATGGCGGGACCGTAACACCTGAATTAACATTCCACATCGATCATTTTCAGAGAAGGGAAATTCAATTTTGAAAAATAATTTCCACTCTTGGCCACTCACTTCACGGAAGGGTTTTTCTTTATTTCTCTAGTTTTCACCATACCTATATATACTATCTCTACTCTCTGAATCTTTGCATGTGTGTGAGCCTTGTGGAAATAAGGTAAAGAAACATCAGGTCAGGACACTGTAACGTAAGAAGTCCAATAAAGGGCAATAGATGTGATAGGGGAATACAATCATTTAAAAAAGGGTACGACTCTTCCCACAACATGTGAGTACTTACCTTGATGCATTATTTTAATACTAACCTTGCAACTACATGTAAGAATTTACATTGCTACAACATTGCTGCTTTAACCTTGTAATAATATTGCAGTATTAACCTTGCCACAATATTTCCATGTTAACATTGCTGCAATGTTTCAAAATGTGCGTTAGGAACCTTGCTACAACCCTGCAACAAGGTTTAAACTAAAAGTTGTAACATTGCTACACTGTTACAACTTTGCGGTTGCAGTACTTTAGTGCAATGCTGCTACAAGATCAATGTGCTATCTGGGGTTTAATCAGTTTCATTGTCTTGACATAAATGGCATTTGCCTCGGGCTTTTAAACCATATGAAAGTCCTCATGTGGTTAGCATGTATAGATAATTTTAGTTGTTCTCTCCATCCAGATTTAAAAAAATAATAATTTACTCACCTAAATGTTTGTATATTACGTGGAATCCTTTTTTCTCATTAGGGGCTGTGTGTAGCCCACTATGGAAGTAGACAGTGGCTGAACCTCCAGACATAATTTTGAAAATATGAGATTTTGTATCAGACCATGTCATAAGGTACCCTTGACTCCTAGTGTTAAGTGCTGTAAAAAAAATTACAAATGTGGAAAAATGCAAGGTGTTTTGCTTCAAGGATGAGTCAATTTCTATGAAATTTCCATGGTTTTTCAGAATGAGAATAGAACCACAGACATTCAGATTTCTGGACCAATATGCTGACCACTAAATTTTATGGATACTTGCCTAAAGCTGGCAGTTTTTTTAAGTGTTTGAAAATAAATACTAAAGCTTCTTGTGAACTAAGCTTTCTTATTTTGAATGAAGAACATTTAAATTAGCACTCTATTAAACTGCAAAACATCAATTGTTTTACATTCTGTATTCTTTTGTGTTGGAAATAACTTTTCTAGTTGCATTACCATTGGATATTATTTTCAATGGGACACTTGTTGAGAAATATTAAATACATCATACTTACGGCAGATGTCCCCTTAAATGAATATGACTAATAGCGAGAAGGTTGTCATAATGAGTGATTGTTTGGCCATCGTTTGTCGCACTTTAAAAAGCAAAATATGTAGTTTCGGCATTAATGAGATGATATTTTTGCTGTACTGATATTAGGGGTCTGTATTGCCATCAGGATCACCCTGGTTGCATAACTTATGGGTATCATCTACCTTCTGTGACACAATGTTGTACAAACTTCTTGTATATAATGCACAGCAAGCTCTTGTAGTAAAAATTTAATTGAATGAATGCTCTCCACAGATTGTTTCAAATGTCCCATTCATGGTCATATTCTCCCACACTTGGTGCCAGAATGTATATTGTAAGACATGAATTAAAGTACATGTGGACTTGGATGAGAATGCCTTAGGAAGAATTTTATTATGACTTTCATCCAATATCACCACATTGGACATCTACTCCAAGCATTTCTGGAATTGTTGAGAGCGGGGAAAGATGTGGTTTAGAGATGCCAGTGAAAGGAACTAGAATAAATCATATGTTCTTAAGCCACATATTCTTTATATTGGGTGCACAAGAGAACAGTATGAATACTTTCAATGAGTAAATATTTTTTTTATTTCAATAAAACTGTTTGAAAATATGCTGAAGATAATGTATTCAATATGAGCATTAAATGTGAGGAAATTTGACATTTGGCTTAACTAATCGGCCGTATCATGTAATGTATTTTCTTCATGTGCAATTTTAATATTCAAGCCGCCATTTCACTAACAAAAACTACAAATCTCGCCCCATGTATATATTCTGGATTAGTGAGGGGTATACTGTACTACTCTGTATTTCTGTGTTGTGCTACAACTTACAGCCTGCATTTACTCGGATGTAGTCTCCATAGCCAGCATCAAGGTCAAACTCTTTGACCTGGAGTTCTATGCCATATCCTGGGGAAGGAGCCTTGATAGTCCATGTGCAATCTCTGAGTGAAGGGTAGGGAGAAAATGGATATCCTGGAGATACAATATCCCCGTACAAGTCTCCATTTTCATCCTCTGAAATCTCCACATTGCATTCAACTGTAAAGAATAAGTGAGAGAGTGAGTCTGTTTCTCATATGGCATTCAGTGATCTGCTTCTAACTTATGTTTTTAGAGCAATATCATGTTAATCACAAAAGTCATTACTGTAATGTTTCTCAAAGTTATTTTCAAGGATGGCATGTAAAAAATACATAACATATTGTCTACTGCATTTATGTAGATTTACGACCCGAGTGTCTTCTGTAGCCAATAGGGAAATCCTAGTGTTTTCTGATTTCTTTTGCAATATTTTGGGCTGTCGGAATACACTGATATCTCAAAGTGAAAGTCCCAAGTGTACTAATGCAAAACTTGGAACATAAATCAACTGCATTACTTGGTGAATATTCTCTGAGGCTTATGAGTAATAGAAATACATTTGGATTTATGCAGCCTATACGCATAAATATTGACTGAGAAAAATTCCCCTTATTTACTGACTAGGTTATAAGTCGAATATAGGTTTCATTAGCCAAAAGAAGGAAGAAATTTCTTAAATTACTCAAGTATACACGGTACGTGAGGTTTGGAGGGGAAGGCTCAAAGGAAAGGAAGGAAAAAGCTCATGATAGAAATAGAGTATGTCCTAAAATAGAGATGATAAGTTTGGGATAGCTTATAATCGGATGGGGGCTATATTTGGATAAATATGGTAAGTTTATAGTCTATAGGTATGTGAAAAATACTGGTAGATTTCCTCTAATGAAAACAAGTAGGGGACAGGTACACAAGATTCAACTCACCTTTCTTTATTGTATTAAATTGTGTTTTCTCTGTGCCTACTTCAAGTCCACCACAGCCCGTCTCTTCAGTTGGTGATTTAGATTCATAGGTAACAATAAAAGTCTCTGCATCAGACACAACATATATTGTCTGTTGTTCAGGAGTGAAGGAATCACATGTTATGTTTTCCACTGGGTTATTCCCTTTCTTAGTGTACACATTTATGTTGTCTCCTGATCTCAAGCTTTTAATTGGCACCATCAAAGTTACTCTGGAACCCGTTGGTGCCCGTAATTCTGTTGTCAAAACTTCCCCCTAAAAGAAAAAAAGAGTGGACATTTCATATTATATTTTTCATGTGCAATTTTATACTTTATTTTGAACGGAGAAAATATATGTGGAAGACATGGAAAGTTCATAAAATGAAATAAGAGGCAGCTGATATTTATGTGACTACATTACTACCTGTCCCACACAACATTTTATTTTTGCCAATGTTGGGATGTTTTCGTTCCATTGCCAGATATATTGCTCGGTATTAAGTCCTGACTGCCATCATTGGACTGCAGTAGCTACCATTTAATGGCATGATCATATGTTATCAGTCATGGGTAACATTGGGATCTACAGAATCTCGATCTCTCTTGGCCATTTGCTTTTTACTGTAAACACATGTTGGGAGCTGTGATGGAAGAGATACTATTTCAGTTCAGTTAATATGGAATAATATATTTGGTGTCCTTGATACAGGAAAATCTGGGGAGTCTAATCGATGGGAAAGTTTCGCGATTAGGTATATTAATTTATCAAAATAAAACTTGCAATTGGCTTAAAATTATAAGGAGGAAGTGAACAAAATTTTCACTCAAGTATCTTCCTTGTCACATAAAACAAAATGTAAATTAAAATGCAAGTAATTTTAGGGTATTAGTGTATTCCATTATATATGGTACCCCAACTTAGGAAAACCATATTTAACTCCCTTAAGGCACCAATAAGTTTGATTAGAGTCAGGGCCGTTTCCACGTTTTTAGAGCTTTAGACATTGTTGAAACAATAACACTATTTTTGAAATCTTCTCTACTTTCCCTGAAAACAATGCCCCTTTATATTTCACCACAACGTGCTCCAATACAAGTTTTTGAAGTGGTTTGAATTTTTCCTCTCCCTCCCTATTTGAGTCAACCAGTCTTTCAAAGTTATATTCTTTCCCCTCCTGCTCGTATCGTGCAGCCATCTGCTCTGTCTCGTCTTCAGAACTTTCCTGTATGAGTTTGTCCTCATCAAACTCGTCCTCACTCTCCAAATTTTGTAGGGGTGCTTGTGGCTCCGTTGTCGTCTGTCATGAATAAAGAATCACCATCTACACTTTGTCCTGGGATTACATTAATCCTCTTTTTCCTCCTTGGTTTAAGCACTCCAGCCCATTCAATATTTTTCTCGAATTTATGAAAGAACGGTGTATCGAGTCATGATCAACTTCAGGAGATTGAACAACGAATATCCTGATTTTTTCTCTAAAACATGGAAATAACCTGCAGCTTTCAAATCTCGACCTCTCGAAAGTTCTTACCAACCTGTGGCATAATTGCTTCCCATAGATTTGCCAGGAGATGGGGGAAATATTGCTTCTCAATACATGTTGATCGCAGACCAGTATTTATTTCCTTCCGTTGTTCCAAAAGGTCTCGCCACGTACCTTTCACTGCACGGAAAACTGCTTTACCTAAAGGCGGAGCTAAATGAGTGCTTTTTGGAGGTAAACAAACCAACTTTATGTTATTTTTTTTAGCAACTCAAGAGCAGTAATTGTGAAATGACTTGACAGGTTGTTTCCTGTGAGAATTTTGATGCCAGCTGTTTATTCAAATGTGGGATTAACAGATCTCTCACCCATGCAGTGAAGGTATGCCCACCAAACCACCCAGTGGAGCTGTAGTTATACTTGGTGTTATGAGGTCCACCTTGACACCAATTGGTTCACATTTGGCTGGATTTATAAACCACATAAGGAGGCAGTAGCACTCCACCGGCACTGCCACAAAACATTATGAAAACTGATGACTTTGAAGAGTTACACACTTTCTGGGGGGAATTTCGTTCCACATTTTGCGATGATCTTCTTGAGTCCAGGATCATTTGTCAAGTTTGTGTCACAGTAGTTGTACACATGAGATGGAGGAATGCCCTCCAGTTCTTGTTCCAGGTGGGTAAAGTATTCATCAACAGCCTCAGGGGTTAGGTTATTCCTCTTCTTGGCTAAGTTTACTGCAAACCTGAGGGATAGCGATGAGTGTCTTTACAAAAAACCGTCAATCCAATGCTCTCCAGGGTAAACTCAGTCCTTAACTTTGTTCACCTTGCGCCCTATTTTCATCAAGTAACATGCAACCATGTGTCATTTAGCCCTTGTCATTGGAAAACAACTATCACACATAGAAATACTCTAAGCACTGTTCCTCCTCAGAAGAAAAAAATAATTTGTCCACCCACTTTTTTATGAATCTGTTTTTAAGTTTATTCAAGAGAGCCTTCCTTGATATGCCATACTCTTCTGTCTTTCTATGGGTCATCTGCTTTGCCCTGATATGTTCCAAACATTTTTTCATAGTTTCGTCATCGTAATCCTCATACCTCCTGGTTTGCATTTATATTTTGAGGGCATTTTACTACACCGAAAATGAACGAAAACAAAGAATGAGGCTATGGGAGAGCAAAAGGAATTCAGAAAACTCAAATTCAGTGGTAATTTGACGATAAAACACTGCAAATTCCCGTGGAATGAGAAGCCAGATAACAGTAGTAGTAGTAGCAGTAGGTCAAAAATTAAGTAAACAATGATAACTTTAAGCATTATTTGAAAAAAATAATAATTTTATGGACGATTTTTAAGAAAAATATTTTGTGGCCGAAGTCGCACGAAGTTGTGAAGTAGGTTGGGGCGTATTCGGCCACTATTCTATATTATTTTTAAGAAATTCTGTCGTATTAAAAAATGTAAATAAATAAATTTCACATGACTTAGGATATTTTCTATTAGGATTGGCCGAAGTCATCCCATTTTACATACCGTAAAATGGGATGACTTCGGCCATTTAAAAAAATATATTTCTTCATGTAATTTGGTTCCGTAAAAAAAACTACCTGTTATACACGATTCATTACGGTTAATTAAGGCCATTTTTGGTTGCTTTATAATTCAAATTAATATATTATTTATTATTTCCAAACGTATATTTAATGTACCTATGCCTACAAATTAAATGTAAACAAAACTTTTAGGAATATAGGAATTAGCAATATTTCTATAGCACAAATATTTACTATAGGTACAATAAGAATGTTTCCCATAGTGCGAAAAAATCTAATTAATTCGAAATTAAAAAAAGAAAACATTTCATTTTATCAATGGTTCTGCATTCTCACAAATATAATGCATACATCACCATACAAGACAAGTTTTTACAATATGTCATTTATATATAATTAAAACATTATTGTCAATAAAAAATTTTTAAGAAAAAGTTAGAAATTCATCAAAAAATGGTTCACCGGTATGGAACTCACATAGTAGGTTCCGTTGTCAATTTCCATTCCAATTCCAGTGTAACGCAAACTATATCTGGCATAACACATGAAGTTCTTCTCCCTTTGCCATAGTCCGGCGTTTTACACGGGGCACGTACAATCTGATGTACGTACGAACGTGCATTGTAAAGCCGTGACTTGCAAGAACGCATGCGTGAATGCATGAACGCGAGGTGGCAAAATAGCTTCTGCTCTAATTCGAAAATTATTGCACGCCCGATTGAGAAAAAACGCAGTTTGAAGTTGTGCAATTTCGTGCCTCGAGTTAAACGGCCTTATGACTCTGTAGGTGTGCAGCAATCCTCTTTCTCTCTTTCAACTTTGAGTTCATTTGAGGTCTTTTATCACAAAATACACTACCCCTGAAATTGATTCAAGTAATACACATTGATTATTTGGGCAAATGCACGGTGTTTGTACTGTAGCGTCCAGTAATTCCCGTCAAGTACTGTACCGCACTTTTTTCTGCGTCACGCTTAGCATGCCAAATTTATACTTATGAGATCACCATACCTTCAATATAGTCAGTTGGTGTAATTGTCACAGTCGGCGACTCACGAACAGAAGGTCCCCGGATTTAATCCTAGTAGTGGCGTTTTTTTTAATGTCATGTATGCGAGACTATTTTCCTATGGGAAAATTATTTCCTATAGGAAATTTCCTACAGGAAAATTTTTTCCTATAGGAAACTCTTTCCTATAGGAAAAAATTTCCGTGTTGAGTTCCCATTGTCAAATTACTGTGGGGAAAAAAAATCCTATAGTGCATTTTCAATAGGGATGTACTACACATAGTTTCAAAAAGTCACAAAGAAATGGGATCTCATGGTTTGCTCAGTAAACAACACGTCAAAATTGAATTTGTTTATTGGAATAAATATTTTCTTGGAAATTACCGCAAACCCGGTGGAATATCTGCGAAAGTGAAATATTTAGTTAGCTGTTTTCGCGCCTGACACTGGCCCGTAGAAGTTGATCGGAGACCTTGAGCCCGGAGAAACTTGCTTCACCGGGTGAGTCTGGGTCAAAATGCCTCACTTGGCAACCCTATAATTTCTACCCTGTTACTCACCAGGGAATGACGAAGAAGAGTGAGAGTAAAGGCGAAAATAATGAGCGCTGGAATCAAATGTAAGCTCACCTGGGTAGGATTTTTGGGCCAAATGAGGTAGCCGCACTCCAGTTTGCACAGCGTTGTAACCATGGTGCACTCTTTGGTGCAATCTCTGTTCTCGAAGCCGATGCAGCAGTCGGGGGCATCCGTCCAAGGATTGATCCCCTCTACCCAACGATTTAGCATTCCGATCGTTGTGGATTCCGCTTCGAAGCTCGACGCCGCCGTAACCTTGTCCACGATCGTTTCGTTGTGAATTCGTCCTTTTGGAGTTCCTAGGGTCACCGGCCCTGTAATAATTCCAATTCGTCCCTCGGGCCCCGCAGTGGTGGTTCCATATCTTGTACTGGTTGATGTGAGTGGGCGGACGAGAGAGAGAAGAAAAAACACTGTGATGGCACTAGTGAATCTCATGTTACGAAGCTTTCCCATCGACTCTGACATTTGGAAAGTGTCGCATCAACTGGCATTCTCTTTGTGCATAGCCCCGCGGATGGGGTAGCCCTCAGCGCGAATTATCCAAGGCTGCTGTTCGTGGATTCCGGCGACGATATGCCGAAGTAGAGACTGACACCAGTCCAGATGAAATGCAGAGATGTATCTTTCACTCCTTGGCCGATTTTCTTCCTACACGACTTTTAATCACGTCCGTCGCAGCAGAAACTCGGTCGCAGTGCAAGTGGGTGAACCTTTTTTTTTTTCAAGTATCAAACCTATGTTTCCAATGAAAATGGGAAGCGAGTTGACGTGTCTGTGATCTATCTCGTGTTCCGCTCCCAAATCAGATAAAGATTGACAATTAAGTAGGTAACGGAGAAGAATTCCGATGAATTCAGGAATCAGATAAGATAAGGGGCGGTGCGACTCGATAGCACGTCTTGACGCATCATCACAATGATTCCGTGAAGAACTGCGCTCGGACGAATACAATCATCATATCTGCCATTCTAACCGTATCGATAACTGAAAGTGTAGGAAGCTGTGATGATGTTCGCGAAAGAAGAAAAGGAAGGTCTTACGGTGAGGTAGCATATAGTGGGGTAGTACTTAGGTACCTTTAATGAAGTCTCATCCCCTGAAGTCGATGGCATACCTACTTATTATAGAAACAGTGTTATCAAGCCTTCCAATGCATCTGCGAGGAAAGCATAAGATGATTCATTACTTGAATTCTGCTTTCATTTAATTTTTTCCCGCAGAAAAGAGGAATAGAATATTCTATTTACCATCTAAAGGCATATTCAGAATGAAGTTTACAGGTGTGTAGGAGGGAGGAATCGAGCCGGGAGATCAGGAACTTCACTGGTGAAGGATACATTAGCTATTGGGTGCAATGGTACTCAATCTTTGATCAAAGCGGAGCTCTCGGGCCTTTTGCTCCATCATCGTTCCTTGGAGGTCGCTCAGAGTAAAGATGATTTATTTTTCTCTGAGGGATGTCTCTTTTTTAGTGAGCGCCTCATTTCAGCGCTGTCGTTTGTTGATTATTTAGGGAGACGATTGACAACTTAAGCCATTTATGCCATTAAGGCATTTGACTGGTTAAAGATATTCATCCCTGCCGCAAATACTGCGATGAAACAACGGATAAATTGCCACAGGAAAAAATGGCGACAAGCCAAAGGTCCGTGGTTCGATTCCCAGTCCAGGCCGATTTTTTTCCTGTAGCAATTTCTCCGTTATTTGACTGGTTGATATGTTGGTAAGGGTAAGATTAAATGGGCAGCTCCTCAGAGTATATATTTACTCTGAGGAGCTATCGGTGCCACGTGCCGTTAACCATGTTTTTAAGAAACGAAGCACATAAGTCAACCATAAATAGAAAAATATAGCATCTTATAAAATAAACCTCGATGGTGGCAGAGCTTTTCAGACACAGGGAGGCTGATGGTTATGTTTGGTATAATATAGAAAAAGATGTTACACTACACAGAGCAACTCAATGAGCCGCGATAGTGCTTTGTTCCCTATGACACTTAGCCATCCATATTAGGAGTGGAGAAAGGGTGAACTTGATTACGCATTTACCTACTATTAACGAAAGGGGTCAAATGGTTCCATGACCCTTTCGACGGACAAAGTATTACACTTAAAATACCTCTCCTTATATTACCCAGGTAGAGATTGCAATTCCATTTAAAAATGTCCGCCACTGCCGGGAGTGGTACCCTGGCCATGGCGTCAGGAAACTATGTACTCTAGTCACCACTACCACTCTATTCGCACCTCGCTGTCGTTGTGGTCTGTTTCGGACCGCCGCACAGTCGTCCAAAATCCCCAAAACCTGGCCAAGGGAAGAAAAAATAAACTACCTATCTTTGTGGTTTTTACTGCTGGATTTATTAAAGCCGAGGTCGCCGAGCAGGAAATTGCAAAATTTGAGTATGCTTTTGCACACATGCACGATCTATTTAGTACGAAAGCGAGCGCTGCGCAGGTAGCAAGTGTTTCAGCTCAAGTGCATAGGAAGTTTGTGTGCTGCCAAATCCTCTCATTTGAAGACAATTTATTTTTGAAAAATGGAATCTCCAGCAGAAAGTAAGTTCTATTAGCTGGTATAATTTAATTATTCAGATATCTATCATTTTTCTTTGAAATGTTATCCGAAATAAATATTGTTTTTAACATAATTTCGCGCTAAAAATCGTAAAAAGTTCATATGTTCTGTAGAATTCTGACGTAAGTCCTATAGTAAATTGTAGAGAATTTACTTAGCTTGATTATGGTTAAAACTTTTTCTCATACAGTTTCATAATTCTTGAGTAATAATTGAAAATTAGTGCAATTTTGCGCCCCAAAAAGCGTACGCTGCTACGAGCGGCTGCATCGTGGGCGCAGGCCTCGTCAGCTTCCTCGGACGTACCCACCAATACTCCACTACCACCTCCAATACGTCACATATAATTTACGTTTTCTTTCACCCCAGCACCTAAAATTATGTTTTAAGTACATTATTTGTATATTACAGATTCCATGACTAGCGATTCCGTATTAGTTGAAAATGGCGTCATAGATGACAGTCCCGGCATGCTTGCTCGGCATGTCCCGATTGGACATATTCTGGATTTTGAAGGGACATTTTCTGCAACCAGTCCAGACTGCGTATGAAACTTTGCAATCGCAGATATCTTACAGTTTGGGCTGTGAGTTTGTTATCCCTGATTGCCGCAAGCAAGCAATCAGGAAACTAGTTTTTGACCTGAAGACGCGCTACACAGGATCGTCCCAAAACAATACTGCTAGGAGGTTTTTTGAGGACCCTGCGAAAACAGCATTTATAACGGGGATAGATGAGGATCTCATAAATAAATTCGCGGAGGTGCTTGAGGCCTTGCGTTGTAATTTACACGTAGATCACGATAAATTCAACGAACTTGCGATTAAAACCGCCCGCAAGTATAAAGAACTGTATGGTTGGTACTACATGCCAACAACAGTACACAAGGTCCTTATGCACGGCAGATACCTGATGAAAAATTCAGTATTACCCCTCGGACAGCTTTCGGAGGAGGCCCAGGAGGCCACAAATAAACATGTCCGTAATTTCCGAGAGTTTTTTGCGCGAAAATACTCTCGTGAAAGTACAATGGAGGACGTATTCCATCGCCTCCTGGTCAATTCTGACCCGATCATATCTAGTAAATGGGGCTCATGGGCGAAGACATCCCGAAAACCCTTATCCCAGGCAATAAAGCAAATGCTAGTTCCTCCGCAAGAGGGTGCTCAAGGTGAGATACCATTCGTCCCCTCGTTCTCAATGGCCGAGGATTCGGACATAGATGATTTATTCGTTGTTTAAGAGGTCAACGAAGACATGCCCGAGGCCGAGAATGAGATGCACTAGCAACTTGATTAGCCCAATTGAATTTATTTTTCTCTAATTTTTTTATTGTAGTAATTTCTTTTAAATGTAAAGGCCATCTAAATACATATGTACAAATTTTTAATTTGATAAATAATAAAAAAATATAAAATATAGCCAAGCAAACTTTTTTTTGTATAGCATAGCATGAACAAATAACTTTGTACGCAGAACCCGGATCACCCAATTACCTGTCAGGTATGTAGGTACCCTGTCAGGTCAAATGATTATTTTCACAGCGAATTTCATCCTTAGTGTGTATAACTCCGCACCCATGCGCGTGACTGCGTACAAAGCCATTTGTTCGTACATTGCTTTGAAAAACATCCGTCCATGAATTACGACAAAGTAGGGTTTACTCCTCCGACAACGGCTTAGTAAGTACGACCTCGTCTCTTGTACTACAATCTGTCATTGAGACGTGAACACCTTGTTTGGTAAAATTCATCCTCAGTGTTTATAACTCCGCACTGTGCGAATGACTGTAACAGTGTGCGGATGACTGCGTCAAAAGTCTTGCTCATGCCATGCTTTGAAAATCGTCCGTAGTTGAATTACGACAAAGTAGGGTTTGCTCCGACAGTGGCTTAGTAAGCTCCAAAGATTATGTAAGCTCGATCTCGTCTCCTGCGCCACAATGTCCTTCACGCGAACACCTTTTTCTCCAAAACCCCCTCTGATATTGGTGTTGAAAAGAAATAACTTGGTGGTCTAACTGGTAGCGTTCTATATAAGAGATATGGGTTCAAATCCCGATCTAGGCAAATGATTTTTTTTTCATACTTGGCATGAGACTCGTTTTTTAAATACCTTGAAAGCTGATGCACAATTAATTCTATTACGATAATTCAAATTTTCAATTGAAAAACACCACTGCGTGTAATACATCTGAGAATCAAACGATGATAAACAACGATGTGTTTGTTGAAGTAACATAGGCATCATTACCATTACTATTCGCTTCAAGTAAGTATTCTTGTACATTTAATTAAGTGTGTAGTCTATTTAATTCCTTTATGTGTATCGTTTACTCTCATATACATGCAGTGCCCCTAAGAGAGCTACTTTGAGAATAAAAATTGGAGAGTATATTTGCTGTAAATATGCATTGAATTTATCGATTACCCCCCGAAGCAATCTATCATGGGGCCCTTGGGACTTTGGGCCCTTCTAATACAGATTTTCCTTCTACGTGCTATCATGGGCCTGCATAAAAATGTGATATTTAAATGCTAGAGGCATTAATATCCTTTGAAAATCAAATCTATGGTTGTCAAGGAAATATGCTATTGTTGATTTTAAAGAAAAATGTGCGTTTTTGCTGTTAAGAACGCGATTTTCCGACAAATTCGAATTGGAAAAGATAATTGATTGAGAGAATTGTTAACTTCATTCTTTCAGCCATTTGTCAAAAAAATCCTAACCCTCTTATCTTGAGCGAAAGGTATTTTAAAATGCAAAAAAATGAAATCACTGCACAAAACCCAATGCATTAGTAGTGTAGACCACCAAAGAGCCCCTTTTGGGGCCCTGACATCTTTTTAAAATAGCCTACAATTTTCCTCCTGTCTTTAACTATTAGCCTGCAAATTTTCAGCACGATCAGAGTAAAAGTTTTAAATCGCAATACTATTTCTCTTGGTGGCCAGCTTTTAGGGCATATTGACCACTGTGCGCCGTGCCGCGGCTGTGGGGACTTCTCCTGAGTCTTGGAAACTTAATCTCCGGAGAAATCTGTTTCCGTAAGTTGGATAGGGTCAGTGGTGCACAACGTTCCCACTGAGGGGGATCATGATGCATAGTGCGCCTTAAAATTAATACTTGGGGGCGGGGGTGAAGGAGATCCTGGGATTTCAGAATATCTTGGGGAGGGGGTATTAAAAAATTGTAAATGGGTGGGATGAGTATTTGATCCTGGGGGATGCATCGTTGGGCAGGGTCGTCAGGTTCTCATGGCATGGAGAAAGGGTAGGTAACCGATCCCATTTTTGCAGACATGCCCTCGTTTTGTATTCCCCGCTGGCTGTCGGGAATAGATGTATGAACTATCCGAAATTTTTGCTCTGAGAATTTGAAACCTCATTATAGTATCTTTATTATTGGCTAAATCGTGCCAGGATATATCCATAACACATAACTATAGTTACGCGTCTGCCAACCTATCCAAAAGTCGCGGGATTGAATCCCACTTCAGGCGTGGATATGGCGTCCGTCATAGAATTAAGATCTTGTGTTATACAGTCCATCAAAAACTCTGCTTTTGGAATACATAAAAACCGATATCACGCATATAGTTTGGAAAGTCGGGGGCCAAAGAAATGAAGTACCATAAGTCTTAACAAATACCTTTATGTTATTTTATGAAAAGGTGACCTCAAAAATCAAATTTTAAAAATATTTCCTCATTCCTACGGGTAGAGGGCTGGATAACCTATCAGGTAGGAAGACAAAATATCTTTCTTCTGTCCTTAGAATCACTAAGAAGAAGCAGGCCAAGCACATTCTATAGCATAAAGTTCCTCGACGTAATCGAATTCATCTGAAATATGTTTCGTTGGTTCTGTCATCCTGACAAAATGACCGCATATCTCAACCGGTGATTTCTTACCATACGGATTCTGAAGAACAAGAGAATGAATGAAGCAATGCGTGAAGGAGACTTACGTTTTGCGCTTAGTCGGAGCGGTGCGGAGGGATATACCATTTTATTAATAATGATAACTTTTATATGAACCTCAGAGAATACATCGGATACACCTGCATTCGAGTTTAGTGGGCATCGATGTATTAAGAAAAAATAGCTGTTCTACTTACTATAAGCATTATCTCTTTTTGTTCGTTGTTAATATCAACTAAAGATAGTAACGCAAAAATTACCCATAACTCGTTGAATTACGTATTCGTCAAAGCTTTCCATCTGCGAGTGTCGGTACTGCTACGTAGCGGCCGATCGTTTCGTGTAGCTACATAAGGCGGAAAAGGCGTAACAAAGCGGGAAGGTTCACCGGAGTGACCTAAAGCGTTTCAGGGTCGATTTATTAGATGTATCACATCATACTCGACTCTAAGAGGCAAATAATCGAGACATCAAACGACCTAGGAGCGTTAGTGGGAATTTACGAATCGATTCCGTCGATAAAAAATTGAAAAATCACCTAGAGACGTGCCATGGAAATGCAGTTTACACTTCGCCAAAAATAAAAAAGCACATTAAATAGTTTATGTGGTGAAGCTATTAAGGAAAAGTTGATAAGTGATGTTCAAAAAGCTATAGCTTATGCAGTCTTAGCTGAGGAAACAGCGAACATAGCAGGAAAAGAACAGCTATCAATCGGCTTGCGTTTCTATGATGACGTCCAAGGGAAAATTCGAGAAGAATTAGCTGGTTTTGTGGAAATGAAAGCACAAGATGCCCCATCAATCGCCAGGGCATTCGACAATTTTTTGTGACCAATAATCTTCCATCAGAATATTGTATCGGATTTGGTTTTGACGGCTGTTCTACAATGGCATGCAAAGAGGGTGGTGTACTTACAAGCGATTTTAAGGAAAAAATATTCGCGAGCATTATTTTTTCATTGCTCAAACCACAAACTCAATCTTGTGGTGAACGGCAGAAATAAATTGCCGGAAATTAGAAACACTATTAATTGCCACTATACAGGATGCTATAAAGTTTTTCAGGGAATCGACTGCTCGTAGGATTTGGGCTCCCAATCTATCGCGAATGTGCGAGACTAGTTGGTCTGAAAAACACAAAAACTTTCGAACATTCTCCCAAAATTACCCCGGGCTTGTCAAAGCCCTGGAAAAACTATCAATCGAGGGAAACTATACCACAAGAAAAGCGGCGTACCTACTGCATTCAGCAGTAACTAAACCTTCGTTCATCGCTGCCCTAGTTACCATTGCAAAATACTCGGCAGTATTACGATTTGTGGTTAATGCTCTGCAAGCAAATAGCATGAATCTGATAAAGGTAGAAACCAGTGGTTAATGCCCTTCAAGTAAAGAGAATGGATCCGATAGAGGTAGGAGAACACATTACTGGAATCCTTGAAGTAATCGAAAATAACCGTGAAGATGCACACGGAGTCTCTGAGGAACTACTTCAAAAAGCGCAAAACATTGCATTGGAATCGGAAATAGATATTTCTGTTCCACATCTTGCTCATAAGCAAAAACACCGAAGTAATCTTCCACCTGACTGTGGTAATAACTACTGGAGGCGTTCACTTGATTCTCTTGCATCATCATTAAAAAATCGATTTTCCCAAGAAAATACCCCAGCTTTTGCCTTAACAAAACTACATCCTTTGTATATGCCCAAAATGAGTGTCAGAGACTCTCAAAAGAACGCAGAAATCTTTAAAGGCTTTTATAAATTAAAAGATATGACTGGAGAGCTGGACCTATGATATTACTTGTGGAAGAAAAAAAAATTAACTGACAATGAGGTCAAGTTAAAGGATAATGAAGTTGTTGACCTTTTAAACGATACCAATGTTTTCCCCCCTCCCTGATGCACGCACTCTCAATTTTAATCGCAATCCCAACCACTACGGCGACTGTAGAACGGTCCTATAGTACTCTACGAAGAGTAAAGACCTGGCTTAGGAGCACTATGGGAGAGGAGCTATGAATGACTGGATTATGTCTGATGAGCGTGCATCGAAATTTTGTCAGAGAAAATCGTGAAATGGTCGAGAAGAAAGTTAAAGAAAATTTTTCACCAAATCCAAGAAATTTATAATTAGCCTAAAACTTTTCTGCTGATAACAATATGGAAGTAATGAAGTCAAGGTATTTGTAATGCTAATTAAAACAACATTTTTTCCAAAACAAGTAATTTTATTTCCCCCCCCCCCCCCTCCTCGAACCGACTCATCCCCCGACCGAACATGAGCTGCCCCCCCCCCCCCCTGTTTCAAATCCTGGGTACGCTCATGCACATATTGTCAACTTTTCTAAACTCTTGGTAAACCCATGATGCCGCGAGTAAAACAATTTCCAGGAGTAATGTGTTCCAAAGTATTTTGTTTACTTCAGAGTCCCGTTTTTAGAAAATGGGTGTGATAAATACAGAGGCGGGTTAAGAGGGTTGCGGGGGTCGGTCCCCGTAATTCCTGGAACAATAGAAAAAATGGTGGTTATAAGGTATTCCATACCCCGCAGATCCCCGGAAAGTAGCAATCTAAACAACGATCTAAATTCGCCACAGGTTAAATCCGTGTAAGTTTATGGTGCAGGTGAGCTTGCTGACGAGAATCCACATTTGAACCTTTGGCCTTTTGGCGCTTTTCGTTCCTCGGAGTAATAAATGACGTACGATATCTGCATTGTGAATTTGGAATGGGAATAGTTTCTGTCGCTGCCGTGGAGCAATTTTAAGCAGTAAGTTAAAGCTCTTCAGTAAGTGGCTTTCCTTAAAGAAATTCTACGGTAATTTTATTTAATTTTGTTATTATTAAAGTGTCTTACCTATCTCGGCCTCTCTTTTTCTTTCAAATCAAGGAAAATGGTATGAGACCAGCTCTATCAGAGTATAAAATAAATAAACATTAGGTATGGAGTAGTCTATTAAATGTTCTGCCATGAGCGAATAATTTTGTTTTTTTGTGTAGTGGTCCATAGAATGTTAAATATTATAGTAGATACTTATTTATGTCTGTATCGTCCAAGATATTCTCGTACGATTATCATCGTGAAGTTCGCTGCTTTAAGGCGCAAGAATGGCGAGTTCATCGTCATCGCAGATGATGGATACGGATGTGGTGTTAGAGCCTACCTTGAAAAATGTGATCGATAAAAAAACATTAAGGTGGATTTTTGTTGGAGGGAAAGGTGGAGTTGGAAAGACAACCTGCAGGTTAGATGTGGAACCATTTCAAAATATTTACGACGAAAACAGCAACCACGTCTTAGTAAACATTGTCATTCTATTTGTTACTTTACAGCTGCAGTCTTGCCGTTCAGTTGGCGAAAATTAGGAAGAATGTTCTTATCATTTCCACTGATCCTGCCCACAATATTTCTGATGCTTTCGATCAAAAATTCTCTAAAATTCCTACCAAAGTCAAAGGATTTGATAATTTATTTGCCATGGTGAGTATCACTGCCCAGAATACATATTATCATCTTCACTAGGATATTTATTAATCTGCAATTTTTTGGTAGGAAATTGACCCAAATGCTGGATTTAACGAACTTCCAGAAGAGTATTTTGAGAGTGAAAATGAAGCCATGAAATTAAGCAAAAGTGTGCTGCAAGAAATAATTGGAGCATTCCCTGGAATAGACGAAGCAATGAGTTATGCCGAGGTTATGAAGTGAGTTAAAATTACCTCGCATCAATTTGTGAAGCTATGATACATAGGGGACGTCCATTTATTATGTCAACAAAATATGGGGGAGAAGGGGTTTGAAGTTTGACAATTGTTGACATGGGGGAGGGGGGAAGCACAAGATAATTGACCTCAACAATTTTACTTTTTACAGTAAATTTTTTAATCTTAAACCGGCTGTTCTTGCCAAGTAAGTCATAGTCTTGCATCTAGGGGAATAAGTTTTTACATCCTTGTGACACCATTAAAGGGGGGAAGGGGACTATTTGTGACCAACTGTGACAGGAGGGGAGGGGGTCTAGTTTGGTCCAAAATTGTGTGACATCATTTATGGACAGTCCCTAACCCCGTTACATCTAATAGTATAGCTGTCCATTGACTTATACTAAATAGCATCTAAAGCCAGCCGTATGAAATATTATAAGCCTATGGGGGGCGGGATAAAAATTGTTTGACGTAATTTTATAAGGGGGTCACTGAAAGTTAGACAATCATTGATGAAGGGGGAGGTAAAAATTGCCAAAAAAATTTTCACATAATTAATGGATGTCCCCATACTAATTAAATGTTCTTTTTGGTGCAAGGGCTAAATGAAATTATATTGTACTATTTGTATTCTAGCTTTTGTAGTTTGCAGTGAAACTGATGATGGTTCTTGTTTTACTAGGTTGGTGAAAGGAATGAACTTTTCTGTTGTGGTATTTGATACAGCACCCACTGGGCATACACTTCGCCTCTTAACATTTCCTCAAGTAGTGGAGAAAGGTCTGGGTAACTTACTTCAGCTGAAAATGAAAATCAACCCTTTTGTTCGTCAGGTAATCAAAACTTTTAGTTTGCTGCACATTTTACTATTTTAACTTAAATGTCTTCATGTAGTAAAAGAAAAGTGTGCGTTGACTCCTACCAACTGGCATATTATGCTATGAATCATCCATTACCTATTGGCAGCTTTAGTTCAAAATAAGTCCAATTGAATGAGATATTTGATATATTTTACTATTCTCAGTTAAAGAGAGTACAAGAAATATCAAACTGCTACTATAAACATTATTTCCCAATTTTATTTACCAATTCACCTTTATATTTTGAATTACATAAGTTTCTCATTTATTTTTATCTGCTGAATGTAGGTAGGTATGCAGACTTGGCCTCCCCTGAACCATTGCATAGGCAAGCTCTCCCTCATTTCCCTCCCACGTTAATAAAACAATTTTCTTCATATGCTCTTCTTCTTTTGTTCTTCTCAATTTAATCCCCATTTAGTCGGTGTAAGATGCATGCATTTCTCCTCTTATTTCATAATGAATAGTCTTCCTTTTTACATTTTTTCTTAATCTCTCAGCATCTACAAACATTGTGTTACATTGATTTAATTTACTTGACTCTCCTAGCATAGAAAAAACATTTTTCTATCTCTATGATTACTTTATAGCCTCTTCCTTTCCCATACCTCCATCTTAAAGTGTGTGAAAGATCCTTAGCCTCCTTCACAGTAATTTAGTCACCTACAATTTTATATTCATCAGTTCCTTCTCTTTTTGTGTGGTTATGTGTCAACAGTGATTGCAATCCCCTGGCTGAGCAGTTAATTTAACACATTGAGTGCATGTAAGATATTGTTGTCATTTCCCCGTTCCTAAAATTTTCAATGCTGTTATTTAAATAACTAATTGCTATTACTCGTGTGAAACACCCGCCAGCCACTTGTGCTGTATGTGTCATTCATGAGTGACACTCTCATTGTGTTAAGCTTTATGACCTATAGTTTGCTAACTATATCTTTCTCCTGCTTTCATTTATATCTCCATCCATTGTAATAGCTCTCTCACATTGGATGGTATATTATTATTAAAAATAAACACTGGAATGATTTCCTACATATTTCCCCTGTTTCCGGAAGTTAATTTCTATTTATGTACTCTCTGTTGCTGTCATTCGGTAATTTAAATTTCACTATCAAGAGCATTAAAATTAAAGTAATGGTGTATAAATATTGTCAGCGACTCATATTTCCTCCCTTATCACAGATTTCCTTCGTATTAATCAGCTTTAAATATCAAATAATGTTGGTAATCTTTTATCTATTTATTTTTATATCTTATCCTTGGATAAATATTCACGATAGAATTGTGTTGCGGTTTGAATAAGGACTTTTCCACTCGGTTATAGGCCGTATCAACATTGTCAAGAAGGAAAATGAATTAGAAAGTAAAAAGGTACCCAAATTCTTGGAACTGTAGTTAGATGCATTGTAAAGTTTTTGCCTTTTTCGAAGGGTATGACAGTTTTTCTAACAAGTTTAGAAATACCTATGATACCATTGCTTTGTGGATTGCATAAGGTCTTTACCAAGGTGCTCTATGGCTTTTTGTGCTGTTTTGACATGCCATGGAAAAAGATAAATAAAAACTTTACATAAACTGTTAAAAATAAGACGTTATTTACTGAGAGAGTAATGAGAGTTGTATTAGTGCATTTGACCTATTGATCTCTGTTATTTTGCACCATTAGCCATAAAATTTCAGATTGATTCTCTCTCCTCATGTTTGAAAATAGCCCAGACCCTCACATTTTTGACAGCCGATATATTGCCAGTAAAGTGGGGCTTGTCTTCCTTCATACATATACCCCCACTTCAGGCTCTGCTGTAAATGAAATTTTTAACAAATATGTACTCACTTATGCTAAAAGCATAAAACTACTTAGTCATGCTGATGGTTAAGGTACAGGCTGTTTTAATTAATTTAGGCACATAAAATTATTGAAATTAAATAGTATAAAATATAATTTAAAAAAAAGACTAAATGGAAAATTTGTTCCAAAATTGAATGTAAGCACACACAGCTAACCATTCATTACGAAAATAATTTGAGAACTTTGCCATTTTAAAAAAGGAGAACAATTTGAAGGTCTTATATACTTCACTGTGCACGTCGCATATAATCTGAAGTGCAGTACTGAAAAGTAATGTCACTCTATCGAATCTTTCAGTATTTTGCTATATTACATTTTTTTTTTAATTTTAAAGGGAGGACCTCCTTGCTCATTTCACTAAATCCAAATTTCTCTTCGGTAAAATCCCATTTTACTGGACATGGTTGGGACCAGGGCTATTCCGCAAAAATGGATTTTCTGTAAGATTGGTATTTTATTGTATGAGCCTGGGGTATAATGTTGGGAAGACATGGTCCCAGCTGTCACACCATAATAATAATCAGAAAATTATGAACTCACTTATTAGTTCAATCCTATCTTCTGAAGAAATTACTGGAGAACTCTGCTTAACAAGCAAATGTGCAAATAGAGAGGTAATTCCAGTGCCTCAGAGTGAATTGTGATGAATCTAGATACTAGGCGGAGTCAAAAAGGAGCTAGCTGTTTTATTACTTAAAAACTGTATTTCCGTAAAACTCGTGTTTCATTATAGAGAGCTTTCATTACTATAATTTTTTCTTCGTTGCCCCATAATACCATGCAATGGGCTTATTTCATGATTTGTGGAAGGAATATGGTTTGCAAATGTTGATGCATAGTGGTCCATTTGTACTCATAATGCACACATTATTTGCTACATTTCTTGTAGCTAGATTACATTTGATATTTGCAAATAATTGAAAAAATCATCATTGTCATAGGCATGTTTCTCTCACCCCAAGTCTCTCATTCCCTTCCCTATTGGCATTCTAGGGTGAAAATGCTGCCCTTTTCATTTGGTTAGTGCACGTATATTTTGGCCTCAGTGTGCATATTCAATAATCATATTTACCTGTGACTTTAACTGGTAAATTATCATTAAAATTGAACTTTTATTGGTTTGATTAAGCTAGGAAAAATTATGCTCATTATATTTTTTTAAACTTAAATTTACTGTTGATGTGTACAGATATCCTCAATTTTGCATCAGAGTTTTACTACTGCAAAAATCCCTGTTGATGGCACCTCATTTGTTTCAATGTTTACCTTAGGCAGTCGTGAGTAATGTTTTTGGTCCTGTGCTTATTCTGCAGATAAGCTCATTGCTGTCCCTGGATGATTTCAATCCAGAGACATTTGCATCAAAAATGGAAGATTTATTGGGAGTGATTCGTCAAGTTAATGAGCAATTCCATGATCCTGTAAGTACTATTATTAACTATTAATTTAAATTTTCTGCACATATCAACTCACTAGGAAGTATAGTGCTTCATTACTCTTCTTATGAACTGTTGGACCAAAAAAATGTTTTTAAAATGCCTTGTGAGATAGTAGCCATGTTTAGCAAAGAAGATTCTGAGTATTTGGTGAAAAAGTGGTGCTCATTAAAAAATTATTGCAGTTCACTTGTTCAATTTTTTCGTATGGTGATTCTAATTTGTGTCACTTTTTCTTCGTTGAGCCTTGTAATTATATTTGGTTTAGGCATTTGTGCTGGTCCCCTTTGTTTCAATGCTGTGCTGAGATGTGTAATGTGTTTGTACTTAGATAAGTACACATTACTCATCTTAGTGTATGGGGGCCTGGAGGAAGGTTCACACAACGGGGTTGTTTTTTCTTATTTATCCCCTGATATGCAATTGTAACCTCTCAAATTATGCAATGGATTAGAAAAATGAGCCTCGAATTAATGTGCTGTGATAATTTTGTATTTAGGTGGTTGGTATGTTATTTTAGATGGCAACCAACAGCTGAGATCATTTACACACAGGGTGGTCACTCAACCAGGAAAACCGGAAGAAAAACAGGGAAAAGCTGGGAATTTGCAAAGGAAATGCTAAAATTATTATTGGAATGTATCAATTTTGTGATGCACATGCTCACCAAGCTTTTTATAATTTTATATTTATGGTACTGATTTTAATGAATCCAAGACTAATCCCCTACACAAAATTGTACTTGAAAAACTAATTTTACTTGTACTTAAGTCTAATTAAAAACTTCTGTAAGTGTAAAATTCTCATATGGGGAATGGACAACTAGTGCATTTGGGTAAATGACAGCAAAACTAAGCAAGTTTTGCATTAATCACCAATTTTTCTTCTGTTAGCACTATTTTAATGTAAAAGAGGTGCCATATAATATTGCTTACCATGCAGAGAGAACTTCATGGACTGTATTCCGCCCTTCGGACAGGACATTGAACTGAGAGATCTCTTGGGGCATTTAGTAAGGCCTACACTAAGGCTGATGCCAGGTTCTCTCCATCGTTTCTCTATTCCCATATGTTCCCTTTCCAATCTACTCAACTGTCCCATATGGTGGAAATGATCTCATTAGTTGGTTGCCTCCCCTCAATGATAAAAAAAGGTGGGGGCAGTATAGTTGGGGGGTTAAAATTTTACTGAATAATTTTTGTTAAATGAGGGACCATAGGATCACTCTAAATACTGATTTTATTCTGCCAATGGTGAATTCCACACATCATTTAAGTGCACAATATTTTGTGTTCTATTTCATGTGAGACTATCCGTCAGCAATCCTTGTAATTTTTACCACGCTTATTTTAACTTGCCCTGTTTGTTGTTTGTCTGGATGGAATCTTGTAATTGAAATGTAACCCACTTCCCATTATTCAATTGAGCTGAAATTTGGCACACTTACCTTATCTCGAGGACAATACATGAATTAGTCATTAAATTCACTAATTTCCAATTTAATCTACTAAAATTAAGTGGTTTACATTTTATATTTATTTATCCTAACATGACGCAACCCGTATCACATTATCGACTCACGATCAGCGCCGTTGCAACCATCGTTTTTGCATTTATATCGAGAAGAAATGCTAATAATTTAAATTTCAAAGAACCGTTGCTCAATTGATTTAAAGACTTAAAAGTACAAATGATCTGGACTGTGAAGCTAACAGGAAAGAAGCCTTGCAATAATGAAATGTTATCTGAAATGGAAAGATTGAGATCATTTACGTACATAGAATTGAAAGACTGATTGATAAAACGACATGATTCCACTGACTGTACAAAATAGATATAGTGCTCTTGGATCGCAGTCTAAAATGTAAGGTCCGCTGATAGACCATAGGATCTATGTTTTTTCATCTCAGAAAAATAAAATTGCAATTGTGTAGATTTTATAGATTAGAAACTCTGAATTCAGAGTATAATTGTAAGATATTGTATAGCTCTAATTTCACATAAGAAATCTTTTACCACTTGATTCATTTTATTTTGACTAATTTACTTGGTATACGATGGCGATGTAACAACTCGACTTGTGCATTTACAATTTGCATAATTCGATGAATTATTTCACTGCTGTTCTTAATTGCTACAGAAAGGAAGCTTTTGATATACTTCATGAATTGTTTTTGTCCTGAATTTATGCTTTGTTGTGAGTAGTATTGTTACTGATGGTACTTTCATGTTGACCATTGAGGCTCTCATACTCTTGCCAGTTTTAGGCTATTAATCTTGTTTTTTTGCTCAAGTGATGTGTTTAGCACTGATTAATCAAAAGTATTTTATTCTCTCCGAAACAATAGGAACAGACAACCTTTGTATGTGTGTGCATTGCAGAATTCCTGTCCTTGTACGAAACTGAAAGACTGGTGCAGGAGCTTTCTCGGAATGGCATTGACACCTGTAATATTGTTGTTAACCAGTTATTATTGTATTTAAAATCTTCCGGAGATAAAGGACCTTGTCGAATGTGTGCTGCTCGATATAAAACCCAGGAGAAGTACTTAGATCAGGTTGGTTAATGCTTTTCATATTTGAATGTAAAGTGGTTGAACATACCTGGCCTTGCCAGCCCAGGTGGCGGCGGGGTAAAGTCCTTGCCTGCCGAACCAAAGGTCGCGGGTTTGAATCCCGCCTGGGTAGAAAATTTACACCTCCCAGGGCATGGTTGTTAGTGTTCGTCTAATATATCTAATTGGCAGCAATTGGCTTTGGCTGTTGCCAGTATAAAAATTATTATTATTACTATACCTATTTTACTGTTCTGTCCGGTGTATATACCATTACAGTTTATTCGATTGATTTCTCTAATTTTAACATCATCATTTGAATGGTTGATGTTTTCAATGCATTTATCACCCCTTTTTTAATGGATTCAATTACTTGGAGTAAACTGTCATTTATATTTTACCTTTAAATCTGTTAAGGTAATAGTTATGCTGATTTTTATGAAGAAAATATTGCAAAAAGTTTTTAATGCCATGGTATGAAGTCATTTTATGCATGTCTTAGGGTGTAATTATTTTCGCCTATTTTAAAATTCATTTACGTTCCTGAGCATGGAATTATTTTTTTGAATAGGATACATGCCCACTTGCTGGGTAGGCGTATATTTTTGTCAATGACATAACACCCTCTGTTGCAAATCCCCTGTTTCTTTTGTGGTGAATTTCTGCTCCTTTTTGTGACAAGGATTTCGTGCCATTTCACTTTTGATTTAAACATTTTACTCAACTTTGTATCAATTTATTGAGATTGATACATAACTCTAGATGTTTTGGATGGAAATTTTTAATGTTATGAATATAAAGTGGCTAATTTGTGATATGCTGGATTGATTATATGCCTAAAAAATGGGACTTCAGAAAAGGATTTGTTATTCATAAGTATTAATTGAGGGATATTTTAAAAATCATTGACGTACATATGTTCTGCCATTCTCAACCACCTTCATGTGTCTGACTATTACAATATCACCTTTCAAAGTAAAAGAAGTGAGTTCTGTCTAATCCATTGATGTAATAGATACTTATACACATCAAATTAAGTCTATTTAAAGATACTGGAGTTTCTAGGATGCTTCAACATTTTTTTTTGTTATTGAATATGGTTTTGCAAACTATTCTGTTAGTCTTCATATAATAAAGTGATACAGGAATCTAATCAATGTTATTGTAGTCAGGCTTTTCATTGGCTGTGATAGGTTTGCTTCACTTAATTGTTTACTTCTTGATAGCTCTGATGGGAAAATGATGAAAACTGCTTTATACTTCAATTTCCCCAGAAAATTGTTAAATTTATTTTAGTATATAGATGACAAAAAAAGACCATGAATCTAGGAACTATTGCTGAATACTTGTTCAAAGCTGTTCATCCTTTTCCATGGGTACCTCAGATGTTCTCACGAGTTAGAAAATACCCTAGACGTCATTGTATTGTGGGTTGCATAGTCTCTACCATGGTACTTTATGGCTTTTATGGCATAACCACGAAGAAAGATTCATAAAATATGGATTCTTTAAAATAATATATATATTATAGTACACATGTATGTATATTCAGACCTAAATTATTGGGTATTTGGTATTTTTCATTTGTCTTGGAGTTCTTGTCAATGCTGTTAATTTTAACTTTTCAGGAAAGAATTGCATACAGTGTGCTCTCGTTTAATGTTGTCCCGTTTAACGTTTTGCGATAACATTGTCCAACAATTAAAACCCTAGATTGTTCAATGTCATCAGTGCTTCACGGTAATGTTGTTCAAATTATGTGGGACCAAAAAAAAATGAATAACGAATATGCTTAGGTGTGTCTGATACGTAATTTCCATTTGGCGGAAATGTTTGGTGTTACCTACCACGTTACTCTCCATAGCATGTGTAAAAGGTTCACCTCTGCGAATAATTATCGCGTTATTTGTTTTATAACTGTCATATTTGCAGTTTCTCAATAAAAACTATGTCTACAAGGAGAAGTGGTGATCCTAGCATATCATCGGAGGTGAAAAAAACAGAAAACTGTAACGTTAGAACAAAAACTTGACATTATTAAACAGTTTTAAATAGACAAAGTGAACAAGGTACAACTGCCATGGAAATCGGCCGAGTTCTAGGTTTTCAGGCGACGACGAGAAGGACCATTTTAAAGGACAAAGAAAAAATTAAGGAATTTGGGAGAGTTGCTACTCCTCTATGTGTAGCGCATTTATAATGCAAAAATATTTTGGAAGCGCATGCCTACAAGAACCTACGTTTCGATAGAAGAGAAGTCCATTCCTTAGTTTAACATGGCCAAAGATCACATGATGCTGTTATTGGGGGGCAATGCATCGGGTGATTTAAAACTGAAACCAATGTTACTGTACTATTCTGAATGGTAGATCCAGGGGCAGATATCTTCGTGAATAAATACCTGAAAATCCTGTGCCGCCGTAAAATATAATTGGTGGTAGAAAAAGTCGATTCCCTGACTGCTATTTGAGGTGAATCGAAAACGTGTTTTTTTATGGTGATCGAAAACGTTCACATGTGCGTGCTCTCGCAGTGAAGGGCAAAAATTTCTATTTACTCGGAGGGGAACCGGTGCTAACAGCAAATATGGGAAATAGAGGAGGGAAACCCGGCACTTATTGTTTTAAAAATGCCTTTTTAGTTTATTTCATCTACCTATAAGATATACTAAACTAAAATTAACGCGTAACTATAATTGTCGTAAATCGGTGGAGGATGGCACGAAGGAGTGCATTAAAACACATAAATATTTAGGAAATGGGCCATTTTTGAGCATTATTCCATTGATAATGTCTTTCAACCAGGACCCCTGTATTTTTAATTATCAACTGTATGTTCCTATCACCTTAGTTTCCGTGCCGCCAGGATAGAGAATAATTTCAAAATAACTTTTGTGAGTGAAAATATCAAGGCTTCGCCATTAAAATGTTTTAGAAATTTAGTTTGAACGTTTCATTCAATAATGCCATACATCCAGCCTTTTATCGCTGTGCTGTGTGGAAATCGCTATTGTGCTGAAATGAAGAATTGGTAAGTTTGGAATTGATTTTAATTTTTTACATTGTTTCTTATGGGAAATATTACATCGTTTAACGTTGTTTCGCTTAATGTCAAGTTTTTCAGGAATGAGTTAACAATGTTAAACGAGGACACACTGTATATGTTTCGTATTGTTTGGGCAGAAAAATTACAGTCAAGCAATTCTCAATCAATATGTATTAAGAAGAGCAAATTTCTGGGGTGGTGGGAGGGGAATGATGGAGAAAATGGCTTAACCAATTTCTTTGGTTTTGGTATCATTTTTTCTTTATAATCGCACATATTTGGAAAAAATCCTCATATTTCCATTGTTGTAAATAAGTTCCAGATAAGTTGTAAATTGAAAAAATAAACAAGCCTTAACACGTTTAACTGGGGTGCCATTCTAGAATGGCGGTGGTGGGGGTTATAGCCACGCAGCCACCGTTCAGGAATGGCGGCTGGTTATTTAAATGGATAGTATTTAACTGGTTCTGCGTGGGAAGAAATTCTTTCCATATCACACTCGCGATGAATGTGTTTAAGTCACAAACTCCATGTTAAATTCGCTTATCAACCACGTAGCTACCATCAACAATGTTTCACTTAAGCACAGATGCTTATATTTTGTAAACATTAGTAATGGTCTCCGGAGTTTTGAGTATTAATGCCCCATTCACATTACTAGCTTTCTATACCAGTAACTCTAAAGCTAGTAAAAAGTTCCCCGAGAGAATGCAAGCTAGTGCCAACCCTAGTAAACTCGTTTACCATGGTAGAGTTACTTGGGTTGGTGCTGGTTGACAGCATTAGAAATGAGTGTGAAGTGGAGTAAGTTGAAATCATGTTTGAAATACAATAAATAAAAGATAATACTTTGTATTTTCCACACTACTTTTAATGCTACCTCAACGGTTTAGAAATATTCACGTCATTTTCAAGAGGAGTTTAGCAGTAAAAGTAGTGAGGAAAATACTAAGTGTTATCTTTTATTAATATGAATTTTGTACCAAGTAAACTCGTCAAAGATTTATCAAGTTGAAATACAAGTTATGAAAAAGGAGGGTCATTCAGAAAGACGGTAGCACTACACTGAAAGGGAAATTGAAGTTCCCCTGGACTAATATATGCCAACAAGTCCATTCAAAGGAGGATGCCTTGATTAAATTAACATGCTGGCCTCGGTGGCGGCGGGGTAACGTCCTCGCCTGCTAACCCAAAGGTCGCGGGTTCGAATCCCGCCTGGGGAGGATTTTTCACTTCCCAGGGCATGGTTGTTTGTGCTCGTCCATTGTTAATTGTTAATACCCCGATGTAAAGGCCAATAAGAGCTGTTTTCGGTGGTTCTTAAAAAAAAAAAAATAAATAAATAAATTATATCCTGATAATAAATGCTAATTACTCATGTTCTAAAGCTAAATATTTCGTAATTGTGGAATGATATGGCCAAGGATATGTACCCAGAATAACATAATTGCGGTTGTTGCTGAGTTATAAGGAAACAGTATACCCATATCCTGTCTTTTCATTAATGTTCTTCCTTCCATTGGGAAATGTGGAAATCATGAGACAGGTTTAGTGTTCAAGTTCCTCAGTGGAAACCACGATACTGTTCAGTACATCTGCAGGCATATAGGTTGCTTCAGTTTTTTTTAAATGATTCATTACTCTTCACCAGAGGTCACCAGTATTTCTGCTACAGTTAACTGGAAATCATGTGAACACTAGTAAATAAGAACCACCATTTTAACCATCATTCAGCCCTAATAATGTAAATGAGGCTTTAGCAAGGAAATAACCTACGCAAAGCATGTACAAATAAATTCTATAATACTGACAAGGTTTGCATGAATTTTTGCCCATAATTTTTGATGGGTCATCAGCTATTTTTAAATAACATTCATTGAATTTCAATGAAATACGTACATGTTTTAAAATCAAATGACAGCCAGTGTAAAATCACCAGTTTGAAGCAGTTTTTAAGTTACCACACTCAATTCCAAATTTCACCATTCTTTGTGCCATCTTCTAAAAAAATTTCCTTTGGATGTATTTATTAAAAATAATGGTGGAATTGCAATACACTCATACCTTGTAACTACGGACCTCCCTTCAATGGATTCTGGAGACTGGGGACAGAATCTGGAGCAGGCGACTCAATTTATAAGTTCTGCGTGCTACGGATGGAGCTGTATTATAGTGTATACATATTTACATTTTATATGAATGTTACAATTGCAGATTGGATAGTGTGCTTGATTTAAAGCACAGTACTGTATTTATTCCTCTGTCTTTTGTAATCTAATTGTTGATATTTGCCACACATAACTTAACCCAACCTTAGTGTCAGTACTTATGGACAGTCAGCTTTTTTGGACCGATTGTTCCCCCTTTCAGCCTGTAGGACCAACATATAAGTGTATACAGTATCTCAAAATAGATTAATGGTATATTTTATGAAGGTGAATGATTGTTAAAAGTTGAATTGCTAATGCGATGAAAGATCAGAAGGCACAGCCACACCAGCTTTCAATGGTGGAAGGATGTGGGAAACCTAGCTTGTTCACCTAAAATGTGAACAATAAATCAAATTAAATTCACTCTTTGGAAAAAAATTGGGGAAGTTAGTTTGTACACCTATTGTAGGTTGGCAATTGTGAGACACAAATTACTCAAGTATTTAAGAAATGTACAGTGGTGGCAAAACATTGGGGCAGTTAATCAGGAGACCCTTTTCAATTGGATGGTCCATTGCTCACCTACAAGCTGTCCCTGCAGGGGGATACAGGCAGTCTGCATGTTTGATGACTGGGGTACCAGGGTAGGGTTACCGTACGTCCTCATTTATGCGGACATGTCCGTATTTTCGACTTTTATTGTAGTGTCCGCGTACATTTTTATGATTTCTGCTTATGTCCGCATTTTTTATTTTTGGGAAGTAAGATCCTGTTTACGTTTCTTACTCATCAACATCACGTCGACAATACTACAGGGTTTAACATCAGGAAGGGCGCACGGGGTGTTTCTTACACCCCTAGCTTCTTATTTAACTCAATGTAACTGAACCGCCTCTATAATATTGCAAGTCTTCATATCATCAAACAGCTTACATTTTAACCTTCTCGTGGGTTAAATAGGGACCTCGTGACAACTCTTTTCAAGGCAGCATTCAGAAATGTGGGGGCGGGAGAGAACAAAGTAGATGAGCACAGCACCTTGCGCCGTGATTCATAGTTGATTTTTTAAATTTAAAAATCAATATTACTTGTTCCAATTGAGATTAGATAGTTCTATCATATCTAATTTGGCTGCTTTATTTGTCTTATTTCAACCTATCCCTGAAAATAAACTCAATAGTTGAGAAAATATTTTTGCATTGGAAGTTTCATTTTTAGAGACAACGTTACATGTCGGGGGTTGGAAGTGGATGGGGGGGTTATGAAAAATACTACGGTTGTCAACAAAGGGGGGAAATGGGGTTAAAAAATGGGGTTAAATGCAGTTATGTCAGCAGCATTGCCTACCATGCTCACTGCCCTCTGTTCCATTGCCAACCACTTTCATTATCCCCTTTCCCTCCCTGACGACATCAAATTTCACCATCATTGTTGCCATTTTAGGCTAAATTAACATTGGTGTCTCATTATATCTTATATTATTTAGTTATTTCCATTGATAGAAATATTTTTTCATTTTTTTAATGTGTGTTGTGATTGTGACATGTGATTCAAATCATATTTTCCCCCAATTTTGCACTATATAAATTGTAAATCCCTTCTTTATCTTTCTTTGTTCCTCAAGATTGCAGATCTATATGAAGACTTCCACATAACTAAGTTGCCATTATTGGAACAAGAAGTGAGAGGTGTGGAGCAAGTGAAAAAGTTCTCTGAACATCTTCTCAAGCCATATGGAGATTAAATGAGTTGAATGGACTTGTTTTCAACTTCATTCCATGCCTCATTGCAATTTTTTAAAGCTTAAACTTGAGTGAGTGATGGAATTCAATTGAAGGTATCATGTCTACAGACCTTATTTTATATTTCATCTGGTAATTATATTTTCACTATGATCCTTACTATGTATAAATGGTTCTAATAATCTATTCAGTGTTTTGGTACCAAAAGCTCAAAAATTATTATTTTTTTTCATTTTTGTAAAAATTAATCCTATGAAAACAGAAAAGTAAATTATTTTAAAAAATGTGCCCAGCTGTCTTCCTATGGATCTGATGTGTTGATATTTGGTATCATTATTTTTGTCTTCATTTTAACATGCTGGTGTCACCGTAAACACATTGTGAAGTTCTCTTCTATTGAGATGACAACCTTCTTAGTAAATCATGGGATGACAGTGGAAATATTTTTCACTTTGTGTCTTTCTTAATATCATTTTTTAATGATGTTGTTTTGAGCTTTTGTGTTCTGCTCTTCGTTCACACCGGTTTATGGTGTCATATTTTAATTGAAGGCTTTAAAGTCATTGATCTTCCAAAGAACAGGACATGAAAGAAAAAATTGAAGTGGTTTTCTGTATTATGAGTACCTCTCCATTATATGTTTGTTGAATAAAATTTAAATTTTAATCCCATTTATTTTAGATTTTGTCTATAAACTGGACAAGAAATGTTACACCATTGTTATGGAATTGGCATTACTTGCATCAACCAATCAAGTTTGTTTAGACCTCAGTAACTTTACTTGCCATTGTCAGGTAATTCTATTCTCTTCCAACTCCCTTGCAAAGGCACATAGTTGAACATTCTTGATTTCCAGAAACCAGCCATTATTCCTACTCATTTTTGGTGCAAGTGCATAGTCCAATCTCAGTTGCCTTAGCAGTACTGAGGACATAAATTAAAAGACAGACAGAATATTATTTGGATGTCTCTGTTTGATTTTGGGTATAGAGGCAGTGTTTGGTGGTATCATCACTCACCTGACCATCTTTAACCAATCTCTCGTGAATGAGGCACATACCATACATAGGTACTTGTGTACAGTAGGGTCATGGAACAACTTTTTTTGAAATTTTAAGTTCGACATATGGTAAAATGTAGCCTGTAGTACCCAAGAAACAGAGAAAAAAATTTGCTTCGGTTGGACGACTGCCTACGGTGCCGCCGAGGTAATTTATATTGAGGGTAGGCAACCCACAACGCACATCCACTTTTTATGCTATTTCTGTTGTAAATATCGCGATTCGAGCATTTCTTTCAGTCATTGCTGTACCAGTCATAGCTCTTGCAGGTCCCCTGCAGTTGCCAGCTCTCTTTATTTCTTCCTTTAGTGCGCAACTTTCTTCTGGTCAACAACCTTTGATGTATCGTCAGGTGTGACCTGGCCGATGTTCTCAAAAGCTTCAGTCATGAGAGCTGCTGTAATGCAGCTGGCTATGTTGTATCTCTCCACCAATTTGCAGGTCACCGGCAGCTCCAGGACGTTGCGTGATGAGCGACTTGAGGACGGGTGGGAGGGTGGCTGCCATTCATCGTCGAGCACAGGTGGGGTGTCATCTGGAACTTTGGCACACAAAGACTTCAGTTTATATCCAATTTCCTGGGCAAAGAATGTTGATGCTCTCTATTCAAATGCTGCCTCAATTGTTGCCGCTTTTCTTTCTTCTTTGACACACTGTTTTCTATGTTTTTCTGTCGTTTTCCAATCAACGGCCCCAATCTCTAGCTCCCTGACTGATCTTTGGTCCAAAAGGAATGGTATTTCTACTTTCTTAATTACTATCGTGTGCTTATTGATGCACTTGTCCAGTTTTGGAAGACAATTGCCTTGAGTAATAGCAAACAGGCTTTTAGCATATATCTTAAACTGTTTCAAGTCTCTTTGGACAACAGGTGACTTTTCCTTCTTTACTCTCTTCATAATGTTTCTTCATTTTTTATAGTATCTCAAAACTGCTGTGAGAATGCCGTGGTTTGAGATGGCAGGTACATGGCGTTGTTGTACACGCCAAAGAGAAGACACTCCACTGACGAGCGTGTCACCACTTTCATTGCACTTTCTAATTGCTACTCCACTAAAAAATAATAAAATTCTCTCAGACACGCGATTCCTCGCCAGAGCGTGCGCTAAGCGAAAGACATTCGTGGGCAGTCAAGGTGCATAAATTGTTCCGCTAGATGGCTCCAAATCTTGAAGTTTTCATGAATAACATTTTAATTCTTTACATAAGGTGCAGCCTGAGACATCAATCTTAACATTTACGGTGGGCAAAGAGCTGCAACATTTTGAACACAGAAACTCTTTGTCGTAGATATTGTAGCCAATACAGTGTCGTTGATATGCATTCGTGGGTGGGGCTTGAGAGAAGCAGTTTTTCGAGACCAGAGAAGAGGGGAAGGGGTCGTATGCGTTCTGTCACACCCATGCGAGTTTATTAATATAATATATGTATAAATATATAAATTATAATATATGTAAGTCATTAATTATGCAATTTTCACAGTTTTTCACGTTTCTTTGCATTTTAAGATCAGGTATTGTATAAACACGTGATCATCCAACCTCTGTGGCTTACCTCGACAATTCCTGATATGACTGGTATAGCATTGACTGAAAGAATGCTTGAATCGCGACATTTACAGCAGAAATTGCATAAAAAGTGGGTGTGTGTTGTGGGTTGCATACCCACGTAAATAAATGACCTCGGCGGTACCATATGCAGTCATCCTATCAAAACAGAATTTTACTCTCTGTTCCTTGGGTACTACAGGCAACATTTTGTGTAGGTTAAACTTAAAATTCTGAAAAAAGTTGTTCCATGACCACCCCTAGTGTACAGACTGACTTTTGGAGACCAAACTTTTGGGCAAAAACTTGGTGGTAGGATTAAACACAAATAATACTTTTCACAGTACATATAAATCTTAGTATGAAAGAGAAGTGGTAAATTTTTCTCACGACCCAGAGCTTCACTACTGTGTAACGTGCCCATCTCTGAATCTGCTGAAGTAATACACAGGAAAAAAGAAGAACGTGCAATCACATGTAATGCAACCATTGCATTGACATACACAATATATCTTCTGTAATTACTGGAATGTTAAATGCACTGTTTTCTCATGGAAACCCACCATAAATAACCCTGCATCATATACTGTAGACCCCTGCTTTACGATGGATTAATTTCATGAGCTGCATGCTAGGAATTTTAAAGGGCGCTGATTTTGCATGCACCTGTAAAAATTTCCCATTTTGATGATCTTTTGCATTCACAATTTGTTCTTCATTCAGTCATTCATTCTTCTTTGTTAACAGACTGCATTTTTTATCATAGCAACAGTTACATATTTAATGATACATGTAATTTATTATGAGCTGTTCGTGAGATTAGAGCAAATCGAGCAAATGTTGCAGTAATTAGTGCTGCCATCAATCAGTGCCTACGAGATATTACAACATTCCTTACATAGTCAGGATCACATCTATGATAATTCAGATTAAAGCTTTCATTAGTCATTAGAGTGACATCATTTTGTTTTTCACCTTGTAAAAATATGAGAGCTTTCACCGAAGAGTAACTTATTGTTAGAGCGCATTACCTACCAAAGAAGTGATATGATTCCTTAATGGATACAGCTGGCACGAGATAATTAATCACATCAATGAAACGAGTTAAATTAAATCATAACATTTCTAGGTGGATGCTGGATGTATATACTGTAGTGGCTTATCTAAATTTGCATCGAAATTCACGCCCCTCATGACTTCACAGCGAGATACCAAGAGAATCTGTGTCGCACTGCCATCTAGGTAGCTGATGTGCTCTATCGTTGCGTGAATGAATATCAGTATTAGAGTGTCTTTTGTGTGATATTGTTGACAAAGGGCGTAGTTCATAATGTGAACCATCTCTTTTCCAACTCCATTAACCATTCGATGAAAAAACTTGCTAGAAGTAGGTGGTTTATTGTGGGAAGTTGCTGTAGTGGCCATGTCCCCTAAAGGGCAGTCAAGCAGAAAATAACAAATAAAACCAAGTAGGATATAGCGAAGAAACACGATGAGGGTGCTCGAGTTAGCACTTAGTCTTCAGTGTTCTCTTTAAGTGTATCGTGTTCTCATACTCAATGTGTGGATGCCTTTAAGAAGGTTGTGGGTCCCTTAAGTAAACAACCAACCCCCAATAACTCTCCCAGCCCCGAAGAGTCAGATCAGCTGTTCCGAGGAAAGGGCTTTGAGTGAAAGTTCTCCCTTCTGCTGCTATCTCTATTGTTAATCGGCTATTCAATCTCCAAGGGATGACCTTGGACTGGGAGAATGATATCAATGTTGGTGGTTTGGCATAAAGAGAATGACGATACATATTTGGAAGCAAAAGACAGGCAAGCAATGACAGCGATGTGCACATAAATTATTATTCATGGAAAATTACTGACTGATCCATCTGTCATCTTTGTTTTACTATAAGCTACTTCTCACTCATACCTTGCCTATTTCTACTATAGCTCAATGCCTAATTTTGGGTGCATACATAATTTTAATAAGACTGCAACGCCACTTTCTACGTACCATCAATCTGGTTTAAGTTGGACCGGGGGTGTGGAGTCAGACATTGAGCAGAGCTGTCATAAAAATGTTGTGAAATAGTTACAGCTCATGCCACGTAAACCCGTTGCATAGAATCACATCCCAGTGAGCAAAAGTTAGTGCAAAGTATATGCAAAATATGTTCTCAAATGCACTACCTTTAGTGCAAAGTACATTCTCAAAGTATATGCAAAGAATATGCTCGGTGGCGCACATAGACAGTGCATAGTACATGCTGGTGCACTAGTGAAAAGAATATGCAAAGAATGTTCTGACCTGCACTAAGTCATTTCCGAATGTTCTTTAAATGTTCTTTAAAGACGAACTATGGACTATCTAAAGTTAGTGTTTACTATGTGTTGCAGAGCATATGCATGTCTGCACATTCTGAGAAGCAACTTTGCATGTTCTTAAACTGGGTTCTACAGAGAATGTAATAAACCTGATATATCAAGAAAATTAGCTGTTTATTTAAACTAATGAACTAAATTATTTACAAATCTTAAGGAAAACTAACAAAATAAAAAAATCTTAAGAATTCAACTTGCATATAAGGTTGCGTTTCAAAACTCCTGAAACAAATTCAATGGTATTCAATCATATATATTAAAAACAAGACAATAAGCGTAAAAAATTAGGATTATTTTCCATTCATCGACTAAAAAAGGATTCAGTCTCATTTAAAAATTATACAATATAAAACGGGAACAAGACAACAATCCTCTGCACAATCGAACACAACACTTATTCACCATGATATCACACTAATGATTCTGTGTAAATATAAATAAACACAGTAAACTCCACTCTAATCACAATATCTCGCTCTTCACTCACTCGCTCAACACCAACAACTTTCACTCATGCAGTAAGACTGAACCGGGGTTAGGGTGTAGCGGGCACGTTGAAACCTGTCTAGCCGATGATGACACAAGGGATCGCCGGGAGATGGAGTGGACTAGGGGGAGGCCACATGGCGGCGAGCAAGGAAACACAAAACTTCTTGTTGAGCACAGGAAAGTCACAGAAATATGACGATGGATTGTAGTGGAAGGGGGAGGGGGTTCACACGTATAAAACAGAATAAAACTGGCAGAATACCGCGTTTGCACCAACAAAAAAACACAAAAGAAGCGGGACGATAAGCACACGTGTGACTGTGGCGGCGGCCATCTTGCCGAGCAGGAGTATCTTGGTGGTCACGGCTACGGGGGCTACACGGGAGTGGCGCACGGACGAAATACGTGAATTGCCAACCCTCAGAAGAGATGGCCGCCTAGAAATGCTCGAAAGTATCGAGGCTTGCGATGGGATTTTGCGGTTAAATATTCACCAAAATAAGTCGTGGCGAGCAGTGTTTTTCAAATTCACTCTTTTCCAGCTTTCTGACTTTTATTCGGCTGACGGAAGATTGCGGAATGTTGGCATGACGTCCTGCAAGCGTCATTCCTTTCTAAATACGAGTGATGACCGTCCGAAGCTTCCAAAAGTCAAAGTAAATTTTCTTTTTCAAAATATCCATTTATTACAAATTTTCGCAGAATTATTCGTCAAAATTTCTACTCTACAATAAATTCAAAATAAATAATATTTGTTTTCACGAATAAAAAAAAGCCTGTAATTTTGGTTGTGGAGAGAGACTTTAATTTAAGTATTCTAAAGAGAGCAACTTTGTTCCACTTGTTAGCGAGAATGTTCGGCGCAGACTGTTCTTTTAATATTTTACGTGGCATATTTTCAGCACTAGTGCAAAACCTTACATTTATTGCATGTGTAAAGAATGTGTACAGGAGCACATATGCATAGTCCGTTCTCTGGAGACTATCTTTTTCCTATTCGTAATTACACATGTGTATTTTAGCACATTCTTTGCACATACTTTAGATATTCTAGAAAACATTAGTGTTTTTAAGAACATTCTTTTCACATGAAAAACATATTTGTTTTGAGATAGTGCACAACGACACTAACTTTGACTTAGTGCAAAATTAATTCGGCACAAACTTTGCTCACTGGGATAGCATACATTGTATGTTACATGATACTATGCAATGGATTTATGTGGCACGAACTGTAACAATTTCACAGCATTTCTATGACAGCGCTGCTCAGTGTCCGACTTCACACCCCCTGCCCGACTTAAGACGAATTGACGGTATGCGTTTCTTCAAGTGTCGTTGAGGTAATTATGGTGTAGAGATGATGGCATGAGACCAAAGAAAGGTGTCTACTTGCCGACACCAAGCAGCAAGCAGAGGTATAATGAGAGTTGAATAATTTCTATTCCACGTTCCATTCCCATTTCTTGAAAATGCTGTGAAATATCAAGTCCGTTTTGTAGTTTGACTCGCAGTTTGATGGCGAGTATGTGGGGGAGGTACATCTTGTGTATTCATGCAATGAAATTCGATGTGTTGACAATTTGCAACATCTTATTGAAGTTTAAATACGGATAAAATAACATTTTGAATAATTTTATTCCAGCATATTTCGTACCTATTCTCTATTGTGTACCACTGAATGCACTGACATTGATGTAGTTAAACCGATCCCTCATCTGGTAATATACGTGTTCACTTAACGATGGAATTCACATTACGAATGGTTCCTATGGAACGGATTACCATTGTAACGCGGGGGTCTAATCTATGGTCAATTTCAAGGTCAGATTTTTTCTGAAGACTTCTGGCAATGGACTTTTGGTGACGCAGTTCTGTTAACTGGATTCTGTAAACTCATTGTGGTATGTAATTGGCACTAATTTTAATTTAGATTTACCTGTTAAAAAGTCTTTCTCTGGTATCATTAGTTACAATCTTTAGCAGCAATGCATACAAGTAAGATTAGTTTTGTAGAAAATTTATTGAGATCAGTGTTATCATAGAGTAAGCATATTATGAGTATGCTTACTCTATGGTGTTATACAAATCATGTAACAAGATGGTAGAAAAAATAAGCATGATGATGTCTAGGATCACACCATGTTGCCATATTTGTTTGGGGTTCCCAAGTATAGAAAAACCTAAAGTCTGACTATATGCGAGAAATAGTAAAAAAATATAATTTTTCAGAAATAAATTAGGGATTGGACTGTACACAAGGATATACGGTAGCTAGAGGTGGGCTGAGGAATTAGGTTAGATAAGCAGGAAAATTAGTGGATGACATTTCTTTAGTTGTTCAGCCGGTATCAGTATGAGGCCTTAAGAATGAAGACAATTGATGGGAAAGTGATATTCTATGTGTAACTCTGTAATTAAAGGAAAGTCTGGTTACGTTTCAATCTATGAATTGGAAAAACTAGAGGGGTGGCACAATTCACATACCTACTAGGCAGTGTTTGAATGAAAGTGGTTGAAGTAGTGAGGATGAAGTGAATAGCTTTAACAAAAAATTCTTTCTTCTATAAGGACTCATTGATTTGGAAGGAAAAGATAAAGGAAATGGCCTGCCTTGATGGAAACACTTGTTCCCTCTCAAAGACTTAAGGTAGTTTGAGCGAAAAATCACTTCACAAAGGATAGATTTGGAGGCATGAGGGGACATGAAGTATTAAGAGCTGAAAAAGGAAATAGTTTACATCAAAGGGGTTGGTGTTGTACAAGAGTTCTTGTGGTGGTACATAATGTGTAAGATGGGGATCAGGTTGTAGTGACAGCTAGAAAACTGCCTTCCCATCCCAAGGAAATAAGCAGTTTAAAAACCCAGCAGTGTCAGTTAACTTTCAGCTGAGCCCTGATCCCTACTTGCATGATATGTCAGAGCACTTCAACGGCTCTATCTCCATCCAATGAATGGGATGTTAAATTTAGAACCCCTTGGCAGCTTTGGTTAAATCATTGGTGAATTGGCTTTGGCTGAATCTGATGACATATTTCTCTCCACTCTTCCTTCATTCTCCAAGAAATCCTCACCACTCTATCAACCTATCATAAATGGTGCACATGTGAGACACCTCCCCAACTTCCAGAGCATATTTTTAGGAATTTTCACTTGACGACACTGAAACTGCTTGAACCCCCTCCACCACTCAAAACCCCATTAAAATGACCATTAGCTTTCGCTTTTTTCTCGGTCTATTGGGTTTGGTATTACCTGTCACCCGTTTAACGCTTCCTGACTTCAGTTAAACACGCGTAGCACTAGAGTTTTTTCCTTTTTTTTGCCGGCACGAAGTACTGTCACTGGGCGATAAAATCTTGGCAGTAGAGGACATTCATGTCGCCTACTTTGTATGTTATTTTATGCACTGCCACCTTCCATTTCTATTCTTATGCCCACCCCTCCTCCCAGGATGAAGATCAACCAAGCTTCTAAGTATGCATTGGCTGTTCTGGACAATGAACTGATAAAGTGTGGTACGTATTGTCCAGTATATCAGTTGTCATGCAAATACAGTAGAAACTCGAAAATACGAACTTCGAAATTACGAAATTTTGATTTTACGAAGCAAAATCTTCGGTCCCGACCAAAAGGGTATCTAAGTGTATGTAACAGTACGCGATATTACGAAATAACGAAGTTTTAAAATTACGAACCTCGGATCTTGGTCCCGGCGTGATAAAGTTACTCGTTTATACGAATAGTGATGGATCACAGTAACGTTTCGGCGCTCCTTTTCAGATTTAAATATCTTATTAATGATCGTCGCCGAATACATTATGCACTGAATGTATTACGTGAACAATATCTCATTTTTCAATGCTTCAATAGTAAAGGTGTGGTTTCGCTGGGGCATCCAGCGTTCGCGTCCAGCAGTCGGAAGTCACTGCCGTACTCATCCAATGTACAGTAACTTCTCGACATACGAACGAGATGTGTTCCGAGAACTTGTTCGTAAGTTGGAAAACGTTAGCCAGGCATTGAAAATTGTAGTTACCGTATTTCCTGGCCCATAATACGCACTTTTTTGCTCCAAAATGTGCTCTTAAATAGTTCGTTCGTCCACTAAGACACAAGCTGAATCGCCGGGAAAATACTATTTAGGGATGGTCAGATCGCATCTAAAGATCCGCGGGTATTACGTTTCTCAGGATACTGAAATCGGATCCTAATTCAGTTAAAAAAATCGGATCTGGATCAGATAAAAAAATTCACACTGGGGAGTGGATACCATTATAATCGCCCTAAATAAAGGTCATCCTGTGTTGCGGCCAATGTAGGAACTAGTTGGAACCATGGAAGTTGGCTGCTGATGCTCTCGAAAGGATGTCTATAGGATGTCCTCGAAAGGATGTCCCAACTAGTGGAAACCACGTGAGAAGTTAGGGCGGGTATGCGATGAGTGAAATGTGATACGTTTGGTTCGCGGTCATAGCTGATAAGGGACTCCCAACGGGCAACGCCCCTCCCCCCACCCAATTTTTGGAAGCCACTTGTGAAGTTAGGGCGTGGGAAGCGATGAGTGAAATGTGATACCTATGATGAAATGTGATGCGGACTCAAGAAAAAATATCACTTTACCCCGACCCCCTAACTATGAGCGCCGAGCCAAGGGTGGGGGAGGGAGAGAGAGAGAGGTGGAGGGGGGCAAGAGGCAGGCCAAGGACGCGTAGCCGTTCGCTGGACTGCCGGAAGTGCCAATGCTCGGTACGAATGCCTCTGGAAAAAAGTGCTGAACATCTTTGCTTTACACGACTACAGTAATTGTATTAAACTTGCGTGCCAACTTGAGGAGTATCCGCATTGAAAGATAAACGATGCAACTAGAACTTATGTCAAAGCTCATTTTCGTATCACTTCTCATAGCCGAGTAGCATTTCCGTGAAATGATCGATTTTAGGCAAGTTAACTAATTTTTTCTCCGATGTGGTTGATATCAAGTACGCACAAGTATGTATCAAGTCCTATGAAATAAGTTCAAGCAACATCCTTCCTGCGCCAAACGGTGAAAACAGAATTTCCTTATCTATTAGCATGGCGATGTAAAAGTCAAAGGTCTGAAAATGGATTTCCTGGCGTGGTATCCACTTCCATAAGTGAATGATGCTTCCTATAAAAGGAAGTAAAACAGATTAGAGTTCCGATTCTCTCTTCGCATGCGCCGATGCACTACGTTATTTATCCCATTGATGTGACGATGCGTTTCAAAGCTCTCCCGGGTGCTACGCAACATAATTTCAGGTTGTGGAAAAATCATGAAGGAGTGCGAAGTCAACCTCACAGCTACCACCGGGGTAAGGTTACAATGTGAAATGACCGAAATAACGGCTCCCTCGTTCGATCATCGGCCGTATCAACCTAGTGTTGGCTGCCGAGGCCCCTGAAAGGAGGTCCAACCCCTCCCCCACTAGTGAAAGCCACCTGGGTAAAAGCGAAACTGGGTGAGGGTGGATAACAGATAAGGTGAAGGAGTGATCCTCTCGGGTTTCCCCCTTCTCTTTCTCGCTGAATGAGTCCCTCGCAGATGAATGTCGTCGCGCCTAGGAATAAGGAACGAAGAACTTTTTTCTTGAAGGGTCCTCTGGGAAAAGAAGGTTTAGACGCGCCAATAGTTCAGATCCGACTGAGGTATCACCCTAAAATCTGACAGCTTTAACGTTTCCGGCTGATTGATTGAGAGGGATAGCTGGATGGAAGGACTGCTCGTCAGGCAATTTCCAAATACCCTGGAAAGGATATTTTACCGTTCATCACGATAACCCGAATCGAGCCTCGTATTGCCGGTAATAATCATTTGTCATCACAGAACGAATGAGTGAACGGAATAATGCCTCTATTTGATGCGAAGGTAGCTTGACACACGGAAGTCGATTTCCATTGAAATGTGAAGAGTAGCAATATCTCCAAATATATCACTACTAGCAGGGCATCATTCGGCTTTCGTCTTACTTACGAAGTATCCGTAAAAATTTATGACGCAAGTAAACAATAAACATTGCAAATTGATATATCGAGATAATATTGTTAAAATTCGTCACGGCAAAGAGGGGTAGTACCAATCCGCGAGTTGCTGCACGCCGCACCGCCAGCTTCAACGGCAAAATAACTTATCCGGTGGCGCCAAATTTGAAATTCCCGTAAATAGGAATAATCAAACTCCGACAAATAAGTTGTGTTCAACTGACAATGAGTGCACCCTGTGGGCATGAATACACATTTAAATATACTTTCATGAATTATAACTTCGTAAATCATGCTAGTACATCGCGAGAGTACATCTTAATCTAAGGAAACAAAAAAAGAGCTTCATCGTGATGTTTTTGAAAGATACTCGTTCATACGAAATTTGATATTACGAAGTGCCGATTTTTCCGGTCCCGTCAACTTCGTAATTTCGAGTTTCTACTGTATATGGGGGCTCTAATTATTAGTCAGATAAGCCCGATTTATTGGAGGTGGAGAGTTTTTCTTAATTTTTTGTTACTGAATGGGCCATTGAGAACAAGAGCAAGAAAGCCCTTGGACTGAAATAATTAGAGGGGATCCAAATTTTCATCAGACGTGATGCTACCAATACCTTTTTCTCCATACTCATCGCCACCTGTGGGGATGTATCGCCTGATATGCAGTACCTGATATGCCTTAGCTAAATTGGTATGAACCCGATATCCATTCAATAGAACCTTGCCAAGTTGGTAAAAGATTCAAATTACAAATCATTTAAATAAAAGTTTTTAGTCATGAATTACAATTTTTAATTCAAGTACATATTATGATATTTGATTTATAACAGCAGGTGATTTTGATTTGCTGAAATACATATTAAATAGTTTGAAAGAGCTAAACATTACTTATCGATGACCTTAACAAAAAAATAGACTGCTTCCCTCCTAGGATACGCTTTCCATAGTGCAATAATTTTGTCATGTAGAAGAGTCACATTTGAATCTATTTCATTGGTTTTATCTATTAAAAAACATTCAACTATCCATTTTTGAATAAAAAGACTTCATACTTTTCCACACTTTATTTTAAGCTGCGACCGGTGACACCTTGATTAGGCATCTTCTGAAGCTTTGAGCATTCTGATTATACTAAGAGAAAATGGAATTTCTTGATTGGGGCAAGGATAGATTTTATTCGTTAGATCATTTGTATTGGAGCAGGGCATCTATTAGATGGCGTCGCCGTGGAAGGAGGTTGTTCGAGCTTCGGTAATCATTTGAAGGAACACATGTATATATTTGGGTTAGCAATAATTTCTCTGGAGACTTCAGTTATGACATCTTTTTGTGTGAGCAATGAAGTAATGACATGCAATGCTTTGTGTGAGGTGAACATTTCTTCCTATATTTTCACCACAAATGTGTGTGTTGAATTCTCGTAAATTTACCAATGTTTTACCTGATTGCCAACATGGTTTCCGACCTGGGAGATCTACAAAGTCTGCCATGTTAAATACGATTAATTACATACTGGCATATAGAGATCAGGGATTGGAGAGACTGGGCCTTTTTCTTGATCTGTCCAAGGCGTTTGATTGAGTTAATCACAATATCCTTTTTTCCAAACTAGAGAGATATGGTGAGTAAATTCTTCTCGGGCTCTCCACCGGTTTAAACTATTAATAATTTCCTTGTTGACTGTTCAAACTGGTGGAGAGCCCGAGAAGTTCACACATTATTCACCGGGAAAGTGGTAATCCTTTTTTTTTTAGAGAGATATGGTGTTCGCGAACCTGCCCTAAGATGGTTGCAATGCTACTTACTCGATAGACACTACAAAGTGGCTATTCACTCTAATTGCCAAAATTATTTATCCAAAAGTGGTATAACGAGCACTGGGGTTCCATTCTGGAACCCATACTTTTCCTTGTACATATATACATAAATGACTTGCCTGACTTTCTAACTGTAGCAGTAGCCAAGTAATACTTTATGCAGATGATTCCAACATCTTGATATCAGATCCATCTGTTAGAAATCTGGTTTGTAAAAGTGAGCTTGCTTTACAACTGGTCACTAATTGGTGAAAAGTTAACTGCATTAATCTGAATGCTGATAAATCATAATTAATATACATATAAATACTTTTCTCAAATCCAAATCAGAGGGTCTGCTATGTCGAATTGATGATCATATTGTCAAAAATGTTCATAGTTTATATTTTCCTGGAGTTGATAACCAACCCAAATGGAAAACCTGTATACAGCATCTAGCAAAAAAATCAAGCTCTACCTGTTTTTTATTCATATGTTTACCTTCATGTCCTCATTACCTTGTACTTCGGATATTTTTATTCCCACCTTAGTATTTCTTTCTTGGGTTTTTCATCTCTTGCCCATAGAATATTTGTTATTCAAAAAAGGGTTATAATAATCATGGCTGGGAAACCTCCATGATCTCCCTGTCGACCAATTTTTAAAGAGTTGAAAATCCTGCCTCTTCCATGTGTATACATCATGTTTACTGTGTTAATTATTTGAGAAAACTGTCATTTCCACAAATACTCCATGGGAAAGAAAAATGGTACCTACTTAGTGATCTTTTCTCAATCAGCAAAAGAAAGACAGCAGAAGGGCCTAAGGAAATGGGTGTTCGGCCATTTAACAAACTTCTCACAAATTTAAAAGGTGCAAGCGGTACTGCTTCCTTTAAGCAGAAGCTTAAAGCATTTTTATTGGGCAAATTGTATTATTCGGTTAACGAATTCCTAATTGACAATGAATTGTTATTGAAAATTTTTCTTACCTATGGATTGTACTTTATTGACTTGTCCTACTCGACATGTATTTGTTGGCATATGATTAAATAAACAAGTACTAGGGCAAATAATATTCACTAAATCATTAACTTCGCTTAATGTAATTGATACAGACTTAGTTCATTTTTCCAGCAAGTCAAATAGGTATCTAGTTTTGCCATAATGTGGATGTGTATCTTTTAGAGAGACTTCCATCATGAATATGAGCTTTTTAAGTTTCTTTTTCCTTCATAAAAATTTTCTTAATGAACAATGTTGCAAAATTCATATTTCACTGGAGATCACTGACAAGGAAGGGAAGAAGTGAAATGTTCATATCCACTCTACATAGGCAAGCCAGTACTTAGTTTAATATGACTACAGTGACAGTGAAAACTTATTTTTGTAAGATCATTAAAACCTTCATTTAAAATGTCATGAAATCAAATTGGGAAAAATTTTCAAACCTTCAAGTATATAAATTTCTATAAAAAGCAGTTCACACCACTACACCAGGGGTGCAACAACCCCCGAATCATGGGGGTCAAACTCCTTGAAAAATCTGTATAAGCTAGCTAAGCAGGGGGCAGAAGAGATTTTGCTAATCAGGCAGTGTCCATTAAAAAGTGAGTCACAACCTTTGATTTCTGGAGGGGGGGCTACCCATATGGTTTTGTGTATTGATTACTGTTTAGTGGGGCCATGAATGTATATTTCTCTATTACATGATTTGATGCAGCGATATTTTGCACTGTTTTGATTACTTGCTATTTAATAATGTATTTTTTTGTGCAATTGACGAGATTAATCCACAAAAGGTTAGAAATTAGAGGTTCAATCCCTGCCCCCCCCCGCCCCTGATTCACACCCAAGCATACCGAGGAAAAATAAGAGATAATACCTTGTCATATTTTTAGGTTTCATAAAAAGTTCAAGGTTTTCCCAAAATACAGTATTAATAATAATTATTGAGACTATATTTATGATAAATTTGTCATTTAAGAAAATAATTTAAAATATATGTGATTTGGACAATTATTTACATTTTGCAAATGTTCTCTAAATAAATGCATTCAAACAGCATGGCCCACCATTTAATTGATATATTTAAGGTTGAATTTTACCGGAACTTGGATCACATATCTTCAAAAGATGACTAACATTCATTTGTTAAGGGCTGAGGAAAGTGAGTGTGTTCGGTAGTGGAATTATGGTTTAGCTGTTAGCCATTCAACAAGTGCTTGAAAAATATGCATGGGAGAAAAGGAGATGACTTGGTTGATTTGAATAAGGCATATTGCAGATTAAAATATTTTTTGAGGGAAATTATGAAGGAATATGGAGTGCATTAGCAGCTACTGCCTTATGCATGGAGTGAATGAAAAACATAACAGGAATGGTGTACAAGTAATGAGGTAGGGGCAGTGAATGAGTTGAATGGCTAGTTAAAATGACAAAGCAATGAGAATGCAGTACAGTAGCATTTTAACACTGTCCTTACATTTATTTGACATTAAAGGTACAAGGATTGATAGGTAGTGGTATTACCAGTATTACTGGCAGGGAGCCCACAGGATATAGTGTGGTTCCTGGATAACTTCTTAGAGGAAACTAAAACATTAGGAAAGACAGTAAATGTGAGCAAAACCAAAATACATAGTTGTACTTTGTGAGGATGGGCTTGTAATTACATGAATACTGTGTGTATGTAATATGCAGCCAGACACCAGGTCAACCACTACCCCAAAAAGAATGGCATTGAGCCAGGCATACATACTGAGATGATGAAAATTTCCAGTACCTATATTATCAATTTAATTTAAGGTAAATATGAAATACGCAAAATGTGTATGGTAAGTGACGTAAATTTGTTGGGGATCCATGAAGGGGACCTTGGTGAGATAGAGGTTTTCCCTGCCGAGACTAAAACCCATTGTTACCAAATTTAATTTTACTGTTCGCATTTACAAATTTAGCCATCTCACGATAACATTATCACTTCAAGATGACTTTTGACAAGATTCATTGACATTATACACCAAACAATAACCAGAGAGCACTTAAGTCATGCCAAAAATAGCCTGGAATTCTCATAAAGTACATGCAACTTTCCTTGTTCGATATCTTTTAAACACAGAAGAACCCACAAAATATGCTTTCAGATGTGGAGGCTCCAGACCAAAGTTTTCATGAAGTAGTCTTAACTTTCCAATACTGCACGTGTCCACATCAAGACCTTCCGAATTCATATCTTCGCATGATGAGAATTTTCCACTGTCACTCACACACTCGGTATTAGCAACAAAATCATTGCCCTTTTCCTCGTCACACTCATGAGTAATCAAGTTAGTACCACCACTCCCTGATTCCCCTCCTTCCAAACCATTGTTCTTGCCCAGAAGGTCACAAAAGACGAACTCCTGCTTCGTTGGCCGAAAAAAGTTAAACAAATCAGGCTCTGGGTCTAATTTTTTCAGCCTTCTCTGTCTTCCCTCACGTCCGCTGAATACATCACATTTAATTTTCTTTCTAATATCAGTCAAAGAAAACAGGTCCTGAAAAACTACTTCATCGAATGGAATATTCATTCTTGTAATCAATTAAAAATCTAATCTTCGTTAGTGTTTACGAGGAATCTACACATCCCGCCTCCGAGAACGAAAAATGGAACGGTTTACGAGCTTCGGCTTGTATTCCGTAATTCCGTCATAATATCAGCAGTCTTTTTTTTTTTCGATTGGCGCGAGTATGAACGTGGTTAGCGCGCGCTCATGTGTTCGCGACTCCATCTGATATGTGAGTAGGTACCCTCGACCAGTAATAATAATGTTTGTTCAAAGTTTTGCTGTATTTCATGTAAATCTTTAGTTTTTATTGTGTAATAGTCATGGTAAGAGTCATTTTTAGTGAACGAGATCATATTTTCTCTAACAAAAATTAAGGTACTATAAATATAAATCAATGGCAGAGTGAGAAATCCTAATTTTTTAAAAGTTGATGGCAATGACAATTCCTGTATTGGGCATTGCATATTGATCTAACATTTTCTTTATTTTAAAAACATTGTCGAGTAGGGGAGATAAACTCCAAAAAACAATTCCATACATATCACATGGAAATAAAAGAATGCATAATAAACACTTTTTAGCACATTAGTGAGTTTGATGATAAGACAATTTAACTTATATTGTTATATTTTGTATATAGACAACATAAAACAAGCAGAGTCAATTTTTTTGCACAAGTTATTAAAATGTTATGACCATTTCAGTTTTGAGGCAAATTTTAAGTAACCCAAGATATTTCACACTGTCTACAGGCTGGAAGTCTGAGTCATCAATAAGACTGTAATTTTTTTAAGACATCTGGAAAATACCAAAAAATTGTTTTTCTTATCATTTAACACTTTGAGTGCTATGGGTGTAATGGTACGTCCTCTAATTTTTTTTGAGAATGACAATGGACATACCCAGACGTCGCTGGATTATTATCGATCATCAATTGAACGGCAGCTGGACATAAGGATACGGCGAAAGTCTTTTTTGGTAGACGTATTAATGGCCACACAATGCCTAAATAATCCACTAGATGGCATAGAGAAGTCAAAAATTGATGAGACTTCTTAAACATATATTGAAGAGAGTCATCTTCAAAAAAATTCTTATGCTCAAGAATCGTCAGTTTTTCTGGAAGTGCCTCCAATTTAAAGCTCAACACTCAAAGTGTTGAGCATAGTTTGTTGACCCAACACCATTGAGACATCCTTAGCACAACCTCATTATGTCTCTCAAGGAGGGCTTTATCACAAGGTTGTGCACTAATAAGATTTACATTATCTGCATACATTACCACACTATTGCATTGATTGTAAGGGTGGTTGAGGGCCTTCTGGAGTCCTCCAGGCACTCAGACCTCTTGGTGCATTGTGCCATCTGACATTTAACCCTTAGACTGCAGGAAACGTACATGTACGTGTGTACCTGCAACTGCAGGAAAAACGTTCTTGTACGTTTGACCCTTTCTGTCTACCTGCTCCCTCAGCCCTTTCATATTTTTACTCTTACCAAACTCTTTCTTTCTAGCGGTGGAAATTTGGGAATCCACCCTTTTTACCCAAACCAATCCCTTCCCACGCTCTTTAGGGATCGCATACCACCACAATGAGGTATGACCCTTTCTTCTGATTGCTCGCTTAATGAGTTAAGGTTGTCTCAAAAGTTAGTTGTCTTATGTACACGCACGGCTCACTTATCAACGGATTTCTTTGGTGTTTGATATCAAACTAAACAGAAAATTGCTAGAAATAAATATTGTCATATTTATTTTTAACAATTACGCCTATAAACAAATTTTCAAAATTTGTTTAAAGTCGCACTAATCTCACAAGTTCTGGTGCCCACCCCCTGAGATTCCAAGAAAAAGGTCGGGAGGGGATTACATGGGTCATATAACTGCCCGGCCTCAGCCCGTGGGAAGGAGGGACAGGCTCCGTCCAAATTGGTCCGAATAGATATTTCCCACACAGGGTGGACAACATGCACTCTAGCTTCAGCAGCTTAAGGGTTAACCTGCCTGCCACTAAGGAGGGGCCACCCCCAACCTTCCCGGTATAGGTATGGAAGCAACTACCTTCCTCCAATCTGCCCGGTCGGGGTATATTTCCCTCTGGCCTCTTGGTATAGATCTGGAGGGAGTGTCACCTATCCATCCACCCCGGTAGAGGTATGGAGGAGGGCCACCCTTCCAACTCCCATCCGAGCCCAATGTTACTTAACTTCGGTGGTCTGACGGGAACCGTTGTTTCAACGTGGCTAGGCCCTTGCCCACATTATTGGATTATTTTTGCAGCAAGGTTAATGATATCTCATTTATAAAAATGAGAAAGAGGACAGGCCCCAATATTGAGCCTGGGGAAACCCCAGTCGACACAGTGGTAATGTTTTGTGCTCTCAGCATTATTGTGGCTCTTTGAAGAATGTACAAATGTTTAGTATCCCAAAAAATATTGATAATATCAGGGGAAATCTGGTGCTTAAGCCATTTTGGTTTATGATGTGACTATAGAAATAGTGCATTCAAAGAGAAATAAAAAATTTCTCGTAAAAGGTATGAAAGCTATCACTAAATGTACCTGCATTGTAAATTTGTGTCCAGTCTTCGAGATACATCAAAGATGTGAATAGTTGGGAAATACATATATTTGCTGAAGATACTAGTCTGACGAGAAGTGGAGCTTACTTGAGACAAATAGGCTACTGTGTTAAAAGTTACAAGCACAGCACAGTGGTCATCGAAGACTGAGACAGAAACATTATGATTGTTATAGTCAGTAAAAAAAATTGTCAAGGAGTGTTCTAGTGTTACTAGTTACCGTTTTAACCAGAGGGATTACATTATATGAACTGAGCAGAACCTTTTCTGGTTGGTACCATCGACCAAAAAATTAACATTAAAATCAACAGCCAATATCACTACATTCTGGGGGAATCATTAGTAAGAGCAAAGAGTAGATTATCCATTTTGTCTAAAAAAGAACAAAAACAAGCTGTGGGAAACCAATACAAGAGTATAACATGAAAAAAATGTTAGCATTTTAAAACCTAATTCCAGCATACTCCAAGATCAATTCCTCATCTAAACCATTAAAATCAAACGAAAAGTTTTCTAACTTTATCCCTTCCTTAACATATATTGTCACTCCACCATTCTTGTGGATTGTACGATATAAAATACTGACACACAGATACCCAGAGATAAACACCACAACATTATCACTTAGCAAATGTTCATAAATTAATATAGCATAGGATATTAATACATGTAGGCATAGGATATCAATATTTTCCCTATGCAATAAGATTTCCAATGCTGGTATTTTTTTTGTTACGAATTGAATAATAATTTGTAATAAACAAATCCCACCAGAATCAAATTCATTATGATGACATAATTTTTGAATCACTTACAGCACAAACTTTATCATTGGTTTTAGTCACCCTGAGAGTCTGCACTATGTTTAGCATAACTATTTTTGTTGCTAAATGAAGGCCTGACCTTTCTAATATATTGCTCATTAACCTTGACCTCCTTGACATTTTACTGATGTTAGAACATTCAAAATGAAATTTTGATCCACAGAAGTACTTGCATGTTACAATTTCCATATTATCGTCAAGTTTTTCAGAGCAAGTACCGCAATGTTTACGTTCTAAGTACAACATCTTGAATTGGATATGGATTAAAGTCGTAATCTGTCAAATTAAATGCAATAAATTAAAAAAATATTAATGGATTAAAGAAGTGAATTTTTAAACTAAAGAAAATTGTGCAAATTTGAACAAGAACAAAGTATCTAGTTCTACTAAACAAGTTTCCCATCATTGCATTAACAAATGATGTGGTACGCAGTCACGCACACAGGGCATTGTTTTGCTGTGTTATTCAAGATAACATTTGACCTCCAGGGGAGCAAGTGAGTAACTTTTGTCAATCATTGATGTCTCCCCCTGTGACCTTTAATGAGTCAATTAGCCTCATCTTTCTCAAGAGGTCGACAGCTCTAGAATAAAATAAAATAAGATTTTACGTAGACTCGTAAGTACTTGATACGAGTCTAGTGTAAATCAAATCGTCCACTTCCAGAGCACCAATTACATATATGTACTGTAACTTTGGCTACCGAAACGAATGACCGAAGTCTCTTAATTGACAATAAGGAAGTTGACAATTTAACCCACAGACTCCGATCAAGTGCTTATTAGTGTACATCGTGATAACTGTCGACCATCAAGAAAGATGAGGTTTAAAGACCCAGCAATATCAATTAACAGTGTACCAGAGGTATTTGTCAACTGGTGACCTTATTAAGTTACAGGCCCCCTGGTATTTCTGAATAGATGACATGTTATATGTACTATATAAAGAAGAGCACATCTAAAGCCAAATCAAAATTTGTATTTTCACAGCCAAAAGTACAAAAAGGAAAATGTTTACAGGCAAAAGCAAGAAAACCTGATGAGCCCAAGACAGTTTCTTATTTTGTTCAATAAATTGATCATAAATTTATTGAGACAGTACACACTGTAAAAAAATATTTTGAATCTTTGAATGATAAGATGCTGGTAAGGGGCTGACTGGATAAATTTGATACTAACGTATGTACATCTTGCATCACGAAAATTATTTGAAATTGGAAACTACCATTCCAAATAATTTTCATGGTGACAAACATGACAAACCTTTGCATTTATAATTCCTAGAAATACTGAGGTATTTCACTTTGTTCCTTTCCACAGATAATCTGAAACTGCTTTCCTTGGCCTTCAAAATTCTACTCATGTACAACATACAATATTATTTAATGACTATGATTTAATATGAGATTTTCAAAAATAAATAAATTATAACAATAACAGAATTTGAGAAAAACAGGTTATACATCAGAGATACAGCAAATATCACACTTTTTCACTTCTTTAACAACTTAAAATATTTAGAAAGTATACAATCAACTTCAACATAACTCAAACGTCATAACCTGTCAAACTCAAAATACGATTTCAACATAAATCAGATCAAATAAGAGCAAGAAAGAAAAAAAACAAAAGACCAATCATGAGACCATGACTACTTGCATGCATTAGGTACATAGATTTGTTGTGCCTGAACAATTCTAATAAGAGATAGTATCAACACAAATACTAAATCATATTCCAAAACCATCATATTGGGTATTTAAAAAATATATTTTCCATTCATCACATATTTCACCAATATCTCCAACTCTTGTTTTTGATATCTTAATTATTTAATAAATTTATATGACTCCCAATTCCTTTCCTATTGATTCAAATGCATTCAATGCCCGGTTTATGTCCTCCTTTGAGTGAGCAGCAGAAATCTGTACCCGAATTCTGGCTTTTTCTTTAGGTACAACTGGGTAACTGAATCCCACCACATAAATGCCCTTTTCTGGAACAAAATAAAATACACATATTAGTCTCTTAACATCATACATGCAAGGATATGGTGAATGCTTTACCCAATACATCCATACAAATAAAGGAAAAATGAACCATCCAATAATAAAACATGGACTCTACTACAACAAGGGGATTAAGAATGCTCAGTCGTATGTTAAAATTTATCTCCATTCAATATTTCTGCTTGAAATTGTCCAGATGAAAGTTTCATTAATAAACTTATTAGTTCTTAAACCATTACCATTGTTTTTGGGTGAAAAATTTAAATACAGACAACCCCACCAACAATATCTCTCGGGGTAAAAGTTTTGGCCCCTAATTTTAGAAAATTCAATCAAGTCAAATATGTACGTAGCATAAACCTACTAGGTGATTTTGTAGAAAGTGTGAGGTTTTACTTGTTTGTTATCCTCCACGTATGTATTTAAGTCCAGAGACTTAATCCTTACATTACAGGGATCACTTCAGGGTTAAAAGCACCTTAAGGGTAAGCATGCATATTTTTTACTCTAGCCAACTAACAAGTCTTGAGGATTAAACAACAAAATAGTGACTTGAATACATAACTTTCAAATTGATTGCATACAAGAAGTGGTAATCGAATGAATTAATTCTGACACGATTACAGTGAATTCTGGTATCCCACACCCAAGAGTGATTGGCTCTTTATAACTCATTTTTATAAACTACTGTAGAACTCCAATTTTGTATCCGGATCAATTGGGACCGGACCCCATCTGGATAATCAAATATCCAGATAAATGGATAACTCACAAAAAAGTAATTTCTCTGGAAAGGTCATAATGTATTCACTTTGGATTGATCTACAAACACTAAATAAACGTACGTGCTGTAACCAATAACTGACAAACGAAATCAACGGTATAAAAGATACAATACAAGTTTCGAATAGCCTATTGCTGTGACTGTAAAAAAGCTGATTTTTGAGGATTTTTTCCCCTAAAAGCAATCCGGATAATAGACAATCCGGATAGTTGGAGTTTGGATAATTGGAGTTTTACAGAACTTTACCTCCAGAGTAAGCAGAAAAATTAGATTGTTCACTGATGATTCAGTCATATACCAAGAATGTACACAGAAGTACGATTTTAGGCTCTCTAATGCTAATTCTTGGTATCTTGAGGGAGGCTCAAACTTTCAGTTTTCATCCTTTCCCTAATTCCCTCCCCTCTGCACCCCTGGTGCCTTAACACTCCCTTCAACAAGCTCATGTGGTGTTCGCAGGAGAGTAAGCTGAACACACTAGATGAACTCGATATTCTCAGGCGTTACTTTGTAAAATTCCATATTGACAGAATCAAAACAAACTTTGTAAATTTTACAATGGATCCAATCCATTGTAAAATTTACGAAGTTTGTATTGATTCTGAACACACTAGTATAAAACTGGCATTAGGTCTTATCTTAATAGTGACGACAAAGCTACTGAAGATAAAATTATGGCGCACCTTGCATTTTACTTGCAAATGCAGAAGTCAGCTTAGCATCTCCAAGCATGACAGGGCAAATGGGATGGGATGGATCACCAATAACATTAAAGCTACTGAAGATAAAATTATGGCACACCTTGCATTTTACTTGCAAATGCAGAAGTCAGCTTAGCATCTCCAAGCATGACAGGGCAAATGGGATGGGATGGATCACCAATAACATTAAAGCCCAGCTTCTTCATACCATCACGGAAATGGCGGGTTCCTGAATGAACCTTGGTGACTAAGTCCGGACTCTCCATTAGCATGTCGATAACCTAAAAGAAGAGGATCAATAAATATTTGTTATTACTCAATGACAGTAATGCCACAAGCTAATAATATCTAATATTCAAGAATTCTCCAAACATGAAATAAAGAATCACCAAACACTTTTGATTCCATTCGGGAGAAAAAGGAAGACAAAATTCAACTCACTAAGTGGACATTTATAATTTCATTTAATGGATATTTCACAAACCTTAGAAGCAGATGAAACCACAGGAGGAGGGAGAGAATTTGAAAACAGATAAGGACGTGATCTCTGCCTTAGCATATCACAAATCTCCTTGCTAGCAGTTGTGTATCCTCCAGCAGCTCCTCCCAAAGCCTTCCCCAATGTTGAATTCAGAATGTCCACTGAACCAACAGGTAATTCAAAATATTCTTCTGTTCCTCTGTAGGCATAGTGGGAATATCTAAATATTAATGCTTATTAATGCACAATAAAAGTGCACTTGACTAAGCCCAAACTAACAAAATACTCAACATCATACAACTATGACCACAGGAATCAGTTAGGCCTTGGGCCAACACTGAGGAACTAAGAAATAAATAGAGTGGGGAAAAATTAATAGCTTCACGTCCAGTTTCCAGCTGCTGAGGTTCAGGATTTTTTTTAGTTAGACTGTGTGGCTAACAAAAGAATATGGCAAGTGCATTCACTGAATTTATAAGGATTATTTACGAATTACAATGCAAAAGCAGCATTTCAAGGCATTACATAATGTAGAGGCAAAAATAAAGAGTACAAGCAGGAAAATAAGACCCCGAGTTTAAAAATAGGTATCAAATAAATAACCTAGTGGCTCTAATATGCTCCACCTTACGTTTAATATCACACCAAGAGTGATTTAAATTTCAGGGATCTTACCTCCCAGTAGCACCAAAGAAACCTGTTGCATGGCATTCGTCTATAAAAGTAAGAGCACCATATTTTTTACCAAGTTCAATTATTTTAGGCAGTGGGGCCACATTTCCATCCATAGAGAAGACACCATCAGTAACGATAATTTTTGTTCTTGAATTTTCGGCTTCTTTTAATTTACTTTCCAAATCTTCACCATGAAAAAATAAATCAATATATTAAGTTTTGATATATTTTTCAGTAAAACTTAAAACACAACAAAATACTATTCAAGCAGATAAATATTATTACTGTACACACAATGTGCCCGCATTGAATAATGATGCATGCATAAGTAAAAAATGCCTTCCATGAAAAAGGATGGCACAGAAAAAAATAACAAATTTATTTTTACAGCAAAAGAATGCTGGTGATATATCCGCTAATGGACGTTTTCACACAGACACCAAAGGCAGTTACATGGCAGCATTAGAGTTAATTGACATAAGAAGAGCGGTGATTGAGAAAAGGGAGAACTATGTTCCATATATAGAGTTGATAGGGTCTAAAAGATAACTTGTAGCCTCACTTTTGTAAGAATAAATTTTAAATTTTTATGTATAAAGAACACAAAAATAAAATTTATTCAGAGATTAATGAAAAAGACCACATGTACTCTCACTGACTGACCTTTCATATCCCGGTGTGCATACCGGAACTTTTTCGTTTTGGTAAGACGAATTCCATCAATAATTGATGCGTGATTGAGTTCATCGGAGATAATGGCATCATCTGGTGAGGAGCATATCACCTCAAACAGCCCAGCGTTGGCATCAAAACAGCTAGCATATAATATTGTATCCTCACGACCATGGAATTCCGAAAGTTTTCTCTCCAAGTCCTTAAGAAATATAGGTATATAATATAAAATTTAGAGCACAGGAATTGATGGAAACAGATAAAAAAATAAATTGTTAATTAATGGCTTGATAGGGTGAATTCAGCATGCTGTCTTGGGCTAAGTGATGACATTCTTTCAAGGAGATTGCCTTAGCAGCCAGAATTTTTTTTTTGCTTTCACTGGATTGTCTGTATTTCCTGCACATTCACATTGTCCATTCAAAGTGATGAGAAAAATTTTGAATGGAGAACTGCAGTTTCCCGATAAGCACAAATGAATTGACTCCAGGCATCAAATATTTTAAATGTGGGAGAGTGTAACTTAAATTCATAAGAGTAAATTGTTCAATTTGTTTGAAAAATACAATTATTCCAAACGATTAAAAAAATGTGATAACTTGGCCATGGTCTACTGCACACATAAAAACAATCCATAAATTATAATGTAATTTCTCCATTGTGTGGGGCTTGCAAGGGTAGGGACCATTCAAGTATTGCATAAGTCAATTTTGGCCACTTTTTGACCCCTCCCCATGTAACACAATATAAGATTTCATGGACCACCCCTCCCCCTGATCTTACGTAATTTGTCATTATTTTAAGAACCTAGCAAACAGAAAAATATATGGGTGCTTTCCATGTCCAAGTTCACAAAAATGACCTCACCTCCTCAGGTTTTTTTTCCATGACCATAAGCCTCTTAGAGAAACTTAGAAATATGAATTTAAAGCCGGATATCGATGATGGTTTTTGAGATTTTGCAATTTACAATATGCAGGACTCTTGAAACATGTTATCTTTAAAAATGCACCACGCATCTCCAAACCAATGAAAGCAAGGAATTGAACATAATTTTTCTATACCTCAGCATAAATTCAGGCATTCCACCTAAAATTCAAATGAAAGTGAACCCTAAAAAATAAGATCTTTCCATCTGGCAATAATTTAAAAAGTGATAAAAATATGATCTCAGAAGTAACTTAAATCTTATGTAGGACTGTCTTGGACACCCTCACCCCCTACCTAAGACAACGTAAGAAAAACTCAATCCCCCTAAAAAGTCTTCATTATTATGTACTTGAATCGGCGCATAGTGCATGCATACTACACATATGATGCCGTGACTAGCCTTGCCTAGCCTCTCCAACCAAATTTTTATACTAAATTCCTTGTAGTGAACCTAATTAACCTGAGCAACCACACTGAAGATTGCGTGGCCAACTCCTAAGGAAGTAGAGTCAGTGCTCAAGGTGGTAGGATTCCATGCCTATTAAGGCATTTTCAGACCACTGGGGTTTTCATTGCCATAGTTGCATGTCAACAGATAAAATCCTGTTTTCATCACTCAAAAGTTAGAGTTATTGGGCCAAATTTTTTTTTAAAAGTTGATAGTAATCAGATCAGAAAGAAATTAATGCAAACTACTAAAAATGGACCCTTTTTAACAGAGCAGTACATTAAAATAGAGTTTCATATAAAAACCTACAAACATAAGATTAACTTAAGTATTCAAAAATCGAAGGTACATAGTTTTCTTCATACCAGTGCAAAGCTAAAGGATAATCTGTGAGTCTTAGAATACAAATTGCATTTTCAAGGAATAAGCATATTAACATTTTCCTATTTTTCATTGGTACGGGTAAATGAAATCTCTAATCTTTACTATTACACCCCCTAGTTATGGAGGGATTGATGCTAGCTTCTTAGCATGGGGCCCAGTGCATAACTGAGGCTGCTTGAAATCAGGCTTGTTACAGAAAGTGGAGAAGGCATGTATGCATGTGCTAAGTGGAGCCTTTGTGTACAACAACCAGCACCCAACTACTCTGTAAAGAGCCTAGGTTCAAAACAGTGAGTGGTTGAGGAATTTTGGTGCAAGGCGGGCAGTATTACAGTGCAGTGATCTAAAAGCGTAATTAAAAATAGGACCATTTCCTTCCTTGTCCTATGAGGAGAAATATACAGTGAAAGAGAAAAGACCAAAACCTCATCTAAATATTGTACAGCATGATAAACATCAGTCATGCAACTTCCATTCTCAGTGGTATGAGAAATGCGAATGGTTAACAGCAAGTGTAACGACTGGCACAATCCATAGCTTCATCTTCTTTAAATTAAAGATTAATCCAATTTTTCAATAGATATATAAGAAGGGGAATGAGGGTACAAAAGTGGAACACAAGAGGCATTAACTAGGGCAATGAAGAAGAAGTTTTGAGAGAAGGTTGATGAGATCAGTGGAAGATGAATGGGGAAGTTTGAAAAATGGAATTGTAGAAGCGGTGAAAGCAATGGTAGGCGTAGTCAGTGTAAGTAAAATTAGAAAATCATGGATCATGATGGAGATGATAATGGAGATGCAGGAGAAAAGGAAATATGTAGAAGAGCGTAGACTCAGAGCTAGGCAAGAGAAAATACTGGGAATTAAACAACAGGCTTAGAAGAGAAACAAAGAAAGCAAGAGAGGTCTGCTGGAGAGAGCAGATCGACTCATTAGAGAAATTCCAAGAAGAGGGAAGAGCAGATGTATTTTATAAGAAAGTAAAGGGCATTAATAAGGGGAGGGGAATTACAACAATAATAGACAAGACAGGGAAGTTGATTGTAGAACCAAAAGAGATCCAGGAGAGGTGACAGGAATATGGAGGAGCTGTATGGTAAGGAAATAAGACCCAGTGCTTTAGATATTTGTAGAAAGGGAAGATGACATCGACAGGGATTGCATTGGACCAGTTATCCAGTGAAATTGAAAGAGCTCTACGAGACATGAAAAGGAATAAGGCAGTGGGAATAGATAACATACCTGCAGAGTTTCTTACGAGTATGGGGAAGAACGGAAGAGGAAAACGTTTTGCGCTTATTTGTAGGATTTATGAGGATGGAGCGTGGCCTGAAGACCTCTTCAAGACAGTACTAATTCCAATGCCAAAGAAGAGCAAGGCAAAAATGTGCAAAGACTATAGGATGATAAGCTTTAATATCCCACGCGGCCAAAGTAGTTCTGAGAATTATAAATAGAAGGCCAGAGAAGAAGGCTAATGAATACCTGGGTGATGACCAGTTCGGGTTTAGGAGAGGGACGGGGATGTGAGAGTGATAAGGACGCTAGTAGAAAGAAACCTAGTGCATGGGCAGGATGTGTTTGCTTGCTTCATAGATTTCGAGAAGGTTTTCGATAGGGTGGACTGGATGAAACTAATGGGAGTGTTGAAGAAATAAGGGGTTAATTGGAGGAACAGGCATCTCATTTGGAATATGTATATGAACCAGACAGTGCAGGTTAGGGTAGCCGATGGAGAATCAGGACAGGCCATGATAGGACAGGGAGAGTGGCAGGGGTTCGCACTATCGCTGTTGCTTTTTAACGTGCATTCAGCTCTGGTTTGTCAGTCTGCCAAGTGGTTACAGTCAATGGTGAATGTGTTAGACGTGCAGTGCAAAAGGCATGGAATGAAGATAAATCTCAATAAAATATATACAATAGTATATATATATATATATATATATTTACACGAATTACAAAATTAATTACCTTGTGCAAGGACTGGGTGCCACATATAAAACGTACAGAACTGAGCCCAGCACCAAACAAATCCAAGCCAGTCTTCCCAGCTCTAACAACTTCAGGATGATTCTAATAATGGGAAATAAAAAGTAGTCATGAGAATAGTTATTTATATCATATTTATACTCTGGAAAAAACTGGCTAATTGACTTGCATGGATCTTAACTACTGAAATTGGTAGAATGAATGGCAAGAGGGAAAATTAGGAGTGACAAAAGGAATAAAGAAAACTTAATCACTTAAAATAAAGAACTATACCCAGCTTAAATAAAACAACATGGTCACGCTTATTCTACTAAATGTTGAACTTACTGATAGGCCAAGGTAGTTGTTGGCGCAAAAATTTAACATTTCTGACCCATATCCTTCCACACTAACATGAACACTCTGAGGAGATGTTATGACCCTTTCCTTTTTATACAGCCCGGCGCCTGTAATCGCATTTAGCTCGTTTCTGAAGCGATCGTTGAGGTCTTTCAAAGCTTTAGAGGCCACAGCCGTCGCATATGTTCGCGTACCAATGCCGCTACCGAGCACAGGAGCATAGTTATCTCGGCATCTTAAATGATACGTAAATTTTGTTGAATAAGGCGACAAATATCTGGAAAAATAAACCTGAGTTATATCTGCGACCACAACAAAATAACTCCGGCAAAACATGAGATAAAAATATACAGCTTTACCTGGACACTAGGGTTGTTTCTCCACGAGTAGCGACCTTGAAACTACCAAGCTTTTCCACTGTAAGTTAATTGACAGCAGAAAGGAGACCATTAATACATGAATTTTTGACGTAGTCCTAATATTCATAAAAAAGCACTACCGATGAGAACAGGCAGCAGATTTAAAATGTTAGCGTTCTATAATTTACTCACGGTAAAAATTGGTTAATCCACGGGTGAATCTAAACATTATGTGCTCGACGTAACTGTTTCCAATCGGAAACTTGTAATTCGCCCTTTTCACCAATATAAACAGAAACGATAGAAGACCTCGAATTTGTCAAATTTTGGACACCGCTTTACCGCATTGGTGCCAATATGATAATATGAAAGCAAAACACTAACTAGTTGCGCCATCGGAAAGATAACTGGAAGACCGCTACCCTGCCGTTACCGCTACCTACCCCGCTGTCGCTACTTTCGTGGACCGGATGGGAGCGGTCGGCAAAAAAGCGGGGGAGGGTCATTTGGGAAAGGGGAATGGCGCTACTTTTTAATTTTCCTGGGGCATGACCACCTTCGCTTAGACATTGAAAAGGGCTACAGATTGAGGCCTTGTCTTCAGTCATAAGGAATGAATGGTATTCGCCCATAAAAAATAACGGGATGAAGCTCTATTGAGAGCTCTTCATGTTTTTCTCACTGCCTGCTAAAATGTGAGAATTGTGTTCAGAATGAGTATGCTCGCTCTTTCATGAACTTTAGCAGCCTAAATTTTTTAGGGACGATGCAACAAGTTATTTCACTTTTCGGCCACTCTGAATAGATGAGTTCTTGGCTTCTAAGCAAAACTAATTGGAATGCATTTGGCTTGGAGGTTTTTCAATGAATTAATGGGAAAACTTTGATTAGGAGACCATTTTGATACCGACAGCTCACTATTCTTCGATGAGATTTCATCTGCAGTATAGCAAAGTCAATAGGTATGCCAATATTTTACTAAGTCATCGTTACTCATATTGGGTTGACCAAGTATTAAGTGATATTATAGCCACTTTTTGACACTCCTTTCTCCCCACTTAAGACAATGCAAGATTTCATCCATTCTCCACCTTTATGCAACTAGCCATAGACTTATATTGACAAATGCACGCAGAACTTAAAATGAACAATGCTTTTCTCAATTCCTGCTATCCAGGGAGATACTGAGCAGTAAGTCTTATGTTTTTGCTAGAGCTGTGCAGCGATAGAACAAATTTTTCCATCTATAACACGTAACAATTCTGTAGCTGGAACTGTGAAGATAAACTGATGATACTGAATGAATTTGATCTTGGGGACAGCTTTACAAAATAAACCATAACTATCAAAAGTTGTTTGCTGTCATAATCTTCAAAATAGAGACAATGACGAATCAAGATATGCTGTGACTATGCTGGTTAATAACCATACTTACCACATTAAATACATATAAAAGATCACTTCCAGGGGACAACCATTAACCCTTTCGAGACAGCGGAATTCTCCCCTATGCATGCCTACTGAACTGAGTACCAAGAGACTCTTCCTGTACAGACCATTTTTGTAAGGCATCCGTGGATAAAGTACTCGCAGGTATACACTCACACTAAGCTCCTACCTTTTTCAACCCCTCCTAGTGGGGACCTCGCCATTATCTCGGACTCCAGGGGGCAGTTAAGCTTCATCCTTTGCAGATTTACAACCTTTCCAGTGGCATAGGTTCGTGGTCAACTAATTGTTTATCTGTTGGTTTTACTACGTATTTGTTGCTTGCTCTCAAATTGTAGACTTTGAAGAGAATTTCTCGTTTTTTTACTGTGCATTTACAAATTTAAAATGAAACTCTACCATCAGCATTAACATTATCAAACATTGTTATGTTATTTATTTGATATCTATATATAGATGGTACAATTTTGCTTAAAATTGTAAATACTTGCCATAAAACAAGGAGTTCAATTCTGATTTTATATTTTTTGCGAAAGCTACAAATATTTATTTAGCAAAATCACTGAATAAACAATCATCACCATGGACCCTTGCCACAAAGAGGGTGCTAATAAGAGGAAGGGACCAGGTGCTTGCTCCCGGATTCTGAGGGAAAGACCTGATCCCCGCAGCATTGGGTCCTGAAACGTATAGGCTGTGTACCTGCGAGTGCCAGAAAGGAGGGAAAGCATAGCATTGCAAATATGCGACGTTCGTTCATTTGCGTAGGAAAATCTCTATTGCATATTTCCGACGTTTGTATCGAAAGGGTTAAGGAGGGAAACCACACTCTGTTTGCAATTCTATAAACTAGTTTTTTGTCTGATGGTAATCCAAAAGTTTACACAAACACAATCTTACATGTAACTGAAATCTTATGTTAGACGATCCTCAAACCCCTGCACGCCCAATATAAGACACTGAAAGAAGAGCCTCCTCCTCTAAAACATCATATGTAATACTTACTACAAGCCCATGTGACAACTGGGGAAGATAATTTGAGCCCTTATTGATACAGACTATTGTAGTTATAATGTGTAAGTCATGAGCAACTTTTTCATTTTCAATGACCCATTAAAAAACACATGTACACAATATTTTGCTGCTATTCATTGCTGACCATCATTCATTCCTGCCCAGAGTAGGCACAGGCAAAAAATTAACTTAATTTTTAAGCTTAGAAAATGGAAATTCCCTTCCACTCTATGTTCTATCCTAAATCACATATGGTTATCTCTCACTTTAGTAGCATCCACTGTTAAGTTCAGATAGCATGTAACTAAAAATATTCCTATAACCAATCATTTCAACAAAATGCAAGCTACGTTTCCTGAAGCCAGTTATTGGAAGCAACAAACTTAATATTACAAGCTCTTTAGGGTGGCACTTCCATGCAATATTATACATACTTAAAATATGAAATTATGTATGCAGGAAACAGACAAGAAACAAGTCCTGCACCAATTATTGTCACTATTTGTCTCTTTGAGGCTGAACAAGAACTTGTAAATGAACTCATGGATCTGAGAAATGAACCTCTGGAATGACCATTACAACAGAAATTCTGCAGACTTTAGTCCTCATTGCTTGATGAATTTCTGTAAGCACGAGGGTGAGAATTGATTGTTTCCATGGAAGAAAAAGTGAATCAGAGTTGAAAAAAGTTATAAAGAATTCATGAAAAGTAAAAGGCTTAGTAACAATCATTTATTTCAACAGTAAATTATTTCACAACAAGTAATCCTTATAGTAAACACAAGGAGTGAATGCTTAGTAAATGATATCTGTCATCTATCAATGTTTTCAAAAGTTTCACTTTCAACAAGAACTAGACTTAGTTTATTCTCATTAGACTACATTGTAATTTAATTGTAATGACTCATGAAACAAAGTGTTTCAAAAATACATCTGTTAAGTACATAGGATGACAATGCTACACTCATTGGAATGTTTTGTCTTATTTTACAAATACTTATAAAATGATGTACTAATAGGTTTCATACTCCACCTAGCTCTGCAGCTAAAAAACTTAATCCTTATGTACAAAATAAAAGCAGAGCACACCTTAAAATATTACTTGTGTTACAAGCAATTTCATAATACTGTATGAGGAATATGAATAGAGATAAAAGGATACAGAACAAGACCAAATTATTAACAGAATATTTAAGTCAAGAGTTTCATTGAAACGGTTTGTTAAATAACAGATATCATGCATTCCATTGCAGTGATTTCATAGTATTGACCATAAAAGGTATTTTTTTCATATTTACAAGAAAGATTATCAAGAGTAAATAAAATTAAGTGCCAAGACATTGACTAAGAGAATTCTTTTGGCATTTCTCCCTCATGGCACTGGATTATCACTGTCTTGCATATTGTGAGACAATGGACCCAAATTTTTTTCTTCAGAAGGAAAAAAATAATGACTTAGGCAATATTATGTCTCTTAAAAATGTTTACAAGTTGTTTTATGAAGGATTTAAAAAATCACATAAAAGATGGATACAGCAAGAAGAGTTCCAAAGATGATAAAAAACTAGATGGTTTGTTGCAGAAATTCCCCATGTTAGAAGAGAACACCACTTCTTCTCAAGATAAGCCTCCCAAGCACCTGGTGTTAGTTTGAAGCTTAGCCTTGATTGTGAGAGGATATATTTCCATGGATGGTGCGTTTGGCTGGTGAGCCTTATTTCATTTTTTCCAATTTTCCTGATGTTTCTTTCGCAGGAGCCAATCCACTGGCAGTTGTAACATTTGCTGAAAAAAGGATGATGAGCAACAGATTATGACTTAATATGTAACAGAGTACATATTCTGATTTACGATAAGTATGCACTGAGCGAAAAAGTCACAGAGACAATCAACTTCTAAAATAAAAGCTCAATATTAGTTGGAGCATGATATTTTTATTCTAATGACAATGCTTACTCTGAACCAAAAATCATTATTTTAGTCTTGAAGTGGCTAGGTGGACCCTAAACATGAATTTCAGTAAAGTTTTCTTAGATTATCACCCACTAAACTGAGTTACATACGCCATCAGACATTATAACAAACTGAATCAAGGAGAATGACTCACTGAATGAGCATATCATTTGAGAGAGAGAGAGAGTAATTCAGGTAAAAACTCTTTACTTTCAGGAACAATACATATATGTATTACAGATTACAGGCTTTCAAATTTTTTTTTACCTGATCAGGACATCATTTAGACTCATCTGTTACCAAAGACTTTTTATCACTTTCCTTAAGGTATGAGCCCATTCTGAGTAAAAATTGTGACTTGAATGTGAAAAACATACATAAATGAAATATAAATTGTGACACACTCGATTAGTAAAGGTAAATACAGTACAAACTAGACATTAAAAATTCAGCTGTACCAAAAGATCGGCACTTCGTATCTTAGAATTTCACATTTTCAAACAAAAAAATTCAAAAGTACATAGCAAAAATATTCCTTTTTCCCCCCTCACTTAGTGGTTTTAAAATGATTTTTGGTCACAATTTGTGAAAGCATTATTAAAAAATGCCTTAATATCAAACTTAAATGCCATGAAGGATCGTAAAATAACTATCACCTCTAGTTTCCTCTGCAAATGATTTAAAGTCCCTGATCATACCGTTGGAAAAATTTCCACCCAGTTTAGAAGACATATATGAAGCAAAAGCAGAACATTTTTGTATTATACTTTAATTTTCTTAACCCGCCGTCAGTAGAGGCGAGCAACTCAGCCTAAAGTATGGTTGCTTAAGATAGGCATTTGTTTCTAACATATATGCAGTTACGACGGTAGCTGACCGTGCTTCAAGTCGCCAATTGCTCAATCATCATGCATGTGCATATCGCTCAATGATAGGTAAAAAGAGCAAGGGACTCAGCCCATTTCCAAAAGAATTCTACATAGGTGTGGTGTCTTCCACATCCTCAATTGAATATAAATACTTGGGAGGAGATATTACTTTGTTCCAATTACTAATAGCTTGACGACAAATGGGGCGTGATTTGGTAGGGTAAGGGGCCAAGGGTCCTGCCTGCAGCTGAGTCAGGGGACCATGTTTTTTTATGACTCACGTCTGTGTCATCACCAGAGGAGGTATAATGTGCAATGCCAGTAGGATGGGGATGTTTATGTTGGGTGTCTAGGAACTGCAAATGAAAGGGGAAAGCCAGTAGTAGATAGAAAACTGGTTTTGGAAGAAGAGATCTCCCAAGAAGGAATAAGGGGCGGGGGACTTTAAAGTCAGACCAAGGTTCCTGGTCAGAGTTGAATGTTCCTTCTCTTCATTACCCAAGGGTGCTAAAAGAGTACACGAATTATCCTGAAAAAACAAGTTAGGGATAAATACAGCGAAAGATTTTTTAACCACTTCCCTGACAAGCCTGCATATATTCGGGCTCCGAGAAGGTGCAAAATCTGACAAGCCCGAATATAGTCGGGCAAGTCCGCGATGCCCGTATCTTTTTCTTTGTGCCCGAATATAGTTGGCCGATGCTAGTAGTTAACGTTCCTGCTGCCTTCTGTGCTGTTGAAGGTCCAGAGCCAGCGATGCGGCAAGTGGCGCTCTTTTCAAATAGTGATTTCTATTGTAAAAACAATGGTCATTTTTTGGTAATATTTCTAGCAATTCGAGGGTTGTAATTTTTTACGCACTGAAAAGTTATCCTCATACGGAATTCCATTCACCTATATTGCCATTCGTAAGCATCCGTATATTTACTTCATGCATGGAGTTTCTTTTGTGAACTTTTTACGAAATTTACAACTTCAATTTTTGTCATTTATTGATAATTTTTGCAAATTTATGATGTAAAATGTTTTCGCATGACGATAAACTATCTATATAAGTAAATAATTTTTAAAATAGTTATTTTAATTTATATTTCCTCATTCACTCTTCATGAGCATTCAATTACATTTTTCCTCAACATTTTAGCGACCATTGCAATTTCAATTTTGGTCAAAATTGCAATTTCAATTTTACGCTAATTTTCACTGCTACGATGAGTTCCACAGTAATTGGAATAAAATATTTCTCTGGCAACAGAATATGAATCTTTCCTTGCCTTATTTGTTACCATATATGTTTGTTACTATGTACCTATATTTGTCACTACATATATTTGTTACTATATATATTTGTTACAATATATATTTGTTACAATATATATTTGTTTCTATACATATTATCTAATTCTATATTACTCGTCAACAAATTTTTCTTCTGGTAATTTTATATATGTTGTAAATGCCATTGAACCGTTCTCTTTAGATAAAATGGCATAAGTGTAAATGTTTAGATATGTTGCGAATGTTATTTCATCAGTCCTTTTCATTTTTCTCCTTCGAATACTGGCGGAAGTGTTGAGACATATTTACGAAAACAGCTTTTCGATTAAGACGTCTCAAGGTCGTACGTTCTCAATAGAAACCAATACAAGTGCCCTGTATATGTGTTACCCACATGAGTACGAGAAAAAAAGAAGGGATAGAGATAAAAGCCAAACATGTGTAATACCTTCTATTGTCATGTTTGACGATTTCCTGAGATCAGAAAACACCCGCTTGAGAGCAAATGGCCCACTAAGCAACCTGGCGCCTGGTTTCATGTCGTGCTAATCTGCCACCCTTTGCTCCCCGGGCTACTTTCCCACCAGCCAACCCTTTACTAATGGGCTTTTCCCGATATCAATATACCGTTAGTTGGAAAATCCACGCTGATGCGGTACGCACACGTGTGTTTATTTTCCAAGAAATGGTAGGAACAGAAAAGAAAAATTTTATGATAAGCATGGGATGGGCTTTTCACACTTATGGGCGAGGTCCTTTGCATATCGTGATTGTTTCCACGAGTACTTCGTCGGAAGGACGATGGTGACAGTTTTTCATTGAGTTTCAGAGCATATGCATTCTTGATTTTTAGAGCGCACGCACTTTTTCTCTGAAATTCCACCGATGCAAACATTCCATTTTTAGTTAGAACATTTTCGTTCTAATACGAGCGGTGTAGTAGGAGTGGATTTCACAGCAAATTCTTTGTTTTCGCCTGGCAACATTTGGCAATCAGCAATGGATTCCAGAGAGGAATCAGTGTTGACCAGCAGTGATTCTGAGGTTATGGACATTGAAGTTTCAGGCTCCTAGTCCACTCTCTCCGAAGAAACAAGTTCCGAATTGGAAGGCGCAGCGGAACATTAGCGGGAAGTGGAGTGGGAGGAAATGTTTTCAACGAATCCTCCTCCGGCACCACCTAGGTTTCTTTTTTAAGGTAATTCTTTGATGAACTTCAACCTGTTCCCCGACTGAGGTTCCTTAAAATATTTTTTTGAAATTGTTGACTTTATAACTTGGGAAACTAATTGCTGCGCCAGTAACACTGCGTGAAAAAGCGGGGCCGAGCAGTGCTAGCGTAAATTAGTAGCGAGCTGTGACAAGCTCAGAAATTCGTGTTTTTTGCCCTTGTAATGCTACAGAGCAGAGTGCGGAAGCTAGATACTGTTTTTTGGTCAACGAGACCTATACTCTCCTCTCCCTTTTTTGGACCTACAATGTCTTACCGATGATTCGTAAAAATAAGGCAATATTTACATTTGGCCTATAATAACGATTTTGATCTCCAAACACACCCCAACACCAAACTAAATAAAATATGGCCGATTTGCCAGAAGCTGGAGGAAAGGTTCAAGGCACTCCATACACCAAAGATGGACGTTACCATCGACGAGAGCCTGCTCTTGTACAAGGGAAGATAGGGGTGGTGGTAGTTCATGCCTATGAAAAGAGCTTCATTTGGCAAATATTTGTTCTTTGTGAATCGAAAACTGGATACGTGTGGTCAACGACAATTTACACGGGAAAGGGAACTGTGTTGGATAAAGACTTTGCCCATTTACCAATATCCTCAAAAGTGGTGATGACTCTAATGAAGTCATTATTTGGCCTTTGATATTGCCTGACGATGGATAATTTTTATGCGTCTCCAGACCTAGCAGACTTGCTCGCTTCACACTCCACTGACTCGTATGGAACACTGAGGAAATGGATTCCAGCTCTCTTCAAAGATAATCAAGTAAAAGAAAAAAGTTTCTTGTTTTTTGTCATAAAATGAATTTTGTTATAACATTTTCAGAGCGAGAATCGTCACCATGTGGGTTGCCTAACTCCCATGAATGTTTGTACGTTGTTTCTTGATGCACTATGGACTAAAATTAATAGTTAACATTAACGTTTTCGGCCAAGAATATACATTTGTAATATAAACTAAATGTATTCCTCATTAGATGTCTAACTAAGGTTTACGGGAAGGAAGGGTATACTGATATGCAGGTGGCCTAATTCTCTTAAGTTTTGGGGCAACAATCAGAAATTATTGAATAAATCATTAGTTATTTGGAATAGAAAATTAAGGAAGACATTTTTGGATTTGCCTCCTTTTAATGCTTCTGAATCTGAAATAAAAATATGGCTTTTTTTGACCATTTCTGTAAAAAAAAACTTCAGGGAAGTGGTTAAGTAGTTTATTCTTGAAAAAATAGCTTTTCCGCAAACTTTTAATAAATGTAATATTATCGCTAGGGGTTGCGAGCAGTGATCCACCTAGCCTGTTTCAAGTATTTGTGAAAATAGTCTGCTGAACCTCTTCTCTTCACCGCGATTTCATCCACAGCTTCTTCCTGAAGATTTTAACATGACACACAATCTCCTTCTGGTATTTATCAGAATAAATGCAAAATTCAGGTAGTTTCATCAAAGATCAATGCTGAGAACAACCTCATTACTGTCTGACAAAAAATTATGTGCACCAATGCATAAAAACCAATTACATTATATTTTTATTTGGTTTATTCTGCATTTAACGGTTATAAATTATATTTTATCACATTTATAATTATATTTTTTTTACTGAGACAAGAACGTAAAAAGTGCAAGTTTTTAGGCGTATTTCATTAAGGAGTCATGTTTAAAATGTTTTCTTAAAAACATGCTGTGGTATGGGCACCAAATTTTATACACTGATAGATTATATTCTAATTTATGGATATAATAAATGTATCTTCTAAGGAAAAGTTTTTGTTGCAAGTTTTATTCACAAAATTTTTCTACGGAGCGGGACGTCATAGAACAGCATTTTTGGCTGCGCTGTCATAAGAAAAGCATGAGTAACTTATTTTTTTATGCCAGTTAATGGGATAATAATGATATAATGAAAATTAAAAATTAAAGTATGCATACGGACCACCATAAGTAGTACCGTACCAGCTTTCTATGGTACTGCAATTTAATGTATGACAATGAATATAGAGTGACCATGTGGAGTTTCAACTTCTGCACAGAGTAAAGTATTTTTGTGAGCTTGTTTCAGTGTCAGCCTATTGAGCATGTGGCCAGAATTCGGGTGGGATGAAACAAAATAGTGCAATACCAGAGTGCACAAGCCAAAGCGTATTCTGCTCAGCCAAGCACCAGCAAATCAACGTCACTTTGTTCCAAGCAGAGTTATGTAAAAAGCCATGTGATATTTAAATAGTGAAGTTGTAAAAGATATTTTTTTACAAGCAGAAACTGCCAGTTTACATGGCTTGCTTTCATCAAAGGAACTTTAGCATTTGTCTCCATAAACTACATTTTTACATAAAAATGCCAGATTTGTACTGCTATCACTGCCATTTTATCCTCTCTGATTTATGCGATTAGACTTTGAACTCCCTATGACAGCGGTTCCCAACTGGTGTGCTGCGGCACTTTAGGGGTGCCACGAGATTATTGCGGGAAAATGAAAAACGTTTAGTATGACCAAGTTATGAACTGATTACTCTCACGCCCGACAGATGGTGGCATTAATCGAAGAACTTCTTTCAACCTGACTCCAGTAGAATACCATACCTAAACTAAACCATATTATCCATGTTGAGAAAACCACCTTTGTTATTTTCACAAAACTTAGTTTGTATAAAAACAAGTTTTGTGAAAATAACAAAGGTGGTTTTCTAAACATGGATATCCATAATTTCCACGAGGTCAGGCCTGATATCATCAGTTTTAAACCATATTATATGTTGGCTGGTGATTTCACAATTACCTTACATAAATAAAAAAATAAAATTGAGAAAGTATTTGGTTAAATATGATGTTAAAACTTTTCTGATGCATATTCAACTTTCATTAATTCATATTTTCAAAATAAAAAAAATCTAAGAAGGGTGCCCCAACATTGTAACCTCAGTCTGAAGGGTGCCGCAAACGTTAAAGGATTGGTAATCACTGCCCTATGATATTCCGTGCAAATTTCACTTGTGAATATCTTACTCGCATCCCCGGCTGATATTTTCCAACCTTTACAGCAACCAAAAAACAGATAGGAAAAGCAGTTTCTAGGCATTCAATTTTGGTGACAGGTCAACCATATCAACCTAAACCATTTGTTCTGGAAATTATTTTGGATGATGTGGCCCTGATCCTATCTCACAACACCACTAGCACTACACACTGGAGGCTTGCCTGGATTATGCGGGGGTCAAGATTATCCAGGTCTGGATTAGAAAGGGTCTAGTGCAATTATAAGACATTCATATCATATCCTACATCAAATCATAGCAGGATAGAGCTAGAGTTCTATAGGCACATCAAAATCTACACACATGAGCACACTTCATCAGAGCATCTATTTAGTATATACTTCCTCCCAAAGATAGCTTGCAAAGCCTCCATGTGTTGCATAGCATGTTGGTAGAGGCTAGGGTAATTTTATTGTTTGAAGCAAATTAAGCATAAAGGATAGTGAAGACAGTTCACTCCCCAGAATTGATAAATAGTTTTCAGGATAAACTTAGTTCTATAAAATATGAATTTCTATATTGCATGCACTTCCGAAAAATGTGAGAATTTCTTGAAACTTACCTGAAATCTGAGGTGCAACGGTTATATTCTGAGTTTTATCTGTGGAAATGGATGATGATTTGTCCAAAATGATGGCAGCTGTGCTATTACTTAAATGATGTCCATCAGTAGTTGGTTTCGAAGTTGAGGTGGACAACGAGTTTCTTTCATTAATGGTTGAATTTCTAGGAGGTTTTTCACTTGTGTGTTCATTAAGTACAGAAATCCGAGATTCTATTTGATGCAGAGTGTCATTGACCTATAAAAAGTATACACTTTATTAAGACTTAACACATTGACATCACATAAGTATTCTTAATAAAATGAGTTACCTAATTTATGGCATTTGGAACATACAATACATAATGATAAAATTGCTCAAAATAATAATGGCATTTGACAGTGACTATTGAATAATACTAGATCATGTTTTTGTTCTTCTTGCACCAGAAATTGTGCAACAACACCTACTGTAACTAATCTTACAAATTACATTTAACCTCGCACATCAATTCACATGTGGACTTAATCTACCATTTAAAAAAATGGAAAATAAAAAAACTCTTAATGCAGCAGGTTATGTAGAAAAACACTTTCAGAAATAAAAATACGGTATTTGACGGCATATAAGACACACCTTTTTTCCAAAATTAGGGCTAAAAAGTCACTCCCGGCTCTTATAAGTCAAATCACTTTAAAGACTTATTTTTGTGATTTACACAGAAATACTAGAATATTATGGGAGCTACCAGTGACGTGCGCACGGGGGGTTTAGGGTTTAAACCCCCCAAAAACATGTTTATCTGAATCCATTTTAGTTCATTTACCTAAACTAGCATTTAGAATTTAGCTTATTGGGCTGAACAATATAGTTGAATTGTCTTCACAAAAAGAGAATGTTATTTTAATTATTGTTTTAGTGAATAATAATCTAGATATCATTTTATGATGATACACATAAATATTAATGAAACCCCCCCAGAAGTCAATCCTGCATACGCCACTGGGAACTACCATAGCTGTACCCAAATTATTATAATAATTCACGAGGGAAAATCATGCTTTAGTTTGCACGCTGATGACCTAGAGCAAATTATTAGTTTTAAGAAGATCCCCAAAACTTTCTGAATATTGAAGCCTAGAGCCCATGCACCTCACCAGGGCAAAAGAATATGGCAATGAATACAGCACACTAGTTGAGCCTACTTGGATGCTGCTAGCTACATTATTATTGTGCCATATTCAAACATAATCATACTTGAAACCAGAAACCCTCAATTTATGCCCCTTTTCTCTAAACTTTCTACATAAACAGCATGAAAAACTTCTAGTAGCCTGAAAGGGATGATGGTATTTGTAATTGTGAGCAGTCGTGTGCAGATGAATAATTCTTGCCTCAATGTAATTTCCTTGAGCATGCACGTAGGACAAATCCTGGGGACTAATCACTTGTAATAAAGCACAATTGTTTAATTATATCATCCCAAAGTATAATTATGCAGTCCTTTGGCTCACTAATGATAGTGATATTTGAGCCATGCCTGGTGTCATCAAGATAGGCATATAATTCCTTTTTCCCATTCACCATTAGTGACTTGACTACAACAAAAACAGTGCAACACTAATCTGCCATGACACACCTCACTTTACGTTCTTTCCCTCTTCCAAGTCCCTTGATCTATTCCCTCCAACATGGCTTGTAAGCTAATACTCCCTAGTGGTATTTCACAAATCAGGATATAGATGTAGAGGAGTTGAATGAATACTACCAACAAGAACTAAATGCACATTACATTGGGTCATTTTATCATTACATAAGATTCAGTGAAAAACACACACTGCATGACTAAGCACATCTAATAATTAACAGGACAGTACCTAAAATTCCCATCTGGTAACAGTTTACAAATTAGATAATATTTCAATAAAATCCAAGTGTATTTTTGATGCAGATGGGTAATATGTTTAACAGACTAGAACAGATATACATACACCATTTTCAAAGGTCCTTCCATTAGGATACATTCTCTGTTTTCTTAAACATTCACACTGAATTGAATTCCATATAAAGCTCATGATCTTAACATACCTGAGTGGAAATTGAGTTGATAGTGTCGGAGAGTTCATTAAAATCTTTGGATACTAAATTCTCCAAAGTGCTCACTCGAGTAGTCATATTAGACAGCATTACAGACATTTCTCCCTGAAAAAAACAGAAACAAATAGACAAACAAGCATCAACAACCATTTTATATTTATAACTTACTATGCCTAATATTTTACCTCTTTTCTATTTAACAGTAGTAAGCATCTCTATCATAGGAGCAATTTCTACATGAAATTTAATTTTTATGAAGTATTTCAACAGTACATATAGTACAACTCACTACTGCATCTTTCATGAGAAAATGGAAATTTAGTTTTAAAAATAACTGATTCAAAAGGGGATTCAACAATTTCATCTTCCTTTCTGAATAAATATTTTGGTTGATATTAAAAATACAGAATTCATACAACATATTCCATAGCCCAAGAAACACTTTTTCGTGGCCTATTTGGAGATTCAAGGTGTATGTAGGTATCTCAATATTAGATGTGTATTTTATTTTTCATCCATTTACATTTTACCCCTTTATATATGCAATTGTTCTACTAATGTGCGAGGCATGTTTTGTAATAAATAAAGACTATTACTTTAAATATTATTCAGCATACATACCTAACATGTGTGCCAATATGAAGGTTACATCCATTTGAAAAATAGTTCACATTGAAAAGGTGGCACTATTTTTTAATCAGACTGAACGATCAAAATTAAAAAGAAATGGCAGGCTAGATGAGCATGCATACCTCTCACACCAACTTAATCGATTTATTTCATGAGCCATTGTACTTTTTATGGGCAAAACCAACACAAAGCAATACAGAGTAATTAGGGAGCATGATTGAATTTAAAATACGTATATAAAATGGATTAAAATATGAGCCTTCCTCCAGGGATGATATCCAACTGTTAGCTAAATATAAAACTGGGCATTGGAATTATGTATGACTCAAATTCTGGTCATGAGGCCACTAAATGAACACTTAGATAAGGAAAAATAGATAAGCCAAAATCTTACTTGATGTGCACTTTCTTTTACGTCACTATGAAGCCTCTGTTGGACTGTGTCATTCATTCTGCTCACATTAGTTTTCAGCTCTAAAACTTCTTGCCTGAGGGTGATTAATACTTTCTCAAGATCATCCTCACTTTTCACATCAGCTGAACCTCCTCCCTCCATATTTGCACTTCCTGCATTGGCTGATGCATTTGTCAACTGCAGTAGAGCCTCCTAATTTGAAACCAATGATACAATGATATTAACTTATTGACAAAATACATTTGAAAAACAACAACATTTTCAGTTCATACAGGCGAAACTAGATAGTGTTACAAAACAGACATTATATTATCAATCAATCTTTTCCTCAACAAATCCCTCAAGGTGTTATTTTTCTTTAATTGTTTGAGAAAAATAATATGCCGGCTATCAGTAAGCCTGAGATCATGGGGTGGGCTAGAGTCCAACACCTTGAGATCGGGCACTCTGTATAAGGCCTGAGGCAAGCTACGAGATCCATCAATGGACTAACTTTGGTTATTTAAAAAAGCTCCTTTGGTTCTAAAGATAAGTGACCACTATTGGCCAAAATAACAATTTCATAATTTGACTAAAAACAGGACTATGTTCTCAAAAACTTTATGCACTACCGAGTTCATGATTTAAAAAAAATTACTGTGGAAATAATATAAATAATAAAAATAATAAATAATAATACATAGTGGGGAAATCCATGACAATCAAGGAAAATTCCCAAATAATGTAAAAAATTGGAGTATTCCTGGATTTTGGTAACAAATTTCAAGTTTTCTTTGTTTACAGGAGGCCACCAAGTAAAAAAATAGCTTGCACAGAAGGTAAAGGGTACTTAAAAAGTAACAGAAATAACAAATGGAGGGTTGGTATTCGAAATATAAGGGAATGAGAGTTGGTTGCTCTGGTAAAATAAAGTATGACAGGAATGGAAGTATGTCAGGTATTAATGAATAGAGTACAGAATGAGTCAAATGACCAATCAGAGGCCTGCGTACCACATAGAGGTAGGGTGTTTTATTATAAAGTCTGAGATCATGGGGTAGACTACACCCCAACACTCAGTTCTAAGCCTGAGACAAGCTAGAAGGTTTGCAGATGGACCAAACTCCGGTTTTTCTAAAAAGCTCCCATTATTAGATAGAAACAAATAGAAAAAAAATGATAGAGCTGTTAACTGGTCACTTCTGAGTGAAGAAGAGCCTCCACAAAATGGGCAGGAAACCACATCACATCTAAAGGGCGAATGCCTGCCAAAAATATTGATAATCAGTGACTAACCTTCTGGAAATTAAGGCTGATGAGTTATTTTTAGTACCAATAACTCAGTTTAGAGCTATTTCAAATTCATGAAACATTTCCTTACACAAAAAAAACAATAACTTTCTGTTAACCCCAAGTCTAATAAAAATGGTTAGCCATGAATTGTGACTTCACTAGGCAGTTTCTTGTCCATGCATTTATATATATTATTAGCAACAAAGCTGCTGGAACATGATTACACTTGCGAAGGGTAAATAATTTCACAAGACATGGCTTCAAGAGAAGAAAACTGTGGCTGGGAAAAGGCTATTTCAAATAATATTTCCAAATTCTACATGTATATGGTAATATCTTTACAACAACAAGGCAAAATTTTAAACGTTTTTGGGATGCTAAGTGTGCAGGAAAACTCTGAAGTAACAAAAATGTAACATAGTCTATGCAAACATTCAATATGTAGGAGTTTAATATACATTATAAGTGATAAAGAATGGTTTTTACTGCCAAGAGAATTTGAAAATAAAACAATACTTAATTTTTCCACAAAGATATGTAGTTTTATTGTACGACCTGGGTTTCGTTGAGGGTCAAAATAATCATGATGTCGATCCTCAACAAAACCCGGGTCATACAATAACTATTTATGTGGAAAAATTAAGATTTTTTTAAATTTTCAAATATGAAGCAGTTCCACAAAGTTGAATTGAATTAGTAAGTCCAAATAAAGGCTAAAATGACCTTTTTCCACTTAGCATAAAAATATGCACCTCTTGAAGTGTTTAACGACTTACTTGGCATTTAAAATACTACTTTTGATCATCAAAAGTATTCATTTTTCTAGATGAACTTTCTATTACGAGAATAAAAAAGAATTGGTTCAAAGGCCTAATACTTGAAATTACTACCTGGGTACCCAAATTCCTGAGAACCCAAGAACATTAAGGGATCTATTACTAATAGAGCTACTGGTCAAGTAAAAAATGAACAAACAAACCTACCTTCAAATTTGCAACTTCTTGGTGAAGGGTGTCAGTCTCATTTCGTAGGAGGGTATTACTTGACTTCAAACTTGCTACAGAAGCATCAAGGCCTCCCACACTGCTTCCTAACTGCCCCACACTACCCGACAGCTGTGCCAGTTCTTGCGGTACTCTAACTAACTCTGGAGCTCCTTTAAGACGACCTTCAACTTCAGATAATCCACTACGTACGTCTTTCACCTGAAACATTCAACAACATTAAATGCCATATTTTTTAATATTGATTTTTTATTTTAATGCATAAGAAAAAACTTGATACTAAAATTAACTTAAAAGAAAACTGAAATATCTCAAACAAAAAAAAATAAATACATATTTGCATTACTTAATGAATTAGTTGACATGTTAGTGCACAATTGATCATGAACACCCCTACCTGAACGCTAAAGTTAGCAACTTGTGATGACAGTGTCATCAACTGAGCCAAGAGAATGGTTTGGTTGTGCTGAAGCTCTTTGGACATGGAGTGACACTTTTGTAATGCATCAGGCACACCCTTGCTACCAGCCACAACTGTAATTGAAAATAATCAGGTTAAACAGCCATGACATTGCCTTACACCAGGCGTTCATCGACCATTATATCATAAAACAAAACAAATAGATACAGTCAAACAGGACATACTTATATTAGAGTCAGACATTATACAGTAACGGCTGAATGTAGAAAGTAACATTATTGGAAATTTTCTATTCAAAAAAGTTTTTACATCCTCAGTATTTGTGGTGAAAAAATCCCCTTTAATGGATTATTAAACATGTTAACATTTATCAGTATTTTTATAACTAGGGTAATTTTTAACGAATTCACCAGTATTTACATGCTTAGTGTCCCATTATTTTTACCAGAGTTCTTTGTGCAGTCACTGCTCTGAATTATTTAGTACTAAGTGACACTTCTAGTTTTGAACATGCTTTCATTTCAAGGAAGGTATATCAAAATGAGATAAAAAGGTAACTAAATGAAAACACAGTCCATGGACATAATTTATACATGAAGTATAAAATTTAAAAATAAAATATACATTCATATCAGCAGCACAAAAACAAATATGTAGGTGCACTGATGCGCATTAATACATAGCAAGTGATGAAAATCAAAATTATAAAGAGTAAAAGTCATGAAAATATATAAGACAGGTTATGTTTTATATCATCAATAATTCACCTTACATACTAACATTCTATCTAGGCATTACCGAATGATCCTATTGTTTCTGTGCTTTCCAGATACATTAATTCATGAAAGATTTGATTAGTACTAGGAGAATTGAGTAATTTGCTTCTCACATATATAATTACTGTGAACTTAACTATTCTTTATTAGCTGTGTGTGTCTTAATGTTTTGTAACTTCCAGAAGAGATATCATAACCATGAACAATGGCAAATCTCATACAACCTAATGGAGCCTGCAGGAGTATTGCGCAAGGTATTATGAATGGCTAGGAGATTTAAGTTACACTCATGAATGATTATGATTGATCACAGTCAGGGACTTTGATGGTAAACTTACTACTTGACTATCTTTTTTAATGTCCGAATTCTATGTGTTTGTGTGAATGCCTAGGGGAACCTAGAGTCATAAACCAGAGGGAAAAAAACATTTTTTGCAGTAAAAATAAATGTTAAAAAATGCGGACACTTCTTTCAAGTAAAAATTTTCATAACAATGCCAGTGGAGAAACGATGATAATGATGGCAGTCAAAAGACCGAACCATTCCTAAAGACCGCAAGAGAATTACCACAAACGCAAATTCAAGTTATAGAGATTTAAAAGTTTTCTCAGTACACAGACAAACTATCAATTTCATTATTGTTTCAAGCTAAATGCCTTGGCGACATCAGGTCACAAGTTACGACTGTAACTGGTGTTGACTCTAAAACATGAAAACATTTCATTTATTGACGGAAAATCCTTTTTCTTTGTTTTACAAAAATACATTTATACAAAATATTCATATCATATTATTACAAGTTTAATTTCATGATGGAAGTGTTCCAAAGTTAGCAATAATATACAGTAAGGTGGATTGAATAATACGATATAGTAGACAGCAATTGAATAATAGACTAGCTCTTGCGGTATATCCGTAATGCATACATAAACAATGGCTACGCAATTTAACAGGTGACATTTTGAGTCTGGTACTTATTTACAAATATCATAATCCAAGGTTAAGAGTAGGGTTATGAAGTTTCCTACAGATAGTATCGATACTGTTACAAAACAGGTCAATATCAGGTGGGAGAAGATTGGCTCGGCGCTGGACACGGACCATTGCACAGAACATGTTGTTGAAACAAAAAAACTAAGAGGAAAATCTCGAACTCCTTTCGCTTTTATTTAGTATGAAATGAATCCACGACGTCTCTCCTTCTGCCCTTAACTTTATTCTTGCTACCATAACACCTAGACGAATCAACCACATTACATAGTTGATTATTTGAGATATTTCATAACAACGCCTTAACGAAAATGACTCGCCTGCATCCAGGTGTACACGGAGGGAATCTGTTTGGTGGCGTGCGTCAAGAAACAGCCAAGCGAGGGCAGTGGCCGCCCCCAAGAGACAGGCCACCGCCATGCAGGCTCCTACGCCGCGGACCGCCAAGGGTAGGGTGCCCCTCGGCCTCGAGGATAGGCATCGGCGCCCTGATCCTTTGGTGCCACGCCCCCCGGGACATCGCGAATGCCTTCGTCCGCAGCGTCTCCTCGCTTCGTCCCTACGTCGGCATCCGCCACCGGAGGAAGAAGATGAGGCCCTGGGAGGGCACAGTCCCGCTTCAGGGTCATCGCCACCGCAAGACGACGAATCCGACGAAGACGACGTACGGTTCCCGCGCCTGGACGGTCTGCCATTTGCAGCGACCCCCACCACGAGAGCGTCCAGTTCCCGTCGCTTTCTCCGCAACCTACGTTTGCTCTTCGCAGTCGGAGTGGTCGCTTCCATTATGACTCGAGAGCTACGATGTCACTTGTATCTCAAAATGTTTGCTGACAATCGCCCATGGCTGATGGGCGCTTTTCCGCCACTCGGAGGAAGAGAATTTTACCTTACGCTCGACCGTGGATTCAATACCGCATCCGGTGAAAGAAATGTAATTCACTGGCTCGAATTTCAGTTACAATTCGATTCATTAATGCAAAAGGAAGGACGGGTTTGGCGACTTTCAGCGTAGGTGGCGACGTGAAGCGACAGGGGTGAGAAGCTGGAAATCGATCTTCCAGGGTGCAACATTAAAGACGCTTGATTTTACCTTTCGCTGGTAGGGGAAGGTGGACTATCCAACGCTGAGCGAGACACTTGTACCAATCCTCAATGCTTGAGATGTCTACCACATCAATTGCTAGAAAAATTAATTGAAATTGCGCTTTAACATTACTAGTGCGACAAGGAACGTGAGTACATTCCATGATCCGTGCTTTATTCGAGTTGACACTTCGAAGTAAATATATGGATGGAACACTATCATTTAATGAAATGTTAACATCACTCATTGAGGGCTGATCAAGCGACTCAAACAATAGCTCAGCACATAAAACTGCAAAATGTGGGAGAATTTCTGGGATTTTTGAAACCGATGGTGACGATCAAAAATTTAAGTGATTAAATATATACTACTAAATTAAGCTACCGGCTGGTGTCAGTCATCGTCGAAGACTAAAACAAGAACTTAATTTTGCTAAGTACAAGCTGGAATGAAGCGACGATACGAAGAGGTTACCCCAGGTCTGTCTGCGGGCATTAGAATATTAAAAACCCACAAAGGATTTTGCAATTTAACATTTAAGACAAATCGGCATTCCTCAGCAGAATATGTAATGCAATAGGAAATAATGGCACGCTTTCAAAGATTTATGTTGATGTTTACACTGATTGCGTTGGAAAAAGAGAAGTTGATGAATATTGCTTCCAGCGAGGCTAAATGCTATGGGCTAATACTTGTGCTCCACGGATACATGGGTACTTACATTTCCCGAGTAAAATGGAAGCAACATCTGCCGGTTCAGGGCAATATCGTAGCTCCCTTTGTCATCACTATATCAAATGTTAAGGAAACCCATGAAAATTGGCATGTACCTTGTTCAACGTCCGAGTTGAGCCTGGACAGCTGACCATGCAATCGAAGCCCCAGCCATGCCAGCAATAAAAGCCACAGCAAAAGAAGGGCAATGGCAATCCAAATGCTGACTGTACGCCCAATCCGACAAGCAATGCAAGCGTGTCCATTTCTGCCTCGTTGCGAGTCGTCGTCGCTAGGGCTTCTACCATGACTAACTCGTAAACGTCTGTAACAAAAGATATCATCTCCTGTGTTAATTGGCTTCTAACAAACATCAAGAACGATTGACTATAATGATCAACATAACAAAATATTCTTAAGGATCAACCTTGATAAGATTAGGGGTTAACACTCGGAATACAACCTTTCTTATCCTTCCACAGGACATATCTATGTGGCTCGTAATCATGCATTAACGAAGTTAGGAATACTTAACAAAAAACTCTTGAAAAGCAATTATCAAGACCAAAAATAGATGCACCTAAGAACATATTAACTTCCAGTAGCAACAATACTCTTAGAATTACCAACCTCTTCAATTTCTTTTTCTTTGGAGGGTGAACAAAGTCCCGAATTTCGGAGCCTGATTCACTGTAACTTCCAGATGTGCCCAAGAGATTGTAAGCTTCTTTGTTGTTGTTCTCCATCATGAGAGACATTCAAACTTTACCACTGACAAAATAATTAAAGTTTCACCAACTATCATCATAATTAATGGCTACATTAGTGAACGTTACAAACACCATTGTTTACCGCATCGTGGGCACTGGTATACTTTCACGCTAAAGATAGAAACAAACACTTTCTTATCACTTTCGAAGCACATCCTGACAAGTCGCTCCAGCACAGTCACATGTTTTTATTTAAATTGCGAAACATGTGTATGATCTCATCAGTGAGCTTACTTTTGTTCACGAAATAAAGAAGACAGCAGACACTGATTGAAAGATAATATTCAAATATTCATTGCCTCAAGCTGATCAATGTTCTTTAAATCGTATGCACCGGTATACATAGCATAAATTCCATAAACAAATATAATCTGGCAACTTGAGCATCGGTGCGCGCATTCATCCAAGGCGGCTATCCGAAATAAATATAACAAATATGTCTCATTAGTGGAAATTGTGCGTCTATCGCTCTAATTTCTAAAGCAAGAATGTCACTGACTGAAATAGTTACCGGGAAACGGAAGTGTTCATTTCTGCTCGTTTCAGGTTCGTAATGTTTGTTAGATTTTTGTTTTCAGAATGTGAATAATAGCATGCCTACTGTTTTCGGTGACATTCCAGGAGAAATGGTTGTCCTGAGTGAATTTTTATTTCAGATAATTATGAAGCTGATGGATGTTCACTTCTGACTGCAATTATTCAAAGTTTGATCGATAAAAAGTGTGCGGTTAAAGTTATTTGTCTGGAAAATCCAGTGTCTTATATCAAAGACTCACTACGAATAACAGAAGATACGAATGTCACGTATCATGACCTTTTCACTGATCACAAAGGATGGCTTGGAAAGAAGGACAAGATTGATGGCCAGTGTGAATTAGAAAAAGTTTTCTGCTCTATAAAAGAGGGTTCTGTTCTTGTGATTGACTCCTTGGCATCAATGATCATCAATTCTAACTCTGCTGTTGTGTACAAACTTATTCACCAAGTTATTATTTCTTCTAAAGCACAAGGTATTTCATTAGATTTTGAGAGACATCAAATAAATTTTAAATATTTACTTACCAGTGACATAAATAAAACATACTGGTCAGGATTAATATCCTTAACTTTATAGAGGAGGTGTGAATAGTAGATACTGATTGGTCTTGACAGCTACATTCGTGAATACAAAGTTACTATTGTATTTTGTATCCTATTTGTACTATTATGTAACCTGATATAAGGACGATCTGTGATGGCGGCCCGTATATTGTTCTAATTTCCTTGCATTCTAAATAGAATTTTTCTTTTGCCAGGATGTAGGGTGGTTGGATTACTTCACCGAGATCTGGTTGATGAGGTTGAGGTTGCTGAGATATGCCACTTGGCTGGCATAGTGTTAAGGGTCCAGCCACCTAAACCCAACTCCCATGGTAGACCACTTTGTTCCATGCAAATTAAAACAGTGAAAGGAAATCATCGGAGACGGGTATGTATTGTTAATGCTCATCGTACATTGACATACTCTGCCTAATCAAAGCCGTGCCTTAGTAATGGCACTAGAACTTCCTTGAAAACAGAGGCTACATAAGGGGAGTGGTTCATCTCTGTCCTGTGTATTGGTGTGGAAAGGATCTATGTGGAGAGTACTATTATACTAGCTGGGCGACCTTTTGTCTAAAAAATTGCCCGCTGAAGATTTGTCACAGTGTTTATATAAAGGATTTTCTATATTTACCTCATTACTTAACCTAAAGGGTCATTCCATGCCAAATCAACGACACCTTGACACCCAACGACTCTGATTTCCATGATTTCTGATTTCCACATACATGATGAGAGTGTTGCATGTTGCGACACCTTAGGGGCCATGTCCAAATTTCAATCGCCCACATTACAGAAACTATTGACAGTAGGAGGCTAAAATTTTATTGGTCACTATTCTTAACAAAATGTATGTCCATAGCAAATTTCACGAAAATCACAGTCGGTGGGTTTCATTTGGTTATATTGGTTGATTTGTCATGGAATGACCCCAAAGGAAACCTATATCTTTGAAATAGCTTTCTGTTCTCAGTTAATAACCCAGGTTGGCATATGGTAGATGAGGAATGATTGAAAAAAAACTTAATGCTTGGAGTTGTTGTGAGAAGAGTTATTAAAGGTGCCTTACAACTAACTTATAATGATTAGTTTGGAAAGGCCAATGTATAAAGGTGTATAGCACATTATTTATAAAATTAACATGTAGGTAAACAGGAAAAGGGTGGAAACCAGGGATATCTCAGGAAATTTGGAAATACTGGCAATTGTCTTTCTGGAAAGTTGTAAAAATGCCTAAAACCCTCTGAAGTTATAATGTTGTACCAGGTGGATCGGGTTGGTGAGGTGGATAGAGTACTAGGTTGCTATCTGGATGGTCCAGCTTCAAATTCCGGCAGAGGTGGACATTTTTTAGAGGAAACGTGATCCCTACATGGGTGTCTTGTTGAGGGCACTTCAAGTGCAGCACTCCATCTGTCGGTTGAGACATTAAACCTTTGGTCCCCTTGTTTCACTCCACTAGCACACTAGTGAAGTGGATACCCTTTTTATTTTAAACTGCTCGAAAAGCGCGCCCTCCCATGCGCTCTTCTCTCCTCCTCCCTCAGCCCTGTCTCCCCTCCCCTCCCCCGATTTTTCCTGCCACTCTCAGGGCTAACGGGACCCTCTCCTCCTCCTCCCTGATGCCTAGAGCCCCATTGGCTCAGGGGACCACGTGGACTGGCCCTGGAACCGTATAAAAAGAGAGGCCCTGACCACAGACAGGCAGAACGGGGTGGGTTGGGCGAAGTGTTGCATAGAACTCCTTTTGCTCTCCCATCCCTGGGGCCGGTGAATGCTGAGAAAGATCGAGTGAAATCTCCATCTTGCGTTCTCATCGGTCCTGTTCTCTGGAGAGGCGCTACTGATTGAGTGGAATACTCCTTTGCCCTCTCCCCTGCGGAGTGCTGTGAAGCTTGAGTGGGAACCTCATTCAGCACTCTGTGCCACGGCTCTGCCCAAGGTGAACTGTTGAACCCATTCAGCACTGCGGTGTCACGGAGAATGCCATGGATGCACTGGCCTCAAGACCATGGATGCAGGGGCGGATTAAGGGGGGGGGGCGGCCGCCCCCCCCGTAATTCCCGGGAAATTAGAAAATATGGTAATCATTAAGGTGGTTCTCCAATGGAAGTTTTTATTTCACCAGCTCAATATACAATGTTTAAATATAATTGGAATGTGGTGTAAAACCCGGGAGACCTGCATCTTCACAAGAATGGCATTCTTTACATCCGGACCCCCGTTTCGTTGAGAGGTATTGCATACCCCCCAGGTGCCGCGGAATGTAGTGAACCGCCCCCCCCAAAACAACGACCTTAATCCGCCCCTGCATGGATGCCAGTGGCGGTATGCAACCAGGCTGGAGGGAGGGATCCGCGAGGTCGCCCCCCCATGTAGGAGGACACCCTCACTGGGAACTAGGAAACACCAGCCAGGATACCAAAGCAAGGAGGAGCATGTTCTGCCCAAGGTCTCCCTCCTGGCCTTCTGGGACCCTTGCCCATTGACTTCCTCCCCCGAAACCTACCCTACCTAACTATTTGAAAAAGTAAATGAAAAAGGAAAAAAATGAAATATTCTTTTTCTTACTGCAATAACCAAGTTCAGCCTGGTACTTCCATTGGTGACCTTTCCCCTGTCTCTACTGGGAGTAACCTAAGAACCAGGAAGAGACCAGTTGATCTCCGCGCCACCACCAGCCGTGCCACCACCAGGCAAACGTACAACCGCGGAGGAACCAACACCCTTGGTACCTTTTGTTAGGAGCAGGCTAATGCTGATGCTGTGTTGCTCTCCACCCTTCCTCCTCACCAATGATCCTTCCCTTACATACCTACCTCCTCCACCTATCCTCAATGGTGCATGTGACCTCAGTCGTGGGTCGCCTCCCCCAAATAACCAACCAGGTGGATCAACACCAACTGCCTGCCATGATGGAAGAAGTAGTTCCTGCTTGATCACCGAAGTTGAGCATTGTTGGGCTTGGCTCACCTTTAGATGGGCAATCATCAATTTGCCCTAAGCCTCCCGTAGGGAGGCTTAGGGCAAATTGATGATTTGAAAGAGGTTTTGAGGGAGCATCGTCTCTCCATCTGTGCCCGGTAGAGGCATGGAGGAGGGTCACCCATCCAACCCCCGTCCGGGCCCAATGTTTCTTAACTTCGGTGATCTGATGGGAACCAGTGTTTTCAACGTGGCTAGGCCCTTGCCCAACCTGGTGGGAACCACAAGAAGTATTCACCAACCTATATTTGATGGTTTCAGGTGTGACTTTGTGAAAGTGATGGATATCCATTGTAATACCAAAAGTTTGTAATTTCCTGATTTTATTAGGGGCTATTCCAATGCTTAGAGCCCTCCAAATTATAGATTAATATTAGGGATTAAGAAAAATGTATGTGATTGGTATTAAGGTAAAATTGTTAGAACTTCTTCACTTCTTGGACAATTTTCCAGTGTTGAAGTTCAAGTGTAGTTAATGCAAATCCTCGATCTGATGCCAAACCATCTGTAATTTTTTAATAATATTTCTAATAAAGGACTGCCAAACTGATAAGTTTGAATGTAACAGTATCCATCTGAATTTATTTAAAACCAAGTACAATGTATGGTCACTGAGGTCATGATTTACATTAAAATCATTTCTTTGCCTTTGCCACTGATAGCCTTTTTACACCCATTGTATTTATTGCAGGTCGAGCATTATTCAGTTGATGCGTGCAATATGCTTTGGTCAGAGCCTTACACAGAATGTGTTAAGAATGTACCTACAGAGCCTGTCGATCCAATGGCTGACGTCACAACCTTTAAGTTGAGTTTGGATGAGAAGGAGAAGGAAGCCCGAAGCCAGTTGGTCCTTCCATATTTGAGGTGAGCATGTGGAAGTGTTTGGTGCTGAATGTTTTCTTCTTACTTTTTGGCTAAGCCTTCTTGTGAGAAGAACTGATTTAAGGTGGGTCTAGACCTCCAAGACAACTCAAGTTAACAGTCGCCGCCTGTGGTTGCCTACTGGGGTGGTAGAAGCCCAACGGGAAACTGTGAAGGTGGCACTGACAAAAATGGAGTGGGGAACGATTATCCTTGGGTGGGGATGGAAAAGGTCTACTTCATTGTCAATGTAGGCTTGAACGCTTAACATTACAATAGCCTTAATGCAAAAACAGCATCAACGGTTGTTGATTTTTTTGCATATATGAAAGATGATTCTTTGATTTAATTGGGCTGAAAATCCTCATTTTGGAATCTAACCTTAGCAACATGCCCCGGAATATTACCAAAATATTTCGTAAAAACCAAAGTTTTGCTATTTTTCATAAAAAAACACAACCACTTTATGATAAAGTTACTCCATTTAAATCAACAAATGACTCTTCAGCTACAGAAGACAAAAATTGTAAGTCTCCAGCTGTCACGGCAAAGCCATTCCTGGGTTAGAGGGAAATGTCTGAAACGAGCTTCTTATCCCCGGTATATAGCCACCTTAAGTCTCTCAGCTCTCAGAACTGCTATATGCCATTATGGGGTAGTTTTTTTTTACTCCTAATTTTGTGTGCATCCTTCTTGTAATGGGTCTTCAAAATCTACAGTTAATGTACATGTTAGTTCTATAATTTATAGTGCATAGAAACAACATTTTGATAGTTTTATTTATACCCAGCCTATTTTGATTAATGCTAATAAATCAAAAGTTGGGCTAGGTGATGTTGTCAAGGGAATTGGTTTCCTCTTCATACCATGGTAGAGGATATGAGAAATTTGATGTTAGTTTGCTTTTGTATGGGTGTGGAAGTAATTCATAAATTATTTTTTGCTTAGTGAATTGAAATACATTTATCGGAATTGTGTTGGTAGATTGATAAGCATTACGTATGCTAGTCTAAGCAACCTCATATTCGAAGAATAGGGGTGAAATTGGCTAATTGCACAAACTAATTTTGGTGCTTAGAAATGTCAGATGTCACTCTCTTTTTTGTAGCAATCCTTAGTATGTAATAGTGTGTGTTTGTGATACTGAATGTTCAGCCAAAATACTATTTTATTTAATTATGCAATGATATGTAAATTCTACTTCATTATCATATTGAAATTTTGTTCTCCAGTTATCAATTGAAGCACACAAAGCAGTTACATTGCTTTCCTTTTAGTGTGCTCAATGATATATTAGGTCGCTACATGTTTGCTGAGAACCACTGTGGATTGTCAGGTTTATCACTACATAAGTATATGTATTCAGAATGTGTTTAGATATTTTGGTGAAAAATGTGGCAGGCACATTCTTAATGGAATATTAGTTACCTTACTCAAGCTTCAAGGGAAATGGAATACATTGTACATCTATATGGAAAGGTAAAGTCAGCTATTTTGATGATACAAGATTTTTGTGTGTAATATATGTAGTTGATGCACGACTTAGGATAAATATGAAAATTGACATCATCTGCAGATACCATTAAAGTAGCCGAAACCGTAGCTACAAAGTAGCCAATGTGTTACTTTGTGGACATCATTCATTACTTTGAGGACATCGGGAAGTCACCTTTATTTTAACAAATTCCCGATAATTTTTCACCGTATTTGATGCTTAGATGTCATCTTTTGACAAGAAAGGCATTTTTCAAAAACTCTCTTGTGCGTATTATTTTCGTATAATATACTGAGTTTATCTACGCTCATTATGAATATATCAGATTAGTTACTAGTTTTCTTTTGTTATTAATCGTTCATCCTCTCCGGGAATATTTTAATGCAATGAATTAGAGCCGCGTAAAAATTTTATACTGTTGGTGAAAACATTATGCAGTGATTTCTCGCTGACGACTCATTCACGATCGTCAATTCCTATAGTGTAGTACTGTTATTCTACCACATATTATTGAAAATTAGCCAAGAAAGCTATCCAAACCCTCAGTTTATCAGAGCAATGTGCCATAAACATACGCCTCTAAAAAACTTTCGTGGGAGAAGCATGAGCAGAAGAATAAAATGATGAAAATTGCATTTGAATTGGTGAAATTCGCGATTAACACGAAATTTGCATATTCGCGGGAAAACCCCAGAATTCGCGTTATCTCATTTGCGACTTTTGCATGTCCCTACCATGGAGTATGAGATACTCAGCCTTAAGGCTTTTACAGCCTTAAGGAAAAATAATGCATGCATGGGGTCTACTCAGACTGGGTATGTGTATATTTTTCCCTACCAATGGCCTCCAGAGTTCCATGCATAACAGTATGTACTTCCAATGCCTCCCTCGAAGCAATTTCTGGCTAAACCAGTTAATTATAGAACCAGCTTGGTCTAATTAAAAGGGTTTGGAGGATGAACTTTGTCCGTTACCATACCTATATATTACTGCAGTTTCCTTGGAAAATCAAATTTGTTTAAATTAAATAAGTTGTACACCTATTGCCTCATCATTTATCTCTTTTCAGTGGTAATGAGGCTGGTAATATTTTGTGAAATATTAAGATTGAGAAAATTTGGAAATCGACTTACAATTAGTTGGAGTGCATGGCAAGCACAAGGCAATCTTGATTGGAAGTCATTGTGAAATAGGTTTCATAATATACACTGAATTTAGAATTTATAGAACAGAAATAATGAGATCCAAATGTCTGCCAGAGATTCACTACTCTACCCTTCGATGCTGAATTGACATGATACCTTGAAGCCGAGAAAAAATATGTTATTATTTCATCAATTTGGAATGAAGAGTACACCTGAGAGCAAAAGGAAACTAAATTTTGAAATACACGGCTATTATGAAATGAAGCACCTTCGGTGCTAATACGTACTGCATACCTCTAGAACTACTTGTGGATAGTGGAGTTCTGTTTGAAGAGCAACTACTTCATATTTGTTCCGACATGTCAACAAGAAGACAAATTGGGCAGCCATGGGCTCCCCCTGTTGCCAGTAGTAGTTAGTCAAATTAAAACAATGAACTAGCAGACCTGCTGCCTGCCTTGCAGGCAGTCTCTTTCTGGTGTGCTCTTGAGGTGAACTTGGTTTTTTCCTTTTTTTTTGCAACTCAAGTGGAAGCAGTGGGAAATGTGGCTAAATGAGTGTTTATGTTTCCCAAAAATTAAATAACATTGAGAATAGTTTTTGAAACATAAGTAAACATTTTGGAGTAAAAAATGTCATAATATGTATTCATTTTTCTGTGCAATGCACATTGCATTGTTTTAGGTGCCCCACTGGCAATTTTACCTCCCCAAAACAGCAAAACAATTGTGTAATTCAGCTTTTATGGATTATGAGCTAAATAGCTAACCATTTAATTCTGCATATTATACATGCATTTCTTATACTAACCTATTTAAGTGAACCCGGGAATCCCAAGAAAGATGGACTCGCTCTGAAAAAGTGAACCCGGGAGTCCCGAAAAACTTTAGTCCCCAGAATTTAACTAAATTTAAATTCTCAAAAACCACGGATTTTTGCATTTTTCTTTGCACCACCAACTGCTAAAAATCCAAAACTACTACCAAATCATACAGACAGAGAATCCACATTTTAAGCACCAAATCTCATTTCTCTAGCTCAAAAGTTGAGAGAGAAATAAACAAAATGGATACAGAATGACTGACTGACTGACACGCTACAACATTAATATATAATGATTATTAAAAGTCTTCGAAAAGTTTAGGAGAAGCTTGAAATAACTTATTCTTTTCTGCAAAATGTTTTTCTCACTATGCACATGACATGCTAATCATTGGCATCTAGAGAATGTAAAGCTTGATTAGTTCCTTGTAAAATTTAATGAGGCCCATCAGGACCTCCAGTTAAAATAATTAGAAAGATACAACTGCCTGCCATTTCTTCATGTCTTGGTAAGGGGAAAAGAACATGGAATCTGGAGATGGAACCCAATAAATTACGTAACATATTACCCAATAAATAAGTTACACTCTCCATTTCCTCTTAGTAGCTTAGAACGAAGCATGTGCATTTTTTCTGTATTCTGCTTATTTTGTGTCTCAAATCTCTCAGAGCCGAGTCCCAAATTCTTGCAGTTTACTTGAGATGTATCCTAACTAAAGTGAAGTGACATCTTTTTCAATGCTGGGTCTCAGATGCTTGGGGCTCACTTGAGATATGGCCTTAGTACTAAAGTGAAAAAACGTATTGTAACCTTCTCCCGGTCACATTTTTCTTTCTTATTACAATAAAATTCAAAAACCTTCGCTGTTTCACAAAACATGAAAAGCTTACCTCCTTGCTGAAGGGATTAATGGTTATTATTACACAAACACATAAATAAAAACACTTTGTTCAACCATTGAAATAGCATAACACCTTTTTTAATGAAAAATGTTAAACCTTTGTATAGGCAACTACAATATTCAGAGCTTTGTAAATGATATATTGGGCCCAATTTACAATATTAATCTTTCTGCTCCAATCTCGTTACATTTAAGTTACTTTTCAGATAAAAACAATTTTACTTGGATGTTATTGTATTTCTTTCCTTCTTTCTTTACTTTACTGTCCTTAAAGGCTACACTTATCGTTCGTTCTGAATTCTGCTTCTCACGGCTACGGGTAGGGGCTTGCATTCTCTCTCCTTCCTAATCGTCAGATTTATGGGCCGTTTTGGTTTATCTTTTGGGTCTCCTGCCCGATTCCTTCCTGGCCTTTCTATAAAGCGTCTGGTTCCTCTTTCGCCATCTTGATACCGCCTAGTCTCCGCTTCCTTCCGTCTTTATCCCCAGACTTTTGTACTTCTTCCCTTCCCGATCTTAGCTCCTCCACTTATCTCTGCTTATTGTTATCTGTCTTCCTTCTAAGAGTCCCCTGTTACTGATTGTTATTTATTTATGTATTTTCGTCATCCTGAACTCCTCCGATGTAAATATTGATTTATTTAGGTGTCCTTGGTTATCTATTGTTATATTGTACTTTATTATGTTTTTCTACTATTTATTTGAATTGTGATTTAATTCCGGATTTTGTTTATGGTAGTTTGGTTACAATATCTTACAGGGAGGTAATGTTATTTTGGGTGTCATGAAGGGGAATGGAAAATAGGGAGGGATGGAGAAGCTGACAAGATATTTCGGAAGGCGTACAGTGTTAGAGGAAATGTAAGGGGCCAACGTGGTTTTGTGATGAGGCTGATGAAACAGCTACCTTCATCAGTGTCGATTGTGCGAGCATACCGGTCGTTGCCTGCCCTCAGTGTTGCCATGCGATATAGTTAGCAATGGTTCTGCCCAAAATTTTAACAATCCAACCCGTTAGCAACTGAGCCTATTTTTCGTTTCAGATTCAATTAGTTACAGTATAACCCCCTCAGTTTATGCCTTGAAAAGATCAACATCTATGTAATGAGTGTATTACCCACTTAAGCACAAGGTATCTGCTAGTGTTGCCGTGGAGCGAGATGAGACTGGTATCAGCCTCGTTTTCAGAACTCGTGTCTCGACTCTTTAATAGCTAAGGCATACATATCAGTGGAAGCAGAATTTTTCGCACAAAACAAACACAAAGGTTGAATATTAAGTGTTTGTTTTCACACACACCAAATAAATGGAAATTCAGGAAATACGATATAAATATGAAATTCTTGCTAGCTGTAAAGCAGTAGGTGACTTAAGGTGGTTTCAGCAAGATAGTTCCCTATTCATAATGGAGACCATGGGTGCGTTCCGAATCACGCATGCTGCGCATCAAGTTGGAGCGCTGCAGCAGTCGTTCCGAATTGCTGACTCGCTTTGAAGCGCTTGATGCGTGTGCGCGAATCGGAACGGTCTTGATGCGAAGATGGCGCCAAAATAGTCATTTTCAAATGTGAGTGAGGTAGAAGCGGGTGGAGGACTGACTGATTTGCGGTATAGCATGCGATTATCTGTGCCCTTGATTAAAATGTCTCTCTGGTTAATTTTTAAAAGCGTAGATGCATAGGTATTGACATCACGATAAAACAGAAAATATTAGTATGTATGTAAAAGAACGTGTGTACAACTTATATGCTTCACATGCAAGAACGTTGCATACATTGATGTTTTTATTATTAAAAATTATCCCGGATTATAATTATGAAATTCAAACAACTTACATATCTCAGGTAAAACTCTGAAATTTCCTAGTCCACTCACCTGAAACTCCCTTGCCCTCTCCACTGACATTCATGCAATAAAACTGCAATGTTACTGAGAATAAACAAGATTTTTTTTCCAATATCCTCATGTTGCAATCAAGACGTAGTAACAGACTTGCGAAAATGTTGAAAGCAGAAAATTGCTGAATGTACCAAAAAACACAGAATTAATATATGTATAACGGAAATTAATTACGCAAAGCTCTCAGTGAAGAGTTTATTGGCTGAACTAAAGTCTCTCCGATTCATTTGCAAGTTTCCCATTTTTGCCAACATTTCGGGCGAAGGATAAACCACGGGCAAAACATACCGGGTACATACTTCTTAAAATTCATTGGCAATTATAATAATGGAACTTGGTTATGAACCATATAATAATTTCCTTTGTACTAACAAGTGGTAGCCTAGTGGTTTTGAAGGCTGATTTTATTTCCGTGTAAATTTCACCCATAGTTGTACGATAATGGACAGTGATGGGAAGTAATTGATTGCAAGTAATCCGAGTACCGGTAACGATTACATCTGATTTACTTTTACTACTAATCATTACTTGTCTCCAATTGTAATTTTACTCGTACTTTACTCCAGGAGAAATCGTTACATTTTTGTAATCGTTATAACTCTCGAGGTAATTTTTAATCGGCGTGTCATTGGTCTTTGATAATGTGGATTACTCTGGTTTTTTTATTGTTTTATACTGCATGACCAGTAGTTCACAATAGGTTATTCTGACTAAATGTTTCAACCACTATCCATTCAGCTTATTCTGAAGCCGGATCTCTACTAGAAACATTTTCCTCGTAATATGTTTCACAATTTACGAAAGCTTTATCGCAACCAAACTTCTAAATATCAAGTGTCGCTGCCGATATACCGGTTAGTATACCGATACCGGTTGAGAACCGCAACTGAATAACTTCATTATTATCAACTAAATTATTTTATAGCTTTGGAGCGTTTCGCTCGATGTATCAGTTGTCACACCGATATGCCTTCCCGGTATTTTTTAAACACGCAAAATATAATTCACTGGGGAAATAAACTCAATTCTGATTTATCGGTTATTTTATGCAAAATTACAGCTGTCGGTCACCTCACACTATTTGAAGCTCCGAGAATTATTATACTGGTATATTTTAACACTTTGATATGACTATAATTATGCATACCACGTAAATTTATGAGGATTTTATAATTATTTCAAAATATTTTTTAAAATAGTTTTAAAATAATTTTCAAAACAATGTATGATATAAAATTAACATATTATTTTGCTATGAAATGCAAAAAAAAACTTTCATGCAAAACTTGTCTCAGCACTTCCTATATGTGCATAAATATATTAAATCAACAAAAAAGATGACAGGAAACGGAACTTTAAAAGAACATTACCTCACACATTATTTTAAAAACTTGAAAAAGTCATGAGTTTAGCCATCTCATGACATTTTGATTTTAAAATTGGAAATATTTTTAAAATAATTTTTCAATATTATTTTGCTACTCGGGAAGCTATAGTGTAATTTGTTGACGAAGAAGCAGAGTATGTCAATTTGTAGAAGATTTAACAGTTGTTTATCCATTTCAGAGAAGCATGGAACGCGTGGCCAAATCCAGTGAAGTATTATTAGTGGAGGATATGGTTTAATTTATTAATTATAAAATTAATCTGCAATATCCTGTTCTTGCCGTCTGTGCTTCCTCGGGCCTTAATAAAAATTGGATAGCTGTCTCATAGCCGTCCACCACCACCTCAATTGTCTCCATGGTCACTTTCAACCAAATATTATGCTTTCAACTTTCGCGGGCTACGGGGTCTACGTATCAACTGCATCAGAAATTTCTGATGCCTTGATGCACGCTTCAGTTTGCCGGAAATACTCGTTCCAGGGCTGCTTTAAAGCGCTCCAAAGCGCGATTCGGAACGACCTGAAGCGCTTTGATGTGCAGCATGCGTGATTCGGAACACACCCCATGTTCAAATTTTATTTTTTTATTTCAGCGTCTGTAAGAATCATGAATTAAATATGTCTTATAATATTAATGGTGCAAAGATATAGTTATATATGACCAAAATTCTCAGTAATTAAGTAATTAAAGCTACATAAGTCTCTAGCTTGACTCATTTTTTCCCGCCGTACGGCTGAAAGCCCTTCAAAACAGCATGTTTTTTTTGCAATTCAGTAAAAATGACTGTGATGAGTAATAGATTAATTTTTATAAGGAGTTGAGAAAACATGCAATCTACACACTTAGGTTTTTGACGAAATCTGGGTGCTAGAAGTTCATAATTTTCTACATATATGTTCCCACTGGAGTGCACAGCCATAATCTATCCCATGTAAAACAGTTTATATTTTTAGGCAAATTGCTCGAAAAGTAGTTCGACTAGGAGTTGATATTTTGATATCATTGGGAAGATAAATAGTTTTTTCTTTAAAATGAGGCCTAATTCATCAAATTCTAGGGGAAGTGATTTTTTGCTCAAACTACCTTAAAAGTAGCAAAATCATAATTGAACCTATCCCTATCCCATGGCATTCACAAGCAGTTTGTCACACATTAGTTTTTATGTTGTACATATTTTATTATTAATATTATTTGTGTTAGGTGCAGTTCCAACCAAAACAGGATAGATTTTGTGTCATATGCATATATTGCAATTATGTATTGTTAATTTTAGTTCTGTTAACATTAAAAATTTACCTTTTAGGAAAAATATTCATAATTACATCACCTTTCATATCTAAACCCTTTTATGGCCTCAAAGTTAATGTTGTAAATTCGTATAAGCTTGGCTGTTGGTTATTGCACATTAAATATGCTGGGAAATATTTCCTGCTTTATGTGAAAATTTTGATTTAAAAAAATATTGTTACCACCCTTCAAGAAATATCAAACCAGTTGTCCTGCGCATTTTCTGCGTGTTTGTGTCGAGGTCCTTGATAGAGCCAGATATATTTGGATGGCATAAGGATGATTGAAATCTGGGCCCGTCTGGTCACAATAACCTAGTTTCTAAATTACTTCCAGTGCTGTCCATTCAATATCAAATAATTTATACGTAGTATCTTGGAGAGGGTGATGATAGGGAAGGGGCAACCTGAGGGTTGGACCTTTCGGGACATCTCTGTGTCACCATGTTGCCTCTCTAGGGTTGTTGATTTAGCCTGTTTTTTGATCTCTAGTAGTGAAATATATTTATTGAATATTTTATATATTTTCTTCCAGAAGTGACCCAGCAAAGGAATCTTCTGGTAGTGGAATTATCCATTATCAACCTGATGAAATGGATGATTGGGATGAGGAGGACCCAGATAATGATCTTAACATTTGAACTAAGTAGTTAAACTCTTCATCATATTGATTTGTTCACATAATTTTATTTTTTATGCCAAATGTCATTTTAATAAAATTTTAACTAACTCTTTATTGCAGTGGTATCTTAAAAAAGAGGTTCCCTGTGGTTAGGAACTGAGAAATTGATCCACAATGCCTGTGCACCCTACTGAATTCCCCACCACCTCTGGTCCAGCATGACCTCTTGTCCAAACAAAATTTGTATCTCCTTTGGCCATCTGACTAGTTGACTTGGGAGTCTCTGGTGGAGTAGTGAGTCACTCTTATTTAAATTTTTTGTGGCGATTCTACAATTCCTGGAGAACGCAATCCTTTCCACCATGATGAGGTGGTAGCCTACATAAAGACTTAGGTGTACCCCAGTGACCCTGAAAGATATGTTGGTGGGAGCTTAAGCCCATGGTAGAGCCACCCAAGCCAGATGACCTCGCAAATGAAATAAGGCAAAAGATATAAGGGCAATTGGCGTGTGGAACAGGAGAACTACTGCAATGAGGAGAAAGGGAGGCCAAAAAAATCTACAGAAGGTATAGTCCCATACCAGGTTTCTTACAGCTCATGGTATTTAGTAGAACCATAGAATATGTATTACATAGCTCACGATTAGAGACATGCTGATGAATTATTGCTATGTGCCCATGGTTTGGCTTTGGAAATAGTTCATCTGGCAAATATTTGTTGAGAAGAGTTACAAATTTGGTGGTGTGCCGTTATTTTTCATGCATTGCTGAAGTATAAAAGTGGCTCTTATCAGAAGTATATCAATAAAACATTAATTACTCATACCTTAGAGCCTAAGTAAAAAATGTGAAACAGTTTTTTATAAGTATATCATGCATCTGAGGTTGTGCTACCCACCAACATTCCATGTTGCTATGTTGATGACTATCAGGTTGTGACTCTTAGAGTTAATTAATGTGCTGCTGATTAGACTGTCTGGAAATTATTATTTTATATCTAAATAGCTTTTTTTCGAAATGTCATGAGGCAATTTTGTACATTTTGTGGAACAGAAATTGAACAATATCAACTGGAAATCTATTGCCACAATTTCTCCAGAGATGTGACAAAATCAAAATTCATGAGACTACTAAAATTAATTATAATTGTGATAATTTTTAGTTAAGTATGGTTTCTGTGGTGGAGTGTATTCTTTATACTTTTTCCAATGGGTCAGGAGTTTGGTTGCCTACATCTCAGTGGCTAACTCAATTCTTATGATGGAGTTAGCCATTGAAACATCGAAAGGCAAACTCGTGACACAGTGGAAAACCTGTGACGAATGCACGTGAATCATATGCCAGTACAGCAACAAATCCTTCATCTTTGATGGATATTTCCAGTGTTGCAGTGCTATACACAATACATTTATACACATTATATGAATAACTGATTCTGAATAAAAAACATTGCAAAGCTGGATTTATTTCAGCATAGTTCTCTTTTCTCCTCCATGAGATTTTAAAGTTGTTTTTATATACTTTTGTGAGAATTTAAGAGTATATTAATTCTATTTCCTTACTGTATCATACTGTATTCAGTAGTCATTCAATCCTAAGATTCATTGACTGCAGCCTTCCATTCCACCCTTTCCCTTGCCAACTCCTTAATTTCCTCTTAACTCTTCTGTTTAATGTCCCATTTTAGCAGGCACATGTATTTGTTCCTTGATCTTTCTTGAGGGGCTTTCCCTTCTAATATGTTCCTTACAAATTTGTTATGTCTCAAAGTTTGGCCTATCCATCTAAACCGTGTCTTCCTGATAGTGTTCCTTACGGTTTTCTCCTCTCCTACTCTTATATAGACCTTGTTTCTGATCCTATTCATTCATTTAATCTTTAGCATCCACCTCCAGGACCAAGTTTCGAAAGCCTCTATTCTCTTCTATTCCCGCTTTCCAATAGTCCATGTCTCTGAGCCTTACAGTGCAACACTCCACACAAATGTTTTCACTTACCCTAATTGGTGATCCTATTTCATTTGGATGCAACTCTTGCTTTTTCATCATGAATGCTTTCTTTGCTTGAGTTAATTTTTGCTTGATATCCGTAGTACTTCTTCCATCCCATGTCATGCAGCTTCTGAAGTAGGTGAAGGATTCCGCTGGTTCAAGCACCTTTCCTTCAGTCATGTCTGCTTTCAGCTTCTCTTCCGCTTGCTTGGATTGTTGTTTCCTCACTGTTAATCTTCATGCTATCCCCTCGTAGTACTTGATCCAGTGTGTTCAAGGTTGCCTGCTGGTCTTCTGGCTTCCCTGCTATGTCATCAGTGAAATTTAGCATGCTGATTTTTTATCCATTCACTTAAATTATTTTGATTCTCATTTCTTGGGCTTCATTGACTCCTTATTCCAGGTATATGTTGGAAAGTGCTGGGGAAAGGTTGCATCCTTGTCTAAATCCTTTCATTGTTTTGGCTTTTATTTTTCTATTTCTTGTGACCAATGATGTCATTTTTAGGAATTGTTTCTCCCTGAAACCCACTTCAAAAATTTTTATGAGGAAATATGCTGGTATTTAGCCTTTTATACAATGGGCCTTTAATTGACTGGTTCTTACTAGCTCTGTGATGTCTTATTCTGGTTGCATTTTGTACATCCTCGTATCATAATAAATGGAAGAATGCTTGAATAGTTTCTGACTCTTCGAAGGCTGACTCCACCATAATCTTCAGGACGTTAATGGGTTGGAATTAATCCTCGGGCTGTATACACTGAACAGAGGGTCAAGTCACCTGTGATTCTGCTCTTCCTTTTCATTGTCCTTATTTAATTTTATTAAGGGCAGTCCTTCAAGACTGACTAAGGTATTTTTCCATGCCCTTAATGAACTTCTTCCCTTCCAGTCTCATTTGTGTTACTTCATTAATCAGCCAGTCCCAGTAACTCTGCTAATCAGTTCAGTTTCCTCAAAATTATAGCAATGGTCCTGGGTGAAGCTGTGCTCAGAAATAATTGACTTCCGGTTGGCCCAGTCATTTGTACAGTGGATTAGGCAGCTATCAGCCAATCCAAAAATGTTTTTGTTACAAAATTGAGACCATCTGGAAATTTTGCCTCCTTCGGCTCTGGGCCCAAGCAGGTGACAGAGGCCCCAGGAAACTGTGACACAAGCACAGAGAGACCAATGATTACCACTCCAGCCACCTTAAACCTTGACCTTTACTCCCTATAATTACTATATATTTGTGAGTAATGAATATCTGGAATAAGGAAAACTCATCTCAATACACCTATTCCATACAGCATAGTGTATTAGAGAGTGTAGACTGATAAATTATGCAACAGCTGGATGGGATTCTCTATCAGACTATTAGTTGCATTTAGGCTTAACCTTTTAAGTAAGTTCCGAGCTGATCTATTTTCTGATGGCATAAAATGTATTTTACAAAAACCCAACGTACTAGGTTTTTATTAGATTACAAGAACAAATTAGGGAAATTGACTACCTAACTGACATGGTTAAAATGTTATTTTTCCTGCAGACATGAGCGACCATAATAGTTGATACTGAGATTTACTATTAGGTTTGTCGATATAGGTAGTGAAGCAAAAAGATAATTTGCTCTATAATGCGTTTCTTAGCCTACTACGTAGTGCTAACTGCATGTCTAGCACGCTCACTGTCAGAGCACATGCTCATTGCGTGATTTCTTCGCGTCTTTAATTCTACACATGTAGCGGTCACGGTTTTCCAGCTTCAATCTCGTTGGAATGGTTCTGGGTTCACATCAAGGTGAGTAGAAAGGAAGCCTTCCCTTCTACCCACTTTCACATTCACATGGGTGCAGGATCTGCGGAACAGGCGGAGTGCGGACTGCGGAGTGGAATCTGCGAAAAAGTGGACTGGGGTTCCCATGAGGTTCCTGACTGATGCGGAAAGCGCGGAAACGGCACGAAGAGCGGGAATACTCAGTACTTCATATTTGGACGCCGTGAAACGCTGACATTATAAGGACTCCTCTATAGATCGTCACTCTCCTACGCATTTTACCTAGCGCTTTTAGAATTAGAATCTACCAACCTTAGTAATTAATACCCCTAAGGCAGAAGATATATGAACTACCAGTGAAAATAACATTCTTATCCACGGTATCCACTGTTAAAAGTCACAGATCTTGAGGAGTCGTATTTTTCCTTCGAGTTAGTGATAACGGGGAAAGACAAAGTGGGTAGTCAGTACCTAATTCCCAATAGCCTTTAAACTCGTATTTTACATAAAAGCATGAGAATCTTGAAGCTAAGCATAACAGAAGATAGTGGTCTTTAACTTTTGCAAATAGGGTGTGGGTTACTTCAGTTGTATTAGAAACGAACTTTACCTTAAAATTACCAACCGATTCTGAAGTCCTAAAAATAAATATTCAATCTCTCAACGTTAGAAAGGCATATCAGTGCGCCCCTTTATACCGAGTCTAATGCCTCGTTTCTTGTACCTAAGGTTCGGCCTCTTTGTTTCTCGATGAGAGAACTTGGCCACCTGCCCGTACTGCTGCCAAGGATGAAAAATTCTCTAATGAGTCGCGTCATGTAAGTTTTGAGGGTGCCCATCCTGTTTATTCAAAGCGATGTTCATGATATAAAGAAGGGCAGGCAATCGAAATGGAAACTCTGGTAAGATATCCTTTTCCAAGGCAAGGGAGAAGTAAACAACTCTAATAACCCGTAACTTCTTCATATCCTTTGCATCTGTTGTCTCTGCTGTCAACAAAGCCACCAATTCCCCACATACATACGAGGAACATGATGGATAAAGTTACACCAGAATCAGCCCAGCCGGTTAAGGCGTTGAAACCTGTCCAGCCTTGAAACCAGCGACGATAAATTCTTAATATGCACGAATGCTTATAGAAAATAACGCAGCTAACTGCAACGAGAGAGTCGTGAAGTCCCGTTCCCCTGTTTAATCTAGATTGGCCAAGCAGAGCCAGCGGGAATTAATCGGAAGGAATATGAGTTTCCCTCGAAGTCAAAATTATTGGAGCGAAGCAGAAAATGAAAATAAGCTAATTACTTACGCACCATGGTCGACGCTGATTCCCCTCTCAAAGAGAAGATATGCTTTGAGTATGATTTTTAACTTAATTAATATAAAATTTATGGCTTATTAAATCAGAGCTGCAATGGTTATATGGGATGGGATATATCCGAAAGGGGGATGCGGTCTATTCCATTAGTGATTTGCGATATGCGTAAATTGTACGCACTATAGTTCGGGTTCGGGCACACATTCGGGTGATAATCGGTGCTTATAAGCACCGATTGTCACGTGACGATGATGTATCAACATTGAAACCCGGGTTGAGAGTAAATGTATATTGTGGAGTGTTGCACGGTTTTTATTTCATAATCCTTACTGTTTACTTTACATAATATTTTAGGACATTATCCGCCCAACTTTCTAGTAAATTTCGCTGCCCTTACACTTCTGCGTCATTATGATATTGCTTGAACGCGATTTAGTGTCGTAACGTGGCGGGATATCTATTGCACCTCTTTGGAGAAGCCTTCAAACAGCATGGATTGCTAAAACTTCATCTGTCTACTTCAAGGTACCTAGTCGGTATTTGAATTTGTATTCAATGAAGGGCGTTTTAAGCCCATCGGCTGTGTGCTACTAGCTACAGCTCACCAGACAAGGCGTACCCACGTACATTTTGGGAGTTCCACATGCCACATTCTTTTCATCCCTTACCCCGATGAAAACTGGCTGGAAGCGAGAGGAAGTGAATCACATGGATGCCTAGTCCCTCCCGTTTCATAACTCAATCGAGATGAGGGGTATCAAATCCAAGTCCACCCAAATAGACCGTTCGCAGACCTCTGAAAACAGGAGCGTTGAATTAAAAAATAAAATGTGGAGTTGTTAACTGAAATTTTATCATTTACATTTTCACCGCTGGACCACGAACCCATTTATCGGTTTTGTCTCATGAATGTTCTCTTATAATTTGGTTGAATCCTACTCCGGTGTTTAACAACACTTGGAGCATCTGCACAGGAGGAGCCAAGAAGTGGTTGGGGATCCCCTGCGTTCTCAAATTGAATAATGACTCGGACACTAAGGTAATAATTAAAGGTATTCGTTCGGAGGAAATAAACCTACCTTTGGGCAATAGGTAGCGCGCGTGTGGTCTTGAGGAGTCTCGTCCCGATCTCTTGGTTAGATATCCCGGCCAAGAAGTCATCCCTTTATTCCAGTCGTGTTCCCAAATTCGCCCTTTAGGCAAAAGGGAATTGGATATGTTTCCAGTTGGTTTTTTACGTAAATATTACTTCGCCGGGCTACGATTTATTGCTCCTCTGGGTCTTCTCTTTTGTCCGTTCCCTAGAATTTTGCCTCACCCAATATCAATTCCTGCTGCTGATGCGAGGTTCGTGTGACAAGCGCAGCTGCTTATATTATATCGCTTGATCAGCTTACAGCGACTCGGCGCGCAGTGGGCGATCCTCAGAACAAGTTGGTCAAAACCATAGTTTTAGAAGTTTTTATCCGGGGAGCGGGAGTGCAATGTAATACTTATTAAGGTAGCCTACCGGTTAAGGTAAGTTTAAATGGAAGTGAGTAAAATCCTCTCGATTTTTTCTTGTGCAGGGCCCTATCTACCTATAATATTTATTTTTTCATCTCAGCGTACGTCCTACCCATCTTCACCCCGTCCACGAAACGTACTCTCTTTCTTATCATTCCCCGATTGCCCAACATCCTTTTCTCTTTCACGGAATTAAGATGGCCGGAACGATTTTTATGTACATATTTCCGTGAAACTTTGTATACGTGTTTACATTATTGATATCTATATATGTTTTGTAATCATCTACATACTACCCCGCAAGCCACCTCAATAGGCGTGTGGCGGGGGGTGTTAGGACACCAGCCGTTTACATATAAAAAGGAAACGCTCTAATGAAATTACGCCTAGCATTTATTGAAGTCCCTTATTGTTCGGGGGAAAAGCGAATTCCCATACCTATCCGTTCGGCAAAATATCTCTCTTAATTTATCGTTTCTGTCGTACCTGGAAATATAGTGGGGTAACGTAATCATTCGATAACGTATGTACAAATTTTCTTCTAAACGCGAAATTATACACATTGTTATTATAATTGTTGCAAACAAATATCAAGGTGTCATGCCGAGTCAAATATTCTTAAACAACATATTTCTATATGATTTCGCCTAAATTTCAAATACCGTGCCGAAAACTAGTCATGGTATGCTTTAATTAAGGTAAAAAATTTAAATTGAATTATTTTTTCATTTCCATTACCGCCTGTGTGGTGAGTTCCAATGCATAAAAAGATGCACATTTGTGAAGTGTGGTCCAAGAGTATTTTTCCGACTTAAAAAATGATTAAAATGTTCACTCAATGACCCACGATTACCGCTCCAGCCACATTGAGCAACTCTTCGCCCCCTCATTACATCTTCCAACCACCTACTTTGCCTCCCCCTCATCGCACCCATGAGTTTCCTTTCCTCACCAACCATTCCAAGCCCTTTCTCGTTTGTCTTTCTTTCCTTCCTCCTCACCCTCTCCATCCTCCACACCCACATCTCGAACGCCCGCGGCCTATTCTTGTCTTCTTATATATTTCCTGTATTGATAGCACAATATAGATCATATTATGTTGATTCTTTCGGTTATCATGCATTAGTTGTAAGATTCATGCGAACTGAAGCTGCTGCTTTTATAGTAAGCCTGAATTCCTCGACGAAAAAGTCCTCAAGGAAAGCACCCTTACAGCAAAGTGGTTACAAAAAAACTGCAGAACTTACTAAGAGATAGATAATGTATTCATATTGCGTGATAATATTCCGGCGCTGACGAGCATTCATTCGAGGAAAAAAGGGGAAAATGATAAGGAATCGTACGGAATAACGTAAAATGCAAAAAGAAAAAAAGTTGTAATGATTATGAGTCAAGGAGGAGAAAGAGAGCCATTTCTATTTCCCTCTACTATATAAAAGACTGCGCGTACGTACTAGATGTAGCGATTCAGATGTGCGCCAATGGACAGCAAGCGAGCTCCCATATAGGTACATTCTCCACTTACTGACATATGGTGCGTGCGTATGCATTTTTCAAAATTCACGCGAGGGAAGTTGCTTAGAAACAATTCCGCCTGCTTCACCAAAACTTTTGTTTGCAAATAAATCTGAAGAGTTAGATATTATATATTGTTTACCATAATTAGTACATATATTGTTTTCATTAACTATATAAAACAAATTTATCTTTTATTATTTACTTTATTCATTACCTTTTGGCTATTTCGCCAATGTTTAGAGCCTGTTTCAGCAGGCTTTTCATCTTGTCTAGAAATATCCTGCAAGACGCCGTTAGGGTGTGTGGCCAAGACCACCGAGATATACATGTATATCTCGGTGGTCTTGGCCACACACCCTAACGGCGTCTCGCAGGATATTTCTAGACTGGTTGAAAATCCTGCTGAAACAGGCTATAAACATTGGCGAAATAGCCAAAAGGTAAGGTGTGGCAGGGATTTTTGGATCACCAGCCATGAAGAAGGGAGGGAATAGGAAGAATCGGAAGCGGGAAATGGCAAAAATTGAGATGTGTCATGATGAATTGGTGACTCGCTCTCTTTTTTTGTAGCCACTAATGGTGTTTCGGGTGAAAGAATTTTCTTACCTATCACTTGGACGGTAGTTTTATCTTATTATGTCGCCTCTGTCAGTTTTAGAGATGTAGGGCGGAGTTAAATAATATCCTCCGTGTCATCCCGAAATGCGCATGATCTGAACTTTTTTCAGTAATCATGGCCTAGCGTGTAACCTCCGAGTCTCTTGCGGCTCCCAACCTAATTTTTCCATCATCTGTGTTACACTTTCCGTTTCCTCTTAGTAGATTTGAACGAAGCGTGTGCATTTTTTTTCTGAATTATGCTTGTTTGCGTCTCAAATATCTCAGAGCCGAGTCCCAAATTCTAGCGGTTTACTCGAGATGTATCTTAACCAAAGTGAAGTGACATATTTTTAATGCTGGGTCTCAGATGCTTGGGGCCTAATCGAGAAATGTTCTTAGTACTAAAGTGAACTAACATAACTTACAGTGAGGTAACGTTATTTTGGGTGTCATGAAGGGGAATGGAAATTAGATAGGGATGGGCTGACCTGATATTTCGGAAGGCGTGCAGTGTTAGAGTAAATGTAAGGGGCCAACGCGGTTTTGTGATGAGGCTGATGAGACAGCTATCTACATCAGAGCCGAATGTGTGAACAAACCGGCCGCTACCTACCCTTGGCACTGCCGTGCGATATAGTTTCCAACGTTTCCGACCGAAATTTTAATAATCCAATCCGCTAGTAACCGAATCTATTTTTCGTTCTGTATCCGATTATCTACATTTTAACCCCCTCAGTTCACGCCTCTATAAGATCTACATCTACGTAATGAGTGCATTACCCACTTAACCACAAGGTATCTGCAAGTGTTGCCGCGGGGCGAGACGAGACTGGGGTCAGTCTCGTTTTCGGAACTCGGGTCTCTACTCGTTAATTGCTAAGGCATGTCATCGTTGAAAGCGGAATTTTTCGAACAAAACAAACACAAAGGTTGAATCAATTGTTTGTTTTGACTCACATAGTCGCGGTAGGACCTCCTTAAAACATTGCCCAATATTTTCAAATGTCTTAGTACCTAGCCTTTAAAATTTTGGAGACTTCGGACGGCTGTCACGCGATCCGTGGGCCCGGATATACATCCCGGATCCTCGGCGATGGCGATTAACAATGTACTCCCTCATTTAAAACAGTATGCCGCGGTCATTTATTCGGCCCCGGCGACCCATAAGTCCTCGCTGAACGAACGTCCCCTCGGGCACAAAGAGGTGGGAAGACGGGCGCTGGGCTTCTCTTGCGCCTCTTTCTGGGCGCTCTTGGTTTAAGGGGCAGCTGGCTGGGGTTTGGGGGCAGGCAAGGGGCGCGAAGAGGAAGGACTTTCGGAAATAAGAAACTCGCTGTCCGGCCTACCATGAGCCTAAGGGCGGGAAAAGAACGAACAGGAGACTTAAAACCGTTAATCCTTCAGAACGATATCGATAACTAAAAGGAAGGGGAATATTTCTGGGATCAATGACGCATGTTACGTACTCGGGAAGGGCACTACCTCGGGGGCCTAAAAAAAACTAAGGAACGAGCATTTTGGGCGGGAACGAGGAGGAACGGATGAAGTAGAGTTGGTTGTGGGAGTGTGCGGAGACTAAAGACTTGCGCTCTTTTAAAAGGCACCGAAACGAGTATTTCCGCTTCGTGATGTTCGGACTCCCTTGTCTCCGGCAAACTTATTTCTTCGATTTACCGGAGGCCGACATAAAGGTGGAATGGGACTGACGATACATTTATTTTTTTTAAGGGGCGCGGTGGCAAGCATTGGGAGTGGGTGTTTATGGGATCTCGGATACTCATTTTCTCCTCCCCTGGGCCGCCATGGAAGTATGGCAGGCATTATTAATATTCATTCTTTTCCCCACGCCCAGTAGGTAGCATATCTTCCTACGAGCGCGGACCTCACAGATACGGCAGCCCCCATGACCGTTTACCGTGGGCTCGTGATAACTACCGTGGGAATAGTACTGATGGTCATCGAAGGCGTGTATTTATTCATTAGCCTACTCAAAAAATATAGACTGGACTTCTTCTACGTAGTCGTAAATCATTTATATGTTCGGTCATAATTTAGGAGGATCCACAGTAAAATTAATTCCATGTTTTTTTTTCAAAAAATGCCTACCAATATGAGAGAATGTTTTGAAAATATTTGGGTAACTATTGCGAAATATTAACTTTCCCACATGTTTTTCTACAAATTTTATGGGAAGTTATTGAGAAAAAGTAGTAATTTTTCAACAATAAACTAATGTTAATTTTGCGGAAAACTGGTATGACAAGGAAATGAAATGGAAATAAAAAATGAAGGCCTCAGCCAATTTTAGTTTATGAGTTTTTCGCACATAACTTCAATTACTGAAGTCTAAATTCGTTTATCCATTAGGACTGGCAATGTATGCGCCTCTCAGGGTGGAAAAAACTCTATAAAAAATGTATTCGTTGAATAATAGATATTTTCAGCGATTTCATTCTACATCTCAATACATTTGACATTTAATTAGGGAAAACAGGACGGCATAAACGTGAAGATGGAATTCCTCATGTGTCTTGACCAGCGCAGTCACGGAGGAGCTTTCTTGATTTGCCTTTTTGAAATTCATCGTTTTTGGCGGTGTCGCTTGATTATCGATTTTAGCTGTGCCAGTAATAATGGTAGGCGACCGACAATGGAGGTCGTTAGTGGTAGTTGGGTCTAGGTAGAAGATGGATAGCGGGAGGATAATTTGGGGAACACTGGAAGAGTGGAGGGAATGACCGTCGCCAGTATTTGCCTTCTTTCGACGAAATATTCCAAGTTGTTCGCAGTTTTACGTCCCACCTAATGGGCGGATTACCGCCCTTGAGGTGCTCTCCACCCAGGAAGGGACCCGGATTACCCTGAAAAAACTCCGCTTACTGTTGGGATTATGGTTGCCGACCCTCCCGGGTTCTCCGAGTGACTTACGAATTTGGACAATAATTTTTCTAATCTTCCGCATCCGGGTTTGAGACGTTTTACTCACGTTTTAAGTGTAAAGAATAATTTATAAAGCATTATTCCAATTATTATCGTTTTCGGCGATTTATGATTCTTGTTCACATGCTATTTATTACTAATATCAAAGAATATGTGAAGTTTATCGCTGAATTCCGTAATTAAAATGTTTGATATATTATGATAAATGGTATAGCTAGATGGCAATTGAACTAGCTCTACCGAAGGCTAGTTCAATTGTCATCAACTTATATATAATTTGTAGAATTTTATTAATTTTAGACCTTTCGTGGCTTTTTTATTTTGAATGCACATTAAGTCATGATGATGTTTTTAATTTAATCTCGAGGAATATGTCGAAATTCATTCTCCTTGAAACCGGCTTCTACTGAAACCATTTCTTTAGGAGTTGACAACCATAGTCAATATTCGATCCCTGGCCCTAAAGATGAGAAGTCAGGTTTCATTTAATGAAATGAGTAAGTACTTATCATAGGAGTGATCGGGATTCCACTGAAAAATCTCCACCAGCATCAGGATTCGTCTTCGTGTCTCAGGATGGGAAATATTAGAATTTTTAAATCATCTACCGCTCGTGTTCTAGTTGTAAAAGCTGACGTTTACATTGCTGGGTGTGTTTCGGAGCATGCACCTTCTCACAACGTATGCTAGAGAAGTGGTTTGGCTTTAAATCACCTTTTTTGCCTCACGAATGTAATAGTTAACTCGCTTAAGACTCAGTAAATGGCAGCAGTGTTATCAGCCTGACCGGTTTCGATGTTATTTCTGGTAAAAAAGCCCCTATAAACTAAAATGTTGCGTCCCAGCGTAAGACCTACGTTTGGATTTTTCTAGAGGTAAGTCTTTTAATGCTCCCGCAGGATATTCGAGTCGAAGACTTTTTTGAGTTATAAAATCCTCGAAATTGTGGACTTTCTTGAGTCATAAAAGATACAGAGTTTTCGAATGTCACCGTTAAATTTTATAGTTGCGCCGTTAAAGACACCACAAAGTTATTTCGCCTTTGATATGTTACATTTGCGTCTCCTCGGTATAAGCTAATCCCGTTCAAGGTTTCTCACGCGTTAAAACTATCGTTTACGAGGAAAATATTTTTTTTTCTTTTTAAGGTGCCGCAACAAAATGCAAATTATCTTGTTTTTCTTTTGAGACATTCCTCGCAAATGCCATGTTTGTTCTTTTCTGTATCTTTTATACTTTGGGCAAGGCGCATGCTATTGTATGGCGGTGAAGTTTGCAAGAGAACTTCAGCAGAACAAAGAAAATTATATGCGATGGAAATATTTTGCCATTGAAAAATAACGAGGATAAAATGGACGCAGAGAATCACTAACGAAGAAGTACATAATAGCCGTGGAGAAAAAATGTTTTAGGAAAACACTGAAATAAGAAGAGTCTGATGAGCTTTCCATTCACTGTGTTGAAGTTAGCGCAGATTGGAACGCATCAGATCACTTATTATCATCAACGCGATTAAAAATCAGAGGCGTGTTATAAAATTGTCAGTGAGTATGGTCAAACTCAAAATAAAATAAGCTAAAATTTGATGTAACTTGCACTCATGTAAGTATTATGGTTCATTTTTAATAGTTGCTCAAACTCGAGTCTACATAAATTTGGCACCGACAGTAGGCGCACACGAACGACGATGAATGGAACGACTTTTGTGCGCTGGCGAAAATTTCGGCAACCTGCCGGTAGGTAGCATTCTGCAGGTTCACAATAGTCACGGCCGAATGTTTTGTTAATAGTTGACGATTTGTTCATAAAATGTACGTATTCAAAACGTTATTTCGAAATACGTCATTACGAAATAGTAATTGAAAACTACATTTTTCCATGTTTAACGCCATTACTGACAATTAACACAAAACACAATCAAAGGATGCGATTATCGAAGTTATTTGATCGTTTTGCGCACATCAACTATACTACCCATCTATTTTTTTGTGTGCGCTGCCTAATGCGCTGGGTCTGAAGTGAATGGAAACAAGTGCGCAGTTGTGTGGCGATCTGAGCAGCGAATTACTACGAATGGAAAGCGTCCTATCTTATTGGATCCATAAATTGTGCAGCACAACATTGGAAACGATATCCAATGGTTCGGTGGATGTGAAGAATTTTCGAGGAAGACCTCGGAAATTCTTCACACCCACAGAAAAGGGTTGACTACAGTAAAAGGGAGGAATTGTTAAGAATTTATTATTAATTAAGAATTAAGCGGTTGGCTGAAAACAGAATGGATTGGAGCAGTAGCGTATCTAGAATTTGGCTCTGGGGAGGGTGGTCCAGAATATTTTTGATAGGTTGAGTACCTGGAGGTGGGTGGGGTGGGTCTAGGTCTAGCCTAATGGGGGGCTCTCCTCCGGAAAATGTTTGAGAGTTGTAATAACAAATCTGCATTTAATGCGCATTTTGAAGTACTTTAAGATATTTAGTATGTTCATTTGTTTATATATTAATGTTGGTATCCATAACAAAGTTGCAAAATTCTGGAGAGGGAGTCCGGTCCTGTTCATCTTCGCCCTGTATATACGCCCATGGATTGGAGAGATTCTGCAGACCAATATTTGAATTAATGAATGCTGATGACGGCGAACTATTTTTCTTCGTAGACGTTATTAAGGTTTCTGAATAGATTGATGAAGGAGGATTATTCCGAATGAAGCCTGGTTAACTATTTCCGTAGATGAAGGAGAATGGCTGCAAGCACCCCTACGTTGTTTTGAAATTTTTTTGGTCCTTGTTTCATTATATTTGTAATCATAAATATTAGAGTCGGCGATGAGTTACAAGATAGACATTAGACAATTGATCCATAGGTGCCTATCATACTTGAAAAAAAGAAACAATAGATCCCTCAAATTCTAGAAAGAGTGCGTCTAGTTCAAAACCTTGGGAGGGAGGGAGGTGCTTTAGGATCGGTCATTCGTGTAGTGCCATACGATGGTCACTTGGATTTCGGATCCGGAAAATATTTTGCCTTGTCTGAGACCGAGATTTTGGTGCATATTTTTATTGCTTTTATGTATTAATGGTTCATAAATTTTGAAAAAGGACTGGTAGACCTCATCTAGTGTTGATTTCTACTCCTTGGTCTCCAATTTCCACGCTCAGCTTTTTGAATAAGTAATATTAGTAAGCTACATTGATCATTAAAAAGCATCTTCACAATGAAAACGATTGGTAATTTCATGATGCTCAACAACGGCTCAGTCCGTCAAAACTGCAGTCGATTACCATATTTAACCAGTATTTGTATAAATGTAACAATATGGTTTTGCAATATCGAAATTGTTTTAGGAATAAGAAAAAAGAAATATTTTCTCAGTAAAGGATTTCCCTGTCATTAATTGTAGTATCAATATATATCAGTCATTACATATGCTTAGAACTAAGTTATTTATTGGCAACTAATCTAGAAAGTCATCGTGCCGTATTATCCGAATTTTCAATTATCTTTCGTAACCTCAGTGCTCATCACCTTAAATATAACCGGAGCTATTGTATAACTACTACAGAACTCCCATTGTCGTAACTTAACTCAGCTTTAATGCGGGTCAAAGGCAACGACCTATTGCTTGCAAAAACATATGCTTATATTAAAAATGTTATTTATATGGTAGGGAAACATTTAAAAGGAAGGAACTGAGGTATTCTTAATTTCTAAGAGGAAATAAAATAGAATTTTGTTTACTATGCTTACCGTACCAGCAGAGAGGAAGAAATCTCTGCCAGCCTTCTAAAATCTAACTCCAATATTTTCGGATCCCCCTGAAATTTACTTATCCGAAGTAATGGATCGTATAACTGAGGTTCTATTGCGTTTCAAGGTACCTTAAGTATTTGGGTGCAACCAACGCTGACTTCAACAGGCCTCAGCGAAGACGCCTTGCTCTGGCTACCAATCAGCTAGAATTTCATGCCGTTGACTATTGTTTTCGTTGGATTTGGCAGTTGTATATGGCGATCATTAAACGTGTGCTGGACGTGGGACCGGTTCTCAAATGGGTTGAAGCACGCCTACAAAGTAAACAATACTGCGTCGATAACTCAAGAGAGGAATCGAGAATCCCACGCAAGGTTGAGGTCCTCTTTCAATCCATTATCCACTATACGCAGCTTCTTGAAAGAACTTTGTGCATTTGAAATAAAGCGCTTGTACTTAGAATGGAAAAAATATGTATTCATGAGTCTGGTTCCCAAATAGTATCTGATCAAAGGTTGTGGATTATTTGTTTACGTATACGTCTTTGCTGCTTGCTCCTTGATTACATTGAACTGTTTTGCAAATAAATTATTTTTTAATAATTTCTTACCGTAGGCAGCTCGTCCTCAGTGATTTCATATTGACGAAAGATTTTATCCTTTATTCGGGAAACTCAGTCTGACTTCGTTTTTGATTCGGCAGTCATGAGCAGTGTTGCATGATTCTTAAAAGCACAGTATTGCTGTTGGACGAAGCAATGAAAGTTTTTATTATCAGTAAAGAAATATTTCCACCATCTTTTCTTCAAATACTATTAGATTTAATCTGTTCCATTTATTTGCTCAACTTGATCAACGTTAACAGATGAGTTTGATAGAAGACTTAAGAAAAAATTACAATAAGATATATAATTCCATACTTTCACGCTGATAAATATATTGACCAATTATATTGAAGGTGGATGCTTTCAAATGTGCTGCAAGATTCTATTGATGAAGACATGTTAATTTTCAAAAGTATTTCAGAATTTTCACCTTACTATAAATGTATACTCGAATGAACTCGGGTTCACTACGTTAGCGAAGGTGGGGAAGGTGTTACGGGATATTATTTCATGGAACTAAACCAAAGAAATCCTAGGATGTAGTTTCTTTGATTTGAAACTATTCAAAAGATGTTCCCGGAGAAGATTGCGTATAATTTCATCTTGTGGTTGGTTGAATATAAGGGGATGCGACTGAAAAAAGGAAAGGTGGGTTGGACAGTGGCGACAGTAGCGAAAGGGATTATTTGGGATTTGGAGGAAGGGTGAGGAGAAGCCCTGCGTTATTCTTATTAATATTTATTTGTCCAAGGATTGAATGGTTACAATATAGGACACGTCATGAGAAGGTATGCATAAATTACTAAAAAAGTATTCATATACAGAGCTATTACACATTTTGTTCATAGTTACATTTACACAAGTCGCATTTTACATGTGTTGTGTTTCCCTCACAAGGTCTTATTTTACATGCCCAAGTCATATTTTATCATTGATAAATTCAGACACGCTGTAATAATGTTTCTTAGTCAAAATAGTTTTTATTTGCCTGTTGGCATAAGGTTACTCTTAACGAAAGAAACGAGCGGATCCACAGTTAAATGTTCCATCTGACGGACGGATTCCTATTCAGTAAGTGCTCCACAAGGCACCCTAATAAGAACCGGCAGTGTCAGTGACATAGCCAGGATTTGGAGGGAGCACATGTTGAGCACAAAGAGAATGTTTTGAAAATCAGGTGCAAGTTTTTGTGTTCAGGAAATGGAGTAACTGCAACCAAGGCGGAACAGGCGATATTTAAAGATTGTATATTTGCAAACTCCCGGAAGAATACAAAAACCAAAGTTGTTTATGTTTTTAAAAAAATACAAAAAAAATGTTTATTTAAATAGTCGTTCAAATTGAAGAATAAATGAATTCAACATTTTAAGTTAAAAATATAACTTTCTCCTTCCAAGATACTTAATACTAGTGATAGAAGATACGGAGTGATCATTGATGAAATAGGATTATCATCATCATCAACAGCAGCCATCATTCCGAAGATTGATTTTCTGCAGCCCTGCAGTCCAATCTTATCGATTAACCGTTTCATTCCTAAATAAGTCTTCATTTCGACGTCCTTAATTTTTTAGCCTGACGTGTTCAAATCTGGAGCTAGGTGGATAATTGGTAAACGTTTGGTTTATAATCCTGCTTTTATTTTTATAATATTGATAATGCAGGGTTTGACCAATGAATGATACTTTAAAAGCAGTGTATGTAATAGGTTATAATTCGAAAGTTTAGAGTTGCGAGGTACTTATATCAACATTATGTTTTACGAGGAATAAGGAGCTTCATCAAAAAATTATTCATTCTGAAATAATGGTTAAGGATTTTTTGGGCAAAATAAGAGCATTGAAAGAAGCCCTAATTATCAGAACCGGGAAGTGTTCACCTTGCTATTGTGGTCTTTTGACAAACATTATTCGTACAAACTTTGCTCGACAATCATTTAAGTAAGTATCAAATACATTATGCTCAACACAGTTTTGAGAAATTACTTTGTCCTTCGAGTATTCAAATATGCTACTAATACAAAGCTGTCATATAATGGTTCGTCACAGTTGCATTAAATACTGATACTAACGTGGGTATTCCATCAAAGATTTCTCAATATAGTGTGCCATCTTCTTTATATTACCATTGAATTCATTTTCGAGAGATTGCAGTGAATGCAAGAAACATTCCAATTAAAAACCTTACTATAATAACCCTTGCAAAAATTAACATCCAAGCTTTCCTTCATCGCTGCTCGTGTTCGTCCACGATCTCTGCACTTGTTGCGCAAGTTTAAGGTTCCCGTTTTATTGCGTTGCACATAAAGACAGCATTGCAGTAAAATCACTCACAGCACCTATTTTGTAATGGAGTCTCACCGAAAAAGAAGAATTATAAATCGCACGTATTTTATTTCCTCTGCCTGACAGCCATCTAAATCAAGTTCTGAATAATTCATGGCATATTTTTTTTACGAGGAAGAGCATGCATTTCCCTGATGTCATTCAAAATGCTCCTTTTGAGAATTTTTGTACGACGTTGCACAGCGTTTATCCGGGATGCTTTGCGTAATTGCCTTCAAAGTTAGCACGTAAACGTAAAAGTTGCGCTGTGATGGATATGGGGCGAATTATACGTTTTGAAGTAGGTCGCAGTTCGTTTGACACGAGACGGTCTCATGTAGGCCCATAACCACCGCCATTCAACCAACTTCCGCGCATCAATACATAGGCTTTAATTATTACGCATATGGTCTTCTGCAATTCTGATGGTGGCGTCTGTACGTTTTGTGTTGCTCGTGGTGGCCTGGGTCCAAATCACCTCGGGTAATCGAGACTTTGCTCTATTATTATTATAATTTCTTGGTTTTAAGGGAAATTTTCCCGAATCCTCGGCCAAGTTTTCTCGGGATTCGTGAACGAGAAACCGGAACGAAAATTCACTGAGGTGGGCGAGAAGGAACTCCCGCTCACGAACACTAGCTCCATCTATTCACCTTTGTTATCAATGACTCTATCTCATGGCTTCCTTGGATCCTGACAGCGTGTGACTAATGTAGTTGGCTGAATATATTGGGGGACCTTGACTTAACTCTATAAGACAATCCCTGCAATATCAGCTGCGTCATTTTATTATTATAACACATTTGTCTTTTTGCTAAAATTAAGTTCTTTTATGAGCATTTTAATGACAATTTTAAAATTTAGATGACCTATATATTTGAGTTAAGGTGATTACCTATATATTTGAGGCTAAAATGTCCCGGTTCTAAATAAGGTCCTTTTGTAATTATATTAAGAGAACGTGGGTATTTTCTCAAGATTCTTTATGATTATAATAGCTCCAGGATTCTAGTGTTGGCAAGGCAAGGAATTAATGGAGTTGAGATGGCCAATTCCACCATGTTTTAACTTTTTTTGTAGATTTTCGCAGCTCATTGTATATGCTGTTAAGGCTTTTGATTCTGCGATTAATTATTTAATATTATTGAAAAGTTTCGCCGTGCTATGCTATCGGCTTCGTCATGCTTTTAAGAACCCTTAAAAACCCTTTCTTAAACCCTTAACCTTTAAAAAACCCTTTAAGAACCCTTTAAAAAAAGAACACTTTTCTTAAAAGCCAGACGAAGCCGGCAGCATAGCATGGCGAAACTGTTGCATAATATTAAATTATTAATCGCACAACCAAAAGCATCCACCATGTTTTCTTCAGTTGAGCAGTGAATGCGGAGTGTAACTGTCGTCACTGATATTTCATAGTAATTGAAAAATCCTTCTGCCTTTTATAGATAGTTTACATACAAAAAAATATAATGTTAAAGCTTGTGACGAGTGGAATAAAATGCATTGATATTTTCTTCTTCACTAGCACGTACCTTAGTAATGAAACAATTGAAAGCGTGTTTTAACAGAGAACCGATTTTGGAACGAGGGTTTCTGGAGGCTCATAGCACACATTATGACAACTGCATTATCATTGACAAATTTTCTTATGAAACTAATTTTAAATTCAAATTTTCTTTAAAGTAAACCTTTAAATAACGCAAGTAAAGTAATTTATGACCTTAGCCGTCGAAGCACCATAATTTAAACTACTACTACTTTCAGTAACACACAGTATACTTTTTTTCTCTCACTGTAACAATTATGTTTAATCCCATCTCTGAGTAAATTTCATTTGTTAGAAGGTGCAAAATGAAAAAGCAGTTTGCACACCCTACAAATAATAATCTGAATGGCCTCTTTGGCCAAATTTTGAGAATACCGGGACTAACTACGGTATTACATTTACGGAGTACCCGCAAGTACACATATTGTGCGAAGTGCGGAATTCCTTAGAGAAATAATCATTCGCCTTGACCGGATTCCCTCGATATTGCGCCAAGTGCTTTAGCCAGTAAGCTACCGATGCATCCCTATCCTGTGTGGAGTTTTGTGTGCTTTAAAGGAGCAAGATGTACAAGACTGCCGGACATGCAACGTTATGAAGCAGTGTGCTCTTAGCACCACAGTTCGCGAGGTTAAGGCGAAACTTTTAAACACAATGAAGTGTTCGCTCTTTTTTTGCTTCTTAGGTTTCATGGTTGGTGATACTGTAATGTGGATCTGGATGGATGGAAACAAAAATGATTCTTCCTAATCCTTCATATCTAGAAAGTGACCTAGTAGAATGCAAGTGTCACAGCGTCGCGAAGCAGTGCATTAGTTGTTCAGTGTGCAAGAAGCGCCGGGTCCAATCCGTTTGCTGATATCTTTACGACTGGGCTTGCATCCATTGTGCTTTTGGAATAGGTTCAAATCCCCCCCCCCCCCGCAACCCCAGCCCGCCCAAAGTTTTGCATTAAAACGCCGTTTTCGTCCCTCCCATGAATCACCTTGATATACAGCATTCCGCCCCTCGCGAGAGAGTTAACGCACCTGCGAAATTGCTTACCTACTTCCAGAATAAAAGAAGCGGAGAGGGCTTTGGAGATGTTTGGTGGAGTTGGATGTCTTACGACTGCGAATATAAAGATGGTTCTCTTACCCTCTCTCTCTTCATCGTGGCAATCAATTTTAAAGTCTCTCTCTGCCTCTTGATTTTTAATGCTCCCAGTGCGAAAGGGGAACGGGAATATATCCTCTACCGTTTATCCTCTCTTACCAGCCCATCCCTTTCTTAAAAACCCTTCGCCAGTGTCACACCTTCCTTTTCACCTTTACAGAGCCTTCCTTCTTCATTTTTTCAAATACATCAATATATACCCTGCGAGCAGTCGCAAAGGCGTGTGGCAGGAGGTGTTAGCACAACAGCCATGAAAGGGTGAGGGAATAGGGAAAAGGAGGGGGGGGGGATAGGACCGAGATTGTATTTTATCGATGCATCTTATGTTAGTGTTTGACCGATTTCGTTATAATCACTAATGGTGGGTGGAAAAAAGGAATTTTTGTACTTACCAGTTCGGTAGTTTATCTCTCTTATTTTTTCGCTTCTATCAGAGCTAGAGATATAGCGCTGGGTCAAAATAATAACCTCCCCGTAGAACTGAAACTCGCCTAATGTGAATTTTTCCAAGTGATCTAAGCCTAGCGTGCCGCCTCCGAGTCTCTAACGACTCCCAACCTAGTCTTTTTATCAGCTGTGTGATTCTCTCTGTTTCCTCGTGGCAGTTCGTAATGGAGTATCCGGATTTCTTTTGTATTTGTGCTTCGCGAATTAAATATCTTAGCGTACGATACAAAATGCTCGCGGTGCATTCGAGATTTTATGTATCCAGAGCAAAGTAGCATCCTGAGCCATGTAGCGTTTTATATCCTTCATTTTTTCATCGGAAAATCTTCCTTATAATCGATTGATAATCCTAGTTTCTTAAACGCAGCGCCGTGATTTTTTTTGTGCTCATTTGGTGCAGTTCGACTTTCAGATGGTGCCGTGAATAGAATTGGAGTGTCGGAGATAAAATGAAAATTCTTCGCTGAGGTTACTGAATAGGGGGAATGGATGAAGTTTTTCCGTGGCATCAATATTGTCAATTCTTCCCTCTCATCATTCACGGCCGCAGAAAGTGCAGATCGGGACCCTGATTCCACTAAAATACCTCACTAACTACCCCTTTCCTCCTTGAATTCCTTTTTCTCATACTCTTCGATATTATGGCCGATGCCCTAACACTCGCTGTCACGCACCCTTGCGGTGGCTCGCAGAATAGTGTACGTGGAGATGACAGTTATCTGCCGGGGCAGGCTGCACTCCGTTGGTAAATGATAACTTACCGATTGTAGTAGTGCATCACGAGCCGGAAAAAGGCCGGAAAGCCACTGTCGCAGAGACGATGGATATGACGCGGCTGCAATGCTCAGGAATAGGGCCAAGAACGCACGAAATAGCAAGCAAATGAATGCTTTGTGTTGATTTTGGCGCCCCTGCTACGTAGAGAGTCGTGATTTCGGCCCACGATAGGCATGAATTCACTAAAAGAATGTCCTCTTGAGAAACATTTTAAGTGAGATTCTCTCTTCGCGCTGAAATTCTGTGTATTTTCGTCATAAATCTCGACCTCCATTCATTAAGTACCTACTTATTTTTTGGAAATGTTCAATTGATTTTTAAAATGGATGCATTCAAAACTCCTCCTCTGGAAATGAGAACGTCTTTTTTCAGTGCAGCGTCAAAATATGTTATTCATTTTTTAGAGATATCTCTACGTTTTAAATACCTAATCCCTCTTACTATCCTCAGCATTTCTTTTTTTACATGGACTTTCGATTACAAAATTAAATTAGTACACAACCCTGTTGTCCAGTAACGTGAATAATTAAGCTAGGCAATCTACAATAAATCATCATGGTACTGCAATAGCTCTTCATCTAGTACCGAATCATTGTCCTCTCGTTTCTTTATTCTGTCGTAAACGGAAATTTTCGATGGACTGGCATTGAATTTTCGTTCTTCATTCTCCATACCCCTCCCGTACCTTGAGCAACAGTCACCTCCTTCACATATCTTCAAGCGCATTTATATGGGACTTAAAATTAATCTGTTGCTGGAAAACATACAGAATATTATTAATATTAAGTCTTTCTCAAGGTAGATTTTAAAATTGTTATTTAGTTATGAACGTTTAGAAAGATTCTTTCTAATCTCTTGTTGCTCAAAATTTGTTTTCATTTATGTGCAATGATACAAAAACTAAATACATTCATTTTTCAAGACTCCAAAATGGAAATACAGGTCCTCTCCAAATAGATGGGCATTCCTTTGAAAAAGTAGACCAGTTTAAATATTTAGGAGTAATTTTAACAAATGACAATACGGAAGAGCCAGAAATACAAAACAGATTAAACCTCGCCAACAGATGTCTACATGCATGCAACCGAATTCTATCTTCTAAAGCCGTATCACACAAAACCAAAATTAGACTTTATAAAACAATACTATCCCCAGTACTACTCTACGGATCCGAAACGTGGAGGCGGTCGAAGAAGGATGAGAAAAAACTAAAGTGTTCGAGAATAAGATATTGCGGAAAAGCTATGGGCCCACGTACGAAGAAGGACAATGGAGAAAAAAAACACAACAGAGAAATCAGGAATCTATATAAACATCCAGACATAACAAGTGAAATAAAGTCAAGAAGAATCAGGTGGGCTGGACATATGGAAAGAGGAGGGGTGTCTGCTGAAGGAGGTATTAAATGGTATTCCTGAAGAAAGAAGACCACGGCTAAGATGGTGGGACCAAGTGAGAACGGATATGCAAAATATCGGAGCAATAGAAAGAGAGGCAGAGGATCGATCCAGGTGGAGGGGATTTGTTGATGCGGCTAAATATCGTCTAAGATATAGATGGCCCTGGAAGTAAGTAAGTTATGTGCTAGGAAACGGTATTACCCATGGTATAGCTAACTGCTTTCTTTGGAATATTCATTAAAAAGTTTCTTTGGAAATTTAGTTATAGCTATCCTTATTTCTTTATATTTTGTCAGTTGAGTGAGGATACTCTCAGTTGTTTAGATTGTTTTTGCGACCGGGTGTCCAGTTAAATGATGGTGCCCAAATAGAGGGTAGCCTTGTAAGTGACCTAAAGCGCCAGGATCTATTTTTAAGTTGTTCTATTTACCGTATATCCATTTTATATTATTGGTGAAATTGTGACACCTTAAATTATGAACAATAACTATTCAAATAAAATTAAAATATCTAAATTATTTCTCTTATCCAGAGATGTCCTTTTTACCGGCTTCCTGAATTGTTCAACGCTAATTCGTCTACCCATCCGTCGATAGATCTCTCCTTACCATCCCGCAGTTACACTAGCCACCTCAGGGAAAAATTACCTAATAACCCCATTTATATATCTTATTGGTGTATTTTTTGCATTGTTCAAACTGTTGATTTATATATAGTTAATTTTATTTCGTTTTTATTCTCTAAAATTTTAATTCAAAAATTTTAATACAAAGGGCAACGCTGGCTGTTTTTGAATACGTGGCTAATAAATCAAATTATGCCTTGACGAAAGAAAGAATTCTTTGAAATTTTCCACCATTTAAATTAGTTTTTAATGCGAGCCCGGTTTTAGTGAGTTTAAATTATTGTCAAGTCAGGCAACAAGTAGTTCGGGAAAAAAGGGAAAAAACTAGACGCCTTGGAACAACTGGAAAATAATTCAACATACCCTGAATAAATCCCCCCTTATGAGCGATAACACCTCTTACTTTCCATACGATTCTCTCAATAGAAGCCTCCCCCATTTAGCCTGTCCCTGCATCCCTTCCCCTCCCCTTAAATCCTTCCCCCCCTCTTCTCCTCCTTCCAGCCTTCCCTCAAAATGTTTATATACGTTGTTTGTAACTCGAAGTGTTGGCTTGACAATGATTCAAACACATTGAAACTGGTCGGGCATTAAAAATAATAAAAAAAATGGAAATTTGCAAAGAATTCTTTCTTCCATTATGCATAAGTTCCTCCACATCTGCTCTGAGACATCATCATTAATTAAAATTATATTTTGTTTCCGAATTATGTATTAACAGCATGGCATCCATTTATTATGGCGGATTGCATATTTTTATGACTTCAATATTCATATATAATACGGTATAACGGTAAGATGACCAATATATCATATGTGTCATCTTACCGTACAGGTCTATCTTCTCATCTAACATCTATGGCTAAGACAAATCTCATGGTTTAAAGGTCAGGGCGTTACCATTCCGTCAGTGCGAATGCCCAGCTTAGCACGAGAGTAACAAGAATTTTTAAAATTATAAGAGCTAAAAAGGGTAATAGTGTGTTACCAAATGCGGACATGTCCCGGGAAACGAGGGTGGTTGGGAGGCCTATTTATAGCTGTAGTCAAAACTTCATCACCATGTCTTAGGCACGCTCAACGTAGTGGAACACATTACCTATTTTGCAGGACTCCTGCCAATCTTTCGCAATGTCCAGCTTCCTTCTGGCAAAGGCGACGTTACCATGCTGATAATTCAGGTCTTGTGATGCGCAGAACGCAAGGGTATACTCTTCTGGATCAGGAAATAAATCCCCTTCCCACGTTATTCTATTGCTAACTTTCCGCGCGATAGCGTATATTGCCATAAAATCACTAAGGCATCGCTGATGGTTATACGGCGCGCGTCCACTGGTTGGTACTTCTCTGTTACTGGGTTGACTCCTTCGTAAGGTGCAGTCTATTGAAATGCACCGCCTTGGACTTTCCTCAGGCGGGCTAGTGAATTCGATAAACGACGACATTTATTTGTTTCATCTCTTCACAATTATGAGCCTTTCCAGGATTGATGAGGCTTGGGTGACCGACCACGTCGTCTCTGCGGGTTGAAAAGCCACACTAGACCTTTAGTTTTGAACTTTCCTTCTTGCGCTCTGGCATCGTAAGCGTGCTTCATCTGGTCGATGGCAATTTCCATGTTTCTCCGGACGGTATCATTATCTCGATCCATATTTTCCTTCAAGTGGCTTACATACTCATCCCCTGGCACAGGTTTGTACCCGAGCTTCAGATCGCACGATAAATGTGATTCTTTCCCAAGCAGAATACTGGCGGGTTTTGGTCGGTCTTTTCGTGGATCGAGGAACGATATGCTAGGAGGAGCAGTGGAAGGTATTCGCCCCGGTCACGTTGCTGTGTGGATTGTTGCTATTCTGTTTTCTGAGGTTTCTGGGTACCTGAGGTCAGAGTCCGCATGCGGAGCGCGGGAAATAGGCAGAGATTTAAACGCAGCTTCTGCAGGGTTAAGCGCCGCCCACACTCCACCTTTCCGCATCCCCCTTGCTTGTGATTGACGCTTGCGTTTTCGCGTTCCACATTTCGCACCCGTTCCGGATCCATGTGAACCCCGCTTTACGGCCAGCCGTATCTAGGGTCATTGTTGATTCTCGAAAGTTCTGCTTCTCTGTAGAACGTTTCACGCCTGCTGGTCGGATTGATACGGACTATCTTGGATGTTTATGTGTACCTATACGAAATAACTTCTACGATGGCGGATTTAAGGATGAAATGTCAGCGAGAAGGTAGCAATTAACATATTTTATATTACAAGGAGTAATAATGTTCGGTAATTAATGGGTGACTAAAGGGGTACGTTAATAAAGAGAATGAGATCCACTGCCTTATAGGCTTTCATCTTTTATAAGTACTGTAATAGACACCAAGATCCATTCCCGCTGAATTGTTCACCGATCGACCAGCCCCTGATTGTGCATCTCAAGATACTATTTCCTTCCGAGAAAATTCCTCCTTACTCCCCCGCTCTGTTTCTCATCCTCCTGCTCCAGACGTACCAATGATCTTTCTCCCTCCCCCCATTTCTTGTTTCCCGCTTTCACTTTTCCACGTAACAGTTCCCCCGATCTCTCCTTCAATCTGCCTTGTGCTCCGTTTACCTTATCTTCCCCATTGGTGTCCCGACTCCCGTAAAAGGAAATAGCGAGAGCTTAAGATGTGGGAGTGGGGGGATTGGGAGTCCGGTCGTTGTTCCGACCCGCTCTTTGCCTATCGACTCCGTGAATCTCTCCCGCTATCTGACTGCTAGTGCATCTCCTGCGAAACATGCACCGGCCAGTGCACCATCACCTTCACCAACTTCACCTTTCGCTCTCGTTACACACACCTTTTCGCTACATGTGTGTGTCACCCGACGTCCATTCTCAAAAATCATCTCCTTTTTCATTTTATTTTTCTTGCCGCCTCACTCTCATGAAGCCCGAAAAGCTGTTAGCATAGTGCAGCGTCTCTCAGCAGTTTGGGGGAGGAGGAATGGTCAAGGAGGTTTGAACGTAGAGAAAAATAAATATAATTTTCTTTATTTTCGTGTCACGTGCAGGGAAACGCGTGCTCGTCTGGATTTGAAACGTTCCTACTATCCCACTCTAATTCAGTCGCAAATTAAATTCAAAATACTCCTGGGCTTGAAGGTGGAACAGGTGACACATATGCGAAAATGCTAGTTTACCGTCATGTTCAAGAGTAATTTTCGCGAAATGCTGATAAAAGAAGTAAAATATACCATGAAATTACATGGTAAATGAATATAGACACTAGCCTTTCTTAGTTTCTGAGTTGTCTTCGGTAGTAATTGTAAACATTTCAGTCAAAATGCGTTGGTTCAATAGGAATGGCGCTGCCGTCGGCTTCTTGGGATTGAAAACGCTTGAATTAAAAAATGTTTGACGACTAATCTACATACCTAATTAATGTCTTACTTTGGATTTGTCAATCGCTGAGAATTTTCAATGGTGAAAGCATTATAACACAAATGAAAATGATGAGTGATATATCTTTTGTTTTTACTCCTGCAGTCGCAATGAAACCAACCCTCCTTCAGTGGTGATATTTCGCGCCTATCGCCGCGCCAACCACGGCGATTCACGCGGGAAAGACAGCGCAGAGTGTACGCACATGCCACATTCTTTCCCCCTCTCCCTTATCCATGCTGCCCAGTAACCATTCTTCCAATGCAGGCGGGCATGTTCCTTCATTCTACAGAGACCATTTTCCTCGCCTTCGACGGCCTTTCACATTCATTCACTCCCCCAGATCCTTTCAGTGCCGAGTCCCTTAATGATGCAACTCGGATTCGCAACCCATTCATTGTTTTATCGCTACCCTTAAACCTTCCTCAGGGTGGACGATGCTCCCTTCTTATGTCGATGGTGATCTTTTTTTCGAATGGAGTAACCATCAACGAACGTAAGTATGGAGCATGCTGTTATATGGCAGTGAAGCTTGGACGATTAAGGCAGCAAAACAAAGGGGATTGGAAACATAGGAGATGGTGGCGTGTTTGGTAGAATGATGGAGGTGAAATGGAATTTGAATTAGAAAAAGATATGGCCTAGGAACTTTGCTCATACGGGACAATAATGAACACTCATTAGTCACATGAGGTTCGTTACATTCTATAACAAAAAAACCTAGTATTATAACTAAACCACCAACTGTGTACATCAGTCTCTAAAATACAGGTACTTATGTAAATCAGTATTACTATTAAACTACAAGCTATATAAATTGACATGCCTAGATGTGTGTACAAAGTATAAGATTTAAATATTTTTGGAGCTGTCATTTGAATATAGCACCACAGTTTATCCTATGACACAAAAATTATAGTCATCTAATTTTGTTTTTTTTTTACAATTTTTATTTTGTAATCTAAGGGTTATATAGATTTTCTATTTATGATGATGTCTAACAATAATTTTTAACAGATGTATCGATTTTACATTTTTAATATTATTTGGTAGTTTTCTCCACAAACTGCATAATTTTATCATAAAATAGCTGTCAAACGTTACAGCACGATGACATTGTGTGCATAGCTCTTCAGCGAAACGATTTGTTCTCTCTTGTTTGTAGCAATGGACGGAGAGAATCTCCGTTTAAGTAGTCATGCGAAGAGCAGGGAGGAAAAGGTGTTCGGTGAAAATTATATAAAGTAGAAGAGATAAACTTATTGGACACATTTTGATGCAAAACAATATCTTGAAAACAGGAACGGAAATAACAATGAATGGTAAATATACCGAGGGAGACCAAATACGAAGTGAATAACACGGAATACACGAATAAAATTATGAAAGATGTCACAATTAGTAATTACGAGGCAATAAAGCGGATAGCTGAAAAGAGAATGATGATGACAACTTATGATGATGCGGTTCGGTTACCATATGGGCGCCAATGAGCTCCTGTGCCCTCCATGTTCAACTTTACCCTCATCCACATTCTTATTGGATTGTAGCCGGAAGACATGTGTTCGTGTTTATTTTTAATCTGCCTCCATCTCCCTCTTCTTAACCTTGCATTCTTCTGCATTAATTTACAGCGAACTTTCCGTTTTACTTCGAAAGCTGTGCCAGATTTGTATCATGTGCGTGGTATTAATTTCGAGGATTTATATTAAAAAAGAGGACTTTAGGACGATGGAAGAACGTTCAAAAACTCCTTATTGCTAGCATGCAATCGAATATTGCGAAATATTGTCTCAACCAGTTGAAAATATTTGAAATTTAAGGAAAAAAAAGAGAGATATTTCGATGATTGATTTTTGGAAAAATGTTGAAAAGTATAGCTACATCTTTGTTACCCTTTGCTCCTATTTTGGCAAGCTGCTGTAGTTAAAGCGTATCCATTGTAGCCATATATTAGCCATCTTCCAATATACTGCCAATACTTCAGTACTTCCTTGGTTATACATGTCTATTTTACTTCTATAACGAAATCTATCAATGACACTGCGGAATTCCAACCAACTACTCAAAAAATCTTTCCTAACAACATTATTAGCTTCTGTTAATGAGGTAATGTTTTCATTTTAATGTGGAATCTCGAATATTCGTTTGCTTGGAGTCCTCTATTATGATGCCCCTCGTAGTATAATAAATGGACGATAATCTGCAAAGAATACTGGACAAATATTCTGTCACGGTTGGCCAAATGATTCGGGGCCAAATGAGAATTGTGGTTAGGTGTCTTGCTCTGCTTATTTATGGGTGGAGGTTTCGGCTAGCGATGACAGTTTGTGAACAAATCCGAGTTGTCATTTTGAAGCCACCAATGGTAAAAATGTTTAATAATCAGTTCTTTTAGATTAGAGGTTTCCTACCTTTAGCTGTAATTATAAGCATTAGAAGTAGTCCTTTACCCACTGACGGTGTTATTACATTCACCGTAGAGCTTTTTATTTATACGAGCTTAGTTACTCCCTAAGGTTTACGACGTAAACTTCCGAATAATTTCCATTTTTAATAAAAAAACTTTGTACTTTTCCACACTTTATTTCACAACTGCGACCGGTTTCACCATAATATGGCATCTTCTGGCACATTCTGAAGCTTAGGTCATACAATATATACCCAGAGAAAGTTAAAAATGGTGGGGGTTTGAAATGGGGGAGAGAGGAGCAGGGCGATTGGGGCATGGCAGAGTGAGAAGGGGTAGAGGAAAAAACGAGAGTAAAGGAAGGAAAGTGAATCGGGGGAAGAAAGTGGGAGGAGTAGAAGGTCACCAAGTTACACTGTTTTCTATTTTTTAAAAAAGGAAGATTGGTTAAAGCCCCAGCCCAAACATCTGTGACTGAAGGGCAAGGAAAGTAGGCTAAAATATGCCGAAACAATGGTTCAAAAGTAAAAAGTTTTTTTATTAAAAATGGATTACTATCACTTCCACGAAGTCAAGCCTGAAACAATTAAATTTTTCCGAATAATTGTTAGAAGATACCTGTCCCTCTAATTTGCTCGGTTGAATTACATCCATCGTTGATCAATGCGAAATGTCATCCACAGTGAACACTAATTTAAGGAATTTTGTCAACCAATGGATCATATTTTTATCCTGAGTAAATGCAATAATTTTATTAGTGCTTTCAACCGATCGGTTTATCGTTCAAATGCTTCAATCCAAAAATAGATCACTCTAAACACATGTCTAGTTTATCTTTCACTATCCTTAATTTTATTCAATGAAAACGTATTGGCTGTATTTTCTGGTACGGGAAGCAATGAGTTGAAACGATTCGAAAACGTCTCGTTATTTTTTGTATGTGAACTCTCAAAATGCCTGAAGCTGGGAACTACATGATATATTTCACGAATATATAAATAAGTTAAATATTCGCGAACTTTTGTCTGGCATAACCAAATGTATATTTGCTCCTAATGCGCACTCTATCATCAATACATTTTCCGAAATCTTTAATGACTGAGGCTTTAATTTAGATGTACTATCTTCTACACTGATTGTATCTGCTTGTATTTTACAATGCTTCCCTAACTTACAATCCTATGGTATAATTTCTTTCAGCTTATGGTAGCGAATTGAACCAGTACCTACTTATATTCTCGCAATATTATCTACCGTTTAAGGAATTCTTTCACGTAATGACGTCCAGAGGATCAAAACTTTGCAGAATGATGGAGTTCACCTTTTCAAACCCGCTTACGTCTGCTGCGGTAGACTCATCCGTTATGTTTTAATGTGGTGCATACAAAATTTCTTTCGTACAATCATTTGTCTTATTCCCTGCGCATGCTGACTCTCATTTTAATAGCGTACGGACCGTCAACATATATTTCTGTTTCTGAAAGATTTGGAGACGACTCCGCATTTTAAATTCTTCCGGCAAATCGGCTTCTCTGCGGAGAGAGCGATGTAAAACATGCTGGCGCCCATCGTCACTCACCTGTCAGGAGACATCTCATACGGTATTTTGAAGTGACGAGTGACACTGGCGCTTGCGTAGCCAGCGGTGGCCAGCCACTCAAATCAATTGCACGAGAGCTGTGTGTCATTTTGCAGAATGACAGCATCCACTGTACTCACGATCGTGCTCAGAATCTCCTGAGTTCTCTTGTGTTCTGATATAGGCTAAATATAATAACGGAAATGGCCGACAGTTTCCATGAGTTCAGCCTAAGTATTTGTGGATGTTCAAGAGAGGTGTTGATGCTATTACCAACCGAGAACGAACTTTTTATTTCCTTTGACTCCATATCTGCATACAAATCAGCGTTAATTTGAGTGACACGCGCTGCCATAAATGGTTATCTTCTCTGTGGCTACAAGGTTTTGCAGAATCTGCTAATTTTTGCGTTGAAATTTCAATTTCATATTTTGCCGCCATAGAGCCGAAAAAAAGGCGAAAGAGCTGTTCATTTTGCGTTACGTTAGGCCAGTAATAACTGGTGTGTCCTTCTCATAAACAAAGGTGCTCATTTATATCTTTATAAGTTGTACGTTATAATTTTATGAAAAGGATGTAACGACGTAGAATGTATATGAGCCTTGATATCTAATCATCGTAAGGTTTTCCAAGCGCTCTCGATTTTAAGTGGTGGTATGAAAATGATATTATCACCTCTAATTCACCGTTAGCTGATTGAATAAGTTGTTCATAGCACAGTAATACGTAGATAGTCCGAGGTAATGTGAAGGTAAGTCACATAGTACATATAATAACTAATTTGATTTGTCTGATAATTCGCGAACATTAATTTATAAGTGAATATGCAATGCCATCCTTTGCCAAAGAGCGACATACATACTTATATTTCTATCAATAGTTTTGAAAATAACTTCTTCTAAAACCTATTAATTAACTTCAAAAGTTATTAATTTCATGATGAAGGATAAGGCTCCATGAATATGAGAAAATCAATCAATATCAAACCGAATAATGTGAAACATGGACTAATTGTGTAGTATACTCGAGACCTAATAATGTACTGCGGAATCTGTTGTCAGATATGCTTCTAAACAGTTCGCGTTTTGCTGTATTTAACGATGATCAGAACGAAAATAAGAAGGGGCCCTGCTACCCTTATAGAATTCTCTACTATATTTTTGAAATCAATGTTCACCTATGTGTGAATTAATTGACAATAGATATCAGCCGTGTATATGGAGTTGCGCATACACTACTTACATATGTGTCTGACTCAGCAGGAGCAATGTTTAGGAGGTACTGAAAGACTGCTTTCTTCGGGTGCCTTTCGACCTCGAAGAGATAATAATCCTGTGTGGTATGAATGCTGTCTCCGTTCAAAGTGTACGTATTCGTCAGTAGGCGATGTCAATTTACTAAAAAGAGAAACGCCCGCGGTGCACCCGAAGAAAGCAGTCTTTCAGTACCTCCTAAACATTTACCCCATGTGACAAAATACGTAATGTTTTCCGCGATTTCTCCAAAATATAATACATGGAGGCTCTTTTTAATGTTTGTATCTCTACAATCTCCATAGCGGAGTGGATGCGGCTACAATCCATTCCACACACTTGCCGCGCCACCTTATTCCCCGTTGCAGGCGGGTTTGACTAGACTCGACCGCGTGATCGAGAAACCGATGTGAAATTCGGCGTCGCAAACGGTCGCAGCATAACTCATCGTATTCGCACTGTGGAAGCTTTGTAGAGTTTTCCCATATGAGTTACTTCGCGATGCTCGGCGATGCAAATAACTATTTCCCTACATATATTAAAAAAATTACCAAAAATGAGGTTCCGTCATTTTGTTTTATATATTTGATAAATAATGACAAAAAAGTAAGTAGACTACATTAACACAAAGATAAAAAACTGTTTCATCTGACTGCATCACTTTTTTATTGCAATTACTTACCCATAAATGCTTAGAAAGGGCTTGATTTTGAAGATTTAGTGAGAAAATTGAGTGTAGACAATTTTTGCAAAATTTGTGCAACTTTGACCTCATGCAAATTGTTAATTGTTAAGTACTAAGGAAAATGCTTTGCGTCATCGCATGCACAGGTCTTTAGATAATATTTATGCAAATTTTCAGCTTCCTGGCTTGAAAAAATAACTTTTTGACTTTTGGCCAGCTTTTTTTGATTTCAGTCCTCTGTGCATCGGTGCGAATGGCAACGGAAAGGAGTCCAGAGGATAACTTGCGGTGGAGGCGCTGCGCCGTGCCACCTGCGTGGGGGCTTATTATGCCGGGGAATCCGAATGGGGTGGAGGGGCAAGTAAGGGACGGAATGCGACATTTGCATTCAGCTGGACACACTACCGTTCGTGGCCTTTTCTAATTAATTTACCCGTAAAATGCTGCTCTTCGATTTTTTTACCCGGAAAGCATCTCGGCAACGAATATCTTGTGTGTTGGCTCCGTTATCTGCCATCGGATCAGCTTCGTATGCCAAATAACTATCACGTTTTCCGATGGCAAGGAAGCTATTATAAAAGAGGAAACAAATAATTTGCAAATGACTTCTCGAAACGCGATCTTTTCTACCTTATATCTCATTCGAAGTAAATGCCAGAGCAGACCTGGTCGGTGAAGATGACTATTTATTTATTTTATTTAGCCTCTCTACTCCACTGATTCATCTCATTGTTATTTCTGGTTTTACTCTTTATCAAATTTTTGATACCTAAGGAGTTGCATCATCAATATTTCATGAATATATTCTAGGTAACTTTAGCCTGGCCAAAGATGTCAGTTCGATAGAATACATGATGAGTCTGAATATGTGTTGTACCCTAAGTCCGCACGTCCATCTATGTATGAAAATGTTTTTTTTAATGGAATATCTATCGACAGTTTACAAGGTACATACAATTGAAGATTTTCTACGCCTTAACTGTTCAAGTGATGTATGATAGCCAATATAGAATTATTATTTAAGAATCACCAAGAAAATCAGTTATAAGTGGTGTGAGAAGTAAATATTTTGAAATGAGAGATGGATCTTTTGAAGGGTAACTATTTTTCCCTGTTTTTGAAAATATTAATCAAGTTGCTTGTAGCAATATGTATAAGGTAAATGGTATGGGATTTCAGTTCTGTTCCATATGAACTTGCATGACAGCTATTACATCAAGTGATAGTACTCAAGTTAGAATCGAATGTACTCAAGTTAGAATAAAAGTATTACTATGGAATTCCAGATTTTATTCATTGACTTTCATTACATATTGAGGTGAAACAAAGAAGGCACATTAAAATAAGTAATAACTAGTTTCAACATTAGCTTTTAGGTTTTCAAATACCTTAGGAGTTCTCTGCTCATCTGATGCTTTGTATTTGGGAAATGTAACGTTTGATGATCCTTTTGCCCTGGTGAGAACGAAGATTTCTCACCAGTTTACGCCCCTAAATTCACATACTACGCTGCGAGCCGCCGCATAGGCGTATGGCAAGGGGTGTTTCTCGTAAGTGTAATTTTACCTCATTCTGATAACAGATTTTTATGTTAATTGAAGAAAAGATTGTTAGGGAGTCCGAAGTTCGAGAACTATCAGAGAAAAACTCAGTCTATTTTGTCTACAGAGGTAAGAGGGAGTTGAAGACTCACGTGCCAACGGTTATCTGACCATCAGCATTTCACCAACTAGATTGCTTTGCGGGTCTTTATTCTCTCCCTCAGTATATTCCTCGACTCTCTCTCCTTTAAGAAAATTAATTTTTTTGTAAAATTATAAAAGATACATTGAAGTAATGGCTCGATGAATTTCTTAGGATTTCTGGAAGTTAAATTCGTAATTTTAACTTTTTCTATGCTTGCGGTGGGAATCAAAACACTTCGTCCCATATTCATGATTGACACAGCTTAGTACTTTTCTATAGTAGGTAGGATTTAGTATATTGGGTGCGTCGACAGCTACGGTCATCTCGCACCACGCACGATCCTATTTTTCAAGCGTTTCATAAAACAATCGATATGAAGCTACATGGTATTATTCGTTTACCGCTAACTTTTCTATAATATTGTAGAAAATTACTAAGCTGTGTCAATCATGAGTACTAGTAACTTCTACGAAGTGAAGTCTGTAACAGTCAAGTAACTTCGTTCCATTACCGCATTTTACTGATGGGAAGGTTATTGCGCGGTTTCTATTGCTCTCCTCAGTTTGTCCACATTTTTCATGCGGCAAAAATATCTGGTCTTTCCCCGCGTTCCTGGGCCTCAGCATTGCGTCCGTTCAGTGGCGCTTTCCTCGTGGAAGCGGCGGAATCTGAAGTAGGTTGGTTGGTTACTTGTCACCGAGGTAATATGCGCCGTAAAGGTTTTTGGTGGGTAGGCTAGTCAGGTATGGATAATTGGGGAATGGAGGAAGGGTGTTGAGAAACCCGGCATCCACGCTAACCTACGATTAACAAAAGGTGCCAAGGGGCCCATAGTTTAACATCCAACTTACGGAGAACTACCCTGGAAGTGCTCTCCACATAGCAACCAAACAAGTTTCGGGATTTTCACTGACAAATATCCGCCACCACTGGGACTCTAATTTTACATTACATTAATTAATATAAGTTAATTGCATTAAAATATTTTTATATATGGGGAAAGAATGCTGAGGCATTATCGACCAGTTAAATTGTGTTCCATTTGTGCACAAGCACTTGGCGAGTGGACGTGGAAACGAGACAAAATATCAGGCACTGCTGAAATATAATTCCTCCCTTATCGATAATATTTCAGACGAGGAAAAGAGAAGGGATTCTATGCGCATACAATGCTGAAATTCTTTGTGCACGTGAAATTTACTGTTTTAGGCTTCTCTTAGTAGAAATTATTAGTATTCATTACTGAACTAAAATACTTGTACTTTTCGACAAATATGCAGACAAGGACAAGCGTTTTATTTCTATTATAAATCTTTACCCACATTTTTCAACGCTGTTTCCCATGAAAGGTTTCAACATGTGCGGTAGTCTGTCACTTCAGGCTCTTAATGCTCATTTTATTGACTTATTGCTTTTGCTTACTTGGGTAGGCTACCAACGACTGAGGTCATTTGCGCCATCAAGGCAACCAGGACGGTAAGGGAAGAATTCTTTGGGGAATGGAGGAAGGGTGGCGAGAATCAGGAGTCATCCTATGCTTATGTTGACGAAAGGCGCTAAGGAGTCTACAATGAACGTCCCATGGGCCCTTGAAGTCTTCTCTGCATAGCACTCAGGTAAGGATCGGGAATATTCTAAAAAATCTCTGCCACTGTCGGGATGTGAACCTGGACCGTCGGGATTATAAGCCAGTAATCTAACTACACCATTTCAATCCTATCTCCTGATAAGAGTGATTAACCATGGTCTCTGAGACGTAGTCTTTGATTTTAGTGAATATTTCATCCTTAAGAACACTAGTGACCTAATTCTCTGTCAGAGTACCTTCATATCGAATCTGGCTCTCAAACTCCACATACCTTCGCAGCATGTTTGGCTTTTGCTGCGTTAACCTATGATTTATCGTACAAATATAACCTATATTTTATTTCTCGTTAAAAAAAACTTCAAAAGAAATGTTGGAAGTTGATGCTTTGACCATTGGTACTCCTTTATTTATTTCTTCTTCCCTAATTACGAGTCATATTCCATTAAAACAACTAGGTCTTCATACAAGCTGTGCATTACCATAAGACTCTCTCATGCATTTCAGAGTTTGTGGTGAGTAAGGCCCAAAGTTCCATTGCTATGCAATGGGTCGATCGTTCCTCTTCTTGCAACTTAAATTGCCTTTCATATCCTTAGCGTTAGTTATTTCCTTTCAGTTTTTGAACCCATATTTATTTTCCTAAATCTATTGATAAGTGAATCCTTTTTAAGGTACTCGGTCATAGATGTAGTCATTTCCTACATTGAACATTTTTACACAATTCGTAATTGCCACCAACCAAGTGATGTTTCTTCTATGTTGATGCAAACCAAGTGATCAGTCTATAGGAATTTATTTTGGTAAGAACAGTCTCCAGATACTAAAGACTCTACAGAAATCGAAGTTAGGGGCAAACTGATGTGCCAAAAAAGCTTAATTTACCGAGAATAGGTCGAGACATTGTTAGATGAGGGTATTTGGCCTTTCAAGAGTTTACAAGAAGAAGTTTACTAGAGAATTGGGTTGACAGAAGAGTGAATTCACAACGATACTCAATCTACGGAAACACTTTACTAAATATTGTACTTCTGAGCCTTTGGCACCAATGTTTGCCGTAATATAGCTCAATGCTGCCGGTTTTGAATCAGTTGAATGGGTCGTGGTGAGATTATTTTTCAGTCAGCATCAATTATCGTTGAGACACTTAGATAATTAAGCTGGGGTAAATTCATAAATGATCCATTTCGTCCAAATCGTCTGGACTTTGAGATTCAACTAGGCATTAGTTTATTAAGAGTAGGAAAAAATATTTGATGTATAAAAATATATAATGATAGTAAAGTTTTTCTAACGGTAGTAAAAAAAACGCACGGACACAATGAGTGACTGGTAAATTTTGACTTTGCTCAACCATTTTCGTTGAGGCAGCGAATAGAGTTTAATTTAAGAAGAGTTCGGATATAATCTAATGCTAGGAGAATGAATCAAATAACGCCATTCGGGTATTCCCCTTCCTTAAAGGAAATACTGTTCGAATGATCACTCATTTTTCAGGCAACTGGGCATAGCCTCCCTGTAGCCGTCGATTCCTGAAGTGAGCTCAGCAAACTATCCGTCAATCTATTTTCGTGTTGCCATTTATTTACTCTCCTTCCTATCCACCCTCGCTCTTCGTCGACTCCACGACCATTCCATTCCATGACTCCCCATCCCATTCCCTCAAATCTCCCCCTGGCGCCATTGTTACTATGACAACCTGGGCTGGGGAAGACTCCTCCTTCTCGTATCTGGGGAGATACAAATAAAAACGTTTCCTTCGGCCTTCATTGATATTCCAATAGGAGATCGTTAATCATCCGCGTGGCATGGCATGAGAACTGAAGGAAAAGTTGGTGAGGATATCCCTCGTATTATTTTTTTCCAAAAAAAAGGAACGCACTTGAGTGGCGGCACAAGGAACGTTTGTGGAGTGAGGTTAAGGGAAACTTCGTGTTATGGGGAAGAAGGGTTGTTCCTTCGATGGGTGTGCTTCAAAAAACGCTCATTTTTTACACGACTGCAGGACCTTGGCCCCGTCCAATGTTGCCGCTGCCCTCATACCCCTCCTCTTTCCTCGTCTCCTCCCAACTCCCTTTCATTTCCCATCTCCCCTTCGACTCTTTCTCCCTCGAGTTATTTTTTCCCCGTTCTCTCCACCTTCCGAGTTTCTCTCTCTCTCTCACACACAGACACCTCTTATATGCTTCCCCGTCTTATCTTCGCTTTGCGTTACGCTTTTGTCCTCAGTCCTCCTCCTCCCCCACCCCACATACCAACTCATTTTCTTCACCACGCAGGGATATAGTCGAAGGAATAAAGGTTATATCCTTTTCAATAGTTGACGAGTCGTTCAGTAAATAATTTTTCGCATTCCACTGTGAAAAAGTGCGCCGAGTCTAGATTGAGATGGAGATTTTATTAAACTTTTGACCGAAACAGGGTAAAATAATTTGTAAGGTTCATGCGTCAAGATCAGGACTCGAACCCGGATCCCTCGATATAGCCCTGAGTGCTTTAACTAGTTAAGCTACCCAGGGATTTTTACGGACTCTAAAGGAAGATGTTCCTAGCGATATCGAGAGATCCGGATTCGAGCCCCGGTAAAGACAAATGATTTTTCCTCTGTGGAATTTCGCACTCATGTGCACTTGCGGGTGACTCTGTAAAGGTAATACCTTGACTAAGTCCTGGTATCCTCAAAGATTTGCCAAAATGTTCCCCTTTCTTTGGCGTACGTTATGAAATAACACGATCCAGGGTCTTCTATATTTTTTTCTGAGCCATCAGTGAACTTCGGTTGTGGATTACGTTATTTATTTTTAAAAACTCCGATTCTTTTCGATTTCCTATCTTACATATACCTATGAAGCAAGTATCATTAATTCTGCATGGTGCAATGCAGGGTCTCTAGAATCAGTGAGGCAACACGCCATGTCACATTGGTAACATGAGAATGACGTCGCAAATACGGTTATCACAAGTATTGTCGATATTTATATCTGCTGCACTGTGCAGTTTGTACGTTTTCCATTCCCGCAAGACTAGTGATAAAATTGTATTGAAAAAGTAGGCCCTACGTTGGTGTCGAAGACAGCAGAGTATTCACCTGCTAGCTCAAAAGATCGCTGGTTCAAATGCCGCCTGATTCAGTTTTTCGCCACCGATAGCTGTTTGTGTGGTGGTTTGAAGTTTTGCATCGTCCACTTATGGGATATTTTTTAATCAATATCGGTATTAAAAAAATATGCCATTTCGTGATTTCATGGACTCTTTTTGCGTGAATGGATTGCCGGAGAAAATGAGATTCAAAGCTTGATGGTTGAAGTTGAGTAAGATTGTGAATTTTAAGATTTCTGGATTTTTTATAACGAGGAAATTTTTTACTACTCAAGGAATCATCAGATGCGACCTTCTATAAAAAAATGGGGGAAATAATCCATCTAAGTATTCTATTTTTTGTGTCAGCTCAGAGTTACTAAAGTGTATTTGACACTTTTCCGTCAAGGTTAATTTTATATATTCGTATTTAAATTTTCATTTTAAAACAACTGTAGGCTCTTCTTTTGTTTGACTTTAAATAATTCTTCGTGCGAGGGCTCCGAGTTCCTCAAAAGATATCATATTATGATGTCTTATTCTTCTCTTGATGTTCCCTTTAGTTATGAATTTTATCAACTATGACTTTCTCTCTGTGATTAAACATGTTTGTAATCCAGAATTTTTGCTGCTATGTATCGCCATTTTCCTTTTTTATGGCACCCATTGTAAGCCACTGAACGAGAGGTGAAGCTTTAGCATCCGCATCTGCTGTCGACTCCAATATGTCTTCGTGGAGAGGTTTGCGTCACACTCGTTCTCGCTGCCGATACGTATGCACGAGGCATCCGGTGAGGATAATCTTGGGTTACGTATTGGAATGAAAGTGGTATGACAGGAGCCGCAGATGAGAAGGTAATGAATGGGAAAAATATTCCAATGCCTAACATACCCATTCACATCTCGAATAGTTTAAAGCTAGGTTTAACATTGAATGCGTTCTGGCTTGGAGCTTGTGTCACATAGATTATCGCTCTCCCTTCCTTAGAGTACCCTTAAGTGGTCGTCACGGAATGAACCTGTCGCATAGATAACTACATATATCAAATATCTGTAATTTTGTCTAGCGTAATTGAAGTCTGATTACAGGTATTTTTGGTATGAAAACAAGAACGAAAAACTCTCAGTATTCCTTTTTTCCTACAGAAAATGCCGATAATTAAATTTCAATTATAATTAAAAAAAAGGAATAACCGGCTAAGAAAAATGAAATAACGATCTTAATCACTTTGCCCACATGCCCATGAGCAATGTCAAATGGCAACATGATTAATTATTCATCGGAAAAGAGAAAGCGGCGCTAACGCTGCAGCTGGTATAGCGCGAGCCAAAGGATTCCGTAACAAAAAGTGGTTATTTTATTCTATTTCCAATATTTTATGGTGAATATTAAAAGCGCTCCTTGCGGCATTTCATTACAAATGTAACGAATTTCGGTGCTAAGGCATTATCGCTAAAATCGATTCTTATCCCCTTTTTATCTTATTCTCATAAATATATCTAAAGAAATAACTGCTAAATACCTATTTTTTTAACAGGTTGAAGTTCATGTCAACAGAATAAATTTATTAGGTACTCATCACATAAAGGATGAAACCCATATAAAATATTATATAAGTATATTCAGTTCAAAGAATTTTGACCGAATTCAGGTTAAATAAAAAGGATCACGACTTAATACCTTTTGGCATCGAGAAACCGAAATAGGCTTTTGCTTTAAAATACGTTCAAAATTACAAAATAACGCTGCATAAATTTACGTCATCATTACTGTGGCTGAAACGCAATTTAGACTCAAGAGATTCATATTTGGGATTAAAATGTTTTTGATATTGATTTGAGCGGTAAATTACTGGTTTTAATCGCGTACATTTTAGGCTACGGGTAGTAAACCAGATTTAGAGTAACGAATTTAAATATCAACCAACACTTTTAACTTGATGGCAGTTTTATTGATTTCGATAGAGCTCTACAATTATTAACCCGTTGTGGAGTCAAATACTGGATAGGGGCAGTTACTTTTCATGTACTGCCTAATTTTCCTTTGAAAGTGTAGTCCTTAGAGGTTTATGTAAATATAGGTAAACATTTTCCGAAAGAAACTTCTTCCGGATTTGAATCCCCTTGCGCTTGGCCAGTCTCCGAAAGCCATAACTTCTGGGCCACCGCGGAGTAATATTCAATATGAAAATTTTCCGAAATTCGTTTAAATCCCCAATAAATAACCTATCAATTTGACGAGAAAAATATCTAGTTAAAAACAATCCTTTGTGAATTAGTTCCTCAGTCACTATATTGGTTCTCAGTCACTTTGCTGAGATATCTTATATCTCCCCAATAAATAACTCATCACTTTGACGAGAAAAATATCTAGTTTAAAACAATCCTTCGTGAATTAGTTCCTTAGTCATTATGTTGGTTCTCAGTCACTATGCTAGGAAAGACACGTCCCCCAGTCAATTTTCTTAATCACCAGCTGCATATTTATTCCTTCCTTACCTTTTATTATGTTTTTAGATCGTTCATGTCTATATTATATTTAGTGTGATTACGTCGTAAATTGTGTGCTAATGCCTCGTGTATGCTTAGTATAATTTTGACCATAGCCAATATTGGACGTGTTTTTATTTACACCCATTGAGGATTGTTTGTTTCGTTGTTATAATTTCCTTCCTCTCAAGTAATAGCGAAAATACTTATCACTTATTCATTAAGGGGAATTCGTACTGTATTCCTTTGATCCAGTTACATTCTCCTTTGTCTCAATCTTATGTCAGTCTTTGTTTGGTTTTTTGGTAAGGAGATCGACTAATGAGGTCATTTGCGCCGCTTAGGATATTCGGGATAAAGGTATTGTTACGATTCTTAAGAAAATGGAGGAAGGGTGGAGAAAAAATCGGCAACAACATTAGCCTTCTCGTAACGCAATTAACCTTGATTAAGGTGGTTCCGCTGAAAAATGGCATGCATGTGATTTAATTCAAACTTTGGTTAAATTTAGAAAAACATGTCCCCTATCTGATACGAACAGCAAAATATTGACTTTCTACGCTATTTTTCTTTACAAATTAAGCTTGAAATTACATGGTGTTAAACGGGATGGTGGGAGGAACGCGGGGAAAAAGTATTTTTATATCTAATTCAAATGCCATACTCACGGAGAATTTTAAAAGAAGTGAAACCGGCATATTGACTAAAATTATGATAGAGTTATCTTACTAGCTTATATTTTGAGTTATTAGATAACTACCACGATAATTGAAGTCAAATTTATGGAAATTCCATAAAAATAGGGCTGCAGTCTTAGACTATAAAAAAGTATTAATTAAAAATATATTCGTGGAACAATCTGCATATTTTTCACCTAAATTTTGGTTTTCAATAGCTAACGCACGTCATCAGCGAAAGCAGGGTTTTTAAAAACTAATTAAAGAAAAAGTTGGAATTTATTATTTGTTTTGACTCACACAGCCGAGGTGAAACCTCCTTCACATTTAGCGTTCACATTTAACGCTATAGTTAAACGTTCCATCCGATCGACAGAGTGTAAATATTGCAGTGCTCTCCACATGGCATCCGAGTAGGGAACAGGATTCCGTAAAAACTCTTGTCATTGCCGGGATTTGAACTGGGAACCTCGGGATAGGAAGCCAGTATTCATGACTACAAACCAACCCAAGACTCTGCCAAGGTGATAATGTGACAAATTTCGGCTTCAGGCAATGCAATTATGTATCAGGCCTCTACGGAAGGTAGTCGTTACATTTACTGTAGCGAAATTTCTGATCAGTACAACGAAGCACAATTTTTTTCCCAAGTTCCTCGCATATGAAATGGAGTAGAAAATTTATTCAACAAAAATATTCTAATGAAGGAGGCATAAAAACTGATTAAAAACGAAGAAAGAAATCCTTGGATTATCCGAAACAGGATCCTTAGGAAAAGACTGAAATTCTGCAAAATGTTTTTAGTATCAAACTCGTTGTTAATACTACTCAGGAGTAAAGTTTAACACTTAGTATAAAAAGGGTACCTAATCTTAATTTATTAATTAAGTGGCATAGAATAAAAATATAAGTATAAAATATAAATTTCATATAATAAATAAATATTGCAAGTAACCTACGACTAATGGTTATCTTATTTTGTCATTTCCGCCGATCTAATGAAGACAAAAATAGAGATGTATCTCGAGCAGGAAAATCCAACTTTATCCACTAATACTGTATTGATCCAATGGACGAGTCGAGCGAATACGTCACACGGTCACTTGACAATAACAAGCGAACCTTTTTGTGGGATACATTGTCTGAATACCTCGCTGCGGTACTTTGTGAGTCAATGCATTTTTACATTCATTGAGAAATAGTGCAATACTGCACGCGTCCCTACTGTGAAAGTTCATGTAAAATGCCGGGGGTAACGTTCCACAAGTAGGTATCCCGCGGGAAAAAGTATGTTTAAATTTTGGACAGTGGAAATACGTCGGATTGCTGAAAGATAATCAAATTCTATGCCTTCCTCGTTACTATTCTTTAAACGGTCTTAATTTCCCTTGTCTCCCTCTCCCGTTTCATTTCAACTCTCACTGCGTGCAGTGGTCTCCTGTTTCTCATTGCGTGGCTTCCCATCTTCCAGAAGCTTCCACCACCCATTTCCCGCTCTTCCATTCCGTCACCCAACCTTTGACGCCCATATTTCTCCACCTCGTTCCTTTCTCCGGCACCCGTGTGAGGAGCCGCGGGGCTCGCCGCGTAATGAGAGCGTCCCCTATTTAAGGCCTTCTTCAGCCGTGGGAGAGGAGAGGAGAAGGAGAAACGGAGATGGGGAAGAAAGAGAAGCATTCCCCGCCTTGTATTTTCTCTTAACATCAATGGAAATCTCTTTCTTTCAGGTATACTTCAGCCTCCTCAGAGCGCGTTTTCCTAGAATAAATATAAATACATGATTGAGTAACCCGGTTATCTAAGTATTGTGACCGAATCTGATTCATAAATGTTGAAGTCAAGACATGAAATTGCGCAATCGGTGACTTTTGCGGGGACGCGGGTTAGGTAATAATGCAGTTACATAAATTGTTTGACAATAGATGAAGGGATTGGTGCGTATTTTCAAACGAGTACTTTTATATTCAATGTCTACAAATTTAGGCCAATTTCTCTGTTTCGTTGTAATGAAGCATCAAACACGCTGAACTGGTTGGTTGGTTATTTGGAGAGGTGACCGACAACTAAGGCCATTAACGCCATGAAGGATTGGCGGGTGGGTATTTTGGAAAGAGTTTTATGAGAATAGAGGAAGGCTGGAGATAAACTCAGCGTCAGTAGTTAGATTACTCTCATCAAAAGCCGCCTAGGGGATTACAGTATAACGTCCCATCCGACGGACGGAGTACTGAAATTGAAGTGCTCTCCACTCTGCATTCTAGTAGGAATTGGAATTCCACTGAAATAAAAGAATCGCCAACGAAGAAGTCCTGCGAAGAATTGGAGAGAAAAGAAGCATAATAGTAACAGAAAAGAAGAAGAGGAAAACTTATTGAGCACATTTTGCGACGCAATAGTCTGTGGAAAACATTAATTTATTGAGGAATAAATGGGAAGAATTATTGAAGGAGACCAAGAATGGATTACATAAGACAAATTATGAAGGGCGTCAAAGTAAATAATAATGTAGGAAGGAACCGGTTGCGGCTGTTGGGAGAGCGGAGTGTTGAGCTGCTGAAAACCATTCTTTGGATTGATGACTACTAATTATGATGGACATGAAAATGCTAATTTAAATAAGTATTTTACTATAAGTTTACTATTAATTTACGAAGAAAATAAGAAGCTAAATGTACAAGAGACTGAAATGACGTTTCCGGTTTTTCAGATATTACTCTTCAAACGTGGAGAACACTATTTTTGAAACGGCCAGTAAAAGAGAAAATGCTCTTCCTTTGCATTATCAATCCCACTCTACTGTACCCGTCCTTGTATCACTACACCCTTTGTATTTCTCGTGGGACATGCAGTGCACATAATAACAATCTTTTAAGTAAGTCGAAAAAATAACTCTTGGACCACATTTCATTTAAGTGCATCTGTTTATGCGGTGGAAATCACCGTACAGGTAGCAATGAATAAAAATACAAGACTTTAAATTTTTTCTTCAGTTATAGTATTTTATGACTAGAGTTTTCGGCCTGGTATTCGAAATTTTGACGGAAGTATATTGAAATATGTTTTTTTTTCGAATGTTAGAATCGGCGTGACTCCTTGATATTTGTTAGCAACAATTATAATATTAAGGAATGAATTATTTCGCGTTTAGAAGAAAATCTTTACGCATGTAATCGAATTATTATGCAATATATGTCATGTTTCAAGGTTACGCGATGAAATAAAATAGCATTGAAGTGCCAAAAACCAAATGGGCACGATGCAATTTTGTTCGCTTTTCTCAATGGATATTACTAATGAGAACACATTTGCAATGTTTCACGCAAATATGCACTACAAAAATAGTTCCAACCACCTTAGCGTTCCATTTTCCTTCCACCATCATCCCCACTCCCTCTATAGGATTATATTCTCTCTTCTTTCCCTCCTTCAACTTTCTCATTGAAATCACCACACTTCCCCTTCTTCCTCTCTCGCGTAGCTCAAGATTCTTTAGCCCACACCCCCAATATTCCCCTATTCCTCCACCTCCTCAACCCCCGGCATATCGACGAGAGATGTGGTCGTGATGTATGAAAGCGAAGAGTCCGTTTCGCTCCACAAACCTATCAATCACACCCTTCTCTCTGCTCCCACTTTGTCTCTTCCTCTCCATCTCTTTCATCGTCCATTTTCTCTCTTCCTTTCATATTTTTTGTTTCTGAAACTTAGATCATGTGTAGCCTAGATACGCCCTCAGCTGAGCAAGAAGTTTCCACGGCAACTAAGAAGGCGGGTGACGTCAAACTAGGGAAGGCAGCCGATACGGGTAGTGATAAAGGGGTTCCGGTTTGCTGTGTTGGCTAGAGCTGTTTCGCATTTCGTAAGGATCATATGCGGTTGAGGTGTTTCGGAGGCGAGGCGAGGAGGATTCGGAAGGATCATATGCAGTCGAGGCCCCTTACTTACTAAACGATGTTTAAATGAAACTCTTAAGCTCCACTACAAGTTATGCGGCCTCAAACCAGTTGGGAAAATTATAGCATAACGAAGAACTTAGAAATTAACGAAACTTTTGATGAAAGACTTGATGCTTTCCACGCGAATTATACTGTTGAAATCTCACGCTTCCCACTGAATATGAGTTTGTTCTTGTTGGCCGACGTTTGGAAAGGAGAATTTCCTATCTTCATCAGGGCTGAATATGCCGGATTGTTAAAATCTGCTCAAAACCCAAGTAAGTATCCTGAAAAAAATGAGACTCGACCAATCACAATGGACCTGAATTGAAGGAAAGAGTATGATAACCCGAAAACTTGGTCAATCCGGCATCTTAAGCCCTGATGAAGATGGGGAAGTCTCCGTGCGAAGCGTAGGCCTCACTCGGTGGCAAGCCCGAGAAGAATTCACCGGGAAAGCTTTCGTTGAAACCCTGTGTAATTAGTCTTTCTCTGCTTCATTGTTTTCCGTGATGTCTTGCATCCTGCCCACAACGAAAAGACCAGGTCACCCCCAAAGAAAAATGGCGCTGCTTCTGGTCTCGCCGGCCCGGTCAGTTACCTTTTTTTTCGATGCGCAATTAGAAACGCTTTGCTTTCGTTCTCGCGGTCTTTGTTAGTCTTTTGCTTTATTTTCCGCTAAGGTGTGCACAGATTGATTCCACGTCCGTGGTATTTTGCTTTACTATTTTCTCGGTTGGGTTTGGAGCACTAGAACTCTAAAACCTTGAGCTTTATATTTTCCTTTTTCCGGCTCTTTAGACCAGTTTTTTGTTTTGATTTTTATTCCGCTGGATTAGGTGACCGGTCAACTAATGTAGGCCTTGAAAGGTCTGTTTCCTTAATCAAATATTTGAAGATGAACTAGTGCACACCATGTTACTACTACGTATTTTAAGCCAGTTGCGGATAAAATTAAAGTTTTATGAAGAAATTCGAAAAGCAGCTCCCACACGAACCTCCTTACCAAGATATGAAATGATTATCGGGGAAATGAAGTGTCCAAAAGCGGCTGCATCACTACTAGTGTATAAAATGTAGCTGACCTCTATACGCCAAGGATTTCTATCTGGGGAATCTCCATAAAATGCAAGTTTAATTTACTTATTTTACACTTTACGGATACTCCGTATCCGTATCTTCGTGAGTAATTAAAAATATGTAATTGATATAATGACTGTGATTGGTTGACATTTTTTGGAAAAATAATTTCACTTGTCAAAGCTGGAGTACCTATTTCCCTATTAATCCAAAAATGCGATAGTAATTTACTGGTAACACCGTTGTATTACAGCTTCTGATTCCCTAAGTGGGATTTCAATGGAGAGAAATTGGAGAATTTTAATAAATAACACACTAAAACTGAATTGCTGTGTTCATAAGATGGGATTTTAGAAATGCTTCTTTGATGGAGAACGTGAGTTATGGCAAAGAGTTTGACCCCGGCCATCGAAGCATTTTGCAAGGATTTGAGCATCTGCCTCAGTCCATCAAAGGGTAACTTATCATAATTTCGAGCGTCTTCTGTCTCACATCGCCGCTCCTCATTCGTCTGGGGCCATTATTTCCGTACTCGAGCTGCCACGACCTTCTCCAGTCTGTTGGAGAACCGGAATCTCGGTATATTTCCATCATCATCAATTGTTTTCTGTTCATCCTTCGCTTTCAAGGCTCAATGAAATCTCCACGGGGAAAAACTACTTACACCAGTTGAATTTCATGTATCTTCTCTCACTTTTCTCTGAAACAGTTACGTTATTACTATTGCTTAAATTAAGATACTTAGAAATTCCACGTGTAAGATTTAATCACGACCAGGTTTCAACAACTACCGTCAAAATTCCTAACTTATGTACCCTTTTTGGAAGGAGGAGGGCTCAGAAAAGGTGTTGGTGGTTGGGGGAAAAGAAAAGTTAAAATTTCCTGTATATTTACCTCATGACAACGCTAAGGATTTTGAAAGATGGTCGTGATTAAATCACATTTGAGGAATTTGTAGATGTTTTCATTTATCCGTGTATCCCTCCCACCAAATTACGCCGGAAACTACCTCGTATATCAACAATTTCTCTAGGCTTCACCTATCGATTTCGGATGCGAGACAGCGAATTCTTTCCTTTCACCCCTGGTTTCGCTGGAAACTGCTTACTATGACATCCTGGCTGTTAATACTTTCTTGTTAGATCGAATTAAGTAATGCTCGTTCGATACAATAGTTCTTGTTCTCCGTTCCACCTAATTTACACGTTTTCTCTTCCTCTAGTTAATGTTGCACTTGCTTATTAATTCCAGATTTTTGTCTCCATTTGTGTTTCAAACTTTCACGAGGTAATACGTTAGTTTGGGGGAGAAAAATGAATAATACTACATTGATAATCGCTTCAAGACTTGACTATCAGTCTCTGAAGGAGATAAACTGGCAGTGATGGACTTATTAGGATCCAGGCAGGGTTAATTTATTACTATTGAAGTAGCTATTTGAATACATTGTATACATTTAAGGCACGAAAGATTTATGATGTAGTAAGTTACGCACTTAAGAAATGCGGTATTTGTAGTAATTAGGACTGATGTACAATATAATTAACAATGCCGAGACATTGTCAGTATTAGTCATTCAGTCATTCAGTGACAAAATCTAAGATGAGAACTCTGGACCAGAAATTCTTGGAAGTTCCAAAGGAATAGGGTGTTAATAGCTTTTAAAGAGTGTCACGTATTTAGTGCAATGAGCAAAGCCCCAGAGCAAAAATTGTTATTCTTTTTATAATTTTCTTTGTTCCTAATTCCTCAAGAACATTCACCCCCTGTTGGTTCTCATTCGGCAAACGACCTTACGGGTTGAGGGATCGCGAAGACTAATTTTATTTTCAATCCGCTTTTCGCAAGTTCTCCTTTTTTTAATTCAAGAGGAACCCACGAGTGAACTGGAGGGGAAGAAAGGACAAGGGTGCTAATAACTGCGAGGGGTTGAATGGAAGGGAAGGAGGGTGGAGGGGAGCAGAAAAGGATGAGTGAGGGCGGAGGTCGCGGCTGGGTGAGCACCCTACCTCCCTCCCGCATCCACCTCTTCATCATCCCCCCCAACCCATCCCGGCCTTCCCCCCCCAGGCACCTCCTCACCGGTCCTCCTTTTACACAACACGCGGATTGCGGCGGCGTGTCGGCTCGACGCTTGAGAGGGTTTCAGGAGGCGCCCCTTTGAGAGAGGGATAGAGGGGCGAGTGGGAAGAAAGGAAAAAAAACAACCCATTTGACACTTTAGTCCCTTTTATTCTTCCCGCCCTTGCACACACCTCTCCTCATCTCATCGTCCATTACCACCTTTCACAACTCCTTCTTCCACCCACTCTCCCCCTCCATTCTCCTCCTCCTCTTCACACCACTGTCTGTGAGAGGAATAAATAAAAATTACGCCCACTATTGGGTCGTTTTCGACTTGGTGAGACCGCTCCCTTCCATGATGTCACGGAAGCGATCCGGCAGGAGGGTCCCTATTGAAGAAATTCAAGAAGAGAGCAATTGACAAATAAATTTAAATTAAAGATTAATCGAAATTGTAAAAAAGCAGGGGAATTTTGACTCCTATTTATGCGTTTCGGTCATCCAGGTGACCACCGACAGGGAGGCTGTTTGCGAGATTTAAAGCCTCCCTGTCGATGGTCACCTGGATGAACGAAATGTATGCATATAAGTAAACATTTCTCTGCTTTTTTTTGCCCTCTGACGATTCTGGTGGTCCGTATGTCCATGCGATCCCGAAAAGCCATTGGCTTGTCGTTAGGTTTCGCAGGGGCCGAACCACCAGAACTTGAAAGAAACACCCATGCCCTGGGCATGCAAAAACCGACCAAGGCGGGACTCGAACCCGCGACCCTCGGATTAGCAGGCGAGGACTATACCCCACCGCCACCGGGGCCGGCTTTTATTGGCAATATGGATTGATCTTTAGTTTAAAATTATTCAGGAAAATATCCATTTTCACATCATGGATTGTTATGCGAACGTAATCATTTTCTGTTCCGAATAAATTGTGATTCCTGCAAAAACCAAAGTAGTTGCGAATCCTCACAAATGATGAGGCATGCAGTCACGCGCATGATTGTAAGATATCACGCCAATTAGTTAAATCTTATCGTAACAAATCATACGAATTGACCAGGATACAGGATATCTTTACCTAGCAATCGCTGGTAAGGTGTGAGAGCCATTTTAACCGATTATTCTTTATTCAGACGAGTTTAAAAGGTAGTTTATGCGAATAACATGTTCCCACCTTCATCTACCCTATAGATCCTGTAATCAATTTATTTCATAAAGTTGGTAGCTCCACGATTTTATATGAGTCATAGGATGACAGATGAGTGCTATTCTCGATTATTTAACATTTTTTCTGTAAGTAGACTAATTAGAAAGGGATGCAACTCCAATAACGCTTCACCCCTTTCATTCTTCTCTCCCTGAACATTTTCTCATCTCATCGTCCGATACCACCTTTTGCAACTCTTTCCACCACTCCTCTCTTTCCTTTTCCTTCAAGAATCTTCCCTCTCCACACCACTCCCTTCATAAAGAAAATGAACAAAAGAGCACTCTATTTCGACGAAGTGAGACGGGTTCCTCCTCCAAACGATGGCATCATGGCAGCGAACACGCTTGCTTGCTAGAGGATGCTTGTCCAAACTCATATTCATTTCCGTGTCACAAATTATTATTATGAATTCAAATCATATGATCACAACCATTCAGGTAGGTAGACAGGGTATGACGTCATCAAACTGTAACCTGACATCCGAAATATCCACCATATTGCTTACCCCTGTTTTTCATTGATTTCCTTTGGATAGCACGGAGGAATGGACGCATTAGCGGATATTAAGCAGGAATGCCTACCTTCTGTTGAAAATTTAAGATTGAAAAACTCTTGAAACATATATAAATTACTTGGAGCTATTGATATTCTTCTTCTACTATCTTTCCGGGATTAGGCACCCTTGTCTGTCCGGTCTCCCCAGCGTAACCTTTGTCTTCCAACACTTCTTCTACCCAGGGGCTTATATTCCATTGCATTCTTTGGTATTATTTCTGTGGAAATATGTATGACCTGTTCTTTCCCCTTTTCTTTATAATGTTTTCTTTATAATTGCCTGTCTATCACTGAAAGTACGTTTAGTTCTTTTCTTATGTCACAGTTCCTTACTTGGTCTAATTTTGTGTCTTTGACGGATCTGAGAAATTTCATTTCTGACGTTTAGATTTTCCTCCATTCTCTTTGCCTTGGCGCCCATGATTCGGACTCATACAATAGTGTAGGTACTGCCATCACGTGTAGAATTTTACCTGTGGTTTCCTTCGTGGTTTTTCCTTTCATAGTTCTTCTAATGGTAGCGCATATTCTTTGATAGCTATTTACTTTGTTAGTTATATCTTTATCTTATTCATGTGTTATGTTACAAAATATTTAGAATGTGATACTTGTTCCAGTATTTTGTTTATAATTATAATTTTAGTTCCTATTGGGTCCTTTCCCAGGAATGCCATGGTTTTGGTTTTTAGTATGGACATTTTAAAGTTATATTTTAGACTTAGAAGTTGTAGTATGTGGACAGCTAATTGTGATTTGTTTTTGTTTTCTTGGATAATACCTTGGTCATTGGCAAACAGCATGGATCTTAGGAAGTCATTTTGGCTTATTCCATTATCATTCCAGGTGGTACGCTTTCCTTCCATTCTCTCACTAAATCGTCTATATAGACATTGAAAAGTGTTGGAGATAAAAGACATCCTTGTCTCACTCCTTTGTTAGTTTTTAATTTCTTGAGTCATTTTTTTCCGATGCCAGTGTCGATTATAATTTTGGTATCCCTATACAAATGCTGAAAAGTTTTTACCAAGTGCCCGGAGTATCCTCTCCTGTGCATCGTAGACCAAAGTTTTTCTCTAGCTACATTTTCTAAAGCCTTCCCGAAGTTGTTAGTAATATATAGAAGTAGCTATTGATTATGCTCGATTTTAATATGGATTTTTCACTGGGAATATGAATTGTATCTAATTTAAATAAATTAATTAACACCTATGTATAAATAATGCACTTTCAATGAGTAAATTCATGCTGATTTCAAGTGAGTAATTTATAGAAAACATCGTAAAATTGCAAAATTAATGCGTTAGGGGGAATTAAAGGTAAATCAGGGGGAACAAAGATGGCGTACAATCCACGCCCACGTTAAAGCTTCAAACATTGGCCACCATATCAAGCGCCCTCTCCATCTACCTCAACGGCTACCACTGTTGACCATTCCGAATTCAATAAGATTCCTTTCCCTTCATTTGGGGGTGATCATCCTATTCTTTCCGAGTGTTGTTGCTCCATGGAGGAAAACGTCTTGAGTCAACGCGTATACACATATACTCATCAATGTGTTTATAGTCTGCTCCGCACGAATCGGTGCTTCAGATCAGGAGGAAGTGTATTTGGATGGAAGTGGTGGTTAGGTGGAAGATGGAAGTTAGGTGGGTGGGAAGAGTGTAGCCCGGTCCATGCTTTGGTACACTTTTAACGGAAGACATTAAGGGGACCAAGGATTAGCGCCCCATTCAACGGATGGAATACTGTGTTTAGGAGCTCTCCTCAGAACACCCAAGTAGGAATCGGATCACGCCTAAAATTTTCCGCCAACATCGGGGAATCAAACCCAGGATCTCTTGCGTTAGGAGCCAAAACTCACGCCACCGAGCTAATCCGATCCCAAAAATTGTTATTAGGGGTAAATATGAGTGATATAATAGGATTGTGTTATTCGCTTTATGCAATTGTACACCTGAAGAAAGGAAAAACAACCCCATTAACACTTAGGCTCGGTTTGCCTGGTTAAAGTTAACCTCAAGATGAATTAGCCTTCCTTTAACTTAACATGATGTTGATTAAGAGTTTGGGTTTGGCATGTAACATCAGGCTGTCGGTTCGTTGACGTGAGGATTATCGGTGGGAGCATCAATTTTCATGCCGAGAAAATATTTAACCCAGAGGTTATAAAACCGGACCTTAGTCTCTATTTTTTCCTTCACGCACCTCGTCTCATCGTCCATTACCTCTCTTCACAACTTCTTCCACCCACTTACCACCTCTTCTGAGCATCTTTCCTCTCCCTAATCCGCATCTCTAAATATACAATCTCTAAAAATACATTGGAACCATCTATTGCATCGTTTTCGACGAGGCGATACGGGCCCCTACTCCCAATGATGGGGTCACGGAAGCAAACTCGCTTGCCTACTGGAGGTACTTTTTTTTCGTGTGTTCTGGGTCGGTTTCAATGTTGTCAATATTTTCCAACCGGTCAATTAATCCGCTGAATAACTCATCTATCACTACTCTCATGTCAGCTTCGTGTCCAGTAGTCGGTCGCCGTAGCCAGATCGGTTACGCGATGAACTAGTAACCCAATGATTGAGCGTTCGGATTCCATCTCGGGCATAGATGTGGTGGTTACCTATAAGAAGGACCGTAATTTAGAATTTGGAATGAATCCTTAGCATTTGGAGAAGTAAAGCACAAGTCTACTGCTAGGTAAATGGTTTGGATTGCCTTGGTTTGAATCCAAAAAGGAGTTGGAACCTGTTAATTTTACACCATTTCAAGAGAGTCTTGTGTTGGAGGATTGAAATGATGGATGAAATGACTGTTTGAAAGAAGCAACTATTCCAATTATTCCACACTATGTTTTAGTGCAGTAAAACTCCATGCTATATTTTAATGAACTGACTAGTTTAAATCGCTTCAGCTTCATCAGAATCACCAAATCATAGTTATATAATCATCATCAGAATGAAAGGATGACTATAATGACTGATTGACTTGATGTAAAAAATTAAAAATACGTTTCTGTCGGCTTAAATAGATTTATTAACTGTTCCTTGCTCAATTTTCTGGAACACCTTCATGATGACAAAGTAATGTACCATAATGACGTTGTCAAGTTAAACCTTGCGTTACGGAAACTATCAGTGGAATAAATACTTTTTACTATATAATTTACTATGAAAAAGAGGGTAGATTTTTTTAAGTTAACTTATTATGGAAAAATACATAGGTCAATGATGTGTTGGAATCCACTACTCTAAAGTGTCCACTTAATTAACCTCTTCTCTATGCGCAAAACCAGAACGATAGATATTCTGTTTTAACCCAACCCAAATTATATAATCCTCAGCTATTACACGATTCCAAAAAATTTTTCAGACGATCGTTTCAAGTGAAATGGCATTACTTGTTTACGAATGTATAGCACCTTATCCCAACGATATTGAAGAACCCTTTTGTGTGTACAGAGTAAGATGAATACTTTGGACTCCAATTTACTCGTCGCCGATCGATCGTAAAGTTATGGATTTTAGAGTTCGGTTCCGGTGACGAGTGCACCAGATGAACTGATCGGATGCGGGAAGAAAGGAGGAGGCAATCAGAAAGGCAGAACAGGAGAAGACCATTCGTCGTACACTACTAAAATAAAGAACCAGAAGAATTATCTGCACCGACACACTTAATGGTTGTACAAGGAAAATAGGAGAATGGTCTTACGTAAAAGATCAAGGGACAAGTATGTAGATAAAATAAAGAAGAACTTGAGAAAAGAGGAGATATCGGGTCGTTGAGAATTGACTCTATATACGGTAGAAAGTAGGGATCCAACCAATCTTAGGACTGAAAGACAAATTGTAAAGAATTGAATTTATGGTTTTTGGTCGGAGTGGATAGGGACGAATAAAAGGCAGCAGTTACCAATCTTGGGGTTGGATAATAAATGAATGAATAAACCATGCATCCTGCTCACAGTAATCGAGGCCTTCTCGGAAGACAGAGCACTCTATATTTTCTTAGGAGCGAATGGGCTGTTTTTTCTTCACTTGCTAAAAATTAATCGCTTGAAATATAGCAACATACTCTTGAGTCATGACGAGAAATATTACGGAATCTTGAGATAAAAGATGCTCTCATATTATCTCGATTCTATATGCATTGGTAAAATGAGGAATGATCGTAGACTAGGTCGAAACTCGACGTCAAATGATGGAGTAGGCGGACAGGAATAACTATGGCTATGGAGATAAGGGTACCGGTTTTCATATCTTAAAAAGATATCCCAATTCGTCATTTTTGTGATCTTTTCTGCTCTTTGCTAAGACGACGCATTCCAGCCTGCGAAATTCCTGTATCTGATTTCTGTCAATGAAAACAAATTAGTTGGTAAGTTGATAAATTAGAGGAAACGGATTTCATTCAATTTCAATACGATGCTCGTTAAGGTTATTAAAGATTTTAATGAGACATGAACAATGTTTTCTTAACATACAATGCACTGCTCAGTTGGCGTTCTGGCATTTTTATGGGTGGGTTAATTCATTATATGCCACTGACAAATTTAAAATACTTTCATTCCTGACAACATATTAAAAAGGAGTGCAAGAGAAATTGACTGTCTAACAACGGGGACTTCATTTGGAAAACGCGATAATGGAGTATTTAAAATTAAATTGAGCAGCAAATTATAATTGGAAAGAAGAGAAGACTTCTAGGTTTCACATAATGTTTATATTGCCACAAATGCGAGCTGCTTAAGAAAATGATACTTCTGCAGATTCGGTGAAAGGATACAGGTTGCAGGAGTAAATAAAATCTCATTGTAAGCTAGTAAAGAATGGATTAATATACTCAGAGTTGATATGAGGAACGAATCCAAATAATAGTAATATGATAACAATTTTTTTAAAGTTCCAACTTTGAAATTTTACGAGTACATATATTGTAACCATTACATACAGTAAATATGGGTACATTTCAGTGAAATTTAGGTGCCTCAAAGGAAAAACTTGTGTTGGAGTCACTATATTTTTAACAAACTGCACGAGGCAGATGACTTAGATACTTTTTTATTTGCACAACTTTGCCTTCAAGGCATAAATTAACAATTTAATTTCTTGGGATGTTCAGCGAAAGGTATTCTATAGTTTTTAGCACATATTAATGGATAACACCTGTCCATGAAGCACCATTGTACGCTATAGATTAACATAACATCAAATGAAATTAGACAACATTTTACAGAGGTCTTCGACATGTAATTTGGTGAGAAGCCATTGTTTCAAGTTTCGTATAACTGTGCTGGAAAAGCTACTTGTAGCAAATGCATCTGGGGGGGAGCATACCAACTTTGGCCCTATGTCCTTATAAGTTTGTTTAAATGATTCACATTCGAGATTAGGGAATTACTAAATAAATTACTCAATATAAGACGGAATATTACTTATATACAAGAGAACCAGAATACAGACTATCCCAACAAGCAAGATTAGACACTATTTCATCTTTTAAACAGGTGGCATGATTTTCCTGCTGGCGCAAGCTCGTAGTGTCCGTTTTAGGTTGATTCTAAATCCTAGGTATTATCAAATAGTCAATTATCACAGGGTCACGTGGTCCTTACGCTTCTACCCCAGTTGGCGTAAAATTAAATCATACCTCGATGCATTTTAGTATTTGCCTACGTGGTTATTATTGAGGTCTTGAATTAATAGAAAAGTCCGTAGCGCATGGAAGAACTTGGGTGAGACAACTTAAGCGTTTTACTCCATAGATGACAATCGAATTTCATAGACGTTTCACCCCTAGATTGAATTTTGCGTGGGAATTGTTACTATTAGAAACTGGAGAAGGAAATTTACGTGCACGTAGGTAGCAGGTATATTTCGTTCTAAAGCAATCCATAAGGACGTTAGAATGTGTGAGAGCATTTAAGGGACAGTCATATACCTTCACATAATGGTAGGTATACCTCACGATTATATTCATAGTGAACTTGAAAGTACTTATTTTGGGTAAAGGAAGCTATTGCTATGGAAAATACATACAAAAAACGTTTTTGAAATCCAAAAATTGTTCTTCAGGGTTGCATACATAAGCTGGCTGTGACTATAACTCAGAAGTTTACACAAAACCCATGAGTGACGTAGGATTTGAGCCAACGACCTTCAGGTCAGCTGGCGAAAACTCGATTCACAGATTAGCCCAGCCGATTTAAATTAAAATGTTTACTAGTATACCTATATATGCAAAAATATTAACGTTTTTAATAAAGAATTATCCAAATTGTCAATAAAATAAGAGGAAATGAGATTTCTATGCATGCATTTCGGTTATCCAGGAAGCCATCGAGAGGGAAAAGTAAATCTTGTCATGTTTGCAAATTGGCGGAAAAGTAGTCTAAATTTGATGAAAATCTATTGTTATCGACACATTTCCACTCATACACATTCTGTAAACTGAATGGATGAAATGAATGAAAACAGAAAGAAAACAGAGTGGACTTCACGTAATTCATTGTTAAGAAACTTAGGAGACAACTCAGGAAACAACGGCATACTCTAGAATGTTAGTACCGATTGATGATCCCCTCTCTAGGTTCACTAGAAAAAAGAAGCCATGAACCATATTCACTAGGCTCCATTATACATACAGGGACCACTTCGTTGGCTACGGCGTAAGGCAGTAACGACCATGCTTTTATTCTCACTCACTCTGTTTTTCTCCATTTATGGTGCCATTAGGATTAATTATCACGCTTTTAATACGAGACTCAGCCGTTCAAAATGAGGATGAAAGATTCATGGGAAATAATATAATGGAGGTTACTATTATCCCAGCTCTGATATGCTGTCAGAGGAAATGAACGGGAGTCACTTCCAACGTTTAAGATTTTTTTTCTCCCAGGATGTGACACCATGTAATCCGATTACATATAAGGTGCTGGGCATCTGCTTGAATCTAAAATTGACTTTAGAGTAAGACAGTATTTTTAAGCATATGACTCTCTCAATTCTACTTAACATATTCAACGGCAAAGAAACGTTCTTTCGTGGAAGCTAACATTTCTCAGCTTTGTATTTCAATTGGCTTCACTCTTCATTTCTTGAATAGTGAAAAAGATTTTCCCTTCAAGGTGATTCTTTTTAATGGCTTTCCCTTTCTGTTTCTTTTTTGTTAAATAAGGCCGTATTCCTGATAGTTATAATTTCCTGGACGTGTCTAAGTTTAATGCCCTTTCACCATTGTCGGAATTCTCGAAGGCAAGTTATCACATTTGAACGACAGGAGAAGATGATGAATGTTAGAGTCTGAAAGTGGATGAAATAAGCTAACTCCGCTGTCTGTTCCTTAGTATGTGTAGTCTCCATTCTTGGAATAACTCTAGACTTCGTGGGTTTGCTGTGATCTAATCTGAATATTAATTCCGATGTTCGGTTCCCGAGTTCATTAATTATTCCTAAAACACATATGGTAATGATGTCATCGCATTCATAAAAATCGAGGAAGAATGAATTCCGAGAAATCTCCAACTGGTTCGCGTTCGTTTATAATTTTTCATTTTTTTTTGCTGTTCGAGCAATCCAGTTGAGTAACGGTTTACTTCCAGTGCTTAATGTTTCATGATACAGTAGATATGAAGGTTTTCTTTCTATATGGGAACCCGGCTGATATTAGAACGTTGCCTTCAAAGGGATACGTACATTTTTCGCCGCTCTCAGCCGAGAGAGAGAGATTAATGACTTTACGGAAGCAGAAGTTAATAGTTTTGCGATTCACGGGAGAGAGGACACGGGATGGGAAGCGAAGGAGAAGATAGGAATCGAGAATATGAACCAACACAGCAAAAAATAAAAATAAAAATCGGAGAATGAAATGGAGATTGTGAAGAAAAAGAATGGGTAAGGGAGGGAAGTACACATTTTTTTGAGGACGGAAGGAGGGATGGGAGATGAAGTGAGAAGGGCTGAAAATTCCCCAGGTAACGTACAAGGCGAAAGAGGAGAGGATTAGGAAAGAGCATTGATTAAAGAAGAGAGTAGAAGGCGTGTTGACGCACGAGTGTAAGCCCTTTTTTGCCAATAATCATACACCTAACATGGCTATCTTTTGCTCTTTTATGAATAATGCAGTGCTTTTTAAAAACCTATTTCCAGTTTGCATTTTTACAAATGAATCAGTACTGTGCCGCGACTGTTACGATACTTATAGCAACGTTTTCAGCTAATGAACAACTGATCCTTTCAATATGGCCGATTGTGCAATTTAACAGCTTAAATATTCTCCTTTGCTATCGCGCTGTACGGTTCCGTCTATTCTCTTCTTTTATCAACGGGAAAGAGGGGAAGATTAAGGCATTTTAAAATTATAATTGGAAACTTAACTACCGTAGAAATACGTCTTGAAATAATATGACTTGATGATGTAACTTTCAAACACACCTGAACGGCAACTGGGTGATCCGAGCTCGGATCAAATTACTTTTTCATGGCGAATTTCATCCTTAAGTTAACTTAATATTGGAACTTTAGACCATTGTGGTACAAATTCCGGCCTATTTATACATGTCTGGCTCTTAACGACAGTGAAAAAAACGTTTATGTGACGAAATTCAAAGTTACTAAAATTATTTGCTTGTATGTTATAGGATTGCAGGCGACTTCGGCTGAAGTTAAACTGCTGGGCAAAACTTTTCGGTAAACACCCATGTGTTAAAATATTGGCTTCGACCTCGTGGACCGAGGCGCCATGCGCACTATCAGGATTTAATTGTTACATCATGTTCACGGTATATCGCAGGAACGCTTTGTTCCTGGAGCACCTTTAAAAATTCACTGCGGAAGAGGACGTTAGGGAAGCTCAATTGGTTATAGCATTCGGCGCGAATTCATGGAATCTATGTTCGTTCGTGAATCCTTCAGCGGGTGACTTCCGCTCAAGTTGATAACTGCTTAGCAAAAGAAGAAGCATTGATCACCATGCCTTTTTATATTTTTTTTACTTGTCAGTGAAGTAATCTTGAGAAGAGGCGAAACTGAACGAATGACTTATATCATCGAAAATAAAACAATATTTACGAAGTATTAAAAACTATCCATTATGTATTGGCATCTTCTACTGAATGGATATTTACTGATTATCTACTGAATGTATACTGAATAAGCAGTTGACCTGGTCATGTTTAGCATAATTTAATCAATGTTAGATATTCATAAATGGCCCCCGGAGGAGTAATTTTGGTGAGATACGGCCCGGAGGAGTACTATTACGTGAAATAATGCCAAAAAGTTAGTGAGCCCATGCTTTTGATGGTTGAGCATTTGAGTCAGGAAGAAATTAGAATACATTAAATATTTTTCTGTTAAACTGACTGGGAAATCAAGTTAGAGTGGTAGGTGGAGTTGCCGGAGCTTCTGGCCAGAAGATGCCTTATCAAGGTGAAACCGGTCGCCGTTTTCAATGAAGTATAGAAAAGTGCTAAGTTTAATTATTCAAAATGCATAAGGGGAGTATTTACCTTGGCTGGTTTGTAGGGACGTTCGGCTGCAGCTGGATCCTAAGTCATGCTGGGTTCTGATGTTCAATGTCAATCGGTCATGGAGAGATACGCCGGGACAGCATTGATCAAAACGATTGGGGAATACCACGCTTGCATTGGTGTAGCTTGAAAAATACTACTTTCCCTGATGGCACACATCAGCCATTGGACAACCAAAGTAAATTACTCAATGCGCAGTTATGAAGTCTCAATTCGATGATTACATTTTTTAGTAAATAGTTTAAGACCAACGAACCAAGAACCAGTTATTCCCTATTTTTACTTACATTTCTGGAGTTATTTGCCAAAAATCTCAAAATGTAAAACTGGTTGACGCTTTCTCCATGCATTTGTCCACTCTGACTGATGTTCGCCTCCCAGTAGTCCCCACCCGGAGATCCGATTGGGGGACTGTTTTGCCTCCGGAATATTTTCCCGGGAGGAATGCCATCACATCATTTGTTGGAAAGGCTGTATCTTCTAGGGAAACTAATGTGATGGTTTCCCGTCGCACTCCACATCGCAGTACTCCGGCCGATACTATGAATTTCACACTCGCCCGAAGCTGTGGCAGTTGATACCGGATCGATCTTCTTGATCTGTGCCATCAGTGCCTTCTGCTGTGACCTGCTGCCTCTGAAAATGGGGTCGGGTAGTTGTAGGTAGCATGCAGGGTTTAGAAAATTCTTGTTTTTAATAAATATTTTTTCAAAATATGGAAAATATTTGCCGTCACTTTGGTCTTGGACTCTCAGATTAAGAGTCGAACACGCCACCCCTGGGCCACCCCGATCCCCGCCTTCTTCATGGTATCTTTTAATTTCCTGCGCCTTTTTGCCTCTTGTATCAGTTTTTCACGAAAATGACATTTTTTTGAACGGAAAGTACAATTATTGTCTTTGTTTTACCAATCTTGACCCTCCAGCCATGAAATTGAGAGTTCAATATGTGAGGAAAGTATTGCGGAAGGGTAGGTTTTTGTTTACAATATAAGATTGAGGACGCGTTTTTCTATATACGTAACACAAAGAATGACATGTACTTCACTTTATGGTGAAATTTCCGTTAAGGTCGTTTCACGCAATGGTTATTACAGAACTGAAAATCCAACCAAATTCAGCATACTCAAAATCACATCGTGTGAAAGACTCAATCTTATTGGATAAAATACGCTGTAATCGATTTTTCAGTATTTAAAACAGAAATAAGTACGATACTTATTTATCATCTGTATGTTGTATCCAACTACCAATATCAGGCGAGTAGTGACTGTTAAAGAAATACCCGAGGCGGACCTTGAATCAACTAAACATTGTTTACGTCAACAAGCAGTGTGATGTCGTGTGTGGTGAGTTTTCCAGCAGTCGTAGAATGTACTCCTGAGTCAAGCAAGAAATCTTAAAAATTTATCGCTTATTGTTGGTGCAATAGTTGAAATACTTGTTTCATAAAAATATCGTAAATTATTCATTGATATTACATTATGATTGTCACTAACAAATATAAATGTCACGCCGGGTCCAATATTCGAAACAAACATATTTCTATGCAATTTCGTCTAAATTTATATCATCTAGTCATAACATGATTTATATGAGGAAAAAAATTAAAATATAATTCTTGTATAGTTTCCATTGCTGCCTGCATGGTCAGTTCCACCCCATTAGCAGTTGTACCTAAACGAAATGTGGTCCTAGAAATTATTTCAACCTACTTGAAAAATTATTTAAATGTGCACTCAATGACCCACGATTGCCGCTCCAGCCACCGTAAGGGGATGCGATAGAATTGCCCGAGACGGCCGCTTTTGAGGGACAGAGTTAGAAGGAAAGATGGTAGGAGGTGGAAGTGGGCATGTGGTGAGGTCGACGTAAGGAGATGAGACGGTGAGGAGGTAGGAGGAGGTGGCTGGAAGAGGAAGGAGTCGGATGATGATGGCTGCCCCGGGTGATTAATGGTGTTCCCTAGGAATTCTCATTCGGCAGAAGCCCGCACCAAAATAAAAAAAAAATATGAACGATGAAAAGAGAGGGTTTGTTGGTGTTGAGGTGGAGGTGGTGGCAGAGGTGGAGAGGAGAGTATGGGAGGTGGAAAAGTGAGACGAACACACGCTCACGAATGTGTTGTGCACTGAAGGAAGGGAAGAGAGGAGCGGGGGAATCACGTGATTGTGGGACGGGAGGGCAGGAGGGGTGCAAAGATGGACAGAGGGAAAGAGGGGCATGGGCGCCGGATGGAAAGGGAGGACTAGGGAGGAAAAGGCAGGGGTTGGATGAACCTTTGTGAGAAAAAAACGAGAAGAATGTGGGATGAATCCAGAAAAAAGGGTAATACTTAAAGAGGAGAGAAATTGACAAGTAAATTTATATTAAAGATTTATCCAAGTTGTCAAAAAAATCAGAGAAAATTAGACTCATGTGCATGCATTTCGGTCATCCAAGTGACCATCGACATGCATGCATGGTCTCATTTCCTCTGCTTTTATTGACTATTTAAGGTTATGGACTAGTCTTCATTAAAAGAACAGAAAAAATTAGTTATGTGTTTTCATCATCCATATGGACTTCAGTGTCATTTTATTTGTATTCTGGCTACTCACAGAAAAACGTGTCTTATGTTGGACCTGACGAACAATATCATACCTTTCCACGGCATTAATATTTGCAAATTGAACTTGAAATTACATGAAGTAAAATCCGTCAACAGGTAAATCATGGGGAATATTGCATTGTAACAGAAAACACTTTGTAAATATTTCCACACCAAATTTTATTCTACCGACCTAGGTTTCGGCAAACATTGCCATTATCAAGGTAAACTTTGCCGAAACCTAGGTCTGTAGGATAAAATTTGGTGTGGAAATATTTACAGTGTTTTCTGTTACAATGCAATCTGTGACAATTTTCCACAAACTTTCGCCTGATACTTTAAAATCCGATGGGGAATATTGTGTTAATGGATAAAAAGATTACGTATCTTTTTATCCATCAATCGAAAAACGGATCGTAATTAAGGTCTTTCTAATGGTGGAAAATTTCTCATCTTTTCATGCATAAATAATGTGCCAATCCCTCGCAATATCGCCTGAATGCTTTGAACTTGGAAAAAATAATAATTTTCTTCCAAAAATAAATGATTTTTTTTGCAAAAACAGTTACTAAGTTGCAAACATACCTTGGAAACGGAATGGTCGAATTTAGGCACCATTCAATTTTATTTTTAGAGTTATTCGTCAATTATCTCAATAATTGAAGTCAAAATGCGACAATTAAATAGAAATGGCGCTGCAGTCGTCCCCTTTGACTGAATAAATACCTTCATAAAAATATATATACCTATGTATTATCTGAGTAATCCACATATTTTCTACCTTGTTTCTGTTTTCTAATAACTAGGGCATTTCGTCAGTCAGAGCAGTATTTTTTTAAAAGAATACAAATGGAAATGGATTGTGGTTACGAAACATAAGAGTAAGCACAAGCACATAAAGAGTAAACATAAGCACATAGTAGGGTATTGTCTTAAAGGCTTTACTTACTTTGAGCCCAGGGTCAAAAGTAAAGGTAATTAAAGAACTGGAGGAAGTAGTCCAGTAATCAATTTAGTCGTTGAATTTCGGAACCACTTGCGGCATTTTACGGCATCTCATACGCCATTGCACGAGCAATGTACCCATATTGTCCCCAATTTTCTCTTGGCACTCGAGCAACGGAAAGGAGTTGGTCTACGTGTATACATTCATCACGAGTGCTTGATGGAATCGTGGATAAGAGTTCTGTTATGTGCCCAGCAGATTCGGTAGGATTGAAAATACGTAAACAAATGACTGACAATGCACGCAACCGTTCAAGGCAACGGCATTAGCAAGGCCTTGGTTCACAGTTGTCTGTTCGCAACGAGACGGACAACTTAGGCGTGAAAAGCAGAATCGGAGTTGCATTCTATGTTTACGCCTGGTAATCGCTGCCTTCGATAATCGGCTATCGCTATTCGTGAAGAAAAAGCACCCACAGTCGACTTTCGTTTTCCACTCAATAGTATCGGCGGAGGGAAAAGCCGGACTAGGTCGTCGGCTAGTTCTCGGGCGTCTCAGCTGGCACGAGTCTAACTTGGAACTCTCAGACTCTACGCGGAGTTAGCTAACAGTCTCAGTCTCGAGGAGGACAACACACTGCAGTACTTTCCTTCATCCATCCCTTCGCTAGGACCTCGCAGCTACTGCTTGCGTTGAGCATCGAATTCCGATGGCTTTCGTCCGTTCTTCGACAAGTCGTCGTCCGATGCTCTACGCCCAGGTCTTAGTTGGAATTCGAGTCTTCGCTCAGTCTCGGATGTACCCACGGACCTGAGGAAGTCAAGACTCATGTCAGAGAGCGGCCTAATCTGGTCAGTTAAGTGTTATCCTTTGGCCGAGAAAATGAGTTATCCACCTCTACCATGAGCGCCGGAAGATTTGCAGGTCCTGGCGTAGAGGTGCGTTCATCGTTCACTTCAACCGCCGCCATCCAGATCCTCCCACCGGATTAAACTTCTGGATAGGGTGAGTACTACAGGCCTTGGATATAGTTTATCTATCATTATTTAGCCATTTCATTGAATTATAACATACTTTAGGATGTGTGTAGCATTGTTTTAATGCACGTCTTCTGAATATTTGTTATACCTTTTGTTTGGTCGGTTGGGTATTTTGGGAGGTGAGTAACAGCCGAGGCTATTTGCACCATTTAGAACAGGAGGGTTGGTTGTTGAGGGAAGAATTATTCGGGGAGTGGAGGACGGCTAGCAAGAAACCGCAATCGGTCTTCGGCATCAGTCTGCTCTTTATAGAAGGTGTCAGGAGGTAAACTGTTTACTGTCTCACCTGCCGGACTAAGTACTATTCTTGAAGTGGTATTCACATGGTACTTGAGAAGGAATCGGAAATCTTCGCTCGAACAATGTTCGCTACTGCCGGTATTCGACTCCGGTAGGTGAAGATGGTAAGCCAATGCTTCACCATCTTAAAAAATTGACCTCCCTGCAGCTTTTGTTCGTAATCGTGAAGTCTATTGAGGTCAGTTGTCGCTTACGTAATCAACCATATGCTTGGGAATGAGCATGAGAGGTTTCATAACTTAAAAAAAATTCTATTTGTGTCTAACTTTAAAATTCATTTTTTTTGTATTCTTTCTTCTAATTACATTCGGCATTTTACCGCAGAGGCGAAACTTGGTGGCAGTCGCCCGCGCGAAGCTGAACGTCAGGGAGGGCAAGGCTTTTTTTTTTGGAATTATCACCATTTCCGCATTTGGTTGTCTCGTACAGAATGTGTGACAGACTTTACCATTACTTGGTAATGCAATATTAGCTGTGATCTAAAGGCTGCACCATCCCGACCGATTATACTTTTCATTTCGAACTATTAATACTACTGAAACGTTTGGCTTTCAAAATTTCCAAAAGAAATTACTGTGGGTCATACTAGTTGGTTACCAGTGTTGATTTTTAAAGCTAATTACTAGTGAAAACTCTCGATCAAATCCAATATCCACGCCAAACACTGCAGAGTTATTCATATGTGTACCTTACATTCATGTAGGAATTGTTCAATGACTTTTAAATGTATGCCTCTCAAAAGTTATTAAAAACTCGCTTCTAGACATACGAAGGAATGAAGAACTTTTATTTTAATTATTTATTGTTTTTTTGAGCAATATACGAGCTTAATAAGTTTATTTAAAAGTATCTCTTGTCTTAAGTGCCCAAAAAACTCTCAGCTATAGCAATCAGACCACTCTACTATTGATTATAGTAAATCTTGTTAAGCCTTAAATATATGTTTACGCTTGAATGAAGGATTCTATTTCTGCTAAGAAGGTGTTAAAAATATCTTAAAGAACAGACGGTAGCTCAGTTATCTTAAAAAAGGCTCTCCCTTCTCCGTTTGACTCGTACACGAAAAAAGAAACCATCCTTTAATGAACGCGGAAGAATTATTTTGCATTTCCAAAGGAATACCACATCATAAATCATCATCCTGACAAGAGATAAAATCGATTTTTGATCATTAAATGTAAGAAATGGCCCAACGGTAGCCCCGTGTTTTTTACCCGACATGCTTCGGTACAAGCTTTTTTGGGAAACATTTGAGCCCACCCTGTACATGTTCCTCCGTCGCTCGACTACTGCGGGTTTTTAGTGCTGCGGTTCACGAAACGATGTCAAGCGTCTTAAAGGCTTCGGAATTCTTTTTTTTTTTGCGTCAAACCTTTACGGAATGGTGATGGTAAGTCGAGGGCACCCAAAAGACAGGACGAATGTCAAGAGAAGGGTGGGTATTTAAGGTATGATTAAAGAAGGAATGGAAGGGAGAGAAAACTTTTTTTCGAACTAGATGGAGGGAGAAAGAATTCGACTGAAAAATGAACAGTCGAATTGGGAATTTTCTTTCCTATACATCTCGATCGTGAATTAATTGGGTTGCTCTCTTCTAACCCGTGATCGGTAAGAAAATCGTAGACATCGTTCTAAAGTCTCGCCTGTCATACCAGTTTGGCATCAACCCGGCCCGTTTGGCGATCAGATTGAGCACTATCTGGAAGGATATGAATGGATGAAAGCTGTGCGCTTGATTGGCCAATGACCAAATGGTAAAATATTCTTAGACCTTATACTTGTTTTGGTGTAGGATAATATATTTAAACGATGTTAAATATAATTGTTTAATAATGTGAATAAATGCTCTTAATTTAGTTCTCAACTAAATTATAGAACTTCATATGAAGTTTACGAGCAGTGAAAATTCAATAGAAAAGATCTGGGAACGCCAAGAAAAACAAAGCACCAAAGAAATGTATTTTACTCCGAGGCATCTTCCTGTGGCTATTGCATGTGATTATTGTGTACAGTGAGGAACCAAAAGAGTCCCATTATAAATTAAGAAGGAATTAATATTTTCACCAAATTTAATTCCTGCCTATTTCATTTAAGCACCTATATAAACCACTTTAAATGCACAGATCCTAATTTATGTCCGCGCAAGAAGAGATTACGAACGCGTTGTTGTTTAAATGGTAACTAAACCTTATTTTACACCTTAACAACGTGGGCGTGAATTGAAATCATCGCCGGCCTTTATGGTTAATTTAGTAGCCTGGTAGCCGGCTGTTAATCAAACGGTCGCAGGCTCGAATCTCGTATACGGCGAAGATGATGATGATGAGGTTCTTTAAAAATTATGGTCGTGGGTAAAACTTTTCTATCTAATCCTAGCAGATTGAAGACCTAAAACCAAAATCTTCTATAGAGCATTCCACATGTCCTAGGCAGTATGGGACTAATGGGGAACGGTGTCACCGAACTTAACGCTCCGTGTTCTTTTCTCTACCGAACATAGGCAACATCGCCAATGCCGCGCTAAATTTATCTGAGTAACTTTCGGGAATAATATTTGTAAATTTTAAGACCTAGATATACAGTATGTACTCTGTTCAGGACGCCGTTAATTTTCCTGCTTTCAATGGCAACATCACACTTCCGACTTTATGAAGATTAACTCAGAAAACGAATCTACCTAAGAGCTCCTTCTGTCGCTAAATGTAAAATATCCAATACAACTTGAATTCGGCAAGGTTTCAATTGTCGAGTTCTAAGAAATCGAACTCCCAGTGTGGCACTTTTGTCGGTCAAATCGGCTTTGAAATTCAATCTCGTACCGATAAACTTCAAAAGGAAACAGAATGTAAATCTTGAATGCTCCCTAAGCCTCCTGCTTCAAAGGAAACATCGAAAAAAAGAATCGTAAGGTATTCAAAATTTCTTTATTATTAATTTGATTGACGCCCATTTTCATGTTGAGATAAATTACTTTTTTTGGCAATTCATGCCTCTACCGCTCTGTCAAAACGCTTCGTGATGATACAACGCCCGATGGATCGTCGTACTTCTTTTATCGACCTGCGCATTTGTTTGTCCTCTTTACGTGACTTCCCCTTTCGCTTAAGATGACCGCAAGTTCCTCGCAATCAACGCGTGAATACGCAATTGACACTAGAATTCCCAAATCTTTTTTGATTGACGCCGCGGCTGCTAATGTTCACTCCATTGGACCGGCCTCGCGTCGCTTGCCTGCCGCATTCAACCAAAACACCAGTGTATCTTCCATGCTGCCGCCGCCCACTCTTCTCAACAAAGTCTTCTGTGGCCGTCCCACTGTTGTGGGCGAGAATCCCCCTGGTGAACGAACTCCCTCGCCCATCCTGCATGCTTCCTCGGTGGCCCATCTCGTCACCGCCGTGAAATTGTAATCACGCCCCGCGAATCAATGTTCGCCTTCGAACGTGAGAGTTCCTCACTCTCGCCATACTAGAGGACGGAATAATAAGGTAACACACATTGATAGGTCTGAAAATAATACTATATCGATGCGGGCTCTCTCGTCGTAGTCAGAAAGGTGTGGAGGTCTTTGACCCAACTATAGTGGGAGGACCAGGGGGGAAGGGAATGTGTTTGAACCGTTCGATATGATTTCGATCACGTAACTAAGGAGACGCTTGGTGCAATCACGAGCGGTTCGAGATTTTGGATGTGTTTTATACACTCATAATCAGAGACGGGACGTTTATGACTTATATTTTTCTATTTCATGATCTTTATTCTATGACTTTCATGACTTTTATTTTCCTGTTTCATGACATCCATTTTTTTAAATTCGGTCATTTCGTGACACTTTAGCTAAAAGTATGATATTTATTTTCCTGTAAAATTACCCTAAGCACCAGGATTTCTGTATATATACGGAGGTAAAAATGATCAATGTACCTGAAGATCCCATTACGTTATGAAACTAGGGTCGTTAGAAATAAATCAATTCAGTGGACCATTACAAAGTGTAATTTTTATTTTCCGATATGGAGAGGGGTATTTGTAACGAAGCGTCCAGTCTACGATTTCCTCTAATTCACCTGCTTTGCGCTCACCTTCAGCCACTCACTTCACATATTTTGCTGTGCTACATTTATACTAACCTGTGTGCTATATGCTATATAATGTATACTAACCTGCTGTGCATTTATACTAACCTTTCATTTTCTTCATTAATCCCTTCTCTTTTCCAATACCATTCACTTGAACCTGTCTGTGAAGTGCATTTGTTTAAATCTGACCTTTTACTCCTATTTCCCCGAGATGGCACAGCGGTCGAGCAGTTACTTTTCTTTGCTTTAAACACCTCACCCATGGCTTTTCCCGCCTTCAACTTAAACAATCCTCGCTTTTCGACGCGTTTTACACAGCTTCTTCCCCTACCATTTCAACTACAACTTTTACCATACTACAACCACATATATCTGTTGGTGTCGCCACTCCAATGAACCAGCTATTGTAAATTTTTTTCTGCAGCGTTAACTTTGTTTCACTCTGCGATGTTAGCCTAGGTTGGTTGTTTGGGTAGGTGGCCGACAGTTGGGGTTATTTTTGCCTTTCAGAATCATTGATGTTTTAGGAGAATGAAAGAGGGACGGAAATGAACCATTTTATAAATCATTTTATGTAAAATCTACGGAACTTAAGCTGTACGGCCTCTTAAAGTGACATTTTTTTTTAAATCTTCAATGGCCGTAATAAATTGGCACCACTCTTCAAAGGTACACAACAATTCTGTATTGGTTTGCGGGAAAAAGGGCAATTCCACGGCAGTGACCAACAACAAGCCTCTCGACCAGAAAACCTTTTTGTGGTGGTTTACGGGAATGTTACTTCCTCGCCAGTGTGGTTGGCCACTTCCGTGGACTTACCATTTTTTCCTCCAAGCCAACACAGCAATTGTTGTGTACCTTTGACGAGTGGTGCCAATTTATTGCGGCCATTGGAGAATTTTTAAAACTTACGATTTAACCCTTAGCACAGCGGACAGATTTGTGGGCCGTAAATTTAACATAGTATAATGAAAACTTTACGAATTAGAAGAATTAAGGGCAAACGTATTGGAAATATTTTGGACACAATGGTTTTTTTGAAAACAATAATTTAAGCAGTAATGAATGGGAAGAATTACAGCGGAAGGCCTTAAATAGGGAACATCAGGCAAATCATCAAGGATGTCAAAGTGAAGGACTACGCTGGAATGAAGCAATTAGCTGATACGAGAGTGGAGTAGCGAACCATTATTCGGATTGGTGACTCCTGATGATGATGGCGAGTTTCAACATCGCTATAACAGAATTTCCTACGAGTTTCCTCGATTAAAAAAATGTTATTTTGCGTCTTCTTATCAGAATTTTTATCTGCACTTCCCTTACAGATACCATCTCTTAAAATTTTCCATACGAATCGGTCGCTTTATTTTTAGCAATGGATTCCACTGACTTCATCCCTCCCATTTTTCCACTGAAGAAGGAGGAGGAGGTCTGTTCGAGCGTCCTCACACGCCGTAACTCAAGCCATTGAAATATTTGCTCGGACGAATTTATTGGGGTTTATGGTTTCTTGATCGATGAGATCATTCAAGCAAGTCGTTCCCTCGAATCGCAGCCGTCGTGAGAAGTGGCAGAGACGTATGGATATACCATTTACATCCTTTCAAGTTTTATCGAATTATGAGTAACCTTCACGATGATTCAGTGGCGGCATCCTTTTGGAGAAGGGTTGAAAGATTCGCGAGGATATTGATGATTTCTTTCAATCGGAGGAGAAAGATTTTTTCCACTCTTTTCATTTGGTATTACCTCGAACTCCTGAGATAAAAATTCTGAATTTCATAACTTAACGTTTTAATGATTTAAACGAATATTGTATTTAAAATTCAAAAGGCTTCAAATTATTTAAATTCTCTAACAGATCTATCGATATCGTTTAATTAGGGGCGCTTGAAAAAGTAAACCTCATTCATGGCTATATTGAGAGCTACGTTTACCAGACATTCTCCCAGAGTCTCTCAACTATCAGTGGCTTCAATCCGTACATATATTACTTTTGAACATCAACTTTTTGTCACGTCCATTCCCAAGTTATTCATTAGGTTGACTTTAACGTTTGTTAACATTGGCATTAAAACTAATTTCCTTGATTTACATTATATTTTACATTTCAACAGTGCGTAAATATTACTTACCCCTCCATTTATCGAATGATATTATTTTAACTTAATTATGAGGCAGAACGAACGAATAAATGATGACATCTGTCTAAACATTCTCCAAAATAGAGAATTTTGGATTTATTTTGTATATTGTCTGAATTGGTATCTCTGACAGTATTTGTTTTAACCAAGAAAACAAAGTGTTTTTCAAAGACATTGTCGAAAATAGAGCTTTTTTCTTACCATTAGTTATACCTGTCAGGTTAATAATAATACTGGCGCATATTGGTGCGAAAGATTTGACGGTTGTCAGGTGATCAGCCATGATGCAGAAAATGGCCACGCACATTTTCCGTTTCTACCCTTGCTGTATGCTGGAAAATATTTCTGGCAAACGTGTTACATTTTCAAGGTGATCGCGAGTTTTTGATGTGTTCTATTGGTTTCATTACATTACTACCCACAAACTTTGATTAGCTGTGTTGAATAAATACTGCGAGATGACCATTGAAAGTTGAATTTGGTTTAATGATGTATTGCTAATCCAAACTCTTAATTTACGACGGCATTTTTTGGCATTTTAATGAGTAGTACACAACTCTATTGGAGGCGAAACTAGCGTGCATTGCCGGAAAAGCGAAGAAAGGTGTGTAAGAGGGATTCTCGAAGTAAAGAAGTAGGAATAACTATATGAGATGGGATAAAAGGAGGGGAGATTGGCTCTTTAGGAGGTAGGGTAGGGAGAAGGAGAAGCGAAATAGAAGAGGGGAAGCTGGAGGGGGGACCGTTGGCATAACGCGTGACTTGTCACCGTCACACGGGAGTGTATATCTCCCCTTGTCAATCTGATGATGTATGATCGAGAGCGAGGCAAACCGTCCCACCGAAGAGGTGGAGGGGTTTGTGGTGGTTTGAGGATTCTTTTTTAAATTTTTTTAAAACTCCTCCGGCTTTTGCCGAAGCTGGGAAGGGATGGCCCCGGCCCGTGCGTCTGAACGCGCGTGCGCGAGTGACGCAGCCCATCTTTGAGTGAGCCTTTGAGTCCATATTTGAGTGCTGGTTGGTGCGGGACGCGCAATCTTGGGTAATAATGTTGGTACAGTGAAAGTTGTGCTCAGTGGATTGGTGGGGTAAAGTGGAATGCTGTCATAATATTCTAAGCGCTATCGATATCTCCAGAAGTTTTGTAACTATGTCAAAAAAGGATAAAAAATAACATTTTTAAAGATTTTTTACATTCAAAATCAGTTTTGGATTGTGCGTAGAATTTATTCAAAAGTGCCGATGAATCTCAGGTAATAATTACAATATGACTTGTTCATAAAATTGCATGTATAAGAGCTGTTTCAATGTAATAATGAACTTTTCATAGAACATATTATTTACTGAAACATTCATGATTTTAATTTTTTTATATGGTAGTAGATTAACTTATGTTTCCTGCGTTGTTGAAATCCACAGGTGCGTAGATTATAACTGCATGTGTTCCAGCCCTAATTACTAAGCAAAGCTTTACTATTCCACTACGCCCCAGATTCCTGTACTTATGTATTTCAGAGCCCAACTGTCTCCTGCATAACCTTGTCTTGATGAAGCATTTATTCGTGGATTTTGAAGAGAGGAATTAAGCCATGCGTCTTGCTTTCAAACTTGTTTTTAGCAAGATGAGCACAGTGGTCCTTAAGTCTGTCTGAAAGTAAATCACAAATCTTTAAGTCACAAGCTTCAATGAAATACCGTAAGACGGTTAGGTTTGTTGTTGACTGATACTTCATGAAAGTTTAAAATTTGTGAAGAGAAATATTCTAAGCTTTTGATTGATGTTTGATTTCAAATTTCATGGGCATTATAAATTTCCCTCCAAAGACTCTTTCATAAGTTAACTCGCAAATTTATCCAATATGAATTTGCCCTTGTTAATAAATTGATACTTTATCCATGAAAACTCATGCATCTGATGCCATCCCCAGCTCATATATGTGGCTCATACATACGTATACCCTCATCACGCCATTCCCTTTCGAGGTAGGCGTAGTAAAAAAAATTGAATGCTCGGTAATGTGCCTGTGAAGCACTCTACTTCAGTAGGTTTACACTGCGTCGTATGAGAGATAGCCATTCGACACTTTTCCAGTATCACAGGCTTATTTTGTATTCCATATAATGCAATATTGGGATGCGTTATGGTCAATGTTTTCATGTGTAGCACCGAAAGAAATGTTTTGCATCACCTAATAATATCAATGTTTTTATTAAAAATCGATAATAATATCATTGATTTCATCTCGTATTCTCTCTTAATAAAGCATAAAGTAGTTATATATTCTGCTATTATTCTCATAAAGCTATTATTTATATATTTTATGTTCTAATATTTTATCCAATCAACTACACTGTACAACTTTTTCTTTTGACAAAATAATTAAGTGTTCTTTATTTGCGTCAAAAATTACAGAATTCAAATTCTTACCTAACTTCTCAACTATTTCGATAGAATTATTAATTTAAGCTTCATTTGATTCAAACGATGTATTTGATTTTTGATGCTGTTGATTAAACACCCGTCAACGTTATTTGATGGAGAATTTACTAGGAAGCCATGGTTAAACCTGGGATCCTTCAAATTATTATAGGCCGATTCCAAGTGTTTTTTAAAATATGAAGATGCATTTATTAACTATAGTCCCACGCTAAGGTTCACGTCTCCTACACGAAAGCTGTGTTAACTATTTGCTTATTATTCTTCCGCAATGCATATACGTTTACGATATTAATTAATCTTCTGTTTTTTCTACACTGAAACTATATAAAATACGGAGGGGCAGTAAGGAGTAAGGACACGAATAACGGAGAAAATATATGTGTGAGGGTTTATGGGGTTTACTCAGTAATAAATGTTCATTGGGATTAAATATTTTTTTAAATTTCTCGAAACAGTGGACAAAGCTTCAAATAGCACTCTCTTTCTCCGTTCATTTCAATCGGTTTAAGGAACGTTTTTCTCACCACCGTTCAGTCATTTGTTTATTTTAGTGAATTTCCGTGGGTTTCTTGGCGGTCATGTAGCCGTTTGCCGCAGGATCACTGAGATCGATCAATCCCATGTTTTTATTGTAATTGTAACTATTTGCGGCTTGATTGCCATCGCTTTATCACCAATAAAATTTCCCTTCGTCGGCACACGGTGTAGACTGCTTAATAAAAATTCCACCCTCTCGTCTTTCCAGAGTGCAGGAACAAGATTTCCCCCCTCAGCGGTCTCATGTCTCGTCTCTTCAGTCTCAATTTTTTTACTGCATTCCCATTAGATGGTATACCCATCGACCCAACAGTGAGACTGGAATTTATTTTTACTTTGTGAGTCTTGTGTTTTACCTCTGGGAGACCTGGTGACGTAAAGGAGTCGTCCATGTTTATTTTGTTTCCTTTACCTTAGTTGTTTGGGGTAGTTAAGCACTGTTGCTCATGCGGAGGTAACCGATCTCTTTGCTACTTTCACTTGACGACCAATATAAACGTCATTATTCAAGGTCTAGTCTGTCTCACCGTAGTATTTATAGATTCTTAAGCCAATTTCCTCGCACTTCGGCGGAATATACGATTTCATCATACCCATAACCATTTATCTTCAATTTCATAGCGACATCGCCGTTCACCAAGATTTCTTCCCAATTGTAACAATGCTTGTCGGTGCCGCTTAAAAAAATTCAGTAGGTAACTGTTATTGCAAGGCGAATTATAATCTTTGGGCTAAATTTCCGCGTGCATGGCGTTGTAGGTTAGATGAAAACGAGGAGGACACGCAGAAACATTGGTGTTCGTTTATTGATTTCATGAAATCACACGAGATATTTTTATTGGAATATCTCATTTTTTATGAATATTTTCAATTGCATCACTTTAAGTAGTTTAGGGAAGTCATTGGCTCATATTTAAACCTTTCTCTAATTGACATATACCATTCGCAGGTTACAATGCCATTTATAACGCGAATTTGTGCTGAGCAAAGGTATATGTTAATGCTGGGGATGGTGTAGCTATACATGAGTATTCAGCATCTATCGGTGATTACAATAAATAATATTCCCTACTTTATGTAAACATACGTGGATACCGTTCATTTATGTATTTGAACAGTGCATATTGCCTGGGAATAGATGGTTGAGGAGGTTTTCCGTCGTCTTCCTAAATAGTATTTTTTACGTGGCACGATCACTTAATAAGGCCGCCCCACTGGATTTAAAGGAGTAGCATATATTGGTGTGAAGAGCATGGCGCAAAGGAAAAGAAATAATGCAAAAGAGGTGCGAAAAAGGGTGCCGAGTGTCCCTCCGGAGGTTCCTCCGTCAGTCTTTCTGTAACTTTTCCCGCTCAGAAACGCCTGATTCACCCTCAGTGACCTCTAATTTCCCAATGAAGGGTGCCACTAAATGTTGTTATACCTATCACGTCTTTTACAGCCGCCGCCCAGAGAAGCTGATGCTACTACTATTCGTCTGCTTCCTAGCCCTTCACTTATGGGTGGACCTACCAGGAGAAGTTATAATTACTCTTACCGGGTGAGCTCCAGTGACCATCAAAGCACGTGAGCCCTTCTACCACATCTAGTTTATGTAGTTGCAAAGTAAATTAAATCTCATAGTTTTTATAAAATTGATAGAACGCTTATAGTGTAGTGCATGTTAGTGAAATTTCACATTCGGACAGGCATTTTCAGGTTTTTGCTAATGCATAACTAGTCGTCGCTTGATTTACTTCAGGGGAATATAGTATAATGCATTTTATTGAAAACTCATCTCCTGTCACACACCCTTGTAGTCGCTTTCAGGGCAATATGGAGACTTGTAGTTGGTTGCTCATCATATCGCTTATAATATAATGAATCAAGCTAAAGTCCTTAACTCTCGAAGTGTTATACAAAAAAATCAAACATATGCTCCCATTTCTCTTTTTCAGCTATTTGTACTTGGATAGTAGGAGAAATCTCTGTAGGTTAAATATTTGCTCCGGCAGTACTCTATAGGAATCGAAGATTTTAAGCAGGTAATTGTTTATGTGAGGAAAAGAGAGGTGTTACCCTGGCCAACCGTTTGAGTAAGCAAATTATTGGGCTCCCACCGGAGGAGATTTCTGAACTTTCGTTGAAATACTCCTCCAGTATCATCTAAACACCTAAAGACGTTGAATGATTATTTTTTTCGAAATTTCGGGAGACACGAAGAACAGCACTCGGTGGGAAACTTGGGAAACGCTGACTTAATGGGGAGCATGAATAGTTTTGTGAAAATATTCACATGTTAATTTAATGTTCTTAACTATATTAAACAAAATTTTGGGCAACAAATGTCGTTGCTTTATGAAGACCATCCATGTTAAACATTTCGCGCGCTTTGCGTCGCCAATACGCTAAGTCATCGAGATTTCGGTGGATGACGTCACGGAACTATTATGGCTCCAAAAATATGACGCATTTTCTTGTTCAATTGAGCTGTTTTGTCTTTATTTAGCAAAATATTCGTTCCTATTTTCTTGAAGAAGATGATGAACGAGTATGAGTAGATTATTTCCGTTGAAATACATGTAGAGTAAAGAAGCGATGCCTATCAATCATGTTAAACCATTGAGATGCCATTTTGGATCATGTGACTTTTTCACATTTTTGTGTCACATTTTTATAGGTATGGAGGCTTATTAATAGAAAAATCAACACTTTTCGGAAAGTTATGCACATATGTTAAGCGTGGCTTGTTACGGGAATCACTATCAAATCCCTGAAACACTGAGGTATGATTGAGTAGGAGGTATATCTGCCTGCTTGAATGGGATAATATTTTTCTCCAAGGAGACAGTTCTAGAGTAACTTCATACGATGCGAGTTTAGATACAATATTATTTCCAATGCATTTTCATTGCATTTGAAGAGGGAGGCATCAAGTGGATGTGAAATCTGGGGAACTTGAGCTCTACGACCTCTGAAATGAACAAGCTTTTAAAAAAATATCCAATGGCCGTAATAAATTATGACCACTCGTCAATAATACACAATAATTGCTGTGGGTTTACGGCAAAAAGGGGAAATTCCACGGCAGTTGTCAACAAAATCCTCTCGACCAGAAAACCCTTCTGTGGTGGTTTATGGGAATGTTACTTCCTCGCCAGCGACAGAACCATAGACACACTCACCAGAATAGGGATCCTTCACTAGGGCTGATGGGACCCCACTAAGGATGCTTGGGTTATAACCACAAATACACCTTCAAGCACTCAGGAAATCACTCACTCACACACTCAAACGGACCCAACTTCTGGGAGAATCTAGCTCAAAATGAGCGTGGTCAAAAACGACACAAAGGCAGGAACAGACGAGGGTGTGTGTCGGATAGGCGTATTTCGGCCAAAAGGCTCCTCAGCGAACTGAGGGGAGATTCTGAATTTAACCATTGTAAATAAAACTCGCGTCAGAAGGTACACAATAAATTCTGTCCATCAGGTAGACAATAATAAATCTGACGGTAGGTGTTAGCGCTTGTTTGGGTGATTTTTAGGCATATTGAATGTATTCTGCAGAGAAGATACTCCATAATTTAATCGATTCCGATAAACGACGAGCCGATCCTAATACTAATAATTCAATACTTGGAATTTATATTATTTGAAATGGAGGCATGATATAAATCTGCCAAGCAAAGACTATCTGTCAGAATCGAATTCAAATTTTTCAGCACGTGACGAGAACTTCGGGGAATGATAACTGGTATGATTAACTGCAATTGCAATAGAGTTTATTGTTTTATGAGGGCATTTTCAAAATAAGCCTTGTTTAATCCCATGATTCAACTACGTTATATCTTACACATGTGATGAGATAATTTAGTGAATTCCACTGGAATGTTTATTGCACATACCAACCCAGAGTTACGACTACTTAGTCATTATAAACGTTAATAATTAGACTGTAAAATATTCCCAGGACTCACTTTTTGTAAACTTTCTATATTATGAAATTAATGAAAAAACTTGGAACGGTTTGCACACTTATTCATGCTAACCGATCAAGGTTTCGACAACTTGTGCTTATGTTCAAGGTCTTTGCTTCTGTGCTTTGTTTTGGACGTAGATAGTGACAAAAAATAAAAAATGGTTCAATCAAATCAGGTATTTGATAATGACAAAAGAAGTTTAAACCTTGATTGGTTAGAGATGATGTGTGTGAAAAAAGTTCAGTTTTTTATAAATATAACTACGAATAATATTTGAAAGCCTGGTTGTTTAGTACAATTAATATTCCTGTAGAGTTTAGTGGGGTATTTCATTGCTTGTAAACGAATGCATTTCCAAGTATTGACACCCGAGTGCGTGTATCCAATACGTAAGCATCCTTCAACTAATTTTTTAAAAGATTTTTTTGAAGAAAAATAATGAGTGATCTTGTCGATTCCTTCGGTTCAAGCTTGTTTCGAGGGGATGATCGATTTGCGAGTGGAACTCAGGGTGCTAGAAAAGTATCTTCCACACGAATGAAGGATGTGTGAGGAGGGGGAGGCAAGAGGGGGAGGAAAGAGGAAGGGGGAGGTGGTGAGTTAAAAGGAGTAGAGGGGGCAAGAATCGGAGCGGTTGTGAAAGGCAAGGGGAGTTGAGGAGAGAGAGAGAAGTTCGTGCAAGTTTCTCAAGAAAGAAAAGAAGGAGGCGCGAGAGGTTAGGAGAAACAGAAAGGAGTTGAGAGATAGAGAGAAAGAGTTAAAGGAAAGAATGAGGAGGTCGGAAGAGAGGGAGAGAGAGAGAAAGGTTACGAAGATGGAGGAGGGAGAATAGATTTAAGGTTTTGCCAGAGAGAATGGCAAATGTATTGCTTCCCTTCCTTAAGGGCGCTTGCATTCAATTGCGCCATAAAATACACACATGGAGGGCCGTGTTGTTTTTGTTTTTCTTTTCGTTTTTTTTTCGAAACTCCCCTTTGCTCTTGGGGGTATTGGGAGGTGGTGGTGGAAGGATGCTCTCTGAGTATGTATGTGTGTCTGCGCGTACCTTTTGCCCTCCCACAATTCCTCCTCGTTTCTTTTTCACCCCCTACCCGTAAGGGTGGGGGGATGGTGGTAAGAGGTGAACAGGCGATCGGAGGAGTCTTAAGCGCGTGCCCGGGACAACGCCATCCACCCCTCAGCCGCTCAAAGTCCATCCCCGAGGTCCCCTCATGCCTCCTCCCTCCCTCCCCCTTCCCGTGTATACATTGCAATACCCACCTTCCCTCCCCTTTTCACCAATCCCACTCCCTTGCGAGATACCCAGTTTTCCTCCTCCGTGCACCCACCCCTCCGCTCCTTCTCTGTCTTCCCTGCACTTCCCTGCACCTCGGAGTCCCTTGTTCCCTTCCCGCACGATACCTCTCTCTTGATTTATTTATAGACTCTCCCCCCCTGTATAGTGGGGTTTCACCCTCTGCCCGCCAGGGGGATTGCATTCTCTCTTCTCTCCCGCGCACCCTCTACCTAACCGACCACTTTCCCCCCTCCATCCTCAGTCTGGCGCCCTCCACACTTGACTCAATACTTGCAGTGAAACGGGGGAGAGGGGGTTTGGGGGCGTTGGATCGACGGAGAGTAATCTCTCCTTCCTCCTCTCTTCCCTCCCTTTGGCTCGCTTTTATTGAAAAGGACTGCAATACTCTCGATTGTTTTTCCCTCATTGTTCGGGCCGTTTTCCTGCTAAGCACTGTCTCTCTCCCTCTCTCTTTGTATTTCGCATGGACGACTATTTGTTTTAGTCCCGGTTAATTGAATGTGGTGGAGGAAAATTTACAGGGACCCCATATAAAGTAGATTGAGCGAGATTTATTTCATAGTCATAATTAGACCATGTTCGAAATTTATCATAAAGAAAAAGCAGTTTCAAGAAGCATGAAGTAATTTTCGTGATGAAAGAAAGGAAATTATCGATTGCATTTATGCACAATTTCTTGGAAAGGTTCTTGAAAATGACAGTTTCTCGTCGAAACCTTGGTTGGTAAAATAAAACTTAATGGCGGATATATAAAATTGATAACTTATTTTCATTTATTGTAAAAATAAAAATTTTCCATTAAGTTAGGCCTGAAGCAAAATGTTTCATTTTTATATGTAATAATACTAACGGCGAGAACGTTTTTTGAAAGATTGAAAATCTCAGTATTTCACGAAATATACATATCCGAGGCTTTGACATGACTTATTTATTTCACACCATGCACTGAAAACGACATCAAACCCAAAGATTTTTTTTTGCGATTTCATAAGAAGTATTGCGGTGGCTAATTATGGCATTTGTAAAAAGAAATAAAGTTTACATTCGATCACACACACAGTCTGTGCGTCAGAACCTCTTGGCTATTTTAAGTAACGTCTCTCTAAAGCGCTCAACTGTTTTACATCCCATGGAAAATGCCTTATATTTTAAGTAAAATATCTCGTAAAGTAGTGCGATAAGTGTATAATATTGTATCATTAGAAAGATGATAATTATCTTTTATTTACTATGAAGAATATTTATTGGATTTTATGTAATCGTGGAGTGATATCTCGCTCAAACTACCTTAAGATAAAAATGAAAAATACTTTTGGGGGCACTTGGTGATATAAACTCAATGATAATTTCAACAATAATCATGTTGAATAGGTAGATTAGGGGTCCGAGCATGCAATGCAAAACAGGATGGTCCAGGTATGATCTCAGTCCAGTCGCATGTTTTTTCTTGGAATTGGTAATTTTACCACATTTACACCACCATTTTGTGTTCAAGCGTTTTATTCAATAGTTCAATTGTTTTTGATTATTACGTTATAAAAGAATTTCACAAAGAGCCTGAGACGGTGTCTTACTTTAAGACGTTGAATATTTTAAAGAAATGCCGGCCAGCGTTACCAAAACTCACTATTCAAAGAAGGTCTGAGACGGAAATTTGTTTTCATCCGCTTTACCCTTTTTTACCAAATCTACTCAAAAAGATTCAGAAATTTTTTTCCTCCTACGAAATAGGTAATGAAGGTTATAAAAACGCATTAACTACTTTTAAAAATATTTTTAAAAATTTATTTATAATTTTTTTACGAATCCATCTCATTTGGTAAATGAGTCTATATGACTGCATAGGTATGTCCGAACACGGGACACCTGACATAAAAGGGATAGTGAATTTTACGATTCATTTAATGTGGTAGGGACAGTAATTTCGTTTTTACCCTTTAAATCAAATTACTGAAATGGTCTCTGAATCAGAATCCAATATCTGAAATATTTACCGAATCTGAATCATATCGAATTTTAAATTAGAAATTTTCGATTCCGAAGCTATCACAGAATAAGGCTACAGAATATTTTCCGAGAAATCTGAAAAAGAACGCATTCTCCATTTTCTTGACCTATGTGATATCATGGTGCATTGGATGATAGGCGGGAAGAATAACTCGATAAATTATCAAAATAGCATCTTGATGTTTTTATCGTAGTTCTGTGATTTGAATTAGATAGACAGATTTATTTAATATAGGCAAAATACACCTATCTTTGAGTTTCGTCAGAGGAAAAATAAAGATTGATGATGCACGCTACACAATCAGTAAGAAAGAACTGTGAGATAAGTCAAAAGCATAGGAAAGCTAAAAAAAATTAGATCAGAGCTACAAAATTTTACTAATAAATTTCACCGCATTGCTTCCATGAAAATATCAATTTAAAATTTGTATCTGCCACTGCAGCTCTAAATCTTCGACCATTTTGGTTCCAAATGTCTCGTATGTTGCTTGCATACGACATTGTCTAATAAGGAAAATACCACTTATCATCACTCTTATTGAAATAATCCTGTGGGGATTGAGATTAAGTATGTCAAATGTTTATTAAAACAATTATAATTAGACCGATTACTAATTTAACGAACTCTGAGAAAGGAGAAATGAGGGAAGCCGCCAAAGGTGTTCTGTCTAATCGACAGAATGGGGTGACTGAATGCAAGTAGAGATTAATTAGATGGCGAAATATTGAATGAGCGGATGTTTTTGCACATTTCCCGAATGTTTTTGGCAGGTCGTAGGATAGATGAATAGATAAATGCTAGAAATATGCGGAGAAAAGTCATAGGTATTGTGCAGGCCAAACAAAAGAGTTTCATTTCGTACACAAAAATTGTAAGAGTACAGCGTTAAACGTCTTCAATTTTTTAAGGTTGGTTTATACTGGTAAGTTTATTTCGCAAGTTACATGCAGCAAGTGCCTTTTGACGTGAATTCCACATGTAGTTGATTCTTCTTTTTCACTTGCAGAATTTGTAAAAATTTCGGAAAGTCGCTTCCAGAAGCGTATTGTTGCCAGTGTAAATAACAACCGATCTGCCTGCACTAACTTATGGAAAGGTTTTCCTTCCCCGCAAATTCCCCATGAGATCTCGCAGAATAAACTTCAGGAAGTAACTAGCCAGTGTAAACCTACATTTATGAGGAATAAAATTTAGATGGAACTATCCAAGTTAGGATAGCCGATGGAGCATTAAAGGTAGGCCGAAAAGTGGGACAAGATATTCCGTTATCGTCAGAGTCGTTCTACTGAAATGCAGAGTTAATGGTGAGGGAGACATTGAAGGACTGAGGTAGGATTGTAAGTAAGGGAGATTGAGACATTCATTGAGATTTTTGTATTATCAGCATAATACTTTCTAGCTAGTCTGCAATCATTATCAGAAGTCATCAATCCAAAAATTGGTCGCTCTCTTATCAGCCAAGCGCTTTATTTCTACGTAATTTTTCACTTTGACGTCCTTCGTAATTTGCCTGATGTATTCCATTCTTGGCCTTCTGCATTTCTTCCCATTTATTTCTCTAAATGTATCCAATAAGTTTTCCTCTTCTTCTTTTCAGTTTTCAGTGCTCAGTGCTCCCTTACTTCCAGGCTCTTGTTAATGGTTGTTAGAAGACTCCTCTTCTGATAGCATGTCTACTTTGCTTGGGATATCCATCTCACAATATATTTCTTGCTTCTTCCAACGCTGATGTTCCTGCTACCCAGATGGAAAAATTCTTTCACATGCGCAAGTTTTTGCTGCCCAAGGTTAATTCTATCTTCTTTATTTCCACCAGAAACCATCATCTTGAGGTTCTTAACATTTTTGTTCAAGTTCTATATCTTCATTGTAAGCAAAGTCTTTACACACCTTTGCAAAATAACTTCAATAATTTCTGAACGCATCGCAACATCGGTGTGAGAGAAATAAAATGAAGATTAATTACTGGACAACGAAAATAATGATATTCCCAATAAATAGGTAAGGTAGACGAAATATTAAGGTGAAAGGATATAAGTTATAGCCAATTGGGCGCTATACGTTTTCTAGGCATTATTTTTGGTGGAAATTAGGTTTAGCAGTGAATGTAGCTGGAAAACAGTGGCTTTACCTATAGAAGAATTGTCAAAGAGATAGGAATAGATGGTAAGAGAAGAAAAGATTAGTGAATATTCTAAAATGGAGTTTAGCGTTGCACGGCTGTAAAACATGGGCTGTGAAGCAGGAGGATGAGCGTAGATTGGAGGCATTCGATTTATGATTTTGTTGAAGTGTGAATAGGGTGAGTTTGTTACATTGTTAGACAAACCAAGAGGTATTTAATATGCTTTAAACAGAAAGAAAGTTCTGGGGAGTGTTCAAAGAAGACATAAGAAGTGGTTGGAAGATATCTTGAATTGCAATGGTTTAAGAGAATAATGGAGAGCTGAAGATTGGATAAGTTGAGGGAGGGCAGAAAATATCGGAATTTTGTACACACTAGAGAAAAGTAAAACATATGATGATACTCAATGAAGCGTGGTTAATAGTTAGTACTCGGTATTAATACTGGGGGGTTTTCATGAAATGCGTTTGTGGCAGTATTGGCCGGAAGGATCGATGATTTGGGGGTGGGATTTCCGGTCTCCTACCCATATTGGCAGATGACTGGTGATGATGATGAAAACTGGTGAAACCTTCCATGTTGGCTAAATGCGGTGGGAATCGGGTATCGGGCAATTTTTTGCCGTAATAGTGTGGGAGAGAGGGTGTGAAAAATGAGTGAGTCACGAAAGAATGTGGTTTGGATGTTCCGGTAATGGACTAGAGTAAAGGGAGTGTGCTTCGCTGCTGTGGGCATTCCGAGAGAATGGATGGGAGTCGCATCTCATGCCATGCATTTGAAAGAAAAGTGAATGGTTTGTGAACAAGGGAAGAGTGAAAGAGAGAGGGAAAATCATGGATGAAAGTGGTGGAGTATTTCTGAGAATGAGGCATATTAGGGGTAAGTGCTGAGTCTAAGAGTAGTACAAAACGGAACGGTATTTTGGCGTCAAATACCGGCAATACCGGTCAGTAACCGATCTGCGAAGCCTAATTCAACTTCGTACGAAGTGTAATAATTTTGGTACAATTATCAAGTCCTTTATGCTTGCTCCCGCAAAGTTATTTATAATTTAAGGAACTTAAAATAGATCCAAATTGTATTTTTCTCAGATTCATTACGAATATATGAGTATGATCATCAATGTGTTCCTAAGCTACCGTTTGTTTTCTTGTTTCCTTAAATACTCGTCATTTTATGTGTTTCGTGACCAACATCGGGGTTAGTAAAAAAATTCTGCTCTTGGCCGTATTTTGTAATCTGTTGAATTAAAATAATTTACTTAACTATATTTTTAAACTGGATGCTTGCATAGATACAGTTGCGCTAACGGGTATGAAACGTCGCATCGCAAGACCCTAGTGGCCGCACTCGGTACTTAGAGCATAATTTATCGTGGAGAGAGCGGAAAGCACGTACAGTAAAACCTCAATCTGACGGACAGCAGTCCATAAGAATATGTTCTTATGTGAGAGATGCCCTTAAGTTAGAGGTTTAACAAGCCCAGTGATGCAATTATTATGTATCATTAATGAAGTTGATATATTAAAATCTGAAATGAATTTACGACTACCCAAAAGTTTTATTCGTGGATTATAATTGAAAACATGTGGAAAAACATTGTTACGAAATTTCGACGCCATTGTAAGATACCTACTACACAAATGACGAAAGAGTTACGTAGCTTTTTAAAGAAATCCACCAAAATATGCACGCTTTGGAAAAAAGTATCTCATAGAGGTCTCCGTGTCCTTAATTCGGAAGTGCACGTATGTGAGAAGGTCCAGTCAAGCAAATTCGCTTGCAACTCAGCCCGGGCTTTGAATTCAGTCCGTATGTCATATTTGTTCGTTTAGTGAGATTTTACTGCATTTTCGTTATTGTCGTTCCAGCCTATTGTTTCAATGGCGCAGTGCTATTGGGATTCATAGAAACCGGTGAATGCAATAAAGCAATATATGAATGAATCATAAGGTATACATGTGTATTAGAATAGATTGTTGTGTAAGAAATAAATAGTAATAGCCAGTGTCCTTGAATAAGATCCACTTATTATTCCTTTATAATATTTTTGCATTTCGCGCATGCGTCTGCCTTTGGTGACTTATACGCTGCGGAATACGAGCCACTAAACGAGTGAAATATTTCAATTGCTATCGATTAGCATTTCGCCAAATCAAAACGGACGACATCAAACGCTTTATTCATGCTATGTGTTCTTTTCATACACACCTGCGAATTATCGTATATTCTTATTATTTACAAATATTTTTGGGGCTGAAAGGCTGGATTAAAATTTTTGGGGATGCGCGAAGAGAAAGTCGCTCGGCACGTGACTTTCCCAAAGCTAACGAGGATGCTGTAGGCGTGGCCTAGGCTCTCGGAAATTCAGTCGTTTTCAGACCTCCGTTGAGTGAACTTCGTGAATTTGCTTACTGAGTTGCCAAATTTCGTGGGCCCCCAGTGCCTTTCTCATTGCGGGCAACGCGTATTTTCTGACTGAGGGACAATCTCGGCCACGTTAAGCTCGAGCCACCCCTCTCAGAAGCAGTTCCCTGCCCCCTGGCAGCGGAGACCTTCGAACTATTCCGGACTTTCCCGAAAGGCACCGCCCCAACAAAATTTAGGCCTGCATCTCAGCCCCTAAGATATTTGAAAAGGGTAATAGGAGAGTTTAGATAAGGTGCCCATCACCACGAGTGGCGATTTTACACTCTCTTTTGCACTCAATGATGTAAAGCTACTGATGTATTTGTTGGAGAGAGTTACTGTTACGCATGACTAATTGTTAAACAGTTATTGCTACGAGATACGACGCAACGATTGATGAGGTCCTTTCGGAACATATTAACAACATTACGTATTGTATAAGCTTCATTTTTCGGCACTGATGATGGCATAACGTGTCAAAGTCTAGGTAAAAAAATGGATTGAAATTGTCAAGTGGAATTATACATTGTTCTTTCTCATTACTTATGCTCTAAACTGATTTGTTATTTTTATGATTTTATTATTAGAAACTTCAATATTATCACAAAAATGCGACACTTTTTATGCAAAGCATGCGCAAACATTTTTTAATTTGCGAAAAAAGTGAGAAAAGGCCCTGGGAAAGAGTAGAAAAGTTTCAACTTTGTTGTACGCCCCGAGACATTCATGCTTATTTTTTTAAATGATAAAAAGGTATTTATGAAAAATATCGTTTCTTGTGTGCACGTCGTCTAATTTCTCCGTCTACTGGAAGAGTTGAAGCTAATTTTTCTAAATCCTTCAATTTTTTTCATTTCCACATCCCTGGTTTCGGACGTAATCAAGTATCAGCTGGAAGTGATGCAGTATAGAAACAGTCAAGGAGTTAAAAAATCTCAGTGGAATTATTTAATTTTCTTACCTTGCTTTAATCAAAAGCTTAGTCCCTAGCGCATTCCCAATAATTTAAATCACAAACTGCTTTTTACTTGGTTCTAACGAGCACGTAGATTTTTGCCGGCGTAAGGTAATTAAATAATAGGGTGGGAAATTTGACGCCTATTGATATGTGTACTATGTAAGAGTTATACCTAGTTTTAGCCTAGATATATTTTGCCTTTCTTACTATAAATACGAGGACAACGATCTTTACAAAAGCTACCTAAAATGATGCTATTTTGAGAATACTGTGGATTTGCCTTTTCTATGTGACACGGATCTACCAAAATCAAGCACATCATAAAAAATACAGTTCTGCCACGTTGTCTTGAATATCCGGCAGAGAATTTATATTCTCTCGGGAAACTATTTAATAGAATATTTTACTGCATAGAAAATGGTTGGTTGGTTGGTTTGTGAGGCGACCGACAACTGATGTCTTTTGCGCCATTAAAAAAGTTGGGTAATTAGGTAAAGGAAGAATCATTAGGGAAGGTAGAAAGGGTGGAGAGAAACCCGGCGTCGGCATTAACGAAAGGTGTCCAGAGAAACACGGTTTTAGTTCCATCCGACGGACTGAGTACTGTACTTGGAGTGCTCCACTCAAGTAGGGATCGGGATTCCCCTGAAAGATTTCCGCCTCCGCCGCGATTCGAACCCGGGATGGGAAGCCAGAACTCTTGTCACCACACCCACCCTATCTTTCTTGTAGAAAATATCGTTTTTATTATGTTTTCTCTATTTTGAATAATAGTTAATTTCCAATGAAAACATAGAGGCATAGGTATGCATTAATCCAATCCATCATGCATAAAAGTAATCGAAGGCACCAAGCGAACAGTAGTTATGGTAGTGTCTATTTGCTTTCTGGTGTGCTACTGACAGTGGTAATCTCGCTCCACAATCACGACTTAATTCATGTCATCAAAACACAATCACAATCTTCATGCCCCGAGCGGGGAACCGACGGGATCCGTCCGTATCTAGGTGTAATTTTCCGCCGCTGCTGTAAATTCCTGAGATTCCCAAGTATTATTAATGGCCCGGATGAAAAACTGTAAAAGCAATCAAATATCCATCCATGAGGAAAAATATTTTATCTCGGCAAAAAAGATGTCTTCTACTTCATGGAACACTGGTTGGAGTGGGAGAAATGGTTCTTTCCTCTCCTCGAGAGCGATATTTTCAATACGGGGAAAAAGAAACGATTAATGCCGGCCATAACTATCAGTTGTGTGTAAAAGATTCTAACTCGCCAGAAGTCGTTATTTCACGCCAAACAGGCTTCCATGATTCATTTGCCTCGAATACTGGAGCGGCTTGACTGATTATCAAATGCATTAGCGTCACGAGTTCCAGTGCGAAGGTTTTAATCACCCCACACTTTGAATAACACTTCATTATGTTCTCTCAAAACATTCGCCAGCGTTTGACCGAGGCTCCGAAGTAGCATGTTTTCATTCATTTTTTTTAAATTTCTTGCCCCCGGCGGATATTAACCTCAACGTTCAATGTCCTTTTAAATACCTGCGACTACTGCCCAGAGTAATTCCTCTCAATGAAGTGGTTTTGTAGGCAGTGTTGGGACATCAGCCATGAAAGAGGGGAATTTTATCGGAAAAAATAATCGGATTAGTGAAGAGACAAAAAAGTGAAATTGTATTTTGGTGGATTACTTTCTCGCTTAACTTCTATGTTTGGACGAGATTGGTGCGTAAAATGAAATGATTCTTATGCCCATAGGTTTACCAGCGTGGCTCTCTCCTTTTGTAACTCCTGTCTGCTACATGGATATGTACACGTATATATACATCCATCATTCTAATGCACCAATAGAGGTAGTTAATTAACTTTACTATCTTTATTGGGGTACAATGTAGTGACTGGTGATAACTCACCCCCTGCCACTCACCCTTGAGGTGGCTTGCAGGGTATAATGCAGATGTAGATCACATCGTACCTTTTCGGGGTAGGCGCATTCAAGAGATCTAATTTCTTGGTGTTAGACAAAGAAACCTGGTCATGTATCAGAGATCACTTCCATGTCCTATCCTAGCATATATTCTCCGTTTCAGTAAAGTTCATGTATTGCTTCATACAGGGTCTCTTTATAATAAGACTCCTGATATCCCTCCTCTTTTGTCTCTGCCACCACATTCGCCCATGAATTCCTCGGCCTTCCCCTCCCTCTCACACCATTCAACCCTCTGTCATAAGTCCTTATTATTATATGTAAACGGCTGGTGTCCTAACACCCCCCGCCACACGCCTATTGAGGCGGCTTGCGGGGTAGTATGTAGATGTAAATGAAGTCTTGTTTGTTCTGGAAATAAGAGGGGTATAGTAGGTAAATACAGGTAGACACAGTCAAAGAATTCCTTTAATGCTGTTAGGCCTAGAAATCTGGCTCACTTTTTGCGATTTCCTACATAATGCCCTATTATTGTATACCTATTTCTCTTCTCTTACACTCATGGGTCGCTTAATACACGCTCTTTCTGAAGACTCCTAATATTCCTCCTCATTAGAGTCTCATCCATTACATTCACCCACGACTTTCTCGGTCTACCCCTACATGTAACACCATTCATTTTAATATCATGTATCTGTTTAGTTAATCGATACTTATTCAAGTCCCGGTCAAGGCGAATGATATTTCTTCTGTGGAATTTCGCACTTATGTGTATTTGTGGGTGAATCCGTAAAGGTAATACTGTGGATAGTCTCGGTATCACAAATAAATTGTCAGACATTTGACCGTTCTTTGGCGTACATTATGAAATAACACGATCCAGGGTCTTTTATATTTTTTTCTGAGCCATCAGTGAACTTCGGTTATGGATTACGTTAGCTATCTTGTCTTTGCATGTCTTGTTTTTTATTATCACTCGATTTTTTGCTTTCTTAGACAATATTATAGTCTCTGATATGCTTCACATTAGTGATGGGTCGGTCGCGATTGATCGAATCCCGAGATCAAGTTCTCTTAAAAGATTGATCGATGAACTGGATTTCTCCAATGACCGAGGAGTTCATCTTTACCGATCACGATAGGAATGATTGTATGACATCACGTATCAATCACGAGATGTGAGACCGGCCAAACAATATTGAGATTAAATAAAGAGATGACTCTGAGGTGTAAAATTTATTGAAAGAAGTGTAAAAAAAATATACACTAATATCTTTCTATAAAGGCCGTTTGACACGATGAATGATTTTGTGCAAACGAATGTACGTGAGATTGTAAGTTTGTCTCAACGAAATTAGAACTGGTTCTATTTTCCCTTCAGGCATTGAGACTTTCGCGCAAGCGTTCATACAGTTTGCCGCTTTACACGATGCCGCTTTTGCCTCACACAAGAGTTCACGGAAGAGTTTGAACAAACAAATGTACCGTGTAAAACGGCCTTAATACCTACATTGCTTACGTACACAAATCAATCATTATCTTTTCACTGAGGATGTAAACTGCCAAACTTGAAATTCAAGAGCGTCCATGTAGTCAATAACTTAATTTCAATTCGCATTGATTCCAAATTTTATATAATAGTTGAAACAACGAACTAATTGCAGTCTTCAGCCTTATCCGACTCTTGCGAAGATTATGCAACACTTTAAACTCATCTCCTGTCATAAAACATTCCTTAGGAGCGTAAGTCTACCTAATACAAATTACCTTTAAATGTAAAAATATCACCACAAGAACACATGCAACATATCACAGCACATATAGTACATATAAAATTTGTAATTACTGAATTTCAATAATTGCATTGTCACCTAAACACACGATAAACCTTCGTCTTATAAAGCCTTCGTTTCAATAATCACGACAAATATTACGTCTCTTGCACAAGTGAAACTTAGTGATACCGACTATAATTGAAAATTGAAGTCTACAGTCTAAGTCTACAGAAGTGCTACAGTCCGATAATTTGCTTTAAATTCTTACAGCCAAATGAAAACGTTGGTCGGTTCAAACTACATTCCAAAATACACATTCGCAGCGTTCTATGCTACTATTTATCTTTGGTTTTTATTATGAGTTTTGAATAATTTGTGGTCCATAAAATATGTCACTCTTCAATAGTTTTGTAATCGTAAGGGATAGTTATAATATTCTTCTTAATTATTCTTAAAATCACAAACCAAGAACACCGTGGAAGAACAAAACAAACGTTCGATTGTATTGCACTATTGTGCCTTCAATTGTTTTCGAAGAACTACCAACAACTCCACGGAAACCGGCACTAAACGAGGTAGCTGTACACAGCGGTCATGATTACAGTATATATTCGCTTTGCTCGTTTGGGGGCTTCACCCCCAACGTCTGTGTGTATTAAAAAAAGTTGACTTTGGCAACATGTTGCGAGCGAACTATAAGTGATAGAGGGTAAGGATAAACATAAAGTTGTAGGCCTCAATGAGATCTAAGAAAACACCCTACAGATTTGGGACCCGACTGCTAGTTTAGAAGCTACAGTGGAAAAACTGAACAATTCAAATTTGGCGCCATGTTTCCAGCAAACTATAAGTGCTAGAGAGAAATTATTGGCATAAATGTTAGGACTTGATGAGATCTAAAAAAGCCGCGCAACAGATTCGAGATCAGACTCTTAGTTTAGCAGCTACGAGACGTAAGGGAAAGAAAAATTCGAAAATATCACTTTGGCTCCATGTTGCCATAGAACTACGAGGGAATCCGTGTTTTTGCTAATTATCCGTAAAGATCACGTCAAGTCGCATACCCTTGCCGACTTTCAAGGTCATGCCTACACTGGTGAGGGCGTGAGGTAAAGAAGCATTAGAGTTTCATGAATTAGCCGACTTAAGGACCATGTTCCCAGAGAACTACGAGGTATGAAAAAAAACGGATAGCAGAGAATCGTAGGCCTGCATGAGATCTAAAAAAAACCGCCCAACAAATTCGAGATCCGGCTTCTAGTGTAGAAGCTACAGTCGAAAAAGAGCAAGTTACTCAAACATCCGAATTTGGCGCCATGTTTCCAGCCAACTACTGGTAAAGTCCAGGTTTTTACTAACTACTTGCAAAGGGCATATCAAGGCGCATGCCCATGTCAAGTTACAGAAATATTTGAAAGTCTTACCAAAATTCAACTTTGGCACCATGCTACCAGAGTACTATAAGAGTTGGAAAAAAACAAAAAGCATTAAGTTATAGGTCGCGATGAGATCTAAGTCCCTGGGAAAAATATATTTCAAATCAGGATCCTAGTTTAGGAGCTATAGTAAAAAAAACGCAAAAAATGGAAACTGTTCCGCTACACGGTATCCAGAAATCCCGCAACAGCAACTCTTCGCATTGCTTGGTGAATGGTACTTAGTAGGTACCATGGTCTGGGGTTCGCTACTTCTTGCAGCACGCGTTTGGGTCATACTGCAGCGCGCCGTCCCCGCTATAGCAGCCATGGATGATGTATACAGCGGAGATAATGCTATAGCGAGGTTTCTGGATATGGCCCTAAGTATACGCAATTATGTGCTAGAGGTTCTTGCGGGAAAGAGATGTCCACGATCTTGGCGGACGATTTCCTAGATCTTGCCCTGCGCCTACGCGCGTTTCTCATCGGTTCCTAGAAGTAATTATTGGGTGTTTTTTCCCCGACACATTTTCTTCCAGCTAGGTACCCTACTGGTGAATGTGAGCTAAACGCACTTTTAAACTTTGTTATTAAGCGGTGTTAGGTTTTTAGAGGTTTTCCCGATATTGTTTGTTATCACGCAGCACATTAGGGCCAACACTTCTTTGCAGAAAAAAATTGAGAGGGAGTCATCGCTTATCGCTTAGAAATTGTAAAACAGAGAATTGGATCTTTCGGTGCCCGAAGTTTTACGAAATATCATAATTTCTCTTACTCCCCTTTTGGAGGCGCAGCAATTGAGCAGCTCCACCGCTGGTTTCTCCAACGATGGTCAAGAGCATTGTCCCTCTTTAAGGAAGTGATATAGAACCTCGTTTCTCGAATCGAATGCAAGACAGGTTTCTAGCCAAACCACCCGACAAAACCAAAACTCATCAAATTAAAACCAAACTCACTCAGTCCAACGGAAAACAAACATTGGTAACCTATTTCTCAATGCAAAGGAAGCTCTGTTACACTTATTGTTCACTAGTGGCAGATCTTTACATTACGTTCGTCTTTTCTTTGCATTTCCATAGCCGTACAATCAATTATTTCCATGAAGAGTTTCACATGTTTTTGGATTCTTCTGTATTAGCCGAGATATGGCGCAACAGCTGATCATAGAATGAAATGAAATAATAATTTTTAATTTCCACTGACAATTTTTAATACGATGCTTTTGGGTGCTTTTACTTCATCTCCAGGTACAAACACAGAAAATGAGCACCTGAAGATACCGCTTAAGTATCTAACAACTTTTCATTAAAGAATGTATTTGGACAGCACCAAGTCTTTATTTCATTTCATTCTCCCACGTGCTTACATTTATGTGTTGCGGAAATATTGCGGAAAAGTAATGGGAAACTTGTTCTCTCTAGTCCTCTATTCCCTCCCTTTTATCTTCCCACACAAGATGCTTTCCAAGATGCTCCATCGTTTGCTCTCCTTCTCTCTTTATTCTCATCCAGATCTCTTACAAAACTCCCTTGAGCCCCAGTCCTCGAAACTGCTCCTCGAGAGACTGTAAAGGAGAGTGCAGGGGGAGGAGGATTTTGAGATAAGGATCTTCTGTTCCCTCCCCTTTCCACTGCCGAACCAGAAGGATTTCGTAAAGGTGGGATGGGGAAGTTGGTCTGGGGAAGGGAGGGGAGAGGTTTGGGATAATGGAAAGAGTGGAAGAAAAGGAAGCGATAGAAAGCCATAAAGGAATCGAAGAAAGGAGAATGGAGAAGCAAATAAGATGAGTTGGCAACATTAAAAGAATCGGAGAGGTAGAGTGTGTGTGCACTGTATAACAGTTGATGGTATCGTACTCGCGTCGCACGGCGACGCTTTGGCAATTGTAGCCGTTGGCACCCAAGGGAGATGAAGAGAATAATGGAAGAGGAAGGAAATATTGGCGAGTCCTTTTGGATGACTGGGGCTCTTGAGCTCGTATTTATTAATTGTAGTTGTTTTGGCATACCGCTGTCCTTTCCCGACTTTTCGCAGCTCGATTGCCTTGTAAAATTTCGCATCCGTGCCCGCCAATGAGATTTATATTCTCCCTATGAGCATTTGGGCTATGAGCAATAGTGTTTGAGGCAGCGTTCCATTTGCAGCCAAGAAAACAACCTCTCGCTAAACAGCCGGAAAGGATCTCCGTACAATAAAAAACTATAGCATTTTTTTCCTTCGGCGATAAGTGAAACATTACTAACTTTATGCCCAAAACAGATATTGATTTAGAAATTTTTTACGTCTTATTTTTAGTACCTTAATAGTAATATATATTAGTAATATTAATATATATTCGATTATTGTCAGTTACTCCTCGTTTACCTGTTGTTCAACTAATGCTAATTGGTCGGTAGATCCTTGGAAAGGACATACCTATTGTTTATTTCATGGCAGGGTCACCTCTAAACTTTCCTGACAACACTACTTTCCTCCCACAAGTCTGTATGCACCTTTGTTTTTTGCCTGAATGTGTGCCGTCCACTTTTCCGATTCTTTTTCATTCTCTTCAGCGCTTGCCCCATGTATTCTACTGTGACCCTATTCAACATGAATTCTCAATACGCCTTCCTTCTTTATCTGAATGGTATCAGGCTCAACTTTGTGACAATTCATTTTAAATAATGAAAAAGAAAACTGTTTTATTCCACTAATTTACTTTACGGTACTATTAGTTTCGACGCAGCGTCGTCATCTTCAGGTACCTGAAACTAGTAGTACCGTAAAATAAATTGGTGGAATAAAAGAAAGTTTTATTTTTCATTATGCCTTCCTTCTTCCAATCATTGCGAATGCACACATGATATGGTACGCAGTCACGCGCACAGGTGCGAAGATATACACCAGAGACGTTGTAATTCGCCATCAAAAATCATTCGACGTGACCGGGATTCAAACCCGGATCGCCTGATCGCTAGACCCGCTGAAATTAGTCCTGAATTAAGATGGCTAGGTGGCTAACACCTGAACGGCAATTGGGAGACCCGTGTTCGAATCCCGGTCAAGTCAAATAATTTTATCATGGCGAATTTCACCGTCTTTGGTGTATATGTCTTCCTTATATATTTGCTGTATCCTCCGACTCTCCTTCACTTGCTTTCTTTTCTCTCCCACCATCTTCATCGCTTCCTCGGTTGTCTTCCTCGAATTCCATCTTCACTCCCCTCTTCTACACACTCCCATCCCAACAGACCCCAATATAAATTAATTATCACTCCTGTTGATGTAAAAATGCGCACTATATATTCCTGTTTACTGAGGATTGATATTTTATTTAGATAAAAGATGGAAATTTATGAGAAATATTAGGATTTACCAATTACGTAGTGGCGCTCATGATCCCGGTCACTTTCTCATCACGTTCCTCTTATACTACTCTCATGTCCGTTTAACAATAGTCTACCCAAGTGCCAACTTAGACTCGTTCCAGCTATTACCCTTAATTTATGCACGCGTGCTGGGCTTTACCATTGAAACAAAATCTGTCATTTTGGATCATACTAAACTGAGGAAAATATAAAAATAAATGACCTATTTCATATCAGAGATATTTTTGTGTTGACCTATGTACTTAACGCTTCTAAAGACGTTTCTTCCCCAATTCTTAATTGTAAAATGCCCGCCCATTTCTTTACAAAAACACTAGGGTAATCAATTTTACTGAAATATTCCCAGTTGAAGTAAGGTTGTGTTTGAAACATAAATAGGGTAAATAGGGAGGAGGATAGAAGTGTTCAGGGTAGTGAGAACTTGCTGGCCAAGTAAACGGAGCCAATAGTTGGAACATGATTTCTGGTAGGAAAATCGTAAGTAGGTACTAATTGGAGCAAAACTCCATTGCAAGGTTCTTTCGGGTTTGGCATGGCAAGGAAAATTTTTCATTACTCCTGAAACTTCCACAAGAAAGCTCATATTGATTAGCCAATTTGTTACAAAGCTATCGATTATCTCCGCAGAATAACCTGGTCGCGCCTACCGGATGTGAGACTTGTCAGGTAGGAAAATAAATTTTAGATTAATAACCGGTTAAATGACAGCGTTTTCCCAAATCTTCTCTGGCGAGAGAAGGCGGTAATTTGAACGATTTGGAGAGTCCAAGAAGAGGGAATAAGTCACGGTGGATGTCTGATTTTAAAATCAATATAAAACGTTTTTTATCGAATTCAATCGCTTAGACTTCCCAGTACCTATTCATTTATCCTTGATGAATGGGCAGTTATTGTGGTGAATAAGTAAGGCATATTAATCCGATAGATAGAAGGCACGACGATGCTGCCTAAAAGTAATATGCTCGTGATTCTCCGTATTTTGCGAGCCGCGCTTAAAGGGAAAAATTCCAAGGAAACTCGATTTTTTATCGAGAAATCTAAAATGTTTGAAATTATAATACACAAGCCCTTCCTTTGCCTTGGAAATGTATTATTTACCAGTCAAAATTATGACTCTTTGTTCTCTGGAAAACCTTCGTCCATCAACCCATCTTTATAACCTCAGGTTACTCCTGAACCTCCTTTTGTCTTATCTACATCTGGAATTCTTTTCCTCTCCTTCTCTTTTTTATGGTACAATACTTCAAAGATGAACCAAGAATCAATCCTTGCCAGCATTGAAAACGCTTGCAGGTGCGATAAAATATCAATATTTTTTGTAAATGCTTTGTTTAAGAAGGTAGAGTATCATTTTCAATGGAGTGTATCATACATATTCGGAGCGAAAAGTGAATTTTGCGTCCATATGATTTGGCATTCGTTGTTCCTTGGTTTTCCTCCATGGATGCGTTAAGATGTATTTTGATAAAATATGCTCGTTAAGGAAGCGAGGGATTTCATGAAATGTGTGTATTTGAAAAATAGACATGAAGTATGTAATAAGTCGTTTATTGTTATCAGTAGAATCTGTATTTGCAAATTACCGGGGATTTTTTTTCTTGTAGCTTGGGAGATTTTGAGACTCGGCTAAAAATAATGGGGGAAGAAATATACTATGAAGATCAATAAAGATAAAACTAAAACAATCATTTTTGACAGAGGAGAAAATACTCATGTATAATAAAATAGTAATGAATGAGAGCAAAATGAAGGCGACTAATGTACTTAATCATCAGGGAAAAAGATTCACGAAAGGCAAGGAAATCTGTAAGAAAATCACAGTTAGGAGAGGCCGGAAAACAAAAGTGGTATTTAGCAAAAAAGATCCACTTGCATAGAAAAATACATTCGCTTGGAAATAAGGAAGAGATCACTAAATACACACACGTGAATTGTTACCTAATTTGAGTGTGAGACCCGTGAGACTAGGAAAATATGGATGGAGGTGAAAATAATATTAAAGATGTCTTTAGCAAATGCTGAATTTTATTTAATTGGGTAGCATCCTGCCCTCTATCACAGCCTTAGGCAGCACTTCGCCCCTTATTACCTCCTTCAACCACCTACTTTGCCTCTTTCTAATCTCATCCAGAGGTTTTCTTTCATCACTTACCATAACATGCACTTCCTCACTTATCTTTCTTTCCGTCCACCGCACCTTATCCATCCTCCTTCACACCAACATCTCCCAACGCCTGTAGCCCAATCTCGTCCACTTTTCTCAGGGTCCACGTTTCTGCCCCATGCAGTTCTAAACTCCATATATGCTCTTCAACAGCATCTTATTTATATCCTTACCCAAGGTCCTCGTTATCATCTCCCTTCTTTTACTGAACACTTCTTTCGCTAACCGCTATTCTCCTTCTAATGTCTTTGATACTATTTCCATTTTCTTCTAGCTTTCTACGCAAGTAATTAAATTTCTCTACTTGCGTCAGTTGGTGCCCTCCTACTTTTATGACCGGACTCGGTTTATTTGTCCCAGAGAATCTCATTACTTTTGTTTTCGTATAATTTATTTTCATTCCGTTTTTCCCGCTCTAGTTTCTTTATGTATTTAATAAAGCTAGCAGTCCCGTCGATGATCCACTAAATACCGCCCGGTGTCCGTGAATCTAACCCACTTTATCAGCTGGCCTCCTTATTTGATTCCCACATGTATCTCTTGTAAATACTCAATATCAGAGGGAATTTTGAGGGTACCGCGAACTATCCGCGGTATAACCCTAACGGTGCACCCGCAGGTGTATAGAAGTGCGAAAATTCCACTGAGGTAAAATCATCAGCCTTCACCGCGATCTAGACTGTCTATTTGACTGGAATAGTCCTCGATTTCGCAAAAAATGGAATATAGTGGCCGCATTTAATATGAAAGATATTAAGTGCCGGTTTTATAATGTTTGGTCAACGTCAACTGGAAGATTTCATAGTCTTTTTGTTAACGTGAAGTTAACTGATATAAAGCGCGTGAAGTAGGTACATTTTATCTTGACTGAATGTTTGCGATAGATGACAGGATAGTTGAAGAGATTATAAGGCGTGCGAATGCCGGAATGAAAGTCATATGAAGTGTGTGGGGGCGTACCTAGGGATGAGTGTTTGTCTAGGGAAGCGAAAATGGAAGTGTACAGAAGTGTTCTCCTCCCAGCGTTATTATACGGCAGCAAACCCTGGGAATATCTGAATAAACATAAGAGTAGGCTAAATGGAGTGGGAATGCTGGTCCCCTGAGAAGTGTTAGCGGCAATAGCAGGATGGATTATGTTAGGAATGACTGGGTCGTGAAATAATGTGGGTTGGATTCTTCAGTAATGGACATATGTGAAAGGAGTGTGCTAATTTGGTTTGACCATGTCAAGAGAATCGAAGGGAGTTGAGTAACTGAACAGATATATGATAGTAGAGTGTGAGAGGAAGAGGAATACCGCGAAATCCACGGGTGAGTGTGGTAGAAGAGGCTCTAAAGAGGAGAAGTATTAGGAGTCTTAAGAATAGAGCCTTAAGAATCCCTTCCATTAAGAAATTCCCTAAGAAAGGGAATGGCGTGATGGGTATGTATGCATGTTACATTACATCAGACTGTCGGTTAGCTGACGTGAGCGTTATTGATGGGAGGACATCATTAACTTCGCTTTTCATACCGAGAAAATGTTTAACCAGAGTTTATAAAACCGGGAAAAATATATCATTTACACATAAATGAAAAAAAGAACAGAATAGTCGAGTCGACTGGAAGAGAGATGCATGCAAACCAATCAGAGGTTTGAACTCCCTGGAAGATGATGAATATGCGAATACCAGTCTTTTTTCATTGTGAATTTCGCACTTTTGTGCGGATCTCCCCAAGGGTTGACCGCCCTATTTATGCTGTAATGCTTTCAAACGAGAAGAATAAGCTTTAGGGAAACGGGTTCTTTAGGAAATCGTGGGGTATCGTGGATGTTTTTCCGTCGGTGGAAGTGGAGTGAAATCTTTTTGAACTCACACGCGAACGGCCATAAATATTTAATGCGCGCCGTGATACTGTGAAATGGACTTGGGGATACATGTGGAATGAGAAAAGAAGAAGAGAAGGCTCGAGAGGCGGCGGAGCACGAAATGCAAAGAGTGCTTTATTGAAATGTTCCATCCCGCCGCCGACCCAATCTTTCCAGTTCGTCTCATACCGCAGCCGTTTGAATCCACGTTTTTCAACTCCCAGACACTCTTCTCTCGTTCTCACAGACTCGAATCCCTTAGCCTTATCACCCAATCCCCCCCCCCCCCGCCCAGTCCATTGCCATCTCCTCTGCCTTCTCGGAATAATAATTAATATTCATGCATCCTCTCTCCTTCTTCCCAACACCCCTTCCCCCTTCCCCGACCCAGCTCCGAGACCCAAACACTCCCTCCCCCATCTTTATCCTTGCAGTGGTGAGCAATTCGTCATTTCGTCTTCTTTTGTGAAGCTTCATCCACGGGGTGGAAAATAACAAAAAAAAACTTGAAAGACAAACCATCCCCATACCCATCTCTCCTCCATCCTCCATCCTACGTCCTTTCCCTTTTGCGAGAGCATAGTCTTGCAATTATGTCTCCGATCCCTTCAATTCAATCCCCTCCAGTTACTTCTCGTTTCGTTCCGTTAGCATCATTCCCGTAATTTTGATTTGTTCTCCCACTCTCTCTCTCTCTTTGATGACAAATATCTTTTCCCTCTCCTCGCTTATTGACGTGAATGAGAAAACTTCACGGTGGCCGCCTGTTCCCTCGTGCATAAAAGCTTGATTCAACCATATTTTATTTTATGATTTCTCGTTTGGAATTGAAAACGCCTCAAGGCATTCATCACCCTGGGGTATACCCTGTCGCGAGGCTTAAGATAGATGTACCAGAGAAAGATTCTGAATCTATATTCTGCTGAAGAAATTCTTGAGTAGGTATTAGTGGAGCTGATCGGTGTTAGAAAAGCTTTATCAATAACTGAAATCTTGGAACGGTACCAGCAGTTTTTCTACCTTGAGTAATTCCATTACTATTGTTGCAATTGAGAAAAAAGATCACCAAAATTCTTTGTGGAAAAAAATAATTTGTCGTGGAGTTTTTATATTTATTTCCCGTAAAATTCACCTTGCAAGATAACAATTATGATGAAGAAATTGATTATTATAACGCTTCAAGAGCTTAACTAGTCGATGTATATATAACTTAACTGAATATGATTTCATATTTCTCAGAGGCGAAACCAGCTCCTATTGTATGGCCTCAGAAATGGCCTCGGTTGACAACTTTTACGGTACTGTATCTCATCCTTTTCCAGGTCTCTTTTCCGAGTCATCTCTGGTGGTTGCTCTGTTGTTAGAATAGGCTAAATTTAAACTACTCTACCCAAGCTATTCGTTTCTAAGATATTTCCTTTCTCTGTCGGTATTTATTCTCATCATTAAATTCGTCATCAAATCCTATCTTCCTCCTCTCTTCATTTACTTTCAATTTCTTTTAACTGATACTCCCTGTAAACTGATTTAAATTTAACAGCCAAATTTCTGATGTCTCTTACTATTTCTATCTCAATTTGTCCATCCTTTCATAATAATGCTCCTGATAAAATACTTGTGTATGATATACTTCACAGTGTACATGAAATAACTTCGTAAATCACTATTGTACAAATTGAATGATTTTAAAACTAATGATATTAAATAATTTTATTTGATGTGCATTCAAATTGTGCAGAATTTATATTGGTTCATTATGAGTGTTCTTATTGTAGGTTGTCTATTCATATTACTATAATGGCTGTATAAATATATATTTCTATACTTAGCTTCAAGTTATCATCATAATTAGTCATTAAATCGTAATATTGGTGCAGCACTTCACTCCCCCTTGTCCACTGCTTACTCCTTTATGTCCTTGTAGCTCATTTGTTTTATATCCCATTTAGACTGGTTTGTGTATTTTTCACTTTGTTTTCTAAGTTGATCCTTAATTTATATTTTCCCTTCCACTTGTTCCTGCACTTAAAATTATGAAAATGCCCTGTCAGGAGAATGGGAGGAATGGTTGTTTAAAGTAAAGATTGATCCAAATTGTCAATGAAAGCAAAGGAGTTGTGACTTCTATGCATGCCTTTCGGTCATTCAGGTGATCTTTGGCAGGGAGAGTTTAAATCTCGAAAAAACAGTTGTATGTTGTATTAATGCATTTTTGTCAGCAAGGTGACCATCGACAGGGAGAGTTTAAATCTCGTAAACACGTGTGTGTTGCACAAACTTGTGAATTAATCTATTTCTGTCGATGGTCGTCTGGGTGACCGACATGCATGAATTGGAGCCAAGTTTCCTTTGCTTTCATTGACAGTTTGGATTGATCTTTAATTTAAATTTACTTGCCAATTGCTATCTTATTGAACTACAGGAATGATTGTATTGCTATAAAATTTTCACAAAGGTGCATGTTTACTAATGCCGAACGAAGTGGCTTAAAATATGCTAAAATTGAGTCATGAGAAATTCCCTTCGGGCAGTGAGATGTATTGATGTATCAGTTCAGAAGATCCTACCTTCCCACCCCCGATGGGTTTCCCTCCACGGTACCCCAGCCCGTTTTCATATGCATATGTATAAGAGATCCACCCGGAGAGGAGGGCGGGTGGCGGGGGGAGAATGAGGGGGGAGGGATACGGGGCGGAGGGTGGGGAGAAATAGGTGCGGGGCATGAGGGATACGGCAGAGCCAAACTCACAATTATCATTCGCAGCCACTGACAGCTAAGAAAATGAGTTCCTTGCCAAAGGAATATGAGGAGGCGAGAGGAGAGCTCTGTGGAAGAAAATAAAGAAAGAGAGGACTGTGAGAAGATAAGGAGAGGAAGGATACGGGAATAGGGGAGGGGGGAGGATTGAGGCAAAGGCTGGAGATAGAGGTATGAAAAGTTGCGGGGTGGTGCTACATTATGGAGATTACAGCTATCGCAAAAGTTCCTGGCGCTGCGCCGTGTGGACGATTTTTGGGATTAGGGCAACGGAACTTTCAAAATCGTGCGAAACGGGGAGGAAGGATGTTAGGTTTGGAGGGTCAGTTACTGAGAGTGGTGATAGAGGGGAGGATATTGGGTAAGCGGGGAAAGGGAAGAAAAAGAATAATTTTAAAAGACAGGATGAAGAGAGGTAAGACGTGTGCTGATATGAAGAAAGCATTGTAGATAAGGGTCCGCGCCTGTAAAAATCTGAAGGATTTTTACACTTTTCCAAAAAACCTACCAAAATGCTTAGATTGATTGACCTATAATAGTATTAATTATTATTTCAGAAGAAATATAACGACAGAGTTGAAAAATACCAGCCTCTAGCGATCGAAAGAAAACCCTTAAGGAAACAGAAATCAGCAGTAATACCTCTCACACTTTCAGCCACCTCGGTTATAACAAAAACTTTATAAAAAAACATACTGTATCTCGGAATACCCTTTGCATAAACTGCTAAAATCTACCATTCTATTCACTGGCAGCATTAGAAGAAAATTCTTAGAAAACTTACGCATCGCTTACGTATTTACGCATGGCTGAGCCCGTCGTTGTTTAAAAGACACATCAATTGGATAAAAAAATAAAAATAATGGGTTTTCTGCATTGCATTGAAAGAGAAAGGAACGATCCATAGTAGAAAAGGAAATAATGAGTAGATTTGGACATCAGGATACATATTTTGTGAAGTAGGAGAAGAGTGGTGTAGTGAGCAAAGTCGTGATTGGAAAGGAAGGGAGGGTGTTGGTTAAGGAGAGTCCGGGAAGTGAGGGAAAGAGTTAGTTCTCTTCTAAAAAGAGGAGGAGGGGTGGGAATGGCTAGGAGGTGGTGGAGGGTTTGTGGAAGAGTGAGGGGAAGGTGTTGGATGGTGAGGCGTTCTCGTGACCTTGGGGCAGTTCCCGAATGAGCTCAGACAGTTATTAATACGACGTTCGAATGTTGTGGAAAGAGGTTTAAAAATCTATTCTCTCTCTCTCTTTTTTCCCTACATTTCTTTTATCTACTCCCTTCCCTCCTTCGTACCGTTTTATGCGACACTCATTCCAGTACTGACAGTCGAACTCAATTCAGCAAGCTCAAACGTTAATATTGAAAATCTTGGATGAATCCTTTCATGCTATTTAACTCTTAATTTCAGTTTCTGATCTGTTTATACGCAGAAGCAGATGTTTTATTTTTACATTATTCATACCATTCCATACCGTGACATCTTAAACTGTTCGTATAAACCCCCGCTGGTATTCACCTTGAATTTAGATGGTTTGAACGGCAATTTGGGAGATCCGGGTTCGAATCCCGGTCAAGTCAAATGATTTTTCATGGGGAATTTCACCCTCTTTGATGTATATCTTTACACCCGTAGGCGTGGCTGCGTACCACATAATTTGCGCAATTGAAATGATTGGGAAAATTGTGAAGTTTGTCGTTCTAAAGCGACAATGTTTAGTTTATTCTCCGCGACTGTGGCATATCATGCACGACAACGTCTCCTGTGCTACAGTGTAGACCAGAGACGAGAACAATTTGTTCGTATGAATCCCCGCTGAAATTCGCCTTGAATTAAGATGGCTTGATGGTGCAATTGGCTGACACACCAGTCCGGTAATAGGGAGATCCGGGTTCGAATTCCAGTCTAGTCAAATGATTTTTCATGGCGAATTTCACCCTCTTTGGTGTACCTATTTGCACCGGTGCGTGTGACTGCGTGCCATTTCATTGGTGCAATTGCATTGATTAATGACAACGTATTACATCTATATTCACCACTTAAAATTGAACTTGATGCTTGGAATTCCATGGAATACGGTGGAGCCGACACTCAATACTTTTTTGAGTATGCTGGATTTGGTTCGAATTTCACTACTGAAGAAAGTTTCGTGTCAAACGGTATTTAAGGTGGTTGGGGCGATTTTTGCTCTTCCATCACTCTGCTTGTATACAGATTTCCGTGAAAATTTACAAACCCTTTTCCGTAAAAATACCCTCTTCAGAAAACTCTCAGGGAATGGAATTAAAATAAACTGTAAGCACACTGTTGTCTTATTATTCTAGTTGAAAATTACTGTAATAATTGAAGTCAAAGTTCACTAAGTCTATAGAAATTGCGTTCATATCGGCTCTTATGGCTCCTAAGTGTACATTTAAAAGTATATCCTTGACTAAGTTGCATAATTTATACCATAATTTTTTAAATCAATATCAGAGGCAAGTCATCAGTGACAGTACTATTTTTGAACGAGAAAAACAAAAAGGTGGAATTTAATAGTATTTGTTTTGACTTACGCAGTCGAACAATCTTAAGTCCCCTATCCCCCTTTTCTCCTCAGCACACCCATCTCATTTTTGAAAATTCACTTTCTTCTACCTCACTCCAAATTCCTGCATTCCACCCTGTGTGAAAAAAATCGTATGGTATGCCCCCTCACATAATTCTATCTGCACCTCCCAATCTGTGACGTTTCCATGTTTACGCCGCGAACTCGACGCTTGGAATTATGGAGTTAGCAACGTGAGATCGCTATCCTTATCGGTGATTTGTTTTAAAGGGGTGTTACTCTGCCCCGAGAACCCGAGATCTTTCGGAACGGGGCTATCATTCGAAGGCTTCGGAAGACATTTATAATGCTATCAAGATTTCTGTATTCTTGGCATGACGGCCGAAGTCTGTGGAAAAAGGGGTGGTGAGAGATGTTGAAGATAACACGCACCTCACGGCACGATCAATTTTTATTTAATAATTCTTGAATTTGCTTGAATGGACCGAAAATATAAGTTCTCTAAAGTACGCTTTCATATTTATTATTGCCATACGTCCTTTGCTGGGCTCAGTGTTAAAATGGGTAAAGATTATTGAAGTGAGTTTTGAGGAAAACGTATTTAAATTTCCGTAAAAACATGCGTCGTGAAAATTCCCATTTCATGGCATTACGGGTTAGACCGAGCTATCTTTCGTTTGGCTATCAAAACAGCGTGCTAGCACGTTAGGGCGCAAGATATGCAGCGCGGAAATTTTTACCCACGTCCAAAATGGCCTATAGTTAAGAGGGCCTGAATATGCCCCTCGCGCTCGCGCAGACCCCACTTAAGGTCACATACACATCGTAACCGTATATCCGATTAATTGAACCAACATTTATTTCTATCATAATAGTTTTCACTCAGATATACATCTACATCTACAAAATACCCTGCAAGCCACCTCAGGGGTGTGTGGCAGGGGGTGAGTATTCACCAACATGCATTACACTAACTTTAGTATAGTGTCATAATGGATCACCCTACAAGCGTTACATAGCCGTTTACGTCGTGCTACCCCAATGTCAGACTTATAATGAAGACGTATTCACGTCGAAGATATAAAATTAAAAGCTAGCTTTATGATGCCTATAATTTAAAATGCGCATTTCAGATTTGAAACCTACATCTCCATCAAAGGAGCCGACCATGGCCGGATAGCAGGGTATTGGGCTCCTTGGAGTTAAAGAGTAACGGGCCTCTTTGAATTTGTATTCGGGGAAAATATATTTGGGTTTGAGGCCAAAATGTAGCATTTTAAATTATTATTTTTGCTTTCCCAGACGGTTCTGGTGGTCCTTATGTCTCTGCGATTCCGAAATGCACTTTTGACTTGTCATCAGATTTCTCAGGGGCCGATCTACCAGAATTTGACAAGTTTTAATTTAAGTAATTGGTTCCTAAGTATGATCCTTCTTGTATCAATATATTTTGAGATTTTGTAGGGCCATGTGCACTTACCTTTTTTCCCCTATGCTAAATCCAGCCCGATGCCAACGACTCTTGGATATGAAGCATGAATAAAGGTCGTCAGTCGTGCTAATTTATGAATTAATCAGGGTGTTCTCCAAGATTTATTATCATTAAAATCGTTCTGAAGATGTCGGAAGATCTTCACACTTCCCGCGGGTATGGAGACCCACAACTATTCCAAGATAATACTCTCTCGAGATTAGGCGTGATGTTTCTCACTCAACAGACAGAACGCTCAAAAAATCGAGGAAGTGAGAACATCGCCAGAAAACGCGTGAAAGCGAGATGATAGATAGGGAGCCAAAGGCATGGGTCTAAAAGTCTTTCCATGTCCTTCATCGTGGACGAAGTTAATGTAAAAAACCCGACTCCCAGCCATTAATCACTTCTGATTATGAAAAAAATCTGATTTTTGAGATGAGATAAGATTTTTATTATTCTTATTTTGTGAGCATCGTATTAATCTTGTTGGCGATGGCGTAATTGGATTTGTGACTGCAATGGCTGAGGTCATATCGTACCTCGAGGGAAATCCTTCCCACGACTAAGTAACGTGACGTAACATCTATTACTGCTTACAGATTTACTCCCGTGACTTTCTTCAACCTGGGGAACGGATATGGTTTTAGTCTCAAGGGTCATTACATGGAAAATGTTTTTTGGTCCCATATGTATTGAAGGACCGTGATACTTGCAATGGTTCCAATTAATTTATTGATGTAGCCTTACTATTAATTAAATAATGATCGTGATTAAAATCCTGGGAATGATACTTGAGTTTACACCACGCTGGAAGTTAGAAACGCTATTAGTTTTTGATTTTATATGGAGTACTGCCATCTTTAGCTGAAGGAAACTTCTGGATGAGATTAGAAGAAGGAAAATTAGGATAGGAATACAAATGAGAATGAGGTTTGACATGGCTAGTGAGGAGAGGAAACTTCTGGATGATATTAGGCGGAGGCAGAATAGGTGGCTGGAGGAGGTAATGTAGGGCGAAGGGTTGTTCAAGGCCGTGATAGAGGGGAAGATGTTGGGCAAGCAGGGAAGAGGAGGAAAGGCAATAGGTTTTGCAAACTTGGTGAAGAAGGGTAGGACGTAGGATATCAGATCCTGAAAATTCCTGCAATCCAGATGACTATTCGGTGTGAGGTGCGTTGCGGGTGAATCATTAGGAACAATGCTTTATCGGTTTAGCCGAAATTTTGACCTCATTTCGTATTCAAGTGTTTTGTATCACAGGTCAAGTAGTGTTTTTCTGTTTCATGGCAGATTTGTACTAAGGAAATTTATCTAATCAGATTTTTCTTAACAATTTAGAACTCTTTTCTTTTCCCTTATTTATTTAATCCATGGAGTTCTTAATCTGGACGATCTGGACTAAAATTTCGATACTTGCAGGCAGTGGTGGATACATATGGGGGGCGCGCGCCCCCCCCTTGCGGGGCCGCCCGCGCCGCCCCCGCCAGTCAGCCCGCACGCTATTCGTTCGTTTCTTTCGCCAGTCGACTCTGAGTCGAGTTATCTAGTAGTTGTACTTTCTTATGTAGCACTCGCGCGCGTCCGCGTCATCGTATTTTATACGTTTCTGTCTGGCACATAGATAGCTAACCTACGAGAAAAGTCGCGGCCATTCTAGTTATCTCGATACGTTATTCTGTCTGGCATTTGTTCGAGGAAAGTCGCGAATATTCTACTGTTTGTATTTGTTCACACTCCTTAAAAGTCTGGAAGCGAACATTCTGGCACCGAATGTTCTCGAAACAACCGAGCTACATATATAAGGGAAGCAGAGTCGCTGCCAGGCAGTCAGTTTGAAAGCTACAATCGTCGCGATAACTTGCGCCCCCCCCTTGAGTTTTTTCTGTATCCGCCACTGCTTGCAGGTACTTTTTATTATTACGTACTAAAATGTATCACATTTTGTCACTTTAAGATTGCCACCGTTCTATTTAGAAATCGACTCTCATAATTGTTTTAGAAGTAATTTATATGCATACGTCTTACAGTTTTTACAGAGTTATACGCTGTGTTGTTCTCAATGCTGTATGCTTCTTGTCTATTTCTTGTAGCTATCCATTTATAAATTCAGGATTTAGCTTTATGGGTTCTAGAACATTAAGTAGAAATTACAAATTATTTATGTACCGTTTTGTTTCATATTGGTGGAAACCGGAAATGATACGAATAAAATTCAACAGTGAAATTAATATATCAAAAAGCATATTATCACTTAAGGCTAAATTAAATCGAATGCTAAATCTTCATGAGGTGTTTTGTGAACGGAGGACGGCACTGGATTAACCGATCACAAGCCAATAAATTGGTTTTCTCTAGTCTCTAGTTCCTGTGCGAAATTAACACACATCATATTGTATCTGTCCGCGATTCTGCGTACAGTAGGTTTATCAGCTCCAACGACAAAACTGCTCTCTGATCATTCCCAATTAATCAGAAATTAATACTGGCATGCAACTTAAAAAAATGTCTCGATGGTGAAAATATATACCTGCGGAGTGGTATGTGTGGCCGAGAAGCACGAATCATGAATGCAACAATACAGCAATAGAGGCAATAATTGAAATCGTCATTAGGTTAAAGTAGACCTTTTGTAACAAAATCGCATTTATTTAGAAAAAATGGACAATTTCGCATTTATTTCTTGTTTATCTCATACGCTTAAAATTACCATATCTACATTGACTCATTGTTAATCGAATTTGTGCTTTAGTATATATATCTAAATACAATCAATTATACTTTTACAGCTTTTGAACACCAGAATGACACCGTTTGTCAAAATCCATATCTAGCCCACCGGTTGTTCCATCCGTCGCAATTCGCAAATCGCACTCGGCCCAGAAATCGCTCAGCCGTCGTCCAAGACCCCACGGCTTGCAGATTCCCCGTAATCCCTTGCCGTCTCGGAGGAATGCGCTCCGAAGGAACGTGTCGCATGGCTGAATGTTTTCTTAAGGAACTCTTGCTTGGTTTTTCCACCGTTTCAACCCGGATGGTCAGAGCCGTCGTCACCGCCCCCCCCCCCCCGCCGACTCCTTCTATCTCGGCCCGTAACCCTTCAGGGTGTCCTCATACCCTTTTTACAGCATCTCCCCAACCCTTATCCGCATCAGGCGTTACTGGAGTGGACCCTAAAAACGACGCCGCCCAAGAAAAGAGGCGGAGCGTTGTTGGCGAAAAAAGGAGGAAAAAAAGGAAAAAAGTTTTTTTTTTTAAATAATGAAAAGCAATCTGTGACGAGTTCTTTCTTTCTTTACTCCTCCTCGTTGTTGTCCTCAAACCGTGAAAAGAAATCCTCCTTTGTCTCCCGTTCTTCATCATTTGTAGTTTTTTTTCATCCTCTCTTTATCTTTACCTCCCCTTTCCCCTCCCCTTCCCGCACTTCCAACACGCGAAACATTTCCAATTCTCATTCTCGAAAACCCATTCCGTCCGGGAATCTTCGCATTTCCCTCCCGGCGAGTTCACAGGCCTCTTCCCTTTTGAGTTTTTTCCCTCCCCCTTTTTATGCGTCCCTCCCCCCTACCCTTAACCCTTCGCCCTTCCGAAATATCCCTCAGACCCCCTCCGTCTTTTTTCCGCAACAACTCAACCCTTTCATATCCGTCTCCTTCCACGTCTCTTCCTGCTCATCCGTGTTTCTTTTCGGTGCGCCTTGGGTTTGTAGAGCCTCGTGTGTGAATATATTTGTGTCTATCGGTGTCTTAAACTTATCCTTTACCTTCATAATTGTGAAACATTGGCGGAAAATAGTGTCCGTTAATTTTTTGTAATACGACAGTAAAAATAGCTAATCAAACATTATAGCAAAGAAAAGTGTCCGCTAAATTTTTGTAAAATAGCAGTGAACATAGCAATGGCATCATAAAAACATGACAAAATGTAAAAAAAAGCCGCTGTTTTATTGGCTAGTTACATTTTTTTATCCCACAACTTAACACCAAGAGGGAGGTGCTGTATTCGCTTTAAATCAGCGATTTACAGATAAAATTGAAGGTGTAACTTTGAGCCCTCCTATATTGTTAATGCGTTGAAACGTAATCAAGCGAGTGGTATTGCTTCATGCGCCAATCATTGGAGATTGATAATGTTTTTACTTACTACTAATGAAAAAGCTGTTTTTCAATTTTGGCTTGCTTTTTTCCCATTTCAGCCCACTTTGCGGCGATGCTTTTTCAAATCCCTCCTCCCTTCCCCCGGTACCTTTCAATCGTCGCTCCCTTATATTCTCACACCCCTTATCTGTTTTCTCGTTGTCCTAACCCTCATATTTTTTCCGTCTCTGCGTGAGTTATTCCTCCCCATCCCCCGACCCCGCGTGTCTTATCCACCGAAAAATTCTTTTCCTTTCCCCACCTGACTGCTCTCATACGCCCCACCCCCACACAAAAGGTTTTAGTTTCGCATCCCTTTTCCCCTCTTTTGCCCTCCATTCGACTTTCTCAATCTCTTTCGCTTTATTTCCTCAGCCTCCGTGTCCTTTTTCCTTCTTTTTTCATTTTCCCTATGGATTCCCGCGACGCTCGCGTTTGGTGTTTTTTTCCAATGTTTTGGCGGACGATGCCCGTCCATCTCCCGCCATTTGACATGCTCCCACAATCAGACGCTTGCGTGTGTTGGAGTAGGTAGACTTTGATATCGCGTAAGTTCTTGTAGAATAGATTTGTTCTCCGAAGGCGCCCGATCACACGTTTTCCATTTCACGGGGGCGTCTGCTGCGGTGGCATTAGATCTCTATGTATATCCCATTTTACGAAATAGACCCCCAAAATTGGCGGAAGAATATTTCGTGCGTGAGCCCCTTGGTTTGACGGGAACTCGATCACAGGTCTCTGGGTCCTTGCCCTTGGCCATCGAGGAACGATTAATCACCCGGAGGTATTGGGGGACATATGAATCAATTCATTTAAAATCAAGTGATTGAGAGGAAAATGGTTTAATGTATTTCAAATCTAATGAAGGCAAAAATAAAACAGTATACATGAACCAACATGTGCGTCAGAATAGTCAAATGAGAATATCACCACGACCTGGGAAGGAGAGAAGCTCGGGATATGACACGGATGGGCGGCGCGGCGGCTGCAAGTGCACTGACCGCATGGCCCGCGCCTCGACTCCCGTTTCGGCTACATGACTGACCAAAGACCAACTGACCAGTGAATGACCATTTGCTTATCACTCCGTGCCATTATATAGGAGAATCCGTGACAAGAATGCTTTCGGCAAGATGACAAATTAGATTTGGGGAGGTGGCGGAACAAGAAGGTTTGACGTAAGGGAAAGTGAAAGGTCACACTCCGAAGAGTCGTTGTTTCACCTGGCTATTCTGAGTTATTTTCAATAACTGCACAGAAATGTACGAAGAAAACAAGCGAATGCATTCAGAAGATTTGAGGAAAACAACACAATCCATCTAAAAGAGAAGGAAACTCAAACCTCCGATTTCGAGGTCACAGCAAGTTCACGCTCTGCTGAGATGAGTTTTCCTCCGCCAGACGGCACACAATTGGGGTTGCTCCATTCAATGCCCAAGTCCGTATATCACGCGCGCAAAAATAATTGTCGCATACGTTGTGCGCGCCGACGACGCCTGTTGACGGAGATGCGCGGACACGCGCTACACTTCGAAAGCAGTGGGTCTAGGGCTGGGCGGTATTTGAATCCCAATATCAATATCCAATATCGTAAAATATTGAAAATGGACCAATATCAATGACCTGTATTGGACTATTGCAAATTGGAAAATATTGGAATATTCGAAATATTGTAATATTGGAAATTATGAAAAAATGGAATATTGGTACACTGGAAAATATTGAACACAGCAATATAAACAGGCAAAATTATCTGGCTTACAATGTTTTGCAAATGCTGCAGAAACAAAATTGCTGCTCAAATAAACAATCTGACTGGTACAGGCGTGTACTTCACATTACTAGCATAAAAAATAAGCTTTTCAGCATGTTCTCATGTTATTGAATATCTGTTATCGGTGATGATCTCATCGCAAATGTTAATTCAATACTTGAGTTTTTAACATTGGTAATATAATATTAAATATTCCAATTGGAAATATTGGTTCTTCATTATAAAATATTCCAATTGCAAATATTGGTTTTTCCAACCACCAATATCCAATCCAGGATATTGGTATTGGTCGTTCCAAAATTGTACTTTTGGAATCCCAATACATAATTAAAAATATTGATACCTATTGGAACCAATATATTGTAAAACCGCCCACCCCCTGGGTGGGTCCTTGCTCTTGATGCCGGGCAACGAATAATCGCACAGGAGGTTTGAGAGAAACATGAAAAAGTTTATGTAAATGACCTATTTTTAAAGAATGAACGGGTGATTCTGGTTTAACCAAGTAGGAATATGAAGATGTCTCGGGACGGAGAGAATGTTGCGGTTGAAGGCACGGATGGAAGGCGGGTTTTGGATCAAGATGAAAGGCTTCGGGTGCACGGCTCGCATGGCCCGCACTTCGATGACTGACCGACTGTCAGTGAATGTCCCGTCAAAGACTAACCATTTGCGTATCTCTAAGTGCCATTTTATAGGAGAAGCCGAGACAAGAATGTTTTCGGCACGGTGACAATGGATGTGTGGGGGGAATAGGAAGGTGTGGACGTCAACCAAATGTGAAAGGTCAAACTCACGAGAGGCATAGTTTTCCTTGTCCGGTTACTCTACGCATTGCCAAATAACAGTACAAAAATATGAAGGCAACAAGCTAAGATTATACAGAATGAGAGTGAAAAAGAGCAAAGTCATATTTAAAAGAGATGGAAAGTCGCACCACCAATTACTTGGTCACAGCATGTATAATGAATGCGAATATTTGTTTTGGAATGGCTTGAAGTGAGTTTCAGGCGATAGTGTTGGAAGTATTTGGAAAAATTAGTGAAAGGTATACATTCGGTTATAATTCTCTAAACAAATAGTGGAAATTCCCGGCGTCAGCCCTCCGTACTTCTTCGTTTCGTTTTTCGTGTTATCCATATTCTATAGTGCGTCCAAGATAATAGCGCAGATGACAGTTTAAAACTGTGCCTATTGGTAAACATGTCTAATTCCGTTTCGGGCATTGAATGACGTGACCAAAGAATCCATGATGGTAGCCTTTGTTTAAATGACACGATCGTGAAAAAATTGTTTACTTTTCATTCCTTTCTAAGACAAATATTATTGATTGTTGCACAGTCTTAGACGGACTCTAGTCTAGACTTTCTTATTATAATTGACTGCCATGATTGACTATAGTGCTGTGTTCTTAAATCAATTATGCCTCAGAGTTCGCTACCTTTTCCTATGACATCAAAGCAGGATAAAAATACCAAAATGCTAAAAAATGTTCATAGTGTTATCCTTTTCTATTCTAAGTATAGTTGAAGCTGAATTGGTCCTTATCTACTTAGTCCGGGGATAAAGTAAATGCACGATTCACGAGCATATACAAGGACTTTTTAATGACAAATCACGAAATTAATGTCGACATGTCAAACGACATAAGTAAATACCGACATGTTCTAGTAAAGTCAAAGATGTGGAGTATTTCTTAAAATATAACAGATTTTAAAAAATTTAAACTCGATAATCGTTCAATAAAGAGATATATTTTTTTTATAAGATATAAGTTACCCATAGCTCGCAAAACCCTATTAATTCCCAATTAATATTGAAAAACAATACTATGAGAAATAATATAGAGGCATATGAATAGAATGTAGTCTAACTTAAATACAACTGTTTTCATTTAGTGCTTTATTATATATATATATATATATGAATTTTTAAGATTCCCTATTTGGAAATCCGTGTGAGGAAAAGCCTTAAGAGAACGATTAAAAGTGTGAGAAGAGGGTGCGGATGCAGAGTTCCTCAAGATATGAAAGTTAAGGCGAAGATGGCGTATATAATGTACTCCAGGTGTCTTAACTAATGAACTGCAGTGTCTTACTGAAGATGAGACATGCGTACTTAACGGTGCACATAAGTTCTCAATCCTCTTGACAACTATTTTCCCTCCATCTTAATGAGTTTTCTCTTCTCCGATGAAGGAAAATTCCGCGCCCGCATTTTCATTTACTTTGCTTTTTCTTTCGATTTAGTTCCACCCTTTTTGCGATCTCGCTCTTGTGATTCTTTTCCCTTTCCGCCTCGCTACATCTTCGCCGACTTCGCTTGACCCGCGCCCTACAATTCTTCGGCGACTTTCTCATTCTTTTCCGCTCTTCCAGTTCGCTTTATTTTGCTTCTCGCGTCCGCTGTCTTTTAATAACCGAGACGAGCAGATAGCCACCCTGCATGGGCATTCCGCGAGCATAATCTTTCCAGCGTTCTCCCCTGCAGCTGATTTACATCTCCTTCTGCTTCGCAATCTCACAGTTGCAGACGGCTGACACGCCAACTTTGACCAGCGAAAAAGTCTTCCGCATTCAAAGACCGAAAGCACGGTTTTACTTTCTTCATTTTCAGTATGCCCTCATTTCTCACGGTGAATCTCACGTCCTACTGTCAAAGGTTTTGCAAAGTTATGTCCCGGTTACAGTTTATAACGCATAACTTTAATATTGGCGTGTGATGTGGGACTTCTAATTAATGACTTGGTAAACAAAATAAATTTATTGAATTACTTTTTATTATCGCGACAGAAAACAGCCTCATGGATCTGTAAGCAGCGGGGTTTAGAACAAATGACAGCAGACGAACATGGGTAACCGTACCTTTGAGTTAGAAAAACCTCCGAGGTGGGATTAGATACCATGACACGAAGATAGACAGCCAAAGATGTAACCCCATCGCCAACGTGGCCTGCATACTCCTAGATTTTTATTTGGCTAAACTTTCTGGAAGCACTAAATATTTCGGGGTGGTAGCATTATTAATATCGCGTGAAACACCCCCAATAAATTACCATATTATTCACTCTCTTCCAGTATAGTCATGAAAACTAGCGTTAGAAGTCTCCCTGTAAGCTCGACTGTGCAGGGAGACTTCTAAACAGCTTGGCTAATGTATTCTAAATTCATAACTACGTGCTAAAAGTTAAAAGTGGCAAGCAGCTGCGGTTGAACGTGGATGCTGGATATCTTAGTAATACTAGAACTTTACGCTTACTATGAAGCATTAAGTTAAACTAAACTAAAAGAACCATTTGAATTTCGAATGAAAATACATAATTCTCCTCGGAGAACCGCGGTTGTCAACTTGGCAGTATAATATGGACTACTAAGGTCCATTTTCTCGGTTTTCCACCAAGTATTTACAGCTTAATTTACATATCTATGCTGTACTTTTATGATGAAAGACATTCCATAATGTATATTTTTGCTTTTTGGCACTAAAATTTTCCTTTTATTTTATCTAGTAATTTGACTCAAAAAATGATTGCAAGTGAATTGATGAGAGAAATGCGGCTTGAAATGGAATTTGAAATCGGAGAGACTAATTTCCTCTGACGGTAACAGCAGTAATTTGAAGGAATGAACATGGGACGAAATAATTCAAGTAATATCGCGTAAATTGAGGAGTAATTACTTGTCATAATAAATGAGGGTTAACTGGGCAAATGAGCAGAGGTTATTGTTTGAGAGTCAGTTAAAAGCATTGAGGTAGATGGAGAGGGCGTGACGTCATCAAACTGTAACCTACAACCAAAATATCCACCATATTTCTTCCCCCCTGCTCTTTCCTTGCTTGCCTTTGGAGAGTACGGAGGAGCGGACGCATTAGCGGATATGAAGCAAGAATATCTACCTTCTGTTGAAAATTTAAGGTGACTGTTGAAACATATACACCTCTGTTTACACTTAACCTCATACACATAATGTATTATTTACTTGGAGCTATCGATTTTACTCGATTTTTACTATGATTCTCGCTGGGAATACAGATTATTAATAATGTAAATAAATAAAAAAATGTATGAAGAACGAATTTTCAAGAAGTTAATACTTTCTGATTTCAAGTGAGTCTTCGATGGCAAGAATCGTAAGATTGCTAAATTATTGCATCACCCCGTAAGCGCTGAGGTAAATCAGTGGAACAAATATGGCGGACCGGCCATTCCCACTTTACTGCTTCAAGCATTGGCCACCATAGCAAGCGCCCTTTCCACCCACCTCAATGGGTAAAAGGGAAGCGAGATATATCATTCAGCTTTACTTGCTAAATGAAGACGGTGGTGATTAAGGAGACACATTATTCTTCCCCCCCCCCGCTTGTTCATATCAGCTCGGGAATCATCCCTGTTCAATTTCGCTAGGTTTACTTTAATTCCTTGCGGCCCGACACAACCGTTCTCCACATCGTTGGGACTCTTTTTTGAGTCCTCCACCGCATTCGAAGATTTGCACGGTCCCCCTCCCATCGCGTACCCCTTTGCCCTTCATCCGTCACCGCACGGTTTGAGCCCTTTCCAGTGCAACACCCTTAAAAAGTCCCCTTTCTACGGAATGCTCATCCCCCAACTCCCTTCCCAGGATGCAGCGGCGCGAGGGGGAGGTTGGAAGGGGAAGAGGCAAACCACTCCGTCACCTTTCGGCTTTTACTTCATTCTCCTCCCAACCTCGTGAGTTTTATTTTTATTCCTTTTCAAGTATTTCCCCTCCCGTATCTCGCCGTTCTCTTCCCTCCCCTCCTCCTCTCGCTCCTGCCCCGGCCCCTCGCGCTCACAAACCCCGACAACCACTTTCCCTCCGGGGCACAAGAATCCCCCTTTTTTCAAAGACCGGGGAATTGGAGCAGGATGACGCCGGGGAGAAGGAAAGCATGAAACGCCGATTCTTAATCCCCGGGACACCGTCGGGCGAGGACTGATGAAATCCGTGAGCATATTCTTTTCTTCAAAGGGGTTGGTTGTCTCCCTCCTTCTAACCCTTCCTCCTCCTTGCCTTCCGTTGCCTCTGCTTCTGATGGATGGGTGGGGCTGTGACGAGGCTACGAGAAGGGTGGGCATTGGTGTGGTTCCTTGGGCATTGCCAGGATTACTTCCACCGCACGCTTTTTCGCCCTCTGCTGCCTCTTTGCTCGGCTCACTCCATCATACCCTCCACCACCCTCCATTCTGCACACCCCCTCCTCCCCAATTCACGGCGGTGTCTGCTTTCCGGTGACGCGAAGTAACCATCAAAGAGTGAGCGGTGCTTCCTGAGAATTGTGTACGAAACAGCTACGGGAAGAGAATAAATACGTTGTGTGTGCGTGGAGAAGAGGGAATTTTCAGCTTTAATTATGTCCGTGTTTAGTTAGTATTGTTATAAATTGTAAATACCGGTGTTACACAGGCATTTGTACACTTAAATGTTAAAATTCAATCGCCCGATCCAAGTAGATCCCCTGGATTGTCCTTCCGAGGAACTGCATGCATATAAATGTAGACTGGTATATGGACTGCATTAATAATGCTTTAAAAAGGCAAATTAGGCTTAATGTTTAAAGCAATATACGTTTCTTCGAATGGCCAAAATAAAATGAGTGCTTACTATGCGGAAAAAATATTTTAGCAGGATTAAAGCCCATAATCCAGCTGAAACTAACTTTTTTTAAATTTTTAAACCCCGTGTTCAGCTTTGTTCTGGCGATTTAATATCTAAATTCTAAAGGATTGATTTTTTATTATTTTTCAGCTACATTAACGGCTACGGCTCGTGAATAATTAAAGGTGAAAATTATTATAGGTTGAACTAGGGTGGGAATCCCTCTAAACACGGAAAAAGATAGCAGGATTAAGCCTTCCTTGAGAGAAACCACTAAAAAAACCTCGGAAGGGCACCCATAAGTTTAAAGACGTTATAGTTATATACACATCATACACTTTTTTCATCCATGAGAAAAACAAGATAAATGGTGACGGAACATTTTTTACCACACGACCTAGTGGATGCCCTCAGAGCATAACGTTATGTTCATTAAATGCCAGTGCCGTCAGGATCCTGGCTAAGGGTGCGGATTTATTCCTCGGTGAATATTCTTGCAGTAAATGATGTGTGATTGCGTATAAATGTTGCAGGTTTGGGAAAGAGTGGCGGAAATATAGGTCAGTATGGGAACATCTTCAGCATTGAGTGCTGGTGATTACTAATTTTGGTAAAGAAAAGAATCATTAATCACAGACATTTCATTGTTCGTGCAACGTTTCTTGTTTTATGTCCTCTATGGTGCAGTTTAAACTTTTGACCGATTAAATCAATAAATAAGCTCTTTCTTGGATAAACTTTTGACCGATTAAATCAATAAATAAGCTCTTTCTTGGATAATCTAAAAGTGAAATATTTTATCGGGTGTAGCATATAAGTAAGGGCAGATTGTGAGGATTGTGAGAATTGTGAGGATTCTGGAGATTTGACTAATAACTTAAACATTAATTATTATCATATTTGAGATTATTGGTCTTACTCATACTAATGGTGTCCAACTACTTTATAGCAAAAGAAAATAGCAATATTGTCGGTGAAACTATCACGCAGGGTGTTGATTTTGGCTTTAAGGTGCTATTCAAATATATGAACAATTCACGCGAATGTATCTTCATTCGCTGGACATTTTAAAATTTTTTTAGTTGTATTGTAATATATCAGAACGAGTGTTACCAGTTAACGGAGTTACACTGTCCATGGTACATATGTGGAATGCCCCACAAGGGTTTTATATTTCTGATTACCTTAGCGTTTCTAATTTTATGATTTAATATTTAATTAATTTGCTCCCACCGCGGGGGTAGGAGTAATCTCATAGCTTGGGGATTTGGGGTGGAAAGAGGTTTTATGCCTAAAGTATAAAAAATGTAGCTGTACCACTAGAGGAAAATTGTTGTTTATGGACTCTACATTTGTTAGGCTTCATGGTTTTAGGCCTATCTTTGTGATAATCCATTATTTAATGAAGAAAACATAGCATTTTACACAGTTTTTTTATTTCACTTTCCAACCAAGATTTTGTCTTATGAAGTCGAAAAAGCTTTAATAATGACTTCACAAGTAGAAATCTTGGTTGGTAAGTGAAATAAAAAATGTATTGCGGAAAATATGTACATTGTATATTAAAATGCTACTCATTAAAAGTCTATCAAGAAATTTATATGAAACTCATCGAATTCATCTAAATATGATCTTTCGATTGTGGGACCGCTTCATTGAAGCATAGTACGTATGTCCATGTTGGAAAATCAATTGAAACTACGATCACCAGTATTCTGCATTTTTGCTCCATAGGTCTGCCGCCACATGGATGCATATCTAATTTCTTTGATGGTCCTATCAGTTTTCAGCACACTCATATGTCGAACCGATTCGTATTATCTCTCATGAGTCAAGGGAAAAGGGCAAGGCAAACAGAAGCGTTTCCACCCTACCGCGCTCTTTTCAAGTCCTCCTCTGCTTCTTCCCGTTAATGTCCCATCATCTGCTACGTCCAAGACCGACTATGTTGCAGTTCTTCAGCAATCTACTCACGAAATATCTCTCTGAAACTTATCATCTCCTCCTTTCCTGTCTGCAGCAGCAGGAATCTTCGCTGATGTCTCCCTGTTGCGATAGCTTATCGCGACAATTGGGGGATTTAATAAGCGGCCGAAAAGCGTTACAGCGTCTCTCGTTTAGGACGTGCGAGTGGAATGATATTCGGCTCAAAGGTCTCTTTGATGACTGGACGGGTGGGCGGCGTGAATGGAGATTGGTGTTGATGAAACCCGTCCCATGGAAACGAAGTCCGCCTTGATTAAAATCGTGCATTTCATTTGTTCATTCTCATTTACTGAGACCGTGCTTTGTAGAAGCAATCAAGCGTTGCTCCTTTTACAGGACACAGCAGCCTCCTGCATAACCTAGTCTTGTCGAAGCGTTCATTCCTGTATTTCGAGTCGAGAAACCCCCCTCCAATAGCCATGGGCGTGCCTCGCTTTCAAAATATTTTAAGCAGGGGGAGCACTGTGATCCTCAAGTATTGTCTTGAGTCTGTATACCATAAAACTCGGTGAAATGCCATACGATGACAAGGTTTGTCGTTCACTTGCTTGTGAAGAGAAATTTTATTTGATTGATGATTGAATTCAAATTTCATGGTCATTGTACAGTTTCCTCCGAAGCCTGTCTCGAAAGTTCACCCGCCCATTTCCGAATATGACTTTGCACTGGCTAAAGGAACGTCGCTTCTTTCATTTGAACTCTGATACAATCCACATCTCATGTATCTCACTCATACGCAGTTCGAGCCGCCCGTCAGGGCGCCACCCAGAACTTTATCTTAGATACGGAAAGAGATACGCAGAAATCGACGAAATTTCGGTCCTGAAGTATTTTACTACCAATGCTTTTTACATAGGTAGAGTGCTTTTCCCGCCCAAAAACACGCATATTGTTTCAAAGTACATAGTTTCCTTGGAACACGGGTTCCCGATAACTAACAGTTAAAGGATTTTAATCCGTGAATTAACATTCCACATCGGGTGTTTTTAGGAGTGGAAAACATTACTTTTCTCAATTTCGAAAAATAAGCCCAAATGCATACCCATTACGCCTTTCCCTTTCATGGAAGGCACAGCCAAGAGAGCTTGATTCTCGTTTCCAGTCCCTAGGTGCTCTTGAAAACTGGTTGTTTTGATAATTTCTTCCATTTTTCCATAGACTTCCTCGGTCTACCCCCTTCTCTTTCAATATTAACACCTCTGCCGTAAATGTGCTTACTTCATTGTCTCCTATACAAGCTGCAATAGGTTTGTGTGATAGTGAGTAAGCTCGTGAGCTCATAATTATTATCTCTGTATCAGAATTTGTTAAGCTCTACTATTCTATTTCTTATTTAAAGTGTGATTTCAAAATGGTTCCCATCCTAGTTCTATTAGTCATAACACAAAATAATTTCAAGTGAAACTTTATGGCAGAATGTGGTAGATATTTTAGGGATGTTTTCTATTCCAGCAATGTACTCTCATTCCAATGCGACAAAAATACGAAGAACGTATGGCTCATTTAATGATAAACCTTAACTTGAGTTTATAAAATGCATTACCTACAATATTTTTCCCTTCAGAAATCCCTATACTGATGCAAAATTCTGTTTAAATTTGTTAAATTGAATGACAAATATTTGTTTGCATGTACTAGCGCATGAGACTTTCTGTCTCATGATATATTTTCTTTAATTTATAAGGACCTCTCTTGTTTCTTAGTAGCCATGGATGTGGGAATTCTTCGAAACTCATAAATTCTCTACTTTTAATTGATTGGTTTATTACTCCAAAATTCATACGGAAACAACAAATGTCTTCGCAATTTCACTGCGCAGCCCACCAGTTACTGGGCACACACTTTTCATGCTAGTAGTAGCAAAGAATTATCTTAATGAAAAATTCAAAATGTACGTTCTTCCAAGAAGTCACCTAAACTGTTTTCCATTTCCCAGAAACGCATAAAGGGTCACAGCATATATTACTAAGTGTAAAAGTCTGTATCATGAGCACCGCTAAGTCTTTTAAATCTATCAGACGTAAACGAATTTACTAATTCGCGTGTTTGAAGTCGGCACCTTTGTATTTTTCCTGTAAGTCGGCACCCGTGTATTTTTTTCCGGCAAGATTGTACAAGGTATTTCCCATTATGTGCAAAACGTTTTGTAATATAGTTTTTAAAAAGTGTATTGTATTTGCAAACAAGGCGTTTTCATTGTCACGCCCATTATTTTACTTCCTACAGGCTAGAATATTTCTAAAGACTGGGCATGTGGTTAACCTTTTACGTGATATACTGATCTGCTTCGAACAGTAAAGCCGAAAGCTTTTTGTGGAAATGGACTTCAAGATAAAAGAGATAAATAGCAACGCCTCAGGGCCTCAGCTTCTTTATATTTTTTTGGCGTGGCAGCGGTTCCCGATAGGCATTGCTACAAAAGGCTTTGTTTATCACGCAATCTGAAAATTACGTATTAGAGAATTTATGGTGTACACGTACTTGTGACGTCGATATTAAATCGATAGAAATCTACGGCATACTTCCTGCATTTCATATTGGATATACCTTATCCAAAGGGCATCCTTTGAATAATAGAAAGAGATAAATTTGGAAAGGTATCCTTTTTTTATGGTTCTGGAAGACGTTTATCACGAAGTCCTTCGTTATTTATTACAGGAATTCACAAAATTTAGGCATGCCCCAGGCAGTCCTCAGTTTCAGGAATTTGATGATTATGACTTATAGCATTTGTAAGACTCGCTAAAGGTGAGAATGGTATTTGTTGAACCATTTTACACATCCTTGGATAGTGAAATAAGAATTTATCACATGAGGAAAAATGTCAGTCTTTGACTAGTTTTTCAAGATATGGGTTGCAATAAATCTTCATTTTGTAATGTGATTCGGAAGGCAAAGTACGATTATACTCAATACTCATTATGAAATATTCTTTCGTTGTACATGGAAGTTGAGTTGCTACTGCTGGAGTCAAATTAGAAAAGAAATGTTTGCTTTAAAATTGCTTGTCTTGTAAAAATATTGCTTTGCCTGTCGACAACCCTTGGCTCTACAAAAGCAAGCAACTAAATGTGAAGAATATTCGTCGAACATTTCTTTAGCAATTACTTTCACTAGCCCGAGAAGCTGATCACAGTGCCAATTCTATCCTAATCACGTCACTGGGTGTGATCAGCTGATAGTCCTGATTCACGTTGGTAATTTAATTCACCATTTTACTTCTTAGAATAAAAAAATAAATGACTTGATAAAGAATTCCTCTTGCTTACAATATGATCATTCCAATCAGGGGCTTTAATACTTAAAAAGACATTTTGAAAAAAATAGCCAAAATAGGATTTTAATAGAGCAATTAGATAGGGAATACTTTTTGCATTGAGCCCTCAAGTATGAAAAAAGATATTACTAGGTTCGAGCCTCCTCAAGAATTCAGCTCATTTAATAAATATACGTTCTTGCATTAAGTAATTGTATTCATTAAGGATTATATTTCAAATATTCGATGAAATATAAAGCTTCTTAGGAAAAAGTGAATTTGCTGCCTAAATGATTCAATAGACTCGCATCTTCTGATTCGATGGAAGAGATAGTAAACGTTTTATAAATGGGTGAAATCAGCTACTGATTTTTTGTGCCTATCATATGTACAGACTGAGAAGGCTATCGATAATCATGGATGAAGAAGGGCTGAGAGATAAAGTGAACCCTCCTGATAGGGTATTCTCACCTTTATAGTGCCCACTGTTGTTTTGCGGTTATGTCAAACCACATTTCTGCTTGATACATCCGGTTGTTACTCATGTTGACTCTTACTTATGCTATTTTTTTTCCACGGATTTGTGCGTTCCCAACTACCTGCAATTAGTTAAATTTTTTCTTTGTTCTCAATCCATTCTCATTTTTTTCAGAATTATAACTAGGACAAGCTAATGCATTTTATTCGTCTTTATGCGGTACAAAGAGTGAACCGAAAAAAATTGTCAATTTATGGTTTTTATGCAAAAGGAACGATTTGATTTCTACGTAATACTCCCACAATATGTCTGCATTTTCCAGTGTCGTTGGAAATCATTCCGTTATGCCCTCTTGTATCCCTTAATCATCCCCCTGTGGAAGTCTCGTATATCACCCTCGGGTAAAAAGGGGCACCTTGATTTCATAATTTGATATTCAAGGCAGTTATTAAAGTCCGGTATTTTTTGTATCCTCCCGTGAAATTTACGAGCACTTCTCTGAGGGGACTCCTGGGTATCAAGCGGTGAGGTACCTACCTCCTCACTCCTCCAGCGATCGAGGCCAACGAGAAGGAAGAGAGCCTATCTTCATTTACGACCAAATCCACATATTCTTGAATTACGAGGGGCAATATGCATGAGATATACCATGTGAAAACCATAATAAAATAAATCTGAATTTTCTTAAAATAAATCAAGGAATCTCGTTTATTAATTCTTTTTTCCGATTGTATCTAATACTTAGCCATTCCACTTTATCTGGATATCCGGAGTCATCTCATGAATAATGGGATGTCTCTCCAATTAAAATTATCGGAAATTTTGAATGCCAATGAAAGCGGGAAACAATCATTACTTCAGAGTCTGCAAATTTGATCCTTGATTAAAAAAAATAATTTCTCTATTAAGTCTCCCCTCCTAGATTTGTGAATTTTATGTTTGTTTCTCTTCCGCTGTCCGTTATTTCGTCTCTTTGAAGCGTCAAAGCTAGGAACGTCGAAAAACAAAATAGTTGAGTTACCTCGTAGTTATAAAGGAGGTCGGTGAATATCATTTGTGTAATTTGAAAGCGTTATAATTTACCATATAGACAGATGACACTATTAATAGTCTCTGCATGCATGATAAAGCAATTCCGACAACGGGTGACACTCAAATTTGCAATGTTGAACCTGATTCGCTTTTCTTCCTCATCTTTGGCTTCAGAGAGACTAATGTCATCAATTACCGGTGACGAGCCATCACCTGGATTTGAGGGGGAAGTAAATGCACAAATATTGAGTCATCACAGAGAAGCTGTCGCTTTCCTCACATCCGAACTCATCTATAACATTATAAATTTTCTATCATAATATTATTGGGGTATCATTCTTATCTTTCACAACAGTTACGACTCATTCATTGCTATTGAAATACCTATCAGTGATAACGATTGAAATGGTTACCCTGAGAGCAACAGAAGAAGCGAATATGTGTGTGTATGATGAGTGATTTTCACGCCGGCGATCCAGCGACCCTGCGATGAGGCCACGATGAGATAAACTGCGAGGCATGTGGGAAGTTCCGCGTTACAAGTCTCCTATAGGGTATTCTGTGCTGCACGTATGTGATGAGACGCACTACAGACCGAATGCCAAAGAGACTCTCGAACTCTGCAACGTACTTCTCTATTTACGAAAGCGTCGAAAAGAAACGAAATACCTCGGCCAAATGAGGGTGGCTAAAAGATGCTTGGTCAGTGAAAATGGGAAGAGAAGAATTAAGTGGGCGGGTGTGTTGCTGGTGGGGGGAAGCGAGATTGAATGAGGGGACGAAACAGAGAGGGGGAGGAGGATGATGCTAATGCCTTATGGGAGATTATCTCTGCCAATTATGGCCGTGCCATTGCCCCTTGGGGCGACGTTGTTGTGTGGGGTGTGAGGAGAGGGGAGGAGGGTTAGGGAGGGGGTTGAGGGTAGGGGGAGGAGGAGTTGAAGGGTTAAGTCGGGGGAGGAGAGGGAGATATTGAAAGGGAGAAGGAGACCTACTCCAATGGTCAGAGATCTCATGGAAGAGATAAGGCGGGAGTGGAATGGGGAAGAAGGAAAGGAAGCGGGCGAGAACTCTTGGTTGGGTTGGGGAGGGATGCTGATATCCTTCCAGGGCAAAAGAGAGACAAAGGGAGGGATGGATAGGGAGAGGACGGGAGAGGATGAGGAGAGCGATATGGAAAGAAGTGGAGGCGGAGGAACGAGGGTGCACAGTGGGGAGGAAAGAGAGGAATAAGATTGAAGGGTATTTTCTTAGATAAAATAAATTATTACATTATTTTGGGACATTTATCAGCCAGATCATCGGTAAGAAGTATGTATACCTTTCGCATATTCTATCATGTGAGACTTATTTGCCATTACAAATGGAGGAGAAAATGTTTTGCGTCAATGAAATGAGACCAGCAGGAAATGGTAAACTCGCTACAGATAGCAGTTATTTAGTAGTAACAATTAACACGACCGATAAGTTTGTGTAAAGTTTGTAAAGTTATGCAAAAAGGACAGTGATAAGACAGAGAATAGAGAATAAACTCCTATTCATCAAGAGGTTCCTTAGTGTGTGTTGAGCTTTCCAAATATTTTTTCGATAAAATTCGCTGTCTCAGGCGTTCATCCATTAAATAGGCCCATAATATTAGAAACACTTGCTTCAAGTCATCCATTGTGGAATATCCAAGCGTTTCGGTTTCTATTCAACGTTTTTATTGAACTGAAAGTGCTGTTGAAATTATCATAAATATTCTCTTCAGAGAATAACGTTTATAACTTAAGGACTACAATTTTGCCCGAAAATCTTGTGGAATAGGAATATTTTAAACGGAAATTCATTCTACAAGAAGCCAGATAATGTATAAATAAGAGACCCATGAATAGGAAAGGGAAGTTTCATGTGCCATATTATGGAACTTCATTGAGAGGGAAAGAGAAGGAGTGGTATTGTTATTAAAAGTTTCATTTGGCATCAGAGAAATCAAAAGTGGGCAATTATGGAGGGCAATTTCAGATGATCCAAAAGAGAGGGAGTTCGCACTATTCTCTCCCTTTCGGCCTCATACAGTTGGCCCTAGGAAGGAGAAAAGAAGAGGTGTTATCCAATTTATGTAACACATAATTGTACTTCATGAGGAGAAAAGAGATAATATTTAACATTAGATGGAGCTAAATATCAAGAATTAAATAAAGGTGAGCGTTTTCCATAATTTGCTTCACGAATTGCATCCTTGATCTTCCTAGGCAATTATTTTTATTCGTTGTTCATACTTTCTACTGTAATTTTTAGAAGGATTTTATGTTTCAAAATTTGTCCTTAAAGTTTGCCTCTTCTACTTTACTTCTCTTGTACTTCTACAGAGTTTTCACCAAACAAATTTCCTATCCATATCTTCGTGGGATTGCTTCATTTGTTGATTCTCTCCATCCGTTTGATTTTCACAAGTCTTCGGTAATTCACCACTTCCGTTGCATCCTACCTTCTTTATCCTGCTGTAATTAGCAAAGTTTTTATTGGATATATTTTCTCTCAAACTCTTCATAAGACTAATTCTCTCAGTCCATTCGGTCTTGATGCTACTGAGGCTAGACGTAGTTGATAAATATCTGAAAATTGGTTCGAGAATTGACGTTCAGAGATGATCCAAAAGATGGGAATACTATCTGTTCTCTGTTTGGCCACACGGAGAAGGTCGGGGGAGTAAGGGGGGGAGGGTGGCAGGCAAAGGAAGGGAGGTTGGAGGGGAGTAGGGGTTGAAGTCCTTTGTTGGCGGAGAGAAAATGATTCAGCGGATGTTCAGCGTGCATAGGGGGTGAGTGTTTCTGGGCAAAGGTAAGGGGATAAAGGCGGGGGAGGGGGAGATGGGATGGGTGGGTTTGAGGGAGATCTGGCATCCCTCGAAACCGGAATTCTTTCCTCCTCTCTCAAATTTTTTTTCTATCCTCCTCTCTCTCTCTTTCGAGCCGTGGGTGGGCGGATACTGGACCAAACATGAGGAAAATGACGGGAGCTTCGACTCCACATCTACTGAAAAGGTATGACCACGAGAGACGTTACCGAAACATCCCACTTTCTACCCCTCACGCCTCCATCCCCTTTAGTCTATGACCTTCCCCTCCCTCGCCTCTCTGTCTCTCATCCCATCCGCTCGCCGATGTATATTATAAACCAGAGATGCCTTGGGAAGAAAATAAGGAATTTTGATTTCTTCTCCGCCCGTTTTGATATTGTTATTCTGTCCTCCTCCTTCTCTGGCTTTTATTCCAATTCCCCTTTTTTTCTATCTGGTCGTACCGGTGGCTGGAGTGCTGGCTTTCGATTCCGAGGGTCTCCAGTTTGAATCCCAGAAGTTGCGGAGATAGCACCGGTGAATCCCGTTCCCCTACTTGGGGCTATGTGGAGAGCAATTTATCCCTTCGACTGCTTTCTCAAAGGTTTTTCAGACTCCACCTGAGGTCTGTTTTGACCCCATGCAAATTTTGTTGTGATAATGTTTATTGAATTTACGTTTCGTTAGTTTAAAGTTTATAAATCCTACGTTATTTTGTATCAAGTATATGAGTGTTGCAAATTATAATGAGCATTGTATATTCTAACATCGAAAACCACGGACACGGATGCTTAACACAATACGGGACTCTGTTCACCATGAGTCAAACACGGCCCCAAAGATGAAAATTTCAGTCTTGTTTCTCGCGGTGTTATTATGTAAAACTGTTTTTCATTACCAATAAAAAGTAAATGGAAGGCATACCTAGACCTAAACTTCGTTCTTGGCCATAACCTAGAAGTTAATATTCCAAACGGCACGTCTGGGGTCGACAAAGACCCAGGCAGGACTCAGTCCATCGAATGGAATACACGTCACATTGCGGACTCCATGGAGGCTTTCGGAAGCCGACGCCAGGTTTCTCTCCACCCTTCCTCGTGTCCTTGACATACTTTTCCCTTTTCAAACCTATCCTACGTATTCTTACAATACATTATTGGGATTTTACAGTTTTACAGAGCGTAATAAATATGAATTTATTTCACTAGAACCTTGTTCTGTGGAACATATATACATACTCTGTGATATAAGAAGCATAGAAAAACCTTCTGAACTTTATACAATCAACACAAAAATACTTAAAGTAAACATTTGATTAGATATTAAAAGTATAATGCAATATAAATAATTAAAAATGTTATACTTCATATATTTAGTCAGCTTTTTCAATTAAAAAATGATACAAGACACATCAACCAACTGAATTAAAAAACAACCAAATGATTAATTTATCTCATTGAAGTAAACAGCGAGATAATGTAGTATAAATAGATATGGAATTCTATTCAACCAACTTTTTTAGTTTAAAAGTGATACAAGACATACCCACCAATTACAAGAACAAGAACATAGTGAATGAAGTAACATTTTGTACAGGTTTGTCAACGTAATTAGTTGAAGCCTATTGGCAGTAAATGCCTTTTATTTCTTTTCACTTCTGGATTTTAGTCACTTGTCCCTTCTCAAGTTCTTCTCTCTCTCTCTCTCTCTCTCTCTCTCTCTCTCGTGTCTCTTCGTCTGAGCGCGAGAGTTAAAGATCGACAGGGAACGGAAATTCCTGTGTCCGCGGGGGGTTTGGAGAAAAGGACGAGTCACGGGTGAGGATTAAGGTTTTGACTTTTGAGGAACGTAGCTTATTTATTTATTTTTTTGGGCGAAGATTGGTGAGATACCGACGAAGAGGACTGAATATTTGGAGAGTCAAAAAGGTCACCCGAGAAAGAAGTTTATGATGATAAAATGAAAACTCCTCGTTTTGATAGAATGAAAACTCAAATCCTTAGGTCTATTATAGTGTAAAAATACCAGCGTACGATGCTGGATCCTATTGCAAGCACATGGTTATTTTTCTGATTTATTTTTCTCGTGAATTTTTACATTGAGATTCTAATTTTCGTTGATGTTCCTATGGTACAAGGATATTCTGAACTGCGATGTAAAGTCGCCGTTTCAAATGCAAATCCCTACTCGGGTCTGAATTTTGTGCCTTCTCTAGGTCTAGGAATTTAAGGTCTTGGCATGACTGTGCCATGTAAGCTTAGCAGTTGGATCACTTATAACCCCTTAGGGTACCATTTTGTTTTAGATTATACACCTATATAACTGAGCTTGAATGGCAGTAACACTGCATATTTTAAATGTGGTTGTGTGATGCTCCCTTTCATCGTTATAAAACTAAAGTCTATAACTTTTCTAGCTTCTTATTGTTAGTCCTTAAAACTGATCTTAAACTAGGTATATGTTGGCGAAACTGTATGGTTTAATTAACACCGCATGTGTAACTCTCTTTTATCGTTTTAAATCCCTTCTCCACAACTTTTCCAGCTTCGTCGTCAGCAAACTCGACCTTTCATGACACAAGTTCTGCAAGGTATACATTTTACTGAATGAACTGCTCACCTTAATCGTTATACCCGTTTGTAGATCGCTGGTTCATTTAAATCTAAATTTAGTATCTTGGTGAGTGTTAATAGTCTCACAAGCTCCTACTAGTGCCATCGAGCACAGCTGAGTTGCCGTTTTACTCTTGGTGGTGTCCTCCACAGATTTGTGAGCAAGGTAGACCTCTGACTATCCAGGCCTCTGACTATTCATCGTTAAATATCCAGGATTGTTTGACGCAAAAAAATATATTCCATTGAGGGTTAAACGCCCAATTTTGTGCCGTTGACTTTATGTATTCAGAACCACTCATACATTGGAATATACAGGGTGCTTCTGAAGAAATCGTTGTATCTTGGGGTGGTATAGGTAAGCATTTCACGCATATTTCTCTGATTTACATGGGGTTGTAACTTCTTACTTATAGAGCAATGGCAAAGCAAGTATTTTTTCCATTGTATTTGGTAGTTGCCGTAGAAACGACAAATAACAGTGGCCAATTGAAAAGAGCTAAAACTATTCTCAGAGGTGAATAAGGTATTATAAATTGTCAATATGATTGCTAAATATGGTTCTTTCTTTCAGTCGGTTTATGCTAATTTTATGCGGCGTTTTCATGGTAACTGAAAAATATGCTGGATAAAATGTTCTCGTTTTCATAGTTTTAAGTAAAGAATTTCGATCCCTTGACCGTAGGGAAAAAATAATGCGAGAAATTATATCTCGTATCTCATCCAGAAGTCTCGCAAATTCCTCTTAAAACACATTGAATCTCTATCAAATTCTTGCTTTCAGTAACCACTGATGGTATTTTATTAAATCACGGGCTTTCACCCACCTTTCTGCCTGCTTCGTCAGGCAATAATTAAAGACCTGATTATTACCTGACGAATCAGGAGGAAGGTTCGGCGAACTTTCACACTTTCAAAAAATACTCGCAGTCAGCAGCGTAATGACACCACTTCCCCCTTTCAACATATTTTTTCAAGCTCTTCTAAAATCCTTAAATTTCTCATTTTCAAACTCGGAATATAGGTTATTCTATTCAGTTTCTAGCTCTCAATGGAACCAAAGCCCCGTATATTTGGGGTGCGGTATAATATTTCCGCACCCCCTAATTGGTACATTTTGGCGCCCACCGCAACATTTAAGGTTGGGGGGCTCCCCTTCCCCTCCCCCAAATCGTGTTACGGTCAAAATATTATGTATCAAATTACACTCCCGTATGATTAGCGAAGGAGCAAGCAGACTGTGCGACGCGAGCCATCGTCGTGCGGGATGTTTGAGATTGCGACAGAAATTCGATGAAATTAAAAGCGAAGGGAGGTGGGATGTTGAGGGATAGAGGATCATGGGAAGACGGAGGAGAAGGGGTGAGTTGCTGAAAGGGGAAGAGGAGGGAGGAGAATAGGAAGAGAGAGTGAGGAAGAGAAGTAGTAAAGCAAGGAGTATATTGGAGGAGAGGGATGGGGTATAGAGATTAGTGAGACCAACGAACGGGAGAGTGCGTTGGTTGGACGGTCGGGAGCATTTCTAAAGGGAGGAAGCGATAGCAGGAGGAGAAGTGGGAGGCTCGCGGGGAATAATGACAATTGGTCTTTCCTTTTGAATAGAAATTAATGACGATAGATGGCTGTGATGGGCGAAAGGAAAAGACGGGCACGATTGGAAAAAAAATCCCATCTCGCATCCGGCTCGAAAAATAAATGTTTTTATGGAGTTTGTTGCTCGGCGGCTATCCGCCCCTCACCCCCCCCCCCCCCCGTCCTTGCATGTTAATTTCATCTCTCGGACGGTGGGAATCAAAAGAAAGGAGATGCAGCGAATTAAGAGGAATTGTTTCATCGTTTTCCGCCGGTTTAATTAACTTCGAGCAACTTAGTTCCGCTCAGCTTGAAACGTTCGTCGGTTCGGTGGGTGATCTGGTCACGAGCTGTTTTATGCGAAGGCCTTTTTGTTCGAAACGGAATAGGAAATCGTTTCAATTTTTTTCAGTTATCTGGATGAGCTTCCTTATAGTGATTTACTGTGGCATAGTGTGCCGTTTGAATGTAGCCTAAGCGTTACACGATGATTAATTTCGATTTGTTTTTCATTGCATAGCCATATATTAAAAGTACATCCATATTAAATCTAAGCACTAATTACGTCAAGGATTTGTGTCCAGGTATTGTATTAATATTCATTTTCAATCCTATAGCCCTCGATTTTTATTTAGTAAATAGAAAAATGATAACTTATACTTCCCCATGTGATTCATCGCGGGTTTATATTAATTAATGCGGCAATTTCGTACATTAATAGTATGCTAAATGCGAACGCACAGGTGGACTATACAACTATCCCTTTTCGACTAAAATCGAATTCTATTATGAATTTTATTTTTTCTCTTCTAAATCCTAATTGAGTTTTAATTCGTTAGTCTCGTTCGGGAGAAGAATAGAATTACCGAAGAAAAAAATCATATATGAGATGCCCTTAAAAATTTAAACGTATTGTAAGCGTTCGGGTTATATTTGTGACATAATTAATCATTCAATCCTAAGTATGATTGTCTGAAGTCCTCAATGGTATCTTGTCTGTTAACTCGTTTATGTCCTTGTAGCTATTGTTTCATTTCCCACTTCAGCTGGCCTTTGTATTTTTCTCTCAGTATTCCTCGTGGGGCTTTCCCTTCGATTATATTCCTTATATGTTCGTTGAATCTTTAATTGTGGCCTATCCATTTGAACCTAGTCTTCCTGAAAGTTCTCCTAATGGGTTTTCCACTTTTATTCTTCTGTAAATTTCTTTGTTTCTGGTCCTATCCGTCCATTTTATCTTCAGCATCCGCCTTCCGCATCAAGTTTCGAAAGCATCTATTCTCCTCTGTTCTAACTTTCCAATGGTCCATGTCTCTGAGGCATATAGTGCAACACTCCGCGTAAGTGTTTTTAGACACTTCCTCCTTACTTGTTTTCCTTTTTTCTTTTCACAAAAAGTTGCTTTTTTGTCTTGAATGCTTTCTCAGCTTAGGGATTTCTTTGCTTGATGTCTGTTGAACTTCTTCCATCGCACATGATGCAGTTTCCAAGGTTGTTATTTATTACAGAGAAAGAAAAATTCCTTATCGGCCTTCTGAGGCATTTCGGTTTTCAGGGAGTGGATATTGCAGTCAATGATTAGCGTTAATATATATTCAATTCTCATGGTTGATGAAATTAAGAGTTTATGAACATTAAAATATTAGATTTTGAGTGAACGAAGGTTCGGAATGGAATTTATGCGACATGTTAGAAGAAAATATCCATTTTACTGAAAATAGCTCAGTAATGAGATGTTGCAGTAGAATTGCTGTTCATAGAAGTCGGGAAATCAGTTTATATTACGTCTTAGTATAGCTTCTCGCATTTATTCTGAAATTCAAGGTCCACTCAGGCGGGACTCGAACTCGCGACCCTGTGGTTACCAGGCGAGGACTTAACTCTGTTGCCACTGGTGCCGGTAAATTTATACATCCTATTGGAGTAATAAGTAGCTGAGTAGGGAATGTGGATTGCCGGGAAGTGGACCCTGAAGTGCTCCTACAAAAAAAATCCCTATTGGAGTTGTTCACAGGCAACAATGCGTTTCCCTTGTTTATATAATCAATAAATGTACGCATTGTTGGCATCAGAGCAGATCTTCTTACCATGATTGCTAATGATGTCAATATAAGGGCATTCTGCTGGTTATTATCGATGTCGATGTAATAGAAAACTATTTATTGACATCGAATTTTCAGCTCATTTGACACACTATTTCCTTTTTTTAACTCAGCATACTTCTTTATGTACTTTCGTGACATCGAAAATACCATTATTTTTCCTACCACTTCTCTCAAATGTTATGCGTATGACAAGAATTTAATGTCTTAGCGTCGCGAGACTAAGACTTAAAATTCTAGTAATATGTGGCTCACCAGCGGGGTGAGATGAATGAGTGACGTGCTCTAACCCAAATGTCACAATCGGTCGAATCTCGGTAATGGCGTGAATGTTTCGTGATGGATGAGTTTATCTTAAAAATGTGAGCTACGGTCCTTTATACCTTCATTAAGGTACAGCAATGGTATTGCTCGTGCTTCACGGCGCCCAAATAACATTTATCTTATCAATTTATGCACGAGACAATGATGTAATTTTTTACAACCTAGAAGTATCGGTACCCAAATAATTTAGATTTATATAACGTGCGATCTTGGGACAGGACTATCGTAGACACGCTAACCACCGTCTTGTAGATTTCAGCTGTGTTAGTTAAATTTCACAACGTAACGACTGAAAAGCTTACGAGGAAGGAGAATTGTTGAATTCCGTCATTAATCTTGAATTTTTACCGGTCCATACAGTAGTATTCTATTTATTAGCTATCTGTAGTGAATTTACATCGAGTATATCGGTCTGTATAGGTATTAGGAATTTTCTCCAGAAATACCACGTTGATGTAGATTGTCTCCTAACCTAACCTAACCCTAACAACCGATATGTTGCATGATGAAATAAATGGACATCACTTAAATTATTAATACATGTTCATTCTGCCAACAAAGATTTATCGTGCGGATTTCGTTGCTGTACGACTTGGTTAAAAATTAAAAGCATAAGTTCATAATCAGCATTATTTACTTCGGGAATTATTTTTTCAAAGCTTAACATTTTTCATTTACTTTCAGGCTTTTGCCAAGATGGCGTAAAATGCTGTTCGGTGTGGAGTTGGACAAATCTCTCTGCTGGAGCCTTCTAATCACGTTTTGACTCGCTCTATGAAAACGAATCAACTTGCTGGAAATTGGAAGACATTCACCTTGCTGAAGACGTCTGAAGGTTTTATCGTGCGAGACTTTCCGAACCCAACGATGGGATATTCCACGTTGCGCTCGCAAGAATGTCAAAGGTAGGGTTCATCTCAAGGATTTTCTCCACAGTTTAATCACCCTGACAACTGATAGACGAAAAAAATTGTAGAAAGTTACAGGTGTTTTTTTATTCCAATTAGGGATATTGGGAAATTTGTCATACAGCCCGAATCTGCTGAGGGTATTTTTTTTACTTGTGCAGAGAAAACTCCGATTTATGAAGGAATCAGATTCAGCCTATAAATGGCTGGTTTAGCACAAATGGAGTAAGGACAAGGCTACGGTGAGGTTATCCAAAGAAAAAGAATAGATTTTCTCCTGTCTTCTTGCTTCAGTGGCTGTCGGACGTGTATGAGCAGCATCCCTCTTGCGGAGTGAAATATCTTCGGTGAAAGGTGAAATGGGCGGTTACCCACGCGGCCGAGGATGACGACTTCGATGATTCGCTTCGATGGCGTTGCAGTCGCTGCCGCATTTGACTTCCGCCCTCGCGCGCGTGCACGAGCCTTCCCATAAGCCCCCCCTGATCACGAATTGACGCCCCCATCACAACCCACCCTTTAACCCTACGGGAGCGCGCAGGGGGGAGGGAAGAACAGACGATATGCAGGCACGCGCGCACTAAGCCATTCAACTCTCCTTCCCACAACACACCGCGCGGGCATAATCCATGGGACTCCTTAGGCTTCCCAAACAAACGACCTCCCTCTACATCCCAGCTTTTAAGACTCCTCAATCTCTCTTGTTCCAGCCGTAAGCCCTTCGTTTCCATTTTCCTCTCGGCCACCCATTTCGAATGTTCGAGGGCCCCCGGAGGCCATCTCTTCTCCCCTAGCAAATGCGGAACAAATTAGAGCGAGCATTAGCATCGTCTTTGCGCTAGGACCTCCTCTGTGATGAATATAGTTCAGCTTAGATGGAGGTTTTTCAGGAAGAAATATCCCTTGATAAATACCAATGATACTTGAAGTAGTTTCACTCAACTTACAACCCTACTACTTAGCCTACAATTTAGGATGTTGGTTAGTATCGATTTGCTGCGAATGAGACGAACACCTATGCAACATATGAGTAATTGAACTTTTCGAGACTTTCGCGTTAAGCACTATATAACACGAGTTTTGGAATACTTCATACTGTCGCAATTATTTTGTGAAATGGTTTAACAAGAGGTAGTTTGGTTGTTCCAAGTTCAAATTAATTACATCTTCGTCTTTTATTCGAATACCTACTGAACAACCTGATAGTATCTTTTAATGCCATCAGGCTGGTTTTTGCAGTAGATTCAAGTGTGCAATAGTAATGTTAGTCTCATTTCATGATGATTTTTGGAGTTAGTGACCAACATCTCGCCTCTTTGAACAGTAGTACTGATTATCAACCTCAATAGCATCATAATATTACCTCGTCACACCGTCGGACAGCTTTACCGTTAACGAAGGTCAGCTCCTGTATGAATGAAAAAAGTGAGATGATTTTTGTTCGCCATATTTATTAGGCATCACTCGAAGAACTTATAAATTGACCTTTTTGGGGAACTAATACAACCATAAGTCATAAATCTTCACACTTTCCTAGAAGTCAAAATTTTCTAATGGAAGTAAAAACGAATATCTTTACAGATCTATGTGCATCAGGAATTTCACATTATTTTCATCATTACTCATTAACAGCGCTCTTAATATCAGCTACATATTTTCAGTTCGTTATTTTGAGCATATCCGCATTCTATAAGAATTGTGTAAATGTGTGTAGGTAGTGCCTTTTTAGGGTGGAAATTAATGCATAAGATAACTTTCCAACTGAAAATAATATGTAATTCTCTACGCAACAGAATATTGGGCTTACGGATTTGGAATGTCAATCCGTAACTGTTTTTCCCTTGGTCATACAGAAACTTAATCTAAAACAGTTCTGGTAAATGAAAGGCAAATAAATGGCACGAAGCAAATTCTCCACGTATGGGAAGTTACAACGCAAAAGGACACATTGACTTGGAAGGCCACGTGGGAGCAAAACTGTGAATTAAATTTCGATAGACTTATTCTGACGGTAATTCTGATACGTGTTTGGTTAATTGCGTCTCATTTATAAATTTATCTAAATATATTTATCTGTTCATGGGTATCTTTGAAAATTTTTCATTCAGTTAAAGTGGTTCATAATTGTACTACATTTACGACATATTCTATCTTTTAGTATGTTTACTTGATTCTTGACAGGGTTTAGCTTGATGTTATGCAATGGAACTTTCTCTACTTACCTTGACAACTAACACAGTGCTCACGACTCCAATCCGATGGCATAAGATTAAAAGCAAGATCTAAGACCGCGATGAAAACATAATTAAAGAGATTGGTATGTTATCGTATAGTCCACCATTTCTCTAGTAAGCGAGTCGCGGTAATTCATGCTGCCAGGCTCCAACTGCTGCAACCAATTTAGATTACATTATCATTTCCCAACCGTTTTATTGAAGACTACTCGGACAGTTACGGCCGGTGGGAAATAAAACCTACATACCGGAGGAATTTTACGTTCACATTTCCGCAATCGGCGTTGTGCGGAGTAGTATTTAAAAAAGAAATCATAGAATGAAATTTGATTTACATAACACACCTTTCTCTAATTTTTATCAAATTGGGTATTTTGGCGTGAGTCGTACCACTAAATAGAAAATTTAGGAAAATCCATGTTTTTGAGTAAATAAAAGTGGTAATTCCAGTAAATTCATACTTTATAATTTTGATTCATGGCTATTAGGAGTCTGATTTATGGAGGATATCCACTCTCAACCATTCGGTCGGGCTCACGACTCATATGAAGTAAAACTCTAAATAAGTGGGCAGAAAGACCATTTATTATCCAACCATAAACTCACGATTACCACCATTTGTCTAGGATAATATTAGTGACCATTTCATAAGACGAGTGAGTTTATAGTGAATCCATGTACCTGCGTTTTAAACTTCATTTATCCCATTTAGGTTAGTGCTTAGTTTAAAACTCATAACTTTAGAAAATTCGACCGGAAAAAACTTACGTCAATTTAAATAATTGATCGTTGAAGAGTGTGTTGCTCTAGTTGAAATGTGTGCTCTATTATCTCTGAGGATTTAAGGCGTTCAGTGGTAATAAACTCACAGAAAATCATGTAAGCGCAGTATTTCGGTTCGTACCAGTAGCTTTCATTCACTCTATTTGTCCATTGCGAAAAAAAATCATCAAAGGGACTCCATAATTCCATAGTTCCATAATTCATTAAGGATGAAAATTTAACCCTTTTACCGACAATGAGTTGAATGATAAGTTGTTTCATTCATATTATATGTGTAGCATCCAAAAAAGTTCTCAATTTTTTTGTTTAATAATGAAAATTTGCATTGTTCTTTGCAGAAATTTCAAAATTATTCTTTAACCATTGATGCATGGAAGTATATTTATCACTATAGATACAAATTTCTCAGGGGATATTCTCAATTTCTGCACTGGAGGAAAATATTTTTTTTGAGCGTGAGGTTAAGTCGGACTACGCAATCAGTGGATGAAAATATTCATTCGGATTTATACGAACTTTGCAGAAAAAGAGTTAAAGAAAGTGTTCCTTTTCACCACGCGAAGTCCTAGCATGGACGTACAGCAACCTCTCACCCTTCTTTCGTTAACAAAAAGGATTCGCATATTCACGGACGTGTTATGGAACATCCCTTTTCTCCTCGTGTTCCCTCCCTACCTCTATCTCGTGTTTACCGTCTCCTGCTCACTTCATCCCCTCCTCCCCATCATTCCCTTTGCCTACTCCACTCCCTTATAGCCTCCCTCTCTCCCTTACCTCACGAGCCCCCATTACTGATCTCATTACCTTGCCACTCGTCTATTTGCATACCGCCGTTTGCTCGGGCTGCACGACTGCGGAGAACGCCCTGCAACGCACATCCCCCCTCCCTCTCTCCTCTTCACCCGGCCCCTTCTGCCTTTCTTAAGTCTTTCCCTTCACCTCCCCTTAAGCCTCTATCGGCTTCCTTAACCCTAACCTCTCCACCCTGCTAGGGACTACCGCGAGTACTAAGATGGCGACGACCGCACCGTGGACTTCGATTGCAATCTGTGGACTCTCCCCAAGCGCTCTCGACCTTCTCTAGGTAGTCGTTCCTTCCTTTCTTTTTTTCTACTCCTTCTTCTCCTTTTGAGATATCGGCCTGGGTTCGACTCCAATCTTCGGTCACCTTTTCCCACTCCATTTTTCTCTCTCCACCGTTCACATTCTCCCTCTCTCGTTCATTCTCTTCTCAACTTCTATCTACACCGTATTTTCCATTCCATAAAAACGTTTGATCCAATCTGGTTCCGGGGCCCTTGTTCATTCACATGGGCTCAATGGCTCAATAAAACCCCTTCTTTAAGAGTGTGTATCCCGGGGTTTACTAAAAGCCCCGGAGCGATCTTCTCCGTCCCTTTGTATTCTCACCCTTCCTCACTTCAACCCCAATCCACGCTACTTTTCCTACCCACTTAACCTTTCTCAACGATTCCCTCTCTCGTTCTTTTTTCTCCAACACCACCTTAATCTCTTCTTAACACAGGCCAAATTGGTCCTTCTATGCATTCACTACAGTGGTGGAATGAGGTGAATTTTGTAAGAGTAGGAAATGGGAGCAGGTAATGATATGGGATATTCTCTTCGTGCTTTTATTTCTACATCCCATTCCAGCATCTTTCACATAGTCGAAGAGAAATGATGACGCGAATGGCGTCAACCGAATATTAGCGTTTTTTCAAGCAAATTGTTTTCCTGAATTTGATAAAGTTCTCTTGCATTAAATAATGCAGCATCATTACATAAGTCCAAACTTTAGTGTCTTTCATTGAGAGCCGGAATAAATTCGTTTTGTTTCCAGTTCTAATCTAAGAAGCTGGATGGAGGAGCACTGAGAGACTGGCTGTATTTTTTCGGCTTATAAGGCACTGGGAGGAAGGACTTGTAGCCATAATGGGTCCGCGTAATGAATTGTATGAAGCACATGGGATAGTGCATTGGTATATGCTCATACTATGTGGTATGAATACGCGTTCGAGGGTTAACAAATATGTAACTGTGAATGGGTTGAGCATGGTGCAAATGACCATAGCCGTTGACACACCAAATTATCCCAACACTGCAACTACTCCAAGATATGAGCAACTTGAATTGATATTGTTCATCTAATTTTTCGTGTAGGTCTTGCCTTTAAATATCTAGGGAAAATAATGCTTCCAATGAAGGTTGGAAACCAATTAGTGTTCCACAATTACCCTTTTAAGCAATTTTTAACACTTTCTACATCCTAATTTTTAGTTGAAAAACGTGTACAACACAAGTGGCGGTGACTTAGGGGTATAATTTGATTGTAGCAACATACTGATGAATTCTAGCCGTAATGTTGAGTGCTCATATCACACACGTTTTTTTAAGCGTCAATCCATTTGAATCTTTTAATAATTTTCTCTCGCCCTTTTTCTCCGGTACATTCTTGAGGTCTTCTCAAAGTTGACCGAAGTGGACTTTTGATGCATTCACTGCAATGGTGGGACGGGACATGTTTTGTAATGGTAGGAAATGCGTTTAGGTGGTGGAAAGAGATTTGTATGGAAGGTTTATTTCTTACCATTTTATCCTGTGTCACACGACACAGTTGACGTCATATCTCGTCAAAGTAATGTGTAACAAGGAATTAGAACGTGAAAACGTCTTAATCATGGTAATATTTAAATTCAATTTAGATATTTCATCCTATTTCTCATTATGAGTATATGTTAAAATTTCATGAAAGTGTATCGCTCCAGTACGGTGCTAACCACTCAGAGTTCAAGTCATCGCACGTAATTATTTGATTTCATGCATTTCTTAGCTGGAATATTTTATGAAGTTAGGCAACTCGGAGACACGAGCTAATTGTAGCTGTCTACCAATGAATATTTGATGCCACTATGTAGCAATGTGACGCACATTTGTTTACGTTCGTTGAGTTTGGAAATAAACCTAAAATTGTATATGTCGCTTAGCTCCGCGATAAGTGGCAATAGTGGTAATTATTAACTAAAAAAACCTTGGCAAATTATTTCCTTATCTTGAACCACTACTTAGAATAATTTAATGATTCAAGCGATAGAGCTATGAATCATATGCTTGCATTTAGGAGTAATAACTTTAATGCATTGATTCTACTCCTTTCATCCCTTATTACAAGACCAGTGACGACCCCCGTACGGTGTGTATTGGGAGATCCCTCCATATTTAACCTGCCATTCAAAATGTCCAATCTTATTCATTCATCTTAGAGCCATTATGCTTTAGATGCACATGAGTGTGCCTGTGCCTCGAAACGCGCGTCCTGCCAATGTAAAATACAAGTGTGAAAGTGAAAGAGTTTGTCAATTTTTAAATTGCTGCGAAATGCGCAAATGTCGTGGAACGTGATCATACGCTCGGACGCAAAGGAATCCACCAAAGGGATGAAATCGCCTCAGAAAAATCACTTGACTTTGCCATCTTAGTTCAAGGCGAATTTAAGCAGGGGTTTATACGAACTAGATTTTATCGTATTCAGTTCATGGCGTGTTTTCTAAGCCACTGTTGCGGAGGATAGCTTAGTGGAGAAACTGATTAATACATCTGATAGGCAATTGGAAGATCCGGCTTCGGTTACCGGTCAAGTCACATGATTTTTTAATGGTGAATTTCCTTCCTTTTTTAGACAAAATTTGGCTTAATATGTCCAATATAGATTTTATTTTGACCTTGTGAAGGTGGCTATAGCACACTACCAGAATTTTGTTCTACGGGTGGCTTAAATATCTGCCCCTCACTTAGTCCTTCCAGCTACATAAGTGAACATCATCTTATTAATGAATGTAGAATACCTCTAGTTTTATTTACAAAAGATAATCATTCTGACTTTACCGTGAGGGGCTGGATTTGGCTCTTCTTAAATTCAATTTCATAACGTTTATTTCACATATGATCCCTCATTTTTATTTTATTTTAAATTATTTTGAGAGAGATTTACCCCAAGTCATAATATACATCATATTCAAATTTAAGTTTGAAAATTTTTGAAAAATAGTATACCTATACTACACACTATTAAATTTATGACAAATTTTATGCTTTCGAAATTCCTCATTTTTCACATAAAGTCTCCCTTGAGAGCATACCCGTACCGTTTTCCATGTAAAATGCCTGGTATTTATTGTCAAATATCTCGAAAAGTATAGTGATAACTGACTGATAATTTTTTTCACATTGTAAGGATGAGATCTTTTTCTTTATAATGAGGCCAAATTCATCGAATTTAATTGAAGTGACACATCGCTCAAACTACCTTAAACCTTCAAATGCCTCCCAAGGAATGGTATGGGCTGGGGTTTCTCCTGCAAAACCCTCCTGGCTGCCCCCGTTGAAGATGATTATACTTCCTGTCCACTTTTATTTCTCTGAGGATAGCGTCAAAAGCTGTGGCGTGAGTACTACGAGGGAATGGTGGGCAGGGAGCCTCTGTTCGTGATACTTCACGGTAATTGGCTGCGTGGCTCGCTTCTTTCGCTTGCATCCGCCATTCGCCCTTCTTTTTTCCCCTCGCGAACTGCGATAGTCCTCCGCCTCGTGTACCCACTCTCCATACCCAATCGCTGATAGGTTGCGAAGGTTTGCCTCTTCCCTGATTCCCCTGAGAGTAATCTTCACTCAATCCTCACCACGACTCCAATGAAACCTTTTGTTCCTCTCCTCTGTCTTCTCCGAGAACCAACTCCGTTTCCGGGTCGCGGTAGCGCCATCTTTTCTCGTCTCGCTTACAGGAGAATTAATTATTTGATATTAACGTCGTTTATTCCTAATAGTGTAGGATCATTTGGGCTCAAATTTTAGTTATCTAATGGCCGGTAGCATAAACATTTAGTTTTAGTGTAAAAAATTATGACATCCATAACGTTATGGTACCATTACAAAATTACGGTTGCAGGAAATATCCTTTTCATAACATATTTCCAAATAGCTATTAATTTGATCATTTCGTTCATTCTCTTACCATTGCTAAAACATAAAGTATTATTTTAATTATAGTCAGTCAGTCAGATTAGTCAGAATGAATATCTTAAGTAATTGTATTCTCGTTTATCACGCGCAGTAAGTTATATAAAGTAATTACTCATTCAAAAGTCAAGTCAGCCTGCATAAGTTAACACTATCAGGCCCATTAAGTTGTGAAATCATTAAATCTATCGAATGCGTCTGAAATGCAAGTTTAGTGAACTCCTTGTCTTATAGATCTCATAACTCTATTGCTATCCTCTCTAGCCTCCACTCCACACTTGACCAGTGCCAACCGCGTCTTTTTTCTCATCCACGCTTTCCATCACCGATTCCTGTACTGCGTGCACGATCTTCCCCTCCGATCATATGGACCAGCGTAATTAACGTGATGAATTGCGATAAGTCAATTGCTTTATTCTTCCTTCAACGCCAACTACTCGGCAGCGCTACCCGTCGGTAAATGCTTTCCTCTTTCACGGAGTAACGCTTGAAATCATGAGAACGCTACCTTGTGGAGAGATATCCCGGAGCTTTAACCTAGAGTTGTTGGCATAGGCTTGCTGAAGAGTGAAGCAGAGGAGAGAGTAAAATGAGCGTTATGCAGCTAACACGTCAAAAACGGAAGCATATTTTGGTTATCTTTACTGTGACATACCACATCGTGCATCTCTTAAGTAACGTTTTGTTTGCCTGAAATGGTGTATGATCCTATGGCTGTGCTTTTGTATTGGAGAAGGAGCTTCTCTTGAACGTATAAAATCAGAAAACTAAAAGTTGTTCTAAATGATGCAGCATATTTTATAAAGTAGGTAGGATATCGTTGATATATTGCAATGTATGCTCCAAAAATCCTTGCGGTGCGACTGTCTGCTTGTCAGAACTTCATGGAAAATCGCAGCTGGCCCAAAGAAAGGAACCCTCCCCTAAATGTGTGAATTCCACACGCCAATGGCTTAGTATGGGGTGAGCTCTACTCTCACCTATCAAAACCAACCTTCGGGTTGAAACCCTGAGTGAGTGACTGCGATATATTTTCGCTTACGTCTGCGCAATTCTCCTCAGTACGTTCCATGGGGGCACATATGTATAGGTTATTTCGGTGTAGAAATATAACATTCGGGTGCCAAGCTATTCTCTTCACAGTGTATTTGAACTCATATAAAAGGGAATTAAAGCAGTCCAGCTATTAATTTCAAGGTAAGCGTTGAAAATCCACGTTTTCATTAATTATGATGGGGTAATTTCGAAACGTTGATGCGAAATTTCCACGGGAAAATGTTTACTTTCATTAGCGAAGAAAAATAATCAATTTTTTGTCGCCTGAGGACCGAGGCAAATCATTGATAGCTCATGTAAGCGAGAATGGGGACTGTCGAATCTTTCACAAAAATGACCCAGGATAAAATCTCTGGTCCTGAAGATGAGATTTTGCCGCCGAAACCTGGGTCATGTTTCAATGTTTTAGTAACGTTTTGTGGAATAATCCATTTTATTTCTGCTATCAATAAAAGGGAGTTTAATTAGAAACAGCAGCCTTGAGTGTTGAATAAATGTTTTATGTGTAACCATTTTTCGGCGATTAAAAAATCTTTAACAATTATATAAAGCGATAAAGTTTTCGGTAAGGAGTGAAATAAGAATGTGTGAGATTCAGATGCCAGGCATTATGAGTTTGTAGTTGAGGGATAGGATTGATAGAAAGGTAGGAGGAGGAGGATTGGCGACTATCAGACGGAGGGTGAGGTGGGCCCGAGAGGAAAATAAAAAGATCTCACCCACCGTGTTGCATTGGGAGGTGGGCAGTGGGAGCAATGGGGGTGGGGCGGAGGTGGGAATTGAATGAAAATATGGGGAGGGGGGGGGGGAGGGGTCGTCTTGTCCCCCCACCTCTCCACAAGCATCCTTTATGGAGAGTGATAGGCAATGGGTTGGTTCTCCCTCCTCCAATCTCGCATTCTCTTAAGGGAGATCCTCCTCCCACTTCAAACTCTTCTCTTTTCTCCGTCTTAATCGTCGTGACTCGGCTGTCTCCGCTTCTTACCGATCCCAATCATCTCTCCCTCTCGGTTTTTTGGTGGAATGCCGTCGCTCCGATCGCCCAGTACCACAGAGTCATGGTAGTTGTACGAGAGAGAGAGAGAAAAAGGATTCTTTTTATTTCTCCGCTTGAATAAAAAAAAGCCGGACATGAAAAGTGTTATCGATTACTCGTCACTTGTTGATGTATGAAACCGCACGAAAAAAGGTTTGCCTCAATAACGAGCGTCGTGAAACGTAACAAAATTTTTAATCTCGCCAGGATTTTTCGTGGAATTACACTTCGATCGCTGGAATATATTCTGAGAACACTGCCTATAGGTACTGTGTCGTTTTTTCAGACCGTTTTAAGCGGTTATCGCATGCCGCTCCTTAAAAACGAATGCTATCCTTGTCGGAATGGATCTCGTATAGGAATCAATCCCTGATGAACATCCACTAGATACACAAAGCAATGTCGTACTCATCAACTCCCTTTAGGGCCTCATACTTGTGCTTTATCTCTGTTCATTCCCTTCCTATCTTAAATTGCGTGATTTCATCCTTTACTTGGCAGAACTCATGCAATCAATATGCCATCTAGCATTCGTATTTTTCCTGCTCTACGTTATGTTTTGAGTCACGCGCGTCTGAGACATCGAATCATTTGAGCTTTACCCCCTTGGAAAAAGGTATTTGCTTTTTTGGCTTGGAAAAATTCATTCAAATCAATTTTCAGCCACTGCACTTCTGCTTGCGAAGAAGTTTGTTTTTGTAAATAAAATAATGATGTGCTTTGAATCCAGTAATAACAAACTACTAGTTGGATCTATAATTCTGTGGCATCGTCAATTTGTGGTACTTCAGCAGATTTTTAGAATTTTTAAAGTCAATATATCCGTATCATCAATATTAAGCCATAGTTTACGTTGCATTGAATTGTGTAAGTTCGCGAAAACATGAATAAAATTTCCCAAAAAAGGTTTAAGTTCGAATCTGAAGGTAAAAATGTATAAATTACTAAAATTATTTCCAATTGGTGCATGTTAATAAAGCACCAATATTTTAGAAACCAAATTCAGTTAAAAAAAATAGCAATGCAGATTTTGTTGGCATGTTATTGGCAAAGAATTAGCAGGATACAAAGGGGAAAATGTGGATTCACTCCAGTGAAAATACTTTTGTTGGAATTCGTGAGATGACTCTTTCACTGTAAAATTCATGCCTCTTAAAATTAATTTCCATAAAAATCATTGAATAACTAAGCTAAAGACCATACTCCCTATACATGCAATGCTGTGAAATTAATTAGCCGGTGTATGTAATTCATACCCCTTGGCAAGAAAATGGTAGAAGCTTCATTAATTCAGCGGTGTGTTCAATAATTCAACTGTCATATTACATTACGTCATATTTAAACAACTTAGTCTCACTCAGCGCAATCTTAATACATATATCATATCATTTCAAAGGACATTCTAAGAAAGTTTCCTTCCTCCTAATTTGTCTAAAATGTATTTTAAACTTCAGCCTATTGTTAGCATTTTCGCGTTCATCTCTTACAAGACTCCATGATCATGTACATCCTAAACTTTCTACTTTGCTTTTAAAAGTGAATGTTGACATTAAGTACAGGTATGGCGAAACTTGACGGCAGTCAGATGCGCGAAGCTTGACGACGGGGAGGGGAAGTCGTACGTGGAAGGGGTCGACAAAGGAGCGGAGGGGAGGGGAAAGCACATGGTGGGGAATGTTGCAACATGACTGTACTTAACTTTAGAGGGTGGGACAGTGTTAGCAGTACGTTACGCGGCAATGATTTGCGATCCAAACTAAGCCGCAGCAAAGTATGCTGATAGCTTTCTCATTGCGTCGGTATAACATTGAAAGGCTGTTTTTTTCAGAATTGGATATAGTAAAGTGGGAAATAACTTAAATAGTAAGAATGAAAGCGTTAAAACATTGACGTACTCAAGAGGAGAGGCCCATGGGGTTCGGAACCCATGGACTCCAAATTTTGAATTTATTTAAAGAAAGGGCACAAAAGGAAAAACTTATATTTGCTATAGAGAAACAGATTATGTTGATTTTATTTAATTTTAATTATGAAAACCTTTTCAATAATTATTGTTTGCAATTTTCAAAGATAAAATACTTTGGGTATTGTATTCCTTCAGATATTTGCGCAGCAAAAATATTTTTAAAATGGCTGTTACACTTCAGTCGAAACTGCACCCTTTGATGTCTAAACACACAATTTTGCTACTGATTTACGAAAATTTTCACCTCCCCCTCCTCAACCCCCGAAACGAAATCCTGACTACTTCACTGATCATAAGAAACAGACAGGACAATTCACCTCCCAATTCAAATTTCACTACACACAAACGAACGCACACTCTTAGATACTCAAAAGTAAACCTTTGATATTGGTAGCTGGAAATAAATGGTAATATGTACAGGAGTGACAGTGGTTATAAGAGAATTAAAAAAAACTTTTTATTCTAAACAAATAAAATGCAAAAAAAAGTTTATGAGCGTCATTCACTGTCCCACTCCTCACCCTCCTACCTGAAACTAGCATTTGACGATTTGCCCTTATGTTTTGGGTTTCTTCTTATTATGTTTGTATTATTTATATTAATTTAAAAGAGTTGTTATTTTGTTGATTGTTGATATTTTTATTTGGCTGGTTGGTCGTGAGGGGCTTATTGACAGATAAGAAGAGGGGGATTGTTTAGAAAGAGTGGGGATGTGCTGTGGACTCCTGTAAGAAATTTGCTTTGCATTGTGAAGAAGTAAAGAAAATGCTGCATAAGGGATTGCAGAATTAATTAAAAGTAATCCGGCGTTACAAAACAAATACCAAATCTTCTCAATTTCCACGCAAGTCACCACGTTCAGGTTCAATAAATTCATTGCTGGGTGATAATGTCTTAATATTACGTTTCATAGGAAAAGTTTACAGCATTTGATCAAAACAAACATTACTAGGCTTTTCGTCAAAAGTCATTACAAACCATGCTGCTCGTCGCTGCGCGCGATTCAATTCTGAAATCAGACTTGCTTCGTAAAGATCCCAAATACTAAAAGTGTATTAAAGGTGTGATCTAACTTGAAAAAAATAACAGCGCTCTTTTACTTTCTCATCGCATCTTCCGAGTACAATTTCAATTAATTTGCCAAGATATCTGTTATCTTGAACCCAAATATGTATACTCCTAGATAGATCCTGACGAATTGTGACCCCAAAATAATTAATTTTGACTCAACTCGCACTCGACGTTGACTACACCTGATTTCCTTATTTTGTAAGATCATTCTGGTGTATTTATTTCCACAAAAATGTACTGCGACGCATTTATTTACGTTTAATTCTAACTGCCATTTTTCGTACCAAGATTTCTACAAAATCTTTGTTAATAACTCATCCGACTTCAAAATCTCTCTGTATACAACCGCGTCATCATAAAATAGTCTAAGTTAATGGTAAATGATAGTACTGATGTCGTTACTCTTGTCATGATATAATATATTTTTATTTCTTTATCATTGCATATATAAAGTTCACATGCATGAAGTAACGCGGTTATAATTTGTTAAGACATACTCGTATTCATGTTGAGCAACTTCAAATTTCGCGGCGCTTCCTCAGATACGATTAACTATTTGAAAATTTTGATGTTGGCAATAAAGGAATGCGACTGAGAGAACCCTGGCGGTCTCACGCGGAGACTGCCTTCTTTCCCCACGCGGAGCGAGATTGAGGACAATAAACTCGTCCGCTGACAATGGTCTTCTGCGAAAATGCCGTCAAGTTTCGCTATACCTATAATATACTGACTACGGATTATCCTATAATGCACTTGGGTTTGGGTACGCTATTAGTACTTGAAACATTCTTTTCATAGCCCTTAGATAAATTTCTCAGCCGTAATCAACTGCTAATGACCACTGAATGGGTCCGAATGAGATCACATTAGACAAAATATACTAAAATGCGAGACTTAAGCCTCTATGAAACCAGTTCGATAAATCTATCAAGATCGTCTTTCTCAGGCACAGGAATAGGTAGCAACTGATGTGGCTTTGTTATCGAGATGAATCAAGTCCGGCAGGACGTAAATAATAACATTTATCATAATACTAACAATTCGGGAACCAGGATGTAGGTTAGAAGTCTTTGATGAGTCGGAGATAGTTTGACATCGCTTTCTAAAATCGTGAACCGACGCATATTCAGTCAAATGCTGTAAGTTAATTGGCCTGGTCTCATCGAAATTGACTCAAAACCTGAATGTAGACGAAATTAATAAGACGTCTACAGCCCCTTTTGTGTGCCCATCTCGAAGGAAGGGATGACATCGCCCAGAAATCTGACCAGGATTATTCTTCGCGCATACCTCGGCCGAGGTCCCCATAATTCATGTGCCCGGGCCCGGGGAAGGGACTGGGCAATTCGTTCATCTCCGCAGATATTGCAGAAAAGACACATTGAAATAAATACCTCGGAGGTAACATGCAAGGAGACAGAAAATCGTTATTATTATTATTATTTATTTTTCGTACCCCTTCTGGAAGTCTGTGATATTTATTTTCTGGACGCGAGAGGCATTAAAAAATTGTGCCTAAATTTGAATTGACGTGAGGATATTTTATCGAGATGTATTAAGACCGAAATCTGCATGAGAAATACGACAAGAGGAGGTGGGGAGGGAGAGGGAACAGCTTTGTGAAAAATCGGGAGAAGAGTCGAAGGAAAGTTGTTACTTGGGCTTGGGGGCGGGGGGTGGGGGAGGGCTACTTTTAAAGGGTTGGAAAACGTCGTGAGGGGGGGTCTTTTCGAAGGATCTGTGTTTTCGTCGGGAGGAGAGCACTTTTGAGCACTGCGGTTTCGCTTGCCTAAACAAAAACTCATTCCTATATATGCTCTACAAACTACTCACGACTTTCCTCCCGGCATACACACGCCTTTTATTCTCTTAATCTATGCTTATATCTTTCGCAAGCATTCAGCCAAGATACACAAAACCGTCCTCTTGTTCAATTACTTAACTATTCACCCTCAACTAGTAGGCATTCGGGTAAAGAATAATATCTTGGTGGAATCACTCACACCCATACATACCAATCACGTCGTCAAAGTATTAAACATTTCGGAGTCCATATTCGTCAAGTACAGTTTCTTCTTTGAGGAATCTCCGCGTCTGGATTTGCATACACCAATGTCTCTTCCACTATGTTCACCCATCAATTTCTTAGTCTATCCCTTCATCTCACACCATTCAATCCACTATCAAATGTCTGTTTCGCCATTCGACTCTCATTCATTCTCATTATTGCCAAACAAACAAAGTTTTAGCATATGGACATTTTAAATTACCGGACCATCCAATCCACATTATCATAAGAAATTTAACACGGATTAGTCATGTGTGAAAATTGCTTATCGATTATGCAAAATCAAGTTTGGATACATTGTGTTCATTAATTTTCAAATTGGTAATTGATAGGCCTTTTTAAAAAAGGAATGAATGAGGCAATGATCGATCTCTGTGGAACGTTCATCCAATGCCCTGCTGCGTGTAGGAATCAGTCTGTTACTTTGTGCTGAAAAATTGGGAATTTTAATTACAGAGAAAACAACCTTGTGGTGGAATAGACCATCTGGCACCTTAGAAATGTTTCATATTTCACAGGGCATGTCAATTTTAAAAGGCAATGGAGAGAAGATCGAATAAAGACCGAGATCAGCATGAGTGGAAGACTCTGGGGAGGAGTGACAGCTTCGTTAAAAATTGGTAGGATAGTGGAAGGCATGTTATAGTGTGAACTTCTGGAAGGAGACTTTTTTCGGAAGGGTTTGAAGAATCTTCTTAATTGTATTTTTTGAGGATTTTTTCAATTTATTGAAAACACTTATATAAAGGTTATGGTTTCCGGCGTAACGTTATGGGATAGTATTAGCAATGAAAATACTTTGTGACTTCCACAGTTTATTTAATTTTGAACTACCGGTTTCGGCTGTCAAGCCATCATCAGGTACGTTGATAAAAACATTGAAAAACAGATTTATATATACTATCGGAAGTTGCTATGGTAGGGGGGTGGGGGTTGGGGGTGAGGTTGGTTGAGCAGGGAAGGGAAAGGGGTGAGGGGAACAAAGTATGTGTTGTAACTGGGAAAGAGGGTGGGGGGGGGGGTTAATCACTCGGGTTGTGGGGGTTGGGGTTTTGGGAGGGTGATGAGTAATAAGGGGGATGGGTTAGGAAAGGTTATGTCATTGACAAGGTTGTTTTCTTGTAGGGTGATCTCCCGAATTTCGAGGGCATCCATTCTCCTTCTTTTCCCGTAAAATGCAGAATTTCGGGCTCAAAGCTGCTTCGGTGCCCCATCTCCAAAAGGTGTCGGGCGAAGGCTGACGAATCGTCCTTATTCTTCCAGCATGCCTTGTGTTCTTTTGCTCTTGTTTTGAAATTTCGCCCCGTTTGACCAATATAACAACATTGACAAGTATCACAATTTAACTTATATATACCAGATTTTAAATTAGGTTCTATTACATCTTTTGCATTGTTAAGCCATCTTCCCAAGGTCTTATTATTATAAAAACATACCTTGTATTTATTTTTCGGGATGGCTTGGGATACAACATAGGATAGGGGGCCGATAAAAGGTATTTTACACCATTTAGCTGACTTTTTGGATAGCTTCATTATTGAAATGAAAAACTTTGTACAATCCCCATTAACAAGTTCTATTAATAACCTACGTTTCGTCGCCGAGCGACATCATCAGGATCTGATGGCTCAGCGACGAAACCTAGGACGTTAATAAAACTTGCTTATGTGGAATATACAAAGTCTTTCATTTCAATCAAACACTTATATACCTATTGCTAAAGTTTCGATTTATGTATATCAGGGTTAAAAAATCACAATGAAAAGGCCTGAAACAATCAGAATATCATCTGTGATAGTAAACATGCGAAGTACATACTGATGTAAAATACTATTAGCATTTGGTTTTACTTTTGGGTATTCTACCAGCTGATTGATAGGTTTTTGGACAGTCCTAATTGTAACATCCCAATTTCTTGGACATCACCGCACATTACCTCTGATAGATGGCTCTCCATCAGGACTCTCTTAAGTTCCTCGTATCCTCTACCTCCACACTTTTCGTCCAAACTTTCTGTCCTTCCTTCCTGTTCCGTGCTTCCCCAGAGTTCTCACCTCTATAACCCTCTTCAACCCGCCCTCGACTCTCAAAGCGTCCTCCAGCCATCCTCATTGCCTCCTCCGAATCTCCTACTCTAACTTCATTACATCACCAACGATATATAGTACTTCGTCGTCTTTGAAATTACGCAGCCAAATTAATGATATTTCATGTGGTTTTATATCCCAGAAGAATATTTACGAGTAAGTCGAAGCGTTGGCAATGTATCGAAGCTCTATTATATGTGGGCGCTTTTCATTTGCTTAAGTCCCCTCTCACTGCGCAGAACAACAGCGCAGTTGCTTTCAATTTGTTTTATGAACCAATATCCATCCGTGAGCTACTTTTAATATTGTTTTCGATAAATTGATCAAAGCCTCAAAAAATTGTGATAATTTTAATTTTGGTCAATGGACTGAAAGAATATTTTTAAATAGACTGATATAATAGGGTTTGGAGAAAATTTTAGGAAAAGAGATATGGATCCTGTGAAGGAGGAGAGTCTGAATTTTGCCGGAAGGAGGGCTGTTTGAAGGCAGAGGCGAAGGTACGAAAGGGGATCAATCCCCACCCCCTTGGGAGTTTTGGAGTTTGGGGTTGTACAGAGTTCTTTTATGCCTGCAAGTCATTGGTGACCGAGAATATACAATTGCTTTCCGTCTATTTTTATAGGAATTTAAATAAATGGTTCTAAATTTATGAGAAATTGAAGTACTTGAATCCCGATAACATCAATAATAGATTTCGCCGGTATTTAAGGATGACCGTGGCTACGCCCATGTCTCACAAGAGTTTGGTACAAATTTTTAATGCACCTGTGAAATAGGCAATCTTCTTCTTCCTATCCTTTGTACTAAGGGTCAGCGTTGGTGGTCAGTCTCCTCCATTTGCTTCTATCCAGGGCATCGGTTGGGGTCACACCACACTCCTCCATGTCACTTTTCAAACAATCCCTCCATATTTTCCTAGGTTTCCCTCTGTATCTTTTTCCTGAGATCTTCAATCTTCCCTCCTTTCCAATATGTTCCTCTGAATGCCGTTTGACATATCCAAAACATCCAAGTCTGCTCTTTTCAATTTTTTCTTGTATCGGTGCAACTTTTAATCTCCCCCTTTATATTCTCATTCAGTGTCGTCTAGCTTCGCAGTACCACACATCCAACTCAGTGTTTTCATTTCATGTAAGTGCATTTGCCGTGTGTGACGCTTTCCAGTGACCCTGCTCTTCGCTCCATATAGCATAACGCATAACTGGCCTTGAAATAGTCAATATATGGAGAAGGTGCGGTGGACGGAAAGGAAGACAAACGAGGAAGTGCTTGGTATTTTGGGTGAGGAATGGAAATTTCTGGATGAGATAGGAAGGAGGCAGGGTAGGTGGCTGAAAGAGGAGATAATGAGGGATGATGGGCTGCTTAAGGCCGTGATAGAGGGAGGGATGTTGGGCAAGCGGGGAAGGGGAAGAAAGAGAATAGGTTTTATGGACGGGATGAATAAGGGTAGGAAGTACGCGGATATGAAGAAAGAAATACCAGAGGTAGTTATAGCCCTGTACGTGTAAAACATGTAGGATTTGCTCTGGGCTTCAATATAAGCTACCATTAACCGGTTATTACCTTAATGAAATGAAATCATTTCATAGAATATCTATCGATCACTCCCACCGCATAAAAAATCGTATCTACGGCACTGGTTGATGAAGGGATGGAGGGGGCGGAAGGGGAGGCTGGATTCTTCGGAGCATGCATGTGTGTGTATATACGTATACATTCGTTCGTAGCGCAACAAAAGGGAAAATGGCGTGGAGGTGGGCGGATTGGTCCCGTCGAGAAGGAAGGTTCCCCCCGCCCGGCCTACTACTAGACACGGGGCGGGTAATGTACCTGTCCATCATGGGGGCGCCGGGGGAGCCGTGGCATCTCTTCGTGCACGCAGCGGGGGCGGGGAGCCCAAGGCCGGCGGGCGGCGGAGCGCGAGGCGGTCGGTCGGTGTCCGAGCGATTACGATCGCCTGTCCACCGAAAAGCGAAAGAAGGCTCTTGAGGCGAGGCGAGGCGGGGTGCGGGAGGGATGGGCGGGAGGAGGCTTGTTGCACGGAGGCGGGGAGGAAGGGATGGAGAAAATGGAATCGAAAGAAGAAAAAGAGGTGAAAGAGAGGAGTGGTGGAAGATGAAGACGAAGAAGAGTCCTTTATTGTGCTAGTCGTGGACGTCACACTGAGCGGTTCCGTGGACCACTTTCCGTGAGGTGCTTAAAATACAGTTGAACTTCGATTATCTCACAATTCTGCGAGCCGAACTTTCGGTAATTCGAAAGAAATTTCATTGTTGTTATTTTCATATTATGTACAATGCAAAGGACAATGAAGTTGTGATGTAGGTTTCCGCGGGGCTTAGTTGGAGGGTTGATCTTCAGTTTTCCGGGTTTTTCACCACATCGTTCTACATTGTGTACAATATTTCGTCGGTAATCCAGGCTTCCTCAATTATGGTTGAATTTGTCAACTGGAGCTAAGGAAGCCTGTAGGATAGCCGGCGAAATATTGTCCACAAGTGAGAACCGGCGGAAAATTCGAAACACGGAAGATCAAGCCCTTTAGCAATAATGAAATTACTTTCAAATTATCGAAAATTCGATCCACAGAAGTCCGAGATATTGGAGTTCAACTGTGGGTAAGTAACTTTTCCACGACTCGAAATTTATTCAACTCGAAGAGTTTTTCAGTTTCTAAGTTATTTCGATTTATCGAAGTTTGACTGTATTTAGACGTTTTCCATTCGGCCTCGTGCACTGCTCTCACTTCGCATCACAACATTGCAGCTGCTTTTCGTTCGTTTAAGACCGTTTATTTAACAAGGGAATTGATGGCGCCATAGGTTACGATAGCAAAGGAGTATTGAAGCCATTAAATCGCGCAATCGGCCATATTGAATGGACTATTTCTGCAGTTAATACCCCGAAAACATTGTTAATATCTAATTAGCGGGATTTTCACGGTACAGGTGCGATTTGTACAGAAAAATGCCAAAAATAAATAATTTCCAAAAAAAGCGCTGCATTAAAATTTTCGGGAAAATTGTGCTCGGTAGCCATGTTAGATAGGTCATTTTCTAAAAAAACAAGCTGCACACAGACGTTGATGTCATAGGGAGCTTTAAATTCAAAGTGTTGTAGTTGGCGCAGATCGGAAACCATCGGCGCACTTTAGCGCACACAAAGGACGATGAATGGAAAGATGTGCGCTGGCGAATCATTTGGTAACCTGCCATTTTATAGCTTTCCTTGGGTGCACAGCATTCGCAGACAAATGTGTTGTGTATAGTAATCAAAATCGATAGAAATTAGTACTTCAAACGTAAGCTTGTAATTAAAAACTTGACAATATACATGTTTGACGCCTTTACATAAAATATACACCAAAAACAACTATCGCGGTTTGCAATGATATGACGTTCTTTTGTTGTTTAGCGCACATCAACTCTGCTACCGATCTGTTTTGAAGTGCGCTACCAAGTGCGCAGGGTCTGTAACGAATGGAAGGCAAGTACTCTGTTGTGTTGCGAAGTGATTAGCGCAGTAGAGTGAAAACTAATGATGGTAAGCTCCCATCATTAGCGTTAGAACAGTAATTTGTGCTAAAGTTTATTTAGTTTCTGTAAGAATTTGGGACCAATCTATGCGAAGACGTATTGAATTCCCGTCGGATAGGTCGGTCAATTTCGATAATTGTTCTGAGTATGTATGTACACCTACGTATACGGTCGCATGCCCAACAAAAAGCGGAAAAGAATGGAAGGTGGGATGGACTGTTTGTTTCGCGAAGCAAGAGAGCAAAGGGAAGAGAATGAACACGGAGATGGGAAAAGAAGAGGGAGGTCAATAGGGTCTGAGAGAGAGGAGTGCATGATGAAGACGAATCAGTCTATCCGTTTATTGCGTTAGTCGTGGACGTCACACCGGGAGGTTCCTGGACCAATATCCGTGAGCTGCTTGAAATTTTGTTTCACGGGAATCACTGAACCAAAAGGTTGCGCTGTTGGGAGTCGTGGATTCCTGTACAATACCTGAACAGTAGATGAACGACTCCTAAATCAATTCTTCCGTTCGTAACCAATAGAATCTTTTCTGTTTGTGATTTCATTCTATGTGAATTTAATGCCATTATTTGAAATTAAGGCAGTGATCTGTGCCGAAATTTATCTGGTGCCAGGCGACCAGTTCATGCGCATTGAAAACTGCTTCTGAACTTCTATAAATGATAAAAACTTCTATAGGTCGTTGATGTCATTGATGTCCTTAGCAATTTGCCTACAGCTTCTGTGTAACTTGAAATTCTCTCAACGCGAAGCGTTTTTCTGCTCCGGTGCAATTTCGATTTATCGTTAATTTCCACTGTATATTGAGTTTCCTTTGAATAAGTAATTCAGTACGACCATTTTACTCCTCTTAGCTCTACATGTTGATTGTATGTACATCGAAAACCGAAAAGGGAGAGCTACTCGGAGCGGGGTGGAAGGATAAAGAAGGGGTAGTAGTTTCGTCGGAGAGGAAGAGTAAGATGGAGTGTAGGGGGAAAATGGAGGTGGAAGACAGGAATGGAGAATTTAGTGAGCGTTTATTCGTTTATCGTGTTTGTAGTGGACGAACGGAAATTCCGCAGAGGAAGAATCACCCGCCGCGATCGGGATGCGAACCTGAATCCCTCGATGTTGCATCATAATGCTCATGAACGTTAAATCGGGCCAACATGCGATGAACGTATACACTACCGTACACTTGGGCCGATATCCTTGAGCGGCTTCAAATTTTCACTCTTGGAAATCACTTCGTTGATGGATAACTGTGGGAGCATTTCTTGTTCAATGTATGTTACCTCTAGTTCAATTATTATATTTATTGTTACTTTTTTCATTGCTTGAAATTCTCATGTTATCGTTGGTGAATTTAAACATGCCATGTAACATCCCTTATTCTGTCGGAGCTAAGTCGATAATACAATAAATCTATTTTCTTATTCTCATTGATTCGATTATGAAAATATTATATTCTTTTGCTTGTGGCTTGAGTAATGCCGATTTATATTGTTTTTAGTATAATTGACTTTTATCATAATTGATTTTTATCATCATCAAGTTTTAGTTGGCTAATTAAAAAAATGTCGCGTGACTAATGTGTACAATAGGAGCAAATCCGCCTGGATGAAACATGTTTTTCTAATTCTATAAAAGGCAGCTCTGTTAGAAGACATGAATTCCGCCCTTCCTTCTCTTACATTCATGGTCATAGAACTTTTTCAAATGGTGGCACATATCATGAAGATATTGATTACACTATTTTCTATTTATCTAGCAATTTCTATCAGAGTCAATCAAGTGTCAGGATTTGGGAACCAATTAAGTTAGTTAGAGCGATTGTTGTTTGTTTACAAATTTGCATGAAACTTTGTATTTTGGTCCTCATTAGTTATATCCATGATATATAAAAAGAAGAATGTTTGTCTGTTTGTATGTTTGTTTGTCTGTTTGGTTTTTATACAAATCTACAGTTTTACTCTGATCGAGCTGAAACTTTGCAGACTAATAATTCAAGACATGAGGACATTGCGATTACGATCATTACGATTGCGAACTGTTTTATAGACCAATTCCCACATCATTAACGTTACGGGTTATTAATATATGTTTAAAAGTGTTAAAGTGCAGTTAACTTAGGTACATTCAATCAATCATCGAGTTGCCCATTCAAGACTCTCACTTGCCGTTGTTTCCCCTCCTTGGACTTCCATGTATATAATATCCATCAAAATGCCTAATAGAAAAAAAGAGTAACCTTTCGAAAAAGTATTTTAAAGCAAGAGGATTGTCTTCTTGGCGAGAAAATGACCCCTTGGAAGAGAAACGACAAAGGTTAAACTTGGATGCTCAAAGACATGCCCACCAGCGATCTCATGATCATCTCCACGTGGTTTTCCTCGGGTGACGCTAAGAACCGCACAAATTTCATCCTAACCCAACCTAAGGACGGGTAGCAACCTTTAAATCTGGTTCAAATATAGATCCATCTGTTTCGAAACCTTACTCTGTTTTAAGATGGCGGAAACTATAATGACGTCACTACATGCTTCTCAACCGAAAGAAGAGCGGAAATTCTGCACAATGAACGACATCCGTGCATGAACATCGGCAAGTGCACCAAGAATCACCATAGATTTTTTATTTAGCAAGCGTAACCAATGATAATGGCTACTCTTTACACCGAAGGCGCAGTGCAGGTGACGGTGGATTGATCGGTCAAATAAACATGGCTGCCGCTACAAATGCTCCTTTTGACGTTGTCAACCGCTGGATTGTACCCTACTCTCCAATCCTGATTAAGATACTCAACGCACATATCAACGTTGAATAGTGAAACTCAATTAAGTCATTGAATGCAATTATAAGTATTTTTCGGATCGGACGGAAAAATGGCGATACAAGGGAAGCGATCAAGCTGTTAATCACTCAGAAGACGGCTCAAGAGAACCGTAGGGACGAGGTCACCATCTATCAACCTTTGCTATTTAAGTAGTAATGAGTCAGCATGGCCGATTTTTGGGTTTCCCGTGCATGAAAGTGGACCAATAGTCACTCATCTATCCGTACACCTGGAAAACGGTCAGCGTGTTTACTACAACGAACAAAATGTTGTATACAAGAGAGGTTAAGAGCTCCTCAAATGAGCTTACAGTTTTTCTTCAAGGTTTGTGGTTTTCTTATAAAATAAGTTTAATGTTTGTCACAGCCGTTGAATTTCAACGGGTACCTTCCGCTCGTTTCTTAATATAATAATTGTTGCTATCAAATGTCAACGGGTTACGTGGAGTCCAATATTTGAAAAATATACTTCAATAAAATTTCATCTGTATTTCGAATACCTCGCCGAAAACTCTAGTCATAACATGTTAAAAAAATAAATAAATAGAATTCTTGAATCATTTCCATTACTACTCTGTATAGTGTGTTCCAACGCATAAACAGATGTAATAAAACGAAAGGTGGTCTAAACAATGTTTTTAAAATTACTTAAAAAATAATTAAATGTGCACTCTATGACGCACGATTATCGCTTTAGCAACCTTAATGCGCAGAAATATATGATTACCGTTGGATAGGTCATTTAGCGTAGCAGTTTCTCTCTTTATTTTGACCATTTTTAATTACTGGAAAGGGAAAAAGTAAAACTCATAGAGAAGTCGGCATTGTCGAAGAGAATAGGCTCGTCCCATAGAGGAGGAGAGGAAGAGGCGAGAGGGAAATAGAGTGAAGGAATGGGATGAAAGAGAGGAGTGGAGAATGAGGACGGAGTAAGAGGAAGTCTATTCCTTTATTTTGTCAGTCGTGGGCGTCACACCGGGAGGTTCCTCGGGCCGATATCCGTGAGTGGCTTAAAAATTCCAATCGAGGGAATCACTGGATTGAATGGAGGCGCTGTTGGAAGTCGTGGAATCCTCAACGGTTCCAGAACTAACTCTTCCGTTCTGACCGTTGAATATGTCTTCAGAGAAACTTTTCTGTAATAAGAACTCAGATATTACAGTTTTCCACAGATGTGGAAAATTGTAATATCTGAGTTCTTATTATGTTCATCTTCCACAACATCACGCCTGATTCCTCCCTTTTTGTTTGAAACTTTTCTGTTTATGATGAGACTGCCAAAAATGCGATTACAAGGATCGCTATACCGAAACTACCGTTTGATTGTTATGCATAGGGATTTTTCAGTATTTTAAATTACCTCCTGGTTGCTCGTAATTATTAACTGTACCCATCCTAATACGGGCTAATATACTTCTTCCTCCTCCCAATTTTAAATATCCATTTCATTGTCAGTTTGCATTTCTAACGCCCATTTCTAAGGTAGATAGTCTTCTATTGCCACATTTTCTATTGCTATAACTGCATTACTTCCATGTAAACTGCCTCAGTTAAGTAATTTTAATTTGGTTTAGAGTTTTCTTTGTCTATTTAATATTAGAGATATATTTTCCGAGAATATTAGTGAAGTTTCCGCTCCAGACTGATGGTAGTTATAAATTGTTTCCCATTTATTGATACCTCCCTAAATGTGGTGTCCCTAACAGTTTAAAATCCGTCAAAAATGCAGAAGAGCATATTTGAGTGGATTTTATTCCCAGGAAAACAAAGGTATGACAAATATATAGGAGATCAACCACTTTTGCTGTTTCCTCATCCATGGCATAGGAAGGATCAGTAGAGCGGGATAGGCTGTTGAGAGGATAGCTACCATGAAATAGTTGTGGTGGAGTAAATAAAATTTGGACTGGAAGCAATGATTTGACGTGAACAGTTCGAGTACGTAATCTGTAAATATTTTGATTCTAAAATGATTAGCGAATTCCTTAGTAACAACTGAATATTAAGGTTTGGATACTCCAACTGTTTTTATCAAGGTTTTATCACCAACAAGGTTTTATCACAATATCTAAACAAAGCCCATGATACTAATGCAAGTACAAAATCCATGATACTAATGCAAGTACAAAATCCATGTCAAGATTCGAACGTGTATCCTCATGGTTGCAAGACCAGCGTGTTTCCAATTTTGGTGCGAATTTTTTATCACCATCGGGGATCCATATGGAATCACTCAGTTCACATTAGTTCTTGGTACCTCATCTGTTTTTCGTGTACGTATTCGTGAAGCTAATCCTTATCGATTTTTTTTAACAATTTATTATTTTAAATATTAAGCTACCTTGGATTGAAAAAAAATACGGATAAACTCGTGTGCCTTTAGATTTGCTCCGGGAGCCGTAGTCAAGAGGGTCCATGGTTCCGAGGTCAACCGTAACTAATGTATCTGGGTTTTCCTTCGCCGAAATTTATTTTCTGCGATCCATTTTTGTCCGATCTCCAGTTGCTCCAGTACCAACCTACTCGAGACATGCTCAACAAAAGAGAACGAATCCATTTTTGCCGGCGCATTTCTGTATGTTAATTTCTCCCGCACCCCCTTTTTTATTGATTGCTACCTTTCCTCTTTCTCGGCCATCCATTTATATTTGTGCACGTGTATGTAATTTTTTTTCGATTTCCCGATTAGAAGAGACCACTCGGGGGCTCAAGGATATCTGGAGGAGGAGGAAGAGGTGGGAGGTGAGACGAGACGTGGGGTATAAGGTGTGGGGAAGGTGGGGGGAAGAGTCATTCTCTAGAGGGCGAAATCACGGTCGGCGGGGGAGGAGCTTTATAAAATATTTTTGGATGAAAGTGACGAATGCGTGCGGCTCCGTGGATGGCCGTGCGGATGAAATTGGGTGGAGGTTGGAGGGGTGGAAAGGATGCAGGAGGAGGAGAAGACGGGCGATTGGATTGTCTCAGTTTGGAAAGGGAGAATGGGTGAGAGAGAGGAGAAGGGGAGGAAAAAAGAATGGGTTTGAAAGGAGTGGGAGAGAGGAGTAAAAAAAAGCAATCCGTGGAAAGGAACAGATAAGCTCCGGGTCCAGAGTGAGGGGGGGAGGGGAGTCGAAAATTTTTCTTCCGAGCGAGTTAAGAAACTAATAAATAGCTTCCTGTCTCGCGGCTCGTTTTGGAGTGCATCCCTTCGGGACTGAAAGTGTGATTTCTCATGAATACGAGAGAACGGAATTCCACTAGAAAAGAGGGATAACTCAAAGTTTTGGGAGGCGTTTATTGAAGTTGACCATTCATTAGATTTTTTTGGAGAGATCCATGATTTACTTTCTACATCCATGCACTTACATTTCATATGTACCCACTAGGTAATTACTTCTGTTATAAAGAAGTTGAGCTTAAAATCTATGACAAACACATTTTCTTCTATTCCTTAACTCATTTGCCTCAAATAAACTCTATGCCAACTCAAAAAACCTGATGAATGCTCAACTTCAATAAACCCTTTCCAAATCTTCAAAAACCTTCAGGGCTGACTCAATATTTGGACAATGTTTATTGAATTGACCATTTATCAGTTTTTTGGAGGGAGCAAAGGGTTTACTCGTATTTAAGGCAAATGAGTTAAGGAGTGGAAGAAAATGCGTTTGTCGTAGAAATAACACTAAAACGTTTTGTGACAGAAATAATTGCCTAGGATAATACAATATTTAGAGAAATTTAGTTTGCCATCTTAAAAACATTAATGGTACTGAGATTTTTAATCATTGATGCGTACATTTGATGAATTAAATTTTTTTTACTGTTATCAATCGTCTAATTTCCCTATTTCAAATTTTTACCGTTGTAAATTTTGGGACGCTAATGATTATGTGAATTTGAACTTTTTCAAATGTCTGAGTAGAGTGCGACGAATTCGGCAACACATTAATATGCATGTCTTAAATATTGCATATTTTTCCCCGGAAAAATCAGTTCTAAGGTAAACCGATTTCCGTGGGAGGAGGCTTAGCAAACGAAATGATTATACCCTATACATATTGGATATTTGTATACAAAGTATCATTTTTTCTCTAAATTTGGACAAATTAGTTTCATTCAAGAAACTAAGATTGGCTGTAGTAATGAGGGCTTCAGTATCTATAGCTACCTATAGCTAGCGCACACTCAGAACGAATTTCCACGGAAAAACAAAATTGGTCGCCGGATTTAAAACAGGATACATTTGTTACGAGAAGCAGGTAGTTCCTGTCCATGACGTTTTCTGCTACCACATTCATGGTGCAGCTTCAAAATTAACGGAAAGCGATGTCTGTTGAAGGTGAAAAGATTTGGGCGTGAAGGAAGATGAAAGGAATGAGTTTCGAGGCGGCGATTGAGACGGTAACAAAGTGGTGGGCGTAAGTATTTCTGCCTGGGAGCAGGGGGGGGGGGGGAGACGGGGAAAAAACGCGAAGGCTTCGCTGATGACGGTGAATTAGATGTCTGGCAATAATGGATTGTTAATATAAATGGAGACATACAGAAGGAAGAAGGGTCTGAGTAATAAGCATTTAAGGTTCATAAGATGGACGTTACTCCATTTTTTCATTATTTAGACACGTATTAATAAGATTTTCTATCCTCCCCATGCTTCCACAGAATTCCAATCTAATGCATTTCATTTTATGTTAATAAATTTGGAAAAAATGAGGAATAATTAAGGAAAATGGCCATCAGTAAGGAACAACCTTATCAGGAAAAACCTAATCAAGCCGCTAAGGCAGGTTTTTTTTCCTGCGGATAGATGATTGAAGCTAGTAATTATTTCTGGAAGTAAAATGGTGTCGAAATGATAAAAAGACACCATATATTTTTATTTCTATCTAAAAGCTGCAATAATATACGCACATACGATATTGGTTACAAATGAAGTTGTAGTTGAATTCTCGGTTTGAGGAAAGTAATCGCAATAAAACATTTTCGTGTTAGAATCCTCATCTTTAGTGGCATACACTTACTTTGTACCAGCTTAAGTCCGCATCACTTGAGACTTGATCTCAAACTACACCCTACACCGTTTATGCTCTAGAGAACTTTATACCGAGTACAGACCCTAGTGTAATGGGTGCCGTCCTTGAAGCGTTCACACGGTCATCGAATTTGTTCAAGCATCTATCATTGGCATCCCGACAATTGATGACCGTAATGCGTGATTGAAAGAGATTATAATCGGCTGATAGCCATGAGCAGACACTAAGCAAGTATCGCATCAATTATGAAAGCAAGGACTCAGGGAAAAGTGCTGGTGGGCATACGTGATGACCTGCATGTTAATTCTGTATTACGCGATAGTGCTATCAATAGCCTATTATGCTATGTAATATTCTCGATGTTTATGAGTGAAGTGACTTGTGATTGGTGCCTGAGGAAGTTCTGATTTTGGGGTAAGTATTTTTAAAACAGATCCGTTTAGAAATATGCTATAATACAAACGTTTTGACTCACTGAGTCGCAAGCAGTACTCCTTAATTTGCCTTTCTAGTAAGGGGACGTAATTAACGGAAATGCACCCGTCGATTTATATATTTAAGTATTACTTGGCACATTTTTAAATTTTACTCAGAATGGCTTTTTTGTGGCACAATAACTAACATCGGCTGCTCTGGTCCGTGAGCAGTAAATGGTGAAAGATATAATGACCAATCGATCGACTGAAACTTTCCCATTAATTCTTAAAATGTATGCCAGAGTTACTCGGAATTTAAAAAAAGTAACTGACGAAGCAGCACAAAGAGCGATATCAGGAGAGCAACGAGCAGCAAGTTTGCTGAAGCCGAGGTGAAAGTAAAATATCTTAGCTATTAGATATGCGCGTGCACTTACATGATTTGAATTCTTTACATATCACTTTCAGGTGTATTGTTTATAAATTATCTTAACCTGGATCTGCACAAATTTTTGTGCAGAGATAAATTGTTCATACTATCAGAATATTCTTAGTGCCTTGCTAGTATGCTGTTGTTTTAGTTTTATATCAATACAGTCAGTAGATGCCTAAATAAACTGACATCTATATCAATGTATTATACATTAAAGCATTAAATATGTATTTTGCATGGATATTTTAAAAACTACCGATCCTAAATCATCTAATACCTAACAATTTAAGATATTTTGGTCCTAATGGATATAAAGTTTTTATGTGTATCTTCTTTGAGTGAAAAATACCAATTTTAAGAACGGCGAAGTAATTACTTGGATATCATGTTCGTAATAATTTTTCAATTTTTCTTGACATCACGATCCGATCCTAAATCATCTAATACCTAACAATTTAAGATATTTTGGTCCTAATGGATATTAAGTTTTTATGTGTATCTTCTTTGAGTGAAAAATACCATTTTTAAAAACGGCGAAGTAATTACTTGGATATCATGTTCGCAATAATTTTTCAATTTTTCTTGACATCACCGTCAAATTGTTTATGATCTATATGAAAAACTTGCCATCCGTTGGGAATATGCAAGTGAAGAAAAAGGATTTATATTTTTAACCAAGTTTACTTATCTGCTTCATTCTTTGAATTTCACGAGCCAAGTACACTATGCTTGTATGGGTTTATTATTCGCAGTGTTCGCAGTATTCGCATTCTAGCAGTTTCTCTAATTGGACATCGAGTAAACTTACCTATGATATTCGGAATAAGTTTTGATCATTCGTTCATTTTAGTTAGTAACATTCAATCTTAAATCTACGTAAAATATTTCAGGCTTTTATTCACGTTATATTTTGAAAAATATTCTCATCTTCAGACCAAAAGACAATAAAAAATGACTGCAGATTTGGAGTATGGAATAAAAGCTGCTTAAATTAGACCCATGTTAAAAATGCCTTGAGAGAAATAATTCATCACAAATCTTCTTTGGGAAATGTTATCGACTATCGTATGCCATCTGACGTCTCATGTGTAGCGAAACGTTGATGACTTACTCATCAGAGGGTAAAATCTGGTTCTCATAAGAAACAGATGGTTTTTCTCCTTACGATTATACTCTTCATTATGTGATTTATCTTGAGTTATCTCTGGAGACACAATCAAGGGCAAACAAGTGAGCGATGAGATAATATTTTAGCAACTTTTTACTCCAAAATCCTCAACGTACACTCTTTCCTTCTACAAACAACCCTAAACACTCAATTATCAAAAGTCTAGGTATTTATTTTATTTTTAATAAATACTAAATAATACATAGTAAATTAATAGTATAAATAATTTTATTGTTTTACATGGATGCTTGTAACGAGACATAGGCGCAACAGTAATTATGTGAGGGGAAATGAAATAATTTTTTTCTTGGCCTTCAGTCATTTTTTACATTTACTAACATAACTTTATATTATCTTAAAAAACGTAGGCACACGTATTTGTTGCGACTATCTTAATTCGTCTCTAAGTTATGGATATAACCATTTCCTTTAAAAGTATAATCCTAAGTTAAATATGTCGCAACGTGTAAGAAGGAAGAGGATGGTAAATTATCTCGCTAGGAAAAATTAAATAAGGGGGCATGACTCATTTCAAATTGAAGTAAATATTAACTTTCCACTTACGGCAAAGCACCTGCCTTTAGACGTTTCATAGAATGCATTAATATTGATTAAAGCAGACCGGGTTTTGAATGAAAAAAATGGAGAATATTTCCGGTTCGAAATCAGTTTTGCCTCTTAATCGTTCTTCACGCAGGAAAAAAAACATACGCATCTGTCTATTTCGTTAAAGGGCAAGATCCTTGAAAATTTCAAAATTCGGCGCTACCGGCCTTGAATCACCCTGGTCCCTCATTACTATGTATCTTGGAAAGATTTCCCGCTTCGCTCACGTCTTACCAAGGCATTCATTTGCAGAAAAAATATTGATTTATTAAGTTTCGAAAAGGGGGAGAGAGTAGTGGGGCGCATGGGGGCGAAGTGGGAGTGGTAATCGGAATGTCGACGTTTCGACGGACGCGACCATCGTCATTTTCTTTTCTCATTAGAGGAGGAGGAGGACACGACCAGGAGAAAATTCCTCCGTATCCATCTTCGAAAATTCGCGGTTAAAACTCTTAATAGTCGTTTTTAATGGTTCGATGAGATGAGAGAGGACGTGAATCGAATTGGAGGGAAAAAAGGGTGGGACCCGAAATGTCGGACTCTTTAACTCCTCCCGTCCAGACGTCCTCCTCTTGAGTATAGAGAGAGAGAGAGAGGTGTGGTCTTCTAAGCTGGGTGAATATATATAAATGTACGCATCATTTTTCCCCTTTGAAAAATCCCGTCCCTTTTGAGTCAAGATGGACGATCCAAACAAGTGAGGAATATTTCTTTCCGATTCCCTTATCTGCCCTCCCCGCTTTTCTTTCATCCCTCAAACCACCCTCTCCTCTCTCTCCCATTCTTCTGAATCTACGTGAAATTACAGGGCTGGAGTTCAAACCACCGACAGCTTAATGGCATCCCATTGCCTCGATTACAAATGGACCACTCAACCTCCTCCTCTCAGCCTCTGTCGCCGCCTACTGCCTTCTCTCCCCTCATACCTCTCCTCCTCCTCCCCCCTCTCTCTCTCTGGTTGCTAACCCAGCGCCCCTTTTTGTTTCCTAAGCCTTTTATTTTCCATCTGCCACCATAGTTACCCGCTCTCTATCTCGCCTTCTCCCTCCCCCTTCCCACATAAGGGTGCATACGAAAGCGTTCTCTTTCCCCAAAGTCATCGCTTCGTCACCGTTTTGAATGGCCTAGGGTTCAGAGAAAAAGATGATAATTAATGACCGTTGGTTGGTTGGTCTCTTGGGGAGACAAACGACATTTGAGGTCATTTGCACCATGAAGGATATCTGGGGGGAGGTAGGGTGGTTGGTCGGTAGCAAGGTAGTTCGATATCTCGATAGTCTTCATCATTCATTCATTGTTGTCTGAATCCTAAAATTAGTTAACTGCAACCCTCCATTCTTCTCCATTCATTGCTAACTCTATTAGACCCTGGCATTTCTTCTTTTCTATATCCCGCATTATTTGGCCCAAGTACTCATCCTTTTGCTATCCTCGTAGAATAATTTCTCATATTTTCCCTCGATTATTTTCCTGACAAATCCGTTGTCTCAGGGTGCATCTTTGACTCTTTTTTGTCTTTCTACTCCCCATATACGCCTTATTTATTTGGCTCTTCTGTGCACTTATTCATTCTTCCATTTAATAAGTCCATTTCATCTTCATCATCCGTTTCCAACACCAGGTCTCCAAGGCTTCTATTTTTTCCGCTCAGCTTTTTCGATGGTTCAGGTCCCTGTGCCATAGCCCCAGATATACACAGAAGTGGACTCATAACTGATCGATTTATATTGAGTTGACTATGATGTCCGACTCCAATTAGAAGGTTGATCGTATTTACACGTACTTGTCGCGAATCTTGCTATCTTCAAAATTTACTAGCGCCGCGGTTTCATCATCATGCGTAACCTCTAACAAAAACAAAATACCTCAAAAATAGGAGGTAATATTCTTGAAAATATGAATCTACAAAAAAGAACCGTAAGATGGGAGAACAAGTAAGAATATTGCATAATTATTGGTAAGAACGTTACAAGTAAAATGTAGGGATAAAATTCACTTCAATAAGTGAGCAATACATGGAAATACAATGGCAAAATAACACAACAGTGAATCACACGATTTTTTTCGTAATTTTATCTGCATTGAAGAGAAGGCTCGTATCAAGCTTACTTCAAAACTGGAAATGAATCGACAAATCCTTATGTTAACCTCAAGGCATGTTTTTCGCCTTAGTAAGCCTGCTGGGTAAACCTTTCGTACGACTTGTAACTCGCCACCTCATAATCCGTCTAAAGAGGTCAACTTTTTGCATTCGTCTCCGAGTAAGGTTTTTAAATTGAAATAACTTCAACTTAGCTGTTAAATAATACCATGTACACCGCAATCTTAACTTAACTTGTAAACTCTTAACTTATAAAAATATCAACTTGAGAAATCAAAATTTCATGTACACCTCAATGTAAGGTTCTCAAATTGCACTAGTATCAACTTGAGAATATACCTCAATTTGGTGATGCCCTCAAATACTAAGTTGATATAAGTGCAAGTTTCTAAACTTTCACTAACATCAACTTGGGAAAGCAAAAATTTCATATACATATAAATGAAGGGTTTTTACTTTACTAGCATCAACTTAAGTCGGAAAACATTTTCCATATCCTTCGTACTTAAGCCAGCATTCATTTTAAACGTGGGGTTTCCACTCGTTCGACTGAACAATTGGTCGATAATCGCCTCCACAACTAGGAAGGCGGCTACTCGGTCCAAGTATCGAACTCCCCCACTATCGATGGCGAACTCATTTAGGAATGGATATGATACACGTCCAAGTCCACCTTCCATGTGCACTCGTATAGTAGTCAACTCCTGCGTTCAATCACTGCTATCGATTGCCACGTCTTCCTCATAGATCGACATAGATCGAATCGAACGACCCTCGTCGGTGGGAATAGTTGGGGAAATGAGATAGGGTGGAGAGAAACCCGGCGTCGGCATTAACCTATTCTTTAACGAAAGGCGCCGAATGGACCAAAGTTTAACGTCCCGTTGGATGGAAGGGGTCTTGAAATGGAAGTGCTCTCCACATAGCGCCCAAGTAAGGGTCGGGATTTCACTGATAAACTTTCATCAACGCCGGAATTCTACACCGGGCCCTCGGGATGGGAAGCCAAATATCCAGTCGCTTCACCTCATGCCAAATTAACCCCTGATACTGCCACCACTTGTCCTGCTAGTCCCTTATTCGAGAATCTTTCATTATGGAAGAAAGGTAAAAGCTTTATTCATGTTGTATATTCCACTAATATTATAACATATATGAACAACATAAGGCTTAACTACATGAAATTCCTACTATTGTATTCCACTAACATTATTTCGATAATGAAAAATGTAAGGTTTCACTCTACGGAATAAGGAAATACGTAATTGTAAATATGTTGAATTCCAAAAAAAATATTTATATACTCCATTACCATTATTTCGACAAATTTTTATCATCACCAATTTATGGAGTCCGTTGAAGCTAGAGTCAAATGAAGAGAGAGGAATTTACACGGTGATTAAAGGTTTTAATTTTAACCATTTATAATGGAGAAATTCCTCTTGATTCATCAAATTACTGTGAAATTTATTGATAATCTAGTAGTAGTCATTGCTTAATAGATGAGGAAAAATTTTAGTAAAAATATTTATCCAATCTTTTTTACTCAGAAATCTAAAATGCCAAGATCGATTATAGCATCGTATGGTTCAGAAAAGTGGTCGCTATAGATGTAATTGTATCGTAGACTGGAGGCTTTAGAGGAATGGGTGCGAAGAAGGATGAACAAAATAAGCTGGGTGAATAGGTAAGCAAATGATACTTCGTTACCGCTTCGAGTAGCCAAAGGTCCAGAGAACAAAGATGAAAATTGATGCCGGAGTGTTAATTGCCCGCCGTACTATTTCCACGGCTGATAGGTTTCCTTACGGCTATGGTTGCTCAATTAATCTGTGGAAGTTGAGAGAAAACATTGAGAATAGATTAGATAAATTCTTGGGTATGGACCAATGCTTTTTATGGTTCAGACATTTGGTCGCTTTAGAAGGAAGATGAGCGTACGCAGGAGGCTTTTGTGATATGATTAAGGAGTAGGATGAGAAGAGTGAAGGTGGAAAGGAAAACTAACGAGGAAGTTTTAAATATGGTAGGAAAAGGAAATAAATGTGTAGGATAATTAATGCGGAGATATCAAAATAGCTGGAGGACTTATTGAGGTGTAACGACACGCTGAAGAGGGTGATATGATGGCAGATGTTAACTAGGAGTGGAAAGGGGAGGGGGAAGAAAAGAAGGTAAATGCGTAGTACATTATAATTGGGAAACCTTCCCTTTATTGATAAAAAATAGAAGATATATTGGTAATTGGTCATGATTTTCTATTTGAAGTTTCTGACAAAGGTCTTTGCGGCGTTCAGATGAATAAGGCGGGCTTTCGGGTTTCCTCTGCGTTGGCATCATGATGGTGGCGACGTTTCACCTACTCTGCTGCAGGTGTACTCAGGTCAGGTGTCTTCAGCCTGGCCTGAGGATGCCTACTGTAGAGTAAGTGAAACGTCACCATCATAATGATGATAACGCGGAGGAAATCCGAAAACCCGCCTAATGTTTCTAATTTTGAGGTTTACCCATCTTTTGCACTAATAATATGGAAACATCACTTTCAAAACTTAAATGGATAAGTGTTGAATTGAAATAAGTATTTATTTTAAATTAAGTAAGGTTCTTTTAGATTTATATTTACCTTCAAATTACGCGGATTTTAATGCTGAAACCCGGTTCCACACTAAAAATTGCATAAGGATTGTATAAATACCAATATATAGAGAGATAAAAAAATTAGCCCGCTAGGATAGCTCAACTCTGCCGATGAATTGATAGTTTGACCAAGATATCATTTGGCATAAATTTCAATGAATTTGGCCTCATTATAAAAATATTGAACTCATATTTCTTGTGACAACAAAATATCAGCCACTTTCTATTATACTTGTCGAATATTTGCCATAAATTACCAACCATTTTCCATGAGAAATGGTATGGGTATGCACTCCTGGAAGATTTTATGTTAAAATGAGGAATTTCGTACAAATAGATTTTCTCATAAATTTAACAGCGTGTAGTACATATTATTTTTCAGCAGTTTAAAAAATTAATCAATTACTCACCTCAGTAATTTTTTCCAAATTGCAAAACAATCTTCGGTTCTGAAGGCGTTGGCAGCGTAAGGCGTGAAAAAAATTGTCAAGTTAAAGACTCTTTTTTGCATACTTGGTTAATTACTGAGAATTTCAGGTTTGAAAGTTTTGGCGTCATTAATGACACAATATTTACTTCATGCTTCTTACAGTTGCTTAAATTTAAAAGTAAAATTTGAATATGGTCTCTATCTATGGTCTATGGTCTCTAGGGAAAAATGTCACTCAAACTACCTTAATAAGGCTTAAAAGTCGCCCACAAAAATTCTATAAATATTTATCATTTTAGATACTATATCTAGTGGATAGATTAAAATATTTTTCAAACTTCCATTATATTGCTTATTACTTGCGCCGCCCTGTGACCTTACTGCTGTTTTGTATAGTTTTAAACGTTACTCTTATTGATCATTAAATACGCCATATCATAATCGTTTGAGGTGTTGTTGTTAATGATAGAAGTGGCATAAAGTGGCATTTATAAATGTTGGTATGAAGAGAAAGTGCCACTTCAAATCAGGTTTAATTCTTTCACTTTTTTATTTACATGTGAAAATCGGCCTTGCATTTTCTAGTCACAGCTTAAGCGCTTAAAAACAGAAAGATAACGTTGGAGGCAAATGATCACTATGCAATTGAACTAGAGGTCTTGAAATATACTCGTGCTTATATAATTTATTTAATGCTGGAGAAGCATTAAAGTAGCTTATGAGGCAATAACACTCTTAGAATACCTGGTAGTGTTTTTGCTTCCTCTTCGCTTACAACTTTCGTTCCCATTGGGAGAGAAAAAAATGAACGTTCGTTACGTTACCAGGTGAGAGGGGAAATCTTCTCGGGGCAAGGATTCCTTCACTACATCCGAGATCTCATCGAAGGAAGGGCCCGGAATATGTATTCGCCATAAAAGCTGTCGCCGTGGCAATACTCTCTACTTTACTTGGCGTTAATGCATGCACGGGAATAAAAAAAAAGAAGAGAGTCCGATGACTGTGTTTTATCACCTCGGGTCTCCTGTTTTCTCGGCTCCCCCAAATTATTTCCTCAAGCTGTAAGCACACGATCCTGCCTCCGTCCAACCCCCACCCTCCCTCCCCCTCTCTCGCCCTTCCCTTTTCTTCTGCCTCCTCCTCAGCCCCATCCCACCGCTGCGCTACAAATCACGACATGGAGGAGAACAGGAGGGGCGTATCCGCCAATGACTCCGAAGGGAGGAAGTTAACCCTAATCCACCCACGAAAGGACGAATTTTATCACCGAGTCCGGATCTCGCATCTCTCCCCCGTTTTCTTCTTCTCCTTGGGCACTTCTTCCTCTTCTTCTCCCCGTCCTATTCCCCCGACCTTTTTCCTCTCTCTCTCTCTATCCCTCCCCCTCTCCTTTCTAACACCCTCGGATGCTCTCGCTGTTTCGATTTTTTCACTTTTGTTTCTCTTTACTTGTTTTTTTAATACACAGTTCTCTTTGGAGAAATTATTTTGTCACGGATTGCTTAGTTCATTGCTTACGTGCTATCATCAGGGTTAAACAGAAATTTTGGTAGCAGTCTACTTACTGGCTACTTTCTCAAAATAGTAGCAACTACGCTGCAGCTACTCACCAAAAGTATTTGTCAGCTAATTTTGGTTTACAAGAGCTTTTATTCAATAATAGAGAAAATGTTGTCATATTTATTTAACTACCGAGGTGAATACAATTGGTGGTTTAAGGCGTCACTTTATGGAATCGATTCATGTTAGAATGAAAAACTATAACTTCATGATTTCACTAGTGAAATATGTATCCCGCTTGATTGTAATACCTATAGATGTATCCTATCTGAGTGCAATATATATTGATGGGTGTCTGTTAGAGCCGTTACCCGAAGACGACGTTGAACTTCGAAAAACGGGCCGTTTGAACATTAAAATATTGAGTTTAAATCAAAGTTTAATTCAGAAAATTGCATTAGTATCTCATATAATAATGCTAGATAAACATCACTCATTCATCCCAGGATTGTGTATGAAAAAGAATCTGATAATACTCGGTAAAGAAAACTGTGCCAAGGTTGAACATTTCTCTGCTCGCAGCCATTGCATTGTGAAGGACGTAATGTTAAGGCAATGAGTTTAGTTGATTGTCATCCCCGAGTGCATTGCCAATTTCATTGCCCTTTTATTTATTTCCTCTTTTTCTTTTTCAATCAAGTCAGCTTTACTCTGTCCATTCATTTTATACGATCATTTCCGAACTTTTAGTCATTCACTTTAAGCTGCTGTTCGTATTTGATTTCTTTTATTCACCAAAATAACATAAGTAAGGAGAAGTACATTCTAAAATCGATGGTTGATGCTAAATACCTTCAAATTGTGCATTTAGTGTGGCGCAATTTATGGATTGACATTAGTTTCATAAATTCTCCTCAATAGTGCTTAAATGAATGATGCTTAATTCTAACTATATTCCATTTGGTAAATTGTGTTACATTATGTCTAATTACAGTTAACCAGCTCCAAGTTTGCTAAGTTGTAATAATAACGATTTATCGATGTTTCCACATAGATATTTTGTTAGTTAAAACTCTCAGCCATTGCCTCACTGCTGCGTGACGGCTTCTCACGAAGTTTAAGAACTGAGGCCGTGTTCTACTGTGAACTGAGGCCGTACATATTCTAAAGTGCTAATTTATTCTCTTAATTGATTTAATGATGAAAATGTTGAAATATATGCCTTCATAACGACTACTGAGTTCATGAGGGCTTGATCCTATTATATACCGATCGTCTTTGCATTAATGATTGTGTATTTTCTACGCTGAATTGGCATCACTTTAGACCTGAAAAATGAAGATAAGAATTACTATGGAAAATGTCCCCAGAACTTTTTAAAATGTATGTTTGAGCTAAGAGAAAATGCATTAAGCTCTAGTCGGTGTAGATGAGTATATAGTTGTTAAAATCCAGTAGTTCAAATAATCGAAGCATTTCCGGCATGTGGTTATAACATTCAAGTGTCATGCAAACAGTTTGTTGGCTATTATTTTGACTTGCAGTTTTATGCAGTAATCGGGTTATCTTGTATTGCAGATCATTTATTCATTGCTTAGAATGGTTGTTCAAATTTAATTCAATAAACTGATCTGTATTTCCGATCCATTCTGGTTCCGTTAACCTATTTTTTCGGCATTACCCTAGGAAGCTACTTAACTTGATTCAGTCTGTCAAGGGCCAAAAGTCAAAACCATATTTGGATTTTGTTTTAGTGAATAATGCATATATGAAAAGGAATTAATTTTTAGATATCCGGCATGTATAAACTCAGCTATTAGCCTGCTTTATTATCGCTATAACATCGATTGATATATTCTCCCCTGTATCCGTAGGTTTCCCAAACTACGTTCCGCTGAAAACTTGTGTTCCGCGGAAAGTTAATGGGTGTTCTGGGAAAGCTAGAATAGTTTTATTTGCTGCTACCTAAACGCAATGGTTTAATATTTGCAAAGTAAACAAGGTGTTCCTTTGAAATTTCAGGATTTACGAAGTGTTCCATCGCAGGAAAAGTTTGGGAAACCCTGCCCTAAACCATATACATAGCTATTCAAAATTTTATAGTAAAATTTTATTTATCTAATTAGGAGTTGTAATTACTTTTCTTCAACTCTCGATTGCCTTGTTTTCCACTTCTTTTTACATTTTATCTTAGAGTTTAAGAAAACATTATGCATTAATACATGTTAATAATTTTGACAGACGTAATTTCCGGTGGTGACACTCGGGCACCTTAATATTTGGAAGAAAACAATACATGGTATTCATGACGCATATAATATGCATGTTGTTAACATACTAAAATCTAGTATATAATTGTTTTATGCAGGAACAATAATATTTTATCTGAATAAACACGATGTATGGGAAATATTTTAAACATGCGTCCTTTGAGCACTCACTTCGACTTGAAGTATCATGGTTATCACCTAATTGGTTAAATTCATTTACAGTTTACTAGTGGATTCATTGGAAATTATATATTTATTTTACTAAAATGCAACTGAAAGAAATTATTCTCTAGCCACATCTACAATGGTGGCTCCTTGGTCAGGGCATCCATTCCCATTCGAAACCACTGAGTAATATTTTAAACACATTATGTTAAACGGATGAAATGCGTACTAGAGAAAATAGAGCATTTCCATTACTTGGCTAGTACGTTAGAAGAAACTGGGCATATTAGCAAAGGCATTAGGAGAGGAATAGCGTTAGCAAAGGAAGCGTTTATTAAAAGTAGGGAGCTGATGACGAGGACCTTGTGAAGGATATTAAGAAGAGGCTGGTGAAGTGATTGATATAGAGTGTAGCGTTGTTTCGGGCAGAAACGTGGACTATGAGAAATTAGGACGAGAATAAGCTGCAGGCGTTCGAGATGTGGGTGTGGAAGAGGATGGAGAAAGTGCGGTGGACTGAAAGGAAGACAGCCGAGGAAGTGCTTGGCAGGGTGGGTGAGTAAAGGAAAGTTTTGCATGAAATTAGGGGGAAGCAGGGCAGGTGGCTGGAAGAGGCAATAATAAGGGGTGATGGGTTGCTCAAGGCCGTGATAGAGGGAAGGATGTTGTGCAAGCGGGGCAGGGTAATAAAGAGAATAAGTTTTGTTGACGGAATGAAGAAAGGTAGGAGGTACGCGGAAATGAAGTAAGAACGACTAGAGGTAGATAGGGTCCTGCGCGTGTAAAAAACTGGAGGATTTTCCCTGAATCACTATGAAACCTAACTTTAATTGGTAGATTAATGATATTAGGAGAAAACTACTATTGAAATTGAAGCTAAAATGCATTTGACATTGAAATTTTGCTGCAGTAAAAAAAAGTGGAATTAATTATTCGTTTCGACTTACACGGTCGCGGTGGACCTCGCCTCCATAACCTGTAAATACTAGACCTAAGTATTTCTGACGTAACTTGGGGTGGTACTCTATCACTAGTGCCAAGCAAGTATGCTGTCCATGGGGAAGAAGGTGGTTGGGGGACAGGAGGGAGGTCAGGGGAACGGAACATACGTCACGCATTTGCCATCGCGGCCCTGTGGTGCACCCAAGCCTCATCTCCATTCATGTATTCCCCCCACCACCCCCCTTGATTTGCAAAACCACGCCCCCCCTCCTATGCTTCGTCCCTTCACTCATTCGCACCTCTTTCCAACCATACCCCCCCTTCTTCTCGTCTTACGAGGAGATGGGGATTACGGGGAGGGGGGGTGGCGTTCACATCACGTTCCTCCGCTTCGGCACTTCATCTTCTTCCGCTTCTCTCTCTCTAATCTCCTACACCCCCCTATTCTCTTCTCTTCCTTCTCAGTCGTCCCTCTGTGCTATCGTGTAAAACGGTGGCACCGCTGATTTAGAGGGTCGCGGGATCCATGCGTGGGTGTAGGTGAAGGGGGGGGGGGATACAAGAGGGATGGGAAGGAGTTGTAGGGAGGAGAGGGTTAAAGAGAGAGGGACACGGAGGGCATCTATAGGATTCGAGTTCGGCGGGGTGAATGTCTAGAGGGTGGAGATGGGGCGATGTTGGGAGTCTGAGAATGGGAGCGAAATAATCCGAATCGATCAAATTCAAGAAGAGAGCAATGGACAAGTAAATTTAAATTTAAAATTGATCGAAATTTTCAATGAAAGCAAAGGGACTTTGACTCCTATGCATGCATTTCGGTCATCCAGATGACCATCGACTGGGAGAGTTATAAATACGGCTTCACAATTCAACGTCCCATAAGACGGATACTGCACTCAGCTTCCATGCATATAGCTTCCAAATAAGGATCGGAATTCCAATAAAATATACGGAACTTAGCCAAATATGACTTCTTTTCTTATCTTCTTTCTACCGCTGACTTCAGTAATCTCGATAGCTACAAATCTAAAGCGGCGATTGCCGTTCCCCATTCTCCCACCGATCACCAAAGAATTATCACAGCAGTTTAAAATAGTTTAGAGCGTTCGAAAGGCCGTATTTTCATACATCTCGCAATAAACCACGCACCAACCATTATATTCCCTTTCTCCGCGTGTTCGTTCACTCCCTACCTCACTCACACCTCTCATATCCGACTATTCCTACCGCATCTATTTTAAAATGCACTACCAACATACGAAAACTATACGCGTAAACAATGTGGTTCGAGCTCGGTCCGAATCGTGGCGTAGGCAGACTAGAGCAGCGGCCACATTTACTTTTGCCATTTACTGTACACTGTTATCTGTGAATTACCCTGAATTTTTCCCGATGACATGCAGGAGCGGATCTTAGAAAGAGAAGAAATCCAAAATATAACTTCAACATATAATTGTTTAAAAATGGCTTAGTTATAAAAGAGTTAATCATGCGTATTTTGAATGGGTGTATGAGCATATTTTGCAAAATCACGAGGCTAGCAGGCTATATCTGACACCTTCTCTAATGAATTCGGATAGTAAAAATTTAAATGATTGTTGTTTGTTAACTTGTTTAGCAATGCCCTGACCTCGGTGGAGCTGGACAAATATTTCCTTAAATGAATACTTTTAGGCTGTGAAAATGGGCTAGCGAAATTTATAATGTTGTAACATTTTTGAAATGTTGTACTTACTTGCAAGAATGAGCATTGATTGTTTCGTTACATATATTCTACTTTGTAAAATATTGATTGGATGACCCTGAAAAAGAATTCTTTAGCTCTGAAATCTTTCTGCAAAATACATCAGCACTTTTTCACAACAATAATGATCTTTAGTCATTCATAGTTTCCATCCCACTTTTTACCCCACTGAATGCTTTGTATTTTTTACTACCTTCTCTATTGCCTATCATCTTTCTATTGCAGCCAGTTGTATCCCTCTATAACATATGGCTTTCTTCATCCCCTTTTTCTGCTTCCTTAGCATTATATCTGTAACATTTTCTCTTTAGTTTTACCATATGTGTTTAAAGGACACCATCGTATATTTGTTTCGAACCAGCTCGCCATTTTCATTCATTACCGTGTACATGTCATAAGCCTCCCATCCGAGCTCATCTTCTTAAGCCTCGACCAACTTTTTTAAATATCCATTCTTTATTTTTTCTCAGTTCTATTTGTGAACTGATTTCTAAATTGTTTTCCCATTTATATTTAAAACACATTTATGCTATTGGAAGTGTACGGATACAATCGGTAAAATATCCCATAAAATTTTATTCTATTGAACTAGAGAATCCATGGCAATACCATTTATGTGAAAGTTATGTAAGATGCCTAAAATAGGCCGTAACAAGTAATGAATTGCTAACATTTAAATTAATATTATTCTTGCCTCATTTATCATGAATTACTGAGCATATTTTCTGGTTTTCGTACAATTATGCTGATTAATTACCTATGTATAGTATAGGAAAGAGCTGATAATATCTTCTGGATCCTATAACTCGAGCGCAGGGGACTAAATGGTCAAAATGAAAATAAAAAAAACCTCCGTGGAAGAGTAAAAGTCGCTAGAAAAATAGTTCATTTGTTCTAATAATTTTTATGTTTCAAATCGATGGACAAACGTTATAATTCCACCCAAGGACGGACATTAACAGTAGATTGGCAGCGTTCAGCTAAGCTCAATGATATTGGCCCTGATTTTGACCAACCACCAAAACGGGAGGCAAGAAGACTCGGAGAACAATCGAAAGCAAAATAAATCAGGGCTAGTATTTTCCCTTACAATGAGATTTATTTTATTACATTCTAGTTTCGATGTTTTATTTATATTTCAAGTGAACAACACGAAAATGATGAAAACCGTCGAAAACAGTTGTGAAATAAATATTTAATGTAGTTAGAGCGAGATTTTTCCCTAGTCATAATAGAAACAATATTAAATTTTTATTTTGATATATAATCAACTGTTATAAGCATGAAGTAAATATTGTAATATTGTTAACGCAAAAATATTGTTATATATGACTGAAATTCTCAGTAATTAACTAAGTATACTTAGTACATCATTTTTTAACTTGGCTCATTTTTTTCACGCATTACGGTGAAAACGTATTCACAGCAGATTTTTTTTGCGAATCTGCAAAAATTACTGCGGTGATAGATAAATTTTTTAAAATAGTTAAGAAAGCATAAAAACTACACACGGTTAATTTTCTGATGAAGTCTATGCGTAAGTTATTCCACATTTTTTAAATAAAGCCTGTCTGGAGCACGTACTCGTACCATTTCCCATGATAAACGGCATTTATATTGGGCAAATATCTCGAAAAGTGGTCCAGTAAGCGGCTGATATTTGGGTATTATAGGAAATATGAGATATGTTTCTATAAAATGAGACCAAATTCTCTGAATTTCATGTGAAAGGATATCTCGCTCAAATTATTTTAATGGGAAACTTCTATCTTTCTTCAGCAATATGGAAACGTTCCGCAATTGCATCCTCGAGATAAAATCACTGAGCTCGACAAAAAGAACTGGAGGGTCGGTCGGAGTGCGGAGGTGGGTCGGGTAGTCCGAGAAGTACAAAAGAATCGTGAGGGCGAAACAGAGCGAGGGAAATTGAAATAAAAGTGTGTCCAGCTTGTCCGAGTGGGCTCAACCACGAAGCCATTGACGGGAGAACGTTCTATAAAACAGCTATAGGTGTCGCCTTCGGTGGGTTGGATGTCGAGCGCCGTTTGGATGGAGCCGGGAGGCCGGAGGAGCGTGGAGAAGGTCATCGAGGCGATTGGGGAGTGGGGAGAGGGTTGATGTGTGGTTGGGGGAAGGCAAGCGTAATGTGTCCGCGTGTGGCGTATGGAATCCGAATGCGTGGGTGCCCTGCTGCTGCTCCCCTGATTGGCTGGCTGCGGGAGGAGAGTTATGGTCCGCTTCCTCACCCGTTCCCCCCCAACGCTCCCTCCCACCGCCACGGAAAACCCGCTAGCCCGATCCTCATTTAATTGAAAATAACCTTCTGCAGTGCTCTCCGGGTAAAAAGCATTGTGGAATGGAAGGGAGAAAAAAAATTACGATTCGTGTCCTGGTAAAGACTGGATCGAGAGGGGAGGGGTGGAAAGAGCGTGGGACAGGGGTAAGGGAAAAGGGCGAAGGAATAAGTGGGGGATGTTAGGTCAGAGGGGGATGCGCGTGTGTTGCGGTTGGCAAAGGGTTAAGAGGAGTCCAAGGTAGACAGTGGTGACAGTGGTGGGATATGTTCGTACAGACGTGGGAGAAGGCGTTCGTTACCTGGAGTGTGTGCACCAAGGGCAGAGGGCGAAGTTCCTGTTCGATTCAAAGATTCCCTCGACCACTTGAGGCTTGTTTTCGGCTGCGATTTAATTCAACCCCCATAGTGACAGCTCTTGAAAAGGGGGTCCATGTGCAAAAATTCTTCATTGCCATTTTTTCATATTCGGGCTACTTATATAAAATCGTCTTTTTTAACTGATGACGCCCACAAAATCTTGTCTTCTATTATTATTAACGCCCCAAATGCTCGTAACTTATTCCAGATGTGTCCTCACCAGAGCGAAGTAGTATCTCTCTTTCACTTTTTCATCCGTGGACCCTCCATGCTTACTCATCCAAGTTTTGAGGCAAATGTTGTGTATGTTTTTCCCATTCTAGGACTGCAGTTACGATGATTTCTAAGTATTTTACTTCATCTTACTCCTTAATATTTTCTCCCAACATATTATAGATTTTATGGAATTATTGTGATAACTTTTGTAAGAAGTGTATTACAGAGTTTTAACTAAGGTTTAATGATAGCCCTCACACAAGAATTCACGTGTTAACGTTGCTGATATCCGATGGAAGAACCTCCAAGTCCGCTTTTGTGGCAATTTTTCTGTAGATAACCGCGACGTCAGCAAACATCTTATTTTGCTGCTAATTATCGATGTCATTGTCATGTATTTAAACAATGAAAAAAATGGGACCGATTACGGTTCCTTGTGAGACGCCAAATGTCGCCCTTGCTAAGTCAGAAATAATGCCGTCAATTATTGCATTTTGTTTGCGTAAAGTTATAAAGTCACGTATTCAATGAAATATTTTTTGCTTGATCCATATATATCTAATATGAATATTAATTTTTTTAAAAGAGAAACCTTGCCGAAGACTTTTGAAATCCAAGAATAACGGATCAGCTCGCTTTTTCACTTTATCTGATTTTAGATACCTTGGAGTAAGAATCCAAGCTGGCTTCGCAAGAAAGCTGGCTTTTCCGAAAGCCGTGCTAACAGCTGTAGAAATTTCGATTATTCAGAACAGTTATGATATCGTGTATAGAGGATCGGGTTAGTGTGGAGGCTAGAGTACTGGATTCCCGTCTCAAAGGCCCGGGTTCCAATCCCAGCTATGGTGGACATTTTCCGAGGATTTCGGATCCGTAATTGAAGTGATATGAGGAGAGCACTTCAAGTGCAGTGCTCCATCCGCTGGATGTGACCTTAGACCGTGGTCTCCTTAGCGTTTTTCTTCAAGAGCAGGCTAATGCCTACGCCGGGTTTCTCTCCAGCCTTGCTCCACTACCCAAAATTCCTTCCCCTACCAACCCCACCTGTCCTCATTGGCGCAAATGACCGCATATATTTAATGTTTTAAATATTAGTTACACGGACTCTTTTCCAGTCTCGTGGCACTTTACCTTCGGATAATGACTTATTGAGTTATACCTGTATGTCGAGAAGTGGTTAGATTTGTTATTTATTACTCTGGACCTTGGGGATAATTACTTTTAATCGACTGCAATTGTTTAATTGTTCTAACGCGATGTATAGTTACGCCACTCGTCGATTTTCTTACCTACTGGTGATAGGGGTGTCTGCGGCATGATTGGAATCATCCTTTGAGCATACGCGTTCAACGAAGTTGAAAAAAATTGCACTTTTCATAAACTATGGCTTGAACCAAGGATATTTCTAATTCTTTGGATTTATAATTTTCCTCTAAAAAAATCACATAAATCTATACTCAACAAGGGCTGCAATTTTATCTCAGAAATCATTATTGGCACATAAACTTCTTCTCTGGAAAACCCCATTTATTGTTTTCATCCTGTGTTGTTAATGTCAATAGATAATCAACGATGCCGTGCCAGGTGCCGTAGTTTAAAAAAATGAACGGTGACATTCATTTTACGGTTGTGTATTAGCTTATGTACAGCGTTATCATACTGCGGGGGCGCAGCCAGAAATATCTTTTTTTTGGGGGGGGGTTCACCTGGATTTGATGGTAGCCACAGGCGGTCTACCTCAACCTAGGGTTAATATGTGCCTTGCACATATATTTTGTATTTATAGGACATTTTATCACTTTAATATTATTAATCTTCAAATATCTTAAATATTGAACCTTTAGAATTTCAAAATAAAATATTATTTTAAAGTGGTATTTATTTAAAAATTTAAAAAACTCAAAGTATAGTTCTTTAAAAAAGTGTTTTATTATAAATTTGAAGGAGATCATAGTGCAAGAAGATTCATATTATTCGTGACAAACGAGCTTCAAACATACCTTCAAGGAATACAATTCTATCACACTGAGAAACTTATATGATGCATGTATAATTTATTATACCCAAGGACTAGGTGTTGTTAATACTCAGATTGTAGGTATACCTACAGGCATAAAAAGATAAGCAATTCAAACCGAAAGAAAGTCTGTTTTTTTACAGTTACAAAGAAATATTAAGTCTACATGAATTTTTGGCAAGTTCGTCAAGGATTTCTTCCTCAGTAACAGTGATTACCTCATGAATATAAGCCAGAGCTAGTCCATTTAGGTTCTCTTCCGAAGTCCTGTTTCTCAAATAGTTTTTCAGTGACTTTAATGATGAAAATGACCTTTCAGGTCATGAAATTCAGAAACAAGTTGTTGCTGAATTGTTGCCAAAATTGAAAGTAAGGAATCAACCACAGGCAAGAGGTCATTGTTGCAATGCGGCAAAGCCTCTAGAGCATTTTTCCTACAAAATTTCCTTCCACAGAATAATCTCACCATGGAGCCCTGATGTTTGAATTTCATAAACCTCCGCGAGTTTAGTGATTCTAGACGTGTCTTGAAAACTACTCGCGTCTATTCTGGTTTGTATCAAGCCCTGAAAAGGTGTTAAATTGCCCTGGTGAGATTCAAACTTTTGGTCAAAACCCTGGATAATATTTTCGAGGAAAGAGATGAATAGTGGTCTTCTGAAGTGTTCCTTAACTGAGTCGACTGGAACATTATGTTTCATTGTCTGCTTCCCTATTATCCTTGGTCTCGAAACAGGAACCCCCAAATCTAACCACTGGTACTTAATTAAAAAAAGGAAAACTTATGTTACCAGCCTCATTGCGAGGCTCTTCTAACTTATTTTTTTAAAGTCATGGTAGACTTCATGGCAGTTGCCAGGTCAAGATTTTCTCTCTGTAGGTACAAGCTTAATGGTCAATGCCAGTGAAAATACGTTCTCGACGACAAAGGGGCTCATCAGAAAGTCACATTTTTCAATAGAACTTGGAAGAAGCTGAGCTTCAGTGGGAGATTTTTTGTCAGTCCAGGTTTTGATTTCGTCTAAAGCTGACAGCAAAGGTTGAAGTAACTCTACAAAAGATTGCAATGAGTCATGGCGCTCAATCCAACGAGTCGGGCGAATTCTCTTCAGTTTTTCTTTCCTTCTACTGTCACTTTTTACAGTTTGAATGTGTGCTTTTAAAACGCAGTTTACCTCATTGGGTGTTAAAGAAATTGTATGCGCTCTCAATTTTTCCCATACAATTTCGCACTCCCTGAACAGAGTACTCTTCAGAAATGCAGAGATTTAAGCAGTGTGAGTTGCAATAAACATACAAAGCTTTAGGATACTTTTCCTTTATAAGTGCCTGAACTCCACTCATCGCCCTTGCGCCTTCGTATCCTTGTACAACCATGAACTCTATTGATGATTCAGACCGTGTATGATTTTGAATATATAGTCCCTTTTCAGTCATATCAGTGACGTTAGTGAACTGCAAGAACTCTTCATGGACTTTTCCGTTCTCAATAGATCTCACACGGAACGTCATTTAGGCAACAATACCCACATCTGTCGTTTCATCGACAAGAATTGAAAACCATTGTGCATCATTTACTTTCTCCACAAGTTTTTTTTTCAAGATGTGAGGCGATTATCTCATTCTGAATCAGCTAACTTATGTAAGTGGCATTTCCTCCTTATTTCCCATGTGTTCTTATAAGATAGTATCACCAGATTCAACTCGGAATCTTAATAAAGCCTTGAAGTTTCCCTCTGCCCTTTGAGTACGTTCGTTCTTTGAGTACGTTCGTGTCGTTCATTAAAAGAGTTCCAGAGTCCCCATGTCCACGAAACGCTAAACCTCTTCTGGCAGGGAAAATTGCTGTGGATATGATTGGCTTTAACTGCTCTCTGTTTTTTTTGACTTGAACGACATGCCCTCTATCTAATGCCTTTTCAATGCTTGGAACCGCTTATGTGTTTGTGGCCAAAAACATTCCTGCTTTTTGGAGTGAATCAGCATGGTCTTTGCAACTTCGTGATTACGAAAAACCTCCCTTGCATCATTCCATTTTTTTGATGGATTCCATACCAATTTTCCAGGACATGAGATTTGCGTTCCAACTGTTGTGAACAACAAAAAACAAAACTTACAAAGTGCAGATTGTGGCAACTAAGATGGCACCGTGCCTTACGCACTCGCACGCCCTCTCCCCATCAGCGACGCTGGCCCTGTCACTCAGCAGTGCAGTTCGGCTCGCAAACTCGCACCTAAATATTAAAACAATAGTAGTTGATTTTTATGTTTTTTTTCTTTGAAAATGTATGTACTATCAGCATAATGTAACTGTGATAAGATTGGCAGCCCCGTAGCTGATGGCGCGCCACTATGGTTGACGAACTTTATCTGTACTATTCATTCAATCCCCGACATCCCGTGGTAATAGCGGCAAAAACTTACCGAAGAGACTTGAAGAAAGTCGTAAACTGCGTTATTTGAGATTAGCATTCCTTTGTTCGCTACCACCAAGTGGTGAGGAGTGTTTAAAAAAATTCTGAACTCCTAAAATTTTTTTTAATAATGCACACTAATAATTATGAGCACAATGTTTTAGTTCTCCTGGGGTTCTCACCCCCAAAACCCCTTCTCGCTGCGCCTCTGTCACACTGCATTTTGGATTTATAGGATAAGATCGCGCAGACAAAATCCGAAAAATATACTCGTACAAACTGCGCTCTTACTAAATTGGCATCCAATTCATTGTATTGAGCATCCTTTATCGGGTTCTACTGCTAAAAAAATTACCTTCTTCCATACTCCTGAGGTCGACTTTTTAGCGAAATGTAATGAGATTATCCTTGAAATACGACGCAATTAGCTGGGGTATCCTTGACCTGAGTTATGTGGTTATCGTTTTTCGAATTTTCCGGTATTTCCAATTATCGGGTAGAAGGGTATTCTTTAGTGATTTATGCTCGCCTGAAGTTGTCTCATCTTTGGACGCGAATACCATTTAAATCGTCCTTTCGGCGATGAATTGATATCCACGCAGACGAAGAAAAGTCTAGCGTCTTCAACGGGTGAGGAGACGCTATTGCCTCATTAAATTTTGGCCATTGCTTTCGGGTGTTTTTTCGATGATGCACTGCCCCGTCCGTCGCTTGTTTCCCGCAAGTGAGAGACACACCTTGGGTCCACACTGCCTGCTTCCACTGCCATCTGTAACCATCTAATTCTTTTTATTTTTTGCTTCATGGCGATTCCTTAATTTACGATGTAAATTTCCATCGTCTTCCTCCTCCAGTGGATTTTTTCAGCCTTGAGGGGGAAACGTCAGCTGGGTTCTCGATGAGCCAGATTTTCACGTGTGTGAGGGGGTTCATTTGAATGTACGGATTAAAAAGGAGTTGATTTGGTGGCTATACTACTTGCCGGAGGTTTCGGGTTAGGATATTGAAGCAGTTTTCAGTGGAATTCATAGCCTTTGTGACATACCCACGTGGAGTGGAATTTGTGCTACGTGGAGAGGAGTTTTAAGTTCAGTACTCCTTCCGTCTGGGACGTTAAACTGTGGATCCATTTGGTACCTCACGCTGAGAGTAGATTCGCCGGTTGTAATTTCATCTTGCTCGGTACGAGTCTTTGAGAAGGGCAGCAAACATTTTTCCCGCTTAACACCACAATCGGGCGTACCAAAGTGATCAATTGGCAGAAATCCACACCATGTAGGATGTTGTTTTCGGGAAATGTTACGTTTAGTTCATTTTGGAAACTCAACGTTTCGCATCTGTTACTGGAAGCCACATCAGGAGAATGAGCTTTTACCGGCTTTAGTTCGCTCTTATATAGCATCGATGTCCGTTGCACCATTGAAAAAAAATTCAACTTTCAGAAAAAGATTCAAATCGGTCCAACAATGGTGCAACGGACATCGATGCGATCGGTGCAACGGACGATCCATATAAGAGCGAACTAAAGCCAGTAAACGCTCATTCTCCTGATGACTCTTCCAGTAAGAGAAGCGAAACGTTGAGTTTCCAAAATGAACAAAACGCAGCATTGCCCGAAAACAACATCCTGCATAGATAAGAAAAGCTGCGAAAGCCTTAAAATAAAAAGACATCCACACTGTTTCATGAGTTTTCATTGCTACGTGAATTGACTCAGTGTGTTCCCTTGAGTACTGGCTTTCCACTCCAAGAGTTCAGGTTCGATTTCGGTGGCGGAGATATTTCAGTGGAATCCCGATTCCTTCTGGAGTGTTGTGTTGAGAGAACTTGAATTTTCAACCCACATGGCTGGTTGTTTGAGGAGGCGACCGACAACTGGGGCCAGTTACGATTTTGAGGACAGGTAGAAAAATTGGTTAATAAGGTTTGTTTGCGGAATGGAGGAAGGGCAGAGAAGAAACTAATAGGTCATATTCTAGACATTAGGTACCTTAAGTAGGTGTTTGTTTTGAACACATTCTTGTAAATCGGGTACTATCATATTTATGTCACTGCCAAAATGTTCTAGAGCGTTTCGTGGTTGACATTCCGGTCATCTTAGATTCAGAACTCTGAGGCTTTCTCATTCCATAAGCTCTTCCTAAAGGCATTCACTTTCATACTTTGGAGATATGTGGACGTCATACCTAAAATGTTTCAATTTTTATACATCTGGCACGATTTTACGTCAAGCTAAAGTAATTTTACGCTGGCGTCGACACATTATTATATATCCATATTTGGCGGCATTTATCTTATTCTGCATGATGACGTCACATATTCTAATATTGACCACTAATTTACTTTTTAACCTTCCTCATTTCAATGACACATGATCCGTTTGGGTAGTGTTCATAATTATCGAGTTATGGTTATTTTTAATTATCGAGTTATGTTTGGTACACATAATTTTGCTATATCCAAACCAGCTATAAGCATCAATTTACGATGTGCCTCACGTCAAAACCAACGTCCGCATTAACCTAATCATAACGAAAGGCGCCAAGAGGACCAGGTTTTTGCGTCTCATCTGACGGACGGGATACTACACGTGATAATCTCTCCAGACAGCACAAAGAAGGGAATGTGATTCAACTGAAAAATTTCAGCCTCTCCTGGAAAGCGAACCATTGGAGAGGCCCTTGAATATGGAGGCCAATAATTTAGCCCACCATACCAACCCCGATCCTTCTTCAGTACTCCTCATGTTGAACGGGACGTAAAACTGTGGATAGCTTAGCGCTTTTCGCTCAAAGTAGGGTCACGGTCGATAGTCGGTCTCGGTGGTGACGGGGTAAAGTCCTACTCTGCTAACTCTGAGGTCATGGGTTCGAGTACCGTCTGAGTGGGTATTTCGCCACCCTGGACGTGAATGTTTGTGTATCGTAATGAACCAGTTAATTTTAAGAAAGGAGTATGCAGACCTAAATTCGCTATAAAAATAAATACAACATTGTTTATCTCCATCGTCTCAGGCTCAACCTTGTGGAAGTTCATTTTATGGTAAATGAAAAGGAAAACTTTGTTATATTCCACCAATTTATTCTCAGGTACAACTAGTTTCGACGCAGGTACCTGAAGATGACGCCGCTGCGTCGAAACTAGTTGTACCTGAGAATAAATTGGTGGAATATAACAAAGTTTTCCTTTTCATTTACGATACAACATTGTTATTAGTACGCTGAAGCCGGGTTTCTCTCCATCCTTCCTCCATTCCCTAAATAGTTCAACCCTTATCATCCAGCCCACCTATTCTTAATGGCGCGAATGACCTCGGCTGTCGGTCGCCTCTCTCCCCAAATAAACCCGACCAAGAGTACAAAGGTCGCCACACCCCCTATGACGGAGCCGTTTTGCGGCTTCGACGGCGACGGAGGGAGATGGAGAGGGAGGACTGGAGCGAGCGCCCGTAGTGAGCCGAGGCATTCCGCCGGTCAAGCTCACCTTTTCTTACGAGTCTGAAGGGGGGTTGGAAGGGTGGGCCTTTTTAAGAAGAGAGCCGACTGAAATCTCTCCTTGAATATTCATGGAAGGACCTCTCCTTCTCTCTCTTTCTTTCTCGGGGGGCAATCGCCGTCCGGAATCATCCGGCGCTAACGAACTTCCATCCACGCACCCCTCTTTTCTGGACGCCCATGGCGTTTCCGCTTTCCCGTACCCCTCATCCTCGCGGGCGCATCCTCTCCCGTCCCCCTCTTCCTCCCGCATCTTTCTCCTCTTCTCCTTGCGGTTTTTCTACCCCGTCTCTCATATTCTGCTGATGGCTAAACGAATCCCTGTTTTTTGTATGCGAGGTCCAAATTTTATAATAAACTGCCAAATATCATAAAAATATTTCTGATCAGTAAATATTTCAGGCTGATTCACCAGCCTGAAATGACAACATTGAAATGTTGTTTTAAAGCGAATGTACGTCTGAAAAAATCATGTTATAAATCCGCCTTTGTTTCTATTAGCCACTAAATTATTTTTTTAAATTTTCTAAATAAATTCATTTTTTACACATTGTATTTTTTTAAACCTAACCTATGTTAAATAAAACCTACCATAATTTTTTTTGCGGGAGTTAGCCTAAGCACATATCAATCGCCTTATAGGCTATCTAAATTTCCACGTAATGAACATAGAAAATTAAAATTCTTGATGCATGGAAGAATAAATATTATTATTATTCGATGGCGCGAGAGAAATTTCACCTTGTGTGTGTGCGTGAAGTGGTGTATTTATGCACAGAACTAGGGGTCAATATTCACTAAGCTGTGTACTCAATAGTATTTTTTGGAATAAATTAATTCACGGTTGGAAATAAATAAAATTTGAAAACATAAAAAAATATTCTCATTGTATCCCAATAATCAATTAACTTAAATTTTACATTCGTTGATAGTACTTTTATTTTGAAGGTTCCTCATCATATAAACAACTTAACTCTTCTTAAATTAGTAACTTGCAGTCTTCATTTAGAATACATATCCCATCAGTGCGAAAGCACGATAACTATCTTTCAATATGTGCATAGCTATTTAAACACATTTTAATCTTAATAAAAAATATACCTGGTTTTACAATCTTCGGTTGAATAATATCTCGTAATGTTAGTAGAATAAGTGCGTTCTTCTATCGGCAACAGACACGCGAAGTAAGAGGCAGTCTGATGTTACATAATAGTTAACGTTAATCGGACATTATAAAACTTAGCATTGGAGCAGGTCTCTGTCTAAGTCATGGTTGGTGTTGGAATAGACGTGTAAAATTTATGTTAAGAGCACTTCAGTTAAAGTTGGGGGTCCCAATTTTAGGAGTATTTCACTTTACCTTTTCTCGAAGGCAAATCAAACTAAAGGCTCAAAATGAGGAATCATACTTATAGGGAGTATCACTCACTAAAACATACGCTTTTTCCTCCAAGTCTGATGTGTGCATCATCCACGAACTTCTCCATTCCTTTATGAATGTCGTGAGATGACACGGAGAATTCGTTGATGTCAACTACTTTGACAACCCGTTTGTACACTAAAAAAAGGCTAAACGAAAAATACTCCTTGATTGATCGATCGTGCGAACCACTTCATGTCCATTCTTCTCCAACAACCACTTTGTCATCGCGGTGATATAGTATCCGGCTTCTGGGTTGGAGTTTGAATCGGTGAGTAAAATTTGTGTTTAGAGTAATTGAGTTAAAGTCACAATTTCTTGCATACCTACTTCTATTATTCTTTCAAAATGATAAAAATGGTCCGCACATTCTCGCTGAAACAATTAGGGATTTAATTTCTGCGTGGAACATGGAAGATTGTTTCAGTGCCGTACTGAAGTTGGTCGAAAGTTCTAGATCAATCAGCCGCATTGGTCAGCACCCAATTTTCCGGATTCCTATCGTACGAAATGTGATCCCATCACATCAAGGTTTTAACAAACCTCATTTGACTTGAGTTTTGCAGCAAAACAATAAAACACTTTCGCTCCATTCAGTGACTGCAACCACGGAGGTGTACTTAAAAACATTAATGAGCTATAGTTTTAAAGTCCTTTGCACTCATTTTTTTGCGTTTTTAGTTTCGAATCGCTCACTTGAAAGTAAAATGAACATTTTTTCCTGGACTTCTCTGTGAAAAGAGGGTTCAGGAGTTTGAGAGAGACTTTCTTTCGCAAAAACGCGTACTAAAATGTATTTACGCTTGGAGTGCCAATCATTTTTAAAAGAGCTCTAGATGAAAAGATGTAACTTGTTCCAATAAAAAGCTGTAAAATGCTTGTGTACCACATTAAAATTGCTTCGAAAAAGGTGACTCGAATCCAAAAAGACCTCAATTGATCTCATGTTCTATTTTCTTATTAGAATTCATGAAAGTGGCTCGAATACCAAAAGGCGTCAAATGAACATTTGTCCCGCCTTTTGTATTGAAATTAATGATTAGAAAGACATTGTATGAAAAAATGCACCCTGGTTCCCATTCCGTATCCAAACTATCTAGGTCGAAAGGAGAATACCGGAGTAGGAAACTCGAAGGTGAATGTATATTCAGTTTTTCAAAGCCAACCAAGTATACTACTCAAAGTTCAAGGTGGCTAGAGCGGTAATTACGTGATTGAGTGCAAATTTTAACAATTTTTCAAAATGGAAAAGATTAGAGGACCACTTTTCATTTAAGTGAATCTTTTTATGCATACAGGCAGTAATGGTAATGATAAAAGAGTTTAAAATATGACTATTTTCCCTAATGAATGCATGTTATAACTAGAGATTTCGGCGCGGTATTCGAAATTCAAGCGAAATTATCTTGAAATATGTTATTTTTAATATTGGACTCGGAGTGACAACTTGATATTTGCTATCAACGCTTATAATAACAAGACGTATTTTATTTCGCATTTAGAAGAAAATCTGTTGATACGAAATCGATTTATTAACGAAATATATGTCATGTACCATAAGGCTACGTGTTAAAATAAAATCCAATTTTCAAAAGAACAAATCGGCATCATGCAATTTTTTCACTTTTATCTATAGGTATCACTAATGAAAACAGATAAGCAGAGTTTCGCGCAAATCTGTACATGAACAAAATTCGCTCCAACTACCTTAACCTGCCTATTTAGTCAGTTAGATTCTGCAAGACGGGAAAACCGAACTGAGAGAGGGGCAGTGAGACGAATCCGACCTTTTACCCGTGAGTCTGCAAAGGGAGGTAGAAAGTTCGTGGTTACTTTTTCACCTCCTGCTCCCCAATCGCCGACATGTGGAGAATTCTGGTTCACCGTCTCGACAACAGGTGTCATGGGAGTAGGAATTGCCGGGGACTCGAATTGTTCCCCTCTCTCCTGCGCTGGGGGGAGTGGGGGATTGGGGAGTGGGGTTAAGGAGAAGCAAAGTGGCTCGGGAAGAAGAGAAGCATGGAGAGTGGGGAAGAAGAAAGAAAAGTAAAGCCCCAATCTACTGTGGGTGGGCGTAAGCCGTAAGACGTGAGTCGCAAGGGAGCCGTGAGGTAGCCGTAAGAGCTTGTCGGTGGGAAGTCGGTGAGGTTCATCCAGATCAGGGTTTACTAACCAGGGGTGCGAGAAGGCATTCCAGGGGGTGCGAGATAGATTTTATTTTTTTTATATTTAGAGTACCTTTTTTGTTGGGTTTATTGAACTTTAAATTTGTTGTTATTTTTTTCTTCGCCATATGTTTAATTTTTACGGAAGAATAAAAATACCTTAATGAATTCCACTTTTAAGATTTATTGTCACGACCCGGGTTTCGACCCTTTTGTGTCATCTTCAGGTTCTGAACCTGAAGAATCTGAATGGTCCTTCAGGTGCTGAACCTGAATGAACCTGAATATGACACAGTGTCGAAACCCGGGTCGTGACAATAAATCTTACAAGTTGAATTTACTATGGTATTTTAATTCTTCTGTAATGGATAACTTCCACAAAGCTAAGCCTAAGCCATTTTATTTGTTTCATTTTTGTTAATATATTATTACAAGTTGATTATACACATTTATTTTGAATTTTTTTGGGGTGTGGAGCAGAAAAAAGGTTGGGAACTACTGCTCTAGATCGATGGTTCTCAACCTATTTTGCTCAATTCTTCCCTTTCTTTATGGTTCAGAACAATATGAGATATATAACCTCTACTCCCTTTAATGTAATAACAGCGGGATATAACACTTAAATAGCCGTATTATTAATTTTTCATTTCTCCCTTACCAACATAAATCATAAAATAATAATTTATTTCCAAATATTAAAATAATTTTTATCTGCACCATCCAATAAGCTTTATTGAACACCACAGAATAAATTAAAGCAAGCTATGTTTTCACAGATTTTATATAATCTACAGAATAGCAAACTTAACTGAATAGTAGCTATAATTTTCCCTTTGCCCCCTGTGAGGGAAATCCCCTCTGGTTGAGAACCTCTAATCTAGATACTACGTAAGAGTGAAAAAAGTCTATCTATTTCTCGAAAAATGTTTATTTAAATACTTTGAAAAACAGCTTTAAAATTTATATTAATATAAACTTTTTAAATCCACATATTTTGCTTTTATTTCTCATCGTTGAATCGTGAAGAAATTCCTTGAAGTGGAACCTAAGGCGGTGTCTTATATCTATATGCCACCATGAAATCCTCCGCAACGGTGGGCGTCAGGGATTGCTTGAACTCCAAGTATGAGGAAAGGAGATCAAAAGGAAAATATTTTAGAAAAGGGAAAGGGCGAAAAGTGAAATATTTTTGAGGTAGCGTCCTAATGTCTTTCTAATTGCAGTCGTAATGGTGCTTTAGAAGAAAAAATATTAGAAACCGACAGCGAATCTCACTTATCTTTTGGCCTCTATCAGCTTTATTGGGCGTTCCACATTTAGTTGATAGAATGGGCTCCATTTCCTGAGTAAATCTCCATAAGGCCAGAGGTGCAATGTTACCAATAGCAGCAGAAAAATGAATATAGTGATTTGCAGTATAAAAAGATGTGTCCCGAAGGAGAAGGAGACACTACACCTACCGGTGACTATAATCAGTCGATATTGTTGATAGTAATAGTTATAGAAAATATTTTCGTGGATTTCCGCTAGTAACGTGGAATTTCTGATTTTATCTTCTTCACTCAGTTTTCGTTGAACGGTTCTCAACATAAGCTTATAAAATGGTACGAAAGTTGTTTTAATGCATTAATTCCATATCGGAATACTTTTATTTGTCTTTAACTCAGTTTCAAAGTTGTTATATCTATTTTAATATATTTTGGGCAAATATTTTGGAATTTTTTAAGGTAACAAGCGGTCTTCTACTAACTTTCGTACGTTACCTACGCACTCTTACTATATGGGTCCATATATGCTGCCTGTAAATTTGGATAAAACTGAAGTTATTTTGACGGAAAAATCATTTCGATTGCGAAGGGAGTTATAAATTTTTGATGTAATAAAAAATGTTTACTGTGGCGTATTTCCACCGTATTGCTCTGTCCTACCAGCTTTCTTCCTATCCAAGTGAGTAGAAGGGAGATTCTCGGTCAGAGAATGAGCTTAATTTAGGGTGAGTGTTGAACCTCCGAGGGTTGAATCTCGAGTGTGCACTACATGCGGAAAAATAACGAGAAAGTAGTCATTGTGTCATCAGTTATTATTTTTATGGAAATGACAACGATAAACATACTCTGCAGGCCAAAAGGGCTAAATTGTGGACTTCCGATTTAATATCGTCTTTCGTTTCTTTTAGATATATCTCTCGATAGTTTACAGCTAAAGGGAATCTTTGGAGATAATATTTCAAAAGGAAATGCTTACAGCTTAAGTAGGTTCCATCGTGGCTACATAAGTCGATTGATTTCACATTCTCAATTGTGTCATTCATTATTGATTTTGATGGTGGCATGCCTTAGGGCTTGGAAAGCAAAATTAAATGAATAATATGCTAGTTAGGCGACGAATAAATTTTAAAGAACTATTTTCCAGCTGAACTGCAGTGCCCATACCATTATGATTTCAAACCATGCAGTTATATGCCAATAACTGTAAGATCTCAATGGTCAGTGCTTTCATTTTATTAGCAGTTTATTTGCTATTGCTTCCATTCTTTCAATCGTTTTTCGTGAAGGTGCAAATTTTGGGTGGCAGAAAGGTCTTATTTTTCCGAATGATTCACTCGGTTTTAAATTTAAACCCATTGAGTTGTAAATTTAATCATGTGAGAAAATTAATGAGGAACACCTAGGGTTCTATTTACGTTATCCGGAAGAGGAACTCGTTGTTTATTAGTACTAACTAGAAAATGAATACACCAAAGATGGTGACATTTTCCATGAAAAAATCATTTGACTTGACCCGGATTCGAACCCATATGTCCCAATCGCCGGTCAGGTGTGCTAGCCAGTTATACCTCCAAGGCGAATCTTAATTCAAGGCGAATTTCAGCGGGCGTTTATACGAAAAGCGGGGGTTTTGTTCGCATAAAACCCCAGTGAAATTCGCCTTGAATTAAAATGGTCTGGTGGTGTAACTGGCTAACACACCTAACCGGCAATTGGGCGATCCGGCTTTGAATCCCGGTCAAGTGAAATGAGTTTTTGCAAGGCGAATTTCACCGTCTTTCGTGTATATCTTCGTACTCGTGCTTTTGACTTCATACCACATTATTTGTGCAACCGTAATGATTGAAAAAAATAGAAAAAAATGAGTATTTGAACCTTAGATTTTCGCAACAGTGTGAATTGGAGAGAAGATAGATAACATTTTTATCATTTTACGTCGGGAATTCCATGAATCTAACGCCTCACGTCGAAGATAAATAGGTTTTGAGGAAGTTAGACTCTTCCTATGAAAATGCCGCTATATGATCTTTTCTGAAAAGGATTTTGGACGTATGATGAGAAATAAGGGATTTCTGTTTGTCGAAGTAAACTGAGAAAAAATCTAGACTCGAAGATAGTTTTTTCAATTTTCTGATAAGTATTTATGGAATAACACTACGCTCAGAGCTGAAGTTGCTTAAGTACGCCAATACTCGGCGTAAGTATTACATCGGCAACTTGCGATACACTCGACATACGTCGACTTACGATCGAGCGCAAGGCAACGGCGTTAATGGTGGAATAACGCTTGAATGCTCTTATTTGTCAGTCTATTTTCAGCAGCGGATGTTTCTTCATTCATTTCCAGATTTGGACACCTAAAATTATGGAGCAAGATGGCCCAATTAGAAATTATTTCTATCGAAATAAACCGAAATAGTATGAAATTCCGACGTCGGTCCAAATCGACTTACGACCGGTCTGTCGGATCCGAGCGTGGTCGTCGGTCGACTGCTGACTGTTATCCTAATGTTTCTTCATTTGCTGCATCATGCAGACACTCGGTGCGGGAATTCCCCTTGATGAAGCCACAGCATACATCAAAGAAGAGCGTCTTTGCGTTTCCCTTCAGAACCTTGTGTTCTTATAGAGTGTTAGTTATTGATCACATCAGTTTGTTTTGCAGATATATTACTAGTCGCCATACAGAGGAGGGTCATTTTAGCCCACAATGGAAATGGGATAAAGTGACCCCACTAATTCCGTTTTAAGAAATGCACTAAAAAGCGATATTAAGGAATCTAGTAAACTATAAAAAGTTTATTTACCACTTATTAGTATTAAATACAAGTTTCCCAAAGGGGAAATACAATTTGGGCCAAAGTCTTTCATAATGAATATGAAAGATTCAGAAAAGTGTGCCCCTAGCTATTCCCTGAACAAGACGTGATAGTAGTTGAAGCAGCAAACCTGCAATTGAAACCAGCATGCATCCAATTAATGGATATTATCGAGGTATGATACTTTGTATGAAAAACGTTACGAGGAAAAAACTGGACTAATGATTAGTGCTAAGGATACTGGAACAGTTGTCAACTTTATGGAACCGGAGAGAAATATGGATGTGGCCAAAAGACAAATATTGGTGTTTTATTTTATTATAATATTATTATGTAAAACTTTTGATTTCACAAAACTCCTTGAAAGGCAACTTGAGCGGTCATCATGAAATAATTGTGTGCGTTATTCATATATAACTATAAATAATTATAAGTAAATGTTAATTTGTATATATAAAAGTGCATTTCTGTTCATTGATGCGGGTGACGTTTGTTCACAAAGCCTAAAATCGTACATTTGTCAACTCAGTATACTCATCGCTTTTATAATGGAAAACTATGAGTGGGCCAAAGTTACCCAAACATTGGGTCAGCATTGGAATCAGGAAAAGAATTATTGTTCATAGTTAATGCAAAGGATTACATCACATCACATATATTCTGACTCATAGGGACCTGTAGTATTTAAAAATGCTTACCAGAATTTTACGTCTAATTTTATTACTTTTTAGGTAATAGTAGGACATAGTTACTCATGTTGACGGCACGCCAAATTCGAGTTAAGCGTAGATCATGATTCACATTTTTTTTAGATCGACTCACAATGAAAAAAGTGTATGTGAAAGGGATACAGAGACGAGGAGGACTTGGAAGCGAAAGAGAAAAAATAGGAAGGGATCAGTTGCAGTGGTAGTTGGCGAGGAGCGGGAGACTTAAAGCACTGTAAAGAGGTCGAATGTTTTATGTATGTAAGAGTCGGAGAGAGGAGTGCATGCGTGTATATATATCCTGGGATTCTTATTTTCACGAAACACGCCGAGCTCGCATCTCGTCCCTCATCTGTTCTTTTTAACTGCGGAGGGAAATTGTCCATTGTCCTTCAAGGGATATGATTTACGCTGAGTCCGCTATTACCCTTTCTCCCCCAACCTCCCTCCTCTTCCGCTGAGTCCTCTAGCCCTTCCCCTTTCACCCCATTCCCTTGCCTGTACCACCCGAATACCCACTCTCATTCTCTTCGTGTTCCTTCACCCTATCCCCTCGGCTGCTTCTCCCTTGGGTATTCCTTGGGTAGAAGGGGAGAAACAGGGCAAGAAAAAAGGTATTGGGGGTGGGAGGGTGGGGTAGGGGGAGGAAGGGAGATGGGGACCCGCTGAGGGGGTGAGTTGAAAAAGGAGGAGGAGGAGGTGGGATAGGGTGGTCTGAGGACATTGTCAGGACCTTAGCGTTTTACATAAATCAAATCGGGGGAAACAATGGTCTTTTCTGCTCCTTTCTTTCCCTCTAGGCTTTAAAACCTTCGAACTTGGGGTCCGAAACTTCTTCCTTTTCTTTCCCCTGTGGAGAAGAGATTCGCCATCATAAACTGTCGTCCCCTCCTCCGGAATCCACTTAAGAACTGCATAACACTAAGTAAACTAATAATTCCACCCAAATATGAGTGACCTTACAAGACACTCAATTTCAATGACGGAGGGGTTTTTTATGGCCGTCTCGGTTGTCTTGGTTGTTTTCTAGTGGTTCTTTAGAAATAATATGGAGATGGGGATGGGATGCCTTAAAAGGGAGGGCATTCATTTATTGACTAGCGACCACGTCTAACGTCTTTACCTCCCCTAGCTGTTTAGATCTTTGGTCTCATTCAGACTTTAACCACATTGACCTGATTATCAGGGCCTTTTAAAATTATGAGAAATAGGTGAGGATAATTCCCGTGAATTTTTCCCTGAGAAGTATTTAGGGGTATTTAGATACTGGTGTAGGTATTTCGTTGGCCGATTTTGTTAAATAGGAGTTATATTCATGATTTAAATTTCTCTGCTGGCGTTCGCATGATTTGTTTATCTGTATGACCCATGATTTATCTTCTGATCGATTATGTTGAATATCGTTATCTAATTGGCTTTTGCTATTTCTGTGGTTACATCCATTATCACTATACCTACTTAAGATGATTGAACTCAATCTTCAATGAGTTAAGTTATTCTAAAAAATATTTAACTTATAAGTCGGTGCAGGACAAAATTTCTGTGTAAAACGTCTGTAAAATTAAATAATAGGTCTTAGTTGCATGTTCCACTGAAATATACCCTCAAGTCCTCATGGTATAGTTTGGAATATAAACGTATGTTGTTAGTGTTTGGGGATGGATAATGCGAGCAACGTTCGCAGAAAATTTTTGTTTTCTCGGCTTCAACCTTTTTGCTTCCCTTCTCGTTCGTATCCAACTAGTTTGGCAATCTTCTCGACAATGTGGAATTTTGTACTTTGTTTAGGGTTTCAGTTAATCTTAATAAAAATCATATTAAAATAATATTAAAAATATCTGTTTAATGTTACTAATTTTTCTGTATCAATTAGATATTTGCTTTATAAATTTTACTATGCTATGTGTTGTAGGGTATTTTAGAGTTGAAATTGATTTGGAATCTCGGACCGATAATTATCTAACTAAATATGGGATATGAATCCGGCTTACCATTTAAGAAATATAATTAAAAAAAGAGAACCTATGGATTATCTCCCGTTTATTTACAAAAAGATCGTTACATTGCCATTTCAAATCGTGTAGAGTGACTAGAGGTACCGTTTGACTTTTCACCCCGTTTCCAATTTACGATACATATTTTTGACTTTAGACTGTTTACCTTAGGTGTGTTTTTTCACACTGCATTAAGCTATTATGGCACGGTTGTAATGCAGGGGGAAAACGTACTAAGTATTGGTTTGATAATTTTTCCTCAAGCTTGAGTTCCTAAGATTTTTCAATAGGTTCTTGATCGTTTTATCGCGTAGATACCACCATTTAGTTTTCCCTGCCTAGCTTTAAAAGGCTATACAAAGTAATTCCCGGGCACATAGCGCTTCTTGTATTTTAATTAAGTGTGCAAAAATGTTGCGTTCACTTATCTCCAAGAGCTTGGGAACGTGCAGTTGTAATCGTTTGAGTAATGCATTTGGAAATGTTATTTATGCAGGAAGGTGGGCGTTTCGCATCTTCTCCGGAAAATGACGTCGTTTCCTTTCTTCTGGAGTGCCCCTCGACGATTCCTTTGCGCCGAAAACGTTTTAACTTCACACACATTCACCGGATTGCTATTTCATGAGCCATAAATTTAAGCGGAATGGGAGAAAATGGGTGTTGCCAGACGCTCTGCAGCAACATTTTAAAAATTTTATATTCTCTGGAAAAAAACGCCCTCAAACGATCTTTTTTTTCTCAGAATACACCTGGAATGGTGGATATTGCGTGTGTTACGAAATTTGAATAGAGCTGTATGGTATTATATTGCTTTTGGTAGAATTACTAACAAAGAGAGTTCACTGAAGTTACTTTTTGACATTAATATTAAGCTACGAGAGTACTTAGCTACAGGTTATGGAGCAAAGGAGCACAATATGGCTCTAAAATGCCTAAGGGTATAGAGGAATCACTTGTTCCCAAGAGCTTGTGACGCAAATGAGATCCAAGGAAGTTAGAAAGTAACTCCAAGGAAGTAATAAAAATAATAAGGAAAAAGAAAATAATAATAAAAATGCATAAAAAATGAAAAATGATAAGTAAAAAGCGAGGAAATTTTGCAAATACAATAGCTGTGTGGTACGGGTGATCGTGAAAAATGTTTTTTTCGAATTTCAGGGAGCTTGGGGTCGGAGAAGTTGTCTTTGGGAATTAATATAACGCATGATTTTTTTCAGATTTTTTGTCAACCATCCTGAGCTTTCGCCAAGCGTTTGAAGTTGAAATATTTTAGGCCATTTTGGTAAAAATTTGAAATGAGTGGAAGATCCTGCCCTACCTTATTTTTTCATAAAAAACGCTTACAAACTGTCAGAAGGTAAGTAGATAAGGGTTTTGCATGAATGTAAAACCGCAATACACGATGAAAAAATTATAAAAAATATTAAGGACAGGTAACCCGGCAAACACGTCATTTCTTATTTCCGTGGAGTTCGATGCTCGTATGATTGCGGTAACAAATTTTAGTAGTTTCCCACGTGGTCATGTGGAAAAGTAGTAATTGATTGCATCACGTTTTACTTGGTCGAATTTATATCCATCTTGTGAATGAAACTGTAATTTTCTGCAGTTTTAATCCATCTTTCCCCAATGAATTTCTTCGGAATATTGTCGCAATCATCAGTGAACACGTTAAAGCCCGTCTTGTGAACACCGAGGTAGTTCAGAATACCATACAATCAGAATGTTTTGGAAAAATATTTAGGCACTTTCAAAATTACCAAGTGTTTTATTTTTACAATGTTCTTCCCTGCTAATCTGGCTCAAACGATCCCGCGTGTGAAGAGAGGCGCATTCTCTCACTCGTGATTCTGTGAGTTCAATTTCTAAAGGCAGTGAGTTTGTTTTCGGAAATATGGTTTTAAAAAAGAAGAAAACGAGAGAAGATTTTACTTTTTTCGTAGATTTTCGCAGTTCATTTTAATTTTGGTAAGTTTCTTTTGGATTTCTGCGAAGAAACTAAACTTTTTTTGGCAACAGTTTCGCCGTGCTATTCTGCTGGCTATAGAATGCCTGACGAAGCCGGCAGAATAGCACGGCGAAACTGTTGCTATAAAAGTTTAGTTTAAGGTGGTTTGAGGGAGATAGTTCCCTAGTCATAATGGAGACTATATTTAAATTTTATTTTTTTATAAGAAGTATGAAATAAATATTGTAATATTAATGGCGCAAAGATATAGTTTATATGATCAAAATTCGCAGTAATTAAATAAATAAAGCTACATAAGTCTCTAACTTGACTCATTTTTTCTCGCCGTACAGCTGAAAATCCTTCAAAACAGCAGGTTTATTTACAATTCTGTCAAAATTACTGTGGTGAGTAATAGATTATTTTTTATACATAGTTGAGAAAACATGCAATCTAGACACCGTTAGTGTTTTCACGAAATCTAGTTGCTAGAAGTTCCTATATTTTTTAATATTCTCCCTCCGGAGCGCACGGACATAATCTATCCCATGTAAAACTGTTTATATTTTCAGGCCAATAGCTCGAAAAGTAGTTCGGCAACGGGTTGATATTTTGATATAATTGGAAAGATGAGAGTTTTTTCTTTAAAATGAGGCCAAATTCATCAAATTCTAGGTGAAGTGGTTTTTCGTTCAAACCACCTTAATCGCAGAAATTCAAAAGAAACTTACCAAAAAGAGAAGATTTTAATTTTCCAATATTTGGTCCAGCTATGGATGGATGGCAGTTTCCTACTATTGAGGATGTCATCAGGTTTTACAACAGCGTTCGGAATGCCAAGATAGCTGAAATGAACGGTAAGGAACCTTCATTACCTCATATTTTAAAGGAAGTTGCTGAGAAAATTCTTTTAATATGGCAAGCAGCAAGCCTCCCTACTGTGAGCAAAGAGAAGAGCTATACATCTGATGAGTCCACCATGCCACGTATATGAAAATGCTAATAGCTTATAGACCTGATAGATCCACCCTATTTGAAAGGAAAAAATTGAGCTTAAGAATGATTTTAAGCAACTGTTTTATAGGTATTTAAGGTTTTTAAGGTAATGTCCACTAGGTATTTAAGAGCAGACCTGCTGAAAGTTGTCGATCCAATTATACAACATGGCGCTTTCTTGTGCCATCCTGAAAATATGCTCATCTGCATGATAACTGACAAAAATAAGAGAGTGCGAGAGCAAGCAGCCAAAAAAATACTTCAAGCTTGATCGACAAAAACCAAAGACAACACAGTGAGAAATTTTGAAGTGCCTAAACTATTATGGAAAGCAAATACCTATCATCATTTGATCTCATGTGAAAAATTGCTGTGACTGAGCCCCCACTTTTCCACAGTTTTACTGAAAGATCGTAATAAAATGGCAACCAACTTCATAGGCTCGGAATTGCCAAAATTTCTTAAAGTTCCTGCTCACACACAAAGTGTTGAGAAAAATATTCGTCTTGTGAAGGATGCCTCTGCAACAGTCTATGGAAGAGAGAACAGAGAATAGTTTATATAAAAGATAATTGCTGAGAGAGAGCATATGCCTGAATTCTGCCATAAAAGTAAGTACAAAGTATATGATTAAAACTAAATATCGAGTGCCCATTTTGGTCGGGAGGCTGGGTTGGGCACAGGTGGAAAACAAAGTGTAGCCAGCTCCTCGTGGTGAGTTCTGGCTTTTTAATGGAAACGGTAGCAAGCGGAGAGCTACGCGGGCACTGAAAGCGTTATGTAAGTCGTGTTTTCCGGGTTGCCTATCCTTAATTTTATTATAATATTTTCATTGTTTATTGCTGTTTTGCACTCATGTAACTGCTGCTAAACAGTTTTCTACTTACCTTCTGACAGTTTGTAAGCGTTTTTTTTATGAAAAAATAAGGTAGGGCACTATCTTCCACTCATTTCAAATTTTTACCAAAATGGCCTAAAATATTTCAACTTCAAACGCTTGGCGGAAGCTCAGGACGGTTGATAAAAAATCTGAAAAAAAAATCATGCGTTATATTAATTCCCAAAGACAACTTTTCTGACCCCAAGCTCCCTGAAATTAGAAAAAAAAAATTTGACGATCACCCCTACTGTGCAGTCTCTTTTTAGGTTTAAAATTTATCAAAATGGTGTTTTAAGTATTTATCATTAAATTGACGCAATGGTTATTATTAATGCACACTTGATAAGTGCAAACCCTTTTTCAGAAATTTTGTCTACTATTATTACTGAAATTCGTCGCAAAATCGATGAAACATGTTAATAATAACAATTTTTAGATAGAGTATTAGGAAACTAACTGATCTTAAATAAACTATAGATCACCATATCTACTATTCATGACATTTTTTACATTCCTTACGATTTACTTCCATGTCATTAATTTTATAAAATGAGATGTTTCCATGAAGTACCTATGATGATTATTATTCTCGGTGCAATTAAAACATCACTCCGACCGTTTTAGAGGTGATTTGACGAGATGTTGTTATATAGATGGGAAAATTGAGATCGTTCGTTAGAAAAAATAATATATCTCAGGCGTAACTTGGTGGAAAGCGTTTTTAATCGTTCAGCACTCTGTAATAAAAATAGACGGATAATTTCCACTCTTCTAATTTCTACCGACCATGATTCTGGTATCTAATGCTATTTCCAAGGGAACTTAGCACCTGGTAAGGAAACCAAGTTTGGTATGCATTTCTTAAAATGTGGAAAATAACTGTTTCCGTTTAATGTAAACATGTTCAATAGAAATAACATTATTTGATTACACTAGAATGGATGAAATTCGACGTGAAAAAAATCATTTAACCTGACCAGCATCTGGACCTGGATCATGCAGTTGCTGGTCAGGTATGTCAGCCAGTTTCTGACCGACGACGGGAGATCAGGGTTTGGATCCTGGTCAAGTTTAATGATTTGTTTCACGGCCAATTTCATCCCACAGTGTATATATCTTTGCATCCGTGCGCGTGGCTGCGTCTCATAGCTCATTTCGCGGTGAGTTAGAATTTATTTGATAAATTGATCGATAGTTGGAACATGTTTGTGCGTAATTACTTAGTTTCAAAGGCAGGAAGAAGATGAGAATGAAGAGAGCAATACAGTGACGTAACCAGGGGGCGGGGTCCATAAGATACGGACCACACCCTAAATATTTAATTAATTTTTAAAAGGTGGCGAGCTGAACGAGAAAGCAAATTGTTTTAATAAAACTCATAATGTAGAATTCTTTGAGATCAACTTTTTAAATAAATAAGTTTGTAATTATAAAAGAAAACAAAAAGTGGGTTCTATATTCTTTCAGAAGGTTTCTCGGTTAAAACTAAAAACAACCTTTTACACCGCAGTCACTAGTGCATTCTTGATTGCCGGAACACACAAATTTGCTCCACATTTAGAAAAACTTTTAATTTTTCTTTTAATTTCGAGACCGTGACGTCAAACTTTCGTCAACGCCGAGGCTCGGAAATTCCGAAGCCATAGCGAATACGTCCCCTGGATACGTCACTGGAGCTAAATGCAAAGTTACTGTCGGTGCCGTGAAAGATCCATCGGGAGGGAGTTCAGGGTAAAGGGGGAGAGGGAAGAACGAAAGGTCGCGATGAGAGAGGGAAGGTTGAGCTTTACTGAGAGGGGAATAACAAAAAGGGTTGCGGGAGACGAGAGCGATGACGACCCAGGGTCCACCACCACCATCGCCGCCGCCGAGCGAGGGATAGTGGCGGGGGGTGTGACAGGCTAAAAATATCCGCAGATCCGATCCATCCGATTGGCATGTCACATCGCGGAGACCTCCCACGCCGTACCCCACCCTTATACGCGCGCACACCACAAGAAGTCAGTCGTCCCGCCGCTGACTTATCCCTCCCTCAAACTACTACCCCACACTCACGGGGACACACCATTCCGTCGCCGCTTCCTACCTTTTAAGAGATATCTCTGCGCCTGCGCGGTGCAGCAGTCCCGACCATAGCACGCGCGCCGCAACTGTGCCCCGGCAGACGCCGCCGCCGACCGCCCACCGCCGACCGCCACCACCCATCGAAGTCTCCCGCGCGTGGACGCATTGTTGTCTGCAAAAAACCAAGGGAGACTGGAGGATAGGAAGGCGAGGAGATAGTAGGAGGGGAGGGGGATTCTCTGCTTCTGCTCAAGGCGCCCTCCACAGATAGGAGGGCGAAAAAAAGGTTTGTCGGCACTGGCAGAGAGTAGCGCGCAAGGATGGAGTAGAAAGACTCCTTGAGGTACTGCAGTCTTGGCAAAGCTTTTTTTTAAAGCAAAAAAAGAGTTTTTAGTAGATTAAAAAAATATTTAATAATAATTCCCAATATACATTATAATTGAGATTACAAATACAATTATTACCACAAAATATTTCTACCATTTTATGGACAAATGATGTGGTACGGGGCTGTCCAAGTATTACGTAAGGCGATGTATGCCATTTTTTACCCCCATCTCCCTCAATGTGAGACAATGTAAGATATTACCAACCCTCACCCCTCCCTCTCAGTCTTACGTAAGACGTTAAATATTTGTATCTACTGTTCGTTAAATGCTCGCTTTCTGCAGTTTCATTTTCCATAGAAGCTATCGTACAGCTTTGAGCACTGGATATCGTATAATTATGCAGTGTTGGAGAACAACATTCATTGAGCATGGAGGTAATGTAGCTATCCAGTCAGGGGATAGAATAGGAGAATTGGTGTAGCGGCGAGATTACGGAAAATACGCCATTAACGAGCGGATTCTCCATGTCACTGCTAAATTTCATTCGGAAGCGATACAACGTTTCAAAACGGACAAAAATCTTACTTAAAATGGTTCCAGACCATATGCCCCCTACATAAGACAATATAAGATGATCCCAATCCCCCCCCACTCCCAAAAACGTCTTACGTAAGACTTGAATGGCCCTTTAGAGGCCGTACATAAACTACGATGGGGGCTATTCAAGTATTACGTAAGGCGATTTTACTTTTTTACCCTTCCCCCGCCCCCCATATAAGACAACATAAGATTTCACGAACCCTCCCCTCCCAAACTTACGTAAGTTATCATACATTTTTGAAACCATGGACATAGATGTTAAACTATGGGGGATTCTATATCAAAATGCACAAAAACTTACTTCATCACGAATATCGATTACGGTTTTTGATTTCTCGCTATTCGCTGTACGCAAAACTAGCAAAACATGTGATATTTGAAAATGCGACATTTCCAAACTAATGAACGTAACGAATCGGTTGTACGTTTTTCTATAGTTTAGCATACATGTAGGCGTACCGCCGTGGCGGTGATCCTCAAAAAATAAGATTTTTCCTACAAAAGTAATTTTCAAAAGAGATAAAATACGAATTCAGAAATGACATATCTTACGTAAGACTGTCTCAGACCTCCTCACCCCCTACGTAAGGCAACGTAAGAAAAGACCAACCCCGTGAAAAATCATTTTAATCTCCCAATTGACTGCTTGATGGCGTAACTGGCTAACACACCTGGCCGTCAATTGGAAGATCCGGGTTCGAATACCGGTTATGTGAAATGTTTTTTTCGTGGCGAATTTCATCCCCTTGGTGTATATTACTACAAAGTAGCAAATATTGTTGAGTATATGCCATAAAATAGTGCAGTAAACTAAACATTGATGAAACAGAAAAATGAAAATAATTAACCACTAGATAAAAGTTCAGCACCCTTATTTTTATTGAGATTATTGAATAATAAGTGTCCTCCTCGGTGGAGAATAATTAATCTAATATCGAGGCTGGCACGGTTAAACTGTTCCATTATGGTGTAGCAGGAATTTAAACAATTATTTGGTAGTGAAATTCCATGAATATGATAAGGATAAGTGTAGACTAAATTCAATGCGTATGAGTTATCTGAGAAATTTTTGCGGTATAAGTAGGAGGTATTGGGTTAGAAGTGAGTTGGTCTTCAAAGAATGTGGTTTGGATCTTTGGGGACTGGATATATAGCCTTAAGAATAAGAGAGCGTGTATGTAGAAATTCACGCATGTGGCAGAAATAATGGAGGTTTGCAAGGATAAGGCAGTATGTATGGCGGAAATTATTTAAACGGAATCAGTTATCCAGATAAAACGCCCAGTATTAAGCTCTTTTCACTTAACGTACCCCGAAGGTCGTGATTATTCAAGTGTGTATTTCACGACTAATTTCGATACTTTGAAAATTTGCAAGTCCATCTATTAGTCAAGATTTACATCATTTTTGAAATTTATGTTAAGCGTCGTAACTAGTACGGAAACAAAATCGTCTAATTGGTGGTATTCCTTCATCATTAAGGAGTAAGGAGTTTGGGTTGGCGCGATGACTTGAGTATTGGTTTCTCATTCCGGGGCTCTATTCCGAATCCTACAATTGGTGGAGAATCCCTATTTGGTACTATGTGGATGACCAATCGCTATCGTGGGTCATTTTGAGATTTTCAGCATTATGATCGGAAAAGATCATATTCAGTTTTGTGTGCCAAACATGAGTAGGTAACAGGGTTACTACGTCTGCAAAGTGAGATTTTTAAAAATATCATATATTTTTTAATTCATTGTTGACTTTACCCTTCGTATTCCGCCCGTCGGAACGTTAAGCTATGGTTCACTTATGTTAGCTCTTTTCGTTAACAGGTTAATGGTGATGCCAGGTTTCTCTCCACCCTCCTTCTATCCTCTCAATAATCCCAATTAAATCAACCTGCCCTAAACCTACCCACCTAACCTTAATGTCTTCAGTTGTTGGTCATCTTCCGAAATAACTAACCGTCTAGTATATTTATACATCCTTGACTCTAGGCATTGCTCTAATGTTGTGTCTACGGTTGCTGGTGCCCCGATTGGAATCCAATGGTGGATTTTTTTTTCCTTGAGACGCTTCTTATGTTTAGCGGCAGGAGTAGCAGGAGAGTTTCTGGCTGCAGAGAGGGTGGAAGAAACGTTCTGAGGCTGAGGATATCACCCCCTATCAGTGCGTGTGTTCCGAAAGGGGGCTGCAAGCTCAGCGGTCGTGCCTGTGTTTTTTTCTGTAGGGTGTGGGAGGGGGGTGTCCGGCGCCCGGGGAGCGAACCCAGGGCATCGCAGGGCGCATCCATTACGGCCTGCCCCCTTGGTGGCCGTATCGGGAACCATCTACAAATGCGAGATGGGACAATGGGCGCCCGGGCGAAGGTCACCTTTTATGCGCCGGGCGACCTTCTCTTACTGTCTTCTCCCCCCCCCTTTCCAACCCTTGCGGTCTTTTATCCCCCATATTCCTTACCCTTTCGAAACTGTTCCATCTCCCCCCTTTTTTAAACCCCCCCCCCTCTGCACCTTTTTTGCTCATTTTTTCCGGATCTTGAAAATAACCACCCCCATTCTGCTTATTCTCCAGCCTTCTCCTTCCCTTACACTGGAGGAATCCGTGGAAAACCCCTTGATATATTGTGGGTGCCGAATCCAAGGGGGGTTGGGGTTCCGACTTTCATTTTAATAACCGGCATCGCCGCCGTCGCTTCCTCCGGTTTGCATCTCCTGCATAATGATGGGGCATTGTGAAGGAAGCGCCACAAGAGGGTGGTTTTTGGTTTGGGTAAGGGTTGTTTTGCGTGGGAGGGGGGATGTAGGGAAAAGCGCATTGTCCCGCGAGTGGGGTGCCTCGCCGGTGGGATGAGATTACAAGAGCAAGGGAAAGAAGTTGAAAGGGGTATAAGGAGAAGATAGTCCTTACCTCTTTTGCGTGGTATCAGTCTCCCTCTCTTCTACCTCTCTTATTCTCTCTACCTTCCCCCAATGTCCGATCCTTTCTCGATATACCTCACCTTTTCCCCTTTTTCCTCCTCCCCCTCCCATCTTTGAGATCGCATCTATGTTGTTAATCCCTCCCCCTTCTCTCTCCCTCCTTCCTTCAACCCCGTCTTCTTCTTTCGTTCGATGTGTGTTGGCGTCCTTAAGCGGCGCGTGCTCCTCAGGGGTTTGTGATGGAACCTCATTCCTTCCGCTACTTTTTCATTCTATCTCTCTCTCTCTTCTGTCCCCTTCTGCACTGCTCCGGACGTCCGCACGCGATGGCTACAACACGCCGCAGTCGTCGACGCCAACACTGGGACGTCAAATGCCTCCTCCCCCCCCCATCACCCGTTCCCCGTCTGTCGCTACGTGGAGACACCCTCCCTCCTACTCGCTACAGTGTGTCAGCCCGACTTTTCTCTTTACCTGCTCCTCGCGCTTTCCCGCCTCCTCCCCGTCGCGTCCTTGTCTTACCCCACCGAGAGCATACAGCCCGCGCGCGCGCGCCAAGCCCACCCCCGTCCCTGCCATTCCCAACCCTTCTCCCGCCATCCCCTGTGCTACAGACAGCGTCTCCCGAGACATTTCCCGCCAGTCCGCTTCACCCCACGTGGCGCGTATGGCATGGGGTGAAAATGAGGGGTTAAGTTCCCGCACCCTTGTGCGTCTCTTTTTGCTCGAATTTCAAAGTTATTTATTGTACATTGTTGCATACTAATCGTAAATGGAGGGCTCAGTTTTACAGTGGACCTTATTCATCGAAGAGAGTTTTGATAACGTGTTTAAGGTAGTTTGAGCGAGAAATTTCCGTAGTCATTATGGAGGCCGTATTCGAATTTTATTTTTTGATTTCAGCGTCTGTAGGAAGTATGAAGTAAATGTTGTAATATAGATGGCGCAAAATATAGTTGTACATGACAAAAAATTTCAGTTATTATATAAATATCTCTATATCTAACTTGACTCAATTTTTCACGCCGTATGGTGAAAACGCCTTCAAAACAGACGGTTTTTTTGAAACAATACTGCGGTGAGAAACTGATTAATTTTTATTAACAGTTGTAAAAACAAACTTACTTCGCACCGTTTTTCATTGATCTCCCTCTGGAGCGCACAGCCGTAATCTATCTATTATAGGGGTAAATATTTTTATATCATTGGGAAGATGGAAGTTTTTTCTTAAAAATGAGGTCAAAGCCATCAAATTCTAGGTGACGTGATATCTCGCTCAAACTATCATAATGCTCACTCTACTTATCCATTGCATCTATATTAACGTACTACCCTTCGAAATGCCGAGAGACCGTATTAATATGCCAGCCACATAAGGGGAGGAAATTGGGAAAAGAATTGGGAAAGGGAGGAAAAGTGAGATGAGTTTTGGAGTATTGGTGGCTCGGACTATTTCTCTTTTTGTCACTTAACCTTATATGAATCCTCAGAACCTGTGGCGATACATTCCAAGAACTCTGTCACATTTTCTGTTCGTTCGTAGCAAATACTTAATAAAAGGAAAGGGTTCTCTATTTTCTGTTTAATGCGCGTATTACACATCTCTGCGCTAGGTACCAAGACTTCGCTGCGTAATGGGAGTGTGAGGCCTGACTAGAGTGAAGTGACATATTTCTACTAATAATAAGTTATTTTCCGAATAACTTCAATCTATTTAATTTCTTGTAAGTTGTAACCATTATTATTACCATTTGTTGAAACATGCTGTATATCACGTAGTTTAAAAACAAATATCTCATGCCATAAAATAGTCAAAACATTTGCGGAAAATGTGTATATCGAAAAGTTATTTGCTTGGGGCAACGTGCGTATAGATATTTAAAAACCTACTTTTCCCCTCCAACACCTTTGGCTTCTTTATTACCCTTGAAAAATCACAATCATTATTCCTGAAGAAGTCTCAGGCATTCGGGGGAGGACGGAAACGGCGGTAGTTTTTAATGATCAAGTGGAAATCATTGAAAAATGTAAGTTTTACTTTTATATTTAATTTTATGAGGGATAGAACGAGATTTTATTATGCAAGAATTAATAAAGTGGATTATTCAAAGCCGAAAGGGAGATAAAATGAACTTCAATGGGTATTTATTGGTATCGGGAGATGGAAAATTCCTCAAGCTTTTCTACCTCGTCGCGTCTTTTTTATACCCACCACTCTATACCTACAGCTTTTGTGCACGCCAGACCCCCTCCCCAAAAACCCTTCGCCTGCCACCCCCCGCACCCACCGTGGACAGCATCTCCCGAGATGTTTCCCGCCAGTCCACTTCACTGCGCGTGGCGCGCATGCCATGGAGTGAAAATGCGGTGATAAGTCTCCGCGCTTCTTTGCTCGGATATCCAGAATTATCTCCTCTTGTCGGCAGTATTTTTTTCTCAATCAGATTCGTAAAAACATCTCATTTATTATTCAGCTTTCCGAAATTTTTAATAATTTGTTTTGAATTATTTCCGGAATCATCGCGTTAGGTTGCGTTTTTAAAACGTTCCCCCTCTCTTCCAGTATGAGTATTCATGTAAAACATTTATGAAATATATATAATGTAATTTTATCTAAAAATAATTTACCTGACGACCCCTCCAGGAAGACAGGAGAAGCGTTGTTAAAAAGCAACCAAACGCAGTGGCTCCTGGGAATAAAAAAAAGCAAACATCCCTTTTAGTAAACAATGAGATAAGCTTGTTGGTTGTAAGAACTTTGAGGTTTAGCTTCCAGATCAAAATAGAGAGACTGAATGAAGTTCGATATCGATATTTTAATACTAGTTGATGGCGTGAAACGCCCCCGTCTTAGTGTGTTCCTAAACTGATTTTAAGGTATCCGGCGAAAGTTTGTGGAAAATTGTCGGCGAAAGTTTGTGGAAACCTTGATAATGGCAATGTTTACTGAAATCTAGGTCGGTAGAATAAAAATTGGTGTGGAAATTTTTACAAAAGGTGTCTGTTACAATGCAGTCTGTTCCTGAACTTCTAAATTGGAACAAAAAATTCACCTTCTTATTCAGATCTAGTTGACGGTAAACCAATCTGGCCGACATTGGAGGTACACATTTCTTTGACCTGTCGGCTCTGATCGGGGCAACTACATATTACTTTTTCTGGGTACAACTCTGGCTCTATAGAACCTATGGGTTGAGATTATTTAATTTATTTTCTGAAATTTAGGTGCTGTTAGAAATTTGGGGTATAGACAAAAATTAATGCATCGTATTTATAATCATTGCTTTCCATTTAATGTCAGCCATTCTCTTGGACCTATTTATTTAGCATTTCCTAAGCTTCCGATGGAGTGCGTCGTAATTGTATGGGTGCTGTCGTCTAATTCTATCAGTTTCATCATAGTTTTAATAGAACTCTTCGTATTTTAACTACGTACAGAACGAGGGTGAGCCTAGAATCCCCGAATACTTAGAAATGGGAATTCATTCAAATCACTCAAACAGTGAATAAAGTTCAGCGTATCGTAGCCAACCCTAAGCAATGGTGAACTGATTGCGATGTAACGATGTTGAATGCTTTAAATATTTTTACATGTAGAGCATTGTAATGCGTTTGAATCCCACTGTTAGTTATGGGCGTAAGTGAAGTGACGAGTATGCTAATGTTTTCCTTATATTTTAAACTTTTCTCTCTCATTGGACCTCGTGGAATGCGATCTGTATGTGGAAAAGAGGAGTTAAATAGAGAATACAAAATTTGTCGGAGAAAGTCACTTCATATGCATGCTGGGATTACCTAAACGACCCCTCTTTATTGACGTACTACAGTTTGATTTCGTTATAAGATGTGATACGTAATACAGTTAACAGTTTGAGTAGGTTACCCTCGCCAGTTGGCAGTAAGTCAGTGGACATGCACCAAAATGTTTTCCGCTTTAAGGAAAAATGAAGCAATGAAGTTCCGCAGCCTGTGTTAAAATTGCCTACAAAGAAGAAAACATGCTATTGGACGTGTGGTTAAATTATTCAAAATTCAGAATTAAATTACTAACATAGGTACCGGACGAGGACTTTATGGCAATAAATTACCACCACCACATGTTGAAAAAGACCGACATGGAATAGGTATAATCCCATTTCTGAAGTGATATAAGTCATTATTTGCAATCAATAATCCGCATGTGGATATATCATATATCACCATTTCATTCTCTTTTTACTTTACTGCTTTCTTCCTTCACCATTCTTAATTTTAGCATACCTCATTATTTGCTTAGTGTATACTATCTTAGGTATTCCTCAAGATATATTTCATTGTACCTTTCACTGTTTTTTCAAGACCTTGGTACTTATGTCCCAAAAATTGTACTATTTCTTCTTCGACACACTCGATGCCGGATTGTGAGTTTCAAACGAAAGAATATCGCCACGCACCTTGGATTGATTGCCATCATGTGGAACGATTATTTACTTCCCTACCCAATGAATTATCTTGTTCAAAGGAAAATACCGTATTCCTGTTCAAATCTACCGTATTCCTTCATTTCATTCATTGGTTGTTGCCGTTCACTGCCGTCAACTCAAAGACGGGTTGATGGTAGCTCTCCATCCTACCGTATCTAGTACTAGTTCTCTTACTCCCTGGGAGTTAAAATGGTGTACATTCCTCTTTAACTGGTCTATGTATTTATGCCTTGGCCTTCCTTTTGGGACTTCTCCCTCTATTTTTCCTTCGATGATATTCCTCACAAACCAATTGTGACTCAGGGTGTGCCCAATCTATCTGGTTCTTCTTTTCTGTTGAGAGTTCCATACGGTCCTTTCTTCTTTTACTCTTCTATTTACTTCTTCATTTTTTATTTTATCCGTCTACTTTATCTTCAGCGTCCTTCTCCAACACCATGTGTCTAATGCCTCCAATCTTTTCTGGTCTGCTTTTCCAATGGTCCACGTTTCCGATCCAAATAGTGCCACTCTCCACACGATTTTTTCAGGAACTGTTTCCTTGTTCGTTGTCCAATCTTTTTCGAGCATAGTAGTTGGCTTTTCAGCATGAACGCCTACATAGGTTGGGCTATTCTGCGTTTAATGTTCAGTCATACGTATTTTCCTTTGTTTAACGATGCTAACTAGTTTTCCCCGATTATTTTGCGGCTAAGTACGAAAGAAAGGACAGCCGCGAAATATATGGACGAGTCCCGGAGCAGAATGTTTGATGGAATCACTTTGTTTTCAAAATCCAATGAAAGTGATCTTCGAGCTGCGGAAATAATTCACTACGGTGGCGGAACTCACACAGTTAAGATAACTAAACGTGCATTAATAAAAAAAATTGGGAGTTAATACTCGGTGGAGAAGCCTTACGCCGCTCCTCATATCCAGCGAACGTGTGCCCTCCTGCGCCTAATCGTTGCATCAATATCGAAAATGCATTCTTTTGATAAGTTTACGGAAGGTACTTTAAAATTTTACCCTTTGATCTAAAAGAAGGTTCACAAAATTCGGTATTTGCTTATTTAGATGTGATCTAATTTTTATAGTTTTGATTTTTTTAATGAATTAAAGAAGGGATAATTTGTAGTGAACTGGGCATGAAAAAAGTGGGGAAACATTAAAACAATAATGGATATCTGACTTCACAAAATTTAACAGAACGTAGTAATGTAAGGAATTTGGTGCTCATACATTCAATCCTCAGGGGAGTTCCACTCAACAAGTATCCATAACGCAACTCCACTCCTTATAGTACTTATAGTACGAATGTGCCTCATCATAAAGTCTTATGCATTGTTAGTAAGGTGAGTGAGGATTTCTTGGCAACAATTTCTGTAGAGAGACTTTATTAAGTTCTTATAAAGAAAATGAAGTTTTAAATCTATGCAAAAATTTCTTTTCAAGTGAGACAGCGTAAACAATTGGTTTACCATTTAACACACATGAATTGGCAGAAATATTCATTACCATTTTATTATAAACTTTAAACATAATATCATAGGGTTTAAGGTACGTTAAGGTACTCAGGCCATTTCATTCAACCGAAAAAAGCCCTGCATATTTGGTGATCTGCGGATCATTTTCAGATATATTTCCATTATCCCCAAACCATACATCTCGCTTCGCCTGGGCCAAGTGATAAAGCATATCCCGAAAGAGAACACGATAGTATACATTTCAGTTTCAGAGATTTCATTATCGACCACGCATTCCTCTGTGTCGCTCTATTTTATATTCCGCGTCCGTTTTAAGTGCTTAAAACCTCACCGAATCCCAATTATAAATCGAAGGACAAACCCCGCCAGTGGTAACCAACCAAGAGAGAAATAAAAGAAGATATCCTCCAATTTCTTTGTTTTGCTTTCCTGGCATCCGACTCCTCTACCTAAGCACAGGGATACACATAAGTTTGCGGCAGTACCTACCTTTTTTATTTTTAAATTGAAGGACATTTTGCGTACAAAGAGTTATTGTGAACAGGACGTCGTGCGCAGCGGCAGCCTGGATGGGAGGATCGAGGGGAGATTTTTTTTCTTTAGTGTAGCCATGGCGTAAACGAAGCTTTAACTCACATCAAGAGATTAATTATTGGTTTATACCCTGGGAGGGAGATCTGCTTGACGCCCAAGCGGAGTAATATAAAAAAATACCTATGGGCAGGAAGGACCGGTAGAAGTGAAGACGGTTGGGAGGTGAGCGGAGTGGGGGAGAGCATTTATAAAACATACATAAAAAACCTATTCTCGTGAATTTTCTTCGGAGAGAGGGCACTTACTGCCTCCTCCAGTCCTCCTTCCCACCCAGTTCTTCTCTCTTTCTCCGATTCCTTTTCTTTCTTCTCCTTCCTCCGTCCCCCACCCGACTCCTAACCTCCCCTTCTCTTCCTTTCGTGCCACCCCTTTCCCCTGTCCCTGCAGACTTCCTCCGCATCCTCATCCTTCTCAGGGCCGCCCTCACCCTCCCAAATCGGACCTTATCTCGCTTCGAACCCCCTTCCCTCCCCCTCCCTTCAGCGAAACAGTTCCCCATTCCCCACCTGATTTATTGACGGCGGGAGTTCCAGTAATACTGGAATGTCCAGCGAAGCCGACCGATCTGGAGAGAGAGAGAGAGCCTTCTATCCCCAATTCTCCTTCCCTTTTTTCTTTAAGGTCTGTGAGTAAAAGACGGAGTGCGTATTGAGAAGGGGGGGAGGGTAGGTATGGGTGGCTGCTGTGAAGGAGTCGGGCACGTAAGGGGTGAGTTGTTTTTTTTGCAAGGCGGGGAGGGAAGAAGATTGGGGGAAGTCCTTTAAGGTCCAGGGGGTGGTGGTGGTGTGGCGAAGGGGTGAGAGTACGGAGAGAAGGGTGGGTAGGAGGAAGAGGAGGTGATACCGGGGAAAATGGGAGAGGATGTGCCGAGATGTATGTTTTCTGGGAGAATAATAAAAACGGCTCGGATTGGTTGTTTGGAGGTGGGGAGGAGGGAGGGTTGTGAGAAGGGGCGGGAGGAGTGCTTGCTGAGGAGAGGAGACTGGGTGATATTTAGTGGCGAAGGGATGAAAGGAGAGGAGTTAGTGTCTTCTTGCCTGTGCTGCACTCTTGTAACCGTGTGGGGGTATCTCATTTGACCACTTCTCGACGCTGTAACCCCACCAATCCTTTCTTTTGCCTCCCTAATGCTGCCTCTATTCTTCTCGTTTCCACCGTTTCTCTTTTATCATCACTCCTTCCTTTATTCCCATCCTCAACTTCTCCTTCCCCTGCTACACTTTTTCCGCCCTGATTTGTTGTGGATTCTAGTCCTTTTAACTTCATTCAAAAATAAGTGATCAATAATTATTATAATAGTATAATATTGATTGATTGGCAAAACAATCCAAGAAGACGCACAAGAAGAACAACCATATTATTGCTCACATGTATTCAGTGGGACCAAATTATTTATGAGAAATATAAACATAGGTTCTACGAAACATAATAAATGCAATAACGTTATTAAATGTTAGAGTGGTAGGAATGGATTATTAGAGAAGAGCTGCAGGATTATCTCAAATGGAAATATTCTGGAACGACGGAATTGGAGAAATTATGGGCGTCCTTAATGACGTTGTTGCAGATATAAGAGGTAAATAACAATGGTACTGCAGCGTTCAACGAATGGGAAACGAGAGGTTATCAAAACAATTCCTGTTGTGGACTTCTATCGGTAAAAGGGAAATAGGAAGGTCCAGGAAGAGCGGAATTGAAGGTATTAAAACCGAGATGAGAGAAAGAGGTTTGTAAGAAGAGTAATAGAACGACCGCTTACAATGTAGATTGGGAATTGGAGGACGCCGAAAAGCGTTAAAATCGATAACTACATATGTACATGTTATGGATTGACACAAACTCATTGGGCTTATTTTGCGACACACGAGCCTATTGAAGACAACGTTGGAATGAGGAATGAATGGGAAGAATTGTAGAGGAAGACCAAGAACGGAATAAATCAAGCAAATGATGTAGGACATCGAAGTGGAGAATTATTGTAGAATGAAGTGGTTGGGGGACAGGAGAGTGGAGTGGAGAGCTGCAGCAAATCAATCTTCGGATTGATGATGATGACTTGAAGAGAATGGATAAATCTACCAAAAGAGTATGGCTTTATTGACCGAAACCCAAAAGTTCTAATGAAATGGATCATATAAGTCAAGGCAAACCCAGTAAAGGAAAAAATAGAAAATGGAATAAATTCAGGAAAAAAATCACAACTTTCAAGGTTTCCAGGAGAAGATAAAAAGAATATTGGTGGGATATAGAAAGAAGAATGAAAAGAGCAACAGAGAGACAGAATGAAAAAATATGGAAGGATAGGGATAGGATAAGGAGAAAGTTCGTGCGTTATCATGATATCCAATCTAATGGATATCATAAAAACGCAATTGTACGTGCCCCTTAGATGGCAAAAAGTGAATCAAAAAGATATTGTGGTTGATCGATGTTTTCGGCCAAATTCTGGTGATATAGAATTTTTGTCGTTTTGAGGTCTTCATTTATCTCATCATTCAATATATTGTAGCGGAGGAAGGATCCAGAGCCTTGGCAACGGTGGTTATTGACGGGAGACGAGGAATCAACAGGGAGGATTCGGGAAATGGTGTGTTTGGGAACGACTTTAATGTTACTGTGTGTACATTTTTAGGGAAATAAATGTGTTAAAAGAGTTAAGGAAATAACAAGAGTTGTTTTTGCACCCACGCACGTAACAATATTAATACAGAAAACGATGTTTATCTTATACACTAGCATGAGGACTTTATTACAGTTGAACATGTACTCGAATTTTTCCCAGCCTTCTCTTGAGAAACTAAAGGCTGTGCTCATTCTTCCAAACCTATTGGCCATAAGAATTTAACCTATCTGCCACAAACCAAATCTATTATACAAACATATTTACCAAACCTACGTAAACCTATTATCACGAAAATAATGGGGCAGTTGCATGTAGTGGAAATGATAAAGGCACTATGTGTTTAAGTCATACCTATTGACAGCGAATCAAAAATTATGCATCTACGTACCTTCATTACAATAGTTTTTTATTGTAGAACAGGGTTTTCCAAACTATGTTCCGCGGAACACAAATGTCCTGTGGAAAGTTAATGGGTGTTCTGGGAAACCTAGAATGGTTTTATATGCTGCTACGTAAACGCAATGGTTTAATATTTGCAACGTAAACAAGGTGTTCCGTTAAAATTTTTAGGATTTACGAAGTGTTCCATCGCAGGAAAAATTTGGAAAACCCTGTTGTAGAAGATATACAAGGAACCCACATACTAGTTTGGGGAAAAAGTTTCCTCTTACTCCTATTTTTAAGGCCAATTCAAAGGAGAGAATGTCAGTCAGTGACGCATTCAAATTCCGAATTATTTCTCATGTACTACTTATAAATTTCAGCTAAAGGATTATTTTCCTTTTCGTCAGTTAAATGCGAATGATTATAATTAATGAATTATATTTATTTCTGAGAAAGCACACCCTATGGAACTCACGTCGATTGCCCTGAAAGTTTTGCAACTAGGAGAGGGATTTGAAAGCTTGTGTCTACTTTATTGTCTTTTGCTGATAATATACGATTTAAACATAGCGTTTTCCGTAGCGATATTGCCATTTATGCATATGTCGTGGTAACTCATTCCTTTTATCCCATAGAGGAGTTTCCACTAAGCAAAGTCGAATGTGCTTGATAAAATACACTTTTGAAGCGCTTCATTTGTTCAATTCTCTAGTCGAATGGAAAAATAATCGGTAAAAACATGCATTGTTTCCTCTCATCGCATAAAGACAATAGTTGTTCACGTTCAATGAGATTATTTCACGAAGGGAATGAGTATGGTACTACAAGCACGGAAGAACAGGATATAGTTGAAGAACTTCGAAGATCTTAATTAACCTTTTAAAATAAATTTGATTCTTAATGTCCTTCAAATTTCCATATTTTCAACCTTTTCTATCAAATTAGGCTATCACACAGCTCTTATATGTTTGATTTATAGATTTGATAGCTCTCCAGTGTCTTTACGGTTTGAATTTTCTGTGGTATATATTAGGAAAATGGTCACTTCTCATTTTTCTGATCTCTAGCAATGCCAAAATTAATTATTGGATTTTTCTTGACTCTGTCTTATGTCTATAAGAAGGAGATATCCATTCAGCCTACCTCTCCTTTTTCCTTGATTTGGGTTGAATCTACATCGACAGGGATTAATCTGATGCATTTGGCAGGTGTTACCATCCGCATGCACGGAAAAGGAACGTCCACTTTGGTTAAAACTAACGTCCTCTTCGGGTACTGGAAGAATCCTGTCTCCTTGAAAATCTTTTATCTCATTCCAGAATTTTAGCAATTCTTAGCAGTTTAGTAATTTTAGCAATCACTAAAAATCATATCTGATTAAAAGCAAGTGAGTTACCATTCATAGTCAGAAACTACTTGTTTTTAATTAAATGATAATGAGAGTTCCTTTTTTCGAGCCTTGTTCATATTTCAAGATAATTGTAACCCTCAGAGTACCTCAGTAATACATTGTTGCTATTTTGGTGGATTCTAACCATGGAGATATAGGTATAGCGAAACTTGGTGGCACTCAGCAGCGGAAGATTAGAGGACATTGACCGTAAACCAAGCGTTGATGAGTGAGCAAAGTTATCGACGGAGTGTTATGAGTCCTCTGGAAAAAGGCTCGGCCTCTTCATTCCATATCTTATGCATGCTTTGCTCACCTTTGCGTCATGATCTTCGCAAGAGAGTGCCACCAAGTTTCGCTACGCCTATATTTATGAATTCATGCGTTAAATAAACTTCAAGCTGCAACCATGACTAAACATTATCATTACTTAAAATTGAAATTAAAAACTTCCATGTCACTATCTTTTCTTATATGAAGGAATCGAAATATTATTTGAGGAAAATGGAGACTTGAGTATTTTCACCTCATTAGATAATATTATCATAAGACTATATTTCATATTTGAAATGGGAGATCATTGTTGGGTGTATTAGTACCTCGCTAATTAAGAGGTATACTCTATTGAGTGTATCACTCAAGGCACTCCCAAATCCACATTTTTCTCTCCTCCTGAATACGGCTTCCATATTCCATAACGAAGTTGCTTATATTCATAGCGATTCTGAAACATTTCTCTTATGTTGAAATTCTTTGTTCAGGAGACCAATCCTCCAAATTTACCGGTCCTAAATGCCATTCCCTCATAAACTAAAATATATTTTGAAGTAAAATTTTGGAACCATCGCTTAAATTTTTCTTCGCATCGTATCTTAAGGACTAAATTCAATAATTTTTCTTAACTATCATGGTCAAGAAGAATTCAATGGCTCACTCTTGCGTTATTCATTTCCGTCTTAACACCTTCCCCGCCAATACGGCACTTGGTAACACTCCAAGTTATTCTCCAGCATTGCCATAATGGCACTTTTACAGGATTTAGGAGTCAAAGAGTGAGAGGAAGTTGGGAGTTGGGGAGCATGTCTGAAGAAACCAGTTTTCCTCACCAGGAATTCAAAAAGAGCTCTACCTTGGCTCGGTTTTTAAATTATATTCGGAGGAGAGGTATCCACTGGATTGAGAGAATTATGGATACTGGGGAATCGGTGAGGTGAAATAATTCTTTTGTTTATTGGGAATTCCCAAGATATGACGCAAATCCTTAAGTCAATTTTTCTTCATTTAATACGAATTGCGTTTACCAAAAGTTATTGCTCATTAATCATTTTACGTTAAAGTATAACTACCTACTAAAATATGTTTGCAGTATAGTGTTACGTCTTAGGAATGGATTACCATATTTTTCTCAGGAGTTTGGTCTTTGACGGTGCAATAGGTATGACCTTAGAATTTAGAGGACTTTAAACCCAAGTCTACTGGTACTCCATATTATATAGAGTGGATTTTTGGATCAAAATTAAGTAAAGATTTATCTTCTTTTTGTAACTCAAATTCTCTACAACTTCTAATAAATGCAAATAAATTAAGGTTCTCGAAATAAGGATCATTCAAATTGATAAAAAACACTCTGAATATTATCCATTTACAGAGATTTTACTTCTGCCAAAATTTTTCTCTTGGTAGCCAATATATGGTTAATTTACATCCCAGAGAACATATTGCTGTAGGTTTGAAAATTGAAGAAAAGTGGTTGGAAAAAAATAAGTGGTTGGCAAGTTCACTTGGTGGAATGTGGACATGATGACACTGGAATGAACTTTGTTGTATCAAACACGATTTAATAGAAAATTCATGTTGTCATGGTGTGTTATCATCTCTTGATAATGACTCGACGAGGTAGAAACTGGTTGAGTTGGGAAAATAATAACCATATACAAATCTGAGTATTGATTGATTATTTTAACACTTTTTTGAATTTCAAAGACAGATGTACTCAATGACTCAAGAACGAATTTTGTTATATTCCACACTATTTATTCTTAAGTAGTTAAATAATTAATTAATATTCAGATGCATATTTGGATATTATTTATATACATTATTTATTCAAATAATGTCAATCAGAAGCTAAAGTATATCTCTTCTTCTGCTCCAAATTCACTTCCCCTGCTTAGTTCCCGTAGGTATCCAGGTCTCCAATTCACTCACGATTTCTCTTTCCTTTTCATTTCCACCCTCTCCTCTCGTCTGCCCCTCTTTCTCCTCTTCTCCTTTTCCCTCGCGTCTTTCCTTTTCGCACAATGTGGCGAAGGGGGGGACGCTCAGGAGTAGAAAGATGATAATGGGATTTATTATTGCGCCCCTGATGCCATGATTTAATGCGCAGTAAATATCTTCCTTCCTCAATCCTTTCCCACTTTTACCCCCCCCCCCTCTCACCCTTTCTCGGAGTTCTCTTCCCCCTTCCCCTTTGCAGATTCTCCCTCTCTCCGCTAAAAGTGAGTGCTCTCTCTCTCTCAGCCACCCTTTCCTCTCTTAACTCTCCCATCCTCTCCCCTCTCACCATTACTCCACCCTCCCCAGCCTTCCCATCCCTCCTTCGTCCACACCCTCTCCGTCCTCCACTTCATTTGGGAGCCGTGAAGCATCTCCCCAACTGGCACCTCCTCTTCTTACCTTCCCCCCTGTTGGCTCATCTATTTTTTTTCCTTAACTTTGTTTTTTTGCAGTCGTACCTGTAGAATGAGGGTAGTAGGGAGAGCGCCCCACCCTTTTCTCGAACTAGGCTGCTTATGCCCGCTCCAGAGAACTATCGCACGTCCAAAAGTAGCCAGATATTTCAACTGCACCATCGTTAAAGCTCTAGATAGGGAGATAATGAGCAACGAAACCAAAACAGACCTATCCAGTACATGGGGAAGATAGTAAGCACATGTTTCTACGAAAAAGAAGAGTTTGAGCCATGTGATGTTTGTTTAATACTACAATGTACTAATGCCTCATGTTTTCCCCAATTTCCTCGACTGTCGGTATCGGCCGAAAACAAACTTTGTTCGCACTTTTCTAATCTAGAATTTTAGCTAACGTGACTCTTTGCTGCCCTCATCAGGAATCGCGACGAACACGTGAAGAGCAAGCGAACGAAATAATGATTCCCACATCCTTGTGGCGTTTTGAGACATTTGAAATGGTTTTTTAAGAGCCAATGGCTCTCCTTTTTGTTTAAACACTAAAGTGGAACCATCTTTATCTCCATTTTGATTGCATTTTTTAAATCGTCCTTCATCTCCGATTTCTGCTCGCGTGACCAGTGCTAACCATTGTTAGGTGGTTGCGTTAGAAATACTACTCCATCGGAAACGAACGCGCTTTCACAGGGGAGTTTAGTGCCTACGACGGTACGAACGATGGTCGCCACGTTCGTAGCCTCCGAGATGTACAGGCCGTAAACACTCTTTTATTTGGCAGTCCTACGAATAGCTCGCTAAATGCGCTTGCTGTGATCTTATGGCGAGACTCCAAAAAGTTGGGCAATTATTTCGAACCGTATGTCCCATTTGCATATATTATTACATTGGTAATGTTACAATGGTAAATATCGAGACTTGAAAAACCGAGAGAATTTTGTTTTTGACTTCCCTAGCCTTTATCAATCAGTGTAGCTTTTTTTGAGTAGTTCACAAAAGCTTTATTTCAGACCAAATTATCACAACCCATTTTGTGTGCCCTGTTCTACCATCCTGGTTCAAGCTCACCTTGATCCTGGTTCATCCTTTCTGGTTTCCCTCAGCAACGCCAGCGCCAGGTGTGCTAGGTAGGCAGTGTTAGGAAGTAAAAATTACGATTTTATGAACGATCTCACAATGGCACTGTGATGGTCGGCACACTGGGAGTGTGAACGGTGCCCATACCTTCCTCCCCCCTCCCAGTTCCACCCTTTTTGGCGATTCCTATATGGCTCACCTCTTTTACTACTCCTTCCTCCTCCTTCCCATCGGAACCGTCTTTTTTCTCTTCCGATTCTTCTCTTCGTGGCCTTTTTTCAGTTATCTCCCCGCCACTTTTCTCTTCTTTCCATATCCAATTCTTTTTTGATTTCCTCTTTTTTTCTCGTCGCTCTGCCCTCCGTTTCATCTGCTTTTTTTCTTCAAGAGCTTTTTTCTCGCTCTCTCTCTCTCTCTCTCTTTTTCTCTTTCTCCACCGTAACTTTTACCGGATTTCCACGGAGTTTCATTAGTCGTTCTTGTTCGAGTCGTTTAACTTCTTTGGCGTTCCCTACTGTCTGCGGCGCCCTCCCCCAACCACCATTCTCCGCTTCCCTCCCCTTCCAAGCTTGAGGCCCTCAACCGCCCACCCTTTTCCTTTCGTGCTCATCCCTGCACTCCAATTCCTTTCCAAACCTCCGCTATACCCCCGCTCTCGTGTACGAAGTCCTGTTCTCCCTTCTCTCTCCTCCCCAATCCGATCCCTCTCCCCCTACTCCCTGTCCTCCAGACCTCATCCATATTCTTCCATTTTTCCGATTCGCGCCGTATGTCTGGTCATCCACACATATTCGAGCAACAGCTATAACGCCCTCTATGGGCCAGCTTCAGTTGCAACTTCTACCACTTCACCTCGCTGAGATCGTGGAGTCAACTCACATCAGCTTCGATGAGCGTCCAGTCTTTCTTTTGTTTCAAGCTAGAAGTGCATAAATCCTTAATAACCCAGGAAATGAGCGAGTCGCATTTAAAATAATGATCAGAGTCAAATGCTTCATGTTTTCGCAAATGCGAAAACTATCGTGAAATCCGTTTAGGATATTTCAGATTTATAGGTGTAGTTGCTTCAACTACTTCAAATCACGTATCTTCCAAGGTTTCACCTTATTTGTATTTTTATGCTTTTTCATGCTATTTGCTTGTTTATTTTTTATCAAATTGCCTAAGCATATACTGGCTTGAGATGCTATAGTGTAGTGTATAACTTAGGCTTGTCTATGTGTATATTTAATAGATATTTGTAAAATGTTTGGCAGAATAGTTTGAATGGTTTCAAAAATAAATGTCCCTCTTCTCCGTTTATTATACGCAATAACATTATGCCCCTCTCCATCTGGTTTACCTTGCTTGAATTTCGTGCTTCATATTTGTGGTTCCCTTCCACCTGACGACACTATCGCCAACCTATTATCCGTTAGCAGCGTTCGTTTCCATCGTTAACATTCTAACTGGGTTATACCCACTCTCATATCCAACCTGCATTCCAACCAGCTACCCCAAACCAAGGCTACTCAATCGTTTGGTGACGTAACAATCACCAATAGATAATCGACGAACGATATTATAATACGCATGACTTCCAACAGTTACTTACTAAGTATGAGCATCATCATGTTAAATCATTATTATCATCTAAAGTGTGCTAAAATAATCTTCGCATCGCTCTTGACCTCGTTCTACTCATAGCTGTACACCATGTGATGAGATAAGAAATTTCAACGACTCTTTTTTCTTTCGAGCAGCAAGCGATAACCGTGATTCAACTGTTTTCCCATAATTCCATCTTGTTAGGATTTTGCCTTACCTGCGTTACCACTAAAAATTTACCACGGTAGACTAATTAAGGTTAACTCAACCATGGCCAGAAGGTTTATCATCGTAGGCGTTTTCGAGAGGAGTGTAGTCATGGCATGAATGTTAGCTATTGAAACGAATCATTGGAATCTACCTGTTATAGCACGGCGGACGTGCATTCCCATAGCGATTTGGGATGCATTCCGGTACGTACGTCAGAAGTAGAAATCAGAGTCAGCTACATGGCACCAAAAACTTTTGCTGTGGCAGATTGTAGAAGACTCCGGTGGAAATGGCGGAGTTATTCCCTACCCTTAACAAGGAGGCGCAGTGTGAAATACACGGGAGGGGGCTGTTTTTCCCATTCATGAGACGGAAGCGTGGCGGGAATAAGTGCGTTCGGGATAGGCAGGCCATGTTTACTTTGACTAAAACATTGAACTTATTGATGAATAACCAGAAAACCATGGTTTTCAAAGTAACTCTGGCTGCTTAATTCCGGGTAAAATATCAACCAAAACATATATTTTATAAATATTGATGAAATAGTGCATGAATGTAACTATAAGCAAAGGAGGTATGTAAGGATAAGAAATTATGGAGGAAATATTTAAAGAGAGCCAGTTTTCTTGTCCCAACAGCAATAAATAAGTTATTTGACTTTGCCTACCCCAAAAGGGAATAGCGTATTGGGTATGAATGTATGTAAAACTATTCATATTTATACTATTATTGCGTGGAATTTCACAAAATCATACCGGATGTTGTGTTCTGTTGCAAAACGAAATGGAAAGCTTTCACAGTGTTTTTCTAAAGGTTTTCTGCGAGGTAACGCCATGAAGGGCATTTGTTTTCAAATTTCTCGCTGGAGGTTGGTAAAACTGAAGTAATGGCATACTATTTCACGTTTATAAATAAGATGGAAGAAAGGAAACCCCACATCATTGTGACAAAAGTTGACAAACTAAGACTTTTGATCACGCACAAATCTCCTAGATAACACCGCCAGTGTACCTATTTCAACCCCCTTGTCCGTCCCATACTGAACTGTGCCTCTTTGGTTTGCATTATGGTCTCTTTTTCAGTTCATCCCACACTCCTCCACCGCGAGCCCAACCCTCTTAATTCTCGCTTCCTTTTGCTTCTCTTCCCTCCCGCTCTACTGTCCACTATTCTTTCGCCCTTCTCCACCCTGCTCCTCTCCCGACTATTGCCACCCCTCCCTCCCCCCCGTTCCAGCAAGTGGTGGCCCTCTTCTTCGTCTCCCTTTGCAGATTTATGGTTATACTGCGGCCGCGCTCAGCAGACACACTCGCACTCTTCACCAAGAACGATTCCCCCGCTCTTACATTTAAACCCTTTCTTTTCCTCTCCTTCTCTCCCCCCCCTCAGCCTTTTTACGTGCCGTGATTCCTTTATGCTCGAATTGCCTTACTTTTTGAGCAACTTTTTTTTGTGAAATTGCGTTAATTTCTACTTCTCCGAATAGGGAGAGCCTTGAATCCTCCAAAAATTGCCTTGAATCATGTGCAGCGGGGCAGTCTCCGCTTTGGCCCGGTAAGTTAATGGCTCGTGGTTCAATATCCGGTCCATGCCGATCTTTCCCATGGCAATTTACAGGCATTTCACCGCCGTAGTTCAACAGCATTAATTTAATCGCATCTTTCAACTGGGTACATCTGTAAATTTCCTCCAATCAACTCTTTCTCCTTTTTTAAAGCGTCAAACTTTAAAAGGAGTTTGTTGCGGAAACATAAGGCTCTGAGGATAGTGGATGGCAAGAGCCAGCAGACATTTTAGATTTACGTACGGAGGAAAATGGAGGAAATACGTCGTATGGAAAGGAAAACGAATGATTAAGTGGTGGATGGTGGTGAGGAGATGAAACTGCTGCAGGACATCAGAAACAAGCGGAGTAGGTGATGTAAACAGATAATGAAGGGCGATCGAATGATGAAGGCCGTGATGGAGGGGAGGGTGTTGAATAAGTGGAAAATGGAAAGAAAGAGAAAAGGCTTTACTTACGGAATGAAAAAATAGGGTGCATGCCAAACTCAAGAATGAAATAGCGTATGGAGTCAAGGATCTTTAGATGTAGTAGATTATTATAGGTATTTCTACTTCCATCTGAACCAACCGTTACAGGTAGATCACCTTTCCTTTACCTTTATTAACAACCCACTTTGAAGGAATATATAAAATTCACGTGGAGAAATAAACCATTTTCCTGGGCTGGGACTCGAAACCAGATCCATAGATTATGCGTCGGGTGCTTTAACCAATAATCAAGTAACGTCCTTAAAACTTTTACGCTTTAAATCGATTGAGGTAAACACCAATGTGTACAGAATTGACTTAACCATCGTGGGCTGTTGCGGCATGTGCACGAATATAAGTTCTATATTTTAGCGCTAACACTTCGTGACACCCTTTCCACGGTACCTAGTAAGAATACCTTGGTCCAATAAATCCCCATCAAAATTGACCGTGAAGTTGGAAGATTAAGTATGCAGTTTCATTGGCTAAAGTACCCGGCGCGAAATCTGGGGATCTGCGGTCGAATTCCAACCCATGCAAATGCTTTTTCTGTGGATTTCACGGAACCCGCTGTCTTAGATCTTCAAAAAATAGTTGATCTAGTTCTTAGTTGGTTGTATAATTAGGGGGTGACTGACAACTGAAGTAATTTTTGCAGTCACAGTAGTTTGGCGAGAAAAGAAATAGCTTGGGGGATCACATAGTTGGAGAAATAAATGTAAAAAATATTTGGGAATCTACCGGTTTAGGTAGGTGTAGAAGTAAGTGGGTTAAAATCCTATAGATTTTTACTAGTGCAGCGCCCTACCTAACAATACTATTCTTTCTTTGTGTCAGCATACGTTCTGCCCTTCTATTCCGTCCATAAAATCTATTATATTTCTTCCTGCTTACCCAAAATTCATCCCTCTATCACAGACTCAAGCAACTCTTCGCCCTTCATTACCTCCTCCTACCACCTAGGTACTTCGCATATTCGTAGTCTCATCCAGAACATTTCTTTCCTCACCCACCATACCAAGAATTTCCTCGCTTGTCTTCCCTTCCATCCACCGCAATTACTCCCCCCTCCTCACCCACATCTTGAACTCCTGCATTTAAATCAAAGGTGCTCAAATGTTCTCCACATTGCACGTAAGTTGGGGTCGAGATTCCACAGAATAATCTTCGCCATTATCCTTGTTCACAGCATGGGGAGGCGATACTTAAGCCACCACACCAGCACTATCGAGTTGGTATTGCTAGTTCACCGTGTATGCTAGTCAGCGCATAATATCGTGAACAAAGCCTGAAATGAATGAGACCGTCCTCGAAACACTCTAACGATAATTAAACTGCTATTGTTAATTCTCTAAGTATTGGAATACATGTACCGTACTTGACAGTTGTTGGACGTATTGCTTGTTTAAAAATGAGAGCGAATGGTCGAAAGCTAATTTGCCTGGACAGGAACAAGTACAAAACTCGTATCCAGCCAATTAAGAATGAAAGAATCGTAGTTATTATTTTAACCATCATGAGTCCTACCCAGCATGCTGGTTCCATTTCCCCGATACTGCTCAGCTATTGTGTTTGGTGGAACTTGAATTTGTACATGGTGAAGAACCGTGTGTTACAGGCTACATATGGACTGTAGCAGACCTGGAATTTCGAGGACCTTGACTTTTCGTTGGACAGAAAAGTATAGGGCTTATTGGTTCGATTTCTGACAGTTGCGTTTATATCGCAGTGGAAAATCTCTGTAAGATCGCCGCTTGAGTGCCGAGTGGAGGTCAATTTTATCTTCTTCGTGCTATAATCTCTGAGTCGGATGTAACGTATAAAACACGACCCCATGGGCGCTTCTCATAACGAGCAGCTTATTAATGTTACTGGGTTTCTCTTCACTCTTCCCCCAATTCCCTAAAATAATACTAAAATCACCGATCTAGCTAACTAACCGAGAAGGTGCCAATTATTTCAGTTACGGGTTACTTTCATTACTTGCAACTTAACCCCAACCTGAAATCGCCAATCTAGAGAGCTACTCTCATCAATCTTCTTAAGGGTTATGAACCAGTGATTGATTTGCTGGAAATTAAGGGTTTAAGGTAGTTTGAGCGAGATAGTTCCCTAGTCATAATGAAGACCATATCCAAATTTTATTTTTTTATTTCAGCGTCTGTAAGAAGTATGAAATAAATATTGTAGTATTAATGGTGTAAGGATATAGTTATATATGACCAAAATACTCAGTAATTAATTAAATAAAACTACATAAGTTTCTAAATTGACTCATTTTTTCCCGCCGTACGGGTTAAAACCCTTCAAAACAGCAGGTTTTTTTACGATTCTGTAAAAATGACTGTGGTGAGATATAGATTATTTTTTATAAATAGTTGAGAAAACATACAATCTACACGTCGTTGGTTTTTTGACGAAATCTATGTGCTAGAAGTTCCTAATTTTTAATTATTCTCCCTCTGGAGCGCATAGCCGTAATCTATCCCATGTAAAACAGCTTACCTTTTCAGGCAAATTGCTCGAAAAGTAGTTCGGCAAGAGGTTGATATTTTGATATAATTGGAAAGATGAGTTTTTTCTTTGAAATGAGGCCAAATTCATCAAATTATAGGTGAAGTGATTTTTCGCTCAAACTACCTTATGTTGAAAATTAACGGCAAACTACTCAGTTGTACGTGGTTTTAAAATTTACATTTTTAAGCGTAATTTTAAAATTAAGCGTTATTTTATATTAAAACTGTGACACACTTGGTACGCCAGAAAAAAATATCCCCTTTTTATGGAAATAACACGCCCAAATAAACGGGTTACCATGTTTGGTGACGTCACTAGGGATTATTATGTATAGTACCTATGTGCTGTTTTACCATAATTAGCCATTCAGCTGCTGTGACTTGCTTTTCCCACAAAAGGCAAACAGTTTAACTGAAATCTTACTAAATTGCTTCAAGAAAAGTGAGTTGTGGTTGGGAAGAGCCCAATTGTAATAATAGTCCAAATTCGATACTCGATTCGATTCGATACGATACAAATTCGATGGAGTTCCTGAAATACGGGTTATGATTCAACTTTTCCGAGATATTAGAAGTGAAGGCAAATTCGCACGTAATAAATAGTTAATATTTTCTATGCGTGTAATATTGAGAAGTGCAATTAGTACTTGTATTGTAATCGTGCGATGTAAGTACGGTGTTAACTGCCTAGTGACTTGAAAATCGAAGCCAATATGGCGGCGTGTCAATTTCAGCGCAGGTTCAAACATAACCAAAGTGCTTTATAGCTAACTTTCGTTCCTAATATTACCAATCAGTATCCTAAGTATTTCTTTTTCGGTATGAACTTACATAAAATAACTTGAACTTACTAAGTTTAACTTAAAAACTAAACGTAATTCACTTAACTAAAAGAAAACTTACTAAAAATAAAAATAAATTAGCACATAACCCAATTGCCTTATTCAGGCTGTTGCACTAATATCCTGAATATTTAGATGTGCTTCATTGAAGAAACTAGGATATATCAAGAGGATAGCAGTAAGGTCCTTTGATGAAAAAGTGAAATAGAGATGCTATTTCTCTCTGGTTCGGCCGTATTTCTAATTGGCCGTGAGTATTTGGGCCCCTGCACTGAGAGGTTGAATTCGCGAAGGCAGTCAAATATGTAGGAAAGCCGCGTTATTCGTAGAAAAGAGCAACGAGGGAACAGAGCCTGTGACATAGCTGATGGAAGGACTATATTGGGAGCCTTTAAGGCCGTTTTACACGGGGCACGAAATTGCACAACTTCAAACTGCATTTTTTTCTCAATCGGGCGTGCAATCATTTTCGAATTAGAGCAGGGGCTATTGTGCCTCCTCGCTTTCATGCATTCGCGCATGCATTCTTGCAATTCACGGCTTTACACGATGCAAATTGAAATGCACGTTCGTACTTACATCAGATTGTGCAATTACGTGCCCCGTGTAAAACGGGCTTTAGAGACTCGGAGAATGCACACTAGTCTGAGATAACTTGGGAATTCCGATCACGCGAGTTCAGCAAAAGAATTTGTGTGGAGCATGACACTGTATGGATCGGAAACGTGGACCATTGGAAAAATAAACCAGATAAGATTTAGAGGCATTCAAAACCTAGGGTTGGAGGGGAAAGATCAAATGGATGGATAAAATAATAAAATGAAGATGTATGCAGGAGAGTGGAAGTGGAAAGGGTCCTATGGAACAATATACAGAAAAGAACAACCGGATGGATTGTACGCATCCTGAGGCACAGTGAGTCAGTAGTTTGTGAAGTATATAATTTAAGGAAAAGTACAGGGAAAAGTTCTAAGAGGAAAGCCAAGGGATGAATTCATAGACCAAATAAAGAAGAAAGCACATGAAAAAAACTATCAGGGATTAAGGGAACTATCATTAGATGGGGAAGGATGGAGGGCAGCAGTCAACCAGTCTTAGGATTGAACGAGCAATGAATGCGAGTTCAGTGTGACATCCTTTTAATTCCGCTTAGTATCTCTAGAACTGATAGAAGCGAAAAATAAGAGAAGTACACTGCCAAACTTTGGTGTAAAAAATTTCATTTATTTCCACGAACTGTTAGTGGATATAACAAAAAGAAAGCGTGGCAACTTTTCCTGAATTCACCCGATTTGGACCTGGTCCAGTCTGTCGCCCAACCTCACCACCAAAGTCTTCCAGCAACCACTACACCTTCCTCGAAGATAGGAAAAAACCTGATCCATATTGACGACTGTTCCACCTCCTCCGTCCGTAATGCGATTGGTGAAGTAATATTTTTTCCAAGCGTAGCATGTAACACACTCTAACTACACCGAAACTACTCTCTAATGAAATAAAATGGACTGTAAAAAAATGAACGATGAAGTAGAGTCCTCCATGGCTAAGAAATTGGATACATATGAGTCTTATAGAGTATGCAACAAAAGGCAATGAAGTGCTACGGTACAAGAGATAACGTTAAATGAGCAGGTGGAGAGAGTTAAATGATAGCTATTTTAGATTAATTAAAAGGTGAGAATTTGGATCAAAAGTAAGATAGAAACATTTTCTAGTAATGTGTCTTTTCAAGTAACCAATGTGTTTGCGGAAAATGGCTTTTAATTTGGCTACATTATGAAATAAAAGACGGTGTGCTACTTTGTAATGTCCACTCTGGCCAGCTTTGATTGAAGGAAAACTCATAATTTGAAAAATATCTCCTACGGTGACTGATTCGTGAAACAATATCAGAGGGCGAAATATTTTCCATAAACTGCATATAAGTGCCTCTCCATCTTACTTGAGACTTTTAAAATTTAAAACACTTCATTTGTTTATACACGACCTTTTCCACCGGGTGTTTGCCTTTTAATTCACATACGATTGTTGACCGAAAATCAGGCATGATGACTTCACTCATGTCTTCAATTATACTGAGAATAAATTGCTACTTGTGAGAAGTAGCTGAGAAAACTTGAGTACCAATGGCATTTCAATCCACGATGTATGATATTTTAATGGCAGAAATTAGGAGTAAAGATCTAAAGATATTTTGATACTTGGCAAGATTACTGTTGTGATGACGAAGAAATTACTACCAGTTGGATAAGAATTTTGTTGGGAATCGTCTGAGTAACATGAGATGCAGACAAGATCTTGGAGACACCTTTTGATAATGGGACATCAAGAGAGAACCTTTCGACTGATTGCCTATTCAGACTCATTAAGCGATGCTGAAATCAGCGTGCCACTCCCTTACCATAGGTATAGGTGTGATGAAATTTGGGAAGTTATGGAATTTATTGTGCGTGCAGTGAATGTTATAGTGAATAATTAGTATTTTTTCGGTTATGAAGTGGCAAATCGATATAAAAAACGAGTAAATTAAAGAATTTGGTCAGTAATTTAGTTAAGCTAGAAGCAGACGAGGTGAAATAAATTGAGAATAACGCGTTCCATAGTAATGGAAATGGAATTTATTTTATAACCACTTTTGAATTCGCTGCAATGATAGGCCGCATTAGGGGGTAAGATAATGTAGATGTCTATTCCAGTCGCCATGGAAATATGTGTCCCACATAAATATTGTCACTGAAATCCATATTTTTTCGCCATATATATCGCCATTTTCATTGTGACGACATCCGCAGGTGCGGGCGGCACTTTCAGAATTCGTAGTGGATGCGCGAAACAAAAAAAGCTGGAAATGTTTCCGCGAAAGAGTGCACTTGAAAGTAATCCCACCCGAGGATAATACCTTGCGGCACTCCGCCCGCTTCTCCCCCCGGTGAGTTATCGAAACGTGGCGGCGGAGGAATTTTTTTGCGCATTTACATTCGGACTGCATTAGTTTCCTCTTGCGTGAGCGTTGCATAAAGATAGAGATATTTTTCCCGCATAATCATCCCCTAAATCAAGCGGGCTACACAAGGACTGGGGGGATGAGGGGCGCGAGAGATCCGAACCTGCAAAAACCATTATGCAAAGTGACGCCTGCAGTGAATGTTCACCTCTTCCCCGCGGAAACTAATGACCTCTTTAAAAACGGACAGCTTTTTGTTCCAGTTTCTGTTCGGTTTCTTATTTCCTCCTACCTCCTCCTACTCCCTTTCCTCTAACCCCATTCCTTCTCCCTTCTCCCCGCTACGAAAGAAATTATTGTATGCAAATAAGCCAACCGCATCCAGCGCACCACAAGAGTTCCCCGGGTAGAGAGTAAGGGAGCAGTGGTATAAAACAGCAGCAGCACATCCCTCAATAAAACTTCGACATACGTGCAATTAAACGGATTCCAGCCGGCCGGAGATTTTGAGGCGAAAAAAAATGGGGGAAAACAAAGTGTTTTTCTCTCGTAAAAACCTCTCTTTTCCCCCTTATTCAATTAACATTTCAGTTGAATATTCAATATGGGGGGGTTGTGGTGTCTTTTTCCGCGGACGGAAGAAGGCTTGGTGTGAGAGACAGAGGGAGGTAAAAGAGGTTTGAAACTAGTGAGGAAAAGGAGGAAAAAAATTGTATATATCTCCCACCCAACCGTTGCGACTCTGTCGGCTTTCCAATGCGCATTGTTGAAGGCTTTGCGGGCAGAGATCTCCTGCTGCTTCGGATGGGAACGGTGTAATTAAGGCCGAGTTGGAGTTAACGACCCTCCCGCGAGCTAAATCCTCTCCCTCTCACCTCTCTCTTCCTCCCTTCTCAAACCTTCTCCTCTTCCCCCTTCGTCCTCTCTCCATCTTATCCTCGTCCTTCTTCTTTCTTTTCATCCTCCTAACCGCCCACTCATCGCCTCCTTCTCCCGTCATGTCCCACACTTCGTCCCCAAAGCTCGCATCATTTGTCGTTTCCCAAATGGGCGTGGCCCCGGCGAAGGAAACCGCTCCGCTCCTTTCCTGATATTTTCTTCCCGTCGCGGGCAGCAGGGAACCAGGGGGAATGAGAATGGAATTCCCCTCGGCGAAAAGGGTCACGTGGGAGGGGAGTGGTGCACGGAGAGGAATATCCGCTCATACTCCTCCGGTGTTTCGTGCGCGCGTGAGTGTCGAGGTAATTTTCGTCGCCGCGGCTATGGTTTTACGTGGTCTGGGAATGATTTCCGGGAACGTACAGGCTCAAGTTTTGTACGCGCATGGGTGTACCCACTCGGCCTCTTCGAATGAGTTATGTGAAGGAAATTCGCGAAAATTGGTGGTTATTATCGGAATCGGTAGCTTTCAGTGCGCATGTTAGAGTGCCCTATAGTCTCGAAACATCCAACGGATTAGCCGCCTGGAGGAGCAATGCGGAGGAGATGGGTTTGGCTCTCCAACATGGCAATACAGATCCACTCAGTTGAAGGCATTATGGAAGGTTGATCGCGGAGTAAAAGCTGGTCGTAATGGAATGTTTATGTGACTTTTTTTCGGATGCGCGAAGAGTTAGTGACCATGCACTCCACGCAATTTACCCTCTCCTAGTTCAAGGTGATCTGAAAAAATCTCCACGCACGCATGGACCTTTGATTTTTCATTCATTTTGGTCCACAAGTTTCCAGCATGTCAAGAAACGTATCCGCGATCTTTTTTCTGTTCCTTACTTTTTAACTCTAATATCTATATTAAATATTCGCTTCAGTTGATTTTTTGTGATTTATTTAGCCCGATTGAAACAATGCTAAGCGAACTTCTATTATTATAGAGGCGTGAATCTAGAAAAAAGGCTTGACTTTATTTTTCAAGTTTTACTGGTTTAGTAATTTAGCGATTGAAACTACTTTAACATGCTAATAATGTACATGTATAAATAAAAAATCCATGATGATATTCCATAAATGTCAAATAGATGTCGTTAACGTTTGGATTCTGCTATGTTTCAAATATTCCGTCATTCATCATTTAATCAATAGGTATTGCATTAAAATTGCTCTAGGCCAATTCATTACTTCCCCTCTCAGAAAACAGTAAAAAAATCTCTATGCGCCGAGCTATACAAAAAATAAAAAATAAATTATGTTTTACGGCAAAAAGAATATCACTCACTGGCCAATAGTTGAAAGAGAATTCAGGTCTACGCGAAGGAAGCAATATCAGTAGGTACATCATTATCATTTGAAGCAAGACCATAAGATGTGTAACTCTTGCGTTTCCATTAAATGGATCATGTCGCATATTACGAAGAAATTATCTCCTGCGGAGCAAACATTTATAATTATCGATTTTTATGCGGAAGGTGTGGACGAAGAAATTGAAGAGCCCGTTAAAATGCTCAAATGTTATCGTTCTAAAATTTCTTGTTTCCGACTACGCAAAGTATTATTGAGATAACTACATGTTTTCCGCATTGAAGATGCTAAAATATAATGAGGCGAGAAATCTCTTTGCGTTGAGTATGGCGAGAAAGAAATCCTTATCCTTGGCCACTGGGTGGGAAAGGTGGATCAAGACCACATTGCATTTGTAAATCATGAAGTGGAGGGCATATCTTTGTGAACACGAAGTCTGGAAAAGGTCCAAGAAAGGCAGGTTTTTTAAAAATCCTGCCTCGATCACTTTTCCAAGAGGGCTGAAAAGAGTAAAAGAAATATGAGCACAACACTGATTGGATGACTCAACTCACCTGGTTCCACTCAACCTTGACTTATTTATTGGATTCATTAATGAATTGCGGGTGAATGAATTCAAAAATTTTCCATTTTCAATTAGATGATTTTGTCAATTCAAGGGCTCAAACCTATTAAAAGGGTTTTTTTCTGAGAAGTGAGCAGATTTATATTATCCCATGGTAATCGCTGCCATCAAAGAAGTACGTTAATCCTCCAAGTTAATTATCCCCTGAATTGCTAATTTTTACACTCTAAATATTATTTTTTCCTGTGGCTATTATTTTCTCAAAGTGGGATATAACTTTAGCGTAACTGTGATAATATTGGTGACTAAATATCACTGGTTGTACTTTTTCTACCCCTTGACGCAAATACATAATATATTGGTAAAGTTTTATGAATGCTATCTGAACGTTCTATTTATCTCTACACCTTCCACCGCTTTTATTTTCATAGCTTGAGTGAAACACTGTATTATCAGAAATGGATTCAAGTTATACCATTTTGCATGAAAAAATTCAAATAATATAACAAGTTCACATAGCCATTGATGAAATGAGATAGAAAACATATTAAATGGAATTTTTGTCATATAGAGTGGAATTCCTAACCTATATTTTGTACGAATAGGGTAGGTATTGATTGGTCTTGTTGTATTAATTTTATTTAATGGTCATTGTCATTGTTTTCGTTAGTATTCTCATAGATTCAGTATTTAAAGGAGGAATGCATAGGGTAACGAAGTACATGGACACAAACATATGAAGTGAACTTAAACCATCGTTATTTACTTATTGGTAGGTAATTGTGTAAAACCTCGATGCTCGTCAAATAAATGTTAATGATTTAATTCATGTGATTATATCAGATAACTTTTTACGCGTTCTGCTTTAAAATGCTGGTTGGTTGTTAAACTGATAAGAGGCCTTTATCTTCTTGGAAATACATTAACCACTCAGTTCTTTCTGGCTTGTACTTTCCGCGCTCTTAAATAATTCCCTCAGCCAGACGAGCCAGAATGCGTGACCTCACATTGGAATGGCTAAGCTTTTATTTTCCGAAAAAAATAGGTAGAATATAAGTGCAAGAATAATACTACCCTCAATTACTCAGTATAATTTTCATAATCTTTGTTTATAATTCAAGGCATGAGTGATATATTTTCATGATTCCTGAGTAGACTATAGCAGGATTGATAACGATGTCTTTCAAAATTATAACCTGACTCCAATGATTGATGCTAGAAAATGAAAACACATTTCCCTGTTTAATAAGTGTCATTTCTCGGGCTCTAAGGGGTATGTCTTATAGCTTAGATGTTCATTCCTGCGTGCAATAAAGTTGATAAGGGAGGGAGGTTATTCAGTGAGCGCGGGATATGAGAGTCGTTCTCCTAAGACGGAGTGGATTATTGAAGCGTGGACTGAGGAAAGTTTGATAGAGTTTACGGCCCATGATAGGAAGGGAAGCGGGTTTAGAAGTATCCACCGCATTTGAGGAAGTCGGACACCACTTGGATGCAATCGAGAATTATTCTTTTCCAGGGAAAAGGCGCAGTTAAGTCCTTTTCATGCACGTGGTTTTGCACAGGAAACTAGGAGGGACATTAAAAAGGCTCCATCATTCTATGTGTTTGTCCGCCTCTTACCACGTGAATGTAATTTTATCTCCGTAATTATTTTATAATAAGTAATACTATTTGTCTTTCTCAATTTTATTGCAACGAAAGCATAGAAAAGCCATAAATCAGTGTCAGAAAACACAAATAGGACATGAATGACGAAGATATGGAAGGCCTGAAATGGCTCTTGTGCAACTTAATTTTTAAAAATGATTTTGATACCAGAGATAATACTCGAAATATAATAAATGCTTTCAATTCAGAGCACTATTCACTTTACTGATATACTCATTATCGCTAGTGAAAGGAAGACTCTATGGAATCGTTGAAATGCATTGCCACGAAAATTGACATATTGTTTTTTCCTAAAGTTTCAATGATGCTATGTGATAGATATTTTTCGTAAAGATCTTAAAATAAATAATATCATCAAATAATTGTTTGTGCATAGATTTTAATGTAGTTTGAGTGAGAGTTTTCCCAGGTCATAATAGGGACCAATGTGAATTTCTGGCATTTTTTTATTCCTTCATTCTTGTAGAGGTCATCATTCTTGCTGTTCCTTAACTCTTCTCTGTTTTTAGTGGTTCTAGGATTTTTCTGAGAACCTTGATTTCCCTTTTCTCTATCTCTTCTATTTCTCCTGATCTCCTTGAGAACACGCATTCGTCTGAGAGCGGCAATGCGACTTTCTGGCTTGATTACTGAATTGTAGCCCAATTTTGGTTTTAGTGGATATTTTGGTTCAATTAATAGAGGAGATCATTTTCTTTCTGATGAGGCCAAATTCATTCAATGTGAATTCTATGTATGTGATATATTGCTCTAACTAACTGCCTTGAGGTGGTTAAAGCGATTTTTGTTTATGTACAGATTTGCGTGAAACTTTACGCACGTGTTCTCATTAGTGATTTGTATAGATAAAATTGAACATAATCATACCAATTCGGCTTTTTGGCATTTCAATTCTACTTTAACTTTAGCCTTATGGTACATGATATATATTTCGTAATATGTCGAATACATATTTCAGAATTTTCTTCTAAACGCAAAATAACACATTTATTATTATTATAATTGCTGATAACAATTATCAAGGTGTCACACGGAGGCTACTATTTAAAAAAGATATGTATTTCAATATAATTTCGTCTAAATTTAGAACTCAGCGCCGAAAACTCTTATCGCAACACGTTTTAGCTGAGGAAAAATTCAAGTATTATGTATAGATTAGTATGATATCAATTCTTATAAAATCCATGACGAGTACCACCAACGCATAAACTGATGCACTTAAATGTAGTCCAAGAATGTTTTTTTCGGCTTACTTAAAAATTATTAAAATTTGCATTTATGACCCACGAGTAGCGTTCCAGCCACCTAAAGCTGACAAGGCAGGAGGGATATTCAGCAAAGACAGGATAGAAGGTTCGTTACGAGAGGCATGGATTTTTGAGGCCTGAACGGAGGAAAGCTTCAGAGAGAGAGAGTTTACAGCGAAGATAGGAAAGGAAGTAGGATTAGAAATTTCCACCGTCGCATTGGAGGAAGCCGGACACTCCTTGGATGTAATAGAGAATTACTCTTTTCTGGGGGAAAGGCGCAGTTAAGTCCCCTTCATGCACGTGGTTTTGTGCACGGGAGAGCGCAGGAGGGACATTAAAAAGGCTCCATCATTCATGTTGACTGGACAGGGGCGGGGCTTAAGGCGCGAAAACCGGAGTGGTGCCGCCAGGGGCGGGGGTATGAAGGGGGGTGTGAGTGGAAGGAGGATGGGGGAGGGAGGGACAGGAAGGGGAGGTGGAGGTTACCGAGGAGAGAAATGGATTATAGAAGACTAAGGGTGGGTATGAAAGGAAAATTGGACATAGGGCGGAGAACGCCTGCAAAGGAGACGGAGAAATGTCTGAGGGAGTTGCGATGGACGCTTAAAAATGCTGGAGATAGCAGGAGAGGCTTTCTCATTAGTCATAATCATATATCATACTTGCCCGAAGTTCCCGGTTCCACCTAGGGAAAGCTTTGCATTATTTGTGCCTGTTTATACCGTAAGGAACCTGCCTACAGTTGAGGATTTTACATTTTATGTATTAGGTAAATGATATCTTAAAAAGTTGCTCTTTTAGGCCACCTGTTGCCTTTCGTACGTAGCCGTCCTTCACAGTGATATCAACTACATGTTTGCCAAATTTAAAGAATTATAGCTTCAAGAGTTTATCGGTCATTTGGTGACAAAAGAGGTGTCCCTAGTTTTGGGTCCAGGGGCGATCGGGACCCCACCCTTCACCTATATCTACATCTGTTGGGCAAGCTACCTCCAGGGTGTGAGGAGTGGGGTGATTCCACGCGAGGTATGAAATTACTGACCCAGTTCAAGGTCAAACCCGCATTAGGCCCCGCTAGGCGTAGATCAAAAAGTAGTCTCGAAAGCAATGCACGTCCAAACTAGAATCCAAGAGTGCTATGCCCACGGACATGCTAGCATACAGTACACTGGTCATGGCAGAACTAGAGGTTAGTAAAAATAACACTAATAACTCTTGAAAACGATAAGATACCAATTCGTTAAAAAAGCAATATCATGAGGGACATTTGGAGCGGGGTAATATGTTCGTAATGATGATATAATATGAAATGAATGTACATACTTGTGTCTCGTCTGCCTAGTGAGCGCGGGGATTTCAAAGAAAATATCTATCGCAACTTTTATGGTCTCTCACTATCCTCTGAATAAATTAAAATATGAATTTATCGGTTCTACTATCATTGTCTCTAATCCTTATCATAAATATGATGCGTTGGCTTTAGCAAAATATGCTGAATGTCCGCCGAAAAATATTCTATTTCGAACTAACGTAAAATATTTTACCTATATTTATCCCTTCGATCCGTTTGAGATTCCTAATCTAATAACTTTTATAATCTTTTCTTTCACCCCTCCTTCTCGCGCAGCTCTGTACCAGGAACTCTTGCGTGAGGTTTACTTACTTTCACAGCTATCGAAATACATATGTTTTTCGTTCCGCTCACTTAACGTTCTCCCTTCTATCACTCCCTTCAACGTTGTTTCATACACCCTCCATAATCCATAAACACCGCCGCCGACGAATTTCCTCTAATGGCTTACTTTTCTCCTCCACTAGGCCAAACATCTCTTTGATGGTTTGCTATTTATATTTGAGGAAGGCGTCTCACAGCATAGATCATTTGTACAGTTGAAAACAGGCGGGTAGGTTAGTAAGGAAAGGATTGCATGGGTAATGGAGGAAGAATAGTGAGAAGCACGCTGCCGTCATTTGCCTACACCTCATGAAATCTTTCAAGTGGACCATAGTTTTGCGTTCCATTCGATGGACGGTGTACATCTATATAGTATGCTGCAAGCCACCTAAAGGCTATGTGGTAGGGGGTGAGTTTTCACCAAGATGCACCACATTATATTCTACAAAAGTTAATGAAACTACTACAATTAATGCATTAGGAAAAATCTGCAAATACTACTCAGAAGGTTTAATTTCACTAGCACGCACTACACTCAAGATATGTTACCAATGTTGTAGAAACTAAGGGTGTTAGTGTATTTGCAACTACGTAAATGTACATAAATACAAAAACCACAGAGGGAGCATGCGAGATGTACTTTTATTGCTGCGTGGTAGATTAAAAAAACAAGTATTGGAGAGAAAACCAAATAAATAGCTAACACTGACATACCAAGTTGAAAAGTCTCATTGGTCTTATTGTTCGCGGGAAAAATGACATTTTCAACCTGCATAACCTGCAGTCTATTTCCCTAATTTTATTCTCATGATCTTATCTACCGTAATATGTCGGGTTTCGTGAAATGTGTACAACCCAGAAGTCCCTCCACGTGGCCCACCAAGGATCAGAGTAACGCTGAAATATCTCTGCTACTGCCGGGATTCGAACTCAGACCGTCGGGGTGGGAAGTCAGTACTCTAGCCACCACACTAACCAGAATCCCTCAACTCGTCGTTTGTTTATTTATGTGTAATAATGATCTTCCTCATCCTTCATCCATACCCACTTCTCACAGGCCTCCTTTAAACTGTAATTGTCCTCTCTCACTCTACACTTCACGACTGCTGCTGCGCCTGTCTAAGCCGACCTACCTTTCCATCAAGGGCCGTATGTTAATATAACCCTATCCAAATTAACACTCGTTCCGTCTTAAGGCCGTTTTACACAATGCTTAAGTCAGCACTGAATTAAATACTGAAATCAGTGCCGAAAACTCTGTACTAAATTTGGGACAAATCGAATGCAATGCCTCGGAGCCTGTGTTTACACGATGCTGATTTCAGCTTACAGTGGCGCTGTCCGGGCATTCGCTGAACTACGCCATGTAAATAAACTGCGCCGTATTGTTTTGGCATATTCAAGCGATGTCATAGCATCGCGGATTAATTTTGATGAAGTGGCTGTGGTAATTGCTTGTGCGATGATGGGCCGTCTTCTGGAAAGGAGACACAGGCAAAGAAATATTTGGATTAAAAAATATTCTTTTGTCCCTGAGGACATTTTTTTTACTTTTTGCAACAATTCTGAGCAATTCCTCGAGAGATTATTTTGACCTTTTTTTTTCGGTAGATTACAGCGCCGCCTCCGGTATTTTCTTGAAATGCTCGAATCAACTGCTTGCCTATGATAGGTTGTTGGATCCAAGAATAGGATGATAATAAGCATCGTACTTTTTTCTCGATGATAATTCGATTCCATAATCGGATGCGATCACATCCTTAACACGGTGCGATTTTAAACATGCCGAATTCAGTTTGATTTTCAGTTCTGAAGTAAGCATCGTGTAAAGCGGCCTTTAGTGCATCTTCAGCGATTCTCTGACCGAGGCTATTGTTGATGGTTTGTCAGTGTAATGTTATTTATCTGATTAGGCTATTAGCCTGATGTAGAACCCTCTTCCTTAACCCGCGCTTTGAACCGGCAACGGAGGCTGAGAGGCCGCTCTATCCACCCAACGACCATCCACAGGTGGAGTCTACGGATGTAAGGAAAGAACAAGACGTACAAAGCATTAACAAAACGATACCAGAATACAGAAATAGATGGACAGAACATGTAGATAGAATGGAAGAAGGAATAATACCAAATAAAATATGGAAATATTGGGCGAGAGGCAGAAGATCTCTGGGACGTCCTGGCAAGAAATTTCAAGACCAGTGTTAAAGAAGGTCGTAAGAAGCTTATTGCCTAAAACGTACAGAAAGATGGAGAAAGAGACATCGATTCGTCGTCATTGGTCCTCTATTCTTCCTTAATGACCCCTTTGTAAGCTAAATTTTCCTCATAATATACCTAGTACAATACCTCATTGTCAATATTTACATATTGGGAAAAACTTTAAAATGATAGTGCTATTTTCCAAAATTTGCAATCATATAATTTGCATGTGCATTGGTCGTAATTGCTGAAACCACAACGCTCTAAAACTTCTTTCAAGTTTCCTGTAGAGAAATTAGGGAGCTTCGCTTTGTCTCTACTGCGCACTTCGTAACACAACATCCCATTTGCCTTCAATTTGTTTCAGGCCCTTCGCTCTAGGCAAAGCTCTTCAAAAAGGATCAGGAGCAGAGTTAATGTCAGCTAAAAAACAAAAGAACTTTGAAAATTGCATCTGCGACTGTTTATTTTGTGTTTATTTTCATTTAAGGCATCAAACGTGGATAATGTAATGTTTTTATTTACTGTGATATAAAAAGCTTACGTTTTTCAATTCTAATTTCTAAAAACTTATTTGATGACTATATAACTAAAATTCGGCCATGACTGCTGTGTTCCTACAGAATGTTATTTACCGGAAGTTATGTAACGTTTTGCCAACGCACACAAATTTGTTAGTCGCCAAAGACTAGTTAAATTCACTGGTTCTAGCGATAATGTCGCTATCTCAGCAACACTGTGCTCAGTTGTAGTTTAGAATCGATATCGTAATTGAAATTGATATTTTATGGAATTTAAACCCAAAGTTTTCTTGGAAAATGTAATGTCGGTATATAAGCTAGCTCTCAGTGGGGATCGGATCCTAACCCATCCAATCGGAGTGTTAATGGGTTCGATCCCAGACTGTGGTTTGGAAATAAATCCTCGCTCAAGAGGGTTATTTGTGGTGGTGCTGATATCGAAGTGCACTCAACCTCCGCAAAAGCGTTTACGCTCGTATTTATTTAAAAGGAAAAAGTGGTTTTCCGTGTACCATGGGGCTAATACGTTAACAATGCCAAGGGGAGAAAGTATAAATAATACATGAGACAAGAATTTCTTTGGGGAGTTATCTATGCCGTTATCTCGACTCGGTACCTTTTTTAATGTTTTTCTTGGCGGGCAAGTGAAATTCCAAGGCCGTAAGAAAGCGAGTTTTGAGTTATTAACAGTTTTGTGCTCTCTCTTTATCTTGCTTTATTGCCCCCTTTTCCACTGAACTCCACCTAAACCACTTCGGCCTCTCGATTACCCTTCATACCGCTGTGACCTCTACTAGAATGATGTGGTAGGGCGAAGTATACTTCTTCTCTAGGCTTACATTTTTGTGGAATCCAAATTATTACTCCGAGATTCTTTCTCATAAGGAGGATGTTATTCCTGGCGCGAGGTAAAAGATCACGCGCTATCTCTTCAGATGGCAGCAGCCATTCCGAGATCCCACTGATACTGATCCTATGGTGCCTCTCTTGTATCACCAATATACATTCAGTTGAGAATTACTTACAATAATTTCTTTTGTAAGTTTAAAACTGTGTGTGGAATAAAACTGAAAGTACCCTGAAAGACGGCATCATTGATAGAATCTCACATGAGCTAGGCTACGTCGGTATGCTTGTTCAAGTAAAGAAAGAATTCAAAGGATCTGCAATTCACTTATTGCGTTTTACCTTTTCCACGATAGTCCTTTATAAGCAAAGTTTCATTCATTTTTGTCTTACGGTGGCTATTCAATGATGAACGATAATAGTAAATACATATTGATGAACGGAAGGAAAGCTAAAATGGCTAATAACGTGTTGCATATAGTCTCGTTTTGTTGATTTTGTAGAATTTCTTTCGTCTTAGTGTTTATGACATTCTTTAAATAAACATCCGGGTAAAACTTATAATGCAACCACTATCTGAAGGAAATCCTTAATTATTTGCGTTTTGAAGGAATCTTTTCTTGGCAGTTTAGTGGACAGTCATTCTGGAACATATTTTACGAGCTAAAAAGGAAAAAAATGTATACTCTGTCCAATTGAATTATTCAATACGCCCCATAACTTTTGCACATAAATTTCGCAAATTAAAGATAACTGAAAATAAGAGGAGTAAGGATTCTTGAATATTACTGCATTACGCAGGTAAATTGCATTCTGGCAAATAGCATGGTATTCTGGTTCTAAATGAATGCCAACTCCTCGGAAAATTTGAGCCTAATTAATTTTTTTAAGTTTATGCCAAATTCAGCGTTACGATGGACAAATGTTCATTTTAAAAATTTGGGTAAACCAAGAGCCGCCCAGGATTGACATTGAGAAAATAGTTTTGATTAACTAAACGGAAAATATCTGCCGAGTTAATCTGAATTTTGATCCATAGTAAATGAGTTACATAATAATAAGTGAAATAATTAATATAACATTTTCGATGATGTGAGAAAAATCCCTCACTCACTAATTTATAAAATTTTCTCTGATTTCATTTCCATTCAAATGCTTGTTTTACTCCCATGGTGAACCCAAACCATTAGAATCTTTCTGGGAAAATACTAAAACAAACAATATTATCACAGTGACCGTATGTTAGATTTGCGATATTTTGAATCCGACCAACTTTTACTCTAGTTTTTAATACGACTTAACGCGGATTTACTTCATTAAGTTTTCTACGATCGCCGCATTTACCGAATAAAGTCATCAGAATCTCCACCCAAGCCTATGCAAAAGTTAATTTGACGTAATTACTTTCATTCATGTATGCATATCCATCATCCGTTATCGTCCCGTGGTTGGCATATTAGGTAGGTAGGTAGGTAGCGAGAAGAGCTGAATTCTTGGTGTTAGAACTTAGAAAACTAGCTTCGAATTTAATGATTTACTCTATACTGCCCTATCCTTGATATTCTGCTTTGCTTCTGCCACATTCATGCCCTGCTTCATGCATGCTCTCCTGTTATTAAGACTCCTAATATTTCTCACTTTATCCACCACGCCCTTCCCTTTAGTGTTAGGCCAAGTCAAAAGAGGTTATTACTCGGCGTTTTATTTAGACAACTGGCTCCGTATGAATCATTTCCGCCATACTGCCTTATCCATGCAAATTTCCTTCCCTTCTGCCTCGTTACATGCATTGCTGTGTACCTGCCCTCCTGTTTTTTAAGGCGGTTCCATCGCGACTGAGTGAGTCAGTGCAAATACTCAATTTTAACTTTTTGTTTCATTCGTTTAAAACTCCTGTTTTCGCTGATGACATGTTTTGGTTATTGAAAACCAAAATTAAGGTAGAAAATATGGAGATTTTTCCACGAATATTTCATTGATGAAAACTTTTTTGTGGCCATGGACGCCGACTGCAGCGCCGTTTCTGTGGAATTACCACATTTTGACTTCAACTATCGCAGTAATTAGCTAATAACTCAAAAAAGAAGGGGGTAGCATGCATCCGTTTTATTTTTAATCAATTTTCCGGGATCTTTCGCTTCTTCTAAACACTTTTCCTTGTAAATGTCATTTGTATTAGTTAGAAAAATTGTACTTTCCCATTCTCGCATTTAACACCATGCAATTTCAATTTGCGAGAAATATATTGTGGAAAGGTAAGATTCTGTTCATCATATCAGATAGAGACACGCTTTTCTCTAAGTACCCGGAATATGAATACAATGGCATTTAAGTAAGTCCTTTAATGGTGGAACCACCTCAAGACTCTAATATTCCATCTCTTAGAAGTATCTTCTATTTCTACCGCATTCACCCTTGACTATCTCGGACTACCCCTTCCTCTCGCGCCATTCAGTCCTCTGTCTAATTAGTTGTTCGGCTTTCGTTTGTTTTGATGAAATAAAAACCGTGCAATTTTCCACCAAATAAATTTTATATCGTCCCAGGTTTCAATGTTGATTCATCATCGTCAGGTTAATGCGTGCCTCCCATAGAAATCCGATGGAGTTTCAATGTTGAAATGGAGTTGGCACGGAGTTTCGATGTTGAAATGCATCACCTGGCTGATGTGTCAACATTGAATCCCGGGACGAGATTAAATTATTATTGTAAAATATTGCACGGCTTTTATTCCATCATGTTTACATTACACACAATGTTGCATGAATCTTAGGATTACATCTCATTTATTAATTTCGTGCTTATATGACACCTGACATTTAGTCTTCACATTATTTTCCTTCCGAAATTTCTCCCATTTCCCATATTAATCGACCACATTCTTTCATCTCAGTTTCCCTGCTCCACCCGCCCTTTCTGCCTGTCGTCTCCTCATTCTTAAATTCTCATCGCATTCCCTTTTTCCTCCCTTTACACAGGCAATGCCCTCCTGAGCCTCCTTCCCTTCTCCCGCTGACATCCCCTTCCACCCGCAGCACCAAGCTATAAAAAACAACCACTAACCCCTGTCGTTACACGCAGTTGTCGTCTACAGTCGGATTACTACCCCCATATAAGATCGTCTTTTATTTCCCCCCTTGACTTTCCCCCTCTTCCCCCACCCCCGCATTCCGCTCTTTCTTCTCCTCCTCCTCCTCCCCTTCTTCTTTCCTTACCCCTCCCCTTTCCATTCCTTATGCCCTTCTCCTTCTGCTGGTCCCATTAAACGGCCCACCTCCAAGGGGAGCATTAAACACCATTTCCCGCCGAAGGAAAAAAAGTGAGCAGCGCTCTCCGCCCCCCTGTACTTCTCAGTCTCTTTCTCTCTCCTCGCCTCTTCGGTCTCCTGTACCGCGACTCAAAAATATCTCCATTGTCTCCCTGCCTGCTCTTTTTAAGGTAGTTTGAAGGTGTTATCATTCCGCGTAATATTCAATGAAATTGGCTACATCATGATAAAAATATAAATTTTTGATTGTGCCAAAATATCAGTCACCTACCGCTCTAGTTTTCGAGATATTTCACTGAGGATAGAAGGATTTTTTCATGTTTTCCATGGAATATGTTACGTCTATGTGCTCCAGAGAGACTTAATTAAAATAGTGAAAACATTCTAACGCAAAGAACGCGTCAGAAATACAACACTTTGTAGATTGTGTTTCCTCAATTATTTTTAAAATTGCATTCATTGTTCACCGTAATACGTTTTAAAAATTCCCAAATAACGCCTTCTGCTGATTTTGTGCTTTTCGCATACGCTGTGAAACAAATGAGTCGAAGTAAAGCCCTTATTTTAGCAGTTTTTGTTAATTATTTAGGCTTTCAGTCTCAAATACAGTCAGTCATTAGTTTGAGCTTCCTACAACAGAATTAAAAATTAAAATTTAATAGGGCCTTCATAATGACTGGAGAAGAGCTAAGTACGTTAAGTGAAGAAGCACTTTAAGGTGGCTGGAGCGGTAATCGCGGGTCAGTGCGTGAACATTTTAATATTTGTTAAGTAAGTCGCAAAGAAATTCTTTGACCACATTTTACTTGAGTATCTACATCTGGTTATGATTTGAAACTCATCATACTGGAGGTATTATATAAATAATAATTATTCAAATATGCAATGATTAATTTTTATCCTTTTCCTTAATTAAAGCATGTTATGACTAGAGTTTTCGGCGCGGTATTCGCATTTAGACGATTTTTTTCAAGAGGAAAAAGTAATATATAAAAATTAAACAAGGTACATCATCATATACAAAATAGTATTGGTAACTGTAATAGTATTGGTAACTGTCTTTCATCGCGTATGATTTGGTTTTATGCATCTGTTCATAACGATGGCTAAAATTAGAAATTGGATGAGAAAGTTACACAGATAATGATATCCATAATGGTAAAATAATATTGAAATATGCTATTTTCTAATATTGGACACGGCTTGAAACCTTGGTATTTATTAGTAACAAAAATAATAATAATAAATTGATTTATTCACGTTTGGAAGAAAATATGTACCTACACTAGTAATCGTATTATTACGAAATATATGTCATGTGCCGGAAAGCTACGTGATAAAATAGCATTGAATTTCCGAAAAAACAAATGGGTTCAATAATTTTTAAAAACTTTTATCTACAGAGTTCACTAATAAGAACACGTATGCAGAGTTTCACGCAAATGTGTTCATTAACAAAAATTACTCCAACAACATCAGGCCTCTCTCACCCGTTTCATTCAACTTTTCTTCATCTTTACCCTCCTCCAATCGTCGTACCCTCCACCTTTCACTTAGCTGCCAAGGGATCGCACTCGGCAGTTTGCTCGACGACCCCCTCCCTTCGTCCCGCCTGTACCTCCTCTCTCCCCCTCCTTCTTCTGCCTGTGCCTCCTTCCTCTCCCTCTTTACCATGATCGTCTCATTCCCAACCTTTTGTCTCATTCATCCCACTCTCCCGTCGTTCCTGTCGGTGACGGTGTTTGTGGAGTGTTACGTTAGCCTGTACTGGTTCGAAATTTGAGGGGAGGGTTTGCGTTGTTGTTCTTCTCAAGTGGTCCGGAGTGCACTTTGAATTTTCAAACTCACAGAGTGGGAAATTTTGCGTGTAAATAATTTTTAAATTAAGATTGTATGTTGGGCTGAGAGACAATGGTCAAGGTCAATCAATTTCTGGCATTACTGAAAACCTCCATAAATGTACTATTTCTCAATTTTTTGTTTGTAGATAGTTTTCCGTAAACATTTTAATATTGAATGCCTTGCAGATTATTATTAATTAAATTTTTTTAAATGATTTATTTTTAAAAATTTAAAGTGTAAAATGTAATTTTCTTTGTAGACTTCACTATTGAGATGAGTAGAATGACTTTTCACCCCATAACGCTTCTCAGCTCTCCATACATACCTATCCCCAGAGCAGTGGGCCTAAATCTTTTTTGGCTGGTTGGTAATTTGGGGAGACCTTCATCCGATATCAAAGGTCATTTGCACTATGAAGGATAGGGAACGTCAGATTGGTAAAGAAAGGTTTTTAACGGGTAATGGAAGAGGGGTGGAGAGAAACCCGGCGTCGACGTTAGCATTCTCTAAACGAAGGGCACCACAGTTCTAAGCCCCATTCGATGGACGAATTACTGCACTTTAAGTGCTCTCCAAATAGCACCCAATTGCTATTTGGAGATATGAACTATTGGCCGCCGCTCTTCCGGGATTCTTACGCGGGCCCACGGGCTGGGATATCAGTAAGTACTCTAGCCACCATATCAGCCGAGTTCCGGACCTTTTTGAAGTGGAACAATTAATATGGATCGGGGCAATCTTGCGAAAGCCTAGTGTCATGTGACACTCAACTCTCGGATGGATAGAGAAGACGGAGAGAGCGACTGAGGAGACGGGAGAGCCCGATTGTTTAGATACCTATACCTATTGCCAAGTGAGGAGAGGCGTTACAGAACAACGCACTCACTTATGCGACTATTGAGTCGTTTCGAGTGCCAAGCGCTTCGTATTAATTCACAATACTATAACCAGAAGAATATTGTGTAATTTAATATGAATATAAATATAATTTTTATATTCATATTTTCAGATTTTTATGCTTATTTAAGTATAATACTGTGTACTTCTCAATGCCAGTCAAATCCATACCCAAATGTTTCTTTTCTAGAATTTCAGGCTTTACCGGCGAAGATGTATGTTAGCGATCGCTCGGGATTTAGACCGGATATTCAGGTCCATGGCGGCCGACGTTTTGACGCTCGAGTCGAGCATTGTCCTCAGAGCAGAGGTGAGTTAATTCTTATCGCTGGCCGCACGAATTCCATTATTTGGCTTTTTTCGCCTACCATCTCAAGCACCAACAGCGTATGCCCTATGGTGGCACGTACCACAGGTTGGGAACCGCTATTTTAGATTTAAAAGCATGGTAAGGAATTATTATTTTCAAACTCCCTGTATACTTTGGTAGATAATATTATTGATTCCGTGTGTTGGCGATAAAAATTCATAGATTGGAAAGACTGATAAGAAATATAATTGAATTTTTCTTATTTTACCTATCGGGATTTCCATATGAATGCCGCATTCTGTGCAACTCCACCAGCAAGCGACCGGATTGGGTAGAACATGACAACTTTATCGTAAGATCTATGAGCTTAAGTTGATTTCGTTGATCTAAATTGTGTTTAATCCACTAAGTTGCTTTCGGCAAATTTCGTAATCCAGTGGGAATCGTTTCAGGAACTTCTTAATTATTAATGTTGATTGGTATCTGTATCGACTGAATATGGATTCGAATTAATCAAGAGTTGTGTACCTACTCTCATAAATTGGCACTAGCGAAATATTAATTCATGGAAACTAAAGGAAAGCTTGAAACATTTAAATTTATTGTAACTGGTTAGATTGATTTGGGTTTTTGGGTGCAGCATTTCCGTCGCCTTTGTGTTAGATACAAGAGTGAAAGTGGAAGCATTTAAAAGCCATTTTATCAGGCCAAAATTGAAAAATGATACTTAGATTATTCAGGAAAATTCGTAAATGGGTCATATAAGAAAGAAAAAGAAAGCAATCTTAGCTAAACAATGAGAACAAATTTGCTTATATTTGATAATATAGAAAAAATGGTCCCCTGATTAGAGAAAACCTATGGTAAATTCAATAAATTCATGAGCGGTCGTAGTCATGTAAAATTTAGTAAAATAAATCAAATGAGGAAAAGTACATTGGGCTTGCCAATTTATGGGAAAGGGAGACGCTAAACGCTAACAGATAGTAGCCTCAGGTTGTGCCGCAGGTGAGGCTGAGCTGAGGATGAGGCTTCAGCAAATACCATGTCTATTTCATAAATTAAAATCCACTAAAATATGCTTCCTGGACACTTATGTATCAAATAAATATACATTTTGATTTCTCCAAAACCGATAGAAAACATTATCCAGAGATGTATTTAAATTTGAATTATTGTTAGGCGGTTTAATTTGTGTATATTTCATGAAACATATGCGGACTCTTTTGTATCGTAAATAGAAATGGTTAGGGATTTATATGCGTCAATATTCTTTGAAAATCTATGGGAATTAGTAGTAGCAGTAACCCTATAAACCCTCGTCTCACGGTAATATTTTTCGTAAACTTATTCATGAAAAAATATCCTTCAACATGTAGGTAATCTTCGATGTTAGGAAGGAAATGTACTCTCCTACCTGAGTAGGAACAAATCATGGAATTAGTTGAAGATCGGCCAAAAGTCCGAATGGGTCTGAAAGAGAATTTGGTTCCCCTGACATCTAAAGTGTATAAAATCGGTCCGGAAAGAACAAACGAAGATGAATTTTATGCTAAGTCTACGAGCCTAATAGCAGTAATTACACGGAAATAATTATAGCCTTATGTACCTTTAGAATGAATTGAATGACCAAACATACTGGTTAACGATAATGCACATTAAAATAATAACGTAGCAGTTCCCTATAAATTATTCGTGATTTATTGATCTAATTTGAATGGCTGATTTAACAGCGGATGTTAGCACAGTATAATTTTGAATCTGCCCTTCAATAGAATTCGATCACCAGTTTGTACGATGTGAATAATAGTTTCCTTCTCATTTTTTGCACTTGGTGGCAAAGATGAAGGAATGCAAGGACATTATCTTTTCAAGTTGTTGAAGTAGACTCTGGCATGGGAATGGTCTCAGAGCATTCGAAAAACCGATCATCGGTCGTGTTTCGTCAAGAATTTACGGAATTACCTTATTCACAGAAATTCACAGAATATTGATACGCGCATGCGCACTGCGCAGTCTGGTTCTGAGAGTTTTCATGAATTATCCATCGAATTACATTTGCGAAAAACATTTACAGTGGGCCACCGGCTAAACATCATGAGATCTTTATAGCTCTGGTTCAAAATTGTTCTCGTACATAAGCGAATATCTCATCAAGCCACTCAAGGACACAAAACGAGGGAATATAACGTGCGATTCCACGATCTTTGTGACAAAGTTTTGGCAATTTTCTCTCGTTGAATTCTATACACTAAAATATAAGATTTGGAGCTTATGAGTCATCTCCGGTAGCAGTCTTAATTGACATCAATGGCATCCAAACCAAAGAAAATTATGGATATTCAAACATGCGATTTGATTGTGCGTAAAAATATACATATTTAACCATCACTGCTATCCTGATCTTTGTTCAACTGGTCTCTTAGTGCAGAATGTGAATACAGTAGTTTCAACTTAATTTATGGAAAAGACAATAAAGTTCTTTCTAGGAGTAACACTAAGAAATTCAAAAGATTATTTTGTAGATTTTCGTGCAATTTTTATCTGTGGAATATAATGTTTTGGAAAAATGAGAAGGAATAGCGACTGCGTATGTATAAGAAAGGGATCTTCTGATGGAAATTTCCCTATACGAATGCCCTATAAAATAGAGAAAATCAAGGGAAAAATTGAAAACACCTTAGAAATAATTCTTTCCTAAGGAAATAAATGCCCTTCAACTCTGGTGAATTTTAAATTAATTAAAGACTTCGGTCAGTAATTTCCCTATAACAAAACGCTACTTTGGGGAAACCTTCAGGCATCGGAAAAATTACACCATTAATTGCATAGAGTGCAGTGTGCAGCGGATAGAGTGAATGACTATAGAGGAAAAATGTGTATTCATAAAAACAAAAAAAATTTTAATTTGTTAGGGAATTTTCTAAGAGGGTTCATTTTTGTAATGAGCATTTCTGAGAGGTTTTTTCCCTGGAAATATTTTTGGAAATGGGAGTCGTGCAGTTTTGGGACATTAGTTGACAACGCTGTGAGTCTTAATTTTCTGAAAATGAGGTGTGAATATTACTCATTCTAAGCAAAGTTTTGTTGAGAAAAATGGGATCATAAGTGCTAAGAATGGGGCTTGTTGGCTGAAGTCAATTTGATAAGAACATTCTCGAAAAATAAATGATTGACACACTTGGATTACAGGTATTTTTGGCGGAATTCTTTCCAGCAAAGTTTTAGTTGATTACGAAAGAATCCCAGGCAAACTCATGGTGGTGCTAAGAAATCCAGAAGAGAATTGCTTAAGCTATCAAAACCCGTGCTTAAATTAAATAATGCAATAGTTTCTGGCTATATTTTGTGAAACCTCATGATGTTGTCGAAGGAGAAACTCGTAGATATTACAGGATTTATCACAATACGACCGCTTTCCTTACCGGTCGGTATCACAAGGTGATTCTATGATGGCTATTCGATGTAAGCCGTTGTATTACAATAAACCGTGATAGATTAAGTGGTTTCCATATACTCATACCTCGGGTTCCACAACATGATGAATGGGAGATTTTAGTTGCTGATGGGGAATTTTAAATGGCTGGTAGGAAAAAAGAGAGTGGTATGGAAAGTATTGATCGAGGAAAGTATAATTTGAGATCAGGAAAGAGATAGGAAAGGAATTACCATTTTATATTGCACTAAGGGAGGAAGAATGTACGACGAATTTTAAGAATAAAGTCTTGTTATCTTCAGGTTCTTCATTTACATGTGCAACAGAACCCAGACCAACCTCTTATCAGTCGCATTACGACTATATTAACTCAATGCGTATCTCATCGTTTTAATGTGTCCTTGTTCATTTCTCGAAGCATACTTCGGTTCATCACAGTTCAGTCACCCTGATATCCTCGATGCTGGCGTTCCTAATTTTTCACCCGGACATTCCGCTCCTTCTCTCCAGCATTTCTCATATCTTCGTAAGCTTTAATGCGTCCATCGACTCTCCTTGCATTCGACCGTCCGCATGGAATGCGAATCCAAGCCCTCCCTCCGTCTTTCCCGTCCGGATTGCGTCCATTCCTCAGCCACGCGCGATTTCCATACTTCACCTGCGCGCACTGCAGCGACCTCTGGCGCGTGTGTTATACGACGATATCTCCTTGCGTCCTTATACTCTAACGCCTCCCCCCTATCCGCTCAAAATTATTGTTTGAAGTCCTCCCAGGGCAGGGAAGGGTTGGATGAGAGCGTTGGTTCTAAGTCTTCTGTGCGCTACGGCGTCGCTTCCCTTACTGCAAGACCCAACGGAGCTCACATACATTGGCGCGACCGCTTCATCTGATCTTGGCGAATTCCTAGGGCCCGCGAGAGGGATGTTAAGAGGGGAATGGGTGCATTTCTCACGCCGTGGGTGGGTAGGTTGGAGGGAGGCTGATCTTTTTTCCATCTCTTGTATGAGAGCAGAGGGACGGAGAGAGAGAGATGGATAGATAGAAGGAGACTCAAAATTCACTGCGATGAGCTGGAAATAGCGATAAAATGGAATGGGATTCGTTCGGAGGAGATGGAAGCATGTGGGGATCTGCGGGTGGCGTCTAGTAGTTGGTGGTACGGACGACGCCGTCGACGGGTATGGCTCAATATCTCAATAAATGAAAGTAGTGAAATGAGAGTCAACGGTTCACCGAAATCGAGTGTTTCCTCTCGGCACTTCGGCAGGTACTGACGCAGCCTCCAAAGTAGATTATGCAGTAGAGATAGGTACCCACTAGTGATCGGCAGACAGCCCACAACATGGATAAGCCTGTGAATTAAGGAAATACAGTGGAGTCTCCATTATCCGAGTCCCGATTCACCGAGGTTTCGTATTATCCGCGGCACAAACCTTCATGTTATGGCTACACCAAGGCAGTTTAACTCATGGAAACGAATGTCAAAATTCGTTATCAGACGTCGGTCTTCGTCGTCAAAATCAGTTCGTTCTCAGAATAAAAGGCGATTCACTAAATTATTTTGACTCTGTCATGTCAAGAAATGAAGTACGGAAAAGGGTAAAAATTTCTAATTTTCGTTGCACATTATTCTTGCTCTTAAGTCTTCCGTATTTTATGACGTTTTGATTGTTCGAGGTGACTGCAGTCCAAATTACCTCGTATAGTTGAGACTTCACTGTAATATATTTAAAAAGTTATCATTTGTTGGAATCTGATCGGCCATATGCCCCTGGAATGACCCGATAAGGCACTGGATCTTCATTGGCTGCCTCAAGAGTTAAATCAATAGAATTGAAACGAATTCCATTGGCACAGGGTGGTGAAAAATGTACCTCTTCGGATCTCTTTACTAGCGACAAGCAGACGCGGATATTATATCCGGAAGGGGGGATATTAAGTATCAATGATTTTGAATCTTCTGGTAGAAAACAGACGCTGAACTAAAAAAATGCTCGAGAAAAATTCTGCCAGCCAAAATACCGTGAAGATACATTAGAGAATAATGCCAGAAAAACATGGTGATCTTGCAAAGAAAAAGGTTAAAGAAGAATTTGATTCGGAGGACGGCTTTGAGTGGTTCTGAATGCTGAATGTTGAAGGATCTACTTTGGAGGCGATTGAGAAGCGGAGCTATGGAAGCTCGGAGTTAGGAGTGGGGTAGGAAATAAATACAAACGAATCAGAGGAAATAGAAAGGGAGAGAAGTATCTGAACGAAATAAGGAGGCAGAGTGGATTTATTGAGTACATAATAAGAGGAAATAGTATACTGAAGGTTTCTATGGTAGAGAAATGGTTGAAAAGAGGAGACATGGAAGAAATAGCATACCTATTCATTTTTGACGAAATTAAGAAAAACAAGAAATGTACCGGATTGAGGCGAGGAGGCGAAGTACATTGAAAAGAGACGTTTAAAAAAGAAATGGTGGTTCACATTTTTGTATTGAAAGTGGAATGCACTTCAAAATGGTAAGTTTACTTGAGAAAATTAACATGTGTGCCAGGTTTTCATAAGAATAATTAGTGGTGCAGGTTTATACAAAATATATGTTAACTTCTAGTTCTAGAAGTGTCACTTCAGCTGCAGGATTCGAAATCAGCAATTGTATTGGTATTGAAACTTGGTGGCAGCTGCGCAGAGAGCCCTTTTCGATATGAGTCCATTTCGTACAAACTGGCTCTGCAAGGGTAAGGTAGTCTCCTCCTTTGAGTACCAAGGTTCCTATGAGGTCGCAAACCTTCATAGCCAACTTCAAAAATTCTCAGCTGTTATTCACATCAACTTTATAGCTCCCTATGGGTAGTAAATACAATTGTTCCATCAGTTACAGACATCATCAGCGCATTGCACAATATGAGTCAATATCCCGTCCAAATGCATTAAGTGAATTGAAGAGGCCTCTCAATAAAAGGCAGTGTCACGTCCTGATGCTGTTGCATTCATCATTGGTGCGCGCGAAAATAGAATGCTTAAATGCATACACTCGGCGGTTAATTTAACTCAATTGTATCTTTCTTCTATCTTAAGGCCGTTTTACACGGTACATTTGTTTGTACTCTTCCGTGAAATCTTGCATGAGGCTAAATGTATCGTGTTAAGTGGCAAATTTTATGAACGCTTGTGCGAATGTCTCAACGCCTGCGCGGGAAATAGAACCTGTTATAATTTTGTTGAGACACACGTACAATCTCACGTTACATTCGTTTGTACAAAATATTTCATCGTGTAAAACGGCCGTTACAGATGTAGAAAGGGGTTAGAATAGTATACTCATACGCTATGTCAACCTGATTGTTTGTGATAATTCAATTTTTTCTAGTAACCTTAGCCTTGAGTGTAACCTTCAAGTATCTAATTGAGCTGTGGCGTTCATGAGTGAATCGCTCATTATGATCGCTCAACTGCTTTTTTCAAGCATGCACATGAAAAAAATTAATCAAAATTAAGAGATAGAGAAAACTTTAAAAACTATTTTGGTGGCAAATTATTTACTCCATAATAGTGCAGCCAAGTCATCAGTCACAAATTACAACTCTCATTTTCAAATATAAGTTGTGTTTCAAGCAAAGAAAGGAAAGATAATAATTACTTCATTTTCCGCCACATTAGTCCAAATAACTAAGGTATTTATTGCGGAAATGTGTGGTTTTTAGATATCAATTCATTTTATGTTTCGAATTAGAAAACAACGGTCCGTCACCGATTTTTCAAGAAATCGTGCATGTGGTTCATTTGGGTCCCTTGGCTTATTCCATTACTTTCGTTCATACCTGTTATTTGGTTCATTTTGAACAATTTGAAAGATCGAGTCACTGGCATAAGTCAAATCGCGTGGATCGAATCTTCGAAATGAATCGAAATTCCTCCATTTAGGCTCTAGCGGGTCCGAAGAGGAGGATATAAGTGGGGGTGATTCAAATTAGGTAGAAGAAAGAAAAAGGACTACAAATTTACTGGTTAATATATTAATTGTACGTATTTCTTTGTGCAAGATTGAGACTTGTGCACACTCTCTTCTTCCATCTAACCCTTCGTCAAATACATGCATTAAATAATTGCATTTTAACGATTAACTTTACATAAAAATAATAAAATATAGGACATCAATGGTTTACAATTAATCAAATGGTATATTGTACTAGCCCCCCCCTTATCAATTTCCTTATCACAGGGGTTCTAATAATTATTCTTTCACGCGGTCCTAAACACGCGACGTTATATACTTGTATCAGCCCGACACACAAAAGGTACCCTTCACTTTATCACTTCTTACCTTGAGAGAGATCCGTTCTTTCGGTAATCCTTGGCGGCAAAGGTTAATGGATTAATTCATGCACAAAAATGATACACTTGAACAGTACATATATTTATAATAACCCTTTTATTCTTCACTTATGAAACAAATTCACTTTAGTTACTCAATTAATCAATATATGTTCCCTTCTCAAATATATTCGTATTAATTTATAATGTTTGTTCTACTTCACCGGATATTGTACAAAGTGAATTTCGCCGATACTCTATGCCCCAGTATCTGTTTATCGGATTCCTGGATCCTTCCTTAACACAGGACACTGGCGTTGGTAATTGCTGTCCAAAGCTGTTTACTCCCGGCAAATTATCACTGCAAAAACTCTCGTATGACTTTCACTCGATAAACGTCTCTTGTGACTCCCTTGTTAAGAAGAAGAAGCCCTTGTTAAGAAGAAGCCTCGTTCCTTGTTTGACAATCCCTTTTATACTATCTCACCTCCCCTCCTGTATGTTCTAGAACATTCCAGGTTTTCTCCCCTTCTCTCGTATCTGATAGGCTATTCCCCTTTCATTATTATAAGTTTGTTTACGTAAACAGAAAATGGTATTGTTTAAAGTTGTTTTCATAACATAGACGATATTGTTGCCTCGCGGTAGTACGTGTTCCCAAAATGTACACAATGGCGTCCTTAATCGTATACTTATGCCAACACGGCCAAAATGGCGTGTTACATTAGCCCCATTAAAATAATGACTTGGAAATATAAGAAAGGAATTATTTTAAAGCCTTCAAATGTAAACTAACGCGGCCCCAACGCCTTCAAACTTTAGCCTCCCTCTAAATAATGTCTGTGCCCAAGTATATTGTGTTACAGCAGAAATCACACATGAATACATTTATATCAATCATCACAATTACAAACAGCGTCTCCTCCTTTAACTCAAGACATATGATATACCATATAACAATATGGTCTCTTCCCTTTCTTCCTTGCTTGAAATAGGCAAATAACCAATGAAAATCTTATTCACGTAATTTAAAATCAAGAACATATTATATAAATCGACGTTATTAACTGATACATTGAACGTGAATATAACGTGCAAATAATTAAACTGTCCATCTTCTTCTCAACATTCATTCTCACTTTTAACCCCTTAAAAACACTGGGTTATCAAAAGGCCATAATTCACAGTACACATATACACTTCACAGCACTTAAACTTCCTTCAGGTGATACACTCTCCCTCCTTCCGGCTCAATCTACGTCCACGAGCCCATTCATACATAAGAAAACACGAATCAAATAATGGCAACATGACACTGAATATACACACATTGAGAAAAGATATCACGAAACATACATATTGTGCTAATCCACCTGCCGCCAAGTTCAACCTCTCTCTCTCTCGTTCGTAAGCTCCCCTCGCATGTCGGGCCCTGATACAATGTATATTATCGGTAAACAGTTCTCCCTTGCTTGAACGGATCAAATTATAATGTTGCGGCGCTAGCTTCCTCAGTTTAATGACTGCGTGCTATGGTCAGTTGGACTACGGTCTTCTTCTCGTGTGCTCGTGTGATGTGAGTGATACCAAGTGCTGTGTTATTGTTCCCTATATGGTTTAATATTGCTGAAGTGGAAAGTGCCTCGTATTTCGTTCTTTTGTGGATTAAATACTACACACGTGGCTGGCCCTCGGAATTCTGAAATCTCATATGGACCTTCGTATAATGCCAGGAAGCTGTGATAAATCCCCCTTTGCTCATCGGATACCGGATTGGTACGTACTAAAACCTTATCTCCTATTTTAAATTTCGCTCTCTTCCTTCCGACGGCTCCTGCTATCCGGATTCCTTTGACTGGTACCTCCAAAGCGTTTCGCAGTGCATTCTGATTCTCCCGATAAAACTCCTCGCTAATGCACGTTAGCTCCGATCCCGTGTCTATCAGTGCATTCACAGCCACGTCTTCCATTTGAACCCTAATCTCCGGGCATTTAATTACTCCCGGCCTATCCGCTTCTTTCTCCGTCAAGAAATCTCGAGGTGACTCAAAAACATTGCATATCGTTTCCTCCTCCGTGTGGGGTTCCATCTTCTCCTCCTGTGGTGGTGTCCGTTTTATTCTCACTTTCCGTATCTTCGCCCGTTGCTCCTTGGGTATGTCCCAGAATCCCTCTCCGTCTTCCGGCCTCGGCATGTTGGGACCTTCGTCATGCTTTGCCGCTAATAGTTTTCCTGCTCCGGCTTCCCTGCGGCGTTGCTTTCTTCCAGCATCATGGAATTGACAGGGCGCTCTCTCATCGGTGGGCGCGCCTCCGCCATATTGTTTTGTCCTCGGCGTCGATCAGCTGGTCTCTCGCCCGGCCGTTGAGAGTATCCCTCGCCGCGAAAGTTATCGTCTCTCCGTCCGTCTCTCTGCTGGCTCGACGCTTGCCACTCTCGTGGTTGTGACCTCTTCGAGTCCCATCTGTACTGCTGGTTGCGTTGGGATGTGTCTTCCGGTATCCTCCACGTACGTTCTCCATGGTTCCTTGGGTATTGGTTTTCCCATCTTCGGTATCCAGTCGCCTCGGAGTTTCCGTCTTCTCGCGGTATGTTGTCATAGCGGGCCAATAACGTCAAGAATTGCGGGATTGTATTTACATTATTTGAAATCATGCCGACGCTTACTTCCATGCCAAAGTGTTTCTTGAGAATTAGAATGATCATTCCGTCCTCCATTGGCGGCGTCAACTCCCTCGCTACGCTAATTTTGGCCGTCGCATATTCTACTCGCGTGAGCCCTCCGTTCTCCTTGTATCTTCCCGTGTCGAGACTCCGTTTTATCAGCATTTGACGTTCATCTCCCCAAAACTGCTCCGTGAAAATAGCTTGGAAAGCGTTCACATCTTCATACAGGTGTCGTGTCGCAGAGAACCATTCCTCTGCTCTCCCAACCATTCCTTGTCTGATGACCTGGAGCATCATCTGGTCAGGCAATCGATATATCTCTTGGTATTCGTACAGCTCCTGTAGGTATTTCATGGGTCTTGATGTATGCCTCCCGTCGAACGTTGGGACCTTTAATTGTACCATTCCCGCGGGTGCCGTTGTGACGTTAGGTCTCCTGCCTTCCTCACGCACGATGCGTCGGACTGCCTCTTCATCTAGCCCAGCTGCTTTTGTGGTGGATTGTTGTCCCAGCTCGTCCGCCATCTTCTTGAACCTTTCCTCCACGTTCTCATGCAAGTTCACGTAACTCGCTTCTAACTTTCGGACCTTGAGATCGCTCGCCTCCAGCCTCGCTCCTACCCCGTTAATTTCTTTCGCGACATCTTTGCATATCTCTGCTAACACCCCGTCTGTTTTGGCAAACCTTTCATCACAGCCATGTTCGAATGATGCAATACGTTCCTGCGTCTGTCTATGTTCTCCTGCTATTTTTGCCATTTCTTCCAAAAGCTTTCTCTCTCTTTCGTCTGCTTCTTCCCTAATTTGCCCCAACAATTCTGCATGTCTTCTCTCTTGCCTCTCAGCCATCTCCTCTAAGATCGTTCTATTTCTCTCTTGCCCTTCAGCCATCTCCTCTAAGATCGTTCTGCTTCTCTCTCGTTCTTCTTTTGCTTCTTCTTTTAATTGCCTAAATAGCGCTTGCATCTCAGTTTCCACCGGTTCCTCACTATCGACCCTAAATTCATACGTGCTTATATCTATTCCCTCCTTTTCTAGCGTGTGTAATAATCGCTGCTGCAATTCTGGCTTGGTTCCCCCTACTAACAAGTCCCTCTCTCGTAATAATTGCCGTAGCTCTGCCGACTTCAGCTCCGGAAATTTCTTCATGTTGGCCGCCATCTTCTTTCTTCACTCCTTCGGGATGATCCTCCTTCTCTCCGGTTCTTTTGGTCTCACCTAATGAGTAGTCAGGCTCTACACGCTGGGCGCCATTAATGTACTAGCCCCCCCCCTTATCAATTTCCTTATCACAGGGGTTCTAATAATTATTCTTTCACGCGGTCCTAAACACGCGACGTTATATACTTGTATCAGCCCGACACACAAAAGGTACCCTTCACTTTATCACTTCTTACCTTGAGAGAGATCCGTTCTTTCGGTAATCCTTGGCGGCAAAGGTTAATGGATTAATTCATGCACAAAAATGATACACTTGAACAGTACATATATTTATAATAACCCTTTTATTCTTCACTTATGAAACAAATTCACTTTAGTTACTCAATTAATCAATATATGTTCCCTTCTCAAATATATTCGTATTAATTTATAATGTTTGTTCTACTTCACCGGATATTGTACAAAGTGAATTTCGCCGATACTCTATGCCCCAGTATCTGTTTATCGGATTCCTGGATCCTTCCTTAACACAGGACACTGGCGTTGGTAATTGCTGTCCAAAGCTGTTTACTCCCGGCAAATTATCACTGCAAAAACTCTCGTATGACTTTCACTCGATAAACGTCTCTTGTGACTCCCTTGTTAAGAAGAAGAAGCCCTTGTTAAGAAGAAGCCTCGTTCCTTGTTTGACAATCCCTTTTATACTATCTCACCTCCCCTCCTGTATGTTCTAGAACATTCCAGGTTTTCTCCCCTTCTCTCGTATCTGATAGGCTATTCCCCTTTCATTATTATAAGTTTGTTTACGTAAACAGAAAATGGTATTGTTTAAAGTTGTTTTCATAACATAGACGGCATTGTTTTAGTTTGTTTACGTAAACAGAAAATGGTATTGTTTAAAGTTGTTTTCATAACATAGACGATATTGTTGCCTCGCCGTAGTACGTGTTCCCAAAATGTACACAATGGCGTCCTTAATCGTATACTTATGCCAACACGGCCAAAATGGCGTGTTACAATATATAAAGAGTGTAGAGAGATAGACACATTTGTGGGGAAAACGTAAGGAATATCCTTGTATAAAGCTGATATACTTAAGAAAAAATACCGAAGCAGGAAAACACCCACAAATGAAGGAGAGTATGAAAAACCTGTGAAAACCTATCGATAGATAAAGCTAATGTAACGTAAAAAAACAATGTATGAAACATAAATGAAGAAATGTTATGGGACGAGGAAAAGATGGGGAGGAGGAAGGCATTAAGTAATTAGTCCGCCAAGACCGGTGACTTAATGAGCTTCTGAAAAAAATTGCAACACAAGGATTTAAAGGATTGGGTTGGGAGCCGTTAGAAACACAAAGGTTAAAATCATGGCTAAGGTTACCAAAAACTTTGTTTTTTTTTAAATATCAGGTCGACATGAAATACGTATGTCATCTAAACCTCACACGATATCTGTAGGACTTTCACTGAAAATGTTCCATCAATACCGGAATTCAAACCTTGGCCTTCAGGAAGGGATGGCAGTTATACTCTAGCCACCACGCCAACTCGACCCCTCGGCGTCCCTGTGACAGGACGATCTTCGAAACCTGAATTGTTCAGCACATTGGTTCGGCCGCAAGAATCGAGAATATCATCGGGAGTTCATGCGTGAAGGAAGAGACTAGGAAGAAAAGAAGAGGTGAGGATGAGGAGAGAAGAGATTGAGAATAACCATCGTGGAGGGTTGAAATGACCATTCTCACCACAGCACCGCGTGGATGAGTGGGGGTACGTTGGGTGAAATAATCATTCCGACACGCAGTTTCGTAAATCCTTGAAGTCCCATCCAAGCCATACACACCATTCTCTTACAAGGCTTTCTCCCTTCCTATTAATTTTTTTCACTCTAGAGTACCTACCAAGGAAGCGTGGTGGCCTAGTGGGTAGAGCGCTTGGCTACTGATCGGAGGTTTCCGGGTTCAAATCCGGGTGAAGCCTTTGAACGCCCCCGAACAAAAATCGTCGAAGTTCGAGGTGGCTCAGGGGAAGGAACTGGCTTTTTGTGGAAAGGAACACCCCCTACGCTGAATGTGTGAAATTCACACGCCTGCGTCCGGGTTGAGCTCTACCCTCAACTATCCAAACCAACCTTCGGGTTGAATCACTGAGAGAGAGTGAGAGAGTATCTACCTTAAGTGGCTTAGTTGAAAACGAGAGTTTCGCTATATATCCCCCTGGCCTCCGCATTACATTTACAACCCTTCGATGTGGACTCCTTCTGGTGTCATACATTCTCGCTCATTGTCAGTGGCGGTTGCAACGATTGGGCGGCAGTGGACCCAGTGGGGCCCTTAGAATCCCATGCTAAGGATTGAAAGATCATTCCTATGCTAATTGTTTTATCAAACAAATTTTTATCGAACCTCCCGAACAGATTTTGCGCGCAGAATCGCAAACCTAGTATGTGATTTGATGCATGTAATTTAATTATGTAATTTTAATTTTTATGGACATGATTTTTTGTAAATAAGAAAATCCAAATAACCCAAACATAAAACTGTCATCTTTTTTTATTAATGTGTTCCATTAAAAAATAGAATTAAGGCACCTTCTCAAGCTTTACTTCGTGGAACGTTTTCATAATTAAGCAATAAAAATAGTATTTTACAATTCGAAAGTTTTATCATAATCACTAACAAAAACAAAAAATATGGAATTGCAGAGAACACCTTTCATTGTAACAAAAAAATGAAGACATTATGTAAGTCCATTGTAATGGAGCCAATGAATGATATTCGTAAATTTGTCATAAGTATTCATAAATTTATTAAATTACTTTTCTATAGGGTCATTTTTAGTAATACCGCCAGGGGCCCAAAAAGCACCGCCATCCGCCATTGCTTCTTGTCAACTCATCTGCCAAGTCACACCTCACAGCCCGTTTTCCTTCGTCTTCCACCTTGATCCCTTCCTTATCCTTTTATTTTCATCCTATTCTCTTTATCATTGAGTCCCATCCTTTAAGCTCACTTAAAAAGATATGGAAAAATTCCATCGAGTACGCGTTAACATTTCAACCTTGAATCCTATTCCTTTTCAACTAATCGATATCTTGCTAAAGTTTTTGTGCTCATTAGTCGTGCATCAATTTTCTCCGTCTTTATCTCGACCGATAATAACGCCTTCTCCAACTTCGTCATCATTTCAATTCGATGCCACAGGCTTATCGCTGAAACGATTAACCTTAATAAATGCGAATGGTTTCGAAATGCTCTTAGCTATTGAGACGACTATCCGAAGGGAAATTCAATGCCATTCCATAAGGACCGTTGCACTCCCATCGAGTTTACTGATATGTTCGTTTTATGCCTGCATGTTCCCTGCTAGCCACCAATGGGGTGTGAGGCAGAGGGTATAAGTTTACCAGTCGTAATGGATATTTATAATAAAAATATATAAAATACAATATTAATTAACTTTGATTTTATCACAAAAAATAACAAATTTACTATCTCTCGTCTCTCTTCACCTATCTATCACCTTTATTCGTAAATATATATGTGATGATCATCTAAAAAAATTATGGGAACAACTGAGCTCGAGCACTTTCTTGCATTTTTCAGACTACATGACGTTGGTGTTCCTTTTCTTACAAGCTGCTAATATGATAAAAATATTTGTGTAAAGCATTTTTAATTAAGCTAGAATAAAATGATACTTTCCTTTGATTACACTCGTAGTTATGTTTTTATGGAATTTGGAAGGAATGCATTTCATTTTGCAGCTCTATATTTCTTTGCGTTAATTTAACGATGCCGTCATGGTGTGCATGCCAAGCATACCAATTATTTTCAGCTTTGACAATTGGAAAAGCCATATAAAACGGTAGGTAGTGGAGCTATTTCTTATAGATAACGGATTAAGAATCGTCTCCTCACAACTTATTATTTTCAAGATATAATTCTTAAGCTGAAAGAATCAAACTATGAAATTGAATGGAAATTTGAATTTCCGAGTCTTTTATCGGATATCATTTTAATTGCTTGGGTGCTTCCCAGGTCACGTTCATTTTTCGATTACCCTTGAAATTATTCCTCTAGATTAGAATGTTTATCCGTTAGAAGAAACAAAATAGCTTGCACTTTAGCTGAGTTATATTTGGAGCTTTCAATTCAAGGTGTTGAAGTCAGCGTAGATTGGAACACATCAGCGAACTTTAGCGCATAAGAGCGACGATAAATAGAACGAATTGCGCTGGTGAATCGTTTGATTAGCTACCGGTAGATAAGTAGAATTTTATATGTACACAAAAGTCACTGCCGAATGTTTCGGGCAAAGTGATCGAATCCGTTCAAAATACGCTTGAAAACGTGAGGTTATTACCATATAGTAATTAAAAACATTTGCATTTTTCATGCTTAAATGGCCTATACTTAAAATCAACACAAAAACCACAATCGTTGATGCAATTATCGATGTTCCTTTGTCGTTCGCGTACATCAGTCCTGCTCCCCATCTGCGTTGAATTGTCTTGCCTAGTTCGCAGGTTCTGAAACGAATTGAAGGAAAGTGCGTAGTTGTTTGGCGAAGTGAGCAGCGCACTAGAGGAAATGGGAATCTCTTATTGTGAGCGCGAGAAAATAATCGAATGTAATTCATTATTAATCCCATATATGCCATATATGCCCATCTCTTCAATGGACTTCCATCTGAAGGTGGTTGAGGTGATTTTGGTTTATGTACAGATTTGCGAGAAAATTTGAATACGTGTCCGAATTGGTCATATCATAGAGAAAGTATATACTTACTCTTTGGTAATATGTAATGAAAAAGTGAAAAACTGCAAGTTTTTGGCAATTTAATGCTCTTTTAACACGTAGTCTTATGGCACATGAAATATTATTAAATAATTCGAATAAATATGTATAGATTTTCCCCTAAACGCGAAGTAATACGTTTCATATTATTATAATGGTTGATTAAAAAAATCGAGATATAATGTCGAGTAAAAAAAGTGAATTTAGATATGAGTTTCGCTAAAATTTCGAATTACGATTCGAAATTCGAAGTCATAACAATGGTTTAACTGTGGCGAACATTTTGAAATATAATTTTTCCATAATTTACAGCATATGTGGTCATTCCCACTATGTAAAGAGATGCAGTACAGTGAAATGTGGTCCAAGAATGTTTTTCGACTGACTTCAAAAGTTATTAAAATGTGGACTCAATGACTCACGATTACCGCTCCAGCCACCTTAACTTGTATTGCATATAGTCCTGTCTTCCTCATTCCTTCTCTTCTCATCTCCTCAATCCTTGTTACTCTAACCGACTTGACATGCTCTTCCCTCCCATTCCAACTACCCGCTCTGATCCCTCCACCTTATTCCCCGCCTCACCTACCAGTTCACTGTTTCTCTTGGAGTCCCTTATCAACGAACGATCCATTCCCAGGTCGTTTCCTATGGCAACTTACATTTAACGACGTACTTTCACACTCGATACGGAGGTGGACGAGGTCATTGAGTCTTGAAAGGGTTGGCAGGAATGGGTAACTGGAGGTGATGTCTTTTGAGGGGGAGAAGGGAACACGTAGGAAGAGAGGCAGTGAAATAGGGGTGGGGAGAATGGGGCTGACGAATAGAGGTAGGAGAATGGGGCAGTCGAATCGGAGGGGTGGGATACACGCACTATGGGGGAAGATTTTATTCAACTGCTGGCAGAAGGCGGGATGTGCGACTGTTTCTTGTTTCTCCTTTATATTATTATTTCCTGTTTCAACCTCTCTTTCCAATGTCCGAAGCCTTTGGTAGTCAAGGAGTAAAAATGAGGTGAGGACGGAGCAGGTGAGGCTTGAGTGGCTAAATTAGGGGAAAAGATGGAAAGCCTTCGGAATATTTGAGCTGAAGGGATTATGTGAGGACTAGGAATTTCTGTGTGACCGCATTCGGTCGTTAATTAACTTCGACCTCAATCATTCAGTAGTTTTTTCGTTGGAATCCACATTCCCGTTTTCGTGCGTCCCGATGACTACTTGATCAAAATGAAAGCATCGTGGTACACCGTTGATGTCGCCTCTCGAACGGTTTGTTGCTTTCGCGTTGAAGCTTGACCTCTACCACCACAGCTATCGTTACTCAAACACTCAATGAATTTAAATTCTGCTCGATTTTCTAAAAACAGGTCCATTTTAAACTCTCTTGTTTTAAGATATTCAATGTTATTCTCTGTCTGTACCGGCTTTAGACTTTCAATTTGGGCAAATTTGCTATTAAGATTCCGTTTGCCATAGATTTGGAAATAACAACTTTCCCCTTTCCAAAACTTAAGCAATTTTAATTCACTCTCCACTCATTTACAGAACAGGACATTGCCGTATTGTCTTAACATTTGCTGCATTCTTCTAAATGAGTTTGATCAAACTTTTCCCCGACTTAAGTGGATGACCCACTGTAAAGATTTTGGGCACAATATTTGGCTTAATATTCAAAATATAATTTGGCAGGCAGAATTGGAAGAAAATTTAATTTGGTTCTAAGTCAATATCAACAGGGTTTATACGGATCTAATATTATATTATATTATATAAAATATACTAAGTATATAAAATATTTATTTTGTATGGAAGCAGATGGTAGTTCTTGTGTTGAAGTATATGGATTTGTATAATATTTTTTTGGCATTATTCATAGGTTCCTATTACCTTGATACAGGTAATTGATTGGGTTATAATGCACGATTTGACTTGTTATTAACCTGAGGAAAATAAATTTAACTACCAAGGTTTTATCCTACTTTCGACCATAGGGTTGAATATGTAAATATTAAAAATGAACTGTAAAACTTGATTGTTGATTCTTAATATGATTTTTCCCAAAGAAAACTTAGCATAGTTCGTTGCGGCGAAATGACATTTAAAGATTAAATAACTAAGTATGTTATAATTTGTTGGACACTCAGAACATATTATTTTTGTAACTATTTAATCAGAAATTCATTTAAATACTTTTATAAAATAGAATAGATATAAAATTAAATATAAAAAATAATTAAATACAGCATTTCGCACAGGTCACATTATTAAATTGAAAACAAGGAAGTGCTTAGCCACTAGAGTGGCCCGTAAAATATGAATATCTTGCATTCCATACTTAAAAGTGTTTTGCCAAGCATTATTGATTTGAAGAATAGTGTACATATACGCTTGAAACCGATTAAGTTTATCCAATAAGTTAGCTCGTATTTTAGATTCAGTAACTCTGAATTTAAGGCTGTATATGCGCTGCTATTCTTGCACCTTTAGGTACTACTTGTCTTTGTACATTTACAATTACAATTAAATTGGTGGTTAATAAAGGTAATTGAAATTACGTTAAAACACCCTAATTTTTCATTAGCTAACAGATTGAACGCTTCAATTATAAAATCATTGACTACAGAGGAATATCCGGAAGAAAAATGACATCGATTGAAACAGGCAGTGAGAGTAAAAAGTATCAGGTCTTAGTTGAATCGTTCTTAGGAAATTCGTCGGTGGCAGTTATGCATCGTGAGTAGTTCGAAATGGACCAGTGCTGTTTAATGTATTGAATATTTAATGAAAATATTGAGTTCTTTAAGGTGGATCTATACTTCCAAGCCGCCTCAATTTAACGGCCGTGTGGTCGCCTACTGGGAAGGTAGAATCTTAGCGGGAAATTGTGAAGACTACGCTGAGAAAAATGGAGTGGGGAACGATTGTCCTTGGGTGGAGATGGATGGGCTGAAATTCATCATTTCGAGATCTAGCCTTCGCAACGTGCCCCGGAATATTACCAAAACATTTCGTAAAAACGAAAGTTTTGCTATTTTTGATAAAAGAAAACAACCACTTCATTATAAAGTTACTCCATTTAAACCAATAAATCCACTGAAGACCAAAATTGCAAGTCTCCAGCTGTCACGGCAAAGCCGTTACTGGGTTAGAAGGAAACGTCTGAAACAAGCCTCTTAGCCCTAGCATAGAGCCACCTTAAATGAAATGGATAATATAATATTTTTACTCCCTTCTAATTAATCTTTTTTGTGTGATTTTGGCTTTGCTACGTTTTATATGTATGTCTTTCCTCGCGGTACGTTTCCTTTAGTTGATGTAATCAATTCTTTTCTCGCAGCGTGATGCCAATTGAGCGAACATTCGTTCGTCTGACAGCGGATTTTTTAAGGATCAATTTGCTTAACCGCCATCGACCATGGTGGAATTGTGAAAGTTCAGTTTGAAATATTTTATGCTTCACTAAACGATGGCTGCGGCTAAGTACATTTACCTGTGAAGACATTGTGGAATAATTTATTTACGAGAAAGTAGGATCAAGGCTTAATATTTCACAAACAATGAAAGGCTAGCATTATGGAAACTCATTGTGCTAAAACCTTTGAATAAAATCTAACGAGAAACATTTTTAAACCAGCCAACGCGTGCTCTAATTTCTTTCAAGTTCCAGTTTCTTCTTGTCCCTTCACGGCTCCTTTGCCATTCTAAATCCTAATATGGAATAATATTTTGCATACGATCCAGTTATGTGATTTACGTTATCCTTAAGTTACTTAGTTGGGTTCGCAAGTGCTCAAATGGATTCAAGCAAAAACTTTTTCGCAACAAATTGTGCTGATATTTATCATTACAGCATATATGGGTTACAATGGATTGGAAACAGGATTCCAGCATTTTTTGCCGGTATTAGTCTTGGAAAATGCAGGTCAAACATGTGGTCACATACTCACAGAGGGAAGAAATATATATATAAAGACGTATGAATTTGTTCAATTTTGGGAATGGCTATTAATGCCAAAAAATTGATTTTAATAACTATAAAACTGTTTATAAACTAAATATTGATGAATATTTATGGTAGAAACCATTTTCACTGCCCCGAAAATTCAAATGTTAAATCAATTCAAAGTCAACGCTTATTGAACAAATGATATGTTACTTAGTGACCTGCACGGATGCAAGGATCATCATCATTATTCAAGTATTCTACCAGTTGATTGGTAAGTTCTTGGACGGTCCCAATTCTGCATCTCAATTTCATAGCCATTGTCTCGCTTTCCCAACTAAGGAATACACCAAAAATGATGAAATTCGCCAGGAAAAGATCATTTGACTTGACCAGGATTCAACCCGGATTTCCCAATTGTCGCGTAGGTGTGTCATGGCGGTGTAACTGGCTAATGCATCTGATCGACGATTGGGAGATTCGGGTTCGAATCCCGAGTAACTAAATGCTTCTTACTTGGCAAATTTTATCCGCTTTAGTGGATAAACCAATTGCCGAAAAAATAATGAGAGACAGTTAATATATTTCATTGTTTTTTTTTGGTAGAAAGATAGATAGATAGATAAAAGTCTTTAATGGGGCGAGATGAGACTTTAAAAGAACCTTCTTCTTTGGTTGGTTATTTGGGGAGACGACTCTCAACTGAGGTCAATTTTGGCAGTGGGTTTTGTTACTAAGGGGATGGTTTTCTGGGGAACGGCTTAAGGGTGGATAAATACCCGGTTTCGACATTCGCTGGCACTTAACGCAAGGCGCCAAGGGGACCATAGTTAAATGTTCCATCCGATGGACGGAGTACTCCACTCGAAGGGTTCCCCACATGGCACCCACGTAAGGATCGTGATTCCGTTGAAAAATATCCACTACTACCGGGATTCAAACTCGGACCCCATGATTTGAAGACAATAGGTACTCTATCCAGCACGCCAACCCGATCCCCAAATTCTTTATACTAGGATTTTTGCTCAGTGTTTATTTGTGAAATAGGTATTATGATGGTGTTTTACAGGTTTTTAAAAAAATATGTAGAGATAATAGTTAATTACATTTTATTTGTGATGTAACGTTTGAAAATTGCCCAAGTGTTTGTTTTAATTTGATATAATGTTTATTTTTATAATTTATTCAAATTTTTTAATTTATTTGAACGTGCATATGTTGGATTGTTGAAACGTTTTGAGTTGCTAAGTCTTTGCTTTGGGTAGGGAAATGGGTTGTTAAGTAAGAAGGAGAGCAGGTCTGGAAGCTGCTCTGCATGAGTAAAAAGAAGTATAGAATAAAGAAAACAGAAACTAGGTGTTTCTAATTTATACACACCGTCCGACGCTACAATGAATACCATATTGTACATATCTACTCCCGGCGGCCCAGTGTATGAGAAGGTAACATCGTAAGCCGTCTTTTACCTCATCATGTCTGGCGTGCCGATTCGGTGCATGCCTCTATAGTCACCTCAGCGCTTTTACCAATGCCCAACGTGCCAGATTCGGTTCAATCAAAATTTATATAAAAAATAAAACGAATACTTTAAAAAGTATATGTTTTTCAATAGTCTCAATCGTTTAATAATGCGAAGATAATATTCATATTTCAACGACAAACATATTGGTGTAGAAAGATTTGAAACGGCTCACTCGTCAGTCGTGCCCGTCCCAAGTCTTTTCGAAACTGATTTAAATTCTACTTACACCCAAAATGCCAACATTATCTCACTGCCGGTATAGCGCTTAGAGGTATGTTTGTTCCTTTCCGGTTGATTTGGTTAGTATGCAGTAATACAAGCCTTGAAGTAAAAATGTAATTATTGAAAAATATATTTGGAGCGTGTTCTTACATGGCAGTTAAGCCTGGGCAAAAACGTCTGCGCAGGAAAAGAGACTGGAAACGATGGATATTCGGTGATATCGAAGAATGGTCAAATGGATGGAGAGAGTCACCAACGAAGAAGTAATACGAAGAGCTGTAAGGAAGAGACGTGTAATGAAAACTCTGAAAAGAAGAAGAGACAAACGTAATGGACACATTTTGTGACAAAATAGTCTATTGAAAGCAAAAATAATGGAAGGAGAAATGGATTGGAAAAATTACAGCGGGAGACCAAGAATGACAATACATTGAGGAAAGTGTTTGATGACGTCAATATGAAGAGTTGTGTAGCAATGAAGCGGTTGGAGGAGAGTGGATTGCAGAGCTGCTGCAAACTTAACTTCGGATTTATGACAGCTGGTGATGATGATGGTTATTATGGGGGAGGTGACCCTCAGCTAAAGTCAATTGCACCAGGAAGTATAGATAGATTGATAGGAAAAGGTTTTACGAGGAAAGAAGGAAGGGTGGAGAGAGTATACCGGCGTCGGCATTAGCCTACTCGTAACGAAATGCGACAAGGGTACCACATATTTAACGCCCTATTAGATGGACTCTCTTCGTAAAGTGCTCTCCAAATAACAGGAATCAGAATTCGTAGGAAAAAAATCTTCGCCACAGCCGGGATTCAAACTCGGAATTGGGAAGCCATTGCTTCAACGACCACACCAACTCAATCCCATAGTTATTTCTTCACTTGGTTAAATTGTCTGGGGAGGTGACCGATAGCTGAGATAATTTTCCACCGTTTAAGATAGGTGTGTGTACGTTGGTGAGGGCCGGATTTTACGAGGAGTAAGATTGGAGAAAAACCCGGCGTCAGCGTTAGCCTACTCTTAACTCTGTTTAGTTGATTATTTAGGGAGACGACTCAGATCCGAGGTCATTTGCACCACTGAGGACAGTGGGGTAGGTTGGTTAGGGTAGAATTATCATGAAATGGCTTGAAGGTGGAGAAAAACCCGGTGTCGGCATTCGTCTACTCTTAACGAAAGGCGTCAGTGAGAACACAGTTTAACGCCCCATCCGACGGATGGAGATTGAACTGCTATTCACAAAACACCCAAGTAGGGATCGAGATTCAACTCAAACATCTCCTCATCTACCGAGATTCAAACCCTAGCCCTCGGTATGGGAAGCTCCTACTCTTTACCACCAAAACCAACCCGATCTTCTTTGTTTTATTTACTTTAGTGAGTTAATGGAAAGATAGCCGGCCAACACGCGCTGCTTCCATTTGAATACAAATTAGGACACGAGAGATTATAATCGCAATTGAGGCGCCCTCTCTGGACAGGGATGAGAGAGGAGACTGGGAGAGGTAGAGTAGGTGGTTGGGAAAATCTGTACCAGAGGAATAGGAGTAGGAGAGTGACAATGACGCAATGCCGCGCAAGCTGCTAGAACGAACTGTACCGGTATGAACGTTTGCGTTCTCCGTAAGGGGAGACTGCGCGGGAGTTAAAGAATTCACGAGGAATGCGCTATCTCCGAGGGACATCAGGCAATAACTTCGAGTCGGTCGCTCCTTCTCTACACCTCTTAACTCATCCCCTTCCTCTCTCGAACCTTCTTGTCTCTCTCCCACTCCAAGTATCTCTCCTCTCTTCCTCCAGACACACTTTCGTGATCTCCCACCTTCCAAGTCACACATTCGCTATTGTGAGAAACCCTTTTCTCATTAACCTTTCCCATGCTCCCTTTTAGAATGACCGTTCCTACTCTCCTTATTCTGTATCTCTTCTGATGGATGGATATCTTTTATTGTCCTCAATGGAAGCTTCACTCTCTTACTCAGTCATTCCATCAGTCCTGCATTATTTTCCTTCAGCGGAAAAATTCGTTTACGCATTCGTATATGAGTATTTCAATATTGATGCGATGTAACTTATTACAAAATGATGTTGACTTTATTTAACGCTCGAAATCAGATGCATTAATCACGATGAATTAACAACACAGGTAATATCTTAGTAATTAACGAGTGAAAATGTTAAATAATCCTTCATGAATTAGATAAATGTTATATTTATGCTAATATAAGATAGATTAGCATGGTCTGAACCCCTACACGCCATGAATTTCTTTCTTTTAGTCATCTAGTATGTTTTTATAGTTACTTTGGATACGGCAGCGCATGATAGAAATATTTCACATAAAAAGAGAGAAAATTACCATTATCTAAAGTTTCTAATGAATATAACCACTGTAATAGAAGTTATTAACAAATTAAATCCATATACAACATTCTGTTCAAGAGAAATTAATTAGTTTTTAACGGCTAAATAGGGAGACCGCATGCGTAAGCCATGTTATAAGTAGAAAAGGAATTATTTTCTATCTTTTCTCGTTGAAAGTAGAAAAGGAGCTCTCCTCATGCAATTCTATCCCTCCAAAACTTTTCATGCTATTTTTATTTTTGGATAGGCTCGAGGGTTGATTCAGACTTTGCCGTACTTGAATGAGTGAATAGCTTCATCTAAATTTTGTCAGTTGCAATTACGTGGTGCTGTCGGCATAGGTTATAATGTACTACGAGTTACTACGTATCATGTGATGAAAAAACAAAGCGTCGAGGTAAACAAGCATGACTGAGATGGAAAAGGTCTCTGTAATTTGCCGGTAAACATTTTTAGCAAGCCATTATTACTCATAGTGTACTGCCTGTTAAGGTAGTTAACAGCTGTTTATTATAATTTAATTTATAGTTGAAGTATTTTTTTTGTTACAGTGGGGGAAATATTTGGATGAAGACCTTTGGCCACCTCCTCTAAAATAATCGCAGCGTAATTTTATGGAAACAGGAAAGCAAAAAGTGCCCAGCCGAGAAAGAATTGACCTTCATATCCTGAGAAGACAACGAATTCCGTGGAAGTGTTTGCTTTAAGAGGTAAGCTTTGTTTTGTCTATAAACCAATCGATGAATGAGTGAACTTCTTTTTTGCTTATCTTCAGATACTTGGTAAACGCAGAGCCTCAAATTGGTCTAACTCATAGCCTAATTAAAAAAAAGTTAATGCTCTATCTTCTGATAGCTCATGGTGTTTGAAGAGCTAGGACCTTACAATATTATCCTACTCATAATATTTCCTTGAGGTAGTAAATTTGGAGGGCTATCATACAAGCTATTTACGGGTGATCAAGTGCCAGTGAGAAAATCAGCCAAGGAATGGCACTTATCATTGGGCGCATAATAAAACTAGTGAGTAATGTTTATGTAGATTTGTGTAAAGAGCGATATAGATACATAAACAGGAATACGACTGGGGAGATTTTTTAAGAAAAAATATTCTATAGTTAACACATGAAGCTGGAAGAAACAAGAAAAAATGAATTAAATAAGAGTAATTTCCGGTACTCAGCCTCAGAGCGTGAATGAAAATACTCATTTATTGGTCGTCCTAATTGTGGCCATAAAATCCACGTGAAGGATCTTATATTGATTTTCGTGTTGCTAGTGTGTTTTTGAGAAAGTTTTGACTTGATCTGGTCGTTTGTGATGTATTTTATTTTTTACGCCCCTCCTTGTACCTCACCACGTTTGGTACTAAACCTGTTACGGCCAGTGGAGTCCTTTTTCTTATCAGTTATTAATTGTAAGAAAAAGCGAATTATTTTAGCTTGTTCACAATTATTGTTTCGTAAATAGGCTTAGTTCTACGGAAAGTAGTGGGAGAATCGCCTTAGCGATACAGGTGTTCGCCGGCAACACAGAACTGCTAACAGAGACCCTAATCAGAGATGTTAGGAAAATGTAAGTAAACTTTTTTGATACGGAGTGTGGTGTAGTATGGTCTCGGGAGAGAGAAAAGCATAAATGTGAGATATTTTGGATGTTGGTGAACATAAATATGGAAAAAGTTATATCCATGGAAAGAAAATCATTAGAAGAAGCTCCTGGCGTGGTGGGGAACAAATGAAGTTACAGCATGAGATTAAGTAATGGCAGAACAGGTAGGTAGAACAGGTAGGTGAAACAGGTAATTAAAGTTAGCATGAGGTTTTAAATACTATTGTTGATGGTAGAATCCTAGAATAACGGGATTTGTGGGTACTACTCATCTTGGACAGTATAAAACAGTCAGACATTTGGCGAGCTAAAGTGAGAAATGCAATGAGGGAGAGACGCTAGAAAATTTATAAGGAGAGCAGAAACGATCCATCAGAAAACTACCTTAACTTACAGAATAGTGACGATAGCCATAATTGCTAGCGAGAGATTACAGATCTCTAGGCAGGTAAGAAGCAGTGTATGCACAAAATATACAGTAATTCCGAGGCGGGACACGAGTAATATTTAGTCGGGAGGACTACCCATAGCTGAGCCTTATGAAGCCTTTAGGGTAACGGAGGAAATGAAAAATAACTTGGTGAATGGGTTTTAACACTTTATGTCCACATTTCGTTAACCTGAAGGTGAAATAAAGGGTCAAAACCGAGGTAGTTTCAATAATAACAGTAAATGGAGTTCACTTAGTTATTTTTCACTTCCTCCGTGATGGTTGAATTCCACAAAATAAAGCCTGAAACCGTTTCCTCCATTTTAGCAGGTTGACTGCTGTCTTTAGGTTGGCATAAGTAAGGTGGCTGGGTATCTGCAAAGGGTGGACAGGAGCGCGGCGTCGGTTCTAGCCGGGATTCGAGCCTGGGTCATCGCCATTGAAAGCCAGCACTCAAGCCACGATACCAATCGGGTCGCATTGGAATTGAATGGGTAATATTTGGACTACCAGGCGAACGCTTCCGTCACTAGATAAACCCAGCCATATTAGTCGACTTCATTGTAATTCGATCCGCATTTACCACCTGCTAGCCGTAGAGCGTCGTTATGCCGTTAAAACTCGCCAAATATGCATCGTAAATTGGCTGTTGATTGCCTGCGTGGGCCACTCTTGAAAAACAAAACAAGCTCCGAATTCCCCGACGAACCAGAATGTTGCTGTGGCGATAAGAAGGAAGAATACGCCTCTAATTTACGAGGTCATTACTATCCGCTTTTAAATACAACACAAATTACAGAGGAACGATCACTAGACGTTGGGAACCATTTTGTTGCTTTGCTGTCGCATTCCACCATTACCTCGCTAATCTGTTAATCATTTCATGGTTCTGTACATTTACATCCCCTATCAGCTGCTTCCTAAAATTTCTTCCAATAAGCTCCTTTTTCTATCTTATCTCCTAATCTCCGTCAAGCTGTCCTGGCTTATAATTTATGAGATAACCTTATACCTTGCTTTCATCATGATATTTGATTCCGTTCATTCTTTTTCTGCTTGTCGAGAAACCTCGAAATCGCATTCCTGATCTATCACTTCATTCTACACTATCCACGGCGATTTTTTTAGGTGAAGTTAATGGATCAATCTAAAACATTCTTCCATAGCACCTATCATTTGGGAGGTATTTATTGAAATGAAGTTTTCATAATGCCTTAACTGGCAGGCATCTTATAAGAGCTGATTAAGTTTCTATGCCACATTTTTTGCACGCATACTCATTAACTAATTTTGAATCACCCTAAAAGGTAGGACGCGTATGAGCATGAAAGATGGGAAATATGCATTACACCCACGACATTAATTTTCACGTTATTTTCACACTAATAAGATTTTCCGTGAATGAAGGTATTCCGTATCCATGGAACTTGCAAGTATACAACAATTATGATTCCCTAAACTTTTTCACTACCACTTGAAGTGGTGATCCTTTCTGCAGCAGACTGGGTTGATGTAATGGCTAGAGTACAAGCTTCCGAATAAAATGGCTCGTGTTCGAATTCCGGATTTTGTGGAGACTTCCCATATAAGAATACCCATCCTTACGTATTTGGATGCTTTGTGGACAGCACCCTTGGCGCCTGTCGTTAAAGGAAAACCAATTCTGACGCTAGGATTCTGTCCACTTATACTTCATTTCTGATCTATGCTTCCGTCACCTACCTATCCAAAATGATGAAAATGACCTTACTTGTCGGTCGATTTCTCCAAAAATGCAACCAATACTTTATGAAAATCCAGTGGAGATTTTTCAATGCAAGAATTCGTTGTGAGTGCTTTAATTCAGCAAGGTGCTACTCATGTCATGAAGGTTATTGTGTCTGGACTTATGTATTTTTTATTTTTTAGACATTATCCGGGAAACATTATCTAGAGGGACCTACTATTAGAGGGACCTATTAATTATTCCTATTCTTTTCTAGAGGGATACAAATCTCGGCAGCGTCGAGTTTGAGACTCCCCTCTCGGAGGCAGGTCCCCAACTTCGGGCAGCGGAGACCTGTGCGAGCTGTTCAGGGGTATCCCGAAAGACACCCACCCCCACAAATTTAAGGCCTGCTCTCAACCCCCAAAATATTAGAAAAGTATAATAGTGATCACAAAAGTTTCTCGAGCCCAATAGGAAGTCCGTTCTGGTTCTCCGCCGGGTCCAACTCGGCCGAAATCTCTGCCGACGTTTCGATGTACGAGGGGCATCCGGAAAGTAGTACACGTTTTGGAATTTAAAAAAACTAGTACATTTAAACAAATATAAATTTTTTTATTTGTAAAGAACATACTTTAAACTACTTCTCCACATAGTCACCTCGCAAATTTAAGCATTTGTCATAACGTGTGACGAATTTTTGTATCCCAGCTTCGTACTCCTCTGCCGCCAGTGTATTGAGATATGTAGTCACAGCTGCTTTCAGTTCTTCATCACTTTCAAATTTCTTTCCTGCCAAAAAGTCCTTGAGTTTTGTAAACAGGTGAAAATCTGAGGGTGCCAAGTCTGGGCTATAGGGTGGATGGTTGAAAGTTTCCCATTTGAATTGTTGAACAAGTTGTTCTGTTATCCGAGCCGTATGAGGCCTGGCATTGTCGTGGAGGAGAATAACGCCGCTCGACAACAATCACAGCCCTAATTTCACAACTGGCGGCGTTCTCTATTTCCTTGAACATTATAAACACTCACAGAAAGAACACAGTCAGTACCAGCGAGGCGTAATTTTGCACACAGACAGCAGAAATACAACTGAACGTGTTAGAATTTGTCCGGCGGCTACTCTACTCAACAGCGCTCCACATGGTACAAACAGGTACTACTTTCCGGACGACCCTCGTACATTCGAGATGTTCCACATCGTCAGGGGTGAAATCAGCACAGTAGCAATAAATATAACTGTTTCAGGCTGGGCCTGGTGGAAGTTGTCGATATTCATAATTAATAAAAACACTTGATAATCTTCCACAGATTTATTTCTAAGGCAAGACGCGTTTCAGCACTCCGTGGCATAGTCATGTGCCACAGAGTGGTGATTCGCGTCGTGCCTTAGAAATAAATCTGTAGAAGATTACCAATTGTTAGGTTCATTATGAATCAGCACAGTAACCTTGGACGACATGTATATCCAAATGTTGCCAGAAATGCAGAGTTTGACCCGGCCACAACATAAAAAATATTACAATTCATTTTGCAGTAGAGTCAGCATATTACATATGAAATTGCATTTTAAAGTGTGTTCACACAATCATACACCAGGAAACAATGGGAAATGATCAAATGTACTTGTTGGTGAAACAATATTAATTGATCAAACACATTCCATAGTTTCAGAAATTATTCTTAAAGTTAAAAATAATCTTCAGTATTTCTGCAGAAAACAGCCGTGTTTAATTCTTTAAGAAATATTTTAACCGACTTAGATGAGGCAATGTGAAATGGTAGGCGGTTAAATATGTTGGGAGCTCAATAACAAAAAGATCTCCTAAAGGATTCATTATTAGGTTTGGGAACATTAACTATATTTCTAACATTCATTCTCAGTAATTAACTAAATATACACATTAAAGGTTTAAATATGATTCTTTTTATCGCCGTACGCTGAAAACGCCTTCACAACCGAAGACGTTTTTGCGACTCTGAAAAAATGACTGCGGTGACTCATTAATTTAAATACAATAGTTGAGAGAACATACAGTTACGTACTGTTGAATTTCTGGCGAGATCTATGCTGTAAAAAGTCTTTATTTTTCAAAATAAAGTCTCTATGGAGTGCATACCTGCACCATTTCCAATGGAAAATGGCGGGTTTAAAAAAAAAAATATCAGTGGTAAGTGGCTGATAATTTGGTATCTTTGCAAAGGTGAGATATTTTCCTTTATGATTGGGTAAATAAATTATTGAATACATTGAACTTTATGTGAAATGATATCGCGCTCAAAATTCCTTAAATAAAAATATCTGACTCCTTTCACAGTTCTGCAGTAACCATTATCTAGGAACCTCTTCTTTTTTATGCCACAATTATTATATCACCAATAATTATTAATTATAATTGATAATTAATTAAATATAATTATTTTTTGACTAATACTCCAGAGCAATATCCTTAAGTAATTACTAACCACTATCTTCCTTTCATTTCTTTCTTTAGGTGGAGGGAGGGGGGAGGTTCCTTTCAATACCATTCCCTCTAAACTTCAAGCCAATCGTTTCCCTTATGCTCTTCGATGTTCCGCTCTCCTCTCCCTTTTATTTCTGTTCGAAATGTCTTCCTTTCCTGTTGTTTCAAAAGCCTTATCATTCATCTCTCACTTCTCGTTTCCCGTCTTCCGTCCTTCCCTTCATCCCATTCTCCGTATTCGCCTTCCAAGGTTTCTCCTCACCCAACCTCTTGCTCATTTCAGGAAATTTATATTTATGGAAAAAGACGCTTGGGCGGCGGTCGGGTGTTCGCCTGCTTCCCCCCCCTTTTGAACTTTATCTTTTACACTTAATGTCTTTATACGTGGAAGGCGGTGCTAAGTGAGGCTCTGGGTCCCGGCATGGGAGATGGTGCTCACAGATAAGAGCGGGGAAAAGTCCATTGCCGTATCTTCATCCCCACTTGATCCGGGCTCTCTCCCCTCCCTCCCTCCCACCTCTTCCTCCCCCCCGCCTCCACCTTCTCATTCCCGTCTCCTTCTTATCCCGCTTCTTACTTACAGTGTCCTCTCCTCCTTTTTCGAAACGACAACCCTCCTCTCCGGATGCCGAGTTTCATTCAGTTTCTCCCTCACGTTTCTTCATTCCATCGCTAATTTTCTCGGGCATACCAATCTTCTCTCTCCTCTCTTTCTTCCTCACCTTCTCTGATTATCTCTCTATTTCTGATCCCACATCGCTGTAATCTCGTTCACCATTTTTACTTCCTGAATTTTGCCTAAAATTTACGCCCGTCGAGTATTTTTTTGACATTTTGTTTTCTCAGTTTACTGCTCCAGTTTAGACACCGTTTGGAAATATTGGATTTAATGATATTATTAAAAAAAATATTTTTTCCGTTTTTTTTGCATTCAAAACGTAAAATGAATTTAAAAATAGAAGGGAAAAGGAATAAATGTTTTCCCAATTTATTTTTCAGTATAGTTTCTTTTACCAGTTCAAAATATTTTTATTCCAATCGCAGTGTCCATCTCTCTTGTTTTAAGCCGTTCATACGTTGTTCTTCCCCTGAGCCGTGCTATTCTTATGCATTATTATTTTATTTGCGCATTATTATGTGGATGTCCTAGTATATATTCCTTTTTAAACTCTTATACTTCGAATTTCTGTGTTTTTTTTTAGATCTTAACTTATCTGGCGTTGGACAATGTTATCGCTACATTGTTCAATTTTTCCGTATCAATTAACAACAGCTTTTGCCGCCTAATTTAGGTGATAATCTTCTTCAGTCAACAAAAACGAGCTCTAGGATGCCAGCCATTATTAGATGCTCTTTCCGCTACTTTTTAGGATTGAAGTACTCTGGAGTTGATAGTTTTTTCTCAGCTGCCTTTCATATTTCACCAGTCCCCTTGATTTTTTCCTTCGACCTTCGTTCTGCTCCTATAGCTACCTCCGTGGTGAGAATGAGTCGTTTTGGCACATAACTATCTTTTTTCAGTTTTATTCTCATTCCTCTCTCTCTTGCTTCCCTTCAGTATTTTTCCCACAACCACTCCAAAAGTCGCTGTCGCCCAAAGCGAATGTTCATAAAATTTGGAATTTGCTTTTTCGGTTTCCCTGCGATGGAACTGGACGTGAGTGGCTTTGGGGCGGGCGTCAGTTTGGAAGGAAGAGATGCCTCATAGCAAGAAAAAAAACTAAAGAAGGATGAGAGCCAAGCGGTGGACTGTTAAGAAAAGGGCGCAGAATAAGAGTTACCACAGCGAATACGGCTTTGGCGTGTTCCCTTGATTTCCGTATAAATGACTACGATCAACGTCTTCCATATCTAGAAGTGTGAAAATCATAAAAATGAACAACCCCGCAATAAATCGGTCTAGATTATATCTTTTTCTGGCCTCTCTCTCCTTTTAAGTTTCACACAAGGCATTGCGTATTTTCTTTAACTGGAAACCTCCATTTTAAGTATTTATCTCTCAGCAAATTCAAAAATAAAGCGTTATAACAGTATCACTTGATCTGCTTGCAGATTTACGTACTTGTTCCGTTCCAAATGAATGTAATAGTTTGTGAAAAAGAGTATTTTTAGTAATAGGCTTTGAGATAAGAATTTTGTGAAGAAAAGAATAAAATGTTCAGAAATGTGCTCGACTTGTTTTGGATCACCAAGGCTCTAGGAATGCCTCGTAAATGCATGCGTCAAGTAAGAAAAGGTCATAGAGTAAAAAAGCTAGCGCTATAACTTCCTATAATTATCGCCTTTTTATCACTGCGTGTTTTTTTCAAAACTCCTTATTTACAATGTGTATTCTTTAAAATGTTTACCTTTATTCTGATTTTCTTGGTTCGTCACATTCTTCAAGCATAACAACTCTCCAAGTGTCTGACTTTTGAGGATAAGAAACGCCGTATTAGTTCATTGTGATGCACATATAAATGGAGTGACATTGTGATGCACATATTAATTCTCTAGCAGCATGAAATGGCCCTACAGGTCGATTTCAAAGAAACATACCTCATTTTTTATATTTCTTATCTTGAGAAGAGTTTAATGGTCGTCTTTCTAATGGTTTACTGTGATGCAAGTTTCCTAACGCCCAAGGTATTTTTGGAATCCATCGGAAGGAAATGGATTGCTATCAAAATCTTGGTTTTTACCTTGGATTTATTTTTTAGCGCTTATAGGATCACCTATTCCTACTTGCGTAGACTCATGTGAAGTTTTACGACCAAAAGCCAGAAGAATTGGGAGAGAGTGGTGTTTGGAAAGCAGAATTAATGACTGGGAGTTAATTATAGACATAGTGAGCTAAGAGGTGCAGAATAGGAGATGGTGCTTCACAAAAAAAACACAAAAAGTCGTTAAAATTGACGAAATAAATATAATTAATAATTTTTCATAGGTTTTCTCAATATTTAAAGCCCATTTGATCTCCTAACATTAAATACGTTTGAAAGTATGCGTACATATCTATACTTGTGTGTGCTCGTTAATAGTCCCTTGTCTCTTTTTATATTTAATTCTCCATGTGTTGCACCATCGTATTGGTCCAAATACCTTTCTCAGCTCATTGTTTTCGAATACTACCAACCGTCTCCTTCTTAAAAATGATGAAAGGAAAACACTTTGTGCAATTCCAAACTAGTTTATTTTTGATTATGGTACTGTTAATTATAAATCAATGCGGTGATGAATGTTACCATTGAAATGCCGCTTGAGTCGTCGAAGCCAATCGGGGAAATATATATGTATATATGTCATTATTGGATTATTCCATCGTGTCGCCTTTCTTTCGCCAAGTTAACTTTTTCCCTACATACTTAACTGAAATCCAATTTTGAATTCCTTGCAGCAGAAATAACCTAATTATAGTTTAGTTTATTTAAATTTTTGTGAAGTCAATACAAGAGTTTCGAGTAAGCATCTTGTTTGTAGAATATACGTTTCAACTGGCTAAATGCATGCATTCAATTTTGCCTTTCGATTTGATTTTTGTTTCGTGAGCTGACTATGGTTCCGATGTACTAAAACTCTTCCACATGCAGCAGAAAAATATAAACGGGAGAAAAAATTTGCTCTCACATAAATCTCAAACATAGGTATATGAATATAAATCCGTCATTTCCGTACTTCACGGAGAAGGACCTTATGGAGCGCACAAATCCATTCTCGTGCGGGTGTTTCGATTCCTTCCGCCGAGACCAACTCGGAACTTCCTTTTCTCTCCTCTCAAATAAATGACGCGTATATCCCTCCCACCCCCCACTAGACGTTAAAATCGAGAGATGAAAAACCTAGAAAGGGGAAGCCGTGAGAAGTCGGAAGGGCTGGTGAAGTTAAGGCAAGAGGAATCAAACCATTTGGTCGGGGGAATGGACTTAAAAAGGGTTTCGGGAATAGGAATATTAAAAAAAACCACGCGTGAAAGGGGTGAGGATAAATGGCTCTGAGGGTTAAGGGTTTCGGAACAGGAAGGAAAAAGGCTGCGTTTGGAGAGGGGGGAGTGAGAGAGAGAGAGGAAGGGTTGAGGTCACGTGGATTTTCCGTAAGAAGGATGTTGGAAGTGGGATGGGATTCGTCCGGATGAGTACAAGAAGCGATGCTGCTCTTGAATTCGGTCGAGTATTTTCTATTTTTGAATGCACTCGGAGAGTAAGAGAGAGAGAGAGAGAGATGCCACACCAATTCCACGCCGTCAGAAAGGGGGTTGAAAGGGGTTGCAGGGTGTTTTTTCTTAAAAAAAAGAAAGGGATGGTCGCCACTTCCATTCCGTCCCCATACCTCGCCCACATCCCTTCCTTCCGTCTCCCGTGCCATATTGAGTTCTGTGACGGGATAATTGAGCCTACCACGGGAGGCGGCTGTCTCCTTTTGTTATATTTTAACGGAGAAAGAGAGGAAAAAAGGCAATGGACTCTAATGCTTCCTGCGTGAACGCCCCACCCTTATTTAGCTGTCTGAATTTCCATCTAACTGCGTGAAAATCTGAAAATGAACGTGACTTGGGGGAAACACATACGAAACATTTGTGACGTTGAATGAAAGAAACTAGAATTTATCAAGCGAATAGTTGGTGATAGATTAGATAGTTGGAAGAAAAAGTGATAGATAGATGCTAATTTTCTCTGATTAGGCCACATTTCGAATACGCCGAGAGCATTTGATACTCTACTTATTGTTAGACTGATTTAATTCTCGAAATAAATAAATAGAAAGGAGAACTACACGCTTTGTTAAATACTGCTAAGAGCGTACAGAAAGTGTCACACAGTTGATGGAAGGATTGGTAGACATTACAGATTCGAAGGCTAGACACTTGGCTTAGATTACTTTTAAAAAACTCCCATCGGGTGACTTTCAGTAAGAGACCAAGCATATTATTTTATCCCCGCGTTATACCTCTAGAACTGATAGGAATGGCAAAATAAGTGAGAAAAAACTGCCGAACTGATAGCTATAAAAATTCCTTCTTTCCACACACTATTAGTGATTATAACGAAATCGGCAAAAACACTAACATAAGATACATTGTTAATAAAGAATTTTCCTCTGTCCTTTCCCCTCTATTTCCCCTTTTCCTTATTCTCCCCCTTTTCCATGGCTGGTGTCCTAACACCCTCCGCCACACGCCTCTGTGGCGGCTTGTTTGGTAGTATGTAAATGTAAACTTGGAACTTAATTACACTGCTTTTATTTGGTTAGTGGCATTCTAAAAAGAAAGGTGAACTCTTCAGGTGCTCTATTTAGGAATTATCTGGGAGTCTTGACAAGGACGGCATATTATTGCCTCGGCCACGAAACGTTCAAAAATATTTCCATTAAAAGGTTGAGATCCGTCGAGACTGTAACGTCACGTCAATAAACATCCATGCCGAGTTATTATTGGATAAGACCCACGTTGGATAATTAGTTGGAAATAATTTTAATTATTTAGTCTCTCCAATCACAAAATTTTGTTGACACAGTCTCAAATATTGCTCGTTCAGATTTGACAATATTAATTGATTTTTTATGAGGCTATGATTTATTTACCTCGCTTTTTCCGCATCATGAAACATTGGAAATCAAAATCAAAATTTAGCTGCCAACCATCTGGAGTAATGTGAGGAGTGATTATAAATCGCTGAAACACCTGCAAGTTGAAAATATAGAATGTAAATACTATAACAGTTTAGCAATGCCTATATGTATACATCAATTGCTGTTCGTGCCAGTCCTTTGAGTGCCACTCTTGAACTGAATATAAATTCTTCTTTCATTGAGAAGTATTCAGTTATTTATAACACGGATGTCATGCATGATAACAATGAATGCACTAAGCTTGTTAATTCATAATATTAATTCAAAATAATGACAGTGTAAGAGTAACAATGTACGAGAATGGTCAACGACATTGATCATATTAATTATAAAACTCGTTTGCTTCTGTATTTACTATTAAACCTTCGACGATGCACCCTACCTTAAGGAATGGTTTCAACCTGAATTAGATGCTATATTTGTTACGGTATAAATACGACGATTATAGGAAACAATATTTATCTACATACAGCCCTCCAAGTCACGTCAAGGGTGTGTGGCTCACCTCACGAGTGTTGGTTTTCACTCAGTAAAAACTCAGCAACTATCGGAATGTGAAATTTTACCGACATGCACAACTCCATTTTAGCTACATATCGAAATAATAGGGCTGTAGAAAATATCAATTACAACACCTGAGAGTATAGCCGTGGAGAACCATGTGGAAAGAAAATAAATAAATCCACTAAGTGATGTGAAATTACTGACCGAGGATTGACTGACCGAAAATGATCGACCGTTGAGTATTGACAGACCATTTGCATATATAGGTAGCGGTACCATTTTACAGAGAAACCGAAACGATCATGTTTTCGGCAAATGGCCATTGATTTGGGGAGGGGAGATGGAAGGTGTGGACTTGAACGGAAGTTAAAGGTCACACTCCAGAGCGGACAACAAATGCATACAGAAGGTTTGTGAAAAACAGCAGTCCGTCTAAAAGAGATGGAAACTCGTACCACCAATTTCCGGGTCACAACAGTAGGTTCCCCTTCTGATTCCTGAAAGTACTTTCAATTACTCTTCTTTTTTTCCCAATCCCTGATGAATGCGCGAAAGGATATTCTTTTGTTTCCCGTCGCTAAAAATACGCTCATCGAGGGGACGGGCGTTACCCCGTTCGCATGCATTCAGGTGCATGCGTTTTCTCGCCGGAGTAGGGAATCATGGGAATGCACGGCGAAGGGGAGTTCCCGCCGGAGCCCCGGTATTCCCGATGACTGCTGCATCGCAGAAGGGAGGAAGGGGGACGTCTCTTGATCCCGTATGTCCCCTCTTCTCCCCCTGTTTGCATCCCGCGCTAAAATTTGCTCGTATCGTCCGCTTTTGAGCCGCGATATCTTTAGATCACCTCAAGACCCCCCTCATTCTCTCTTCTCAAGTCTTCGTGCTCAAAATGTCGGATGTACCCCTTCAATCGCCTGTGTCCGTCTGTGACGACCGTGCCACCATTATTCTCCCATAAAACTTTTATGCTTCCGTCGCGATCACGAATTCGATAAGGTGTTAGTTTTTTTTATTCTTTCTCTCTCTTGAACCTTGTGATCTTATCTCCGAATATTCTGAAGAAAGAAATAAAATAAAGTAATGGATGTTCGTAGGGCACTTTGTAAGCCACAGCCATTCATTTTCATTCAGCATGGTGTGCATTTGCTGGTAATTGACTGCACATCTTTCGCATCGACACTCGTTGAGCTGACTATAACCATTTGATTAGCTCCATTTGATGCACACTCACTTTGTGGCTGCTTAAAAGTGTGGTTAAACGTGGATAATGAATGGAAATCTCTTTACAATATCCAATGCACTTTCTCCCCATTTTAATGAGTATCTGGTGCGTTTCGGTCAGGGCGTTTGACCATTTCGGCCATTCATTTTGCAAGTTAAATTAAAGCAAAGATGTCATCGGCTCTTCATGATCAATGAGAAAAATTTTAGAGCCGTGCTCGTATTTATTTTAGAGTGAATAATATTAAAATCCTCTTTTGAGAGTTAGAAATGTTGTTGGGAAGAAGTGCTGGGTAAAAGGTGTCGTTCGGAGAGAAAATTTTTGAAGTTAAGACGTTTCCGCTGTAAAATAGAATTAAGTGATATTTTATTTCTGATATCTTTTTTAGAATTTTGCCTCAATATGGTTGAGTCAGCAGAGAACGTATATCTCACAGCTACTTTCTCTTCAAATCGGAGTAGAAGTTAGTAGGGATTCAAAAAAAAGGGGGGTCATCGGAAATAAATAATTTTGTTTGTCGTATTTAAATTTAATTAAATAACTGATGTTAGATGAGCATTTTTATAGGAAATTATGCGATTATGAGCATAAGGTGGTAGACCCACATTATTTTTAAAAATTTATAAGCAAATTACTAATTTAAATATCTAAAAAGAGGCTCACCAGAAATGGTCGGATCTTTGGCCTTAAAAATGTGTTAATTGAAAAGATAAAAGTCAATTAATCGACTTTTTGAACCTGAATTTTTATTTAAATTCACAATCAAAGCGAATCACAATCGTCTACAATTACTGCATTATACATTTAAGTAATAATGTCATCTTTATGCTGTTGGCTTATATTTATTAATCAAATGTGATATACAATTGCAATCAAAGCGTGCATTTCATAGCAATTGTCTTCATGTGCAGTGAGTGTATCGCTTGAATTGTGAACCTTCTAGTAGTACGATGAAGCCGCCATTATATTTTACTCCAATAGGAACCCCTTTTAAACGCCACATGTATTTTTATGTGGTGTTAACCTAAAAGTGGGCATGCATCTTGGGCCTAACGTGAGGAAATGCCTTGATGTCCTGCATCGGTAAAAAATAAATTCCCTCAGTACAATGAACCCATCCGGTGCATCCGCCTTCTTTCATCAAATAATTAAAATCCTATTGTAGGGCGCATCGCATTCTACTTAGTCCTCCTTTTTCCAGAATATATCTCCTTCAGGTTCTTGGGTAGTGAAAAAGACATTCTTGTGACGAAAACGTCTCTAAAATTAGGACCTTTCTTTCTTCTCAAGTGCCTGGAAATTGAATGGGCTGCGGAGAACGAAATTAGGGACCAAGGTATGCAAGGAATTGAGGAAGTGCAAGCCAGGGGAGTTCCAAGGAAACAAAGCATTCTTATAATCTTCTTCCTTTTAACAGATCATTATATAATGGTGTGGAAAACATTGAAGAAAGAACGTTCAAGGTTTTCTGATATCTCAAATGTTTGTATAGTATTGTCATTATGCTGAATATTCGGTGCACAAAGGTATTCTGTGTTGAAGATAAGAATTAACTATCTCACTTCCTTTACAATGCACAAATTGCTAATGAACAATTAGGCGTTTATGCATTTACCTTAGTAAATCTAAAGAAGTGGAATTCATATCAATGATAATCACGCTGGTGCCCTCCTAAGTGGTTTCTATAATTATTAAATGTTTGGCAATTGTCTCGGTAATAGGGCTTTATTGGATTCTTTGTTGCAAGCAAAACTCAACTATTCTGCTCTCTCAATTCCACCCATTAATTTGAAGTTGTCATGTGGACCTGAGTGTTAATAATGCAAGCCCAATTTTTACCTAGAGTTTCCATATAATACGTAGGTAGTTAAAGATCAGCATGCCTGGAATTGTTTTTGTTGCTGTAAAGTCGCATTTAGTCGCCTCTGTATTTGATATTAAGGCTAATTTGAACTTAAAACATATTTTGCTAGTAATATTTACAAGAGTGAAAACGCGACATTTAGTGAAAACTTTAGCGGAAATTCTTCATTTTATAATGTTTTCCGCAAAACGGTTCTAGCAAAACATGAGTTTTCATTAATCCTATTATTTGACGTGAATCCATACAATCTTGACCAGCCAAAAGTCCACCGTATTACATTATATCAAAATATCATAAAGCATGGTAAAGAAAAAGTGTTACGAAAATATCGGATAAGTAACTTCTATTACCATTTTAAAACTAACAACTGAAAATGTATTTGATGATTAACTTCGAATTATTTGTAATATTCTAGCTATGGGACGGTAAAATTCTCTCTACGGGGAAAAACTAAAATCGCGATCGCTCGGTATCTCTCCGGAGAAATTCCTCGAAATTTGTTTATATTGTTAACTATATGATATCTATATCTAATGTGACACTAGATGTGGAAGGCTATTTTCCACTCGGATATCGTAATAATTTTAGGAAAAGTCCCCTCTTCCGTTAAAATGTGACTTGACACATGTTACTGCCATGCTAGAAGTTTCAAAACTGCCGAGATCCTTCTCTCCCCAGCTTTCCTTACTTATGTGAACCCCGTGTGTCTCTCCATTCTCTCTGTTGCTGCTTCTCCCCCACTTCCATTTCCCCCCTCTAATCTTCCACTTCCTCTTCCAGTCTCCCCCCGCCACCCCTCCACCCACCCCCCGGATCCTCCCCTCTTCTTACTCCAATCACCACTCGTACCCTCTTTTCCCTTCGGTGACATCCCCCTTTTTTTTCGAAGCTCACCCTCTCTCTTACTCCCAGTTGTCTCCCTATTTTCTCTCCACCCTTTCCACACCCCCCTCACCCTTGTGCACGCAAATCCAACTCCACTCAACCCCCCACCCCCTAACACACGAAAAAATTTCACCTCCTCTCCACTCTTAGGTTTTTTTTACGTTTACCATTAACCCCTCCTCAACTTAAAAAAGAATGAATGCTCTTCTCAGTCGTCGGTCTCCTGTCCTTGTCTCCTCTCCTGTTCTCGGCTTCCCCCTTTTTATTTTCCCTCATTCCCGCACCGAATGTTTTATTATTTACTTATCCGCTTTAACGGCAAAGCGGACTCGTTCCAACTCGCCCCTTTCCCTTTTAATCCTCCGACAAACAAGGAATTGTCGCGGGAGTTATTTTTCTTGCTTCAAACCAAAGCCAACCAAGTTGGCCGCACCGTCACCGCCGCCGACACTCGTGGTGCTGGTTGCCATCAATTTCACATCTCGCTCTCTTGTAATTTTTGTTTTCGTTGGAAAAAAGATGCCTCTTTGGGAAAAGCAGCAAAAATGGAAGAAAAATTAATTCCTTTCCCTTCTGGCTGGTGAAATTCTCATATCCAAGAGATAATTGAATTTCCAGGCGGTGTAGCTTTGTTCAATTGGCTCATAATGAGAAAAAATTACTTGGTAATTTTCCGCACTGCTGTGTGGTGCGTGTAATTACCAGGTTTTTTCAATTTTAGTTGGTTATCCATAGTGAAATGAGAGTCTTGAAGCTTGTTTAACATAATTTTATCGGCAACTTCCAGAATTATTTGAGCCTTATTGAGTTTGAGGTGAATGTGATATTTCAATATCTCTATTTAAAATTATACAGTTATTGCACTACCTACTTGTTTTTTTAAGGCTTGAGCAATAGAGAAGTTTGTGACAGTATACTGGTGACATGTTCCTATTCACGTTGTTTTGTTCCTTTAATGCTCCTGAAAGAGACATTTCTATTTACTCAACGTTGTCGAATAGAATTGTTAATTGTGTAAATAATAGTCACTCGGTAATACGAGTTTACGGTCTAGCTGTGGTACTTCGTGAAATACATAATTTATTTACAAGCGCATGAAATTTCAGAAAACTCCTAATACTTGCACGGCTGTTTATATTATATTGGTTGTAAATTTCTCTTGATATTCTTTTGAAAAGTTTGAAGTAAATAGATTCTTATATAAATAATGGAGAGTGGAGTCAGCTACAGTTATTAGAATATTTACGAAAAGAGCGTTTTCTTATTTCCAGCTAAGTTGGCTTTGGTTTAGTCATAATTAATCATGGGAGGAAATAAATAATCCTGCTGTAGAAGACAAATAATGATCTTGAGCTCATATTTCGGTATGATCATTTTTAGTTTACAACGTAGCGAGCTAATATTCCTATCCACTGAGATCGATGTATTTTTTTCAATTACATGTATCTTTGGAAGCCTGCGATGAAATTTTCTTTCTGTAAAGAATTCTCAGTTGTGGAAAAAGGACAGAGATTTCCTCCACGAATCTAACTAACTTTGCCTTTATAAATGCATAAAAAATGCTAAGTTATCCTAAATTGCTCCATTGTTGTCCAACTGTTTTGCTTCATGGTCAAATATGCTGCTTTTATGACCAAATTGCGGAAATTCCGGGGTGTTTCCAAGACGTCATAAAAATGTCGATTTATCTGTTGAATGATCTTACGTGAATAGTATATCGTGTATCAAGCCTCACCGATTTTTCAGTTTATGACTGTTTAAGGCAAATGCTTATGATAAGTAATTATTTTAATAGGGGTTGAAAATTTTTATCTTTACGGTTATGACGACGAAAATTAACTCTCCCTTAGCAATTAAATTGCAAATCAAGAATGCACAGTTATCGTCTCCGTTTAGTAATATTTACCCAACAAGTCACGACAAAGAAAACCACTCCATGGGATTCTTAATGAAGCTTTATTCGTTTGTTGGAAATGTAGGTAATGCTAATACCCCCAATAGATGTCATTCATCACCATTTTTTTTTTAAGTTTTTCATTTTTATTTCATTTCAGAAAAGGAGACTTTATCAAGAGTGGGGAAACTTCGGAGCGGTAAAAATTATTTTAAAAATCATATCAAAGAGAGCGGCTGAGCAAGAGAAGGAAAGGGATAAATAACGCCGGAAAAGCAGAATTAGCATACTCGTACATGTAAAGGGTAGAAAAGAGGGATTTCTTGAAGAGATGGGTTGAGGGTGGGGGAGTAAATCGTTTGTGAGGGAGGTGGGAGAGTTAGGGTGGGGGGAGCCAAGCGTGAAAAGAGCAACCGGTTGAGTACGTGAGCCATTGGGGGAATGGGGGGAGAGGTGGAGTTGCGAGGAAGGGGACTTTGTGGGGAAGTATGCGCGATGCTCAAAGATCTTTTTTCTTAAGGCCTTAAAGGAATTGAAAATGGAAGTTTTTGTCGCGTGGGAGGGTCAAAAGGAAAGAGGATAAATGGTGAGGCGGGAAAAGACGAGTAAGGAGGTCGGGCTTGGGGAGCCGGCGCTGCCAACTTAGGGATTGATAACACTGAAAAAAAGAAATTTTGTTTTGTGATGGGATGCTACTGGAAACGTCGTAGATGGACAGAAAATTCTCACTGTTTATATCCGGTGGCGTCAAAACTTTGCGGATATTTTCTTTTTATGGGGGACCTGTGGTGTGCAGAAGCTTTTCTCTAACTGCTTTCTGTTTTTCTTCAAAAGTTGTATGAGCCTGGCTCTAGTGCTTGTCCATAAGGTTTAATTACTTTAGGCTAATTTTTTATTTATTTTACTCCATTCCAAATTTTAAAAAAGTCAAATATTTTACTCATACCGTTCTTGCTCTCAACGGCAAAATTAATGAGAGATTGTATTTTATAGGTTACATTTAGCGTTGGATTACCAATATTTTCACTCCATCAGTTTAGCTATTATAATTGAATGATGTTGTGCATAGGAGCTATTATCATTATTCTGAATAATAAAGTATCCATTAGCGACTAAAATTAAGTCTCAAAACGACGATTTTAAATATATATGTACTTGCTAAAAATGCTTTTGTGTATTTTTTTCTCCTCTGTTTCTGATTTTTTATCTTGGTTAGTTATTGTTAATATTGTGTAAATGCATATCGTTAATATTCATTTGATCGGAAGCTAAAATACTGGTGAGGCTCCATAACTACCATGCTGTGCAGAAACTGCTTCTCATTTTGACCTAGGTTTTTGCCATTTTTGTTACATATACGTTGTGAAATATCTTGAAAGAGATAATGAAGTACATTTGAGGTGCTGGGGTAACAATTTATGATTATGAATGAATGCAAATTATTCTTAAGAGCAAACAGCATTCTTTATTGTTCAGCATCTTAATCCACTAAGTGAACTCTTCCTGCGGCGTATTGCTCCCAGACGCGGTTCTTGAGGCTTGCACTTAATAGCGAGAATAGTATTGGCGGTGGAAATAATTTTTAACTTATCCTCTAATTCAAATTCCAATTCAGATCCCGCCGGAGATACTCCAATGTCATGGTTTATTAAAAGTTCATTGTTGGATTTTTAATTAATTTCCATTGTAAAAGACCTTTGGGGATGTTTTTGGATTAAATGACCTTTAAAATTGACGGGCAAAAAATATTCTCGTTTTGGCGTATCATTTTATTTCTTACATAATTATTCCTTAAAATTATTTAATATATATAATGTCATTGTATCAATCTATCTATAATTACCTACAGTTAAACTAATACATTTTCTATTTCAACTGGGCTATATTGGGAAAACTAACGAAGAATAATCGCGCTTCGCTATCCTCTGAACAATTAAAGAATTGGCTGAGACGGTAGTATTTTGAAAATCCGTATTAACACGCGTGGTATCTTATTATACTTTGCAATTATGAATTTAGAATTAAGTTTTTTCTAATGTACATACTTCTCTGATCATTTACTTTACTTCAGTCTTTCGTTTAACACTGGTTTTCTTTTACGATTTTAATCCCTCAAAATATCTCTTCTATTAGGTCTTCCATTCAATTTTGTGTATTGTATAATGTCGTTAGTTTAGCTCTTATTTTCGTGGTTCCGCTTGAATTTCATGTTATAATCTTGTCACACCTGTTTGTTTATCATGAAATCCTTTTTCTTATCTCGTTACCCTTTGCCGCGCTCAATCTAATTTGTAAGCCAAGCTTACTTCACATCGCGTGGCAACCATCACATCTCGAGTCGGATAAGGCTAGTTTACGACGAACATCAAGGAGAGCCTCAACTCCTAGTAACATACCTTACACATGTATTTGTTGGTGTTTATGATCGTGGAATGGCATCAACTGTGAACTTCAACTGTCAGCTCGTAAGTTTATCTGGTCTCATCTCTTGCATTTTACCTAAGTGGTTGATGCTGCAAGAGGATGCACACTTAGTGCCTAGATTATCGTTCGTCATTTGTCAACCCGGCTTGTGGTCATCTGAGAGGGTAGGTTCATGATTTAGTTACTATGCTTCGAGTTATTGCTTATTTTCTTGAGACTATCGATGTGCACGGTGACATTTCTTTGGGGAGTGGATATCCGTAAACGTGTCAGGCTTCTCTCATTTAGCAGTTACAGAAAATACTCTCTTTGAAGGGAGGAGGAAGTAATGGAGTACTAAACCAAGTATATCCTGGTCCAATAGGTATCAGTTTATATGAATTGTTTTGTCGTCTATAAGAGGGAAATTAGTACATATTTTTGCGACGGCATCTTTGACCTCCCAAACAATACGTTAATGTTTCTTTTTTCCTGTTGTTTTTTAAGTGGAAGGCAACATAGAGTGCGAGTTAATTCCATTGAAAGATATACCTACTGTATATCATATGTATAACTTAAACAGTAAATTAGACTATCATTTGTAGACGTCGTTATTTGCTTTTACCAAAGTTGACTTTTATTGCTATAGTTGTCATCTTAGTAGGATCTTAGGGACCTTTGAGGACTACTGCCGTAACTCCTTAAGTGATTTGGTCGAAGCTCTGATAAGGCACGAATCAGTGAACCGTTGCTAAGAATCAGCGAAAGCACTCGTTAAAAGTAGAAAAACATTCTAGGAGACGGCTCAATGTGAACTGCCTGCATCGCAAGATTCTGATTTACGATCGACGTAGCAAGTCGACACAATTCATTAACTAGTCTTCTGAAGTCTCATTGCCGGTGTAGTCGCGTGTACCATAGCCGATTTACTGATATGTAACTCAGAAATTTATCAAAGAAACAATGAGGCGATAGTCAGCGAAAATGCGCAGTTATTGCCGAAAGACGGGCCGGAGAAAATTAGCGGAAATGCACAATAATGCACAAAGCACATTGCAGTCGACGGCATATTGTAAACCTACCACATCGCAAGATTCTTGGTCCAAACGAACGACCAAGCAAACCGACGCAACTCATTTACAAATCTCCTTGAGTCAGGACATCGGGTGAAACGTGCGTGCATCGTAGCCAATTCATCGATGTATATCGCTCGGATCTTTCGGAAAGGAATAGTGCGTGCGAGATGGGACAGGAGCACTAAACTCCCATCTCCTCCCACCTCTCCCTATATTTCTACCCTGATCCGCCTTCCCATTTTGAGTACTCCACTTCCCCCCTCACCTCTCCTACCTCACCATCCCCTTCGCCGCTACCTCTTCCCCTCTCCTCTATCTTCGACGGAGTCTCTACCAAAAAGTCCCCGACCTTCCACCAACGCACACTGCGCGCGATGGGTGAAATATTAAGGAATGCGGACCGGCTGCCTGGCATATCTTACACGGCTCTTTCAGCCCTCGTCCTTTCCCTACCAATCTCTCCCTTCTCACTCACATACATACGAGAGTCCACATGAAACCATCCAGTCTTCCCCCTTTTCCTTAATAACCCACACTTCCAACTCCCACCCTTGGCAGCCGGTGTTCCATCACACGGGTACGCCCTCCCTAATGGAATATTTCGGCGCAGGAGAGGAAGTCTGTATTGGTGTGTGTAGGAGGAAGGAGAGATAGTGGTAGCATAGGGAATATGTGGGGGTGGTGGAAGAAGACAAAACGAAGAGCAAGGAACGCTTGAGTGGAAGTGGAAAAGGGGTAGGATCGGACGAAATCATGTTTTCTCTTTTTTTTTTGGGAAGGGTTGAAAATGAAAAATATACAAAAAATGTTACGGGGGGAGTCTAAAGAAACGCCGAAAACGAGTCTCTTGGAGGATATTGGGATGGAATGCGGGACTTGTACAACGGTGGCAATATTGTATCGCTTAAAATTATCTGCGTTAACGTGTGGGAACCATGCACCCAGCGGGTGGAGTGGTACTGGATCCGCACACACGTTATTTTTTAAATTCTTCCTCGCACATAGTAACCGTAATAAATTACAGAAACTTGTTAATGTGCTTGAGAGTATGTGTACTGTTCAGCGGATTGGGAGGCTTTTGAGTGTGATATTCGGGTTCTGCTTGGAGGACCACCTCGTCTGCTTTTAATCAGTAGATACCCACGATGAATGTTTTCCTTGGCACCTTACGATGTTTCAAGGAGCTGCGGCTCGCCTGGAATACCTAGAATTGTTACCTTGTCAACAGACGATGTTAAATATGGTTTTAACTTTACCAATGTTTACGAAAAAATAAGCCACCTCGAGTATCTAAGATTACGGATTTTCAGGCATAATAATTAAAAGAAAATATTTTCATTGGATCCTGAATGCTTTCAGCACCCGGTGATATATAGAATCGTTTAAAAATCTCTTCTCACTTCCCTTTCCTGAAAAATAAATTTTACTTATAAACTCACCGATATTAAAGGATATATTTTGTGTCAGAGTAAATTTTTAAACAAACTGAATTAGTAATCTCTTAAAGCCTAACCCAAAATAATGGGAAGCGGAAAGTTTTTCCTAGGTTTCCTAGTTGTGTCCTACTGAAAGCTAAGAATTACAATCCATCTATGTACTTTCCTATCTGTAGCTTAAGAACAGCGAGGCCAGGGTGCGAATTTATTTTGTGACGTTTTGTTATTTCATCACGAATTTATTTTATTTCAACTGAGCGTTTCTCGAAATATAAAATAAATTATTCATTAAGCAAAGCGAAAAGAGTTTTCCGCAAGGCTCTTTTAGCTGACTGAGACCGGTGTCAATAGTTGGATGTACTTTTATAAGCTTTATGTTTAGGTATTACCCAAATAAATCCCAGGAAAATCATCAAGTACTGCTGAAAAAGGAATTTTTTGAGGAAACTTGTTGCCATTTTCAGCAACGGAGCTCCCATAATAAGCCAGCTAACCTACGTTTCCCTTCCCTTCATGTCCCTTCCTTTCCCTTCCCTTCAGTCCCTTCTATTCATGACACTTCAACGTCGCGGATTTACTCATTTCATGGCTGTTATAAAAACAATTAAATAAATCCTATCTTAAAAAGTGATTGAAGGGTCTATTTTTCATAAGAATTTGTATCCATTTCTATCTTAAAGTTTATTACCAATGCAGTGCATTTTGCTGTGATTTGGAATTTACTAAAATAAAATAGGATCACCCTATCGCACAATGCGATAGTTTTACACGTAATGCCTTAGAACCTCTCTTAGTAATCGTGACTCAGTTGATGTTTCAGTTGTTGGAATGAATGTTGGAAAAAACAAAAAAAAAGAAAGCTAGCTAAAAATATAATTATCCAAATATCGCTTTGATCGGTCAGGGTGGAATTAAAGAAGTACGGCGATTGAAGTTCAATCATGAGGATTGATGATCGAGTTTATTTCACTGTGCACGGTTTAGCTATGAAAAACCTGCTACTCAGAAAGATCTGGTTCTCATAAAGCTTGTGTTGGAAGTACTCGGAGAATAAAGGACCTTATTCGCCAAATACTGTTCTACAACGCTGCCGGAATACCTGGAAAATAATATATCATAAAAGGAGCTTGCTGAGGAAGCAAACTTAAAAGTGATTGTAGAAGCGCGTAGCCAAAGGAAGAGAGAATTTGCATCTACAAACTTCCCTGCCTCCACAGAGTAGTGTGGCAGGAGGTATTCGGACACAAGCCTCAAAAAGGAAGGATAGAGAAAAAAATCAATTGGAAAATGGAAATGACGAAAGCGAACTGCATGCTTACGGAGTATCTGAGTGTCGCTCTCAGTTTTTGTTATAGGTAGTAGTCACTCTTGGTGGGTGGAAAGAAGGAATATTTGTAGCTCTCAATTCGGCCTTGTTGCTACTAATGTAAGGTAGGTCGTTGCGCATCTATTGTGTCGGACGCCGTGACGTAATTTGGATTACATCAAGCGCTAGTTAGCTATGGAGTGCATTGTGTCTTTGATACTTGTGTGGTATTTGGATACAACAGCAATGGGAGGATTGAGGGAAGAGAATTGTTTAGATATCCCAGTGATACATCTATATAGGCGAAGCGGGTCCAGGTTTTCCGGAGACAAGACAGCTTTAATGTTGAAAATGGCAAGAGTTTCTATTTTCATTGGTAAATAAATTGTTGTTATGGTATTTTCCGCTGTGAACAAAAGGGTATTCTCAAACTACATATTTACTAATTATAACCGATCAAATATGTTCTATATCAGCATTTATGGATGCAAATATCCACAGGACTCCATTCTATCGTTGCTAAAAACAAAATTTTCGGAGCTTTCATCCATTATTCCGAAGATAATTCTCAAGTCGTCAGCTACTCGTGCCAACTGGATGACGTCATGCGCAGAACGGGCTAATTTTGGCCGCGAGGACGTCCTACCTTTTATTAGTAGTTCCATGGGTTCGACTTTTAAAATAGTTCATTTCACGCATTAAATATTTTTGTGCAGGGTCAAAAATGCCAGCGCTATGGACTCGAAAGTCCAACAAGATCGGAGAAACTCTCTCTTTCACTTGTTCATCCGAGTACCTAACTAATATTAGCTTGACAATTCCTAGTCTTTTCAAAACACAGCTCTTAATGTTTCGTTTGTGGTTCCCTCACGCTAGATCTAGGCCGTCGATTGGCTCTTTGTTTTCAAACAAATTGTCACTTATAACTGTTCGCAAATATCTCGAAATGTAGTCTGATAAGTGGCTGATATTTTGTTAACAATATAAAGAGGAGATGTTTTTATTTTATAGGAGACTAAATGCATTGAATTTGATGTGAAGTGATATATCGCTCAAACTACCTTAAAAAATAACTGCAGTTTGAATTTTTGCATGCTGTAAGGAGAGTAGAGAATGAAGCGATATGGGTGATTCGAGGAAAATGAAGCATTGCTAAATGGCTTTAGGAGTGCGTCCCTCTTCCCAGACAAATTTTCCGGCAATTTTTCCTTCAGACCTTAGTTTTATAATCTTTATCTGAATTTTTTTTTATTTTTGCCTCTTTTGTCTTTTGCCCCAACTACTACGTCTCTAACCCCCTCCTTCATATGTTCGGCTGAGTATAAGTAAGAACTCGCTGTGGGTAAAAATGCAAACCGTCTTACGAATGACGCAAAAACGCTAAAACTTGAGTGGCTAGTGTTGAACATACAAAGTTCATTCTGTTTAGCATTTGATGTGTAAGCTTTACTGTTATTGGCTTTAATTCCTTAGAAATATGGACTGGTAGTATTCATAATTCATAGTTTCTGCATTTCTAAAGTTTTATATTTTATTTGCACGACGCTTTTTGCCGATTTACGGCATCATCAGGTACAAATTTAGAGTACCTATGTTTGTTTATTTTCCGTTGATTGGTGTAGTTAAGGGGGAAAATACTAAGGGAAGGGGAAGGTTGCGAAAGGCAGGGGACAGTGAAACAAAGGCTGGTACTGCGTGATATGTTATGGTTCGTCAAGGTTACTATTTCGGTAAGCAGTGGGAAGAGATGTGGGAATTTATTATTCGTTGTTCAAGTGTGTGGAGTGCATGATATTAATGTTGATTTGCTCGAGAGAGCCAATTTTTAAGTATTCGGGGAAGGACATGGAAACAATTCGGGGGAAAATTCGCTTGTATGACTGTTCTCAAGTAGATTCTTTCTTTAAAGTATTTTATGAAAGTAAGTATTTTATGAGAGTAAGAATTTTATGAAAGAAAAGTATTTCATGTTAATCATGAATAAAAAAGGAATGTAGTTTGTTGTGAGTAGCCTTGTCGAATACTTTCTTGAAATCCAAGAATATTGCAAGAATCGGAATACGTTGAGGGAGGGGATGAAGTGATGTGATGGGAAGGAAGCATTTTGAGGGGGGGGGAAGAAGAGATGGTGAAGGGGTGGAAGGGGAAGAAAAACCCCTGTGAGCGTCGGAATGGGGAAACTTGATGGTGGGGGAGGAGGAGTTGAGTCGAGGCCACAAAGTGGAGGCGAGGGCAGGACATTTTTTTCTCACTCCCTCTCGGGCTGTCGCGTGGGAAAAGTGGCGGGTGTGTATGGTGAATGCGACTGTTTCCCCCGAGAGTGTAGAGGGCACGGTCACGGGGGCGGGCGGCCGGGGGGAGGCACACTCTTGGGTGGGAGGGGCGACGCTGGGGACGGTTGGGGCAGGGCGAGACGGTGAATAAGTGCGGCAGACTCGGTTCGGAGAGAGTGGGGAGGGGGGATGTATCGGAGGGATGGAAATGAAAATGGATCGCTCTAGTGATTCATCGGAACTTTTGGGGACGGTTGACGGCGGTGGGGGAGAGACTTGGAGGGAATGAAACACATTCCACCGATTTTTTTTGGTAACAATTAGCTTTTTTCCCCAAAACTCCCATCGTGTTGTGTGTGTGCGACCAAAAGAAAGGGGAATGACCTCTTTTGGAATTAAAACTCCGCGATAGAAAGACATTTTTCTCGGTCAGGGGAGGTTAACAATGGAATTGAAAGGTTGGCTTAGTGATCACAATTGAAAGTATTTTAAGGGAAACCACGAACAGGCTTTGAAAAATATAATGTAACACTACCTAAATGACTTTAGTAAATATCGCATGAAGAAGAATAATTTAGGCGTTTATGGGTGAGTGAAATCAGAGGCTGGCTAGCAAACGTGAATTGAAGTCAATCGGAATTTCCATATTTTATTAATGTACTTTAACTCATATTGTATCTATTCTATTAAAAATTAATACTAGTTAATTAAGGTAGGATAAGATGAGGATAATATTTCTTCATTTTATTTTCCTCAGCGTCATTTGAATACTTTACGGCCATTGCGTGTAGAGTAATTCTGTAACTACTCGCTAATTGTTTCGAAACTTAGGCTGGTATTGTACTTATATTTTATTACCTTGATTTCCGTAAATAAGGCATCGTACATGTTTTACACAACAAGGAAAAGGTTATCTATACTTTTTAATAAATGTTTTTTAATGCCCCATTCCGTCTCAAGTCTATTTAATTAAAAAAGTGTACTGAGGAAACATTATCTTTGAAAGGTAAAATTCTGTTGACGTTAACGAATGTAAGAATTTTTTTTTCTAAGAAGAAAATGCATTTGAAGGAGAAAAAAAAGCTTTCATTCACGACATGTCCGCTTTGAATGATCATCCATCAACAATAATAGTACGATTTGTACTCAAATTACGTAAGGTCTCTTTAACTGGGTCGATTTATTATGGCCTGTTTCCTAAATATTGAAATTAACATATGGCTAAACTACAGCGAATCCGTTTTCTCTACTTGTTTGAGTAGGAAAAGAGACGCAACATTTTGAATTTTCTGATGATACTGTACTTGCAAACTCACAAATCCATTACTGGGTCTTTCGGGAGATACTACCTTTAAAATGTCTTTACAATGATTGTATTCCCGGAAAACTAGCTGTTTTCCTCATATGGTGCACGCTGCCCTATCCTCGACTACAATCTATGCATCCGCCTTATCTATGATTCCTAAATTATCTCTTTTTATAGGCATTTCTAATAACACTACTCTCTAAATTTCTTCGACCATTTGTACCCTAGACTTACTAGATCTAACTGCAATTTACGCTACGCCCCGTTGTTTCACTCTTACCGATGTACACGTGATCAGAGTAGCACATTGAACTCCTTAATGGTTTTTACTTATCTTTAGCTTATGAAACTACTCATTAGGTTCCTCATCCTCTTTCTTCATTTATTTCAGGTGTCCTTTTAGTTCTTGTATATTAAAATCGATCAATATTTGATTTCATAGGTTTTATAATGACAAATATTTATCTTTAAAAATTCCTGATGTTAGACCCCAATACGCCGAGGCTTAGCTATAAATTAAATGAATTAAGATCCATAGTATAAATATCAAATGAAATCTGGCACAAGAATTGAGTTGATTGAACTAATTAAAAGATCATTCTTAAACATTTTGACTTGAATGTTTACAGATTAACCCCTAATTCTATTCAGATCTTCAGTACTACGCCTGCAACTTGTGGGACATAGTCATTGAGGGCAGCTAATTGAAAATCCTAAGTATTATTAACAGAAAGTCACTTTGAGCTCTTCATAGAGTCCGCCGAACATAGAATTCATAGTTTTATTAAGTCATAATTTTTTTTTCCATTGGTGAAAAGGAGTAGACGTCTGTCGTAATTTTATTTTCAGTGAAAAATTTATCCTTCAATTAGCATTCGTTTGAAGAACAAATTCCTTTCTCAGTTCCTTCCAATTCCTTCGATAAAAGATGACGGAAAAAAATCAATGAAAACAAATTATTCCTTTTATTAAACACTTTTGAAATTGTAGCATGGTGCTTTTATTTTGTAAATGCTTTGATTTTAATATTGGAATCTTAGACTGTTACCGGTTTGTACGACGTGCGACTTAAGGTGCGAGGTCTAAGTTGCTGGCACACCCAGAAATTTCAATTCCTTTACTTTTCAAAATTTGTCATGCATTTCCATGTTAGTGAATTAAAAATAGCAGAACCCTTACGATTTTTATTTTTAATAACTTGCTCATAATTTTTAAATTGTTTGAAAATTGGCGTCGTGGCGATGCTCGAATTGAATTTACAATAAATCCCATACCTTAGCTGGTAATAGCGATGACGCACATGTATGTGCAAAAGTCTGGGTGGAAAAATGTATTCACTCGGTGGATCCGGGTTGAAATGCCAGTCAAGGTGATATTTTAAGGCGATCATTTTAAGGATATTATTTTATTCCGTGTAACGAATCTTTCTCAGAACGGGAAATATTTTTTCTGTGTTGTTCATCATTAATTTTGGGCCTTAAGCGACTTAAGAAATTGTCCCATAATGAATGAATAGTGTTAAATAAATATTCCTTATTTACCCACTCATATGCCTCTGGAAGCGCTATGGAAGCTCACGGTATAAAGTAAAAATTTGTAGATGATTGCGTTGAAATTTTGATCCTTCAACACATAAATGACATTTTATGTTAGATACTCATCAATGAAACCTCCGTTTTAAATATAAAAACAATCAGGAGAACCAGAAACGTGCTGCAAAGCATCCAATCCCTGGGTCAGGATTCCGAACTGTTATATCTATTTCTTTGCTCAAAAATCTCACCTCGCTCACGACAAGAAGACCCTATTGTCGGAACAAGGGAAGAAGGAATTGAGTCTGGAGTTGAGAGAGGGAAGAATATGGCTCTGGGATGTGTGTGGTGGGGGGAGAAGATTTGGGGAGTTGAAGGAAGCGACGCATGAGGAGGAGAGAGCTATGAGTAAGTAAGAGCGGAAAGTCGGGAAAAGATTAGTAAAAAAATGCGAGTTTGTGCCCAGCCTGAAGGAAAGGGATAACGGGGGGTGGGGTTCCCAAAGTGGGATAAAAATAAATGGGAGAGGAAACGGAGGAAGCGTTGCGTTCACTCAGGAAGAGGGAGGGGGGGGGAGAGAAGGGTAAAAAGTGTGAAACATGGTCTCCTGAATCTCCCTTAAACCCTTAACCACGCTCCGCGCATACTCTCCCAGCGTGAGGCACCATGCTGCGAGTCTGTCACGTCGCGCCATGTTCGACGAGACGCCAGTGGTGGGGAATCCTTGAGTTTCGTCACAAAATATCCGACTTTTCCCAAGCGAGCACTAAGCTTCGGAATGCTTAAGCACGAACAAACGAAGCGTTTGAAACGAAGAACACGTTTACGGTATTCTCAGTTTTCAAAGGGAAACATTGTGAGACTTTAATGCTCTACCTGGAGTTGTGTTAAGGCTTGGCACTGAGAGACGGATGTTATTCGATAGGCATCATCTTGTAGAGGTTACAAAGGACACATGATGTCTTCAAATTGAGAAATATAAGTTTTAATCTTTCCTTATCTGGCATCTTGGTGTGCCATGGATAATTTTTTCTCGTATGAGTTACTAACTCTTGACGTAAACATTGATGCAATAAGGTGTGTGTTTACCAGAGATGCCTTTCTTAACGGAATCCTTGTATTTACTAAAAGTAATTTTAGTTTTAAACATACCATGTTCTTAGAGAAAATGTCCAATCGTTTATTTGATGAAACATTTACCATGATGACGAAAATAATTTCGGAAAAATTCAGGGGGCAACAAAAATTGCCATTGCTTCATATATTTTGCCTCCAAATTTATCTTTCAGTTTTAAGGCGGTTTTGCTACATAGATATATGGTCCATGAAAATTAGGGATTGCATATACACAGTTTCTGCGGTTTTCTTACTACAGTGAATTAAAGTCTATCACGAGTTACATTTTTTACTGATGTAAACGTATGGATAAACTACTTTCCAAATGATCCTGAAGTTAAAACTTTTAAATTTATAAAAATTAGGTATGTATGGTATGATATGCTGGCGCAAATGCTGCATTTAATATAATTGTATAAAGGTAATTGTTACGCTTGCTATGTGTGAGCAATTATATGTGAGAATATTCTCAGGATCTTAGAAGTTCTTAGATTATAATGAAACGTTTTCAGTCAGGAATAGTTTTTATATTCTTTAGCGTAGAAAATGAATATCTGGTGGGTATATCTGGTTTTGTTTAATTTCCTTCTTCGCTTGGACATAATTTATTGATGCCTTTCTCTTTTATGGGTGATGAAACTGTTACATTTTTAGTTTCTGAATAAAATTGCTGATCTTATCACCAAAGGAATAAAAAAAAATGATTGCTTTAAAATCAATTTTTTTGTAAAATTTTATCAAATTAACCCAAGTTTATTTTGACTCAGTTAAATCATATATGAATAATATATATTAAAAAAAAATTATTATGTTTCACTGATAATCCCATACTTCAAATCTTACTGCATTTTATTATATTTAAAAACATTATTTCTAAAATATGCTCTGCTCTTGCTATATGTAAGCCGTGGCTTGAGGAAGATGCTGGCCCTTCATTTGTAATGGAACGGTTCTCACCGACCCGTTGATGTGTGTGCGTCGCTTTTTAAATTTGATTCGGTGGGACATGTGGCTGTCGGAGAACAACGCTAGAATTGTCTCTTCGTTTTCCCAGGGAAGAGGGATATTGCAGTGGTCGGGCAGGATATATGGGGTGAGGCTGAGTCCGGAGAAGAGGAAGCCCTTGAGATGAAAGTGTCCGGGTAGGGGGATGAATGGGAGACGAGTTTCATGCCCAGAATCCATTTTCAAAGCCTTTCGTGTTAATGCGACCATGGGAAACAGGAAGTTGGTACCAAGGCTCTGACAATCATATAACTCCAATGGTTAAACCTTTCACCCAGAACACTCTATCAGTCCGGAGCTCACTGTCAGTGGCAACAGCGTGACATTCACCTGATCTTTAATTGAATGTCTGGCAGATTTAATTAGGAAATTACCAATTTAATTCTCAGGGGAAACTTAAAAAGGTTTTTTATAATCAATTCTGCATCTGAAAAATTATGGCACCGGCTTCCAGTGCGATAATGCCGTCCAGTCCTTTTCTTGGCATTTTCGCAGTGAACTTGCTCGGCTAACTTCCTCGTTTACTTATGGTTACCATGGTGATGTCTCGTCTAGTCCCAGGTGTATTTGAAATAGGCGCTGATAAACGTTTTATAACAAAAAGAAAAATAAATGCATTTTTTCACAAGAAATAAAAGATTTATTACTAAAGCGCAAATTATTTTTATTTTTCACCCAGAATTATTTTTTCATTTGCGCCTGAAACAATTGGCACTAGTAGTAATCCATACGAGATATCGCTATTCCGTATTACCCTTGGTAGATAGTACCTTACGCTTATGGAGGGATCTCGGGAGGAAGAAGGAAACGATGAGATAGCAAGAAAAGAATAATTTGAAGCAAAATATGGTTTGGACTTAAATACGAGAAGCTGAAGACGATGAATGTATTGTTGACGTGAAGTTTTACTTGTTTTAGGCACTTTTTATTACAAAATTCCATGAAATACGTCATTTTATAAAGAAGCAAAATTTGCTACAGAAGGTGGTATATACCAAGCAGGACCACACGCAGGTAGTTCACAAAATAATCGGTAGAAACATTGGGAGCTTTCCATTCAAGGCGTTGAAGTTAGCGCACATTGGAACACATCAGCGGACTTCAGCGCGCACGAACGACGTTGAATGGAACGATGTGCCTTGGCGAAGTGTTAAGTAACCTGCCGGTAGGTAGCACTCTTTGGGTGAACAACAGTCACGGCCGAATTTTTTGTGCAAAATTATCGAATTCGTTATAAATAAGTGTTTAAAAATGTAAGCTTTTAGCGCAGAGTAATTCAAAACTGTACTGTATACATGCTTGACGCCTTCACTGAAAATCAGCACAAGAACAACTATCGCGGATAAGATTATCGACGTTTTTTTGTTGTTTAGCGCACATCAAATCTGCTCTCGATATGATTTGAGGTGCGCTGCCTAGTGCGTAGTGTCTGTAACGAATGAAAAACAAGTGCGCTATTGTGTTGCGAAGTGATTAGCGAACTGGAGCGAATGAAAACTTCGTCATTACCAACATATGAATGGATAAAAGTACCAAAAGTGTAATTTTCAAGAAGAATATCCTTTGTTCTTTTATTATTATTATTCCATTACTGTACGTTATAGACTTTTGGTTGGTTGGTTATTAGGGGAAGTAATCTATAGCTAATGTTTTTGAGCCACTTTAGATAGGTGGGTGAATTGATAAAGTATCTACATCTACAAAATACCCTACAAGCCACCTCAGGGGTGTGTGGCAGGGGGTAATTATTCAACAAAATGCATTACACTATACCCTAAATTTAGTGTAACTACGTCTAATTATGCATTAGCATAAATCACTAATGCTTTTCACGAGGCGAAGCCTCACAAGCATGCACTACACTACAGATATTATCACAATGGAGAGGAACCGTTAATATATATGTATTTTGCAACTACACAAATGGACAGAGACTTAAGACTTATGTACAAAACATGCACGGCGTGCTGTTAGTACTAGGTAACAGATAAGGATTCAAGCATTAGGGAGTAAGTAAGTAATGGTTTTATGGGAAGTAGAGGAAAGGGGGAGAGAAACCAGGCATCGGCATTTACCCATTCCCAACGCCAGCCGCCAAGAGCACCATATTTTAGCGTCCAATTCGACTTGTGGACGATTACTTCGGAAGCGCCCTCCACACTGCATCCAAGTAGGAATTAGGATCCTCAGATAAATCTGGTACCTATGTATTTTCTTTCTTTCTATATCCTTGGTTCAGATGTGACTACGAAGTTGACGAGAAAAGAGAACGCTGAGACGGCCGTTGAGGGATATAGGGGAAGACGTGAAAATGCCAATAGATAAGATGAAAGAGAAAATGCTGTGGTCTAGTGGAAAACAAATATCATCTTACTCTCTTGATATATTAACGTGGCCTTTCAAACAGCCCATGAAGTTTTTCCAATGTTTCTGATGAATTGAAGTGAAGAGCACATAATTAAAAGTTTTCGTGTGATCATATATTAATGATTATTTCATGATTGTTGACACCGCATTTTAGGATGCTGAGGGATTCAAATTTCGGTTGTATTTATCTAAGTAAAATAATCAATTCTCACTATTAATCATGATTAACTCCCGCTAACTGCCCGTTTAGATTGGATACGCCTAATTTCCGAGAGCTCGTACTAATTTATTCCTCTCCATAAGACCACTGAATTTTATTGGATGATAACACTCTTTATACAACTGAATAGTGATATCTGTATAGTTATAATAGTAACCTGTGGTTACCGATAAAAAAGGAAATAGTTTTCTTTTGACAGACCAAGATAGACGTTCCTAAGCTTTCTGATCGAAGGAAATTCTATCTAAATCTAAAGGTATAAATATGTGCATTCCGAAAGATTTGGAAAAAGGAATCTCCGTTGAGAATGGGTTTAATTATGGCCAGTCATACTTATGTACTAATTAGAAGTAATGCTAAGCCATAATGTGAAAGCCGTTTGCATGTGCGGTGATTCTTTCACTGAAACAATCCCAAGAACCAAATAAAATGAATTTCATACCAACCGTCATTTTATGACTTACTTAAAGACTTCCTGACGGCTGTCTTCGCCCATAAGACATGATTGGAACATATAGGTCTGAATCAAGTGACTAACGTCGTAGAAAGTATAGGGATGACAACCTGATGTAATTTTATTGACATGACGAAACTTCTAAATAATTCTCTACTTGAATGACTATAGCATATCCTTGATGCGATATAGTTTACCAAATTGTTACTGCAGTATGGTATTAATTTGTCTCGGAATGAATTATAATAAAATCAATTTGGGATACTGAATATTGGGAGCTTGCGACTCGATTACTCTGCATTCACGTAACTTTAGGGGAAAAGGCAGAATGCCGTTTCATGTTATTCGAGAGGGAAAACTGTTGTTTTGAAATTTTACGCATGTCACACCCATGACTTTACCGCGGTGCTTGCCATTGAAAAAAAAACTCGCTTTAAATGTTGTGAATGGTTCGAGGCCAGCCTTTTCGGAACAGGAAAAAAAACAACGGGCAAAAAAATACCCTGCGCCCTCTCATTTTCTCCCTCCACCCTCCCCACCCTGTCTCTAAGTAGTACCTTCCCTTCCCCATCAATTCCGCCCCTGGTCGTTCATTCATCCTTTGGCTCGCTTTCCTTTTTGTTCCTCTTACATTATTCTATCCTATTTGCTTAAAATCTTGAGCGCTCTCTGGCATACACTTTTAGGTCCCACACTTCCACCAGCACTCTAAGAGTTCTCTCATTATTCAGTAAAAAGAAAGATATTTTACTAGTGTGCCCATTCAGAGTAACTCTAAGTTTACTATCCATGTTAGATTGTAAGTAACTACTTCTGTTTTCTACTATCTTGAAAACAACCACTACTTTATTTCGTCACATTTTTCAAGCACGGATTGCAAATTTTGCTTCCTTCTTGAAAGTTACGGTGTAAGAGGCGGCGAATTCAAAGTTAAAAACGACCTTATTTAATGGGATCTGCTCAAAAAACACATATTTTTACCAAAGACTGAAATACTTCATTTTAATCGTCGCATTATTAGCATTTTGAGTCGCAGTATTAAGCAATGTGAATTTGGCTGTGAATTCTCCATGCCTCTAGATAGCCTTGTGTCTGAAAAAGGTCGATGAAGTCCTAAACGTTTTATTTTGGCGTTTCCAAGCCTTAATATTTTCAAATATATAATGTGTCCTTTATCGATTTACGCTGTTCATTTATGAAATGTGCAGCTACCAGGTTTGAGCCTGGCCACTCCAGGCGTCATGCGACAGCTACTTTTTCATTTAAAATCAAGACAGCTTCGTTTCGTTGATAATATGGAGATATTGGGGAAAAGGTGAGGAAAAAGATTAGTTCTAGGTGGAAAATACCTCATTCACTTTGTCCCTTCTCTCCTATACTATATCCTCGCGCCCAATCTTCTTGTCGGCCGGAGTCCCAAACTTTTACGATTTTTCCTCAGTCTCATTTTTAACGCTTCCTCCCCTTCGTCTCTCTCGGAGGTCGGTTATTACCACAGGCCCTCAAAATGCCAAACGGAACTCCCAAGGATTTTGTGGCACATAACATTCGAGAAACATATTTCTCCCATTAGTTTGACTTATTCACTGTGGGGGTTCTTTCGCCCATTCCGTTCCAGTGTTCTTTTATAGTGTTTTTATTCCTGAAATATGTGGACGAGTCTCCGAATGTGTGGCTGTTCCTTTCCGAGTTTTGTGTGCGGTTTGGTTGCTTGCCTTTTTATGAGCGTCGGTGCGTTTTTCAGCCGACGGCTATCCAAGTTCCGCATGGTCTGTGCGTATCCTAATTTATTCTTTCCGTCATTTCCGCTGCTACCCTGATTCTGGGCTGAATCTGAGTTATTTACATTGAAAAAAAAATAATACGTAACTAATGATAATCAGCATGAAGATAAACCGGAAGAAAACAAAAGTCCCAGTATGTGAAAGAGAGAAGCTGACGGCAGAAATCATGCTACAAGGAGATGTGCTTTAACTAGTGGAATTCTTCATGCACCCTGATGGCTGCATGGAATGGGATATAAGAAGATAGACGGACATTGAGCAAAGAATAGCTCAATGCAAGAAAGCATTACATTTCTGAAAACAACTGTTGCGTTCAAAGAAAATAGGATAACGAATTAAAACGTAATGCCTTAATTCATTCTTGTGAAGTGTTGCTACATATTGCTCTGAGACTTGGACCATTGTTAAGGTGGAACAGAAGGGAACAGAGGCTTTCGAAACTTGATCCTGGAGATGAATGCTGAAGATGAGATGGACGGATAGAATAAGAAGCGAGTAATAGTAAATAAGAATAGAATAGTAACAAAGTATATGGAGCACTATCAGGAAGGCACTGTTAAGATGGATTGGTCACGCTTTAGGTGACGACGAGTTTAAGAGGAACGTAGTAGAAGGGAAAATTTAAGGTAAAGACCTATGTGGAAGACCGAAGGGAAAATAGTTAGGACAGATAAAAATGGATATGAAACAGATGAGCTACTAGGATATAAAGGAGTTAGCAGAGGACAGAGTAAAATAGAGGGCTCCAATTAACGATTGATTAATGTTCAGCAGCGACGAATCAAGAAAATATTTGATAGGGAGGGTGATTATGAGGTTTTTCTAATTCCTGTAAGCCCTTCCGTTTTTTTATTTCCCTATACTTGTCGATAAAATGTCATGAATTAAAAATAAATAATTCCTATAGCTTTTTATAACATCACATTATCTTCCTCTCTGTGGTTACTACAGCACCCTCCTGTCAGCAGGGTTCTGAATTGCGGATATTCAGTTCGTACTGTCTTGGCGCTGACATATCGGGTACCGGATATCGGGCTATATATTGGGTGATACATTTCCAAGGGGTGGCGATGGGTGTGGAGAAGGGGAGAAGGCATCGACGTCGTGAGTACTGAAGAGAATTGGAATGAAATCCCCTCTATTTGATTCAGACCGGAGGCTTTCTTGCTTTTGTGCTCAATTCAGTTGCAAGGAAAAAAGAAAAAAATCCCCACTTGCTATAATTCGGTCAAATTCAAGCAAGACGTGGTGGCCTGAAAAATAGGCCTGACAACCGATATATCGGGCGATACGCTCCATTTAGCGATAAAGTAAAGAGTAACGCATCGTCAGTTGCGGTTCTCAAGCGGTACCAGTATACCGGCCGCGACAGTCGATATTTGGAACATTGTTTTAACTTTTTAAAGTAGGAAATTAGGAGCAGTATTTTAGAAAAGGAAGACAAATGATATAACGACTCCAGGAGAACCACCTCGGTTATCGAACTCGGGTCCTCATCCTGGAATATCGGCGTACGTTGCCAATATTTTTCCTGAGTCAACACCGTTTTTAGTCTCATAATCACCAGCAGTCTTAAATCCTAAGATTGGGTTGCTACAGCTCTCCACTTCAATCTCCATCAGCTAACATGTGTTTCCTTCATCAGTCTTCATATTGAATTTCCTTCTTAATTTTGAATCCTTGATAATTCTATGTCACCGAATGTATTCAATGACTCTGCCCCTTGTTTATCTGTTAAACTTCTTTTCTCTCCAGCTATTCGTAGCACTTCTTAAACGGCGATTCTTTTCACCCATTTGATATTCATCGATAAAATTACGTTGCCATTGGTTCCAGTCTCCTTTGATCTGCTGATGTTATAATACAAATTTATTCAAACATTGTCTTATGAGTGTCCAAATTAAAAACAAAACATTTCTCTTTTAAGCTATATACAACTTTTTTATTCTACAAGAAGTGTTATTATATTTACCAAATAATCGAATTTAGCAGTGAGGCTCCCTATTTTGACTTGGGATAGTTTTGTCTATAAAGATGACTTAATATTTTTACGCTCCTCTTTGGTCAAGTGCAGCATTACTGTATGCTATTTTATCATTAAATTGGGATATATCTCTGAATTTTAGTTACATGTTTCCCTACGGGTAATTTGACTGGAGAGAGAGATTTAGAATTTACCTTCAACTGCATCAAAAACGATGTATTAATCCGGAAAGGTTTTTCTGCAAGCCTTACAAAAAAGTATCCTTATCCTCCGGTTGATAACACTTTCACAGCCTCATTCGATTTTACGTTTAGGATTCTTCTTACGATTTGAAGGTTGCATTGTGACATGGTCTTCGAAGAACACTACTTCAGAATTTAAATGACAACAATTGGCGGTGGAGATACTAAAATATAACTATTTCCTGTTTAGACCAACCACATTGTAAACTTGTTATAGTTTTTTCATTATTCCACGCTGTGCCAGCGAATGGATGCCGCGGTGAGACGAATGGATGCCGCGCGTTGGTACCATATGAAATTTCATGGTCTTTTTTCATTGTCTATGACGTACTCAAACATAATACGTAATGAAAACTCTGCTACTGACTTAACCCGCCATTGGTCGTGCTATGAGATTTTCTCTCACACCAAATTTAAACTTGTGCTCACTTTGTTATCATAAGTTAGAATAAGTTTCCTTTCCTTCTAGCTGAATTTTTATCTCTTCCTATTGACCGACCGTCTCAAAAAGTATAAATGAAGCGTCCGCAGTTGTGTTATGATATGTTTGATACCGTCGGCTACAAGGTGTGAGACTTTTCCTCATCGCGTGACCACTGACGTTAGTGTTTTTGCATCACTCAGTTGCGTTACACTTTCGCAATATGCGGGAAAAGTTGATTCATTTCGTTGAGAGCAGATAAGTTAATGCAAATTTATGAGTCATGAGAAAGTATGTCCTCATAAATAAATATATATTCTTGAGAATGGTAATTTTCTTCATTAATACCCAATAGCATCATCGCCAGTAAAATTAGCAATGATTACGTAATTGTCTCAGTAATTGTGTATATGTGGAAATCATTGTTTAAAATGAACATTTAGAGAAATAAATTAAATCTAAATATAGTGTAATACATTGCCAATAAACGCTCTATGATAGATAATCAATGGTACATCTGAGTGCGAGAAAAAGTCTCATACGCGACCGCTCGCGTGATTAATAGCTTAGCGACCACTCCCGGGTTAACATGTATCTAAAATCAATATTTTTCTTGTCAATGTAATAGAAAACTAATCAGATGGAAAATTTACCATGTGGAGAGGTGTAATATTTGGAAATTTTTAGTGGTGTTAAAATACTCATAAAATACAAAAATGGCTTGACGATAAAATTCAATAATTGACAAAAACCATTATTTCATTTCAGAGGAATTTTACCTACGTTTTAAAAACATTTTTTGACACTGATGAAATTTAAACTTTAACTTTTATATATCACCATGAATTTCTACTATTTACTCGTAAACGGAAATATATTCTATTTTATGTATATCGGAATAAATAGGTAGTGCTCCATAGAGCTTCCTATTAACGCGAGGAGGATTTGTCAGGTAATGCCGCTATACCTATCATGAATAGAATCCTTACTCAGAAGTAGTGATTTGTTTTGTAAAATTATTTCACAGGTATCGTGTTTAGTAATAATTTGGCATAAATCATTTGACATTAAAGGTTGTTAGTTCGCATCCTTGACGACTTTATGGAGAATTATGGTAAAATGAGTATCCTGGGAATTGATAAAGAAATGCTTCTTAGAAACTGTTGCTAGTAGTATTGGATTTTTTTTAGCATATTATAAACCACGGTGGACTGAACCATTTTGAAAAAATACCTGCCTATAACCTTGCTTTTCTGAAGGTATTTTTACAAACATTTCGGTGATGTTCCAAATATATGTGAAACTAACTGCTCAATGTATTTCATCTAAATTTGAGTTGTAGACTGTCTGGTCTGTTTCTAGTATACAAAATCCAGCGAATAATTAGTTTTATCGCACTGGTATATTTATTTACTATTTCCTCGAGGATTTTCTGGATTTAAGTATTTCTACAAAAAAAAGCTTAACGGGAGTGTTTTTGGCGTCTTGAATAGTCTCCGGCAGAGGATCTAAGCGTTAGCTGCATGTATTCCGTCCAAGCTGATTTTTCCATTGTGATTATATGCATGTAACATGATTTTTACCGTCCAGACACCCCATTAATCTATTGATGTGAAATATTCTTATACCACTGGGCTCGGAATAAAGATTTTCCCAAACGCGCTACAGACCTCGCATCTGTCGTTCTTCCTTGTGACTGAAGTGAATACCCTGTATTATTCTTTATCTCAGAAGAGATTAAGCTTTGAGATAATTGTTTTCTTTTCCTTCTTTTATGCAGAAGACATTGGTGAACAGACGGGGTTCTCCAGTGCATATTGGTCAAAATATAATTAGATATGTTTGGGTGTGTGGATGAATATTATTTGTGGAATGCTCCAGACGGAAAAGCAAACAAATATACGATTTCAAACATCGTGCGTTGTACGCGAGACCACGGGCACGAAAGAAGATCTGAGGGGATGGATTTGGCCCAATGGGGTGAAAGCTCCTCCTTTCATAAACTGTGGTTTGCATGGTATCGAGGGCTTGAGACGAGCATAAGTCAGCCCATATCCTCCTCAAAGGAGAATGTCTCGCTATCATGACGGCACGCTTTCTCCGACCGACAAAAGAGAATCGGTGGAATAAATAGTTTCGGTCTGGTAAAACGAGACAGGATGAAACTATGAATACGATAGAACCGTGAGTAAACACACGTCTGCGCGCTGTTTTCTTTCCGAATCCATCTCCAAGTTTTCCTTTTTCTGTCCTTCCATCCCCACTCTCTGAACACTTGGGAACACTGAGGAAAGGGTTCTTATTTTAATTTTTTTCTTCCACATTCGGCATCCAGATGATGGAAGCCTCCTGTCTGAGAAGAATACGGCGTGTCATATCCTCCCTCATTCCTCAAGCATTTATTCCAGGAGACTTGTATTTGTCACCATATCTGTTCAGCCTCATTGAAATATTTCTTATTATGCCCATTATGCGAAAACCGGAGACGATTCAAAAGTGATGTTACCCAGAGAATCGATGTGGATTTGTAAGATACGGGTATCCTCTTAAATTAAGAGATTGTTTTCCGACCTCCATCGGTTTAGAAAGCAGTCAATTTCGGCTATAGTAATCTTGTGTTAGCGATGCCAAACTGACCTCTCGGTAAAATCCTTGTCCCTTTATCTCCCAATGATTTGATTTCAATATGACCGAAGGAAATTTTCCAATGGAATCAATCAATTATCCTTATCATGTTCCATACCTTGTTCCATAGTGACAGAGCAATCAAACGGCACATAAAACGTATATTTATTGGGTCACGTTGGTGCTTATACAATTTTCATTATTCATGTTTACCATGGGATTCTATGATTAGGAAATACATTCCAAGTTTGGAGAAAAATAATTCTGCTGTGATTATTCCATACTTAAGAGGAATTTAATGATCTCGCAACAGAAATATGCAGTAATGTCTTTTTAATGTATATATCATTCGCCAATCGCCAATAAGGCATGGCATATCTGGCGTTCAAATCCCATTTATTGGTGGAGAATGGAATATTTACGTAATGCTAGACTGAGGTGGGGATTCAATTATGTAGCATGGCTTAACTTGGCTATGGAATAAGAAAAGAGCTATGCAGTAGCGTTGAAGTAGCTTGATGAAATAACTTACGATGAATGCTTTTGAAATATGATAATGAAATTTTTTGCCAGTTTAAGAATAATAAATTTCCTTTTTTGAGGGAATCACAAAAATATTTTGACCTCAAAGGATATTTGTAGTTTGATTTTCTCAGGACCCACGATCAGATACAAACTATGCTCTCCATTCCGACCTTGCTCCCCATCATCCGTTGAGGAGTCGACTGGCATTTGAGGTCGATGGCACCATTAATGGCTTAGAAGTATAATTTGTGGAGAAGATAGTATTAAAGGACAGGAAGGAGGGATGGAGAACAACCCCCATACTTTTAACGAAAGGGGTCAACGATTTAACCTTCTTATCCGACGGAAGGGTGGGCCTTCTCCACTGTCTTCGTAATGCTTGAAAAGGGGAAAGCAAAGGATTGTGACTCGATTTTATCCATTTTCAAAGCCTTCCGTGCCACCACACCGACAAAATAAGTCGCAACGCATGTGGATTGAGGGAAAATGAGATTAAGGTTCAAGCCTTGAAAAATTGTGAAAGAATTATTTTGTTTGGAAATTTTGTAGCTATTTTATTGGTTTCTTTATACCTTATGTGCCAAAAATATATGCCAAAACCATGAACAGTGTACTTTGCATGAAAGAGCCTTCTTCAAGTGGGAGATCTCATTACCTATTCTAATAACCTCAGGATGGATATAAAGGTGCGCAATTTTCCTCAGATAAGTTCAACTTTAACTGCGACCCGACCTGAAGATGATGTACTACATCGACACCGGGTCGTTATTAAAGTTTATCTTACTCGTGGAAAAAATTTAGCACCTTTATATTTATCCATAACTAGCTGAAGTTACCCGTTGAAATTCAACGGGGGAGAAAAACATTGAACTTATTTTATAAGAAAACCACAAAGCCTGAGGAACACTGTTAGCATGATCATTTGAGGAGTTCGTATCCTATCTTGTTTGTTGTGATCGTTGTAATTCGTTCGTTTTCCATTTCGTGCACGGAGAGTTGAAGGATTGTTTGTCCACTTTAATGCACGGGAAACCCAATAATGGGCCATGAAGACTCATTACTACTTAATAAATAGCACCTAGGTTGATAGATTATCACCTCGTTTTACCGGTTCTCTTGAGCCGTCTTCTGAGTGATTAACAACTTGATCACTTACCTTGTGCACATGAATATATTTGCATTCAATGACTTAATTGAGTTCCGCTATTCAACGTTGATATGTGCGTTGAGTATCTTAATCAGGGTTGGAGATTAGGGTACAATACAGAGGTGGACAACGTCGAAAGGAGAATTTCCTGCCGCGGCCGTCTTGATAAGGCTCCATAAAGCGTTAATAGAGCTCCTACTTTACCAAATAAAGTAAACTCCGCTGCGTTGTGAGTAGATAAATCAGATATTAGGGTAGGGAAGGTAGTTCTATTCCCTGTGTCACCTGCGGTTTACCAGAAATATCTACTCCCCTTGAAAATCGAAAGCTTGAAACTATCTTGATGTGTCAAGATGCATCACCTAGATAAGATCAATTTACCTTATCAATGAGTCAGTACAGGCAGCATTTTATTCTCACTGGACCACAACGCCATCCCTACTTATCCACAGCGTGAAAGAATGTGATCAAAGAGCTTAAAGCAGGCTTTATTTTCTGAACAATACCGCTGAGCATGCGTCTCTTCGCATTTTTAACCTTTAAAATCCACGACACGTATCCTATGATTATGAATGAAAGATACATCTACATATACATACTATCCCGCGAAACAACGCAGAGGCGTGTGGCAGGGGTTGTTAGGACACCAACCATGAAAGAGAGAGGAATTGGGAAAATGAGGGAGGAGAGAACATAGGTGAATTGTGTGCTGACGATGTGTCTTTTGTTATTGTCACGCTGTTTTTGTAATAATTGATTAAGGAAATTGGAAAGGTTTTGTACATATCAGTTCGGCAATGCATCTCTCTTACTTTTGTCACTTTTATCAGTTCTAGAGGAATAGCTTGGGGTCAAAATAACATCGACCGAGTCGTACTGATACACAGCTGATTTTAATTTTTCAAGTAATTTATCTGAGCCTAGCATGTTGCCTCTGATTCTCAAACGGCCCCCCACCCAGTCCTTCCATCAGCTATGTGACACTTTCTGTTCTCTCGTAACAGTTTGGAGTAAGGCTTACCTTTGTATTTTATTTACTTTGCGATTTATTCGTGGGATTCGGACTCACCTCATCGGCGTGGGAGAGTATTTTGCCAGCGAGTGCCTCAATACGTAACTCCCCATCGTTACCCTTTGATGTCCTGTTCAGTGTGCTCCTTTCTCTCCTATGATTCGCCCCGTATCCCTATCATTTCTTACCACATCTCCGGCCGTCGCTCTCCTCGGGTCTCACTCGCTACCCCTTAAAGCATTTTGAGAATGGGGGAGTCTACCCAGTCTCCTCACACCGGGGAAGGAGACGGGAATGATAGAATAAAAAAACTCAAAGAAACCTTCTTTTTAAAAAAGGCATGTTTCCACCGACACGGAGGACCCCGCCACCACCCCAGCTTCATCATCCTTAACTCCCCACCCCTCACTTCCAAACCTCCCCCGCTCCGTTTTTTCCCCTAAAAAAACTCCACCCCACTCTTTTCCACGCCCTTCCCCTTCTCAAAGTTCCCATGTAGGTCTCTTCCCCTCCCCTCCTTTGCTCTCGGCCGCGACCTCTATATCCCTCCCCTAACTCTTCTTCCCCCAGGCTTTTTCTCTCCCTTACAACCAACACTACTACTACCCTCAGGCCCCCCGTTTCCTATACCATCGCCCGTACCAACGTAACCAATGGCATGAGTTCAGACATTGCCTATATCATCATCCGTACCAACGGCAACGTAAACAATTGACTTCTTGATGAATCGTTTTCACCACGGGCACGCAGACTGATGTAGACAAGGAACATGCATACCAACTACTTTAGCGTTAAGGTCGTTGACTCTGTGCTGCCCTCTTCAGGAATTGAAACGAAAAAGTCACAAACAAGCTATTAACTACCAACTAAATGAGAGTGCCAGATTTCGTGAGAACTTTTGCGATATTTTGAATGGTTTGAAAAGGAAATGGCACCCCTTTCTGTTTATTGAACCGATATACAAAATGCCCTATTATATTTTCTTTGCCTTTTTTTACTACGGTGCTTCATATTTCCGATTTCCTCCTATGACGCCAGCGCCAAACGCTGTAAACTTTCAGCGTTAGGAACGACGGATACTGATTTTTTACAACGTTACAGTGATACTGCTGTGGATACATGATTTTCCACCACGACTATGACCCACAGGCACAGGTACTCCGGTGCGTACGACAGTAGTGGAAACTGTCCGTCAATAGGTCCCTGCGGGGTTTTTTTGCTGTCATCAAAACTTTTCTCCAAGTCTTCATCCGCGTAGGCTGGTTTTGGTATACAATAGCTTCAAGGGTTATCCTACAAACGTGTTTAGGTCGAAAGTGAAGACGCCGGTAGGTTAACATATGAAGATGTCGTTATCTGGAACCAGAATTAGCGGACGAAGGTTCGAATAGCAATGCTGAGATCCATATATGCGTACTACCCTGCTAGCGGCTTGTTGCAGGGGTGGTAGGACGCCAGCTATTAAATAATGAGGGAATAGGATGACGAATTGTAAGTTAACTGAGTGCTTTGAGTATCATCCTAATTTTAGAGTTGCCATCGTAACTACCTGCTCCCCTCTCACCAGGATTCACAAATAATTCTTGAAAGCAAATTGAAAATTTGAAGCTGTAACATGTAGTTACGTAGCCCAAAGGAGTTCTAGTTTCGTTTGATGTAGACCGCTTGTTTTTCACTTGTTTGTAGCAAATCCAGGAGAGGGCAGCATAGATTTTACCCACGAAGTTGTTGAATCACTTGTCGGTTTGTTGCTTTGGTACGCTGGGTGATAGAGAAAGCGAAGCATCATCAGAACGTAGCATGGATAATGCTGAAATAAAAAACTTCCTGTTTAATGTCGGATTTCTGTTGGTTTAGATGTTTGATGCAGTTGCGTAGCCAGGGGGGGGGGCATGGGGGGTGAATGCCCCCCTCCCCCCCCGCTCCGTATTTTGGCACCCCTAAGTCTGTGAATGCTTCCACTCTTAAATTCCAAATACGTATAAATAAATGTGTATAATGCGTTGTCAATTGTCATATTTTGTGCTAACCCATCCACCTATTGCATCACCAAAATTTGTAAAGTTTAGTAAACTGATTAATTTATTAGTCGGCGCCCCCTAAAAATTGTCTGCCCCCCCCCCCCCCCCCGCCCCAAGACACAAAACCTTGCTACGCCACTGGTTCGGATGTTAGTCCCTACGTTGGCTGAGGGCGTTCCACATTTAGTTGACAGTTTGGGCTCTTATAGAGATTCGTTTCCCGTGTAAATCTCCATCAGTCCGGAAGTGCGATGTTACCAATAGCAGTAGGAATATTATCATAGTGATATACAGTAGCATACTTATTCTTATACTTATACTACTTATACTTATTCACATGTAGGATTTTTCCAATAGGCGAGTATTATTCCCATTAAGTCACTAGCAGAATATCTTGCAAGTTATGAAAATGGTTCTGTACGTGGGTTAGAGGTAAGAACACTGATGATAAGCTTGGCAACAGCGCTTTCCATAAGGCCCACATACTGTGAACTGCATGTGGAACACCCTACAGTGGAAATGGGGCATAACCCTTCTTCCCAGGCATTTTTAACTCCCTCCACACTGCGCGTTGTTGAAAATGGATGGTGACGTGGATTAGAGGTAATCACACGGAGCATAAGTTTGGTAACAGAGCTCTCCATAAGAGACTACTAACTACACACGCTACACTGCCAACTAACTGTCGAACCCTCTATAGTGGAAACAGGGCATAGCCCTCCATCTCAGACCATATTTATTCCCTCCATACCGCGCGTTGCTGAAAATGGTTGGCTGCGTGGGTTAGAGATAAGCGCACGGAGCATAAGTTTGGCAACAGCGCTCTCCAAAAGAGCCCTCACCGTCAACTAAATGTGGAACACCCTATAGTGGAAAAGGGGCATAGTCCTCCATCCCAGACCTTTGCCTACCATTCCCTCCCTTCGCCTACCCTTCATTCAGTTCATTCCCCTACCACAATCCTTCGCTCCCCCCACTCCCTTTCCATCCTTTCAAAATCTCCCCCAGACTCCACTTCCGCTGCGCATTTCATCCGTCACTTGTTCGCCCAAAACCCTTCAGACTCGCTCCTTCTCCCCCTCTCCGCTTTCCCAGCACACACAGCTCGCCTTTTTCTCGTTCTTGGGACTCTCGGCTCTCAGAAAAAAAATCCTCCTCCCTCTTCACATGCTCACCGCCTCACGCCTACGCCTCCACCCCGCTTGCGTTTTGGTGTGTGAGTGCGGGTGTGTGTTCCTGCGTGCATTCAACCCTCTTTTCTCTCTCTCTCTCTCTCCGTGTCTGACGCAGATCTCCCCCAAAGAGTGTGTGGTCTGATATCTTCTGATTGTGAGTTCCCTTCGATTCGGGAGCAAAGTACCGGACCTTACGTATGAATCGGAGTTATTTTAAACTAGGGGAATCTTTCATCTTGGAACGATTCGAAGATGAAACGAAATGGTATAAAGATCTTGACCACCCTAAAATTTCCTGCACCATCAAAAATGTCCCAAAACTGGAACTTAAAAATGTTTATGAGACTAAAACCGGAACATAGCCAGGACGTGGTTAGTAAAAGTTAAGATATTGGTGCTCAATAATTGAATTCCTTGATTCTTGATTGTAATTACATAAAATACGGCCATTTATTGCAGTTGCGGCGTCTTGTTTAAGTAGAAAACTCTGGAACCCAGTTCTTATCTCGTTATCTCGAATAATTCCTCAGTGCCCCCGTAAAAGTTGAAGAATAACGTTGTTCAGTTCGCCTTCTATCACCGGAATTCTAACCTTCAACCAAGAGATAAACACTCAATAGTCAGTATTCAAAGAATCTTAAGAGAATGCGTGTTATAATGAAAATATTTCTATCCATTTTTACGTTTCTTGCAAAACATTTATCTCCTCGCTTTTCTCCGTGCAGTGGGCAGTAGACGTAAACGGAGGCATTCCGGGACATTTCAGTGTCAGCAAGGAGAAATTTACCAACCGGCGGCACAGAAGGAGAGACCGTTTAAATTGTGACTGTACCGGCCAAACCTACTACTACTTATAACCACTGTGTGAAGATAATAATATTGTATGTACACATAATAATAACAATACAATTAAAATGGCAATTGAATGATATTTCACGTAAGCACTATTAGTGTTGCCTGGAAAAGAGAGTACATAGCCCACAAAAAGGGAAAATTGCGAATCTGGGAGTAATTTAAATGAAGTTTTAAGGTATACGTGCTCATTGAAGCTTTTAACGCAGAATAAAGAAGCACAGAGACATATCGAACTTTGAAATATTAATAGAATTGAATATGTGGTATTATTTTTGTCCTCATCATTGTGTGCAACTCTAGCGTGAACATGTACTCCGAGAGACATAATTATTGTGAAAAATTCATATTATTATTTTGTTTTAGAATAGATTTAGAAAGTGGTTCAACTACGCAAGTGTTTTAATGAAACATGCACTAACGTTTCGTTGTATATACCTAAGCCTCTTTCCCTTTCACAACTCATGAACATTAACAATCCACGGGTGGACGAAAAAGGTAAATTGAATTTCCTTTATTTTCACTAAAATGCTTCTTCAAGTTCACATATTGGTAAATAAATACCGGTACCCTAAAATGCCCTGTCCCTGAGGCTTAAAGACTAAAATATATAAGCTTTTCTAAATGGGATGAACAAATATTTTTCTATTAGAAGGAAATCTATTTTCAGAATTACTGCTCATAGATGAAATAATTCAGAGGCATGCTGCACGAACTATCGTACTGTTTTACTTGAGGTTAATTCAGATGTACTACATATTATTGCATTGAGACGACTTAATTTTCGTCAAAAAAAAGCTCTACCCTTAGCCGACTTGACACATTTTTCTGTAGAATTACTATTTGCTTCACTTACCATATTCACTACATATTAGCAATGCAAAATCCAGATCATCCTAATTAATTTATTTGTGAAATTACCAAGTGATTTAATGCCCATATGACTCTGTTCTTCTATACCATGCCTAAGTCATTCAACATTTTTGAAAAAGGCTGACTTGACCGTGAACCCGAAATTGAGTTTTAATTTTGATCAGTTATAATGAGTGAATTAGAATTCCATCCATATATATGTCTCAAGGGAAGTGCGCTTAAAGATAGGTACTATACACTCCAAAGAAGCATAGTCTTTAACATCCCCCATTTTTGTCCATTGCACTCAATTACTTAAGCAAAAATTTCGTGCGTCCCGGCCCTTACATATATTTCCGTTTTTTACCAAGATTAGGAGGGCGTGTTAGAAGCTATGTATAAGGGTAACTAAAGGAAAATAGCTTTTCAAGGATAGGGCGGTGAAGAGGGAATTATGGAGTTAGCTTTATAGGAATATCTCCGAAAATAAAACATTTTTGACTGCACATATCCCGAAAGGGAACGACGTGATGGGTATGTAATATCGTCTTCTGTGTCTCCTTTTATACATGCGGAAATATTCAACATTTGTTGATGGATAATGTGGGATTTAATACCTATTCTTTAGGATTACGGTATATATTCTCGGCTCAGCACTGCCATGGATGAATGAAAATCACCGATACGCCGAAACTAGGTGACTATCGCATCCTTCGGCACCTAACCTGCCAATCCAAACCAATGGTCGCTTTTCCGCGTTCGGCACCTGCAGTCCGCCGGGAGACTTTCGTCATTCATTCATTGTCCCTCTTCTGGGGGATTCAACGACGCACCGCCACCCCATCTTTTCCCAATCCCCTCGGAACACCTCGATTACAACCAAAATAAACCCTCCATCATATCCGAAAACAGCGAGTCCGTTAATTTGGGTCTCGAAATGCCTCCCCATCGTCCTTGCGGGTCGGTTTGTCTCTCCCCAAGTCTTGCTTAGTCCCAAACTCCGGCGCCGCTGCATGTCCCAACAGATCTCCTGCCCGCCCCTCCCTTACCAACATCTCATTTCCCTCCTTTGCAACCCTCCGCCACCCATTATGATGAGACGATCCCCACGCGAATTGCTCCGAAGTCAATCACATGTATTTCGTCCCACGCCGACTGGGAGGAAGAAAAAAGAGATGCGTCGCCCGTCTTTTATTTCCTCTCCTCATTCATCGGAACCGCCGAAAACAACGGTTTGGAAGAAAAGGCACAAGAATGGGGAAAGATTTTTGGACTGAATAATTGAGGTCTTCCCCTAAACCCCGGCTCTCTCCCCAACAATCGACTCCTTTTTTTCCTTCCTTCCCCGGTGGGCGGATTATGGGAAGAGCCCGAAAAATTGGCGGTGGGGTTCATTCGGATTGTGGGTGGTAACCCGAAGCTAAATGAAAGGAAGGTTTTAAGGACTGTTCGGGACGATATTTATATAGTTCGATATACTTCGGTCAATATATATCGCTTGATATATCGCTCAAGATATGTCGATATATATCGGTCGGCATATATTTTATTTGTGATATAGTTCGATATGTATCGTTGTCTTTTTGTGGAAAGACTCTCCCTTCATCCTCAGGATTTCTGAAATTTGGGGATCCCAGCGAATACTAGGGTCATTTGCGCCAAAAGTTTTGCAGAGGAAGAATAATTTGGATAGATTTACAAGGAAAACATACATATAAGCAAAAAGGCATGCTGGATAAAATTAAGCCTGTGGTTTTCACTGACACTTTATGAAAAAGGTACTTAATACTACAAAGTTTCGCTACCGACAATAAGATACTCTTAACTAAAGTCGTTAAAGGGCTACAGTTTATTCGGTATTTCATTGAAAAAATTCCTAACTCCTGGGGCTCGAGCCAAGTCCTCGAGATGGTCATCTAGTATTCTAGGGGATTGAGTTGGTGTGGTGGATAGAGTAGTGTCTTCCCATTCCTAGGGCTGGGATTCGAATCACGGAAGTGGCGGAGATTTTCCAGTGTAATCTCAATCGAATTGAATTGGGTGCTTCATGGAGAGGATTGCAAGTGTAGAAGACTTAGAGGAAGCATAGAGAGACCAAAGGTGAAAAGGTCTGTAATTATTTCTTTTTGAAATTCCTCATGTTCATTCGTTGGGCACGGTCCATACTGAGCTGTTGGTATTAAGCAGGGGTTAAAGATGAGAATGATGTTTTTTTGAAAAGGATTACTCAGAAAAAATATTCATTGCGAATATCATTTCTATTTTTTGATGTGCCAACTTGAGTCATGGAAGGACAAGATCATGCTTTGTCCTTAACAATTGCCGGTTATACAATTCGCAAGAAGATTCATTGTAAATCAGTTATCCCCAATCCTTGCCCATACATGTGATCAAACATAATGCCCGCGCATTATGTTTGATCATACTGAATTTACACAATTTTTCCTTTTGCACTAATTCCCAATACTTACATATAATTCGCCTAATATCACTGTCACACGGTGAGAATTTCAAGCTTTGTGCCTAAAGAACTGGCTAACATAATGGTGGATGCGCCCAACATTCATTTCATAAATTACCATACGGGGCAATCAATTTGGCCACTCTATCTATAATTTTAGATACTCTGCAGTGATACCACAGTCCAGGCAATACGGTTATACTCTGTCCTTCGGATGGTAAGTCAAACTGAGTACTCGTTTGCTTCTGTTAAAAGTAGTCTAATGCCGACATCCGGTTTCTCTCCACACTTCCTCTCCAAATTAATAAAAACAACTAATCTAGTACCCTAGCCACTACATCAACCTGATCTCCTTATGGTATCGTCCAATCCTATATTTTAATTAATTTCTATTATATGATATGAAAACTCTTCTTCTCAGAGTTTTAATCTCCAACTGTTCGTAGGACTTCTTCATTGGTGATTATCTCCGTCCACTTGATCTCCATATCTTGTGCTCGGAAACAGTTATTCTCCAGGCTTCTCTGCCATATATGAGCAAACTCCGAATAATATGCTTTGATGAAATGCCTTCTTACTTTCATGTGTGTGCTACTAGCTGTTAGCAAACTCCTATTCTGGTAGAATGCCTTCTTTTATTGGGGTATTTTGCTCACAGTATCTTTCTTGCTTAATGTGCTTTAGTAAATACTAATTTTTTACGTGGAAAACATAGATGAGTATATTTAAATGCTGATCATAAAAGATTTTTTTCTTACGCTCATCATCGGTAAGTATCAAATCGGCAGTATCGGAATATCGCCGAGTAAATATCGGCATCCGATTGTAATGGAAAATCTCCAAGCTTTGGAAGATTAATAAGTGGGGGAGATATAGCTGTGCTTGCGTCCGCAGGGAGGATCTTCCACTGGGGTAACGACAATACACCGGAGGGACCCCCGGGGAAGATGAAAATGAAGAAAGTATGGGGGGTGGGGGCAACGGACAGGTAGGAGTAGTTTTAACCTTTTGCTTTTTGTCTCCACAAATGGTTTCTTTTGGCATTTCCTCTCCCTTTCGGGTTCCGATAATCGTTCGCTCCGTCTCGAAATGGAATGCTCATGAGGACCGTAGCGGAAACAGAGGAGGAGGAATTACGCGGATTGGGGGAAATATAACGAACCACGATTTTTTTGGTCGTTTTCCCGAGGGAACCGATTACGTCGGTTTAATGATGGATGAGGTTGTTTGAGAGAGAATCGGGCGTGAGTCGATGAAGTATTTTTTTTCCGGAAAGACGGCGGAATGATTGTTGGGATTTTTCCGAACGTTGCCCTTTCGGGACCGCCCCCCTCCCCCGCACCAGAGACGTCCGCCACGAATCTGGTATCGTGATTAGCAATAGGCCTTCAATTCTATAACAGTTGGCTGGTTCTTCCATCATTGAATGGGATCTTCCCATCTATTCTATTCTCCAATTAACCTACGGGCTAAGGAAACCGTGGTCCAGTTTTGAAACGGCTATTTCATGGAAATGGATTTATCCCCTTTACGGCACAAAATAGAATTTGAGGATCGATTTAATTCAATCGCCGATACACACACAATACGAATTTCAGGAATGTATTTACATTCCACAAGACTCCGATACTTCCTGTATTATTCGGTTTTCATTTGTGTCATTTTATTCTCCTGGCATTGCTTTGAAAATTAAAACAAAACTAATGTATCCTTTTAAACTCAATATTACTAACTCCAACTCCGTCCAACATCAAGCAACCAGAACATTACGTACTAAAGTTATAATTTAGAATGGAAATTAATTTTACCATATAATTTCATATTTTTCACAGGTAACCATTGACCGATACCCGAAATAGTTCTTCCCGAAAATGTTCTCTATTACCGCGGGTGTGGTTAGCGATTACCTTCTTTTGTCAATTATAATGTATCTACTAGAGAAGGTTCCCGTTGAATGTAAACGGGAAGGAAAAATATCAACACTAATACATTGTAATAAACATTTATATCTTATTTAGTGCAAATAATGATTGAATTAATGGATATACGCGGAATCTCTCGACTTAAACAATAAGTATGGCCGTTTTGGGGACGATGACACAAAAACGGTAAAAAATTGCAATAAATCGTTACGTTTTAGCAAAAATTGCGGAATTTCGACCGGAATACAAAATTCGATTGAAGGAATAAGAATATTAATTTTATTTTATTTATATTGGTACCTGTCTCAATAACAGAAAACCGCTATTTCTAATTTAATTTTGTCTATAAAAAAATGTCTGCAGCCAAATGAATATTCAGCTCCACGTGTATTTCTTATGTGAAAGTTACTGACAAATATATACAAATCAATGTGTGTTATAGTAGATATCCTCTCTATGTAGTATTTATTGTCAAATTTTAGAATTTTCTGCCTTCTCCTTCCATGAAAGCAAACATTTTCTTTGCTTTGACACATTTCGGTATCTCAACATTGCTCGGTCTCTAAATAATATTAAAATTTCGGCCACTCAACTTCCGCATTCGTATGCCTTGTCCATAACTTCATCCATATTTAAATTTGATTATCCAAATAAGTTTCTTCGTCGTTTATAAACAATTTTTTTTTTGTGGAAATTTGGAAATTGATCGTAGCACAAATGTCACCCATAAAATCCTAATTGTCTCTTCAGTGTTGCCTCTCTTTGGTTTTCATAACCTTTCTTTTGGAATGCATAACTAGTCGTGGTTTTCTTTTATTCGTAAATGCTTTTACCATTGCATGTTTTCTTAAATAAAAACGGCAATTATTGCTGATAAATACCGTAGACTTGATGATGATGCTGGATTTATTTGTTGCAAAAGTTGGATGGAGGGAACTGGTGCTTAACCTATTTGAGTATTAAAAAAAATTGGGAACCATGTCCTCCAAAAAACTTATCTAATTATTTCAATGATATTAAAGATGACATTAGAGACATCAAATTTTAAATAATGTGAAGACGTGATACATTGACAACTGCTCCTTTTTTAAGCGAAAATGATGACTGAGTCAGTTAATCTTCCGGCGAAGTTTTTAATTTGCTGAAATTATACGGTCACTACTAATTTATCTAGCATATCTTAGAAAAAGAGAGTAGTGTGTACTGAAATACCCTATTGGCACATTAACTTAAACTAATTTTCAGCACCATCTTTTCTTCTTTCTAAAACTAACCTTTACCTTGATTTTACCTTTCCTGTAGTTGAAACTTTGCTCGTGTATTGACTTCAAAGTGATAAAAAGCTCCTTGTGCTAACCTTCGTCAGTGGTCTCCGAAAATTAATAATTATAAAAAAATGGTGATTGCGGGTGAACCTCCCATTTTGTCATCATATTCTTATTTATCCCAATATTCCATTGAAGTATCGAAACTATTTTATCTGGTATGAGTTTTCTCTTTTATTGCCGAAAAATTGAGGTCCCATTTTAAGAGACAAGCGAGCATAAATGAACAATTATTATTTATTTGATAACTAATATTTGGAAAACTTTCAAAATTTGATTTTCTTGGTTCTTTCAAAGGAAAATTTAAATTTTTATAAAATGTGCAATGTTCGGAAGTACATAATTCATTATTCACAAGCCGCTCAGCATTTAAAAAAGAATTTCAAATATTAATAACGAAATAGCATGAAATACTGGGATAAATATTCTTTAATTTTAATTTTTGCATTAAGGCTAGGATGACTAGGATTATTTATCGGAAAATAAAAACGAAGACAACATAATGCCATAACTAACTCCGAACTTTCATTGCTGTTTTGAGCAGCAAAATTTAATTGGATACATTTTCCAACTACCTTGTGTTATACTGCCCGCTATGTTGGTCATACTTTTTATTATGCAATGATCAACGATGTGCTATCATTTCTTGTCATGAGTGAAATATAATGTGCTTTGTATCTGCTTCCATTATGCTAATTTTTATGGGGTCACTATGAAGCCATTCTCTTTCGAACCAGGCCAAGAATTTAGGCGCCCATTCTCATTTACATTCCACCCAGAATGCTAAAAATCAAACAATTCATATGTGCAAGCAGCCATTCTCTTCCGTTCCTCTGAATATCTATTGCAGTAACTTTGAAGAAGAAATTAGTAATGACAGTTTGGGCAATACTGTAGAGAATTTGCCTTTATTATAATCACGAAGTGGCGTAATACGTCAAGCCCATTAAGTATCGGCATTTAAACTTCTCAGTAAACTTTTTATCGGCTCAATTCCGTCAGGGTGGCTGGAGTGACTTTTTTCCATGAACATACTTGCGTGAAACTTTGTATAAGTGATCTTATTTGTGTTACTTATGGACAAAAGTAAAACCATTGCATTTTACCGATTTTGCTTCTAGGAAATTTAATGCTACTTTAACACGTAGGCTTACGGTACATGAAGGAGCCATATATTGGCTCAAGGACTTGTTATAAATGCATATAAATATTCCTTATCATTTGTTCCCAGCTAGGTTTTAGCATAAGGAAACTTATGGCTTAAACCCTGAATGGCATAGGCAATACATCTGAGATCAACCAAATAAACATTGGCAACACTTGCTTCTCCAAGAGAAATATGGTGAAAGGTTTTCATGTCCAAAATGCAGCTGTCGATCACCAACAACAGTGTCATAAAACCATCAATAAGTTTTTATAATTTAATCATTATGCAATAAAAATCGATCCCAAAATCGATTTCATGAATTCGGATAGGGCTCCATTAGCATTCTAGCCCCATCAACGTGTAAACCAACGACGAACTTTGCCATCGTTGGACAAATGAGCATGCATATACCACCAGATACTTTCAAGGAAATTTTACACTTCCAAATCACGTTGCACTTTCTATTCACTCTGAATAAATAACAGAGGTATTCACCAGCATTTCTAGAGTTTTGAAACCTGTACCATCGTTCCCGCCACTTACTTATGCACGTAAAAAAGATGAAGTTTGATTATAATTCCCTCATGGTTTACAATTGCTCTTTTTACTTATGTTATAATTTAATAGAAAGTCATTGAATATTAAAATCTGAGAAATGCACTCACACTCAGAAGAGGAAGTCCTATCATGAAAGTCATTTTTGATGTCCTGTGGTGAATTTAATTTACACTAATTATTTTAGATAAAATATAAATTTACCATTCAACTCGATGGAAAACTTATCATCTTACTTCATCACGACAATCTTGCCAGTGTTAACCTGTTTACACTGGCACGGCTTGAATAGCAGATTTTAAAAGCCCATCTTGCTCATTACATTACGTACCTGACACCGATATTGAAGGCGGAAACCAACATCAGGCTTGATCCTTAAGTATTCATGAAATTGGATCATTCATCTCACAAATATCTTAATAAAAAACATGGACTGATTAAGTAAGGAGGAAAAGCAGAGACGGAGAGAGGAGAAGGAAATGATGGTGGGGAGACTGAAGGAGAGAAAAGTAGGCGTCGTATTTTTCTCATTCCACCGATGATTAATGTGTTAATAAGGATGGGCCCGAACGGAATTCTGGCATCACGATTTTTTGATTTCGGAGGAGGATGTGTATTTTTTTTTGTTAAAAAGTTTGGAGTTTTTTCTCTCCCTTTCGTTTTGTACTTTTTCTCCCCGTCTCTTTCACCTCCCTCCCAACCTATCACATCCTCCTTCACTCCAAAGAGTTCTGTCGGCTCGTCCACTAAGGAACGTGGCGAAGAACGAAGAGGAGTGTGATTGGTCAGGCTTGTAAGGGTATAATGTAGCTATCTAGGTAAGCGAGTGCAAAAAGGGAAGCAGGTGGTTTAAATAACTGAAATATTACCGAGGCAATAGAATTAAAGTGTGATTATAGCTTTATTCAAGTCACTTATCTTTCATGCTCGCTATATTTGCCGCATGTAATCCCATGTATAACATTGTCGTACCAGTGTGGGGTAAATTACTCAAAAACGTAATTGGGATAGATTACAATTATTTCACGAATAAATTATACAAATACAAAAAATTACTTTCCAAAAAAGTAATAGAATACAATAAAAAGTTGGTTATGAATAATTTACATGTAATAGATTTCCACAACAGTGAAGACTTAATTTCTTGACTTGATTTTTGTTACACGTATTTATTAATTTATTCATATAATTTTTCCAATTCTCTAATAAAAGAATTATCAAATTGAATTCTAGCATAACTCTAGGATTGAGTCCATATTACTTTTCTCCAACAGAGCACCTAACTATTAAAACGTGGTATTTGATCCCAGACTTATTCCTATGTGGTTAATTAAACTATTATAAGGTGAAAAACTGTATTGAAGGATAAAATATTGTGGTGTAATTCGTAAAAGAAAAAGAAACCCAGCCGCCAGGTCTCGGATCGGTGGTGATGACAGCTTAATAATTTCTCTTAATGACCTTCAAAAATTCAGCCTTATATGAAGTGCGCACTCCTAAACGAAGTAGCCCATTCAAAAAAAAATCAAGTTTACAGAGAAGTAAGTTTACCAAAATGAAGTTTACCAAGTCACTGATTTAGTCGTGGTCCTATCGCTTCATTGCGTTTGAAGCATAACTTTCAAGCGAAATCATCCCATTTAAGTGACCCAGACAAATATATTTTAATAGGCTACAGCCGTATAAAAAGTCTGGTATTTTGAACTGAACTGGCCTTGGAAATGAGGTCTGCTCGCAAATATTTAAGGGAGGAGATATTGAGGCATTTACCAACCTGAAACTGCATCTCATTAGGGTGGTTCCAAGTATCGTATGTTCATTGACTTAAATTTCAACCACATTCCAGCACTTGATAGTTCGCTTGTATCGCCGAAAAAACGTCGATGAATCCAATTTTAAAACTTAAGTAAAACGTTTAGAACCATCTAGCATCATCTAAGGCCTTTCCTGAAATTTCAGCCCTGCCTGCTACGCAGGAAAATGCACCGCCCCTCTTGTTTAATATTTGCATGAATAATCATCGCCATGTCATCAGAACTCAACTTTTCCTTGATCCCATCCCCAAAGATACTGCCTCTCTCAGCCAAACCTTTTAAGAATGCTTCTCACTCGTTATCATAGAAGCTCTTCCCGTATCCTTCAGTAATTTAGACGTGAAAACTCGTGAGTATTCACATATTTGCCTAACAAGTGCATTTAAAGCCCGGGCTAAACCTAGCCCACTGAAAAATAAGCCCAATAGCCACCTCTTCCTCAAACAATGCCCATTCGTGCTTCCCCCACCCTCTTTGACCATTTCTCCTCATGGAAACAGAGCATGAGCTTCAGCCATTCTTCTGCCGCCGATGATGACGGCTTGACCGTCGAAACGTAGCAGATTCAACCCAACTGGATGAAAAAATAAGGGAGAGAGGGAAATAAGAAAATATATTTAGATGAAAATGAATTTAGATGAAAAAATATTTAGATGTGTTAGATAAAGTGTGGTGACGTTACAGGTAATTATCAATGCAAATTAACTGATGGCGAGTCTAATTACTCAGAGTAAGGTGCTCAGTGGATCTTGTAGCTTTGTTCCTCTAGACGATCCAATTATTGCCTTTGGCATATAGATTGCTGGATTGTATCGTGGTCTGCGCATTGACCCGGAAATACCAAAACGTCCACGTTTAGATTCCTAGTCCAGAAAAACCTTTAACCTCAGGCAGTTTTCAACACATACTTTGCCGTCCATCGTATTTCGCATTGGAGCGCTCGTCACGCTTTGTGCCATTTCATTAAATACCTTATGCCGGAAATTGGATCTTTTTAAAGTGCGGCTCATGCCAATGCAATTCTTGATGGACCATCATGGCGCTAGACAACTAATTGCCTTCGAAAAATATCCTCGCCATTTCATCGAATCATAAGCTTTGCACCAAAAGTGCAATGCACCAAATAATACTTTGTCATCATCATCATAAACGCGGGACAGCCAGTTTTGCTCGTCCCGAATGGAGAGAATGCCATAAATGATCCTTCTATCTCATCCTGGGGTGTCCAATACCTACTCCTTCTTCCGTCTATATTCTTGCATTTGTTTAGGAACACAGTTTTCTCCCATATCTAGGACGCCGTCTTCTGAATTTCTCAAGCACTCCAACAATACGTAGCTGCTTCCTGATTTATTGATTGCTTTGTCGGCCTTGTTTTTTATCCTGGTAGGCTTCTGTTTAGTATTGCATTAATATATTCATGGCGTGAAGATAACATGCAAGTACCGTGAGGGAATGTTGAAGGAAGCAGAAGGCAAAGGAGCTTTGAAAGAAGGAGAGTTAAGAGAGGGGGGGACGGAAGGAAGGAGAGGGGAGTGTGACGGAGGGGAGGGAGGAGGCGCAGAGTGAGGTAAGAGAGGTGGACCTCGTGCGGCCCCGGTAGACGTGTAGGCCGCACTGGTAGCTGTCCGCCGGTGGCTGCTTCACTGATTTATGGAGGTTGGTCGGTAGAGAAGTGTGCGTGCGAGTGGGAGAGTGAGTGAGGTAGAGTAAAAGGGAAGACAGGAGCGACGATAGTGAGAGAGAGAGAAAGAGGTGGAAGATATGGGGTCCCACAGAAAGGGAACCGCCCCTTTTTTCCGACTCTTAAACATCCTGAGTCAGACGTTCGACGTCGGCCCCGAAAATTGTGTTAAATTATTGTTGCTGGAGCGTCCCGATAAAAATGAATTTCGTTTCTAAGCCCGTTCATAAACGGGATAGCCCCCGCGGCGAATCCGGACCGGTGTGTATGTGCGTCGCGCGAAATGTTATTGGTCGAATCCCCGAGCGTTTCATTTGGGTTTAATTGTAAGATCATTCGGGTATCGTGTTCTTTTTAAAATGAGCGGATAAGGTGACAATTCTGATGAATGATTTCGTAATATTTACCTATGCAAGGCCCAAATATTATCATAAAAGAGGTAGTCTACGGTAAATGTGGATTTGGATGGCTGCAAAGTAATTGCTCCCAAATGTTTCTTTTAAAGCAATTGGACAGTTTCAAGTTTAATTAAGTATACATTTATTCTCATGGAATAGTAGAACTACCTATGTATCTTTTTATAAGTTAGGTACATTAATAAGTTCTACGACTTGATAAATGTTGATGGTAGAAGGAACCTGCCTAGTGACCCTATCAAAGATAATCAAAGCATAATTAAGAAAACCCTCATCTCTACTTCCAATATTCTCAAATAGAACGAGATATAGAAACTACGATACTATTAACCATTAATACCATATAGTATAAGTACATTAACTACAAGAAATGAAGTTAAGGTTAAAATAAAAAAATGGTTGCTAGAAGATCAAAATGATGGGTAAAAGAAACCTTGTAATCATGTATTATATTGTTTGCTAAAAGCTTCATAAATATACTGGATATTTGAATAGATATATAAATATGTGTTGTGTGTCTATTTGTACTTACTTGAATTTAGTTGAGTATCCATGTGTAATATATATATATATATATATATATATATATATATATATATATATATATATATATATATATATATATATATATATATAATGTAAACAGGGAAAAATGTATGCATATATTAGGTAAAGGTATCGTTGCCATATATTTTGTTATGATGTCGTGGAACCCGCTGACAAGTCCTTGAGACTTAGCGGGGCCTAAAGTGTTTTGTAAATGGCATTAATATGTATTAAAATGTAAGTCGATCAATAAAAAAAAAACTTAGACATTCCACATCATTGCTTTAAGTAGAATTTCTAATTGCTTCACTTAATCACAAATCGCTTTCGTAAAATTACTCTGAAAACGACCTTGCTTGCGATACATAAAGTCACCACAATGAATCCAAGAGCCCCAATATTTTTCGTTCTCTAAAATTTCGAAAATTCATTAATAATATCCCTACGAGACCCATCGCATCCAGTGTAGTAGGTCCATCCACGTAATTAATTTAAATTCTCAGCTTATGGAATTAACGAAATGTCCAAGAAACGTTTGGCGTGAAGAATACGAATGGTTTCTGTAATCAGCTTGCCATAGAAAGTCCTCCTACAACATAATCAAAACCTTTTGAATGATATTTTCTCTTATTCAATTAGGTTTATATCAAGGGTGGACCTTGATATTGTACGATCCCATGAAACGAAGTGGCACGAACAATGACTTCTATTTTATGGAGCCGAAAAAAAATTGTCGAAAACTTGAATTGATTGCAGCAGGGTTATCGTATCAAATTGAATTGATAAATGGCAATACAGGAATCATACTTCTCTTGTGTGAATCAATATTTTGGTGAAAAAGTATTTCCAAATGCTGTTAATGAGGCAATGAGGTATAAATAGAACGTCCCAGTTAATCAATACGAGAATTTTGGATACTTTTGGTCTTGAATGAGCACACATAGTACATGTTCCACGCTGGAAGCGTTCGTTTTTTCAAGCGTCTGATTTTTGCTCTCCAGTTCCTTCTCGTCCATCAAAGTCTATGCTCTCCGTGTTCGACGCGGTGAAGGAGCTGAGATCACCGAGGAAAGGAGATGAATTATTCCCCTGACCGGACTTCTAGATAAAAAAATCTCCCATTTCGCCCGCTCAATCTTAATTAGATGACCAAATGCCGTGCACCATATGTATAGCTATTTTTGCTTTCAAGTTGGAGAGAGAAGAAAAAAATCTTTGCTGAAAATGGTCAGTCAATGTCGGGAATACGGAATAAGTGAACTTTGCCTTTTTTGTTTAATGTGGTAATAAAGTAAAAATTACACGACGAGGGGAAGGAAAAATAATTATCGTAGGTCTAAGAGGACTAGTCTGTTTATATTTGTTGGAATGTGTCTTTTAAGTATCTATCTATAGATATCCTAAGAATACCTATTCGAAAACTTTCCTATATTTCTCTCAATAGTTTCCTCTAGGAGTTGTGAATAAATTTTTCTCGTTCTGTTCTACTTAAATTGGAATTTAGTTGTTATTACCTAAGCATATTATAGTTTAAAGTCCTATTCAATATTTGCTTGACAAAAATAGGAAGATTTCTGCACGATATTTGCTTAAAAAGCATAGTGAGAGTAGATATAGTGAGAGTAGAAATGTTAAATTCAAGTTAAAAATATTGTTCATTCTTATAAAACAAATTTGAAAGGATTGTATTTTAAAACCTCTTTTGTCTTTACCCTGAGTAAAGAGAAACCCTTAAGTAAAATGTCGATAGTAAATCACAAGATCGTTTATAAATCGATAAGTTTGAGACAATAGCAGATCATTGTTGTTCACGATTAGGTCATTTTGGGTAAGTAGAAGCATATCAATGCGCGTCTCTAGATCTCAAGTTTAACTGTACTGCTCTACCATAAATATTCAGCAAAATTTGGGCAGCTACACAAAGGAGGTTAATGTGGTTTTTAGCGAAGTAAAATCTAAGAACTTATTTGTCTAGTCGGTGGTTTCAGGCGTGACTTCTTGAAAGTTCATTTTAAATTATGAAAAAGATTACTAGGTATTTTCCACAGAATTTTATTTAGGTACGACTAGTTTCAACGCATAGGCGAACATAGTACCTGAAGATGTCGCCTATGCGTCGAAACTAGTCATACTTAAAAAAAGTCTATGGAAAATACAGTGTTATTTTTCATCATTGAACCTATGTGTTGTTACGTTTGAAGTATTGACACTGAATAGTGCAATTATTCTGGGTAAAACTTTTGAAAGAAGAGTGTAAGGACACTATTTTGAAGTAAGGTATGGTATTTTCTTTTGGAATGATATTCGGACTGTAATTTCTCAAATATACTGCTTTTTTCGGACCCCTCATAAATTTTAGTGCCAGCAAATTCATTTAGGCAATGTTTTTGAGCAGTCACTTGAAATAGGAAAGCATATTAGTTGCGTTTGTGATCTAATGACAGAGGAAGCATGTACCGAAAATTTATCAAAAAATTTGAGGTATTCATAAATATATTACGTAGACGTATAAATTACGTTCTCTGTCGAGATTCGGTCAAAATCCGTTTTCCTCAAATCGAATATTGCTATATGTTTTGGTCAAAAGCTATGTCTGAGTCCGTCGAACTGACCCCAAGTTTGAAATGCCTCTTGACTGATGTGTGAGTTAGTGCCAGCTAAAGTTTATAGACATGGCGTAAATTTTCTTGGAGGCTTACACCCATAGTTAAATATATCCCCCTAATGAACCTTAATTTATATGAAAGATGTACCGTTTCATCTCTGGGTTAAATAATTTTCAGGATCCTTATCACCTCTAATGCTATGAAACGCTGTTCCCACCGCACACATATTAACCTCGGAAGATAAATATAATAGACAGAGATGAGTATTTTTCCATTATTTTCAATTTAAATTCTGGCCTTCGTACTGGTTCAATAAGACATAAAATATTTTATGTTAGATGTATACCAGATAATATTCAGAAATGTTAATTAAAACTTGCTAGCATTATAGTGCCTTGTAGATACCTCCGCTTACCTGCTGATGATTGATGAACTGTTTTTCACCACAACCTATCTTCATTACTAATGCTGAATAGTTACAATATCTCCATTGTTAGCCAACTATGACATTGAGTGCATAATATTGCATGAAAGAACCACGACAAGGTTAGCCTGATTATATTTTCCCTCAGGATTCCAGAGATCTTGGATTAGCCTAGCCGTTACAGTAATGTGTACTATATTCGTAATTGATGGAGTGGGTTCTTGGTTTAGGCAGGTTCAAATGTGGACGTAGGTAAATTATAAAGACCTGACGGACTCTTGCACATTGGTTTTGATGGATATATATTGAATTTGAGGGAACACGGTTTATTTCAATTTTAATATTTTTGGAAAATATAAAAAGAATTGGCACAGCGTAACACAGGTGGCGATTGATATAATAATTATATCCATTACAGTCGTTATTTCAAGACAAGTTCCCAAACTATAAGATTTTGACTTCATGCCGTGCCTGTTGTAGAATTATAAGATTTTCTTTATTTTCAAATGAATTCCAAAAGAATAAGAGCCATGCAAAATATTCCAGGTCAAAAATGGGTTGTGAAATCTACATTGCCTCATGATCAAATGAAGCCTTCGGCGAGCGTCAATCAAAATGCCGATCCAGTATCTCTCCACGAATGAAATGATTTTTTCGAGCTCTGACGTGTGAGTGACTGTTGTAAGGTGTATGAATATTTGTTCTTTTCTCCTGCTGAAATTTTGATAGTAACTTTAATTCTTTATGAATTAGGTGACGTCATTAAAGACGTAGACACAATTTGGCTTGCGTACCATGTTTTCGCCCCCAATTTTTCTAAAAATCAGTATCTCGAGCTGAATTCATTATCCACAGTTTTAACCAATATGTTGTGGAAATGCATATTTATTAATTGAATTGAATGAAAATTGTGATTTTCCACAGCTTGTTACTTTTCCTTTATTCTCTCATGTATCCATATTTCACAATTTCATTTCTCCTTCTCAATATATATTATTAATGAGGTAATAATTTATTACCACAAGTGAAAAAGTGTGCATACTTAAAAAATCGATTTTAATCTGCGTCATCAAGGAACTCTATTGGACGCCACAGAGTAAATTCAACAAACTGCAAGTGTTTGACAGATTTTACATAATCTAAAGAGCATAAAATTTTGCTGAATATACATTCATTGTTTGTTCAATCTCGAGGCTGGTTGACTGCAGCCCTCCACCCTTCCCTAATTAATGATCGTTCCCGTACTCCCTGAAATTTCTTCTTATGCTTTTTCCTCTTTTTTTGGTCTACGTATTCACCCCTTGACATTCCTATTTAGACTTTTCCTTCTATTTGTCCATCAATTATATTCTTCAAAAACCCATTGCGCCTCAGGGCGTGCCCAATCCATCTGGTTCTTCTGTTCTGTATAGTGTTCCATACGGTCCTTTCCTCTTCTATACTTCTTCATTGCTTATTTAGTCTGTTCACTTGATATTAAGCATCCTCCTCCAACACCGGGTTTCGAAAGCTTCTAATATTCTCTGGTCCGCTTTTCCAATGGTCATAATTTCCGATCCATAGAGTGCTACGCTCCACTACGAGTGTTTTACGTACTGTTTCCTCGTTCGTAGTCCTACCTTCCTTGAACACAGTGCATAGTTGCCTTTTCATCATCATTGCTAAAATGTGGCCCGGACTCCCCACTTAAACCCCCTAAATACCGCCCAGGAGGGAAACTTCCCACTGTTAGAAAACCTCTGATATAAGGGCTTTGCATCCAGCTTTTAATATCAACAATAAATATTATACTTAGGCACCCATTTCCTGAATGGTAAAAATCCCACCCAAAAGGTACTCGTACCTGCGACCCTATATAGTGTTATGAGACTAGGACTTTGCTCCGCCGTCACTGGGACGCGACAAATCGAATTTTTTTTCACACCATCCACCTCTATCGTGTCAGGTTCGCTTCTATCCGCTTTTGAAGTATCACATCTTCGTGATATCTCAAAAGAGGAGAGAGAGAATCGTGCACCTGCCTATGTACCTCCCGCTGGAATCCATCACAAGACATCTGATTCAAATCCGATTCCCTTCCCTCTTTTCTCAAAGCACAACTTTTATCCAACTCTTCCTCACTCCGAAAATTTTTTTCTGCTCTCATAGGCGTATTCCTGCGTGGAGTGTGGGAGATTGAGAGTGGCTCTTGGATGGGATCGAGAAAGGGATGGGATAGGAGCTGTCTTCTTCCTTTTGAGATATCGCCCTTTCTTGCTCACCGAAAGGGAAAGGGTTGGAGAACGAAGAAGAAGAGGGACGTGCTTCGGACAAGTGAAAAATTCGAGCGATCCTTTATCGAACTCTCTTTTTTTTCCCTTCTCCGTATTTCGAAGGTTACGCCTCCATTATGTCATTTGTTTGGCCTCATCCCCGCTGGCCCACACCCCACCCCGAATCCCGATCCTCATTTCCATCTTCCTCCAATGACAACCATATGGTACGGGAACCCCACTGTACCTCTCCGTCTACCTCCTCCGAATAAAAAAATAATACGGAATCAGAGGGCAAAAAGGAGCTCGGGTTTTTTTTTTAGATTGACGACGCTCTCTGTAAGTGCCGACGGCAGGGAACATTTTCCCCGCCCTCCCCCTTAATGTACTCCCGGAACAATTTGGGAAGAGGGATAGTTTGCTTGATAGGTATATGTTATTTTTGAGTCCCCTCCTCCCTCAACTCCATCGGGTTAGGAAAGATTCCGGGCAGTCCATCAACGTATCAACTAAGTAGCGCTGGCATTAGAGGTAGTTTTGCCTTGAAGACCTTTGTGGATGAGATTCGTCGTCTTTGGCGTAACTCTGTGGAATTTCGTACACCTAATTCGGATCCAGGCAGTGGCGATGACCGTTGTATAGAATCCCGGATCCGTACTTCTCTGCCATTTGAAGAGCTATCCAAGTTTAGCACTCTGTTCGTTGGATCGGTCGTTATACCTCAGACCCCTTGGTGCAATTAATTTAGATTTGGCTAACACCTGCGCCAGGTATTTCCACACCCTGCCTTCATCTCCTTAAAAATATCCTTCAAAATCCTAATCCACTCACCTTCTGGATACATTGAAAGGATAACGCGCCAGCAGATTTCCGTAAGTTAGGTGCTGTATGTAGAAATTGCCGCGAATAAAAGCCACCTGTACCGGGAATTGAGCCACCTGTACCTTTGGCGTGTCTGTCTTATGCGCAGATCACTACGCTACTCAAGCTTCCTCAGCCAAGGCAAGCCAAAGGTCCGTGGTTTGAGGTGGATTTTCTCTTGGTGAATGTTTAGCTGCTTGCTCGATAAAAATTAGCAGCTACTATACTAGCTAAAAAATTGTCGCTACTCATAAAAGAAGCTGTCAGTTACTTTCAGCTAATTTTTTTTTATGATTGTTGTAATTAAGATATAGTTATAAGTTAGGACTATTTCTTAAACTTATGAAGCTTTAAACAGTTGAAGTTTAAAATATTGAAATTTTCAAATGAAAGCTTAATAGAGAAAATCGGATAAATTCAATACTAATGAAAGCCAAAGTCCGAGGGGACGATGCTAATGATGGCGAAAAACGGCTAAACCGTGTTAGTTGATTTTGATGTCATTTATTTCATACAGCATCTGGAAAAATCCCCGAATTTCCTTTTTCAACACAAATAAATTTTAAAATGAAAAAATAAACAGGCTTTAACTCCAACTCATAAGCCCCATGTTAACTTCGCATGGCAACCACGTTGCTACCGACTACAACGTAACACTTGAGCGCGGATGTTTATATTTTGTAAACATTAAGGCCGTTTTACACGATGCGTAGGTTATCATTGATTTCAGTGAGAATATCAATAGCAGAAATCAGCACCGAAAACTTGGAACCAAATTCGATGCCTCGGAGCCTGTGTTTACACGATGCCCATTTCAGTCCAGTGCAGTGGCGCTGTCCGAGCATTCGCTGAACCATGCAATATAAATACCGTGCGCCGTTTTGTTTTGGCGTATTTAAGCGATGTCATGGCATCGCGGAATGATTGTACTGTTTTCAACAATTCTGAACTATTCCTCGAGAGATTATGTTGGCCTCGTTATTTTGTTCGATTCCAGCGCCGCAACCGGTATTCTCTCGAAACGCTCGACTCGCCTGATTGCCTGTGATTGGTCGTTGGATCCAAGAATCGGATGGAAAATAAGTATCGTGCTTATTTCTCTTTTCTGTACTGATAATCGAGTTCGATTCCCTAATCGGATGCGATCACACCCTTTACGCGGTACGATTTTAAGCATGCTGAATTGAGTTCCATTTTCTGTACTGAAATAAGCGCAGTGTAAAACGGCCTTTAGACATGGTCTCCAGATTTTAAGGTGGTTCCTCCGTAAAATAACATAAATGTCATTTTATTCATATTATTGATACTTATAGAAAAACATGTCCTCTATCTGATATGAACAACTAAATGCTGCCTTTCTGCGCTATTTTTATCGCAAATTGAACTTGAAATTGTATGCTATTAAATGTGACAATGGGAGAAAAACGGGGGAAAATAGTATTTTTGTATCTAATATAAATGCCATTTTCTAAGATAACTGTTTATAAGATGCAATAACTCCCGAGCAATCATTAAGTTGCGTTAAAAATGTAAGGGAAGACGAGAAAATCAGTCATCGGTCAATCAGACAAACGAACCAAGCAGGAGGCATCTTATCCCGATTTGACTCGTGCGACATTCAGAAGGCCTGATGATGAGGTACAAGTCGTTCTTCGAAACGTTGGCAGATATGAAATAATAAGAATTCAGATATTACAATTTTCCACTTTTTACATTTTCTTTTACATTTTCATTTTTACATTTACTTCACAATTTTACATTTTTGTAATATCTGAGTTCTTATTATGTTCATCTTCCACAACATCACGCCTGATTCCTCCCCTTCTTGTAGCAGATATGAAGCCTATTACCCGGTTGAATACCCGTGAAACGTTTCTACATAACATTCACCGTGAAAATCTTAGATAATTCATCCCGGGAAATCAATTCAAATAAATTAGATGAACCAATTTTGAGGATACCGGGACTAGCCACAGTATAACCTTGTGACTCGCAAGTACGATATTCCACAGAGGAAATTTATTTTTCATTTCAAGGAGGCAAATGATTTTTCCTCGGTGGAATATCGTACTTATGTGCGCTAGCGGGTGACCCCGTAAAAGGTTATACCGTGGCTAGTCTCGGTATCCTAAAAATTGGCCAAAAAGAGCGAACACCTCACTGTTTCACGTTTGGCTTTATCTACGCGGACTGTGGCGCTAATCGCTCGCCTAGGACTGATTCAGTGATATCATATGTCTGGCAGCCCAGACAACTTGCTCCTATAAATCCCTCAAACATCCAAAGCTCTCGGCGCGATATCGAGGGATCCGGGTTCGAATCCCGGTCAAGGCGAATGATTTTTCCTCTGTGGAATATCGCGAAAATAGATGAATCTTACCGCCTTATTTTTGAGTTATTAGCTAATGACTGCGATAATTGGTCAAAATGTGATAACTCCATAGAAATGGCGCTTCAGTTGTCGTCTTTGTGAAGAAAAAGCGCTCATTAAAAATATATACGCGGAATAATCTGCGTATTTTATACCTTTTTTTTTGTTTTCAATAGCTAATGCTTGTCATCAGCAAAAGCAGGATTTTTTAAAGCAATTAAACTAAAAGATAGAATTTAGTATTTCTTTTGATCGACACCGTTGCGGAGGAACCTCCTTAAACCATAAAAAGTGAAATAACACACAAAACATGCATAAATGAAATATGAACAAATAAGATTTGCATGCATGGGTATTTTTCCCATCATTTTTGGCGGGTTGCCCATTCGCATTCCCATCTGCTAGTTCCACGTAATGATGAAAAATAAAAAGCGCTATTTGTAAAGGCAAAGAATTTTAGCACGATGCATGGGAGGAAAGGAAATTGATGAACTCTTCCCCTCAGCAACAATTGCGCTGCGGCTATATTTTATCCCGTAGTTTACCGAGTGATTTGGAAAAGTAGGTGAAAATTTGCTGTTGAAAACAGCTTTAGAGAATTTTGCAGCTGCTACTTCAAAAAATGTAGTGCGCTACAGCTTCTCTAAAAAGTAGATCCTACAGTAGCACGCTACTACCCAACCCTTACTAAAACCATCATGGAGGTGTTGCATGTCCCTCCTATGACGAGGGCGCTGAGGGAGTTCCTGTGCTGTCACGCAGCATTAGATTAGTTTGATGTTCCAAAACAGGTTTCTCGAAAAACCCTTATTATTCTTCCACTGGAACACCTGACTACAAGTTCTGAGGAGTATCGGGACTCGGTTGCATAGGGATATTCGAATAGACAAAAAAAATAATAATTCACTGAGCCTCTCATTCATCTTTAATTCATAGGTTGATTAATATATTTAATTCTCTGAAAAATTGAGAAATTCAGTTGCATTAAATCTTTTCAAATGGTGTGCCATTGGCTAACTTTACAGTCTCGCTCGTAAGCTAAGTGGATTCGAATTTTGAACTGGAGTTCCGAGGTCATATTTGGGTGAAGTTTTCCCAAACCGTAAATGAGAAAGTATTTGAGCACCTTCATTTAAAGAATTTCAATATGCCATCGTAAATTTTCATTGCATGCCTTGAGCTAAATAGAAATGGCTATTATAAATTTCCATAGATCCGCCTTAGGTACATATCAAAATGTACTCGAATTAATACTCATTCCTTCTTGATGGTCTTAAACCTCATGGCACTTGCTCTTTGATGCACATTATTACGTCTAATGCTTCAATTTTCTGTAATATTTGCTTTTTCAAGAATAAAAATTTCACTGTAAGAATATTATTTTTGATATATTTCTAATATGCACTATCATTTGATCGCGTGACACCACTTCCTTCGGCACCATCCTCTCCGCGAAATCACGCTCCCTTGCTAAATTCCTGCTGCCATCTGTGAATATCGGATGATGCTTCGAGAGTTCATGGTCTATAAATCCTTATCCTCATCACAAACGATGTTACTCCCTAAATATCCTCCCCCTCCCCCCATCTTTTAAGAGCCCTAATATACGATTGTAATAACCGTGAACTCTTCAAAATGGATTCCCTTTGACAGGTTATATATTACACACACATGTTGGGGTAAATGAACGGACGGAAATGCCCAGTTGATAGCCTTTGAAAGGCTCAAAAAGCATCCAAGTTTACAATAGCAACGCAAGTACAAAAAGGCTAATCGTATCTCTCTCTCTCCTTCCCCCGACTACCCAACCAAGCAACACACGGAAAAGGAATTGCCTATTAATGACCCCGGCAGTGTTGTGTGTGTATGTGTATGGGGAACGCATTCGTGAGATGAGAGAGGGAGGGAGGGGAGAGGGATTGGAGTTTAATGTGGCGTGGGGAAGAAAGAGGGAGAGAGAATGGTAGAGAAAGGTGGAGATGGAAGATGAGGTGAGAGAACGAAGGAAAGGCTTAAAAGGAAGAGGGTGAGAAAGGATTTTCATTTTTATCGGGACGAAAAATGGATGAATGTAGGGAGGGTTGGGGGAGAGGATACGTTGAAGGGACAAGAGGATATAAAAAGGTGGAGCAAAGGGGAGTGGCAGTAGTGGAAAGGATATACATTTTTTCCTCGGATGAGAAGACATGGGTGGGGATTTGAAGAAGGGGTCAGTCTGGTCATGGTAGGAATAGTAGTAGGAGGGAGAGGATGAGAGGGGTAAAAGGAAGGATGGAATATTTCGTTTTGAAAAGGGCGGGAGAAGAGAGAAGGTGATGGTGGTGGAAGCTTACATACGCCTGAGATTATGACGAAGCACTTCCCATCACAGTTCAGCCTTCCCTTCCTCCCCCCTCCTCGCACACCTCCCCGTGGCCTTCAAAATATTCCCCCATCCCCACACCCTTATCTTCTCATTCCCCTTCCCCCACTCTCCTTTATACCCTACCGCTAACTCTCTCTCCCTTCCACCCCCACCCTCCCCCTCAATGGTTTTATCTCACTCCCCATATCTCCCACTCTTCATTCTCCCCTCTTTGCCCCTCCCACCTCGTCTTCCCTCCCTCAACTTAACCACCCTTTCCACCGCACCATCACCTCATCTTTCACCGATCACCTTCCTCATCCTCCCCTCCCCTCCCGAAAAACCCCTCCTTCCAACCATCCTTTTCTCTTAAGCCGGTGCCCTTTCTCAGAAAAAACCACACTCTGCATTTAATTAATCTCCACGAATATCTCCTACCCGTGGCGCGGCGCAACTCCTTAAAAATTCTGACTTATTTTTTTTTGTTCCCGTGGCATCCGTTTGGTTTTTCTTTCCTCTTCCACACACCCTCCCCTACTTCATACTCGCCTTCGCTCCCTTTCCCCCCTCTGTCCCGTCGTTCGTGGTTCCGCTTACTTATTTTCTTAGCGTCTCCTACTTTACAGATGGCACGGCACAGGTGCCGGAGTCCGACCGGCCGTATTTACACGAAGGTGTTTTAAAAAATCCATTATCTCTTGTATTACCCATAACGTTGCTCTGAGTATACACCTACTGTTCGGGATCTAAATTACAATCAAGGATATGGTTTCGTCTACTTTTTGTTTTGCTCTGTCCTGTGGACCAAACTGGAGGAAACTGGATTTTTCATATATTTCTGTCCCTTTACCAAAAAAAAAACCATATTATCACGGTTCAGCTAGTTTCATGGGATCAGCGTCCTCATCATATACCGTCGTCAGGAACACCGATGTGTTGTAACTAGTTATAATAATAAATATTGTTGGAAATATACATTGTTTTTTTACTTCAGTTATAATGGATTTTCACATAGCTGAGCCTGAAAACATCGAATTCATTCCAGTCAGTTACCTAGGTTTGAACGTTAATTACCTATATTCTGGACGATTTTGGACACTTACTCAATACTCGCAGTACTCTCCGTTAAACAAAATAGTTTAAATTTTAATATTAACCATTTCGTTTCAATGATTAGTCGGCTTACTCCCTGCCCTGCTCTTCAATTAGAGTGAAGGCTGATATTTCGTTCCACGGTTTTCTAAATGTGGCGTCGGATAGTATACTGAAGAAGGCAGTTCAAAATGGAGAAAACTGAAAGAAACTGCATTATAATTTGTTTGAATGATGAAAAAATAATTTTTTCAACCATATAGATTTATAGTAATACTGGACGGTATAATAAACTTAAATATTATTATTTAAAATATTATCTTGTTTTCCATCCATTTCCTCTCATTTATATACTCGCTTAATACCTTCGCTTCTTCTCTTATTCACCTATTTTCTGCTTCACTTCTTGCACATTCTTCCGTGGCTCAGCTTACGACACCGTTTGCTTCGCATTACCTTTACGGCAGGCACGGCACGGATACCCAAGTCTAACCGTCCGCACAAGGTAGTGTGTGAAAAAAGTCCCGATCTCTTGTTTAAACTGTTGCGTTGCCATGAGTAGCCAGGTCACTCACGTGACATGAATAAAAACGAAAGATACACACAATTTGAATTTTAGTGAGTATATAAATTCCTTATTTTCACGTAGAATAGGAAGCTTTCAATTTACTGAAGTACATCTACATCATCTACATCTACATATTACCCTGCAAGCCGCCTCAATAGGCGTGTGGCGGGGGGTGTTAGGACACCAGCCGCTTAAAGATAAAAAGGAAACGCTCTAATGAAATTACGCCTAGCTCTAATAAAGTACGCTGCTCACATCGTAACACAACAGCCCACTTGCATTCCATTCGTAAAAGACCCTGCGCATTAGAAGGCGCACTTCGTAACGGATAGGGAGTAGAGTTGTTGTGCGCTAAGCAATAAAAGAACTTCGATAAAGTCACTCGCGATTGTCGCTTTTGCAATTATTTTCAGCGAAGACGTCAACATGGATTTAAAGCTTGCATTTACTCGGAGGTAAAAAGCTTACGTTTCGATAACTGTACAGAAAACATTCTGCCGTGACAAATGTGAACCTGCAGATTGCTACTCAACGGCAGGTTAGTGAATGTTTATTCAGCGCGCATCTTTCCATTAATCGTCGTTCATGTGTGATGAACTGCGCTGATGTGTTCCAGTCTATGCGCTAACTTCAACACCTTGTGTGGGCAGTTTCCATTTTTATTTTCATCAAAGGCGCCAGACATGGATAAAGTTAACTTTTTCTTTATTTTGCGGTAAAAAGCTTACCTTTATAAGCATGCACTTGTAAAAATTCGTGAGGCGACGGCCTACCACGATTGAACCACCGGTTCCCGATTAGTCACCGAAGTTAAGTACCGTTGGGTTCGGCTTGAATTTGGAGGAGTGATCCTCCGATTCGTCCGAATGCTGTTGCCCCTGTCTGCACGTGACAGATAGTATGTGCGGAATGACCTTAGCCGTCGAAGCACGTTAAATAAAAATACTACTACTACTACTACGAATTCGTGAACTATTTACCAAACGACAGAAGCAAAACACTTGCAGTCTTTCACTAATAAAAGGTTTTATACGACTAGTTTAGATGCGACTAAATCATCTTCTAGTCTGGAGATGATGCAGTAATATCGAAACTAGTCGTATTAAATTGTTTTTTTCGTGAAAAACTACAAGTGTTTTGCTTCTGTCATCATAGAACGGTTTCACCACATCCCATCTGAATCTGTATTTTATATTTACAAATTACATGGCCGTGTACATGCAAAATGGTACCTATCGGCCGGTTAACGAACGTTTCGCTTGATTGCTTACATAGTTCCATTTATCGTCTTTCGTATGCGCTAATGTGTCCCAATCTGCGCCAACGTAACACCTTAACGAATTTTAGGAAGCATTGGTAACTTAGCTGGCTAACGAACTCGGTGCAAGTTCGTTAGCCAGTTAAAACGAGGGATCCAGGTTCTAGTCCCGGTCAAGGCGAATGATTTTTCCTCTGTGAAACTTTGCATACAATACCTTTAAAGACCTGGTTACACGATGCATGTACCCGCGCAAGTACGTGGGTGAACAGACGTCCGAATAGATTCGCACTCTCGTACCTGGGGAGTGTTTACACGATACATTTGTTCGCGCAATTGTTCGACCATTTTCCCGTTACGCATTATGCGATTGCTTGTATTTTACGGGTAGCAAAGCGCCACTGCTACGGAGTGGACGACAACTTATCCGATATTCAGTTGTTATTAGTAACTCATCGTCGTGTTTACGTGTGACGTTCGTTGTTTACATGTTCCTCTATCTGTTTTGCCCAACGCACCCCCTGGACCATCCGAGCGAATCTTTGTTTTATTTCCCTGGACCTGAATCTGCTACGATCCACCATTGCACCGCCTGGACTACCAGAACGAAAGGAAATTTGTGTTGAACTCTGCTTTCTTACCTAGCATTGTAGTGAGTATAGAACATACCGAAATTGTTTTGTGCAAGAAATGAATGTGGACGAGACCGTAACTGCTGCAGCAGCTGTCGTTGGTATGATCATGGTGACTGTAGAAATCCAGAGAAATCAAGGAGATAAATAGCACTGAGGCACACGTAAACCCACCAAATGAGAACACCAGGTCGCCAACAACAATGCTATTGTCGTTTCTGAGGGCTACCCCCAGATGGCACTGTGAAACGACTGGAAATTGCATGAAAAAAGGTCCCAAGTTAGAACAGGGGCTATTATCTGGCTAAGCGTTCGCGCATTTGCGCAATTTTGCGTGTTTACACGATGCAATTTGAATGGTGAATGTGTTTGAGAATCTGCTAGTGCGGTTACATGCATCATGTAACCAGGCCTTAATGGAAGGCTCCTATTAGTGGCTGCAGCAATAACAGAGCGAGAAACAACTCCATCGAAATGAATCTCACTTGTAATCCCACACCACCCCTTTACTCTATTTCCTCCCTGCTTCATGGCTGGTGTCCTAACACCCGCTCCCAAGCGCCCTTTGCGGTAGCTCGCAGGGGTAGGGAGCATGTCCAGCACTTCAATTAAAGTCGTTGTAGTTTTGCTAACTTTTTGTCTCGTCTGAGGCGCTGAGCGAAACTAGATAAGACCGTTAAATATGGACATAACTATACAATACAATAATAACTTTATTTGCTCTGGGACAAATCTGTCCCTTGGAGCAGAAGAAACTTATACAGTCAGTGAGTACATTAGTCACAGTATTCAATAAGATACATGTAACATACAAGACTGTGAACAAGACAAAAAGAGCCATAACAATAATAATACAGGTGTGTGCACAGCGCATCGAAAGTGCATAACTTCACAAATAAACTACATGAGTTGGGTGCATATCAATAAAAAATATTTTCGGATATTTTTGCTTTAAATAACTTAGCATTAGAAATAGATTTTAAACTCTGTGGCAAAGAGTTCCATAATTTACAAGAAGAAATTAAGAAGGGCTTTTCATACAAATTAGTTCAATATGATGGAATGGACAGAGTTTCCGTCTTCCGTATAAAGTGTTTTTCTGAATTAATTTTAAATTTTATTTGAATATACAAGTAAGATGGTAATTGGGTTTCAATAATTTTATGTGTATAGGTAGCTTTCATTATGTAGCGTCTTTGTTCCAGTTTGGGCCATTTTAACAGTTGGTAGTATGGTGTGACATGCTCATAAAAATTGATATAAAAAAACAAAGCGAATACAGGAATTTTGTAGTCGCTGTAATTTATTATCTAGGTCGCTTGTAATATAGGAGTTCAATATTGAACAGTAATCGAAGTGCGGACACAACAGCACTTGTACAAGATTTTGCCGAAATCGGTCTGGAATGAAATGTCTAAAATGCTTCAGTGGATACAGGGTTTTATGTATATTGTTAGATAAATAGCTTTACATGGTCTTGCCACGTCAGTGTTCTATTGATAATAATTCCAAGATTGTTTAAGGAATTAGAATAGTCAATTTTCCTACCTTGAACAATAACTTTAGGAATTTCATTTAAGGCTAAGCTATTTACGTAGTTAGAGCTACCAATAATCATAGCCTTGGTTTTTGTTGGATTTAGTTTGAGCTTATTCACTGATATCCATGTACAAATTTCTGAAATGTCTTTATTCATTTTCTGTACAGCTTTTTCTAATTTCTTGGGATTGCAGTCCAGATGAATCTGCAAGTCGTCTGCATAAAAGTGATAGTTGCAGCAATTTATCACACTGGGAAGGTCTTTCATAAAAATAGAGAATAATAATGGGCCTAAGATCGATCCTTGGGGAACACCACGGGAAACCGGTAGGAAGTTAGACATTTCACCGTCAACACCCTTGACGGCTTGCTTACGTTCTGAGAGATAGGATTGATACCAACGGAGAGCTGAAAAGAATTAGCTTTCAGAGCTGGTGGATGAGAATGCCATGATCGACCGAGTCAGAATTCGATCGATGCTTTACTGCAGTCAAATTGAACCAAAATAGTAATTTTCAACAGAGCGTCGGATATCGTCCGTTATTTTTCATAGCGCAGTCTGCGTACTGTAGTCTTTCCGGAAATCTGACTGAAATTCGTCTAATAGGTTATTTTGATTTAGGTGCTCTATAGTAGCATTGAAAACACGGTGCTCGAGAGGTTTAGAAAGGGCACATAACAGAGCTATGGGGCGATAATCTGACAGTTCTTTGGGGTTGGGAATCTTGATGATGGGCTGAATGAGAGCTGATTTCCACAGAGATGGAAAAGTCGAATGGTTTAGAGAGGAGTTGTAAATATCGAGGATCATTGGCAGAACAACAGGAATTTTAAGAGATTTGGCATCAATGTTGTCTACACCTATCGCGTTGGTTTTTATTAATCTCATGTAATTCGTAAGCATTTTGGGGGTTATGTGAGGGAAGAATAAGATAACGCTGCTAAAGTCTCGATATGCAGGTTGACTTGGGTAGTCTTCGTCAGACAACAAGGGGTGAGGAGTAGACGTCTCATCATTGGAGAGGTCTCATTGGTCTCATGAGGAGAGATTGGAGCTGAAAAGTACTGGTTCAATACGTAACTATAGTATATTCGATAAAAAATTTATTTATTTAAATAGTATGGATTCAAACTTTTCTGGACGGTTTACAAAGCTCATTAAGGTAGAACCTCTACTACAAGCACCTTCGATAACATGCCCTTATATTTTCATATATTGCAGAGAAATTATGCCTTTGTCAATCTGTGAAAAAATAATTGGGGGTAATCGGCCATTTAGCGCTGATAACAGGGTTTGAAAATCGTCATTTTCAGCCTCAAATTACATTGCTCTTATGGCGGAATGGTGCCGTCCCTCACTTCAACATTTTATTTCTCGAGATTTTCCTCGACTAGGCAACCTCAAAAACGACCATATGGTGATTAAATTATCAACGGATACAATGAATTTTTTTCATGTTACCTTATCGGGCATTTAATGCAGATATTTATGTTTGAAAAGCGATGAAGAGTCTTACTTTCGTTCCGCAGCCGCCATATTGAAACAGACTTGGCAAGTATATTCGAGGAGTAAACAAAAACATTGGAGTGAAACTATGCAAACAAACAAAGGTGCCGGACCGGAGTGAAACTATGATACGTTGACCAGCTATACAGTGTTGTTGAGTTCATCGTCAGCAATTATTTATAATACATTTGTTTAAATTACGTTTACATTAAAAGAGCAGAAGCACTCACTAGCTCTGTTGTTTTAATTCATCCCGAATTTTATAATTCTGCAGCTTTACTGCAGTTCCCAGAGAAATTTTTTAAATTCCTCTGAGACATGGCGTCACTATAAAAGCCATTCTTCATATGACAGGATTACTTCATTTTGATGAAAACTCATGTACTGTACAGCCATGTTGATTGATTGAAAATTATTTTCAATAATTATTAATAACATTTTGAGCCATTTTATCTTGTTTCTGTCGAGTTCATCTATGTAATGAAAGCAGTACTTGGTAGAAGCAGGTTCTACCTTAATTATTTTTGGGTCATTCCTCCTCAAAGCAACAATCGATTGTCTCATATGGTCTCCAATTTTGCTCCAACTTGGTGTGCGGGTTAAAAATCATTCCAAACAAATTACCCTGGAACATATTTGCGAAAAAAAAATTATGTGATTAATGCGTATTTAAATTCCTTCACAATTTTGCCAAAAATGCGTGTCTTGAATCGTAATTTTCCTCAAATCTCTGCTCCTTATTGTCATTGAGAAATGATATATTGCTCATATTAGAGATTTTTTTTACCAAAGATAATTTAATTAAAAACAATAATATTTAATTTCTTAATTAATTTAGATCAATTCTATAAAAAATTTTAATTATTAAAAATCAACTCAATACAGTGTTTTAATGAATTAAAATAAATTCTTTTTATAATTTTATTTAATTGTACATTTTAAAATATAAAAATGTGAACAACTTTTATCAAATACTCCATCTCAGAATCAGCCGCAACTTTTTCATAATTTATTTTTGATGATTTTTATAATACATTTTTTTTTAACTTTCACTTCTCTTAACCTCCATCTTGAAATTGATCTCATTTCCTCCATTTCCTTCACAAGGGTTCCGCTAACGCCTTCCTGTTCTTTGTACGTATTTAACCTCTTATGGTTCAGTAAAACACTACTGCCACCTTTTGACTAGCTTTGCTCTACATATTACAAGAAAAGTCACCAAAATCTTATTTTAGCAGTCGCGTTACTGAGAGCAAAGGCTCACTTCCTGACCAGCTCCTCAATTAAAGTCAGAGTAATCACATTTGTCCACCCTCTTGCTTTTGTTCTTAGTTATCTGATCAAAATTATAAAAACTGCACAGAGTGGACCTTACCGGAACTAACTCGAATATTATATTCTTTCAGCCCTATGCGAGTAATAATTTTTGGACATGGATTTTTTACCTTTTAACTTCATTGATATGTAATGATATAAAATCTGTTTGTATTCTGAAATCTGCCAAAAGGTTCAGGGGGTTATCTAAAAAGGAGCCATGTCGTTGCTTCAACGATTAACCATCGTCAAAGATGCTTGAAAGAAGGTATTGTTTCAGGAAAACTTACTGATACTCTAATCTTTCTCAACCATATTATTGATTCTACCGTTGAACTCACTGGAATATCTGCTCGAAATATTATCATTATGTGTACGGGTCCATTCCAACAGATAAAATTCCTAATGAAAAATAGCCTAAGCATACAATAGTTGCATAAAATTCAGCGACTGCATTTTGTATGAATAGGTTTTATATTGTTTAATTGTTTAAAACTGAAAATGTAGATGTCATTTTATTGGTTTCCAATACATAATCAACCATTCTTACAACATAAACTGCAGGAATGCCTTTATTAAAGCATATTATAGTATTAAAAGATAATAATGACAACAAGTGATACACCCAGCAAGTTGTGATGGATGGCACACATACGAGGTCTGTTTAAAAAGAAACCGGACTTTTAAATTAAAGATTAATCCAAATTTTTAATAAAAGCAAATGAATTCTGATTCCTATGCATGCATTTTGGTCATCCAGGTGACCGTCGGCAAGGACAGTTTAAATCTCTAAAACCCGCTCGTGCTTACCAGCTCCCTGTCGCTGGTCACCTGGATGACTGAAATGCATGCACACGAATCAATATTACCTTGCTTTTATTGACGATTTTGATTAATCTTCAATTAAAATTAATATCTCATTTCCTCTCCTTGAATAAAACCAGACTTTTGTTGTTGCGCGCGAACGATTGCACCAATCAAGTTTCAGAAAGCCACTTTGCGACTGTCATCACTGACACAATTCTTCTGGGCACGTCGTCCAATTGTCAATAGTTACCTTTTTTGTTGTTAGGGTAACTAAGTATTGTCATTGCTTTGCAAAAAATGATGGAGGACCTTATGGAGCAACGTGTTTGTGTGAAACTTCATTTTAAAATTAGGAATTCTCAAACTGAAACGTGGGTATTACTTCAGCAGGCATATGAGGAGGACTGAATGAGCTGTGTGCGGAGCCAAGAGTTGTTAAAAGCGTTTTTAACCCGGCAGAGCTAAAACGGGCACTGACCTAGTGAGGGCGATTAAAACTCGGAGTTGTAGAGTTGTAGTAGTACTGTAAGGACAACCTCGGCCTGAAAACAACGGGTATACCGCATACCATGCGAGTGTGGTAGGGCGTATATTGGCGAGACAGGAAGGACCGTCGAGAAAAGAATAAAAGAGCATCAAAGAAGTATTAGGCTTTTCCAACCGGAAAAGTCTGAATTAGCAGAGCATAGCCTTGACCATGGACATCGTGTCGATTTCCCAAATTCCACACTACTTTTCCGGGCGTCCAAATATTGGGAAAGAATAACGAAAGAAGCGATATTGATACAGATGGAGCAACATAACATCAATAGAGACAACGGCTTCAACTTAAGTAGGACTTGGCGACCAGTAATTGACGAAATTCAAAGAACGCGTAACGGCTCCCACAACAATGGGACATCTGCGGCTATATATAACCGCCAGCATCCTCGCTCGACTCATTTTCCTGATGGCGATGGCTGAGTCAACCATCGAAACGTTGATCCATTTAAATAATCTTACCCGGTGTGAAACCCGAGGAACCTTCACTTATCTAATTCGCCGGGCAAACCTTAAATCCTTTATATCACTTAATTTATTTCGAGGCTCCTGCAGCTATGCATATTTTTTAATTAGCTGATTCATCTCCAAATAATGATGAAGGTTTACATGTACGAGGTGAAAGAAATCTTTGCCGTCACATAACTTAACTGTTCACGGTATTTGGTCGGGTAATGCTTTATTCCACGCTATTACTCCATGTTTTTTGGCATTGCATCACTCAATCTATCTTCAACGTCTGACATGCACTTCGAAAAATGGAAAAATTATTGAAAATAACCTACGTATTTCTTATTAATACTGTCGAAAGTGAAGAAGTGTGCTGTTTCTTTCAAGGTGTATCAATTTAAAAAAACATCTCGCTTCCCCGCGGCACGGTGAAGGAATTTTTTTAAGGCGCTTAAGGGAAAGACCGGGAAAAAAAGGAAAAGGCTCCTATTTTTCATACTTCCGTATTATCTCGCGTCTACTTATCCGCATTTTTCCATTTTTCTTTCGCCGCTGTCTTCTCAAAATTCTCGGACCACCACAGCCATGAATCATCCACGCATTTTTCCCCTGTCGCACTCCTTATTTTCGCCCTTCAAATGTATTCTCACCTGGTTTGGGCCGTTGCCCTCGTCTGGCTGGACTTCCCTTTTCATGCCCGACCGCCCGCCCGACACCTGTAAAGGTGAGGCGACCACAATGGAGCGGCGACGCGACAGCCTCGCCGTACACCGTCCCCGCCGAAAAAACGAATAACGCCCCCCGGATTGGAACCAAAATGATCCCGCCCGGACCTTCAGAAATGAGCGCCCGCTTAGCTTTCGTAATGCCGGCCAATTCAAATTGTCATTCTCTTTGGCGTGAGCATCGTTGAATCTTGCGGAAGTACGAGGATGTGGCTCCGCTATTTGTTTGAAGATCGAGCGGCAGGTTTCCGTATTTTTAAGCAGGAATATTTCAATCCGGTGCATGATTTAATGCCGTTGTGTAATGGTTTTATAAGACTCTGATTTCCCATAATTTGACGGCAATTTCCTTGAAACAAGGAAAATCATCTTGTCTCAGTAAATTCAACAGTAATTCTCTTGGACCAAGGGGTCATAACATACCTAAGGTGAAGCACCTCAACCATTTACTTCATGCCTTACTAACCTTAATCAATCATAACACACGAATGTAACTTCTTTAAACTGTACCTACCTAGCGGAGGCTGTTGATGCTCATCATGAAAACTCTTAACTCTTATGCTCGTTATAGTGTCTGGTTAACTCTTAACCATGAGATGACGAAGCCAACTGAGGGCCTGAGAGTCAAAGTAATACAAGTGACAAACATCTCCCTGTTTCACCTGTATCACTTTACCCCGGTAAAAAATGACAAAAAAGCTAAGTAGTTTAAGTTTTCGGCGGCTAGATTGCAGCACCATACTTTCGAACACATGTATTCCTTTTCCTGTAGCTACCTGACGGTACCAACTTAGAAAATATGCACTCATATCGTTTTCCGTGTTGATGTCACTCGTATTACTTTGACTCTCAGGTCCTCAATTTCTTGTCGTAGTAATTTAGAATTTGGTTTTATTTTTAACCCATAAATATCCAGTGGTAGACATAAAAAAAACATAGACTCCAAAACTGAAACCATTAAAAATAATTCATTCTTTGTCCGTAGTTTGTTGGTGATTTTTTTTCATTTTCAATTTTTAGTTTATTTTCCCAATTTTATGTCATAAAGTGGTATTAGGTCCACAATAAAATAGTATCTGGCGGTTAAAATGTCGTATTTTGAGACTAGTATTGTAACTGATACACCCTAATTGTTAAGAAGTAAGATTTTGTTTGATGGTTAAAGCAAGTTACACGTCAACTTCTCATTGGTAAATTTAAATTTCAGCAATAAAAATGTTTTATGCTTGCGTAATATGTTTTGGATTTTTGTTGAGAAAGGTCTATCAGCAGAAAGGAAATTTAAGAAATATCAAAAATAATTTTCTATGGACAGTAATGGGTTAAGTACATCAGACTAAGAGTTAGATGCAAAAAGGTTGTATCCACATCTCATGATACGCCAAATGAAATTAACTAGGCATTGTACGAACGGACGTTTTCGTTTCCCACAAATTCAAGCAGCATGCCGCTATTTGTGACCTAAGTCCACACACCTACAATCATGCCTCCGTGTGATGGAACCAGCCATGGCAATATTACAACAAAATTGTTACATCTACCAAGTGTTTCATTGAATAAAATTGTTAGATCTACCAAGTGTTTCATACACAATGATTATTCACCATATAATTAAAGATGTACAGTTAAAAGCTGGTGTCATTAATGCCCCACCTTCGTAATGGCTTGCAGAGTAAAATGAAAACACAGGGGTTGCGGTTCATTTACCTATTTCATGTATTTGATATTATTGGAGAGCAGGATTTGATTTTGAGCCACTAGAAACTCGTTGACCACACACTATACTAAGATTACTTGGAGATTTCAGATCAGGCGAGTTTTAGTATGACACGGAGAATATTATTTTGACCCCGAACTGCACCTCTAGTATTAATAGAACTGGCAAAATTAGAAATATACTAATTGGTACAAACATTTTTTCTCCCCACGCACCATTAATAGCTACAAAGATAACAGTGCGTATTGCTTGGACATGTTTTGTTAACTGCCAGTCTATCCTCCACATTCGTTGTCTCTCTCTCTCTCTTTAATTTGTTTTTCACTCTTCCCTCCTTTTCATGGCTGGTGCCCTGACACCCTCTGCCACACACTGCTATGGCATCACTCCGGGTAATATGCAGATGTAGATAGAGAATGGCTGAATCTGGAATTTTCATTCGCACGAAAGACCTAAACTAGTCGAGTTATTTTTAATACATTTTCGAAATGGGTAAAAATGTTGAAGACAGTGACAAATGAATTCATCATTTTTATGGATTGGCATTTGAAGTCCCTTATCGAAGCAAAAAGAGAGAAGTGGAAATCTCTCTTGCAAAATTGGAGTATTAAGTTTCTTGTACTACTTACATTTGAAGAAAATTATGAAGATATACTCTATACTTCTGTTTTCGTGTAGTTCTTCAATAAGCACAGGCCTCTGTTGCTGGACTCGTCTTATGGGATTTATTTCAGGAGATTCTACTGGTAGCTATCACCACAAGTTTCGTAGGGAGTAAGGATGAACTATATGAAAACATTTGGAGCACGCTCTCAAGTTTCACTGAAATTTTGACCATAACAGAAGCAGCATTAACAAAGGAAGTTGGAGGCAATGGAAATGTGGTGCTATTGAAAAATGATGAAGATGAATTGGACGGAGGTAGTCAACAATGAAGAAGTCCTACGAATAGCCTGGGATTAAAATATGCGCGATATAAACTCTGCTAATTAGGAGAGGAAAACTTGTTGGATTCATATTCAGGGATAAGAGACTCAAATAAACACTGATAAAGTATACAAATAATTGGAAAAATATCAAAGAGGACCAAAAGTAGATTGCAAGAAGCAAATTGTAACGGATGTCGAAATAAGTGACTAGGATGAAATGAAGCGGTTGGCTTCGAGGAGAGTGGGATTGCTGGTCACTGACGATGAAGTCGTGGAAAGAGTACTTTTGAAACCTCAATCTAATTTCCTACGTATTGACACTGAACGAAGTGTTGACTGCAGTAGCATAGTAGTTTGAGCTGTCCGGGGCGGTCTAACAAATGCCGGCCTTCCTTTGGAAAATATATGCTACACATCAGACCTATTTAGAAACATTTCGATATTAAAGTTTGAGAAAGTCAATTTATTTATTTTATTTACCGGTTAAAATATAAGATTAAAAGCGTATTTTATTCTTTTCCACATCAAATTTACCAACGATACAATGAGAATCTATTTAGTTTGTTGGTTAATGTGTTGTTGATGTTTGAGGATTGCATTCCCGGAGAGATTACTCAATCATTGGATTGCGGGATTGTGATTTCTCCAATTCAGAGATCGAGGAGAAGTGATCTAATTTGTGGAAATAAATAAACAATAATTGTTTTCGAACAATAATTTTATATGAAACGCCATATGCAGTGGTAGATTAGTATCGCGTATGCACATTAACCTAGTAACATGAGTGAAAATTATTTTTTTTGAGGTAAAACCAAAATAAAACAAAATGTTTGAAAAACCAAAGAAATTTTAATAAATGAGTACTGAATCTTAAACTGAATGGATGTCTTATGAAAAGAAACAATACCTTCTCCTCTATGGAAACGTACACAAAATTTTAGCATATACCCCTACAAAGCGAAGCGTGACCAATGTTGCATTACTCATTCGCGATCTATATATGCCGGAAATTATCCCTGCTGACAAAAAAGCCCGTCATGATTCCACACTAGTGACAGGAATAGCTTGTAACCGTAGAAGACACTTTGGACTCTTATGACTGTATGATCATAATGATATAATATTCCAATTCTCGTGCCATAGATAATTCCAGATCAGTGGAATTATGAGATGAAGAATATGTCATGCAAGGTACAAAGCACCAAGTGGAGTTCTTTATTATCTTATCTGAATATGCTAAACCACCCACGGAACAGATGATGCCGTTCATTGAGCTTTCAAATCACAATCAGTGCATGTGCTTTTGTATGCCGAAGAAGCTTTCTCATCTACCGTGTCCACTGGTTCAAATCTTTCTCCGGTATTAGAATGAAACTTATTATTTAAAAATTTAGCAAGAGTTTTTATATTTTCATGTGTTGGCACAGAAAATAAATTCTGGGAACCGTTGTGCAGATACCTCAATACCACTGATATCTCGTTTCTTTTCTTATTTATTTCATTTTGCAAGAATAATATCACAAAATTGATCTATCATATTATGTCTCGATTCTGTGCATAGGTACGTCATGAATTCCTACGCTGCCTCACCCCTCAAAAATTTGCATCTCTTCGGCAAAGAGCTTCCATTGTAATTTTAACTAATTGCAGTGTTGTAAAAATGGAAGAAGCAAGTTTAAATCATCACTCTATGAATTATGCATCTAGATTCAGATCAATGAATGCCTTCTTTATGTACGTTTTAAGCAATGTAAAGCGTTCAATAATTTCCACTTAACTGTCTCGACGAAACTTTTTATCGATAATAAGTGTTAATCACCGTATTGTTCGATTACATATTTCTGAAGGAATTTCCTGATTTATAAAAATAAGCAAACCTTTCTTATTTTTGGATCAACTTATTCCTCTCCGTACCCCACACCTTCAAACGAATCATCTCCGTGATTCTTTATAACGTGGAAATGTCTTCATCATCACATTCTATTTTTCTTTCTTCATCCTTAGGTCTACAAGCCCAGATATGTTCAAATCCTCTGCCAGTTGGACACCATGATTTAAAAAGTTGATAAATATTTGTTTTTAACTTACCAAATTTCGCCACTAGTACCATCCATAGTAATGCCAAAGATGTTTTCTCATGAAATTTCATACTCTTGCAATTTCTCTTCAATATGTTCATGGATACTGGGATTTTACCATAAATTCCTCATAGTTACTTTATCTATAATTTAACAAAATGCTAATTTACATTTATATAAATTTTGGAAGTCGGTAATGTGTAACTTTTAAACGTTGAAAATGTGAAAAATATTTTGTACTTTCTTTATTCTATACTAGAAAATTACAACTGCGCATAGTTATTAAATGTATTACTAAGTTAGCTTACTTTGAGGTAAACATTGGATATAAATCAATTATTTACAGTGTTATATTTCCTTCATTTGCTGAACTATTATGCAATCAGATAAAATGCATAACTTGAATGAATTTAGGCTGAATCTATGATTTATTTCACTTGCAATATAACTTCATGTATAGCGTCATCTGTCGGCAAAAGGTTAAAATTTCAATCCCGGAGACAGAATTTGTCTGCCTAATTCTGGGAACTCGGAATTTAAATTTTGAACGGAATCTTATGATTCGGGACTCCGGGATACCGGATTTGCAATCCCTGGAAAATATATTGAAAACATTCTTTATCGGTATTCGTTAGTAGAGAATGGTCCGGTTGAATTTTTACAGGAAGAAGAAAATAATAAGGTTCTAGTATAGCATTAAATCAGTCCTTCCAAATTGGCGTTCAAAATGTATATGCTATGTAACAATAGCTAACCACGCATGGATTGATTGGGATGAAAAATATTCCGGCTAAAATCTCGCTGTAATTCTGTCATATTGCTCATTTGAACCAAGCCATAAGCGCCTCAGGTACAAGTTACCACTTGAGTGAAATCTAAACTGCGGTCTCTAAATAAATAAAAATGTATATAGTTGAATCAGTGTAAAAACTTACGATTTTTGAGCCAAAAACTTTAAATTTTTAGAGAAAATGAATAAAATACCAAAATAAAATTTAAGAATCCAATCGGATCATCCGATACTAAATATGTCTAGCCTATATCACGATTGCAAGCAATTTAAAATGGCAAAAAGAGAAACCTCTGCATCGAATGCATTTCATATGGAAGTTAAAGTTGGTTAAGGTTAAGGGTTCACATAGGGGTCCCTGGGGTATTTTGGACTTTCTAATTAACTCTTTGGGCTTTCTTATTGCCTATTAACTCTTCTACATCTTGAGGAGCATGTGTGCCAAATTTAATTCAAACTCGTCAAGGGCTAGTTAGAAGTCAATAGCGTTATGATATAGAGAGTTTCAATTTTATAGAAATAGATTTATAGCATTGACTCGTTGGGGTCGTTGATAGTTTTATACGTCTTACGATTGAAACATGTTTCAAAAATGTATTAATGCCAAATATTCCGTCCTGAAAAACGTGCCACCCGGGGCTGACAGCCCCCTCCTTAGTACACTGAACTCAGCCTGAGTTGGGGAAAAAGGTAATAGAGTGGAAGAGTAAGTTCATAGAGTACCGAATTCTTTCCTTAGGTACCTGTGAAAAGTTACTGCCACAGGATTAATTGTATGATTGATCCATATTTAAGTAAGATTCTTAGCAATCGTACAGCTACTCCGCTGGTTGACCGCAGTCGGAACGTTATATATTTTCCTTCCGCCGCTCCTCTTTTGTTCTGTGAAGCAGTGCCGGTTTCGTCGGTGGTAAAGAAAGTTATTTTTATCGGTCATCTTCCATCGGTTACTGTTCTGAGATTGTGACTGAGCAGACATCAGAGGAGAGACGCGACGTGGCAGGATCAAATATTTCGAATGGAATCTCGAAACGAATTGGCTCAATCAATTGATCCAGCCTTGAAATAATACTCCGAGACGATTCTTTTGGCGAATTGAACTTGACTTTCCTCGGAGAATCAAAATATTTGAAGGAAAGGAATGGAAGTGGGATGATTAGCACTGATATTTGATGTTTATTCTAAAAGTAGGAGCTGATCAACGCAATCTAAGGGACTCCTCAGGTCGTGATCATTTGAGAAAGGGTAGAGTACAAGTAACTTTGCTCTAAACCACCTTCTTTCGTTCACAATTCTTACTCGTTGACGCAACAACATCGTTCCCCAGTAAACCCTACATTGAATACATGGGCTATAAAAAACAGCCGATTACTCTGGAAAGTTCCAACCATGACTATGTCACAATGTGGAGAAACGCGCGTGGTGCCAGAATAGTTAAAGTTTGTAGAAACGAAAACATTTATTCTTTCATTATGAACCTATCACAACCTAGGAGCCAGAAAAAGCAATAGGATTAGCAAGAAGGACGCAAGGATAAAAATAATAGTTTGACATTGGAAGAAAACAACCGGGAGAGAAAAGAACGGGGTCTATTGTGACAAATGTTGGAAAGAAAAGGATTTCAGAAAGGGAAGAATGATTACAAAGAAAGATACACTAAGTTCACGAGAAATGTAGTCATATTTACAAAGCTCTGGATTACTAGGTAAACAATACGCTTTATTAAAGAAAGATTATAATTAAGTAGCTCATCAATAAAATAAACATCATTGTCATGTCATGATATGTAACCACCCTCTTCTACATGCCGTTCCCCCTCAATACACCCTCCGCGATTGACTGGTTCAAAATTCACATAACCATCATCCATGTCCATTTTCCACGGTTTTCAATGCCCTAATGCCCTCGGTTGCCCTACCTCATCATGAACCATGGACCGCACAGCGTCGAGTCGAGTTTCTCACGACTGAGATTCAAACAATTCACCCATGCAAAGGCATTTCGCCAGCACCCTTCAACAAACCCTGTCCTTCAACCCCCTCAGATATATCAGCATTGCTTAATCGTACTCATCACATGAGCGAACTTTTTCAAAACCCCTCCAAGATCCATCTCGGGCGAAGGAGGTGGAGTTTGCGTTGTGGTGGAACTGCCAATAATGACGTACTTTGGGATTGACCAAAAGTACGTACGTGCGCCGTATTGACGTACACTACTGTTCGAACTTCCCCCTCATGCTATAATTGTGTGAGCGAGCCGCAGGGAGCCGTGCCAGACATCCGCGTGGTGTAGTAACGCCTTAAAGGGAGGAGGCGCTGTTTTCCCACCGAAGGTTCCGTCCCAAAAAACCTCTCATGGATCCCATAGCGAGGAGATCCAAGTGGGAGGAGGAGGAGATATATAGGAACAACGACCCGTCTCTCTCTTTCTCTCCCCTTAATACTCAAGTGGCTCACAATGGACGGGCTCCTTCTATTAGGGTTTTATTTTTATCCGACCCCCACAAGCCGTCACTCACACTTCTCATCCTCCTCCTCCATCCCTCGAATTCTCCTCCTCCTCCTCCTCTCAGACAGTCTTATATGCCTCTCCGCCCTCTTCTGCCGTATTCCCTTCCAGAAATCATGCGGTCTTATCCGGAGTCATTCCTCACTGCCTTAGGAGAGAGGGTAATACACTCCTCTGGTCAATTATTTCATTCCTTCTTCCTCACCCTCCTCTCTCTCCTTTCCGCCCATCTTTTTTCCCCGTTCTCGCTCTTTGACACATCCCTTTGCTCCTTGCTCTCTTTCTAATCTCCCCCTCGCATCGAACTACATCTTCTGGTTTCCACGGGCGACCGTTATGCTCTCCTGTCAATGCCCAACCCTCAGTGTTCCATAGGCCACTCGGTCACCCCTCAGTTTCCTCTCTGAGAATGTGATTCCTGCTCCTTTCAGATACTTAAGACTTCAAAGGTTTGCTTGCTTTCACCTTTCTGATCATACTGATACGTGAGAGAAATACTTTTGCCTCGTTTTAAATCATTGGAAAATTCTGAGACATTATTTTAGCAATATTCAGTGGATTAGGAATCTACTCTTAATGAAAAAATTCATGTGCTCCACCCTGAACTTCATCCCTCTTTCCACCGGCCAATGATAACAGAAAGGTTGTCTTTTCTGTGAGAAAATGTTTTACTGGATTAACATCTCCCTCCTTCGTCTTCATTGCAAACATATTCTCGCCTGTCTGTCTGGCCTCGCAATCAGTCAATTTAAAACTTGCGCCTTATACACATGAATTCTACTCGGGATCTCCACCGGGTTAGGCTCTCCATACTGGCCAACGTTTCGATGCCCAAATCGTGTATCGTCCTCAGGGCTGTTGAGTGAGCCTGAGTTGAGTGAAACTCAACAGCCTTAAAGACGATGCACGAGGCGGGCATCGAAAAGTTGACCAGTATGGAGAGCCTAACTCGGTTGAGATACCGAGAAGAATTCATGCATCAAGTCCGCTGGGAAAGCACCAAATCTTACATCTTGCGCCTTATAAATTATCTTAGAAATCTTCCATGCTAGACGTGATGTGTTCAGAGGTAACTTTGTGGTGCTACACTATACGTGAAAAAAAAACTTTGCATTTATTTTATGAAAAAATTTTATTAAAATTGCCGACCAAGGTTTCTACTCACGATACACCTTGATAATGACTTTGTAAGTCGAAACCTTGGTCAGCAAAGGAAATTTTATTGTTTGGTGGACTATAAAAAGTTTCTTTCTTTTAATCTTCCCAGTTGTGTTCCTTCTTTTTTTAGTCATCATCATCCTTTTTCTCATCGTGGTGAGCCTATTGTGACCCATTTTGAGTCGGCTTTCGAATTAGGCGTTCACAAATGCCCCCTCTCCCTCCCCCCACCCATATAAAGTAGATTGACATCTTTGTTTTGTCGCTGTTTCGGGTCCGCAGCCGTTTTTCCTAACGCAACCCTTGCCATTCCCACTCCCCGTGCTATTTTCATCCCCCTTCAATCACTTCACTCAATCTTCCCTTCACTTTCTCTCCCCCACCCTTACCATCCCTCCCGCCCGCGCAAGGGAATTACGCTCACCACCTTTAAGCGTCCCTCCACTCATTCTCATATTCCCCATTCCCTGTCTCTCCATCCCCGACCATTCCCTCAAGCGTTTTCCCTTTTAGCCTCTCTATAACCCTCTCTCTTTCACATTCCCTCTCACCCCCTGCCAGTTCTCTCCCATCTGCGCATAAAGCACCCAACTATGGTTACCAACTGTAAGACCTTCTCGACCCGGAGATTTTGGTCACCAACCCGGAGAATCTGTATAGACAGCCTTTTTCTTCCGTGGTCAAGAAGCTTCAACTGTTATATACCTAGTAACAATTTGTTTTAGATGATATTTTTCTCAATTAATCTTCAAATATCATGCAATAAAACTAATGATATCAGGACTGTTCATAGTCTTAATAAATATTATATATATATATATATATATATATATATATATATATATATATATATATATACCTATTTTAAATCTCTTTTTGGGATAAAGGAATAAAATTACGAATGTTGAAATACCTACTGAAGGGTCCTATTTTGGAAAGGGGACTTTTTTGAAAATTTCACAACAAAATTATTTTCATTGATTTTTCATGTTAAAGGGCCGTCGTCCTAACAGTCCTATAAGTCATAAAAATGAATTCTGGTCTACAAGGATCTCATTTTCTACATCAATAAAAACGCGTAAAAATTGGATGTATTTCATAAATTAAACATGTTCTAAAGAACTCCTGTTTAAGCAATGGAATGCATGCGTAAGTGAAATATTTACAGTCAGTGTTCGGTAAATTAACAAAAAATATTATGGGGACAGATTACAATCACTTTAGCAGAAAAGTAATCAATTACAAGAAAAATTACTTTTAAAAAAGTAATAAAAGACAATTGTCAAAAATTTAAACTTACTTTATATTTTAACGTAAACTTTGGGATTACCACAGAATTGAATGCTTATAGCCTCAGACAGATAGCGTTGCGAAAAAATGTTTTGCAAAACATGTTTCTGGTGCTTAAGAATGTACTGAGGTTGCTGAAGGGAGTGATGGTCGAAAAAAATCCCTAGTTGAAATAAAAAGATTGTGAGCAAAAATCTCTTACAGTCGATAATATTCGAAAACTGGAGTAATCGACATTATCAGTGCCCGATTATTCGCTGATCACAAATTATCCCGAGAGTAACGATTACTTTGGGAGTAGTTCAAGTGAAATTACTTTTTTCTATTTAACAATTGACAACAGCTATTAAAATCGTGACTTACATAATAAAAATATATCTAATTGCATAACATATAGTTAAAACTTGAAGTTTGAGTTTCTTCTTGTAAGAGATGTATGAAAGTTTTAAACTAATGGGAAATTGAAGAAATATTATTTGAATGGAACACCAATTTTTTAGTGTTACCAGGGGAACCTAATTGCTAAGGGATTTAATAAATATTGACTTCATGTTCAATTTAATAATTATTTAATGTAAGTAGATGAAAGAAAAATGAAAGAAAATGTTTTCCATCATGTTTAAAATAAAATGGTTTCATTATTTCTCCTCTGGTATGATTGTTTCTTGAGATATTTACGATAAAGTAAACATCAAAATTCATATGCGCCATCTTGGAAAAATGGCTGCCACAGTAAAACGAGTGGGGAATAAATTTTTAAAAATCGTTGCATTCAACTGTCAATGCATGCAAGTATGCACGGGCAAAAAAATTGATTTTTTCAAAAATGGTTATGCAACCATCATTGGATCATTTTGCTTGGATCATTGGATCAAGGATATAAAAGTGAGCCGAATGTAATTAATACCGAAAATCGGATTACTTGTGATCGATTAGTTCCCATCACTGTTTACAGTTTGTTGTTTTGACACCTGACAATGGCCCGAATTTATCCGAATCCCTGAGCCCGGAGAAACATTCTTCTAACCGGATTCTTCGAGTCAAAATGCGCCAGTTGGCAACCCTGCACCCATTCTTATACGTATCCGCCTTCTTTTGGATGTTGGGACGGTGGTGGCGGTGGTTCGCTCAGGATGGAGGGGGAGGTGGGATGAGTAAAATGCTCCGCAAATTCTTTCCCACGTCCTGCGACATCTCTTCGTCCCCGTCCATCCCCATTGCTCCCACTCCGTTTCTTCCCCTCTCCTCTCCTTACCACTTCTTAAATTCGCACACACCCCCCACCTACTTTTTATATATGCCACTCCTCCTCCACCCTCTCAAAGTTTTCTCCCTCCCACCCTTCGACTTGGTCCTCGACCCATTCACCAAGCACTCTCCCTTGCAGATCAAACCTACTGAACAGGCTTCCTTCTCCACACACACAAATACACGCACTACGGAGCCAAAGTTAGGTTTTAATGAGGCATATGGAAGAATGGCGACTTATGTGGTAACTGTGGCTGTCTTTTTTAAAATTAGCTTAGGCTCTTTCCAATTGTACACCTATGAACATAATGTTCACTATGTAATATTGCACCTATACATTATAATTGAAGGCAAAATTCTTTAAATTTCTTTTTAAAAAAGTGTGGAGGGAATAGAAGTTTTTAACGAATTTTGTTGTGGTATCGAAGTTGTGAAGAAAGGCTGAAATGCAGGTGAACTTGACTAATTTTTCAAATATCTAAATCAGGTCTCTGTACTCTTTCACGCCGATGAGTGATTATTAAGATAATTCTTCACACATCGCTTTGGACTTTGGTAATAATACTTGTGTGAGTTACGGAATAGATATTGACAAATGTATTCTTCTTTAGGCTCTTCAATTTACTATAAATTAATTTTTAATTTTTGTCCTCGTAAATTCTCTTTCAGTTATTCTCCTGGACCCATTGAGAAAACTTTCGCAACACTCGATTTCACTTTTACCCATGAGAACATTGCATTAGGAAAGTGAATTGATACTCCTTCCTAAAATGACGTCGTTCATCCCATTTATTCGCGGAATTTGGCTCCGGTCAATGAGGGGGAACGCTGTTTTCGACACAGGAATACTCTGGTGTATGAAGGATACGCCAGGCATCGCATATTATTGTTATATTATATTTTATGTTTTTTCAGTGCATTTAACATTTTTGTAGTAACATTTTGTAATTCATGCTCTCAGAGCTCCGTAAGGTAACAGTCTAAAATATGAAAGACGCGGACGCTAGTTTGTTTGATCGATCCTTTACTTACGCACTATCCCCAAGTGTAGTGCGCCCTCAACTCAAGCATCGATCTTAATAGCATCTTCCGGCTCCAGTTTTTCTTCGGTATTCCAGCGATCGCACTTCCGCGTCCTCCGTATTTTTTCTATCATATTAGCTTTTAAATTTTCGTGTACTTTGAAAATAACTCCATCGTTTTTGCCTCCTCCGGTTTCCCTGATATCATGCTAACCTTGTGCTTCTTCATAAAATTTGCTTCCCGATAATTGCTTACCGCGATAACTTTTATACACCCCGATGTCGTTTTATGATTAGATACTTTGAAAGATATGTACCTATTTACAAAAACATATTTATTTGCATTAGTTTTATTTATATCCTACTAGCTGTGCCCGGCATGCTTTGCAATGCCTCTTGTTCTTTCTAAGTAGGCACAATTACAAAGCAGATACATTTGCACGTACAAAATTAATGAAAGAAAATTATATTATGTGTATAAAAATAGAGTTGAAAGTTTTATTAGAGTGCTTTCGGATATACAATATTTTTGGTCCTACCGCCCTCTGCAAAAACAAATAAATTTTTCAGCTGTCCCACTCATGAGCATGCAACATATAATTGACCGTGTGAAATGCATGGATTGCGCAATCGTGGTCATTACTGTTGCGCAGAAGAATTATTGGTGCGCCGAGATTGAGTGACAATTTGTGCGGTGATATACACCAGAAAGATCCAACGAATTTAAAACTCAATTGGATAATTAACAATCTCGTCCGCATTCATGACGGTAAATCGATTTGTACTCGCCCGAAATCTGATCGTGGATGGCGTAGGTGATTGCATTGACGTCAGTTTTTTTTGCTGCTAAAATAGCACGTTCGCAAAGCCATTGATGATTTTTGTAATTGGTGACAATTTGTGGAAAAACTTTCTGAATCAATGGATTGTTCGACCGATGGAACAATGACACAAATGTTCAATGGAATTGAAATATATTTTGTGTCAGAATCAACTGGTAATTTTCTATCACCAATGTCCAATAGCTGTTTTGAAAATATTTATTTACGCGCTGCAGATTTACGCGCATATTGGTCGCCAACGCGAGTTTCTGCACATTTATCCAAAGATGCGACGCTTTGAGGCAAGCATTGAGTTCATCAGCTGGTGTTGAATTTGGTGTTAATGTTCTGTCCCACACGTGAGCATGCAATATGTAATTGACCACGTGAAAAGCATGGATTTTCCAAATTTAATCCACTCACTTGAAGCGATTGGCCTTGTGCCTTGTTGATGGTCATTAAGAAGGCAAGGCGAACGGGGAAATGTATTCGTTTGGCTACAACTATCAAATTAGTCACTAAACCTGGCCTTTAAATTCTGCAGGAGTGAATAACCATTCATGAAATCGCTATTAAATAGATTTTCACGCCTGGTTACCGCGGAAATTTTGTATTGTTGAAATGGAAGAAAAATTGATGAATTTCGAGATAAAAACGCAATACTTGGACCTAAACGAAGCGTATAAGAAAATTGAATGAAAGAGTTAAATAATGCATTATTTTATGCGTTCTTTGACACAAATTTTAATCCAATATCTGGAGTGAAAGTAATTTAAAAATATAAATAGAGAAAAACCTGCACCGAATTCAATGCTTTTCTTATTGGAGTAAATATTAACAATACTGGGGTAAAACTACCCCAAAAATTGCCATTTTTATAATTCAGAAACCTTTATGGGCACGCGTACAACATCTCACCAAAGTTTCATCGCAATCGCATGAATGGTATTGGCGTACATAAAACACGAACAAAACAAACATTCTTATATATATATATATATATATATATATATATATATATATATATATATATATATATATATTATTTTCAGATGAACGCTCCTATTCGTGTCTGATATTTATGCAATTTATTTTATGAAGTTCCCATTCCCTCCCCTTTACACATGTTGTTTCAGTGATGTCATCTTGCGCTTTATTATTTCTCCGTTTTTTTTCAGTAGCATGTGACTTTCTGTTTGCAATTGTAGTCGCCGTTCACGTTTCTCTGTGTTCATTTCTTCCAGTGTCATAATATAATATTTATTCTCGCATTCCTCTTTCTAATCCTCTTGAATATCCAGACTCCCAAGTGGAAACAGAAAATGTGACAAAGCCCAATGAGACCAGTATTATTTCCAGGTGAAATTTTCTGTGTAGCCGGTAGGACATTGAAGTCCATGCTTTGGAGAGTGGTTAACTGAGAAAAATATTACTTCGGCTATTAGACAATCTGCCTTTTATAATAGTGAAGAGAGTAAAAACTGTGAAGTAAAAAAGAGAGGCAATTTTTGTAAAATATTGTTTTATGTGAAAACGTATTGCAGCTCAGGACAAAGTACAATCTAGCAAATTACGAATACGTACAGAATTGACATTAAGCAGTTATATCGCATAAGAGGAAATTACTATTCCTTATTAAAAATGCTTTTGATGAAGCTGAACAATTTCCTTGAAACACTTTTTGGTTCCTTCTAATGGTGGCATTTGAGACGTAGGTCTGGAGAAAAACAGGAAACTCTCTTGCTGAAGACTAAGGAAAGCGAGATATTGTTTAACGGGGCTCAATGAGAGGAAAAGTTGATGAGCAAAAATCTGTATAGGTATAAATATGATATGATTAGATTTTAAGAGACGGCTGTTTGGTTAAGGCTATCGGATAATGTTATGTAAGGGGTGAAGAAAAGACGGGAATTGAGTTTTTTTTTTAAACCAAGGAGAATTGATTTGGACGGTAACGACCACGCATACGTACTACTGTAGTTTTCTGGCACATCTTATCCCGAGTTTTTCGCTTTCCTAGTCTAAGCAGCATAGTCATTATTAAATTGATGGAGGAATTACTACCTTCTGGGATTTCTTAAGCCGTAGTAGAAGGACAGTATGAAGTAGACCTGTGCGCCTCCGCGCCGCGCCGCCGCCGCCGCTGGTTCTGATGACGCCGCCGCCGCCGACGGATTACATGCGGCTCGGCGCTGTTCGGCGTAGCCATTTACAAGCCATTGCTTTCAATGCATGAATGCTGTATTTGTTTGCACCTATCATTTTGGACTCCTCATAAATACATTTCATAATATTGTCTAATATTGTCATTAGTGGTAGTTAACGGTGCATTAACGGATTGAGGGAACTTCAAAGACTCTGAGCCTTTCAAACTGGACGACGAATTTCATGCTTATTCCCTATACAAAGTATTCAAATATAAAACTCACATTTTATGCTTTTTCACAAATATTGCTTATCATTCTCTTTAATTGGAAATATAATAACGTTGGCAAATTGGAAAGGTTTTCCTTTTCCCCCAGCTCCTCTCCCATGCCTTATTACCCTCTCGTGGATGAATTTTCATTATGAGGGGAACACATTTATCTTTTGATTTCCTACAACTGAGCAGCCATAACAATATTTTTATATAATCAACATTCTCAACTCTATGCCAATAGGCGATTTTGGCACTGAATAGGCACGGCACAGTGTGTGAAGAACTCGTTAAGAACTTCAGTACGGTCGACGTTGCTGGTACCTGATTCAAGAAGCACAAAACGAAACAAAAACTCGCCTGGTGGACTTATCACGGAAACATTCCGTGGACGAATATGTATTGAGGAGATCAAAAGTTGAGAAGGAGAGTCGGATATTTTATGCTATGTCTACCCCAGAATTGGTCGTAGAAGGAGATATTTTGGAATTGAGGGAGAAATTAAATCCCAATTTCCGTGAATTTCGGCAAAATATCTCTCTTAAATTATCGTTTCTGTCGGACCTGGAAATATAGTGGGGTTCTAATATGATGTTCTCCGTATCGCTCTTAAAGATATCTATTCTTAATTGCTCAAGTAATCTAAGCCTAGCGCGCAGCCTCCGAGTCTCTAGCGGCTCCCAACCTAATTCGTTTAACATCTGTGTAACGCTGTTTGTACGCCCGTAGCAGTTTTTGACGAATCGCGCAGCTTTCCTTTGCATTTTATTAAGTTCCCGAATTAAGTCTATCTGCACCGGATCCCATATTCTCGCTGCATACTCAAGGTGTGGCCGGACGAGTGCGAAATAGCACCTCTCTTTTACTTTCACTTTACTCTCTTTTAATTTTGAAGGGGATAACCTTTTTATTCATTATTGAACAAAATTTCCAGAAAAATAACTAGATAGCATTGAAACCGATCGACCTAGTACGTGATGCGAACAGTGTGGAGCATACCAAGTGTATTCATTTAAGTATGCCAGAGACAGGTTTGTAAATCTGCCCAAGTGTTCATGATAAACATGAGAATATTACTTGGTAATAGAAACTGCTCAATTGGCTCCAGGAAAAAGTATCCAGCGATCCGGGTCAATATAATCTTTCAAAACTTTTCCTCGGGAATACACAAGCTCACGCACCATTTTTCCTCTTTCAAGATTCCAACGTCATTCCTATCTTAAAACCTTACTCTTCCCTCTCTGCATTTTAAACTCCTATTTTATCTCTTCTCCCTCCTCTTCCCACAGTACCATGCGACTACCCTTCTGAGTGCTCCTAGATACGAACTACGTTCTCATGTATCCGGTTTATCGGTGCCATCGGGGGAATCCATCTCTCAACTTTCACCGCACATTACGTTGCGGCAGCGAGCTAAAGGTACGCTTTCCATCTTTCATTTGTTTATAGTATTATATGATGGATATTTCAATAACAGTTGCTATTTTTGGTAATTATCAGTGTGGTTTTCTTTCCATATTTTTCAGTCACAGATGTTGATTATTATTTATTCTGCTAAAATATATCCCGTAAAATCACAGTGCCTTAAAAGTGTATAAATACGAACCTGTGCGTCTTCCTATGGCCCAGTAAATGTGGCACTCTTTTATAAGTTTCCCCTCAGAGAATCCACAAGTTTCTGCGCTACCCCAATTATCCTTTCAACATAACTCTGTTCATCGTATCTTATGATGAATAAATTTATTACAGTTGCTTTTCTAGTAATTACCAATCCAATTTACTTTCTGTTAGTGTTTCTAATATGCTTTTTTTCTAAAACATTACCCGTCAAATAACAGCGCCATACTGTGTGTCCTCTTCTGGCCAGGAATTGCGGTAATATTCCACAAGTATCCCCTTAGGGAATCCATAATTTTCCTCTCCTAACCCCGTTTGTCCTTTTCCTCGCTTCCAACACCACTCTCGCCTCTTTCTTAAACCCTTTCTCTTCCCCCCTTTTTTTAATCTCCGTTTCTCTCCCGCTACTCTCTCCTCTTCCCACAATTCCAAGCGATCCCCTTCTGAGTACCCCTAAACACTCCCCACCCCCTCCTTCATCCTCCCCTCCGGTCACCAATTTCCATCCCCCTTCCCTTATATTCCCACTCCCACACCACAGCCCGCCCGCTCTTTTTAGTCTCCATATATGCAGCTGCGAGATTTACAAGAGCGGTGACGAGTGTCCGTTCCAATGGGCGATTGGGGACGAGATCTGTATGTTGAGATGGAGGAGACGGGGAGAGTGGAGGGTTGGCGGGGAGAAGTGGAGAGGAGGGGTAGCTGAGGGGACTTACGGACACGAGGTTGGAGAGTGGAGGAGGAGGTAGGGAAGAGGGGGGGCGGGAGGGTTTGAGGGAAGAATGGAGTGGAGGGTTTTATTGACGGTACGGGGGGGGTGGGGAAGGATGGGAGAGTCGTTGGCTTGGAGAGAGATTGGCTGGAATTGGTAGAATTCCTTTCCTCCGCATGCATATCGTAACGGGAAGAACTGTCGTGGGATTTCTGTCTCCGCTCGCTCTGCGGTTGTTACCAGGAAAGGCCCATGATTGCGTCATGAGGAATAAGCCCTCCTTGGTCCAAATTATTGGCATTTTTTATATTTTTTTAAATTCACAGTTTCCTCAATGATGCCGTGCTTCTCCTTATACCGGAAGGCTGTATCATCTCTTTGGGATGCGTGAAATCTTGACTGTAAGATGCTAGTGTATGGAAACACGTCTTCCTACCTCGGGCTTGTGTGGTGTCTAATGCCATTAAATGTGGTGAATCAGTGTTTTTGATAATGCCATATAGCTTTTTTAGCTTTAAATATTTTTCATATCAAAATTTATGACAGGTGTATCGTTTTATTTGAAAATCGTGCCAAAAGAAGACGCGTAGAATGGTCGCGACGCGTCGTTTTGAAAGCGGAATAAACTTTTTCAAAACAATAACTCTTATAGATAATTCATTGCTTCATGACATTCTATGCCGAACGCACCGTCGTAAAGTAGCAGTGTTTTAAATATGTAAATAAAAAAAATTGGACGCTCCTATTGATATCGCAATTCTCCTTCTAATGTCCCTGTTACTATTCCCGTTTTCCTACGACGTAATACCTAAGTAATAAAAATAATATTCTTGCTCTAGTTGGTGCCCTCCTACTTTTATGACCTGCTTCAATTTATTCTCCCAAGAACATCTCATAACTTTTGTTTTCTTATGATTGATCATCATTCCGTATTTCACGCAATGAATTTCTGATGCATCTGCCAATCCTTTCGATGTTCGACTCACCAGTGCCTGGTCGTCTACGAATCTAGCCGACTTTATCAGCTGGTCTCCTGATTTTTCCCCACATTTTAGCTCTACCCATGCCCCTTTTACCATTTTCTCCTCATAAATATTAAAAACCTAAGGTAACTATGGGTAATCTTGCCTTACCACGCGACCTATAACTGCCCACCCTGATTCTATATTCATGTATGTACTCATTAGTTTTTCCAAATCCTTGCGAGCAAGCGCATTTCCAATATTGAATAAACAAGCAGAAACATCTTGATTACACCCTAGGTTCCTTTCTGTAGGTGTCCGCATCGCCTTAATGGAATCCAAAGTTGCCTTTTCCTTCCTAAATCATAACTGGTCATCACCTATTTACTAATTTGATCGTCTCCAACCTTTTATTCATGATTATGAGTGGGCACTATTTTTCTGCGTGTGAAATGTTTTTGTATTTCTCTCTCGTAATGCCTTCGCAGTTCACCCCCCCCCCCCAGAACCTCTGGTCTGGAGCCGCCCCTGCGACGGCGAGGGCTTTGACTCCCCCGCTACCGGGCACCAGGGGCGCATTTATGCACAGGTTACATTGGCGCGTGGCTAAGGGCCCAGTAGTTACCAGGAGAACCGAGCCCAGTAGTTACCAGGAGGATTTAACACACTGTGAATCACTTCCATGTTTTGGGAGTAAATAGCTGGGAGGTCTCCCATTGCCTTGCCAACCGGTATTTTAAACGTGGTATCATCACGTGAACCTCCTTTTGTCTAGCTCTTACCCTTCCATCTATTTGGCATGGGTGACACCTCCAGAAGCAAGTAATATTTCTTGCGACTGACCAGCTCTAGAGGTCATTAGAATGCAAGAGCTTTTCCACCCCGTCAAGTTTGTAGTCACATAGAATGTAGTAAGTTACAGGCATGATTAAATTGTTGCAATGATTGTTTATCTTAACTTGAATTTGGAATCCTGTTTAAGATATATTTACTATAAATGGCATTACGATAAAACGGTTAGACTAAAAATAATGTTTTTTATTGAAGCAAGACTACGATTTTCTTCAATGGTGAAATAAAATAGGGTCGAAGAAAATTGATTGAAAGAGATTGGCCATTTCATCATGGATGACATTTGAAAGTGAAGCATTTATTTACATCAGTTATGAGTTGCAATTTTTTTATTTTTTGAGTTACATATAGGTACTAAATCGATTAAATGAGGCTCTGCAAAATTTGCTATGAAATTCGTTTCAATTCCTAAAGCGGATTTAATCTGCAAATCATCCAGAGTTTAGCACCTTTGAGATCCCATATATTCCAGCCAATGTCACATGTTACTCTCCGGAAACACCTAGACTCTTCGTGCATATTTTAGGAGTCAGAAATTCAAGTTTAAATGCTTGACCTTTCATTTTCATGTAATGATATTGTTAAGGCAATTCAAGGGCTGAGTTATCATGAAGTTAATTTTTTTGGCTCGGATGGAAACATCTTTGCATTTAACGGAGCCGTTTTCTCAACCTGTTTTCTCACTTCAAGGTAAAGCGAGGCAGGTTTCCTGAATGTCCTTTCCGTAATGTTCAACCAGGCCCATATGTTTGAGTTGATGACAGTGCATCGTTGAATGACTTGGCAACAAGAGCATTTCCGTTATTCAAGAATCTTGCCGCACGTGTCCGTTATTGTGTGGTAAGTTGGATTCAATATTAAAACTTGGATGAAAGGAAGCAAGAAATTTTAGCCATTGCTTTCCCTAGTATTAGTGGCAACATATTTTATTGAACATTTTACATTCCTCCTCATACACAACGCATGTTTTTTTCTATATCCATGATAAAGATTTTATCGTACAATCAATGGTGTGGTAGGCTACGATTGGCAGGGCATATTTTAAATTCTGAATCCGCCTCTTCTTTAAATGCTTCCATTACGCTGGTTTAATATATTTTAAGTACTTACTTTTATTGTAACATATTACATGGTTGCCTCTATAAAAGATTTTCCTGCATGTTTGCTCGAAATGTTTTCTTCGTTTCACTATAAATGGAAAGAAGAGTGCATAACCTTTTACGTTTGCATAGAGTTTAGTTACTTTTCCCACTGAAAGAGTAAGTTGTAAAACTCAATGTGCCTGGATAATTTAAGAGAATTGCGTCACATGTTACTTGATCAATCACAAGTTAAAGAATATTTTACAGCTAGCGTGATAGTTTTAACAGTGTAGAGTGATACTGAACAAGACTGCAAGCTAACAACCACAATCACTGAAGTGCTCGCGGAGCTACTTGATTTCATAATTGATGCAGGATTAGTTTGATACTCGCTCCCGGAAGGATATAGTTGCTGTCAACCAATTACCTTACCTTATATAGTCGCTGTGCGATCTCCACTTTTCGAAATCAGGGCCTCCTATACCTCCTTGCGTCTATTGGCTATTCTCTAACCGTGAAATCAACAATAGGTGAAATTTTCCTGACTGTGGTTTTGGTTGCCTGCTGCCATAGGTTACCTCATTGAACATCATAGAGAACATGCATTAGAGAATGAATGACTATACTGCTTCCTTGCTAGTACAAAATCAATGATCGAATGAAAAATTCTAGGAAATCACAAATTGTTGTAGATACCATACTCATTAACAAGTGCTAGTAGTACTAGCTATCATGGTATTACTAATTGGCAATGAATAGGACTCATTGGAGCCTGTTACCATACAGGCAGGCGTCAGTAATTTATTAAAGCTTGATAAAGCGATGAGTACGTTATATTCACTTCACTAAGATATTGCCTTTGTGCTGATACATCTTTAAGCAAAAATTGTGTCGGAATGTATTTAAAAAACAGCTTTGTAGTTGAACAGAATCTCCAAACCTAATGAAAGAAAGAAAACATAAAATTACACTGATTCATGTCAGGTTGCGTTATTTTCCCGGTGTATGACGTGAGCGAAGTCTTTACAGGTAAATCCACCAGTTCAGGTAGACAGTCATCAGTGATGTGCAGGGTGAACTTTTTTCTTTTCTGTCGGGAAAATATCAACGGGATAGAAATTGCCCCAGCGCATCCCTGATGGCGTAGGCAGAGTCAGCAATCGAAATGTCGGTAAACCATTACATGACAGGCTGGAAAACCCATAAAGACTTGGTGAAAAAATTGTGATTATTGAAAAGACTTTAGTGGAAAGCGTAGGTTTACGCTGGAGAGTTACTTCTGAAATTTTCTTCTGCAATAGCTACCAGGGAATTTTACTCTGACGAAAATGTTTTCACAAAGTACTACAAGCGGACTTGCAGAGCCGTTTAAACCAACACTTAACGTTGAAAGTCGCTTGCTGCTAGTAACTTGCGCGATAAACTTGCTAGTTTAAACCCACGCTTACCGCTTAAGTAGTTTCAATGATAACAATTTTCACCAAGTCCACACGTTTTATTATCGAATTATCAACGGTCGCGCTGGTCAGGTGACACTTCCTTCGATTTCTGCCACTCTCCGGGACCCGTTATGTGTACTACCTCATTCGATGGGACGATCGTCTGGAAATCCCTCTCCCTATGCATATTTAAGACGCTTCCCTGTATTATCTTTTTTGGAAATGCTCCTTCAAAAATAAAATGCCGAGATGCTCGGAAATAATGGAGTTTCACACTTGCCGTTAACTTGAAACAGCTGCGTTTTACAAGTTTGTGCCTCTTAATCGTAGTGTATACGTTCGATCGTAAAATTCCGTGTTTCGAAAAGTGTCAAACGCCACGTCGTTACTTCACATCTCAAAAAGCTCAATGTAGCACCTGGCGCAAGGTATGGTGTAAACGTTCTTGTTGGATTTTGACATAAGAATAGCTACATCTCCGCACGCAATTGTCTGAGAGTCTGACTTTAGGATCGGCTCTGATTTTGAGAAGTTCTATGAAAGTCCCGATCGGGAAAAAGAAAGAAGTCACAGCGCCACGTATTGGAAGGAATCTAACAATTAAATGTCCCATATTAATGTCCTCAACAACTATTGCGCACTTTCCAATTGCTCTAGACTCTGCGCACTAGGCAGAGCACTTGGAGAGAGATTAGGGGTGGGATTGAGGTTTCTTATTTCGTGTTGTCCCCATCGTTATCCAAAAAGCAAACCGCTCTAGAAGGGCAATGCTCACAGCTACTCTCCTAAGAACGCACTCCATCAATTGAAGTCAGTGGTTTAAAGCATCCATCAACATTTGAAGAATGCCTTTTTTCCTCTCATGATCGCAATTGAAAAATGACGACATAGCGAGCGTACGCGTTTTGAAGAACCGTTACCGCGCCCCTGAAGCATTGTTTATGAGCACGGGAGTGAGTTAGAGGTGAAAAGTACTTCGACAATTGAATTCATGATTGTTGCTTATGCGTTGATTTTCAGGAGTAGGAAATCAAGCATGGATACGTATTGTATATTTTTGTTACTTTCAATCTTGTGTCAAAAAGCTTTCCATCTTCAGCATGTAGTTTAAAAATTTGTAAACTATTTACATCATATTCGTCCATGGCTATTACTACTACTACCAAGCTACTTACCGTGAAATCAACAATAGGTGAAATTTTACTGACTGTGGTTTTGGTTGCCTGCTGCCATAGGTTACCTCATTGAATATCATAGAGAACATGCATTAGAGAATGAATGACTATTACCGAACGTTTTGCCTGCTCTCATCGTTCTCTTCATCGTCGTTCTTATGCACTTGAGTGAGCTAATGATTTTCAATCTACACTAAGCTCAACACGTTAAATGGACTGCTCCCAATAAAAATCTCCATTTCCATCCATTGCACATACATATGTCGTCGATAATTCATTTTTCACGAGTCTTAATTTTCCTTTCACACGTCCAACAGCATTTTTTATGATTAATTTTTGCAATCGCTACAATAATCATTTGTTTTTCATATTTATAAAAATTCAGCTTCGTAGATCAAAGAAGTAACTATGGCCGTTGCTAAAAAAATGCCGCGGTGAGCCGTTTTGTGGGTCTTTACGGTTTATTACAGCGTTTACCGAATTTAAGGAACAAGCGGCGTATTAAGATTGTTGATTTACGAGGGAATTATATGGAAATATATTTTTTCGAGTCTTTGACTCGTCGTGACACCTTAATATTTGTTATAAATAAGAATAATAAAAATAGAAAATGTTTTATTTCTTTTTTGGAAGAAATATTGTACACATTTGGTCGTTTGTTACGATATACATGCCATTTTCCACAAGGCTACGAGTTAAAACATCATTGAATTGCCAAAAAAACCAAATTGGCATGATGGTTTTTTTCATATTCATCAATAGATGTTAGTAATGAGAACACGTACCTATGCAAAGTTTTCACGCAAATCTGTACATTATCAAAAATCACTCGAACCACCTAAAACATTTTCGAAGGGGGTTAATGTACCCTTGCCCACCTATCCCCTCCCGCTGCTACGTCCCTGAACTAGGAACGCATGGTAAGACTCGTATTGGGAGAAATTGTACGCGATACCTACATTGTCGCTGAGAAAATCTCAGGGAACTTCTGCCAAGGGGCAATGTGCACGGAGAACGGCATTTAGGAGCAGCAGAAGAACGAGAGTATGGGAGGAAGTTTTGGATAAGGGAGTCAAGACAAGGGAAGGATTGAAGAAGCGGCAAAGAAGGAGTGGGCTGCTCTAGATTGGACGGAGACGTTGTTGGTTCCAATCTCCTCCTGTCGCTGAGAGCGTTCGAGATTTCCCACACTCTGGGATGCGCGCGAGGGCTAGGGACGGCGGGGGGATGTATAAGGAGGGGAGAGAGAAATCTTAGGACCGGGGAAGGAAATCATTGGCTCAATAATCTCTAACAACGTCGTTAAACTCCCTGAGGCTTACGTTACCGCATTGTGAATCACCCGCCATGGGTCTCGAAAATCGTTTCAAAACCTCGGTCGACTCTTGCTTATTAAATAATGGCGAGAGGACAGGATTTGGACTCGCCATTATCATATTGAATTCCTCGCTCGCGCATACGCTGTGGCTGGCTTCATTGGATGTGCCCACTTGCCCGAGGAAAGACGGATTAAACTGGGAGTTATTTTTCTCATTAGCGAAGTGTCTAGGCAGCTACTTTCAGATTTCAAAGCTTGTTATCTTCTATCTCCAGTATTAAGGGAAGATTTTAACTTGACCTTGCAATAAAATGTGTAAAATTTCCACAAAATATTTTACTTAGCTAGATTTTTTTCAGATTAAACAAGGAGCTATTTTCCTGATTGGCGATTTATCTTTGAAACTTCTTTTCCAGAGAATCCAAAGCTTGTTATTTTCTATGTTAAGTATCAAGGGAACACAATAAATTTTTCTCATGTATAAATTTACGTTTTCACAAGCATCTCGTGACTATAATGTGCTGGCGTGCTTATTATGGCCAATCAAAATAGTTTGACTATACGATAAAGCCGAAAGACTGATTTTGTACTGAGATTTTCTCTCAATTGAAAAATTAAAAATAATTGATTAAATTCAAAGTAAAATTTTGGATAGCTGACCTTACGTAAGAGCCTTTAGGACACTCGGAAGACAGTATCTCACAGGAAAGGGCGTCTATTTAGCCATACAGCTGGTTGGTTATTTTGGGGAGGCGGCCGAAAGGTGATCTCATTTGCACCACTGAGGGACAGTTGGGTAGGTTGGTGAGGGAAAGATCATTGCAAAGACATTGTGTGGAACGGAGAAAAGGTGGATGGAAACCATGAGTCCACATTGGCCTGCTCTTACCGGAAGGAACCGAAAGGATAAAAGTTTAACGTCCCATCTGACACACGGAGTAGTACTCTCAATGACTTCTCCTCATGACACCAAAGTAAGAATCGGGATTCCACTGAAAAATCTCCTCCACGACAAGTATTCCAGCCCAAGTCGTCTAAATGAGAATCTACTAATTTTTAACCATCAATCAGTAGCACTTTGTCCGCAGCGGAACATTTGAAACGGCTTCGTGAACGTCGGAAAGTCAATGAGAGACACCCGCCGCAAACATCTGCGCTCGCACAACGGCGGCCACTAAATATTACCCGCTAGCACTCACGTATTCACGAAAATCCCACGTGCGTGTCGATGAAATAGCCTCACCCAGTGGAGTAACAACAAGGGGCAAGGGTATATAGCCCCCCTAAAATTTTGCGGATGGAGCCAAAATTTATCAAGAATGGTGGGCAGAAGGCGTCATCACGACATCCCACAGAGACGGGGCTTCGGTTCCAGTGATAGCTGTAAACTGAATAGGAGAAAACCTAAATTCCGAATTCGAAAATTACCAAGTTCAGGATTATAGATGGGTTGTTTCAAACCCTGAAAAAAATTCATATCAATGGGGGTGGGTGTCTTACGGCCATGGGAGTTTGAAAATGCTTGTTCCTCCCAAATCCGCGACGTTTTAACGCCGCTGGCCACACCCATCTTTTTCATTGTGATTAAGGCACTGCACGCTTCTTATAGGTATATCGTTAAAGAATGACAACCTAGGAGGGAAGTAAACACCAACTATTTTGATTCCACTAATTTTTTTGTTTATTACTACCTAGGTTTCAAAACCTTTTGTCATTCTTCTTACTGCCTAGATTTTAACATCTTGAGTCACCTTCAGGGTGAAACTATAAGTTGAAAGGTAGGTAGTAATAAACATAAAAATTGTGAAATGTACATAGTCCATTCTGAGGATGGCACAATATGCTGGTTGACACGTCAGTATTTATAAACAAAACATTTAGTGGAATCTACAAAACTTGGTGCTCATTTCCCTCCTTGATGGGTCAATTCTACGTCGTGACACCAGAAATAGTTAATGTCGTTCGGTATGATTCATGCTAGAGCTACAACTGCTGTTTACGCAGCAAAAACTCTAAAAAACGAAATTATTATAAATACCACGAATGTCATATTTGTAAAAGAAAACACCTCGGCGATTGTGTTGTGAGAATGATGGACGAGGAATAATTAAGCATTTCATCCAGTGACTCCCTACGTTGTTAACGCAGAGGATGCACGTGGAATGGACGCGCATCCAAAGCAAGGAAGTGAATTCCTTGATGTCTTCCTCAGACTCTTAACCGGGGGAAGATAAACGCGCCATCTATCCATCTATATGGGTGGGGATGGAAGGTGCAGAAAAACCGAGAGGGGCTGGGAGGTACGTGGGGTGGGGAAGTTGGAGAAGGGGTGGAGTGTGGGAGGAGAGAGAGAGAAAGAAAAGGGGGAGGAGCCTGCGAATAGGAGGAGGATGAGGAGGGGAAGGAGGAGGGGGAGCGATAGAAAGAGACGGGAGAGTGGGTGGGAGAGGGAGGGAAAGAGTCTGCAGTAGTGGAAGAGAAAAGGGTTGTTATCGCTTAAGGGGTATCACGTGATGAGGAGCAATGACGTCTGGGGCGGAGATTGAGATGGCAATTTTCCATGAGATGCGGGTGGCTGGAAATATATGTATAATGTGCGGAGGAAGGGAATGCGTGCGTGGAAAGGGAGACAGAGGAACGTATATGGCGACGTGGGAGAGAGAATGGAGTGTGAGTTGGTGATATTTTATTGACCTGAGAATGTACATACATCCCTCTCCTTGGGGAGAGCGTTACAGTTTACGATTGATGATAATACGAGGAATGGAAATATCCGCGATGGATTGTTTGAACGATCAAAAACCTGGATATCAAAAATATATCGGGATGTGTTATGAATGTTCTACGAGCAAACTCGAAGAGTAACTTTTTCTCACGGGCCATTCAAGTATTACGTAAGTCGATTTTGGACGCTTTTCGACCCCCACTCCATCCCTAGTAGGACAACGTAAGAGTTTCTTAATCTCTGCCCCCACCCCCTCTCCCAATCATACGTAAGTTCACATAGATTCTTTTGACGGATGCGCACAGATGAGCTTTTCGATTGTTCACCCATATATCTGTTTAATTACTCGCTCGACTCAAATTCATTCTCTCAACATGGCGAAATCTCTCTTCATATTTTCAAGGCAGATGCATTCTCTTTTCGTATACATCCATTACCGGTGCATTCATTCAGCATTCTTTCATCACCTACTCATTCCCTACCCTAACCGTCTAAATTCAACTGCTTACAATTCTCGGATAACATGCACCCACTGTATTTAGCCCACACGTTTATCCAGGCATCATCACGCTTCACTGCTATACTTACCATAAAGTGGGGAAGAGAAAACATTTTTACACTGCGATTTTCGCTCCCTTAGACACACATTCCTTGATTTGCTCCTTATGCTACCTATGAATTCCCTTCCGGAATCATTTATCTCTTCATCTATCTTTTCATCATTCGAAAATTTTGGCTAAGTTCACAAAATCATCCACTCATTTTTCTACCACCTCCTCATAATTTATCGTAATGAGTCGTTGTCCTTGTAGTTGCTTCAGCTTCTCCTAATCGCGTTTTAATTCATCTCTGATGTTTATTTATTTGTTTACATAATTGCCTATGTATTGGATTTACATTTTCCGTCGTAATGCATACATTTGTTTCTCCGTCTGCGTTAGGGGCAAGGGCTCAGCCTCATTGACACACCGGTTTCCGTAAGATCACCGAAGTTAAGGAATGTTGGGCCCGGACGGAGTTGGATGGGTGACCATACATACCTTCACCGTGGCGCTCTTGTCCCCTGTCTGCACGTGGCAGACAGGCATGGGGTTGGTAAAACGGACCAAGAAGGTCAAAGTGCCCGGGCTCCTGTCGAAGGCCCCCCCTACAAAAATATCTATTCTAACAAATCTTCTCCGTCTACGTTTCGCAGGTTTTTTTACCCACCCTTCATAAAAGAGGGCGTTTTCCTAGAGTAGGATTTTAAGGTAGTTTGAGAGTAGTAGTAGGGGAGTTTCATCTTACATAGATATATATGAATTAGACCTTATTATAAGGAAAAAAGTCTCATATTTCCAATGCTATCAAAATATTAAATACTTTCCGACATTTTCTTCTAGAAATTTGCTCAAAAAGATAAGATGTTTTACATAGAATAGATTACGGCTCTTTTCTCCAAGGTGAGAATATTGAAAAAATTAGGAATTTATAACATCCATATTTCGTCAAAAACTAATGTTGTGTACTTTGTATGTTTTCTTAGCTATTCTTAACTATTTATATTAATTAATCAATAACCACCGCAGAAATTTTACAGAATCGCAAATAACTAGCTGTTGTGAAGGTCTTTTCACCGTACGGCGTGAAAAAATGAGTCAAGTTGGAGTCTTATGTAGGTATATTTATTTAATTACTAAGAATTTTATCATATTCTATTATATGTGTGCACCATTATTACTATTAATTACATACATTAATACATACATACATTATACAAAATACATCATTAATATTACATTATTTACCTAATACTTTTTACAGCCACTGAAATTTAAAAAATTAAATTCGAATATGGTCACCATTATGACTTTGATCTTGCTCAAACTACCTTTTGCTGAGGATTAGATCCTAATATTACTTATGCAATGTCATGTAATTCATGATTTTAAATCTTTTTATGACTAAGTTTGAAGTGCTGTTCTCAACTCCATATTCAGCATAGCTGGTTACATTCTACTATTTTTGCATAAAAATTTTATTTCTTGTATTTTATGTTATTTCACTCATATGACAAGGGATTAGTTGAAAGAGGGGACTAGGGATTGGAAATTTAAATCCAGAATCGATTTTCGATTAATCGACTTTCGATTTTGGGTTTAAGTAATAATACACACCAGATACTTATATACATATAGGTAATATTAGGAGAAAATTACATATAATTTAGTAGCATTAATAATTGCATATTGAAAAGTTTGCAGTTCGGAAGTTGGGAATACGTCAACTCAATGCATGCAATTACATGATTTTACTCGGAGTTTCTCATCGAGAACAAGAAAAAAGCAATAATTAAATACCTTGGTGACGAACATTATTACCTGCATCAGTTAATTTTTTCCTTAAGAGGACAACATATTATAGTAACCATATAAGTAACGATAGTCATCTTCAACGGCTGTTTGTGCAGAATGTGTATGGCGAATTGATAATATTAAGATTTCCTTTTATGTTTTCCTTTATTTTCAAATTCTTGATGGTTAACTTATGTACACACAAGGTAAAATGCTTTATTTAAACCTGTAGCAGTCGTTATCAGTAGGTCAGCAATCGCTCATGAATATAGGTATACGATCGTCGTTGCGATGTAGTGCATAATGATAAATGCATTAGATCGGCCATTCACTAATGATATCTTTGTTAGTGTTATATTTGTATTAAATTCTCGAGTTAATTTCCAAAGAAAATTTATACGGAACTACACTCAAAGACGAATACTTTTAAGTAACTTAAGGTTCTACGTTAGGCCGCTTGCACTCGACGAATCTGTACTACAAATATGTTCACTTTTTCTTAGGAAACGTACTAGCTGCTTAGTTATTTATTTACATCATATTATTACGGGTTATGCGCATATGAGCAATCATTCTGCGAGTGCATGCGTATTATCACTTCAACATATGTAATTTCCTACTTGCAAATATACACACAGAATTTGTCATCGTTTGAACTTCCATAAACGTAACTTTCATTCTGTCGTGTATTTTCCTTCTCTCCACGCAGAAATGTCAATTTTAAGATTAATAACTCGGACTGCAGTTGAAAGAATGTTATTATAATAGGTAAGCGCAATAATCGTAGTCGACCTCACATCAAGAACTTGCTTTACAATAATCAAACAGTTGATCATTATAGTTGATAAAAATGGAATTTACCGTCATGCACTTGCGGTTTAACAACATTAAAGTAAGAACATACGTGAAAACATCACAACATATGTTGTATGACACAGGAAGTGCTCCTATGATCATTGCCTACAGTTTAATTAATTTAAAAACGATTTTGAACAGTCAGTATGACGGGGAAATTCAATGGAATAACCAGTAAACATACAAAAAACGTTTTTATCGATGAATATCCACATATTGATCTCCGAAATACAAGTAAGGCAGCAAGATTGCCATCGAAATTATTTTTCCATTATGTTAACAGGGATGGGATTTATTGGTTAAAAATAAATCCTTTAGGTATCTTGATTATTCCGCCGTGGTAGACAATGGCATCATCTCACGAAAAACTACCAACAAAGAGAAAATAATATCATCGGATTCACAACAACATAAACACTTCTCGAAAAGTCGACAAAACACTGCGGGAATGCGCAAGATTTCCACTGGAGAAAACTTTTAACGCGGCCTCGGCCTGCTATCCTTCGCGAGGCTCCTGTCGGAGACTTTTATCACCGGAAGACGCTCCGTGACGATTACAAAATAGGGATGGGAGAAAAGGAGCTAAATAGTCTCCTGGCTCTTGCGGCTAGCTCTTTCTCCTACATTCAGAATACCATAGGGAGAAAAGAGCTAAAATAGTCTCTTTTTAGCAGTTAGCTCCGGAGAAACAATTTTCAGAATAGACCCCAGGTCCATTTCTTCCTCAGTCGTATTATCATCTTCACTGTTTGCCGTTCTCTTTCATTTTGGCGCTCTAGCATAAACCTCAATCTTTTGCACCTTCATCAGATGATTCATCGAAGTACTAGACGAGCCACAGTAAGTCAAGCTCACGTGACACTTTGAGCACTTAGTGAAGGTTTTATTATTAATTGTTTGCTTGCTAAAATACTGCCAAACAGCACTTCCATGGCTGATGCAATGGGCGGCAAACCGCTCTCCTATCGGAACGACACGACCGCAACACAAGTAGCACGGTGACGAATCAAACAAAACGCATACTGGCCAACGCACGAAGCCTACAGTACAGTGCGATTAGAACTTCGTGACCCATGCGCAGAAGACGATGTTCGGACTGGGCGAATCTATTTGAAGAAGGAGAGTGCTCTGAAGCGAATTTTTGAGAAAACTTTTACAAAAAAGGAACAGTGCCAACGCATATTATCATTTCGAATCTTCGTCTCGCGGTCTACAATGTATTACTTCCGAGCAAAATTCCGAGGCAAAATTCAAATGCTGTAGCAAGCTAAAAATCGAAAATCGATCGGCTAGAATCGATTTTGATCGGTTTTTCAAAACAAAAAGTCGACTTCGATTAAATCGAAAATGGGAGTGTGATAATCGATTTTCGATTAAAATCGATTTACCAATCCCTAGAGGGGACTCAATAGTGTCGATTTTATTCTATCATGATAATGTCATTTATCTGCATGATGAAATAATATATCTTACTGTTAGTATATTCCACTCAAAAATTGGTGTATTACCGACCAAGATTTCGACTTCTCAGCAATCATTATCAAGGCACCTTGATACTCCTTGATAACGATTGCTGTGCAGTCAAACCCTGGGTCGATAATAAACCAATTTTTGAGTGGAATATACTAAGATATATTTTGTCATCATGCCGGTGACAAGATTTCACAAAGTTACGCCTTCAACCATTAATATTAAACACTTATCTACCTATTTACATATCATTCTCTTTCATTCCAACATTTCTATTCCTCGATTCTCTCTTCCATTCCTTCAATTCTTACGCTAATGTATCTGATTGCCGCACAGCTTACCCCCTCTATTCTCATTCACTGCATTATGCACCACCATATCTCAAAAGCATTCAGTCCAGGCAATTTTACCATCAGCAAAGGCAAAGTTTCCTAGCTATAGAGCGTCACGTTCTATATCGGAGATATGTTAACTGACCTTTAATCTTGTCTTCATTCTTCTCCACTCCTTTATCAACAGGAAAATATGAGTTCATGTAATAAATGCAAAAATAAACCAAAATTTACAATTAGAAGCTACGATCTTTCCATATTTCCTTTAACATAAACCTGCACAGCCTATTTTCACCGCTGAAATTGCCATGAACGCGGCTTCTGCACAGTCAGTAGTCAATATATTTATTTACTATTATATTATTTTTGATTTCTTGTACGTTTTTTTGGACAAAGGTATTGACAAGAGGAAAACACAATGTCGTTTCATATAAAACTTGGAAGAAATAGCTTTGGATGATAAATTTGCGTAAAAATATTGTATGTAAATTAAACCTTGGGACACGGGAAAACTTAGCTGTAAAAGTTAACCAGTAATTATAAAACAGGACCGATGTCATGGATCATTTTATTTCACGACTAAAAATCCACATTCAAGGCAAACGGAACCTGCAAACTTATAAAATTCTGCATTCTTCACCAAGCTTTGTTAAAGAAATTAGTACCTACACCTGAAGGAAATGGATCTACTAGAGATAAACACCATGGAGCTCGATGCTTAGAAATGAGTCACAGTTTTTGGTGGAACCTCAGATCGACTAGGCGAATAGAAGTGGACACCTGCTCCCCCTGCAAATGGATATGCTTTGAATCTCGGGTTTTGAAGTCGCGGAGTTTGCGAAAGGAGATAGATGGTTGATATCGCTGGTTGAATGGCTCTTGCTCAGAGAGCGTGCAATGGCTTTCCGAGGATCGGATCTCCGTGCATAAATAGCTTAGGAAAGCTAGAATCGCGCGCCCGAAGCGGTTTTGAGAGTGTGAAAATGACCACCTTAATTCATTGGCCATCTCTGTTACCCATCCACAAGTTCACTCACTCAGCACCCATTTGCCGCTCGTTAAGGTTCTTGCTTAATCATCATCATTAAAAGTTCGCAAACTTTGATATGACCCTTGTTGTTATGCAGTGGATCCTTATATGCGTGATAAGGGAAATTTCTATGGCAGTTGATGATAAGCGTTATTGGGTACTTCGCTGCAAAATTGCCACGCCGCAGATGATATCACAATCAGTCCGGCATAACCACGTAATTTCCTTAATTGAGGAAGTAATAATTTTACGTCCCTGGCAGTGCTATTTATTCTTCAAAAAGAGCTTTGCTGTTGAAGCAATTGCAATGGGACTTCTACCCGGTCTTTTGGCAGACAGTAAGATATTCTCTATTTTGGCCGAAAATGATGCTGGATTCCCCGGAGAAATCTTGTTTAAAGGGTTAATTATTAATATAAACTTTTATTGGACCAGTTGGAAGGAATATTTATGATATAAGTTGGAGAAAGCTGATGTAGTTTAATTATTAGTGGCTGTAAATGAATTTTAATCCAGAATTTGCGCCAATTTTGCAATTTTTTATGGATCAAAACTTGTTTTTTTTGCGAAACAAGGGAGTTTTGTTGACTTTTTAGAGCAATTCGATATCTCTAACTGGCCGTATTATGCTTTGCATTTTAAATGCATACGATTACAATTTCTTTTTCTGCTTTTCAACATCAAACCACCTATTGGAAGAATGTGGCATCGTATCTGTTTTGAGCACCTTCCTTTAAAGTGGTCACCACTCTTCTCTATCATTGCTCGTTATTTTTCTCCCTCCTATCCTTACCCTTGAAATCCTATGTAAACTACAACGCTAACGTGATCCTTATCCTTAATGCTGAAGCATAAGTCTTTTGAACATCATCATCATAAGTTTTCTGCCTCTGTATGGGAAGGACGTGTTCTTGGGCAGTTTCTGCCTAGCTTCCATCCTAGAAACCATGTGTATACAAATCCCGTCATGAATAATGCCCTTGGTATATTCTATTACCCTTGATAACCTTCTGAACCTGGCAAAATACTTTCTACCCGCTATCCTGTCTCATTCCTTCCGACACCGCCTTGCTTTTCTATATGTGCCACCCGAACCAAATATTCTACAGTCCATCAACTCTCTTCAACAACCCAATACCTCCTAGTACGTACACCCTACAACGACATCTTCTGCCTACTTTGACTCGCCAACCTATTTCATACCCAATACATAGTCGTTTGTCTTGCATTCTATGTGACCCGAAAATATGTGTGAAATGCAACAGATAGAGTTAAAATATCATCCGCTCCTCAATAAGGGACCATAGTTGTTGCGATTAATTTTTTTATAAAATCCTCACCCTCTTTAGATAGGCTAGGCTACTTTTGTACTTGGATTTAATGTATTATCATAGCCATTAACACCTATCCCCGCTTTAAATATCCCGCATGACTTTGTTTTCTGCACAATATAATATCTGGTTGTATTCATGAATTATTAGCATTACTAATACTAGTCAGTTGTCGAATCTTAACCTATGAACGGCTAGTTTTTGCATGTTCGCCAACGTAGCACTCTCTTAATTTCTGGTTTAGTTGTGAATAGTCTTCCTGGTTGCTATTTAATGCGCTCCTAGCAACCAGGGTACCTGCGAGGCTTGACCCTAAACTGGGACGATTATTGCATACCTAGTGTGGAACCACCCCGTGCCGCACTCCCTGAAGGTGGCTTGCATGTTATTTCGTTGATTTTGATGCAGGAGTATGAGAGTATCACTCTGCAATTTGCTCATTGCCATACCGTGTACTTCATTATTCCATATCTAAAGAAGTATTGTCGTTAGTTATTCGATCCATTCAATTTTTAGTCGTCGTCTTAAACTAGTCCAAATTGGTGGACTATGTGGGTATAAATTACTTCCTCAAATCTTTTATGCAAATGGTTCGGGAATAGCAGCCATGCGCTGTCGTCTTTGCTCTATCAGTGGGCTGATTCAGTCGCGTCGCGTTTTTTCCTTATTTTGCCGTGGGTTTCTTCCCGGTCGGTCAATTATTTAATGGCCGTCGTTAGACTTGTTATTTTGATACTTTTAAGGAGGAGGGTTTCCCACCATAAAGTCTCTCAGCGCCGTGAATTGTCGTGGGAGAACGAAGCCTCTCAGAAGAATTGGGTTTTAAATGATTGAAGGCACTTCTAAGACCAATTGTGAGAGTTGTGGGAGCATCTGCGACGCGATGTGACACGTTTATGTATCAAGGGCAACGAAGACGCGGTAGTTTTTTTCTTGTTGGGTGCTCCGGCTACTTATGTCATTTCATGATGCCAACGTAACATCCGGGGCAACGGATTGCAGTGCCGTGATAGCCAATACAAAGTAAGGCTTTTGTAAAATGTGATACAACCTTTTTACGTACCAAGTAGATTAATGTTTTTAAATCTTAAAGTTAAAAGTATTGAGTTACTTCTAACAGGGTGAATTTTATGTAACTAAATATTTAAAGTGATACTAAAATTTTGTAAATCTTGTTTAAAAAAATAGCGCAATGATAAATGCGGTTCATTTTATATTTATTTCGGTTACTTTTTAGATTACCTTCTTTTGAATTGCATTAGAGTGCTCTACTAATTTCAGCATATATTTTTATATAGTTCCGTTACGGTAATCTTCGGACCACGTGTCAATTCAGTCCCATATCATTTGTTGATTTTTTCCTCCAATACTTTTTCATCGTATCACCATGTCTCTTATTTCTTATTATGTCTCTTATTTATTTCTTCAGACCACCTTGAGCCTTATTTTCTCTCACTTTCTCCTTGCTATTCTTCCGTTATTAACACCTTCTCTCTGAAAATAGCGTCTTTTGTTGCTTCTTTCTTATGTTGGTCTTTTTTACATTTTTCTTATTTTCTTGAATGCAACTAGTTGCTAATTTTTTTCTTAAAGGTATTTGAAGACTTGTTAACCACTATAAATGTCCAAAAAGTATCAATATAATTTTAATTTTCCGTGGTTTTCTATATATTTTGATATATTTCATCATAACTACTTAACTTCCAGATTTCTGTAGTGTTTAATGATATCATCGAATAATAAATGACGATATACGAGCTTCATTAGTAATCGAAGAAATTACAATAACATCTCATTGTTATGAGACAAACTGGTTAGTCCTAGTTCAGTGAATGCTTTGAGCAGAATACCAAGGAATATCATGGAATGGGGCCTACTTAGGGGAAAAAAGTGCGGGCCTACCGAATGGCTGAAAAGCTGAAGCGAAACAAGCTGGAATACCTAAACCTGGCCAAGCAAACGTCGGCGAAGGTGGTGAATTTGAGATGGTACAAGTTGCATTTGTGTCAGACGTGGGATACTCTCGGAAGGGCATAGAATTGTGACGTAGAGTTAAGAGAAAGAGCGGAGAATGGGGGTGAGAAAGGAATAGGAAAGAGAGCAGGGCGAAGGAAAGGAGAGAACGAGGGAGTAGAAGTAGTGGGAGTGGAAAGATGAGGGATAACATTCCGTTGATGCGCCGTGATTCAGTAATTGGATGAAATGAGACTCTAGTCGGCGGAGAAGGAGTCGGGAGTCCAGGCACGGTCGCTCAGGGTGTGGGGGGGGGGGAATGGGGGTGGGGTAGGGGGAGTGGAGATAGAGAAATCTGAGGAGCCCATTGGTATAGTCGGTCCTGTTGGGAGCGAAAAAGAGTTAAGGAGAGAGATGGACAGAGGAGGGGGTGTGTGGTCCCGAGGGATAGTGTGTGGTTGGGAAGTGGGGCAGTTAGGGGAGGGGGAGTTTGGGGGGGGGGGGAAGACGGGAGGCTGCTGCTGTGTGGAATCTCTCATTCGGAAGGAGTCGAGAGGGAATGCGCGGGAGTCAGCATCTTTGTGTCGCTTAGTGTCCATTCCGAGACAGGAGGTCTGCTGCACTCTCTTCTGCTCTCCGATTCCTGCAGTAGGTTTTTTCGTCAAGGATATCAGTTCCTTATTCCTTACGTTTTTTCCACAATTGTGTATATCTGTCTACACACTTATTATGTTCCAGTTTATTCATTGCAAGCCATTGATGATAATTATTCTATTCTTTTCGTGTTCATTGATTTGCCGAAAATCATCAATTGTCCAGAAGCTAAAAAATTCATTTATGTATTTGACGAGGGTTTAGGTCATCGGTTCCCAACCTTTTCTATGCTCCACACCCCAAAAAATATTAATACGATCTCGCAACCCTTCAATTATTATCTCGCAACACATACAGTAATAATTCATTGAAGAATAAAAGTGAAGGTAGCAAAAAAAAAATTGTAAAATCAATTTTTAATATTTTACTAGCAGACCTGCTGCCTGCTTTGCAGGCAGTCTCTGTCTGGTGTGTTGTTGAGGTGAACTTGGTGTTTTTCCTTTTTTTTTGCACTACTCAAGTGGAAGCAGTGGGAAATGTGGCTAAATGAGTGTATATGTTTCCCAAAAATGAAAAAAAACATAGAGAATAGTTTTTGAAACATAAGTAAACATTTTGGAGTAGGCAAATAAAGTCATAATATTCATTTTTTGTGCAATGCTCTCGGTAGTTGACTGAGGAGAGTACCATTTTTGAGATACAGTCACTCCGACAATTGTAAACTAAAAAGATGAGAGCAAAAATTCCGCCTTCTATCACACAGAGAGCCATTGTTTGCCTTTTTGCAAACATTTGCTGTAGTATAAAGTTTCCTTTTCTTTATATTTTTTTAACAACACGCTCTAGTAGTCTAAAAAGAGTACCATTTTGGAGATACAGCCTCTCCAATGATCGGTTAGTCATAGCTAAAAAGACGAGAGCCAATCTATCTATCACACAGAGAGCCAATGTTTTAGGTGCCCCACTGGCAATTTTACTTCCCCAAAACAGCAAGCACGGGAGCAATATTTGACATACATTAACAAATACTGGCAATAAATTATCTCCGAGGTCAGTTTCTCGCACATTCATATAGTATTCGTAATGGTATAATTAATACTTCTAAACTTTCGACGTGAAGTTTGTACCAATATTGAGACAGCGGCACATGCAAATTTATTGAAACGTTTACGACGTAGGTATTTATCCAGACACTTTAATTCATAGAAAACTCTTGAGCTTCATTTCACTTACGCTAGCTAATCGTATATCTTATGCAATAAAACCAAATCAAGAAAACGGCAATATCAAAACACTTAATTGATTACATTAAATTTGAGTTTACTGACATTTGACATGAACATTATTGTTTTGGAGTGGCATACATTTAAACATTCACCCGGATAATTTCTAAATATCTTCACTAAATAACTTCGATTGGCACACTTAACTGTACCTCTTATTTGCAACTCGACTAATTGCCGAATTTTGCCTTCATTCGCGTAAAAGTAGCTATATATAAAGGGAAATAAAGGAAAAGAATACAAAGTAATACAGATATCGTAGTGCAATCAACATTTACCTGAAAAAGATAAATTAACAACGTAAATATGCCCATACGGTTTGTAGTTCTGACTGTAATTTAATGAGTACTATTTGTTTACTTAACCGTTGCTAACCTAAATAAATTCATTGTTGTTTAGCAGTTTTTACGGATTATGAGCATTCCAAAACTACTACCAAATCATACATACAATCATTGAATGGACCAAACCTCATTTTTCTAGCTCAAAACGTGAGAGAGAAATAAACAAAATGGATACCGAATGACTGACTGACTGACACGCTACAAAATTAATATATATATATATATATATATATATATATATATATATATATATATATATATATATATATATATATATATATATATATATGCTATATTGCACCCCCTGGAATGATATCTCGTACCCCCAAGGGATGCGAGCATCCCTAGTTAGGAAACCCTGGGTTAGATGGAAGAAGGGACTATCTCAGTCTCGGTCTCCCCCAATGAAGACGTATTATTATTGCTATAATTCCCTCCCTCACCTTCCAAAACTCCACGAGTTGTCGACGGATGTGTGGCAGAGTATGCGGTTCCCGCCAAACTTATTCTTTGCGCCAAAAATTCGCCAAAAGAAAATTGTACATTTTTTACAAAGTACCTCGCATTTCACCGTGGGTGTTTAAGGCACTTGCCACGGAAAAACGTTAGAATATCGATAAATGAAAGTTGAAGAAAACCTGTCCCGGGAAGTGTACCCCTATCATTTTTTGAGGTCTCATTAGTAGGTTTTGAAGCATCTTTGAATAATTCCGTTTGAAATATCCATCGAACACTCTGTGTTTGGTTATCAGCTACGACGTTTGGCCTTAGATCAATGTCGAAGAGGCAGGCATGTGAATCGGAGAGGAGATCAACTGCCGTCCTATTTAACGCACATCCGAAAGGCACGAAAATAGATTTCTCTTCCTTATCGAAGGTATCTAGCTCGGGAAAGGTAAAGGTCAGGACGTGATTTGAAGGGAACTACCATTTTTCTCTGTCTAAAACGCAACTTGGCACGAATATATTCGCTGAATGTTCAACTATTATGCGTAGGTATACTTCCAAAGCTGTCTTGAATAACGAACTTGGCTCCCCTCCACCATTAATATCAACATTGGGAGACACCTACGGTATAAAAACCTTTTTACTAATTTCAAAAGTTAGCGATCGTGTTAATTTCCAGTTAAACACAGGTTCATCGTTTACATCTACATACTACCCCGCGATCCGCCACAAGAGTGTGTTGCAGAGGGTACTAGGACACCAGACATTATACGGAGGGATAGCAGAAAGGAGGGAGGTTAGTAGGAGAAGGTTTTGTGAAACAATAGCCTCTTGAAAAAATGATGGCGGGAAAAAGTGATTGGAGAAATTTCCGAGGAAGACCAAGTATTGATCAGGCTAATTATGAATGGCACCAAAGAAAAGACCTACGTAGAAATGAATCGGGTAGCTGTTATATTGCGTTCCACATTTACTTTTCACTATGGGCCTTGTGGAGAACTGTTGCTAAAACTTGAGGTTAATCTAAATTGTCTATAGGAGCAGAAGAATATAGACTCTTATGTATACATTTCGGTCATCCAGGTGACTACCGACAGGGAAAATTTAAATCTAGCAAACACGCACGTAGAATCAATGTCATGATTAAAATATATAAGAGAGTCACAAGGCTAGACCTATAATATGGATCCTAGTGCTGGGTGACCAAAGAAAAATACGTGAGAACCATTCATGCCTACGAAATGAAATTGTTCAGATGGTTGTGTGGTGTTACGAAATGGGATTGAATTAGAAATTAGAATAATGCAGGAAGCTTCAATCAATTGGGGAGAAAATTGAAGAGAGCATAGTGTTGAGAGCTTGGACACATTTGTGGGTAAGAGAGTATTTAGCATGAGCTTACCAAGTCGAAGAAGTAGAGATAGACACAAGATTAGTCGGGGAGATTGTACGTTGAGCAACGTGAAGAAGAGCAGAGTTGAGAGAGATGGACAAGAATGGGGGCGATGGAGGGGACTGACGAGAAAAGGCGACCCCAAATAGAAAGAGAAAGGCTAGGCAGAGGAGAATGGCAGCAGAAGGGCGGGATGTGGAGATAAACAAGGAATAAGGGCCTAAAATAGATAAGAAGACGACCAAATATCATGGTGACTCGCCGGCATGGAGCATGAGTACTTCTCTCACTTCCAAAAATATGGCCATGTGTATCTGAGCGAGGCCATGGGCAAAGAAGATAGCCCGCACGTGATGAATACGCCGAAGTTCTTAATAAAGCCTCCAGCCGGGCGAGAACGGGCGCATTATTTTTTTCGTCCTTTATTTATCTTTTCCTTTCCCTCTCGTGTCCAGCCTTTTATCTTCCAATTCACTGCAGATGTCCTCTAAGTCTCCCCATATTGCTCTAATGGCTCGCTCCTATATGCCATCCTCACCTCGAAAGCCGTGCGCATGCCTTTCTCTGTTTAGTGTCCTCCGTTTCATTTTCTTTCTTTTCTTCCTCCCTAGTCTTTCGTCTCTGATTTCTGGACCACAACGCGACTCCTTTCTTCTTATCTGGTCTCTCCGCTTTGCTCTTGAAGGAAGTAGTTCTGTTTTTTTTAATCTCGCCATCCGCTATACTCTGTTATCTGGGAAATAGTAGGAATCTTTTCTTGCTTTTGCCATTGCGACAGCCATGAGTCTTCTCTCCCATACTGGGTGGCTTAAAATTATGTTTGCATTAATTTATATGAGAAAAATAAAAAAAACACGATTTCCTTACGATGTCGAACATCATTAGCCGTATATCCGAGGATTGGTTTGTTGCATCTCTCCACTCCTTTCTCTTTTCTGTCCAATTGCTTCATAATTACTTATTTATCTCGGAAATTTTTCCCATTAATTTCTCCTTCCACTTGTTTTTTTTTTAGAGGCGATTGAGGTCAAAGGGCAATAAATGACTGTCACTCGTATTAATCCACACACTTTTTTTTACATCCCCAGTTTCAATGGGGTAACCACCATTTCAAAGCGAAACTTGTTAAACAATAATTTGAAAATTACTGGTACCGGTTGAATCTTATGCTGGCTAAATAAATAAATGTGGATAAATGCAAGTGATAATGTTTTCTTTTCTTATTGAAATTAAATTACTCCACAAATTCAAGCCTGAGACTATTTGTTTTAGACTATTATGCCTCAGGACGTGTAAAATAACATGACGAGACATTATTTTAGCGCCCTAGAGTTGTCTAATCGCTAATTATATGTGATTAGGGCTTTATACCGTCACTGGCTGACCGTTACAAAGTAGTTAAAGGGTTAATGATATTTTAAGTCTACAAGCTATTAGAAAGTTTTTACACTTCATTTTAAACCAATAAACAATCCCCCCTCTATGACGCCTGTAATGAGCTTGCTCTTAGGTAAGTGAGAATTCTCGCGTCTTGGAATATTTAATGCTTAGTGCGCAAGTTAAGTTACAAGATAGTGTGCGGGGAAAGCTGTACCCACACTTTATCTTATACTTCCTAGGATTGACTGTGGAAGGCACTGTCAGCTCTTAACTATCTCGCATGTCCTTTCCACTGCGCCCAACTTCAGAAGCACCTTACCATGCATTTCTAAAAAAAACCCTCCTTGGGGTTTGCACAAGAATGAGACAGCGGGTTTCTCATATATCACGTTTCGAAAATTAGCACATTTTAATCACACTTAAAAATTATCTGAAAGTCAGAAGAAATTTTGTTTTTCAACTCACGACTTAGCCGCTTTGCCGCAACGCGAATTTGTTTCTGCAAAAATTATGTGAAGCGAGCGTAAACAGTGAATAAATTAGAAAGTCCATTGTAAAGTGATAACTAAGGGTTTGCAAAAGCAAAAATTAAATGAAACTCTTTTCTTACATTCGCAACTAACACGTCGCTTAACTTATCAGTAACTAAAAGTAAGCAGTTTTAATGCACATCAAATCTGTGAATCCATTCACTTAGGAATATGGTTATTTTCAGAGGATTGGGATCTATAGAAAAACTTTTTTTTTTTCAATTTTCGAAAAAGAAAACACATTTCCATTTATGCTGGTTTAATAATTTCACCCCATTCATTTTATGTACTCATAAACTTTTGAAAATATCAACTGAAAATAGAACTTTTACCAGAAAGATTTGGATGAAAGCTTTCTAGAGCTAGTATAAAATATGCGTAAATATCCGGAAAAAATTATAGAAACAAGAGAATACAGAAGTACGTAGTGAATTTACAATTTTATAACTTTAAGTTCGTGAAACAAATCATCCCATTAATTTTCTCAAAGCGTGTATGAAATGATTTTGATAATTCAAACTTAACAAATTTTTGCAAATATCAGGGAGTAACAATATGCAAGTCATAAATTTTAATGATGACTTGCGTTTAGGTTTGAATAAAAATCACTTTAACAATTGCTATAAGTTAATCATATCACGAAACTTTGACACAAACCTAGCCAAGTTGACCTTTCTATCAACTGAAGCCATAACGAGAACTTAAAGTTGAAGCAGGTGGAAGGTCAAACGTTCTCACAAGAATTTTCCATTATTATATTATCAATCGAATCATTCGTCGGAAGAAAACAAAATCCTGCATTTGCCTTACATTGCGTTGCTGTGCCTGGGCATTGAAACCATTCTTAGCATAGGTACTGTCATCTCTAAGTACATATACTCGGCCTCTATGGTGGATGAAAGAACTAAAAAATTTTTACTCTAGTTAAATGGTACAAGTATCAACTAAAATGTGAATATCAGGCCAACTAAGCCAACAACAATAACAATGCTAATCAGGTAAAAAAATGCCAAATCATATTTTCAAGCCATATTGCATTTTCACGCCTTCATGCTTTTATGTTACTAAACTTAAATGATAAAGTCTACGATTACCTAATGTCAGTTTCTCTTCTGTTTTTTTTTTTCAAGTAAAATATAGGATTTTAATAGATAATTTACTTATGTATACTTATGTAGTATTTTCATGAGGCTTTTTCGTATAAACTCATTATTGGTGAAGGAAAATGTAAATAGTTTCTCATAATTTCATAATATGGCTAAATCGATTTCAATGTGGCCGATGCCAATCATTGTGTAGACGGTAAATTGAATACTCCCAGTCTAAAAAAGCTATTAAATTCAATGATGAAGCAAGCCCGAAATGGAATCCAATTTATTACTTAATTTGTGTAAAATCGTGTTCTAAATTTTGGCTTCTACGATAACCCTGACAGCTTGTTAGTTGGTGAAGAAATGATTTTCTTGGCATAGATGTGGTGTGTAATTCTTTTAGTTAAAAGTTACCTTTTCAAGTTACATGATTTCGGAGCCTTGCTTGCTTTAACGAACATTTTTAAATATGAATGGCATGCATCCATTCTTGAAAAATGTTATAGCCTTGACCTATGTATGTCCTCTTAGTCACTGAACTCGACTCTAGCAATTAAGAGATAAGGAAGTATATTTAAGAAGTTAAAACTATGTATTAATAGTTGGCACCTGAGTACTAAGATTTGCTAGCTAAAACTATCTTACGGAGGGGATTCTTCTTTTAAATTCGTATGTTGAGTGAGAAACACATGAAAAATTAATTTTAAAAACCTTGGTGTCATAAGGCTTTGACTGCCAGAAGATATATTCATATTCCTTCAATGTGAATTCCTATTAAAAAGGTCTCAGCCTTTTTCTCCTCTTATATTTCATGAGGACAATTCATACTATGCCAAAAAATTAATAAATAAAAAAATAAAGACGGTTTCGGATAAACTTTGTGTATTCAAGAGACCTCACACCTATCTCCTGCTTCTTTTATACCTCCCATGGTGAAACACACCGTCCAGGTTGATTCACATACATTGTGGTATTTGGCAACTCATTCCTTAATTTAATTTTAATATCTCACGCGGGGACAGCCTCATACTGCATAGGGTATATTTGGCGAAAAGTTTTACGGAAACCATTCGTTGTTCAAAAATGGCGATCGAAATTAATTTAGAAGCATAAACAAATTTTCAGCCAGCCGGAAAATAGTTATGAAAATGGAAATCGACGGTAAAAGCACTGCAGGCAGTCATTCCATAGCGTGCTTGCATGGTTATCCAACAGATATGCATGCGTGATAAGCACTTCCAGATATTTATTGCAGTGACTTCGTGTGCAAGAAGGTTTAATCTTCATGCAACCATGATTCACCACACATCCAAGGGAGAAGGAATCTACGCTCCAAGTTTATACCCATAAAAGTTCACCTATGGAATATGACTTCAAAAGATGGAGTCAGCGCCACTAGCTCACTCAGTGAGTCACGCTGAGGGCACTGTGCATTCCTGGTCTTTGTAAATCTCATCTGTCTCCTCGGAGCAAGACAAAAGAGCCAGGGAGCGAGAAACGCCTTTCTGGAATATTCAGTCTTACCCAGTATGCGAATTAATGCCTTTTCCCCTTCGCCTTCAAAATATATATGCCATTCTCAGATGCTGTGAATGCGGAGCTCGTTTTTGTTTCATTCCTCATTCTGCTATGTTTTCAACTATCTGTTCAGTTCTCATAACTTTCAAAGGTCTCAGGTTATATTCTACCATCTACTTCGGTATTCGGGAGGCTGTAAGAGAAAACCACATAAATTTTCCTCATCTTCTTTATATATTTTACCTCGAAATTCTGTGGTACTTGATATGTGGGTGGATGGTACGGGAAGTACGTGGGAGGAAGAAAGTTGGAGAATAGGGAGACTCCCAAATGTATTATTTTCACTGACATCTGAGAGTGCTTCCTTTATGATTTTACAATTAGAATATATATTATTTACATCGTTTATTACTCCTAAGCAAAGGTTGAAAGCTATTTTCAGACTTTTTAGTATTAGAATGAGAGATCATTCAATAAAAATATCTAATTTGCATCTTTCATTGACTTTAATCCTATTTCTGGGGTAATACAAACACATTACCATCTATATATTATTTCTGCGGAATTCTTATTTATGCTGATTCATATCTGATTGATACTTTAAGTTACCCTGAACATATACATCATTTTCTCTTCAAAATCTACTCAAATCCGCACTCCCGTCAGTTCGTATTTCTTTTCTGTCAAGCGCTGAGCAACGTAAAATATCTCATTTAGTTTTCCTCCTGCAATTAGTTGATTATGAATTTTGAGCAATTAAAGCGAAGATTTATTCAAAGTATTTTTAATTTGTTATTTTGATACTCCAGTTGTGCTGTAGATAATTTGTCTTGTTTTGGAGAATGCACATTGTGCTCTATATGGTGGTCAACTAAGTTAAATTGAAAAAAGAGATGAGTGTGTTTATTGTCATATAATGCGGTAATAAATGCTTACTTTCAAATCAAAAGAATTTTATATGCTTAGAAGTGTAGAAAGTAGTCAGCTTATAAAATTCTTAAAAACTTACATACAAACTAAGACTTCATAAATATGTTTTGGAAAAAATTAACTGCTGCTGTTTTAAAACAGTTTTTACCCACCTTGTAAAACTGTGGCCAATGTGTAACTTGTTTGGTGAACAGCCAACCCAAATAAGTGAATGGGGACGCATGATATTGAAAAGGAAGTAGGAGAGAGATTGGGAAATGGACGAGGTTTTCTGGCTGAGATTTCCGGCGATGACTTATTGACCGAACCGTCCACGGTCGGGCGATCTGACGGAAGAATATTGGAGTGGGCGGAATGTGAGTGTGCCTCGGGGTACACGAATGGAGGAACCAACCGAAGCAGAAGTCAAGAGGAATACGGCGCTCCCATCCAGATAAGAAATCGAGAGTATATGGTCCACCGGTCACCCACTCTACGCTGATTGAGGAGAGTCTACGAAGAAATAGCATCCCAAGTCTAAGTGTGCGTAACTACTGAACTTTTGCGTATCTTTAATGACAGAAATCTAATGAGATGCTTGTTCCCAGTTATTTGATCACAGTGGCAGGAGCTTCATGTCAAAGAGAGCCTTTGAGGGGATTGAGATTCCCAAGCCTGATTGCTGAACTACTGAATTTTGTGAATCTTTAATAGCAGATAACTAATGAGGTGCTTGATTTTCGTGTTGATTTTCCATTAAGGCGTCAAACATGTATCTTTTAAAGTTTTTAGTTACTCCGTGGTAAATAGCTTTGGCTTTTAAATAATTATTTTGAAAGGATTTGATAACTATGCAAAAAACATGTGGCCCTGGCCGTTGTACATCCACAGAATGCTACCCACCGGCAGGCGAAAAAACGTGTTCTGAGAAATGTTTTCAGGAGTTAATTGGTGGTACTCCATTACTAACAATTTGTGGAAGAAAAACTTTGTTTAGCCCGCGAAAAACCTTTTTATTGAATTTTCTGACCAAGGTTTCGACTTACACAATCATTATCAAGGTAATGACTTGATAACGACTGTGTAAGTCGTAGCCTTGCTCGGAAAGTTCAATAAAATGTTTTATCGTGGACTACACAAAGTTTTTCTTTTACAAAATGTTTCGTTCCATTCAATGACGTTCTTGTGTGCTCAAGTGCGCTGATTTGTTGAGATCTGCCCTGACTTCAATATCTTGAATGGAAAGCTTCCATTGCTCCGAATTTTGAGATCGAAATAGTTATCCTGCCCTAAGGAATGGTTTCGAAGGCGAGGCAAAGAGATGGGTTCTATGGTAAATGGATGGAACGGAGAATGGGAGAGCGGAGGAAGTTTCCCGGGCGGGCGGGAGGCAGTAGGCGTAATGGAAGCACCGGAGGGAGGGTGAAGGGACGAACAAATGCGAGGGTTGGGGAGGAGGGAGAGCGGAGAGTGGGGTGGGGAAATGGACCTAAAGAAGAGAGTCCGTATAAACCCCGCGGGTCCTCCACAACTGGAACCAATTCCCTCCCCACCCTTTCTTGACCTTCCCTCATTTCTCTTCTTCCCTCGCTTCACGAGAAATCTTCCAATTTCTTTTTTATGATATAAATTGTTTGAGTGGGAGGGCGCGGAGGAAAACGAGGGTTGGGTTCACTGGAATGGGAGGAGGGACGGGGAAAGCAAGAGTGGCCATTCGTTCGTCATAATTTTTTTAAACCATATATTTTCTTTTTTTTCAGAAATGGAGATTGGGGAAGGGGTGAAAAAGTAAGGTTTTTGTCGGGGGGAGGGGACAGAAGGGTGTGAGGCGAAGTTAAAAACTGCCTAACACTTCGTCTGGATTATCAGAGTTACCATATACATGTTAACATTGGAACTTCTACCCAAATTTCGTTCAAGCAATAAACGGATCCACACTAATTTAGTTTGACAAATACCCACATAACTCTGTACTCTGTACTTTTTTGCAATACACTTAAAACCCGCTATCATAGGTCTCCTACAATTATTGGTAATTTTTCGGATAGCTCCCTCTTGGCAGCCGACCGTCAAAATCAGGGGTCAATTCCAATTCAACCCAGTCAAGAATACCTGCATGTAAAAAGTAATTAATTTTCTAATCGCAAAATTCAACATTGTGAGCATTGTGAGGTAAGCGCACGGTTGCAAGATAAAATATCAGTCTGAGAAGGTCTTCAATTAAATAATTATTTAACTCGCCGGGTATACGAACCCGCACTCTGCCCTCGTTCGTCCTCATTTTCAACATTTCGGTATTTGAAAGCAACCGTTTGAGTGGTTTAGCATTCCCCGTTTAAAATCATGGGGCGCGATCACGGCTATCCATAACGCTTGCGCTCGCGTTATCGTTGTATTTGAATTTCGCTCATGGTAGCGAAAACGTTGATCGAAATTTTCCAAATTTTCTCAGGTGCGTCAAATCACTAGTTTTGATTGATGGAGTGCGTCCGTAGAAGAGTTTTGCCCTTCTAGACCGGCTTGCAATTTGGATACCGGTAACGAATTCGAGAAATAATTAATCTTAAATCCACCGCAGATTTGTTAAACATAATATATTTTATTAATTATTAAGCATATCTCTTCGACACATTGATGACGAGGAATTCGGGAGCACACAGTATGGCGGCAATGCACAAATATTCGCTTTAGTATCGTCGGAACCGGTAGGGACGGGGTAAATTCCTCACCTGCTAATCCGAGGATCGCGGGATCGAGTCCCGCCTGGATGGTTTTTTCACCACTAAGGCCATGGGTATAAGTGTTCATCAGATGTCGTTCTTGTTAATACGTCCGACGCCAATTGTGCTGTTTTCGGGGTTGTGGAAATAAATGAAGGAATAAATTGTGTACACTTTAGGTCTAGCTAGAGGGTTTAATATTTAGAGGGTTGTCGGTAGTTTGAGCGTGGCATATGTAGGAGTGGATGGGGAAGGGTGAAGTGAGACGAACAATTGGAGAGGGGAATGGAAAAAAGCCACGGGGGATGTGATGTGGTGGTAGGGGCGCAAGGCGTGGGGGCGGCTGTTGGATGGGAGGGGGCAGAGGAGATATGGGGGCGGATGAGGAGGAGGTGGGATGGGCTTGCAGGTGGGCGGGTGAGGGCTTGGCGGTGGGACAGGAGGGGGTTGTATGGGGGAGTGGAGGAGGAGGAGGGGGAACAGTCTTGGAGGCGGGGAAGAGTAGTGACCATTAGCCTTTGTGGCAATGCCTCCTGAAAAACATTTTTCTTTTTCAATGCTGCGGGAGCTATAATGGCATTTGGTTTTTTCTCTCTCTCTCTCTGGAGTTTAATATTTTAAAAAATTTCTCTCCCTCTCCTATATTCCTCCATCTCCCTTGGTACTCTTTGTTGTCTTTTTCCGAGGCTTTTGTTGTGGTCGCGACGAGATGAAGAAAAATTCGAAATGTTTACCTCTTGAGAGCGTTCGAGTGTTATCCCTTTGATGTATTCAATTGGGAACGCTTCCCCCAGAGAGGTAAACTTAAACCTTCACATGAATGGGATCCATAATTATTTCTCATTTTAATTTTCTGTTATGGTATTCTAAAGGCTGTGTTTATTATGGCTACTATCCTTGATGGAAGATAAGGCAGATACATCCTTATTCAAAGGAATCCGAATAACGTTTGCGATACGCAAAGATTATAGGAACAATTTAAAAAATGTCTTATTACCAAAAGAGATGAGTAGCAGCTTATCTTGTCCTAGTAATGACGGAAATCTGTTTTTTCTTGAGCCTTGACGCCCCTTGAAGGATTGAAATTTTATTAAATATTTCAAAAACTATGGTTCTTACGAGTTAAATCATTCCTTTATTCATTTTTTCGTATTTTAAATTATCATTAATTTGTATTTAAGTATCCGGTATTTTTTATCATAGTCTCCTAAATATTCTTCAGTTAATGGCAAGTTACTTTCTCTCAAATGACAGACAAAATACATCAATAAAATATCTTACATAATTCCATACAAGTGAAATTATTCTGCTTCACTTACTTTTCTGAGATTTATGCATTTCAATATTCAATCAGTATTGATAGTACCCTCTCATTATAAAAAAAATACTTTGTACTTTTTTACAATTCTTATAGAAAAACTTTTCAAAAAAAGAACAAAAACTGTGAAAAGCACAAAGTTTTTCATTTCAAGTATTAACACTAATAGTCAAAATTTCTTAGAAGTGAAGCCTAAAACAGTGAATATTATTAGCACTATTTATTACGCATAGTACTTTTAGAAATTCGAAAGTTACTCGTAATATCGGTACAAGAACGTGTTTAAAATATACCTACTTAAGTTTTATTTTCCCGCGTGGCTAAGATGTTTCCTGAAGAAGCTAAAGTGATGGAATAAGAAGTTATTTTGCTCTGTAAACATGTTAGCATTCTTAGAACACACCACTAGCAATCCTCGTCCATATCGCATACCATTATTCTCATATATTTTTTTTAGAGTGGCGGCTGGTCGTATTTTATTCCTATTTCTAATCCTATATCTGCGCGTGTTCTTCAGAGGGCGGATATCGCAAGAAGGGAGAAAGAAAAGGGAGACTCGCGACGAATGGAGAATTCATCTGCTGAAAGAGGGGCCGGTGCAAGAAACGGAGCAGACGTTTATTTCCGGCGTGGCGGAGTATATATGTATATTTTCTCTCCCAGGCCAGGGTGGCAGGCCATTCAATGGGGAGGGACTTTATTCCACGCCGTTGAATCTCAAGCGCGTCGGCTTCCATTTCACTATTATTGGAAGCTGGCTTACGCATTCATCAATAAATCAGAGGATGCCGTCTGCTCTCTTTGGCGAGATATGCACCGACACAATCGTTGACAGCAGTGCCCTGGGACTCTACTCCCCTGCGTCACGAATCTCCGTTGAGTTGACAGTCGTGTGCGAGGCGTGAAGCATGATTCCATCGATTTCTTTATGGATTGAACGTTTTCCCGGGTCTCGCTAGTGTTTTGTCTTTTTCATCCTTCTATTTCGTCGTGTTCACTGTTTAAGTCTGCTTATGGCGTTCGGTGCGAATTTCAGCCTCAGGACTAATGTACTGGACATGAAGATAAGAGAGATAAAACTGGATATAAATAGGTACAGCGCTAGGATCACCCTATTCGTGAATTCGTACTCCTGAAGTATCAACGGTGAATAAGTAAATGCTGTTTTTTTACGTCATGTGCGTTATTTTTCAATTTATCTAAGTTTGAGAATTTGAGGTCTACATTAAGATTATAAAGACAGATCCAATGGCTCCTTGGGTAGCTTAGGGAACTTGCCTCTGGTTTTAATTTCTCATTGATGGCGATGGAAGCATATGGACGTTGTTAAGATTCGTGGTCGGAAGAGAAAAACACAGCCTAAGGAGTCTAATTTCCAGTTAACTTATCATACTACTTCAGTCCGATGTTAATATTGTAATATCGTTATATTTAAGTGCATTGTTTGTATACTACTTTTCCCCTTGCTATAAAGCTTCTGAATATTCTCTCATAGTGTTGTCAATTCTTTGAAACTGCCAATTCCCAATCCCGCACAAAGTCCCAATCACTGTCGTCGACTCGGATTTGATAATTTTACCTAATAAACTCTTATCTCAATTCTGAAAAAATATTCATGCTAATATTATAAATTGCATCCGAAATGGAGGTTATCTCATTTTGCTCGTGGCACTCCGATATTTTTAGCCCCAAAGAGGTATCGAAATCTTCGCGTAGTTATTCTCTCCATCTCGTATGATTTTTTTTATTTCTAAACACGGCGAAATTGTAATGAAGAATACATTCATCTCCGATTTTGAAATGAAGATCCTTACAGAAATTTCATCTCAGGAAATTTCTAGTTTCATTTCAAGCGCGTAAAAAAAGAATGGCCCTCAAAGGTCCACGTATTTTTCTAAGTTCTCTTTGTTTGATTTGAATTCAGTTAAATGTGTCTTATAATTTAATAAGATTTTTATATGAATTTTATATTTCCCAATATTTTCGATGGCAAATTCACCAATACCTGAGACCATTCTGCCAAATGCCTACGCCTCCTTAAGACCCTATTAGTTAAATTTTAATATATCTTTTATATATTGTTTTTTATTTACTTCAAGGTTACACCACGTGCAATTCATTCTCCTGCATATTGTTTTTCTGCATTAGATGACCTATTTTTAATACCGTAATAGGTTTTTACTTAAGTTTTCCTCCCAATGGTGGCGATACGTTTTAAATCTTAATGGAGGTATTAGACATTTTTGTGTATAAAATTGGCTGCGAAAGGTATTCCACATATGTATGTCTGGACCACGGTCGTAGGTCTGGACGTAAAAGCTATTCAACTGTGTATCCACGAATATCAGATAAAATAATGCTTAATTTTTACACGTAAAAGTTCCGTTTTGAAATTTGGTATTACGTATTACATGTACAAGAAAATGACTGTATTTTGACACGATATACGCGAATGGGCTTACGCGTGAGTAATTGCTTGGAAATTATCAGGAAAATAAAATATCGATGAAGCAAATCAATTTTATATTTTATGTTTTATGAAACCGAATTGAGCATTAATCCATACTACATGAGTAAAAAGTAACCCTAATTTTTTCGATTAACTTCATAAATGGGATAAAAATCCCCTTACCAAGTTCACCGTTTCTGTGCTCCTCAATTAATTATGAAGAAAAACCAGCCATTGCTTCATGAAAATTAGCCAGCCATTGCTTCATACCTTGGCCTTCGAGTGAAAAAATACTCTGAATATGGTATAACGTTATCGCCGTTTGTAGTGTTAACTCTTTTCTATTTCGTCTCCGAGAACTTTCCCATCCGCCACACACGGCCTTTTCCACTGCATGACCCCATCGGCCGTTGAAATCTCCCGTTTCACTGCCGGGCCCTTACCTCAGTGTTGGATGTGGAGTACTTACATCCTCCCAAGGGCACAAGAGGTCCCTTCCGCCCATCACTGGTCAAGAAAAATCGAAGAATAGGAAGGCGAGCAAACATTTCGATCCGATCCATCTGACAGAGAAGGGGTCTATGTTTTGAATGGGTTGCTTTCTCTCCGTCACCATTGTTGTGTCGACGCTGTCTGGGCGACGTAGTTGAGGCTTACCACCAATGTGGTGGACCACAGGGTCTCTTCTGTTGAGGCAAGATTATATGTTGTTTTCTCGCTATCTATTGAATATCAAAGCTGCAGTTATGCTAGACGGCGATACGTTTTGCGACATTGAATAGGATATCGACGTCAAAGTCCCAAAATTGTGCAGCGGTTCCCAAATGCATTTTCCTTGCACACAACCCCTCGGTGATACCTTTCTCAAATTCTTCCCCTCATATCGGGGACATATAATTTTTTATCCATATTACCACAGGTTGTATAAGCATACTACCATCATAACTCAACTGTTTTCGTGAACCCTTCAAATCATAAAGGCACATGTAGCCCAGGTTTGGAAGCGGTGCCATTTAGAATAGTATTTTAACTTGGTAATTTGGTAATGTTCTAGAAGCTGAGTGGGAGAAAAACGTTTTCTTGGAAAGTAAAGCTTTGAAAATGATTTTGAAAGAAATCAGTCCATTTTCAGATTTTATATCTATCTTCTATTCCGATTCTATTCTATCGAATATACATATATTCATTTAGAGTGTATCCTTTTCTATAATTTAAGCTTCAATCTCAGTATCACATTATCAAAACAACATAAACTGGCTCATTACAATACAAAATGTCCTGCACTTACAAGAGCTGTAACTGCATTGTGGAATACATCGGTTTCCTTCACATTAACGTCCTCAGAACTCTATTATTAAAATTGGAAAATGCATTTTAGCAATTTATATCAGACCATTTTTGGAGATGCAATTACCCTTCCGAGTATTTTACGTTTCCAGATTTATCCCCGACAGTGGCATCTGTGAGAATATTAGCATTTAACACCATGGTCAAACATTAAAACCACGGATGATAGTGAATTTCAATAGGGAAACTGCTAAAGGTAGGTTATTTTGGGTTTTATCCATTAATTTCGGCAGGTTGACATTATAAATTCTTCCAATGGAAGTGATCATTTTGTATCAAAATATTCCATAATCATCATCGTTTTCTTCCTATTATAATGTAAAAAACACGATGTTGTAATTCAAAGTATTCATGAAGTTTTATTTACACAAATGAAGAAATACCATCTTAAAACATTTGCTAAATATCATGAGAAAATTATGATCGTAAGATATTCCTTCCTTTCGTTGGAACATCATGAATCCTCTCATTGCTAGTATCATTTGTCACGTTTAATATACGTATTTTTGGTAGAAGTGAATTAAATGAAGTGAAATACCATACAATTGTTTGTCTTAATCCTTGACTGTAGGAAGGAACCTTGTCTCATACTTGAATTTTGGTTTCCATTCTCCTTGTAGAACCAACAAATTTGGGTGCGTTTGCAGTAGTTACTCTTGTTTCTATTGGTTTTATCATATTTGTATTAATCGGCCTTTTACTATCTAAAATATTTGATTGTTTCATATTTTTAAAGTATCTAACAGCTCGCGGCTATTTCGTCATACAGTAGTTATTATAGGAGTGACAAAGTAATTCTGCTTGCGGCCATAGCCTTAATAATTTAGGGCGGTGCTTTGAATATTTAACCGTTCCAGCATTATACCAGCCTTCACTTTTTCCATTGACTCACGATTCAAGATCAGCTTTTTGAATCACATTAAATTTCTATTTAAAAAGTGAGGCCATTCCTCACTCTTTTCGTGAAGATCGAATGAGGAATGAAATTGTAAAATAGCTATAAAGGCACTCCTGTGAATTAAATACGACTAAATTGTTTGCTGCCATCAGGAGATTCTGATCAGAGAAATGGCCACTGAAACTGGCTCTTTGGAAATAAATAGCTCCGGGGGAGTAAATTGGAACAAAAGATGGAGAAAAACAGATAACTTTTGTTAGAATAACTTTTGTTAGAATAACATTTGATAGAAGGTTGTTCAAAAGGAGAGAAGCCGATTTTCCAATGCCTTTGGCCCCACTCATTTGCCAAATACACTTGAGTCTTGAGAGTATATCTTTATGCAGGACCTAACTCCTAAGCATCTCTTTATTTCGTGAAGGTCGTAATGAAGGTGAAGATATTGTCGGTCATGAAAAAAAGTAATTACTTGTGTAGACCAATCAGAAGCTTACACAGGGGGCAAACATGTGTCATCAGCAACGAGAAAGTGAATGCAGAAGTTTAAGTAGTTTCTAGTAGAGGTTTGAGTATGATTGTGAAAAACATGTGCAGCAATTTTGAAAATTGTACCCATTCTTCGATGTTGGATATCATTGTTCCCATGTACAGTCCCATTCTTCCACTTTAAATATTCACCTAACCGGGCAGACATGCGCCATCAACGGCTAAAAAGTGAAATTTAGATGTAAACTCAAGTTCCTTGAGATTGAAACCGCTTCTAATTGAGGTGGTTCGCGAGCACATTTGTGCATCAGAATGAGCGTAGGTTGTTATAGATCATAAAAGGAAAGCCGAATTCCAGGCATAGAGTTGGAACCATGCTTAGCCGTTGTACACTTCATGAGAAACACTCTCATTGGCCAAGTTATATAATGTTAAGCATTCACATTGAGTTTGTGCAACAAATGTTTACAAACTCTGAAATACGCAAACGATTTTACACTTTATTTGACACGGTGACTTTATTGTGAATATCGAGACAAAAAGTTATGATAGAAAATTCCGCGTGTGAGAGAAGTATTTTCAATGTGTGACTTGAAGACGCGGGTGGTTGCAGACGTAACTTTAGTTACATTAACTTCAAAATCATGTTCTTGGGTTCAATGTGAACCGGTCTTACTGCCCAGTCAATGTAATGGTACGTGAGAATTTGGGTGCTTCTGTGGAGCTGTGAGCGTTTAAGTTGGGGAAACGATTACTTATAGTTATGCTGACCTTAATGGCGATGAGTAAATGTCGCCTTCTAACACGTACGTTGTTAAAGTGAATCTCACGTGGATGGGTCTTTTCCCAGTCAGAAAAATGTGTGTAATTTCTTTGTAAAGGTGAAAGTTTAAAGCTTTATGTTTGTGTCCAATGCGATCCGGCCTTTCACTATCTGTTGGACTTGTGATACACCATAGGTTGTTTTAAATTCATCTGAGCAGCAACGGAAAGCTAATGTCACTAGGTAGTAGTTGGAGGTGCTGTAGCATTAATCATGACAATGAGTTTTAGGTTTTACGCGAATTTACTTTAAGTTATGCTCCTGCGCTGAATGTCAACCTGTTTTGATATTCTCCTGTCGAAGTTGTCAAATGTGAGGTAGTGTTAAGTAATTTTGTGGAGCGGCGACGTGGTGCGCAAGGGAATAAGTCCATCGAAAGCAAGAAGAATTCTTCTTGGCATGGCATTTGAGCCTATTTGGGAGATTGTACAATATTTGAATATAAAGTCCTATTCATCAACTTAAAGAAATATAGAGGAATTATCATTCTGATTTGAAGACTGAGGTGATTGCAGCCTAAAATTAAGTTACGTTACACTAGTATGTTCCGGATGAGGACAATGGACGAAAAAAATCATCGCGGAACTATTTTCACTATATTCAACAAATAACTGACAAAAAGTGCACGAAGAATTTGATGATTTGAATCCCAAGAAGGCTGATTTTACCCAAGCGGAATGATGAGTGCTACTTTAAAGAATATACAACTTTATGTCTTGTCCTCATGTTAAAAATTAGCCAGCCTTTATAGGTCTCTTTTGTAATGACACGTTATAGCTACTATGGAGTCCTTCTGTGGAACTGAGGGAGGCAGGAGGGGGGGGAGGGAGAATGTTTTAAGATAGAGAAGACCATTCTTGGACAATCGACATTATCAAAGAAAAAGTCCCCTAGGTAAACTAAAGGAGATTACACTGTGGGTCTGAACAAATACTAGGAACCAACTGTAGCGCCATTTCTGTTTAACTACAGCATTATGGCTTCAGCTCCAACAGTTTTCTTTGCTAATATCTCAAATAAAGATGGATTGGTGCCTTAATTTTACTCTCGGGGAGATTTTACCCATTACAAGCATTTATTTTCGCGTAAAATGCATTGATATTATATGAAAATCACTATTGTTCTCATTTTTCACCCATTCTCACATATAACACAATGTAATATCAAGTAAAGTTTGTGAAATAGATAGCACAGCATTATTTTATTTTAATATTAAGCAAAGAATATTTTTCTATAATTTTCCAGAATGCTAATAAACATGACATTTAACTCATTTTACGGTGGAACCTAAGTTGAGCCGGAGAAAGACAAATAAAGTTTTTCTAGGCTTGAAATTAAAACAATTTTTGACATTGAACTTAATCAAAGAAAAACCCCCTACTGGTCAACTTAAAGAAAGAGAAGTGCACATTTTCATAGATTGTTTCTAAGATGATAGCAGCCACAGTTACATTATGATCATAACTAATATTATTTTTGGAATCAAAGTGAACCCAGCCTTTAGACTCTTCTGTCGATGCCATGATCTGTGGGGTTGTGTGGAGCACTTATGTGGAGAGGTGGGAGGAATGCAGGAGGCTTAATAAGTCGGAGAAAGGCAGGTAAAACTCTTTTGTGGTCGAATGGGGGAGGAGAGAGAGGGGGGGGGGCGGAAGGTGGAAGGAACAACGGCGGCGTCTGGCGGGACGGCGGAGATTTAAGAGTAGCAGAAGTAGGGAAGGGTGGTGGTGGAGGGTGGTGGAGGGAAGAGCCGGGAGGTAAAGGGTTGGGAGGGAGAGGAGGGTGCGTCTGGGGTCAATGAGGAGGGACCGGGGAGGCGGGAGAGCGGGCGGGAGAGTGCGATAAATCTCACAACATACCTAGTCCTCGTTAGCCTCCTTGCGCCCTTTAGCTCGTTCGTTCATGAAGGGAGGAGCGGCCGGGGAACCCGCGGCTCAAACCTCCTCGAGTTGCCACGTCCACCGCGCACTCGCAAACGGAGATTGAGTACATCTCTTCTCCCTCTTTCCGCTGCTATATAATGATGAAAGGGCCATTATGCGCCCTGTCCTCAAAGCGTACTACGGGGCGTACCGTTGAGCAGCTACCTACTGTGCGCCTTCAACCTCCCTGTTCTCCCTCGACTGACGCGCTCCAGCGAAGCGATACCTTTCCCCGGATCGCTCAAGCACTCTCTCTATATTCCATAAGGTGAAATAATTGGAGTGGAAGTTCTTGGTCTTGCCTATTCCGCCCAGTCATCATTAGTTTAGATTTTTCTTGTTTAATGATACGGTCCTGAGGAGGATTGTTCTTATTAACACGAGAGCTTCCTTGGATAAAAAATCATTCACCTCAAATACACGCCCCTTAGATGAAAAGGACGAATTTTTTCACCATTTCGTTGACCTGGGGAGTGATTTGATGTGATAATATGAACAATATTTTTAGTAATTCCACTTCATTGTGCTTCGAAATATCATTGTTCTAGTATGGATCGTAAATATTCGCTGATTTACCAGTCAGTGTTATTAACTAATCAAGTCGCTATATCGTTTAATGAGCTGCTATCGGCTAATGTATGGAACTTGGAAAACAATTATGTGATAACAGATTGTAATTAATCATAATGCATTTGCAAAGTGTAGAAATTAACAAATAAGCTTTATTTTGAGAGAATACGTTGCACCCAAAAGATTGTTATTCTCACTTTTAGTTCATTTCATCCACTTTATCTGTGATTCCTTTGGGCAAAATATTCATTTTCGGGATAATTAGGTGGTTTAATTTTGCCTTTGGGGACTAGAGTAAATGATTCAGTGATTTATTTATTTTTTACAGAATGTATGTGGTATCTCAGGCAAACAAAAAGTAGTGAAAAAACTTGGAATAAAACGTGTGCAAGATGATTTGAAGTGTGAGCGAGAGAAAGGGAGAAAGGAATTTTCGGTGGTTTTCGGATGGGAGGTGGGGTCAGGAGCAGGAACTGCCAGACAGGAGGAGGCCCTCTGCTCCATCGGTGGCCCACATTGATGATGGATTTAGTCTGAGAGACGCTCCCGTGCGAAATTTTTTTGGGATGCTTAACCTCTTTAATTTGGAGCCTTTCACCGCATCCAAGTTCCTTTTTTTAATCTTTTGGGGCGTTCCAGAGGAAGGCTTCTCACAGTGGGCTCTTACTACGCCGTTAAATCATTTTCACTTTCGCATACAAAATCTCTCAGTTCACGCAACTGTAAGAAAAATCATAATTTTGACTGAGAAATGTCAATACAAAAACGGCTTAGTGCGCTGTAATTTTGTGAAATTTTTGAACGGGTTACCTTCAGGTGGATTTTACCTTCGGGATGATGTAAAGTAAAAATTATTGGTATCAATGATATTTTAATCGATATGAATATGGATGATTGACTTTGAATAAGTGCTTGACAATTTTCATAAATTACCTCTCTCTCTCTCATGAATTTTCCGTTTCACTTCAAACTTTGTTCTCAATTATTCATTTACCACTTTGAGAATATCTTCTAACAAACTCTTTTTACCATTTTATTTCGTTCATTTCAGTTCAAGTATTCCTTGGATTTCTTTTCCGTTTACAGTTAATAGCTATTAACGGTATTATGCGAAAACTATCATCGCATCCGTGTCGCTTCCTGGCATATCTGATTCTATATCATTATGCGTCACTTTGAGAGTCAGTACATACGTGTAGAATGAAATCTAAGGCGCATCAGCCTTCAAATAATTTACGTTGTATCATTTTTGTGTATCTTTAATATTTTATTTCACTACTCGGAAAAAGAATAGGAGACATCAACTGGGGCTTTCTCTTTTATGTGGATTAATATATTCAGTCTTATTTTCTTTCCCAACTGACTCGATGGCGTAAAGTGACTTTTTACGCCGTTTTGAAGGAATGAAAGAACTTCTATTCGCTTCCCAAAAGCGTTCTTTGCCCTGGAAATTTGGAAAGCCAAATAATTAACATCTCATCCTTCCCTAAGTGGGACACGCCGTTCTTTGAACCTTAATTTAAATATTTCAGAAATTGTTTTGTCTTTAATTTTACTATTGGACGAAATTTCCCGGACACCGATCAAGGGTACCCCATAAAAACGACTAATTTCTTGGGCCATTAAGATAAAACTATTACCCTCTGAATAATTCGACCGCATTGCATTTCATGAGTTTTCGCACAATTCTCTCGGTTATGAGGGTTTTCTTCTGCGATGCGCAAGTGTTTGTCTCGCTTCCATATACGGAAGAAAGCTTTTTAATACGAGTGCCTTGGTTGATTCTCGGCGCCTCTTTCCCCTCGTACCTTCATAATAACTTTCACTGATTTCGTCCAAATTTGGCTGCTCTCCTTGGAACCGGTTTTAGATTAATCGAACGCCGCATAAAAACTTAAAGTCGTAATCTCTTTTAAAACTAACATGGTGGAGTCGTAATTTTTTTTTAATGAGACCATATATTCGATGATGCTAATGCGTTGAAAATCTCATTTTTAGCCATCACTAGTCTGTCAATTCTTTTTGAATTAGCGACACTCACGCTACAGTTTTGGTTTACTTGTTTTAGCCTTTTCCATCCGAAAGGTCATTGGATGTATAAATTAATCATTAGGTTGGTATTGAGTGAATGCTGGAGTACATTTGCGTCAGGTATCATAGTTAACGTTTAAAGTTAAAGTATCACTTGAAACTATGTTTCTAGACTGGTACACTTTGGTCTGAAGTACCGACCATGAACTTCTTCTGTAATTTTGTTCGACAAACCCAACAGATTCAGGCTTTATATAACGGCAGGAAATCATATTAAATCAAAACACAGTGCGCACTTTTCCGCAGGATCATAATACTACTTCGTGTTTTAGCTCACAGAGTTATTTTATACCTGAATGTATCTTCGTTCTTACCTTCCTGAGAGTAGGTTTATTAGAAGATTTGACTCCGTTCGGAAAACATGGCATGTTGCGAATTTATTGGAACGTTTTACACTTCTGTTAGTATTTATGATGAAAAAATAGTTCAGTTTAGAACGTTAGGAGTAAGGGTATCCTACTGGAGCGTGTATTAAGTGAAATCTTAATACTCCAGGGACTCGATTGTAAGAATAAGTGCTAGACATAGAGCTGCATCGTTGCACAGAGTGGCTAAGCTGATGTTAGGCTTAGGAATGGCAACCGACAGGGGAAAGTGGTTGGCATAAAGGCAAGCGAATAATTGTGACGTATGATTGAAAAAGAACAAGAGCTTGGACTGGAGCTTTCGAAGAAAGCTAGATTAGATGGAAGAAACAGTTTGAGGTGGAGGAGATTATTAATGGCTGAAATAGAGAGGGATGTGTGGCAGGTTGGGAGGAGAGAAGAAATAAAAAATGTTTTAATATCATTAGAGAGAATAAATGTGCAGGCCTTTAAGCATAAATTGTTGAAAAATAACTGCCCGGGAAATCGCTTAGGAATAAAATTGATGAGACGCGTATAAACTTTGTGGAATGAGACGCAGCGATGTAACATTGACTAATAGGTTTACGACAGTGCATTATAGTTTTAAGAGACCGTCGAAAACTCAACCCAACCGATTTTTATCGTCTGAAATGATTTAATGGGGCTGCGAAAACCTAATATGCTCGCAAACATTGATGTATTTTTTTCTTGCTCTCCTTTCCTGGGCGCATTTCAACTTTCACAAATGATCGCTTTCAGTTTATACATTTTAGTTATGAATAAAATGATGTAGAGTACTGTGTTTCATTTAAATCTATAGGTACAAGGTTAATACGGTTGGAATCCAAAAATAATTCTTAAAGTATCCTGCTTCCAATTGTAAATTTCAAGAAAACTGAAATAGTTTACATTAAAATTTTTAGATAAGCGTTACTAATACACTTTAATGATGGAAATGTTTTAAATAGGGATACATCCATGACAAATGTAGGGAATATACTTACTCTTGTACTAATGTAAGAATTGAAATATCTCGTTAGCAGCTGATCAGCGCATAGAATAATGGCTACTTTTTATATGTTAAATAGATGACCTCCTTTTTCAATAGAAACGTTTTACACCATCTTGCCATGCATTATGGGTTGTCAAACCACCAATGGTTTTCCGTTGAAATTTACCCCTCTGTCTGTAATGGTCATCATTCAATCCCTTCCTTGAAGTCATATGACCTTTGATTTTTTTTGAAAAAGTATCGATTCTTAAGCTTTTAGTGGCTGTATGTTTTTATGCCTGCATCACACGATACAATGTTGATTTTTATGGCTTTGTTCATGAGGGTTTTTTTTTTTAATATCCGGCCGATAGGTATTAAGCTGCCGTTCCGTGCCTTTTTAGTACGTTCGAGCCGTGACCCTTCCTCAGCTAAGCGCCTCGGACCTGTGGCTCCACATGACCCGGCTCCTCCTTGCTCATTCTTCGGCTAAATTATGGTGACACGTCTGAGAATGAATGCCGGAATACATTACGGAGTTTCTTACGCGATTTTTATCGCAAGGTGAAGTCACTTGCATTTAAGGAGCGTTCTCGTTGTCATTTTATTATTATAATTGGCAACACGCGAGCCTGAAATGGGACAGTGTCTCACCTTAATGTTTTCTTGTGCAGTTTTCACTTGATAGCACTGTTTCTATAGTCTCTGAGACGGTTGTAAAATAATATTTCTCGAAGTAGAAAGCATCTATTTGGTAAAATGACATATTTTAGTGATTCAAGTGGCAGAGGCCCATCAAAAGTCAGAAAATAAGGTGCTAATATTTTATTAAACCTAGCGATGCAAACGTGTTATGAATACCACGAGGGTGGTGATAATTTGCGAAGCTGGAACATTGACTAACAGGTAAGTTATATTATTTTATTAATGGTGGTTTAGCATTGTTCAAACGAAGCTGTGAATAGTCATTTAAATACTCAAAGCAATCTGTGGATGGTGTGATCGTATTTTTCGGAGTGGCATAAACCTTGGGCAGTTGAATTTTAGGTAACAGATGATATATGCTCACTTGTGGTGAACATGAAAATGAAAAGTTTAATAGTCAGTCAGAGATATTGTACGCGTTGTTCTGGCTAGAAAGCTTTTCAAGACGAGGCCGTTCCTTAAGTAGTACGACTTTTTATCGTTTCCTTCCGTGTTATTAGTCATCATAAGCCTTACTCGCTCATTGAATTTACAGCTTTGAGAATAAGGCTATCTGTGCAGTTCATGAAATAGCAGCGTCATCGAGCGCATTTGTAACAACAATTTAACTTTCTAGGAGTGTTTATTCTTAAATAAATGCTTATTTACATGCCTTAAATACAATGAAAAAAACTTATGATGCTTTGAACACTATTCCTTATGATACTCAATTAAATTGCTTCCTTTCAGCCAATCGAGAGAACACATTCCCTCAAAAGGGGTGGTTGGTTAAGTCGAGCCATTTCCTAAAAACATAATTTAAAAAATGTCCCTGCGTAAACAAAAAATAGCATTAGGAAAACTTGGCAATTACTGAACAATATAAGAGGAGTCCGTGAAAAGCAATCACTTGATTCACATATTATTAAAACTTCAGGAAAACCATGAATGTTGAAGATATCTGCGAAGCATTCGCTACTCAATTCACCGAAAATATTGAAAATATATTACCAAATTGTTCTCATTTTATTCTCAATAATGAGCCACACAGGAATTTTAATACCTTTTCCTTGAGTCCAGCAACTCTTAATGATGTGTTTAGCATTGTAATAAATATGAAAAATAAAATCCCAGGTCATGATAACATTCGAATCAAAGATCTATCCTCTCATGCTATACCTACTGTAATTGCACACTGGATTAACTTAAATGTTGATCAAGGCACGATGCAATCAAATCTTAAAGTAGCTAATGTCAGACCCATGTACAAGGAAGGGAAAAAGAGCGATACTAACTGCTATCGTCCAATCTACATTCTTCCATCTTTAGATAAGATCATAGAACGCTACGTTGCAGATCAACTAATTAACTTTCTGAAGAAATACAACATAATCACACCAAACCAATACGGATATCAACACCACAAAAGTACCAAAATGTTACTTGAAGACTGTAGCGAGAACGTTCGCTCTAAACTAAAAAAAACTACTCCGTACTCGCAGTCTTTATCGACTTCCGAAAAGTCTTCAATGCTATCGATATTCACATTCTGCTTAACAAGTTGGAACGGGCTGGTGTATGTGGACCGCCGATGACTGGATAAAATCCTACCTTACTAATAGAAAATAAACTGTAAAAAGTCTCGATCACTCCAGTGGAATGAAATCTATCCTATCTGGAGTTCCCCAGGGTTCAATATTAGGACCAATTCTGTTCCTTATATATATAAATGACATTGTTGAACATGTAAGAAACTGCAAGATTTTTATGTATGCAGACGACATTGCATTATTATCCACAAGCAGATGTTTTGAGGTGGCCCAGCGGAAATTAAAAATACGATTTGTATTCCTTGCAATTATGGTGTTACGATAATAAAATAATTATTAACAATAATGAGACATACTCCTTGCAGTTTTTAAATGTAATGGAAAAAAGGAAAACCTTAGACCTCACACTACACATCTACTTTTGTTTACACTCCAACCAGGGTGGCCAACCGAGAAATACGTGCAATAGGTACTTTTCGTGTGCTTAAATAACTCAAGTTAAACACGTAAAATACTTGGGAATAGTTTTAGATGAAACATTTAGTTTTAGTAATCGTATAATCTATATAAATGACAAACTAAGGTGTATTTTGTTTCAAATGTCGAATCTAAAGTACTATTTGCCTCATGAGTTGAAAAGATTAATGTATAAAGGCTTAGCTGAGACTGTAATACGTTATGGTTTGACGATTTGGGGTAGCAAAATCTCCACCTTGCTGAATAAGGTTATTACTTTACAAAATAAAATGGTTGCGCATTTGATGATCAAGGAAAAAAATGTGAGAGAAGTGTATAAGAATCAAAGTTTGTTAACATTAAAAGAATTTTATACATATGTGTTAATTTGTGACAACTTCTTTGACAGAAAATTTATTAAGCAACGTGTGATTGATATTGACATGCAACTGCGTCGAATGAATAGGTTGTCTGTACCTAAGTATTTTAACCTCCATGGCAAGAGATCTTTGGCACATGTAGTACCTGGGTTGTTAAACGAATTACCTTTGTTAATACATGATATTAAATGCATATCTGTTCTTAAAAAATCACTCAAAGTTTGGCTGATAGGTAAACATTGTCCTAAATGCTACACAGCAAAACAAATTAACTAAAGGCACATGCTGACAAGCCGCATTGTCTTAGCAGGACCAACTGCACTCTTATTTCTTTTCCCCAAAGTTTCTTCATTATTGATGAAAGGCTATTACCAATACTAATACTGCTATCCAATACTATTTTGTATACACTGATGTACCTTATTTAAATTTAATGTGCCAATAGTTATAAATGAATATAATGGTACTAATACTACTTTGTATACGATTTTGTTTAATTTCTTTTGTGTCATAGATTATAAAAAAGGATAAGATCATATATTTTACGATGTAAAATTACAAAAATTTCCCACAAGAGTAATCTGTAAGCTTCACAAAATCAAGGGACTGTAATATACTCTATTACCCACGTGTATTAAACGCGCCGCCATATGCTAAATAAACTTTACATCGGTTTACGACGTTCTACGTTTTCCGATTCCCAATTTCCATGCCTCACGATCATTCCAGAGTTCTTCATCTAATCCTCTTTCTCTCATTTCTTTCTCTTTCCCTTGTATCCAACTTTTCCTCGGTCTGCCTCTCCTCCGTCTTCCTTCCGGGTTCCACAGCAGCATTTGTTTCGGGAGTCTTTCATTTACGTGTCCATACCACCTCAACTGCTGCGTTATTGTTTCATCTATTATCGTATCATTAACATTCATTATTTCTCTAATTATTTCATTCCTTACTCTTTCTTTTTTTTGATTTACCGACTGCTCATCACCAGAAGTCCATTTCAGTCGTCAGTAACAGTTTTTCTGATTTCTCCGTTAGTGGCCATACTTCACAGCTGTAGGTTACTATGCTCTTTACTATGGTATTATAAATTCTCTTTTTGTTTTCATTGGATATTGTATTGCCCCACAATAAGCTATTTAATAGTGTTATTGCATATTGCCTTTATTGCATCTATTCCTAATGGCTACCTCCATTGTTTTACTTTCTGCAATTTGGAATGATGAATGTATAAAAATGCATCATAAAGAGAAAATTGAGAGAAAAGAACATGCATGCAGTCGTAAATTTATCGGTGCAATCATCCGCGACTATTCATAGAACTACAACAATCTTACAATGAAAAGTATTCTAAAATATTTTTCCAGTAGTGTTGACTCAAGATTAAATGTAAACATTTAAGCGATCGTAAATTGATTTATTTCTCTTCTAGTTTTTCTCAGGCCAATTAGATTATTTTATTTGCATTATTTCTGTGCTTAGTTAAGGGCGCAAATAAAAGTCTGACTTAGTTCATGTACCTGTGGAGTTCTGCATTGATTTACTCCTTGTATCTTTAGATCAGAAGTTCCAAGTGTTTTTAAATGCATTTTATTATGGCGCACTGCTCTTATTTATTTCCCTTTATTGGCAAAGTTGAGAAAGTTAAACGATGTGAAAAATTTTATTCAGAAGGTTTGATTGCTTAAGGCAATAAAAGATTTTTATACCAAAGAGGGTGAAATTTGCCATGAAAATAATTTTATTTGATCGAGATTCGAACGGTTTTCACCGAATCTCTCTATTGAAACTCAGGAGCCTTATTCAGGAAGGATTCGGCACGATAGGACCTCGGAAATTCCGTGGATTTGACGTCGAAGCCCCCGACAAATCTCAGCGTTTGAGTGGCTCTATTTGAACATTCCGAGGCTGCAACGTCAAAATTTGGTCACTGTCGAGGCTCGGATTTTCCGAGACTTTACTGAAATAGGCCCCAGATGCATTAGCCAGGTTCAATACCAAGTTATCTTAAAATACGGCGAAATTCAGCGGGGGTATATTGCATTGAATGGATTTTTTCATGGAAAGTTTCACCATCTTTGGTGGACCCATCTTTGCACCCGTCCGCGTGTCTGCGTACGATATAGTTCGTGCTTGCCGTTGTGATTTGAAAATTTTCAGTATGTTTTGACCTGAAAACGTAGAGAGATTATCACCGTATTCTTTTCCGCTCCGTGAGAGACAAATAAAAATAGCGTCTTACTTTTGGAAAAATAATACGTTTGATGATTATTTTACTCATGTGGAAAGAGCTTGCTTCGTTAGTTTGGCCATATTGAAATAATGGATGAGAATCGAATTATAATTAACTAGATAAACGATAGTGGAGTGAATGGTGTGAGAGGGAGGAATTGAAAGTTATGGGTGAGTCTATTTGAAGAAACTCACAAGAGGGATATTAGGAGTCATAAGACGAAGATGACAGGCATGAGAGTACGAGAAGCAAAGAGGGCTTGAAATAATAGGGTTAGGGATATGGTGGAAATTATGAAAATCGAAGTCAGTTTTCTAGGACATACCCCGATAATTAAGCTCTTTTTATTATGTCCTCCTCGGAAGGAAATGGCGTGATGGTGCGTGTATAACAAAATTTAAGACCTAATATTATATAACATACAACTTATTGTACTTATCTGCATTTGCTTTCACTCAGTTCACCCCAAAGTGAACTATACCGAATGCACACAACTGCGGCGGTTGATCCGCGACCACTACATTCCTTATGAGGTGACATTAATTTTCTTCCATACTGATATAACTAATATATGTGTCATGTATGCTGTATATAATGCTATTTCTCCGGGCTAATGCGACTGATTGCAGTGATTATCGCGGTTGCCGTATCGCGATTCTAACCCCTCCAGTGCTCTGCTGGTTGCTCGCGCCTCCGATAGGTGGTGGCAGGGTGCGAAATGTCCTGCTCCCCGCTCTTCGACTTACGGGTGCCTCGGTCGCCAGGATAATCCTCGAAATCATTTGATTTGCGTATTCGTTTCTGGGAATAATTTAACTAGTGGTGTTCATCGAGGCGGAGAATGCTGGAGATGAAATATGGCCCCCAGCCATAAAAAAAATATAATTCGGTGTTTAATTTTGGACGGTTCAATTGTCAACTGAAAACTTGACTCTTTCTTTCTTGACTGGAGATCCTAGATTCGTTCTGTCATAGCGAAAGAATGGCATGGATAAATGGCAATCCATTCTGATTTGGCAGTTTAAAAATATTATTTACCCCTCTCTTAAACCGATGTGGAAAAACCAGAACACAAGTGAAATTCCGAGGAAAGATATACGCATGTAAAATATACTGCAATAGAAATATATTTGTTAATATTTCGTTGAAGCAATTCCCTCTTTTCAGGAAACTTGAAACACATGAACAATGAATTAAAGCGTATGAAGTGCCTACATCTTTTGTGTATATTCTTGGAGATTATTATGTGGAACTTTTGATGGGCTCATTGTTTCAGTCATGTGTGATGTCAAATCGTGTCGGTGATCTATGCATAATTAAAAATTGGGAATTTGAGGGAATAATTTTCCACACCAAATAATCCAAATCACACTCTTGATCTGAGTCACAATAGTTCACATTGGCACCAATTTATATTTTCTGAAAAATATGATAAAGAAGAGAGACGTGTATCCGGTGGAATTTTAGTGCGAAGGTTATGCTGAAATTTATCCCATCTGCGGACAAAACTATAGGCTTACTATGAAGTTGAACTTCACTTTTGAGTCCAAATAATAGCTATCTTACAATTTCTATGAAATATATTTGATAAATTATGCTCTGGAGTTTCCTTAAATACCCTATGTGATGACGCAGAAAGTGGCAGTTAAATCAATATGCGTACATGGCGATGGACTTTTCTAGTTCTTTGTTATTTTACGATAACTCTTTTCAATGAATATGAATCTTTCAATATGCAAAGTCCTTGTGAATATGGAATTATGAAGTTTTCATGGTTATAGTTATCGAGAATTTTATTAGCCTCTATTTACAAATCCTAATTTAGTTCTTTCCGAAATTATACACAAAAATTAATTCTTCATGCATATATAAAATGGGATTCAACTTTTTTGTGTAATGAAGTGAAAATTATTTATGTGTATAGGAAAGAGAATTTTAAATACAGATTCAGGTGTGATATGGTGGAACCGTTTCATAATTACAGAAACAAACCACTTTCAGTTTTCCTCTGGTAATTTTTTACTTGTGGAATACTACAAGTGTTTTCAGTTCGTAGCTGATAATACTTTTAGCCTGAAGTGTCAAAAAGTGCATTATGAATTTATTGAAATAACTTTGGTTTCCTTTTGCCACCAGTTAAGATGCAACTTTATGCTTTCAGCTTTCCAGCGTTTTTCATTACTCGGAAACGGATGAACCTCCATGGACCACATCCTCGTTTGACTGTGACCCCTTCTTCTATGCATTTTTGTGAGTAAAACTCTATTCCTTACCTCACATATGTTTCATTCCGCAAAAACGTGTTCTTTACAAAGAAAGGTGTTTTATGTAGTGCAGAACTAACTGAAAGTTGTTCTTAAGCTTTAAATGAATCATACATGAAAGAGTGAAGTGATGGGCTGTACCTCAGGCTCTTACTAGCCTGAAGCCTTTGAACACATTTTACATGTAAAGAAATAAATGAGCGAATAAATAAAAAAAATACTGTGAAACTTCCTTTAGTTGGTGCTAAAAAGTGACGTGAGTTGCTCAGTTTGGATAAATAATTACTCTTTAGATCATTTTTTTCTATATTTTATGCAATATAACATTAATCTGCGATGACTTCGTAATTTTTAGTAATTTTACACATTCAATAACTGTTCCCATTTTTTTGGAAAATTATCTGATATCGTGATTTTATAAAAACGTATCGATAAGAACAATCTATAACAGATAATATGGATAATTGTGCTTACTTTCCATTTACACGTGCACATGTAAGTGTTAAGGGTAATCGGTTGTCCCTTTTGTTAATATTGTCAATGGAAGTATTAATTTTTCGGCACAACTACTCTAATATGCAAAAATTAATTTTAAGGGATTCAGGATTAAAATTTACTTTTTTTGAAGACCCCCAGGAAGATAGCTGTGAGCCAAGCAGACAACTCCATTGTTTAATTTAAAAGCAGCTGATAATATTCTAAAACCATGATTTCGATGGTCAACAAGTAAATTTTAAAATTAGCCAACCTGCTCTATTTAAGGACATTTGGAAATATTTTATGTCAAATGTAAAGATGAATACAACCCCCTGTTTTGGAGTAAAAGCTATCTTATCCCTATTTTTCCGAATTCAATAAAGAAATTTAAATCACCTTAAAAATGATCCTCGGGGAGTTTGTAGACCTGCAAAACATATTTTGGCACTGTGCTACATTTGCAAAACTTCCGTTTCATTTCGATGGATAATGATGGTAGTTCCTATTCTCGGTGGACGCAGTTTTTGTGTCAGCTAAAGTTTATCCGTAAGGCTTAGGCCATTAGAGACTTGGGGGTTTGGAATGGATAGGGCGTGGATGAAATATCTCATAGTGTTCAAAGAACTGCGGCACTGACCGCGCAGTAACTTTAACAGAGTCACCCGCTAGTGGACACGCAACTGTGTGAAATTTACAGTGAAAAAAATCATTCGCCTGGACTGGGATGTCTATAATTCATGGCTTTTGTCTTAGAAAATAGGGCTCAAAAGTTAATATTTCATTTCCGAAATAAGAAACGCAGATCTTGTCTTCCATGAAGTGATATTTTTTAATTGCAAAAATTTGGTCCACATGAAAAACACCTCATTTGCAGCGATGTAGCTATAAGGATGATGATAGGGATGGATGGATGGATGAAGGATGGGGTCCGGACCCTTCCCCTCTCTCCCCCGATATATTTGAACTCTTTTTAAAAATTAGGGCAATCAAGGAGAAAGTTATAGTTAGATTGCTTAACAAAAAAATGTTTATTTCATCAATGCTTTGTTTTAAAAACGCTCTTTAAATAAGTATTTATTTAATTTTCAAGCAAAAATACGTCAATACTCCATTATATCAGAAATTAGCACAGCTATATTTTAAAAATGGCATATGCACATCAGTCGTAACTGTATTTTGAGAGCTTAATACCGAATTTTGATCTGGATGTTCAAAAATGTTCTTCTAAATTCATCCCCCTCTCCGGTTATACTCAATATGGACAACTTAAAACGAAATACTGACTATATATTATTTATAAACACCAGGGTTTTGTTTCAAGTGCATGAGTGCCGCGATAATTACTTTTTCTCATTGTGGAATGTCATTGAATAGAAGTAGTCGTTGCCTTCAAGAGAATTCCATTGAAAGTTATGGAGGGAAACAATCTCTGACATGCTGGCTATTTGGGATTCGGAAAAAAGTAACACTTTGAAAGGGTAGACTTTCATTCCTTATTCGCTGACGAAGAGCAGACGCAGGATCAGACGGCTACCGATATACGTTACCAAATATTCCAGAACATAAACCCTTTCATCCAACCAAACCCAAAAAAATGAGGCCTCTCGCAATGCTTTTCATCCTCTCATGGTTTTCTTCAACGTACTCCTTGTTTCACAAGTGTTTGACTAACGGTTCCGAGGTTTTCTTAACGTCATGAATTCATTTTATTATTTATTTATTTAGTTATTTATCTAATTAAACTTCATTACGATTAGGCAATTAGCCAGGTAGCAAGCTTATATAGAAACTAAAAATAGAGGAAAAGACTTAAAAAAAGAATAAAATACTAATTTGAAAAATAATGCGCACTTATTACTAAATGTTTCCATACTATCAGGAAATATTTTCAAAGAAATCTTCAGGTAACTCATTTAATTTCTCGATTCAAGAGGGAGTGATGTAAATGTTTTTGTGCCTAGATTTTATTTTAAAGTTTGGGTCTTTTTTCTAAATTGCAGGGTGTAGCCAAGCTGTTAGTTATTCCAAGTTTTTTTATATTCTAATGTTTAATGCTGTAATTTAGAATGTTAGTCCGAAAATATTGTTAAATTATTGCAATTATTCCCAAGTATTTTATCGGTATTGGTGTTTTTTTGTACCTCAATACCTCTTGGGGACTTTCCCTGCGATGTTATGAAAGAAACGCTTTTTTCATCCAGGAGATGTTTCAAAGGCATTCAACCGTAATGCACCCAATACATCGTTCACCAATTGCGAAACTAACATGAAAAAAATTGCTCGAATAAATCGGTGCTCAACATCTTAATTGCTTGGGCTTTCAAATGAAATGGATTTTAAGAGTAAGATACAGAGGCTCGTACTTTATTATTCGTAGATATTATAATTTTATTCTTGCTATACAATATTTTTAAATGAACATGCAATTCACATGATTTTTCTCTGCCAAAGTAATATATTTTCTGTGGCTCTTCATAGCCCATAAAGTCCTATCTAAATTTTCTGGTTATCAGTGCTCTGAATTTTCCTGTGATGCGATCACCAGACCGTATCACAGCATCTTAATCTTCGCACTTATTATATAAATTTCATTGGATAATCTTTTGGAGAGTCGTGAGAGCTGAATGTAGTTACACCATGCGTCGTTATTTCCTGATCATAAAGACCGGAGGCCATAAAATAGAGGAGGTTTACGTACCTGGGTAGTATAATGTCGTAAAACGGCTTTAGTGACGGGGAAATCAGATGTTTAAATACCCTAACCAAGGAAACGTTTTCGAAGAAAAGGAGTGAGGGGGGTATGAGGAGAGAAATAAAGAAAATACTAAAGAAAACCTTGTTATGGAACGTGATGTTGTATGGGTCGGAAACTTGGTCATTGCGGCGAGAGGATATATGTGACCTGGAGGCTTTGAAGACGAAGATGAACGACGAAATTGTTGGTATGGTGGTGGAGGAAAGAGAGTTGGTGGAGAAGGTTCGAAGAATGCAGAAAAATCGGATAAAGGATGTGTTGAGAGGTTAGGGCATGTTGAAGAGAGTGATTGAGGTGAGAACGCCGGGGAAGCCTGGAAATGGAAGGAAGGCGATAGGAATTTGAGATGACATAAGGAGAAGCAGAAGAGTATGGAAACATAAGAGACCTAATGGCAATCTTGTAATATGGGGTGAAGGTAAATCATGTCCAAGAAATCGGAAAGTTGGGAGCATAACTGTTCAAAAAACAACCAATCAGATGGTACAATAGTACTCAATGATGATTGTCCTTTCGTGAAACCTAACCCCATTTCATTTCATCTGCTACCATTCATTTACTTTTCCTCTCCATCCGAATCGTGTTCTCGAGGGTCATGCAAGTTGCGAGGAGGATGCCGGTAAAAATTGACTAAATATTTGTTGCCGTTTCGAGTGTGTCCTCTCATGGAGTCAATGTGAGAACGCTTACGGCAAGGATGAAGTGACTGGAAGGGATCCAGGGGCCAATCGCATTTCATTCCCCGAGCGGCGCCGACGTAGCGGCCGAATGAGTTCAGAGCCAGGGGCGCCTAAGAATCAGCGGCGGTTCGGCGAGAAGTGAAGGGATGAGTAGGGAGGAATTTAGTAGTTGCGTATGACAAGAAGGGTAGCATGCGTAAAATTGCGAGGGAAGAATAAAACGGTGCCCCAACACTCGCATCTCAGACAATATTTTATTAATTTACAAGCTAGACGTTGAAAATATGTACCTGCATGTTTCTTAGGTCAACATGCTAGGATGTACTTAAATGTTGACAAGTATACTTTGCAAAGTGACGGTTTCAGTGGGAATATTTTATTTAGGTTCCATTTACAGCAAACTCCTTAAATAATAATATTGTTAGTTCTTTTCATGCCAATAAGTTACTACCCTTAAAATATCCTTCTCAATAAGCTCCTTCTAATGCCAATATGGGATATTTTGAAATATTAAATTCTTTTAGTAGTACGGTTTGGTCCGTATTGTACAAGTAGGTATTTTTTGTCATACACATTTAGGTACTTCATATTTTTTAACCTATAATTAGTCTTTACCGTACGATGTGTACCTTAAGGTACCACGTAATACTTGTAATGGTTCGGGTGGTCGAAAGATAGGTACCATCAGCTATTTCCTAATGCCAATAGATTAAATTTTTAATACCCGTGAAAATCTCTTGTTGGCTACTCCACTTGAAGGGATTTTAAATGGCATAAGAAAATGGTCGAGATTATTTTTTTCGGTCCTCTTATTCAACCCTCAATCCTTGAATATATATCTAAATATTTTCCTGTGTTCACACTGTATTCTCTCATTTTGTAACCCGAGAGAAACTGGCCGTGGTATATTCATAATCAAGGGGAATATTTATTGATTTACGATAGGGGAATATTGGTCCTCAGTTGAATCCTGTATCTCATGCGTTGTTACGCGGCATTCTTAATGCGTTTGTTTCAATAACAATACACGCGTGCATATTATTTTTTTATTATCACCTTTGTATTTTACTGCTAATGCGATTCCTAATGAAAAACCCATTTTATACATTGTTAGAATTATGGCTCAGATTTTACGTGATGTAGCAACTTTTACGTCATTATGTAGCTAATAAAATGTAAATACACTATTAGTGGCAGGTTTCTTTCTGTACAAATAGGTGCATATATTCCGAGGCTTTCGGTGTGAAGCCGAATACATTATCTAGTTCCATGTCTTTTCGACTAATTCTCATTTCCATTGCAAGAGCAAGCGTTCAATTTCATGTTTACCATGAAACAAAAAGGAAAATTCGCAACTAGATCATTATTTACGTAGAATTTTATTGCATTCATTCACCTTACGTCAAGATTTATTTATCAAATTAACATAATCACTATATTAAAATCTTAATTAGAATATTTTTGACGCACACCTGTATAAACTGCACTTAGGCACGTTGTGTGTAACCTCGTACACCAGCTCTGAACGATTAACTGCTGACTGAACTCTTACTTAATCTGCAGAATATTGCTATTGCCATGTGGTAACGAAGCAACTTTGTCAGCATGAACTTATAATTTCTTGATAATTCCCTTCGTTTGCTCTATCAAGCAGGGATTGGACTTTATCGCTCCGTCCCACTTTGCAGCTTAAATTCTGCTTCCTTTGCTTATTAAGTTAGCCACGTGCGACGTGAAAAACATCAGGTGGCTAAAGCTGCGTTGCTGTAATTGCTGACATGGTGTTGTTAACACAGTCATAATATATATCTCCTACCACTCTGCTGGTAGGAGATATCCATTATTTTCATGACTTGCTAAATAAATTAACTCTGTATGTTTTGACAGGATAATTTAATGTACGACCAACTTCGTCGCATAGGCGACGCCTGATAATGTCACCTACGTGACGAAACCGGACGTGTATTAATCTGTGAAAACAAGAATAGGTTATTTATTTCGTGACTATGAAAATTCACAAAGTTTGCCTGGAACCATAAAATACATTTACATAACTGTTCAAACATATGGAAATTTACTTTTAAACAAACCACATTCATTATCTTCGTAGCATTTACCTTAAAGTTGCTCATTCGAAAATAACTCTCAAATCACTTTTTACTGTAACTGAAAACTTAAAACATGCCAATCTTCCCAAATGAACGAAATGCTAAAAATGAAACCTCTGAAACGGTTACCTCATAAATGTAAGCTATGCTCTCAGCCGTAATATTATCATTGTAATTTTCTAATCATGCGTATCGATGGCTCTGATTCTTTCAGTTTGAAGTCTGATTATGCCAATTACAAGAAAACCTATAAGCCCATCGTCATTGGTGAGAGTTATCATTAATAATCTTTTGGATTGTTTACACACGTTCACATAATAAACGACATAAGTTGCCAACTCCTACTCCAACATAATACCACAATCCTATGTTATGAACCGTAGCTAGCTTATCTCCTTTGCTTTTCTGGTCTACAGCTTAATTTTATCTTGTCTTCCTCATCATAGTACATCCTTCAGGTTATCTTTCTACTTTTTTAAGCCTTCAACGTTCCACCTCCTACCTTTGGATGAGTGCAAATACGTGGCCACGTATTTGCACTCATTCAAAACTTTTTATTCATATTCTCCAATTTTGTTTGCTTCATTGTTTAAATACGATTACACAAAATACTGCAAATAAGGCTTGCCGTTTCATTCAGCAAATGAATAAGAAATATGCACAACTATTTTTTTTGACTAAACATATTGTTGACTACTCTTGTCCTCCAAATGCCCTCCACTCCTGAGGGATGACCCTTCAAGTAGGATCAAGAATTAGCAATTAAGGAAGCCCAAATATTTGGCCTTAGTCGAAGAACTTATGGTGTGAAAGGATTAAAAAGTGTTAATAGTGGAATGAATTTAGAACCCTTGTTTAGAAAGTGCAGCAATGGCAGACAAGTTTGCTATTGCAACTTTGATGGCACATATGATAAAATTACATGATGAATTCTTCCTAGAGTATTCTAAAAAGGTGTATGTTGCGTGTTTTTGCGAGCATTCTATTCTTCGGGTTGTAAGTGATTCATCAGCCCTGGAAAAGTGGGAGGAAACCAACGTAATGTTGGAGGAATCCATGCGCCGTAACATTTTTACAGACGTTCCGGTGATCATTTTCCCAATGCTTCTCGTGAGAGGGCAGATTGCAATTTAAGGTGTGTGCTCTTGTAGCCGAGCTAGAGAACAACTTCTCCAGCCGTGTGTGTGTGTGTATTTCGGATCTTGGAGGGAATATCGGACAGAAAGTTGTAGAGGGAATGAGTTAGAAGGTGCACTGAGCGACATAGAAAGGTAGAAGGAGGAAGAAGCGGAGGGAATAGGGAGGATGGCTTGTTGGAGGTTTTCATCCATCTCTCCTCGCCTGTTGGGGCCGTAATTCACTTGCTTGCGATGGTTCTCCGAGTTTGCGGGGATGAGAGCCTTGCGAGGACAAGTTGTTTTCGCTTCGTGGTCTGGAGCCTGGGCAGGGGGATTCTCTTGTGGAAGTCAGGGAGGGGGGGCCTTATTACCTTCTCTCCCCAAGTTCCTTCTTTATTACTCTCGCATCCCCTACCCAACGAATCCTGTACAAAACTAAGATTCGCGTCTCCTGTCTTCTGTCAAAATTGCTCACGCACACTAGTAATGTATCAGGGATCAATCTTTGGTTGACATAGGTCACCTTCAAGAGAACTTGATAAGAAATTAAAATTGTAAGCAAGAAATATTTGTAAAATTTCACAGTTATTTAATTTTCCCTGCACTAACGTACGACAGTTCAACTGTCATTATCAAGGGCCATAATGATGACAGTTGAGCTGTATATACCTCGGCTGGAGCTAATTATAATGGAGTCTTGATTTTTTGTTTTCTGATTTACCGAAGCTACGTATTATTCGAGCCTTTCTATCCGGCCGCCACCGAGACTACATCTGGGAGATTCTACCGAAGGCATACCGAAAATTCTACGACTTCACGATGGGGACTAGTTTGTATTTCTTATATATTTTTGTAAGGTAAATGTTCCTGCTGGAGGTCAAAGCCATTCTTGAGCTGTTGTCATTTCATTTCGTTCGACTCCGTCTACCTGCCTCTGTTAGTTGAATCGCAACGACGAATTCACATTGATTTTCGTCAAATTTTCAATATTTATTATTTAGTAATTTAGTAAATATTTGACATTTAATAAGATCACCTCATTATAAAGCCAGTTATGCATGCGCTGTAGTTTAATTTTGGGTTGAGATATCGGTATTTCTCTTGCTGATTATATTTTATTCAAAAGTTGGTTGGGGAATATCATTCCTACCGATATTTCCGCCGAGATTCCCAGAGATAATTGGAGAAAAAAGTTAGAACTGTACATCTTCACAAGAAAAGAAAAATATTTTATTTGCATTAATTTATTCTCATTGATTAAAAAATATATATATCTACGTTGCGCTACGATAAGGCATGAAAATAGCCCATTTATTTTAAACTAAACGTTCGCCTGAAAGCCATTCTATATTATCCGAGTTTTCAATAATACTATGTGGCCTCAGTCCATAATCGAGATTACTGTAAATAATGGTGGAGTGCTTCAAAGCAGTCTCTTAAACATGTCATTGCTTATTTTGAGGATTTTACCTTAATTATCGAGAATTGTTTCAAATAGGATGAATTTGGCGTATCTTCTCAATCCCATTAAAAACTAAATGGTAATATTTCGGGTAAGTTTTAGTGCCTTAACATATTTATGTATCATTGAGGTAATGTGAAATCAGCACTTTCTGCGGATTGAACTTGAGGAATATTGTAACACATGGCCACTGATGTTACTAATGCTATGTTGTGTGAAATAAACACTTTTAGGAATTCCCCGCAGAGCAAGTAGTAGATCGTGCGGGTAGACTTAAGTGTTCATGTTCCAATTATTTCCCTTTTTTATTATTAATTGTTCATATTGCCTTTAAGTTGATTGGGTAGAATGAATCCCATATTGCTACGGAAGAAGATGGCTCATTGTAGGTACACATGAAAAATATTTTCGGGTTAATTATGTTTTGTTTTTCCTGTTCAAGTGCTAAGAAGTAATATTCAATACTGAGACCGAAGTTTCAACCAATTCTGGTTGTATACTACAATGATGAAAATTTGCACCAAGTTGTGTCTCACCTCAGCCTCTGGTTAACCCGTACCCTTTACTATCCCTTATATTAGGTACTGTGTGCGGTCAGTTCTAGAGTGGGGACCCCTGGCTGTGTGGGTTTTCCGGCGAGCTCGGAAAAGGGTATACACCGATTAGAATATTGAAAAAGTTAGGAATTTCTATCGCCAAGATTTCGTCAAAAACTAAGTGTGTAATTTGCATGTAGATATTCTCAGCTATTTATAAAAATAATCAATTATTCACCGCAGTAATTATTACAGAATCACAAAAAATACCTTAAAAAATGAGTCAATTTAGAGACTTCTTGTCATTGTTTGCGCCAATAATATTAAAATATTTACTTCATGCTTCTTACAGTCTCTGAAATAAATAATAAAAGCGGAATAAATATCCAATATAACTAAGGAACTATCTCGCTCAAAACTACCTTAATGTCCGAAGCGAGCACGAACCCACTCAATGACTGTCTTCCCGAGTTAGTCCCCAGTAAACTATCATGAACCCGTTAATATTGCCAATTCGTTCATTGATACTCTTCATGACTACAAAAATGTCGCCTTATATAAATATATGGTTGACAGCACATATTCAGAAGTCATGTTTCGGTTCAGCCGAAGATCAAAGATAGGTGTACGCTTTGGAGGAATTGCTACAACGTACGCTAGGTACATTTGTCTTTACGTAAGAGTAAAGCGCTTACGTTGGAGAGGTATCGAAAAAGTTTTACTTAGTTATTCCACATAGATAATCTATGTGGAATAACTAATTTATACTTTTCATTTACAATGTGAAGCAAATTCCACCAAGTCACGCCTGAGACAACGTAGTTGGAGAGGAAGCCTGAAAAGCTCGGAATGGTGTCCTAGATGAAAATTTAATTGCAATCAGAGAGCTTTGATTTGAAGGCTTGAGCATAGCAAATCATGGGGAGTATATTTGGCTCCCATTGGTAATCAGCTGCGCGTTTTTCCTTTTAAACTGTTAAGACTCTATTAGCCTGACGCCTCGCCTTTTGCACTGCATGAGAGAGGGCAGGAGGCATGAGTATGAGGTGATGTGCCTATATAGTGCAAGGCTATAATAAATTGTATTAATATTTGTTGTTAACAACTAATCTACTCAGTTGAGCTAGCTGTGCGCCGCCGTTTTTAGTGTAGCATAAGTTAATTTTAACCAAATTTTAATTCCACTACCCTCACGTAAGATTCCATTCATTTTCCTTCTTCCCCCGTCTCTTTTCTTCTCGAGCTTTAAGAAGTGCTGGATTTTTGTAACCATGCACAGAACTTTTTGACAAACGATGTTTTGCGCGATTTCGGCACTGAGGAAAATGAATGATTTTTTTGCTGGAGCTATGGGATGATGGAACAAACGCTTGCCGCCTGCCATCTTGCGACTATCCCGCGGCGAGAAATGCCCAAATCAGCTCATTATATTGAAAGAATGTGGTCTTAGGGACGGTTTTAAAATATTAATAGGTAACTATCATAAGTGGCCATATCTTTCAAGATTTAGCAGAGACAACGCCAGCTATTGTGACTGGATGCCATTAATGCTCACCATACAAAATAAAAAAAGATTTTGTCTTGGGAACAACTGGTAACGAGGTGAAGTCCGACCTGTTTGACGTACTACCAACCCTGGATTCGTCATCAGGCGATAAAATTAAAAAAGCAATACCAATACGATTCCAAATGCTCCTAAACCTTTTCCTAGATGATCTTGGATTCCACACACCCCTACGTACGACAATGAGAGCCCAACCCCAAACCAATAAAGTTTCTTTTGCAACAATTGAATGGCCTCAGCTTTACTGAAAATTATTCAGAATATCCTCAAATTGATTTTTGGCTAGTTTAATGAGGCTCTGAGAAATAACCTAATTACTAATTTTACGGTAAAAATGTTTCCGTGGAAATATCAATTATTTTCAAATACTAACAGTTATAATTGCATTGCAACCCCCTGGGTACCTGATAGAAATCTGTAGCTAAGCACAGTGATAGATATTAAACGTAAAATGAGTGATTGCAGCAGGCTTCTCACACAATCACCTGCTAAGGTACCTACATACAATAGGGTAGATAATTACGGACGTTGTTGAACATAAGAGAAATTATCCGTTGACCTGATTCTGTGACAGAATTTTCATTTGTACGGCGGTAAATGAGTTTTTTCCACCTCCAAAGTCTCTTCTTCGTCGCGGACGCATTTGGATCGCTTTACAGACAGGGAAAGCAATTTCGGAGTCGGTTAAGGAGTGATTTATTACGCCGCGTCAACTTGTTTCACTTCTCACCTAGAATGAAGTGCACTTTTTTCCCCTCCCTCTCACGGCATCACGGAAAACTTTTTTTATTTTGGTATTAAATGTCCCGTGGGCGTACGTAACTGTTTTGCCGTCTCTTTCTCTGTCGCTCGCTCGCATGTTGGTGAACGTGCGAGTTTACGCGTTGGTATACTTTTACGTATTTTTTGCGCAATTCTGTGGGGTGAAAAAAAAGCGTTCACCGGAAAACTCTTTTCTCGGCTCATCAACCGACGGCCGAACCCCTTCAAGCTCTTTTTCTCCCCTTTAATGCTTCTTCTCCTGTTTTCTCCACAACGCCACCACTCGCAACCTTTCCCCGGCTCCTCGTTCCAATGGCACCAACCTCAATCTTCTTCCTCACTCTCTCTCCTCATTCTGCTTTTTTACACATTCTATCCATTAGCTGGCTCCTCCTGCCTCAGTCACTCCTCTTTTTTTTCACTCACTCACTCCCGTTTCTTCCCCCAGCCATTCAACCTCCAGCTAATCTCCCGACCCGATTATTTCCATGGCTACAAGGACGCAAGCAAAAAACAACACACGCGCACACACACCCTGGCTCCACAAACTTCGCACAGTATCCGACAGCCCTCTCTCACTTGTAAGGTTGGAGGATTCTTATTCTGCGCCAGTCTTTTAACTCTCTCCCTCCAATTCTCCTCTCGCAGTCTCTCCTTACAAGGTTGAGCCATTCCGCAATTTCTAACGTCCCGTTAATGCACCCAAGATTCCGGCCCGTGCAACGAACGTGACCCCAAGGCAACCCCTCGTGCCTGAAACTCGAGTTTTTCCGAAGGTGTGGATTTTTTTCTGAACTTCGATGGTGTTTTGCTTCGAAAAAGATCAATAAAAGACTTTCTCTTGCAACGTTTTGGTATTCCATATTAAATATTTAATAAAATAAACTTTTACAAACCACATAAAAAAATCAGAATTCACGACAAGGGATTCGGCGCTTATGTGTCATCATCTTATGCGCCGATGGCAACTCTGATATGACGCTTAAGCGCCTAAACCCGGGTCGTTAGTTCTGATTTTTTATGTGGCTTGTAAAGGTTTATTTTATTAAATATTTATCTAAAAAGATCGGTGATTAAGGTGGTTCCACCGTAAAACGACTTAAATGTGATTCAATTAATATTCTAGTTTCTTTGCTCTAATGTTAATAACAATAATGTATGCGTTAAATTTTCGAGTTGGTCATGTCTTTTTAAATTGAACGCATAAATTAATTAAGTAGTCAATAACCAATTCAACGAGATAACAGTAATGTACAACGTTGTTCAATATCTGGGTACCGTGGGTACTCACCTGCGGAATTATTACATCATAAACACATTTTTTATCTGGGATACCTTGTTTTTTTACCTTTATGAGGTGACAATACAATTTGACCAGTTATGTTGGCCATTTCAGCTTACTGAAAGAGAGATTTCTATTATAAAACATACCGTGCGGTCTGCCTTCGGCCCATGCATTCTTTTAGCCTGATGTGGCTACTCATCAGTCAAAACTGGACAAAAGTATAACAAACTTGATCCAACGTAGCTTATTAGGACGAAAATCATCTTAGTATTTTTATAGTATTGTAAAATATTTTTTTATTTGATAATAGGTATTTATTTAATCTAGTGTTTAAACTAGTGGGTACCCTGTACAGCGTAAAATTTTATGCAGGTTTTATTTTACTCCAAGGGAAGACATTAAAAATGAAAGTATATTTAGATTTTAAATAGGTTAAATCATGACAATCCGAAAGTTATTGAAAAAAATAACGGACTCATAAAATATTTGACAAAATAAGCGGAGGTACGCGGTTATTGACAGGTATAAAAAACCGTGTCCTCTGCTTAATAAGGGCAACAAAATCCAACATTTCCATGCTATGTTTTTGCAAAATCAACTTAAAATTACATGGGTTTAAAATTGAAAATTAGCCGGTATCTCCATGTTTTTCGGGCAAAGCTGCGTCGGTGTATATTTACGATGACGTTTCGTAGCCAATGCAGGCCAAATCTTCAGATCAGGTCTAAATTTGGACGTGACCTGTAGATGTGGCCTGCATTGGCTACGAAACGTCATCGTAAAGATACACCGACGCAGCTTTGCCCGAAAAACATGGATAACAGCACAACAGCGCTGCGAAAGCCTCAAACAGAAATTGAAAATTAGCCATTGGTCAAAATACTGTTTCTCTATATAAAATAAATGCTAATTTCGCGAAATAATTTTAATTGGAATCAAATACTCGCAGGATATTGAAAGGAAACGAAATACAGGAACAAATCCATCCCATTGTTTTCAGCAAATAACTACTAGAACTGAAGTTAAAATTAGTTGGTTCAATTGAAATGGCACAGTAGTCGGCTCATGTGGCCGAAAAAAGTATTCATAAAATTATAAGCGTCAAATAATCAATGTTTTGTACATTATTTTTGTTTCCTAATTGCTACGGAATGTCATCAGTAAAAGCATGATTTTTTTAACAACAAGCGAAAAGGTGGAATACAGTATTATTGACTCAGACATTCGCGGTGGGAACTCTTACATCAAGGGTTTCCTAACCAGGGGGTGCGGGGTGCCGGATAGCATTTCAGTTTTTGGTTTATATGAAGAGTACCTTTTTTGTAGGTTTTATGCGACTTTGAATTTGTTGTATTTTTTCTTTTCCACACCTCATTTTTGTTTATATCTTATCAAAAATTTATTATGCAGATTTGTTTTGATCACCTTCAAATTGAATCCTAAATAAATTATTACTTTAAGGGGTGCGAGATAATTCTTTTACGGGTACGAGAACATATTAAATGTTTGTTGGGTATGGGGCATAAAAATGTTGGAACCACTGCTTTAATAGCTGTCATTCATGTAAACTATTTAGTCCTCTAATATATATGTACGAGCTGTGATAAAAAAATAACGGGAATTTTAGTTTTTCTTAAAGAATATTTATTTATTAATCAATATCAATTTTGTTCCCTTCAAATTAATCCCCCTTCGATATAATACACTTGTGCCAGCGGATTTTACAATCTTGGAAGCACATCTGGAACTCACTTTTCGGTATCGAGTTCAGCTCATTCAGCGATTCTGTTTTTATCTCATCAATGGTGGCCAAACGTCGTCCTTTCATGGTTCTCTTCAGCCTCGGGAATAGAAAGAAGTCAAGGGGGAACATGTCCGGCGAATACGGTGGCTGAGGCAAAATAACGCTCTGTTTATTTACCAAAAATCACGAATACGCAGTGAGGTGTGAGCGGGAGCATTATCGTGGTGCAATTTCCAATAGTTTGTTTTGCCACAAATCTGGGCGTTTTCGTCGGATTGCTTCACGCAAACGGCGAAAAACTTCCAGGTAGTATACCATATTGAACTTACGACCATGTGGCAGGAACTCGGAATTATTGAAAATCGGAATTATGAAGCCCGAAATTTAAAAATTCCTGTTATTTTTTTATCACACCTCGTATATAGTAGCATTTAGTTTCGAGGGATAAACCTTATAGAACGAAATTCTAATACTAGTATTCTCACACTTGCAGTCCAGTATTCTAGCCCATTCGTAAAAATAAACTTCTTTTAGAGACGAGGAGGAACTATTGATTTTGTATTATGACTTGGAGTTTTACTCATTAAAAGTGAAATTTTCACCAAGGTAACCTTCATTTTTATCAATATTACTCACAAACATTAATCAATGTTATAACTTCTGTTTCGCATTCCCCAAAAATGGCCATCGTTTCAATTCTCTTCGTTTGGGCTCTCAGCTACGAGGACAAGGGCACAGATCAAACTTGCCTTCAGAGGGTGACAAAACAACACCGTATTATAACTATTCAAGACACTCAAGATTCACGTCTTGTGGTTGGATTCTAAAAATGTCTTAGCTCTTACTGATTAGGATAATTTTTTTCGGGGTCACCTTTGAATAAGGGGTCATCACTTGTTATTCGAAAATATGCATGTTTATTCATATTGGAGCCATTAATATCCGCGTTCATTCTACTGGTGAAATCCAATCAGGGAGAACTTTTAACCTGTTCTCGAATGTATTTCATTTCCTGCGATTACCTTTCTGTCTGTGTTACATGTGAAATAGCGGAATGTTAGACCTTATATAGTTTTGTCGTTGCTAAAAGATGACACGCGGAAGAAATATTTCCTTATTATAATTGGAATTTTCAGTAAGTCAAGTTACAATATTTCACCGGTGAAACTCATATTAATCAATACATCTCACAAATATCAATCATATTTATACATAGTACGGTAAGCCCTATACTAAGATACGTGAGCTTGTTATCCTTCACATGGCTATCATTTAAATATTTCTCGTTTGGGATTTCGAGTACATGGATCCGAGCAGAGGGGAAATAGAAACGTAATATCAAAATTAAAAACAATCCGGAATAAACGGGTAGCAGTGGGATACCAAAATATCTGATTGTTTTTGATTATTTCTTTGGTGTTTCATTTGGTAAATATAATACGCTCTCTCCTGGTACCAGAAGATTCATTGATCTTGATCCATTAATACTCGAGGTCATACCCCTGGTAAAATCTGATTTTGAGTGACTTTAAGTGTATGATTAATCAGATGGCATTATAGAGCTGAGTTGCTGTTGGCGAGGTAATGTGCGAAAGATTGATTCCAATTTTAGCTGGAATTATGCCCAAAATTTCTGTAAAAACTATATTAAGAAATAACGCTACGGATGAGAAACTATATTTCTCCGGGAAAATCTTTATACCTATTTTAACAGCCTTAAAAGCAGTCATTTTTTACAGTCCTAGTTCCTTCTTATAGTTTTCCTTAAAATGTTTTTTTTTAGCCTTGTTGACTAAAAGGATGTGAGCGGATATCGAAATCGCCGTCCAAGAGTGACTTTACTGTGTATTATCTTAATTATTGCGAACAATTCTAGGTTCACGTGTACTGGAAACATGATAGAAAAATGTTACCTCTGAATAGACTGGTGAAGTCGTGACGTCAAATTTCTTTCCAATCAAAGTTTTCCTGAATATTTAGCATCGGCCTCGCATTTATTTGAAAAAGATTACCTAGGTAACCACTTGTCTGTGACGTCATGCCTTACCATTCCATTATTTTTTTCCAGGGTTGCGTTTGTAATCATAGGGCGCTTTCTCTTGTTACAAGAAGAAAATATTAAACACGAATAAATACTCCTGGTTCGTTTATGGCTCAGATTAACCCTTTTAATCGTTCCTCAACCTTCATTGGCAAGGGTAGAGCTTGAACTTGTCAGGAAAGAGCAACAAAACAGAATATTATTTAAAATATCGGGAAGAATCCATATTAAATGATACTGTATAGATTGTGAAAAGATTGTTACCACTGCTCTATTTTCAATTACGTTCTTCGGTAAAATACATCGGGTGCTTAAATGACTAATGAAATTATGAATGAATATAATTATTAATGGAACAAACGTACAAAATATGCTTAACTCCTGGTAACGGTAAATGAACGTATTTATTTACGTTTGTTTAGTGAATATTCGAGTTCGTTCCATAAAAAAATGTAATCGGGAACAATTACTGATGGAATCGTTTAACGGCTGGCCTTATAGAGCTGTGTCCTTGTTAGCAAGATGATGTGCGGAAGAATTATTCCTTTTCACGACTGGAAATTTTAGTTAGAAAGGATCGATATTTCACCGGAGTTCACTCCATATTTATCTGCATCGTTCACGATGATCAATCAAACTTATAAAACCCTTCTGGTTCTAAGTTTCCATCTTATATTTCTCATTTAAACCCTGTGATTCTGGCTTCCAACTACATGGACACGGACAGAGCACGGCTCCAACTTGCCAACCGAAAGCGAAGATGAGAGACAACGCCACAGTTCGAATATTTATCGCCGCGAAAACAGACGTGCTTTAATGACGGAAATTGAAACGTCGGCCGTTATAACTGCGAGGCTCTTGTGTTTCGAAATACATCCTTCACCCGCATCTCTGAGAGAGACGGGTAAAAATCGCACAGAAACGTCTAGGGGGGTTAAAAACGCTCAGCCCGCGTGGCTGCGCTGGAAACCCAACTCGTGTTTTAAATTATGATTTCGTCGTTTGTGAAATCATTTCGCATTCCTCATGGACCGGTGCTGCCATCTATTTCTCATTCGCGTTCGTCCTCCTTACCTCCCGCGCCCCCTTAAGTGTACGTCAGTCCCTCGCTATTCGCCCCCGCAGACTTCCTCTGCAAACCCCCACCTTTGCCACCGAGCCCTCCCCCTGGGGGAGTCATGAAGCCCGCTAATGAAGTCCAGCTTTACCCCATCGCCCGATCTCCCTCGATTACGCCCACGCATATTCGCCTCTCGTTAATCGACGCCTTCACCAGAACAACTCCCCATGCGTCTCCACAACCCCTTCCCCCTTTACCCTTTTAACTATCTTCTCTTTCGAACCCCCCTCTATCGATCTGTGGATTGCTTCCCGGTGAGATAATCCGTCGTTGCCACGAACTGACTATTAATCCTGTCCTCGAGAGATCGTCGGAACAGTAAACGTAAACTTCCTGCTAGCTTCATGCAGTGCGGATGCGTATGAACTATCACATGGAGATGTATATTGGAGATGAATAGCTGGAATAAATTCAGCCCTTCTTGGACTTTCTAAACTAAAAATTAACTCAAGTAATCCAATTCAGTATAGTTAACTTTTTTAGAGTTGATTGAGAAGTTTATTTGATTAATTTAAACGTATTTTAGATAAACCTCGGTTATTCTTATAACTTGTTGCTCTAAAAGAGGAAAGCCTCAAAGGTGGGGAACAAATAGATTCATTTCATGAACTAGTAGGTACATAAAATTTTCTTAAATGTTAAATCTACACCCAAGCTTAATATACAGGGTTGTTCTATTAACAGAGTTTATTACGTGAAGGATGAAAGGATTGAGGTACGTCTAAAACATTCTGGAAGAATATAAAAATGGGACTAGCTCATTAGTAGATATTTGTTTATATCTCTTCAGTGTAAGAGTTTTATTTGACTGATGAGATACTTATTTAATAAATGGACAGCGATGCTTTTTCATTAATTACAATATTTCTACGAATAACTCTGTAAAATATGCCTATAAATTCCCGTATTCCCGCCTCTCCCTATCTCTTGGATTAAGGCTGAATAACGCCTGTGATAACACCTGCGAATAGTGAACTGCTATCATTTTTAATACCGTTCATTGCAAGAATTCTTTCATTAAATATATACTCGTCCATTATAAGAAGGGTACGGTTAGGCTGCCTAAAACTTGAAAAACGCACGTGAAAAAATTATATCCTGTTACACTTCCCGACTCTCTGTGATTACTGACTTCGGTTGACCAACGTGTGGTTTTTAGCATCAAAAATTACGTCCAGCGATGAAGAAACTTCAAGCTTTTGGCACATGACCTAACATAAATTATCTCAGGGGAATGTTAATTCAGACGATCTTAAAATAAATCTCATAGACAAAATAAGTCAATTCTTGGCTATACTGTCTTTAGGCTAAGAAATATGTCAATTTTTGTAATTATATGAATTTTACTTGACTGTGTTATTCCGCGTCCATGTAATGCTGTAGATGTTAGGAGTGAACCCAATATGGAATCATTAATTTACCGACTCCTTACCCTCGAATAAGCGCACGGAAACGCATTGTATTCACCATATTCGTTCGAGCGTTGAATTCTTCGCTCATTTGCATATTCCCTTGGTATCGCCGCCCGTGAATTCATCGCCTTCCTCCGGATAAGCATGCGTTATATTTTATTTAGAAACGAATGATTCCGCCCGCGCGCAAAGCGACCGCTCTTTAGTATCCTTACGGCGCCCTTTCCAGAGATGGCGTGCTCACCGGCCATTAACTCCGGGTGCATCCACGGTCTGTCGGCGATCATAGCGCCATTTTTACACACCCCCTCCCTCACCCTTCTCCATAATTGACAAGATCCGATCCGGAGTCATCGGATAGATAAACATCTCGCGCAGATCGGCGCAAGAGGGGAGACTGAAGTCAGGTCGCATGGGAGGAAACACGCGAAATGTCTCCGGGACCGTCGCCGTTCAATCTTCCGGCTTCTCCCGCTCTCCTCGTGTGAATGCATTAAAGGCGCGGTCCACCCTCTGCTGGAAGGTATTGCCTGCACCCCTGAGGACAAAACCCTTACATAGACTCAACGGAGTCTCCTACGCAACGTTTTATATTCTCCTTCGCTGCTTGCTTACACCTACATCTGCAACTTTGTGATATCTTGCAACAAACCACAGTTGCGTGTGGCAGGGAGTGTTAACACCCCAGCTATGAAAATGGGGGGGAGGGGAAACGTAGGCTTTCTTGGTGGACTTCGTACACCTTAGAAGACTTTATCCAAACCGTCCACCGGGGAAGACTACGGTTCTTCTTGGCTTCAGTTTTACCTAGAGGAAGATAGGTGAGTTGGTCGTCGAAACGTCCGCTCCCGAAAGTCAAACTAGAGGCCATATCCGAGAAGACTTTATCCCTGTCATCCACCGGGAAAGCCTACGGTTCTTCCTCGCATCAGTTTTGCGCTAAGGAAGATGAGCGAGTAGCTTGTCGAAATGTTTGTTTCGGGAAGTCAAACCCGGTGCCACACTCGAGAGGATTTCATCCATATCATCCACCAGGAAAGCTTACGGCTCTTCCTCGCATCAGTTTTGCGCTAAGGATGACGAACGAGTTGCTCGTCGAAACATCAGTTTTGGAAAGTCAAACCCGGTGCCACACTCGAAAGGAATTTATCCATATCATCCATCGGGGAAGCCTATGGTTCTACTTTTTTCTTTCACTACAGTTATACCCTGAGGAATATGAGCGAGTTGCTCGTTGAAACTTCGGCTATGGAAAGCCTAACCCGAGAAGACAACCCAAAAGAGGGGGGACAAGGAAAAAATAATCGGAAATAGCAAACGGTGGCAAACAAAATGGGTGTTAACGGAGGATCTTAGTATTTTGATATTTTTCTGTTGTTGTCATTTGTGGAGGGTTATTATCATTAAAATTCAATCCTAAGGTTTGGTTTACCGCAGCCCGCCATTCAACCCTGTCCCCAGATTAATCCTTTACGTCCTTCTAGTCTTCTGTTTAATATTATCTCTTTTAATGGCCTGAGCATTTATCCCTCGGTCTTCCTAGTGGAGATTCCCCATCTACTTTCCCTTCTTTATTTCCGTTTAATTATGTTCCTTGAAAATGTGTTGTGTCTCAAAAACGTGGCCTAATTATCTGGATCTTGTCTTCTTGATAGTACTCCCTTAAGTTTTATCCTTAGTCTGTATAGTTTTCTCTAAGTGTAGCGCTGAAAGAAATAATGTTTGTACCTATCTACACAGCATTCTAGCTCTCTTATTTTGTCGCTTTTGTCTGCTCCGGGTACGTAATTCATGGCAAAATAATATCCTACGTTTTAACCCTATAACTCGGGGGATATGTAAATTCTGCAATGCTTGATTCCCGATTGGGCCTTAGTTATCTCAATGCCATGTACATTTTTTTCAAATATGAAATGTATACTTGAAATCCAACTTCAAAATATGAAATAAGAGGCATATCGCATAAACGAAAACTCGGAGGATACGGAAGGGTCGTCTGGCGTGTGAAAATTATGAAATAAGCATGCTATTTTCATGACTTGCCTTAGTGAGGCGTAAATTTACATACAATAAAATCACTTAGAAGAAATTACTTCTTTAAAAAAATATTCCTTTTTCCCTCCATAAAATATGCATATTGCAATTATCCAGATGCAGTTCTCACTTCATTCTCCGATTACCTCTGGGCATGGGTAAATTTTTTACGGGTTTACAACCGGCTGAAGGGTTCAGGTACCGAAGTATCGATGACTAACTCCGCCATCGTTTTCAAGGAGGGTGAAACCTTCTATACTATGGCGGTAATACTCTAGCTATCTGTAGAAAAGCGTGTCCTTTATTTAATATCAACCACAAAATTATATCTTGCCACAGTATGTTTCTTGCAAATTGAACTTGAAATTACTTGATGCTGAATGAGAGAACGGGAGAATCATGAGGAAGGTCAGTATTTTTCCTTATAATATTAATGAGACTTTTGCGGTAAACTGTTTAAGAAAAGGAAAATCTCTCAAGAAAGTGGATAAAATAAAAATATATATATATATATATATATATATATATATATATATATATATATATATATATATAATTTTGAAGTCAAAACACAGTGATTTCAAAGAAATTGCGCCGCAGTTGGTTCCAATGGCTGGAAAAAAGTCTTCATTGCACAAGTATTTGTGGAATGATCTTCATATTTTGTAATTTCATTTTGGTGCTGAACAGGAAATGCATGGAACCAGTGAGAACAGGGTTTTTTAAACCATTTCAACAAAATGGTGGAATTTAGCATTTATTTTTATTCACACAGTCGCGGTGGAACCTCTTCAAACAAGAATTAGAAATTCTGATAAAGCAACAAAAATTAAATAACAGTGCATGCATAAATGGCTTAACTAGGCGATTAACTAGGTGATCTGACTGAATTGTACCTCGGATAATACGAAACTTTGGTAAATCGGGAGTCGGATAATTGAGACTCTTATCTTGTCAAGTAATTCTTCATCGTATTCATAATTAAGTAAAATACTTAGTACTTTTCCACAAACTTTTATTGGCACGAGGCGTTTCTTCGATTTTCGGCATCGTCAAGAACAGAATGTTTGTTTGTTTTTTCTGTTTATTGCTATTTTCAAACCGTGGGGGAAGAAGAGAAAAATACCAATGGGTACGAATGAGAACTTGGAAGGGTTTAGAAATGGCAACGGCTTGGATGGAGCCTTTCGCGAAGGAGTTGGAGGTGGTCGACTTTTGGAGATAGGCGGCTGGGTGGACACACAAATATGGAAGGGAAGGCCGGGAAATGGCAAAGTAAATGAACAACTGGAAAATAAACAAACATATTCTGTACCTAACGATGTTTAAAATCGGCGAAACGCGTCATGATAGTAAAATTTTGTAATAGAGCACTAACAATAAGTGTTCGACTTAATTATGAATACGAGCGTTCAGAAATTCTACAAAGTGAAGACCTGCTACAGTAAAAGGCTATATTCTTTTTCCCTCAACTTTTTCTCGGCATTCCTTTTTCCTTATTTGTTTTTGGTTCACCCAGCCGCCAATCTCCAAACAGGAACGACCTCAAACTCCTCCACAGAAGGCTCCATCCGAACCATTGCCATTTCTAAACCCTTTCCAAGTTCCCTTGCGGAACCCGATTCACCTCTCCTTACATCGGCCCTTATCGCGCGCGCACTTCTCTCCATTTCTTTCCGTATCCTATCAGTATCTCCCTCGTATATCTATCGCATATCTATCCCCTATACATCTCCCTATTCTCCCTTCCCTTCTTCTCTCCTCCATCCCCTCCCACTCCTCCCGATTATCTTCCGTCTCCATCTCCATCGTCCACCCTTCCCCCGATGGACCAAACGGATGCGACTGCAATTGTGCGTGGGTCGTCCGGGATAGAAAACGAAACCGGATGGTTTGCTGCTTCGTCCAACCCTTATCCATCCCCTTTCTTTTCCTCCGTATCCATGCCCTCCTTACAAAACTACCGTTTCGTTCGTTAATTGTCCCTTCTCCTCTTATCTGTGTTTATTTCCGTCCACATCTCGACCAGTATCCCGATTCCAGACCAACCGGGGAAACGAAATCTTGTTTCCCAAACTTAACCAAACCAACTTGCGAGTTGAAAAATTCAACAAAAGTGAATTCAATCCTCACATAACATGTATATGTATACAGTAAAATGTCATTTTTTCATTTTGAAATAATTTTAACATTAAACTGGTGACGTTCATGACTGTCACACAATCAGCGACATGCGTTCTAGTAGACTGTTATATGTTAAATTTGTAAAAACAGCTTACGAAATGTTTTAATTGGACTTCAGTTGAAAAAACATTGTACGAGACCAACTATATGAATGGAAGTAATAACAATTGGGTAAAAACATGCATTTTTTCAGCATCATATTTAGCTAATAATCCATAGATGCTATGGGTTAACACATGTTAATGTTTAAAATCAGCTTAGAAAATGTTTTAATTGGACTTTAAGTTGAATTTTTTATAAAAGAACAACTATATGAATGGAAGTTATAACAATTGGGTAAAAAAATGGCCTTTTTCAACGTCTTATATTAGCTAGTAATCAACAGATTTTAAAATAAAACCGGAACCTAAGTGCCGTAGATTTAAATCAGAGAAACCTTGCATTTTTTATGCATGCATGTTTGAAACTTCGAATTATCCCTCATTCCTGTTTCCCAAATATTCTCATAGTTCTATTAATAATGTGATGCCACGCTTTTTGACAACTTTTGTCTTTGATATTCAATTTCACAGCTTAAAACAATGACAAACCCTGTAGTGAAATGGATATTTTTCGAAGCACGTAAACCTCATTATTTTGTTTAAATGGAACGAAACACTTTCACTGATGTAAATATTTTGCAAATATACAGTTTGTTGCTCGTTATTGTGTGAAAGATGAATCTTCAATGACTTAATGCTACAACTGCGTTGAGGTTTTTACATCATTTCAGCTTTTCTTATAATTAATATATTTGGGATGCTAAATTTCTTTGAAATAGGCTAAATTACAGCCAAGTTGGGGTTTTTCCTGAAGTTGATGTGCAAGTTTCACTCTAAAGTACAGAAATGCGGTAATTTGATCTCAATATTGACCTTTTGAATTGATTTGAGGCGATGGAAGAAAATAAACAGAAAAAAATCTGCTTTATCTTTCAAGATAATTTTCTCCCCCCGGGAGAATTTTATCTAGAGCAGCAAATTGTGAGGTCAGAAATGAGTCAAAGAATCAGGTGTTAACTTTTTATCATTAATGTTCAATTTTAAACCTTTTTTGCTTGCATATCTCGATTTCTATGTTAGAATATTTATTTTACTTCGTTTTTCCTTTACTATGTACTCAACTGTGATATCACAGTCAATTTATATCATCTTATAATTAACGGTAAGCAATGTCACTTAGTGGAATCGTGACATCGTTGAAGAATAAATTACTTAGCAGTTTTCCGGGTTTCGTCCGCGTTGTCATCTTCGGTGGCGAAGTTTCACCTACTGCTCTGATGACGTCCTCAGGCCAGGCTGAAGTGGAGAATGCATCGAAAGCGCCGGCATTTATTAGTAGTGGGGGTGTGTTTCCACCAGTTCTTCACTGATTGGTCCATGGCTCACATCCGCAAAACGCGGGAAGTGGAAAAGTGTATGCTATTGTGCATAAAGTGTATTGATGCATCTGAATTTGTGTTGCTGAAACTATTTTATTTTTAATGATATTTAGGAAGGGTTATAAACTGTTTCCATTGCTGATAAACCCGAGGGAGATTTGAAAGTTTCAAACAAATTGCGAATTATTGAAAATTTACCCCATATAGATGCAATCATATGGGTTCTGCGGTTTTTATCGCTATCCATGAAATTATGTGCTAAGGTTTTTCGTGAAAAGTCGTCTTTTTAAATACATTTTTTCTAAAATTACTTAAGCATGTATATTTATTTATTTATTGCATTACTAACGCAGTATGCAGCAATTATATTGATTAATTTGCGACATTTTTTAAATAAATATTACAAGAGAATAGAATTATGGTTTCTCTTTGAACGTTAAATCACGGAAAGATAGGATATCAGCGGAGCGAAGGTGAAATTAATCCTTTAACGGCTCCGAGCCTTGATTTTTTATTGTACTTCATCCCCTCTCCATCTCCTTCCCGGATATTCAGTCTTTTTTCCCAAACCCATCGCAGACGCGTGCGAGGTGGGAGCGCCTCCTCAGCTCTTACGATAGGTGGCAGCGCTATCTCACGACGGCATCGCCAGGACCCAATCTGGCGGCAAAGCGCGACCGGAATACCCTTCTCCTTCTTCAACTACCCTCGACCGTGTCCCCCTTTTTCCATTTCCACCGCATACGACTATGCTTTCCTACCTCTCCCTCTTCCGTCCCCCTCGTGCGATCACCCCTCCCTCATCCATTTCACCCATCCCTCCTCCTTGCCCAGTATCGGATGGATAATCTCTTAAAGGATTAAGTGGACGTGGCCACGCAAAGCCATCCATGACCTCGCCTCCTTAGCAAGCGGTTAAGGAGTCAGGAAATGGGAGAGAGGAGGGGGGAGCGTGAGTAGTTAAGGTAGGTTGAGCGATATTTTTCTCAAATCACAACAGGAAACATATTCTATTTTATTTTTGGAGTTTACCAGTTAGAATCATGGACTAATATTGTCGACGACTTAAATTCTCAATTATTTAATAAATATCTATACGTAGCTGAGGTCTTAACTCGAGTTATTTGTCTCTATCCGTACACTGAAACTCCATCACAATCGAAGATATTTTGCGATTTTATTAGAAGTACTAGAGTAATTTTAAAGTATTTCAGTTATATTTTTATAGAGAATTTGAGTAGTAAATCTGTTTCAATAAATAACTGAGAAAACATGCTGACTAAAAATCGTTGTATTTTGTCGCGATCTAATTGCCAGAGATTCCTCATTTAAAAAATAATATCTCTGTGGAGCGATAAACTGCACTATATTCCATGAATAACGGCTTCCATGTTTTATGAAATATCTCGTGAAGTAGTGAAATAAGCGTCTGATAGTTTAATGTCATTAGAACGATTTGGCTTCAACATAATGAAACAATTTTTTTAACAGTGAGGCCAAATTCATTGAAATTGAATTTATTATATATCACTCAAACTATCTTAAGGTTCAAGTGGTGGGGTTGGTGAGGAGTCGATAGGGGACGAGAATACAATTTAGTTGGTTGGTTTGGTCTCCGTTGCAGCAATCGAAAAACTATGTCATTCAAGCCGTCAAGGGTGGGTGGGCTGAATGGCAAGGAAAGGAATATTTGGGGGATGGAGGAAGGGTATAGAGAAACCCGGGGATGCTAATATAGATGCTAAGGGGACCACAGTTTAACGCCCTTTCCAAGGGGCGGATTACTGAATTTAAATTTTTTTCATATAGTCCCCAGTAGGGATTGGGATTCCTCTGACGAATACCAGGTGGAGAGCCAGTACTATGGCCACTATTTCAAACCAAAAAGTAAAAGGGAAAATTTATTTATTCTGCATTGTATACCACCCATGGAGCCAATATAGCTACAGATAAAGTTATAGCTCAGCAACCAAATAAAATGCAATAAGAGAATACATATGTAACGTGCAAACAAGGTTAAAGAGCACTTTTATTTATATATCCTTACTCTCAATTTACAAGTAATTTACATTTATATATTTTAAAGGATCTGCTCTTCCTTTATGATAATCCACAAATTCGCTAAATTCATCGAATGCCTTTCCTTTCAGCCAGTTAGGTTTCGAACGCAGGTCGGCAAGGATTAACGCCATTCTTCTATTTATTGTAAGCTGAAATTTTACAACAAAGTAGCCGGTTTCATTTTGAAATAACCTAGGGGTTATGCGTCGAGTGGTAGTACAAATTATTTTTTCGACTAAATGAATTACCTACACCCTGACAAATTTAGGTATACATTTGTGCTTACAAGCTGTAGGTATAGGGTTGCCGTATTATTATAGAAAATTAGTTCTAAGTAATTAATTCGGGGATCCGGGTTCTGTAATGAATATCGATACCTGAGGGATGCTGAAATCGGATAGATGGAAAGGATGGAGAGATTGGTGTTAAATATATTGAGGATTGATTTCCCTTTTCAAAGTGAAGCAAAATTTTCCATCTCCTTTCGCTGTCACCCTTAACATAGAATCCCAATGAGGGTTATCACCACAGGGTAACAGGATGTGAAATGACTAACGGCGAAACTTGGCAAGGATCGGAAGCGGCCCGGATAGCGGGTGTCTCCAGTGGAGAGGTAGGGCTACACAAGGGTTATATGGTTTTGTCTAAATCAGTCACCGCCACTCGCCCTAAGGAGATCGTTTAGCTAATGGTCCCCTCCACGTAGTCGCTAATAGTGGTATCTATCCTCATGGTATTTCCTCTCCACGGGGGGCACCTATGCCGCCAGAAATTACACATTCTATATTTGGAAGGCTTCATACAGGGAGACATTTCGTTCTTGCCCGAATGGGAATGAATGAATTATGCTAAATTTATGCATTGCTGTTTCTAGAAATAGGGCGTTGTCACCTAGCTGGTATAGAAACTATACACTTGAGGATCCTGGGTTCAAATCTGGGTGAAGCATCTTTCAACTCGTACGCTTTAAATACAAGCTTCGTCATTATAAGGTGAGATTCTCAATTTTAGTAAGGAAGTAGTCACTTCATAAGAAATAATATTTTATCATTCAAACTGTATGAAATGGAAGATACTTTGTCAGTTTAATTATAAAAGCACCAAATTTTGTTGGTGATTAAATGCAGCAATATCTTAAGTGACCACCTCCTTCTAAAGGAACGTAACTGTTATTTGAGAAAATCTCGCCTTGTCTCGTGCTTTGTGCTGGCCATGCTATCTAATCTTCAAACATTTGTTTTACCTTATAGTGTGGTGTAATGATAATATATAAAAAATATGTATATAGCTGATTTCAGATTAAACATTTATGCGTAGAGACATTGCGTATACAGCTCCCACCAACATTTTATTTGGTTTATTTGGTTTCCACGACAATTTGTCATCATCAGTGTCGTCATCATACGATAGCAGGAGCGTATGAAAGGTAGTAATCGGTGTGTGTTATCATTCAAGACGAATGTGTTGAAAGCTTAACAAAAATTCTTCAATGCCAATAACTAACAAATATTTATGCTTCTTCTAATTTCCACACAGATTTTCTCTATGCCTTCAAAATTAAATATACATTCGTTATTTTTCTTCGTCTAATTCCCTAAATGTGTCCTAAACCTTGAAAAACATTCAAAGTAGAATAAATAAATATAATATTTATTAATCAATCTTATTAATACAAAGATCTTACAAGCACATATACTTTATGGAAAACCTTAAATAAAATTTTTAGCCCTAAAACAACGTGCATTACAGGTTAAAATACACTATTTTTTATCAGTTGTTTGTGAGGAATGAGCGAATGCATGTGAAACATATGATACATATGATTTTAGGCTTTCCCGGCAAATGATGCTGATTAGTTGTTCTCGAGTTTCCCACCGGGTTAGGCTTTCCATGATTGCCGACGTTTCGGCAGGAGAATTTACTACCATTTTCAAGGCTATGGAGGTGGAAGGTCTTGGTGTTCGTCTCTATACTCTGTTCTTCCCACCGTGGTCTCCGTTCATTGGCTATCCGTTCCCGCCAATATTAGGGTTTCCCGCCTTTTCCAGAGCCTTGAAAATGGCAAGAAAATCTCCTGCCTAAACGTCGGCAATCATGGAAAGCCTAACCTGGTGGGAAACCCGAGAGGAACTCATCAGCATATGTTACAAAACTCGTTAAAAAAATTTTCTTTATTTGGAATGTAGAATTCATTTTTGCGTTTGTTCATTGCAAATAAAACAGGTTTCAGTATCATCGTGACATTCAAATAACCTACCATGCGTTACTGATATCTCCAACTTCCCACCCACACTTATTTCCAGCGATTGGTTTTCGAGATTTTCCTATTCTGGGGAGAATTGTCAGTCTAAATACGAATCAACTCAGTTTAGTTGAAATAATCTTACCCGGTGTGAAACCCGGTGTGAAACCCGAGAAACCTTCACGTATATAATTCGCCGGGAAAATCTTAAATCCTTTATACGAAGCAACTCGTTTGCCGAATTCATTTTCTTGAAAATACATACGTTAGAGCTGGTAAGTAACGTTTACCACACAACTCTCAAGATTATGCTCTGCTTTTCAAAACATTTCTGTTCTCGGTTTCACTTAGAATCACACAATTTCTCACGGTAAAGTATAATGTTTAATTGGATGAAACGCTTATGTGATAGTTACCATTATACTTATGGTCATGCAGTATCATCTAAAGATTGGACATCACCCCAACAAATTCCTTGCACCTTGGGAAATCGAAGTAAAAACATTTCACGATAGCTTGAAAAACCACTTGCTGCTCGGTCATTCATATTCTTTCCAGCCGATAAGGCCTCCCGGGATAGTCCCCTTTGTCATGATATTATAGTGCCAATACGTTTTGTGACTTTGCTGAGGACCGAGAGTAAACGAACTCTTAGTTTTACCTTCCTCTTCCAGTCTTTTTTCGTCGAATCCTCTTCCTTATCCCTTTCCTTATACAAAATAACGGTGCGAAACAAAATTCCATTTTTATTTGTTCTCTTTGACCTACGCTACTTTGCAACTTTTGATCAATCGATGACACTTCTTTTATACCCTTGTATTTTGTTTTATTTTTAATTAGCATGCAGTGGATTGCGTGATGGAGGGTTCAGCTACTGATCCAAGATTCCGGGATCCAAGGTTCCGGGACCCAAGTTGCGTGATTATTCTGGACACGAGATCTTTGTGCGAAACGACAGACAGCACATAGAGGGTAGCCATCTTGCCCCGATGTGTACGAATATCACACTTCTTTGGCTCAGTGATGGCTGGCAAAATATCACTCTCGCTGACTCGCTTTTGGTATCAAATAGCAAGTGTCTTTCTATACCTCGAACGTTTGTCCAGATATTTCAACTGGTGGATTTAACAATTCAAAATTTGGGCCAAAATGGAAGATGCTCATATGTAGAACTGTGAGCTTATCGTTCATTAATTTTTCCGCTCAAAATACAAAAACATGGAAGAATTTAGTTTGTTGTAATTACGCCGTGTCGTTCATTTTCCTGAAGCACATCCAGATACGAAAAAAACGTTGCTGTTACTGCTTGAACTTCGTGGATGAAGTTATAGGGAAAATTGAATTACTAAAAATAATTTATTGGGAGTAAGATAGACGAATTTGAGGGAAATATGTTTTAACAATTTAGGATTTTAAAGCATTACGCGGACATGCTGCTGTCATAATTGATCATAATTTGTCTGAAATTAAGGTAAAAATTTATGATTAACTGGCATTTTTTTAAAACTTCTAGTTCAGATATGCTTAAAAAATTAGCGTAGCCACTTGTGGCACACCATAAAAACTTAGAGGGGAACGGTTATCGTAATATTTTCCTTTTCATGCAATTCAACGGGGAAAAAATAGTTTCATCGTGTATCATTTATCATTCAGGTTGAAACTTTTTATGTTGCATCTGAAAATTGTATTCGAGTGCAAATACATTTTAGTATTTTAATATGTGGTAAGAGTTAACCATAATTTCGGATATTTATCCATTTATTTCTCCTTCCTAATCTGTTTTCATTGGGCTGTTGTGTTGCCAAATGTGTCCTGTAGTGTGCACAATATTGCAAAATGTGTGTTTGTCTCTCCTTCTTCACAGAGTTTTCATTTTGCTTCTTTACTCAGCAGCCTACTAGAACTTCTTCTTTAGTGATTATCTTCGTCCATTTAATCTTCACCATCCTTCGGTAACACCACATCCCCATTGCTTCCAATCTCCTTTGCTCTGCTGCTGTTATTATCCAGGCTTCATTTTCATATAACAGCGTGCTCCAAATATCTATTTTTATAAAGAGCTTTGTTACTTTCAAGCTTGTGGTACCTGCTGTCGGCAGAATCCTTTTCTGGTAGAATCCCTTCTTTGCCTGGGTTTTCTGATAATAATGTCTTTCTTGCTTATTCCATCGCTGGTGATCCTGCTTCCCAGAGAGCAAAATTCTTCCACCTGCGCGAGATCCTGCAACATAAGTTTTGTGTGGTGAGCAAGTCAGAAACCCTTTCTTCTTGCTGCAGTTGCAAGTGTTTTGTGAAGTGGGATGATTCAAACACACCACTACCTGCCGTCCCGTTTCGACAAGATTCACAATGATACCTCAAGATAAGGTCCCTAGTAAAATCGTGGTGAGGGATGACATTAACCTCTTGCTGCTCTTGCCTTTCAAGTATTTTCGGTCCCCCTGTATCCTCCTCTCTCATTGCCTACCCTACGACCTTTCCCTTAACCCCCTGTACTTCTATCTCCCCTCCTTGTTGGACAGATCTGCGCCAGGAACTTTTGCGAGAGCTGTACATATTATTCCAACCCGCTCCTTTTTGACAATTTTTCTCAGCATCGACAGTCACTGCGCCGGGAGTTGAAAGAGAGGGTATGAGCTAAGGTCGGAGGGAGGTGGACTGGATATGGGAAGGATGACTGTGTAGGACGAGAGCAGAGGAGGCTGCGGTTGTATGATGCAGTTGGATGATGGCGGGGTACGTACCGAAGTCACGAGTGTGTTTAACTTGGCTCTAGTGGATTGGAGAGGTAGGGCAAAGCTGTTTTAAGGGTGTCGAGTCGCAGGATAGAGAAGAGTTGAGTGCGCCCTGCGCGCTCACTGCCGTCCCGGGCATGGGAGGCTGAATTCGCGCGTGCAATTGACGGCCAGTGCATAATGGTCGGCCGGCTTGGAGGTCGGCGGGGGAGACGAGGTGTTGGAACGGTGAAGGAGGGGAAGGGTTCAGAGGTAGGGGGTTGTGTTGAAGAGGCCAGGGAGAATGGAATGGGGAAGATAGGTTGGTGATGGTGGCATAGGCGTGTTTTTGAGTTGGTCGAATGAGGCAAAGAGGCTGGAAAGGAGAATGGGGCGACGCTGTGTCTCTTGCGTGAGTGTGTGTGTGTGGATAAAATGCAATTGGTTGTTCCGGAAAGTGCGCCATTAGAATCCCGGAGCAGTGGGACACCGGAACATGACCCGTTCGCCCTCTCGACAAGCAACAACTGCAGCGCTGTATATGGTGTGCGCGTGTATATGTGTGTGTTTGGACGTAGCAAAGCTGAGAGAGAAGGGAAAGGGTGGTTCAGAAGAGGGTTTTATTTATTTTTTTCTTCCTGCCGGCCGAGGCGAAGGTTGGTGATGGAAAGGGTTAAGCGCGCAGAATGCAGATGTGGATGAGAGGGGCAGGATTAAGGAGAAGAGGTGCAGTAGAGGAAGCTATGGTGGCGTCAATTGGTCAGGGGTGGCCGAGGTGGGTTGGCATTACGACCGGAAAGTGATGGGTTTTACGTTATAAAAGGGGAAACCCAAAAACAAAAACTGAAATATATAAAATATATAAATATATGTTCTAACATATGGTTCTGAAAGCTGACCTATTGCAACTTGAGAAGAAAGCCAATCAACAGCAGCTGAAATGAAATGTCGAAAAATATTAAAATAAAACAAAAAGAGATCTGGAAAGAAAAAGAACAATCCGAGGTACATACCTGCTCTAGCAGGATCCCTTAATGATAAGAATAGAGCGAAACCTACTCAGACCATATGGAAATCTTAATAAAATGGTCTAAAATAGAATGCACAGGAAACAATTGGAAGCAAGACCAGATGGGAGAAGAAGTTAAGATTAGCCTGGAAAGATATGGGTGGGAACGATGGAAAACTCTGGAAGAGAAGATGGAAGGCAGAGAAGGAGATGAAGAAAGTGACTGATGATAGGCAAGAGGTGAGAGGTCAATCGCGTAAAGGATAGAAGAAAAAGAAGGGGAAACAATAAGAACATGACCCAATTATGTAATGTCTAGTTAAAATGTCTCTCTGCAAGACTGGTGTGGATAAGCTCTTCTATTGATAACGCAAGCGTCAACAAACCGACCGCTTGATGTTATTCACTAAATCCAAACTCTCAGTTAATACCTCAAAATCATAAACGCTGGCTAACCGTCATATGGATATGGATAAAGGATTTGCCAAAAACATCCGCTATAATTGATATGTAAAGAATTGGTGTCCTAATGACCATTGATTTCGTATACCTCTAGCATCGAAAATATCAATGATTAATCAAATATTGATGAACACTATGCATGGAAATGTGTTGCAAAAAGCAAAACCTCATAGAATTCTTTATTTCACTTAGAAAAAATTAAATAATTGATATTTTTAATGGATAAATAGATAATAGGCAATAGAGAAGTCCTAGCAACTAGGAATTATGCACAAACATTTGATTGGAAAGAGACAAGAAAAAATGAAGGCTACATTTTTGCCTGGTCATTCATTTGATATTCGGTACCTAGTAGTTATTTGGCGATATTTACTTGCTGAAATAAGAGAACTGACCGAACTTGCTCTAGCACTAAAATTTGTGATCTGGTAGGGAGAGAAAACTATTTTGACCATTCATTTAATTAGCACATTATTACCGTTTCAATCACCTTTTCAATCAGTCACCGAAATGTTTTATCGCAACATAGCACTCGTGCTGCCTTGAGGGGGGCTAGAACTTAATCCAAGTATGTGCTCTACATTACACGTTTAACGTTAGGAATTTCATCAACGCCATACCCGTAGTGTAGGGAATCAAATATAAATATATCGTAGAAGTGGAAAAAATGGAAAAAACATAATTGCAGATTTATTGTGGAGAAATCACGCACGAAACATTTACGGCGCCGCATTCGAGAGACTAGGATTTATCTAGCAAATAGTGGAAAGGGTATCGGAAGAAAACTGAAATCGAGATGCTAAGTCGCCCTTGTTAGGCCACTTTTCGAGTATGCCACACTTGCATGTGGGTCCCGGCACCGAAGGATTCAATATATAGGAAATACATAGGAAAGCCGCAAGCTTCTTTAGAAACTGATGCGAACTATTAGTGTTTACAATAAATCTGATGGATGGACTAGATTGGGTGCCGCTAGAGACATGGAGGATACACACAAGACTATGAATACTTAGATATTCAGATCACGCTACACTCTTTTTCCCAACTCATGGCGGGTAGACGTCACAGAGTGAGTAGCCGATGAACGGCGTTTTCCGTACCACCTCCGTTTCTATCTCCCGGCGGCCGAACAGCGCTACAGTTCTTGTGAAAAACAAATGCACGCTATTGAGCGTGGAGTGTCGTTAACCACTGATTTTGAACCTGAACCTTCGATGTCTAAATAGCACGCAGTAAATTTGGCAACACAGACGGTACGAGACCGAAGTGAACCTCACGGTAGTCGGAGAGAGACAGAGTTCCCCCTCCCACATCAATGCATTCCATGTCATCCTTTTGTGATTCGCTGGAAAAGTGAAAGGTACACCAGCGTATTCAAGGTCAGCCGCCGTGAGTTGAGGGAAAAGGTATAGTTTCAGGGCAATACGGTGAATATGAGTTTAGCTCCGCATTAGCATATGAGTTTAGCTCCTGAACTGATACAAGCGAAAAAATAAGAGAGGCACTCCGCCAAGCAGTTACATGCAATCAATCTTTCTTTCTACGCAACATAACATATGTGACAAAACAGAGAGATAGATACAAAGGAAATCTGTTAACATACAATTCTCTTCTCCCCCTTCCCCCTTTTCATTCCTTGTCTGTCGATCCACCCATTTTTCGCAGATGGTGTCTTAACACCCTCTGCCATACGCACCTGTTGCAGCTCTAAGATGTGAATTAGGAGTATGTACATGTAGATCTCTAGATATTTAGATATATTTAAAACGCTTTCAGGGTTAGGTTTATTACAGTCATTGATGGAACATACAGCAACGGTTGAATTTTCTTAGCCGTTCAACTATTTTATTCATGAAAAATAATACAATATACTGCAATTATTTTCACAGATGACGAATCAAAGCTGCCACCGTTAGTTTTACTATTGCTTGAAATATTCATAAAGCAAAGTTTAGGCGGTGGTGAATAGATTTAGAATTTGATTAAGGGTATTTTATGAAGTAGTACAAAAATATTTACTTTTTCGCATCTCAGCGTCCCAAGAAATTACTGACTACTTATGTGAAATGCTTCATTTTTTAGAAGCAATAGTTTTTACTGTTTCTGCTAACATATAGAGACAGGTGAACTGTCAATCATAAGAAACTAAATAGGTACTAAATTACGGGGAGTAATTCTATTTTTAAAAAGAAATATAACCTTTGATGCGTTGATGGTCAATGTCTTAGTATACTGTTGTAATGCGAATTTTATAGGTTGAAAATGGTGCAAAATGACCCAGTCGTCGGTGCGCCACTATTTCTACTTAGTAATAAATTTGGGGTTCTTTCGGTTGAAGGTAAGGTTCCTAATTCCAAGAATTAACCGTACAATCCATATCTAATATAGCTCCATTCGCTGATATGTAACTGCTTACTTGTGGATTCACTACCGACTAGGGTGGCTGCGTCTGCCTGCTACTCTTGACGCCATTGGAGCCTATATTGCAGAAAAGTGTATTTTACCATCATTCATACCCCTGAAAAAGGTCGGCTCATTACTAATTAGCCATAGTCGTAAAGTTATCGATCATTAAACATGTTTTTGTTTTTATTTATATACAGTAAAGGTGTTTGTTGATGATTTATCTTCAGGTTAGCTCAGGAATATGAAATGGAATTATAATGATTTAACTCAGGCCCTATAAACGTTGACCTGCTCATATTATATATATTTCCATTGGAATACTGGCGTTCAAGTTATTACTTATATTGACGGAGGAATATTTTAAACCGTGTTACAATCGGTATTTTGGGAAAAATGATTACTTGAATGAAAGAAGCTTGTCCATGAACACTCGCCATTTTAATGAAGAATCACCATCCAGCTCCCAGTTGGTGGATGACAATATTTCTCCACTTGTCGTCTTCCCTAAATCTCTCGTGGTTTCAATTCAAGATAGCAACCATTTGTCACGAACGACTGCGCATTCAAATGAGCCTCAGTGAACACAAATCATGGTCATCAAGGACCATACACACTCCTGGCGGTGATTCTGTGAAACGTACGGTTATGTCCCTTTGGTGTGAGTTGTGAGGCATGCACGGCCATTTCAATTTTTTGATAATTGAAGCAGACGGAACGTTCACAACACGGACTCGTGCGAAGGTTATTAATTTCGATGGGATGCACATTAACGCCAGCGTAAGCCACATTCTCTGAGTGCTAAATGCCTGTTACGAAAGCCTTTCTCCCATCAAACTTTTGAAAAGAGTTTTTCGGTATTCATTCTCATACCATCAATCCCATATCAGACATGTCAGCAGGGGTGGGATCGCGGTTCCTACTTTCGTGTTACGTTATCCGAAACGCTCTAGAAGGGCAATGCTCACAGTTACTATCCTAATAACGCACTCCATTAAGTAATAATAATAATTTAAGGTGGCTGGAGCGTTTAAAGTAGGTTATTGAGTGCACATTTTATTAACTTTACAACTTATTGTAGATCTGTTAAAACATTTAAAATGAAATACCATGATTATTTACTTTCCCGGGTATAACATAAGTTACTCTTAATATTATTTTTTTTTCTTCAAATTTGTGTTCATGTTATTATGGTTCCTTATTCATTTTATCATTTTTCTATTGTTAGTTATTAATACATGAGTTTTTTGTGTTAATTTACATTTATAAAATGATAAAAAGTTTTTCCTTTTGTACTTGAAAAGTTTGAAATGATGAAACGTTTTTCCTTTTGTACTTGTAAAAGATTGTGCCTGCAAAGTGTTTTATTATTATCTTTGTTCTTTTGGATTTTTTGTCCTGAACAATAAATATTTTTCTTACTTTTTTTTTCTTACTTATTCGAAAAAATATTCTAGGATCACGTTTCATTCAAGTAAATCTTTTTAAGCATCACCATTCATAATCAAATGGAAGTGATTAAACAGTTATACTTTTCATATTCACCTTTGTTAAATTGAGTTCTCAGCTCGTGACTCCAAATTTAGGTGAAAAATATCATTATGCATATTAATTTCAAATCTTGGACTCGCTGTGACACCTTGATATTTGTTATCTACCATTTGAACAATATTAAATATATAACTTCGTTGTTAGAATATAATCTGTACATGTGCTATCGAAATGTTACGAACCATATTTCATGTGCCACAGGGTTGCGTTTTAAAAGAAAATTGAATTGCTGATAAAAACAATTAATTTAATGCCATTTTTATCATTTTTATACATAGATATCACTAAAAAGAACAAGTATGCTAATGTTTATATAGAAAAAATAGCTCCGAATACCTTGAAGCACTGACAAAATTTATAGAACTACGATCACATTTTAGCTCTCATTAGCGTAATTGAAAACTAGCGATAACATGAGCACACGCTTTACGGAGAAACTTAGTCTAAGTAGAAAGAGAGCAGTGAACTTAGATGGTACAATGCGGAAGTGAGAACATCGTTAACACGACAGAGAGTACCTATGATACGCAAAGATTAAAACATCCCGTACAGATTTGCCCTGCACTTGTGATCGCAATTTAATAATTGAAAAATATAAATTGTCTAAAGCTATTACGAAGGAAGCGTTTCGGAATGCATTCATGGATTTAAAAGATAAACACAAGTAGAACAGTTACAGGATAACCCAAAAGCCTTTTAGTCATTCTTAAGGCTTTTGGGATATCCTGTAACCCAAAGGTTCTAAGTAAAGGGATAAAGGCAATAGATCAACAGTTAATCCACTACGAAACGAAAAGGGCGAAGTATTAAAAGCAGATCGGAAAAAGTTAATTTATTAAACTCCTTTCAAAGTGTGTTCACTATGTCATCAAAAAATACAACCGTCACGGTAAATAATCTTTGTCGGCAAACGATGTCGCTTTATTGATATTTGTGCTCACGGAACAGAAAATTAGTTAAAAACGCAAAAAAAAGTCCAAATGAATCTTCAGGTCTTGAAGAAATCCTGCCCGCGTGTATAAAGAATTAGTTTCAGAAATAGCTCCATACTTGCGGAAAATATTTAGTAAATCCACCCAAGACCTGAAGAATTGCAAATTTCACGCCTGTATTTAAAAGCGGTGATAAGGAATAGCCATCGTATTACCGACCAATAGCCCTCGCATCTACCTTGTGAAAAGTCCTTGAACATATAATTGGGTATTTTCCACGTATTTCAAACTATCGATATTCTGATTCTGTTACTTGAACTTATTGCATTGGCTAAAAGTTTTCTAATCAAATTGTATGAATTTCTGTTTTAAAAGCTAAAGAAAGTTGAAGGTTACGAACCCTCCCGAGAACACTCCGAAAACAACCGAATGACCTGTGACGTCATTTTCGCTGTTTACATTTAGACCCAGGCGTTTTCTTATGCTTACAGTGGAAACTGGTGCGGTGAAATTAGTTTTGGACGTTTTTCTGTGTTTGAGGTGACTTTAAATGGCATAAGTAGATGGTGTTTTGTGCCACAATGTACAAATACATCGGTGAAAACACCGAACAAGAAATGCATTCACGCAATCACGACATTGAATGTTTGAAATGTCTTCCTTGGATTCCTCAATATCAACCTGCACAATGTATGCTTTACTTCGCACTTTTTGTTCTGGACATATTCTTGCAATGACTGTTCACAGTGGTCTATCTATCTTCACTTAGACGTATCCTATAGCATTACCACCATAACTCCCAAGAGAATCTTTATAATAATGCAACACTTAAATTAAACTTTGAATAGACATTTAGGAGATGAGAATCTATTTTTAGACATTTCTATAGCAGAGAAGCCACTTATAGAAACCTCTAAAAACAATCACAAATTAACGTCTTAGGTGTGTTAAGTATTTGCAGCGTAAATATTTGGCAAGTACTGTGTTATGTTGATATGTTACTAAGGTAATGTTTGTTTACTGTTGCATGGACTGGTATGGACTTTGAGAAATAAAGAAGTATTATAATGATTATGAGTGTATTGCAAAAACAATTAATAAAGCTCATACACCAAATACATAATTATATGCATTAAAATGATAAACAACAGTAATGACGATTATACAAGCAAACTTTATGCTTACAGTTTTTGGACTTAAGCTCCACGAATTTCGGAAGCAGTAAATCGCTCGTCCTTCTTCATAAAAACGCCGACCATAAACATATATACTTAGGGTAAATTATCTGATGTGGTTTTAATAAAACCATTGCACGCCATAGCCTTTGTTTTCAATGAAAACTCTTTAAATATACGGTATCTTCTACAGTCCTTCACTTTCTCCCTCACAGCTGTCTATCGCTCAGCGAAAATGAGGTAATCAGATTTCGTTTCGCAGCCGCGTAAAAAAATTTGAAATTTCGACTATTTTAATCTTAAATATCTCATTTAAAGTTGAATAAATTTTAAAACTATTTTCACTCCGCAAACTTTTTCGAATTAAAGTAACATATAAAGATCCGTTTACTTAAATTTAAAATTTTGGAAAATACCCAATTGTAAGTTCAGTTGTGAGACAACTCGATATGCAGCACATTCTAATGAAAACGCAACACGGATTCAGAAAGGAAAGATCTTGCGAAACTCAAAAACTCACGACATTTAAGTCTCGAGTGAAGACCAGTTGACTGGTTTCAGTTGACGCTATTTTTCCTGACTTTAAAAAAAAAAACATTTGATAAATTTTCTCACAGAAATTTCCGGTAAGTATATCTCTTGTATCTCTGTCCATTTATGTAGTTGCCAAATACATTAATACAAATAGTTTTTCTAGCAAATTTGACATGCCTATATGCAATGCATGTTTGTGAAATGTCACCTACTGACATGCATTAGCACGTTTTGTCTAATTCAACTGTAATAGGGTATAGTGTAATGAATGTTGGTGATAATTCACCCCCAACAGTACACCCTTGGGTTGGCTTGCAGGGTATTCATAGCTATTCGCTCCCCAGGTATCAAAACTGATGATTTCTATTTAGTAGCGGCTACTAATTTTCCGTTGGCGACCTATGCGAAATTTAAAAATAATTGAACTGTACGCCACGATTGTGTGTGACTTCTCGCATTAAGGTTGGAATAAAAATCTCATCTGCGATCCATGTTAAAACGTGACTTACAAAAGGGATATCTTAAAATATGATGGTCATCTAAGAGCGACCTCGAAACATCCTGTTTTTGGACTGCAAATGAAAAAAAGGAAGACGGTTCGTATCTTATATTTCGTCCGGGCGACTTCGATGCATCCTTTTTATTCTTCCTCGGAGCGGTTTCTTCGACTGTTGGACAGGAGCATCAATTTCCCATGACCTCCCGCGAGAACAATTTAAATTTGTAATGGGTTTTTCGATTCCGTATCTCTTAGGACAGATCTTTCTCCCTCTGTCTCTCCCTCTATGTTTCTTCAGGTTGTTGCTGCAAAAGGATGAAATTGGTTTCCACGGCCGATGCGCCTTTTTCATCCATCCGGTGATTTCCCTAATCTTTCACTTTCGACCACCAGTGAGAAACGCAATAATCAGAAACAATTAAGATTCAAAATGACGATACGTACCCGTTGTGGAATAAGAAAGGCATTTTTTCCATTTCGATACGCTTCTCATCGGGTTGGGTGGTACGATTCTTGACAACGTTTTTCGTGAATCTGCAAGATATAGTAATTCATCAACTTCATTTGGAATCATCTACCTATTTAGAAGTCATGATGAACATGATATCATCTAGGTGGCCAGAAACGAGACGTAAAAATGAAACTCTTTCCTGATCACATTATAGCAAGTTGATTATGAATATTTCTGGCATTTTAATTTTTTTCTTGTCTCTGATGAATATCGCCGAACTATGGGACCAAAACTTGATTTAAAATGAAATCGACTTGGTGGTCTCTTATCTTGTTGACACATTTGGTTTGTAATTTATCATGATTTTGGTAGGCCTTGAATTTTTTATTGCGATTACCTACTTATATATGTATGGAAATGACTTATCACGCTCAAGATTTATGAAAGGCTATTGGTGAGCCAAGGGTGCTTATATATTTTTTAAGCATCAAAATCATTTTTTGTAATCCTTAAAATCGCAATTACAAAAAATAGAGGAGCACAGCATACGATCTAGATTTCGTCCTGCTACTCTTTTATGCATTAAAATTATCATGCACTGACCTTCAGTGCAGACCTGGCATTTAAAATCTAATTTAATCGCAAAAAAATTAATGGCTAAATGCTTTAAGTTCATGATGTTTTTTTTATTTAATCCTTTCAATAATTTTAACTCAGAAATGTGAAAAATGCCCATCCACTTAATTTTTATTGAAACATATTTCCTTTGACGGTTCTAACTAACCCCAGTTCTTTTCGGTCTCTATCACTATTTTTTTAACATTTTACCATATGTTACGAATGGTTTCAGTTCACCAATCACACTATCAACAATTGTGTTTAGTTTTAACGAAACATGACTTCAATTGAATTGAACGTGAATATATTTCGGGCATGGCACAGTGTTTTCAAGCAGTGTAATTCGAACTATTTAAAAATTTTAATGCTCTCACTATAACGGACTTTAAGCTCTAATTTTTATAGTCTTTTACGTAGAAAAATAGTATTTTTTCCCCGAGACATCGAATGAAAAAGGGCAATAAATGCAACGCATAAAGTGCTATTTATCGTAATTTTCGTTATTCAGTAAGTTCTTTTAGTTTACCACGATGGACAACTGACAACTAAGAGCCACTCCCATGGACCACGTGTATTCAATAACTCAATGCAAGCCTTTTTAATTCAAGGAATCCAACAATAAGCATGCGGATTCGAAAAAGAAAAATGTGCAAATATCATCGAGGAAGATTGGGGATTACGCTCAGCGTTTCCGAGATGGAACATGGGCGGAGATTAAATTTTCGGTCCGCAGTTTCACCTGGTGATGAGAAGGGTGTGGGGGATGTACATATTAGGCAGGAGTATATAGGAGGGGCAGTGCAAAAGGAGTGAAGGAGAGGAAGCAAAGTGATGACTGCGAGAATTTTGGCGTGGCTGTTGGGAGGGTGAGTGAATGTTAGGAGGGGAGGACGTAGGGGACGTTTTTCGAAGAGATCACTGGTTGGTTATTTGGGGAGGTGGACAACATTGTGAACATTCATAAAAAATATTTATCATACTAGCTGATAACTTGTCAAAAATTACCTATAAATAACCCATTCAATTTAAGCTAAAAAAATTAATCCGTAAAATTCCAAATCTTGCTACTATTATTATTAAATAGATTGTATTTATACATGTTTTCTGTCGGTCATGCTACTTTCTATAATCTAATATCTGGAGGTCGTTACTAATTTTCGCAAAATATAAATAATAATAATATCTGTGATAAAACGTAACATTGCTGATAAAAGCTACGTGATTGCTGTACAAATTTTACCAGGGGCTAATGAGTTTGAGTGTATTTCGCTAACTACTCACACATGAGGATTTAAATAACAGAAAAGGAATGTGTACTAAATGTGCCAATACGTTTATACAGAATATGCTGAGCTATTTTTACGGAAAGAGGTGGGGAATCCTGTAGCCTATACTTAAAAAAAGTGTTTTGATATTTTAAGGAGTTTCTACTAAACTGTCTAGGGAATCGCGTGAAAATATATATATATCAATGAAAATGTATAGAACTTTCCTAGAAGGGTGACTATAGCAAATACAGAGGGAGCGACACTTGGGCACTCTTGCACAAGGATGGTCAAGTGATGAGGGGAAGAAGGTAATGGACCCAGAATGGTGACTGAGAGAATTTCGGCAAGGTTCAAGAGAATAGGGGGGCGAAGAAGAATAAAAAGGGAAGATATTTTTCGGAGAGATCGTGAGGTAAGGAAAGGGTTAAGAGGGGTGGGGTCTCGGGACTCTGGGGTTTGACAGGGGGAGGAAGAACGATGCGGGGAGGGCTAGGCAGGAGGGGAAGGGGGAATTTTCAAAAGAGGATGTAAGAGGTGAAGTTCACACAGCGGGCGATCGGATGTTAAAAGAAAAGAGGAAGACAATGTGTGGCAATCAAAAGGCGAGGAGGTTGGAAAACAAAAAAATAACGGATTTGATTGATGGATTTTTCGAGTCTCTTTTGTTTTGCCTCCATTTTTTTTACCCCGTCTCACTTCTCCTCTCCCCCCCCCCCTCTCCCACTGACATTAATGAAGGTAGATCCTTTTGATGAAGTTTTATTTTTAAGGAAAAAAAGGATAAGTTTTCCATAATGGGCTCGTGTGTGAGGAAAGGCATTAGACGACCGTGGAATCATTTGACGCATTTTTTCACCCCCCACCCTCCATCTAACTTACCTTTCGATCAAATGGCGTTGAAAGGTAATGGACACGGACCTATTTATTCCGTTATAATTTCGCAAAAATATTTTCCCTACCGTTTGTTTGTTGTCGCTCGCCAGTGGATAGATTGGTGCCGGGTTTGTTATTAGTTTCGTTGTTCAGCTGAACTTTGGAAGACAAATGGTCTCCCAACTAACCTGAGCATATGGGACTCGTGATTAGTAATTAAGTGCATAATGAAACTCTTTATAACAACCCCCGAAGACGATTGGTGAGAGGAAATGTTTTCCTTGTTATTAATGATGGTCTGTGGATTATCGGCAGCGTCTGTAGTCTCATCTTTTGAGCCTTTTTCTATTAGCTGTAGCATTTCAACAAATTGGAATTCAGGGATGCGAACTCACTTTTAGTGATTATGTTCTTCCCAATTATGGGATATGCTGTGTATGAATTAGATACGCAAGACCTGCGGTACCGTCAGAATAATGGTGTTAATCGTTGATGCTGTTGAGTATCTGCGTTCTTATAATGATATATAAATGTAATAATCACGTGCTCATGTTGGCGTTCGTCGGAGAAAACGTGAGCTCAGAAATTCTCTCAAGAGGCGTCCAATGTTGTGGTGCAAAAAACGCTCAACTTACTGTATTCAATACTGAATCTAAACATACAGCTACCTTAAGCAGATAAATATGCACAAACAATATGCTTTTCGTGGAACTTCAGTGCGGTAGTTGATGAGTTTTGGTGATTAACTTTTAAGTCTTCTCTCTATTCGGAACCATTTTCCGCCCATTGTAAAGCACATGTGAATTAAAACGCTGTGAGGACATCTCGGTTGCAACCATGTCATGGTTTTACGAATTCTTTGATATTATAATGAATTTAAAAGTGTGAAGCAAAACTTTATTACATATATATCTTTTTGATGCATATAAGGAATTGCGGAAAGGCTGCTCTCATATTGATAGAATACTTCAGATTACCTACATAATGGTAGTCACTAATTACAATAATAATTTACTTACTTATGGGTAATTATACTCTTTGAAAGATATTATAAAGATGAATTTTATCTCTAAAACGAGTACGAAAGAGTCAAGCATGTGGACGAAGAGGAAGTTAACTATGCACAAGTTGCCTCATAGACATTACGTTAATTACGTTTTTTTATGATAGTGAAAAACGTGGTCATGTACTACTTATTTCCTTGAAGGTTTTCACGCCAATCAGAACAAATGCATGGCGGAATAGAAATACGTAATTACCTACCTTTAACTGTCGTATAAGGAGGCTTTCTGTGGAAAGTATTCTGTCGGTATGACATCAAACTTATTCGCTGTCGAGCTGTAAGTGGTCACCTACCATTAGCTCGCCACTCCCACAAAAATGTCGTTTGAAGAACTTCATTACGGGCGAATAAATTTTCATATACTAATTCGCTGGGGCGTAGTAAGCTCAACGCCGGGTGACGAAGCAGTCATCTCATCAAAAGAAATGCTTCGTGCGCAGGTGCAGAAACGTCTATTATACGAGCAGTTGGGACTTTTAAAAAAGCCAACGTGGGAGAACCTCATCATAATTGACAAACTATTTTTAAAACCTTAGATATTCGTAGTGGTAAGAGAAAATAACTAGGTAGTAATTTTCCACGCATTTTTAAGCGCACCGACCATGGTTTCACACATTAAATCATTGTTAAGGTACACAAAAGTTCAATTCTATTATATGTATACCCAGAGCCAGATGAGGAAAGTAGTAGGGTTGGGGAGGTGAAGGGTAAGGTTTTTTGTCATTACGGTGTAGAAAAAGCCATTAATTTTGATTAGCTGGATATACATTTTTGTCGCTTGATATGATGTAGACGTACATTCGTGATGATAGACGCTAACTTTTCAGTCAGCAAACTTATTTTTAATTGCTACTGAGTGTATGCTCTAAAGCGAGATGCTTATGGAAATATATTTTCATGATATATTTGGTTGTGCTATTCATACTCGTGAAAAGTTTGGATGAACTATTAGAAATATTACATTATATAAATATCATCGGTGTATTAATTCCCCACATGGCTAGGTGGAGTTAAAAAAGTCTTCTCCATATTAGTTGTACTTCCGAAAATGTATCTGTGTGTGAAAATGTGATTGGATAATATCGCCTGCCAAATATCCAAAGCATCATTTTGCGAACCATATTCATGCAGTCATCACACTGGATATAAAATTCATTCACCTATCATATCTGTACTTGTAGCTATTCAAGCTATTTCGTGGTACACAATTAAAATTTTTCCTCGCCATAACAGCACCTTCACATTTTCTATAACTTGCGAGTTTGATGTTGAACCCTGTTTTCATATTTGGATTCATATTTTCTAATCGTGTATTTTATTAAAATTAAAATTCATAAAATTCTGTCTCTTGCAAATATCTACTGAAAGTATTTTGTACCCAACAAAGAATAAGTGTTCCTCCTTGGAATGACGGGTCTGGGAGTACGTCGCATAACCCCAGAGTATCAAATTCAATCTACACAACATATTGTTTCTCAGTGACTAAATCACATTTCATGTATCACTTTTATTGCATCAATGTTGCTTGTCACGATATCGATCGTTGTTGTCACTTCTCAAAGCAAGGAACCAATTGCATCTGGCATATACTTATCAATCCTTTTTTGTGTAGCCGCAGTTAAGGTGAGGTAAAAATTTAATTATGTATCGCAAATTTGCTCGAATGGCGATGAGCATGGATGAGTGGACAAATTGTATTTGCTGTGTAATCTCTGCATGAATATGGCACGCATTTTGATGCTTTGGGTATTCTACAGGAGATTTTGTCCCAACACATCGAGATGTCGATGCAAAGTCACATGTGGAAGAACAACTAATATCGATTCCACCTTAAATAATGGCACCATATTCTAATCGTAGCCACAGAGATCCTCAACTACCTAAATACACTTAAATACAGGCAGAGGATTGCTTCAGCTTAGTTAACTAAAATATGACTAAACACATTTGCTTCACTATTGCTCTTGACGGCTCATTTTTAGGTGTTTACTATGTAAGCTCTTCATTTACGCCACCATTTAAGTAATGATTTCTCATTCTCTCTTATCTCTTAGAACCTTTCTTCATTTTCCTACTGGTACCAGACTCAAAAGCCTCCCATTATCATATCATACATCGGATTTTATCTTTCTTAAAGTCCTCGTTTCGGACACAAGCAGTTCAATCCTCTGTATCTACCGGCCTAAGTGCCATTAAAAACATAATCCAGCTCTCTTAACCTCTCTTAATACGTCATTAAATCATATACTAAACTCTGTCGCCGTGGATTCTCAAAGTTTTTATGGATAAATGCATGAGCGATGCATGTAGGGATAACGTAGGTGTAATTGTTGGATATGTAGACAAATTTACTAGCTCTGTTCTCAGATAATGCTGTGTTGCTCTTTGAGTGTCCACAGGAGTTACAGGGTCTCCTGGATAATTTCTGTGAGGGAACAAGGAGGATTGATTTTGTGGTTAATAAGTCAAACACCGAAGTAGTTGTTTCAGATAGGGAGAATGTTAAGAATAAATGTTATTAGGTTAGGGTTGGTTAAAAAGGATTTATGGTAAGATTGCATCTCTACTATGTAAAAGGCTACGTGTACGTACGTATAATTTAGTTCCTAGGCGTAGTGATTCAGATGTGCGACAATAGATGGCAAGCGAGCTCCCAAATGCGTTCTCCACTGTAACCTGAACAATACTTTACAGCTTACACATGGCGAAGGCGTGTACATTTTTCAAAATATACGTATTATTAAAAAAAATTCTAACAAACTGTCAAGGAGATTTTTAGGGAATTGTTTTTGATAACTGAACTGTTGCATAAAAATATACCTTTGGCATTTTGATATTATATATTGTTTACCTTATTTAATTATATTGTATTCAGTAAAAATAAAAAAAACATTAATTTACATTTAATAACTTTCTTTATTCATTACTTTTACTATTTCGTCGATATTTTCACCTAATTCAGCAGGATTTTCAAATAGCAATGATATAATTAGACAAATGGGAAATTTTGTACATCTTAGCCGAATGTTTCCTAAAGATGGAAGGATAGGTGAAGAGATTATACGGCATTCAAGTGTCTATAGGAGAGTCGTCGGTAGTATGAAAGGGAAAATCGCAGTGTATAAATAATATTTTCATTCCGACGTTATTATATGACAGTGAAACCTGGGCCTGTCAGGATAAGCATAAGAGTAGGCTAAATACAATTGGAATGGGTTACCTGAGAGGCGTTTGCGACAAAAGTAGGATGGAGAGGGTTAGGAATGAGTGGGCCATGGAAGAATGTGGGATGGATGCTCTAGTAATGGACATGTTTGAGAATTGTGTGGTTCGTTGGTTTGGCCATGTTGAGAGAATGAGAGAGAGTCGAATAGCGAAACGTATATACACGATAGTAGAATGAATGGTGTGAGAGGAAGTATTAGACCGCGAATGTCATGGGTGAATGTGGTGGAAGAGACTAAAGAGGAGGAGTATAAGGTGTCTTAAGAATAGGAGAGCGTCTATGAAGCGTAATGCATTAGTGTGAGAGATCTGAAAGATATATGCAATGATAGAGCATTGTGGAGGAAATTATTTAAAAGAGAGCCAGTTTTCTAATCCTAACAACAATAACTAAGTTCTTTGACTTTGTCTACCCTGAACGAAAATGACGTGATGGGTGTGTAATTGACTTTGTACGAAAGCTCGTAACTTCCCTCAATGGTCTGTTACGTTCATTGTATCGCTCGCATGCATGTGGTGGTGAATTTGATTTCATTCATACCGCCTGTTTGGAGAATAAAATTTAATCTCTCTTTTTTCCCGATCATATTACATTAATTTGCTTTATTTTTCTTTTGATAAGTCATCATCTCCATCCTCACACGCCGTGCCGGTTCCGTAATTCGACCGACAATTACTGCAATCCCTCGGTAGAAAAGGTGACACAAGGTCGATGATTCGCGAATTTCGCGTTCTCAATCAACTTCTTCGTGACTTCGTTCATACTCCAGCCACGCCCCAATAGCCTATTCTTTTTTTTTCTCTCGTTGCATATTTTAATCTTAGTGTCAACTGTTGCTCTCTCCACTGTGATCTGCTTTGCATGAGATGCATAGTTTCAATTTCGTGCGTGCATTTGATAAACAGAATTGGCAACATAATATGTAAGCATTTGAACCTGGGAAGCATTAAGCTGGAGATATATAGCTCTTGAGAGATATAACGGGTAAAACGGACAGAGAAAGAAAAGCGTACATCATAAATGAAATTGAAGTGATCTGCTTAATAAATTTTGTAGATGGTAATTGACTGAGATGGCTGGGGCACTACGTAAAAAGAATGGAAAATGTTAGAAACTCCAGAATTTCGATAGAAGAGAGCGAATGTGGGAAGCACCCATAGATGACGTGAAAAGGGACTTAAAGAAGAGTGGAATTTCCATGGATGAAATTTGTAGGGAGGAAAAATGAAGTAATAGTAAAAAATGGAGGTTGGTTAATGCCTAGACCCACATATTATGGAAAAGGAGCGGCTTTGGATGGATATTCAAGCATTCGCTAAAAATTTCCAACATTTAGCAACATGGATTTCTGCCCCGCCGCTCGGCTGCTACTAACTTGGTGGCTCATTTCAATGCACTTCCTTAGTCAATTGAGACGGGTTGTCAAACTGACACCATTTATATTTATTTTTCCAAAGCCTTCGACAGGGTGAATCATACCCATGTATTGTATAAACTTAAAATCCTTGGCGTCTGTGGTAAATTTCTTAAGTTATTTGAGTCATACCTATGCAACAGATCGCAAAGAGTTGCAGTTGAAAGTTCCATTTCGCCTCCCGCTAACGTCACATCTGGTGTGCCGCAAGCGTCTATTCTAAGCCCACTTCTTTTTAATGTTTTTATTAATGACTTACCTGACTGCATTAAATCTGTTTGCCTCTTGTATGAAGACAATTGCAAGATTTCTACCAGGGTTAGATCGCTGAACGACTGTGCCATTTTACAAAGCGACTTGCACAATTTTTTCAATTTGTGTAAAGAATGGAACCTTTATCCCAAACTTTCCAAATGCAAAGTTATCTCTTTTTCACTTAAGAAAAGCATTTTCCACTTCGACTATAAAATCGATAGTGCTACTCTAGAACGAGTGAATTCTTTCAAGGACTTGGGTGTCAAAGTTCACAACAAACTGAACTTAAATGCGCACATTCGATCGGTTTACTCTAAAGCTTATCGCCTCTTGGGGTTCCTAAAGCGGAATTTTGTTTGTAATTTCTCTATTGATACTTGCATTCGTACATACTGCTCCATAGTTCGACCTGTTCTGGAGTACGCCAGTGTTATTTGGAACCCACATCACAAGACATACTCAGTGGCAATAGAAAAATACATATGCGCTTTGTGAAATGGTAATGTCTCAAATAAAATGGTCCTGTTTATAATTAAAATGAATACCCCAATTTGTGCAAGCTTTTCCACCTTACTACTCTAGAAGTCAGAAGGAAGACCGCCGATGTTATTTTTCTAAGCAACATTTTGAACGGGGCAATTAACTCGATCCAATCTCCTTGGTTTCGTAGATATAAACGTTCCTATGTGAAGAACTAGGCATACTCCACTCTTTCGAAGTCATTTTGGGAGAGTGGATGTACCTAACGCGGTTCGAACCGCTAACCCGCATGATGCGGACGGCGAACGACTTCCTTGCCCAGAACCCCAATTCTGACACATTTTCCGACCCACTGACGAGTCTAAGGAGCAAAATGCTTGCCTCATTTAGTAATTTTTAATGTATTTATTTTATTTATTTATTATCATTATTATCTATATTTTAATTTATGACTTCTTTTTATTGTAATATATTTTTTTATTACAACGCTTGTAATTGGGGGATACCTGTAAGCGTTAAATAAATTAATATTATTTCCTGGGAAATAATCGTCACGACGATGTTAACGAAAGATGAGCGGTCAAAAAATTTAATGGAAGAGGTTTAGAATTATAATCACTTAAAATGATTTTGAATAAAATTGAGCGAAAAAGGCCATCAATAATCATGTTGTTCTTCAGATATATCTTGTTTGTAACAGAACCCTTTCACCGGATTCTGCTAAGAAAAAGATGATTTTTAAAACGTGAGTCATCAGGTAACTTATTGCAAATTTGAAGTTTTATCCGAATGATTCTCAGGCAGAAGCGTTCATATATTAGGTATCCTGAAAACGGCCATTAGATCAAGGCGCAGGTCGATACCTCTAAGCAGGAAAAATGAAGGCCTTAGGTGAAGAAATTATGTATTTTGGCGTATTAGCAAGTCATCCAGATTTCATTTGGGGGTTATTGCTACGAGGTGACAAACCATTGATATTCTCTTTGGAAGGTTTCACTCTTAAATACCGTCACTATTGTTCCTGCAGAAAGAGTTTGAGTCAATGGTGATATCAAAACCGTAAGTGTACTTACATAATTGATATAATTAAGATAAGTTTGAGCTGACCATTAAATCGCCGTCTTTGTGGAAGTTCCTAACAAATATTTCTATATACTTCTTGGACTTTTTCATTTTTTTATTAAATAAACGTGGTGAATAAAAATGCAAGGGGAGGCGGAAATGAAAATTTCCTTCCGCAGTCGGGTGGCAATCAGAGGTGAAAGAGGAGAGGATGAGAAGAATTTGAATAAAATGGAGTTATGGAGAGGAGAAGATGATGAAAGGACGATGATAACGGTAGCAGTAAATATTTGTTTAACGAGAGCTTGAGGAGTCTGCGGAAATTCTTGGAGGATGAGACGGAGGGTGACGAGGGGGAGGGGAGGGGTAGACCGGAGAATGAGTGAAAACCAATGAGAGGCTGCACTCTTTCGGGTGCGGGGGTTTTGTCGGTAAAAACATTGAGGCCCTCGGGTGGTTTGTGAAACGGGTAGGAGGGAAGGGAGGAAGAGATGGGAGTTTAGTGGGACTGAGATGAAGGAATGGACCCAGAAGGAAAGTCTTTTGTGGGTGATTGGCAAAAGGACTGAGGAATAGAAATGAAGAATGACGAAACTACCTTTGCAATTTCTACTTTTTTTTTAGTAGACATCGAGAAGAGAAAATCGAAATAATACGCCTGAAGAGGAAAATTTGGACACGAGGAAGAAGATATGAAAAAATTGATAAAAAATAACTGCCATCGTATAATATTGAAGCAAATATGGAACTCCACCAATTCATTCGAAAACTAGCCCATGTGGTCTTTTCGTCGGCAAAAATAATTTTTTTTTATTTTTTTAAAGTGTCGCAACTAAAGTTAAAAAGTCCTTAGTTGGTGACACAGTGTTAAAGACCTCAACACCAAGTAGCTCCTTTTTGGTTGGTGCATTAGAGACTGCTCTAAATTGAAATGCTCTTTGGGCACTAAAATCCATTCTAAATACATTAAAAAAAATCATTTTCATGAATTTGGAAGGTTTTTGTACGTAATTGAAAATTATCAAGAAAACTTTTGCATTTATTCCTCATGAATTTTTGGGTTTGGAATGTACTCTTGTCCGCTTACACGACTCTGATAAGTATTTAATTATATTAAAAGATTATTATTTACTAATCCGTATGCAAAAACATTTAGTGTTCTATAATCGGATTTTATATGCGCCATAAGTTACGGTATATAAAATAGGTGAGGACAAAAAATTATTCTCCTAGTGGGATAATTTTTTTACAAGGGTGCTATTTCTAATGCCCATTTAATTCTCTTCTATACAATCGAATCTGATATTTTATTGAATACCAGAATAAGCAGGATGTAGAAGAAAACTTTTTAAATGAAATTGCAGAAAGTAACGAAATAGATATTTATAGGTATTCTAATAAATGGAGACATACTGCGTGGATTGTCAGCTGAAAGTTGCCCTCAAGACGTCTTAAATTAAATTTTGTCTCATATCCCCTGTCCTTCATTAATCAGTCTTTAAGTTTGTAACGGAAGCGAAAGAGGTATACAAGTATGGAGTCGTGTGGAAGACAGGCAGTTTCACTGCTGCTCACCGCTAGTTTAGGCAGTTTTTAACTGTGCTTACCCCGTAAAGAAGTAATATGCCGCCTATACGAATGTGCTAGCTTGTAATGTTTGGACTTAAATTTTACCTGTATTATAAATAATTTTGCTTAGCTTCCCAAATGCCACATACTTCATATAGTGGATGGCAAATCTTCGGTCTAATGTATAACATTACTTTTGTACTAAACAATCATTAGATTCTTCATTATTCTTTGACTTTCGAGGGGATACAAGATAAATCAAGCTGTGATCCCCGCCAGTTTAACCACGCAAGGGTTTCAGACTGCAGCTCGAGAGTAGTCGAGTATCACTCCTGCGGAAAAATGTAAAACCATTCCACGATGCACCTGTAGACGGGCATTACTGGAAGTTGATTTCGAGATTTATGTGGCGTGTAAAGCCTAACTGGAAACAGGAGAAGGGGAAGGGGAGAGGATAGGAGGTGACGAAGTGTGGCAGGGAGTGGTAGGCGAGTTGGGACGATAAAAAGAAAACGAAAAAAGGGGGACACTGCGGGCGCAAAGGAGAAGAATGGCGGAAGGTGCGAATGAAAGTAAAACCAAGCGAGGACTGCGTTGACAAGAGGCAAGAGAAGAGAGAGAGTGAAGGTGAAATGCATAAAAGTACGAGACAAAAGCTCCGGAGAGAGAGGGGAAACTGAATGTAGGTAGGTGGGGATGGAGAAATGTGGATGTGTTGAGAGAGATGGGAAAGGTGGAGAGGAAGAAAAGGGTTGGGGGAGAACTGGTGGCATTGGTCGTGGAGGTGGTTGTTGACGAGGGGGTGGATGGGGGGGAAAGAGGCGGTAAAGGCTGTGGTCGAGATACCGCTTATAAATCATTCCCCGCATTAATTAAGAGAGGGCGACTAAGTAAGCCTGCGGGTAATGTGCCTTTGTTGGATGCCTCGTTCAGAGAGTCCTCTCTCCCACTCCACAGTCATTCCCCTACACACACCGACTCTCCCTCCCACAATTCTCCCCCCCTCCCCTCCCCCTCTTGCTCGCTTCTCGAGTGGGTCTATTCCTTCCCCTCCCAATCCCCCCCTTGGGTTTTTAGCCGGCCCCCCTCGCTCACTCTGGGGGTGGCATTGCGGAGAATGGAACTGGCCTGTGTGTATGTGGTGGAGGAGTGGTGGGGGAGGAAACCCAGAAGAGGGCCGGTAGTTAAAAAAAAATTAAGGGTTGGAGTCGGTTCGGAGACGGAGGGGAGAGGAGTGAGGGTATGGAGTCCCACAGAAATGGAGTGAGGATTATGTAATGTCCCTCTGCTTTCAGGCCCGCCCCCTCAAAACTCATCCCCACAGCCATATCCACTCGACGCCATAGTGTATGTGTCTGTATAACTACCATCTCTGTTTTTGTCCCACCACCGCGAACACTGCTAAAGCATTTGATACCCCCTTCCCCGTCTCTCCCCTTTATCTCCTTCCCGCTATCTCTCTCTCTTGTCCCCTTCTCACACCTCCCCCTGAATCCCTGGTGAAGTCCGGAATCCACACCCTAAAACCAGAGGGGTGCGGGAAGTACAAATTTCAATATCGTATCGAAAATTAAGCTTGGCGTCACTTGACACTTGCGACGATTGGCGTTTCAACATCGCATCGAAATTTCTCGTTCGTGTCGGGAAACACGCGATTAAAGGTGTAGTGCCTGTTATACGTTACTATCTGATATGGAATGTCTAGGGTAATTTGAACTAGCCGCGGTACAAACCAGCAGAGGAAAAACAATCATCCGCATTGAACGGTACTCGATCCCGGATCCTTCGATTTCGCGCCGAGTGCTTATACACAGCGGATATAACAGCTAACGAAATTCAAATTTCAGCATCGCAACAAGATTTAGCTTTCACGTCAGATAACACTCAATTTATCGGGTATTGCCTGATGTAGCATGATATCATTTCGAATTTTAAGGGTACTGCGAACTAGCTGCGGCCCTAGTCATGCAATTTCACCGTCAAGTGAACAGAATTTCGGAAATACCACACATTAAAAGATCATCAGCTTTGACCGGGACCCGTACCTGTATTCTTCAATATCGCGCCGAGTGATTTACCATGTGAATTACAAATTTCAACATCGCATCGAGATTTATCTTTCACTTCGCAAAACACGCGCTGCATATGTATATCCTGCGGCTTTATCCAACAAAATCCAATTATTTGAATATCGCATCGGCATTTAACTCCTGCGTCCTGCGTCGCAAAAAACTCGACGCATTGAATGTCGCCTAATATAACATGATAAGATATCGAATTTTGACCGTGAATTTGCCGTACGCTGTGATACAAATTTTAGATTTAACCTTAGATTTTCAATTAAATGTAAAAATTAAGGAGGGCCTAATATTTGAAAGCAGTATTTTCCATTCCATTTGCATTTTATTCAACCCCTTCGATCCAGAATGTTTTTCGCGGAACAGAAATTTTTTTCGTGTTATATCTATGAAATTAAACATAACAGTTTCGGGCTGGACCTGGTGGAAGTTGTCAATATTCATCATTAAATTATGAAATTAGTTTTCTCAGATATATGTTTACCAAGTTTTATCAAAATCATAATCATAATCTTTATTCGTCTGTTGCACAACAGGCGTTGTAGTAGATGTCGTCAGTCTGACTATAAATAAACAAGTTACTTGATGCATAGGGTACATTAGGCATCAAGCGTTGTGTTCTGGGGATGTAAATCATAGAGGGAAATAATTTAAAATAACTGAAATTATCTTTTATAAGTATTTACATACATTGGTTTTCTTCCTAATATAGAGTATAATACATATTTTTACTCACACATTATATAGATTTTGCAGTTTACTAGCAATTATATCAATCATAGCAAGATATAATACTTTAGTTTAAAAAGCCAATTCCTGTATAAATTAAAAACTGCTTTTTTCTTACGAAATGTAAAAAAACAATTACCATCTCTATTAATACAAAGGTGCACTTCACATGTCTAGAAAAATATATGTGAACTTTGCTTGCGGTTGTTATTGCAGCGTATTGCCTCCTTCTTACCATCATGTTCAGATAAGTCGTCTACAGCATATAGTTGCACCTCTCTCATTGGCCTTCTTTCAACATAGTGATTTTTTTGGCGTATTTGAGTGCAGGTTGGTAAATAGGTATGATGGAGGAAAATCAGATTTCATCTTCAATTAATATTTATAGTAAAATATGTAGGTTTAGGATATCAAGGACAACCGCCTAAGAGGATATGTTTTTTTATATTTTACTACTCGACAGACGCAACGTGTGGCTTGTCGCATTATATAGCATATCACATAAGATCGCAACGCAACGTGTGACATAACCTGGAAAGATCAATATCGCAATGTGAAATTCCCAGCATATTGGGTATCGCGATCGATGCATCGAAATATCGCGCTGCACCACCAACATCCACTCTCCCCCACTCACTACAGAGTAGATCTTTTTCGGATTTTGAAACCGTAGGAATCAATTATAGCAGCCACTCCATCTTCACGCAGAGTCCATTGTTCCAACGTGGCGCGAAACGAGGCCATTTCCCACCCTAGTGATGTGACCGCCGTTCATCGATGCTTGAGAATCATTTGCGTACCGCGAGGGGGCAGAGCAATCAATTCCAGCCCTCTCTGTCGAGGGAGACACAGTCAATGACGCCCCGTGTAGACGACTGCATCTGTCACCATTTTCGCCGACATGATGCCGTGTTCCGGTCTCGCATAAACTCGTGGATTCATCGCCCAAACTTTATGACGTCAACGCGTTGGGGCCGTTCGAAATCGGAGAATGTTCCAATAAATTGAGTCAGAGGAATGCAATAGCTGTGTGCAATAAATATCTCCGTGTGTTCCGGGATTCACTCTCTTAAATTGAAGTGAACTGATAGCATATAAAACGCTTATAGGAGCTAATGAAAATAATGGAAAGTGATTACAATGCAACTGTTCTCAGTTTTCATTGTATTTCCTATAAAGGGCGCGATTTATTCCTCCAGCAATTCATACTTTCACACTCAAATCAGTGCCAATTTATCGTATAGAGAGCGTTTTGAGAGTTTGTATGGAAATAAAAAGAATTCCGTCTAATTCTACTCTCTCAAATTTCAAGGGTTACGCCGCCCCTCCAATTAACAAAATATGGTAATTTTGGAAAAAGTTCTAATATTCAAGTTATAAAATACTAAAAACATATGGTTATCTCTATCAACTGCTAAACAAAATTTTGAAACAGTTTTCACTGCTCCGTATTTTTCAATCGACTCCTTAAAATATAAAACAATCAAATGGGCAGAAATATATCCGGCGGAAGCCAACCGCGTTCAAATTAAGTCAAATTATCGCTCGTTATCGTCTGCCGCTGAATTTAGAAGGAAGCACAAAGTACATCTTTTATCTCAAATACCTGCGTTTTCAGAAATTTCAAAAAATATTCAATTTTCAATGATTTCCTTTTCAGTCGCTGATAATAATAAGCACGATTCATAATTCTCGTTAAGTACTTGACGAAAAATTTGAATCGTCTTCGATTTAGATTAGTTATTAGGTGGTAGGTACCTCTATGATTAAAAGAATTGCAGTTGAAGGGAAAAATATTTGTTAGAATCCCTGCGCACTGTTTACATACTTTTGCTCATTATAAATTTCATTGAATAACCCCGGACGACACCTCAGTCGTCTCTTGTTAGGAGGTCGCCATCATATATTTCCTCAAGGATTATTTATGGCCATGCCTTCAAGTCTTCCCCCCTTCTCTCCCTCTCTCATATCCCTCTATGGCAATCAAACGTTGTATTTTCTTTAAGGAAGGACGTCGGCTGAGCTACTGTTTCCCACACGGAAACGTGAAAGCGACATTTGTAAGTTTTTCCGCCGCAATATCCCGGAGACGGCTCCCCCCTCGTGCATTTTAATTTCGTTGGAACGTGAAGTAAGTATCCCGCAGTCCGTTCGGGGGTGTCCATTATGTTCGTATATCCTCATGCAAAGCGCTTCCCTTCCTCCAGCTAACCCGAACATCACGCCTCTGATAGTGTCGCTCACTTACTCACTCATGCCCGCCGCAGCCGGCCGTCCGGCGCATGCGTAGTATCACGCACATTCAACCGGCGCCACAAATCCAATCCGTTCGTACATCTCCCGTCTACGACCTTCTCCTCCACTTCCTCCTTTCCTTCCCACCCCTTACCTCCCATCCCCTCTCCCCTATTGGCCCCCACCCCCACCACGCGTCGTCACACCATCTTATTCCCTCTAATGTCCGCCGAAAAATGTCAGCCTCCCCATTTTACAAATCCTCCTCTCTGAGCAAAACCCATAAAATTTTATCCCCAAAAATCTTAATCCTTCTTATTTTGGTTAACGTTGTTTCTACTATCGTGCTTGCTTTATAGTGAATCTATCTGAATTACCCGGTGTTGCTCGGGATCACACTTCCTTCGTAACTCATCATATAAGATAAGAGGGTTATAGTCAAATTGAAATTAAAGTCAAATATAGTAGAGGATTAGTTGTCAAAACAGACTAAAGTGTTATAAATTGTTGTATTTATTTAAACAATTTTCTGAAAGCGCGATTTTGAGACAAATACGATGCGTAAAAAAACTCGATGGAAAAAATGAGAAACTTCATTCTTTCGGGTATCCGAAAAAATAAATTTCACCCTCTATCTTGAGTGAAAGTATTTTTAAAAAGCAAAAAAAAAAAACCACTGCACTTAATCCAATGCTTAGCATTCCCATTGCTTAACTAAGCAAAATGAATTTTACTTTTTACGACTTTTACGTTTAATAGAAATGCAAATTCATGTCTTTCCTTGTTGTGAATTTTCCTCCGACACTCTTTATTTTGATGATCTCCTCTCCTCATTCAGTAAACTTTGTAAATATTCCTTTCTTTTTCCTTGACCTTTTACATATATCTGTATTTTATGGCCATTATTGATTATTGATATCATTTTCTTCAACGTGAGAGGAGGCTAAGTGGAAGAGGGGACGCTTGATTCCCCATCTCGCCCCGCATAATAAAGTTTACCCATCCCTATCCTTCCTTTGTCTACCTATAGATACTCCTGTATAACTTGCCCGTACACGCCTTTTCCAGTGTTCGTTTTGAAAATTGGAAATTCAAAATAAAGCTCTTTTTAAAAGCAAAACACCAACTGTTAGTTTCCATACATGTTTGACTATTTTGAAATAATTTACTTGCAGTTTCATTATAGACTACTTAATCCATTAGGCGTTGAAAACTATTTACCTTTCGCGGCTAGTGGGCTGTTAGTTCATTAGGCCGAATCACCCGTTCCATAGATTTAAATCGAATGTTATGATATGTAAAAATATTCATGCCACTTCATTTACATTTAGTGTAGGTTAATAGAATAACCCTGGAAGAGATATATATATATTAGTTGAACATTCAAACATTATTTAAAAACATTAGTTGTATTCGTGACCGATATCTCTATATATCTCAACTTTAAATTCATTTTAATACTCTTGTCCAGGTTTCAATAAGCAGTAAGTTTTATTCTGACTCCACAATTTTTGTTGAAACTTTGGTCACAGTGGAGATAAATGTGAAAACATACGACGTGATTTGAGGTAGTGAAATGGACCTTTGTAGGACAGTAATGCGCTCATGAGTGTCATAGATTTCCTAAAATAAATGGAAGAGAATCACTGCTATATTTTCATCCTTGGTTTTATCGGTCTTAGTTATTAGCATATTAAATTAATATGAATAAAATTCTGATTAGGAATACAATTTTTATTTGGGGGATGATGCTATTCTGATTTGAAAAATATAGCTAAAAACATGGTTGCGTAGCGAAACCTCATATCTCATTAGCATGAATTCTCTGATAGGGTGATAATGATGATGAATTTATTCATTTGTTCTCTCTCATATTTGGTAATTTGTTTCCATTAATATAGCATTACCAATTGAAGAAACTGCTTATCCAAAAAAATGGTCGACCATTGATAAAAATGGGGGTAAAATTGCGCGTTAGATGCACACTGACTGTTTGCTCTAGCGGCGTTAGTTAACACTTGTTCTTTCTCAGGCCATAGGCGCCTATTTCCACAGTGAAAAAATTAAAAAGATATCAATACTCACAGCGTAAATAAATTGCAAACCTGACCACCATATTGTCGGAAATGAGGTTTATAGGTTCCTTTTTACTCAAACCTTGGGGACTGTGGCGCTAAGCGTACGCTTTGGACTGCTTCGTTGCATTGCAAGCCGGGAAGTCTTGAAAATCTTGTTCCATTAAAACCCATGAAAATCCATATAGGAGGAGGACTCCTCGGCATCGACCGTAGCTTAACTGGCTAAAGCTCTCGGCGTGATATCGAGGTATTCGGATTCGAGTCCCGGTCAAGGTGAATGATTTTTCTTCTGTGGAATTTCATCCATTATTGACTCGCCAATGTCGATTTGGGACGCTAGGGAAGCATTGAAGGGCGGCAGAAGGTACAGACTCGTCCTCCTGGTGTCTTAACACTCCCTGCCACCCTCTTTTGCGGCGTATAGTGAGGTACAGTGGCGTAGTATGTAGATGTGCTCTATGGGGTTGACAGGGGGTGGTGGCTGCGGCTCGGTTTTGGTGCTAAGTGGCAGGGATAGAGAGGAGGAGGCTGTGTGAGGGAGGGGTCTTCGTGTGTTCTCACGAGAGAGAGGGTGGGGGGGGGAGAGGGGGGGATAGAGGAGGAGGACAAGGCTCGGAGGGGGCAGAGCAGAGGGGAGGAGAAGGGGTATGGGGGAGGGTGGTGGTTGTGGGTTTCGGAGCAAGTAGGGCGTGAACCGCGGCAATGGGTGTCAAGTGGACGGGCCGCGCTGATTTACGGTCAAGGAATTGCGAGAGCCCCGTGATATTCCATCCACGCTTCTGCAGACGGACCACTAAACGCCCCACCCTCCCCGCTACCATTTGCCGCCTCTCCCCCCTTCCCCCTCCCCCGCCCCCTTAACCATTCATCCTACACCCTCCCCCATCCCACCCCCTGTGTCCAGACAACCCCCGGAACGGATGCACGAATATAACACCGCTCCTCTTTCCTCCGTTTTAGCTCCGCCGCGCCGGGCCGGAGAGACCGACCGCGCCCGACACCCGTCCACAAACCGTCCACTTTGCGCACTCAACACACACTCTCTTTCCTCTCCCCCACGTACTTGACAAAACTCCCTCCTCCCTCCCTTGTACGACAGAGTAGCGATATATAGATATACGTGGATTTCTTCCTCCACCGATTCTTGTAAGCGAACGAAAGAATATAATTAGTGAATTTTTTCATGAAGGTAATAAATGAATTAACACACAAATAAATGAGCAAACAAAACTTGAGGAGGTTCAGCGTTGACTGACCGAAACTATAAATGATCATTCGTGAGAATGCTCGTTATTTGCTTTTCCGTGTCTGTTTCCACCGACTGCCACACCTTGTGGCTGAAAATTTTTTGTATCACGATCAGTGATTCTTCTGTGAGCATATGAACAATAGTATTCATTTTTGTTTAAAGAATTTATTTTCAATGGGCATGGGACATCGCCACTGTTGCCGTAGTTACTATTGTAATAACGGAAGATAGTGAATCAGCTTTCTAGCGACAAGCGGTCTGAAATCAAATACTATACAGCATCCTGGTGCGTTTACAGCATCATGATGAGCCAAAAACGCCACCGCCTTATTAAACTTCTCCGCGATTAAAGCGGGTATTTTCGTACATATATTTCTTAGCCAATTGATGAAAGTGATATAGTTGGTTTTTCAAGCGTTGCATTTTAAAAATACATGCAAACTTTTGAAAATTACCCAATATTATTTTTTTTAGGGGATTAGAAGGTTGTCGTATTCTCCTTATATTATTTTGTTTCAATCACTTTAACGAAAGCATACGGTTTAAGAAGGCAAAGTGATAATGTTATTGTTTCATGAAAAATTGTCTCCATTCCACTCTCTTTATCAAAAACAGGGTGTCCTTCACTGCATTTCGTGCGTTGAAAAATATGTGGTAACCTGCCATATAATTAAGGTGATTTATGACGGAATAAAAGCTTTGTGTAAGTTTGCAAAGGAAAAAGTTGCGTTGAGGTATTGCGTCAATGAGTGCCTGGCCGCTAGAGTGCCCTGGGAGATATGTATTACCATTGGAGCTGTGGAAATGTCATAGCCTTGCTCCTCCCTTTCCACTGCTGCTAAAACACTCAACTCACCCGCTCAGCTGACGGAAACACACTTGTGTGTCTGTGTCTAACTCACTTTCAACTCTCTTTAACCCTGTTGAACACGAGCGACATAAATATTAGCATATTCCCTCTTCGCCTTGTTAATATAGAAAAACATTGAAACATTGTACGAAAACTCACTGTTGAGAAAATAGATCGGTCTCTTAACTATGCCATGTTTGAAAGTGTGGCAGGTGATAGAAGTTGATTCACTACTTAATAATTGTCATCCCTTGCCTTTTTTATGGTAAGAAATGCCACTTTGAAAATAGCATAGTTACGTTACTGAGATAAATTGGCAAACAAATTATGGTGGAAGGAACATAGGGCATTACTAGCAATGAATAAAGCACAATTATTCAAGGTTTTTGTTTAAAATTAAAATATTTCTTATCTTCCAAGTCTATTTTACGCATAGATTTACTGCAATGATGGAGAGTAGGTAGAGTTTATGCAACTTTTGGCGATGGTAAAAATGTTGGCATGCTTTAAAGTTCTTTTAAAGTAAAGCTTTTTGAGTTCACATGACTGCCAACTCATCTCACTCTAGCTTAAAAAAGAGTTCTTCTCTACAAAATATATATTTATACAGTTGTCTTAGGTTAAAAAATTCACAGTTGGTGTGCAAAAACTGCAGGGTTGAGTTTTTATATTATTTCTTTTTAAAATACTGATAAAGCAATTAATGTCATGCCCCAATCCAGCTGTTCCCACTGTCTTAATGGCACGAATACAAAGTTTGAATTCCTTACGGAGAATCTATACCGGTAATAATGTAAGTACTACTTCCTGATTAAAATGCAAGTTTATTGATACCTTGATTCCTTGTTCATGTAAATTTCAAGCTGTTGTATACATAGTGCATTGTGCTAAAATTGCCTTGAATTAGTAACATCCTTTATGAGAGGTGAGATTACGTCTTATGGCTCACTTAGGCTGACGATTCTTTTCTATGAAATCAGTTCCTGCACCTAAAATTTTCAAATTCAAATTTTAGCCATTTGGGAAAAGTATTTAGTACCAGAGCCATTTTCTTAATTTTGGTAAAAGTAGGTATTATTTGAAATGAGCCTGTGGAATAACAGGAAAAGACAGTAAGAACGGCAGCCTTATGCTTCAATCCATTACAATGGAAAGAGATATTGCACAAGACGATCAAAGACGAAGTGAAGTTAAAAGATACGGAGTGTGTTGTTAACTATTCTGGTATAAATATTTGCTTAACCATTATATTGGCGCTTAATACGATACGCAAACATTCAAACTGACTTTGACCGAAAGCTTATACTACTTAGAGGTTTTCATTTGTGCCATCTGAGTTAATCAACATTCCGGTGCAATCGATTAGGCCTATCCTGCTTCTACTCCATTATTATACATAAACGTAATAAACTAAATTTCTCATCTATGAACCATTACATCTTCACTATTGCTCGGTTTGATTTCATCTCAAAGCCACCATTTGCGAATTCAATCTTGGTTCCGGGAGGAGAAAAGTTGCAGCTTTCAAAGAATCCCTCCGACTACGCCGCGAAAGGACATGACAGAATACCAGAAAAACCAGTCAACCCCGCTGTTCACGCAAATTAGCAGTAAAAATATAAAATTATCCATTGAATGTAACTTGCGTTCAATTGAAAAAGTGATGCGGTGGACTTTCTTTAAATATGCTCAAACTCGGCCATTGTCGTGATAAATCACAGGACCAGGTTAACAGGGTGACGTGGAAGTTCTGGCCCTTTGATCAGAAAGAAACTCCACTTTCCGTATACCCCGAGGAAAAACGTACTCTTTGTAGTTTTTTTCACATGCTACTCGGCTGATATATTTACTGCCCAAAAACGAGCTTATTATAACCTAATGGTCTAACTGTGTGCGCGAAAATTTATTTATGGGCGAATCCTTGGCACACACCATAAACGTGTTCTGGATGATGAATCGAAACATTTTAAAATGGTAAGCTTTGTGCTGTCCTTCATTTACCGAAATCATTGCTTATTCACGCGGCCATGCATATATGTTCTGGTTGCTGGCGTGCAAGTGCTTTATAGCAATAATAGGTAACAAAAAAATACCTTGTTCTGTATTTTTGGGTCAAGGAATGATTCATAACGTTATTATTCACTATTAATGGAAATTTAAACTATTCAGGTGCGTAGTCATATTATCCTTAGTCATATTAGCCTCACTTAAGGGCTTCATGTTATTTGATTGCCTAACGGTCCCAGGTTTTTACCAGTGATAGTTTTAAAATGCATACTTATCTTAGGAATGTACATACAACTGACTTACTTATTGTTTGTCGATCGTCTTCTATACGTTGGGTGTCTAGGTTTGCAGAGTCATCCACATAGAGACTACTCAACCGAAATATTTTTAGTTGACAAGTCTGAAACTATATACCAAGTAGCGACTACTCATCTACAAAACTTTGTAGTTGAGTAGTCGCTGTGTAAAGAACTCCGGAGGTTTCGCAAAGAGCGCGCCATCGAGCACAGTCCATGGCCATCTCTCCTCATCACTGCTCCTCTACTTTCATCTTTTTCTTACATTTCCACGCATTATTATAGGCCTTCTTCTTCCTCTTCCTCCCTTTGAGTCTTACTTCCAAGGCCCTTTAAGGGTAATGGTGGTTTTCTTAGGGTAGGGTTACCATATTCTTACGTCCCCAAACCGGAACTAATCTAGTTTTGAAGAGAATATAATTGACTCATAATATGGACGATGTTTTTAAAATGGCGTATGGCTAATGGCGTACAGCTATTTTATTATTTGATAGCAATTACACGATAAAATTATTGCGAACAGATGCGGTGGCTTGTTAAAGTACTGAGAGTATAGAGATCCCAGGATGAATTCGAATCTCGTTACTAATGGGATGGCTGAACTCTTCTTGGCCCACACCGAGTAATTCCTTTGGCCCCTCCGGAACAAGTTGAAAAATAGCGTTTGGCTTCAATCACAGGGGTTCATCCCTTCCGTCAAGTGATAAATACTCATTTTCAGTTTCAGCCGCGCATACCTCCGTGTAGTGGACAGCGGGCTAAACGGAGGTACTTCGAGAATTTTCAGTTTCAATCGGTCTAATTTTGCTAACGGGGCGGGAAACCGGGACAGAGCCTTCAAACTGAGACTGTCCCAGCCAAAACGGGACGTACGGTAAGCCTACCCATGAGGCGTATGCGATCGAACCACCTCGCACTTCGATTGTGTGAACATCCGATTTTCTTATTTAAGTGTATTTATAACTTCGAGGTTCTTTCGTATGATGAAATATCTAAAACTATCTTATCTTGTTTTATTTTACAGTCGTATAAGAAACCTCATCTCCATAGATTGAAATATGCTCTAGTGCCTTTCACTCAAAGTCCATGACAACCACTGTAGGTGATTTTTGGAACATATACAGACTTGTTTACTGCCTTCATTGTCCTCTTTGTTACTTCTCTTTCGCTTAGTAATTTATAATTGAGGGCTCCCTATAATTTGCTGGCTGCTGAAATGCGAGAATCCACCTCAACATCAACTTTGCTGAAAGTACTTGAAAGTATGTACATGAAGGGTGCGTCCTGTTAAATTTGCCTATTGTTGACGGCTATGTTGCGCTGTATTCTTGGTGTGCTAATCACCATTGATGTTGTTTTTGAGGGACTGATGATCATATTTTTTAGCAAGCATTTATACAATGCTAGAGATTTTGTTCTGTTTTCAGGATACGAACAAGGTCGTGTATAATAAAATTAACCTAGCTTTAATGCTTAGCTTAGCAACATTTTCTGTGATGGCAAAGTGTTAGCACCACTAGGTTAATGGATATCTATCTTATCCTTCTTCTTCCCTTTTATTTTTAAGTTGCATTTCAAAAGATTATTATTTTGGCTATTTCACGGCATCACAAAGGGTCTATAGATTAACTTATAAAAAACATCAGCTAGTATATTTTGCAAGGGAATCATTGGTTTCGTACATTGCCTCTGACGGCAATAAACTTATTTGCTCAACCTTCTGGTAGCCGACGAGTTGATTATTAAATATTTTCTGTGCAAATATCGGGATATTTTAGGTTAAATAGTATGTTTTTTCCGTGTATTATTCTTTTTAATGACTGTAAATTATATATTTTAACCATTTTTTAATAAAAAAGGATCGTAAAACTTTTTTCAACATCATGTACCATTTATCTATAGCCCTAAATATGGATCAATAAAGGTCCGAAATGTAGGCAGAATTTTGAAAAAAAAATTCATTTGACCTAAAATCTCCTGATATTTGCACCGAATAGTATCCGAAGTCGAGAAATAAAAACCATTTGAATTAAATTTTTTCTGCATTATAGCACATATTACACATATTTGAACACCTTTATGAATTATTAGCTCTGCCTAAAATATGGTTAATTATTTTAACGAATAAATAGCAATATATTGCATTTTCTACTTGAATCTAAGTTTATTCATTATCACGGTTTATTTAACGACTATGCCTCAAATACTGTCTATAAAAATGCTCCATTTACTGCCGACCTCGGATCGTTTGCGAAGATCTACCCTAACCCTGGTCATTTGTATGTACTCTAAATTTCTGCTACCACTCCGTAGGGCTGTAGCAATAATAGTGCGGGTTGAGGGCTAATATTCGCAGTCCTTTTGCCGAAGTTAATGGTTTGAGGCGTAACTTTATGGAACTCCTTCATGATTGAAAAGAAAAAACTTTGTTTAGTTCCACATAAAATAATTTTAATACTTTTAAGTGTGCGTAAGTAATTTTTTTTTGTAAGTTTGTTTTTGTAAGTGCGTAAGTTTGTAAGTGCGTAAGTTTTAAGTAAGTGCGTAAGTTTTAAGTAAGTTTGTGCGGAGTGGTAGCAGAAATTTAGAATACGGTATTAAAATTATTTTATGTGGAACTAAACAAAGTTTTTTCTTTTCAGTCCTTTTGCCTGTTTAAGAAAGGGTTTTAAAATGGCAAAGTTAACTAGCATGGTTAAAAAAATGTGTCAATTGAAAATGTAATCCGTCCTGACAAATATATCAAAAGAATAATTTTTCAAAAAGAACTTTACAATATTAATAACATAATTCGTTCTTGAATTCAATATTTCATCTGAATGCGTGTGTGTGTGTTGGACTGACGATTCATGTCATTCTCTTTAAGGGTAGCTATGAAAAAAACAAACAAATTATTGCTGATTGGTCTACGAAACTGGATATCAACAACAGATTACTTTCCAATAACATTTGTCTATCAAGTATCTTTATAACTTAAACTTACTCTTGTATTGCTTCACATACACTCTTTGGAATCCAATGTTTCTCATTTCCTTCTCTAATGAGTATCCATCGCCACATTTAATTATGACTTCCTAAGTGCCGCTACCACTCTTTGCCAAGATTTACCGCTCCCTGTCGCACCATTCATTCTTATGCCCCATCTCTGATAATTTATTTGACACTCATTCATTCTCTATATTGCTTTTTTCAATTGCCGCTATTACTTCTTTGTTGGAATATCCCATATCTGGAATATCCCATCCAGGTTCTATGATGGCCCCATCATCTTATACTTATAGTGCTACAGTAAACGCTTCTAAGGCAACCCAAGATTACAGAAATTATGCAACATATTTTATTTGATTAGTGGGTAGATATCAATTTTAAATGCCAAAAATCGAACTTCTATCAATCATACAAGCGGCAATTTGAATTTGTTGAGGCTATGGTTCTAGTTCCGCGTTTTACAATCTATGTGAATAAATATTCTCTAACTCAGAACTTACAAATAGAAGGATTATTCAGTTCCGAAGACTCATTGACTCATTGCATTTCGACTCTACTTTTCTGGCGATAAGTTTATTCAGTAGTATGATTAGGTATAGTCGAGATATAATTGGTAGCCACAGTCATTTTTTTATGCATGAAATCAAAAGACACAAGCGTTCATAGTTGAATCCTAAAATTTAACTCAATGAAATGGGAACATAACCAGTACAAAACAGGTTAGCAGAAATAAATATTAAAATGTCTTTTACTGCAGTTGGTGTATATTGAACAAAAAAGACATGACATTTGATTGCAACATTGAAAAATTATCTATATTTTGCGTTTTTACTCATTGCTGTACGTTAAAAGCGAGAGCAACTTCTCCATGTTATAAATAATTGTAGATTATTAGATTTCACTGTGGGTACGTGTAAATATGTTTCTTTTACCGTGCTTGTTTTCCATAAAGTTAAGCCAAAAGTATTTTCCTCAGAAGTATTTTCACCAAAACTCTCGTCCTACGCTTTTACTCTTTCCACTATTTTCCCTCACAACAGTTTGAATCATGATATTCAATATCTTTAAATTCGTTTTATGTTTCAAAAAATGTGTTGGGAGTAAGTACCAAATTAGTTTCCCTCGGGAACCACTTTAGCATTCATCCACCCTCCTCCCCTTCACCATTTTCTCGTGAAGCACAATTTGGAAATTCTGGAAAAATATCCACCCAGCCCCCGAGGTGGACCTGCCCCCCTCACCAATCTTCCACACCCACGCATAAATTTCACCACTCCCACTTCAACAATCCTGCCGGGTACCTAGAGGCAACACCGCTGCTGCCGCTTATTCAAAAAACTGCCATTCGGTTCTTCCAACGCCTTACGCACAAGTATTGAGGAAACTTTACACGAGGCACTTCATTGCTCATTCTAGGGAGTTATCATCGTATTTCACTGCTATTTTCCTCACTATAATTTCGAATTAACGGCTAAAAAATCAACTTCTGCCCTCAGGGACGGTGTTTGTCAAAAAATTTAGGACAAAATCAAGGGAGTCACGCTTCTCAAGGAAATCGAGTTTTACTTGCCGCATTTGTTGTTGGTCACAGGCCGCTAACTAAACGGTTGTTTTTAAATACGTATTAAAACGTAAAAGTCGAGAAATTGTGTATTTAGTGCTAATTTGTCATTATAATTTCGTTTCCCTTAAAGTAAATGATTAGTGCATGGGCAATTATTTTTTGTTTGCCTAGATTTTCGCTGTTATTAAGTTTATTACGTAATATTTTTCGTGTATTGCATGACAGGAACGATCCGTGTTAAATAATAAAGTTGTTTGTTTCAATTAATTAATATCATGAGTGTAAGTGTGAGAGTGGGCTAAATAATACTTCTCTATCTAATATAAATATAATTTTATCGAAAAGCGGCTTAATCGAAGAGCTGCTCAAAAATCACTGGGAGTTGAATCAAAATATAATATAGGCACTTAATTTTATGGTTATTTGAAAATTACTGCACTGCTTGAAGTCAAAATGTGTTAGTTCACAATGGCGCGGCAGTTAGTTCTTTTTGATGGAGTTTTCATTAAAAATATATTCGCCAACTAATGCGCATATTTTTACCTTAAATGTTTTTATACCTAGCTTTAAATAAAATATCAGTTTGTAACACGCCATTTTGGCCGTGTTGGCATAAGTATACGATTAAGGACGCCATTGTGTATATTTTGGGAACACGTACTACCGCGAGGCAACAATATCGTCTATGTTATGAAAACAACTTTAAACAATACCATTTTCTGTTTACGTAAACAAACAAAAACAATGCCGTATATGTTATGAAAACAACTTTAAACAATACCATTTTCTGTTTACGTAAACAAGCAAAAACAACACCAGGTGTTATGACAGCTGCAAGGCAAAGAAAGGATGGAAGGGGTAAACAAACTTATAATAATGAAAGGGAAATAGCCTATCAGATACGAGAGAAGGGGAGAAAACCTGGAATGTTCTAGAACATACAGGAGGGGAGGTGAGATAGTATAAAAGGGATTGTCAAACAAGGAACGTGGCTTCTTCTTAACAAGGGAGTTACAAGAGACGTTTATCGAGTGAAAATCATACGGGAGTTTTTGCAGTGATAATTTGCCGGGAGTAAGCAGCTTTGGACAGCAATTACCAACGCCAGTGTCCTGTGTTAAGGAAGGATCCAGGAATCCGATAAACAGATACTGGGGCATAGAGTGTCGGCGGAATCACTTTGTACAATATCCGGTGAAGTAGAGCAAACATTATAAATTAATACGAATATATTTGAGAAGGGAACATATATTGATTAATTGAGTAACTAAAGTGAATTTGTTTCATAAGTGAAGAATAAAAGGGTTATTATAAATATATGTACTGTTCAAGTGTATCATTTTAGTGCATGAATTAATCCATTAACCTTTGCCGCCAAGGACTACCAAAAGGATCTCTCTCTCAAGGTAAGAAGTGATAAAGTGAAGGGTACCCTTTGTGTGTCGGGCTGATACAGGTATATAACGTCGCGTGTTTAGGACCGCGTGAAAGAATAATTATTAGAACCCCTGTGATAAGGAAATTGATAAGGGGGGGCTAGTACAAGTTTAAAGTTTTAAAAAGCTTCATTGAATGAATTATTTTTTAAACGATACAAATAAAAATGTGGAAAATAGTATTTGTCTCGACTTACACAGCCACGTTGGGACTTCCTTAATGCTGAGCTGAGAAAGTCAGTCCTTAAAAAGTTTTTTACGCCCATAGTATTATTATATATCCTTCATGCTACTTGCAACTGCTAGATTTTTAAAATAAAATTCGAAGATGGGCTCTGATATGACCATTGAAAAATCTTGCTCAAACTGCTTCAAAGTCTCCGCATTCTCCATACACCCACGCCTCAGCCTTCTTCCCCGTCTTTCGTTTCGCGGATGCCCTCGAGGTGCCCCGGACTGACCGCAAGGGGGGGGGGCATGGGGGAGGGAGGGGGAGCAGGAAGACGGCGAGGTTGAGGCGGGAGAGGGAGGGCAGGTGTGGACGAAAACTCAAAAGAGGGTAGGTAAGGTGGAATGGGTTGGGGTAGAGCCATGTATACGAAATTTGATGAATGCGAAGTAAATTTGCCCTAGGCCTTCCTTTAATCTTATGAGGCACAAAATGGGGAAATAGGCGGAAAGAAAAGAAAGACATAATGGCACCAGGCTCATTGCATTTCTAAAGGTGAGTTTACACTGGCAAGTTACTTCCGCAAGTTTCTTCTGCAAGAGATTGGTGACGCTCTGATGAAAAATTGTTCAAAAAGTTTAGCGCAGAGCCACAAAGGAAATTTCACTGTTGCTGTTTACAGTGACAAAAATGCGATTCTGCAAGGGACTTGCGGAACCATTAACGCGTGAATTTAACGTTGAAAATGGATTTCTGCAAGTAACTTGCCCGATAAACTTGCCAGTGTAAACTCACATTAGGATTTAGTGCGTGTATGCAGGCTCTATGCTATTGTCTCTGTGTTTTTCACTAATCCGAACCAGGCAGGTTTTAATTACAATTCATGTTTTTATTGTTAGTTTTATTTCAATTTTCTGCGTACTCGTCAGTGATACTGCTACAATTGGTGAAATTTTATCTCTGGCTTCCGACCGGGTTAGGTGCTTCATATCTGTCAAAATGTCGATGGAAGACTCAACCATCGTTTTCGTCTTCAGGGCAGTTGATACCAGGTGTCAAAGTATTTATATGTATACTCTGCTCTTCAGGTCGGGTCTGTTGTGATTGGTAGCGCCTATGTATTTTCCCCGCCTGTTTGAGAATGGGATTCAAAGTCTTACTAAAATGAAATATTAGCTCTAAATATTATTTGGGAAGGGATATTCCAAAGTTTTCATCATCTCGCGAACAGGCAGGATCGCTCTTCCTGTGCTACGCCGAATTTGGTCGGCAAGCGTACCTAGTTCATTAGCATCACATCTACATTTCAGATTTAACATTGTTTGGTGGTATAATATTTTTATGATCAGAGAGACTAGGGAGAAGCTGAAAAAAGACATTACGCTACAAGGATAGATGCTTGAACAAGTGTATACCTACACATTCTTCGAAAACTGAGCTGGAATTGTCTGGAAATGTAAGACTCCGGTAATAAACATGTCCAATTGAGACTAATGGTATCGCTGGGACTTAAAGCAGGTTGTATTCGTGAGTAGTCTCACTCCCTAATCCACTCGCTACCAGAATGTCGACACTTTTCTTCTTCAGAGGACACAGGCTTTACAATTCCAGCATCCACCTATCCTTCGTAGCTTATGTGACCTCATTTTTCGATCGCCTCACGTCAAGGTTTATTTGGTTAGTTAGGCAGGCAATCGAATGCTGAGGTTATTTGCACCGTTGAGGACAGATGAGTCAGTTGGAAAGGGAAGGATTATTTGGTGAATGAAAGAAGGGTGGAGAAAAATCAGGCGTCGGCATTAACCTACTCTTAAAGAGAGGCGCCAAGGGAGCTACTGTTTTACTTCTCATCTGACGGACAGTGTACTACACACGAAGTGTTCTCGACATTACACCCGAGTACGGATTGGAATTCCACTGAAAAATATCCGTATCAGCCGGGATTCGAATACGCGCCCATCGTAATGGGAGGCCTTCCCAAGTAACAGACCACTCTCTCGTGTATGAAATGAAAAACCGTGCATTAATCCCCTCAATAAATAACACAAAAGTGAGAAATTCACTGAGAAAAAAATCGTTCAAATCAGGTGAATGATTTGTTTCAACTGTGACTTTCTCACAATTGTGTTATCACTAGTCCAGCAGTATTTTCAATTCGTTCGTATCGATATGTATCGAATTCAATACGTCAATGAAAATGAAAAATCAGATGAATTGGGAACACCCTGAGGCACAATAGGCTTGTAAAGAATATAATTGGACGAAAAATAGAGAAAACTCCCCTGAGGAAGTTTAAGGGATAAATAAATGGACCAAATAAAGAGGAAAGTACATATGAATTATCTGTGAGTAGGGTATTTAGCATTAGATAAGGAAGGATGGAGGGATGCAGTCAACCAATCTTAGGATTGAACGACCAATGATAAAGTTTTGGGAAGAAAGAACGATTAGGGCTAATGGAGGTAGAGGTCTCTCGGCCTTGGGGAGGGCGGCGAGGGGGCAGGCGGAAGAGTAGGTAGTTCATCGTTCGCGATGGGCCGGATCGGCGAGGAAGAAAAAAGGGTGTCGGAGGCTATTAGGTATGCCCTGCAAAAGAAATTGAAGTGTATCGAATGATATTTCGTACAGTTTTAGGCCCCGGAAAACTGCGCGGCTCTCCCGTAGAGGTGAGACGTCCCGGAATAAATTAAAATCCACCGTAATTAATGACTTAATCGTGTGTTTTTTCTCGTATCGATTTCGAAGGTCGAAAGATGCCCATGGCTACACGATCGATCGCACCATTCTGCTTTGCCTGTTTTTTTTATCTGTAGAGTCATCCATTGTGCTTACTTCCTTTTGAGGAAGCTGGAGTTTGGGCAGTGGAATTCGCTGTATTTCTCCATAGCTTCTCCTTCATTGCCTCTGCTAAAACGTTCAAGGCATCTTTTGAAACCAAGCCTACATCATATGAGACAGTATAGATTTTGTTAATAATATACGAGAGGATAAAATACTAGGTAAAGTCAAGCACAAAATAGGGAGACTAAGAATGAAATAGTATAGGAAAGTATAATATTATCGTGTAAAAGAGACAGTATTTAAGGAGAAAATATTTATTAAATTAAAATACCATTATTCATGACCAAATTCACAAAACGCCACCCAAGTTTTATTTTCAGGGTGATTATTAATGAATTCTAGATTTGATGACCGAAGGTAGAGCTCAATTTGTACTATGTTTGTTAACCTTTTGTTTATCAAGAACAAATGGCCTGATTCAGAAGAATATATTTGCAGACAATAGCATCTTACTCCATCCTTCCACCATTTGTAGGTATATTTCTGTTGAGTACGTAGTAATCCTTTAAAAAAATTTCAAAATGTTAGAACTATAAAAATTGCCTATTTGGACAGGCGAAGTCAATAAATAAGTCACAGTATTACTATTTTGATATTTTAACTAATAAATAAAATTAAGTTTGCCGAAAGTACTCTTTAAATACCTCGATAATGAAAAAGGTATACCATATTTTTATGGCTTGCTAAAGGGTTCGTGCACTAAAACGACGAAGTCGATCCTCATTGCATTTCAGGTTCACCCGAATTTCCTTTGAATTAACTCCGGTCTTAAGTAGCAAGCTACGAGTACATCCATAGAATTCACATGCCGTGCGTTCCAATTCATATCGTATTTCATTCAAGTTTACTGAATACAACCGTAAATTTAGGAATTTGCGTTCGTTGTCGCAGTACACGTGGGTTTCGTATCATCTGATGCTAAGATTGTGCCACACTGTAACCTAATCCGAAGGCAAATACAACGTCCATGACATCGACAAGATTCAAACCTTCCACATTTAGTTACCAGGCTCCTACATTGCCCGATCAATTCGATGTTTTATTTCCTGCAGGTCTACACTCCGCACAGCCAACCGCTTGATTTCTACATAATTCTTCACTTTGACGTCCTTTATGATTTTCCTGATGTACTCCATTCTTGGTCTTCCTCTGTTATTCTTCCCATTTATTTATCCTTTTATTATGTTGTCAATAAGCTATTATATCGCCCAATGCGCCCAATAACTTTTTTCTTCTTCTTCTTAGAGTTTCTTTAAACTACTTTTCCTTCCAACTCTTCACTAGACTTCTTCGTTAGTGATTCTCTCCGTCCATTTGGTCTCCATCATTATTCGGTAACAACATATGTCCATTGCTTCTACCATTTTTTGATCTGAATTTGATGATGTCAAAATTTCACTGCCCTCTCGGAGCATGTTCGGTAAAGATATGTAAATTTACATATATTTACCGAGCTACATAGATCGGGTATTATTATAATTATATTTACCCGAAGTACGGTCAGGTCCTGGGTTCCTCTATGCACAGAAAATCCTCGTATGTCAACCTTGTCTTTCTTCCATTCTAATTTCATCTAAAAAGTATTCTCAAGAGGTTTATAGACTGTACAGGGATCTTTGCTAGGATCCACCCCGGGTCGTTGACCCCTTCAACATTTCATTCCACAGATGAAGAATTCCTCGTCTCTCAAACAGAGCGAGGATATTTATTTTTTTCCATAAAAATACTCGATGCGATCTAAGGCTTTTTCGATTCATCGCATTTCATCCCATCCCTTTTGGTCATCCAGTTTTCTATGGCCATCCATTCCCGAGAGGAACCTTCTCCTCCGGCTCATTTTTGTCCCTCCTTGAGCGACAGATGAGTGATGAGACCGATCTCAGGCCTTTGCGAAGACCGGGGGTGCCTCCTTGAAAGATCCCCGTACCCACTCCTTCCCTCCTCTCTGCCCATCCGAGAATCCCTTCTTCAGAATCGGATAAGGAGCAAAGCCGGGAGTGAAAAGACGGCCCGACGCCGCCACGCCACAGTCATTTGTCCGCCTTCCTCGCGATTGTCTCGCCCTGTTATCTCGCCGGAGGATCGTAAGACAAGAAGAAATGGTCCCTTTTCCCAAATCAAGACGGTGGGGGGTTCGTCCGCCATCTCCCAGCCACCCGTCCACCGTCTATCTCCCTCCTTCCCTTCAAACGCCTTCCCTCTGCTTTCTCTCCATCTCTTTTCTCTTTCTCTCATCTTACTTCTGCCGTCCGCTTTGATTTCTTCCTTCTGACCGCACCCCTTTGTGCCTGAACGTACGCGGAGGTGATCAAGAATGTTTCTCCCCCTTTGGACTTTCATCCTATCCTCATTTATTTTGAGCCACTGCTTTGTTTCTATGCAACTTTTTTACATTGACGCATATGCTACGTTGAATCATATATTCTGTTCACAATTTGCTATCTAACTTCACTCTGTGGATAATATAGCCCAGTGTTTTTCAACCTTCTTGAATTTGCGACCCCCCTATTTGCGTCTCAAAAATAGAACCACGATTCGACAAATTAGTAAAAAATAAACAGGCACAGCCTTTTCACTGAAATTATTGTTTTATCATTAATGTAGTGTAGGTGTAGATTGTAATATTTAAAAATAAACTTTTATCTCAAATTTTTGTATTTCTACTGTAGTGTAGGACCTATAACCCTTGCTTTTTATTTTACCTGGCTTGCGACCGCGACCCCCCCACCAAGCCTCTGCGACCCCCCTGGGGGTCGCGACCCACAGTTTGAAAAACACTGCTATCGCCTAATATTTATTTGATGAAGTATTTGAAATGCTTCAGTCTATATATTTGTTTAGATGTTTGGTCATAGCTTGAACTCTTGGGAGATAGGTTCTATTAGTTGATATATAAAATGATTGTAAACTTTGTGTGTTTAGATATAATACGGCGATCAATAATGTTTCTCAATCTTGGGATTTTGATCCTATCCTTATTTATTTTGAGCCACTACTTTGTTTCAATGCAAATTTTAACATTAATATGTTTGTAGCATATGAAACAACACGCGTAACTATATATTTTTTCAGTAATTTCTATGATGAAATGCAATTAAAAATATTTTATCGCTGCGTGGCACGCAAAGGGTCGAAGGCCCAGAGATGGAGATTCTTCAGAAAAGGATTGTCCTAATGAGCGATTTGCATTTTGTGCTCCTTTTTATTTTCCAGGTAGTACAATGGACTTGGTGATCACTTTATGGGTCGTTACAGTTCGATACGCCACACGTCAAGATTTTTAGAGAGCGCTACGGATTCCCGCAGGTTAGAAATCCGTCGGATCCTTCGCCCTTCGTTCGGCATGGGACAGGGGGGAAAAACCCATTATCTCGCGAAAAAGTAATGAATTACACCGGATACACCACAGCAAATCACTCTCCCGAAAAAATTTATTGCCGAGGACCGCGAAGGTGTTCAACATTACGTCACGGTTCCGTGTCTCCATGCTCCATTTTTCTCGGCTGTGGGCGGTGTAAGATTGGACGGAGGAAGGTGAAGGGATGGGCGAAGGATCGTGCCATCCTGGCGACGAAATCCATCCGTATTCCCGGGCGATAGATACGGATCTCTCTCGGAGTAGGTAATGCATTTCCCGATCATATTCATATCTTAGGGCATCGAGAGCAGAAATGGGTGTGTTGCTCTCGAACCTAACCCGCAAAACGGCCCCTTCACCTTGTGTTTCCTTTTCTTGTTCTCTTTTCTTGTGTTGCGGCGCAACAGATATCTTATTGGTACCCTGGAGCATTTTGTGAGGTCTGCTTCGAACGTTCCGAGTATTTTAGTTCTCTGAAGTCGATCCTTAAACGACTCCGGCTACAGACATCGAGAAAAATTTATGGCTTGCGTCTTTCGGAATGATTATGCTTTATTATTGTTATTTCCCGAGTTTTCCTATATGGGCACACGGGAGGGATGTAAACAGATGCGAACTATAGCGTGAATATTGCAGTTTAAATTTAGAATTCTCCCTATATTAAATGGAAATACTTAGCGTTTATCTCCGAGCATTATTTTAATGCTATATTCCTGATTTAATATATAATCCTGATATTGGCCGGATTTTTCCAAGACAATATGTTGTGTTTCTTTTGGTAGTGATCGCTTTCAAAATGGAATTTATGGGTTTTTAACTTCGTTTTGACATTTACCCCTCTATTGTGTTTCATATTTATTAACTGATTTCTGGAAAGCTACCTAAGAACAAGTACAGCGTATAAGACATAGTAAATCACAGTTGGCACTAACATATTAAAAAATGTAAAAAAAAAATTATTGTCAACAGCAATTCGCAGTCAAAGTTTTATAAAAATACATGCAGAATGCGGAAGAATTAAAATACCAGTAGTTAATTCCACTGGTAATATTTATTGTTATGACGCGGGTTTCGACAATGAATATTACATGTGGAATTAACTTAGGTATTTTAATTCTTCCGTAATGGATAACTTCCACAAAGTTAAGCCGACAACCGTTTCCTTTGTGGCATGCAGAATATTTTAAATAAAGAAAGAAAATAAACTAACAACATTACAATAGGGCCGTTTTACCACAGTAATATTAGACTTAATAAATCTATCAGAAATGATTCACCACAATTTATTCGAACCAATGGCAGTCTATAGATGCAATTAAATGTATTTGGCAAAGCATTCTATAATTTGATAGCAGAGACAAGATTTGACTTTTTGTAAACTTTACTGTTACGTCAGGGAAAAGGGTAAAAATAATTTTGACTTCACATTTAAAGGTAAATTCAGTGGGTGGGTTCGGTATATATTATTTAAGAGGTAGACTGACCATTAATTTTGAAAAACTAAACAAGCACAGAAAAATATTATCTTGTAATAGAAACTGTAAGCCACCCAATTTCACGAATTTTATGATCTGTGATATCATTTCCTTTGTCATATATGAATTATCAGATGTTCATTGGCCGCTGGTGCTTAATGCCTCTCGTTTAGCTTTTTAGTATTTTGTTGAGCATGAATGTGGTATCATTGTAGGTTAATAATACCACATTCATACTCACTCATGGTTTAGGGACGCATAAGTATGCAAAAAAGTGACAGTTCTCAAGACAATAATGGGCCTAAAACTTTATTTATTTCTAGGCTAAAAATTGGTTAACATAATAGACCGTATATTTAGCCTCTATAACTTTAGCACCTCAAAATGTCTGTTAAAATTGACATTTTCCGCCACTTAAAAATATGATGGTAATAATATTAACTTTTATAGAGCTTTAGCTCTAGCACGATTAAAATTGCGAAATTAACCGTGGATCAGACAAGAATGTGAGAGTTGGACGACCATTAAATGTAAATGTGTTGGTGCTGTATTCTACACAGTTGTGAGGAACCCGCTAAAAATAAAAAAATAATATTTTTAAGGCGCAATCTGGTTAAAAGGATAACCATGAAGTGAATATGATATGATAACCTATTCAAAAGAAAATGAACCCACTAAAAATAAAACATGCATATGTTCATTCCTAACTTTTCTTAACAATAGTGATTCTGGTTCTCGTCTAATGAAGCAATCAGTCAAAGATGTGGCGGCGTGTCATCATCAAATAAGGTTTGCACGCCTTATCGTTCTGTTTCTACGAAAATTGCATTGCATGAATTACTCTTTGAATAAGTTGGCGATATTCCCATTACTGATATTGAAAATATTCTTATAAATTTGGGGATGCTATGTACGATGGGCATGGAGGGGACAGTATAAGGCAAAAAAGAAATTTGAAATTAGGTTATTTTGGGAAATAGCATGCTCCTCAGAAATGCTTTAAGAATCTCTCAAATAAAAATTACACTTGGCGGGCATTGTTTCAGCCGTTCAAGAACTTTGAAATGCCTTACACAGTCCGGAATGCCGGAAAATGCTTTTCAACGCCGGGGAATGAGCCCACGTTTACGGAAATAGGAGTTAGTAGACTAAGGAAAATAATTGGCTATCGTTCAGTTTACCTTGCTAACCTAGACCTGTTCTATTACGACTCGCATGTATCAAAAGATGCAGGCCAATGGGACCGCATTAAAAGCAGGATATATAGAATTATACTATGATATTTGGTGCAAAGTTTTGGCTTAATGTGGGTTAAGAGTGTATACCTAAGTAAACATCAATAACTCACTCAAATTAAATAAATCAAAAGCCGTTGCTTTCCGTAACACATGACGGAAATGTCGAGGGACTGCCTGAAAATCAGAGTGGAAGGAATTCAATTTCTTTCATCAAAAAAGCTATTCAAACGTCTTCAAGAAATTTTGTTTGATCCCTCCTTTCCTCCAGGGGAAATGAAAATATTCCACTGGTAGGTATATATTTTTTCTTTCTACCGTTCCAGCCCCTCGCTTCCGCGATTCAGTCGTCACGTGGCCTTGTTTGAGAATGATTTGCTATTTCGGAGAGGAAAAAAATATGTTTACCGTTACCGAGAGAAATGTTAAGAAATTGAATTTCTCTCTTTTTCTCTCTCACTAAAAAAAAGGAAAAAAAAAGGTTTCATTCATGCCGTAACGGGTACTAATTTTCCGTGGGCAATCCGAAACGCGAATAACCGCACGTGTGGCAAGAAATTAAAAGGCTCCGTTGCCCACGCTCGCAGCGGCCGGAATTAATGTGCGCTGTGTTCCGTGTGCCGCGAGGTGTATTTGGTACATACATGCAAAATGGAATGCATCCGGGAGTCCAGTACTCCCGACTCTGCAGCGCCGAGAGCCGGACTGCATGCCCAGAGGTAGAAGTATCAACAAAAGGCTCCACCTTCCATGTTCGCCCGACGACCGGCATATCTGCCTCATGCCGTACACAACATTGTCCGCCGGTCCGAGAGGAGGATAGCCGTCTGGCGCACCCGGCCCATTAAATTCAGTTGTTCGTGAAAATGCAAATGGCGGAAGGAAAAAAAACTTACTCCTCCCGTGAACTCAACTTGAAACCATTCACGTACCCGATCGGATCATTTTCTTGCTTTCAAATAGAAGACACTTGAAGAAAGGAAGCGTGTGTATCACGCAACAGCTGGCGTCATGCAGCTAGTGTGTGCCTCAATTTTCATATCAATGCATAACGGACAGCTGTTTTTAGAACAGAGGTAATTTAGTCGGTAGGTGCCGAAGGAAAATGTATCAATCACGCAGGAATGAGAGCCGCTCATTATAAATGGATACGGTTGAATTTCGTATTTATATTTTCACCATCCTTAATCAATGAGTAATCTTCCATCAAAGAGTTTCTAAGATGCTGATTACGGGATTGCGAATGTTTCGTGCACTATACCTTAAAACCAAGGATTATTTGGGGAATAGAGGGTTAGAGAGAGACCTAGAATAATCATTGGCTTTCTTATAGAAAAGGGTGATGAGGTGTCCATAGTTTGACTTCCCAGCCATTTCATTTAAAGTGAGCCCAAATATGGAAAAAAAATAAAAAAGTGTTTTTGTTGTACAATTTTAAATTTCGACTTAGCCAGGTTAAATTGAGCTTAATTAATGAAATATACTGAACCATTACCAACATTTGAAAGAAAAATTGAATTTTACTCATAATGGAAAGCAGAAAGAGTAATTATGTCACACCCGGAACTTATTAAAAAATTCATAACTCAAAAAATAATGCTTTTGGATACTTTTCCATTAGTTTAAACAAGAAAAATTACTAAAAAGTGTCATTTTTGTGAGTCACACCCGGAACCACAGTTTTATTCCAATTACAACGGTGCTAGTTAATTTTTTAATTGCAATTTAAGTTGTAAATTACCTTCTTCTATGGTTAACTAAATATGGACTCCAGTATATTTTAGTTGAAGTATTTTATGTGAAAAATTAAAATTATAAGGCTCATAAGGCACACCCGGAGCCAATGGAATGGTAAATCCATAGACGGAGTATTGTACGTACCTACTTTAAAAGCTCTACATATGTCACCCAATTAGGGATCTAGCTTTCGCTGAAAAATCCCATACGTCGGCTGGATTCGAACTCGAGCTCTCGTGATGGGATGCTCGTGATTATCATCTCAAATTCAACCTCTCTAAGATATCTCTTTACATGGTTCCCCAAAGTTTTAATACTTTTGCATTATACTAATAGTGAACCCTTGAATCTGGTTGATGACGCATCAAACTGCTGCTACCCCACGTTGACAAACTTGCGGCTTCAAGGGTTTTAATGCTCTTTGATGGTTGAGTAACAGTTTCAACGGGAAATTTATGGAGTTTGAAAGTACGATCGCTGAAATTAAAATTGAGTGTTGAACGAAAGAGGTATGTGATGCTGAAACATCCGATTCCTATTCCCTCCCCTCGTGGCCCGTGTTCTATCATTCCCTAATTTGTTTGGACACCGCGGAGTAGGCACAGTATTATATCTGCGGAGTGTCTGCTTTGACCCGAGAATCGACCTTATCCCTTAGTACCGCACTGGGTGCATGCAATCGCCTTTTGTGGAATTTTATGCCCGGCAGTCATGAACATCTAGCTACTTAAAAGTAGTTTGGACGTTATATCATAAGCCAAAAGCATTAAATGAATTTGACCTCAATATAGGGTTAATTATCTCATATTTCTAATGATAAAAATATATAAGCCAGTTACCCCACTGCTTTATGAGACATTTGCCAAGAAACAGAAGCTGTTCTCCACGAGATATGGTACGGCTGTGCATTCCACAGAGACACTATTTCAAAATAAGGAAATTTTGACGCACGAATAACTTCAAAAATGTTTCAGTGTTTAGGTCATAATTCTTCACAATTATTTAAAAATCAAACAAATATATTACTCACCGAAATAGTGTAAATTGAATCGCAAAAAAAAACAGTTTTAAAGGTCTGCGTACGGCGTGAAACAATATGTAGAGTTAAAACATGAACGCCTAGGTACATTTAGGCAATAAATGTTAGATTTAATCATAAAAACAATGTTTTGGCGTCATAAATGTCTATATTGACTCAATGGTTTCTTCAACTGATTAAGTTTTAAAATAAAAATAGAATATGGTATCTTATTTGGCTAGAGAAAAATATTTCTGAAGCTACATGGAAGTCCACAAACAATTCACTGGGGAAAAGAATGGTAGCTTTACTGGATTAAGCACTCGAGTAAATCGAGTGATCCGAATAAAAGGTAAAGATGGAATCTGGATTTTTGTTGACACTTCGCAAACAAATCCCTTGCCACAAGCCCTTATGGTTGCTCGTAGTACAGTACTTAACTTAGATGTATGGCCTGTTTCATTTATGGTACCTCTATTTAAGTGAGAGGCTCCACTTTCCTAAATGCAGCCCCTGTGCTGTGTGCTAAACTTAAGATCCCAGACAGCCCCTAACTAAGGCTTTATCGATAGGTAGGTACTAGGCCAGTAAAGCTCTCGCTCAAGTTCCTGGCACTGCCTGGTGTACGATTTTGGGACGTGGGCTACGGAACTTTCAAAATACTGTGAAACGGAGATTTGGTCAGTCATTATCATAAAAAGGAGGTCAAAAATACAGAAGATATTTATATGGAGGAGGGATGTTTAGCGTTTAGGGTTAGTCAAAAAATCTTACTTATTGCTTCATAAAGTGGGATGACTCACCACTACCTGCCGTCCCGTTTCGACTCGTCTTACAATGAGTCCTCAAAGGAGGGTCCCTGGTAAAGTCATAGCGTAGAGTGATCTTAACGACTCACCTATTAGCTTTGCGTGCGTGTGTCTCGTGCTTTTTTCGCGAAATAGTTTGGTTCCCCGGCCACACCCACTCTCGTTGCCACCCTCTCTTCCCCTCCGTCCTTTCCCCTCGCAGGTCAGCTCCAGGAACTTTTGCGAGAGATATACCTAGAGGATCGGCTGAGCCTGTGGAAGGTAAACGAGAGAAGCAGGATCCATGGCAACCGTAAGATGAACGGTTTGTTGAGGGAGAAGGATGACTGGAGAGATTTACTGTGGAGCAAGGCGGGAGAAATGAGGAGTCTGGGGAAGGGAGAAGTAATGGGCCTAAACTGGGAGCCGTTGTCTGGATAAAATGAACGTGCGGTATTGACAGGGAGCACAGAGCGTGGGGCGGGGAGGAGAGGCAGAGAAACTGACGAGCGCGGAGGTGACTGCGTGGGTTTTGAGAGAATCAAGGAAACACAAAGGGCGAAACGGAAGAAGGAAAGAAGCGATAACGGGTTCGAAGAAAGTAAGACATGGCTATGTGGGGATTAAAGGGAGTAGTAAGGGGCTACCCAAGGAGGAAAGCTTGTGGGAATTGGATTGCAGATACAAAACAAAATTATAGAATTCGAGTGGCCAATTGAAGTCGAGTTCACCGTACTCTTGGGCGATGCTGGGGAAAGGTGACGCGATTTCAGATTTGTTCAGGTAAGCTCAACTTTCCGGGAAGTCTATAAATTCGCAAATAGGTGGAAGGAGTAAGTTTTGGATGAGTACTAATAATATCTATATATCTAACAGCAAACGCAAATTACTAGATATTTATTATTAAATGGACGAACACTGGAAAGCATGCCCTGGGAGGTGTAAATATCTTACCTAGGCGGTATTCGAACTCGAGACCTTCGGTTTGGCAGGCGGGGACTTTTTCACCCCGCCGCTACCGAGGCCGGCGATGAATAAGTGAATTCGAGCTAGGTTGAAAGGTATATTGTAGCGAAACTTGGTGGCACTCACGTGTGAATAATATGACGCTAAGGAGAGGAAAGCATACATGAGATGTGGAGTAAAGCTGCCGCACATTTTTCAAGAGGACCCTGTGGGAGTCCTTCGATAATTTAGCCCGCTCATCAACGCTTGGTTTACGGTCATTGTCCCCTAATCCTCAGCTGGTGAGTGCCACCAAGTTTCGCTATACCTATACCTATTGGTACCATTAGATTTTGGCATTATGAGCTCAAACTGCTATCGGCACATAGTACCCTTTAATCAAGGGTCGTTGTGCTAAGACAAACACAACGTCCATGCCCTAAGCTGAAATTGAACACGGTCAAAGCCCGGTGCATTACCAACATGAGCGGTTCATTCATCATTGGTCGTTCAATCGTAAGATTAGTTGGCTGCAGCCCTCCATTATTCCATTTCTAAAGCAAGTTCTCTTAACCTTATGTACTTTTTAGGTAGTTCTTCTTATGTGCTTTCCTATTTATTTGACTACGTATTTAGTTTGCCCCTTGGCTTTCCTCTGGGGACTTTTATCTCTATTTTTCTTTCAATTACATTCTTCACACACCAGAGTGCCTTAGTGTGGGTCCAATCCATCTCGTTCTTTTATTCTCTGTAGTGTTCCACATGGTCCTTTCCTCTTCTACTCTTCTGTATACTTTTTCATTTCTTATTTTATCCCTCCATTTGATATTCAGCATCCTCCTCCAGTACCAGATGCCGAATGATTCTAATCTTTTCTGGTCTGCTATTCCAATGGTCCATGTTTCTGAACCATAGAGTTCCACACTTCTCAAGAATGTTTTCACACACTGTTCCCTTGTTCGTTTTCCTACCTACCTATTCTGAATCATTTGACAGTTAAGGGGAAAGGCTCAAAAACTTCTCCAGGCAGCTCATTCTATTCTTTTATACCTTTATCGGTTAGCAGCCGAGTTGATCTTTCCATTCGGGATATACTACTACTAAACTAACTAACTAAATTAAAAGGGTGAAACAAGAGTGTGCGGCGTTGTCGATGCAATGAAAAAGGAGTGAAGAAGGACGAATGATGATATTTTAGAAATGGATAGAGATTTTTTTAAACCTTTGTTCCGTTCTTGCTCCACTATGGTCGCGGATAGTGCTTATAAAATAAACGAATACGCGATTCTGTCAATTTATATGGATTATCTCTTGTATATCTTCTGTATTACACTTTTTCCAATAGAATTTTGGCTGTAGGTTTTTTTCTCACTGCCGTTGGTACCTTAGCTGTAGGCACAGTATATTTAAGCATTGAGCGGAACTGTATTTTCTGAAGATAGCTGATAGGTATTCGAAAAATACTTATAACGTCTACCGAGCGATATAAAGCGATCCGGAATTCTCTCAAATATTAGTAACTGGGGTTCATGCTCATGCTCATCGTACCAAAAAGTACCCATTATATTTATTAATCATGGAGCGGTAGAGTTGAACAGGTGAAGGAAGTATGTGTGGCCTTGAGGGATGAGAACAAGGAAGAAGAAAAGTTGCGAAAGGTAAAGGAATGAGAGAAGAAATGAGTATGGCATAGCTAGTATGGTTATCTACATCTCTGATACTTTAAAAGTTGAAAACCTCTCCACCAGACACAGTCATGCTCTTGCAGTAACGTCATTTCATATAGATGGAAACGACTCTCCCCCACCTACCCGATGCATAATCAATCTTATTTTGCCTGGTGCGAGGTGATAGATAACGTGCTTCTGAAGTGGTCTCCGGTTATGGCTAGGGAATTGTAAAAAAAACCAATTGAAAGGAAATGGAAGAACATTAAGATGGGCATCCGTTCTCGGACCAACTCTTCTTTCAGCGCAGTTTACTACCTTTCTGGTCACACATGCATAAGTAAGAGTTATTTCTTTCACTGCTGATTAAAATACGTGAATTCAGAAAGGTAATCGTCTCATTTGATGACCAGCACCGTTGTTTCGTAAATTGTGCAAACAATTACAAGAAAAAGGAATTTTAGGAGTGCTAAAACTAATTGCTGCATGTACTCCTATTCACTGTACCATAATAGCATGACAAAATTGAGAATTTATGTTCAAAAATACCGAGAAAGTATCATAATTGAGATTTAGAAAAATGAGGGCAGGAAATACGTTTTGAGGGACAAAAGAATATGTGAGCTTATCAGGCAACATTGGGATTCGAGCCTGAAACGAAATCGTTTCTACAGTCAAAATATGCTATGCACGGAGAAAGGTAGCGGAGACCTGTGTACGCCCCTAAAAATAATATCCACCTCAGCTCCTCTATCCATTTTAACCTTTTTCCTTTGCATTTTATTGTCTCCTTCCTGAAATCATCTGAAAATGAGTTTGATTTTTAGCAATCTTGATGCTATAATTTGTGAGATAGTCATGTATTGCCGAAATAATCTTATCAATGATAACAAATTTTAACCTGAAATTTTGTGATTCGTGTCTGGATATTTCGCACAACAAATGCTCTGTGACCATTCTTCTAAGATTCGGTACTATGGTTCCTAATTGAAAAATGGAAAGAAAACTCCCCAGTTAAAAAGTTAAATTTGGCGTCACGATCTGATGCCTTGAGGTAGTTTGAGCGAGATAGTTCCCTAGTCATAATGGAGACTATATTCAAAGTTTATGTTTTGATTTCAGCGTCTGTAAGAAGTATGGAATAAATATTGTAATATTAATGGCGCAAATATATAGTTATATATGACCCAAATTCTCAATAATTAAATAAAAATAAAGCTACATAAGTCTCTAACTTGACTCATTTTTTCCCGCCGTACGGCTGAAAACCCTTCAAAACAGCAGGTTTTATTTTGCGCTTCTGTAAACTTTACTGTGGTGAGTGATAGATTATTTTTTATAAATAGTTGAGAAAACATGCGATCTACACACCGCCAGTTTTTTGACGAAATTTGGTGCAAGAAGTTCCGAATTTGTTTAATATTCTCCCTCTGTAGCGCAAAGCCGTAATCCATCCCATGTAAAACAGCTTATGTTTTTATGCAAATTGCTCGACAAGAATTTCGGCATGGGGTTGATATTTTATATAATTGGAAAGCTGGGAGTGAGGCCATTAAAATGGGGCCAAATTCATCAGATTCTAGGTGAAGTGATTTTTCGCTCAAACTACCTTATCATGTACCTAGTAATAAAACTTATAAATTCAAAAATACCATTTAATTTTTAGCATAATATCTTCAGGATGCGGTTTAAAATTGAATTTAACCAATAGAAATATATGAGTATCGAACTATGAGTTCAAAATAAGCCAAATTGTAAAATTAATACTATCACATCACCCTCTATATTTTACGGGCGGTTATTGCCCGTATGGAGAAATAGGTGGAGAGAGAATAATAGATGGAATAATTTCTTTCTGGTTGTGCAACGCACTTGTTTATGACACAAAATATAAATTCGTTTGACAGAATTCGTGTCAGGAGTCGCAGAAAGAAGTGAAACTCAGAAAGTCCAGTCGCCGGTTTTTGGCATTTTTGAAATTTGAAAAATCTGAAAAAATCATGGCTACAGACTAGGTACTTAAATACATCAATGACATAAAAAATATTTTCATAATAATACATGACAATAATAATATTATACAAATTTTTCAAGTTCATACTTTGTTCCTATTTATTTTAGGCTAGAATAAATAGCAAAAAATGATAAACTTGAAAAATCCCAATGTTTTCGGCAACACTGGGAATGTATATAATACGACATTCAAGAAGAAACCTGGTTGGATATGTTTCGAGGAAAAACATAAAAAAAACGCTTTTGTTGTTTATGGTCGGCTCGTTAGCTCGGTTCAAAAATCTTAAGATCATCTTATTGGGCTAGACCTTTTGTACAGTAGTATATTTGCGTTCACATACATCATAACTTTACGAATGCGTGCACGTATATGAACGCACACGCCACCCTGATTAAAATTATGCTCCTATAAATCTGTTGAAAAAGGGCCCGCTCTCCCTAAAAGTGCGCCTTCCTCCCCTTTTTTTAAACTTCGGGAGGGGATAGACAAATGGTAGTGATGGGTGGAGGAGAGAAGAGTTGAGAAGAGGAGGGGTCTCTCGATGATAAAGGAGAGAAAGAGGGGGGATTTGGCGCTCCAAAGACAAGAGGAAATCGAATATATATATATATATATATATATATATATACGTATTGGAGGGAGGGAGATGAATCGAAAAGAGGGAAGAGGGTGGGGAAGGGGAAGTATATAGAGATGGAGGTGGAGATATTGTGTTATGGGGAGCGGAGATCGGGGGAGGTAGATTGAAAGAAAGCGAGGAATGGATCGGGGAAGGGGTTGAGAGAAGAAAGGATTTTGGAGGAGTGGAGAGGAGAGTTAAGAGTTAAGGAAAGGGAGGCTATCCGAGGCAAAAATTAGTCGGGTAGCGGGGGGGGGGGGCGAAAAAATATACCCAGAACGAGAGAGCTGAGAGTAGGGAGAGGTGAGGTAAAGTAGAGAAAAAAATGAACGGAGCAGAAAGGTGGAGGATAAGGGGAGGGGTTGGCGGACGTTAAGATGAATAAGCGGGTTGGAAGGCCAAAAAATATCCCTTAAAATCTCGAGAGTGGAAGAAAGGTGGGAGGAGAGAAGGTGGTAGGAGGTGGCGGGAAAGGGAATGGGTTGAGAGACAAGAGGAATGAGAGAGAGAGAGGGGGGAGAGGAGAGGTGGTCGGTGAGGGGTAGCGAGAAGTGGAATGGAGGATGAGATGAACAGAGAATAGCCGCGTGGAACGGGTCCTGCCGCGGGGAACCCCAACATGAACGACGCCGGAAACCAGCTGTGAGTTCCGGCACGGTTTCCGGCTTAGGGGGTCGTCCGAATCGTTCCATCTCCGGTTAATCGCCTGAACGCGGCGGGAACCGGAATATCCGATAGGTCTTCGTCCCACGGTCGCGGTGGTTGAGACCGAATTCGCGAAATTTAGTCCCGCGCTAAACCGGTTCCTTCTTTCACGCCCTCCACATCCACCATCTCCTTCCCTCTCTCTCTCCCTCCCTCCCTCCCTCTTCATAAAGGACCGACGCGCATTCATGCTCTCCAATGGATTCGCGAAAATTTCGTTCCGTCTAGAAAAAAAAGAGGAGTGATGGAAAAAATGTTATTTTTTTGCCCCAAAGAATTGAGAAGTAGAGGGGGGAGGGGATGTAGAGTGGAAATAAAATAAACAAATTAAAAAAAGCCATCCGTTTTCATCCACTCTTGAAATAATAATTATTAATATAAAAGCGGGAAAATAAAGTAGAAGAGCGGTAGGGAGTCGGATCGGTGAGGTTGGCCGTAGCACCGGCTCACCACGCCGAGGTCCCGGGGTCGAGTCCCGGGCGGTGGCGCCGTGCCGAAGCCCAGATTCAAGCGGGGAATATTTGCATTGCTTTAATGAAGGGAGGTATGCAGGTTTATAGCGTGCATCGCTCTTGACCCAATAACGCTACCGTTTATCAGTAACTGGAAGCCAAAGATATAAAAACGAAATTTGTTTTGCATTTTATTCTGGCATATTGTTTTTAATTTTTTTTTGGAGTCTCAAATCTGTATTTATGCTTTGCAATGTGGCAAGAAACATCTTTAAATCTATAAATCTATATCCACACACGACCCCCTTGATCTTTCGCAAGGGCGTGTGGCAGGAGCTCCGGGACACCAGCTGATAATAAGGATAGACTTTAGGAAAAAGGAATTCGGATTGGAAAGTAATGATTTGTAAGGTGTGTTTCCGTGGAAATGTTGTCTTGATCAGCTCCTTTTGCAGACGTCAAAGGGAGGCTATCCGAGGCAAAAATTAGTGTGGTAGTGGGGGAGAGGAGGGCGAAAAAAATAAACCCAGAGATATGAGAGAATATGAGAAGGAATAATTCTTGAAGAGAAGAATCGAGAGGTTTCTTTTTGACAGATTTGTATTCCACTCTTAATTATTGTAATAATCGTTACTTGTTAGCGGTGAAAAAGGAATTCTTGATCCTATCTTGTCGACAATGGATCTACCTAATTTGTCGTAGATGTCATTCCTGCAGATGTAGTGATGGTTAAAATAATATCCGTCGTTTTAATCTGGAACTCTTAATTTTTCACCCACGAGCCTAAACCCAATCTCAAGGCGGCGTACTAGACGCGACCAAATGAAAGTGAGGCATTACAACTATTTATTTTCATTACGAATCCCAAGATATCATCTGTAATGCAAGTGGTCAGTGTGGTAGGTAAGGAGAGGAATATGATTGAGGAAATTAGGAGAAGGCAGAGTTGGTAGTAGGAAAAGATAATGCGAAACGAAGGGAAGAGTTTTGCGTAAGTTGGAAGGCGAAGAATGGGAATATGCTTTCAGGATGGGATGAAGTGAGATAGAACGTAAGCCAAGCAGAATATTAAATTGTGTATGGGGTCAAGGACCTCCAGCTGTAAGGAAAAGAGTACATGTATTTCTTCATCCGTCTAAAGTTACCATTATCACTAGATGTTCTCTTATAATAATAAAAATACAATGCCGCAAAAGTTCCGAATGTGTCTCACGCCTAGATTGATCTAATGTTATAGAAAGGCCAGGTTGAAGCAACGAAATGTAAGAGAAACACTGAGCTGCAGAATAGGCACATACTATCATTACTTCTTCAACGCACCATTAATGACTGCAGCGAAAATAGAGCGAGGCACGTATGCTTTCGGTTAACATATTACCCCTTCTAGTCCCTCACTTCTTCCTATTCCTTTCCCCTATTTCCTCCCCTTTTTCATGACTAGTGTCCTAATATCCTCTTGACTCCACGGTGGTCCGCAATAGATGTTGAAAGATATCGGAATCAGGTTGAATGGAGGTAAATCCAGAAAACTTCCTTGAAAGGGACGGGAAAAAACGGTGGGTATCGAAGAATATTCCCATAAAAATTAGCAAGTCCGGCTCCCTCTTTCCGCATTACATAACCACAGCGTTCTGCGGAGCAAATGTTATTCATTTATTTCCCTCATTATAATTTTTTCGCTCCTCATTATACGCATACCTTAGGATCCTCTATGAATCCGTTTTGAAAATTCACCCGGACGACCCGAGAAAATTTTCCTCCCAGGAATTTCCATCGCTTTTGGGTGGTCGAACCGAAGGGAGTCGCTGGAGGAAAATTCTTTTTTTGCGGAAAATGTGGAATGTGGCGGGTTGTGAGGGACTTGGAAGGTTGGGGAGGAGGTACTGGGTGACTTAAAGGCAATCACGGGAAGTTTGGAAATAAAACAAATCTTTCAAAGTATTTTTTCGATAAAATATGAAAAATGCTTCACATGGGCATAAAACACTTTAACCAATAAAAATGGGAAACATTATCCAGCTTCATTATTGTCTTTGGGTTATATGATATGAAGATTTCATATTTCTTAACCAGCGCCATAAGAAGAGAACTGAAATTACGGTGTACGTTTTTTTCTAACAAGAAGCAGATTTTCAGGTTGGCTGACGAGGTAATCAGTCACAGAAACCGCAACACGAGAATTTATCTGCGTTTTATTTGTTTTTGAGTATTCGTCTAATTGTATGCAAAAAAATTTAAAAGTACAATTTAAATTTAAAAGGAGGGTGGGTTTAGCTTCATCGTGCGGGTGAAAAAAACGAAGGAACGGGAAGCTTAAGGTGACTGGAGTGCGAATAATGGGTGATTGAGTGCTCATTTTAATAACTTTTTAGGTAAGTCGAAAAACAAATCTTGGGCCACATGTCTTTTAAGCGCATTTATTTATCCGCTGAAAACCAACATACAGAAGGTAGTGACAATGATACAAAAATTATATTAAACATTTTTTTTTCCTTGTTAAATCATCTTAGGGGCCCATTCAAGTATTACGGAAGACGTTTTGGGGAGGGAGGGGGGCTGGGCTTTTCTTACGTTGCCATACGTAGAGGGGTGAAGGGGTCCAAGACAGTCTTACGTAAGATGTCACTTCTGAATTCGTATTTTTATCACTTTGTTAAATTATTTTCGTAGGAAAAATCTTACTATTTAGGATCACCGCAGCGACGGTACGCCTGAATGGGTGCTAAACTATATGAAAACGTACAACCAATTCGTTGCGTTCATTAGTTAGGAGATGCCGCATTTTCAAAGATCACATGTTTGGCGAGTCGTGCGTACAGCGAATCGCGAATTATCAAAAACCGTTATTAATATCCGTGATGTGTTTTTTTCGCATTTTGACATAGAATCCCCCATAGTTTACTATCTATATCCATGGTTTCAAAAATGTCTGATAACTTACGTAAGATTGGGAGGGGAGGATTCGTGAAGTCTTACGTTATCTTACATAGGGGAGGGGGGGAGAGGGTTAAAAAGTGGTAAAGTTGATACTTGAATTTCGCCTGTATGAGTAAGAGTTTCCGGTGCGGTATTCGAAATTTAGGCAATACTACACTAAAATATGTTGTTCCCGAATACTGGACTCGGCGTGACACCTTGACATTTGTTGGCAACAATTATGATAAAGCAATAAATTAACTATCTCGCGTTTCAAAGGTAATGTGTACACGTTTAAGCAAATTATTATAAAACACGTGTTATGTGCCATAAGGCTACGTGTTAAAATAGCATTGAATTGCCAAAAAAAGCATACCAGTATGATGTTTTTTTTTTATTTTTATCTATAGATATCACTAATGAGAAAACGCATGCTACGTTTCACGCAAATTTGAACGTAAACCAAAATCGCTCGGACCAACTTTTGGGGTGGGTGAGTGGGAGGTGTGCTTCTGAGCTAGTGTGCGGAGAGTTTGGTTTGAGGAAGAGAGGGAGAGAGAGTGAGGGTGGAGTGGGAGATTGGAACCAAGGAAGAGGGTAGGGGGAGAGGAGAGCCCATTTGTGTGTGCTCATGGCTGTGGAAGGTTATTCGAGGCGGCCAAGGAATTTGATCAAAGGGAAAAAAGGAGCTGAGAAGGAGAGGTTGGGGGAGGGAGAGGAGTGAGGAGGGGAGTAAAGAAGTGGAGGGTGGAGGAGGGTGGGGCGTTGTAGAAGGAGATCGAGGCACCCGGTTGGAAAGGAAAACCTCCTCCCTCCCGCCCAACCCCACAACCATTTCACACTCCCCACCTTCTCGCCCCCGCGCCACCCCTTCTACGCACTCGGACACATGCAAACACATGTGGAAAAAAAACAAGAGGGATGAGGAGGAGAAGGCGGGGAAGATAGGGGAAGGTGGCCCTCGGGGCAGCTAAGAATTGGTTGCTTATTTGGGGAGGCGACCGACAACTGAGGTCATTTGCGCCATGAAGGATAGGTGGAGGGGATGGTAATGGAAGAATTTCAAGGTATGAGGGGATAGATGGATAGATAGATAATATTTACTCATGTACATTATGTTTTACAAAAGAAAAATGAAGTGTAAATATATAAAAATTTATTTAAATACAAATACAATTTGAGTATATACAAATTAAATGTATTATTGACCAAATTATAAGCAGTATTAGCAGTTGAAGTGGCCGAAGTACCAGAGAAGGAGCCTTAACTGCGCCTCTTAGCTTTGCAGCCAGGTATATGATAGGGCGATCTCCCTATTAGGGTAGGAATTATGATTAAAGGTGCGTTTTTTGAATGAGGTGCTATTTATAATCTCGGACGGAGGCATGTTCCAGGGATTAGATGAACTGATACAAAATGAATTGGGCCATGTTTTGGTCATTATAGATTCGCGGAATTTCCAACGGTCTCACTTCACCCCTGGCAGGCCTTTGACCCACGAAAAGGGGGTACCTGCTTGCCAGGCAACTTGGCGTGCCCTAATTTAGCAATTTTATCAAGTAAATTCATGGAGATGTATTTTTGTTATAGAAGGAATAGGGAAGGAGAGAAAATCGACGTCGGCATTAGCCTGCTCTTAACGAAAGGCAACATGAGAAACCACAGTTTTAAGCCCCAGGCGACGGACGGGGTACTAGGCCTTTGGAGTACAACTCCACCCAAGTAGTTCAAATGGATATTATTTTGGAATAACTTAGCCACAGCTGGTATTCGAACTTGGATGCATGGGATGAGAGTTCAGGACTATATAGGAAAGAAAACTCATAAAGAGCAGTTTTTAAAAGACATCTGCTTCAAGAAAAAAACACCGGGAGATTACGGGGAGGGGGAAAGTAAAAAACATGGTTATCTTGTCCATTTAATAAGTATCCTCAGTGAATGAGAATCTCTGGCAATTGTGATCAAACTACCTCATTAACCATTATCTACCACCCATTTATATCACAATAGTTGTCATTAGCATGTGAAAAAAAATATAAATTGCAGAAAAAATCATTGTGGACATGTATTCATTATTTATCATTTTTACTAAGAATGGGATCATTATTTATCGTTGATACATAGAATGGGATGAAAATAATTCAATTCAAGCACAGGAGATTTTTTAAGCCCTGGTGGGATTCTTGGAGTCTCCCTGAAAATTCGAGAGAAATGGTAAACCTCAGTCTGTTCCACCACATCAGCTCAATCCCCCAATGCACTTGGTGAATCATAAAATCATGCACTCCAAAATGCTTAAGGTCATCATTAAATTTCTCTGACTTTAAAACACACAGATAGCAGATGTTAGAGTAGTTCCTACTAGGTTATTATAAAAAAAAGAAATAATTCTACAAAAAGAAAACATGTATTGGTTGGAAAGTACTTATGCAGGCGCGAAATGAGAATCGATGAATAGCAGAGCATTAAGAAAAACCGTCCAAATCTGTAGGAAGAGCTAGAATGTGATCCGCCAGATAGGTACACGCGGATCACTCACTGGGCTCAGTTTACTAGAAAAATTTAATCAGGCACTTTCTAGAGTCGAATCCGGGCCAACGTGATGGGACACCGGTACTCTTAGCCACCGATACGCACATCTCCGTCGCTGCCCACATTCAACGCACTCACACGTGAGAACTCACGTGAGAAACGAAGGGGGGATGAGTCGGGGAGGAGGAGAGAAGGCGGAGGGAGAAGGTAGGGGAGGGGACTCAGAAGGAGTGGAAGAAGGAGAGTTTTTTGAGTGGAAAGAGGTGGTAGTCTGGTCTGCGGACACAATGGAGCGTTGGAATGCCCACGAGTGAGGTGAGAGGGAAGAGGAGGAAGGGTTGGAGGGAGAGGGTGAGGAATATTCCGAGACGAGCGAAGGGAGGTTGGGGGTGGCATTATATTTATATTATTTTTTTATTTCTTTCTCACTCAACCCCTCCTCCTTCTTCCTTTCGAGGTGGGGTGGGTGGGATAGGTGGGAGGTGGAGACTTCTGGTGTCTGTCCCTCTCTTTCCCGCTTCCATGTGAAAAATAGTCTGATTACCGCGCCGCGCTGCGAAGTGGACGGAGTTGGATTAATGATGAGGCGAGTGGATATAAATGGATGGGACGGTTGCCACTGGGGGGAGTGGAGAGGAGGAAGGGGTGAGGTGGGTGGCTGGGGGTGAATGAGGTGGTTGGGGTGGGGATGAGATTTTGTACGAAAAGGGATGGAGAAGCTAACTTCTCTTTCGAGAGGTTCTTTGGAAGAAGGTGTGAGGGTGGAGGTTGAAAGGAAAATGATTTTGGGTTAGGAATGAGAGGTATATATCAATACGCACATACGGTACATACACACGTTACATTTCTCCGGATGTATAGATATGTCACCGGTGTGTTTAACAACCGATATACCGGCACATCTTGCATTTTTTGCGGTAGAAAATATGTATTGGTATATTTTGGAAGCCAATTTTTATTTGGAAGCCAATCTTGGAATCAGGTAAATAAATTAAGCCAGTATTGATGATAAAATTTTACTAGAGAAGATTCTATCATGCGTCCACTACTTTATTCTTTAATTTTATGAATATAATATGGTGGTTGTACAGATAAAAATAATTTCGAGCTATATACGGATGAACCTAACTTTTTAAAATCTTTAATCAACGTTTTTAAACGAAGTAGATAAGTTTCCCATAAACAGGTGTATTTTTACCTTCCATCTCATGTCAGGCTTGAGACGAAGAAACTTGGATAATTTTTCATTTGAGATCTCATTCGTTTTTTTCCCATTCTTTAACTCGAGGGGCGGTATAAAAGAATTTCTTTTGGAAAGGGGTGTCAAAAAATGGTGGAGGAAAGGTGGTAGACAGTGAGTAGGGTGGTAGCCGGGTGAAATGGGGGGGGGGGGTTTAAAAGATTTTTTTTTAATTTTATTTTATTCCGTCGAGGGTCAAGCAATTTCGGACGCTCTCCCGTCCAGGCGGGAGTTCATCCAAACTACAAAGAAACCCACGCGCCCTTTCAGAGTCGAGACGGTGAAAATTCTTTTGGGTGGATTTAATTTTTGGCCTCGACGCAATAACCCTTTGGGTTTATGGGACGTTTTATCGCGATGATGGGAGTAAAAATAAGTTGTTTTTGAATATACAAGCGTTTATGTTTTTACCATGCGGTCAAAATTTTACTCGGAAATGCCTTTTTCGGCCTGAAATCTACTGTGGCGATTAAACTGGTTTTTACCGAGTGGCTACTCCTCAGTAATTGGTGATAATTTGTCTTCAGTCATTGATACAGATTGTCAAAATATGGTTCATTTTCATTTATAAATTGATTTTTTAATCATTCTTGTAAATATTATTACAATTTGTCAAAATGTGATTCATGTGCATCCTAATTTTCATTCTCATTCTGATTTTCAGAATAAAATTTTCAAAATGTGGTTCCTTTTCATTTGGGAAACGAATTTTTCAAAATGAGTCTAAAGATGGTTTAAAAAATACCTGCATCTTTTGGATAAAAATAATAAGTATTGATAAAAGCGGGGATCAACTTACAAAACTCCATTCCTATTAACTGTGTTTGTGATACATTGAAGGCTCGGTTCTGTCTGGTCAACTCTAACCGTCAAGCCCATTTTATCCAATACTTGATCCAGCACACGACCTTGTATGCTAGCCAATATCTGGGATTGATTACTGACTCCAGTTTGATTTGAGACGTCCAGAAGGTTTCACGCGATCATTGAACTTACCTTTAATGGCAAGGTATCATCATTTTCATTCATATCGTAGAGCATATATTTTAGAATTTAAAAATAACCAATCTTTGGTAGTAAGCCAACAAAGCAACTTTCAGCACGTTTTCATATATTGCAGATCTCACGATCGAAATATTAAGAATAAACGCTAACAGGTATTCGATGCACTGATTGCCAAAAGTGATGGTCGCACAGCGGCTTTAAAAGCTAACGTGATTGTTCACCAGTCTTTAGATCCTACTGGAAGCAAGTAGCTACTAGTACCGCATCATTACATATCTCGAGAATAAAAATCTCTGCCATTTGCTTCTTTTGACGTATTATTTATGAAATCAAGAGGTCAGCGAGTATGAGAGTGTCCATGCTTGTCAGCCAGAATTCAGATACAGTAGCACACGATACTGGAAAACTATCACACTAGCTAGATAAAGATTCTCTCTTTTGAGCTAGATAAAGTGCCGTGTTAAATGGGCTTCATATAATGAGGAATTTACGTTCATATGATGTTTAATAAAAACTTGGGGTTTGAAAATTGCATTCACCTAAACCGGATTAGTCGACACGAGCATTTTCGAAAAAAGCGTACCCTCATTCGATAACATACCGGGAAAATGTTGAGCCAGACATAAAATCGGGTATTTTCATTAAAAGTTATTGGAGCCCAATGAGTAATTTTTTATTCCTCCATTTGCGCAATTAGAAACAATGAGAATAATATTTGAGTAAATATTTCAAGGAGAAGAAGTAAATCAGCCTGGGATATTTCAGCTAAGAGTTATGCATTGGAAGTTATCTGTTAAGAAAAATCATGTTTGAGAAGAAATTGCATACAATCGCATATTTTTCACTCCCTTCACAACTTGACACGACTTCCTGGAAAAGCATGATAAGATAATTCACCTTATTAATATATAATAAGATAATTATCTTTTCACCTCGTAATTTTGAATTTATTATTACAATCTGTTACATTTGATCATTTACGGGTTTCACCCTACGTTCTTTGAGTAATGCTCGATGTTTTACCAGGAAAGTCCATGAAACTTGTTTGAACTTGAGCAACCGTACATGGATTAAGGATTTTGGATATCATACACTAAGAACTTAGTCCTAGGAATTTTTATCAACTTCTGGAGAGTGCATCTCTACGAAATTCATCAAGATAATATCACCAAATCTAATCCATGCAAGAAGAGCTGTTCATTGGAACATGAAACTTTCTTTTGAAACTTGAAAATAATCTTTATATACCATTGTTTCTAAAAATACCCGGACTACACTGCAATGAAGTGCTTATAAAGGCTAGTTTTATGCTCAGTTGTATTTGTGTTTCTGCTTTTGTAATTTATGTTAGGCCAAGGTTAAGCCGTAGTTTAGTTAGCTGTAATTTGACTTTAGTTGACCGTAATTTAGCATTGCATGCAAATTCCTGATGATCTGCAAACATCACTGGACACAATGAACCAAGGTCTCCCAAAATATAGCATAAATAAATAAGAGAACAGCAAAATCCTATTTTACTGAATGAGATAAGCTGAAGGTGGAAGTCACACTTAGAGGAGAGAAATTAGAGCAAGTGAATTCCTTCACCTACCTCGGAAGTACCATTACGTAGGACGGAAAAATTACAATGATATCAAGCGTAGAATATACCAAGCTAAGAAAGCGTTCGTGATGAAAAAGCAATACTGTGTTCAAAGAAGATAGGAATACAAACGAGGAAAAAGTACGTGAAAACATTCGTGTGGAGCGTGACACTCTATGGATCGGAAACATGGACCATTGGAAATTTAGACCATAAAATATTAGAAGCATTAGAAATCTGGTGTTGGAGGAGGATGCTTAAGATAAAATTGATGGTTAAAATAAGATATGAAGAGGAGTAGAAGTGAAGAGTACCATATGGAACACTTACAAAAAAGAAGAGCCAGATAGATTGGACACACCATGAGGCACAATGGGTTTGTTAGGAATGTAATTGAAGGAAAAATAGTGGGAAAAGTTCCAAGAGAAAGGCTAAGAGAAGAATGCCTACATAGGCCAAAAAAGTGGAAACCACATAACTACCGGGGGAACTTGAATTAGATATGGAAGGATGGAGAGCTGCCTTCAACCAACTTTAGGATTGAACGACCAATGATGAATGATGCGAATTAGGATAAGAAAAGGCTTATGAGGAAATCAACACTTGATTGAACTTTAAATATCAATGATAGCTATTTATATTAGCAAGGCTTCCGTACTAAATTAGCCGACTAATAAAAAGAAGCCTAGAAGTAGGCCCGGTTTTATAATCAATGGCTTAATATTTTCTGGGCATGGAAGCCAATACAAAGACGTTCGCTATCGATGACGATTACGTCAAAAAACCGTCTGATAAATTATGCAGAGCCTCTCAGTTAATATCAAGTTTACGAAAAGACTTCGTCATCCGGTGGTTTATACAGTCAGCCTCCGCTTTTCTCCATTGCACTTTTGTCGTCCCATTCATAGGTCGGGTGACATTTAAAAACACCACCGATCCATTACCGTCGCCTTGATCCACTTGTTCGCCGCGTTTATGTTTTCGGCTTAACGTTTGTTGCGTTCCCCATCCGGCTTAAAGGGAAAAGTTATGCGTCGTTTGCTCATTTTTAACAAGAAAGTCAACGAAGCCACGAAAATGATTACGCAGGTACATTCGGTGTAATGCGTATGAGGTTTTGTGACCCGCATTTCCTTGCAATTTCTGTGTACGTAACCTGATGGAAAATCTGGGACAGCCTATATTATAAACCCGGCCATTAGTCTTCTCAACGTGACAGAAAATCATGAAAGAACGGCAGTGGTAATTCTTTCTCTCTCATGAGTCATACCTAATAATACTGCGTCGAGTCGGGGGTAACTTCACCAGCTATCGAACCAATTTTATTGCAGTCAACAGATCCAGATGGTTATATGTCCCTGTTACCCGGACAGATGGGCATGTGCCTCCGTCTATCTAACCTAAGTAATTTTAGTGTAATACCATAAAGTAGCGCTCAAATTGGAATATTCCTGGCTCCCAGTAATAAACGCAATTTGGCTCCACGATGTACCGCTTGGTTTAAGAAGTTATGTATTTTTTCGGCTGTCTAGCCTTACAGTTCATATCTGTTTAGTGGAATTTATGTACGCGTTTTCTTTCATAACGGGGTTCGAACGGTTGCAAATTGCTGCTGGTTGGCTGGTTGGTTTGCAGTTTGTAGCAATCTGTCGAGGGTGCTCGATAATAACAGGCCTCCGGCAGATGCCCCGAGTCTCTGGCCAACTGTGCCGCGGTTAGGGAGGTCAAAAGAGCTCGGACGGATATGCGCGGTAGGTGGAAAATTAGTGAGACGGGTTTCTTACCTCCCTTAGCGCGCGTGTGTTTGATGAAGAGCGGACTTTTCCGTCACGAGCAGCCGAGCATCACCGGGTCTTCAACCCCTTCCAGTGACTCATTCAAAATATAAGTAGCACACAATAGAGGTGTGAGATGCTTATGCTTAAAATGTAATCTGTATGAAAAAATGGAATTTATGCTAAACATGCTACAATAAATGTATATAGTGTAATACTGGGTGCTTTCCCATCACGCATCTGCGCTAAACTGTTTTAATCTGCTTAGTGGAGAGTATGTTCCAATGACATCCGTAAAGTGATCTACGCTAGGCGGATTGAAACATATATTCACTGTAGTTTTTCTGCGTTAGCGTGTGCGCTAGCAGACAAAACTTGCGATGGCGGGGAAATATGTAGCGATAGAAACAGGAATGCCTCAATGTCTAAGCTAATTGTGATGATTACTCGAAAAATATAAATATCAATTCGAACTTTAATCTTTCATGAGATGAGTTTGACTAATTCTTTGAAATGAAATAACGTTGAATATCGTCCCGCCATTTTTTAATCACTTCAGTGCAGATCGTTCCAATACTTGAATTGAATGTGCGCTCGTTTGTTCCCATCTGCTACGATGTTGCGCTAATCTGCGCAAGGTGTTTGAAATGCACCCAATATATATCCTACTGCTAAAATCCAATGTCTGAAGGGGGGGGGGGAGGATTCTAATTATGAAGATAATAGTTGAACCGATTCAGTTGCTTTTGGTGCCATTGGTTTCACATAGAATCGCATATACCTATCCGGAAAAATCCCAGAATTCCCATTTCATACTCAGATAAATTGTAAATTGAAACAATAAACATGCCTTCACTCAAACTGATTAGCCCTATGTTAAATTTGCATAGCAACTGCGTAGAGACCACCAAATACGTTGCATTGTAGTACATATGTTTATATTTTGTAAATATTACTAACTGCCTCCAGATATTAGACTAATAGCAGTAAATTAACCTATATTAAAATGTATAAATAAAATCTATACTAATACGTGTCTATACTATAAGTAATTTATTCTACATGCCTGTTTTAGTAACTACATTCAAGACTAATGTGATCTGCATTTTCCCGTCATTTTTGACGGGTTATCAGCTAGTACAATGTAATAATATTAATGCATAAAATTAAAATTGGTTTAATGCCGGAGTATTTTCATAAAATTCTCACAATCACCAATGAATTGTACAATTGAAATTGCAGAATAAATAGTAATTTTCACACTCCCATGAGAAAGAAGGCCACATACAAAGTGATCTCTTTTTATAGTGGATTGTTATTATATTAGGTACTCAATAAGCTCTACGCTAAAAATGCACTAAAATCTGGTTATGTTTAAATGAAGAATACAAATATGAGTTTGCTTTCTGCTAATTTTTAATATTAATAATGCACAATTGCACAAATCAACATGTTAAATTTTTATTGCGTGACATGTGTGGGTACCGAGGGGTCGCAGTGAATATTTTAAATTTTAGTCACAACGAATAATAGTTGTTAACGTAACATCCCTTTGGAGCTTATTGTTTTAATTGTCTCCTTTACTGTATTTATAATTTAAATTATATTTGAATATCTTGTGCTAAATTTTATCATTTTTATTCATTTTTTCGAGGTTTTCATAAAACATCGTTAAGCGTAAAAAGCATTCCATTTCGACTGTAATTTCCTGGAGGTATTAAGTATAAATATAAATTTATTAAACAACTCGGCCTGTCACACAAATTTTTCTGGTCTGAAGATGCCACCTGACTCCTGAGGACTGAAGTAAATGAAAACTGCCATGCAGTACGAACTCACGAAGTAAAGAAGCACTATAGATTTGTGTATTTAAAAAAAATAAAAATGAGATTCCATAAAGTTGAGACTCATAACGTGGATCTTATATTGGTGGAGAGTGATTGGTGGTGAGTGAAGAAAAGACCACTTCAGGATTAAGGCCTCTCAGCCTTCCAACTCAATCCTGAGAAACCAGTAGCAACCTCACGCATAGCCTTCTATTAGGCTTGCATGAATTCCAATCATTGTGTCATCTACTCATCATTGGGTGTTTGATATTTACTTTGCTTTTTTCATTTAAAATATTTATCATAGGGTTTTTTTAAACATCTTTTGGGGCTTCAAGAAAAAAAGAGCTGCTTGGTCATTTCGGTAGGCGGCCGACGCCTGAGGCCATGTCTATAAATGATCGTTGAGTAGGACAATAAAGATAAGGATTTTATTGGGACCGGAGGAAGGGTGAAAAGGAACGCAGCGTCTATATTATGCTGCTCTGAAAGAATGGCGCCAAGGGTACGAAGACGGCTGGCTGAGTACTGCCGCAGTAGTCTTTTCCACATGAGTAACCCCAGAAAGAAAGGCTCCATCGCTGCAGGGATTCGAACCCGGGATATCTGGTTGTTTAGCCAGTTCAAATTGCAGAAACAATGCCAGAAATCGCTTGCAAGTAAAATGACACCGCTTCAGGCCTATTGAATGAAAAGCCGTAACTTTGTGATTCCACATATATTTATTGTAAACGACCCGGGTTTCGACGTAGCACGCCATCATCAGGCCTACCTTTTAAAGGCACATCTACATCTACCCTGCGTCCGCCGCAGAAGCGTGTGGCAGGGGGTGCTAAGGCAACAGCCATAAAAGGGTAGGGAATAGGGAAAAGGATGGGTAGAAGACAGAGGTGCAATGTGTGTTAACGGTGAATCTTATGTTATCATATTTGAGTCACGATCTTTTTGTTACAACCTATTATGTTGCGTGGAAAGAAGCGTTGCGTACCTATCAGTTCGGTAGTGTATTTATATTAATTGGTCCCCCGTGTCAGTTCTAGAGATATAGCTCGGGGTCAAAATAACAGCCTCCGTATCTTACTGAAACTCCTATGATCTGATTTATTTATTTATCTTAAATACCTCCGAGTCTCTTAACAGCTCCCAACTAGTCTTTCCGTAAACAGTGACGCACTTTCTGTTAGGTCGTTGTTGCTTTTTTTTACGAAGCGTGCGGCTTTCCTTTGTATTTTACCCACTTCATGAATTACAATATTCCGGTGCAGGGTCGACGTTGAAGATGTGGCATAAATAGTGAAAAGAAGCATATCTTTCTCTCACTTTTTCATTGCAGAACCTTATTACCATTCGCTTGAAAAATCCTAGTTACTTTATTGCAGGGTTGCGGTATAGGCACTGGGGCGTGACAAGCGTGAGACTTTTTCCACATTCATTGATCTGAAGAAAACTGTATGAAGCATTGGGGTACAGGGATGAGGGGGCGTGTGCGGAGAGCGTAGACCAGTGATTCTCAACCGGTGTGCCGCGGCACACTGGTGCGCCGCAAGCCTCTGCCAAGTGTGCCGCAAAGCTCACAAAAATCATAAAAACCAATAGTAATAATAATAGATAAATAATCAATATGATAGAAAATACTTTTCATTTTAAATATATAAATTTAAAAGATGTTTAAAATCAGTAGCTGTAAAACTGCTGAGAATTGAATATAACAAATTACTGTTTTTGTTCTCTGGTGTGCCGTCTGCATTACCAAATACTTCAAGTGTGCAATGGTGTCAAATAGGTTGAGAACCACTGGCGTAGACCAAGGCGGAAGACTAATCATGAGTCGCGCTTGGAGCTCACTTTCTTTCACTTGCTCACCCCTCTCTCCGCCCTCATTCGCATTCCTTGGAATCTCTGATTTTAGACCCCTCCCTCCAGCCCGCCTCCCATACTCACTCAGAATTATTGAAACTTCTTTACGACTTCGGCAATCACCTTTTATTTCTCTATCCGACTTCGACTCAGACGCTATATTGCTCCCCTCCGATGGAGAGGGCGGTTTTTTTTTTTAGAGAGGGCTTTTGAAGGGGGCTGAATATGCGCGCAGAGCCACCCATCCTTCATAGTTTTCGACGCTTTAAATCTTCCCCCATTTGCGTCATCTCATTTGTGTGGATCTCTCGTGCCATTCGGAATGGTTTAAGCGGCTACTAACGGGGCTCATGCGTGAGGCGGACGGTGCCTGACCGGCTTGAGGACTGATAAAATTCTTCGACCAGATTCATCCCTAAAAGATATCTAAAGTAGCTAATCTACGGAGAACCTGTGCTTGAAAGCTGGTTCAGAGGACTTATAACAGCATTATACATAGATATTTGGCTTGCAAAATATAAAATTCGTCCTCACTACAATTTCTCAGTAAGATGTATGCAATAGTGGATGATGTTACTTTGTGACACTCCTTCATGATGACTAGCAAAGAAAATACTTGCTATTTTGCTATTCTAAACAATGTAAATTTATATTGTGTATTATTTTGAGTATAAATATAATAACTTTCTTTACTATTCATTCTCAGCTAGACTCGGAGGTATTCTTTCACCACCCCATTACTTTCTCTTCGGCAGTTCTTGTAAACCGAAAAAACGGACTTTTAGCACAAAACATATCTCAAGGGCATTTGAATTTTTGTATAGTTCACTGGGTTGTTGTTAGTATTCTGATAAGTGCAGAAAGAAGAAAGTTTCAAATTGTGTTTATCCACACTGTTTTATTGATACTACCGACCCAGGTTTCAACGGGTAACCGCCATTTTTTAAGGTCAAAATGACGGTTAACGAAAGTGAAAATGACGGTTACCCGTTGAAACCTGGGTCGGTAGTATCAATAAAACAGTGTGAATAAATACTATTTGAAACTTTCTTCTTTCTGTAATTATGAAAGAGTTCAACAAAGTCAAGCTTGAAACTATTCGCTTTATTATGATAAGGTTGTAAAGAGGAAAATAAAGTTAAAAAGGAAATAAAAAGGAAAGTAAAGGAAATGTCCTTCATGTTTTAATAATCTTTTTGGGAATGAGAAAATTATGTTCAGTTAAAGGATGAGAGAAAATTAGTGTTAAAGAGGCAATCATTTCCTGATGGGAAAGAAGGATGTTTAACGTCTCTGAACAGGAATTATAGGAAGCCCATTAGAAAAGTATTGATGAAACTTTCGACTAGGTACTGTAATTGCACAAAATTATGCCACAAAATCGAAATCCTAGCGCCTTTTTTAGGTAAAAGAAATATAATATAATTTTTAAGTGTGTCTAAAAATATGCTCTGACCAAAAAACATTTATTCCCTGATGAGGCTTTGGTTATGTTTCAACTGCAAACTGCTATATAACTTCCGTCGATAGCCCCTAAAAGCAATCGTCAATAGTTAATTTTGAGACAACGTGAACATAAAATCTTGGATTAGATAGTTATAAGCTGTTTTCCAAAAAGATTTTGCTTTGAGCATTAATTTTTCATCTCCGTCATAATAACAAAAAAGAAGAATTTAACAAACTTTAGGCGTTGGAGGAAAATACAGTGGCCCGGGGCACCTTTTGTTGGAGTATCCAGCCCAAAGAGACGTGAGGCATTTATTTTCTGAAAGCCACAGCACGGCCTCTTTCGCTCGGATAATCATTCTGTCCATCAAAATATATTCATCTCTTCTGCAATGAGTTACTCTTTCTTTCGACAGCTTTGAAGATATCTTCCGGATACATGATCCGAAGTAACCCTTATAGAAAACCTTTCATTTGCTTTTAGATATCTTAAAGTAATCAAGGGTATAGTCTGGGACACACGACGATCACGCTACTAAGAGATTGCGATAGATTACCTTCCTTAGACTCTATTTTACTACATTGATTTTCGAATTTTTCTTATGTTTTAATATTCTACTAGATGGTGCTAAGTAGCTCACTTTCAATTCAAGTTTGTTAACACCAACGGCTGGCCGGCTTATCCTATACTATTAAACGAGCAAATCTTGTATGTATATATGTGTGTATATATGTAAATTTTATTTCGAAAACGGCTCTAACGATTTTGATGACAGCAACAAATTTACTAATATAGGGTACGAAAAAGCGATTTACCTAGGTCTTGACTCTGGGAAATCTCTTTTTTACAAGGTATTGGGCAAAACAAATTGTATTTTTAACATGTAAAAAGGCAAGGCTACTCCATTTTTGTTATACGGAGGTTTCTTTGTTTGCTTGGTTTAATTGCTTACACTCCTGATACAAATTTAAAATGCTACTTATAGATAACTGAAAGAACAAATGTTTTAATTCTTGCATTCAATTACCGTATACCCATCGCATTTTCCTGGAATTTCAGTTTTTAGCTCGAAAATCTCAAATTTTTGCACTACTTCAACAATTTAATATTTTATTTAATTGGAAACCGCAGCATAGGCATGGAATGGAAATGGATGCCTGAGACATTTACGTCTCTTTAAAAGAATCTCTTTTACAGATGTACTTTGAAATTTTAGCTGGAATATATTTCAACCCAACCTCTCCATGTGTGGTTAATGGCTGCTACAGAGTAAATCGTATTGATCACGAAATTTTGAAAGTGTTTACGTGAGTCCTCCAGGGGCTATAGAATATTGATCCGATCTACAGAACGACCTGAAAGAGAACTTCAGGAGCAAATGGTACAAGGTGATGACCCAATACCTCAAAGAAATTTATTCCGGAGCAAATAGAACAAGTTGATGAGTCAATGGTACCTCAAATAGTTTAATTCCTAAAAAAAGAAGAACATTTTCTGACATCAGCAAGACCAAGCCGGATAGCAAAAACCATATTTAAAAATGTTTTATTTGAAATGATGGTTGAGCTAAATGATTCTTACTCTCAAATGAGGAACGATCAGAAAAGAATGAGGCAAGAATGTGAGTCTTCCGATGATCGTCTAGAGCATTTAGAAATGATACGCGATCTTGCACGAATCCAGAGAAGTGGAGAATCAAACGAAAAAGGGAACTACGTTTGTAAAAGATAAGGCAACGACAAAATAACCGAAGAACAGAAGAATCAGACTAAAAAAAAATTAGCGGCTTCTAGGCATGCGTGAACGAGCGGTTCAGAGGCGTACAAAAGAGTTTGATGATTATCATCATCAACGATTGGAAGAAGAACGCCGGAGAAATTCAAGACGACAACAAGCATTACGGCTAAACCGAATAAGTTTCTACAAGTCAGCTACAACGGCTAATATATATCTTACCATAGTTTGCAATGCTTTAGTGTTGCTTGTATTCATTATGGAGCATTGAATTTTCCCGAAGAACGTGTGACAAATCGAATTTATTGAGATTCGATTGGGGACTGCTGCTTGCATTTTAGGATAGATCTACCACATCCAGAATTTCGGAAAGAGTTAGCACGATCGTTTCTTCGATGTCATCCATTTTCTGATTACTTTCATAAAAGGGTTCTAAATTTGAATTTATGTTTTGCAATGGCTTCATTCACCGTAGATGACGATCGAACAGTAAACGGTCGAGGAGTTTATGGTTACATTGCTAGTGGTCAAGTTTATCACAAACTTAATGTAGCAGCTCACCCTACTCAAAATGATGATGGAAAATTTGAACGGCCTCTATATGGACAGATATACATTTGGAGAATCAGGATGCTCTTAGTGTACGCATAAACAGTGCCATTAACCATGGAATCAGCGAGAATCTTATTAGTCTCTTGGAACATATTTTGAGATTTGAAAATCCGTTTGCTCTTGGATTCATGATAATGCGGGAAGTAGAAGAAGAAGCTAATAGACGTGCTACTGCAGAAGGTGTAGAGCCGCCTTATATTTAACTGCGTTTTGCATCAGCTGATGCCATTGATCACAGAAAGTTGAACATCCCCCTTCAGAGTGAAGTTTGTGCCATTATTACCCTCAACGGTGACCAATGCTTTCCAGATAAAGAGCTAATTATTCGTATACGTGGGAAATCTTTAGTTACCATGAATAATATTGACAGCCCTGTTGGGCTCTTTACTTATTTACTATTTTACCCAAATGTTGCAATTTTGGATTCTCTGTATTAATATTCCTTTAAGAAAACCCTATATCAGTCATAAAACTTTGACTAGATTTGAACTAGCACAGTACCAATTAGCATTTAGACCTCAACTTGCCAAATATTTTCCTTCAGAAATTAACCTAAGAAATCCTGATCTCCGCCTTTTGAAGGTCAATGCTTTGCATTTCGGTGGTCGGCATTGTCAGCAATATCTGGTTGATACTGATATAAGAATGGAAAATGAAACTATCTAATGGATTAAAGCAAATTAAAAAAAATACTTGCAGAAAACCGTACAAGAGCGATTCAATTTTTGAGTGAATTGGCTGAAAAAAAGAATGCTGTTTTTGGTGAAAGGATTATTTTGCCTTCTTCGTTTCCTGGATCTACACGTTTTTACACTGAACATTTTGAAGAGGCTATGGCCTTTGTCCGTCGACATGGATCATCCAACTTCTTTATCACAAAGACGTGCAATCCTGAATGGCGCGAATTTGCGGAAGCAGCTCGTACCACTTTTGAAGATGGATCAACCTTGCAACAAATTGCGCAAGAGCGTCCTGACTCAATAACGTTGACACACGAGAAACGTTGCATTGAAGAAATATTTAAAAATTTTGAATCTAATAATAACAATAATCTGTCAATGAATATTGGAAATAATGAACACAATGTAAATATTGAATTTAATGATTTCAGAATTTCGTTAGAAGAAAAGTTTTGTTTTAGTGGTGTTTTTAAGTTTGCTTTATACTACCTAATTGCATCATCACTACTATATTAAAAAAAATAAATATTCGTTATGCTTTATAAAATCTGTTTCATCAAAATCTTCAATCGCACTATATGAATGCTCAATATAATTAAAAGAGACAATAAGTAGCAGAATCGGAGCAAACAAGTTCTTAGTACACCAAATAAACATCGAGCCATGCTCGGTAACCAGGTACTTGGATATAATATTTAGTATTGTATATTGTAATTGATGCAAGTGGTATTAAATTATTTGTTTTCTCCACGGCTTTCCCGAATAACCATTACAATACCATCAAGTGCCGCGTTAACAAGATGGGTAACCACCGCATAACTTACTTGCATATGAACAATGCAACGAACCGTGACCTCTCTCTCTCTGTCTCACGGACAAGGGCATGCGGCTTGCGAGGGAGACAGCAAGTGACATTTATTTTTCTGGAAGCATTCTTTCAACCTGCCGTTTACGGAGGTACCTGCGCGCGCCCGGCGCTGGCCAATGGCGTTGCACCTTGCTCGAAGCAATCCCCTCCAACTCCCAGCTCTGAGACCACACCACTCTTTCTCCCCTCCAAATTGTGTTTAAAGTTCCAGTTCCTCTTTCCCTTTCATTTTACCGGTGAGCTGTGTCGCTCCACCCCGCTTCCCGCACCCGGGCTACCGCGGACCTGCGCGCCTCGCCTCTCCCCCACCCCGGGGGGCCTTTAGCGTGTTGCACGTCCGCGCAGGCGCCTTGTCTGTTCGGGGGAAGGATAGGCAAGGCTCTGAGAGAGAACGGGCAGCGTGGAGGAGAGGGAGAGCGGAGGTGGGGTATTGATCTCCTGCGGTTAAGGATTTCAATCCCGGAGAGAATTTTCAATCCCGGGATTACGGGATTGTGATTTCCTCAATCCCGGGAATCCGGGATTGATGAAAAGTGATATCTATATAATGGGGAAATAAAAACATTCACTGACTTCGACCAATAATTTGATATAAAAACAGAAATAAAATATCACAGTTATGGAATTATTATCAAAATTACACATATTTTAAGTAACATAAATCAATAACAAAGATATAATTACAATAAAACCACCCAAAGTTTAAAAAACATGCGAGTATCTTGACTGATGATGATGCTGACGCATTGAAACCCGGTTGATGTGTTTTTTTACTTCGTGTGCTCCTGTTATAGTTTGATCTTTGGTATTAAAAATGGAAAAATCCCACAAAGTTATTGAAGAATCTGTTTTATTATTAACATCAAAGAAAATGCCTTTTTTTAGAAGGTAAATAAAAAATGAAGCACCAAATATGGAGAAAATGTAAAAGAAATTTTAAGAATTATAGCAATTGCTCTCAAATTTAATGAAATTGTACACTTTTAAGAAAACAAACAGAAACTTTAGATTAAGGTTCTCCTCACTGAAAAGTTACTTATATTTTTTAAAAATGTGCCCTTAAAAATCAAAGAGTCTAATGTCTTGCCTCTTATTCTTGACCTGTATTTATTGGATAGCAGTCCAAGAAAACTTAATTGTAAGTGCAACCTATTAACGAAAAGGTGAATGTTAATCCCGGAATCCCGGGATTCATATATATTTAAGAAATGACAATCCTGGGATTTCTGGATTGTCATTTCTTCCGGGATCCCGGGATTGCAATCCTTACCTACGGTCCACCGTGTGATTCTCTTTTCAATAGGAAGCACGACACTGAACGCCCTATAAAAAAGCTATCATTCTGAAAACTCTTACCATTTATGAATTAGATTAGATTTGTTACGAGTGGCAAGTCTTCTTCAGGAGGAGTCTCGAGGCACTTAGACCTGCAGGTCCGTTGTGCCATCCACATTATGTTTCATCACCCATAGTCTTATGACCTTGCTGAAGGCCAAGATATCTCCTGTGGGAATGTCTCTAATTTCCATGGGGTCCAAATATGAAGACCCAAGGGATCTCATGTTAGTCCTTGACATTGTAGGGTATTTGAAAATAATGTATGATATTGTTTCATCCTCCTCTTCGCACTATAGACGTCTAGGTGAACCAACTACACCTAAGAGATTTATATGCTTGTTGGCTCGGCAATGGTCCTTCAGTAGTCCAAATATCGTCCTGAGTTGACTCCTGACCACCATGTGGATTTTTGCTTGCCTTAATCCCTGTTACGTATGCAAAATCGGAATAGTATTAGAATTTTTCAAATTTACGTTAAGTTTAAATACCGAGAGCTGAAAGAGCGTAACAACAGAAATGCGGGCGATAAGAATGATCTCGGATAACGCACTTTTGGACAGAAAAAGAATTGTAAACAGTAAACTAACAGACTTTGCATCTACTCTGTTATACTTAAAAGTAATTTTGCGGTAAAATTGGCTTAGAACATTCACTATTAAATATAAAAACGTCGACCATCAATTTTTTCTGCTACAATTGGATTGTTTTACCAATCAACTTTCCCAATTTACCGAATATGTATGTACACCAATTTATCTCCTCTTGACCCTTAAAACGTATTTATTTCCTCTAAACTTCTCCACAATTGTTTATCCCCCTCATTATGATCCATAGAAAAAGACATTGTCATATTTTTCCTTTCCTTTTTCAGTGGAATTTTCCCTAATCGCACCGTGATGATTCTCATTATAGGTATTGTATCGATTTTTTATGCTGTATAATAACTTGTCTCGTTTTCCATCCAAATCACCAAGATATCCAGTGATATTCAAAGACACACGAAAATCCAAATTCTCTTTCTTATCTGTCACTTATGCTCGTCACATCTATCATCCATCCAAATTACGCCATCCAAAATCCCCATTATTCACATACCTCTTCTCCTCTTAAATAGTATTACCTGTCCTTTATTGCAAATAACAATAACATAAAAAATAACAATTTTCCTGATAAAAACTTCATTTTATCCACGCGTTTTGGCTCACATAACCATCATTGGGTGGCTGTGAGCGAATAAGTTACCTGATGATGGCTAAGAGAGGCAAAACGCGTTGTGCAATGCAGTTTTTAAGTAGGAAAAATGCTATTTCCTTGCTTTAATACGGAATCCTTCCTCTGTACCTCACCTGAGACGGTCAATTTTTATATCTCCTCTTTCGCAGCCTTCAACAACCTAGCACAAACCAGACCTGAACAATCCAGTCCTCAATTAACCCTCTTAATTAATGCTCTGCAGTTCGAATTCCCTCCTCGAACTACCATTCCTTATCCGCCATGTGTAACACCTCTTTGTTGGCCTTACTCTCTTTCCTACTTGATATCCACCTTTCTCCAAACCCACTTGTCTAAAACCTACCACGTAAAATCGTTCGCTTTCTTAAAATACCAAGTTCGAATAAGTACGGAAATTAATACGAATTGTATTGGTTACATCGCCAAAAATATTATCGATTTTTTTTTAAAACTACGAGAGTCTTGCTCATCCTTTTAGCATTTTTTTGTGACAAGCCCCAGCCTGGTGGGCAACCTTCGGAGTAATACAATTGGGAAATGTTTCCGGGTGGCTGGACAAGACAGTAGGTTTAGAGACGTCAGTGGCTAAGGAAGGTGGAAGGGAGGGTCAAAGGAGGGAGAATGATGGCAGTGGAGGGAGCATGTGGAGATGGAGAAGGCAGAGTGGAAGGAAAGGATTTGGAGAGGGGTGGAATGTAGTGGTGAGAAGGCTGTATGGAAGAGCTTATTTGCAGCCCAGAGAGCATAAGTTCGCTGAGCATACAATCTAGGAGAATTTTTACTAAGCTTTATGTATGGGAACTGTATTTCTATTCAAACAAACAAATATTACTTTTAATATCTACTTTACTTGAAATATTTAAGTATTTGAATACTTCTCACCTCTAATATTGAAATTTACTTACTTACCACCGTCTGAAGTAAAGTTTTATTTGCAACGGAAGAAGTAATGGATATTTTGAAACTGGAAAACAAAGACCCGAGGTAGGTTATATGAAATGTTTTTAGATACTGATACCGAAGTTGAGAAAAAGGGTATTTCGATTGCAAATGGTTTGTTGCGTCGCTGAAGATAATGTAGCCTTTCGATGTATCGATATGCAATGCGTAAACATACTGGTGAATCTTGACAGGCCAAGATCCGGCAAGACTCGGAGGGATATACACGACGTCTTTGTTAGGACGTCTTCATCAGGGCTTCTTCGCCTGGACTTCGTCAGGAATATATGTATACTTGTGCGTGTCGTCTGAATGCTAATACCAAAATTACTATCCTGATAGTGCCGCTATATTACAAGTATAATGCTCGAAGTAAATTGAGGAAGTGGGATTTGGGTAGTGTTACCATGCAATTCAAAGCCACAGGAGAAAAAACTCCGCCCTGATAAAGTTTCCGGCAAAGGAAAGTTGACGCAGGTTTTTCTCCTCGAAAAGGGGGCAGATCACCACATCACAACATGTAGTCTCCATCGATGGACCTCGAAAATTTTCTCGTCGTATTTCCTCACATACCAAGATTTCAAGAGAACAAATTTGTTCCATCAAATGGTTTATTTATGTAGTCCAAAATAACATTGAGTGTTCAAATATATTTCGATCCCTGCTGGTCATTCGTGACGGGCTACGGTTCGGTAGGACGCCTTTGGGAATAATACGGATGGAAAATGTTGCCGGGTGGAGGAAGGGAAGGGTTAGGGACGCCAGAGGGTGAAGAGGATGGAAGGAAGGGTCAAAGAGGGGGAATATGCAGGAGAATGGTGGAGTGAGGATGATGAGATGGAGGAGAAGCAGAAGGAAGGAGGAGAAGGGTAGACATTGGCGAGGAGTAGGATGAAGTGGGAATTCCCCAAGTCATCTTCTCCACTGCCTCTTAATATTCTCTATCTTTCCCCATACAATTTAAAAGCCATATTATGTTCCTGCTCCTTCCTCTCTTACCTGATATTATTAATTTATTTTCAATGTCCTCGAAAACAACCGATTTGGCGTTTTGCATCGTGCTCTCTATCAAGTAATGGAGGACGAATGCACACAACTGTTACCTGGGTTGAGAAAAATACATCCAGGCGGGACTCAAACCCACGATCCTGGGATATTAGCCAGGACTTTACCCCGCCGCGCCGCCTCCGGGTCCGATTATCCTCTCTATCCCTGCCTTCAACCTCGACGGTCCACGTACGAACCCCGGCGTTGGCGGTAATTATTCGGTGGAATCTCGACCCTTGATTTGTAGCCATGTAGATGTGCATTTATAAAAATAATATTGTAGTTCTCCGGCCTTCGGATATGACGTGTTAAACCGTGGTCCCTTACGCGACTTTCGTTAAACGTATGCTGATGCAAAAGCCTGGCTTTTCTCCAACCTTCCTTCATTCCCCCGGAAATCCTACCCTAGCAGACCTACCCTCCGAATCCTCAATAGCGCAAATTAGTTCAGTTGCCGCCCACCTTTCCTAATAACCAATCAACCAATCCTTATCTACCCATGCTAATAGTAAAAAACGGTGTGGAATACAATTTTTGTCTATTTTAGCATGCTGATAATCCAATCTATGCTAGTGCTCTTTCCTCTATTTTAATAAAAACGATAGATTAGTACTTATTCACACATGCTTCTTTTGCAACCATGATATTAGGAACCAATTGCCATTTTTCAGGTAAAGATTGCATGGAAGTGGCTATTTCTTGCTTAGACCACGGTCGGAAATAAGAAAAAATGTGTACAAGGAATCAGCTATCATTTTTATTAAAATGACTTAGTTTCACAGAGGTATGCTTGAATCAGTCTCTTGCACCCTTGCATCTAATTACACGGTATAGTAAAAAAGAACCCTTTTGTGACAAACGTTGGTTGTATCAGCAAAAATATTGTCGCGTAAGCTGATTTATCGATGCGTATGGTCATCGCTGCTGTCAATGCTGAGGGGCCACGGTGCGGTAGGACGCCTGGGGAATAGTAGGTACAATTGCAAAACGTTGCCGGTTGCAGGAACAAAGGGAAGGGCTAGAGACGTCAGCGGGTGAGGAGGCTGGAGGGAAAGGGGAAGGAGGTGGGGAGTGGGAGGAGGAGGAGGAGGGAGACGGGAGATGACTTTTGCGAGGGGGGGGGGGGGGGGTGAGAGGGGTGGTGTGGAGGCGGTCGGGAGGTAGGGATGGGGAGAGGTCCGAACCACACCAATAAATCTCCTGCCGGTATATCCTCGCCCCAAACAATGTAATTAAACTCTATCTCTCTCTTTTACCTGTCGGGCCGCTCCTCGTTTCCCGGGTTACCGCCCTGCTCCCCCTCCTTCCCTCTTACCCCCTCCTCTTCAACCCCCCGCCTCCCCCTCCCACCGCCACCCATCTATCCATTCTCGCTTCAGGTAGCTTAGCGAGCGGGAAGTATTTCGTGTGGTACCTTTTTCGGTGGAGGAGCGCAGAGGTCAAGGTTTCGGGACTTGAAAAACCAATCTTAAAAACTTTCGGGGAAAAGAATCGTCGAACTACTACTGAGACGTTTAAGGTGTATGACGGCCCGTTGTTTTTTTGCTTTTTGTGCGTATGCCGGGGTGTTTGCAGGAAAACCAGCAAAGTTTATGATTGGTTTTGAACCTTCATCGGTGATTTTTTTCTCCTGATAATTAGGAGTGTCTTCCGTCTGCCAACGGTTATCAAGCGAGGGAGAAAATGAAAATAATTTGTGGGATTCACTGATGATTTTTGATGAAAGTGACCAGAGTTTTGACACTTTATATCACCTGTAGGTCTCAGGGACAGATCTGATGCTGACACAAAGTCTCGAAACCCGGGTCATTTGAATGAAAATCATTTGTGGATTTCATTAGTTATTTTCATTTCCTCTGTCATGGATAATATACTCAAAATGAAGCCTGTAACACTTTTCTCCGTTCACAGATAAGTGGTCAGGTTTGAATCAAAGAATATGTTAATTGCTTTATAGTCTTAATGAAATTATCATCAAAAAGAGAAGTATAAGTCGTGATGTGGTTGATATTCAACATGATGAAGACAGAAATTGCAATTTTCCACTGGTAAAATTGATTTATTGCGATTCTGGTTTTGATGTTCTACGTCATCATCAGGTCCAGATTTGTTTTCAATTGCAATTTACCAGTGGAAAATTACAATATTTGTCATTGTTATGGAGTTCTTAACGTTTATTTGCTGTTGATTCTGAATGGATTGCTAGCCCTGGAAGCGAATTGCCATTGCTAAACCCTTAAGACACAAAGCATTGATATTGTTGCTAAGATGGAAGGTGGCAACATTATAGATTGGCATTCACCATTGGAAACCAGGGTACATTGAGGCTTTATCTTGGCAGAGACAGATATACGATTCTCGTATATTTTTTCTCGTATATTTATTCTCTAATATATAATTTCTCCTATATGAGAAAGGCAAAGGTCAAATGGTAAGTCAAGGCTCGTGTTCTCTTGTAGGTGGATATAATTCGAAAGTTATTTTTAATTCCAAAATCCACGCTTTCGAAACCATGAAATATGATGTATTAAAAATGATATGCCAATCAAATTCATTATTTAAGAATAAATCAGCGACTATAACTCTTTACAGAATCAAGATTTATAAATGTCACCTTATAATAAATCAGAAAATACAGTATTTTATAATACGTAGAAATCGCGAAATGTAATCAAGGAAAGGATTTGTCAAAAATCTAATTTCTCTGACTACGCTAAGCGATAACGTATTTGGGAGAAACTTAGCTTTGACAATCTGAATTATTCTCCGTGAAAACTGCTTTCCTTTTCGTATGTTGCATTTAAAGTCTTCTCGGTTTTTAAGGGAAACTTTTCAATTATTTCTTGCACTAATCTAACTTTTAGTCTATAATATATACAATTTTTGCGCAAAATGATATTTAACCTGGACCTGGGTTTTTAAAGTAGTACTGAAAAATATGAGATTAGAGGATATGCAGCAACTATTTATTTTAATTAGTGAGTTCTAAGGTGAACTTATAGGAAAATATTTGCGAGTTGTGTTCTTAAAATGTTTCAAAGAATTATTTTTTGTAATAAAATGATAGTCACTAAATGAACTTTCTTAAAATATTGTTGCTAAATGTTCAACTGAGTTTCGAGTTTGTACAAAAATGTTTTCTTGCTTAAGGTACTGACATATTTATACCCTCAATAAGCCTCGAAAGGTTACCTGTCACGATCTCAGGGACTTCTGCACGACAATCTTAACATCTTCGACCTGAATACGCAGCAACTCCTGTAAAGGAGAAAGCATAAACTGCTGTCGCTGAAACGTTGACACATGCAGCGGTACCGGAAGAAGGAATCCAAGAAATCTTAACAGCTAAAGACAGTAATTGATGATGTATATGTTGTGCACTTGAACGTTTTTTTTTATGAAAATGAGCGAGGAAATAGTTCAAATTGACGGTATTTTTCTTTCAAGTTATGATATTTCTCATGCAGTTTGCGAGTGCCGTGAGCAGTTTTGAGGAAGCTAATTTGTTCAAAATTTGTCTCCATGCTCAAAACTCACATTTATCATTGCTCCTAAAGGGTAGGTCTCACCGGAATCACAATATCAACGGAACAACGCATGGGCTTTCCTCACCCCATCGAACGCTTGCGCTGGAAGAGATCTCGGGAGTCGTGAAACTCCATAGTCTCATCTTCTCCTTGGGTCGCTTATTGTGTGTGTGCTTGCTTCTTGCTATTTTTTACTCCACTCTCCTACTCCGAATGCCCAGAAACGATCACCCTTCTGCTCCAGAACATTTATTTCTTTGTCCCTCTCCTTATGGGGGCTACCCCAGCCATTCCCTCCTCCAGTGTCTACCCTCTCCGGCCTCCCATCCCACAGTTCCCTGAACCAGCCACAGTCCTCACGAGAAATAGCCACCCTCTACCCACACATATTCTTCTCCAATCGTTTCCTTCCCTCCTCCTCTCTCCCATTCTCTGGACTTTTGAGCTGGAGCCGAAGCTGAAGCGACCCGGAGCTCCAAATTTTTGCTGTGCCAGAGCTCGTGCTTGAGCTCAAAACTGCATAATTTTCCTGCTCTGGCTCCAAACACCAATTTTATATAACCTAGTCAACTATTTGGATATCTGGGCCGCACGGTTAGTCGATAAATATCATCCCTGTTTACATTTCGTGTTTTATGATTTCCTGAACTATTCAAGAGTACTTTTGATTGTGTCATAATATTGCTCTCACCTTTGTATGAAATACCAAAAGTTTGACTTTAAATCACTCAATGTCTTCCTTCTGTGTATTGTTTTTTTGGTAAGACATTGCTACTTTGCATTTGCTACTTTGCATTTGATTTAAAGAAGTTTAAAAGATAAAAATGCATGTTGGTGAATACAGGTGTTTATAAATTTCAAATTTTGTATTTTTACATGAAAACTCCGGAGAATCTTAAAAGATGAACATAAAACTCATAAATATATCACATAAACCAAAAGACGAAATAATACGAACGAATGAACAAATGGTTCAATGAAGTGTTGTAATTCTAATGGATGTTGTAATTCTAATGGGTTCAGGAAGAAAATAATCATATCTACATCATTTAATTCATTGCCCTTCGTGCTAAAAACTTTTATTAACAATACGAAATGTAAAAACTTTGTATGAAATATTTAACGAAAGCAAATCATTTCTTTGTATTTGGCATATGTAAAATAGGCACCTGGTAACAAGTTCCTGACTTAGCGGTACTTGAATTATATGTATTATACCATTCATATAATACTGGTTTATATTTGCAGTTATTACTATTAAAATACTTTCGATGACCATGTATTAGGGGATAGTAAATTAATGTTTTCACTAATTTCTGGTGACCTTGCTTCGTATTTTGCTTTTTGAAAATTTTTGTATATTCATTGTAACCATGCATAGCAAAAAAATAGTCATTATTATTTTCATATTATTTCATTCTCTTTCACTACAATTGGTGGTAGAAGTAATACTGTCTCCTGTCCAGTGACAATAATGTTGTTACTCAGTCCTAAACATTTTTGAGATATTTTGGCAAACTATTTAGCTGTCTTCCCTCTGCCGAAATTTCCAACGCAAAATTTGTCACCTTAACCAGTTCCCCCATGCTCTTCATGTACCACGTCAAGGTTTTCGTAATTTCTTACCTTTTCAGCTTTTATTTTAATTGCAATAAAAAATGAAATGCAAGGAAAAGTTTGACCAGAGCAGGAGCGGATTAGGAGCTGGAGCTAAGGAACCGGAGCGGGAACCACTCTCTAAGTGCTCGGCTCCAAAGCCCAGCTTTTAACATGTCTCCCCACTCCATATTACCCCTCAATCCTCAGCCTCCCTCCCCTCTCCCCATTTGGTACTCCCCAAACCCCACCACCACCACCACCGTGCTATTCTGGAACCTTCTATTCCATTAATTTATCGACTTTTAAATAAATTAATGCCCTCCCTGCCTTGCATGCGTTATTTTATTCGGCCTGTCTCGCTTTGCTTCCTCCAACCAGAGGGTATGAGCACTTCCTTCTCCCCGAGCAAATGTGTTGTCCTCATGCTTTTTCTGATTGCATTTTGTTTTTATTCCCGTTTTCACAATATCCTCTCTTCCTTAAGTATTCAACGTAGTATGCAGTATTATTCTAATTAGAAAAAAAAACAACTCAAGCAGTCATTACCAACTTTTTGGCAAATTTATTTTACTTCTTCACGTGTAAAAAATGCAACATTAAGACGAAACCAGGGTGTTATAAAATATTAATGTCGGTTCATTTTAGGAAAAAATTAAAAGACCAAGAAAAAATTTACTACCTTAGACTTATTTTGAAAGTATATGAAATAACTGTATCCAGTTTCCAAACGCAACTTCAATCAATTTAACATTATAACTAGCATAGCATATATATTTACAATGCGTTGTAAAAATAGAAACAACGTATTAGCAATACAAAATTACGTAAATAAATTTATTAATTTTTTAAATACTGGTTATGTTTATTGCTGTACTTTTTAGCCCTGAGGAAGTCAAATGAATGATGAAAATCTGTCAATGACTTATTGAGTTGATTTTTTAAAAATTATACCAAAAATACATGCTACCTTGATCACGTTATTTGTGGTCAAAAAACTGAAGAGTTTCCCATTAACGTCACGAAAAATAATGTAGAAGTAATGGCATGTATTTCTTTTAGAAATTGTATATATCGTTCTTCGGTACGTTTTTATAGTCTCTTGTTATATTTTCTCGGTATATATACCGAATACGTATGCCTCTTGATAACGCTTGCATAAACAAACCGATAGTATAACGAAATGTAAAAAAAACTCTCAGTTAGGGTCATGTTAACGAAAAGGGTACATCATTTTACAGCAAACGCTAGCCAATCATTACGAAACCGGGTCTTGTGTGTTTAGCCAGTGGAAGAGAGGTAACATACAGTTAGAATTACAATGAGTTACGATTACCTTAGAGATTCCAATTTTTTTGATTTCATGTAACCCACCATGTTTATTCTAATTTATTTCTTCTATACACTAAAATATTAAAATTTGATTTTAGCGGTTTTTAATTGTCATTTGCTGATAGAAATGCCAGTGATTTTACAATTTCACGGGTTTCTATGGGTTTTACCTGTGGAAGAAGTTAAATAGACTTTCGGTAGCTAAGCTCATTTGGATTATTTAGGATTGGCGGATGTTTGGAATCGAAATAAAGATTTATGAGAAAGATTGGCAGAGATTGGAAAGTTTTGGATTGGATTGGTTTTGGATTGGAGAAAGGATTGGATTGGTTTGGTATTATCTTCATCGGATATGGTTCCACATTTTTGTGCCATAAAGCGGGCAAATGCTGACATCTCCAAACAGCCATCTCCAAATATAAACAGTATCTCCAAATAATAGAGACTAGGATTCCATTGAAAAATTTCCGGAATGAACAAACTTCGAAAATTTCTATTTCGGATTTAGGCTGACAGCATTGGTGACAGTGTACCTCACACCGAATTCATACCCCACCCCGAATGGACGCAAATGCATCAAATTGTCAAGTATCTTGATTTAATAAAAAAATGACATTTAGTCTTAGTTAAATTATACTCATTTCTTTTTTGTTTGCACAAATAAGACTAACAGATGGTTCAATAAACTTATTTATGCACATTCAACTCTATTCCTGCTTGGGAAGATTTTGTAGACTACATTTTTATGTTTTCTTAGCCTCGAGAATAAGTTGGATGGGGTTAGTAGTTTTATTTTAGCAAGTGTCGCGTACCAAACTGTCACTTCTAACTAAAGAGCAAAAAAATATCCACGAAAATGATAGGCGTGCTTTTTTAGCTGACTCGCGGTTGAGGCGCAAAAAGCATGTCATCGCGTGTTGTTAATCAAAATTCGATGTCGTAACAGCTAATTCATGTGTCAAAGTCATTCTACTTTTACAATTAATCCTTATCTCCATATTAGTCTCTTAAAATTACTCTGAATTTCCATTACTTGTTCTGATGTTTGTTAATTAACCTTACGTAACTAATTCTTTCAAATGCAAGTGCTTAAACCGATGCTACACAGGAAGAGCCGCCTGAATGATCGACTCCTTACGTTGTAAAAATAATCTGTGCTCGGTTCATTGTACATTTTAATCTCTGCTAGAGGAAGCTCTTAGTTTAATATATATCCAAGGATTGGTTCATGTATCAACGAAATAAAATAAAGTTGTGATTTTCGCTTAGGAAAACATTTATGCAAAACATAATTACCCACTTCAAATCTTTGACAGATAATTTGTCCTTCATTCCCATATGAGCAGATATTAATGTGGTTTCATCGAGTATAAGACACGTATTGATAAGAGCCCTGGCGAAAATATAGCGTGAAGGGGGCGTCAATGAAGCTCCTATCGGAGAGTGAAAGCTGACTGACAAGCCACAAGGGAGGGTGAACGGAGAGTCTGGGGAGCGTAAAGTGGAACACCGGAGAGTAAACGAAGCGTCGTCTTGGAGTGTTAACGGAGCGTAGACGGGGTAAAAGTTTTTTTTTACCCCGTCTTTACATTTTAAAAATTGCCTAAAAATAATTTTCATTGAAGTTACGCTGAAAAGAACACGATATATAAAACTTAAAACAATAAAAACTTAGGAAAACAGAGTAAAAAGAATGTGCTTTATCATGGCATCGATCTCGTAACCTTTCCACTCACAGTCGCTCACCTTTACCACTGGGCTATCACCGCTTTATGAGAGCGTTTTACAAGGTCTAACTCTTATTACATACCGTGACTTGTTTTTTATATGGTTTTTAGATGCTTGGAGTTCACGAGTTTTTGCTTTTCAATGACCAGTTAATATAATTTACTTTGAATAACTGGGGATAATGTTGAGGAATAGTTCCTCTATGTTTCTTATAGTTGCATTTTCCTTGTTAATGTCGATGTTGTTTTACATTTTACTTTTCATAATTATTATTCCTCATGACCTTGCTCATCCTCCAACCATTTTATTCCACATCTGGAGAGATGTGAAGAGCATAAATGAGTGGAAGATGAACAATATATAACATCATGTCATCACCACTCTATAATTATGCATAGGTATGCCATTAATTCAAATTGATTACCGCGACTATGCCTGGTGTACGACTGCCTTGATTATGTTAGATGATTAACAAGTTAGGTACTAAATACATAGCTATGGTAGGTAAATTTTTATTTTCTATGTGTAATAGCAAGTAAGCAAACGTCCATGTCAAATATGTCATCAACCTTAATGAATCTCCATTTAATATATGAAGTATACGCAGTTGGTACATCATGCACATGTTTTTAAATACGATGTAGACATAATAACGCATTTCCGAGGGGATATTTACGAACTGGCTAGCTACCAATTAATTAGTTACACCTAATGTAAATGTCCAATTCCTGTCTAATATTACGAAGCGATCATTACCGTAGGTATGTTATTTTAGTTTAAGTTGTCCGTCAACGAAGGTACATAATGGTATTAACTAAAACTATTGCATATTATAGGGACGTTTGAACAACCAGCTTTTATTTACACAAGCCTATTCTTAGAGCAAAAATTACAACTTTTTCGTAGCAGTAGCAGTGAAATCGAAGAGTAAACAAAATCATCAGACAACTCTTCGTTTCCTTCCTCGGAAGCGTTTTAGAAGTGTTGACGGAGAGACGAAAAACGAAGCGTCAAAGAAACCATGAGGCACTCTCCGTTCGCTCTTGCGGAAGAGTTCGGGAAACGTGTTCGGAGTCAAAAATCTCGGAGAGTTATCGGGGAGTAAAGGAAGCTCCTCCAAGAGTATAGAACTCCCCGTTGACGCTGCCTCTACGCTAGGGCAAGCGTGGGATTTTTACCAGGGAGCTTGATGGGAATATCGATAAGGACTCAATGTGTCTTCAGTCATAATTTTGTCCTGACCCATACATGACTGGCCTTGTTACTATCACTCTAAGTTCCATATTTTAACAATAAATTGCATTTGGAGACAAGAAATGTCTTATGGGGTCTTTCAGAAGGAACATACGCGACTTCTGGAGGTGAAAGGGGATGGCATTCATAGCACATTTTGTCGGATGGGCATGGGATCACAACTAATTACTTATGGGGTGAGAGCAACGAAAGCATATTGTCCAGAAAGCATATATGCAGTTGCCATGAAAACGCCAAGCAACGGAGCAACCTTTAAAAATAACTGGCAATGAGCTAGAAAACCGTACCAACATTGAAGGAACGATACACATCTCTTGCACCACGGGAAAAAATTACAGATCTTTCCAATCGTCATACGTCATCTTTGCAATGTGCTTGATACGTTCCACGATCACCAGCAGAAGTTAAGCGCACTCATTTTGAAAAAACCTCAAAATATTTTTGCATTCACTTATATAGTTTTTCTACTTATTCATCTGCATATGCAAATGTAAAATACCTCCTACTCGGTCAATGACTGACCACGGTATCTCTGGAACTGCGTAACGAATTACCTACAGTGAAATCTGAAAAATAAACCCAACGCTTGTTTGCTATTTTTTCTTGGGAAAATTGAAAGGGCAAATTATAAATTCAATATATTACATTTTTCATAATTTTATTAGGGTTTAAAGAGTGTACTTACCCTTATGTGTTGTTTATCAGAGAAAAAAAGCTTTGTATGAAGTTTGATTGACAAAAACATTGTAAATACAACAACTCACTCAGCATGCAAATATTAACTTAATATAGTGACACCCTACGCAGAGAAAGATGGGTGGGTAGTTAGTGAAAAAAGGGTAACATGATAGTGGGCAATGTGAAATTTTGATTTAATTGAAACAAGTAAAACTTCATAATATTTCACGCAATATATGTAACATTTTGACATGGTAACTTTGTGGGATTTCAAAATGATTAAATTATTATTCACTTGGCTTTCCACACAGAATTATTAACCTTAGACCCAGGTTTCTTCACGTCGTGACATCATCAGGTACAACAAATACGGCTTTAACAGTCACAATAGGGCGGCGTGGTTGGTCTTCACATTGTGGGTAAACTGTTGATGCCGCGGCACAATGAAACCCGGATCGTAAGTTAGTAAATAAATATGGAAAACCTAGTATACTTAGAATTTCGATATGAAGCAATTCCACTTAGTTAAAGATGATACCAAGAATTTCCACATGCTTCAGAAAAGTAGCTCTCGGGTTATTTTGACACATTGTGTGGAATATTATCAAGTGAAACCTTTACACGGGTAACGAATTAGTTTAATGCGATAATACGAAGAATCGTAACATGACCAATTTCGCCGTTAACAGCGAGTTTAATATGAAATACATGGAGGCCGATCTCTGCTTTATTTATGCTGCTCGGTTATTTTTCACTAGGTGAATTCTTGAAGAAATCACACGATCAGAGAAACTTAATATTTTGGAATGTCGTTGAAAGCACGTCGCAATTCCACCAAACACTCACTTCTCCGGCTACGGCATGAGCCATCCTGTCCCGTAAATAAACAAACAGCAACGGCTGTGACCGTGGAGGTAATCTTGAATAGGGGATAAAAACACAAAACTTTTTTGGTTTGGTCTTAAGTAACAAAGCTATGGACCGGTAAATCCAGATCGAACGCTTCAAAAATGAACTTTCAAATTTCTTGCCCAGTTTTGAATAACTCTCACTGTCTTAATTGAATTGTATCATTTTTTAAAGTCGTAAAATAAAATACTCTACCTTGATATCCGCATTGATTCATGAATTAGCCTGGAAATATTTTCAGGACTGAAATTCGGCCCCTTAACGAATTTTCCCGAAGATCAAACCTAGCCCTATGAATTTCTCGCACATGAAATCTTCAAGGTATGTTCTCTTCCAAATCGTTAGAGCCATTTTTGAGAAAAATTGCACATGCATACACACATGCAATTATTGATCGTTTTGGAGTACATATAGGAAAGATGTGTTGGGTTGTATATTTTTTTTCCATGTGCATGTTCTCCTAACTCCTTTCCCCCCCCCCCCCTCTCATCCATTTCCCCAATCTTGGGTATTTGTGTCCGTCGTTATCTGCCTCCCTGATGGCACTCCAAAAAAGACGGGGTAAATAATTCGATGAAATAAAAGAGAACCTTTTTTGGGAGGAGAGTGATTTCAGAGGAGGATGACGAGGCGGCTGGGGTGGGGAGGGAGGGAGTGGGGAGGTGGGGGGGGTTGGAAATAACCGCCGCAGAGACGGGGGAGGAAGGGAGCGTCGGACGAGAGGTGTAAGTGTGTGCAGAGAAGGACAGTGACGCGAGCGCCCTTGAAACGTCACGGTGCGATGGCTGAGGACGAAATGAACGGGGAAACGAAGGAGAAAACTCAGAATTGTAGGAATGTGGCGTTCGAAACAAAATTTGCCGAGATCAGAAGAGGAAATGGTCGTGGCTTAGGGTAGTTCGATTGAGATCATAATAATAATCATAATAGAGGCCATGTTTGAATTCAATTTTTAAATTTAAAGCTGTTTTAAGAATATTTAAATTGATATAGTTGTATTTATGGCGCAAATACATTTTCTACGAGGCTGGACTTCTAAGTATTCAAATAAATATAGGTAGGCACACGCTTGAGGCTTTAGTTCATTTGTTTCACGCCGTTCGCTGAGCCCCCTTAACAAACGAAGGTTTTATTAAATAATATAGAATTTATTAGTGAGTAATTAAGTGGTTTTTAAAGATCGTTGAGAAAATCTAACCGATCTGAGCGTTCCGAACTTTTACATTTTTTTAATCTTTCCGGCGTGCTTACCGGTTTATTCCGAGGAAAACGTTTTTTACTCTTTTGGCAAGTATCTCTAGAAACAATACAATAATAAAAGGATTAATTTTTGGTACACACTATTATAAATATGAGATTTTTTTCTTCAAAGTTAGGCTGTGTTGTTAGCATTATGACGTACAGTGATATTTCGTCAAAGCTACGTATGACGATGAATGGAACGATTTGCTCCTGCAAAACGTTCATTATCCTGTCGATAAGAAGCACCATGTACACGCTATTATGAGGCTGAACTTTTCGTCAACAGTAAACGAGTTCATTAAAACTACACGCTTATAAAGGTAAGATTTTTGCAGTAAAGCATGTGAAAGCATTACGTTTTCAATGCTTGGCCCATTGTCGAAAACCAAGTCATCGACAGCAACTGTGATTATCGACGTTTTTTTCCACTTCAAGCGCACGCCAGCGCACATAAACTCTTCTCGAGATGTTTCTTGAACTGCGCTGTCTAGTATGCATGTCTGGTCTGAAACGAATGGAAAGCAACCCCTATATTTTGTCGCGAAGTGATCACCTCACTGAGCCGAATAGAAAGCGCACAAGAATGCGAGATTCGATAAGTAAGGAGGCTGGGTATGGACTCCCGAGATGAGGAACGGTCGATTGGAGCGAGATTCAGGAGCGAGACGGTTACAAGGGGAGGAAGTTTTGGGAGAGGAAGAGGCGGGCAATAATCGAAAGGCCAGGGTGGGAGACAGACAGACGGAGTGAAAGGGGAGGAGGAGTGGAGATTGGAATGAGAAATGGAGAAAAAATAATAACCGACGTCTCGAAGGGAAAAGGGCGTAATCATCATCGGGTAAAGGGAAGCGAATGTATAGAAAGGAACGAAAAAGATGGAAAAACAAAAAAAAATATATTTTTAAAATTTTTTTCGGCACCAAAGTTATCGAAAACGTCAATCCGATCTTTTTCAAAATGACATATCCTTGAGGAGAGAGGAAAGAGTTTGAGAATAAGATGAGGTAGAGCTTTTGTGAGGAGGTGGGTGTGAAGGAAAGTGGAAAGGGTTGACTCAAGCATTGTCTGGAAGGAAGGCATTAAAGCCGGATCACATTGAACGTAAGAACATGGATTAGGAACTTAACCTACGGCGAATGAACAGAGGAGAAGAAGGAGAACATTGCTACAACAGATTAAACGTTTTAAATACATCCTTTGATTAATTAAACTATCATCATCGCAATGTAATGGTGATTCGCTACCTTACTTCCACTATGTTGCAGCGTATTTTGATTGTGATGATTAGGGATACAAGCAATCGATTTCATTAATCGATTAGTCAATTATAACAAAATCGATAATGATGATTGATTATGGAGGGTCCGAATATAATCGGTAATCGATTTGTTGGTACCGATTAATACCAACTTTTCGCGGTTTGCCATCTTTAAGAAATTTTAAAATGAAAATCACAATACTATTTAATTGATATTTTAGAGATTTATATTTGTGGAATATATAAAATATATCTAATGTCTTGTTCACATCAGTAGCTTGTTACCTATGCAATTGGTTCGATCGTAATATAAACGAGAGTAGTTGCTAACCACTGTATCAATTTCTAATACTGAGTGAATTGCGCCCGCGACCCGAAAGAGAAATACCCTGCTAAGTTTTTCTCATTATTGCCACCGATGGATAAGGCAGAATGTTGTCTAAAACCATTCCTTGAAAGAAATCCGGTTTGGCAAAAAATCACGTCAGACTATTTCTGTAAAGGGATTTCTTTAGGGGCTCCTGAAGGATTTCGAAGCCTTGGAATTTCTTTCTTTCTTGTACAACTAGACTCTATTTAAAATTATTAATTCTGAATGATTTAGATAAACCAGTTCACAAGTCATGGGTGTGGAAACCCTACTCTTTCACTTTCCTATTGGAAAACTAATTCGAAAATGCCACGGACTAATATTTGAGGTCCTGATATCTCCCGGGTTCTTCTTGAAATTACGATCGCACCTAGCACCCTATGGCACATTTAGCCAGAGTCCTCTGGATGGCCGTTCTCAACACTACTTCCTATGTAGTGTATTATCGGAAATCCAGAGGACTCTGCATTTATCATTCTATAATTGCAATGAAGAAATCATTTGAAGACAGCGGATAACTGTTCCATAAATTTAGAGATTACTGTCAAATTATTTTCTTGGTGATAAGAAGTAACCGCCAATTCCATTTCTGAACTATATTTTTGAATAGTCAGGTACAAAAGACAGCTTTGTGGAACTGGTCGGTGACTAATTTAACACGCTTTCGGAAGGAATGCGTTATCCTGAATTTCCCTTAGTTTATTGGCAGGTTTGGTGTATTGGCTGTCATCTAATTATGATACGTTTAGGCTTAAATTCGTATTTTATAAAATTTTCCCCTACAAAATAATGTCGAAAACACGTTTTTGGAGTTTTATAGTAAAATTTTGACGAGATATTTTGTTTGTAACTAAAATTAGCACGCTAGGACATTGTGGAATAGCTACATGCACCGCGCAGAAAGTTTCGTGTCGTCTCCTCCCGCCACTAGCGCATGCACACTCAAGGTTGTGTTCACATTCTATTAATATACCCCATAGAATGAGACCCTAATTAATTTAATCGTTTTAATATTCGCTAAGCTAGATTAAATAACAAATTGTCACGGAATGAACCTGAATTAAAAATGATACACTGCCGATTCCACCCTGGTACACCATTGTCAGGAGGATTTTCAAAACGTATTTGCATAAGAAAATTGAGCTTAAAGCATTTCCTATGGGCAAATGTTTTGTAAATAAGTTTTCGTCTTCTTTTTCTTCCACCTCCTTTCCAGGTTTAGGCAATTTGCCTGCTCCGGCTTCACCATCGCAATCTCGGCCTCCCAACACTTCTTCTCCCTAAAGTCTTATACTCTAAAACCTTTCTGGGAATCCTTTCTAAAGCCATGCGCTCAACATGTTCTTTCCATCTTTCTTTCTAATGTGTTGCTACTTATGTTACTGGTTGTACTTCTAATTCTTGCATTATGTCTTAATTTGTTATATGGTCCAGGCGTGTCCAGCCTTTCACAGATCTTTCATTTCTGACGTAAAATTACTCAAATGCTTCACAAATTTTAGTTGAAAGTTAAAATGCATGTATGGATTTAATAATAACTGCTCTTTAAAATAAATTTAAGTTTTGCTGACTTCCATGCAAAAATATGTGCGTGAAACTATTGTTAGTATGTAAGAAATATTTAAGTTGAAAATTTATACCTTTCAAAATCTGAAATCACCCCCTTAAAATGGTGCAATTCTCCGTATTCATATTGCAACTTCTCACAGTATACTATTTCAGAGCTACTCGCATTAGTATAACCAGGACATATCGGATTTAAGTTGTTTTCATTATGAACTGAACTCGAGGAATTAGGTCGTAGGCTTCCGCGGATGTACTTTTGACTGTTTATTTTTTCGGGATTCATTCCGCGATGTTTAAAATTGAAAAAAACCAATATTTCGCTGGTCCTCTTGCCAGCTTCATCAGGTTAACTGATGAAGCTGGCAGAAGGACCAGCGAAATATTGGTTTTTTCCTATTTTAAACATCGCGGAATGAATCCCGAAAAAATAAACAGTGAACTCTAGGAAGTTGAGCATGATATCACTCAGTATAAAACTCATTAAATATGCACTCATTACAAAGAAAAGGATCTCAAATTTATAAATGATTGATAAATGCTATCATTCGCTTATCACACAAATACTCGAGATATATACCTTCAAATAGAAACAGTTATCTATGAAATATGGTACACTTGCGCACTTCTGAGAGAAATAATTACTACAATGAAGAAACTGTAACGCGCAAATAACGTCATAAAGGTAACGATGTGCAGCTGGCATATTTTCTTCAAAAATTAAAATAGACAATTGTACTAATCTTTGTAGTTCTTTGTATATAAAAGCTAAAAAAACTTTACGTTGTGAAGATGTTTTCAGCGCACTGCGTGAAAAAATAATTCAAGTGAAGGACTCAAATTATATATACACCTATATTTATTTTTTTGTAGATTGTTGACGTATTTAAAAAATTATATTTTGGTATATGCGGTATTTTTAGTTTATTTTCGGGCCAACAACAGTTTCCGAGCTAGCCTACCGGCTTTGTCAGGCTTTTTCTTAGTCAAGCCTGACGAAGCATGCAGAATACCACGGCGATACCAATAGATATTTTTTAGCCTATTTTTGTTAATTTTCTCAGAAGTTCATCCATCAAAACAAGGGTTGTGAGTCATTAAATTTACGATATTTATTTATAGGCTTTTACGACTAATTACATTTTAAAATAATATTAGAATATCGTCCCTATTTTTTCAGCAGAGAAAAACCTAGCACAAAATACCTGAAACCAAAAGACGCGCCCGCCTAATGCAATATGAGTGTTCGCAAGCGTGCATGGGTAAGCGTTGTTCGTACTTCTTCGTACTTATTCTCTACAAAACCATCCCATTCTCCTTCTCGCGTATCGTTCATCTTGAGGCCTCCGAAGGACAACTTGGGCAGCGCGCATGAGAAGCGTGGAGGGGAGCGGGGGAAGGGCAGGAGGGAAAAATGTGGAAAAATAAAAGCGAACTTTAAAAATATTCTGCGATCTGCGAAACACTCTTCTTCTTGTCTTCCTTCCACAAAAGCCTTCTCTCTCTCTTCCCCCTCCCCCACCTCAAACCCCTCCATCGATAAGCCTCCACCTCCTCCCCACTCCACCTCCCAATCCCGACAACATCGATACCCCAACCCCGCAATTTCCTACTTCCCCTCCCTTCCTCTCCACGTTTCTCTCTTTCTCTCGTCTCGATTGCTATCTTCTCCCACTCACACTACTCTCGGCGAAGGAAGGAGTCACCACTCCCACCTCCATGGGCACGAGGAGAGGAGGCAAGAAGGGGGAGGGGATTTTGAGCGTGAGTGAATTGGAGTGGGGGACGGGGCGGATAGGGGTGGAGGGATAAATAAGGAGGGTGAGGATTTCGAGAGGATGAAGGGATTGTCATAAGGAAATGTTTGGGATTGAAAAATTTCCATGTCTGTCGGTGGGGTGTCCGCGATTATGGATCGGTGATTTTCTCGTATAAGTCCATACACGGGGGCAGTATTTTTAAGTACTTGAAAAGCCTGCTGAAACATGCTAAAATATTGGCGAAATGCAAAAAAGTAATGATAAAAGCAAATAATTTAATAAAAATGAATATGTAGTTGAATTATTAATAAATAAAAACAAAAGTAACTTCATTGATGTTATTTCTGGAGCTTTGGTCTATTATTTTTCAATTAAAAAAACACCAATTTGCTAACGTTTCAGCTTTTTATGTAGGCTTCATGTGGGCTAAAAATACAATGCATAAGTCATACATGAAAAAACATGCTGGAGTATACATAAATATTGTTAACAGCTATTCAGTAAATACCTTTAGGTGACATTTTACGAGGAGAGTCAAAGGTTTATCACAGTTAGTTTCCAATACATAACAACAATGATCTTCTTAGAATCAATTAATTAGATTATATTCATAAACAAAAACAAACAGCTCAAAAATTAGACCCCATTAATAGAGTTTTATTAAAAAACACAACAATTTCTTAAATCTCATCCCGAGGTAATAGTATTAAAAACAGACAAAACAAACAAAACAGCTAGAGTGTACAAAAAATATTATGCTATAAAAATCAAAGATTTATTAAAGGACAACAAAATACACAAACCAGTAAAGAAAAATCCAACCTCTTCACTTCAGACAAAAATAAATTATTTTGTAAAAAACCTATTACAACAAAAGAAAAGAGATTTTTCCTTAAAAAATAAATTAACAAAATATAATGGGTCACCACCACAGCTATATGGTTTACTAAAGGATCACAAACCAAACAATCCATTAAGACCTGTTGTCAGTTTTGTGAATAGTCCGTCCTATGAATGTGTAAAATATCTCTGCAGGTTTTTAAGTTACATAGTATCTAGTAATTATAATGTTCAGGACTCGCTTGATTTTGTCGAAAAAATTAAATCTATTAAGATCCCACAAGGATATATACTTTTATCTCTGGACGTTAAATCCTTGTTTACAAATATCCCTTTAGAATTTGTAGAAAAGTTAATCACATCCAAATGGGATGCGATTGCTCATCACACCACTCTGGAAAAGAATGATTTTATGAAACTATTTTACTTATGTGTAAACAATGGGTATTTTAAAATATACTGATGAATTTTATGAAATTATTGATGGAGTTCCAATGGGTTCCCCAATACACCTATTCTTGCAGACACCGTAATGAATGAACTACTGGACACTGTAATTCCAAACCTTCCATTTCAAATTCCGTTTATTTACAAATATGTTGACGACCTATTTCATGCAATTCCACAAGATTATAATGATGAAAATGTAGTCCAAAGCTTTGATCAATTCCGCATAAAACTTCAATTTACTATAGAAAATAACAAGAAAAACAACTACCTTTTCTGGATACCATTATTAAACGGAATTCAGATGGTAGTGTTTCAGTAGATTGGTATAAAAAAGAACTGAAAACCAATAGGTTTTTAAACTTTACCAGTTGTCATCCATTGAAGCAAAAAGTCAACACAGCTCTTGCCATTAAATATAGAGCGATACATTTAAGTGATCCTGAATTTCATAGCAAAAATTGGAGAATTTTAGAAAACATTCTTTTTAATAACAATTTCCCGAGGAAACTCGCCAAATCACTTTTATACATTAGCAGTCAACCCAAGAAAAATATGAATAATATAAATCCAAACCCCGGGAACGAACAATTTTCATTAAACTCAACAAACATCAGCTCAAGACCCCACAATAATAACGGAACATAAAATAACCTCTAATCACGATAGGAGTATAATTTATGTTAAAGGGTTATCTGAACAAATATCCAAAACATTTATACATACTAATTTTAAAATAAAATATAGACAAGAAAGAACACAACATAGAACAGTATATTCAAAATTAAAGAGCCAAATTACAAAGGATTACAAGAGTAATGTTATTTATACCATATCTTGCCAAGAATGCAAAATAACATATTTAGGAAAAACCGCACAGTACCAAAAAAATAGATTTTATGGTCATAAATCGTCAATAAAAAAATACCGAAACCTGTGCCTTGGCTATCTTATTGTTGGTACGTATATATTCAATTCATTCGCAGCCATTCCCTCAAAATCGCCCGTCCCTCTTTAACATGGCGTTAAATAAATACTTTCAGGAAATTGTGAAAAAGGGCGAACATAATCACTCCATATGTAAGGACCTGTTGGACAGTAAACAAAATCAACGTTCCCAATTCAGTAAGTACTTTCACGAAAAGCAAAGCGTCTAACTTCTATAAAGATTGTGACTCTAAAAGTGCCGCCCAGAATTTATTATTTGGTTAAGTACTGCTTGAAATTGGCTTACTTAGAGTGAAAAAAGGAATGGTTACCTGATTGCCTAAATTTCCTAATAGAGTATGAAGTAGTAGTTGAAGTAATGGGCCTGTATTCTTTCCTTAAGCATACACGAATTTCATCCAGTAGGAGAATAATGGTAGCATCAATATCTGGAGGCAATTTGGGTATTATTTAGAATTTATTATTTGGTTAAGTACTGCTTGAAATTGGCTTACTTAGAGTGAAAAAAGGGATGGTTACCTGATTGCCTAAATTTCCTAATAGAGTATGAAGTAATGGTTGAAGTAATGGGCCTGTATTCTTTTCTTAAGCATACACGAATTTCATCCTGTAGGAGAATAATGGTAGCATCAATATCTGGAGGCAATTTGGGTAATCATCGGCCGTAATTTATCGTTTACCAAGAAATGGACAGGTGGTGAGAAAAGCCACATTAGTTGTAAAATAAGGGAAGACCTGAAATTAAATTCATTTTGGTAGCATTTGAGTGAGTTTTAAGATTTTTTAGGATAACCCAATTATGAACTGCAATTTTAATCACATTGCTCTTACGGGGATGGACGGGGAAAATGCTTGCCAACCGCCAAATTGTAAATGGCTCCGTAATTTTCGTACGTTCTTATCCATTTTAATAACTTCTTTGATTTCATTTGCGACATAAGAGGAATCGACAGCTGTTCCGATATACTATTTTCGGAAATCCTCTTTGAATTTCTCTCAGACTAGTAAATTTGCTTTACGTGATATGGATAAAATAATAAAGTGTATGCTTACTTCGATAGTGATTAATACATTAAATGCACCACCATAGCATTAGTAGCTTGATCCCCGAATCCAAGGGCTAATTGACCCGAAAGAAATATTCCTCCACCATTAAACTCATGATTTTGACTAAGCATGGCGTTAAAAGTGGACGACATATCTAAAAAAAAAAAAATAGGATGTTAAACTTTAAAACCGAATGAAAATGGTTTCCCTCCCTGGGTTACTTTCTACATGATAATGAACAATTCACTCTTAACAGATTTTGATTGGAACTAAAAAAATGGATTTGTAGTTTGATTAGTACTAAGGGGAAAATGCAAGTCTCAAAACTGTGTTCTAGATCTCTAGAATTCATACAAAATACGTAGACGTACCATACATAGCAATGAAATTTCTTTGCAGTTTTACACTTTTATTTTGTTAAATATAGGTTTGTTCGACTAGTTTCAATGTATTACATCATTGTAAAGCACGTTATGATACTAAACAAATACAATTTACATATTTCAATAGCTACAGCCTCCCGTTATTACTTCCAACCTTCATTTTTCACTCCCTAACAACCAACTTGAAATATGTAAATAGTATTTGTTTAACATCATAACCATAATCATAACCATGATCATAACGCGCTTGACAATGATGTAATGCATTGAAACTAGTCACACAAACCTATATTTCATAAAATAAAAGTGGAAAACTGCAAAGAAATTCCATTACTATAAATGAGCTCCACCACATCTGCCCTGATACAACTTTATTTACTGTACCATATATATCCTATGGCAAAAATCGGTATTTTTTGGTAAACATCTCGATAACTAGTATCTAAGGTCAGCGACTGATATTTTGGCATCTTTTGGGAGATGAAATATATAAAATTATTATGACACCAAGCTTATTGAATACATTATAAGTGATATGTCGCTCAAATGACCTTAACTGCTCTTCAGATATTAGCTTGCACATATTAGTAGCTTCAATTTTACCCTGTGCTATAGTACCGCACGGTGGTGTGATTTATGCCTACTAGTTAGGAGTAACTATAAGCTAGTGAATGACAGGGTATTTTCCCGCTCTTCATCATCATCATCTACCGGTTAAAGGTAGGTTATTATGAAAGTCAGAGAAATTCCAACACACTCTTACACGTGCAGTGCCTAACCTGCCTCTAGTATTTCTTTCTTCATCTCAGCGTAAGTCCTACTTTTCCTCATCCCGTCCATAAAACCTATTATCTTTCTTTCCCTTCCCCGCTTACCCAACATCATTCCCTCTATTACGGCCTTTAGCAAACCATCGCCTCTCATTACCGCTTCCAGCCACATACCCTCCTTCCCCTAATCTCTTCCACAAGTTTCCTCTCCTCACCAACTAAGTCAACAACTCCTCATTTGACTTCTTAACCGTCCCCCGCACCCTCTCCATCCTCCTCCACACCCACATCTCGAATACCTGTAGAGTTCTGAGACTTTTCTTCGCCTTCCTTTCTCAGAGACCACGTTTCTGCCCCATACAACGCGACACTCCATATCAAGCTCTTCACCAGCCTCTTTTTTACATCCTTACTTTCAAGGTCCCCGTCATTAGCTCCTTTCTATTATTGAACGCTTCCTTCGCTATTGCTATTATCCTCCTAACATCTTTGCTACTATGCCCGGTTTTTTCTAGCGTACTACCCATTTAATTAAATTGTTCTACTTGCTCCAGTTTGTGTCTTCCTACTTTTATGATCAGTCTCGCTTTCTTTGACCAAAAGGATCTCATTGCTATTGTTTGCTTATGATTAAACGTAATTCCATATTTCTCACACTGCTTTTCCAATGCATCTACTAAAGTTTGCAATCCTTTCGATGATCGACTGATCAACGCGTGGTCGTCCGCGAATCTAACTGACTTTATCAGCTGGCCTCCTTTGGCCTCCTCCTGGCCGCCTTTGACTCTCACTTCTAGTTCTTCCCATTCTTCTCCTACCATTTCCTCAGCATAGATTTTTAAAGGCCGAGGCGACAACGGGCACCCTTGCCTTATCCCGCCACCTATAACTGCCCACCCTGATTCACCCTCAGATACCCTCACCTGAGCCCTCTGCTCCATGCATAAGTTTCGGATGAGTCTACTATAACGCCAATTTATTCCTATTTTCCCCAGTATCTGCATTATTTTCTCCCAGTTTACTCTGTCAAATGCCTTTTCGAAATCCACAAAGCCAGCAAAATTATCCTGATTATTCTCTATACCCCACCCGCTTGCCCACTCTCTTCCACTCTTGCCCTTTTCTCCGCCCTCGTTGCCCACTCTTGTCCTTGCAAAATTACTGGTACACATCTTCAAAAGCAAGAACATTCGTTAGCGATATTTGTGGTGATTATTAACGAGCTCATTGGCGAAGTGATCAGGAGTACAAAAATGAAGACTTGAGCTCATTCTCTTACGTAGAATAATTTATTTTGTATTATTTTTTTGTACCTCGAAGGTTTTCTTTGTGCTTTGGAATTAAAAAATAAACTATAAACAGTTAGTGAGGACTTAATTAATCTGTGGGTTGTGGTTTAATTTTCCAGATCGAAATTTCCAAGTGTTTTACTTTATTACGTGCGTCACAGCTAGTGACACTGTTTTATTATTATATTGCGCTACGCGCATCATTTCTTACGAAACTGTGTATATATATATATATATATATATATATATATATTCTTTTGAAATTTTCGCCAATTGGCCACAAATATATAAAATAAAACTTACAGGTGGTAGGAGAAAGAGAGACTTCTAAAGCTGATGAAGGACCAACCGGTCCGAAACGTTCCGTATATATATATATATATATATATATATATATATATATATATATATATATATATATATATATATATATATATATGCGCGTTATAGTCATAGTCTCATGGGTGCGAAGGAGTTCACGGCGGGTGACAGAGGAGGCAAAAAATAAAACAAAAATAAGGAGGCTTTGGAGTGTTGGCGTGGCGGGAATAATGAATGCGCAGAAAATGAGAGCGTACAATGGCAGCACTTCATAGGGATGGGAGGGAGAAAGAGGATATTAGCGCCCCGTTTAAGAATTAATGCGGACGAAACAAAGGGAGCCAAAAGAGAAGAAAAAGACAAAGGGATGGACGGGAGATGAAGGGCCGGGTTGAGAGACAGAGAGAGAAAGAAAGGGGTGAATGGCAGTGGTTGGTGATGCCAAAAAGATACATCCTTGATGTTGATTTCCAAATCATTACTTACGCATCCTTGCTCCACGGGGCGAGCACCGTCCAAAAAGATATTGGTTCCGTGTGTGCGAAAATGGTTCGCTAGAATACTGCCCACTCAGATCACCTTTTTTTGCCCGTGTCGCATTACCACAGTGCGTCATGCTTACTTTATTACTTCTGAGAATTCAAGGAGGTGCCTTTGAAATATGGCATGGTTGTCATTCTATTGGCATGATTTTCGTTTCATTCATATTCCAGCTACTTACAAAAAACCATATCCTTATCTAGAAATGAACTACAAAATGATACCTTTCCCCGCAATTTTTTCGCAAAGCGAACTGGAAATGTCTTGTCTTAAATGCGAGAATTCATTTATTATATTTTTTATTTATATCATGTAATCCTAAACACAGGCCCCAAGGGGATTTATTTCAGGTATTTTAATTTTTAACAATGTACGAACATACATAATAATAAAGCTCTGGGAGAGGAAAATCCTACCCAGGTGGGATTCCGATTGGGAAAGGGCTAAGACTGTTTATTTCGCTGCCGCCAGGGCCGGCCGGAGGAAAGGAAATAGAAAAGTATTCAGAAAAAGATTCCTTTCGTTACCACTTGCATTATTAGCGGCTTCAATCACAGCTATTGTGGTCCCGAAGCGCATTTTCTTACTTTACCGCTACTACCTTACCTTACTACTCTAGCCTAGTGATTCATTTTCCTCCCAAATTTGTATAAATGCCCAAATGCTTTTGATGTACGAGTCGCTTTTTTTATATTCACTCTACTTTGCGTGTCTTACAAGGTGAAATGCCGTGGTTCTGGCAGGGGAAGAGGTGGGGGGGGAAGGCTTTGTTGAAGGAGGTGGGAGTAGGGGAGGGGCATGGAGGGAGAGTAGGAGGAGGAGGAGGAAAGGGATGGAGGGGGAGGGAGTGACGTAGTGTGGCGGAGGGAAGTGGGGGGAGAGGAGAAAATATTTGGGCGTGGTTACTTTTTTAGCGTTTGTGTGCCGGTGCGCGCCTCTGCTGCACAGTGAGGAGGGGGAGGTGATGCTTGGCGTTTGCGTCTGAATGGGAGGGTGGGGGGCTTATGAATACGAAGGGGATTGGACGGGGTAGGGACATAATAAATGTATCGTCTGAGGACCGTGTGTTTTTGGAATACAACAGTTTCTTCTATTTCACAAGCTTGGGCAAAATTTTATTTGGCCGCACGTGATTAAGAATTTGTTAAACGATTGTGATTTATTTTACCGCACGTTAATTTGAGGGATACGTATTCTGGGGTTTCAGAACGATTATCTCAACATTATCGCTACCTTACCCACCAGAAATTCAATTTTATAAAATCTAAAGCTTGCTAAAGAAGAAAAAAATTGTTAGTCCGAATGTCTAGTTGACTTTTATTTATAAGTTAATTGAGTGTCGCTTCAGTTGACTTTACGTTCATTCAAAGTCACTTTTAGGATATACCATCAAGATAGATAAGGTAATCAAGGATGGAAATACATGCTGGAAGTTGGTTTATTTTATGATTTTCATACTTGCTGTCCCCGAGACTGGCCACCCCTGCAACTGGTCACCTGTGATACTTGCCCACGTTGCCCTAGCCTTGGGCCAGCACAGCGCACGCATACAATAAGACTCATTGGTATGAGGAAAATCACCACAAAACTAGCATAATTTCGGCATAAATCTGGGTTTGAGACGATCCCATGGCTAGGCTAGACCTCTAAGGGGTTGTCACGAATTACAACAGAATATTGTTTCGATGCGATTGTAAACCCCGAAAGTCAGATCTGAATTTTTTGTTCTAGCCTTAATCCAATGTTCAGTAGAATAAAAACTCTAATACGTTTTCTCAAACATCCAAAATCCGTCTAAATGATTAGTACTAATATCACGCGCGGAATACTTCAATCAAAATTTGAGTAAATGACACGCAGTGGTGGAATCAGCCTTCAGAACTCCCAGTTCAATTACGTATATACTTGTACCCGCAAGGAAAATCAAACTTCAACTGTATACATTTTATCGTAGTACCTTCGCGGTCGAAAACTTTCCAGCTCCTACTTTGCTTTATTTAGGACATCTTTCCCAGCGTAGTACTTTTTATGATATTTTGGAGACTTGACATAATAATCCTGGTGACGGCACTATATGTTCTTTGCTCTATTCTGAGCCAAATTTTAAGGACCATCCTTTAACATTCATCGAAAACAGCAACTATTTGTTCCAAGTAACTCAATACGTCAATTATGGCAAGCAAGGGCGTTGAACACCATTTTGTAGCCCTAATCTGAGTGCCTTCTTTAATTTAATCAAATTTTATTTGCTCAAATTTGTTTTTGGAATTTTGATCGATATTTTTTATTCTGCTCGTCAAAATATTTTTTCACAAAAGTGGAGAAATTATTTGTCAAAATATTTAGTATATTTTGACCGTTGAACATAGGCCTTGCATATAGTCTGCGGGTGTCTTGCCTACAATTTCCTGGTCAAGGATGAGAAAGGGTGGGGGTAATAAAAATGTTCCACCTCGACTAAGTAATTCAAGGAAATACTAAACTAAAACCTTATTCATTTTTAGAAAATTAAAGAGCCCTGAGCTAACCCTCCAACTATTAAGTGATTGAACCTTGCAAGGAAGCTCCTCTTTTTATTAATATGAAAATAAAGTCACTATTAATCTCAAATGTAGTAATTAATTTATTAATGATCAGTATACTTCATAATTACTTATTATAATAAAATGAATGAATTATGTAAAAGACTACCTGCGGTTTTGCTTAGGGATCGTTAAAGCGATATGCTGATGAATAATAAAAAATTAAGCCAGTCAAATCATGATTTTCACATAATCAGAGCCTTGTTTAATGTTTATATTTTCGTTGATTTTATGAGTGTTTATCTTCACGATTTTGCAAATTTATTCGGTGACACTCATTTCAAATTTTAGAATTTTCACCTCCAACATCGTAATTTGACTGTCTGGTATAATACACATCAAGTGTATTCTTAGTTTAAACAGCTATCACCCTTTGACCCTTTCTATCAACCTTTAAAACTCTTTGAAGAGAAGCAGCTATTAATTAATACATTGGACTGTTTAAATCTACGTTCATTAGCAATTCATTAATTTCGATATAATCATTATAATTTGTAAAATACGTATAACACATTAGTAATACTTATTGAAAATGTATTTCTAAATCTTTCGCTGAGACATAACGTTAGGCTTTCATTGCATCTGTCATTATATTTTGATCTGGTTAAATGTCCAAGTGTTGTATATTGCTTTACTCGTTGTTTAAGTAACATTATTAATGTGTTGAAGTGCAAAAGAAAGTTGCGGTTAACACACCCAAGATTAAACTTGCTGGCTGCACTATTTCAGAGCTCTCTCCTTCATATGATAATCATCTTTCATACCATTGTACACTACTTTCTAACGTGTTAAGATTATATCGAGGCGTGACTGGGTATTTTGACAGGAACTGATGCATTGCCCTCCGATTGTCCCTGATAGTACTTATCTCTGCTTGAGCAGGGACCTAATGACTTAATTTTCAATCATGTCGCCAATGGCGAACGATTGCGTCAAGGTGAAATTTATGAGGCCTGTTGAAGATATCTTTCCGTTCAACTCATGCTCATTTAGAGCCCCATGGAATAAGGAAGCAATTATTTTCAGCTCCAGTTGGCATTCATCTATTTCTAGCCATTAGTTTAAAAAGAAAACATGAAATATTTGGTACAGCAAATTATAAGTGGTATTATTACATGTTTTATCATTAATTAAAGTCAGTAAGAATATTTATATTGCCGATTTGATGTGACACATATGCTGCTTTAACTCTATATTAACAGCAGCAACTATACGGATTAAAATTTTATCCTATACAAACGGAATTGAATTGTCTAAACATGTAAGAAGACTAAGATTTTACAACAATCTCTTATAGCCAGAAAATGTTTAGTCTTTTTGCATAACCTTACAAAATGATCCATTTCAATTCATTGTCCGTTATTAAACTCAATTACATTGCTATTGAATGCAATTTGTTTGGTTACTTTATGGCAATAATTTATATTGATAATTGCAATTATCTGTTTTCTTTCACATTATTTGCGAGAATTTAATGCAAAGTGGGTACTTACGGCTCTCATGTGAAAAAACCCCAAGGGGTCACGCTCTTTAAGGAACATCTATGAGATGTGTCATGTGATGTTTGATTACTTTTATTTAGGTATAGATATGTATAAACATTCCGAGTTTCTATGGAAAGATCTTTTTTTATCCCCTTTAAGGATATGCTTTCTGGTTTCAAGAGGAGACACCTCCTTATATTATGACATAATTGGCAATTGGGTTCAATTTAACGTGTCTTCATATGGTCAGTCAGAAAACAGCGCCAAATATCAAATAAATAACTTGGCGTTTTGAGAAAAAAATCCTCTCATTTTTCATCGAACGTTCATACAAGTGAATTCAATGAGGAAGAAACGTCATGTTTCTGAAACTGAGAGAAACTGACTAGCTGTAACGTGAGAGAAAATTAAGGGCCTCAAAATAATGTCAGTTGATTGACGAATCCACCGTCAGAAAACTCAGATCATTTGCATCGTTGAAGATAGATGTATGAGATGAGAAGAATTATTTTGGGAATTGAGAAAGAGTGGAGGGAAACCTGGTGTCATAACGGACGGGCACAAGCGCTCCAACAACGAGCAAAAAATGAAATGCAGAAGTATATGGGGAAATCCGCCTAACTTGAGCTCTTAAAATAATTTCTTAAATTTAAAGGCACATCTCTGAAACTTTTTCCTTGCTTGTATACTTCTGTCTAAGGTTGATTAACATGTGCGTAACTGAGTTTTGGAAATTGCTGAAATATATATAGAGAAATTTGTAAAAATTAAAAAAAAAAATTTAGAATTTTCATTTTAAATAAATTTCAATTAAAACAAAGTTGATTAAACTAGATCAAAAAATATTTTTTTTATTTATTCAGTTATTAATTTTAACAAAAATAATATAAATATACAGAAGATTGGATTTATTTACATCAGCAACCATAATATGTCAGACAATAATGTATTACGATGCATGTCTTGCAACAAAATAGTATAATATGTCTTTTACCATAATAATATAATATCTTGTAGCATAAACATATTACGCTTATATATAGTATTCATTTATATAAACGGGCAATGGCTTGCCACGATGGAAACACCGATTCCCGATCAGTCACCGAAGTTAAACATTGTTGGGCTCGGCTCGAGTTCGGAGGGGTGATCCTCCAATTCGTCCGAGTGGTGTTGCCCCTGTCTGCGCGTGGCAGACAGTAAGTGCGAAGTGACCTTAGCCGTCGAAGCACGTCAAACATAAATACTACTACTACTCATTTATATAACTTATGAAATTAAATAATTTGAAATACATAAATGCACCGTTTAACCTAAATTTAATTTGTAGAATGCATCATAATTTTTTATCATTTCTTATTCACTTTGCACTTATTCACATTTTTTTCTCAGCTTAGCTTTGGATTTAATTTTTGGATACTTTGCTTTTTGTCTTCTAGCACTTTTCGCTGTTTTTTTTTTAAACTTGGCATTTTTCGTATTTATCATTGCTTCATAAAAACTTACCCAGCAACGTTAATTTTTTTGATAATTCGAGTTCCATTCACTTCTGATGGTTTTATCTCTTTTTTGTTCAATTTCCAAATTGTATCTCGTGGATTCTGCCTCTCTTTGCCATTACACATAAACACGAAAACGATTGGTTGCTTGAATTTTGGACATTTTTTCTCGCATAAAAGAACGTAAAGACGAACTCTAACGAGCTACACATGCTGTTGTAAAGAGAGCTGAAAATTGCATTGAAGTCGGTGGTAGGGGTTTTGAAAGTTTACTCTGAACTGTTGTAAATTATTTGACTAATTGTAAATCGCCAATTTCATCAGTGATTTCTCCATGTGTTTTCATTTTTGTTTGCAGCGCTGTTGCATTAATAAAAAGATTAATAAGTTTTTTGTATTTTCAACAGTAAGCATTATTTTCATAAGTAAGATTTTCCATAGAATATGAGGCAACTGATGTACTGTCAAAATTACGGTGCCATCCTCATCGTTCCCCCTCCGTCGTCACTAAGCAAAATGAACTGTGCTCTGGGGTTGGATTGGGTACGGTTAAGCATAGAATTGTTGTCTGAGGTCTCCGAGTCTAAATTCTTCGAGTTTTACTTTTGCCTCTGTAGTAAGAGTGAGTTTGTTGCAATGGCACTGGTTGTTATCTTTCATCTCATCAACTGTTTACTCAATAATTATCATTGCAATGGATTGATTAAGATTATAATGATTAATTAGTTCAATCAGATTATTTTAACAATTAATATATTTGCCATTTATATGCTGCTTTCGAAGCAGCGTGCTGTTGTATCATTTTCCACTCACGCTCTGAAACCAAAAGAATAACTAACGATAGCGTTTTTTCTTGAGAATATGTAACTTGAATCGAGGGTTTGGCATAAATTTGTATTGCTTTTTATAAATCGCAGATATGTACCCTCAACAAATTCTCGCATTAAAATTAGATTCACGATATGGCTATGTTCAAACAACTGCAACAAGAATACTTCCAATTACCCAGCGGTGACTAAATATAACGTTATCTATGATCTCTTCTCCATTTAATAATCAAAATTGTTTATAAATTGACCCTGATTATTAATCATACAAATAGTTTAGGAATTCCATTACTCTCGATTGTTATAATTTCGTTTAATTAAATGAATGTCAGTTCCATAATGGGGAGAGAGCCGTCGAGCTCATGCAACAGTATCACTTGTGATACCATATCTCCACTAATAAATGTGATAGAATAATTAAACTACCAGTTTCAGAAAGTAAATACAAATTATCAACTTTTATGTATCTAATACATTTATCGTATCTCCCATAATAAAAAAGTTATCCCAAAAAGTAATTATTTAAAGAATAATTTTTTTAAATTTCGGTTACCAAAATGACAATTGGAAGCAATTACCATACCTGTTGGCAGGAAAAGAAATATGAAGATCTTAAAAAATAACATAGACAATTTTACTTCAAAATCATAGGTGTAATCCACTGCTTTTTAGCGTTGACATGGTAAATGTAGAATGATTCTCACAAAATGCTTGCGTTGCCATAGCTGAGTAACTAAGGAGTTGCGACCCCATGTTCATAGAACAAAAAATACTTAAGATCGTCTTCCCTACCTTCTCCTGAAATATGTACATTTTCCCATGAAACACCCTATGTATAATATAGCTTGGTTCGAAAAAGAAAAAAAATTGAGAATTACATGTTTATGCAATTTTTTACCACAAGAACGATTATCGTAGGCTTTTAACTCAATTCAATCAATTAATTAGATCAATTAGGTCTTAATATAGGTCCAAAATACATGAAAATGATTAGTTACATTGTTTTTTGTAAAGTTAATGTAACTTATTTACATTAATTGATTTTTGTCTAATAAATGTATTTGTATAGATATGTTACAGATTTTTGCGTGATTGACAGTTACACTAATATTTTATACCTACACTTAGCACTTTCCTTACATGTGCAGTAGAACAGACACTAACAATTACTTAAGTTGATGCATCATTTACACGTATTATGTGATTGTGCCAGCGTAAATAGTCAATAATAATTTCCAGTCACACATAGAGGTATTTCAAAAATAGCCAAAAATAATACTTCAATAATGAGGCACACTTCTTTAAAAGCTTTCTAATTCTTTATTTGAATGTCTTATACATGAGTCATTCATAAGCAGTGTAAAAATATCAATGCTGAAGAATTTAGACGGATAAAACCGAAAGATTCTCCAATCGATGCAAATGCAGTAACGCTAATTCTATCTCAGATATTTGCCTTAATTTTTTGAGGCACAGCAATGAAATTAGAAGCAAATAATACCTGAAACTATGAAATATTATTACAGAAAAAATCAGATCGATTCATGAGATGCTGAAGAAGTTAGAGTGAAAATATTAGTTTATTTTTTCCCAGTAACAATGCTAAAATTGACAAATTAGGGGATTTTTCTAGTATAATGTACCATAATTCAGTTACTTAGCAACGAAAAACTTTGTAAATTGTTGTAAGCTTATAAAATTATAGAATTTTAAATTAAATATGATCTCAGCTTGAAATTATTGGATTAGTCAAAAAATAAATCAGAGTAACATAGGTAGCTCAAGTGACGCGGATTTCCCCATATATGAGTTATATATAATGAAACGATTTGTCATTCATCTGATTCTTTATTTTTTAGGAAAGGGTTTGCGAGCTAACGAGTTTGAAAAAAATGAATTGCCATTTTTAGAAGTGCCAAAATAAACGCTGATAGCATTGAATTGGAACTAGTCATGGAAATTTTATATTACTGAAAAAATCCATTTTTCCAACTACAAGCAAGAAATGAGCATTTTCATTGGTTGGCTTAAAGATACGGGCGATATTATTGAAGAGGTGACCGAAATTTGAGGTTATTTGCATCACTCAAGACAGGTAAGGGTAGGTTGGCTAAGGAAGTATTATTTGGGAGTGGAAGAAGGGTGGAGAGAAACCCGGCGTCAAAATTAGCCTATTTTTCGAAGGGCGCATAAGGGGCCACAGTTTTAACGTCCCATCCGACTGACGCATCACTGAACTCCACGTGCTCTCCGCAGAGCACCCAAGTTGCAGTTGACATTACACTGAAGAATACTGCCTGAATTCGAACGCGGAATATTGGGATAAGTGGCACGTATTCGGGACAACAAACCAACCTGATTCCATCCCGTATAATACTTTTCTCGCAGCAAATATCTAAAAAAGGTTCCCAACATTCTTTTTTCCCACGCATTCACCTCTTATTGCACTTAAAATTAGGCCCGTTTTCATCCAAAATACTACCCAGTTTGCTGATACCAATGCACTCGTCTGTCACTCTTCATTCTTTTACCCGCGATAAAAACTCTTTTCCAATCCGCAAGACACTCCAGAAGCACTCCGGGAAAAATATTTGGAAAATTGCTCTTAAACTTGGAAGCCCGAAAAGATACACACACCACGCAGTGCATGAGATGATGATTGTAGCGCAATGCGTATTGAGACTTCAAGGAATCCATTTATGTTATTAGCTCAGTTTACCCATATCTATCTGCTGTTTTCATCTAAGTCCACTCAAAATTCTTCCGCTCAGGCTGGTTTGCACCGTACGCCGCGCCGATGGTAATAATATGTAATTTCATTCAGGAAGATATATGCGTTCCTCTCTCATTCATTCAAGTATTCTACCAGCTGATTGGTAGGTTCTTGGACAGTCCCCATTTTGTATCTCAACCTAATAGAAATTGTCTCGCTTTCCCTCCTAAGTTATTAGATCCCTCTTCAATTCTTCATATCTTCTACCTCCTCTTATTTCGTCCAGAATTCCTATCCTTTTCCTTCCTCTCCCACGCTTCCCCAGTGTTCTCCCCTCTATCACTCTCTTCAGCATGCCCTCTCCTCTCAAAACCTCCTCCATCCATCTCTTCTGCCTTCTCCGAACCTCTGCCACAAGCTTCCTCTCCTCTCCGACCATATCCAATACCTCCTCGTTCGTCTTTCTCGCCATCCAGCTAACCTTCTCCATCCTTCTCCAAACCCACATCTCAAACGCCTCAAGTCTACGCACATCCTCCCTTCGCAATGACCACGTTTCCGACCCATATAGCGCCACGCTCCATATTAAAGTTTTCACCAGCCTCTTCTTTACGTCTCTTCTCAGACCCCCCCTCATCAATTCCCTTCTCTTCGAAAATGCATCTTTAGCGAGCGCAATTCTGCATCTGATGTCCTTACCACTAAACCCATTCGCCTCCAAAATACTACCCAGATACGTAAACTGCTCGACCTGCTCTATCTTCTGCCCTCCCACCCTTATATTCAGCCCCACCTTCTTACTTCTACAAAATCTCATTACTTTGCGTTCCTCTCTAGCGAATAAAATTCATAATCACGGAAATTTGAAACCTGAATATAGTTTTTCACAAACAGGCTTGTGGATTGAGAAGTAACCGCAATCTGAATATTAAAAAAAATATATCAGCAAAACTTAATTGAAAATTAGGAAAAGCATCATCTAATTATGTTTAATATAGGTAAGGTACCTACTAACTCATGATCACGAATTGTAGATATTCTTTCACAGAAACACTTTTATACATATTGGGAGCTTTTGTTTCAAGATGTTGAAGTTAGCGCACAACAGAACTTTTAAACGCACTTCACCGCACGTGAACGATGATGAATGGAACAATGTGCACTGACGAAACGTTACAAAACTTATAGCGCGATCACGGCTTTTCTAAAGACAAATGTTATCGACATATTTCAATTGCACTCATGATTGCAAAAACGTAATCGTCATTGTTCAAATGCTATCAGATGCTTTAAAAAACTCATTTTAATTGGTGGAGTGCGTTCGTAGGACAGTAAAAGTGAGCATTGCCCTTCTATAGTGGTTTGCGTTTTGATGAACGATGACATAGCGAAGGAAGGAACTGTGGTCTTATCCCTGGTGGTAGAAGGTATTCTCTGGGCGCACAGTAGCCACGTCCGAATGTTTTATGCGTGGATAACAAATTCTTTCACATCAGGCACCTAAAAACGAAGGCTTTACGCCGCACAATAATTAAAACTTCAACATCATCCATGTTGATGATAGCCTATGATGACAAGCAATGCATCAGCAGCAATCGCGGATTTGGTTAACGAATTTCTTTCATTCCCTGGCGCCAATCAACTCTATTCCCGATCTTTTATGAAGTACACTATCATGTGCGCAGAACTGTGCTTGAAAATAAAGCACCCACGCTGTTTTTAAGTAGTGAGCAACGCATTACATTGAATGGAAAGCACCCATTATCGTCATTTAAAAAAAGTGAAAAATGAAATTTCTTCTGGATTTCGATGTAAGTCATTGGCAATTATTTTACGTCACAATGGATGTCTGCTACGTAGAACTCAGCTACTTACAAAACACTTTCCGTAGAAGTAATCGCAACAAATTACGTGCTGTGGCGTATCAAAGGAGACAGGAATTAATGTTTTTTCCTCACATTTAGCCGGTTCATTGTGCCTTGTGGAAAGAAAATTTAAATTCACTGCGCGTACCTGTAAATTCATCTGTGCGTACCTAAGACATTTGTTTCATTTGTGAGTCTTTTACAAGGGTCTTACAGCAGCGGTATTGTGGAAAAATCAAATTCATCCGGCAGTTGCGCGTATCGAAGAAAATTCATTATAAGTCATTTCACAAGGATCTTCACTGTAAATATTGCCTCCCGAGTGGATGGGTTGGATAAATCAAACTTGCATCCCAGAATAGAAGACTTTCCCACTTGACAAAAAGCCAAGGCAACCTATACTGATGTCTTTATCTCCAGCTCTCTCCCATTCCAGGCAGCAACCCCCTTAGCTCTCCTTTTTATTTTTCCTCCTTCTCAGACATCTCCAGCCGCCCACCAATCTCTCCACCTCTCTTTCCACTTCACTCCTGAATATCTTTCCATTTTAGTGTGTTCCTCTTTTCAATTTCCCGCTCCGGTTATCCGCCTTCGAACTGACGCTGAGACTTTTTCGGGAAACCATCTGCCTACTTTCCGGTTGGGTTTATTGCTCTCACTGCCGTCAAGAGGAAGATTCTGTGCGGTTGGTTGGTTATTTGAGGAGACGACCGACAACTGATAGTGATGGAAGGAATGGAGGATTGATGGAAGGAAACCCTGTGTCGGAATCACTCTATTCTTGGTGAAATGTGCTGATGGGGTCCACGGATAACACTCCATTCGACGGACGAAAAGGTTTCCTCACGTCGAAATGGAAATTCCAACGGAAAACTTTATGAGAGGTTCGTATAATTTGACGGACTGATAGATTATCCTTGTAGGAATATAAATTACAGTGAAAAATCTCCACCTCCGTTGGGATTTGAACCCGTGACCCTCTATACGTATACGGTACGCGCTTTCATTACAATGGCAACCACAACTACATGATCTCCCTACTTTCTGGCTGGTTGTTCTTCGATGAGGCGACCAACTGCCGTGGTAATTTGCTTCATTAAGGATACGGCGGTACCTCGACATACTAACCACTTGCCATGGAAACTTTTTGTGCTATGTTTTGACCTCCAGATACGGAATTATACTTGAGATACGACCATGGATACTTTTTTAATGTAACGTATCTATGTCAAATTTATTCGAGTAATAGTATAGAAAAACGTTTCTGAGAGTCGTGCACGTCCATCAACACAAATGTATTTTTATTTTTTCCATAATTACTATGTCTGATAACGATTAACTTATTTCCTTTAAGTTAAGTGGCACACTGATATTCGAGATACGAACATTCCAAAAAAGAACTTCGAGCATGGGCGAAAAGTTTGCAAGTTCGGATACCAGTGCAGGTGGTTTGATTAAGGAGTATATAAGGGAATATTTATATGAGGACTGGGGAAAGAGTGGAGAGAATCTTGAAGTTAACATTACTCTACTCTTAATGAAAGGCTCCATGGGATCAACGGATTAATGTACCAGCCGACAGCTGGATTTGGATTCCACTGAAAATCTTTGCCATAACCGGGATTCGAACTTAAGCCTTTTTGGATGGAAAGTCAGTATTCAAGCCGGCACAATGATCCAATCTCCTAGCTTCCCATTCCCGCACACAACGATGGAGGGGGGTGTGGGAGGGCACCCAGATCCCCACCCTATCCTCCCCTCCATATCCTCATCCAGTCTCTTCCCCACTCCTTAAAAAAATCCCTCCCCTCCTCTTATCTCTTGGACCGTTCGCAGACGCCGTTTCATCCTTTTTCCCTCCCAAACCCCCCCCCCCCAACCCCTCTCCCACGTCCAATCCGTCTTTTCTGCGTCAATTGTACGGGAAGTTTTATTTCATTTTTTTTATTTTCCGATGCTTCGGTTCCTGTTCGGTTGCTTGCTCTTTTACGTCAATTCGTTTCCTCGCTCCTCAAATTGGGTTTTATGGGTGCTTTAACGGTTGCAAATTTTTCCGACGAAAATATCTGGTAATGATTTTTTTTAGTTTTCTTTGCGCAAGAATGAGTTTTCTTGTCTCTTTTCCTTCTCTGAAATATTTTGCACAGTGGAAAAAACTGTGATGGATTTCTAAATAAATAAAATGGAAATTCGATTGTATCGGCATAATATTAGCGATTTTGGGTGCTAAATTGTTTCAAAATGACCTATCCTGGAAGGCAGTGGGATCAAGCTCATGTTAATTTCGACTGGATGACTATAGAATATTAACCCAGAGTGCAAACTGCGAAACGACCTCAATGTTCGAGTGCATGCAGCTGACTTCTATCATGCCAGAGACCTTGCTTCTCCCCTCCCGGTTTGAGTCCGAACCTTACTAGAACGGGGAGGAAACAGCTCAGTACTACGTAGCTAACTATTGGATTTTGAAAATTTACTCGTGTTAGAACGGTACCTAGTGCATAAGTCAGAAAGCCATAAACAAGTTTGATAATGTAAAGCCCAACCAAGTTTATCCATCGACAAAACCGAATCACGAGTTTTTTTTAGAACGAAAAGAAGAAATCATATAGACATAGGTTGTAAAGCAACAATTAACAATTAGGAAAAACGCCTAAAGGCCGCCACACACCGAATGCTATGCTAAGCGTGAGAACGGTTCTCGCAACGGACGTCCGCTATGTGCGCGCACACACCAGAAACTAACCATGCCGTGCTATGTAGCAAGACGGCGGACAGCGTAAAACGCACTTCTCAGGTTTGACACTTGACTATTCCGTTAATATTAACGTAATTGCAATGATGAATAATTTTATACAATGCGCATAATGTGCAGAACTAATGTACGTAATTTAGTCGAAATTGCTCTGTTGTAAGTAGGTTAAAAATGTATTTGAGCTGGCTGGACGAAAGCGCTCATTAACCGCAATAGATACTGCGCATGCGCCATGAAAGCTAAGCGAAGAGGAAATCGCCGGCCGAGCGATCCCCTGCGATATAGCGCTATGGAAGTTCGCATCGGTTCGCGTGGCTCGCATTTGGTGTGTGGGGGCAGTGGGAAATCGCTTTACGGGATCATAAGACACGTGGCGAAATCTGGTAGCGCGCTTAGCATAGCATTCGGTGTGTGGCGGCCTTAAGTCAGCGAAGCGTTAAGACATTTCAGTTGGGTTCCATAGATTCGAAGGTGACTTTTCGTGAATATATAAATAGGTCAAATTTTTGTTCTTTTTCTCATGTGATCACAAAAAACATTTATTCGAGCATAAACTGCCGTAGTGGAGTTTAAAATAATCTTCAGTCTAGAATATTTTCTCGAGAAGTTCTCTTCAAGTACGAGCATTAACTCGAGGCTAGATCGCCTTAGTGGACTCTAACATTATCTGTAGCCTAGTATATCTTTGTATATTGTTCTCATGCATTTGAGCAATGCATTGCATATAAGTTCAAGTATAGACCGCCGTAATGGAATCTAAAATAATAATAACCTGTATTCTGGAATACTTTTGCATATCGTCATCACGCTTATAAGAAATATACTAAAGGACACAACTGTACGGTGAAATTACCGTTCTTGCATCAAGCAATTAGAAGTACTAGCAACAATTCAAGTAAAGATAGTCTTAGTGGAATATGAAGAAATCTAGAGTCTGGAACATCTTTGTATGCCGTTCTCACGCGTCCGAGCCCGTAGACTCTTATTTTTTTAGTACATCTGTTGTTTTTTTCCTCCACTCTCATTTCTGGCTGCTTTTCTTTCCTCGCCTCCCAGCTTCACCCTCCTTCCATTCAAACAGACAATGACAACCATTGTCTTATTTTCATCTCGGCCTTATTTATTCCCCTCTCTCTCTCCACGAAATCTGTTCCTCTCACCCTTTTCTGGCTTCAGAGGCGCCAAAGCCCTCGCCTTCCCAAGCCGTCTCCTCTTTCCTCTTTGGCATTCGAGCTATCTTTTAATATGCATATTTCATATGGCTTAAATCAACACATTACTCACATGGGGTTTAGAATTTTTGTTTATGCATAAACGTCCTCAGATGCTTGTGTTTGATTTCTCTACACAGATTCCAAGCATAACACTGCTGTCGATATCCCATTTTTAAAGGGCCTAAAGGACCGGACATAAATGTCAGGCATCTATATCATAATGTGTGTTTTATGCCTTCCATTATTGTTTAACGGGAGAGCCACCAGATTTAATGGATGGAGAATGAATTATTCTTCAAGAATACTTTAATACATATTATTTACTTTAAATTTAACACGGTCGTAACTTTTGAAGGTGTTTCTTCTTTGTGTTATACCATTTACCCTTCATCGGTTTGAGTAAACGGAAGCAAAAGCCAAAGAGAAACCAAGTGTGTATGCATTTAGTAGTAGTGCATTTAGAAAGAGGGTTTTCCAAAGAAACGCAAACACATTTTAATCATTTAAAACATGGATAAAATAGAATGAAAGGAATGTCTTCCAGAGTTCAATCCATAACATTCACTCGATTGTAGTGGCAATGAATGAATTGACTAAGAATGGAAATATCGGAATTTGGAGAAGGTTCCGTAATAATTAATTTAAAAATAGCATTCATGGAATTCCATTGGCTATCATGGACCTAAACGCAGTGGCTATGTGATAACATAGTCCTACAATTGTGTATTTATTACCAACCAGTCAATTGCGATGATGATTAGTTTTGCTCTAAAATTACTCATTCTACCCTCACAAGCAAATGTGTTTTATTATGTGAGCTATATTTTATTCCGAAATAATTACGTGATTAATTATCAAATTTGATGCTCCAGGCACACTTTTTAGCAAACCACTATTACGTGAGATAAAAGAACTCTTAGAAACCACTAAAGACGGTTATGAATTATATTTCAACTACAGCACTGGGAAATTAAGTGTATCATGACTTAAAAATGACAAACAATGAGCAGTAACAATACTCAGGACATCATTGAGAAAATAATGAAATGGTTACTAGAGCTTCGTAACCAAAACAGTGCGCATTGCTGCATAGTGGCGTATAGTAGCGCATGTTTAAACTCCAGAAGAAGAAGCATCTAAGTATAGACTCCACCTAGTCAACAACCTTCAGTGATGAGAGTTACATCAGTGGGATGTAAATGGGTAACACAGGATTGGTGCATTATATTTAGGAAATACAATCGGAAAAAATGCTACATATTCATCAGCAGTCATCAATGCAATGATGAGATTAGTAAGCTGTGGCTATCAATCATGTTTATTCCGTCAATCTAATTTTCAATCCTTCTCTACTCTAATAGAACAGGCTGGATCTGCATGTTTCAATGAATTTCTTTCTTCTCAACTGCTAATGCTACTGCAAATACTTCTACAGTGGCTCGATATACTGGATCCCATGTTTTCAAATCTCTGCGTATGTCAGCGTTTAGATGACAACAGTTTCTCCTCCGTCCTGAAAACATGGGTTCCAGTGTAGAAAGAATTGTTTAGGCAAGGGTTTTTAGGTACAGAAAACTGTTTCGGAGATTGGAAAATGTCACTCCAAAGCTCATTTATCGTCTACTTAATTTCCTAAACTCACCATATATGATAAATACAGGGTGATTCATAGTTACCTCCGGAGTTTTGAAGGATTATTATTAGATAGCTATAACAGCTACAGTAAAAAATAGCATGTAAGTGCATTAAGAACCTCTACAAGTTTTGCACATATTTTAAAAGGACATGGTATGTAGATTTCTTAATGCTTCTGGCAAATGTGTCTCGCACAAGGATGACCGACTCAACTGATGGACCTGGCCGGCCTGATCGTTTAGCATTACACTGGCAGCCATTATTCTTGAATTTGTTGAACAACAAATGCATTTTCCAGCCTTATGGTACTTCTGTTTGATGCTTTGTAAGAACTCTTCGTTGTACCGTCGCAACTGACACAAATTTCGCGAACTCTAAGACGTAAAAAGCTTTACATTCACCGGTGAACGCCTTGTTTTGATACCACTACTGCCTAGTGAATAAATCTGAAACTACGCTATGCCGTTCATTACAAATGCAAACTTGAAGAGATTCTTAATCAACCGATATGCTCATTTTTATTGTTCCCGTCATAGCTACTAATAATAAACCTTCAAAACCCCGGAGGTAATTATGAATCACCCTGCATGCTTGCTCCACCCATTTTCAACTTTATCCCCCGTCACAAAATCCGTTTTTCCCGTCTTGATTCACTCATCCCTTTTTCTCCTCTCAAAAACTCGACTTTTCCGGCCAACCTTTCTCCTCGTCTCCGCTCCGTTATCCTGCTCTCCCCGACCCACTGATGAGATTCTGAGAGGTTTTCTCATTTTCTGCCAAGCAAAACACACGAGCATCCGTAATGACTTATTTCAGAAACTGGGAGAAAGAGAGAGAGGGAGAGGGAGAGAGACAGGGATGGTATGGGTGGGTGAGAGGAAGGTGAGGGGAGGAAATGAGGAAGGGGGGAAGGAAAATGGGGATGGGGAGATCGGTGAGGGGAATGCAAAAGGTGGAGCGGGGAGAAGGGAGGGAAAAGGGTATGGGGGAGTGAGAGCGAAAGATATTTTAAATGCGAAGATATGTGAGTTCTTGAGATGAGATGTGTTCCGAGCGCGTAGGGGTTTCTGGAGGAGAGTGGGAGGTGTTCTGCGTCTGGAAACAGATCCGAAGGTTACCCAGAAGTCTCTTAAAAAATATGTATAGCAGGCGAAGGGAGAACGTTTAAAGAATGATTCTCCTTAATTTAAAACTTCCCCGAAAACCTATTGCCATTAGTGTTCCGGGAGACTTTTTTATGTGGAATTTATTGCACTGCAGTCGCACGACACCTGCTAATAGTTCCTTTCGATAAGAGGCCGCAGTTTTTTTATTTATGCTTGGAGCACTGAGTATATGGTCTCTTCTGGAATTTAAATGCCACTGGAGGGTAATTTAATGGGAAAACCATGACAAATTTCCGTAGTTAACACGCAATTTATTTCTACAGTAACTGCGGTCTTTAATGTTTGCGAAAATGAGAATTAATGTAATGCTCTATTTCTCGAATATAGACTTCGGTGGGGTCTTATTTGATGGTTAAATGCAGGCATTTTAATTGCCATGCGCACTTTCTGATGTTTCTATACATTAAAATTTGTAGTGGAACTTTTTGATTGCATTTCCTTCTTTGCACAAATTCAAATTTAATGGACCCATGACTGCGAAGTCGATTGCAATCAACCCTTAATAGATCGGTGATTGATTCAGAAACCACTTGCATTCATTACCCCAATGGTAAGGGAGCTAATAGTTCCACATGGTCTCACTAGTGACACCTTACACAGTTTTCTTTTTGAAGGTGCTCTCTACAGATTTAAGAGCAAAGTGGTCGTTTGCTGAGCTATATCCTGAGATTCTATTAATCATTGAAAATAATGGTTTGAAAAAATATGTTTTTTTAAATGCTTTAAGTGATTCGTAGAGAAGGAGGAATCAGTTGGTTTGGGAAAAACCAGCTCAGTTTACTTGGTTGGCAGGATGTTTTGGGAAGGGGAGCAAAAACTTAGAGCAATTGCTTGATGAAATTAGTTGAAGAGTTTGGTTAGGGTAGGGTTATGCGGGGAATGGAGGAAGGGTTAGAGATAATCCCAACTCCGATATTAGGCTGCTCGTAACGGGAGGTGCCAAGAGGGCCACTGTTTAGCCTCCCATCCCACGGACTGTGTAATATTCTCTCTACTCGACACCCAATGAATGAAATGAAATCTTAGTACTGTCCACTGGAACTGCAGATTGTATTGTAATTGCATTTCCAACAATACCAGTGCTCATATTGCACCTGATGATGACGCTCAGGTGTTGATACCGTTGTTCCATAAAGGTTTTAGTGGATAGTATTGTTTCTATTTCATTAAATGTGAAAATAGTACTCCACTACATCTCGCTCGACATTTTTGATTCCACCCAATTAGGAATCGAAGTTCCTCTGAAAAAATATCTTCCGCTGCGAAAATTTAAACCCGGACCCTCTGGGTAGAAAGCCGGTAGTACTCTGGCCGCCACACCAATTCTATCCTTAACAACGCAGTTTGAATTCTGTAAATATAAATAACGAGGTTATTTAAAATTTTCAAATAGGGTTTTATTGATTACATTCTCTACCCTCCAAAAAACTTATACTTTATCGTAGGAATAAATAATTTGTCAAGGAATTCCTTTGAAAACCGAGAATTATACTCATAAATATCATCTTCGACGGTACAGACGATACTAGTACGTATAACTCTCGGATTGCAATTAAATTTCCTTAGCAAAACAGTTATCCATTCAAATTGTGCAATGCATTGTACATGCATTAACATTCTAAATGTGCTTTATTAAAATGTACGCTTGTATTTCGTGTGGATCTATGAATAAAACCATTACATTTAATTTTGTACTGAGCTTTAACATAGGTCTGTGAGCAAGTTCAACGCTGTTCATGACGTAATAAACTAATGGTTTGTTTCCTGCCTCCCTGCGTTCGTAATTCCGAGGCATAATACATCTTCCGTAATTCAGCTGGATGAAAGTCTTTTAATTATCAAATGATAGCGCTGGCATTTTTTGTTCTCGTTCTTTCTCGCTTGTTTACGTGGAGTTTTCAGATCAGTGCTCAAGAACCCCCGAGGCAAATGCACGAGGTAATTAAGTCGCTTGGGAACTTTTTTTTAGACCATAAATCAAACGTTAAGGGCACAAAATGGAAAAGCAGACTTCTTCGCTTGCTTTCCCAATGTTTCAAATCCGTGATAAATGTCCCTAAATAATATTATCCCACTGCCGGTAGCCATGTATAGTAAGGCTTTATTTTTTTTGTTTCGTTATGTACCTCCACCTGTTATTAATATGCAATTTGCACGTAAAACGGGATGCGTTTGTACGTGTTTAAAATGCTCGTAACAAACCCATCTTAGTAAGAAATAATACAACGTTCTGCATTGAAGAAGAAGCTGCTCTATGAGCTATTCATCGTTGAGGTCCCAAATGCTTTCACGGGTGAACACTGAAGCATTGTGAGTGAGAAGAGGCTGTACACTGATTTCTCTATAATTAGACCTGAGGTTTCGAAGAATCATTTTCAGGATATTTTTCAATGTCCTCACTCACTAAATTTCGGAGAGTGGCTGCCATCGTACTTCACCAAACAAGGAAATATGCCTAAGGAGGATTTTTTTGTGCGTAATTTCCTGCACAATCGTGTTGTAAAGTGGATTTCAGAATTTCTGAATACCCAAGCAAACAACCATATGCTGTAGTGATAACGCCCAAAAAGGCTCAATAAAGCAAAGTATACTCGATATTCTCAGGCGTAACATTGTGAAAATCCATAATGACGGAATCAATGCAAACTTTGTAAATTTCACAATGAATTTTATTTAATACGACCGGTTTCATCACATAGGCGACTTGTTCATTTTCCTATGCGATGAAACCGGTTGCATTAAATAAAATTCACTGTCAAATTTACATAGTTTGTAATGATTTTGTCAAAGTATACTACTTAAATACGTTAAATGCTCGACCCTCATTCATATTCCCATTTTATTATTCCCATTCTATGAGGTATGAGAGCATATTTACAAAACGTACAGTTTACCGTTAAAGCTTCCCAATCAAAACTTGCGGCTGAATTTGGAACATATTTTAGAAGTGGAATTATAAAACATTGTGCATAGTTCAATATTGGTGCTTCGGTAAGTCAGCTATACAAATTAATAACTACACATTTTCTACAAAAATCACCATTCTCGCAGTACTTGCGATTCGGTTAGTTCAGTATTTAAACGATTATTTATCAAAATGTGGTGTAGATTATCGTGCGTAGGCAACATGTGACGTGAACACTATCATCAAGTTAAATTACCCATAAAAACCTTGTCCGGATGAAGATTTTAAGACTATTTCAGGCATAGCATTATGCAACAAAGTAATGATAAGTAAAAACGAGATCTCATTATTATCTACCCTGAAATTTAATTCCAAAAAGGGTATCAGAAATTCATTGCTCTTATCAAGGACCTTGATAATTTTTGCTATTGAATAATGATAATATTAAGTCTGATTTTGAGAATATTAATGTATTTTTTTATAAATTAAGATATAAATTTGATCTGCTCATTTTATTGCTTTTTTCCAGCATTATTTCGGAATTCCAGTATTATTTCGAACGTCAAATTATTCATACAATACCATAGTTAATAAACGCCTCAATTATACTATTTACATGGAATTACGAGGGAGTCCTATACTAGAAACAGCATCGTTCATCATGTTAACCAAAGGGAGTTTATCACGAGCGTTATTTAGATATTGTGATTGAATGAAAGGGACAGACGAGTTGAAATCGTATTCTAACACCAACCAAGCAGCATGATCATTGTCTTTGTAATTTTTTAGAATTTTCATCGTATGCCCATGGCAAAGTTCTTAAATTTTGTTCTTGGCCATACCCTGAAAATGTTGTGGCAGCAACCCGGCTGAGGACGTTTCTTTTAAAAGCAGTTGATAGGCATTCCGTGCCCACACAATGGGACACTATTGTTTTTAGCACAAATTGGTCTCTTCGTCTGCCTCGTAGGGCGTTGATCCAAAAGTCGCGATTACCACACACACACAATCCTTTCCTTACCGCTTCACCCGCGCACCGTTCATTAAAAAATAGTAATTGGGTTTTCCGTCCTATTGCGGGATCGAACCCTTGGAGAAAAGTGCCTATCAACCTGTCCCTCCCCGTCTGCCACCACTAGCATCCCTGTCTTAATTTTTAGCTTCCTCTGTCATTATATTTTCCAGGATTTTCACTCCCACCTTCATCTTTTGTCGTTTCCCTGCTGAGGGTTTTTTTCAAGGATATATACCAATGATCCTGACCCCCACGAGTACACAACTCTTTCTTCATAGAACGTCAAATTGTTTATTTTTATCTTATTATGGCAGTGACCGATCGCTTGTACAGCGGATCGTATTGTATATATTTGTGTATTGTATTAATATAATTATGTATTGTGTTTGTATATCCGCGCTTCCATTTTTATTGAATTATTGAATTCTCATTTTTTATACAGTGACCCATCAATTGCGATTATATTCATTCGTTCATGGGTCGTTCAATCCTTAAATTGGTAGACTGCAGCACTCTATATTTCCCTATCTAGTATTAGCTCCCTTACTCCCTGGCAGTTATGTACTTTCCTCTTTATTTGGTGCATGTATTTACCCCTTGGCCTTACTCTTGGAACTTTTCCCTCCTTTTTTCCTTCAATGAGATTCCTCACAAATTCATTGTGCCTAAGTGTGTGCCCAATCCATCTGGTTCTTTTTTTCTGTGTGGCGTACTGTATGGTCCTTTCCTCTTCTACTCTCCTGTACACTTCTTCATTTATGGTTTTATCCGTCAATTACATCTTCATCATCCGCTTCCAGCAGGAATTTCGAAAGCTCTTCATCTTTTCCGGTCAACTTTTCCAATGGTCCATGCTTCCAATCCAAAGAGTGCCTCGCTACTCACGAATGTTTTCACATATTGAGTCCTCGTTCGTAGTCCTACCTTTTTCGAGCATAGTAGTTGCCGTTTATTTGCCTTCTAAGCTTGGGCTATTCTGAGTTGATGTCTGATGAGTGATTCTTTCGTCGTAAATGATGGTGCTTCCGAGGTAGGTGAAGGAATGCAATTACTCTAATTATCTTCACTTAGCCTGACGTCTGCATTCTGCTTCTCCCATCCGCTGACCTTCCGCATATGCTCTATGTAATGATATATATGGTTAAATAATTTTAATATGGGGTTAGATGGAAGATGATCCTCAAAAAATTCTCAATGGCTTTCTAAATCATTTATTCATGTATATCTTTATATTATCGTTCCCTGTAGTTTCCCGTAATCTGCCGCGGTGAAACGCCCACTCGTAATCCCCTCTCGCTCCCAAATTAAGCCCTCATTGATATCACAATAATAATCGTTAATGATGGATCCCAGGTGCGGGTTTGGGAAGTGCGAACCTTTTTCGCTGCCTGGCAAATTCTTTGATCACGCAGTCCGGTTGTCTCGTGATCGGATCTTCCTTATATTCGTTTTGGCAATGTCGCAAAAATGGAGCTGGCTGTGCTCTTAACGAAATTTTTGTAAGTCCTTGGGATTGCCCTTCAGTAATAACTGTGATTAAAGCGGGTTTGAATGTTATATTAACAATACGTTGATTTATGCGAGAAATTTTAGCTATTCAAAACTAATTAAATTAAAAATTATTAGACGTAATTTTACGTAAACTGTGGGTAATTTTCCGGCCGCATTGTTAGTATAATGGAATCGGAATGAACTTATATGAATAACGAAATCGGCCGTATGTTACACTAGGCAATACTCATAAAAGTTTGCACTTGTATTTTATGGTAGCAAGTGTCTCAAGGAATAAAATAGAATTAAATGAAATTTAATGAAAAATGATTTAGAAAGGAAATTTTAGTAAATTTTAGTTCCTTATAGCTTGTATTAAAATAATAAGAAATGAACATAATGGCATGGATTTTTATTGGGAGGTATTTAATTTCATCTTTAAAAAACCTAATATCTACTCTTCATGATGATGATAAAATGTGAGGTAATGAGTAACTATATCAGTATATGCTCACTGAAATCACCTTACCAGCACAGTATTTGAGCTGCCTATGCAAACCGATTGATCGTGTTTTTCGCTCCTGATTTGATTTAACACCTCATGTAATACGGTCTACATTACGGTCTTAACGTTCCACTTCATTTCTTCCTTCAACCGAATTAAACAGTGTTATAGTGATTGTCAGACTTTAAATTTCCCTTAAGGAGCTTTAGTACAATTGCTATTCTTCCTCGTTTGATGAGGTTGCTTTACCGATAAAATGCTGTTTCCATTTCCACTGTATCACTTTTTTCGCCCAAAATTCAAGGATTTTCATCTAAACCAGAGAGTTCATTCCCAGGAAGATAAATTTGAGAATCACGCGGTCATAATAGGGTAGTTTCCTTCATCAAAGAAAACAGAATTCATTTATTGCGACAGGTGCCCCAGCATAAACGTATTCATTACACGCAAATTATTTGGATTAAAAAGTCTTAGTTTACAAGTAAATTGAATGTTAATTTTAAGTTCATTTGAAAAGGCTCGGAAATGGCGGAACAGCGGCAGCTCTTATGATGACGTAACAGGTAGATAGTCAACATTGCGAGGTATATGGAATTGTCATCGACTGTACTTACTATAGTATTTCAGAGTCCCTAAAATCTGGTGAACATGTATTAATATACCTCGATTAAAATGCTCAAATTTCGGAAAGTCTCCTCCGTTGAGCATGCCATTAAAAGAAGTTTTCTAGGCTCCTACGCTACCTGCTAGTACAGAGCTACCGCGAAGGAGTTCTTCGCGGCAAGCGTCGCATGCGCAGTGAAATGAATAACGAAACTGCGTACCTGTGACTTCGCGTTCTGTGGTGTTCCGGCCTAGATGTTTACGTTTTGATCACTTTCGTTTTGACAAACATTTCCTTTATCTCATCTTCTATTCCTTTCATTTACTATTCCTATCATTCATACCTTGCATATTTCATTAGTTACCTTTCATCATCAGTTCCTTTTGCTGATATACAAAGCCACAATGTTTCATGAGAAGAAGTTCAATGGCTTTACAAACTGGTTTTGTACGGACAATCTACCGTAAGTGGATGTGGCCATGGTGGTGGAGTTCTTTAGAGAAGATGTTCGGTTTAGTGCAGGTGAAATCAGAGGAGTAAAGCAAGGTACTACTCTCTTCTGACAGCTTTTAACCACAAAATTCTCCTCTTCTCGATTAGTGGAACCGCGACGTAAGCTTTCTTGCAATCGCTAAATGTTGTTGTGTGACACTGCGGCACAAAACAATTTTTATAAAGCAATGTTCTCGGAGGCATGTTACTGGTACTCCTTGGAGAATATGATGCTGATCAGCTGATGCAGTGAATCACGAGTTCCCATCAATGGTCTGTGATCACGGTGAGGGGTGATCAACGCATTTTAGTTGTTTTAGTATTTGCTCATACATAGTTTGCTTCGAGATTTTGCCATCCATTATGCTATTGATGGTAAGCCTTTTTTGCTAATTTCATGTTCTGGCAATGACACCTCGACAAAGTGGATGAATTAAATTAATGTGTAATCGTATCATAGCTGCGGCGCAGCACCTGCTCTCCGTATAGTTATTAAGTGACGATTTCGTGCTTGCTTGCGGGAAATATTTCGAAATGAATACGAACAAAATGGTTTATTTCATGCTTTTCATACTAACTTTACCTAAAAAATAGGAGCTAGCACCATTAATTTGAGAATATATTATACTATACGATTTTCATTCCCCATACCGTAACCATAAATGTTTCATTATTTTGATGAGGTTTCTCTATGCGACTAGAGCAGCTAAATTAATAAATAAAGCTCATTTCCATTTTACACCAAGTTTACTTTTGCAAATAGTTTTTTTCCCGTCAATAAATTTATTATTATTACTAAAGCTTTCTCGGCGGACGTCGTCTGGAGATAAGCAGCGGCGGCGAACCACCTAGCGGCAGATTGCGGTAGTTGCGTACGTACCTGTGACGTCAAACGTAGGATTAACCAGCATGCAATAGTTTGCCGTCGCGTTTTCGCGCCGTTGAATTTTTTCACTTTTTAATTAATAAGGAAAAATAATTAACGCCATTTAAAAATCGAACGGCTTCAAACACGTACTCCAGGGGTTATAAACTTCAGATCTAGGCAATAAAAAAAAAATAGGAAACCACCCTATTGAAATGCATATAAATACGTATACAGTCTATGTAAAATTTATTCCATTATCGGATTTAAAAGTAAATTGATGGATTTGAGTGTATAAAAAATTAATATGCAGTTAGAATGGATGATAACCGAATGACTAAACAGATATATGTTATGAGAATTAAGTGAATCGGGTGAGAGGAAAGGGTTAATCGAGACATACGTGGGTGAATTTAGTGGTGGATATCTTAGAAGGAGGAATATTAAGGGTCTTAAGAACAAGAGAGGCATTATGAAGCAGTACATAACTGTAAAAGAAGCAAATGAGGTTGCAAGGATAGAGCAGTATAGAGAAAGTTGTTAAAAATCAAAGTCAGCTATGCATAGGTCTAAGGCCAGGAAAGTAGTCCTTTTGAAAATACCTGCCCTGAAAGGGAATGGCGTCATGGTTATCCATGTATTAAAAATTTGGACGCTTTTTATATTTACCTACTACTTACATATCCACTTCCTCTCTTAAGAAATGTAACCGTAGTAAAACGCCGTTTAATTTCGCTAGTTGTTGTTTTTTGTGAATTACGATTATTTTGTAGTTAAACTCATCTAGTGCTTATTGATGTTTGCATGCTTGTTAGTGGCGCTCAGGAAGCTATTGGAACATTTATGAAAACATGAAATCCGGATTTTCTCATGAAGGAAATTATTCCATGTGTTTTTAGTCTCAGGATTGACATAAATGCTAGTTCTCTGTTTTTACAGTCCGTTTCCTTCGTCAACCCTTCGCCGTTGAAATGCCGGAAGAGTGAAAACCTTCGCTGTGAAATGTTTCCTCGGACGCGATCGCTTTGGATAGCATCTTCTCCTGCGGAGACGAACTATTTTAGTGCACCACGTGACATACCGTGGATCAACTAGCACTTGATTACCTTGAGAACGTCTTCAAAAATTCATAGCACAAATGTGTCAATATGATTTGTAGAGCAGCAAGTATGAATGCAGTGATAAAGTGCGTCCCAATTTTTTTTGCGTGTTATTCCTTCGAAAGGAAATCAAAACCTTTGGCTGTCGGCGAAGCTAAAAAATATGAAGACGAAGAAAAATTACACGGCTAAGTTTACATTATGAATTTTATTGAAAATACCTGGGTTTCGATACCTTGTGCCACCTGCAGGTGAAGTTGAAAATATCGGTGTCAATATACTTACAAATTCATAAAAGTGGGGACAGAGTTATGATAGGGAAAATGGGAAAGAGTCCCCCTTCCATGAATTTGTTTTTAAGTATATTAACACCAAATTGCGAATTTGCATCTGAAGATGACATAAAGTGTCAAAACCCGGGTTTTTTTAATAAAATTTATAAAATAGACTTCACCAAGTTATCTAGTGTCATTCGAAAGAGGAAGGTTGATAAAGTACGATAATTGGCCATATTGTAATTTATGACTTTCTTACAAAATAAGATGGCCACCATTTGCGGGTACTAAATCACGTGTTGCTACCAACGTAAAATTCATTCAGCGTAAAATTCAACCAGCAAACTCTTGGAACGTAAAATCATACCAAGAGGTTGCTAGTTGGCTCATTTGAAATCGTTTGTATCATCATAAAGGTAAATCGCGAGAAAAAAATTAATTTAAAAAGTTTTAAATATTGATTTAATTTGTGAAATATTGAAAACATTTTCTTAGGACATTTTGGATATTATATTTTTTAAATTTAAAATTCCTAGTTATTTCCAAAATTAGAAAGTAAACTCTTACACAGGGAGGTTACTGGATGATGAGCATTGCATTCTGAAACCCAAGTAGCCAAGAATATCGTAGACGAAGTTGAAAAATTTCGACAGCGACAGATAGTTACTTAATGCGACGTCCAAGTCAGCGACTACTGCAAGTGTGCTACCAATTTATTTAGCATTATAGCATTTATAGCATTTATGGCGATTTCATGAAAGTGGCCTTCTCATGTAGTTATTGCATTTTTAGTCTTGCACATTGCAGACTCATAATAGATGTTTGACGCAATTGACACGTATGGTAGTGTCGCGTAAATAGCCTCTTAGTTTTTTTAGTACCTTTTATCAGGGGTTATGCAATCCCATGGCCTACTACTAGCTCCCGTGCTCGTTAACGATCTGGTCTTTCAGCTATCATTAGAGTTATTTTGACCCAGAGGAAGAACTTAATTTCCCGGCTCTCTGTAATTCCTATCATTTTCCCATTGAAAGAAGACATGCTCCCGGTTGCTTCAGGTAGCTCTCAAATGGAGGTGGGTATAATGATGCAGTAGTAATCATGTTTTCTTCTAAACTTGGAAGGTGAGAGACATTCTATCTTACTTTGTGTGCTGATAATGGCCGATCTCTTCAATCTTCTATGTGCTATCCGTCCAGCACCATCTAAAGAAGTCCCTACCTGGTGAACAAGATCAATCAAACTTTTTATCCACCATGAAGGAATAGTAAGAGAAATATAAATCATACAGTCTCTGTCAGCCGCACATAAATAATATTAATAAATAATATTTATTCTTCCATACATATGTTCATACAGGTATTATTTCCATTCAAGGAAGTAAGGTAGCCTGTAAGGCAATATGCCTACAATTAGGCTAACTTCAAATTCTACAATGCGGAAATGAAATAACATAAAACCAAAATTACTAATTAAATAAAGGAAATCATTGAAAGGAATTTTAGTGCGTAAAAATAAATTCACAAATGTAGTGGCTGTAAAATATGAATTATAACATAGACAGTACAATACATATGAATTGAAGCATAATATACAAAATATACAAACCATTTACAATAACGTTTCAATATCTTCAAAAGTAACTATCCATTTTTGAATCAACCTTATGTATTTACCAAAACAAGTAGTTTCTTTAATTGTATTGGGCAGGATGATATACAATTTTGGTCCCATATACAAAAAACTCCTTTTGTACAGAGTTAAATTAGGTTTAGGCATAGGGATACAGACACCCCTACGAAAATTAATCAACTTATTGCTCCCATATAATTTTGGGCTCTATCCACTACGCAAAAAGAACATTTTTAACACTTTGTAACAATACATATATCTCAGCGGGAGTATTTTTAGTTCAAAAAATAAAGGACGGGAGTGTTCCTAACATTGCTTAAGTAATATGTCTTACTATTCTTTTCTGCACGATGTAGGCTGATTTAATTGTGTTCTAATAAGCTCCGCCCCAACAGGTAAGCCCGTAATCCAACTTGGAGTGTACCAAGGCATAATAAATCATTTTTCGGAAAGAAAGGGGACATTTATTACGAATGAAATAAAATTTGGGGAGACTACGCTTCAAAACAGCAGTTACATTTGCAATTTGCTGATCCCATTTCAGGCGATAATCTAATGTTACTCCCAGATGTTTCACTTCTTTTGCCATTTGAATGACAAGGCAATTGCAAGGATGTGTTGAACAGTCTAAGGTGTGATACAATAATTTGACATCAAGATTATAACAGTCACAAATGTCATAAAACATACATTGTGTTTTTCTTTCATTTAATTCCAAGCCATTATAATGAAAACTGTCGTAGACAGGATAAGTCATGCTGCATGGCATTAACAACTCCATCCCAAGTAGAATTTATATAATTTAAAGCCATATCATCTTGTGATGATTGGCTGCTTTGTTGTTGTTGTTACCTTGCCGTTTAATTCAAAGCTACATAAATCATTAATATAAATTAAGAACAGAATAGAGCCGAATACAGAACCCTGAGGTACACCCGTGTTAATGCTGCTAAAGGCACTTGAGGAGTTTTTTTTTACCTTCACACGTTGTGAACGATCAGTTAAGTAGTCAAGAGCTATGCCTCTCACGCCAGCCATTTCTAATTTCTGTAGCAGTATTTTGTGGTCTATGGATTCAAAGGCTTTTTTAATGTCAATGAAAATAGTCCCGACCCGTATCTTGGCATTGACACCTTCGTAGACATCGGTCATATAATTCATTAATGCATATTCGGTGCTTTTACCACTTAAGAAGCCAAACTGATTTGCTCTAAAGAATTTTATTTTATGGAGATAGCTAAGGAGTCATTTTTTATCAACTTCTCAATTTTTTTAGACAGTATGGACAGTAGTGAAATAGGCTTGTAGTTTGCAGTACTGAGCCGTTCTCCTTTTTTAAATATTGGAATGACCACTGCTTTTTTCAATGGATTTGGAAATTCACCTGTCTCGAAGCTTTTATTACAGATATGAGTAAATACGGGTGCTATATTTGTAATTACACTTTTCAATGGGCGACAGTCTATTTCGTCTGTACCTGGAGTTTTACCTAGAGGAAGGGTATTTATTGCCGTAGTTATTTAATAAACTGCCACTGGTTCAATAAATAAAGAGTTCAACATATTAGTATATGAAATAGGGTTTTTTAGGTGTAAGTTATAACGAGTATCGTGGAATGGTTGCGCAGAATCAAAAACACTCATAAAATATTTATTAAATTCATCTGCTAGAGTAGAGGGATCATTTACTATTTCTCCGTCAATCTTTAGCTCCAGGTCTTGTTTGACAGCTTTTTCTTCTCCAGTTAATTCTTTGAATAAGTTCCATTTTTCTCTTATTTTTAAATTGAAGACTTGGAACTTGTTAACGTAGCACTGATTAAAATCCATCCTGGTTTCCTTTCGCAATTTATTTTAAAATTTAAGGAAATTTTTCCTCAGTCTGTCATTATTAGGGTGGCATTTGGTCTTATTGGATAGAAGTTCTTTCCTTTTAGCTTTTTAAACTAGTTCTTGGGTCATCCGTGGTTTTAATTTCGGTGAACGGTTAGCGTCAGTTTTCACTGAGTACCTGGATAAGTTAATGCAACGCTGAATTATATCCATAAACATGGAACAAGCATTAGAAATAATTTCTTCTGCTATTATGGGTGCCCAGTTTGTATTTATAATTAACCCATATAATTTACGCTGATCAATACGTATGTTGTGACCACACTTTTGTTTATTGATATCAGAATTTATGACCAGATTTTTACGGTCTATTTTTAACACTGTCATTGAGTGGTCAGTTATGGCATTGCGTTACTTAGGGAAGTATATTATTGCGAATTTATAAGTCTAACATAATTATGGTCAATACTGGTGGATGATGATTTAGTTATGCGCGTTGGTTCAACAGGCCCTGTAACCCATACATGCACATAATATTACTACACGAGTCCGAATCTCGATTAGAGACAAGAATATTTATGCTCATGTCTCCAACTACTACTAAGTTACCTTTTACACTTTTCAAAATTGGTTCAATGTCACTTACAAATGTCGATACAGGGAAATTAAGATATCTATACAAACTCAAAACATTAATTTCTATAAGGCTAAATTTTATAGTTAACAATAAATAATCTGCAGTAGTTAAATCTGAGCATATTTTATCTTCTTCGATAAATTCGAGCGATATTATTACATTTAACAAATGATTTATACCCTGGAATGGTGTACAGGTTATCTTCAAAATCATGAATCCACGTTTCAGTTAGAATAATGACATTAGGTACGAAAGTCAGGGTATTTAAATGTAGCAGAAAAACGTCAAAATTGCTCCTCATACTACGGATATTTTGATGAATTATAATTATATTTCCAGGTTCATCTAATGTGATAATATTTGGTATATTAATTAAGATAAAAGGAAAGTTATAGCTTACTGATATCGTCCATAAATAAAACCAGTTTCGCAGGTTGTTTTCCTGCCTTTCTTAGATATATTTTTCCTCCACGTATCCATAAGAAGTCGTAATTTTTAGTCTTCTTTGCCTCCCTTGCTGCACTGAAAAGTCTTCTTCGGCCAGAGCAAAGTTTCTTCATTGATGTATATCGGTGAGTCTGTCGGTGGAGTTCCTTCCAGCGGTAAATGTCTGGTGGAGAAGTTCCTCTTGACTCTCCGCTTTGCCAGTATGTCCTCTATAGTGAACTGAGAAACAAACCTCACGTGAATTTCTCCAGGTTTTTCATTTGACTTAGGCTTATACCTATAACAAAAATCAATAGCTTTGTCTTTGATCTCCACTCCTAGCTCAGCTCCAATTTTACACACGATTTGGGAAAGGTTTTCCTGTGCACAAAATAGGACGCCATGTATTTCCACGCTGTTCTCTAGAGCACGTTGTCCTAACTCATCACAACGGTTTAGAGCGTCGTTCACACGTTTTTGTAGTTGCGCATTTTCATTCTGAAGAGCAGAAATTTGCTCGTAGCACCGATCTAACGTTTTCCACTGCACTTCAATAATTTTAACACTATCATCTAGCCTCTCATATAATTTGTTTATGGAATCTCCTAGATTATTTTCTGATGCCTTCAACTCATTTTTAATTTCTTTAAGTGAGACATATCTTATCCTCTAGGGATGTGCTGCATGCGCTCCTGCTCAACATATCCTCTGGGGATGTGCTGCCTTCACAACGTTCACTGGACACCGAAACAACATCACCAAGAAGACTTTGCCGGTGGACACTCTGGCAATCACTGCACTTCCACGACTGCCCACTTGCCTTAATACCCTCGATGTCCCCCTTAGACAGTGATTGTTTCAGGCAGTTCCATGAAAACATTTTCGGCACTTGTCACAGGCAAGGAAAACGGTGTTACGGGTGGTTTTTTTTTACACACGGAGCAGTTGATCATCGTGATTCTTCTCGCTTGGCCAGGGGGGTAGCAGTAATCACATGCAGCAACGATCGTTTTTAACTTGCAGATGACTCGGGTATTGAAGTCACTGGATTAACGCACTCACTCTATATAAAATTTTCACCAGCTTGAAAGTCACTGTGGTTGATTGGCTCATTTCCAGCAAATCATTCCAAAAAGGGAATCTCGCGTCGAGTGAACTGACGGACGAGAACAGTAGGAGCGTCCGTACATGAGAACCAGACAAAGACCGGATAAACTCCTGTTTCTCAGTGATTTACTTCCGTATTGTGTGAAGTAATGCCTGACAATCTTTAAAAAATATTCTCTCGGAGTTTTCCGCGGCGATTAGATGAATGTTCCATTCTTCTTCCGGGTATCTGCCGCGTCTTTGTGTTTTCTGACTAGCTCCAGTATAAAGTCGGACCAAAATGCAGCGCAGATATCTTCGACCAGAAGACGCCTCCAGGACTGGAGGAGAAATGTTGTCAGAAAAACACAAGGACGCGGCAGATACCCGGAAGAAGAATGGAACATTCATTAAAAAATATGCTAGTAGGCAGTAGTAATTAGCTAGGAGAAAATGAAAATTTTATACTAAATGCTCTCACGAACATACAGTATTCCATCTAAGCAACATTCACGACATTATTTTAGATTATGCTTCATTCATATACTTCCGTAGCTTTTTTGCTTTCTCCAAAAAAATCTCATTCCTACTCTTCCCCTGTTCGCATGCCATTATGATCTCACACCGCTGTTTCGGTGCCATGGAAGTATCCTTGGCAGGAACATTTATAGAATAACGAGATGCTTAGGTACCTCCTTCTCAGATAAAACTGTGGCAAGACACAAATGAATTCTTCTCGGTCTTCCCACCTGGTTAGGTTCTCCATGTTGGCCGATGTTTCGACAGGAGACTTTCCTGTCATCTTCAAGGCTGTAGATGAGGACGTTCGTTGAGTCATTTGTCCAATTTTTTTACTCTCTCTCTCTCCTTCACCGTGGTCGTCGCTGACTGGCTATCCGATTCCCGCCAATTTTAAGATTTCCCGCCTTTTTGAAATGGGGTTCCAAGTACTGCTAAGGTGGAATCATGTAGCGAGACAATTAAAGAATTCATTGAAGAACTAGTTGAGGGAGAATTTTGCCAGATAAATTGATGTTTGACTATGGAATAACTTTTCGAAATACCTACGCTGAATATTTTATACAACTACATACTATCCTGCTGGCTGTTACACGGGGTGAGGCGGCGGGTGCTAGGACACCAGCCATGAGAAAGGGATGGAATTAGTAAATGGAATTGAAAGAGGGAAAAGACGAAAGTGAATTGTGTGTTGCCGTAGTGTATAAAGTATCTTTCTCTGTTTTTGTTACAGTAACTAATCGGCAATTCACCTCTCTAATCTGTCAGTTATAGTGATGCACTGCGGGGTTGTAACAAGTCCCTCCCTGTCGCCCAAAAAATCACTTAATCTAAATCTTTCTAATAATATTACGCTTTTCAAATTCAAGCTTACCGTGCAGCTTCCAAGTCTCTAGGGCCTCCCAATCTAGTTTCTGTACAGTTCTAATTTTAGCTTAATTTGATGCCAATGCCGTGTTTATGAACCCTCACCTTTATTATGTAGTCTAACATCATCGAGAAGCTGACCGCGTCTGCGTATTTTTCTCTTTCATGTGCACTTGTTCGCCAAACATTTCGCAGTCACCTACGAGCTCTTGCTCACAACTTTCACCACCCTGTCGTCACTTAGATGCTTCATTCCTCCCAAACGAAACATTTCCACTAATTTCTCCTTCTTCTCATGAGCCTTCCTTAACCTCCCTGTCAACGTGGTCCCATCGCCAAAATGCACAAACGTCTTTGCATCACATTATTTTTCGCTGCCATTTACTAAATCGTTAACTTTTTACCATTGCCTAGATTCTGTTAACATTCTTAAGCAGGTAAATTGCTATTTCGTGCTCACAATCCACCGGATTCATTCTAGTTGCGTCTAGGTAAAGTATACTGAGATGCGAGGATACGCAGTTAAAAAATAAGAAAACATTTGGAACATTAATTCATTAGTTGTGTCAGCAATTTTACTCATTTAAGTTAACATTAAGCCGCAATTAAAGAATTATTTTAGTTCTCAAATTGATAGATTGAGTTTTTACCTTATAAAAGGCTGCAGTTTTTTTTAGTGTTTTTATAAGGAAGCAAAAATTACAGTGTACAGAAGTGTTCTCCTCTTGACGTTACAATATGGCATCGAAACCTTTGTATGTCAAGATAAGCATAAGAGTAAGAAAAATGTAGTGGGAGTGATGTACCTGAGAAGTGTTTTCGGCAAAAGCAGGATGGATAGGGTTAGGAATGAGTGGGTGATGAAAGAATGTTGGATGGGTGCTTCAGTAATGGACATATATGAAAGGAGTGTTCTTCGTTGGTTTGGTCATGTTGAGAGAATGAGAGAGTTGAATAACGAAACATATATATGATAGTAGTGCAAATGGTGTGAGAGGGAGAGGTATACCGCGAAAGTCATGGGTGAACGTGGTTGTGGAGACTCTTTAAGAGGAGGAATATTAGGAGTCTTTAGAATATGAGAGTGAGAGTGTATGACGCAATAATTTAGTATAAGATAAGCAAAAGGGGTTTGAAAGTAAGGGAATTATAGAGCACATTGTTAAAAGGAATCCCGTTTTCTCGGGCTAACGGTAATAACTAAATTCTTTTTCCTTGCCCGAGCCGAAAGGGAATAGTGTATGTTATTTTTTTTAAATATGTATTTTGACTTATGAAGCGTTGCAGAAAATACAAAAGGTTGAGGAAATCATAGACTGAACTTCCCGAGGGTATGCTATTTATTTTGTAAAATATGTACCTTTTTGTAAAATGTATTTTGTAAACCTTATAATGAAATGTCCCTGCCACACGTAACAAATAAATACACACATCTTACTGCCGACCCATTTCAATTACCTGTGCGTGTGAAATAAAATGAATCAATTTTCTATCCATTGCTATCTTTAGTGCTCTTGTTTATTTATCTCGAACTTTTGATTTTTTTGAACTTTTTACCTTGCTGGTTTCCATCCGTTATCACCAAGGACAGTAACCTATCCTCTAGTTATTGCGAAGTTAGCGTCTCACCCTACCATTTCGCAGTCACATACGATTTCCTTCATACATCTTTCGCCTCCTTTTCGACACCTAGAATCTGTGCTCCTCCTTTTCTGAATATTTCCATATTTCACACTCAGTGCTTACTGCTTCCCCTTCCCCATGAGCCTGTCGAAACCTCTCGCCCTACGCGGGAGAACCCCACAGCTCATGCTCGCTTCATCTTCATCTGCCTTGTCACTCGGTTACACCTCCCTAAGTCTCTACCCCTGATCCCACTATTTCCCCAGCCTTTATCCTTCTCAGCCCCACTTTTTCCCTTCATATCTTCAACTACAGTGTTTACATTCTTGTGAAACTTTAGATATTGGAACTTCGTTACTTGATTCTGGTCATACATGTGAACTACTTACTCGTGCATTGCCGAATCCGAAGTTGCTATGTAACACAAAGTTAAAATATGTAAGAATGAAATTAATGACGTACATGCACAACTATGTACAGAATTTCTTCAATATGCAAAATAATACATTTCATTTAATTATAATGGATGCTTGCAAACATTAAGGTGTCACGACGAGTCAAATATTCGTAAAAACATATTTTTATATAATATTTGCCTAAGTTTCGAATACCGGGCCGAAAACTATTAATAGCTCAAGTTATAAAATGCCCGTATTAAGACAAAAATGTGATACACAATTCTTGCATCATTTCCATGTTTTCATGTGCGGTAATTTCCACCGGAGAAACAGATTTATTCAAATTACATTTGGTCCTAGGATATTTTTAGACTGAAAAATCATTAAAAGTTTGCACTTAATGGCTCACGATTACCGCCCCAGCCACCTTAAGTTACGTACTTACATTCAACGTGAACGGGCCTTAATTTGTCCCACCCCTCCAAACCAGCATCCTCCCCCCTTCCTCTCTATTTCCACCTTGTTCCCACTTCTTCTTCCACCTTTCCCTCCTTCCCCCCACCTTCCTCCCTCCCCCCCCCACCCCCCGTCGTCGTTCCTATTCAAAGTCTTTCGATTATCCCTCCACACGGCCCTCATTTCTCTCCCGTCTTTTGTCACAAACGTCGCAGCTGCCCAAAGACTGAAATAAACTCGAAAAACTTTTTCCCGACTTCTATCCTTCTTTCCTCTCTCTCTTTCTCTCTGATCCCAGGAATTCCCACCTCACCTCGTTCTCCCCCTTCCTGCTAAAAAACAAAACGCTCCCTTTCCCCCTCTCATTTCTCTCAGGACCCTTCTTCTTCCTCCTCTACAACCGCAACAGCCGCGTCCTTTTCCCGCACCTATCGTTCTCCCCCTTGAAATTTCGAAGTCTCCGGTACAAATCATTCGAAATCCATCCTTTTTGCCGTTTGGTTAATTTTACTCGGAGTCAACCGACAACTGAGGCCATCGATTATAGGTGCGTAGGTTCGTATTGGTAGGATGATGAAGTGTGGAGAGAATGGTACCTATCTATTTAGGGGTTAGATGGAAGAAGGGACTTTTAAAGTCTCAATCTCGCCCCAATAAAGACGTTTATCCATCTATCTATCTACCCGGAGTCAGAATTAGCCTGTTCTCAACTAAAGGCTGATTTGCGCAAAACTTTCGTCAGCATTGAAATCAAAATTGAGATTCGCCCCGAAAACTCGGAAACGAATTTGGAGCTAAAATGAATTCGATACCTCGTAGACTGGTTAACATGATGCTGATTTCATTACTCGATGGTGATGATTTTACTAACGGCGTAACATAAATAAAATTTTGTAGTTTTTACTGCATGTAAAGAATTTTTTTGCAGTAGATTCCTAACAAGCTCCAGTAAACCACTTCTAATAGCCTACTAGCGTATTTTCTCAATTTCAGTTCCCTCTATTCCTCCGAATATTATTTTGGTAAATTCCAGCTCAACCACGGGTATTCTCTCGAAACACTCTACTCACCTGCTTGTCTGTGATTGGTCGTTGAATCCAAAAATCGGGAAAATAAGCATTGCACTTCTTTCTGTTTTCAGTGCATGTAATGAATCGGTACATGAAACGATCGTGTGGAACGTGGCACGGTCGGTAACATTAGAAAATATTAGAAGCATTCGAAACCTTGTGTTGGAGGGGGATGCTGAAGATAGTAAAATATTTAATGAACGGATGAGGAAGATATTAAATGGACGGATAAAATAATAAATGAAGAAGTTCACAGTAGAGTAAAAGAGGAAAGGACTATATGGAACACTTTACAGAAATGAAGAACCAGATTGATTGGACACAATCTGAGACACAATTGGTTTGTGAGGTACATAATTGAAGGAAAATTAGAGGGAAAAGTCCAAAAAGGAAGGCCAAGGCATAAATACATAGGGAAAATAATGAGGAATGTGCATCATTATAACTACCATGGAGTAAGGGAATTAGCATTAGATAAGGAAGGATGGAGGACTGCAGTCAACCAATCTAAGGATTGACCGACCAAAGAATGAATAGCTTCTGATAATCTAATGCAATTCCTTCATAAAATGCTACTCTTTTTAGCGGTCCATCCTATGAATCCTGTACTACTCTTCCCACAGGGCAACCACGCAGGGATCGGAGTACCAAAAAAATATATTCGCTATTTTTGGAATCATAACCCGGACTCTCTAAATATGGATCCAGTATTCGAGCAACCACACCAGCCCGATCCCCACAATTACTAAGTTACATATCTATCAATAGATAGTTTGGACATCATTTTCAAACGAAAATGATCTTCAAATTTTACCAAACTTCCGCAATAGTTTAACCTTCGTGGTATGAGTGAAAATGTGGGCGTACTTAGGTGGTACCGGGATACTTAGGGTGGGAAAAGTGGCTTCTCGAAGATTAATTTATAATTTTCGAAGATTTAATGTCTATCCTTTTTCTCTATATCGCGTAATGATGGATTTTGCAGTAGACGTGAGCTCGCGAGAAACTGGAGCCATTCATGACGCTACATACGTATATAAACCCATTTTCAGTTGCACTGTGGTGAATACCCTTCTGAAGGGCTGAGTATTGCCGTTTAATGGCCCCCTACGCATCACTCAAGTTGGGATTGGGATCGTCATCATGAGAAGTCTTCAATGCGAAGATCGGTTTGCTGCAGCTCTCCACACTGCTCGTCTACCAGCCACCCGCTTTTTTCCTACTTAATTCTTCACTTTTTCGTCCACTTTTAGCCTGATGTATTCCATTCTTGGTCTTCCTCAGTAATTTTTCCCATTCATTCCTCCTTCCATTACCATTTCCAATTAGGATTGGTATTCCTCTGAAAAATATCAGATATTGCCGAGTTTCGATCCCAGGCCAATGGGAAAGAAAATCTATTTCTCCAGCCACCACACAAATCCATCCCCAGAGATTTATCACTATCTCTGATCTATATATATTTCTTCTCTCGTCGTTATCTCACGCAGAAAACAACGGAGCCGCCACGTGATCTGCGGTATTTTTGGCTTTCTCCGTTCCTCTCCAAATTTTTAATGTTTTCTGTCGATTTTTAAGGGCCTTCGTCCTTCAAATACCCTCGCCACTAATGCGGTATCTTTTATAAATAATTATAGCCTCAAAATACATACCCACGATGCCCAAAAATGTTGACTGCAGTTGTTAATTTATTTTTGTGGCATATTAAAACGGGCGAGTTTTATCGATCGCGTCGCTACAAATATACCTTCTTTTCCATTGTGAAGGGATTCTTTCGGATATAATTTTTTAGGAATCTGTCGAGGGGGATTTAGAATTAACCCTCAAGGTTCCCAACTATTTCCATTAGCACGAAGAGGATTTTTATGCGACGAAAGTAAATTCTTCATGGACCTACAACTTATTCGTGTAAAATTATAATTGATTATCGATCAAGTGATAATTTTTTATTGAGCATACCTTCAAGTGACTAGTACTTTATAGAATAGGTGTGGAATTACTGAACTATCAAGATAAATGTCCCAGTCAGCTTAGTGAAGTAATGAATGATTTGTTTTATACCATGAAATTAAAATACTATTCATTATAATGAATGGTTAAAAATGTGACAATTAGTCTTTGCTGCGTAAACTTTATAAGCATTGCTCAATCTTCGAAGTCTGAAAATGAAAAATTCCATGCTTTGGAAGTCGGCTAATTGCATTATTGGTTATGACTGAAGATGGAAAAAGCGATTGCCCAACTTGTGAAGATTTCCACTCACACACTAATCACTTGCAAAAATACTTACTATAGTTCAACTTAAAAATTTCAGATTTAATTCATTATTTATTTTAATATTTAAATATCTAATTTTTTTATTTCATCATTCAGTACGAAGCAACTTATGAATATCGTGGGCGAGAGGGATGGTAAAATTATTTTCATGATATTTTGGAATTCTTTTGATGCCGCCATAAGTCACTATGAATCACTCGAAATCTTGAGAAAACATCCCGAAAACAACTGCGTTCGCTAAATTCACCACGCCAAGTTGGTTTCCTTTGATCATTCATTTATATCCTGAAATAGGTTAAGTGGCTTTTTTTATTGTTTCAGAAACATTCACCTACAAGCCGTATTGATACTAAACGACATAGGTCCATCTGATGGTTCGCTTAAGATGTAGCTGAAGGATGGGCTCGTTTTTAAAGCTTTTCTGATTATATCTAACATTCATATTTTAGACCAGGAATGCTCCTTCTTGTGGAAGACAAACGGACAAAGGGCAATGGGAAAGACTGAAGATATTTTTTTAACATTTGTATTATCAAATATTATCTCTATAGGAGTTCACATGTAAGTTCGTGCTCTTGACTATTCATTTTTTATGCCTAGGTAAATAATTAGACTTTTGACGCCTGGCATGAGCGTTGACAGTTCCATCCGTCCCTTCTATTTTGTTTGCTTGCTTGAGAAAAAGCTCTAACGATAAAAGAAATTATTTTTCGATCGCAATCGCATTTATCAGGTTTATGGACCCAATCAGTGAAAATACGATTATTTCCTTGCATGGATACGTCTACATTGTATTCGTATTTTTGGTGTGTTCGAACAGAGTCGTTCAAATTATTATCTTCATTATAATTTAACTATTTATGTATTGAAAGTAATATTTTTCAATGTATTTCTCAATGCAAAAATCATGATCATTCAAATTCAAGTTTGTCCCACTAGTAGGCCTGCTACTAAGTAATGTAATCATGATCAAGTAAGAATGGCCCGGAAGTTACTTGGCAATATAATGGAATGTACGTATATGTATTCTGTATTATCATATATATATTTTAAGGAATTCCCATCCGGATGTATAGGCTCAATGTAATCCCCAAGTATTTTACTGTGTTAATGTTAGAAACGCGGTATGGGCGAGTTCTGCATTCCCTAAGAATGGCTTACCTTGTCGTCGTGTCTTTGCTTTAATTTTCTTCCTCGGGCTTGTCATTTATCTTAAATATTTCCTTAATTCAGTTAATAAATGGGTCAGCGGCGAAAAACATGTTGAAGGGCTGGCATTATTAATGCTTGGCAAATGGTTCCGAATAAAAACTCGAAACTTCTACCTCATTTTTTTTATTTTTTAGAGCAAGAATTGTCCCGGGATCATATTTTCCTATTAATAACTCCATTTTAGTGCCCGACCTTCATGCAAGCAAGAGCCTAATGACGTCTCGCAGGACTCGTACGGTGTGGGCGTGGACGATATGTCGCGCTTAAATGTGACAAAAATATGAAGTGTGGTATATTTCTCTTTCCGTTGAAAATAAGAGGTTTCCCTTCTTCTCTAGCCTCCTGTGTGGGAAACATCTTTCCTCTCCCCTGTCCTCCAATGCCCTCACCCCCGCTCCAACCCTCCCCCCCAACGCTTCTTTCCCTAGCTCTCCTAATTCCTTACATCTCACTTACCATTCTATGTTGACTTTAGCACGATTGCCAAGTATCTTACTTGTCGGTTCTCCCCTCCCTGAACCAGCAAGGCCTTGTCCTCATTTCCTACAAATTCTACCGTCTTCTCTTCCTCGATTCCTGCATTACTCTCCAAAGACTAATGGGGTGCTTTGCTTCACTACCATCTCAGTTCGTAATAAGGCGTAATCTACAGTGCGTTTCACATCTAGTAAGCAGTATAGGCTCTTATGGAGATTCATTTCCTGTGTAAATCACCACCTTATAGTGGGTGCAATGTTGCCGATAGCAGCATGAAAATTAAATTTTTATTGTTGCCGTATACTTATCGCACATCCATGAGTTTTCCTATGCACTAAAATTATTCTCTAAAATAATTTTACTTACGTTTACCGTGGTGCTGGAAATGGTTGCCTGCGTAACGTTGAGGTTATCACACGGAACGTATACTTGGCATCTGTGGTCTTCATAAAGTCTATGCCGTCAACTTAATGTGGAACGCTCTATACAAGATTTAACTCACACCTACTTTCGCTGGCGTTTTTTTTTTTGGAAAAGCGACCCAGCTGGCTTTTGGCGAAGGAAATAGTTCACGACCTACGGTTTAATGAAACTAACTTTCTGCAGGTAGTAGCCCAGGAAAATACGGCCCCTTGGCACTGGCTCTTTTGGAAATATGATTTAATATCGGATTGACTTTTGCACTATAGAGTGTTTGCACTGCGGTCATACCTTGTATGAGGCCACTCATAGTGGGTGAATACATCAATTGCTCGTTTCAAAACATTTTTTGCTTACTTTTCTCAATATTTATACAAATTTTTTGATTCCAAGCTTGTGCTCCATCTCCAATTTCCCTTACTATAGGATAATGTTATTTATTTTTCATAACGTTTCTATACTTTTTGCATACTTAAGGCCGCTTTTTTAAACTTGAGCCTAAATTACAGAGTATATAAAAATTAAATTCCAATCAACAACGACAGGAGCTGAGGTATTTCAGCCAAATATAATCTATAAGTCTAAATTTAATCCTATTCATTAGGTACGCCACCGTTTTCGCTACTGACAATTTCTCCTCTTCGATTCGTCTTAATTTAGTCTTAAAAAATGGAATCTTTGCAGTAATCATTGCAGTCATAGCATATTTTGTAAATTTTGCTAACCCAGCTGATTGCCTGACGACTGAAAACACAGCTCTGTCACATGATCAATTCCTGCTCGGAAACGTATGAATAATGGATTCATAAAATGCTAGAGCGACTGTCAAGCATAATTGAAAGCTCCAATGCGATGGTGAAAAGCCAAAATATGTGCGGAGCATGAGACGAAAAATAGGTTGCTATTTTTTTTGGTGCGCGCGTGATAGCGTCTGGCCTAAAAATAGAGCATCACTCATCGTAACCATGTGTAAATGAGCGCGTTGCATCGCTAATCTGACTCTCGGGGTCCCAGTCTCCTCCTTTCATTAAACATTTAACCCTCGGAAGCATTCGTCCCTCGTCATTTGTATCTGCTTTCTTTTCTCGTTCCACGCGCCATTCCACTGCCCGACTTCACCCCTCCCTCCCTTTTCCTTTGGCCCTCATTCAACTTCTCATTATACCCAGGTTTCCTCCGCGCCCGGACCATTTTTCCTCTCCTCAGGAATATCACTCTTTTCCCCCCATTCTTTTTCTCCTTTAATATCCCACAGAACCCGCTTAAACTCGGTTTTTAAGGCCTCGTGGTTTTCCGCTTAATGGCCCTCACTCCTCAAGGGAGTTCACCCTGAAATTTGGTAGGTGACGCTTATGTATTCCTTAACTTGAACGAGAGGCAATTACTGGCTCGGGTTATTGCGCTTTCCTCTCCACACTTAATGCGCGGATTATATTTTATTTCCCCCGTCGCCGTCCACGTTGTTGTACGCCAATTATTCCCCGAGACAGACCGAGGCTCGAGCGGCCGTTGTTGGTTAACACGAAGGTAAGCGCTGCCAATTTCTTGAAAAATATTCCTTCCGGGAGTGATGGCGGTGTTCTCTCCTCACATCAAGGGAGGGAAGGAAATTTGCGTGGGGGAGGAGAAGTTACGTAAAAACGGATTGTCTGCACTGCGCAGCGTATGGAGGAGAAAGAAGGGTGGTAGAAATATCTGTAGTATTTTTGTTTCTTGGCCTCCCAACGGCTTATTTCTGTGTGACAGTAAAGATGTACGCTTTTCTAATGACGAGCCGATGAAAAGTTCCCAAGTTGTGAGGCACATTTGCACATCTAATTAAGTATGATTAATGCATCCATCTCGCAGGTGTTTAATTACCAGTATTCTTCCCAAAGAGACCCGCCCACTGATTTTGGAAAGTCAGAAAACGACCTGGCTAGCAGTTGGAATAACCATCGAAGGAAATAACCGTCGTTTGCATAACATAATTTTTTTTAAACCTGTGGAAGTTTTAGCATATTTAATTCATTGACTCGATTCTTATTTCAAAATTTTAAAATACATTTTGACCTTTTAAGAGTCACTTTAAATATCTTCTGAAGGTAAATATTTTAATCAGCTCCTGATTCTTAGAAAACCGTCAACGTAATTACGTTGAGTGACAAATTCACAGTCCTCCTCGCGTATTCATGAGACAATAAATTATTTCCCGTCTTGAAGAAATGTTTTTAAGGGCATCTGCAGGGGACAAATACTATTTATAAATATTAAAATGACCACCTAAGCCCTCGTTAGGGACGCTCCAATTCTTTTCCTCAACCGTGACGACCAAGTCACAAAAGATTCCATCAAACCAATGAAAGTGCTTAAAGAAATTTACTTAACCGTTCAACCTAACTTATTGCCAAGAGGGGGTTGGACTGTTGGAGTGAGCCATTATCCAGGCAATTTAACGCATGAGAGGATGTGAGATAACCTTTTTACGTCACCAGATAATGATCTGACGCTGCTCTTTTAAAACCTTCCATCTCTAAAATATTCCTTCCTAGTTCTGGGAAAGCACGTTTGGGAATTGTACTTACTCCAGCTAGTTATAAATGAGAGGAGTTTAGAACAGTCGGGTAACTGCAAGACATATCTGGAGCAGTGAGCGTATTTATGTATTTCATGTTCGGGATAATTCTTCATTAATTCCTCTCCATCAATCATTTTAACTAAGAGAGTTTTCCTACGTCGAATCATTTTCCTGAAAGCAGGAATTCTCTTGGCACCATTCTCGCTCTCTTTCATGGGAGCTGCCTTTTTGGAACTCGTCTCCCTGGTAGACATTGCGACAGGAAGCATTAACTGAACCGTTAAAAATACATTGACACTCTATTAAGCTCAGAGTCACTTTTTACAACGTCGGTAAACATTCTTCCGAGCAAAGATGCCAAATATTTTTGCTTCAGGTGAGATTGAATCTTCCACAGTTCTTGAGATTCTTATCCTTCACGCATGAGTTCATATTAAATTTTACCATTCATTCCATTTCAAGGAAAGTGCCTTAGAGAAAATGTTCGGGAGACGAAGAATGATTTTCTGTCAGCATGTCAAAATAAAAAAAGCTCATAGTGTGGAGTTTTGGAAAGGTTACTTTCAGAATCATGAAAAAAGTTCTCTGTTCGACTGTCAACATCACTTTTCGAAATTGAAATACATAATTTTGAAATTTTGGGAGCTGTTACTTAGTCAAATATTATTCTAACAAGTATTCATTTTTAAACTATGGAAATTTAACTCAGAGAAAATAGTTGTAACTAAGTAATAGTAGTTCCCTTCTATTATAAAGTGCCTCAACCGCAGGGGCGGCTCCAGACTAAAGGTTCGGGGGGGGGGGACCACTGGCTCTGAAGGAATGGAACACTTCCCAGGAAAAGGGAAGTCCGGGGGTTTCGTCCCGGGAAATCGTAACAAAACTATGTGTAAAATGAAGAAAAAATAAATTAAATACACCGGGTGCTGGGGGGGGGGGGATTGCCCCTAATGTCCCCCCCTTGGAGCCGCCTTTACTCAACCGTGCATTAGACTTCGAAACGAAGTAAAGCCTTCATTGCTGATAAAATCAAGAGTTCATTTCAAAGATGGATATTTCTAGACCTTAAACTTGAGCTCGTATTTATTACCAGAACAGTTATTACTGCGTAAATTATAGGGACGCTTCCATTAAATAATATATTTGAAAGTGAATATTCCTTTTTGGGATTTTAAAGCGAGTTAATTCCTTTCCACGAGTTTAAATATAACTTAAATGCTGTTTTATATCTCTATTTCAGACTGTAGGTTATTTTAAACAATGAGAGAAAGGCTGTGATACCATTTGTTTATTTTAATCATACTGATGTGTTCTCTCAGTTTCAAAAGCAATTCGATTTTGCAGTGTTAATTGTAGTCAGAGCTACAGATTTTAATTGATACGAACAGTTATAATATAATATTAATTTTTGAACTTATTTGCTACCTTTAATACGTCTCTAATAAATCAACCACATGCGGCACACTTTGATGAGTGCGCTTAAATACCTGAACTTCTTTCCATGAGACTCTTAAATGCTGGAACTAATATTTCCTGTCATAGCATTCCAAGCATGATGACTCTATTATTCAGTTGGTGGTGACATCCCAATAAAAATATGACTTTATGCACCCAATGCCATCGAATTTGTCAGAAAGAATTTATGACACAAAGAAGATGTTCATTATGTATATCTTTTGCTCCATTTTGGCCGTCAACACTCCTGGGTGTGAATATTCTTGCTATATGAATATGATTTTTAATGCGAAATCACATATTTAATGCGAAAACGCAATTGAGTACATTATGTGAACCGAAATGATGCCAACCCAATAAAAAAGAGTGTGAATGATAGGAGCCAATTCCTGGATTCTCTTCATGCCGAGTGTAAAACTTATTCTTAAAATAATTTTCCCATTCCATTTTTATAGAAGTGACCGATTGGTCCTAACCTCTGTGTGCTATGGATAGGCATGGTTATGGATAGACTGAAGGATAAGGTAGAAAGTTTCTATTTGCAGATAAATTGATATAATCGGAATTGGATCCATGTAACAACCGGTAACAAATAAGACTGTTTCTCTTTCACCGTATTTTATAAGCTGTTTAAAAAGCTTTCCACGGAAACGGAAAAATTAAATGAGGAATACATAATACTTTATTTATGCTTAAACATTACTGCTTTAACTAAGTGATGACAGCTGATAAAATTGAATGAAGAAGTAGGTCACTAAGTGGCCTATCATTCGAAAAAGATATCCATCACATGGTCAGCTATTTCAGCCAGGTGAAAGCCGTTATATCACGTAGTATCATGGAGAAAACTGTAGTTGTGCACCAAAACACCAACTCTCTTCCAGAACCTTCCCTCTTCTTCTGCTCCACCCTCCCCCAACTGGTATATAATTGCTGCGATTTTTATCAAACTTACTTTGTATATTATGATGACCTTTAGACGTTGAAACGCGTTATAATACAAAAATTTCCAGTGGACACAATTAAGTTTTTCATTCTATTTACATGCATACATACTCGTCAAACCGTTCCCACAGGAGGTAGACGCAGTCTCAGGAGCTCAGTTATTAATATTAGGCCTAGGGAAATTACTCCATTGTAAAAATCACCTCCATAGTATCATTGCTCCTTACTTTCCTGTTTTTCTTTCATTAGATTTATGCACTATTTCATACACGTTCTCTTGCTTTAAAGACTCACAATATACCTCCTCTTAAGAGTATCTTCCACCTCATTCACCCGTAATTTTTTAAGTCTACCGCTTCTTCTTACAGCATTCACTCTTCTGTCAGATATTTGTTTCGTTATTCGACTTTCGTCCAATCTCTCAGCATGGCCGAACCAGTGAGGTACTCTCAAATATGTTCATTACTCTGGTATTCTACTCATATTATTATACGAATTAGGCTGGGAGCCGCTAGATACTCGGAGGCTGCGCGCTAGGCTTAGATTGCTTGAACAATTGAGAATAGATATCTTTCAAAGCGACACGGAGAACATCCTATTAGAACCCCACTATATTTCCAGGTCCGACAGAAACGATAAACTAAGAGAGATATTTTGCGGAACGGATAGGTATGGGAATTCGTTTTTCCCCCGAACAATAAGGGACTTTAATAAATGCAAGGCGTAATGTCATTAGAGCGTTTCTTTTTCATATGTAAACGGCTGGTGTCCTAACACCCCCCGCCACACGCCTGTTGGGGCGGCTTACGGGGTAGTATGTAGATGTATTCTTTCATGACCCACTCATTCCTAACCCTATCCATTCTAGTTTTACCGCAAATCCTTATCAGGTTCCACGTTCCAACTGCACTTCCAATATCTTGTTCTTATTCTGATAAACCCAACTTTTGCATCCATACGATGAAGTGGGTAGGAGAGCACTAATTAATATTTTAAATTTCAACGGAGTCCATTTAGATAATTGTAAATGCGATGTAAAGTGTGAATTGAACTGAAAATGCCCCTCTACTTTTACCGATACATTCTATCAACCTAATCAATTTGTGGTAATTCTAGCGAGTAAATAAGGAAACATGAACGTATGCGAATATCCATAAAAATGTATAATGAAACGGTGTCAAATTTTTATTTAACGTCACTCTCCATTCAGCGTTGCGTCATGAATGAGAAATTCCCACAACTTTGCCCACCATTTGCAACGAGTTGGGTCTTGTGAGTGATGTCAACCGACTAATGTATAAGAAAAAAGTGGTGTATTTGAGGATCGCAGATAGTTTATGCCTCGCATTAAGGCCAAGAGAGTAGCCGGGAATCAGTATTTTTTGGGGGAAGACCGCACGCGGTGAAGAAATGATAGCGGCGGCTTTCATGAGGAACGGTAAAAATTAGAAAATGGCATCGGTAGCTCAGAAAGCGGGAGGAGGGCGCAGCAGATGAAAAGCAAATCAGGTCGACGGGGAGAAATGAATTTATGTGGCTGGAGAGGGAACGCCGAGAGAAAAAATACCACGCACAAGTCCAGATAAAAAGTTCTCTTAAAAGAGGCTGGAATTAATTAGCGTTCGAGACCGTAAAGAAAAACTTTTTCTCTCTCCCGAGATGTGGGTTTCGAAAATATGCGGGGTATGGTTAGTTTTAGGTGGAGACGCACAGATAGTGGACGGGGATTCCTTTCTTTTTTTACTCATAAAGCGGAAAACTATTGATGGAAGGATAAATGGGTGCGATCGGTAGAAAGGAATTCACCCGTACGGAGCACGAGCTTCACTTGTTTTATTTTTTTTAATGGAAGCTTTCCATTTGCTCCAGGTCGCTTCTCACTTTGCAACATAAAACAACGCACGTTTTCCATTCGTTGCTGACCCCGTGCACTTAAAAACAGATCGGGAGCAGTGTTGATGTGTGCTGAACAATGGCGCTGAATAACAAAAGAACTCCTGTAATCGCATCCGCTATTTCTTTTATTGTGTTCTTTGCCAGTAAAGTCGTAGAGCATGGATAGTGTAATATTTTTAATTACTTTGTGTAGCTTATCTTACGTTTAAAATATTTTTTAAACGAATACGATAACTCTACCACATACATTGACCGGCCGTGATTGTCTTTCACACCCAGAATGCTTCATACCGGTAGTTTACCAAAAGTTTCACCAGAGCATACGGTTCCGTTCAACGTCGTTCGTGTGACGCGCTAAAGTGCATTGATGTGTTCCGATATGCGGTAACTTCAGTTGCTATATTGACTCCAGTCAGTAATTTTCTAAATTAATATCTGACATGGCTGTGTGCTAAAATTATATTTTATTGAATTTAGTGACAGTTTTCGCTTATTACATATTTTTTCGCAAAAACAGCATTTAAACTGCATAGAAAAATAATATTTTAAATAATGAATGAATTCTGAGATTTTTGAAAACAAAAACATTTGGTGGCAAAAAAATTACCATTATTTTGATCATCCACCGGAAAGAAAAATTCATGGTTAATAAAAAAAATTCAACAAATTTACAACAAAATTCTAATTTTTCACTTTCACCCATTCTCACATTTTAAGAAGAAAAAGAAATTTATTGCCCTAAGACATACTCGTATGTCCTCTAAGAACAAAACAGTTAACAGTAAGATAGTCATATCTTTAAATCAGGCACACTTATTCGTGGTAAGCGATGGACCAACACAACAAAAGTGTTCCATTATACGAAGTTCAAAAAAGAAAAACATATCAAACACAATATTCCAAAAAAATTATTACAAGTTCCATCATTGTAACAACAAATAATCTTAAAGACCATCATTGAGTTGCATTGCGATTAATCACTTTGAGCAATACGGATTGCCAGAATAAGTTATTGGAACAGCTTGAAATTACATAGAAATAATATCAAACACTCAAAGAAATATAAATTTTTATTCGCATTACCAATGGTTTGTAATGAGACGTTGTACATTTTACTATTAGTAGTTTCACGTTCACCTAGCAAAAAAAATATCGTAGAAAGATATGATTTTTGTAGTTTTGACGAAGAGAAGAAATATTTTCAATAAGTCTTCAGGACATGAATTGAACGACGTTTTTGTCGTTTGCACGGTGGAACCTTTGCAGGAACGAGAGCAGGAGGTCGGTCGGTTGGGTGGGATGGGATGGGGGGGACACGTGAGTTGTGGGCGGGAGGTGGTAAGGGAAGGGAAGGAGGTGGAGGAGGTGGTGGTAGTAGTGGTGGGGGAGGGGCGAAGAGTCTGGGAGTATTGCTCGTGCGGAGCAAGGCACATGAATGGCAGTCTCGAGGTTTCTAAATTTACTTGACGGATAGTGACGGTCCATTTTTAAAAGGAGGAGAAGGGCCGGGGTAGGTGGGCGGTGGATGGGTGTGGGGGTGGGTAGAGGTGGGGGTGGAAGGGGGTGCGGCAGAGAACGTGAAGGAGGAAAGAAGATAAAGGGAAGAGTGGAAAGTGTTGCAGGAATCCGGAGAGAGAGGGAGAGGGTTTGTTTCTGGTGTGCACATGAGCGGTGTGTGTCGAAGGGGAAGGCAAGGGCGGACAGAGTGACCCATGAGCAAGAAATTCGGGAGGGCTGAAAAATTGAGCGTTGAGGTGCCTAAACCGAAGAAAGAAAAATTAATTTGACTTTTTGATCTCTTGCGAAATGTTCTCAACTTTCACGATGATGTCCAAGAATGCGCTGAAATTTTAGGAGAAAAAAAGATTTCCAGGACGGGCAGGGCCAGTACTTTCTTAAATCCTTCCTTCTGGGACAAGTTTCATCGTTTTTTATTTTAATATTTCCTCCTTCTAGAGCACGGTTTCTCAGTAATTATTTTAGCTATGGCTCCCCTTAAAGAGATTTTAGACGACATTTTTCGTTATCGCCCCATGAAGTTTTTTAATGAGAGAATAGTTTATATTTTCTTTCTTTATTCAATGGGATCCTTTTTTCTCATGCTTCTTTGTTAGAGATTCAAAGTTCTGTTTCATACCAGTATATTTATTTATTTATTTACTACTACCATGTTTCCATGTTTTCTTTTATGTACTACAAACCTGTATATTAATTAATTAATTTAATGTCACCTACTTTTATGAACCTACTGATTGCATCGTTATACACCCTCTGACAGTGCCTAGGCGCCCAGAATTGTGGGAGCCCTAATATTAATCCGATGGCTTTTTCGCTCCAAAAGTATAATTTTCGTCACCTGGAAGCAATTAATAACGTGATAAATCACATATTACAACGAGGGAGTAAAAAAAGGGAAAATTATATTATTTTTAGATATCTATGCGCTTTTTGATAAAAGAGTGCGGGAAATACGGAATGAATATAAAAATAAAGTCAGTTATCTTGGTGGAGGACCAAGCGTTAGTGAGTCAATAATCGAAATAATGGAAAACTTTGTAGATGCATTAGAAATTCAGCGTGAGAAATACGGACCAGTGAGAGTGAGTAGTGAGATTCCCCGGGACAACGAAAGTGAGGCTGGTTATAAAAGTAGGAGTGCACAAACTTGAGTTAGTAGAGCTATGTAATTACTTCGGCATTACCCTAGAAGAAAATGGTCATAATAGAAAAGACATTAGGAGGAGAATAGGGCTAGCAAAGGAGGGGTTCAGTAATAGAAGGGAGCTGATGACGGGAACCTTAAGTAAGAATGTAATAAAGAGACTGATGAAGAGCTTGATATGGGGTGTGGTGTTGTATGGCGCAGAAACGTGGTACCTGAGAAAAGAAGACGAAAATAGGCCCAAGGTGTTCGAGATGTGGGTGTGGAGGAGGATGGAGAAGGTGCGGTGGACGGAAAGGAAGACTAATGAGGAAGTGCTTGACCTAGTTGGTGAGGAGAGGAAACTTCTGGATGAGATAAGGGGAAGGGAGGGTAGGCGGATGGAAACGATGATGAGAGGTGATGCCCGTGTTAGAGGGAAAGATACTGGGCTAGCGGGGAAGGGGAAGAAAGAGAATAGGTATTATGGACGGGATGAAGAAGGGTAGGACGTACGCTGAGATGAAAGAAGAAATACTAGAGGTTACCCTGCACAGGTAAAAATCTGGAGGATTTTTTTCTGGCTTACATTGAAACCTACCTTTAACTGGTAGATTACTTTAATAAATCAATAGTGGCGCAACTATTCGAAAAGTTATCTAATGTATAAGAGCAATAATATATCATATTTATCTCTTCCTCTCGTTTATACTTTATGAAAACGTAGAATCATTTTCCTGGGGAAGCAATATTTAATCATCCAAATTATTTTTATTTCCCTTCCAAGTGCCTTACCCTGATTTTCAGCTTCCCGGGGATATGCTCCAAGATCATAGGATGGGCAGAGATTAGGCAGAGTGCTCATATCAGAGCTACAGGGTGCTTTGCTTTGTCTTCCTCTTCTGTTGTAGCTGTGACAGGTGGGTTCTTCACGGGGCGCCATCAAGCTCTTTCGGTACCCGATGAATATGCTACCCTCCATTCATTTGACTTCAATATTCTTCACCTTCCTCGTTTTATTCTTCTCTTTTCTAGACGGGTTGAACCCTTTTAGTGATTCTTTTGATGTTCGTTCCATGAAAAAAGCATGTATCAGTACATATTCATCATGTTACACCGATGTGATTGTCCGTGATAAACCTCAGCCGTAATGTTGGGAACAGGAATGTACACTGCGATACCAAATACTATATCAGTTTTTTAAGTGTCTTCATATCATCGTTACAATCTATTAACGTTTTCAAAAATGTATATTTTATTGCTTATTCAAGAGGTTTGTGAGTAACATGTTAAAATTTTCCCTTGAGAAGTGAATGAAGTGGACGTGTTTAACTTAGGAGAAACTGCGAATTGACGAATTTCAAAGTGAGAAAAAAAACTAGTCCCAAATGCGTCCAGAAATATCGTCTCGAGGCAAAAAATAAGAGCTGTATTACCTGCCTTCGCGCGTGCCCAGCTGGGTCCAAAGGCTTGCGAAATAAAGAGAAAACATTTTTGCAACCGCGAACAAAAGATAAAAATAAGTACACCACGTGGCAGAAATAGTCTCCCACGGGATTTAAAAAAATGATCTTTCGGTCGAGGGAACGCCCGAAAAATCTGAAGGGGGTCTTTCTGAGAGAGAAACGGTCGCGAAAAATATTATAATTTTCTTCTCTCCTTAGCGTGACATGTGTCCGAGGAGCAGTGCATATCGTGCAGAGTTTGAGCCTCCCCCTTTAACTCTGAGAATTTGTGCGCGTCGTAAATGTATCACTCTGCCTCGGAACGAGAGAGAGAAAGGGAAATGGAAAGAGTGGAGATGTACAGACGGAAAGAAGTGAGGAGATTTTGAATTATGCGCTTCACATCTTCAACAAGTGGGAGAGTAGAAATGGAAGGAGAAAAAAATGAAAAAGATTTTTTTAAATTCTTGGATGAGGTGGATATGGTGGGAAGAACAAATTAATATATTTCCAGAAAACATTCGCGTCTCCTCTGAAAACCATTCCCTGAATCACTCAATCTCCCAAACTGCCATCAGAATCATCACTTACTCCCCACTGCCATACAAGCCCTATTCTTTCTCTCTTCTCTACAATCCCATTAAACATATCCGTCCCTTTAGAGAACTCCCCTCTGGAACTTCAAATTACTCCTATCCACCTATCTCGCTAGACATGCCACTTCCTCCACCTCAACCTTTTCACTTCTTTTTCGAACCCTTATAATACCTAACCCTATCTCTATCCTCCTATCTACCGAAAATCCTCTCGTGACTTAATACTTTGCTTCCATTTCCTTGTTCGATTGTGGTAGATAAGCTTGAAAGGCAGCAAACGAGATCATGGATTGAAATATTGCCCTAACTATCTCAGAGAGCTTGGAATGTCTAGTGGTAGAAGATCAACTTGCAAACTGTATAAAAATACTATACTTGTAAGTACATAGATGTGAAGATGACCCAGGACAGGGGACGAAACTGTTGTCTAAAAAGCCAACCAACGTGACAGAACCCGAAAGATGAATGGACCATCCATCGAGATGCCACGGAGACCTTCAGAAGAACTAAGTGTAAGGAAAATAGTTGGTTTTTATCGAATGTTGCTGCACTGCGGAGGAAGAAAAAAATCAAGGATAAGAGTGCGACAATGACTTACTTTGTCACCCAAATCTTATTTAGAAACAAATAAATTACGTTTCTTTATAATTGCACACGTGTATACTAAGTATTTTTAGAATGCTTTTTATATTAGTCAACTTATGTATTTTTCCGTCCGTTGCGCTCTAGCCACTTATTATTTTTATAAATCCTCTATTTTTTAACCTATGCTATATTTGACGAACCTCACATAAACTCTTTGGAAACGTTTGCAAACTTACTTTTAAAAATAAGAAGTTAAAAACATTAATATAATATACAGAAAAGTAGGCATTTTAAATGCAATATCAATGTTTAAAGAAAAATATTTGCATACATTTCGTTGCAGAGAAAGATTATTAAAATCAAAATACTAAAAGTCATACATTGTTGTTTGCAGTTTAATGGTATACATTCACCCCACCCCATTCTTGAGCAACCTTGAACACTAGTTGAATTTAAACCATATTATTATCATTCTCTATAACGAAATAAGCAAAATGTTTTCTAATTTCTCCGCTTTTAAGGAGAACTAAATGACAAGCCTTTTTAAAAAAGTTTCTATGTTAATACTTTACATTATGCAATGCGTTCTGGAGCAATAAACTATCTGATTTAAAAGAAATAATATTTACATAGATGTTATGATGACCCTTTCCTTCGAATGCCTTGCTCCAATCTCGACCTCCTCCTTCCATTCCATACTCTTTCATTCAATATCTTTACATACCACCTCTTTTTAACCCGCCCCCCCGTTCTCTCTACCCTCCCGTCCCCCCTCCCTCTTCCCCGCCTTCCCCCACCCCATTCCGGTCTCCCCCTCCCCATCCCCCCCGCTTGGGCGTGCCACATCAAAACATCGTTATGCCTGACATTTCCACGCAAACAGACGGCTAGAGGAAAGGTTTATTTACAGAGGAGTAGTCGCAGTAGGAGAGAGAGCGGGAAGCATATGAGTGTGGGAGAAGGGAGAGAGGGAGAAATGGAAGGGGTATGAGAACGGAGGAAGTGAAGGGTAAAAGGGCTGACTTGAGACATTTTGAAGATTTCAAGGAGTGCCGAAGTAAATGGGCTTTCCGTTTGGGTTTCGGAGGGGGGTTGAGACGGAGGGAAGGGGCAGATTGTGTGCTGGCCGGGGGGAGTTTTTTTTTTTTTTAGGAAAGATTGAGAGGTAGCGAGGAATTGAGCTGGCATTAAAAAACAGGCAGGGAGGAGGAGGTGGAGTTTTAGTTTGAAAGGGACGGTGGCAGTAGCACAGGAGGGTGGTACAAGGGAAGGGAAAAGAGTTGAGAGGAGAAAGAGATATATGGTCTTCGAGGTGGATGAGGGAGGAATGGAGGAAACCAAACGCTGAAAACGAGGTAAAATGGAAAGGGAGAGGATTGATATATTGGAATAGACTTCTCCATCGGGATTGTAACGGCTTGAAATTTTTAAGTCAAAAGACATGTGTCCCAGATTTATACCCTCCCAGGTGTCTTCATCTTTTGTGATATTCGTCCTCCCGTCTTCAAAAACGATGGGAGATCTTCCCAGAGTATTTGCTGATATTAGACGAAATGACTTTGAGTGTTTATATGACGGTTTTCACCCGTAAAAGGATTATTGACACAACAAACAGATCATTTATAATAGCATTCGTGTTATTTTTTGATGGGGAACTCAACGATCAGAGCATTTTTTAATGGGTGGGTTGGTTAGATTTTTAGTTAAATGTCTTCATTTAGAGTTAAATGTCACGTGTGGGATTGAACTTTGTGCACTTATAATGTTTCTTTGAAATATTTATCAATTTTTCGCAGAAATTCTACGATATTTTGGTCAAACTCAGTAACTTATCGTAGTTGGAATTAACGTCTAGTAAAACTGTTGGTAATGCGGCGGAAGATACGTTGTTAGAAATTTTGGAAAAATTCTATAACGGACAGTACTATTTAATACTACCACTTTCCTTCTACCTACAAACTTTTGTAACATATCCATTCATAGCTATTTATCACATGTAAGAACGACAAAGTATACATTGGAATTATTTTAAGGACAAAGGCGATTTTGCTAGACGTTTTCCAAAGTCTATGATAAGTTTTTTAGATATTTTAAGTCAGACTGTTCTCATTATAGGGACAGCTATGGGATATTATTTTAAAACTAAAGTAGTAGTAAGAACCATGAAGTATGCATAGTTATGTCGATGACGTTAACAATTTAAATTTTGTGACTCAGCTTCTCGGTAATTAACTAAATATACAAATATGTGTAGTTAACATCTATTTTGTTCCACGGCGTTCGCTGAAAGCACCTTCACAAACAAAGGTTTTTTAGCAATGCTATAAACATTATTACCGTGTTCAATGAATTGTGTTTTATATATAATTAAGATCGCAAATATCACCATGACATTTACTATTCTATCTTTGAGTGACCATTACACCATTTTTTATAATGCCTCTCTGTACCGCATAAACGCAGCACAGAGACCGCCGCTATATCTTTAGAACTGACAGAAGCAATAAAATAAGAGAGATTCAGTGACGATTTGACAGGTACAAAAATTCCTTCTTCACTCGCACCATTAGATATTTTAACAAATACATTGTGACACTTGCATAAGACTGATCGTCAAGATACAATTCAACTATGTTTTCTCCCCTCTCCTTTTCCCTATTCCCCCCTTCCTTGGCCGGTGTCCCAAGGTGATATGTAGATGAACCGTACCAAGTCCCTTTGAAAACGGCTACAGTTTTTTTGGAAAATGTATCGAACATTTAAAAAAATCTGTATTGTTTATATCGTTAGAAAGAAGAAATTTTTGTCTTATTATGACCTCAAACTAAATGCATTTTATGCTTTTTGTTAACTTGCTCGAACTTCTGCAGCGCACGACCGTGGAATTTCCGCCGAGAATCATGGGGAATTCTTTGGAAGGAAGCTGAGGAATGGATAGCGAGCAGAGGAAAAAAGCATTGGCAGGTTGGGTGGAGTGACAGGAAGAGCAGAGGGTGATGGGCTTGGTGATTTTGCAAATAAGTGGCAGCGGCCCCTACTGGTTGAACTGAAGGTAGTGCTCTCTCATCAATAGTGCACTTTAGGCATTGTGTCTACGAAACATTAAAAGCCTATGAAAGTAAATACTTGGAAAACTCTATAACCAGTGATTTCATGTATTGTATTTTACAGGATTGTCTAATATAAAAATAGTGGTAATCAGTTGCTGTCATGGGCGTATTTACGGGAGAGACGAACGAACGGGACCGGACCCTCCCCAGAAGCAACTTTGTTAAGGGCCCCAAAGCTTTTCCATCTTACTGCGATGGACCCGCAAAATCTCAAAATTTCACTGCAGGAAATTCGATTTTCTCTCGGATTATTTGCGGTTTTCCGCGTGGTTCAAAGTTAGTTAAATTTCTAATTCATATAAAAAATGTGTGCTTATTAATATTTGCAGTTTTATTTTAATGCTTTTTCAATATTTATAGTAAATACATATGATTAAGGTATAGTATGGTTGCAAATTCTAATCTACTTATTGATTTAATACCCAATATTAGAGTGAATTTACGTAGTAGCTGCAGAACTACTTAGCTTTGGCTACTTAACAGTATTAAGACTAGTCTAAAGGGCTTAGGGGCTAGGCTAGAGCTGATTATTGATAAGGAGGAAAAATAAAAATAAAACAACAATCTAAAGATATGAAAATTAATTTAATAAGGATAAAACAATTTTTTACATTGATTTCAAGTATGTAGGTTTAATAGTTAAAGCCTAAACCTACATTACATATAAACTACAAAAAACACGGTAATGTTTTATCATTAATTTCATTTTGGATTCTGCTAATTACTTTAGAGGTAAACCACTTCTGACATCAGCTTATCTTTAGATGCTGGCTTAAAGTGTTTATGGTAATTTGTTCCATATTTGTGGCATAAAGCTAACTTTAAAAATCTTTTGTTTCTTTTACAGCCAGCTGTAGGTCCATTGATCATGATAAAAGCTAGTTTGTCAGAAGTGCCTACCTCTACTTGATTGGAGGTGTCATCAGCAGCTGGCGCTTTAGCATAATGGAGGCAATAGTAGACCCCCAACTTTCACAATTAGCCTCAGATACTGGGGTAGTGAGCAAAAATCCAGTAGATTAGTAGCTAATGGTTACTTTTGGTGGAGATCAGTGACAGCAAGTTTGAATAAGTATTTTAAATCTAGAACATTTCCATCAACAATAGCTGAACATAACTTTTCATACATCCACAGTAACAACTGTTTATATTCAAAACACAATTGCCAACAATCTAAGGTCAACAGATGACAGGAAAGCATACGGACAAACCCCAATCTTTTCAAAGAAAGCTTCAAAGGAAGAAATGTTTTTTGTTTTACTTTTCGCTACCAACATTGTTTCTTGGAAAAATTAAATAATCCAAGTTGAACAAGTGATCTGCTAATTTTATTACACTTACTGTATGATTGATGTCCTCGTCAGTATCTACGTATTTTTGACACAGTTCTTTGAGAGAGTTTAAATATTTTACAATGTCCTTACAACGTTAGATATTAACACTAACTTCACTGTCGACTGTCAGTGATCTCATCATTTTACAGCTCACTGCTACATCAGCTAAAGGCGCACCTTTAAACGTTCTTTCTTCTACTATTTCTTTTGCCTGTTTTGTGTGTTTTAGAATGCTTTCAGGCATTTTATCAAACAATTTACCCAAATTTTCTTTGGTGGTAATGGAAGTTGTAGACATTTCATTCAGATTTTTCATCACTATATCTAACACAGTTTGGGTATTGTCCATGTACTGTTTGTACTGCCATAAAAAATGATAACTAGACTGGAGTACTTTTGAAAAATGGTATAAATTTGAATAAGTATCAGCAAGATATTTACCAAAAGCCACTTGATTATAGAAGCGTATATTTAAATAATTCATAAATAATATTATCTTAGATCTATGGTACATATGCAATCACTGCCACACGTTTACAAAAAATCAATTTTTCTAAGCACATTTTGAGATCACTCAGATTTTAAACTTTACGTGCTACACACTTTTGACAAAGGTGCTAAGTTAGATGCCATGGATTTTTTAAAATGTGAGCATCTCATTCTTCGGGGAGGTATTAGTACATGAGGTTGTTTCTATGAAGTTCTCACCTTTTCTTTCTGTGCCACTTCCTTCCCCTTCTCAATCACTTTTCCAAAACCATAGTCCCCTTCGTAAATAACACATAGTCACCCATCTCCTACCCTCTTTACCTTACCCCCCACCCTCTTCTCCCAGTTTACTGTGTAAATAAAAGACTGCCTGCTCCTCCGGTTTAGTAGCCTCATGAAAAAACGGTCTAAACGTACAAATTAGTTAATGTAAGTCGCGTGGATAATTACAAGTTATCTACTAGATGATATAATGAATAATTTAGGTCTTATTTGAAACTTTTCTATTTTGAATTTTTATAGATAAATAATTACGATGCCACTAAAATTCAGCTGCTACTGACGGTTTTTGTAATATTAACTACAAAAATTGATCCATTCAATATGGCCGATTGCGCATTTTAATAGCTTCGTGAGATACGTTACCATATTCCATATATTTTACCATATACCATCTATTTTCTTCAAGTATCTATGGTCTTCAATTATGTTTCTATGTTCAATTAAACCATCCTATACGATGGCCAATACTTTAGTATAGGACGTCTCAGATGTAGATGACTGTATGGGCTCCTGAAGAAATTCGTTTCGAGTGTAAATATCCATAAATCTGGTACGAATAGCAGCAGGAAAAAAATCGATACTTTGCAATTTGGTATACTAACGACATGTAGGGGTCTTCCAATATGCAAATACATATTATTCTTTAAAGTAAGGGTGGGTATGCACTGGCATGTTACTTCTACCTCAGGAATAGCTTCTGGGGGATTTTACCCTGACGAAAATTTTTTCACCAGTCAGTGTGGAGCCAGATTGGTTGCCATATACACTTACGGGTGGACGGGGCCCTGGACGACCGGTTGCGACTCCTTGCCTATTAATGACTCTGGGGTCGGAAGCTGCCCTTTCCCATACCCTTTTTACCTATCCTTTTTCTTTCCTATACCCGCAGCCCTTGGGTACCCTCGGTCATAAGCGTGAGCTTGCATACCGAGTGGAAGGAAGGTGCCCCGAGTGGAAGACCCACTAACCAAGTGCCATATACACTGGAAACAATATATACGCGACTTGGCGAAACTTGTAAAAGTTCTGCAAGTGGACCTAAAGAGCCGAATTACACATTCAATTAACGTAGAAAGTTGCTTGCTGCAGGTAACTTGCGCAATAAACTTGCCGGTGTAAACCCACCTTCACGCACACAAATTTAACTCGGAGTTGGAAATTGTTGCTTGCGTGGCCTAGAGGTGAGCGTACGGAGCGAAGAAGTTTGGCAACTGCGCTCCTCATAAGGCCCGTACTGTCAACTGAACATGGAACAGTGTATAGTGTGAACGGAGCAGAAGAGGATGGACGGAGGGCTCGGTGGAGGGTGAGAGTTTGAGGGAAGTAAAAGAAAGAAAGTGAGTGGGATGGGGAGAGAGTTTTGAAGATGGAGTTCCTCTGGCGATAACAGAGACGACTGCCCAGAGTCAGTGAGACGGGAGCGATGAGCTATTCTGGAAAGAGGTGGCCCAGGCCATATGTTTCCGGATAAATGATTTTTTTTGTTCGATCCAGAAATTTCTCCCTACCATTTTCCCCTCCTCCTCCTTTCCCCCCAACCCGTCGTCCATCCTTAAATGTTTTCTTAATGCGAAGAGCGCAGCGCGCTCATGGGAAACCCTCTCCGCTTTTCTGGACGGGCGAGAATTCCCTCTTACGACTCGGGGCCGGTGAAAAAAAGTTACCCCACAAAAAGTTTGAGTTACATTGCTGATAAAGTAATACTCTGTGGAGTAATTGCCTCCGGGGCTCGCTCTGGGCCTGTGGCTCGTAAATATCGGGCAAGTGGAAAGAAGTTCATTTTCTTCTGGATATCGTGCATCCATTTAAGCGGACGAGAAAAGTATCTGTTTGAACTTGAGGAATGTTTCCCCTACCACTCTGCTATTTTCAGCCCAACACTATTGCGTGCGAGTTTAAGGTCCTCTGCATCAAAGGGTGAAGAGATGAAAGAAATTATTTTTCATTGAAAGACTGTCTATATTGATGGATTGCTAAAACTATTATTAATTAACTATGAAAAATTTATCGCATATATTGAGTCACATTAACAAGTAATTTATGACATTCAGGTACGTATAATTCTGTTCATTCAGAGCAATGAAATCAGAAATATGAATCCTTTGTGGGGTTTAACTGACAATACTACAAGATGGAATATAATATTCAGTCATAACATCCTCTCTGTAATTTCAATTTTTGCTTTCCTTTCTTAGATTCATGAAATGAACCACCATGTGTAGGTATTTGTTGGGTTTGCAACAAAATTGATTTAATCTTGCGATTCAGTGTGTTTTGTATTCCAGTTATTCCGCTTGAATTCATGAAATTGGCATTAGCTATTATTCCTTACTTCTGGCGTCTTTTGATGCCATGACGGATATTCCCTCCAGGATATTTGGAACTTAAAGTCCACACTAGTTTTTCATTTCATATTTTTGTACTGTTACTCTATATCATCACATAACCGTAAGAAACACTACATTTTTTCTGTTCATTGTTGCGCTATATAGTAAATAAACATGGGCCATTGAAATGATGGAACTAAAGAGAATGGTGACTTTCGAAACTTGGTGTCGCAGGCACTTGATGAAGATGAAATGAACGAATAGGACCAGAAACGAGTGAGTTTACTGATGATATGCGAATGAAGAAACCGAATAGAACAATATCAGAAATACATGGTCCAGACTGATAGACCACATTTTGAGAAATATCGGATTCGTATCGTTCATAATGACAGGGAAAGCCCCACGAGGTAGACAAGGGAATAACAGTTCAACCAGCTAAAACGAGTCGTGAACCAGAAGAACAGCAAGGACTTAAATGAGTTAGCGGAGGTCAGGGTGCAATGGACGGCTGCGGTCAACTAGTCGTAGATTTTAATGATTAATGATGATGGTCTCTTACTAATGCTCTAATTCTCTTCCTTTGGAAGACCGAAATTATACAGTAGGTACTAACAAAAGGCACCCCGTTGAATTTCAACGAGGGAGAGTGGGCAGAAAATATTGGCCGTAATGAATAGGATAAAAATAACATCCTTTCAATTTTCTGTTCAGTGCGCATAAGCTAAAAAAATATAATTTCTCAAAGGAAACCCGAAACTGGGCAGCATTGTTGTAGTATATTGGATACCATTGGTACTGTTACCAATGGGTCTGCCATCTTAGTACTTGAGTTAGCCACTAACGGCTCGAAACGGATTCTATTCTGCAAAAAATGTTTACAGTTAGTTTTGATGACAATTTTAGTTTCAAATGGTAATATTGGAGTCAGATTTGAAAACGGAAATATGAATTTTCTATTCGACATCAGGAAGTCAGTTTTTAAATAAATAGTGTTTTGGCCTTTGGGAAGGAAATCTCCTTTTTGGTTACAAATTTTGAAACGCCAATAGCCCTCTAGCCCTTCTCAGCTAGAATATACGCTAGAATCATGCAATATTTCAACACAATCGGTTCTGCAGTTGTCGAGGAGAAGAGTAACAAACATTATCACAGACAGACACCACTCCATTTCTATGCATTAGCATAGATGGGGTAAATCACTACTAATTTCATACCTATTTGTGAATATCGTCATAGTATTTTTGGTATTAAATTTATTCCTTGCAGATCAACTCGTTTAAAAATACGGAACTTTTTCAAATTTTCTTTTGAATTGAATGAAACATCGTTTGCCCAAATCACTCAAGTCTTGAATGGAAGCGGTGTTTCCCACCTGGAAAGTTTACCGTCGTTGAGCAAGGTGACCGCATGACGTCTATTCTATTCATAACTCTCCTCTGTGTTTTCATGAATGAGTTTAGAGCAAAAATGAATTATTTGAAAGAAGCTGAATAAACTGACGCAATATCCAGCCAGAAATATATATTTGTGACTTAGTTCATGCAAGCTAAACGCATTTAAACGTGTACCCCGTACTGAATGAAGTACATTTCCCGTGAAAGGCGCACTTATCAAACGTATTGGCCCATCAGCAGGAAATAGCTAGTTGTAACTACTTGTGTCAGCCAAATGGTAGTAAATCTGTTTGTCTGTTAGTCATCATTTTGTTTCATTTTTTCCCCGATCATCAACTTGTTATTCTCCACCTCAATATATGTTAGCCCTTCTCCAAGCGGTCCTAAATCTGACTTTCTTTCGAAAGAGGAGGCTGCATTGAGAGCCCTCTGTTGTGTTAGAGAATGTAAACGCGGAATGGGCTAAGAAGCGGGTAAACGCGGCGGAGGGAAAAAGAGCGATGTATATTTGTGAATGCGAGTGTGCCGGCGAGGGAACGAGAGAAGAAGAACCAAGAAGAGAATTGGGTAGAGTAAGTGAGGATGAAGATGGAGGACGGTGGCTGAAGCAAAAGGGATTGTGAGAAAAACATTATGATTCATCGATTATTTTTCTTTCTCGTCTCCAGCCTCCCCAAGAGTTCAGAGACGGGGATGCTATGCTTGTTTACCTCTACTTTTTTTTTACTCGGAATGATGGCAAAGGCCGATAAGTTGTGGAATTGCCTTGAAAACATCGAAATGTATTAAGGATGTTCCACCGCGACTGGGTGAGTCAAAATAAATACTAAATTCCACAATTTTTATGTATTGTAAAAAAATCCTGCTTTCGCTGATGGAATGCGTTACCTATAAAAACCCAAAAGTAAGGTACAGAATATGCAGATTATCACACGAATATATTTTAAATTAGCACTTTTTCTAGCCATAGGAGCTGGCTGCAGCGCCATTTCCTACGAATTACCGCATTTTGACTTCAATTACGGCAGTAATTCCCTAACAACTAAAAAAAAGGTGGTAAGATGTATATATTTTATTTTTATTCATTTTCTCTGGATTATATCCATCTTAGAGACAGTTTTCCACGAAAATGGAATTTGTATTTTATGGAAAAATACTATTTTTCCCCGTGTTTCTCTCATTTTCCATTGAACACCATGTAATTTCAAGTTCAATTATAGAATAAAATAGTGTGGAAAGGTATTATTTTGTTGTTCATATCAGATAGAGGAGAACGTTTTCTACAAGTAGACAGAATATGAATAAAATGACATTTAAGTCATTTTACGGTGGAAGCACCTTAAATAACTGAGTGATTCCGCTGAAAAATCATCTGTTTTATCGACTTGTTTCGAACTAATCTATAGCACCAGCAGATGTAGGCGGCATCTTCCAACGTGATTAAATGCGATCGTTTAGGTTGTACACATGGCTTGGGATTGTGAATTTGGTGAAAACTGCTGCTAAAAATGACATTTTCGTTGCATATCATTTTATTATCTATTATTTTCATTTAATGTGCAAAGTTTATCTTCATTATCTAATAAAATCAGTACCTATATAATATTTCGTTACTCTAACCTTAATATCCATAAATGCGCAATTTGAATTTTTAATGAAAGTTTAATTCTTTGGGTCTCGAAGTTTCAACGTTCCTGATGACAAGGTAAAATACTATGGAAAAACTGCCGGAGTAATTTATTCACTTTTATCTACCTAGATATAATTTTTTTCTCTGCAAATTATGAGTTGATACAGTCAATCTAACCTTATGGAGATGATCCTGAAGATGCTTCAGAGTAGCAAACCGTGTTTATTTCATAAAACATTGTTCGGTGGATTTGCAAACTTCTTTGGTTTATTTTGAAGTTCGTCTTTATTCACAATCTATCAAATCATCTGGTGGCGTTGTTTACAAGCTGAGAAGGAAAAAAATTGATGCTAAAAGGCGAAAGGTTATTCGCGTTGAATCGGGTTCAAGTGAGAGTGGAGTATGGGGCAAAAAAACGGGCACATTTTTCGACCAGTCGTCTGGCAATTGGAAGTTGGGAATGCGGGAAAGTTATGTAGGAGTGGGTTAGGCAGACAGCCGATAGCAAATTAGTTGAGTGAGCGTGGCATGTGTTTATTAGTTTGTTTCGATTGATGGAACTTTTTCCCATCAGCTGCCCGAGTTGCCGAAAGATATGCACGCCCCCCAGTGAATGGCTTATTCAGCGATGATTGAGTCTCCGGGGGGGTTGACTTTCCCCTCCTAAAGCTATGAAGAAAAATTAATATTTTCGAGGCGTTATTATGTCTCTTAACATCAACAGCTGCAGATAACTGAACGAATAAGCATGATTCCCGTGTTAACGCATTGAATGTATGTCCTACCAAACACATTTCTTTGAAATTATTCCGGCAGTGTCTGAATACGTCAAAGACTCATTTACTTCATTTAGCTAAATCATACGGTTGTGTTTCCTTATGCATTATTCAGCTTGCTTTTTCACTGTTTTCTCGGCCTAGGAGATCCAACATTTTCCCAAATATATCTGGAAAGCAGCTGTAATATTTTGCCTTACTATACTGTAATAACCAAGTATACTGTAATAAATTACTGTAATAACCCAAGAATAACAATAAGCAAGGGAATACTACCGGGCTCATAGTGTTTAGTGAGCATTGAAAATACAGGACATCAAGATATCTCAGCTCTTGAAAAATTCCATCTGATATACCTTGTTTATTTCACTGAAATACATTTTTGAGGGAAACAAAGTTGATCCTGTGAAGATACGCATATGTAAGCATAAATTAACATTTGCAATGTTGTTTGCGTATTTCTATGCGGACGTATGTTCTTAGTTCATATGTAAACGATTTGCTGGTTCTTCAGTAGACACAACATTTACAGTGACATGAGTGAATTGATCAATCGAAGCTGTGCACCCGCACCAGTAATAAATCTTTTCCCACCAGATGCTGACCGGTTCTCAATGATCTAACCTCACCAAGATAAAATGACCAGAAATGCACGCTTTGAAGTGATCAGGTGTTATGCATGTAATGAATCGCACACACGACGGGGAATGGATAGATAGCGGTGGAGGAGATATATTGCCTCGGGTGTGAGCTCTTCCAGACGTGACAGGTTGCGTGACTAACATAAGGGGGCCGACCGCGCACCCTGCGACGAGACAGGAAACAGACGTTTGTGGGTCAGAGTGGACACGGACAAGTGGAGATAGTGTCACCTACACTCCCATGCGGGAAAACTCGCTTTTCTCTTAAACTAGATATTCCCCGAATTTGTAATTTTCTCGGAGGGAGAGATTTGACATTGACTGGGGTGATTTTGCTTTCCTGAAATCAAAAGTGGAGATGGTGATGACGGTTTTGTGTGTGGGACGGAAGTAATCAAGCTTTTGCGTTTCACGAGAGACTTTCCAGTTTGGCAGCTATTTAAAGTGGAGCCATTTATTCACATGCTTACTAAAGCACTCAGTTTTGGTCAAAGATGATCATGTTAGCCATTGTAAATGCGTGCTAAGAAACAAGTCCCAAAATGAGTTTTTTTAAAGCAATTATCAAAGAGGAGATTCAGTTTGGAGAAAAAAAGCGCCAATTGGCTTGCCAAATGATTGCCGATCGGTTTTAAAACTCTGCAACGTCTTGATATTTGTTTTTTTCAATTTTACTTCCCGACTCTTCTTAACGTTCCGCTGAAACAGTTTTTCATGATTACAGCCTTTTATCGAATCAATATTTTATTATTTTGAACTCCCTATGTACAATCCTTATCTCCCCAATATTCACCTTATATACACCTTATGTTCTAGCTATGACTAATTTGCTATTTCTTTAACTTTAATTTGATCTCACACCAGTCACTTGAAATCTAGTACTTGAAGAGTTGAAGAATGTTTTCTCTACTGATATCAAGTCAAGCAAAAAGAGAGGTTAAGAAAAATGTGAAAAGATTTCACGTCGTTCAAAGAAAAGTCCATATACGAATAAAATGTTAATGCATAATATAAACAATTTGTATATTGGGATCTATCTTGTGCTAAAATTACTATATCAAACTTTTCAATTCTTGTCCAATAATTTACCTCGTTTCAAACAAATTTTCATGATGGACGTTTACCGTTTAGGGTTCACAATGTTTTCATTTGTTTATCTTTTAGCATCAGCTTTCTAATTTTAATAGTGATCTTGGCTCATAAAACCAGAAAAACCTACAACATGATGACGAGTGGTGAATGTGCCGAAGTATCAGAGTACTCAAAGTAAGTTTACTTCTGGGTGCTAATAGTATTTTCTAATGAACGATGAGGCATCAGTACTTTGTTCGTAGCATGCATACCCTGATGATCAAAAGCGATGGCTGGTAAATATATTCTTACCTCATTGGATCAGGTCTCCAAACATGTATACTGACGTATCAAGTGACGAAAGACTGACAAAATAACAATTCATTAATTTCTACGGGCTTATTCATGTGCTTTATTCCTTGGGAAGGTCAAACCAATTTAGGTTTATAAATTATTTCGTTAACCAAAACGATTTTTCTAATGGTGAAAAGGGGTGTACAAATTCGTCATGTTAACGTCGTAATACTAAATATTCATGAGAAATTCATGAGAAAACTTTAATCACTTTGCGCAATGGTGAGATCTACCCAGCTTGCCTCAATATGATTTTGATGAGCAATGTTTTTTAAAGAAGGAGACTGTTGCTGATTATAATGGTCGGGTTGAGAGTCGTGATTAGATATCTCTTCGGGAAGTAGGCACACCTATAATTGAGGGTAAATCAGTATGGCCGAAGGAAAAGACAATCGCTGTGAAGCGAACCATGTTGAATGTAAATTAAATCAAAATCCTAGATCGCTTGTATTGTTTTGATACGGCTCTAGTCTCCTTTAAGGAGGTTCTTCCGCGACTGTGTGAGTCAAAACAAATACTAAATTCCACATTTTTTATAGTTTGTCCAAAAAAATCCTGCTTTCGCTGATGAAATGCGTTACCTACAGAAAACCAAAAGTTTAGTAGAAAAAATGCAGATTATTCCACGAATGTATTTTAAATTTACGCTTTATTCCAGCAATTGGAGCCGACTGCAGCGCCATTTCCTACGAATTACCGCATTTTGACTTCAATTAAGGTAGTAATTCCCTAATAACTAAAATAATAAGGTGGTAAGATGCCTATATTTTATTTTTATTTTATTTCTCTGGATTTTTTCCTTCATGTAAATAGTTTTCCGCGAAAATGGCATTTATATTTTATGGAAAAATACTATTTTTTCCTCGTGTTTCTCTCATTCCTCGATTGAACACACTGTAATTTAAAGTTCAATTATAGAACATATAAAATAGCGTGGAAAGGTATTATTTTGTTGTTCATATAAGATAAAGGACAACTTTTTCTACAAGTAGACAGAATATGAATAAAATGACATTTAAGTAATTTTACGGTGGAACCACCTTAATGCTATTATCGGGGAAATTCTCCTTCCTGCCGAACTCATCAGATATCCACACATTTCAATTGTCGGCCTTTCACTGCTTTCTTACACATACCTATGTCGTTCACCATCTTCTTCACTGTTTATTCTTGGTTCAGTTAAAAAAGAATTAAGAAAAGAAGAAATATATGTTGCGAGGGCTTGGGCCTTAAGAAAACCTTGGTTTAACAATTGGATACATACCTAGGTTAAAAGATGAATCGAACATTCGAAATTATGTAATGAATGCTCAAGTACTGGAATAGTATGAAAGGAGTATGCCTCGTTGGTTTGGACATGCTCGGGGAAATGATGTGAGGCAGATCATTATTTAGATGCATCTTTGGCGAGTTGATGAGAATGTGCTAGTCTAAAGCCGTTGGATAGGCTATTAATATAAAAAATTATGTTAGGAGTTAAAAGACAAAGGAAGATTTTATTTTAAGCAACGTATAAATATAAGCGTCCACATCAGAGTTCCTTAGAGTTCCGTACATTATTTGCATCTGTAGTTTGGAAGTAAGCCTGAAGAGGGTCAGTTTCTTGATGGCGGTAAATTTATCTAATTAGTTGGTATTATTTTGAGTTATATTTAAGAATTTTAGGCGCAGATATAAATTTGAGTGATAACATTCACCATGAAAATAAACAATTCACTTGAACATTTTGCGAATCCGGATCTCCCAGTTGCTGATCTGGTCAAAGGTACGTTTACCGTAGTCAACGCTTGAGACATAAAGCAGTCGATATTTTGCCAATGTTATCATGATGAGTATCTTAAATATCTATATATAAAGTTCTATAAGTTCCTCTGTTGACACTCAATATCTCATTAAGTTACTAAACTAAATTATTTAATTTCATAATTTTGCAATGAGTTCTGTAATCAGTGTTGCTTAATGAACGTACTAAGTTGAACGTGCTTATTAATTCCCATATTTTCAGGATGTGTATTATGAACTAGTTAGATTTCCCCTTAGTTAGAAATCTTTACTGCTCGATGGGAAAGAAAAAGACCTCTTCGACAACTTTAATACTACTAGCCAAAAGTGTATGTCAATCAGACTCTTGGTACCTTTCGTATGGCTGTTGTCGGAGAAGTTTATGTTCATATAATGCTGATAGAGACATTCAAAATACGATACTCTCCTCAGCTACGCCCTAATTGTAAACGAATTAGTCGCCTGGGGAAGACAGAAGGTGGTTGCGGAGCACAGTGTTGTCGTGTGTCCATAGATTAAAATGTCGTTTGGTTGTGACGGAGAGCCTTGGCAACGGATTCGACAGCCCCCGCTCCATGCTGCAACGCACGGCTGGCTCCAACTCAAGGCGCGTTTGCCGGCCAGGCGACCGGCGCGGAGTTCGTTGGACCAATCAGGGCCGAATATACCGATACACGCGTGTGTTGCGATTCTAGCCGCGTAATCTGATTGGCCGACATACCTTTGCTCCATTTCCCGCATGATCGATGACGGGGAATCTCGCACCGTCAAAGTTCCCCTAATTGAGGTTCTAATTTCTTACCCGTTTTTAAAAACTACTGGCTTCCAACGCTAACTTTCTCTCCATGATAGTAACCAGTGACTTCTGTCTTTTTCGCGAACCGGAGTTAGTTGAAGTAAAGGTTATAAACAAAGGGTTTTTAAAAATTAGGAATGGGTTAATACTGGAAGACGTGCACAGAGAAGTGGATGGGAGCTTTGCAGGAAGCATTAGCGGTTCATTTATAAAACAATTCAATGCTATATGCTATTAACTTAAAAAGATATGTACAAAAATAAATAAACTCTAATATAAAAATATTATGAAGGCTCCCTCACCGTTTCACTAATGAATTCATCTTCTTCCGGCGTTCCCCGATGCGTTTGTTGCTATTCGACAATACTTTCTCCCCGTAGTCCCGCAGACAATAGACCCATTCCATAATATTTCATATTTTCAGAGTTCTGAATATAGGCATTACTAGCTTCCTTCTATAACTAAGACTGGACTAAAGGCTAGGACAATGAAAGTCATGTTAATCCGCAATCCTGACTATTTTCTTACTTCAGGAGGGTAAATCAGGGGTCTCCAAATTTATCGTAGCGAGGGCCACAATGGGTACTTGAACACTTTTCAGCGGGCCGTAGTTAAAAATAATAGGAAACACAAGATATATGAGTTTTAACGAAATCAGAAAATTTTATTAACTAATTACAGATAGTGTGAAATTAAATTATCGTGTGTCGATTATGACGAACAATGCCAGAAGGTGATCATATTTTCATCACAAAACCATTAATATGGATGTTGCTACTGTGTTTGTGCTTTTAAAATCTTATTAAACTGAGATTTAAATTTTGAAACGCTAATTACTTACCAGTAATGACCATCAAAGCATACATTATGTGGCGCATTTCGGCACAACTCTTCTGCGGGCCGGATAAAATCATCTTGCGGGCCAGATGGACCGTACTTTGGGGGCCAATAGTGTGAACCATGGGAGTTAAACAAAATAGAGAAAATAAAGACACGACCAATGGAGCAAAGGTGAAGCAAGAACAGGGTTGAATGGGAAGGTTTTTGTACGGAGGAGTAACGGCTTGCTAGGCATTGGACTTCGCATTTCTTATGAAATTTACACGGAGGTTTTATTAAAATAAGTTGCGGATAACGAATGTTTTACACCATTATCAAAGGTACTACTACCTTTGTGACATCTTTGGTAATGATATTAAAGATTGATGCCTCTCAGGTTCCGTTAAATAATTGAATGAAAAGTCAGTAGGTATTTCTGAACCTCTTTATGAGCAAATTCCACAAAGTAACGCCAACTTAAATTGATGCTATGCAAAACATGGAGTCCTAAGGCAGAGCAAATACCGTACTACATGATACTTTTTCAGTACTGAAAATCAGCTTCAATTCTGCGTGGCCGAAATTAGATTCTGAAAGCCTCGGGTTAAACCTTTTATTCGATCCAAATCTCCATTTCCGGTGCATGCGCCGAAGGTATTTCCCTAGTTTACACCGTTTATGTTATATTAGCTGATGTGTAACACATCTAAAATGGGAATTCCACCATAAAATGTATTACAAGCCATTTTCACTTTCGTGATGTATAGACAGACGTATCTTGAATCGGATATCGTTAGGGAAAACCTATCCCACTGCAATATCTTTCCTAGTAACTGAACTCGCAATGACTTGGGCTCATTGGCCAAAATTTGCGTAACCAAAGGATAAAGTGTACGTATTTTTCAGCCCAATTCAATTATCATTTTCGCCAAAAAAATAATATGAGAAGCGAATAGTTATTGGATATTAAACTATAGCCAGATGGAGAGATGAGAGATGGTAACATGATCAATTTAAAATTTTGAGCTATTCGCTAGATAAATTCAAGAATTGGAGTGAAAATACGATAGTTCAGTAAAATTTAAGCTGAAGTTTGTTCTTTGATCTTGAAATTGTTTCAAAAACATAATGTTTTCGTCAACCTAAGTCTTAATGACTGCGCATTAGTAGTTTGCTTTATCTGAAGTCATTGAGCCGACTGCAGTTGCTAAAATTGTTTCAGGAACAAGTTGGAATGTCGCTCACATCTTTTTAAGTGAACGAGGAATTACGAACGTCCCGGATTTTCATTTCCTCTTAACATGGGAGTTTTAGATTCGAAACCAGGGAGAGATCGTCTTCCAGGCGTGTCAAGGGATGGGGTGTGAGAGCTGGTTAGGGAGATACGGATGGGGTCGAAAGCACGTGTTTTCACTCATTTGACACCCTCCCCCTTCCTCCCATTTCCTGCCCTCCCCTCCCCTTCTTCCCCCTTCTCCATTCACTTCCCCGTCTCTGCTCCACTCGAAGGATCAATCAGGGAGTAACCCATCCCCCAATATCTCCCTTCATTCGAACATCTCTACTTTCCTCCTGCGGCACTAATCCCGTAATTTTCACTTCCCACTGTCAACTAGGCTTATTTTCTTTTCTAAATCCTGTTGCGTTGTGTAATATTTTCCCCACTTTAGTACCTACTAGAAACAGTTTAATCAAACTGGAAATGTATTTTCCGGGTTAAGGCCGCGTTGGTCCATTTGGGCGGACGACAGTTTCGGGCGCATTCCAGCTCCCGTCTTCAGGTCCAACTGATCTGCAGAGCAGCATTTTCTTCTATATATGCCTAGACAGGTGCGCGCTGATACGTTCGGTTTGAATCCCATTATTGGAAAAGCCGTTTGAAAGATGCAGGGAGAGGATAACCGTCTTCCCTGTTGAAGTTCCTTCCGTGGTTCACTATTTCTATTGCCTCCCTTATCAGCCGAGGGAAATATTTATTTTCTCTGGCAATGATTTTGGATTAAATTATTTTGATTAAATTCCACGAATCCAAAATCATTGCCAGAGAAAATAAATATTTCCCTCGGCTGATAAGGGAGGCAATAGAAATAGTGAACCACGGAAGGAACTTCAACATGGAAGACGGTTATCCTCTCCCTGCATCTTTCAAACGGCTTTTCCAACAATGGGATTCAAACCGAACGTATCAGCGCGCACCTGACTAGGCATATATAGAAGAAAATGCTGCTCTGCAGATCAGTTGGACCTGAAGACGGGAGCTGGAATGCGCCCGAAACTGTCGTCCGCCCAAATGGACCAACGCGGCCTTAACCCGGAAAATACATTTCCAATTAATCACCGCGTAAGCCTACGTACCAGTTTAATCAAACTGTTTATGGGTAAACTCCACCAAAGTGTAGAATGCTCGTCCTAGTTCACAAGCAGCATAACTTGCAGTACAGCATCTTCAAACCTTATATAATTCTGTAGGGACACCCTTGAGAATTGAGTGGAGTATCTTCATATTAAGCGACTGTCATCTGTCTCAATAGATGTTATTAAACTTTATTCTTTGTATATTTTGAAACAGTAACTTACATAATAGTGTGTGGCGTTCTCCCACTTGGGGTCGCCCTTTGGATTTTTTAAGCCTTGGGCGCGAATATGAAGTGAGGCCCTAGTAAATAGTTAATGATTTTTAGTGATTGTTAGACAATTTCAAAGAAATGAAGAAACTATCTAATGAAAAAGAATTGGGAAGTAGGTATTTTTCACACAAGAAGTTAACACTATATTTAAGAGCGAATACAACAAATCTCGGTGCGAGGCTCTCAAAAGCACGGAGCCTCGGACACACGCCCGGTTGCCCGAACTCAGGGACGCTGCTGGAAGTACGTCAAACATAATAAGGAAAACTGTATCAATATCCAGTTTTGCTACCACTGCGTGAGTTAATTAGTCATTAATCGCTAGTTTATCATGAATACCATTTTATATTGCAGAGAAGGTCTGCTAGCAAGCGTTATATAGAAGCACCTTTTTATTATTACGCCACAGCCTGTAAAATTATTTTAATCTTGATTTATTTCCTTTGTGAACCGATGAATTAAAAATTTTTTCTTCGTGCATTATCACTCTAATGCTCCTTTATTATATCACCTGGATCTACGCGGTAGGCGAAGTTTATTTCATGATATTTTGTAATCTAAATATAATCCATGTTATCTTATCGATCCATGTCACCTTAAGTTAAACAAATATGAACTTTATCTCTTATACCAGAGTGAGAACAGATTTGTCAATCCCTATGCTTTTTTTCCTTTTCCTTAAACCACCATATGGTTTGTGTATTCCAATTGTGTATGTTGTAATGGAAAGCATAATTTTGCAGTTCTACCGATAATCAGCTGATAAACTGCAGCTTACTATGTGAAGGTGCAAAACCTCAAATACTAAGCGAATCCTATAAAATATACATTAGTCCAGATATAAACGAAAAGGTCCGTTAGTTTTTACGAAGGTAGTAAATCAGATCGGTGAAGTACGTCTTAATATCAATTAATCAGAAGTAAGTTGGGTTAATGGGATGAAAATGTTCTGTTTTGTCGATTTAATAGAATTTTATCACTTTCACTTATTTCTAGAGCTTCTAGCACACTTGGGTGTAACCGTCATTTTTTTGTTTATCTTGTTCGAACAGATCTTACGAAAGGAGGAAAATTTAAATGGTTATGACATACATGGCTCATTAGTTTATAGCATGACTCAAAAAGCTGAAAAATATTTCAATATTGCATCATTTTCAAATCAGTAAAAATCTGCCGTTACACTTCATTATTTAGTGCAATCGATCATAACGTGGTATTTTCAGTCATTTGTGAGAGATAATGATTGTTCAGCTCATTGAGGAGGCATTTGGTTTTTAAAGCTAAAAATATTGAGGCAGATTTATCAATTCGATCCAGTTTTAATTAATAACATTTTTACAGGAAATAGGGAAAATAAATTCAAAATGGCCAGTGTAGGTAATTTTATCCGTTCCAGCGTGTGCTAATTTTTCTTAATATTCTTGGAAAACCTAACAAATTAGATAGTTGGGACTTCAAAGTTCTTACTCAAATTTTATGGGTAATTTTTTCATAGGAACAATGGGAATTTTTAAGCAAGATTTCCTTTGTCTTAGTAAAGTATTAAAAATAATATCATGCCTAAAATGCGAATTGTTCTTTTGTTATAAGTTTTTCAAAAGTTACATCCACCTATTTTTCCTCATTTTCAAGTTATAGCTGGATGTTTTTTATCTTTTCTTTTGAGTGAGGAAATAATTTATGGCAAGTATTTGTGGGGATACTTAATTCAGTAGGGAATCAAAAATTGAACTAAATATAGACTACAGGCATTCAATCTTTCGGTTGCATTTTGTTTTAGGGTATACTAGTGGAAAAAAGCTAGGTGCTTAACGTTTTGGCTTCTGGTGAAAAATTTATTCCTTCGGTCTCCACGAGAGCCTCTTGTTACCATCTGGTAGCAGAAATATTTTACTGTACCGGCGCTCTTTTTTTTGCTACGAAAAGTCGACTCACCCCACTGGCATTTAAAAGTTTCAAAATTTTCTTTGCCAAAAATTGAAGAATGCCTTTCTCGTAAGAAACAAATGTATGAATGCTTGGGAAAGAAAATAATTTGGACAATGGCCATAGAATTAAAGTATAATTCATTTCGTCGACCCTTATTTGCTGAGGAACTATTTAATTTGTAACGTTGCCAGCTTAATTCTCCAGCTAACATGTGGGGAAGATAGATATTCATATCTTACTCCTTCGTTAAGTTTCTAAATGTGTAAGAAATGGCATTAATCAATTCACGTTGCTCGTTAAGAAATAAAGCAGTTATGCCAGTGTTTGCATCAACCTTTACCGGTAGGTCTACCGTAATGGGCAAACTAATTAACCGTAAGGCCTTTTTACAATCAGTCTTAAAACCAGTCTGCAGCGACAACTTTCTCTATGACTAGCATCCAGTGTGCACAGAGTCGAATATCGTTCAGCAGACTGCAATAATTATAAATTCCAGCAATGTCATACCAAAGGTCCTTACCCTGAAAATCATTAAGGAACGGCGCGCAGTGATTATCATTGCCTAAGTAACCAGTGGACGGAGAGTAAATACATTGAATTATTTACACCTTTCTGGTTCCAGCAAATCATTGCATCTTCACTGTAGTTTTTATTTATATATGTCGTGTTATGTGGCGTCAAATTGTAACATTTTTACCCTGAACGTCTTTACTTAGTATAAAGCTTTCTGACCTTGTTAATGCACAGGGCACCCCTCTTATGAGAGTAGTGTAATCCTTAAATAAATTAGAAAAAGTATAGAGAAGCTGATTAATTGAATGAATTAAGATGGGAGACCCTCTAAACACGAAGAAATGAAGAAATTGGTACCACAAGAGTCGTGCAGGGGACCCTCGTGTAGTAGTGAACGCAACTAGCTTACAAGGCTCCCTCTATAGATTGATAATAGCTAGTCTAGCTACACTAGTCCGCTATGTAAGTAATTCATAATTTCTCAATAATGCACTATTCCTGCCAACCTCTTTCGCTTCTACGTCGTTCATGCATTACTTTTTACACACTTTCTTATTCTTAAGACTCCTAATATTCCTCCAGGGAAGTAAAGGTAGTTCTGATGGTCCTTTTTCTGTCGTACAGCTCGAGACCATAATAGAGTCACGGAGAAATAACCTTCAAATTCAGTGCAGTATAACTAGACATTAATCGAAAAACTTTTAGTATGATGGAGGAGTGAATGGTGTAAGAGTAGGTGGTAGACCGAGAAAGATATGGTTGAATTTGAAGGAAGAGAGTTAAGAGAAAAACCAGAGAAATGTTCATACTAATACATCTGTGTTGAGGCGTACTTACTGCCAAACTGATTCAATGAATATGGCCGTTACCGTTATAAGTATAATGTCTTTATTAAAACCTGAAATGAGGTGCATCTCCTGAAGAAAAAAAACAGTTCATATAAAAAAAAGGTCATGAAGAGGAATCATCTGTATATTTAATATTACCCTCTATTATCGTACCGTGTGGTTTCATCTATTATCTATTCACTTGAAATGATTTCTCACTTTGTACATTTCAAACTAAGTTATTCTTGCCAATCATGATTTCAATATCCATTATACCAATTTCATTATATCTTATGGTGGTGAATGTGGTGGAAGAGAGGAGGAATATTAGGAGTCTCAAGGGTAGGATAACGCATATGAAGCAATGGAGGAACGTAATGTATAGAAATGAGGCATCTAGGATAGGGCATTATAGAGGAAATCATGAAAAGGAAGGCAAGTTTTCTAGGCTTATCAGCAATAACTAAGCTCATTGACTGTATCTACACAGCACTGGAATGGAAAAATGGGTATGCACGTTTGTATAAAAACACATAAATAAATGGTGACCTTAGCACGTTCAGACGCACGTTCTTGAAGTGGCCCCACAGAGTTCAAATGAGATGTCTTGTAAAGACTTGCAGGGCTCTTTACATTTTCATAGGGATACTAGAGAAATTGAGTTATTCATCCTGGTGCTAACCCGGCGTGTGATACAAGTAGATCGTTTACAGGTTTTCCATCGGATTCCGCTACCGACGTTTCAACGGCCGACTCCTTCATCTCCTTATGAGCGTTTATGGGAAGAAGATAGTAGAGTCGGCCATGGGAATGTCCTGAGAAAAATGAACTTCTGACCTGGTGGAAAACCCGTGAAGAATTCACTCGGAAATTTACTGGTTATATGCCAATTTAGGTAGAGCAATAAAGGTCTTTCATAGTTTGCTACCGTCCACAGTAGCCTTCACCGCGTGAAGATAGTTGTCCCAGCCTTTCTCCTAAAGGTTTCGGAGCCAAAGCTCTCATTCCCTCCGTGAAAAATGCGGCTCTTCTGCCCCCTCCCCCATTCCTTTTAAACACGCTATAATTTCCAATAAACCTTTCGCTTCCCGTCTCACCTCCTCTGCGGCTTGTTTTTTTTTGTGAGTCCTCTCGCCGTCCCATTCCCACTTTCCCCCTCCATTTGTATACAACCTCCCTCCCTCCGTCGTCGGTAGTTGAGCGACAAGGAGACAGGTGCGCTGCCGTCTCCCTCAGAGGGAACGAAAATTCCTATCTCAACATTTCTCCCCGCAGCGCTTGACACCCTTCTTCTCCTTCATTTAAACCCCCATTATCTCCCTACGCATTATTTCCTCTTTGTCTCCGCGTGGACGCAAATATTTTCATCAACATTTTTTAAATAAATAAATAAATGGATGACTTGGAAATAACTACCAGCGTTTCTTTGTGAAAGTTTTGTGAAATATAATGATGGAATGTAATTCAACACGCTATTCTATGATGCTATGTTTGGGAATCTCCAGACATGTTAATAAAATAGAACGATGTGAACTTTCACCGATTGATCTTTTGCGGACTATCCTTTCAGAATCGTTTTACGATATCTCCGCTATCCTGTTGTCTTCCATTCTCTCTCGGTCTATGTGGTCATTCCACATCTTTCTTTGCTGTTGATCTGATGTGTTTATTGTTGTTATTTTGCATAGTTACGTATCTTATATTATTATTGCTTACTAGCGGTAGGTACCCGTTGAAATTCAACGGGTGTGAAAAACATTTAACTTATTTTATAAGAAAAACAGAAAACCTGAAGAAAAACTGTCAGCGTGGTCATTTTAGGAGTTCGTAACCTATCTCTTATGATGTGTTCGTTGTAGTAGACACGCTGACCGTTTTCCAGGTGCACGGAGAGGTGAGTGACTATTGGTCTTCTTTCATGCACGGGAAACCCAAAAATGGGCCACGCAGACTCATTACTACTTAAATTGTACACAGGTAGATAGATGGTCACCTTGTCCCTCCGGTTCTCCTGAGCCGTCTTCTAATGGATTAACAGCTTTTTCGCTTCCCTTGATAACATAAATATATTTTTATTCAATGACTTAATTTAGTTGCGCAATTCAACGTTCATATGTGTCTTGAGTATCTCAATCAGAATTGGAGAGTAGGGTACAATCCAGTGGTTGACAACGTCAAAAGGAGCATTTGCAGCAGCAGGCATGTTTAATTGATCTATGAATCCTCCATCACTCGGACTGCGCCTTCGGCATAAAGGGTGGCCATTATCATTGGTTTCGGTTGATAAATAAAAATTTATGGTGATTCTTAGTGCTCTTGCCGATTTTCATGCACGGATGTCGTTCATTGCGCAGAAATTCCGTTCTTTTTTAGGGTAAGAAGCATGTAGTGATGTCATTATAATTTCCGCCATCTTAAAACAGATTGAAGTTTCGAAACAGATGGGTCTATATTTGACTCAGATTTATAGCTGTTTACCCGTCCGTAGGTTGGGTTAGGATGAAATTTGTGCGGTTCTTAGCGTAACCAGAGAAACATCACGGGGAGATGCTCATGAGATCGCTGGTGGGCATGTCTTTGAGCATTCGAGTCTAACCTTTGTTGCGTTTCTTGCAAGGGCTCATTTTCTCGCAAAGAACACATTCCTCTTGCTCTAGAAGATTTATTCGAAAGTTTACTCTTTTTTCTATTAGGCGTGTTGTTGGAAATATTTTAAGTCCAAGGAAGGGAAACACAGCGGTGAGTGAGTGTCTTGAAAAGGCAACGCAATGATTGAGTGAATGTAAGTTAATTGCAATTTTACACTTTTCAACATATTTAAATAACTCGTAACGTTTATGATGTGGGAATTGGTCTAAAAACTGTATTCAATCGTAATAAAATTCAACGGGTGTGAAAAAAATTGAACGTATTTAATATGAAAACCACCAATCCTGAAGAATATTGTCAGCGTAGTGATTTGAGGAGTTCGTAACCTAGTATGATGTTCTTTGACGTTCCTTCGTTCGTTCGTATGATGTGGGAATTGGTCTAAAAACAGTTTGCAGTCGAAATGAGCGGCTGATGGTTCAACTACGTATAATACATCTAAGTAGTAAACGATAATAAACAACGCCGAGTTTTTTGTAGTAACAGAGGCATTATTACCATTACCTATCATTTACTGCACGTAAATATTCTTTCATGCTTGTTGAGCGACAAGGAGACAGGTGTGCTGCCATTCTACCGCTGCGCTGCTGTTTAATTTTCTCGGATATCTCTTTTTAAAAAATAGTTCATCTATTTTCCAGTATAAAATGGTCTTCGTTAATGTTAAAATGTTAATTCTGATTTTCCTTTATGTGTATCGTTTACTACATAAGTGTTCTCTCATATCCAGTGCTCCTATGATAGCGACTTTGAGAATATACATTAAAGAGTATATTTGTAAATATGCATTGAATTTATCGATTACCCCCCGAAGCAATCTATCATGGGACCCTTGGGACTTTGGGACCTTCTTATATAGATTTTGCTATCATGGGCCTGCAGGAAAACGTAAATGCTAGAGGCGTGAATATCCTTTGAAAATAAAATCTTTGGTTGTCAAGGAAATATGCTATTGTTGATTTCAGAGAAAAATGTGAGATTTTTCAGCTTAGAACATGATATTCAGACAGTTACTAAGCGTAAAATAAAATCGATTCAAAAAATTAGAAACTTCATTTATTCAGCCATCCGTTAAAAAAAAATTCAGCCCTCTATCTTGATTGAAAGTAATTTTAAAAAGCAAAAAATGAAACCACTGCACGGGACCCAATGCTTAGCATTGACCACCAGGGACCACCATGGGGGTCCTTTGGGGGCCCTGAGAGATTTTTAATATAGCCTATGTTACATAAAGATACAATTTTTTTCTCTACATGCCAAATTTCAGCTAAATCAGTTTTGTAGTTTTTGCGTGATTGAGCAACAGACAGACAGACTCCTTTCAATTTTTATATATTAGTATATTATGATGATGATTCGATATTTTTTCTTGTTCTTCCAAGCAGTTTTATGAGGTTCTTTATATCGGTTGTTTTTAGTAACCAATCTTTGTGCGTTGTCGTCGCTCTAGTTTCAATACCCAAAGTTATTAATTGTTTGGTAATATTTTTATTTGTTCGAGTTTTTTTCCCTTAGTATATATTTTCTTCCCCGTATCATATCGTTTAGAGCACCTGGTACTCTGCTGGCCTTATCTATTTGTGTTTTCACTTCTTGCTGTAGTATACCATGGCTTCTTAGTTGTATAGTTTCGTAGTACGTACTGAGTACGAACTAGGAAAGTTGTGAACGCAATAGAAAACCCTGTAAATGAATAATATCTAGCTGTTTAATTTTCTCGGCTTTCTCTTTTTAAAAAACAGTTCATCTATTTTCCAGTATAAAATGATCTTCGTTGTATGTTAATTCTGATTTTCCAACGTTTAGCAAATATATTTTTGCTTCCTCAGGGCTATAATTAATGCAAAGTGCTTACAACTAATTTATAAAGCATATATAGTACAATATTTCATAAAAAACATACGCTGAAGGCATTTAAAAACCGTAGCAGCAAACCTTACAGTACCTACCTATTTATTGAAAGTAGTGTGCTGATTAACTTTTGGGTACTTACTCGTATATAACACATAATACATAACAAACAAAATAAATGCGTGCACTTATTTCAACAAATACTCTTTGGCCAAATTTTCTCGGCATGTATTTTTTACAAAATATCGTGCCACAATAATCAATTACTAATTACTGGTAAATACCGCGAATTATTTATAGCCCTTATAAAGGAAAAATAAATCTGCAAAAAATCGGAAAATGAGGAAATAATATTTAAACCTATGCCTATTCTCTCCTGAAAAAAGATTGATAATTTATATGAATAATGTAATTAAATACCCTCTCCAATCTGACGCACGGGCGCTCACGCATATATTCCTCCGCTCCTCCTTCTCTTCCACCCACACCCTTCCACCTCGAGGAATCCTTAATAGTTCCAAGAAAGTAGGAAGAATAATAAGCATGGCTCTCTTCACACCTTCTTCCCTTTGTGTTCCGAATTCCTTATCTCTCCCACCCGTTCCGCTGGGCCCCCCTCGTTCCCCTCAACGTTCTCCCTCCTCAGCGCACGCAGGGGGAAGTCTCTTGGCTTTGCCGATTCACCCTCCCCCCCCCATTACCCCACCCTCACACCAAGTGTTCTCCACGTAATTCCAGCCCCTTTTCAAAATTCTCATTCCTCCCGCTGGCCTTTGTTGTCGGCCTATTCCAAAACCTTCCCCCGATCCCTTATTCCAAGACAATCGTCATCTTAAACCCCTCACCCACCCTTACTCATTCTCCGCTCTCAACATACGAAAAAACACCCAACACCATTCTTTCTTTGAGTTGGTTTCGAACGAGGTTTATTTCTAGTCTAATGAAACAACACCCAACTTACGAAAAAACACCCAATACCATTCTTTCTTTGAGTTGGTTTCGAACGAGGTTCATTTCTAGTCATAATGGAGGGCATATTTATTCGAGTTTTGTGCTTATGCTAAAGCTGGTTAAAGATGCATGGAGTACATGTAGGGGGTACCAATGAAGTAAACATTTGTTTTACACGACTCATCATCTGCGTGATTTACTAATGCGAACATTTGAGAGATTATATTTGACTTATTTGTTGCACGTTGCACGCTGAAAACGCCTTCACCACCGAAGGTCTTTGGCGGTTTTATAAAAATGATTATTAGTTATAAATTTATTAGTGAGAATAACTGAGAGAACATATTAACTAATCAATGTCACATTTCTGACGCGATTTGTGCGTCGCGTCAGAGAGCACAACCGTTCCGCATCTTATGGAAAGTGGCTTCGATTTTTTGGCAAGCATCTGAAATATGCGCGGGGCCATTGGAAGACATTTTGGATTCTTTATCAAAATGAATTTTTTTCTATACCATTGAGTGAATTGAATTCCTGGGAAGTGATATCTCACTCGAGCGTTAGCACTAAACTATGTAACGGGCATTACCCGCTTTGGAGGGAGGTGAGATAAAATCACAGTGAAAAAATCGTTTTTCTGGACTGGGATTTGAACCTAGACCCACCACTGCTTCAACCAATTTAGCCACCCTTACGTCGTCTTCCACATTAAATTGATCCGAACCTTGAAAGGAATATAGTATTCATTGATCAAATCACTCAGCTCAAAATCGAGGGATCTGGGTCCGAATCCCAGTGCAGGCAAATGGATTATCGAAGGTAAATTTCACTCAGCATTTCCCCTTTCCCCTTCTTCCCTCATCCTTCGGCGGTAAAAGCATCAAGGAAGAATATTTAAAAAAATGAATATTCAGCAATTTTCGCTGACACCTTTCCATATTAATATTTATCCCATCCCCATCACTCTTTTCGTAAGTGGAATCGGGCTGGTGTGGCCGCTGAAGCACTGGCTTCCCATTCCGAGGGCCAGGGTACTTCACTGGGAAGTGGTGTAGAAGTTTTCGGTAGAAACCCGGTACATACTTGGGTGTCGTCTAGAGACAATTCAAGGGTTAATCCATCGCATGGAACGTTAAATTCCTTGGTGCATTCGTTGAGGCCCGGTTTTCTAACGACTGGTTATCTAATCCAAAAACTCACTGTACCTTGTATCCATAAACATTCCTCCGAGGCGATCAACGGTTCAGGTAAAATACTAATACAACCTATTCAATCTTGCACATTTCCCCTTGTATTTTATCCCCTTTTTCCTTAATATCTCTCCTTCCTCCCGAGAGTATAGGGTAGCAGTAAAGAGAAAATGGAACTGTAGAGAGGAGGAAAAATAGCTTACATTTCCTTCCTTAATTACATTTTGAACAAATGAGTCCCTCCTTCCACCCTGATTACCCCCAACCTTTGCCTTTATCTCTACTATCGTATTTGCCCAGTGCTTACTCTAATACGTCAGCGTTATTGTATTGTGCTGAGGTACATCTAGAGTACAGTATGCATAGCTGGATTTCAGGGAGAACTTTTAATTACTCGTTGGTTTCAGCAAAATATGCAAGTTTTCTCATTAGGTAGGTAGGTAGGTAATCGGGAAAATTAACACATTCCGGTTTATACTCATGCGTGATACGTTGGTGGTCATTTATCCATACGGAAAGTGCCCATATTTCTTACTTGTCACGTTAAAAAATTAATTTTAATGCTATTTTTCAACAGTTATAATTATTGGTTCACGTTGATTTTAATCAATCTGCAGCGTAAAAGTTAAAAGAACATTAAGTAAATCAAAGCTGTATTGCTGTAAATTATATTTCTGAGGTAAATGGTGGTTAAAAATGTAATAGTTGGCTTGCCTAGCCTGATTTACCTGGTATGAAACTGTTAGACTCGAAAGTGTTAACTGTTGGCTCATAGATAGTGCTTACAATTTCCCCACTTATAAATTCCCCCGAATAAAAGTTTCCCTTACGCTTTCTGCGTAAAACTATGTACTTTCCATCATAATTTTTTTCCGTCCTTCATGCAGTCCAATATACCTTGTCTTCTGCTTCCTGTCCTACGATTACCCATTACTATCCCCTCTACCACCCTCCTAAACGTAGTTGTCAGACCTCAATGCGTCTCCCATCCACTTTTTTATTATATTTATGAGGTAAATGGTAGTTAAAAATGTAATAGTTGGCCTGCCTAGCCTGATTTACCTGGTATGAAACGGTTTGACTCGAAAGTGTTAACTGTTGGCTCATAGATAGTGCTTACAATTTCCCCACTTATAAACTCCCTCGAATAAAAGTTTCCCTTGCGTAAAACTATATACTTTCCGAATTAAATCTTTTCCAAGGTCATCATTTATTTCCGTCCTTCATGCAGTCCAATATACCTAGTCTTCTGCTTCCTGTCCTACGTTTACCCATTACTATCCCCTCTACCACCCTCCTAAACGTAGTTGTCAGACCTCAATGCGTCTCCCATCCACTTTCGCTTCCAACTTCGGATTCCTCAGTTCAGCCCTCAGGGAAAAATTTCTGGGGCCGAACATCCCATCACTGCATTGCTGCATCACTGCAACCCATTCAATGCATTTGCGTTTAGTAAGTGCTAACTTTGCGAACGAACACCTTCGGCCTATATCATTTTGCGAAAACATTTTACATCAAGAATACTTCCCAGGAACATTAATTTTTTCACCGGGTCTAGTTTCTACCCTTTGATCTAAATGCAATGCAATTTATTCATCGGCCCCAAAGATGAAGAGCGAGTTGTTTTTCGCAACGTCGGCAGAAAAGGAGCCATAACGGTGGAACACCCAAGAAATCCCCCCTCATATGATATGCCGAGAAAACTTTCGAGCACTCTGATCAAAATATGTAATATAGCCATCCTCCTTTAGAATCTCATTACCTTAGTCAAATTAGTATAAGCCTTAATTTCAAATAAAACTGAGGTAGGGTAGACGTTAGGTTGGGGAAGGATGGGTACATATCTTTGAGGAACAAATATTTCTAAATCATGTGAGTCACGCGTATGTGCAAATAAAGCGTACAAAAAGACAATTAATGTGAAAACATTCATTTGTTAAAAAAAAGTTCTGGGTGTTTTAGTTAATGAAGTCCTGAAACACTTGGGAACGCTTAGTTTTATACAAGAGGCGTGATCGCTTAACCCTACTGTCTGTTTTTATTTTATACATATATTTTTTGCCTTCTTAGTCAACCCCATGCTAGAGTGAATTTTTTCGCTGTATTATTTAGGGTAATTACTTATTTCAAGCTTATAAAGTAATGCTCTTCTCTACATTTATACCATTTCATCGCTATTTAGCTCTTTATTTAGATGTGAATCAATATTTTGTCACGAAATGTGTTTGAGGTTGCCCAAGGTTTTCTCCAGTTAAAGAAAACAAAAGAACTCGCCATGGACCACAACTCTTGCATTATATTTTTAGTCTATTTTCAGTGATTTCTCTCGGGAATATATTGTCTAACCATTTGAACCAGGAGATCATTTTTATGTTCACACCAGCCGAAGACGCTTCGAATATTTCCACTTCCGACAAGCTCGGACAAGTTGACTACATTTAGGGTAAAACGATCTTTGAAAAAAAGAAGTGCTTTTTTCCCTTCCTCCGCGACGATGGAATAAGTCGTAAAATATTTTATTGCTCATAATAAGTTTTATCCTCGAAGGCGGGTGTTGGCGAGCGGTAGAAACTGCCCATTCGATCCGCGAACTCAATCAGACATAAAAGGATTAAAATTTTTGATGAAGAGGTTTTTTGGTCTTTTAGGTTTCTGTTATTCGAAGTTTCAAAGGCTCCTTATCTCTTACGAAGTATTCACATCTCGCGTATACTCTGTCTGCAAGAGGCAACAAAAATATGAGGGAAAATCTGAGCAGACTGCCGTCATATGACTGGGTGATTGGTTGGGGGATGGGGGAAGGTTAGGGGAACCAGTCCATTCTTCCATTTGCGAAAACAGCCCTTCGCAAAACAGTCTTTTACGATCCGATCGGACAATAATACGACTCCGAAAATCCAGTTTTCCCCCCTTGCATTTAGATGAGAACATGTATTGACGTTGTGGCGGTATTTGTGGATGAAAAGGAAGAATCGCCAAACTCCGATCTGGTGCGAAAAATGAAGGAAAATGCAAAAGAAGCCGTGATTCCCACGGTGGAACCTGGAGTGTGAAAGAAAAGAATGTAAATAGGAGGTGCTGTAAAACTTAAGAGCTACTCCATCGTGAGGGAAAAACTAGGGGTAACAATGAGAGAATGCAAAAAAAAAATTTAAGGATTGCGGTCGTAATTTTTTATTGTCGTGAGAAATATTTGGAATAAAAGTAAACCCTCAATTCTCTAAACTGTGATTCTTCGGGTAAAATGTGTTTAGGCTTTTAAAAAAATTCTCGAGTTTTACTGATTTGGAGAAGAAGGTATAAACTTTCTGCACAATAGTTAAATGTGTAGGTATTATGAATAGGAAATGTATGCTGAGGGTATTCATTCTTAAACTAGAATTGATTTTAGTTTCCTCACAGATGGTGAGAAAATCAAACAACCAGATACCTTCTCTGAGACAGGTTTCTACGTTACCGTTTCTTAAGCATTTAAGGTGTAGTATCCATACTGTTCACTCTATGCGCCTTTTTTCTACTTAAAAAATCATATAAACCTGTCAAAATAAAAGAGCTACTATTCGTTTCTGAAAGAACTCGAGTATATTTAATTCCTGACACTTCCAACAATTAGCCAGTGAATTAATCCAAAATTTCCCTCATAGTGGCTACATCTTAGGGACAGAATAAACCATCGCATTTTATGTTCTCTACTGTGAAGGACAATTTTGTCTTAAAAAAATTGTGGGATGAGTTCTGTGTACTAATACTTGAGTTAGTTTAATGGTTTGGGTGAAAGAGGGTAACATTTTATCTACATTAAAACATTCGGCACCTTCTCCGATATCATTTGACAATGAACATGAACAGTATAGAATTAAGTTGATATGAAGCAGTGTAACATATCACCTGTAATTTGACCATGAATTTAATACAAGATACAGTACTTTAAATGTGAATAATGTTAGAGATGAAACAAACAACGAAATTCTGATTCCTTGTTCAAATGGATCGTGAATTTTTATATTTCTTGAATGCTTAGTTTTAATTTCAGCATGAAAAATTATCTCATGAAAGGAATCAGTTGGCCCCTCAGCCAGCAAAGATTCAACTGTGCCCATTGAATGCAGAAAATTGAGAGCAAAATATGATCCCTTAAAACATCGAAATATTGTAAAATCAACGAAGAGTGCAGCTAAAATGTTTTATGAGTTACATTTTGATATATTTTTCATAAATTCAATAAACTGGCGATTGTATGTATTTTAGAATAATAACCTAGATAGGCTCGTTAAAATGAAGCGGCAAAATTAGAGTGATATTCTCTTGAGCAAACATGCACAGTATTAATTTTTTCCTCGTATCACACATGACCACAATACTATCAAGACGCTTCCAGACACAATGCTTTTTCTTCCTTTCTACCAGACTGATCTCTTTTCCTATACTGTCATTATTTCGTCATTCACTCTTATTGTTGCGGCTGGTGACCGAGAACACGCTGCCCAGATCCATAAAATAGGTTTCAGGGTAAGAGGCATGTGGATGTAGATGCAGAATAAGAGCAAGTGACTTCGAAAAGTTTTTATTTATTTATTCAAATGTTTTGCATAGATTTGGTGGTAAGTACAATTTTTTAAGGCGACTACGTATTATAGACTTCATAAAATTGATCAAACTTGGTGGGGAAGGACTTTATAACTGATTTAAGGCAAAACTTATATTTTTATGCTGGTTACGTTGGTCATATGTTAAGCAGAGATCGGTTATTTTAGCAAGCTACTTGATTGTAATGGAAAAGTTTCCGTAAATAGCCTTTCAACATATTTCCTTTTTCAGAATTTTGCGTATATTTAATGGCAGTTTCAATCCAGGGGTTTAACCATACCTACTCTGCTGAGGATTCTAAAGGTTTCATAAGTTAATGCAAAATAAAAATAACAGCGTGATACCTGTCCGAATCATTTTTAAAGGAAACATAAATGTAGAGCTTTGAATATCAATGTTCCTCAAAAAACCTGAACCGGACTCTCATTTTTCATTACGGCTTTCTCTTTTTAGTATTTTGACAGGCGTTTTTAACATCTCCGTCTTGCTGCTTTTGAATGGAGAAGACACGGCCCATAGATGGCTGACGAGACCTTTGTGACCAGATAATCTTGAAGAAATATCTTAAGGAATATTTCTGTAGTAAGTGAGTCCTTCTTTGAGTTAATACTAGTATTTACAAAAATTAAAACAAATGTTTCTTATTTCGTAAAAATATTAGGAATGCATGCAGTGGCTTTTGATTCATCAGATAAAGTTTAATAGTATACTTGACTGTTGAATGCTTCACTTTGTAGAAGTTACTAATATCAGTATTCATGATGCACACAGATTAGTGCATAATACACAGCATAGTGCTAAGCTGTGTTAATCATAAGTACTGAAAGTTTAATAGCTTGGCCTGATGATAGTGCTTGTTCGTGAAATAAACTTATATTATAAAAAACAAAGATAGTATATTAGAAACATAATAAACTGCGTATTTTCATGTATTGCTTAAAAGCAATTAATTTACCTAGTGATCATTGTTTAAGATGGTGATCATGAGGAATTAGCCATATATATTCATCTGAACAATGAGGGAACCATTTTCTGGACGGAGTGAACTTAAGAGACTAAATCGATAATTAGATATCATGTCTAGCAAGTGAAATAATTTGGGTAAAGAAATAAAATTATTTTGGGCAATTTTAATATATTCCTAACAAAGAAATTAGAGCAAGAAAAAACCTGATATGAGTGGATAACGGTACCAAACCTCGAAAAGTCTCAGTTATTCTTAGTTTATTTGATTTCGCGTGCAATGGAGAAATTACAGAAATAAGGGAAAAATTAGTTGGCTTGTCCACTATGAAATTTTAACGTTACCACCTTTTGATCGTGTTCGTGGTTTTCCATGAATAGCATGACATAAAAATCTCCACTGCTCTTACTAATTAGGACTGCGGCTTCTTTGGTATTTTGCTAACATTTGCGCGTTAAACTAGCTTTACTCGCCAGCTGCAAAAGCACAATTTGGGGCGATGTACACGGGGAAATGTCGGTTGGGGTGACTATTTTTGCCTAGATCATGTGCAGGGCATTTATGTAAATATTTTACGCCGCAGTTCTATTTATAGAAGTGGGACTGAGTGGGCACCCGGTTAATTACCGCACCACATCTGTCTCTTCGTCCTGAAAAAGCAATTTTTCGTAACATATGTCGTCTTCACTAGACTCCTACTTTAAGGACCATCCGAGCAAATTCACTTGCTTGCGGAAGAGCATTCTTTGCGGCCGGCCGGCGTAGGGAGGAGGTAAGAGGGGGAGGTTTGAGTGGGGGAAAGAGAGCTGGGAAAAGAAGGGAGTGTTTTCGGTGGATTTCACGCAAAACGAGAAACTCCTCAAGAGCCCAGCCTCCCCTTGCTCTCCCTGCAATAAACGCAGGGTAAATGAACTCCTTCGTGGCGACCCAAAAAAGGCACTTTATGACCGGGCAGCTTTCGGCCGTAAATTGGGTCTGGCTGACCATCTAAGGTTTTAAAAGGATGTTGCGGTTTGTAGTGTTGGTGGCGGGGTGGAGGGGAAGTCCAATGGGAGGTTCGAGTGGAGTTCTTGAGGGAGAAATGGTAAAAGGAGAAAGGCGGAGAAATATTTCAACGGGGGAAGAAAATTGAAGTGGGAATGGAGAGGGATTGAGACGGAGATGGGTTGGAGGAGATTCTTGGACAAACTACGCGAGAAGTCTCTGTCCCATCTGCTCGAGTGATAAGGCGAAATATTTTGGAAAGGAGATACTGGTGGAAAACCGCGATGCGAAAACTTTGTTCTTATTCGTTGACCTGTAACGGTGGTATATATTCTAAGGCGGTGTCTATTCCCTATTTGTGCATCTTATTTTACTATCTCCATTGATAGTCTAATATTTGAGTGGTGTGGTAGCCTAGATGGTACAACATAGGGTTACTAAATCTGAACCCCGCGGAGGCCGTGTGGTCAAACCCTGGCGAGACTTCTGGCTACGTCCGGCTAAACTTAGTGGGTAAGCTGTGTGATTCTCTTAGCTCTAAAATTTTCTGGGTAGCCACTGGCAGCACAGTAAATGCGACTACCTCCCTACCCAGATAAGAGGATTTCACACTGTTTAAAATAGTAATTTAAATTGTGCTCTCAGGATGATGCTGATGAAATTCTGATTCACGTATTTTTTAATTCTTTGGATTTCTTTCGTTTGAAAGAACGATTGATTTGTTTTCTTAAACAATGCGTCTCTTCTGCATTAATTTAACTATTTAATTTTTATTGTGGTACTATTTCTGTTAGTGTAGCTTCATTCTTGAGCTCATTTCTAGAAGCTTAAAGCTCATTGTTACAATTACGAATGAAAGGGTTTTATCATTTTCCCTATGTTTGTAATCCTTACGTATCTTACGTGCCGTATCTTTACGGCACCAATTTCATCACCAAGATTACATTACATCTGCTGGTCCTCACACCTAATAAACGCGAAAAATATTGCAAAGTTTCTATATTGAGCCACGATATTTCTACTCGCGCAGAACGGTAAACAGCCGCACGACGCCTGGCGAATTCCCGCGCTTCATCTTACACCACCGCGACCCCACTGAAGAAAAACGCGAAAAATATTTTGATAATCGAGCCACGGTAATTCCACGTCCGCAGAACGAGAAACAAAAGCACGACGCCCGGCACGTTCCCGCGCTCCACGTGGCACCACTGCAACCCGCCAAAACTAACCGGTAGAGCACCGCCACCGTAAGCAGGGAAATGCTGCACGTGGCGCGGGTACTACAATGATTGGTAACCTTGCATATGTTTATAAAAATTACTGCTAGCGCTCAAAGAATAGCTTCGGACCGTCGAAGCCACAGTGGGTGGCGGCAGCTGGATTAGGTTGAGCCATCTAGAGAGGGGCATGGCAATACAAACTGGACAATTGGTACTCGGAATGTGAGAGGCGAACATGGAAAAGAGAATGAGTTGATGAATGGAATAAAAATGAGACGAGTATATGTTTTGTGTGTTTGTGAAACCAAGCGCAAGGAGCGGTACGTTATTAAAACTGATAACGGTGGGTTAACATTGTGGTCGAGAGTTAAAGATAGTATGCATTACAGATAAGGTGTGATTGATCCTCAACGAGAGAGTTTAGAAGCTAGTTAGGAAATACGAGTTAGTATCCCCTAGGTTACTCTGGGTACGTGAGAAAGTAGGCATTTGAAGAGTTGTGACTGTGGCATGCTAAGCACCAGTGTCCCTCGCAACCACGTTGCCCCCGCCGCGCTGCTACTGCCGTTTCTTCCCGCACGTGCCATCTCCATTTGCCATCCTTGCCGAGCTGAGATAGAGAGTGAGGGAGACTGAAGAAAGAAAAGGAAGTGAGAGAACTGTGAGAGAGAGAGAGAGAGAGGGTAGAAGAAGAAGGGAGAACTGGTGGAGGATGAGGTAGATGGCGGTAAAGAGATTCCGCAGGAGGAGAGGGTTGGTCGGCGGCGGCAGGAGTGTCGGAAGGCAAAGACGGGGAGACTGCGAGAAGAAGGAAGACAGCTCGGGGCGGGAGTGGAGAGAAAGATGGGGAAGGAGAGAGAGCTTTCTGTCGGTAGGTGGGGTTGCAATCGACTTCGCGAGGGGACCGGACGGTGGGGAAGGGCGAGCCACGGACTGGAGATCTGCAACCAGAGGTCGGCATCGATTCAAAAGGCACACGCAACTGTCACCTTTTTCCATTGTCTCCGACGACTCCTCGGCGACACGAGGCTCCAGGACGTCGGAGTCGTTCGGGCGACCGGAAAATATCCAAGAGTAGTGCGGTCACTGGGCGAAATCGTTTGTGTGACCCACTTGATTTTTTTCTTAGATCAGAATTCATGAGGGAGCACCTTTGGCCAAGACAGTAAAATTCCCGCGCATTGGTGGAACTTGAGCAAATGAGTTAATGCCTAAATCTCAAATGTGCTATTTCCGATTCTGTTACCACCCTTCTGTCAACTTCCGCATGCCTAATACCATGAGTTCTACCGCTAGGGTTTGAATCAGAGGTCTTAGGCCTGAAGAATGCAAAAGCATGCCCGTATTTCAATAGAGTTTCTACCTCTTCTGGGACTGATTGACTGCAATTGATTTTTAGAAAACAGCAACTTTTTGTACATTTGTGGAGGGTGGGATTCATTGGAAGAAATCACTTCTGATTTATGTAGTGCTGAAGCCTTGATGATATCATTCTTTTTGCACTTTTAGGTTTTTAGGTTTTAGGGTCTCTAGGTCATATACTAAATTTTGGAGCTATCCTCTATCATATGAACGCCTATTTATTATTTCGTAATTTAGTTAGATTTTTTCACCTAATCAAAACATCTCCCACCCTTCATTCATTAAGCAAATTTCCCTGTTAGTTTAGTCATCGACATCGTTGTAAAAAAATACCATGTCCAGCCGCCTCACCGTTATGCTGCTCAAAATGCGTCAAAATTAATGACGGAAACGAGAGGAAGAAAGAAAAATAATATCTTCAAATCATAACAATAATAGACCTAATAGTAAAACACCTAGTGATTATTATTTTGTGCTGTGAAAAATAATCACCTCTTATTAAGTACTGATTTCTCATCAGCGTTATTAATGCCTGGTGCAAACAAAATGAAGCCTAATGCCATCCAATCAGTTTAGCCTACTCTAGATTTATTAAGTCACAATATACCAGACTGGAATACTCGTTTATTTAAACCTTCTAATGGCTAAATGCTTCAAGCTAAGACTAAATTTTCTGAAGTTTCAAATATCACTATGCACCTTTCTTATTTATAAATGATTTGGAGGTATTTTATTTGGGTCGACCACAGGATGAGTTCACATATTACTAGTATGAATGACAATTCGATTACGATATAACTCTATGGGTTTCTTGGCACAGTGTCAAATTTTATGCTAATGCAGTGCCGTGTTGGTGTAGCAATTTATTTTCTTCGTCGCCAGGTTTCAAAGGGCCAACTTATCAAGGCTTCACTCGGAGTCACTAAAAGCAATTTACATCAACCCGATCGTAAATATTTCGAGATGTTTTAAAACTGAATGGCAAAGGAAAGGAGGGTATGTTGGTAAAACAGAAACGGGATTTAGACTCCTTAATATTCATTTTTCACCCATTTTCTATTCAGTGAGGCCGTTACTGAGTCGATAATAATTCCAAGAATAATATCTGCGACGTTGTAGACTATCGGAAATAATTTTCACCTGCTTTGTTCAACAATGCATTTTTTTCGCGCGGCGTTTTTCGACACCGTATTTGGAGCTGCTTCTGAGAAACTTTCTTTCTGGAGCTCGATGTGCGAATTTCTTGAAAACTTTCAGCCATTTTCTGGGGCAAGATTCATGAATATGGTTTGATCACCTCTGTAAAAGTGCATGAGGCCTCGTTAACCTTGCTAAGTACTCGTGCTGTATCTTTTTTCCTTTGTTCACCGAGTCAGTTCCTTATTGTCCTCTGCTGCTGACTCCATCAGTTATTTGTTTTTATTGGTCACGCATATATTTTTTAAATTCCCAAAAGAGCTGGGTGTGAAACAAGGTTTTGCGGAAACTGGATTGAGAGCCGTAGGAGAGAAGATGATTAGGCAGAGAACTGGTATAAAGAAAGAAGGATTTCCAATTTGAACAGTATGAAGGTCCTTGGGAGGAAAAGTGGAATGGAAAATTAACTTTATTTTAGTTATGGATAAACAGTTTGGACCATAATTTGCGCATACATATTTTATTCTCGACAAGAACAACACCCTTTGGAAATTCGTCCTTTTCTTTTAAAACTGCTGCGAGCGATCAGTGAAAGGAACTTGGCTTCTGGCAGGATTGGCATGGGAGCCTCTAGAAATTCGGAAGTTACACGCAGTGCTAAGGGCACAAGAAAAATTCATTTTGATAGAGTTTCAGATTAACTAGGGTAACGATTTTTCGGCTCCACATTATGCCTGCAGAACTGATGGGACAGGTAAAATAAATAAGGTAAATTGTGGAACATAAAAAGGCAAAATTTGCGTTCCTTCCAAGTACCATTTACGAAATTTGCGCTCAAGACACTGTTTTTTACCAAAACAAATCTTATTATTTATCCCTTCCCTCATCTCCCACTTGGTTTATTTTTCATGGCTGTTAGCCTTACCTCGTCAAAAACAAATGAGACATCTCGGAGGGAAGTATTTAGATGGCAATGTATCCTCCGCATTTTTATAATCATAATAAGAGTTAAAGGAATTTTTTTTACATTTTTAATATTTAATGATTCTTAAACAGTAATACAGCAGAAATACAATATAAATACAATATAAGTCCTCCTGAGCCTCTGGCTCGTCAGGAGGTGCTTGTGAGTACAAAAAATGTTGCAGAGCATTGGTGGCGATATAATAAATTGTACACTTTACACTTTTACATACATTATGAAGAATGACGATCAATTTCTTCAATTCTTATCCAACAATAAATTCTTACAGTCTCTTTTCAGTTGTGAGTAAGTACTAATATTTGGTATTTTATTATTTACAAAATTAAGAAGTTTAGGTATAATCACACTTAACATTCTATCACCATAGTTTGTGTATGATTTTGGTATATCATATAATTCCTTGTATCTTAATTGCATTGTGTCTTTTAAGTCTTTTTTTAACCTATATTTTTTACTGTAATAGTTTTCAGTAATGAGTACATATTCAAATAGCTTATCTACGGGCAGTACACATATGTCTTTATAGACCTTATTAGCATCAGATAATCCCACATCACTTCCTAAATTATATTTACATCTGAAAATTGTTTTTATTATTCGGTTTTGGGTGCTAATCAAAATTTTTTTATGTATATTAGCAGTGCTACCCCACACTGTCAGACCATATCTTATTACCGATTCAAATAACGCATAATAAACCTGTATTTGGATGTCAGTGGTAATATATTTTGTTATATGATACATTTGGTAAGATATTTTTCTTAGCTTTTTATTGATTTTAAATATATGTTCACCAAATTTGAAATTACAATCAATAATGACACCCAAATAATTGTATTTATCTACTTGAATCATTCTTTTACATCTACAGTTTGATAATTGATAGTTGCGGTGCATACAATCATGATCGTGCATAGTTAAATTTATAAATTTGTGTCTATCTATTTTGCTAACAATATGTAAAACTTTAGATTTCTCATTATTGATTCGTAGATCGTGATCGTGTGACCATTGCGCAATGGAATTTATGTCATTTTGCATGTTCTGCTGTGCTTTATCAAAGTCCTTGTGCACACTAATTAAAGCTACATCATCAGCATATAATATTATTTTACTATGGTTAATAGAAGAAAACACTCCATTTATATAGATTGTGAAGAGAATTGGACCTAATATGGATCCTTGCGGTACACCATAGTTTATAATTTTCTTGTCACTCATATTGCCATCTAGTTTAACTATGATATGTCGTCCTGTAAGATTACTTTTGAACCATTCATGAATATTGCCTCTGATGCCTATATTATATAAGATATTAAGTAGAATTTTAATATTCACTGTATCAAAAGCCTTGCTATAGTCGATAAAGGTCACAATTATTTCATTTCTTTTATCAAGGTTCGAATTAACAATATCTGAGAACAACTCTAAAGCATCCCTTGTCCCTTTTCCTTCTTGAAAACCAAACTGAAATTCATTAATAATTTGATATTTATTTATGAAGGCAATCAAATTTTGTGCAACGTACTGTTCTACTATTTTACTTAATGATGGGAGTATTGAAATTGGTCCAAAGTTGTTCAAATCTTTAAATGAACCCACCTTATGTATTGGTCTAACTAATGCAGTTTTTAGATCTGCGGGTAGACGACCTTTTTTAATACTTATATTTATGAATTTAGCGATTAATGGATGCATCAATTCATTGTGTTTTAAGTCGTACATTCTGATTTTATCTATGTCAGGGGCTTTCACTTTCATTTTAGCCATTATTTTTGATACTGAATCATTAGAACATTCTGGTATTACAATGGAATATTTGTTGCTCTTACAGTGGCTGTCACAGAAATGTTTATTGCAAATTATTTTCAATTTATCTATGCCATTAGTGAATTGATTAACAAATTGGTCACATATTGTTTTTATATTCTCTCCAAGTGGATCACCTAGGTGTGATAATATGACACTATCACCTGTTTTTCTTGGTTTCCTTCCTAACAATTCATTTATTGTATTCCACATTCTTTTTGCATCTGTGATATTACCTATTTTCTGTTGATAGTAATTCTTTTTATTTTTCTTTACTTCAGTAACTACTTTACTTCTTAGTCTTTTATAAGTCTCTCTATACCTTTCATTAGTGGGGTTGCTTTTCCATTTTTTAAAAGCACTGTCCCTATCCTTGATTATCTTAAGGATTTCAGTATTCATCCAGGGTTTCAATGGAGAGTTATACCTATTAACAGTATATTCTTTACTTGATAAACTATAAATATGATTCAGAACTTTGACCAACATATGATACATAACCTCAGGATCATCTTCGCTAATGATATTTCCCCACTGATATTGATTTATGTTGTGTTTCACCTTATGATTAACCAGTAAACAATCATGATTATTCTCAGAAATCGTATTATTCAATTTGACTTTGGGATGATCATTAATAATGCATAGTCCTACCATATAATGGTCACTTATTTTTGTTTTATATACAAGTCCTTCCACAGAGTTAGTATTACCATTAAAATAAATATGATCAAGGCAGGAAGACACTAAGTTGTTTCCAATTATCTCTTCCCGGGTATACTCCATAATAATTTCTTCATAACCGAATGTAGCTAGGAGATTCCTGTATTTTATGCAGTTCACCTTCGTTTTATTTTTAATGTCTATATTAATATCACCTATTAGTATATTATGACCTGTAGTATTCACAAGAAATTTATGTTCAAGTTCATCCAAAAATTGATTTATAGAATTATTAGGAGGTCTATATATTCCAATAATGCTATAGTTAGTACCATTAATTAACACTTTCCCACAAATACATTCAAAGCTTTCAGTCTCAATATTCTTCATGGAGAACACAACATCATTTTTTACAAAAAAAATTATCCCACCTCCTCTTCTGTTGCTCCTAACTTTACAATACCTTGTATAGCCATCAATATTGTAGGCAGTTATTTTATCCGAGTGTATATTAATTTCTGCCAAAATTAGAATATTGATTTTCATTTTTTGAGAGATAGACATATATAAAAGTTCTATTTCTTCCCAATGAGCTCTTAGAGATCTGATATTAATAAATAAAATCGTACCACCTAATGTATTAGTACCAATTTGGGAGACATGTTCATATACATTTACATTAGGCTTAACCTTTTTCATAGCATTGAGTATATCCATAGTTATATTGAAGGTATAACTGTATAAACTATAACCCTTTTAAGCAAAACTTCTACAAATATTTAACTCTAATGTTTTACTTCAATCAATGCAAGATGATAAAGTAATTCTATTTAGATCTTTATCATCACTAATTCTGATTGTTAAAGCATTAGGATCCTTTTTTACTAGAATTTTACCAAATTTCACCCAAACATATTTGTATTCTTTCTCCTTACATTTCATTTTTGCTTTCCTAAATAATTCATTGAAGTGACTCGTAAGGGATTCATTTACATATATACCTTTATAATTGTTCTCATTTTTTAGGATTTTTTACAACCCACTCTTCCCACATAATTCGTGACGTAAACTTTACAATCATCTTACTTTTGCCTTCTTCATTCTTTTTGGGAACAAAATAAGTCTCATCAATATCCTTAATAATAAAGTTATTTACACCCATGTTTGTAGCCAAATCATTGATCACATCGTAACAACTCTCGTTTTTAGTTATATTTACTCCAACAATTTCTATTGATTTATTTAATTGCTTTTGTTCTATTTCTCTTATTTTGTGTTGGAGATTTTCAATTGTTTTATCTTTTTCTTTAATTTCTAATTTCAGCTCTGTTACTGTATTACAGTTATTACTGAATTACAGTTATTACTGAAATCATAAGTAAACCAGCATCAAATAAAATATTTCTTCCCCCACTTCTGGTATTACCAACTTCTGCCCATCAAGAGGTCTCTCCATCACTCCGTAAAAATCCCTATATGACATGTTACCTCCATTTTCTGGGTTGGTCTCAAAAATGCCTGCCAATCGAATTGGTGATGGCTTGCAGATTAGTATTGGTTGGTAGGTTATTAGGAAATGGGACCGAAAACTGGGGTCATTAGCGCCATGTGGAAAGATTACCTCCTGGGAAAGATTACCTGCTGGGGAATGTGGGAAGGGTTGAGAAAATCCCGGCGACAGCATTAGCCTATAATTAACGAAAGGCACCAAGAAGACCATAGTTTAACATCCAATCCGACAGATAGGGCGTCAAACTATGACAGAGTTTAGATAGAATATTGCTCTTCAATTACTCACTACTCTGCACCCTAATAGAAATTTCCACCACTGAAATGGATATTTTCAGGAAAGATGAAGTAAAAATCCAGCTTGATAATTAAGGGCTTCCATTGTAATTTTCCACAGGAGTTATTTATCAAAAACCAACACTTTTCGAAGTTTTCACGTATTCCACAGGTGAGTTTTTACTAAAACATCGAAATGCATAGTATTTATTTCATTAAGTAAATCCTGTGGAAAATTACGACTAAGGCTCCTCAATTATAATCTCCAACACCGCCGAGATTCAATCCCGGGCCATTCGTGATGGAAAATCAGTACTCCTGCCGCGTCACCAACCTAATCCCCTTGCTGAGTAGTATCTAGATGTGAATGGCAATACCTCCACCGCACTTTTACCCGGATCTTATTTCTTTTCTCCTGCCGCTTCCCTCATACCAGTTCCGTTCGCTCCGTTTCCAGATCGAGTCGTCTGGAGTTCAGATCTTATTCCACCATACCTCTAACATTCACCCATCTCTCTTTCTCTCTCTCTCTCTGTCTGTATCTCCTCTATATATCTCCTCCCCTCCTCCGATGTCCCTCCATCGAGGGAGATTATTCTTCGGAAACCGCATTCGGAGTTTTGAGGCAATGTATCACGGCTTTTTCTTTTCACCCCGCCGTGCCTTAACAATTCATCATCATCATCATCTTCCTCTGCCCTTCGTCCGCCGTCTCTGCGCCGCTTTACAAGTCCCTTTCCCTGGCCCTTATAAAACCTCCAGACCTCGGGACGTCCTCTTCCATCTCCAGTCCCCCTTCCCATCTACCCAGAACCTCCAGATTTTTCATCCCAAACCAGCGGTCTTCTCGTCATTCCCAATATGAATATTCCATGTGTGACGAGCGATATTTACTTGAGCCTGCTCTGGAAAGGATTTCGTTGTTTGTCAATACATATGGTCTCTGAATCATATGCCTGTAAACTCCGACCTGTGTATTTTATCCCAAAAGTGACGCGTCGTAAAGCCAGAAATGGCTTTGGGCTATTCAAATGTATAAATATATGAGATTTAAATTAGCTGGCTCACGTGGATCAAATCTATTAAAAGAAAATCTAAGCGTAGCATGCTCATTTGGCAAAGGTTTTCGTCTGGATTGAGATAATAAGTAAAGAAATTTTAAAATAATGTTTGTGTTTGTATGCTTGAAACAGCATGAAACTACAGTTAAAATTTGGTTTCTATCTGTTTCAGAGATTTTTTACCTTGTCTACGGTATCTGATTCAGATTGTTAGGGAATTAGCGATTAATTACGAATCTAGTTGCTTCTATAAAAAGATAAAGTATCAATGGATAATGCAGTCTCAAACTACTCCAATTATTGTAAATTTTGTGCGAAACACTGATTCGTTGTTTGCGATGAAATAAGTAGCGAATAAACTGAATCAGTGCAAGATCCCCTGGTCACTCTGGGCTCATGTATTTAGGAATTTCAAAACAATTCAGATTCTAGATGGCCTAGTATTTCACAAATCTAATAACAAAATTAGTTGTAATGTCGGTATCTGCGGGGCCTTGGATGAATCTTTGTATTTCCGGGATTTGCACCACGTGGTTTCATTTCTTGGACGATATTTCGCCGGCTATCATGAAAGCTACTTCAGTTCCGGACCTTTAGACGCCTAAAAGATACATAGCGAAACGTCGTAGAAATTGAGCCACGCAGTTGTGAGCCTGAAAATCAGATAATTCATTTTTAACATTAATAATGCGCAGTGTAAATGCGCGGTTATGACGAAACTGAGATATAATCCTGGTATGCTACGACATGCTGATTTATAGTTACTCAGATAGCTGATTGTGAGGTTGTTAGTCTTCATCAACGAGGTAGTTCGAAATTAGGAGCATGATTGTAGGTCTCCGAAACTATCCTTTGGTGAGTCATTCCTAATCTCGGAATTGTTTCTTTACTGAACTGTTCAATTCACTCTAGCCCATCTGAATCTTGGCCACGTACATAATATAGGACCTTGACTAATAGGGAATGGCTTATTCTTGGTTCCACGGTCATTGGGTCAGTCTGAATATTGAATCCGTCAGTCTGAATATCCGTTCTGAATCGTTCCGTCATTTTGACTCATCTATATTTTGGTTACTGGTAATATACTTTCCTTCAGTGAGTCAGTTCCAATCTCAGAGTTGGTCCTGTTTCTGAACCGTTCCTTTTTTTCTGATTCTTTAGAGCCCAGGGTACTGGGAAAGACAGCCCCTCTCCTTCTGTGAGTCTATCCCAATCTCCCAACCGCTCCCATACTGAACCGTTCCGTTCGCTCTGATCCGTCTGTACCCCGTGGTGCCCATCCCTCCAGCCCGGCCCAGCATCTCACCCCATCCCCTTTGACTAATACTGCCCACACCTCCCTGCATGAGTCCTCCCCACCCTCCCCTACATCTCCCCATTTCCCCCTGTCTTCTCTTTCGGTCTAATCCTCCTTCTTCACCAGTCCCGAAAGCAACCCTTTTTCCAATCCTATCTCCTTACCCCGGGGGCCTTTCATTACCGAATTCCTCAAACTCGTTCTCCATTTGCCTCTCTCCCTCCCTCCCCCTCATATTTCCCGTCTTCCCTTTCTTCTCCTCCCTTCCCTTAATATCCGTGACTTCCCTCTCCCCCTTGAGGCCTTTAGAAAAACCTCCTTCAATCCCTTCTTCCACCCTCACCACTGCCGTCGATATGTCTTCCGGAGCAGACTCCTTTTTCAAAAGCGATCCACACCCACTACCACCCACCCCAGACACGAGACGCCCCTGAAATGTTTCACTTCCATCTCCCGGAACTTCTTTCTCTCCTTATATCCTCGTCCATGTCCTTAATGTGGCTCTGGTGTAGGGTCTCGTTGCTTATAAAATTCTGGAAAATCAAAGCAGCATATTTTATGTACATACGTTCTATCGGCGGAAATGGTTGGAATGTCGGCTTTACTGGCTATTTTATCTGCTATTCTCAATTGATAGCAGAGCAACAAAAACGAATTTACGAAACGAATACTTTGTAAATTGTACAGTTATCAAGGCAATCACGTTTTCAGGCGTAACTTCGTGGAACTTCATATTGGAGTAAAACATTAACTTGGTATAGTCTACAGTAAAATTTTATTCTCGACCCGGATTTTAACTTACCAAGTCATTTTCCCTTGAGAATTACTTTGTAAATTGAAACCGAGAGTGGACTACACGAAGTTATTGATTTACTTCAAGGTTCATTAACAAATTATCAATTATCAAGATAACTTGATGATGGCAACACTTCCCGGAACCTAGGTCAGTGAAATAGACTTGGCATGGTCATTTACAAAGTATTTTTTGTGATTATGCTATCTGCCACTCATTTTCACAAGTTGTCATCTGATAATTTAACAGCAGAGCTTTTTTGCGTGGGCCATGTTCAACTATCGGAGAGAATTTATTTATTCGAACATACAAACTTGCGGTAACAAACGTTTGTATCAAAATAGATAATCAATGCGAATGATATCAATCCAAAAATAACCGCACCAACAGCAGTCAATTGCGCAGATTTTTAGTGTCCTAATTAGAACTCATCAAATCTCATGTTTCCCAAGGAAAATGGTGTTATACTTGAAATTCATGTTGAAATTTTTCACAGACTCTCCCGTATGTTAACTTCTGTATATCCATTTGACCATTTTAAAGGTAAGTGAAAATACACTTAATTGCTTGTAACGAATGATGTATGTACCGATTTTGCATCATTAAAAAATTGAATATTAATAAATTCATAAGAATATCAGAGGGCTCTGATTCTGCCTCATTTTCCCTTGGGAATTTGTAATAAAATATGTCTCTCAGTTGGAGTGAGATACACGTCTCTTCTCATTCAGTTACTGGCAATTTGTGTGCGGAAATGGATGCCAAAATATTCATTTGGAATTTTAAAAAATTAATTTCTTCCAAAAGTCATCATTAAACATCACATGAATTACAGACAAAATGTATCTGAAGTCCATAATATTACTAGAGTTATTTGATAATTAGTTTATTTTTGAGTTTAAATTTAATGACTTAGGTTAGAACAGAGATATTATTTAAAAATTTCTCATCCAGATGTCAATGGAAGGAAATTGTCAAGAAGTTCGAGTCGTCAACTCGGAGCCACAATTACACGACCTGTTCTCTCCCCACAATTGATCCTTCCTATCTTTGGCGGCAATAGTTCTCCCTTATGATACCCTCCCGCTTTTAATCGTACCTTAGCAAGAGAAATGATTTTCCGCGAGATGAGAAGATTTTGCGATGCGAACGGCATTAATACTGCGAGGCTCAATGACATGTGTACTTCCTAAGGATCTACAAGCGTCCAAATTGTTCATTATTAGTCATAGGAAATGCTTGTGAGAACATATGCTGGTTTCTTGAAGTTCGCAGTGTCCAAGTCACACTCGAAACATGCCATTTTTTAATGTTGTTCTATGATCAAAAGTTTTGGATTTTTAAAGGAATAAATCAAGTTTTGCCATCCTGTGTTAGGGCAAAGAAAACCTAATGTTGTCATACGATTTAAAATAGTAATGATATGCACTCTTATTTGATTTTCTTCTTATAAGCTTACATACTATGACAATAGTCCTACTCAGTATTTAGTTTCTATCTTTGGTAAACTCTGAGTCTTCACTCGTTTGCTCTCCCTCCAATCGCCTAAGGTAGGTACTAACTGCTCAATTATGAAGATTTATTCCTTTTTGGGTTCCTTCGAGCCTCTGGATGTTTCATCTTACACTCCAGAGCTAATTCAAGCCTATTTCCCTTTATAACCTAATGTATACAGTATATATATATGCATATAACCATCGCATTATTACTTTTTGCTTTTTTTGTCGAATTTCTTTACAGTGATCAGTTATAAGTCCGTGTTTATTAGCCGCATTTCTTTCCAAAGGCCCAGTTTAGGCCCGTTTTTTTATAGACTCATTTTTTTACTCCTTAGGATTTACCGGAATTCGATCATGAGTTTTAGTTGCATTAGCAGTAGTGCCGACATAGGTTACTGTAGATACTTGGAACGAATTGACGATAATCCATCCTCATTCCTTGATAGCTTTTTGAGGACACTTTCTCAATATACTTCACAGGAATTAGAAAATTATGGCGTAACTTTCATTTAAAAATGAAGCCTCCAAAACTACATGCTGCTCATCAGATATATAATTACGAAATATATGCTTAACTTTATCTAATGATCAATAGCTTTTCAAAGGGCGTTATACTGCCCATATGTAGTTTGATTCACCAGACAATATCCATTTAAGAATCCTGTTGAGTCGACTGTAGTGCATCCTGTATTTAACTTCAGCTTTTCGCCAAAATAATAGGATGAATTGGTACCTTCGCTTTACTCTTCACTGTACCTCGTATGAAAATTCACTTTATTCTGCTCTTCAATCATGGCTCTTAACTATGATAGAGATAATGAATTTACCAAAGTTTCATTCATTCCATGTGCTTTAAATTACAATAAAAAGGGACAATCCGAGAAGAAATAACACTTTGGGCGCAAACAGGTAGATGATACTTTTTTGGAACGGCTAAACACAAACTAAAAAAATAGCTAAAATTTCATATTACAACGAAGCCTCCTTAATTGTTTGCTGCTGCTCTGAGGTATGAATAATTATCAGGACGAAGTTCAAGCCGGTTCTCCAATTCAGCCACGCTATTTTCCCCCAAAAATTACTCGCTTCTCGTTTGCCGCCAATGCTGGTTTTTTCCCCTTTCCATTCCAAAAGTCCAGTCTCCTCCCTAATTCCCTTTTTTCTCGCCGCTAATACACGACTCGCCCCTCCCACCCGTTTTTTTAGACCGCCCAATACCCTTGATTCTCTCAGAACTCGACCTCTCCCCTCATATTTCCCCAGCGCATTTATATATTAGTCAATGTTGTCTTTGGTGAGTTCTCCTCGCCGCTAGGCTTTTGCCTTTTACCGCTCCTCACGAAGAATATTACCCCTTTCACTTTCCCGTGGTATCCGCGTGATGCATGACCTTTATGATTAACTCGGATTGTATTTCTCGTGGAATGGCTCTCGATTACAGTTTTTCGGAGCCATAAGATATAAGAAAGCTGTGGTTTTGGAAATTTCGATTTGCTTTCGTTTTCGCTTCAGAGCTCGCTCGGAAATGACTATTTTTCGCGAAAGAATTCTCAAATCACTCAGATCCAAACCATGTACGGAAAATGCGTGTAAACCAGTGATGGATGACTCGCTGACGAATGCTGAACATATTTTCGCGAGTAGTCTCACATCACTGTTCATCAATAAATTACGTTTTCTACGTTTTACCTAAAGGTGGGATTTTATTTATTACCTCGTTTAGTTTCTTAATTATTTGTGATAAACTATTGTGATGTATGTTATGATAATTATTTGGATACTTGTGGCTTTGATCTATGTGATACATTAGTTACCAAGCGATTCTATTATAATTTAACGTTCAAATAAATAATACTGGTAAAGATCTAAGTATCATTCAAGGTAATAATATATAAGTTCCGAAAGATATGATCTCTTTGCATATAGTTGGGCTACTAATTTATGTCATATGCTGCAATATAATCATTTCACATGATCTGAAAACAAAGTTTCCAAGGATATCTCTTGAAACAGTTCCAGTAGAAGCAAATGTCATGCAAATTTTTATAAACTTTTAGTAAAACGTTTATCACGGGAAAAAATGTAGAAATTTGATGCAGAAGGCCATACGTTCGGTGTAAAATACGACTATCGTGGATTTTGTCGTCATATTTCCGTCACACGCTAATTATTGGTAAAAAACTTTTTTTTCCCTGGTTTTAACTACAAACAGCAATCATCAATCCTTCCCTTTTTTCAGTCAATATTCCACTGATCTTTTCACACTTGCCTTGCCTAATTTTCTCCCCATCTTTCTGCTCCGTCGATAACATCGCTGTTTCTCAATTTGTCACTCCAATTCGCCAGGGTCATTCCTTTTGTCATCTGTTATAATTCCCCTCCGGACGTTTTGGTCCGTATTCTCCATCTCTTGCACTTCCCCATTGTCATTTCGTCTCGTCTGCCTCTGGCGGCTCCTTCGTAAATCCGAGGGAAGCGTGAGGTTTATAGCGCTCGAAAAGCTCGTGGTGACTACTCCTCAGACGCTCGCTTGCTTCCAATTGGCTGTAATTGAATGTTTCTGGTTACTCTCCCACCTTTGGTGTTTTTTGCTACGTCCTCCTCCTCCACGCCCCCCCTCGACGGCCGGCTAACTTCAGCACCCAACTCTCTTTTCTTACCTCTGCTCGATTTCTTCAGTCGTTCGTCACTCATTTCGTTGATTGCCAAGCACTGTGGCTCTTCTGGGACTTGTTCCAAAGCGGGTCACGTTTCAAGGCCTAGTAAGATCACCCACAATGTAAATGAACCTATCTCCAGCTTTATTATCATGATAACATAAAGTTTACAGGAAAAAGGTGTGCTGTACTTAATGTCAATTACGAATATTTTTAATCGAGTGTCTTGATTATACTCTCCTGAATTATTTTAGGAATGTTTGAAGAGGTAAATTGCTCCGATGCCTACATTCATTTCCCTATTCTACCTATAGGAGCAAAAGTCTATGCACATGGCATTCTTCTAAATTCATCTTCCCAAAAATATCCATTAAAGTGCGCACTCTATGAGTGACCATTAACCCTGGAAACTTGAGATAGCTTTATGACATTCTATCTAAATGTTAAAAATGGTAATTAGTCGCTAGTTTACAAAGACGTTGGTCTGGTGTGATTTATAAGTACACTTACATAAACACTGATAAAATTTGACGATTTCAAATTCTTTGTCCTCTTAAAGGAGGAATTTGTTCCAATCGAAGGAAACACTAAGACCATCTATCATGCTACCAATGACACCTTGGTTGATATACATGATGGCAACTTTAGATATAAACTGAGGAGATTTGGAGGTTTTATTATAATTTGAGTGTATCTCTAGTAATGTAAGGTTATGGTTTATAACCAATTTGAGGCTGATAGGAAGATTATATCTCTCCCTTGGGGTAAACTTCTTTCAAATTTACCCTTATACAGTAGTAAATAGTGCTACAATCATGGAGTACGTCAACTATTAATGAAATTACCAATGTAAACAAAGAGAAAGGTTTTGCATTCAAAAGCGATTTTCACTTCCCAGTGTAATTATTTATTGAGTAGGTACAGGCATTGGCCAAAACTGACCCTCCAGTAGCCACAATTCAGCATGGAAAATCCTAAAAGGCAAAGACATCTACAGTTTTATGGCTCTTTAGGTTGTGAAAATAGGAATATACTAATTAGAACCCTCATATAAGCCCTTAAAAATGATTGCATGTAACTATTTTTAAATAATTTGGAAGAATTTTAATGAAAGTTGTTCTCATATAAACAAGAAAAAAATATAATTTTTTAAAATATTGATTCAAGTGATAATGTTGACATAATCTTAATGATTGAAACAGATCAGATTTAACCCTAAAAATGAGACTATTTTGCCTAAATTGAGGTCCTAAACGTTAGTAATTTAAATTATAAGGTCATGAAGGTATTTATATTTTCCCTGGGCAACGCTTAGGCTCGTAAGTAAGAAAATTACATGAAGTAATACCTCTAAACATATGAACGACTCCTCATTGGTCCGGGCTATGAATGAAATGTGCCGTAAAAGCATCTTCCGAGTAGTAGAAAGAGGCAAGGGGAAAGGGTATGGCGTCTGGGAGTTTAATGTGTCTCCCTGGAGGTGGGATCACGTATAAAAGGTTCGTTAACCCTTTCGAAATCCGGAAGGCAGGGTAATGATCACGTACGCATGGGGTGGGGGGGCTCCGTCCCCCCCTTTCACACCTCCGATGCCGAAACGGAGTTTGCCCATATCTCTTCTTCCTTTCTATGGAGAGGCGGCTTCCGACGCGAGCACAAGGAAGTAGGAACATGCGCGAATGCCTTCCGTCTTACTCTCGTAGATTAACGGGGTTCCCTTGATTCTTCGTCTTTCCAGGGTCGGCCTTCCTTTCCATCTCCATTTCTATGGGAGAGAAGGAAATCGCGTGAATCGGGATGGTGTGGCGGATAAAGTATTGGGGCCCTATTCAAGAAGGGCTCCAAAGTGCTTGGATGTAGATTGTCAGTAAAAATACAATATTTTTTCACATATTTATTTCTTTAGACCAAATTTAGGAGCTGTAGGCGATAAACACGGTGAATGCTTTCAACAGGGCATTCGCCTTATGGATTGAAGGTACAAGGGACGTTGGGACTGTGCTATGATCGGAGACTATGCATGAGGTATGCATGAGAAAGGTACGTGTAGAGGTTTTAAACGGACATAAGAGGAAAAGCTGTTCAGTTGTGCATTTTTGAATGACACCTACTGTTATATAAAATATCAGTACTATTTATTATTATTGAATTTATTCTTACCACTTTTTATACTGCATGCTAGATTTTTCTATGTGACCCTAATTGCATGAAGTAAGCAATATTAGTAGCTTTTAAGAAAATTGAAACATTCATAATTGCATTCAAAATATTAACGTAGGAGAAAAATTACTTTTATATTAATGATCAGAATCACCAACAAAAAAGAAAGACGAACAAAATATTATTGTAAACAAATACTGTTCAAATGATTGTGAGCGAAGATTGAACATTATTAAAGAGCAGAAATGGGCCGGAAGAGCACTTATTGTTTCATATGTACTTAAGTATTAATTTTTGTCTGGAACTGTGTTTTGGTGTCAGAGCTCACTTCGAGGTAAGACTTGTCACTGCTATTGCATCGAATTGCAAGAAATAATATTCTTTTCATACATAATATGCTTTAAAGGTGATAACATGTTTTATATGTAATGGAACTCGACTTTAAATATAATTTTACTGTGACTTTAAATATAATTTAAATGGAACTCGAAGAATGCGATGCTAACACTAATAGATTATCATAACTAGGTAATTTTCGAATTTTCTGCGCTTACTGTTTACTTCCGTCATTAATTTCTTTGGGGAAATACCGGAAGTATTTCCCCAAAAAAATTATTATAAGAAGCGTAAGGTCATCGATGACCTGACAATGGCTGTACACATCGTTACACTCGCTACCACCAAAGAAGTCAACTTTCATGCGTACTTTACGGATAATTGTTTAGTTATTGTTTCAAAGATTCTTCTTTTTTATCTAGATTTTGGATGTTATACCTGTGAAGGATACTACGTATATTGGTGTCTTGGCTTGCACCTATTCGCTAATTTTCCTACTTTTTCCATTCCATCCAATCGTCTCTTCATCTTGGTTTAAAGTAAGTTCACAGGCTTTAATGTAAAGAACAATGGCTTTGAATACTCTCAGTAAAACAATTTTCAAGTTAATAATCGTTCATGATAGTGAAACACTTAGCCGTAGCCCAAATAAGCTATCAGAAAACTGCCCTTAACTTCCTTGGGTTTCAGTATATTCGCTTCAACCGCGTCATCCGAGTTATTATTCTTTCAGTATTTATTTTAATGATAAGTTTCCGTAGGGTTCGTTCTGCCACTATGGAGCCTCCTGGTTCAAAAAAATAACGAGTGTACCAAATAAGAAACGTTTCCTCCTTACCCATTTTCCGACTCGACCACATCTGTTACTCCACCCTTTCACTCGTTCTCACCCGTATAGGCTTGAGTGCCTGAGGGTATCAGTCACAGGTTCGACCGTGAATCCATTCCATTTCACTCGGTTACTTTCATGCCATAGGATATAATACAATTAATCGTAAAAAATATTAGAATTTCCTAGTCCATTGCGGTTCATATGGTAATGTAACTTTTTACTGAATGCACAAGTTTCCCGCTCGGCCAATTGCTTAGAACTGTGGCATTCTCGCATCTATTCGAGTCATATACTTCATCGTTAGTGAAGTGCGGTGGCTATTGAAGTAAATATTGAACACGACAAGGATTACTAATGTACATGCTTTAACTCAGCACTAATGATACATTCTATGAAACCTGCTTGAATAGGTGAAATTTTCTCATTGGAGTGTCAATGTTATATGCATGATCCAGGGAGCTTTGGACAATTAATTTCCTTATTTCCCACTTCGCTTTAAGAAACGTGTATTTGATCTGTGTCTTTTGCATAAGGAGATGATGTGACATTATGATTATTTAGTGATATAAATAAATTATTTAATTTATATCATGCATACACATTAGCCAAACGTATGTAATTTCAGTGCTTGGCCACGCAAGAAAAATCAAATCTGCTTGTTTAATATATTTACACTAAATATCATAGGCTAGTCTTGCGATATATTGCCATTTCTTATTAATTCTTAATTTACCTATTTTACATGTATATGCAGCAGTCACACTTCGTTCCATTAGAGGCCACTTAGCCTCCAGTAAATTAGTTTTCTTAGAGGATAAAAGCGATGAAGTTATTGACTACTCCCATTGCTCTAGGATCTACTAAACAAAATTTGAAATAAAATGTGATAGCGCGGGCCAGAGAAATTCTTCGTGAGAAGAAGGGGAACCATATAGTGGAATGGTCGAGAATGGTAGGTATTAAAGACGGCCGCACAAAAAGAGATTTGAGTTGGCAGAAGCTGAATGTGAAGTTACTTTTAAGCTCAAGAGAAGAGCAATATTGGAATTGAAATAGCACGATGTATGAATGTTGTACCCAGTAGTAGAATTATGTTGCCATAAACATGAACTTTTGTCGCATTTTTTAATCTTAATTTCCCTATTTTATACCCATTTCATGGCGTGTTAACATTAATTCATATTTAAGTTCGATGGATGCCTCCATGAAGAATACATACGTTTGAGATGTAGTTGCGGAGAAAATGGAGAAAGTGCGATTAAGGACCAAGAAATACCAAGACGAAAGTCCTTGACGTGGCGGTTGATAAGAGGAAACTTCTAGAGGAGATTAATAAGAGGTTGAGTAGGTGGTTGGAACGTGTAATGAGAGGGATGATGAAGGCCGTGATAGAGGGAGGATCTTGGGAAAGGGCAAGAAAGAGAATAGGCAGACTAATGCTGAGATGAAGGAAGTGCAGTCTTGAACATGCTGTTCCTTTACAGCCCACATTAATCCTAAAGAGGGAAGGACGACACGGTATCTGAACTGGCTAAAGCTCTCGGCGCGATATCGGGGGATCCGGGTTCGAGTCCCGGTCAAGGTGAATGACTTTTCCTCTGTGGAATTCGCACAAGTAATGAAATGTTTGAAGTCAAAAAAGCGAGGTTGACCATAAAAGTAGAGGAGCATGTGGAACAGGTGAAAGTAGGTGTAGGTGGAACATTATAATTAGGTACCTTATTAGGCAGCGCGTTGCAGGAAAATGGGCGAGGTAGTAAAGATATTAGAAGAAGAATCCCGTTAAAAAAGGTGTTTACTGATAGGAGAATCTTAATGACGGGGAAATTGCGTGGAAATGCAGACTAAAGACGGACGATGAGTCTAGTGTAGTATAGAGCTGAAATGGGAACTCTAAAACTGTGGAACGAGGATGATACTAGGCTGCTGTTGTAGCATATGTTGATGTTGAGGAGAATGGAGGATGTGCGGTGGAGATGAAGAAGGACGTACTTGGTATGGTGGGGGGTAGAGGAAACTTCTGAAGGAAAATAAGAGGTGGAAGAGTAGGTGGTTGGAGCAGGCAATGAAGAGCAAAGGAATGCCGAAGGCTGTGATAGAGGGGAGGAGTTGGGCAAGCTGGGAAAGGGAAGAAAGAGAATAGGCAAATGGATGGGATGGTGAGAGGTAGGGCCAGGATAAAGAATAAAATCGAGTAAGGTATCGTAGGCCTGCGATTACAAAAGATTGGTATAGGTATTACTACTCCAATCTAAACCTACCTTTACTGGCAGGTTTAATTTAGTTATTAAATACAGTGCATCATTCCCCTATCGGGCATTTATTTTGTACATAGTATACCAATTTTATATCACTTGCCACGCTATCCTCGTCAGATATCAAAAGCCTCGTCGCATATCGAAGTACATCAAATTTACTGATCTAATAGAAATATTACGTTGACTATTGACGGAACGTAGCGTTGAAATGTTGCTTGAGCCTCTTTTAAAGTAAACAATATGTAACAATATATCACAGCCCAGCAAGGAAACGGTGATCAGTTGCAACGGAAGACAAGAAGGGGGAAGGGGCAAGAGGTTAAGCCAAGGGAGTGGAAGTAATTGTAAGTGGAAGTAACCAGTGGTGAATTTCGAGCGGTGAAACTAAACGTAAAATAAAAAGGCAGTGTTGTTCATGGCAGTTGTTCTCACATTGTTATTTATTCGATAGACATTCAAGTAAGCCACAAGTGGATATTTTTCTGATTAATTATAAAGGTTGATGCACATCTCATTCACGCAATATGTTCCGAAAATTACTGCTTCTCCACTTAAATGCCCGTGATCGTCAATGTTTCGCGACTAACCACAGTTACGAACGAAACACTATTTTTTAAGCGATGTGCTTCAATTCTTATTCAAGTAGTATTTAAAATATTTAGTTGATGGCAAGGTTTCAGATAAGTATTTGTACATTCGTCTTAATCGGTAAACACTGCTGCAAGGCTTAAGACCCTTGCAGCCACGCTGGATACTTCTACCGTCGGTGACCGTGGAGAAAACCGAAGTGCGTATTTTCGTTATTATCAAATGTTGGAGGAAAATGGGAATAGTAGCGAAGGTATTAGAAGGATAATAGCGCCAGCAAAGGAAGCGTTCAGCAATAGGAGGAAGGGAGTGATGATGGGGGTCTTCCGTAAAAAGTAAATTAAAGGACGGCGGAGAGTATAATATGGAGTGTAGCGTCGTATGGCGCAAATACATGAACTCTGAGAAAAGAGAATATGCTGCAGGTGTTTGAGATATCGGTGAGGAGGAGAAAGGAAAAGTGCGGTAAACGGAAATGGAGACGAAAGAGGAAATGCTTGGTATGGTGTGTGAGGAGAAGAAACTTCCGAAGGAGATTTTAAGGAGGCAGATTAGGTGATAGGGGCAGGTAATGAAGCGGAAAGGGATACTGAAGGCCGCGATAGAAGGGAGGATATATTGGGTTGACTGGGAAGAGAATAGAAAGATAATAGGCTTTATGGACAGGATGAAGGAAGGTAGGACGCATGCCAGGCTAAAGGGTGAAAACTCGAGAGTAAGGAATCATGGGCCTGCGGTTGTCAAAGATTGGTAAAAGTATTTCTAGTTACATATAAACCTACCTTTACCAGCAGGTTATCTTTACTAATAAAAATAATGTATCACTTAAATATCTTACATCCAAATCGTATAGTTACCTATTTTACGATGTATCGGTATGAATAATAGGTTGGCTTTATGGACGGGATGGAGAAAGGTAGGACATATGCTGCGATGACGAATGAAACCGCGTTAGGAGATAGAGGACTACACCTGAGAAAGTCTAGAGGAATTTTAGTCACTTCCATTTAAACCCACGTTAACCGGTAGATTACTCGGGTATTGATAGAAGTCGGAAACTCTCGTTCCGAAGGCGCAACGTTAAGAGGCAGTCGGAGGCAGTCAGTGGCAGTAGTGGGAGCGGTGTCAGGTGAGAGTGTGGGGGGAGGGTTGGGGCGGCGGGCACACGTGTCCGGCCTGCCGCCGTTCCCCTACGTGACCTGCTTGCGAATCCACCGCGCATCGCGGGGGCGCCACGGGTACCGAATGAAATACTCCTGACGAGAGGTGGTGGGGGTGGTGTTGGGGGGGTGGAAGAATGGGGAATTGGGGAGGGGAGGATTTTTTTCCGTGGGGAAGGAGAGGGTCGCTTCACCGGTTGACCAGTTCCCCTCCCTCTGCACAAAATATTTTGCCTCACCCCGCGTCCCTCACCTTTCATTTACCCCTCCTCTCGTGCCTCGTACCCTTCTTCAGAGATACGTCGTTCGCCGAGTAATGTCGCTGCTTCCGTTGACTCATTGCACACGACTAAGTGGTGGTAGTACTTCATTAAATAAAATGCTTGGCATTGGTGGAGCTGACACTACTCTTCTCTAGAAAATGACGAATTTTTGGGCCCATCTCCAAGAAAACATAAATCGTCGTAATATTGAGAAATATTTTTACTGTATTGTGTATGCTATTCTATTAGTAGTAGATGTCGGTTGTAAATTGCCCCGACCACTAAGACTATGTATCTACATCTACTTACTAGTCTGCGAGCCACCTCAGAGTCGTGTGGCAGGAGTTGTCAGGAGACTAGCCATGTGAAGGAGAGGCAACAGGGAACTGGAAAAGAATCGGGGAGGTGACAAAGGTGAATAGTGTGTCTTATATTAGTATCGCACTTTGTTATTATAGTCAGTAATGATGCGTAGGAAGAAAGAACTTTTACAACTTTCACTTCTGCAGTGTATCTCTCTTATTTTGTCACTTCTATCAGCTTTTGAGATACATTGCGGGCTCAAAATAATATCCTCCGTGCCATACAGAAATTCGCCTGATCTGAATTTTTCACAAATTTGGGAATAGTTTGTTGCCTCCGGGTCTCAAGTGGCTCCCAACCTGGCTCTTTACACCCCCTATTCTCTGCTAATGTTACACTCTATAAAAAGCAGTTTTTAACGAATCTTGCCGCTTTCCTTTTTGCTTAATTTATTTCACGAATCTTTTTCTGTGTCGTACAGTGTAACTTTATTCGAGCATATTAAGTCCGATGATTAAAGCATTTTAATTGCTGGAGCTAAAAAATAAGACTGAATACTAATCTCTGGTAGTTTTATCCCTGTTTCCTTGTTTGGGTATGATTCGCTGTGTAGGTATCTATATTGGGTCTATGTAATTCCTACAGAACTTAACCAGCAAAGAGTTCAAAGTGAATAAACTTGACATTGGCAGGCATTGACTTCGTTGAAGTTTATTATATTAGTACTCATGATTAATGATAATACCAAATTTTTATTGTACGACGCGTTTCACCGATTTACGGCATCGTCAGGTGCAGAAGTTTGTAGAAAAGTATTAAGTATTATCATTAATCATGAGTACTAATAGCTCAAAGTGAATTCGTCGTCTGAAATAATTGCCTTTATATGATGAAATATATGCTGAAAATGAGTGAAAGCAAGTAGTGTTTGCTCTCGTCGATTGATAGGAAAATTCTTTAAACTAAGGGAATTCCCAAACTTTTAAACTACTAAAAATATCACTGATTGATAAACCGATTTTCACTACCTACTTATCGAAAATCTGTGACACTTACTGCTATCAGAGCTATATCATATTAATATTATTTTATATTGGTCTGAAGGAAGACGCGTAACGTGTGCTGAATTAGTCAATGCTATTTTGTACGGCCTTTATGCAATTCTATTAACATTAATTATTAGCTTTCAGACACTATCTATGGTCGTTGCTTATTTACTTTGGTAATATGGCACTTATGAGGATGGAATTTTCAGCTTCAACGTGGTAAAATATGTGTACAAAAACAACACGCAATAGTTCTCGAACAAAGGCAGGAATACCTACCCCAGTCGTACATCGATTTCAAACATGCCGAAAAATTAATTTCAATATTTTTTTTTCTCAGATATTCATTTATTTAATATTTTTACATTTAATACATATTAATGCCATTTACAAAAACAATTTAGGCCCCGCTAAGTCTCAAGGACTTGTCAGCGGGTTCCACGATATCATAAAAAATATGAAAACGACACCTTTACCTAATATATACATACATTTTTCCCTGTTTACATAATATATTTACACATGCATACTCAATTAAATTCAATTAAGCACACACAGACACACAAACACATATTTATATATCTATTCAAATATCCAGTATATTTATGAAGCTTTTAGTAAACAATATAATACATGATTACACGGTTTCTTATACCCATCATTTTGATCTTCTAGCAACCATTTTTTAATTTTAACCTTAACTTCATTTCTTGTAGTTAATGTACTTATACTATATGGTATTTGATTAAATTCTTTTGGTACAATCACTTTAAATGTATTATTATCATACCTTGTGTATTGCAGAGGTACAATAAAATTTCTTACAGACCGGAAAATTTCAATATTTTTAAAGGAACGTATTTTTTTATAAGTGTTACAAAAGTAGTTGTCCTGGATTGTGATATATCTATATATATTTGCTCTCCTCAATAATAATATTAATATATATTAATATTATTATTATTATATTAATATAATATAATAATAATTTTAATTTTAATATTTGATCCTTAGTATTAACCATACTATCATGTTTGATTCCCCGTGTTTGCAGTTTTCCAGATTTGCGTTCGTTTCGTAGTAACATTGTCGATATCGGCTTGAATTTCTTACACATTTCATGTAGTTAAAATATGATCTCATCGTTTAAACTGTTAGATTTTCAGCTTATCGTCTAAGGAATGTCTAAACGTTTAGAATGCCGGTCAAGTTCGTCGCGGCTCCAACATGAATATTATCGATAAGCACTCAGAAAACACACGTCCCGTAGAGTGGTTGAAATTCGGAGAAAAATTAGTGCGCGTTGCATTAGGACGATGTTTTTCCGAGCGGCGGGGGTTTTCTTCCCGGGAGGCCGGAAGTTGGATGTCGGGAGTCTGCCGCGAGGGTGGAGAGACAGCACCGCTCCCTGAAATGAAAAACGAATATTTGAAAAAGCAAACAGATGAAGTTTCGAGTGGGGAAAATCCCCGAAAGTTTTAAATTTAAGTGCTCGCAGCCACCCGGGGACTGGACCCAAAAAAAATCATTCACTCGACAGGGAAGACTTAATCGGGCGCGGTTTTTGTTAGATTGTTATTCATCCCAAGAAGCCTTACTTGCTGCCGAGGCGACCATCACGGTATTTTCACTTTGGAAATTTGAAACCAAGATGCGAGGGCAAGGTGTACTGCGTTTTATGTCCGAGGCTGACCGGCTGGTCCCGGGTGACTGACTCTTTGGGAATGTAACTCATAAAAGCCTAACTGGGATGGGCTATCAAATCCATATAATCGACATAAATGAGAGAGGCTGCCAAATACGATAGATCAGTATTTTCGTAAAAATTATCAAACTAAAAAATCTAAGGCTGGAACCACTATTTTTCGATTATGTTCTAAATATGTACGTTGCAGTAGTAACAGTTTCTGATTTTTTTTGGGATTTCTAAGTTCGGATGAATGTCATAATGTACCCTAAATTCAGCTGATAGGTATTTCTAATATTTGGTTAAGTCTTTGCAATCCTTTTACAAAGTTGGGTACGAACTAAGTCGTTTCAATTCACCACAGCACAGCTGGTGCATTGTCGTTTTACTGTAAGGTAAGAGATTCATTCTTGATATCTGTTGTTGCATTTTAACCCTTTTTCTAATTCGACTACTTCTCCATCTGCATTATCACCATCACCTACTACTATAAAGAGATAATACTGCTGCCGCACCGAAACTCATTGATGGTTAAAGTTTATTTCTAAGGGAGAATCTCTCCTCAGAAATATTTTACACCATTTTAAGGTCCGCATTTATATTGCAGTACTCATAACTTACCTATAGTCTGAGAGCATTCAGTATTAAAATATAGTAACTTAATCATCGAAAGGTAAATTATAAGTCTGGAAATCATTGAAGTGTATTTAGCAACTCGGTACTATCAAGCTGTGGGAGAATGTATCTTTTAAAAACAGCTTCTTTCATGTCCATTTAAAAAGAATATAATAGTATTTTGTATGGCTTTGGACGGCAGGTTATGTCGAAGCGTCATTATTCCAATTTCGAAGAAATTCAAGTGTGATATTGTGGAGTCGAGAAATGTTGAATGACCAAATTTAAATAAATTTTAATTTTCCAAAAACATTAGTGGAAGTGCCTAGTAAAAGATTAAATATGAGGCCCGTATTTTAGTGAGGTAGTAAATTTTTCCATTTTAAAAGGGAAAGCCTTTTATATAATTATTATTTTGAACGACGATTTAATGGAGAAGCACGTGGAAATGTCTCCAAATTTCCTAGATACACGTAAAGAGTGTCGCTAAACGCATGACTTATGTTTTTTCAATGCCAATGACGCTCATTTAAGTGACTAACGATTCATTATGAGTTGCATATTGTCGCGTCCTTACGAATGTGGCTGAAGCCTGTAAGACCAGTGATACTAATTAAGCAGTCTAATTTCCGATGCCTCGGCAAGTTGACGATGGGTAACGATGGGATAAACCATAAAGTTATTACAGCACCAGAGGTGGCGCTTCGTATACTCGGCCGTGAGCGAAGGTGAAGCCGCTTTCTCCATATGGAGTGTCCGTGACTTACCATTAGCCTGACAGACCTAAACATATTCATCTACATGTTTACTGTACATAAAATGCTGAATTAAGGAGAAATAGGTAAGTTGGAGAGAAATTAGACCAAGTGGATTCCATCACCTCTACCGGAAGTCCATCACGTGGGACGGAAGAAGTACAACGGGCATAGCCCAGACTGAGAAAGCGTAAAATTACCCTGGCTATGAAAGCGTTCATGATGAAATGACAACTACTGTGTTCCCAGAAGATAGGACAACGAACAAGGGGACAGAGCGTAAAAACATTCGTGTGAAGCGTGGCACTCTATGGATTAGAAAGCAGACCACCCGAAAATATTATAAGCATTCGAAACATGGTATTGTACGAAGATGGTGAACATACAATGGACGGATAAAATAGGAAAATAAGAAGGTAACAAAGAGTAGAAGAAGAAATTACCATATGGAAAACCATGCAGAAACGAAGAACCATATGGATTGGACACACCCTGAGGGTACGACATACCAATCTTGCGATTTAACGACCAATGATAATGAGGCAAGTTAGAACAATGAAATCATATCATCTGCTCTTGAGTATTTATGCCAAATGTATCGTTTTCTAAATTAATTAGAATGAAATACCGGAAGGGGTCAGGAAATACTAATAACATTACTATTTCAGTATTATTTATACAAACAGTGCGGGTGACTGTATATGAAAAAGAGTTTTACCAATATTCTCGTATTGCCGTTTAAAATACATTTTACCATTAACTTACAATTAGAGGTAAATAAAGCATTGTGTAACTCCAAAATTTCACTTTAAAGCAGGAAACACAAGAACTCGTCGTACGAATCTTCTTGTGTTCTTCACCGGTTCAGGATCTTCATACTGGCGACGTTTCAGTGCCCGACTCGTACAAGAAGTTGTTAGAATATCCGTCCCGTCTCACGATATCATACTATGGCAATTAAAGTATCATAGAAGCTCTCACAATGGTGGAAATGGCTTCACTTGAAGTTCGTCACGCAACCTCTGTTAGGGATGAACCAACCAATCGAGCACAGGTGTGTCATCTTAATTTCCTCCCATTCTGGTGATGTTCGAGTGATCTCCCTTAATTCGTTAGCTCTAACACTGCTCGTGGACCGGGGCTTTTATTCCCAGAAATTTAAGTGATTTTTGAAAGTTCACATTTCCTGGTGATCATACACCTATTTCTATTTGTACTAAATTGATAATTGCTTCTCGAAAAGGATAATGATTTTCACCAAGAAATGTTCACCAGATGTTAAAATGGCTATAATTGAGTACTTCATTTGATTATTTAGTTTTTATTGTGGTCGAGGGGATTGGTGAGCGTTTGTAAGTTATTTATTTTTTAGATTACGATACTTATATATCAAATACTAAATATTTTAGGATTTTCGTATAGTAAAATAAATAGGCATACATCGTAAAAATCATTTTTATCATTTTTATGTGCCAAAGTATTTTTATATATCAATGTAGGTAAATTCAATGGAATAATAATTTTTGACTATTTGAATTCATTAGTTGCCTACCTTTAGTAATTTATAACTGTACTAAATTTTTAACCTCTTCGTCTATGAACCGAAAACAAAAACTAAAACCTTAATTTGTTTTTTGTCATTTCTTACTCACTAGATAATATTTGTAAATTGAGCTCTTAATACTTATGAAGTATATTATTCTAAAATTACGTAATTTCAATCCTAAAAGGGTTAATTTGTCACCCTTGTACTTCATAACTCAGGTTGGGAAGAACTTTAATAAGAATGTAATTAAGTCAAATCTTTTGCTATCAATGAAATCTCTTTCTCACACCTCTTATTGCTGTAAAATTTCCTAATCTTTCCTTTCTCTCTCTCTCTCTCTCAAATACATATGTAGCACGGCTACTTGGACTCTTTAGTTAATGACATGCCCGGGGTTAAGAAGAACTAGTATGTATCCCATCCAACTAGCATCCACCCGTAATCAGGCAAAAATAGAATTAAGCTTACAAGTTCATTGAGTTAACGTACCTAATAAAATCCATGTGCACTTGCATTGATGCGCTTGAGGCTGTTCTTACTCGCATGAGAATCCTATTCTGGTTCTTTATTCCGTTTTAAAGAATTCCACACTGTTTCATAGGGCTCATAAATTTTATTTCAGTCTAGATACTGACTTTAATGGAGCATAAACCGTAAAAACATCGCCAGTCTCTTGGAGCGAACGAAAAAATGTAATCCTTAGTTTTATGTTCTTGATAGCCATCACCTTACCTAACCAACCGTTTTAACACTTTATACCCGTACTTCTGACGAGTAATTTCAAGAAAAACTTCCGTTTCGTTCGTGCGAATGCATGGAATCTTGAATGTGAAGGAACTACTTTTTATTTTTTTCGCAGCGTAATAACAGAAGAGCGGAAGACCTTGCGGTAACTCTTTTATTCTCATTATTATGGTGATGATAAATGGGATTGCGTTACTGAAATCGATGTTGTGAAGAAAAATGGAAACCAATTTAACCATCTGTTGCATCCGAGAGAAAGGCCCAATTTCCATAACAACGCGTTTTACAAGTTTTTTTGGAGGAGACATACGGTGCTGAACGTAAAAAAAGGAGCATACGAACAGAAGTCATTGTAGGTTTTTTTCCTTTTCATTTCGCTGTACAGGAAGTAAATAGCCTTGGAAGCAAGTAAAAGAGATAAAGAGATTGTATTCCTAAATGGTTTCATTGTTGCAGCATGACTGCTGCTATGAATTTCTATCTCAAGCTCCTAGCGGGAGACTTCAGTTCAATTGGCACTTTTTACGGCCGCTGCTTTTGAACGATAGTGCTTTAAAATGTTAAGTAGTTACTGAGCCACTTTCATTTCATTGAATGTCTTACAATTAAATCACTTTTGATATGCCCCTACACTTATCTTTGATGATAAAATGAGGTAGATGATTTATTCTAGCCCTCAAATTCACCTCAGGAATAAAGGACCAATTATAAAAACAACGAATAAACTTTTGCTATCTCTTTTAAGTATAGATTTTAGCGATAGCGTCAGAAAAATGGGATGAAAATTTTCAAGTTTAGTTTGCAACGTTAAAATAAAATGCTGGGGAATGCTGAGGTAGAGCACATTTTGTACGAAATTGTTTATGTTCTTGATTTTAATTATATGGGAAACAGTCTATTTTCTTCTCTCGGAGTTTTCCGCGGCGATTAGATGAATATTACGTTCTTCTTCCGGGTATCTGCCACGTCGTTGTTTTTCTGACAACGTTTCTCCTCCCGTCCTGGAGGCGTCTTCAGTTCGAAGATATCTGCACTGCATTTTGGTCCGACTTTTTACCGGAGCTGGTCGCATCTGATTGGTTGTCACTTATGGCGGCAAAACCACTTTTCGCGCCATTTCTCATTTCATTGCGCGCCAAAACTCTCCTCCAAGTGGTATCTAGGTTGTAGACATTATCCCTGTTGAAAATTTCTGGGAATTTGGCAATTTCGATCGCCTCCCGTAACAGCCGTGGGAAGTAGGTATCGGCTCTCCCCGCTCAGAACTGTGGTCTCCTCGAAACATATGGAGTGACCAGGCTCCGACCAGGCATGCTCGGCTATTGCTGAGAGGCGGAACTGTTTCTTTTCGGTCGCTTTCTGGTGTTCCCTCACTCTGCAGGAAATTGCTCTCCCTGTTTGTCCAATGTAGGCTTTCAGTCATGTACAGTTGATTTTGTACACTCCCTCCTTCATGGAGCTAGAGATCTGCTCTTTCGGGTTAGGCAGAATGTCTCCCACTTTCTTGGTGGTGGAGAACCTGGTCACTATTTATCACTGGTGGTGGAGAATCTGGTTACAATTATTTATTCAGTATTCTGCCAATAGGTTCCGTGACACAAGGGATGGTGGCGTAGGCCGATGGTTTCTCCTTATTTTTGGACTCCTCCTGGTCGGATTTCCTCTGGTTACTCCTCTCCAATCTAAACCTGCAGAGGACCAGAAGAGGCTCTTCCCATCTGCCGCCATTCCGCCGCGTCTCTATGGATTGCCTAAAATACACAAGGAAGGGGTACCATTGCGCCCAATTGTGAACAACATTGGCGCTACAACCTACAAACTGGCGCAATACGTCGCAAGAGCACTTCACTCTTTCTCCTAAGGGACGGACACATTCGTGCAGAATTCAGGGCACTTCATCCGCATCCTGGCACAAACTAAAATCGAAGATGGTGACTTAATTTTGAGCTTTGATGAGGTGTCCCTGTTCACCAAGGTTCCTATTGATGACTCAATCCGCCTCATCAAAGAACTTACGAAGATAGGCTTACCTAAGGAGTTCCCTGGAGTGGCGGAGTTTTGCCATAAGAATTCCTACTTCTTATGTCCTGGTCCTTCCAGAAAAAGTATAATAACGTTTCTCAGTTTGGCTTCAGTCACAGAGGTTCTTCCATTCAACTAAGTGATAAACACTCAATAGTTTGACTCGAGCCTTCGAGAATGCGTGGTGAAATTTATACAATTGTTTATGATTTACGCATGACTCGACATTAATATTTCACTATGAATTTCTCCGTAAATTTGACAGTGGACCTAAACGGAGACATTCCGGGACATTGCAAGGTTAGCAGGATGTTTCGTGACAAAATTGCCAACCGCCCGAGACACAGGGACAGACCCTTAAAACCGGGAATTATGGAAAGCCTCGGTATAATGAATCTTTAACAAGCTGCTTTTAGTCTAAAAACATATTGATATAATAGGCACTTCTTAGTAACGTTTCTATTAAATTAATTTTATTATTTTTCAGAAGAGTACTTGAACGATATGCTAATGACTGATTTTGTATATGTTATAAACTGATAAACGGAAACCCTGTGAATAAAAGGTCCCTTGTAAATTGTTGCAATGCTTCTACCTTGAACAATGGAAGGGAAATAATAATTCATTTACGATCACGGCAAATTCATAATATCTTCTCGTAATATTACATCAAGCAATCGAAATTTCTTAAATTTAATATTTACTTCAGTGTATATTTCCATGTTTTCTTAAATATTTAACTAGTAGTCATATCGTTCATGATCCATTGTAAGACAACATCATTTTGCATTCAGAGCTGTTTTCTGCCTCTTTGTAATTTTGCAATTAAAAAATAAACTGGACTAGGCTCAAGAACCCCATGTCAATCAGAGTAGTTCAGAAATATGTGACTTAAGCCTCCTTAGTAGTCTTTAGCCACCACATCAACCCGAGACTTTAATAAGCAATAATTTAAGCAATAAGAGCACAATATTAATTTTTAACTACAATGCGAGTATTACCTCGTGGTGAAACTTATGTCCATTTCCCTTCAGATAGACGGTGTCCACGGGAAAGATTATGGGTTGGTTGCAGTAAAATGTCGCTTGTGTAAAGGGAAGTGTGGGTGTTGGTACCAGTGGTGTCGGCGAAAGACCATGTAGATCTGAAAGGGAGTAGGTATACCCTCGTGTATATTCGCTCTCAAATATCCCTCCCTCATCCACTTGAAGCACCCCTAACCAGTATTGCCAATTCAGCGACGTCGTCGGTAGAGCTAGCGACTTTTATGTCTAATTGTAAGTCTTTAGCGGCAAAATTAAATTTTAGCGCCTAGCGACAATTCTTACTAAATTTTATTAAAAAAAATATTTGACTTCGGGTCTTTTTTCGTTAAGTAGTTAAATGTATGGCAATTTCGTTTAATTAAACATAATACTGTTTTTAGTTCGCCTATTGAGGCTTTCATGCCATGAAAAAACGAAGTGATTCTCCCATTTCTGTCCGTAATTGTGAGAAAAGGAGAGGAAGTGGAAATGGGGTTTTTCTTTTTGACACTATGATCCGATTTTTTTTAAATTTAAACTTTTTAAGAATTCTAAAACTTTCTAAATGATTTGTTAGAATACCTGTAAAATTTATGTAATACATGTTAGAGTATAACGATACAAAAAACATTGAAGAAATACTTTAAATCTTTAAAATGCTTATATCAATGATGGCGTCGCTCTGAAATATCGTGAAAAAAGTTATAGCAAGATTTTCTATGGATCGCTGCCCGTGAGTTCAAGACATAAATTTATCATTTACGTGCACAATACATATTTAGCGCCCTACCATTAAAACGTGATTTCTATAATTTTTCATGCAGCAACAAACTAACGAACGAATCCGATTATAAATTGGCAACACTGTCCCTAAACCCCACTTACTGAATATTAAGCGGTCGGAAAAGGCTGCAGAATAAGTGCTATTTACATATTCTATAAAACTAAGTATTTTTAAAGAACGTAACTTATTCAAAGTGAGATGGGTTTAAAGTATAAAATATAGCATTATACGGCTGTGGTGTCTAGCGTTTGACGTTAAAATTCCCTATTTCAACTCACTCGTAAATCTAAACTTTGAAAATTTTTCTTTATTTACGTGCAGATAATGACTTCGCAGCAACTGAAACACGTGCATATTCCACCATGTTAAAGACAAATACTAATTTATCGTGTAAACGAGAGTAAAGAAACCAGAATATACTACCGTAGTTTCCAACCAAGGATCACCTGAGACCACGGAAGACTACGGACAACCTTTCCCGACAGATTAAACTTAGTTTGAATTGTGTTCAGTCTTTAGTCACGAATTTCCAAGTTTTTACTGGTTCAGAAATCTTACTTTACAAATATATTTCTTAATTACATTTTTTCGCATTTTCTGGACATAATTTAACTTTTTTTTAAATTAATGTCATAATAAAGGTGTGACTTGAGTTTCATGTAAAATCCGAGCGGCTACCTACATCAAAATGACTGCAAAAGAAGATTTGTGTGGCTAGGTACCTCAAGATTTTTACTATTTAATTGTGCTAAAGCAAGGAGTAGACAAAGAAGACAAATAAAAATATATCCATAAAATCGGCTAATATTTAGAAGTTTGCGGTAATCGTAACAATTATGAGCAAAAACATACTCACAGTCAAATAAATAAAACCTTTAATTTTTTTATTCAGACCGACCTATGTTTTGGCAGCTTTTGTGATTATATAGTCACCAGTCATCGAAATATATACTCGTTTGAATCAGAACGGTGAAAGTAGTACAAACTTTTAATGAATTTCAATATGGATGTGACAGGTTTAAAAAAATAAACGCCTGAAGTGATTTATCATGCATGAATATATTGTGTATAATTGCAATTTGCATTACCTACAACACGGGGGTAAAATGAGTAAGTAACCCCGTCGTAATTGCTATCATTTGAATAGTAAAATACCTATATCATTGTGAGGGAGATATTGGCTGCATATTTCGTCCATTTTACTTCAGCCTCGCAGAAACACGTGGGAAACGATTCTGGGTTGGCTGCAGTGAATAGTGCTTGAGAAAGGTAGTGCTCGGTGGTTCTCGTGGTGTCCGCGAAAGACGGAGCGGATATGTCGTGGGTGTGGAGAGTGATGCCCTCGTAGGTGTGGTGCTCGTTTATCCCTTCCCCATCCCTAAAAAACCAACCCACTCTCCTGTTCACCCTCTCCGCGATAGGGTGCAGCCGAATAAATAGGCAGAGCGCGTCTTTGGCACCCGGTCGGAATGGTATTGAGGGGGGGGGGAGGGGGTGCGCTGGGAGGAGGAAGGGTTACAAGGGGGTTTGTGTGAAGGGAGAAGGAAAAAGGGATGGTTTTTGATAGCTCACGTGTGTTTGTATGCGTGCATGGAGGAGTGGGGTGTGGGGAAAGAATGAAAACGTTTGATCAAAAGGGTGTGGGAGAATGGGTTTAAAAAGAAATACAAAGAGGAAGGGGAATGCGATTGTTGAGTCTTCCCCCTCTCTTCCTCCTCCTTCGATGTACACGTCTGCATATCGACACGAACTTGTATGATTCCCACTCCAGTTGTATGTGTGCGCGCGTGGTTCGTGTTTTTTTTTATTCTTCTCCTTTCTGCTCGCCTCCCGTTCTTCGTTTTTTTTCCTTTAGTTCTCCTCCTCCTCACCGTCCCGACACGCCTTCCTCAACCCCTCCCAACCCTTCCCCTTCTCCTCTCCTCCTGATTTCCCTCATACTCTGCCCCACCCACCGCCCCTCTTACCTCCCACCTCCCGCCTCCTCTCCGTGCGCTATTGTCGTGGCTCGAATGCGACATCTTCTTCGGTCGGCCATTTTGAAAAACGGTCGTCTCGATCTTGAAAAAAAGAGGTGAGAGTAAAGGGAACGTTTGAATCGGCGTTGAAGGAATCTCGGTGTGGGCTGTGACACATCCTGCGAATTTCAACGAAAAACTTAAAGCATTCTCCTCTGGATTTTCATTTTTCTTGTGTCGGCAGAGGAATTTTCAATCATTTCCGTCTGACAAAGTTTTTAAAATTATTTTCAAAAGGGCTGGTAAAAAAGGTAGATTTGGTGGTTATGAGATTCATTGACAGTTCCGCTCATTTTTACCCTAAAGTATGTGTGCCGTGAGTAATTCAGATATGAAATATACATAATAGATTGTAATTAGCAAAAATATAATATTAAAATATAAAAAGTAAAAAAAAATGTATATATCACATAAAAGTACACCCATCAACCTTCCTTGGAAACATCTCTTTTTGTTGGGGCTATTTTAGAAAAATGAATATTCGAACGAAAATTCCAGAGAGGAAAACTCATTCACCATAACTTCGTAAAATGATAACCGTGGCAAGTTATGGTATTCTCAAATTTTGTCAAAAGATTGAGCATCTCACTGTGTTCTAAATTTGGCTTAAGCCTCGTGGACGTTGGCACTAATCGCACGCATTGGATTGCTTCTGTGACATCATAGGTAGGTCCGGTAGTCTTGAACATCTTGTTCTTCTAAAGCCCCCAAAAACCACAGGGGAGACGAACGCCTCAGTGGCTTAATTAGTTAAAGCACTCGGCGCGATATCGAGGAATCTGGAAATTTGAAGCGAAATATTTTCCCCCGGAGGAATTTTCGCACGCGTGTGTGAGTGACACCGTAAAGGTAATGCCTTGGCTAGTCACGGGAACTTCAAAGTTTGTTTCTAAGAAATATTGAATTCAATCCTCTGTGATGATGGTAGGGGCCATATTTGTTTATGAACACATTTACGTGAAACTTTGCAATTTTGATTAATGATGTATACAGATAAAAGTGAAAAACTTGCATCATACCGATTTGTTTTTTTTACGATTATATTATTATTCGATTATATATACTCAGATTTTCTTCTAAACGCGAAATAACTCATTTCCTATAATTATCTATAATTGGTGCTAACAAGTATCAAGGTGTCACGCCGGGACCAATATTCGAAGACAACATATTTCAATGTAATTTTGTTAAAAATTTGATTATCCCTGCGAAAACTTTAGTCGTAACATCCTTTTTTTAAGGGTAAAAATTTAAAATATAATCTATCTACCATTTCCATTACTGCATTTATGGTGAGTTCCAACGCATAAACATTTCGTAATGATAAAGTGAAATTTGGCCCAAATATATCTTTTTGACTAAAAAAATATTTAAATGTGCACACAATGACCCTTTATTCCGGCTCCAGCCTCCTCAAACTCTGAATTTTAAGAGTGACGAAATTCTCATAGTTTTGCTTCTCTCTCCCAGCTTGTGGTTGCGTGTCCATGTGCATGAAAATGGGTCCAGGAATATTATCCTTCCGCAATTCAACCAAGCCCATAACCATCACTCTTGATGGGTAACCCAGTTCGAAGGAGACCCTTACACAATCCCTTCCCACCCAGACCTCCGCGGCCGTAGACCGGATGATTCCCGTGACAACCTTTCCATCCTTTTCTTCTCAAATAAATCCTCACTTCTTGCATTCCCCTTTCAACGCTCCTCGCCCAAGCAGCCCTCAACTTTTTTTATCCCCCCCCCCACCCATTCCATCGGGCCATCACCCTTCCGTTACGCAAACCTCTTCAAGGGACTCTTCGGCCCTTTTAGCCCACTTCCGTCCCAGAACGATTGTGTACTTTCTCTTCACCCTTTTCAGGATCCTTTAAATACGCAAGGGCTCTGGTCGGAGCCTGGTGATGGAAGCAGCTTCCGCCTCGCCCATGAAGTTTGTAGGTACAGCAACCGTCGCTCCTCCCACACTATTGCAAACGTCGTACGAAAAGTTTGAAAAAATGTCCACAAAATCCGTAAATCCTTTACTCTAATAGATACTAGAGTAATGCTCGCTTGGTGTCTCATTTTAGTATCGAAAACGGCTCAAACGGTTTTGGTGAGGTATAATATCTTCAGAGATTTTAAGTACAATAAATTAATCTGGGCAGGTATGATCTTCGGGAGAATTAGTCTACAAAATCTGTAAATACTATAATCTAATACGAATAATGTTTGCTTGGTTTCACTTGTTCTAAATCATGGCTCAAATTGTTTGATAATTCATCATGTCTTCAATGTTTTTGGTACGAGAAATTCATTGGTCTAGGTCTGATTTCCGGAGAATTCGTAAAGGGTCCTAGTTTGAGTCCAGGAAAGATTTCCAGGCCAATTGATGAACAACATGGGAATAGGTGGAGACTTGAGGGTAGGTTTTTTATTTTACGTCTTTGAAATATAATAAAGTATCAGCACTTAAAGGATATGAGACTGTTAATTAATTGTGGATCAGAGAAGTGAGCGATTGTAAGACTTTGAACTACGTGTTTTTCAGAGATGCTCGCAAAATTTTTCATCACGTGTGATTTCTTCAATAATTTGCTAAAAATAATTTTTATCCGATAAAAGATGCCTCCTGATGAATGTGAGTTATCCTATTTGGAATAATCACCTGAATTTGTTGGCGTTCGAATGTAATTGCCTCTGATTTCGATGTCACTAATTTCACTCATTGCAGCCCCAGCAGCAGAAGCAGCTTGGGCCTGGATGGGTTTTGGGATTACTTAAAACTTTTTACGGGTTTTTATGTTTACAAAATATCGGACGCATATCATAACCAGTCATTCTAATTGGCTCAGAGTGTTATCAATATTACAATAAAGAAAAAAAACTATCAAATTAGGTGGGAGCTCAAACACGAGGAAAATCAGCTTGCAACTATATATTGGTTCAAACATTTGTCTGTGTCACACTTCGGCTTGGGGAATTAAAGTAAAATCATTTATTCCGAGTAACTCTGGAATGCGCTGTAAGCGTTAACCAACTAAACCACCTTTATGCTATTTTCTGCTGGGAATTTCACTATCACTATTAGAGGCAGTGATTAACTAAAAGATTTTTTTACAGCTATTCCACTTCATTCTATTTTAGTCTCAACGCTTAATAATTGATTATTGAATAATTATCTTAAGGTACATGAAGATCACTGAATATCATACTTAGTAATATCTTAAAATGAAAGCGAAAAATCCCTCCACTTCCTTCATCAACCGTTTCTTTCTGACATATTAAAGGGAAAATGAATCTTTAACTTCCTGTCAGTAATCTAATAAAGGAATAGTGGAAATGGGAGCATTGGTTTTCAGATTCACTCGTTGTTAGTATGTCAAAATAGGTTATTAAAATGTGTAACTGTAGTGTATGTTTTGTGGCGATCAGTTGTTTGAGCGCGTTTAGCGAGGGTTTTGTTTGTGACGTCACCAAGCGAACCGGATGTGAGGTGACAAGCGGGACGGTGACTGGAACGCTGGCTGAAACAGGAGATTGTCGAAAGTGACGTGTACTCGTTGTGTATTAAAGTGCAATAAAACCATCTGTATTCCTACTTCTGTTTTTTATTATTATTACCGGCGGCGAGCCCAACATAAAAGTAACCAGTCTTTTTATAAAACTATGCTGTCTTTTCGCTTCGTTAAGCTTTTCATTTTGTGTTTCATTTAAGTATCAGAAAATATAAAGTAAGATCTACAGCGTCCTAAGCTTGAGTTAAACGCCACTATTATCGTGTAATTTCATTTTTTCTCTCGTTAAAGTCTATAGTACCTGGTTACCGAGCGTTGCTCGATGTTCACTTAGTCTACTAAGAACTTGTATGCTCGTATTCTGCTACTTTTTAATTAATTATATTAGGCATTCACATAGTGTGATTTAAGGTTTTAATGAAAATACTTTTATAAAGCATAACGAATATTTATTTTTTAAATAAGGTAGTGATAATGTAATTAGGTAGAATAAACCAAATCTCAATACCACTAACACAAAAATGTTCTTCCAACGAAACTCTGAAATTATCAATTGTTTCAATATTTAAATTGTTTTCATTATTTCCAATATTCATTCACAGATTATTTTTATTATTATATTCAAAATTATTCAATATTTCTTTCCATAAAACGTTTCTCGTGTGTCGAAGTTATTGAGTCAGGACGCTCTTGGGCAAATTGTTGCAAGGTTGATCCATCTTCAGAAGTTGTACGAGCTGTTTCCGCAAATTTGGGCCTTTATAGTTCGGGCAAAATAATCCTTTCACCAACAACAGCATTCTTTTTTTCAGCCAATTCACTCAAAAATGTAATCGCTCTTGTACAGTTTTCTGCAAGTATTTTTTTGAATTTTCTTTAATCCATTGGATACGGTCATGTTCCACTCTTATATAAGTTTCAACCAGATATTGCTGAAAAGTCCGACCACCGAAATGCAAAACAATGATCTTCAAAAGGCGGAGATCAGGATTTCTTAGGTTGATGTCTGAAGGAGAATATTTGGCTAAAGGAATATTAATACAGAGAATCCAAAATTACAAAATTTGGGTAAATAGTGGATAAGTAAAGGGCCCAACACGACTGTCAATATTGTTCATGGTAATTAAAGATTTCCCACGTTTACGAATAATTAACTCCTTATCTGGAAAGCTTTGGTCAGCGTTGAGGGCAATAATGGCACAAACTTCACTCTGAAGGGGGATGTTCAACTTTCTGTGATCAACGGCATCAGGTGATGCAAAACGCAGTTAAATATAAGGCGGCTCTACACCTTCTGCAGCAGCGCGTCTATTAGCTTCTTCTAATTCCAGCATTATCATGAATCCAAGAGCAAATGGATTTTCAGATCTCAAAATATGTTCCAAGAGACTAATAATATTCACGCTGTAACCATGATTAATGGCATTGTTTATGCGCGCATTAAGTCCTGATTATCCAAATGTATATCTGTCTGCATTGAGGCCGTTCAAATTTTCCATATTCATTTTGAGTAGGGTGACCTGCTACATTAAGTTTGTAATAAACTTGACCGGTAGCAATGTAACTATAAACTCCTCGACCGTTGACTGTTCGATCGTCATCTACGGTGAATGAAGCCATTACAAAACATAAATTATAATTTCGCATCCTTTCATAAAAGTCATCAGAAAATGGATGTCGAAGAAACGATCGCGCTAACTCGTTCGGAAATTCTGGATGTGGTACATCTATCCTACCATGCAAGCAGCAGTCCCCAAACGAATCTCAATGAATTCGATTAGACACACGTTCTTCGGGAAAATGCAATGCTCGATAATGAATACAACTTGTTAAATTATACAAGCAACACTAAAATGTTGCAAACTATGGTAAGAAATAACAGCCGTTGTAGCTGCCTTGGAGGATCTTATTTGGTTTAGCCGTAATGCTTGTTGTCGTCTTGAATTTCTCCGGCGTTCTTCTTCCAATCGTTGATGATGATGATCATCAAACTTTTCTGTACGCGTCTGAGCCGCTCGTTCACGCATATCTTGAAGCCGCTAATTTTTTGTGAGTCTGATTCTTCTGTTCTTTGGTTATTTTTCGTTGCCTTATCTTTTACTAACGTAGTTCCCTTTGTTTTTTTGATTCTCCACTTCTCTGGATTCGTGAAAGATCACGTATCATTTCAAAATGCTCTAGACAGTCATCGGGAGACTCATATTCTTGCCTCATTCTTTTCTGATCGTTACTCTCTTGAGAGTAAGAATCATTTAGTTCAGTCATCATTTCAAATAACCTATTTTTACATGTGGTTTTTGCTACCCTGCTTGGTCTTGCTGATGTCAGACAATGTTTTTCATTTTTAGGAATGAAACTACTTGAGTTACCAGATATTGAATCATCGCCTTGTACCATTTGCTCCTGAAGGTCTTTCAGGTTGTTCTGTAGATCAGATCAATATTCTACAGCCCCTGGAGGACTCGCGAAAGCACTTTCAAAATTACGTGGTCAATACCATTTACTCTGTAGCAGCCATTAACCACACATGGAAAGTTTGGGTTGAAATATATTCCAGCTAAAATTTCAAAGTACATCTGTAAAAGAGATTTTTTAAAGAGGCGTAAATGGTATAGATGATAATTTAATGCCTATGCTGCAGTTTATAAGTAAACAAAATACTCAATTGTTGAAGTAGTGCAAAAATTTGAAATTTTCGAGCTAAAAACTAAAATTTCAGGAAAATGCGATGGGTATTCGGAAATTGAATGCAAGAATTAAAATATGTGTTCTTTCAATAAAACTGATGACTTCAGGCCTGACCTCGTGGAAATTATGGATATCCATGATGAGAAAACCACCTTTGTAAATTCCACAAACTTTCTTACGCTGGCACGACGCGCGTTTCACCACACTGTGGCATACTCCACAGTGTGGTGAAACGCGCGTCGTGCCAGCGTAAGAATGTTTGTGGAATTTACAAAGGTGATTTTCTCATCTCATGTGTTCTTTCATTTATCTAAAAGTAACATTTTAAATTTGTGTCAGGAGTGTTAGCAATTAAACAAATGAAACAAATAAACCTATATATAACAAAAATGGAGTAGCCTAGCCTTTTTACATATAAAAAATGCAATTTTTTTGCCCAATATCTTGTAAAAAAGAGTTTTCCCAGAGTCAAGACCTAGGTAAATCGCTTTCTCATACCCTATATTAGTAAATTTGTAACTTTCATTAAAATCGTTTGAGCCGTTCTCGAAATAAAATTTAGATATATACGCACAATTATATATACACAAGATTTGCTCGTTTAATAGTATAGGTTATATGGTGTTTTTTTCCTTTATTGATCTATTATAAATCCTCTCCTCTCAAATACTTCTCGACTATCCGCTCATTTATGGAAATTAATACTTTTATTGCCTTTACTTTAAGACGTTCGAAGTCTGGTTTCATCGAAACAATTCTGGTCAAATCATCGTGTCGGTCAATGTATTCGCTAGCTAATCCAAAGGTGCATAGTAGATATATATAAGAAAGTATGATTGTAATGGCTTTGGAGGTAAATTTTCTGATGCTGATTGGTAGCAGGCAACCCAAAACCATCTCAGATTTTTAATAACTCGTGAATAAAAACTCCCGGCAACGCCTGTCAGCGTCATTTCATTGAGAATCAGGTTGCCGTGAAGACGAATTATTAAATTAGTCTCCTCTTGCAGTGATTGCCATCTCACTCCCGTATCTTCGAAGCTCACATCAACCAATTTTCGAATTAGTCTCACGAAACGATTCTAGTCATTATATATTCATTAAATTTACGCTTCCTTCGCTCATAAATGAAACATTCTTGGGGCCTATTCAATATTTACGGTTCAAGATGTACTCTTCTTTTTTTGGGGGGAAAACACGCTTTCTTTTCGGGAAAGTACTAAATTTTTTCTTGATCCCTTACGCAAATCTCTATCGCGTCTTTTTCTTTCATACGCTCGCCGAAGTTGTGTTGAACCCTTTCTCCTACTTTGCACCTTTTAATACCCCGTCCCCTACATAATCCGCACCCTTCCCTCACACCCCAGAGCTCCCTACCCTCACACCATCGACCCAAAGTCTCCCCACGCACATATAGGCACCTATACATCCTCTCAACCCCGCGAAAAAAATAAATAAAGCAAAAATCCTTTCATGCAATTCAAATGAGGGCGGTGTCGGCAGAGGCTCTCTACACAGAATGAGACCTTTTGAGAGATCCTCTTCGTACCCGGATACAATAAGCACTTATCTTTCGCGACTGTTGGCAAAGAATTCCGCGGGAATTTTTTGAAAAAGGTGCCACGTCGTAATGGGCCCTCCTGTTAAGCGGGCAGCACCGCGGCGGCGTTTGAAAAGAATTTGTATTCCAATTCCCGCCCTATGAAAATGAGCATAAAGGGTTTTAGAGCAGAAAAAAAGGCCGCCAACCCATATCTCTCTTTTATATATATATTCGCCTCCAACGCACGGATTTCGCTCCTGTTATCCACCACCTTTTCGTTTTCCCTCGCTTCCTCTTTGCATTTCGGATCAGGAGAGCCTTTTCTACCATCCTACACCCCCGGTCCTTTCCATTTTTCTCTCCATCTTCCAGCCCGCGATCGCTTGATGCTGGATCAATAATTTTGGGCTCGTTGACACGGGCTTGATTTAGGGTCAGGCTTTTTTATTTGTAACAGCGTCACAAAAACTGAACGTTGACAGGGTGCATATAAATGCATCGGGAATAAAGGATTTTCGATGCTTGCATTTATTTCCCCAGTGACAGAAATAAATGCATGAATTATGGATAGTGCCAAATGCGAAATTATATTCTTGCAAAGCCGTCCTCAGTTTCCTGCCTGGCGTGGTTGACGCAAAGTTAGTATAGTGAAGTATCGCCGCATTACAATTAAATTCAGTTGCAGTAGCAATCTAATAAAATCGTTCATTTTATTGAGAATTCCTTTAAAATAAGCCGTTATGCCTTGGTGTAACTCTGAACGTGACTCATATTCTGCATAACTAAGAAATGCCTCATAGTAGTAAACGTCTCCCGGGGAAAATACTTTTTCATTTTTATATTTATTTGTGACTTACATTTCTACAATGTATTGGCCCCGAAAATATCCAAATATTGATTATTTGCTGCATTAAGAGACTAAAATGTGTCTGTTTTGGCTTATCCCCGCCAAAATATCATTATTTTGCCCGTCCCGTCATTATACTTCATTTTATGTGTAACAAGTGTAACATCTGGTATTACGTGAAAATTATGCCATTTTACAATATTCTGTAATGCATTTTTAAACATGGAATACTTTGTATTTCCATACAATAATTTATTGTCGACTTTGGTTTCGACGCTATGGTGTCATTTTTCAGATAAAAATGCCTTGAAATTAGTTTCTTCTTTCCTCTTTTCGAAATAAAATTGACGCGTGGAAATGCTTAGCATTCTTTATTTCAAAATTCAGAAATTCCACAAAGTGTTTCCTGAAACTTCTGAATATATTCTATATGGTACCTTCCTACAAATTTTAAAACGGCAATCGTTTTTTGGAGGCCTTTTTGTACCATTTGATTCGCCTTGATTTTGGGTTCCGTGATCTAAATGTCTACTTCCGTCTCCTCGTTTAAAAGTCAAGTTGTACTTTCTTCTGTTGCCTAATCCCACGACCTTAGCATGCGGGCGAACGGCAGATATCCGCATCTGAATACCTAAGCCTGTTTAGCCCTGACCATCGACTTTCCATTTTTAATTTTATCACATACGGGTGAAATTATTGGTGAAAAAACCCCGACCCGTGGGAGTTGTAGTTATTCAGCTGTACACCCCACCTCAGAGTTTGGTTATTCCACAAAGAGTTATGTCGAAGCCCACTTAGTCGCGCTGTCGCATAAGTTCTTCCCCCATCAGCTGCCGTCCCCGTCTGCTGTCATCCTTTCAGAAACCACCTCCAAGCAATTCCGACGCGCGTTTTTTCGCCAGAGAATGACCGGGCAAAGGAGGGAAGGAATGGAGATTTTTTAAGACCTCTTTATACTTGAGCATCAATGGAATGGTTTCCAAAGTTGGAGTTTATTTTTTCCCCGAGCAAACTCTTTCTGTATGCCCTCGCACATCGCCCTACCCATTTGATCGCGGTTATTCTACTGAATATTCAGAGTTATTGTGTGACGGAAAGGAAGGGGGTGAGCTCTGTCGAGAGGGAGAGCAGAGGTAGGAGGAGACTTGGAACGGGGTGAGGGGTCGGAGAGAGGGTTAAGGACATGTGTGTTGTGGGTAAGCCGGGAACGGACCAGGACACCCATAAGAGCTTTCCAGGGTGCGGTTGTACTCCTCTTGGAAGGAGGAAACTTGGACGAAGTGGTATGCTTGAGGGTGAAAAAAAAAGAATTGTGTGCTAGGGAATAGGGTGACGGGGCTGGTAAAATGAGGGTAAGAGGTTTTTTGGAAGGGATATGTTTGGCAGGGGGTGATATAGGTAGGCAGTTGGTTGTGGGAGGGGTTTATTTTGGCGGGAGGGGTATGGGTTATAGGGCAAAGGAAATAAGGCTCAATGAAAGAAGGGGTGATGGGTGACGTGTAGTGTGAAGATGGAGGGATGTACGTTGAATTGATAGGCCGATCGAAGAACGGGGGGAGGGCGGGTTAGTAAGGAGGAGTTCAGGAAAAGAAGGTATGAAAAGGAGGTATGTGATTTGATGGGACAGTGCATGGTCCGGTATAGCAGCGACGGAAGCTGTCACCTGCGGGTTGATATTATTTATACAGTACCGGAAAAGTTATTAATTTTTTAACATCAGGCTAAGGTGAATGTGTAGCTTTATTTTTATGGAAGAACTGAAGATATTTCCACCAATGGCCAGTAGCTTGCTGTAAACGAAAGGCACAGCTCATCGTCTCTCCTAACATTGAAGAGACTGGGTACAACGGTTGAATTGCTGTCCGCATGATCCCAAGTAGGAGTATTATTCCGAGAAATTTAAGGATTTAGGGATGGGAAGACTGTCAATAAATAGATGATTTTCATAAGCAACTCAATTTTCCTGTGACTAACTCTGATATTCTCGAGCAATTTCAATCTGAAAATATGAATGCACTTTAGGAAGCGATCAGTATAAACATAACTTCAGGTAAGGTATGATCGGTACACTCTTAGGCGATCTTTTCGGCTTGATCCATCGCGCAATCATTGTAAAAATATGATTTGAAGCCATTTAAACTGTATCTTTTTGTAACTTTCCGCAAAAAAATCCTCGTTTTGCACATGATTTATCAAATATTAATCAAGTTCATGCAATACTTAGTGAGAATGAATTTTCTTGTTCTTGAGGCTTCTTGCATTTTTCCAAGTCAGATGCTTCTCAAATGAACTTTATGCTTGGAATTTCTTTTACTTTGCCTATGACTCACATACGAAACATTTGCTACGGAGCTGCATTGAAGAAACTAGGATTTATCAAGTGAATGGTAGGAGGCTTTCCGAATGCAAAGGGGAATGAGAGATGCTATTTAGCTCTGGTTAAACTATATTTCGAAGGCGCCGAGAGCAAAATTTGCCTACTCTGGCGTCAATACCATCCGCAAATTTCCGCAGAGGCGAAGAGTTTAGCACTCCAACCGGGGATGCATTGACATTGATACGGCGTTTACAGAAACTCTATACGCATTACATCAATTGTGTAAGGGGATCATGTATCTATCCTTGCCTTCCCTATGAATTCTAGAAAAGTTACCTTTTATTATGTAGGTTCTGTAACACATTCAGTTTATTAATGCATGCAGAGTTTGTCTTCGTAATATTCCTTGGGACAGGACCTACATGGATTAGTCAACCTTCAATGTGAAGTCCATAATACCCTGCATTGGATATCAGGACTCTAGCCATGAAGAAGTGAGGGAATTAGAAAATGGAAGAGGTAAATGACGAAATATGAGATTGTTTTGAAGGAATGTCTTAGCACACCCCTTTTCCTTCTATTTTGTCCTCTAACAAAACTAAATAACCTTAATCTTGTTCCCAGAATAGCATTTTTAGTGACGTATTAATTGGATTGGACCAAATAAACCACCTACGTTGGCTTTTTCTCGGCGTTATTTATGTATCGCTAAAAAAATGTAATATTTAAGAAATACCACTAAAGGAAGGTAATTTATAAAGAGGAATTACAGCATTCTAAATTCGATATGATAAAATATAAAGGAAGAGATAATGTGAATAAATTAAATGACAAAATACTAATGGAATTAGGTATAAAAAAGTTTGCCAAAAGGCGTTATATTAATGCCGTGGTGATGATATCATTGGGCGAGGCTCGCCTTCAGTAATTTTCGCTGAGGTGGTGATGTGGGAGAGAAGGAAAAGTAGATGTAAAACGCAAAATTGATTAACAACCGCGTGATTCATCACTATATATCCCAAAACGGACTTTTTTTCCCATCGTCTCCACTACCAAACAACCTCCAATCCTTTAAAATACCCACTTCCATGCCAACTAGTCTGGCCCTGGTTTCGGCTTTTGAAAACGATTTATCGCTGAGAGGAAGGTGCACAGAATAGAATGTCAATCGATTGAGTGCAGATATGCTTTTTGGGTTCCTTCCGTGGTGACAATTTATTAATGGTGACGTGTTTGCTATTTTGATAATTCTCTTATTGTCCGTTAGAAGTGATAAAGAAAGTCATTTAAGAGATGGGGATAATGGAAGACATGATACTGGATAAAGCTTAATTTAGACGATGGATACGAATATTCAAGGGTTTCCTGAAGGAGGAAAGGAAGAAAAGAAATAACGCCTCGCCGGAAGAGAGTATGAGAGAAGAAAGCGAAGGATGAAGAATTATGGGAGAGCAAGTAAAGAAGCGGAAAATAAAGGAATAGGAGGAGAGAAAGTACAAAAGTGAATTGTTTTTAATGAAAAATATTAGTACCTCGCTGTTTTTTGTAGCCATCATTGGTGTGTGGAAATAAGAAATTTTGGTAACTTCGGCAGTGTGTCTCTCTTATATCGTCACTTCTCTAATTGATTAAGCGTGGGGTCAAAATAATTTTGAAACTGGCCTGATCTGGATTATTCCAGTAACCTTAGCCTAGCGTGCAGCCTGAATTCTTAAGGCCGGTTTACACGGTGCACGAAATTGCACAACTGCAAACTACAGATTTTTCTCAATCAGGCGTGCAATAATTTTCGAACTAGAGCAGGGGCTATTTTGCCATCTCGCGTTCATGCATACGCGCATGCGTACTTGCAATTCACGGCTTTATACGATGCAATTTGAAATGCACGTTCGTACATACATCAGATTGTGCAATTGCGTGCCCCGTGTAAAACGGCCTTTAGAGCTTTTCTTAACCTGGAGAAATGGTTGAGCTAGCATCGTACCTCATGTTTTTGTCGTGAGGATAAAGAAATTAGCTTCTAGGACTTATTCTTGTGAAATATTTGGCGTTGAAATTTTGCATGAGCAGCACTTCTTAGAAAAGGAGAACGAAAGTTTGTGCAGAAGGTGGAAGTGGGCGCTTTCACCCATCACACCCCTCCCTCCCAATCAGAAAGTCTCTCGCATCCACCATCTTGGATTCCCGAGGTGAGCCGACGTGACAGTGAAGGAGTGACGCCATTAGGGGAGGGGTTGGAGGAGGGGGGGGGAAGAGGTAGGAGGTGGATGGGAGGGGGAGAAAAAAGAGGTTGGGTACATGTGCTCATGCATGTGTCGGTGTGGTCTCTGTGGGAAGGAGGGAGGGAGGGTTTGGTGAGTGGTGTGGGAGGCGGATGGAATCGGAAGACTCTTGGTGCGGAGGGTTCCGAAAAGTCTGCGGGGGAGGGATGGAGGGGCAGAGAGGGGGAGGGACTGTGGCAAGGGCGGGCGGGATGGCAAATATGGATATCAGAGGGGAGAAAGTGGGTGCGGTGGACACGTGACGTTCGGATAGCAGAGGAACTTCGTAGCGTGGTGGGGATGGAGAGAAATATATGGGATCAGAATTATGACGCGGTGGGGGGTGGTGGAGTTGGGGGGGGAGGGGGGTAGAGGAGGGCGTGGAGACTAGCTGGTGGCATTACTCAAACGATGATGGCGCTCTTCTCCCCCCCCCCTATCGTTTGGGGCATGGCAGGAGCTGCTGACGGATACGAATCGCTGGTGCGTTACGGATAGGTCGGTAATTTCGACTCGGGTGTGAGTTAAGGGTCCATTAGCCTACGGAATTTCCACCTAATTATCCATCGGAAATTTAATCTTAGCACCAGCAATTATGCTAGGATTTTTTACGCAGTCAGACTGCCTAATGTGTCGCCCTAATTGCTGAATTGATGCTAATTTTGTCGCAGGGCTAAGGTCGCTTGAAAAATGGTACGCTATATGGAATTTGTGATTAGAGGATTATGAGTCTATTACTCTTGCTGTTTTTCCTTCGTCTGTTATGGAATTAGACGAGATTAGTGGGGAAAATAATAAAATACGTGTTTTAAAATCCGTCACCAGTAGATCCACATACATTTATCCCGAAGAAGTTAGAAGTATTATATGCATATACGTATGTAGTACCTATATGTTACCTTAAAAACCTTCGCAAGGGTATGCGGAGCGTCATGCTAGAGGATGAACGGGAAACTAATAAGGCAATGACAAATAACTTTTATTTTCACCTCTTGGACAGTATTAGGTTCGAGCTGGGTTGCGCTAAATATGAAGACAAGGCAAATCTATAACAAATGCATATTAGGTATTTGGCACTGAATTAATGTCACAGATTTACACAAAAATAGAGTTGATGGACAAAAATAGTAAATTTGATGGAAATAAAATATTGTGCTACCTTACATTTACTCATTTAGGTAAACTGAAACAGCACAAAAGTTGACGCTCACGCGTAATTAGTTACTACGTCACTAGGAGCGTTAGTAAATGCTGTCTTGTACCTCAGGAACCTTGTCCTGTTTTACCCTCCATTGGACTAGTCCATAGTTTTTATTTCAGATAAAAGCTAAGATTTGATTTTAAATTGATTTTAAAATAATGTGGAAGAAAAGAGAGGAAAATAAGTGATTCTCTATCCGCAAATAGGTATTTGTTGTAATCCAAAACAAAGTACCTTAAAAACATGGCATGACAACTATAAAGTAATAATTGGGAAGTGATTCCCAAAATCCGATAGAAGGGCAAAACTTATATTGTGAATAACTTAAATTGTGTTATAAAACTGATATTGTGGCATAAAATGTTTATTCTTGATGGAGGATGAAGTGTGGTGGGAAAAGAGTGGCATAGCTCTCGTAATCACGATGATAGAGTGAGTTGTTTCACTGGAGGTTGTATCATACTTTAGCTATGGATCCATATGCATGGTTACCTAACTTCATGGGGATAAATGCTCTAGTCACTCAATATGTTAAGCATGCAATGTGTACTCATGTCCTGTTGAAAGGGGGAAAATAGAACCCGTTAACTTTCGCTTCTGAGAAAGTGCGTTTATATAAATTGCTCCATTTACCAATAGCCCCTTACGATCCGAGATATAATGAATTCCATTAGTTACAGTTTTAAATGCAATCATGACATCCAGTTACCTCGCTAATTACATCACAAGTTAAAACCGTGGTCGGGGCATCAGCCTGATAAAAAAAATTAGATAGAACCAACCGTTCCATTATTGGATATTCACAGCTGTGCATATCTCGCCGAGTTAAACCGGATAGGTAGGTGCTTTACAGTCAACATTTCATTATGTGTATTACATGGGTGGAATGAAACACCCACTTCTCACCACCCAGGAGACGCAAGCAAACAACCATGCCCTGGGTGGTGAAAATTTCACCCAGTTGAGACACGAACCCATGACCTTAGGGTAGGCATGGTAGGACTCTGCCCGACCGCCACCGAGGTTGGTACTTAACTTCGGAAAAAATACAAATAGATAATAATCAACTTTGTTGATCTCAATACAGCATAGTTATCCTTATCGATAGCGTTGGTAATTATTAGTATCGTTATCGGGCATGCCTTATTTCCCCAGTTCTTCTTCCCAAAGTTCTTATTTCAAAAGCTTCTTCGGCCTTTGCAGTTTCATTGATATCTTACCGGCCAAAACCTGATGCATTTTGGCAAATCATAGGCATTGGGCAGAAAATCGAAAGAAACACAGATTTCGAGATGTAGTGTTTGCTGAATTGCGGGTTAGCATAAATTCTTGCAGTACTGCAAATTAAACTCAGAAAAGAATGTGCGATCACCTATGTAAAATGTTAGCATTATTTTTTCATATCACTGTGACATTCAAGCATGAGCAATTCACCTTACAGTCGCGCGTACAGATGCAATGATGTACACCAAATGGGTGAAATTCACCACGAAAAAGTTCATTTCACTTGACCGGGACTCGAACCCGGATCTCCAAATGGCCATTCAGGTGTGTTAGCAAGTGGTTTTCCTGGAATCCTGTTGAAGTCCAATGATTTTTTCAGGGTGGGTTTCATCCATTAGGTGTACCAATATCAGGCGCGTCTTTGGAATGCATATTCCATCGAGAGGAATGAATTGATTACCTAAAATAACCGGATCTTACTGGTGTAGAAAACTAAAGATCCTCCGGAGTACTCCACCATTTCCTTAAAAAATTCCCATTTACACAAATATACATTCATATGCATTGTTTGGCCTGCTTGATTAGTGGTTCTGTTACGACGAATTCGGCATCAGTCAATCATGGCCCCTTATTTTTCTTAAGAAGCGGATACGATCCCAAATTCAGCTTGCCTCAAGGGCGCGGTCAACTATGGAGTTCGTATGAAATATATTACGCGTCACTTCCTTTCGCGTTTAACTGTCAAGTCGGTGAGGACACCGTGACTGCAAAATCCATCTTAATAACATAATATTAATAACTCAAGCTCACCCATTTTGAAAGAATCAGGATATTTTTTGTAACCTGTCAAAGGCGAGTTGGATGAGGGTAATGGTGTTCTTTTTTTACTACCTCCGGGAACATGAGACGAAAAATGACTATCGACCATCCTTTTACCTATACTTTGATATCTGCTGGTATGTTTCATCGTACTCAAGACGTTTGAAGGGTCAGAGGCATTGCAAATAGAGGAAATATATTTTTTCATGCAACTAGCAGACAACGAATAGATCATTGTGAATGCACTGTGAACCAGAATTGAAATGAACGCTAAGCACAAAGAGGTGTGTTTACTCTTATTGATTTATTACCTTAAATTCGTATTGTGTATTTATATTTTCTCCTGCAATGATTGCACGCGTGCCTGAAAAGACTTTACCAAGATTTTAACCCTGTATTCTTGTGGAAGTAGCTAATTGCTGTTTTTAGTGGATTACCTAGCTGCTTCAATTGGGTATTTAAAAATATTTAACTCTGCTTAATGGTATAGAAGAAGATTTTCTTACCATCTGACCTGACACTTGCACGCATTTTTCGTTTTCTTATTAGCATCTATTCTTTACATTCCTCTGAGCCACAACACAATTTTAGTTACTGTAACTAAGTGAAAAACTACTTTTTAGAAAGATAAGGAAGAGAATGGCCACTGCCCTCGTTACAGTTTGACAAGGAGTGACAACCATTAACGTTTAAATAAATTGATGTTTTCTCTTCGATTTACCTACATTCTTTTTTTGACAAAGATGCCTGTATTAATTTTCCCCTTGATGACAGTGGATAATAAGTACAGACATTTTAATTCCTTTAAATAAGAATCCGTTTTTATTTATTATACTCAATACGTAATAGTAGCCACAAAACAACTACGTACTACCGTCGATTACTCTTTCAAAAAATATCTCAATAAAAACGTAAATCTGCTCAAAAAGAGTTAAGATTACAATTTAAGGGAAATGCTAAATCAGGTTTGACCAAAAAATTCTAAGTGCTTCTTTCTACTATCAATACTTCATTTAAGCGATCAGTTTTTGTGAACATAATCGTTTTATATTATTCTAGTTTTGCATCAGTGTTAAGATGGGTCTGGTGAGCTGGAGATGGAATTTTCATTGCTTGAATTTCATAAATGGCCCAAAAATCTAACCCAGTGAATGAATATGGAATCATGCTACAGTTCTAGAATTAATTCATGTATTCACTGTAATATTTCAGAAAGTTTTAATGAAATGTTTAAAAATTATAAACATAATGTGGAAGTGGCGATGGTCGCTTGATGTCTACCATTAATGGAGGGACTAGAATCGTTGGGTACACATTTCGTTTTATCTATCTATTTACTTTGTATCTATTTATTCATTTGAATATGCCTAACGCGATAATAGAAAACAATACTGTACCACGCCGATTGAATTTTTATTTTGACAAAAATTTTGCAACAAATTTCATACCTATCTTAAGTTTTTGCATAGAAGTAGAGTCTTCCTTCTCCAGGCATGAGTTACAAATGCACCTTTTGAAACAAGAAGGAAGTTGATTTTTTTTATTGGAGAAGATAATTTGACCGCACTTCAGCCGATTCTAGCTAGCAAAGGAGTTATGTAGGTGTGAAAAAGGCGGCGTTTTAAGCACGTCGCGAAAGTTTTTCGATCGCTCTTTATTGTTCCCTACGATCCACGGTGCAAGTCTTGTCCTTGTCCTTCGTGCATGGAAATTGGGAAAAATGCGAAAGCGGGGAGAACATGGAAGATGCAACGGAAGAGATAGGTAGTGACAGGAGAAGAAAGGGAGGAGGGATGGATTGTGGGCCGGATAAGGGAGGAGGCGACGGTTTGAGGAGAAGCAGAGAAGAGGCGCACATTGTTTCCTGGACGAGCGGCCGGCAGACTGCGCTGAGGCGTGCGTGAGTTATTAGGACGCCGGCAAGTGCGAAAGGAATAGCCTCGGAAGAGTAATGCGCGGTCGTGAGCGGCAAGGCAATGGAATACGATATTTGGGAGTTCTCCCGTGTTGAAAGGAGCATTTGATTTGAAATATTCTAGCGGCCTTGAGCTCCACAGCTCTACAAAGCCTCCATCGCATCATAATGCTCTTGAACATTTGTAAGAATGTTACAAGGAAACAATAAAACTTATCTCTCTCCCGCCGTCACCAAAAACGTTCTGGGGATAGTAGGTATGGTACATACTTTGTTACGGTCCAAAAATCTTATGAAAAATAATGATTATTTTTTTCCGAACCTATGAATAAAAATCCATGCTAAGTTCTACAGAAATTACTTCAGTAAATACTGTCAATCGAAAGTCATGGTGTATACTTTCTGTAATTTATTGCTTCCTTTATTGCATTGACAGACTTAGTCCTTCTAAGCCAAATGGCTTGTTAGAAGGTTCCACAAAGCAGAAGAATAGCAGACAATGAAATATGATACCCTAGTAAATAAGATATTTTCGATCCAATGTTCTCTCAAATAAGGGAACATCTGTGAACTTCACTACGAGGCAGTATGGTATTTTGTATAATCAAATTCGATGCGTATCTTTCCGATTAATAAGCGATTTGTTCATGGATAATTGTTCAATAATTTCGCTTGATGAAAAAGAGGTGACTGGGTCAACACTTAGTCACCAGAAAAGAAATAACAGATTTCATTGAAAGTATGCCACGTGATATTTGTTGCATTTCTGACGATTTATTAGAGCGAGCGAAATCAACCCACATATGAATGCTTCATGTTTATTAATATTAATGTTATTAATTTCTTGGCACAGTCAATGATGTAGCGGTGAGGTTATTTGAACTATAATAAATTAATTATAGCCATGGACTTAGAGTTAGCAAGGTACAAACATAATATGGAAAAGAGAAGTGATTAGTGACACGTATTACTAGATATCAAGACATATCTCATGAGGACAATTCAAAGAAGAGTTTTTCAGGAGCTGATGTCGGAAAACTTAAATAAACTACCTCTGTAGCTCCCAGCTTCAAACTTGAAACAATAAAATCAGATAATTAGCATCAGATGGATAATAAAATAGGAAAAAAGAGAGGAGAGAGCATAGAAACAGGATTCCGTAGTAATTGCAACCCATCCACAACAATGAGAAAAAAGAAGCAATGAACCATTTTAGGTTGAAGTTTGCGAAGCCAGTTGTAAAACTTGGTTTCTTTTCCATCCTCCGGCCTGATCAATAGTCTCGAATAAAATAAAATGACAAGCAATTCGTTCGCGAGTAATTCTCTCGACAAAAATGCCCATTCCAAGCACCAACGGAAGGATTTCCTTAATACCCATGTTTTTTTCCCTCATTCCCTCCCTCGGCACACTCTTTCCCGTAATGGTCACTTTAACAAAATCTTGCAAACTCATAGATTTAATGACCTTCGCCTCGAGCGATCGAGAAATCACCGTCCCGCAGGAGAGCGAGCCGCTTGGGATATGCCATCCCTTGATTCCCCTGAGTCCGAGGAGTTATCAAAAAGCAGAAAACATACTGTATTTATAAGGAGTCATTATCACTGTCAGCTGCTCTGTTTTTGTGCTCGCTCGCTCAAGACTCAAGTCCTCCCCGTCGCTTTTTTTCTATCTCTTTCTCCCCTCCCCCAACCCCCCTATTCGCTGAAATGCGTTCACATTTTTCTCCGCCCTATATTGCTGCCTTATCCACCATTCCGCCATTAATCCCCTTTTGCAACGAATGGGAGTGTTGGATCTTTCCTCGATTTGATTTTTTGCAGCCTCCAGACCCACTCCACTCCAATCTTTCTCCCCGCCTTCATCTTCGTCCCTTCTGGTAGCCGTAGCCACTCCAGGGCAGCTTCCCGGAGTACTCCATCTTAGTCGCGTTTTATAAGCGCCTAGTCACTCATGTGATTCGCTTTCAAAATTCCTCTCCCCGCCCCCTCTCCCTCGGTAGCTATAGGCGCGTATATGCGTGTGTGTGTGTTAGTGTGACTGAGTGAAAGATATTCATTCCTCAAGTGCTAATCATGCCGAAATGCCCTGGTGCGATACGAAAGCTTTCCGATCTGTGTTAAGTGGGGGTAGAGAGAAAGAGAGCATCTGGTCGTCAGAAACTCGAATTACTTACTGAGAGTGAAGTGTTCTTGCGTTACTACGTCGGCGTGGGGGACTGGGAGGATATACAGCGATGCTGCATTCATCCGAGTGTTTGGGTTTTTTTTCGTGTTGATTTTTTCGCAAAAATGAAGTTTTTCAACATGCTGTGAAAGGAAATTGTAAATACTCATTGATTGTGGGATGAGTTAAGTTGATACGCGTAATGAGTAACACTTAATAGAGCACATTTGAAAATATTTCCACTTCGTAATGGTAACAAAGTGACACTGAGTAAAAATAAATAGCAATCGCTTCACGCTATTCATAAGGGTTCTAACAGGCCAGTCATAAGTAAAATTCGCAATTTGTATTTCTTTGAAAAGTATAGTTTGTTTCGTACCATAAAAAATTATAACTCTAAAGTTTCATAAATGTTTACCTATTCAAAAACAAATATGTCGTTAGTTTCATTCTATTTATTAGGCTCCTAGCAGCCTAAGATGCCTTCATTTTTATTATTCTAAAAAGTAAATTTATATTTGACAGTATTTATCTGTCTAACTTAGTTCCTCTGCAAAGGTACTAGTCTGCCATGTCAGGTAATAAATGCGTTGAATAATCCAGCGAAGGGCTTAAATTTCTGTGTTGCCACTTGCGTAGGATTCTCTTTGATTATTCCGAGACAGTCTTCATAAGGCAACGTTCAGTAACGCCTTTTGTCTAACGTCATTAGAGAAACTTATTTCACGTCATTCTCTCGAGTACATCGAAGCTTGCACAGCAAAAGAGGAATAATACATCACCATGGAGGTAATTATCATGGAAATACGATTTTGATTATTTCATGAAATTATAAAGTACATATAACGAATGACTGAATTCTGTTACCACACCGAGGTTAGCATTTAATGTACTTATTTATTTGTATAAAATTTTACGGCCGATTTTTCCCGTAGTGGTCGTTAAATCTTATTCTTAGTTGAGATTTAAAGGCAACAACACATTATTATGAATATTTCTTGTCATTGGCAACGTGTTCATCGACGATGAATTGCATAAGTTATGAATTTTTATGCTCTTTTTGAGAGAAAAAATCACCACGTCAATGAAAGATCAAAACTGTAGCCTTTCACTTTATTTATAACGCGTGGTACGCATAAAAGGTCAGCCTAATGGCAGTCGTTCTTAATCTGTTGGGTACTATTCAATGGATTGCGAAAATCTTTTATGAACTACAAAAACCCGGCTCAAGACTGCGGGAAAGGTCGATATGGTATTTTAATGAAGAGTTAGATCCGTCAAAAAGGTTTAGTTGGATTTACTTTGCTGAGAAAAGTTGTCGTCCAGTGTAAATAAAAGTTTTATGAATAATCCGTGATCAATGTCCAGTACGTTGAGTGAAACACGGTGCTCATGCGATTATGATGAGCTGAATGCTTACAAACTTAATTCAAACACATGGTTTGAGATCCTAGTGATTTGCATTCCTCTCCATCGTTAACTTATATTGAGCTCTTCGAAACATAGGACTTCTCTCATTCCCACCGCTTCCAAATTTATCCTCAGTGGTTTTTATCCATTTAGTATACAAAGAAGAGAGTGCTAAGTCTCACATTTTAGCAGGCAATCCAGTTTAACGATAGTAAAATTTCTCTCTGTTTATTTTCCTTATGTTATATGTATTTTATTTTGACTCTACCCCTTGAAATAATGTCATAAAATGAAAATAATGAAATTTACTTTGTGCACATCCTTAGCACTTACCTACTTTGTTATTCTGCATGATTTTGGCTATATTTAAACGCATTTTACCCATTATATCGTGTCTTACTTTATTTTACTCATTTATCTCTAATTATGGTTCATATTCTTAACGTTTGTCGTCACTTTGACGTTCCATCTGTGTAAATACGGAAAGCTCAAGGTGTAACTTAGCTTTCAATCCAGTTGGTAGTCTATAATTAAATTTAGCCATCTTCAAAGAAATAACTGTTAACATCTCCTTCAAAAAAGTATTTGAGATTGTTTCTTTCAGCCATTAAGATGGTAAGAATCTGAAATTCAATTATTTTTATGAAGTATATTTCAGTATGATTTAGTCTATCCCCCTAATTATTTTGCAGCCAACAAAGCTGTTAAGTTATGGACAATTCGACAGTTTATCTGCCACCTGACTAATGGAGTCAAAGCCCTAGAGATCTATTTCATCGGAGGATCATATGTTAAATATTATCCATGTGATACCATCGTAAATAAAAATCTTTCCATGAAATGCTCTTTATCTAAAATATTTGCAATTTCCATGCACTTAATAAAATGACCCCGCTACCGCTCGATGGTTATACGACCAGTTGTTACCTTAACTCGATGGTTATACCTTGAGTAGGATGTTTTTTAATGGCTGCAGTATCTCATCAAGGAGCATTCACGAGTCAGCTGGTTCATCTCCTTCTCCCGGCACGGAAGAGTCAGTAAGCGGCTATCGATATAAAAAATGACTCAAAGGAAATGAAAAAAGTTTTTAATTCGTTTCCCTTTTCTCCACGACTCGATTTAGCATTTAAAAGAATTCCCATCATGAATTATCTTGCGACTTTTTTTCCTTATTAAAGTCATTAGTTATAAGTCTCCCGTCGATTCTTCTCCATCCTGCCTAAAAAAACTCTCCCCTCACCAAACTACACCCCACTCTCTCCTCCTTCCCGATATCAACCGTAACTCCCCGTTCGCTCCTCCTATCCTTCTATACCAATCTTCCCCACCCTCGTCTACCTACCTTGTTCCCTATTCACCTCTTCCTTACAACTCGAAAGTTTGTACATTCTCCTAGCACTGGAAGTTGCTGAGCTAGGGTAGTTTGAGCGAGATTTTTCCCAAGCACATAATAACATAAAACGTACAGTACAGTTTTTAATCCCAAACCCAAAAGAATTGAGTCCAAATTTACCGAGATTCCGTTTCATCAGAGTTACAGATTATCTGATTGTGGCCGTATCAGGCCAAGTTTGAGCATGCAAACGAATGTCGGAATTTGGCAAGTAAATAAAAAGCGAATCAAAGACATAATTTTCACCAACTATGTCAGTAAAATGAAAAACGACAAAGCATGGAAGTATCTTACTTTTGTCGCAATTTATTCTCGCCCATGCCTTTCGTAACATTCGAGTTTATGGCTATCCATGATTTCCTCAGTCCGTATCATCTCGGTCAATCGAGACTTAGCTGTGTTCAAATCGTAAGAAGCAAAAGTAGTATTCTTAAGGCCGGTTGCAAAAACGACACAATAATGTAGGTATTCAAAATATTTTTGAAATCTATAAGCCCATACATTGGTTCAATAGGTATTGCAGAAACATTCAATATCTTTATTGGTCCTATAAGTTGTTTCATTACTTTATTGGCCTGATGAAATAGGGTTTTATAATTATGAGTTCCATTATGATCCTAGATGCAGGATGTGCAATGTACATTTCATAACTAGATAAAACAGATATTATGAAACCTCTTCATACTACTCTGCCGCCGCAGAGGCGTGTGGCAGTAAGTGTAAAAACACCAGCAATGAAAAGAGAGGGAATAGGGAAAAGGAGGGATTGGGGATTGGACAGAAGTGAATTGCAAACCAACATGTCTTATGTTGTTGTCACGCTGTTTTTGTGATCGCCACCTATGTTGCGTGGAAAGAATGAATTTATCTAAATAATCTTAATATATCAAATAAACGAATGACAGTACAAAACTTATTTCATTTCAACAATTCACAGTCGTCTGAGCCGTCTTCCAATTTCCCTTCCCTATTCCCTCCCACTTTTATTAGAAGCCGATGTCCGGACACCCCCTGCCTCCCGCCCCTGCAACAACTCGCAGGGTAGTTCTCTCCTCACATCCCTACCTCGTTCCACATCCCTCATTCCCAACCCCACTCCCCCCACCCGGCCCTTCCCCTACCGCCCGCCCTAACCGCGTCTACCCTCCCACGAGCCCACGTCAACTCCAGATCCCACCTCGTTATTAATGCCCGGCGCTGGAAATGCCATACGCCCGGGACTCCCGATCACCAAATGAGGATCACACGCCACCATGCCGACGCACCTTTTCATTCCCTCAACCCTCCCACCTCTCCCTCCGCTTATTATACTCCCCTCTCTCCTCTTCTCTCTCCTCTTTCACTCATACCACCCCCCTCCACCCACCACATCAAGGCTCTGATCTCCCCACCCATCCACTATCCGGCGGCTATCCGATCGTTTTTTATTTCCTTGTCAAATGATTCTTTATTTCATTCCCATTGGTGATTCCCGTCCGTCAAAATTATTTTGGCCAAATACGCTCGTATTTCGCTAGAGTTTAAGCAATAATTGTCCACTACTTCACATTGGTGGCCCCAAGGGTGGAGCAGTAGGGGAAATTGCCCCCCATCCCAAAAACCCGGCGTATTTCTTTGTCATAGACCTTAAATTATAAGCCTAAATCATTTTGTTGCTTTTGTTGTTATTGAAGTTTTGGTTACTTTACTTTAAAATCCAGTTAAATTTCATTTGAACTAAAACTGTTTTTAAATCACAAGCTAAATGTGAATGTTAATCAAAATCATTTTGGAATTAGTCGAAGCTTAGTGGTAATCAAAAAGGGAAATATGCATTTGTTAAAAACTTGCTCTTCTTAAAATGCAAACTTTAGCTTAAAAACCGTTATAACGGGCTATTTTGAACTTACAATTAGTTTGTTACGAATTTACCCACGAACCCCTCTTTTTCTGGGGGGGGTATTACATACCCCAAGAGCCACTGATGACACCCCCCCCCAACCTCTGGTCTGGAGCCGCCCCTGCTACTTAGCCTAAATATGAAGCCACGTAAGAAGCATTGAGACGCAATATATTGAGTAAAATCGTAGATGAAAACCCATTATAGGCTGACTAAATGGCAACGGTCTTAAGCTAAACATTTCTGAAATGTGGTTGGTATTTATCTGAAATCTTGACTGCATTTACTTTAATCGTAATTAGACACAGGTAACGTCATGAATTAAAGCCAGTGAAACTGTCCGTGCCGGACAACATTATCCAAATTATTTAAAGTTTATCCCAGCTCTAAAGAGGATAACGAAAAACAGGTAGACAGAAAAAAGAACAGCGCATTGCTATCTTTGGTATGATGCCTAACTGGTTGCTTTTAAAAGATCGTAATGTTGAAACAGCCCACACATAATAAATCCTCCCTGTTGTGGAGGATCTCAACTAATATTTCATTTTTTGCTTCATAGTTGACTTGTGCGACTTCAGCGATACGGCGGAGCATTAAAAATTTCATAACCAGATGAATGTTTGGATAGCTTGTGGATGATGCTCTCGGAAGGAGCGCCAGCCAGCGGAACATCAAAGCCGGAAAACGCTAATGAAGGGACGAGGGGGGCGGGGAGGGCAGAAAGGGAACAGAAACAGCGAACGGTGGCTGATCACCGGAGCGTGCTCCATCATGTTTCCCGGCTCTTCCTTCTCCGTTCCCGACTCGCTCCCGGCATTAACCGCCTCCCCCTCCCCCACAACGAAAGCGGCGAACGATGGAGTTAAGACTGCGTGCGGCAAGTTTCTGTGAGATGTGTCCGAACTAGTACCTACCACTCGGTCGAGATTTACGCGCGGGAGAATCGCGTTTTAGGAGACCTTATGTAATTTAAGTCTCGGAGAAAAAGTAAAATAAAAAAAATATGAATAAAAAGTGCTGCCGCCAAAAACTTGTTCCGCTTGACTTGAGTCGGCCTCTCGTGTTTTTTTTTAACCTTTCCGCCTCCTCCCTGATATTCCTTTCCCATTACACTGTGACCGCTCATTTAGATTATTCGCTCTCCGTCACTGGACCTCTTACACCAGTGATGCCCCCCGCAACCCGTCACTCTTCTGCAGCTTCAGTGAATACCCCCTTGGCGGCTCCAACCTGTCACTTCACCTTGGATTCGTTACCTACCGTATCCATGTTAAAGGAGAGGGTCAATTCACATCGCACAGATTTCTTAGATTTTGACCTCATGGACGCATTAAAGGGAAGATTTCTCTATAGTTTCTCTTGCAAAGGCTTGAAACGCTTCCCTTCCCGATATTTTTAAGGCAAAACGTCTAAAAAATCATCACACTTTTTATTTTACTTTTAATTTTTCAATCTTCATTGTTTTAATAATGATATGCAAATCCCAGAAATAAAAACTTAAAAAAATTTTTTTTTTTTAACTTTTATTTTACTGAAATTTACCAAGGTGCCATACTCATGTAGTAGACTTTTTAGAGTATGGTAGTCACTTATATGTTTTAAATAAAAACGTATTTTGATGAAGGAAAAAGTAAGTAATCACACCTTATTTCTGACTAAAAAAACTATCACTCCACAAAATGTTTTCTTACATATTTATTGGAGAATGATTCGTTCAAATACACTGGGTGGCTCATAGAGGTCTTCATCACAGATTAGTGGATCAGATAAGTGGATAATAGAGGTAATGGGGACAGTGATACCGTGTTACATCCCTAGTTTTTCTATGCATATTGCGTCCCGCTTTTGGTAAATTGAGAAGTACTGTTTCGTACGGTTGGCTATATTTCGTTTTTGAGGGCGATATTACGAGGTTTTGAGAGTAAAGTATGGCACATCCATGATGGTTGTCTGACAAAATATGCTGGACGTCCATACAAGTGAATTGAAAGTATTAACAATGATAATTTATTTAATGTTCACAGGTACAAACGCAATTAGGTATGAACATTTTAATAAATCTTAATCGTGAGTATCAATTAATAAAATTACAAATACTTCTTTCCTGGGTAGTGTAAAACTACCCTGACGGGACTCCCAGCTCGCGACCTCCAAGTTAGTTGGCGGAAAAATGATTCCGCCGCCACCGAGACTGACAAAGTTGCCCTTTTTCATTCTGCTTAAATTACATGTGCATAATGTACCTGATTGGCACATTGAGGCCAAAATTTGTCGAGCAATGCAATACGTGATACCCAGTGGTCAAGTGAAATTTTCATTTATTTATAAGTGAGCCCAAGTGAAGGTTTTCTGGATATACTACTATATCTGTTTCAGGATTATAATTTTGTAAGATTGTATTTCTATCACTTAGGATTTGTTATGGTACATGTGGTGCGGTGGTGTTGAACAGATTTTGGCGGAACGGAATGCTGTCTAACAAAATAAATGTTCAATAATTATCTCGTTTGCGTATGTACCGAGGAAAAGTGCTTTTGGATTGAAAATATTACCTATTTATGCCACAATATTAAGATTAAAATGTAGGTCTTAGGATATTATTTGAGGTCTCACCACATCGTAGGATTACATCATCACTGTATCACCACGATGTAGAATTCATCCGTAAAAAATATCCACTTCATAGGCATAATCATTTACCTGCGTGCTGTTGGTTTTTTAATCCTGGAATGATCGATTTCAGCTTCAAACCAAGATTTTTGAAGGTATCATGCAAGATTTACGAGTCCTTTTAACTACTGTATATTTCATGTTGCGCGTCTTCAATTTATTACTAAACTTCTTGACGCTTAGTCAATGTGGTTCTGTGGGTAACACACAGCTTTCCAATATTTTCCCATCACGATGTATTTAATTTGATCACAGCTGCGGTTGTAATAAAGGAGTTGTCATCACGCATAATAATAAGCAATCATGCAACTTATCTCTAGGAATATTGGAATAGTTTTTATAAAACAAATGAGGACCTTTTATCACCTTCTTGAAAATATCGCCGAAAAATATCTTATCCGTAAATAGGTCCAGTCCTGAAACTTTTAAAGATAAAAAACTATTTTCTCGTTTTCCGATCGATTTCCGTTTCCTATAAATTAATAAATATGTAATGCATGAGTCTAACTGAAGCAAAAGATGCTTATAAGGATAGATCAATATGTGTGAAATTGTTAAAGCAGAGTCAGATTTACAATCAAACCTTTGTTGACTGAGCCTAACCCACGACGGGCCGTCACGCCAGTGTAATGGGAATGTTTGAATTTGCTTATTTCCTTCCCCGTAATTTGGCATAAACGTACGTTTATTTCTGGGGCGGCCCCAGACCAGAGGTTCGGGGGGGCACAAGCGGCTCTTGAGGTATTGAATACCTCTAGGGTCATTCCATGCCTAAGCACCGACAAAAATGTAAAAATTACCCTTACTATCTCATATTTGCACGAAATTTTTAGTGTGTTTTCCTCATAAAGTCTTTAGTTATTATTCACAATTTTTATGAAAAATGTTGAGTTTTTGCGGAGATAAGGGGGTATGAAAAATTCGGCATTTGTAAAAACAAGTCCCAGAATTTTTTCATTTTTGTTAGATCTAAGAAAGCTAGAAAGTTTCATTAAAAATCATTTTGTACAAAACATATTAGTGTATCTTATTCAACAGTCAAATTTTAAAATTTTTATTTTTTAAACATTTTCAAAATATTTGAATGTTTAAAATTAAAATTTCAAAATGTACCCCACCTGGGATCCATCTCAAATTTTAGAATCTCGTAGTCCTTTGTATAGGTAAAGAGGCTGCAAAGATTCGTCATTGCAATATTTCATAAGGGAGAAATAAAATTGTTTATGGCATGCACTTCACCGTGTCCACGCCCATCTGGTTGAATAGCTGTTAGGCCTTTCGCTACTTGCCAATGGAGTGAGAAATGCTCTATGATATACTTTTAACGTAAGGTAGAAGTGATACTTCAAAAAAAGGCCACTTTATATCATGGGCATTGCATAAAACAGTTACTTCACAGTCGAGTTTATATAACGGCGCGGCGGTGCAATCAGTGGCGTAGCCAGGTTTTGGGTCTAAGGGGGCAGAAAGTTTTTAGGGGGCCCGGGCGCCGACTCATAAAGTAACCAGTTTACTAACTTGACAAATTTTGGTGATGCAATAGGCGGATGGGTTTGTACAAAATATGACTATTGACAATGTATTATACACATTTATTTGTACGTATTTGGGACTTAAGAGTGGAAAAATACACAGACTTAAGGGCGCTAAATCTTGCGGCTGATGTGGGTGAATCAGCACTGGAGGTCATAAGTTGACCCGGAGCTCAACTATTTCATTTTTATTTTTAATCTATTATGACCAGATCGGTTTTAAGAGTAGATTTAATTACAACGTATACATGATCCTGCCTGTGCTCTCGTGCCAGTACTTTCAGTGAAAAACAGAAGCACTGTTGCAATCCGCTGAATTTGTAAAAATGACGTTAGGTGTCGAAACCTTCGTCCTGTCACTGCGAATTTTTACGACCGTTGTCGGAGCGTTTTAGGAGGAATAATTGAAGGTCAAAAACTTGGTACTTAGTGCTCGATTGGTGTGTCAAATTTGCTTGAAGAACCTGAACTTTCTGGACTGCCTAATGATTTGGCACAGCAAGAGGCTGCTGTCACCGTGGATGAAGAAAGAACGGGGACATCCTCACAGCCCGTCCTCGTTTCCGAGGACATCCAGGTCGCCAAGGCCCGTGTCGCGGAGATTCACGTCGGTGAGGTTTCTGAGGTAAACCCTGATGAGGCTGAAGAGCTCAGTCAGGAATATAATACAGAAGTGGAGGAGGCAGTCGAGAGCAGTAGAAATGCTTACTCTCCAAAAAAGCTCCGATTAGACCAGATAAACGTTACTCTAGAATCTCTTGGCGAGTTCTCTGACACTGAAAAAGTTTTACCGCTCGAAGAAATGCAGTCAAGAAAAAGTGAAAAAAAGTGAAAAGCTTGGTGAAAATATCCCTAGAAAATTCAATGAAACTTTAAATAGTGAAACCCCAAATTGAGGAAGGTCCAACTTCAAGTAATTTGGATATTTCTCATTGGTTTGAAAAAGCAGGGAGGATGATAATCCAACAATTGAAAAATTCGAAGCTGCAAAAACTGTAAGTGAAAGAATGCTGTTCCTGTCCGTTCTTCCCCATTCGTGAACCGTTGCAGAAAATTATGCTTTTCTACTCCAAGACAGCGCTTAAGGACTTCACTGGAACAACAGTCAAACTATGATACACCCTTTTGCTGAGTATATGCGAGAAGAAAATGAGTTGAAAACAATAAATTTTGAACTAACCTCAGAGCACATGACCCACAATACGGGTGCAGTCTTTCTTTCCAAAGGAAGCTAGTTCATTTCCTGAAAGCACATGTAGAAGATATAAATAAAATCATTTACTTCTCCGTTGGAGCTGCAGGACAGTATAAGAACATATATAATGTTGACAATTGGTTGCAGCACGAGAAGAATTTTTATATTCCCAAAGACAGGCATTACTTCGCGACCTCCCACGGTAAGGGCCCTAGTGATGGCGTTTGCAACAAAACCCGAAAATGATTTCCTAGTGTAATATTTACAGTTTTACCCTGCGTTTTTAGGTCTCGGCGGCAGCAGCAAACAAGTGAGACTAAAGAATGCTAAAGACGATTGATGAGTCCATAATGTAAGCTCAGTTTCCTAAAATGAATATCTTCATAATGCATGGAGGATAGGATGAATTATTGAATAATGAAAGGGTACTGAAGGAATGAGTCAGGGAGAGAATGGAAGGGAGCGTCAGCAGGTAGGGGAATGGAAGGGAAAGAGGCGAGGGTGATTAACGAAAGACTGATGCCAGGAGGATGTGAAGCGTAGAATAGTCATTGGTGTGTTGCAATCTCCAGTGTACAGATTTTCAACCCCTTAAGTAGGTAATAACCCATTACCCTGGGCCAAGTGATCGGAGGAGGGCGGGAGGTGTCCGTCACCGGCGCTTCGACGAAACCCTGGACTCTGAACATTTCACGGAAGCCCACCACCCTGACAATTCCTAGAATGTGGGAAAGAACCCTGGAGGAGAGCTTGCGTAGTTTTTTCCTAAGATGCTGCACTTTTCTCCCACGCCAGGATCCTGGCAATTGTATTACCAGCAGTAGACAGGTGGAAGGAGGCGCTGTGGCTGGGGTACTGTCAGCGAATTGAACGGCAGTCGTCCGTTGGCTCTCGCCGAGAGCACAGGCAGGGTAATTTATGCAGTTGTAATTAAATCTACTATTAAAAACGATCTAGTAATAATAATCGTTTAAAAATCAAAATTAAATAGTTGGTTCGCATTAAGCTCCGGGTCAACGTGCGACCACCCGTGCTGATTCACCTACATCGCAATGCCCATGACGTAAAGTGACCTTTTTTTGAAGGAACACTTCTACATAACGTTAAAAGTATATCATAGTGCATTTCTCACTCCATTGGGAAGTAGCGAAAGACCTAACTGCTTTTCAACCAGATGGGCGTGGACACGGTGAAGTGCATGCCACAAACAAAAACTTTTTTCTCCCTTATATGAAACATTGCAGCCTTTATACCTATACAAAGGACTACAAGATTCTAATATTTGAGATGGATCGAAGGTGAGGTACATTTTGAAAATTTAATTTTAAACATTCAAATATTTTGAAGATTTAAAAAAAATTAAAATTTTAGAGATAAACTGTTGAGTAATATACACTGATTTATTTTGTACAAAATGATTCTTAGCGGAACTTTCTAGTGTTCTTAGATCTGACAAAAATGGGAAAATTCTGAGACTTGTTTTTCCAAAAACTCAACATTTTTCATAAACATCGCATTTTCAAACTAAGTGCCTTATAAGGAAAACACACAAAAATATTCGTGCAAATCTGAGATAGTAAGGGCAACTCGTCCGTGATTATGCATGGAATGACCCCCCAGGAAATGGAGGGTTCATGGGTCTCGTCCCGGAAATTCGTAACAAACCATGTGAAAAATGGTTTTGGGGGACAATTGCCCCTACTGCTGCCCTTGGGGCCGCCAATAGTTTATTTAAGTTATTGCATATCAAGGTTTTCGTAGTTAGATTTCGGAAAGATTTGCGCAGTTATTGTTATTTTTTTAATGTGTCTGTGATTTTACGATTTTTATCTGCATTCATCTGCGTCATATGCGTACGTTATTAATTATGAGCTCATTCAACGTTAACGAGGTTGTTTACCTTCTAAAACAAAAGGTTTTTAGAAATTATCATATTTTTTTCGGTATTTGTCATTTTTCCAAAATGTCTCAAAGGATTTAAAAGATTGTTTCTGAGGCTTCACTATAATAAAATTTGAATATATGTATAAGAAAAAACATACTTGGGAGTACCAATTGGACCAAGTAGAGCAATTTAATCTATGAGGTAGTAAGCTAGAAGAATATTAGCATAGCAGCAAATACATTAGAAGAAGAATAACATCAGCGAAAAAAGCGTTCAGTAATAGAAGGAAGATGATCACGGAGACTTTAGCTAGGGATATGAGGAAGAAGCAGATGAAGAATTTGATATGGCCTATACCGTTGTATGGGGTGCAAACTAGGGTTCTGAGAAAGAAACAGAATAGGCTGCCGGCGTTCGAGAAGTGGGTGGACGGATAGGAAGACAAATGGTGGGTGAGGAAAGGTATCTTCTGGATGAGATTAGGAAGAGACAGAAAAGGTGGTGGGTGGAAGTTATGAGAGGCGTAGGGTTGCTTAAGACTGTGATAGAGTGGAGGATGCTAGACAAGCGGGAAATGGGAATGAAGAGAATAGGTTTACTGTACGGGATGAAGATGGGTCGGACGTATTTTGAGATGAAGAAAGAAATATTATTGGTTGAGAGAGCCCTGCACCTTTAAAAGTTTTGAGGATTTTCTCTCACTTTGAGTTACACATACCTTAACCAGTAGATAACATACTAATAATAAACATGGTATCATAAAGATGGACCCCATTTTTTTTAGAAATTCTTTAGGAATCCGTTTAGAGGATTTTCCCTCACTTCCCTTTACACCTACTATAACTGGTAGATAACCTAATGATAATAAAAATGTCTTCATAGGGGAGCACCCGGTTCTGACAACACCATCCTGAGCGGATATCTTTTTTCTGCGAACTGGTCGCGTCATGACCGTCCCGCGTCCGCCCTCGCACATTGGAGATAACAGCGTTTATATGGCGTTGCCGTGAAGCGAATGCGTTGACTACCACGTCTCCTCCCTGCCCCCTTCGTATTCCTCCATCACACTCTCTCCCCCTGTCTCTCCACCATTCTCCTCCGTCAACCTTTTTAATCCCGTCGCCAAAAAGCACGCTCCGGCCACCCACGATCTCCGTCCCTTTTAATTTTTATTCCACTTCCACAGCACTTCATTCTTTCAAACAGAGGGAATCCTTGTCCTCCCTTCTCCCCCCCCCCCCCACCCACGTGGGTCCTCTGCCTCTCTCTCTTGAAGGGAAGCTAGCAGTGAGATATTGGCCCGCCGACGCGTCGTGAGCCAACACCACCGCCACCTCCCGGTCTTACTAACCACCTCCCTTCCCCCCTTGCCTAAACACCACTCTCTTACGCCCCCGACCACCCACCACAGCCACCACTCCTGTCCTATTCTCCCCTCACCCCCGCACTGGCTAGCTCGCCCTCTGCAGCCTAAACATGCAAACCTCTTCCGCAAAGCAGACATGACATGGAGACCAAGTGAGAAGCGTTGCGTCCCTCCCCTTTTATGGCAATTCCTTTTTTTTTGTTTCCTCGAATGTTTCTCATCTCCTCACTCGGTCAAAACACGATTTTTATTTTTCGTATTCGTTTTGACTACCATTGATTGCCATTGATGACAAAATCCTTGAACAAGTGTCCACTTTAAAATGTCTTGGATGTGAAATATCCCTTATAACAGATCAAGATGTCGGAAATATACTTCGTTAATTCTTGTACATTATTCATATTTCATAGGCAATGCATAGAACCCTAAACTTTAAAAAATAAGAGAAACTAAATTGATCTTTCACAAAATGACGGCTGCTCCGTTACTGTAGTACGATACCGAGACGAGGGTTCTCTCAAAGAGAGCTGAAATGTAATCTCAAGGAGAAGAAGGTTGGATACTCATTACAAGATAAAATAAGAAACAATATCGTAAGAGAATATTAAAACATGTTAAATTAGAGGAAAATTACAGACTACAAAGCCAAATGGTGCAACCATTTGGGAGGAATGCTCTAGAATCTTCTTCTCGGAATTACCTTAGAATACAAGCCTAGTGGTCATCGCAATTTTGGTCGAGCAAGGCGAAGATGGTTTCAGAGATAAGCTATGAGGCCTATCCATTGAATCTAAGAGGAAGTCTTGACACCCAACTTAATGTGACCCTCGCACCTGCGTTTCTCTTTGTTTCAGAGCATGAATTCAGAATTCGATTACTCAATGCCTGACTTCCATTTTCAAATTCAATTTCACCCGTCGATACGCATAGGTTCCTTAATATCTCTGATGCTTCAAACATTTCTTGCTATATGGAGGTATCCGAGATCCAGTGAGGACTGCGATGTTGCTCCATCAGCTACGTCCACAGTTTGTTCAACCTTACCGACGCTGGAAGTTTAACAAAAAAATCACCGTTCTAAGCACTCTTTTCTCCTGCCTTCTTCTCCCCTCACTCCACACAGGCTATAGATCGCCCTCAGCTGCCCAAACATGTTAACCCCTTCCGTAAAACAGACATGACATAGGGTCAAAGTGAAAAGCTTTACGCCCCACCCCCCAATTTAATGGCATTTTCTTTTTTTCCTCAATGTTTCTCATCTTACAACTCATTCAGAAATTTTTGTCCATAATTATATTAGTTTCAACCGCCAATTTTCTCTTGCTGCCGCACCTACGCTTCTCATTGTTTCAGGGCATGAATTCAGGATTCGATTATTCAGTGTCCAGATTCCAGTCTCTTTTCCCTTGAACTACAAACTTGACACGTTGGAATGGATTGCGCCTCCCAATCACCCCTAGAGCTGGACTGCCGGGAACAATAACGATTTTTTCGGATGGGGCCTTCCATGCCAGAAAAAGTCGAAGGGGAGGATCGGTAGACGAAAGGTAGTTTAAGTGATGTTGTCACGTTAAAAATACTGTTGGTAAGAGTAATGGGAAATACCTCAATTATCATTTCCCAGACATGGAAGTCAATGACAGAGAATGGAATTTTGAAAATCTAGAGGATTTTTATGCATTTCCATTAGCTACCTTAACCGATAGATTGCCTCAATAAAAACAATTCATTCTGGAATTCAATTTCATCCGCTGACACGTTAAGTCACGCCATGATATTACCTACACGGCACTTACCTATTACTCACGTGCACTTGCGTGTGACTCCCTGTAGGTAATATCATGGCTAGTCCCGGTATCCTAAAAATTTGTCGCTAAACATATTTTCTGTTGCTTTGAGCGTAGAACGGCCCAACCGATTGCAAAGTCGGTCTGATTTCATTTGCTGAACATGCTTGCCCAATTACCTTAAAGTTATTCATTCATTCGGTTATGGCAACGCAGATTCAAAAAAATAAAGGATGCTCCAGCATATTTATGAGCTAGTTACTCTATAGGCGCATGCTGTATGCATTGAGAAGATGATTTTTGTTTTATCATATCTGGTCCTGTATTTGACAAAGCCATAAACATAATGATGAAGAAATGTTTTCGGGAGTCAACCATCAAAGACTAGCTGATATTTTTTTTCAATCTACAACAGATTTATGGCGTCCTAGGAACATGCTTTGTTATTTTACAGGACGGGGGAGATTTTTGAAATCTATTTTGAAACTCAGTAGGTCTTGCGAAGTGGTAGTGTAAGTAGAAACTGGAATCGCTGGACTCCTAAATTATTACTGACACAATCATAAGAGGATGATTTTAATGGTCCCCGTCAAGGGTGAAAATGTGATTTGGGCAGCGTTCCCTTATCAGGAAAGAGTTTGAGTGATGATGAGTGAAGGGAGCCTTCTCTTAAAGAGTAGCAGAATACATGTCCGTAAAAGCTGCCTCGACTCGCATGACTGGGAAAAGATCGTGATAAATGCAGAGTAGGTGCTCTCCCTTGTGTTAGAGAAGAGGTTGACTGGTCGTTCACGGTTAAATTTGAATTAGACTCAGCAGTGGGCTTGGATGAGAAGCATAATTTTGAGGAATTAAATACAAGCCCAGAAAAAGAAAGTAACAGATGCTGAGTGAAAGAAACGCCAGTGAAATTAATTGAGCTGTATTAATTTTTTGGGCGTGACTAATCGTTGGCATTATGATTGACCATCATGGTGTTAAAAATGGTTGAGTGTTTCAAAATGTGAACGTCACTTCGCATATTCGTTTGATGCTATTGTATGAAATACAGATGCCAACTTATATTTAGCACCCTTAGAGACAAATGTATCGAGATGAAAAATTGTCAAACTTGATCTAAAAGTTAATGCATTACCATTTATAATGTCAATTTTAATGTGGAAAAGTACGGGGATTTATCGTTTCTTAAATCCCCTTAATAATCACGAGTTTAAATATGTATATGCAACAATCACTCTCTAATTAACATTCATTTCATGGCTAAAAGGTTTAAAAACATTACCCCCCTTTATTATAGATTATTAAATATTATCCTCACTTTGGCGAATGCTCGGGTTCGAAGAATATTCCACTGTATTATATTCTTCGCCAAGAATCCTTTATTCATCATATCGTGACTCTTATGGGGATGTCAATGACCCGACAACCAAGGTAAACGACTCATAGTTACATTCGCATTTAGACAGTAAACAACATTGCTTCCCCAATAAAAAGTGTTGGAGGAACTAGCAGTTGCGTGGTGTAATAAGAAAACAGCTTGAATTATAAGTTTTGTGCATTTCCGTTTCCATATGTGCGTCGTGTATGATAACGCTGGGGCACAGACAATGCGAAATTCTCTTGGAAAGTAATAGATGCTGAGTGAAAGAAACGCTATCAGGCTATAGAAAATAAGGCTATCAAACCAATTGATAATAAAATTGTCTGAGAGTAATAACTGAAATTTTGTAAACGAATTGAATGGTTATTTATTCTCATTTGACAATAATAATACGAAAAACTTTGTGATTTTAAAACATTTTGCAGACAAATTTCTCGGTTTTGTAGGTCTCCACTTGAGATTAAGGGAGGAAATAAGTATACAGATCAGTGAAAGTTGAATATGAAGAAGTATATGCCTTCCTTGAAAAGAGTAGATGCGCTGATTGCGGAATTAATGTCTTAATTCAAGCGTACGGTAATCGGTAGAGGATCAAGAATAATACAGATTTAATCTAAGCGTATTTTGAATTTTGGGGTTGCATGACCTTATTTGTGAGTTTGTGACTAAAGGGATGAGATAGAGTTAACGGATTGAACTACAGAGCATGTCTTTTACGAGAAGATAAATCCAATGAACTCATACAAAAATAATCTGGTGTACTAACCTATCTTCCACATAGCCACATACTTTTAGACTACAGGATTTGGGAAAATAGGGTAAATATAACCTTCAGATGATTGAATGGGACTTGGACACTTCTTCCTTTTCGTTTCTTGGCTTGTTTTTGAGTGAGAGCATAAACCATTATTTCTCCTTGTTCCAATCATATTACTCATTTTTACTCATTTTATTTTAAAAGACTTGAACAGACCATTTACTTAAATTATTTTCTACACTTTACAACAAACTTCATCCCTACTTTCTGCTGATTAACGCCATGCTTTCATTTCCAGCATTTTCAGAGCATGGCTGATACAGCGGGGGGCAAATTTTCAAGCTAAGCTTATTCGAAAAATAATCTGCGTGTAAAACTCAGTGTAACCATATTTAATTTGATCTAAAGCAAGTAGCTATAGTATGCAGTAATAGCTCGCTCCATTTATGCTTGTCATCATTTTCATATAATATGTGTTCATTTAAATGTTTACAACCAATTCCTTGAAATGGTTATTGTTTTTTTTAAATTTACGGACACCAATGATGCCATAGGGTGATAAATTCTCGGCGGGAAACATCAGTGTGATGACATTATTGGTTGCCGCGCGTAACCGCCAGTTGAATTCGAAGCACTTCGGCAGCACCGGCGGTAATAACAGTGAATTTCCGAATATTCCTTGGGTCTCTTACGGCGCCGAAATTATTTCTTCTATTCATTCCTCCAAGAGATCTATAGTTTTTTAAATTGGTTTTCACTCACCAGTTAACCTTCGGCCAAAATAAGACAATAATAACTTGCCTCTCCATGTACTTGCCGAAAATTGAGCATTCCATTGGCTAAAATCTACCTTAAATCAAATTAAAGAAGGCAAAGCAAGATGAGTTTTTTTTAAATTTGGCATGAAAGAAGCTAGAGAATGAAAAATACAATATTAGGGAGAGGAGATAATAAAAAAAAACCATTTTGTAGAGATTCAACCAAATTTTGTAATAATTAAGGGTTCTGGTCATCAATCATTTTGAAAGTTTAACCTTTCGAATACCAATATTCTACGGCAGCAGTCTACAGACGCATCTATCATAACTGTCTTCCCTTAGGCATCGCTCATAAACCCGTGACGTTGTATCAGCGAAGGTGCGGAATTTTTGCGTGATCCACCTGCAAAGATAATGGGTTTATAGTATTTCCCTACCAAGCAGGTCGGTAACCATACATCAAAGTTAATTGACTTTTGCATAATATTTTTACTGAGTTGACCTGCGTTAATTTTAAAACGTGGTCTGGTCTTAATTTTGAGGCTTAGAGGAGGCTAGTTTATGCCTCAATACAGAGTAGTTATTGAGCGTGTGCCAAAGCAAAGCTAAAGTTTTTAGTGGCAGCCCGTGATTGTGGAGGAAATTCTTCCTTCTCGTCCTTAACACCTTTCATTAATTCGTTAAGCATGGAGTGGACTCCCAAGCCTTTGCCTGGTAAATTAACATGAATATCACCCTTTAGACGTATTTCCATAACTTTCACATCTTATTATCTACAAGTAATTATCAGGCTTGTCTTTTTCTTGTCAATATTATGTAACGAATGGGATTTTTAGTTTTCGTGACGGATAGTGATTTAGTTGATTATGACGCAGCGCCTCGCCTATGCATTTTTAGTAAAAAAATAATGTTTATCCAACAAAGGGGCTAAGGCTTTCAGATTCAGATTCTCTCGAATGTGGAACGTTTGCTATGGCTGTTATCAGGGTAATCAAGCGGTAAGGGAGATTAAAATGGAAGAGAGTAAAAATCCTCTAAATTTGTACAGGTTTCTACAATTTTTACAGACACCAATCTCCTTTCACAATTTCTGTATTATTCTTAGCATATGTCCTTTCTTCCGCTTCCTTGCTTACCCAACATATCTCAATGAGAGCCTAATGCAACCCTTTGCCCCTCATTGCCTCCTCCAGCCACCTACTATGACTCTTCCTAACCCCCTCCAGAAGTTTTATTTTCTCTCCCACCACTGCAAGTACTTCCTCGTTCGTCTTCCTTTCCGTTCACCGCACTTCCTACATTCTCTTCCACACCCACGTCTCAAAAACGCCAGCAGTCTGTTCTAGTTCTCTTTACTTAAGAGTCCATGAGACACGATAATAACAACACTTGCAGCGAAAACTCCATGGAGACCTGCGCAGCTGAATTCCCGAAAATGATACCAAATTGTTGAAGAAGTTGGGAAACCCTTCATTTCCGTCACTTCTCTCACCCAAGGGGATATGGAATATGTTGTGGATGGAGTACTAGCTTCCCATCCTGACGAGTTGGGTTCGGGTTTCGGTAGTGGCGGAGAGTTATTTTAGAGAAATTCCCATCCCTATTTGGGTGTTCCTTGGAGAGCACTACAAATACCAACTGGTGGAACGTGGAACCCTTTGACGCCTTTCGGTAGGAGTTAGCCAATGATCTCCATTCCCTAAATAAGTCTTCCCTTACCTAACCATCTATTTTTAATGGCGTGAATGGCATGTTTTTGGTCGCCTCCCAAATTTTTCCACATAACTAAAACCTTTTAAGTCCATATTTCATTTTTCTAGTTTTCATAGTATGATATAAACTGGTCCAAAATATTTTTAAAATTCTCTGAAGGATCTAGTATTTGCTGTTTCGTGATATATTTCAGAAACAATGACATTAATTAGTCGTTCTTATTACATTGCGTATTGGACTATTTACTTTATGACATAAATGATGCTGAATTATTCTACCTAAATCAGTATTAAAAATAAATAATACAAACTAAATGCGTCGAGTGTCACTGGACATTGGACTAGAAAGACATGCGTATATTTTGCTATTTGGATTTTTCTTGCAAAATGACGAGTAAATGAAAATGTATGTTCCGTAGTCCTACGTAAGCCATATCATCTCCATCCCCCAGAGGAACGTTGTAGCCCGCCTCCATTTTCGCTGTTCCTCTCTGTTGGAGGCGTGGAAAAGCTCGCATCTTCCCCCCCCCCCCCCCGTCAATCACTGTTCCAGACACTTCCTCCCCTAACCAACGGCACCGGGCTCCCCCCTTTCCCTCCCTTGCACGGCGTAACAGAATCGACCTCTCCAGCGCAGTTTACTGGATTCCGCGTAACACGCAGCCCAATGGAAGGGCTCTCTGTCTCTCCCTCCCTCCTCCTCCGCCTCCACCCACCCAACGGCCTTCCCCAGCTTCGTCCGATTCTGCGCATTTCTCAATTCAATTTTCATCCCTCCGCGTTTCTCCCCTGTCCTCCTTCCCCGCCCGGCTCCCAACTTCCCCACCCAGCCCCCAACTTCCCCACCTGCCAGCCCCCTTCCCTCGAATCGCGCTATGTTTTGCATCTACCCCCGGATTCCACTTTTCGAAATGATATCGCACGCTTGAGTTGAGCCACATGGCCGTCAAGAGCCGTTCATCACCGCCTGATGTGCCAATAAAAACGATTGTATGCAAATCCACGGAGAGGTTTGGTTTAGCGGTGGTGTTTTGTCCCCTCCCCCAACCCCTCCCCGCATCTGACATTTAGTGTCTCTTTGACAGGATTGGTGGGATTTTCCTGCGGTTTACGGGTCCTGTCTGCGGAGTGTTAAGAGTGCTTCAAGTACCTACCATCTGCTGTTCGTCCAGAGTTGGAATCGACATTTCAACCATTTTGCATCCCTCTTTACTGGCAGTTATCCATTATTTTTTCCCTCCCTGATGCCAGTCTTCATATGAACAATCCATGTACCTTTACAGCTAAAATTAGCATTAGAACTTATACAGCTCTGGCAAAGACGAATAAATGTTCATAGGGATTTAAAAAAAATCTTTTTTTCTCCATCTAATGAATACGTTGCCGGAGGAAAACCTGAAAAAAACTGATTGAATTTATATATATATTTTTTTTCAGTAAATCAAGCAACTTCTCTATGACGTCGCTGAATTTATTTGTTACATTACATGCTGCCAAGAGTACTCGCTTACCATCCCGAAGACCCGGGCTAGAAACCCGGCGGTGGTGGAGATTTTTGTGGATTCCCGATCACTACTTAGGTGCTCTGCGGAGAGAAATTCGTATGCATTACTCCGTCCGTCATATGGGAAGTTAAACCGTGGTCCCCTCTGTGTCTATAGTTAAGAATAGGGTAATACCGGCATCGAGTTTCTCTTAAACCTTTCCCCATTCTCCTATAACTCCTCCCTTTACCAACCAACCCACCAGTCTTTAATGGTGCATATCACTTTAGATCTCGGTTGAATCCATTAACAAGCAAGCAAATATATTTCAAAGTGAAATGATTACTCTTTCCTGAAAATTACTTAGCTTCCAAGATTTGGTTTTAAGTTTTTTCTTTGTGAAAAGCTCTATATATGGTCGAGAATTATGATTATTCTAACGTATCAATGCCACTTCTCACTGAAGGAATTTTTTTAGCATTATGTACTTATTTTCATAGAAAGTCTCTTCACTTTCTGAAAATCGTCTGTGCCAAGCCAATGGAATACAACATTGATGCCTTAAAAGCACATTATTTATCTCGAATTCCCATTAATTCCATCAGTTGCGAGTTGCCAATCACCAAAATTCAGTACATTGGCGAAGGAACAAAATTTACGATTTCAATTTTCAGAGATTATCGATCATCGGTAAAATATCGAGCACCTTACAAAGACAAAATTTAAAGTTTATGAAAATATCGAGCAAATTTTTTTCCTGTTGCACGAAATAAAAAGGATGTTTTTTTTAGAAATTTTCAATTTAATTAAATGGGAGTTTACTCCAAATTTTGACATGATAAAGCTATCATGTGTGTGTGGTGGTATTTTACAGCTTGTTTTGAGCTTCCCAATCATTTGATTTATTAATAAGGCATTATCTTACATTGAAAAGAAATATATTTTACGTGAACAAACCTCCGAAAGTGAACTCATTTAAAAAGTTGCAGTTGTGAAAAATATGCATAATTTATAAGGGAAGGGTCGGTTTACTGGTGCTGATTTTGCACCATGAATTTTTAATATTTCGTAGTTAAATGTGATATTTTTGCCACTAGCTGATTACCACCTTACAAAGACAAAATTTAAAGTAAATGAATATGTTGGAAGATTGAGGTATAGGTGGTCAGTTTTGAAGAAAAATATGAAGGATGAGGAGGCAATCGGTGGGAGGAGTTGGTGCTCGCAGGTGAAAGTGAACATTTAGGCGTGCTTATAACTTGATGTCTAGCTTCCATAGGTTGGATACATGAAATAAACTAGTACCGATAGTAGTCAAGCAGGTTTCCGGGATTCGTCCGCGTTGACATTTTTGTTGGCGTCGTTTCACCTACTCTGCTGCAGGCGTCCTCAGGCCAGGCTGAAGTGGAGAAACAAAAATGACAACGCGGACGAATCCCGGAAACCTGCTTGACTACAAACATGAACGCCGCGAAAACCTTCGTCAGATAGTACCGATAGTTTTGATGAATAATTGAATTCATGGTTTTAGTTTAAGACTCTATAATGGTGTCAAAGAAAGATTTTATATCTACTCACGAAGATACATGGTGGTAGTCGCCAGTCTGAATTGTCATGTGGAAGTGATCCGAATTACTGCTAGGAAAATGCTCCCACTATAATACCATGTGATCTACTATTTAGCTGCTTATCACACTTACTCTTATATCTTCACGATTAGTGTTTGTTTTTCTTTCTGCTGAATGCGGTCTTTATTTGCGACTGATGACGCAGAAATGTTATCTGTTGTTTCTTCGAAGTTCGTTGACTTATGATGTGCATTCTGGATTTCTCTGAAAGCATCCAGTGCCCAATGTAGAAGAAACGTTTTTACACCCTTCGTAGTAGTTACACCTATACTAAGTATGAAGAGTATACTCGAGTATGGTGATAGGGAAACTCAATGTCCATCGCGTCGCCTGGGCGATACGTGACGTTATGGAGGGGAATGATAAAGCCGAAGGGAATCAGGGGCGAAAGAGAGGACGGCACATGGTTGGAAATGCTTCCAGCATAGCTGCAATTAATTAACTCTAGAGGGCAGGGAAGTTACGGCAGCACGCTTTACGATAAGGTTTACCACCCGAACAAAACTCAAATTACGCTGTTACTGTTCTCAACCCATCGAAGAAGCCCATATAAACAAATGGATAATCTAGCCATAGAGAGCGAGAAAATTATGGTGAGCCACAGATAAAGCATTTTGAAATTGGCAAATAAGGTTTGTGATCTTGAGATCACATAGAGATTAGTCAAACGCGGAGACTAGCCCACTCCCCCGTACGGAACAAGTTCGTAGGTGATGGACCCTTAAAGGACCTCCTGCGAAACTCTCACCATGTTTCGGTACTTCTAAAAACACCCCTTTTGCGTGGCAGATTCATTTCACGGATTGACCAACCTCTCTACTCCGCTTCAAAATCACAAAAAACGCGTCGAGCCCACGCACTCCAATGCCGACCCCTGTTACCCTTTCTGTTTCTCCCCTCCCTTTGCACTTCTGCCCTCAGGCGCCTGCGCCTCGAGCGCCCAGAGGCACCCACCCCTGCATGCGTAGGCGGACAAAGAGGGCAGAGTGCCTCCCTCCATCCCTACCTCCTCCCGCTCCCCCACCTCTCTCCTCCCATTCTCACACCTGCGCATTGCCCAAGCAGTCCGGAGACCTCTCTCTTCATATTGGCCGAGGGAGGACGGCCAATGAGCAAGGGGTGGGGGAATGGGCACTTGTTACACCTCCCACCCTCACCATCCCTTTTCCTCTCATCCAGTCTTCTCCTTCCCATCTTCAATTTCTTCACTCCCGGCTCGCCTTCGTTTTTTCTGTGAGTAGTAACCTTCCTGATTTGCAGCACAGAACCACAGGGCAGTGTCAAGAAGGCTACCTGAAGGATGAACGACTTGAAACTATCGTCTGATGATATAGGTGGCACAATTAGTTTAGCATCATTTTTGAACAATGAAAAGATGGTTATTTGATTTAGAAAATCCATTTGTGTTTCTTGTTAATAGTATGTTTAACACTCACTATAAACTGTGTGTCCCACAAGTTGAGATTAAACTAAAAGTTTTTATCCTTTTCATGTATACCTACAAATGTTACATATCTGGTGTCAGTTAATTTATTTTAAACAATTATTCGCAATATAAATTGTTTGAGGTATCCCAAGTACAGGAAATGCCTAAAATGGATTTCTAATTTATCCTTTGTTATTGTAAATGTAAAGGTGTGCTTTTTATGTTGATTCAATGGATAAATAAATAATTTATTATAAAAGCTTATGCAGATTTTAAAAAAAACTTTCCAAACAGGTCAACATTTTTTCAATTTTGAAAGAAAAGCCCGCATTTCGCGCACATTTATCACGTCAATGTCACCTTGTGAGTAAAGAATCGTGGCTTATTATAAAAATCTACCTTCATTTACAGCAGGTATATTCCATCGCCATTTCAAGAATTTCTAGGACTTTTTTTTAAGTCCATCGTATGTTTAAAAACGTACTAATGCTATATAAAGTGTCATTGACATTTTGAAAAATTGTTCAAATGAAGTTATCGTATAATACACATTTCGAGCCACTTAATCGGGTGAACATAAAAAAGCCGGGAAAAATTTCTGGTAGAGAATAAAAAAAGATCAATTCAAGGTTTTAACTATTTCTAGGGCTCATTAAACTTTTTAAAAGTAGTCAATTATACCTGAACTTTGCGTGTAATACTGAAAAAATGAGAATAAATAAGGAATGGGAGGTGTGCCTAAGTCACCTTAGGGATATCAGAATTCTAGTTGAAGATTCATGCAATGGGAAATAATTTCATAGTACCGACCCCCTATGAAACAGCTCGGTGGAATTCCAAAATCCGGTGTTGTCACTGATGTATTTATTGACTTTTACCCATAGGGTCCTCAACTGCAAAGTAACTATCAAACTAGAACTTGATTTATTTTACAGCTATAACAAACAAATGAAAACATAGGATAAAGAAAATTTCTTATCGTAGTCCCCTTTTATTTGATGATTTATCTCCTAAGTCTGTCACTGTCTACTTTCACCGAGTGTATTATTCGATTTACGCCTCTTCCTTAAATATTTTGAGAAGTGTACTTATAACCCTCGTTCATATAGTATTTATTCCGAAAGGATTGTGCATTATGAAGGCATGGAGTTATTGAATCCATCACTAATGGGTAGTAAATTTTAATTTCATAGAGGTATTTCAATGTGCTTTAAAAAGAGTTTTTCCTGAAAATTACTCTCTTTTAGCAACCCAGAACGATGAAAACAATACGCTTTACGAAATTACGTTGTTACATTTTAAGCGTTGCTGACCTTTCAGGCATCTTATGGATAGGAAAACAGTCAACTGGGTATACTCTTAAAGCCACAAATAAACATGAGTGCTGTATATTATACATTACTCAGATTCGTGACTCTTCACTCGGAGAGTAGCATAATGGCAGGAATATCCTTGACTATACTGAGTGGTGTAAACTCATGAGCCTGAGCCAGCAGTCACAGTCTTTTGCGTATCCTGAGGATCTTGCAGTTACCTCAGTCGTCAAGAATAAGCTTATCGAATACTGCTGATTGCAGCACGAGTTGGCCAAACGTGAAAAATCGACCAGATGACGTAAATTGCTTTCTTGCTCGTACACTATAAAGTTGATGACTGCACGTATCCAATACGAACATAGCCGAACCGAGCGAGGAGCAGCAGCCTTCATTCCTCACATACAAGCTCGAAATTGAAACTGAAAAACTTAAAGAGAATCACCTCACCCTCCCCCCGCCCGACCTAACATGAGCTTTATGTTTTTTTTGTTTGTTTTCAAGTGCTTCGACGGCTAAGGTCATTTCGCATGAACTTTCTTTCCATATTTTTGATACTGGGTATACCCTTGAATACGACCATCAGCGTGAGTTCAATTTGTTAACCATGGCCAGTCCACTCTGTAGTCGTCGGCCATGTTTCAACTAGTTCAATGCGTCACGTCATCGTAAATATGACCACTTTCTTGAGTAGACAAATTCGATATCATAACGTGGATGTGAAATTGTATGCTGGGATTTTTCCGGCCTGGTCTGCAGATGTCATTCAATTCCGGCAAGTAATTCATTCCTGGACCACGTAATAAATTAGAATTTGTTAATATGACTTTGAAGTTAATACATGCTCTTATTTGCCTCTTTCTTGACTGGGCTTTTGGTGCGCACTCGTGATCCAAACTACCGTCATATCTACAATTGGCCGCTAAATATATTTTTTTAAACCACCATCAGCAAAATAATTTCGAAAATGAGGCATTCAAATGGTATAATGATTCTTATATCCACTTTGGGCACATTCGTAATCCTACCGTATCTATGCATTTGATACGTTAGATGAGATCACGAATGCCAGGAAATTCAGCTTGTTGCATATAAATTACTATATTTCCATGAATATGTACTCCTGAATTGTATTAATTCCGCTAAAATTTGGTACTTGTTTAATTGGCATTTCCAGATAGTTAGATGAGGCAACTGATTGTTAGAAGGTATGGATGTGGTCTAGAGCAATGCATTACTACAGATTTCCACTAACGTTTAAAATATTTTTTACTGATCAGTCTCGTAAGATTCATATAGATTGTAATCTTCCCATGATTACCCGTTATTTTGCAAATTCATAGCGTAGATGAAAATTCATATCATAAAAGATAATAATATTTGATACTTTAAGTAGGTTCTACGACCACTATAAAAGTACATTAAATTTTTGTCCTAAAATAATGATGCTAATTATGTTAAACTAAAACGATTAGATATTTTGCAGGAAAGTGTTGAACATCCTACACAATTCGCAATCACCCATTTTTTCCGTTGTAAATGACTTGAAATGCGAGGTTTCCTCATAGAGATATTTGACCTTTGACTGCTCACCATGCATAATTTTCGTATAACCATTGCAGGCTCTTCAAATGCTAGTAGTGGAAAACTGAGAAGAAGAAAATTTAGTCCTCACGCATACCGGCTGTTCCAATCCCCATCGGTTGTCTTTTGAGCTTTCTACCTGAAAAACATCTTTCCTTTCTCGAACCCTTTTCGAGATATCAATACTTTCTCATGGGTGCGACACTCCGCCGCCGATAGGTGGGCTTCCCTTGTAGGTAACCCACCTTCCCTCATCCATACCCTTCTCTGAACTTCCGCATGCAAACAATTCGTGTGCGATATACTTTCGGGCATAAATCAAAGTCACACTCACGCCAAACTCTGAATGAGTCCAAACTAGACCTCCCATTCAATTTGAACGCGATCGGAAATGGGCAATGAGTGGTTCCAATGAAAATGGAGATTATGCAAAAAAAGGCTTTAAATTGTCGTTTGGCGGGAAACGACGGAGCCTTTTGAGAGACTGGTGAAGCGTTAATCGCCAGCTGCGTACGTTATGTATCCGTACTTGAAATTTACATACTAAGGCAGCCGGTCGGTTCCCAATGCACCTTCATAACGACGGCCACTCTCGTGGATGGAAGGTAGAAGTTATCGAGAACATGACAGTCAGTTGAACATGAAATTGAGAGCTACGAAGTGGTTTTGGTTGGTTTATGTCTATGAATGTATATGCATGAAAAATCACGATTGTCTAATTCAAAATGAAACATTGTTTGGGCGAAAAAAACATTGAATTTGGTAAAGTTGACATAGGCTGTTTGGAAGTACATGCCTAGTACATGAATATCCTTGAAGAACGAAATTAAAATCCCTGGCTATCGAATTACAAATGTTTTACGGTTTTCTTGAGATCACCTGACATTATTCTCAGAAGAACGCGTCGAAGTGACTTCTGTTTACATGACTTGACATGGATTTGCTTATAACTTCACTATCGGCCTTATTGTTCTCATAAAGGGCAATGGGTCGACGAACTTTGGCGTCATACTTTAAAATTGGAGGTAAGACTAATTAGGCGTGCATCATTCCCAATGTACGTGAAAACCGAATCCACAGATTCAGGATTATCGGGTTACATGTCCTCAGCACTGACGCACTTGACTTTTTAAAAAATTATTCAATGAAAAGACCAGAGCCGGAAGGCTGTTTGAACGGTAGAGCTTACCGAGTGCTTTCTCCTCTAAGTCATGTAGTCACGTCGGCTTACGCAGCTGCCTGCTCTATATTTCTACCGTATATTAATTGTGCTCCAGCAAAAATGGGAAAAAAATCATCCATTATTTCGCTTGGTCGTAATGGAGTACGCATAATATTTTTGAGATCTTTAACAGTAGCCACGCGAGCGGAACGCTATTCGAAGCAACTGTTTGCAATCTGGTGGCTAATTTTTTTTAAACGCAACTTCGTTTGCGAACGATTCGCAAATGAAGTGAAGTCTAAAAAAATTAGGAGTGGGCGTGTTTAAGTGTATGAATTAATGGAGTCAATGGCCATTTATCCAACACCCTCGACACTCAACCCTACTCTCCTTTGCCATCCCACCCTCTCTCCTCCCTTAATCCTCGCCATCCTCCGACCTCCCACCAACCATCCCTTCCCTTCCCTTCCCTACTACACACCCCATGTCCCAAAAGTCCCGGGGGACCAGGCCGTGGGAATCGAATGACATTTGGCACTCAACCCGCGGGAACGGTTTCACAAAGCTCTCTCAACGGTGGAGGCGACAAAATACTTCGTGGCGTTATTGTCTCGTAAAGAGTCCCGCAAAGCACACGCAGTAGCACGCAGCAAATTATCAGAATTCTTTCCTAGCCACGAATTGTTAGGAATTGTTCCTGCACCGTCATTTCAGTGGAAGCTCTTACATTTTCGAATTCGTGGCCATCCTTTACGTCACTATTTCAAGGCAACGTAGTATTAATTGAATTGTATTTGAAGTGACCTTGATTCGTTAATTAGCGTTTTGAGCTAGTTAAGAAATGCTACTAAGGTTCTTTTTAGTAAAATATTCCATGCATTTTTTTAACTTTTGCATTAATTTGAGAAGGCTGCTCTCATTCTGATGATTTTGGCTTATTTTCTTAGATTTTATGCAGTAATAACGTATGTAGCAGAGTGGAATATTTTAAAAGAGTTGTGATGCACTCGTGAAAGAATACCATTAAAGTGGAATAACTTAGGTATGGAGAAATATTATAAAACTGGTTTGGATACAAATTTCATAAGGAGGATCATGGGAGGCATATGAAACAGCTTAATATACTTATGCATATCGTGTGAAGACTGTAAATACCAAATTATTTGTTAAATGGATTTAACGTAATGAAAGCGTTAAGATGGTGTTTTTTGAATTGTGCTATTGAATTTCTGGAGCTTCTGAGTAAATTGTATTCGAATATTTGATAAATACTGAGATGACTTTGCAAAGAAATGAGGAGTGTTAATAGAGTGTCATATCATATTATTTTTAATACGTTTTTAACCAAATTCCAATGAGACTTATCGCAAATTGATATTTTCCACTTGCCACATTTGATTGGGTGTTAAAGGCCAAGATAGCGAAACCATATTGGAGCAATAATATTGTCACATCCGGCCAAGTAATCATTACTTTCTTAATGTATATGGACATAAATTGGAAGAACTTTTGTATTACCCTAGGGAAGCACCACACGATTACTGGCTGGCATTATGAGGTGATAGTTTGAGACAAAACTAAACCTAACCGCATATACTATTCAAATAAAGCAATGCTAACCTTATTGAGGGCATGTAACAGTCTTATCGCAATCATCTTGTTTGGAGAAAGCAGCGCCGTATGTGTAGTGTCATGCCGTTTGAGAAAGAACTCATGACAGAAACATTGGACCAATTTATTGGAGTAAACTAATTAAGCGGAAACCATCCCTTTTAAAAGACTTTCACTACGTTATAGCTCAAGTATTTAGCCTCATTATCCTTATAGGGGAGACGCTAGGTTCAAACGTTATTTTTACAGGATATCATATTAGCGTAACAGTCTCTGAAATTCAATTAAAGTATGCTTTTTTGTGAGCGCTGCCGACGGCTTGTAGAAAAGTAGACGGCTTGTAGGTTTGTAAGATGAAAAATATTTTGCGAAAATTATATCTGCAAATCCATAAATGTGGGCACGTGATGAAATGCAAACATTTTTTATCCAGCACCTGTTATTTTTAAACTGATATTCTCATGAAAACCTATGCCATTGAACACATACCTAGGTTATCTTTCGAATATAAATTTTGTAGGCAGTAGAACATTTCTCTGTGGGGCAATTTTCAGTTTTTAATGAACTAAACGAACCGCTTTCCTATGATCACCATTTAGGACAAACAGTAATACTGAGACACAAAAACATCGCCAGTAAACATATAAGAGGGATTATTAATCTTTGTGAAAAGCTGAGGAAAAAGGTTTACGGGCATAGATCAGGGTCAGGTACGCTGTCCTCAAAGTGGTCCTTTATAGCACTCTCCGACAAATTACAAGGGCACGTTCAGGATATTTGTGTAGAACTCCCGGGAAGGGAAGAATGAGGTACGATGCATGGCGGAGATTAGTGTTGGAATAGTCGATGGACACGGAGATAGGGCGAGAATGCGTCGAGTATATGGGAGCAGGCGTTCAGGGACGGAGAGTGGCGACGGTTGGAAATTGGGTGGGGGGTGGAGGACATCCACATCTACATAACACCGCCCCAGACGCCGCCAGGGCGTTAGGAAGGTGGTGTTAGGTCACCCGTAGATAAAGGGAAGATAGAAGAAATCAGGAAAGAAAGATGGATCGAAAAAAAGTATGTGAGTTTTGTGATGCTAACAGTGCGGGCATAAGACAATTTGACCTAAATATTTCTCTAGGCATAACAGTGGCCATACTCGAAATTTATTTAACAATTTAGAGTTTTAAGAAGCCTGAAGTAAATATATGTTTAAAATTATGGTGCAAAAATACATGCTTCAAATTATGGATTTCCAGCTGAATTTCGCAGTAATTATTTACATATGCATACCTCTTTAAGGCTTTTAGACGACTTGTTTTACTCCATAAGGCAACTATGCCTTCACAACCAGAGGTTTTTTTCATGATTTAATCACAGGTACTACGGACAGTCATAATTTAAAAAAATATGTTATTGAAAAGTCATATGAACTACAAACAAATACATTTGTAACGCATTGTGGGTGTCGTAATTTCCTTTTTTCTATAATATCTCTCTGAAGTGTACAGCCATGACATATCCCCAGGAAAACGGATTCTGTTTCTTTTTTATATCTCGAAAAATAGTGCAATTGGCTGATATTTTGATAGCATAAAAATACGTGATCTTTTTCTCAATATTGAGGCTATTATTCGCTGAATTTTATATTCAGTGATATCTCGGTCAAACTACTTTCAATACTACCACTGAATAAAATGACTCATCAAACCTCGTGCTCGACTCTCGTTCTGTCACTTCAATGCGACCTGCCAATGTATTCTATTATATTTGTACACATGTAATATCCTCAGGTTTTACCCCTACATATGAGCTTGCCTGATCCTTTGAAACAAACTCCTTGTTGAACCTTGGCCTCGAAAACAATACATGCATGGCAAATCTTCCGTTTTGGGCTTTCTCATCTTCCTACACCCATTCCTGAGGTTGTCATCGACATCACATAACCAACTCTGCCTTATCATTTCCTGTCGTTTTCCTGTGTCTGACTTTCCATCACATAATTTTTGACACCTCTGTTCCCAGGTATTCTTCATTAGTCTCTAAACCATCTCTTGCGGCTACTTTTTCTACTAGACACTTTTTATGGTCTAGGTATTGAGAGATTTTGCACTCTAGAAACATTTTGTCGGGTTTTGGTCTGATTTAATCTTTTCGTGGTATTATATCGTCAATGCTTCCCGTACAACCACAGGATTGATATCTTTTCAGCCTTGAACACATTTTTCGCGCCTCTCAAACGTCTTATCCCTTATATTCGAATAATACTGAGACGCAGCAGGGGAAAAACGGAAAAGGGCATAGGTGGATTTCCGGACAAAGAGAGAAAGGGTAGGATATCAGAAGTCGGATGAGGAATGTGTGGGCTTTGTACTTAGATGAGAAGCGTGAAGGGGAAAATTTCAAAAAACGCTGACTGAAAGGGTAAGGGAGGAAGAGCTCTGAAATAGAGGAGGGCGTATGCAAAAAATACACACACACACATATATATATATATACCCACGGACGTGCGTGTGAAGGATGAGGAGGGATGTATTCCAACGAATGGGAAAGGGTGCAAAAAAGATTTGTGATGAGCGCTTTACATATTATTTCGATCGGCGCAGTTCTCTCTTTCTATATAATATAGGGGAAAGAAGAAAAAAACACACACACATATACTCGGGCATATATATTTAAAATATGCGTCGCCTAGGTGGGGTTAAGTCTGAGGGATGCGTGGGGGTTGGGTGATGTTGAAGGGACAGACGCGTTGGGAAGGGTGGTGGTGAGAGGGGAAAGGGGTTTGGAAAATGCCGACCTGCACCCAATCCCCTCCCCCCCCCCTCCCCCCCTCCTCGCCCCCCTCACCCAAAAGGACCGAGCAAAGGGCCCATCTCACAATGGCGGGGGCAATAAATTTTCCGTGTGGCTTTGGAGCGAGAAAAATGAGAGTTGTACGAATTATGCATATCGGGCGAGAGAAGGGTTTATAAGGTGGAGTGAGGGATTGAGGGGGGTGGGAGGTGGGAGAGGTTGGTTTAAATGGGGTAAAAAAGGGGTGTGGGAGGTGGAGGGGTTGGAGAGAGAGAGAGGTGGGGAAAGCGGGGTGTATCACAAAAACCTGAACATCTGCTGGAGTCGTCACAGCCTCCTCAAATCCACACCGCCCTTTCCTCCATTTCCCCCTCTCGCAACCATTCCGCCGAGTTTTTGGTGTAGTAAGAGTGGAAGTTGATGGCCTATTGCATGGACTTGGGTGATCTCGAGCGCTACGCCCTTGGAATATCTCCTAAGGCCGCACTTGGGATACGTTGCAAGTATTCGGAACGCATCGCCTGAAAGAGCTGATTAAAGAGAAGAGTTGTTTTCGGGGCTAATTTCGCGTTGGTATCTTGAAGATGGCGACGCTTCGGCCTATGTGATCAGAAAAAAAAACTGTAACCTGAATTTATTTGCACTCGAAACAAATTATTTTACTCTCCTCAAGTAGGATAAGGAAGAGAGTAGGAAATAAAACTAAAAGTGATCTGAGTAAAAAATATAGAATAAAATATTCAACCTCCTCTACCAAGGAAATGGTCCCCTCCCACCCTTAATACTGTACGGTGTGTACGAGATCCACTCTAACTGTGACAAGTCCCACATAGGGAACAAGCAACGAGATATCCACTGCATGATTAAGGAGCAGAAGAGAACCTTAAAGCATAATCGTAAACAATTGTTGGCTATCGCTCAGCATATGACTTTGCAACCCGGATATTCACTAAAATTCTAAGATGCCTAAGTACTGGCGTGATAGAAGCTTCATTCCAAGAGAATTATTGGAGAAGCAGTGGAAATAACAAAACTTCCTTCCTAAAAGATAATTGTAGCTACATACCATCACTCGGATGAGAGTTTGTCAGTCGCCGTCTGACCCCGATGTGGCCACCTCGCTGTATTGTCTGAGTGGACTACCCCCGTAAAATATTGGTGATATAAAGAAAAAGTGATGGATTTACGTACTCCTTATTCACTTGCACAACTCATGGCCACAATAAAACTGCAACAAATTGTACATAAGAATATTTAAATCAAGCATAAGTCATGAAGAATTCTTTATTTATTTACTATGTATCCTAACACTCCTTACCACACGCCTTTCTGATGACTGGCTCGGTACAGAGTAATTTCTGGTGAGCATACCGTAACAAGAAGGCACGACAGGTGGAGGAATGAAATGGATTAGATTCCAAGACTTTACCTCATGAAATTCTTCCTTTTTTCCGCTCCCTTGCCAAAGACGCGACGTCAAGGAGTGTTCTCCTTTTGATTAAAACGACTCTCTGGAGCGGAGACTCGTGGAAATTTGTCTGGTCTCCTCCTTTGGCTGGCCTTGGCAGAAAGGGAATGCGAAAAGAGTGATGAATTAAGACTCATGATGCTCAAAATTTTTCTTTTATCTCAAGCCGTTCCTACCTTGAGTATTTCCCTGCTCTGTGTTTCCCGCATAAGTGGTCAGGACACGCAGGGATGTCCGGACGGCCTTTACACGAGTGCCGCTCACAGTTGTGGTCTTTGCATGACACAAGCGGACCAGTTTTCCTCATTAAGCGAGGGGGTGAACATTATTATAATTTTTTTATGATAAGCGAATTACATCCAGCACAGGAATGAATGCGGGCTCCAATACAAATGAGTCGACGTCCTTGCTGGACCTTGGTTAGGACTTGAAAGACTGCGTGCTATGGCATTAAGAAAGAGGAGTTTCCTTATGCTTCTTAATTTCTTGAGCCAATAACATGCTGGTATATTCCTTTTTGAGCCCTGGATTTGAGATTTATTATTTTTTTCTAAGATACATCAGTTATGGTGGTATTTATGATCTATAGTTTTGGAAGTCGACGTGAAGGAGAACTACTTCAAGCCTCCTAGTAATTACGCAATTTCTTGCAACGCAATTAAATCTCCATCGTGTCAACTAATGCGCTCTCATTCGGTATTATTCATATTAAAGGTTTACCACAATTATGATTTTAAGTGTACAAACATATATTGTCTATTCGAATTTTGTGTACTACTGAATTATAAGTCTCATTCCATTTGGTGGTAGGAATGCATGACCCCTTTGCAGCTCATTGACTATTCTGCGAAAGAGTTGTCGAAGATCCAAACTTGTTGTCCTCCTAATGCTGGCTGAAGGTGGTGACTGACTTATTTTTACCACAATCACTACTTTGTAGTTGACTTATTCTTCCTCAGCCATTATCCATTGAATACTCAAGCTCAAAATTATGATATGTATTAGTAATTCAACAAATGCATCTTTGCAAGCATTTGAACTTAATATTGCTCAGAATATATAATTTAAAATTATACTTTTATCACCTCTAACTGCATAAACTTTTTTCATACATTTTTCACCCAACCAAAGATTACATGGCATCATTGCTTCGACTATAAAATAAATGGAAGGGTCTCGTTCATTCCCTGTGGGATATGATTTTAAACTTACATTTCGGACTGGCACTGTTCACTAAATTTTTTATGGGAAATCCTCTTGGTAGAAAACGTTTACATAAAATCGGTCCCCTCACTACCACTGGAGCGTATTCTAGTATGAATGCATGCGTCACCCACGGAATAAGTGTGCGAGACTGAATTGGTTCAGTATATACACTTCGAAGTGGACACTCGATCGACACTTTATGCACACAAAAAATTTGGAAGCTGAATTGTTGGAACCCAATCGGACACACAGCCCTCGTACGCATCGCTGATCCTCCTCCCCCATTCGATATACAAAAGCGTTTTTTTTATTCCCCTGGATTCGCACTAACCCAATATTTTGACAAACGCGGATAAAATTTCCAAGTGTGTTAAGTCCCACACTACATCACCGCGAAAGGGAAAGAAAGATTCTATTTCTCTCGACTTTCGCTTCCCAAGGGTAAAAAGGGGAACGGACCAGACTTATGGACGGAGAAGAAGACAGGGTGATGGGAGCAAAGAGAATCAAATCGAATATTTTTCGGGCGGTTGGTCGACTGTATGGGATGGACGCGGGCACGTGTCCCTTCTCCGATTGTCCGTCGTCCATACAGAGAAGAGAGATTGTTGAAGGAAGACTTCAGGGGAGTAGGAGGTGAGGACTTACTGGGGGCGGGGGAAAGGGACAGTGAGAGGGGTGTGGGGGGCACGGGTGGCCGGCACGAGTCCTCCAGAGCGGTCCGTGTCCCTCGGTGGGCAACAGAAATGGGTGGTTTGAGCGTTGGACAACACCTTCGACTTGGGAGGGAAGGCTAGAGAAGGGGAGAGGAGTGGGGATAAGTGAAACCATGGGTCACGCGCCCGGAAGGACAAGGGCGAGGTAGGGACCGACTAGTGCGATATGAATATAGAGTATAGTAACGATATTTCGGTGGGGTGTATTCATCTTTGTCGAGGAAATATATAGATAAAAATCTTTATTAATTTTTCCATGGTCAAACGTGAATGTGTACCGCAAAAATATCGAAAACAGATCTTGTGGTAGTCGCATCCTATGTCTTTTCCATATTCGAGAGAGACAGTCAACTTGTCTGCTGCTTCAATGCCATACCCTTCGTATGATATATTTTCGAACTACAATACACAACAGATGATGGTCTTTTCATCTTTCCCTAGACAAATGTGAATGTATACTACTTCAAAAATATCGAAAACATTTCGCCTTAAAGTTCCTTTCTCTGTGTTTTCCTTGTTGTTTCTTTGTTGTCTGTTGCTTCATTTCTATACTCTCCATGTTACTGATTTTCGTACGACTTTAAAAGTATGCATATTTATATAAGTCAGGGGAATATGGAAAAAATAATAGTAACCGAGGTATTTAATCCGAGGATCTGCTCATCATGAAATTCCACCACATTTGCTTAGAATCCATAAGATATTGTTGATTATACAGTACGCAGATAATATGAAAACCTGTATGGAGCTTTAGACATAAAGATATTGATGATAATTGCTGACAGTGCGCTCTTTATACGATGCGAGCAAAACATTCAATGAGCCGATGATGACAGTGCACGTCGATTACTAACTCGTGAAAATTAACTGATAAGAATATTTGTACGATACATCGATATATGTTAGTAACGAGATGAAGGAGCCGATAGTTATCTAATAGTGGTCACGTTGAGAAATTATGGTATCATTTTCATCCGGGAAGCAGTAGTAGACTTTTCACTGCTTTCCAAAACGAAGGCCGATGCTTTAAGTTGCGTATCGCACAGCAGCTAGGCACAGGGGACATAGATCCGGGAGCCTATTTGTATATTTCGGGGAGAGGGATATCAGAGGGACAAAAGAGTTTGGACGCAAAAGGTCGAGAACGACGCCGTGGCATAAGTAGTCACGTACGACCTCCCTTTCTCCATGAATTTCCTCAGGAGTGCGCAAGAGTATTGGGGGTATGGAAGGAAGGGTGGCTCGGGGGAAAAGAAAGGGGGCACGCGGCTGCAACCCTTAACTGTGCTCCCAGAACCCTTAAAAAGAGAGAAAGGAAGAGAGAAAGATCGCGTCGTGTGACCATTATTCAAATTTCCCGAATGGAAATATGAGGGGAGGAGGAGGCAGGGCAGGAGGAAGAATTTTCGGGAGAATCGCCAGCATCTGCATACGCTCACGAAATTGCGTCTCCTCCCCCCCTCTCCCTCTGTCTTTTATATTTTTTACTGTATTGTGTCTCTCTCGGCCACCCAGTTGCTAAGGGCAGGGAAATGATGTCAGGGTTATGGGATGGGACGGAAAGAGAGAGAGAGTATGGGTCGAACGAATGATGGGGGGAAAGGACACGGTGCGCGTGCATTATGAGGGCATGAAAGTGGGAGATAGAGGTAGGGAGAGGTATATGGTTGGGAGGAAAAGGGTTAAAATGTATGGATGGAGACAGGGAAACGGGACTCTGTGTGTATGTGTGTCGAGAGACAGTGGAAAGGGTGGTGGTGGTGGTGTTGGTGCTTGGGAAGGGTGGGTTGGGGGGAGAGAAGGAGCAGTTTTAAGAAGAACACCCGGGTGTGAATACGAGTGCATCCGCGTGTTTCCGGGCATCCCCAACAGATGGCGGGATTTTTTATCCTCTTTTGTCGCACGGCGATTATTTCTCCCACTCCTCCTTCCTCCTCCCATCCGAAACTCCCTCACACTCCATCTCCTCCTCGCTGTCTGTGAATCCATCGTCCCGAAAACCCGTAGCGTAACCCACTCAGAGGGCTCGTGAGGGTTCACCCCCCTCCGTACGCCCTTACCCTTCCAGCTCTCCCCGGAACTCAGGCTGTGGTGGTTGGGTGGATGGTTGGGGAAGGCATTAATTTGCATTCGCGTCTCCCCGTGCAACCGTATTATTCACATTACCCCCCATACTTCTCTTTTTAGCGCCCTCTTTCCGGAGAGGAGGGCGATCGGGTTTTGTCGCTGTTGCTGCTCACGGCATCGACGCGACGCCGCTGCCATGCTCCTCACTCTAACAGGCGGGCGCGCTATCAACAATGGGTCTGGGCTGCAGAAGCCCAGAGCCCACATGAAACTCTCCTTTACCTCTCTCACCAATTTACCTCTAATATGCGTTCTTCCCACCCCACGCCTAAGAGCTCAGAACTCTGTCTCTTCATGGCCATAATGTAGGTTTATTAAGGTAGTTTGAGCGAGCTTTTTCCCTAGACATAATACAGACCGTATCCGAGTTTTATATTTACATTTAAGCAACTGTAAGTAGCAAGAAGTAAACGTTGGGACATAAATGACGCTAACACTTAGTTTTAAATTACTGACACAATTCGTTATACTAAATATACATATGCAGTTTATCACTACCAGTTTTTACATATTTAGTTTATCACTAGAATTTTAACTTGATTCATTTATTTGACGCCTAAGGTACGCTGAAAACGCCTTCACAATTGATGATGTTTTTGCAACTCTGTAAAAACTACTGCGGGGAATAATAGAGTTATTTTTAAAGATAGTTGAGAAATAATACAAACAACACACTGTTTAATTTATGACGAGGTCTATACGTCTAAAATTCCTCAATTTAAAATAAAACCTCTCTGGAGTGCATGCCTACCCGTATCATTTCCATGAAAAATACTTGGTGCATAATAATAATTATTATTTCTATGTATCTAACAGCAAACGCCTATTTCTAGACAAGTATTATTAAATGGACGAACACACGCAACCACGCCCTGGGAGGTGTAAATATCCTACCCAGGCGGGATTTAAACCCACGACCTTCGGTTTGGCAAGCGGGGACATTACCCCGCCGCCACCGAGGCCGGCAAAGGTCTTGTAGTTCAGTTCAAAGTAAGTCTTTTTTGGAAAATATTTCGGAAATAATAATGGTAAGTGGCTGGTATTTTGTTTTAATTGGAAAGACGAGGTCGTTTTCTTTATAATGAGGTCAAATTCATAGAATTTTATTTCAAGTGATATCTCGCTCCAACTACCTTTAAACCATGGCTGTGAACATTTTTGAAGTTTTACTTCAATATTTTCAAATTTATTGCTTAGAAAAACCCATTGTAAACGAAATTGAGGTTTTCAGGTGTGTTTTAGTGGAAGTTCATTAGTCTAAGAGTTTCAATTGTAGTTTTTCAAAGGATTTATTTATTGAAATGAAACACACCTTCTCCTCTTGCTCGTAGTGTTGAAAAAACGTAGTTGTGAACTATATTTACTTTTTTTCAATCCCCTTCAAGTTAATTGTTTACCATTAAAACGTCAAAGAGTACGAAATTGACGTTTTCAGTCGAGATGTAGCGAAAGTTTATTTTGATAATCAAGAGGCCTCCATTTTAAAGGAATTCAACGCGTTTTCAAGTCTCTACCTGGAGAAATACGTTGTATATCATTAAATAAATCCTGTGGAAAGTCACAACTAGGAATCCTGCGTATTTTGGTTTCAAGTTCCATTCACAATGCTTGCCGAATATCAACAAAGATAAACAAAAAAAATAATTCCTGCAAAAAAAGCTGGGTGATCGGGATGGCCTGCGTTGCATATCCTTGAAAGTGTAGAACTAAAAAAACTGATCAATAACTGAAAAGCAGTAGATCATTTTTAAAAGTATTCACCAGTTATTAGCGAGAAAACATCCGTTACCTGCTGGTGAAAATTCGCCAGTTTGAGAAGGTTTGATCAATTTTTAAATGCAGCTGTTTGTATTTGGTGAGAAAATTCACCAGTTACTGTTAGGTGAGTGGGAATTTACACCATTAACTGATATCACCGGTTACTGGAGAGAAAATCTGATCATTATTTTAACACCTACTAGTTACTGGTGAAAATTAACCAGTTAGTGATGGATTTCACCAGTTACTGGAGAAAATTGACGATGCAATGATAAATTTCACGTTAATTTTTCTTAAGGATAGACATCCCGTGCAACGAGTTTAAAGAAAGGGAGCCAGCCAGCACTGTTAAAAAAACTGATAAATAAAACTAATTTTGCGGAGAGATTCAATAGGGGGAATTGGTGTCCAGGTATTTAGTGAGATTTTTTCCTGTGGAATACCGATTCCAGCTTGGGTGCTTAGCGGAGGGCTTTTTATAATGCACATTATACCTATTCCGTCTGGCGCACCAGACGTTAAAATGTCGATTCTTTGAACCATTTCGTAAAGAGCGGGCATACATCGACGCCAGGTTTTACTCCACCCGTCTGAACTTCTGAGAAACATTTCCTTCGCCCTCATACTAACCAACCATTATTTGCACAAATTACCTGAATTTATCATTAAATAAATCCATATTTTACGGGTATTCTAACATATAACGTTAGAAGCCTAGTCAGGGGCGGCGTGGGTGCTCAGGGGCCCGGGCCGCTGCACGTCCAGAGGGGCCCGGTTTTTGTTACCACCCCTCCCCTCTTCTGAAAACATGTGTGCACTAAAAACGCGTTAAGCTACAATTTCATAGGTATTTATGTATAGTATAACAAAATTGTACTTTCACTCCGAGATGTTAGGTTTGCTGGCTGTTCAAAGTTCGGAGCCTGGCCCGCCGGGCCCTTCGGACCCGAGCCCGAGACCTAGTGCGTGGCCCGGGGCCCGGACGGGAATCCCCACCTTTCCGCCCTGGCCACGCCGCCCCTGAGCCTGGTTATATGTTAAATTCAGAGTAACAGTTCACAGTTACTCATATGTGATGAGTCCAACTAATCGCAACATATGTAGGTATGATGGCCAACGTCATCGGGATAAAAGGAATATTGAAATAGATTTGAAGGACTGAAGATAAAATACAATGTATATTTCCACCAAAAAATGTGGAAATACCTATAGGTATTTGCTCTTATATTGGTACATTGTGGTTGGTATTGGGATACAGATACATTGTGTTTTTACTTAAGTGGTGATGGATTACCACGTAGTTTGAAGGCATCGAACAGACTTGAGAGACTCCGAAATGCAGACTTAAAGGGCTCAAAAAGTTTAGTGTATCGGGAGGAAAACTTTTGAAGAAAAATCAAAGGCGATTGATGAAGAAATGAAGAGATTTGAGGTAATGCTAAGGAGACAGAGCAGGTGGATAGTGAAGGTAATTAGACGCAATGGGATTTGAAGGGTGTAATGGAGGAAGGGTATTAGAATGCCAAGGGAGAGGAAGTGACAGGGATTTTCAAAGTTAAAAAGGAAGATTATAAGAGGCTAGGCGTAGGAACGTAAAAATTTTCATAAATATTTAATTGTGCATTTTTTATTTTGAATATTTAAGTCCATTGAAGGATTAACTTTTGATTCGTAGAATGTATGTATAATTAATAGGTTTTTAACGCATTAGTTTCTCGTTTACTGTGTCTAGCCGGTTATAAATAAACTTCTATATTTGTTAAGGAAAAAATCACGTTTCGATATATCGGGGAATAGAAATAGGGAACCTTAACAATGGTAAGAATCTAACCACAATTTCTACAGTAGAAAGGTGGAAATAAAAGCTTAGAATTAGAATGCCTTGCTAAAATGTTGGTGTTCAACGCATTTCAAACAAGGGCGATGGATGAGAAGAAATTAATGATCCGGGAATGTCACGTGAAACACTAACTATTTGAAAGAGTAACTTACTACGACACCCTACCATTTCGTGGAAATAATTTTGTGTCGAAATATCTTGCAGTATATGTTTCCTAAAAATCCATCGTACCATATCATTACTTCCTGCGCTGTGCTCTCTCATTCATCCTTCGTGAATCCTTCCTTCCGTTTCCCATGGGCTTTCCTCCCTCCCCACATAAACCCCGATTTTATTACTAGACGGACCAATTCAAGACTTCCACCATTTTGAATCGGAGCTCCCATACCCAATTTCATTAACGTCTCAGGGAGGCATTCTTTTTTTTACTTTCCAAAAAACCCACCCGACGTTCGCCTATGTAATTCTGGAGCCAAGAATAATGACAGCCTATTGGGAAAACCCTCTTTTTTCCTCGCGCGGAACAACAGTTAAAATACATGGTCTCCACGGGCGAGAGAAACAAACAATGGTGTATATCCAGTTGGGAACTGGTTGCCCTCCGAAAGGGGGATATTGTAGGGTACGCATTAAGGACTGGTCGAGTTTTAAGGCATAATGTTTCTCCCAGCCCCTCCTCCCCCTCTGCTCTTCAAAATGCTGCGCACGCCGGTCTATTATGCGTTTCTTTGGCGCTCGTTGGACCCTTTTTGTACACGGGACAGGCAAGGGGGCGGGGAAGGACCATAAATCTCCAGAAGTTTGCGTAATGAAAGGCCCTTTGGGAGGTTGAAATTTGAAAAGGGGATAAAAATGATTAATCAAATGAATCAATCACAGCGTCTCTACCCGTGATTGGGTTTGTGAGAAGCCATAAGTTGAGAGGCCATTTCGTAAGATTAGATCCAATTATTTTGCTTATTTTCGATGTTAATGGGTTGTAGTTGAGGCTCGACGAACATTCAAGAAGTGTGTAGATGGCCTCGTAAGTGGACCAAAACAAATGTAATTCCTCTTAGAGAAAAATTGGTTGAAGTGGTATAAAATCTCCTTTGAAATTGATTAAAAGCGTCTATCTTTCAAACACAATTCATAATAACTCATGCATCTATGCCTTGATAAGTAACTTTACCTTATGCTTTCCATATGGCAGGCTGACTACACAATATGCACCTCAACATGATGAAATGTGTCAAAGGCATTCATAATCGCCCTCTCTCTTCACAGTTTCGGCTCACGACGGAATTGCATTCTCTTCAGTTGACCCCAAAAGTGTCCCTTAATGATTACCTTATGCTGTACTTAATTTCCCTTTATATCAAATCGTGATTGAGGTATAACAAAACTAATGGTGTTGTATCTAAGACACTACGAACATTTTAGGCGTAAATTGTCAAGTGAACGTAGAGTTTCACTGATATGAAATAGAGAAAGCTATAAAACCTATAAATTTCTACCATGTTTGCTTGCGACATTATCCTCGTAAATTTCTTCATCCTCTATAATATTATTTTCTCTGCATGAAGCTCGTTGGAATAAAAAATTCGATTAAGTACGAGTTGAGCAAAGCTGCTTCCTAGCTTTTTTCTATGCTCAATTTTCTGGCATAATTAAAAGCACTTCCGTATTTAAGGGAGAGTACGGCGGGAGAGATAAGTAATTTGTGCCATTTCAATCGGGCTGATCGATCACCTGACTTAATTATAATTACGAATTCATTCCTGCTCTTGCTTTAAAAATTAAAAAATATCTTTAATGAATCGTAATCAATCTACTATCCCATATGCTGCAACCGCTCTGAATCCGTCGAGGCGAGGCGTCGGGGAAGTAGAATCCGCGGGCTTAGTAGCTCCCGACTAATTATAATCACCCGAATGTACCCGTTGACCACATGTTGACGAAATACCTCCGTGGCCGGCTCTTAAAAGGTCTATTGCCGTCCCGCTTTGACCGGCCGCCACAAAAGAATCTAACGCCGAGGACGAGTAGCACATATTAAAATCCTGTATGGGCTGAATCGGGTGCGCGTGCAATGCCGGGGAGCTGAAGGCCCACATCGAGGGGAGGGTGAGCGAACAGATGAATGAGCCCTGCCCGCGTGGCCCGAGCGACAAATATGTGTCGCGGGGAAGCGTGAGAGATGGGGGAAGGAAGGCGGAAGGGACAAGATGGGCGAAAGAGGACGAGAGGGAGGGAGGTAGAGGTGAGGCGTGAGGGTAGGGGAAACAGTTGGGAGGTTGGAAGGGGATGGGAGGGAGGAGGGAATAGTTCGGAGCACGTATCCCTCAATAGTATTCAGTCTCTTTCCTCCACGCCACACTCCCCTACCGCCTTATCCTCACCCCTCCATTTCCCGCTCTTGTAAAAACATCGGTCCCATTTCTCCTTCCATCAGCCGGACAACTAACTACACCTTCCTCCCCGTCCCTTCCCTCTCGTCTCACATTTCTCAAACCCCTTTCTCCTCCTCCCTTTGAAAAATACCCTTATACTCCATTCCCCCTTTGTTTCCTCTAACTCCCTCATGACTCTAGGCGGAGGTCCCGCACAAAAAAAACTTGTTCGGGATCCTATTACTACTGCACAACTACGCTGCGATCAACCTTTCCTTCACCTACGTACCTTCTCATCCCTTACCACCCTTTCACATAGTGTCTGTCCTCACCTCCTCCCTTAACCCTTCTTCTTTAAGGTGGTTCCACCGCAAAAGAACATGAATGCCATTTCGTTCATATTCTGGATACTTGTAGAAAAAGAAGTCCGCTATCTGAAATGAACAACAACATATTACCTTTCCACGCTATTTTTCTCGAAAATTGAATTTGAAGTTACATATTGTTCAATGGGAGAAACACGGAGAAAAATAACATTTTTCTATCTAATATATATGCTATTTTAACGTAAACATAAACTGAAAGATAAAAAGTGAAAACTCTGGGGAATTTGATTGAAAATAAAATAGAATAATGTTACCGCATTATTTTTTGAGTTATTAGCTAATTACTGCGATAATTGGAGTCAAAATGTAGCAATTGTATAGGAATCGCGCAGCAGTCGGCGTCAATGGCTATAAAAAAAGTGTTCATCAAAAATATATTCGTGTAATAACATGCCAACTTTGTATCTTAATTTTGGTTTTCGCGAAAGTAGCATGTTTTGAACAAAAAAGAGTGGGAATTTAGAAAATGTTTTTACTCACAAGGTTGCGGTGATACCTCCTTAAGGCTGGTTTACGATTGATGTCAACTTATAAGCATGGATTGGGTAGCTGGGGTCCATGAACTACTAGAATGGGATCACGGTTCCTTCTTTCGCTTTGCCTTTATCGTTGCAAAACGCAAACCTCTCTAGAGGGGCGATTCTGACAGTAAATGACCTAAGAACGCACTCAATCAATTAAAAGTAATGATATAAAGCATCTTACAACATATAAAGAATTCCGATCATGTTTTCGCACTCATGAGAGCAATTGAAAAATAATTATAACGCGAATGCCGCGTTATGAAGAACCGTGATTGCGCCCCTGGCATCCTATATAAAGGGACGAGGATCGAATCCGGCAATTAAGTTTTCTTTAATAGAATCCCGATACTTACTAGAGTGCTATGCGGGGGAGATAGTGAGTGCAGTTCTCTTGCATTCGAAGAGGGAGTTTAAGGTAATTTGAGTAAGACACAATTTCATTAGAATTCAATTAATTTCGCCTCATTTTAAAGATAAATATAAAACCTTTTCAAATATATATTAGCCACTTGCCGTACTACTTTTCGAGGTATTTTCCAAAAAATAGAAGCCGTTTTGAATGGAAAATGGTACGCATATGCACTCCAGAGAGTCGTTATTTTAAAAACTAGAACTTTTTAGCGCATAGATCTCGTCAGAAATTAATGTAGATTGTGTTATCTGCCTCAAATATTTTTTAAAATAAATCCATTACTCACCGCAGTTGTTTTTACAGAATCGAAAAAAACTTCTATCGTGAAGGCATTTTCACCGTACGGCGTGAAATAAATTATTCAAGTTGAAGACTTATATTGGTATTATTATTAAATTACTGACAGATTCAGTCAAGTAAAACTATATCTATTCACCATTAACATTAGAAATATTCATTTCATGAATATTCCATTCTTGTTCCGGGTATCTGCATTAGAAGAATGGGATAGTCATCTAATCGCCGCGGAAAACTCCGAGAGATATTCATTTCAAGCTTCTTACAGCGGCTGAAATAAAAAAAATAAAATTCGAATATGATCTCTATTACGACCGAGGAAATATTTCGCCCAAGCTACTTAAACTGTGCATCCTTTGGTGTCTTTTTTTTTAGAGTTGCCTAGCGCCGACGCCTGGTGTCTTCCTGACTTTCCTCTGTTCCCAAAATCCTTACTTACCATCCTACTCAACTCTTTCAATGGCGCAAATGACCTTGTTGTCGGTCACCTCCCTAAATTTATCAAACGTCTAAGATTAGTAATGACATGCTTTCCGGTGAAATACTCAGAATCATCACGTTTTCAAATTAATTTCTGTCGTTGATCAGGTTTAATTCCGTTCTAGCTAAAGGAAAGAAAGAATAATAATCTGTGCAGTTTTCCACTTTGTTCAACAAAATAGAAAGCTGCAGAGAGTTATATTATTCTCTATGAATAATTTCCACCACATCAGCCCAGAGACAACTTCATCCAGCAATTGTCAAGCGTTTGTTCCAAGTAAGGTAAACTCAAAATACCATGTTTCCAACGTTTTGATTATATTTTTTTATCATCTTCAGGGCTAGAAAGGATAGAAACAGATATTAAACCCTCTGTAATTATCCTTTCTAGCCCTAAATATGTGTGAAAAACGTAATTAAATCGTTGACAACTTGGTAGGTATATAAATGAACTTTTTGGACCAAATTATCGACAATGGGGAACTTGAATAATTTAAAAGAAATTATTTGCGTATGGAGTACGAATTTTTAAATATACATGGCATGAATTTTAAGGGAATACAATACGAATTGGACTGTGGAAATATCTCTTCTTAGAAATTAAGCGCGCTTGGAGGCGTAGAAGCACTACGTTATAGGGAGCCCGGGGGATGACGTTATGGAACGGTTCGCCTCCTCTGTATCTCCGAATGACCGCGAGCTAATTCGGAGAGCTGATGAATCTTAAAACGAACGGCTCTATGAGCCCTGCACCAACGCAGAGCAACAATGATGACGTACAAACAGTTGAAGTACGAATATCGTAACACCTCCGAAATTGAAATGGATCGGTCGAGTCATTAGTTGTTTGCATCAAATTGATTTATTCAGGAATTTAATGTGCAAATCCCTTTGACACAAATGTATGTGAAACTTTATTACCATTGAGTACCCAGGTGATTCCAGTCAGGGTTTTTTGCATGAGTTACACGTAAGCGTTTCATAAATTGAAAGCTTAATAAGCAAAGGTAAGAAAGAGCATGTGATCAATCAAGGAAACATTGCAAATATACCTTTTCATGAAATGTTCAATTATAAATCAATCGCTGTGAAGTAAAATATAATACTTGTCTTTCATAAAATAGGAAAAATTGAGTGGACTGATGTAAAATATTTATTCTTGTCATTGAATTAAAGTTTACATACTTTTCTCTGAGCATACATGTTAGTAGTATATCATTAAATCATATTTTAGTTTTAGAAGCCTATCTTCTGCCCTTGCGGACTCAAATTCATAATAGAACACAATTTCATTTTTCACCTCATGTAATTTACCTTTTTATTCGTGGTAGATCAGGTTTTCAATGTAGAAAAGGGGACTTCCTCCTATTTAATGTAAAAGCTTTGCTTCCATTAGTCATGGCAGGACTGAAAAAGCTATTTAAAACAAAAAGCAGTCGAAAAGAATAGATACGATGGTGGATCTGGGGACCCCCGATTTCAAACCTCTCACAGGTGGATAAAAGGGTACTTGCTCTTTTGGGGGGTAAAAATATAATCTCCTCCAGGAATAAAAGGCAATTGGATGGGGTGGAGTTATTTCTTGTCATAGAGTTTTGCTATATAATCCATTTATGAAGGTAATTATAGTTACCTCCACAATGAACCTACCATGCCTTTTATGTAACTGTTTTATTTCGACATAGTTTTTAAGGAGCCTCATTCAACCAACCCTCTGCCTCCCAATCAGAGACAACCGCTATCTCACCCATCATCACCCCCACTGTCACTATACCATACACCTCCACCCTTACTGCCACCAGCCCACCCACAATAAACCATACAGCAAATTCTAACATTGACACCCCTCCAGCCATTACGATTGATGATGATAGAGTTACTCTTCCCCATCTCCCGCCCAATCCTGCCCCCTTCCAGCCACTGCTTCTAAGAGGAAGAGAAGGTTGGAGAGTGATGATGGGATGTATTCCTCTGATTTCACTTCCAGTTCTTTCAAGTAGACAAAATAAAATTAAAGTAACAAATAAGTGAAATATGCATTTACTGTTCATGTCTCATTTATTTTACAATATGGATGACTTACATCAAATGAATTAACATTTCAAAGTAAAGCTTTTGTCAAGTTATACAGTATAGTAAACTTTCAGATTACATCACTGGAATGTGTTACTTTTCTTACATGCAGATTCATATGAGGAGCAACTTATGAAGTTTTGTAAATAGGAGCTAGAGTGTGCGAAGCAGTCTGCGAAGTATGCTTGGCAAACTTTCGAGTATGCGAAGCAGACTGCTGCGCCCACTGAGCACCTTGTGCAATTGGCTGCTTTAAGTACAGCAGCCAATAATCAGTTGTCTGCCTCTCAATAGGAAATATCTGATTTAAAAAAAAAGAATGGAACTATTACTTATATTTGCCTTGCAGAGGTGATACAATATCACGAACATCTTAGATGAGCACTTTCTGAAGAAAAACTAAATATATCTTAACCTGCTAACATTTTTCCTATTCATATACTCAGGAATATAATTCCTGATTTTTGGGGAAGTATCCTATTTATTTATTTTTTAATTTCGGTTTTCTTTATTGCAAAGGTTGTAAGACGTAACTACTACTTTTAAAAAAATTTCATTTTGAATAAATATATTTCGTTGGTTTAGCATAAGCAGCTTTCTTTAAGTTACTTTTTCTCAGACTGGCATACATACACACATATGCATCACATTACATTCCCTTTCGGGATATGCAAAATTAAAAGAACTGGAATACCTAAAAAGCTAACCTCGGATTCTTTTATTTTACCCCAACTTTACAACCCTCTTACTTATACCACATTCCTGCTTTGCTTCATGCATACACTTGCTTCCTATGTATCCTATTAATCCCAAGCTTCAAGTCTTTTCTCTGAATTCACCCAGTTTTTCTCTGTCTCACACTATTCACTCTTCCATCATAAATCTGCTTTGTCATCTCATGCTACATGGCTTTCTGACATTCTCTCAAGATGGCCAAACCAACTAAGTACTCAAGTACGCTCCTTTATAATATGCCCACAACTGGAGCATCCAACCCACATTCTCTCTTAACCCACTCACTCCAAACCACATCCTCCCTAATTTTACCACAAATGCTTCTCAAGTATCCCATTCCCACTGCATTTACCCTACTTCTATTCTTATCCTGGCATACTCAGGTTTCCCTGCCATACGATAAATTTCGGGAGGTGAACACTTTTGTATATTGCAATTTTTGCTTCCTTAGACAAGCATTCACGCCTGGTTCTACTCCACTTGTTACCAGCTTCTTTCCTTCCACCATTTGTACCACTTTCTATTTCCTCATATTTGCCTTCACTATTATCAAATAATTGGCCATAATACATGAAATCACCCACTTGTTCCGTTGTTATTTCACCATACACCCTCAGCAAAAAATGTGAGCATTTGAAATGTGGTGAACCATGATGAGGGCATATAGGCTGTGATCTGTAATTGCTTATAAAAATATAATTTGTGAATTGTTCATATTTAATCATGATAAAACAAAACATCAACAAGTTGACAAGATTAACTGCTTACACTACAGATGGCACCTATTATTCATATAAAATACCTATTATGTCAGGTGACGAATAATCTCGTCCCTAACCCGTCGTGCTTCCTGTATTCGATGGCAAGCTGGAGGGACTACTGATGCATCTTCCATCTCCTCCTGGTGCTATGGATGCTCTTCTTCATCCACATGTTGTGAAGGATGCATCAGGCTGTGATTATGCCACCAGCTGTCTCCGGGTCATAATCGAAGACCGTGCGCCTAAGGAGACACCGGATTTTGGGTTTTAAATGCCCTATGCATCTTTTCACAGCAGCTCTAGCCCTCACATGGAGATCTGTATATCGCGCCTCACGAGATCCTCAGGGAGCATTTAGGATAGGTGACTGCGGAGAGGGCTCATGAGGGTAACCAGATTCACCTGAAAAATTGTAATGAATAACCAGCAAGGTAGATTGTAAATGGTGTTTTTCTAAACTTAGTTTGTCACACAAACACTTATTGACAGGAAGTATCCCTACCTAAGAGCCAGCATTTTTCATTGGGAGCCCAAATCTCAATCATCCGAGCTCTGACAGCGGATTTAACCCAAATGAATGAATCATGATTGCTCCCTGGGAGTCTTGTGAGGAAATTCATAATGAGAAAGTCAGAATCACACACTTATATGAGTCTCTCACTCAACTATGAACTTTGAGAGACACTCTCAACTATGAACTTGGCAATGTATACACTAATCCAATTTGAAAAACAGAGAAAAAGAACTTACCACTTGGCAATTAAGGGAATGAAATGACTTCCTGTTCACGAAGAGGTGCTCATTCTCTACAGGGGCCCTAATGGCTACATGGATACCATTAATATACCTAAGCACCCCGGGAATGGGAGACCTTTGAGAATTTCTGGAAAGCCAACGTTAGATTATTATTAAGCTTTGTTTCAACAGCTGAAATGACAATTTCACATATTTTTTATTGGTGTATGACACAATGAAGAGATAAAATTCAACACCATTGGTAGCTGCTGAGCAATAAACCACATTATAAGAATAAATATTCATAGATGTAAACTCATTATGAAAGAGCCTTAGGTTCCACATGCGCGATGATATAATAAACTTAAAAACACTAAAAAAATGACGAGATTAAACTTTCAGAAAACTAACGAGAATTCACGACTAAACAGATGAAGTAATCTTGTCAGCAACATTCCTGTCATTATTCATTTCACTACATCAAACTGAACCTTAGTAATGTTTCTGATGTAAGAATGACAAGGTATAATTCAGAAATAAATTTGAAACCCGATCAACTAATCAAAAAATCTGTACCCCTGAACGTTACCCAAATGAAAGTGGTAGAGAAAAAAATTTTGTTGGGATCAAGCCAAAGTAATTTTTCTTAAAAAGATACACTTGAAATTAAGCAGTCACAAAACATTGTTCCTGCAACTTGTTTTAAAGGTCATGCATGGATTACAAAAACAAATATACAGTATATTTCAAGCTTACTCACTTCTGTACCACACTCCTCACAACAGTTCTCGTCAATGGGAAGTCCAGCCACTTCCTCACACAACCAATAGTATGCAGGGCACTTATTACATCATGCATCATGTGATTCCCTGGACACACTTGACTGGCTCAATCCAAGGCTGCAATCACTATCTAGTGCCTTTTAGTAGGAACCTAGATTAGAAGAATGTATGGCACACACCCGAAAAGAAAAAGAGGAATGCTTATGCTTCATAAAAAAACAAAAATGGTTAGATACTTAGATATTTTAAAAACTGGAAATTAACTTAGTCTCAATTGCCACACCGGTTGCCCTCCAGGGCATGGGCATGTTGGGACGAATTTCTTCTACGAGAGCCTGAACCAAATCCTTAGAAAGATGATACAATCCAATGAACTCATCGTCTGGTACTGCAAAAGGGTTGGCGCTATCACTCAAATATCTCAGGCAGTTTTTGTTTACTGCCATTTACTGAAGCCTTGCTTCTCGCTCCCTCCTTCGCCTTCTGACAAGCATCAACTCCTTGCATAAAGCCATCTTGATTCAACAAAATTTGAATGAGACGATAGCTTTTAGTTGTTATTTACCATGAGCAACTGCCTGTTCTGATTGATAGAAATGGTACACGTATCAAACAAAGAAAACCCTTTTAAGAATGGATATCATCCCATTCACACTGCACAAGCAGGAATGAATATTTGTCAGTCTATTTTTACAAGCATACAAAGCCGTCGTTCATGTTGGAATAACAACAAATATTCTCTTCAATCATTTGTAAATATGTGTAACTTGAGGTACTAGAACGTATGGGCGATCATTGGGCAAAATGCCTTAACTTTAATTTTCGATAACCAAAAGGGTAAACTATTTGCCGGGGTTCAACTTCAACGTTAGAAGAAGATAATTTTGGACGAAAAATACAGAATATAGAATGTGCTGAAAAGATTGAGTAGTCATTGACCGCGGAAGTAACAACTCTATTTAGTAACGCGCGGTGTAGCACGCGAAATAACCTGATTAAAGAAACATAACTGACAATTAAATCACTCCAAAGTTAGGCAACATATCGGAAGGCGCTGCATTACTTTTGCTATACCCATCAACAGTTTGCCAACATATGCTAGCCAAATTTAAGTTGTTGCAACGTGTCAAGTAAAATAGAAGAGTGTTGACGTTTCGCGCAATTATCAACAAAAACTATTCTCTCAGTCGAATGATAATTGTTTCAACGTAAACCCAAGGTGCCATTGGAATGAGACATCGTCCATAGCTAATATTATATACACAGGATTCCATAGTTTATTTAAGTCCAGCACATCTACTCCAAAAGTATGAAATACAAAATTATTATAGTGACCTCAGTTCATCAACAGTAGTAGGAAGAAACATGGCAGTAACTAGAAGATCACGAATATCACCACAATACACACATCCGAAATAGAAATCTTTGCGGTATCTTCAAATTAGAGCTCAAAAATTGCGTTATTTCTCGCCATTCCAAACAGATATTTCACTACCTTTGTCAACCATCATGTTAGCCAAAATAAACCCTTATACGTAAATGACATTTATCACATAAGCTTCAGTTTATGCTCAATATAAAAATTAAACTATTTTCATTGGAAAGAAGGTAATTCTGACATTAAAATTTACAAAATTAACTACAATAACAACTTTCAACACCCACCTTTTCGTTCGCAGATAAGCCAAAGCAGCGTCTATCACTCAATTATCATTTCTAACATAGACTTTAAATCTAAATTAACATGCTTTTCAATAGGAAGAAGGTAACACCGATATTAGAATCTACAATATTAAATCTCCCATTCCAATCCACAACACTCACGTTCGTTCGAATGAACAGCAGCGCCATTCCGAATGCCTCTAAGCAGGCGACGCGGAAGCTCGTGAATTTCGGAGAAATAAACCGCTCCCGCAGCCGTTAGCCGTTACACGCGCGCCATAGGCGGTCGCCAATAGAACTCCCCAAACAATGACGTTTCATGCCATGTAAGGTAAAACTCATGACGTAGTCCGAATGAGAGTCCGAAATTCGGAGATACAGAATAAGCCCCCAGATAGACGACGTATTTCCTTGTGGAGTTGGGCTTGTTTTTCTTAATTTGAAGAAACTATCTTTGTAATTTCTCTTCTGAAGACAATGGACTAGTATGATTTGATCCTTCACGTTGAAATGCATGCAAAGCAGATGAGCAATACCGCGCGGTGACGTTAACCCACCGGATTTTTATCACGTGAGACTTTTTCCAATTTGTATGCACTTTTGAATGGAAAGTATTGATGTCTGCGCAGTGAAAAAATTTAATTTCCCGTATAACACTACTTGAATATGAGGAATAAATTTTATGCACGCTCCCCTTTGCTATTGTGTAATCATCACAATCTAATCAACGCAAATATTTGTTATATGTTGGGTTTCCGACCTCTATTAACTCATCCTACCATTTATTCCTTTATTCTTCTTTCTGCTTGCCACTCCATTCTCCCTTTTTCATACATTTTTCCCTCACCTCAGAACCTTTCCTTAACTCTCCTCCATCCCTCCCTCCTGTTCCTGCCGCGCTGCTCTTGAATGCAAACATCGGCCTCTAACGGCTCTTGTGGCTCAGTGCCAGGGCACAAAGCCCTTTAAAAATGGAATCCCACTCTCTGGACAAATGTCTCGGAAGACGGCTTACATCTAAAGAAACAGCAGAATCAGGGAGACATTAATAGAACTTGTTCGTTCCCTCTTCTCCTCTCTACCCTACTCTCTTTTCGCTCCAAATTTTTTTTTTTCACCAACCTATGTTTCCTCCTTTGGTCTCTCCGCTACTTCCTTCCCCATCTTCTCTCCCTCTCTCTTGGTTTTCCCTTGGAGTCTCTCGTTACTCTAAGCAATCCCCTTGAGTACTTTGTGGAGTCAAGACATCAAAAGCATTACAAGACCATCGATCCTGTCTAGCGGGGAGGGCTTTCTTGACTGCATTTTGGCTCTGGCCAGCGAACGGATTTTCTGGGTCGTTTTTCACCGCGAGGATTCCGTGTCAAATGTTTTCTTTTTTTAGCGGAGAGGAAGGCCTTTTTATCGGTTAGTTTCCGATTTTCATTAATCCTTCGCGGAAAACAGGAAAACACGGGTGTATCAGTTGAGTGGATTCGCGGTCTGAGAGGGTAATCTGAGTGCTTGAGTGCGCAACCCTCTCTCCGAGCTGTGATCAATGTTTTCCCGACTCCGGATCGAATTTTCTTTGTCGAATCTCAGGTTTTCACGTCTTTGTGTTTCCTCTACATAGCCTCAAAAACAACCTCAAAGGCCTTTTACGCCCGGAATGTGGATCAAGTGACGACATAGGACTAACTTACCATGGCCATACCCGGAGTGATTAGAATCCAGCTAGAGAGTGGAGTATATGCATTGACCCATGTACGAACAGGATCTCATTAGTCTTTGCGCTCATGAATCATTTACGTTATCGAGTGATTCAGAAGCACCAATGGCGTTCAATTTTTTCTGTCGCGGCTGCATTTTAAGAAATTAATTAGCAAATAATACCGAAGGGATATCATTCAATCAGAAGTAATGGCACCAGATAGTGACTTCTTTTTTTTACAGATTACCCTTAGTGTACTTAGGTATTGTTGCTAGCTGGAATCATTCAAACATTTTTAATAACTTATTGATGTTAAAGAGTGAATAAGTCAGTTGAGTTTTACAAGAATCACCGAAGAAACTTGTATAATAATAAGGTATTTCAGGTGATTTTAGATATATTACTTATGTCTGTACAGTTTTTGTTGAAATGACAAAGTATTTATCGAAACGAAAATGCTTGTATTTACAGTTTTCCAAACTTACCTCAAGACCTAGAAGCTCGTCTTCCGGGGAATAATGACTAAATACAATGCCATCTCGCGTCATGCCACCACACGAGTTCATGCTTCACGTTTTCCTGAAGTGAGAGAAGTTAACGGTGGAATTCTTCCCTAAAATATCAGATAACTAGCGAAACCTAATTTCTTCCTCGCGTCACCCAAAATTCCCCGAATCCTCCTTCGTCCCACCAATGGCTTCGCCCTTTTTGCCGCGCGTCGGGCCCTGGATAGGTACCGAACTCACTCGCGTCCCTCGCCTCGTTTGTTCTTCGCCCTCCAAATGTTGTCGTGTGTCTTTTGTTTTTTTCTCTCTGCCCCTCCCCCCCCAATCCCTCAATTGCCCGCCGCCGTGTTTTTTTGGCGCTGTCGTCTCTGACGAGCGGAAAGGGGAGGGAGTGAGGAGGAGATGGAGGAAGGCGAGCTGGAAGAGGAGGAGGAGGATGCCTTGTATTCTTCTCTGCTTGCGACGCGCGTCCGGATCGCCACGCTCTTGCGCTCTGCGTGGGCGACGCCTTATTTTATCCCACTCGGAGGAATGCGGAGACAAGAGAGGGATGACTATAGACGTGGAATCGACGTGTGGAGGAGAGGCTTAACCCTCACCCCCATACACCTCTCTCTTTCTCTCTCTACGTCCTCCATTCAAATACAGGAGGAAGTTAAAAGTTGTAGCCAAAGGGGCGACAGAGGCATAAGCCCAATGCGTATAGGTTTCTGTACAACAGCGCCACGCCGCCGGCATCGGTACGGGGTCGTTCGTTGGCCGCGAAGTTTAAATTGTGATACTACCGCGGGGTTTGAATCGCTAGTTATGGATTATCCGTATTCAATGGATTATGAACCAATATTTGAAATTAAGCCTTGAAAAATGTCATTTAATTAGTACTGCAAGAAAATGAAAAAAAAAATATTCACTCGTATTAACTTGATGATATTCCCGATTGCACAATAAATAACCTTGGGAAACCTTTATGAAACAGGAAATGTTGAGGTCAGGTTATTATGAGAAAACATGGCACAATAAAACATCGCTTACCATATTCACTACAAATATATTGATTCAAAATAGAATCAAATTACCAGAAGTCAACGGTAGCACATTCTTAAAAGTTGAACATAGTCATTCAAAACACAGTGTAGGTTGGAATAGCCAATGTTATTTGGAAAAATTACATTCATCCATTATTATCCATCCACCCAAAAAGTCCAAGTGATGGTGAGGTTAACTAAATATGACATGACAACGTGATTGCAGTTCAGGCAATCCAACGAACTACACTTGATCTGGGGAGGGCACCAAAACAAAACTCACTGTAATGCACAAGGGTTGTGAATGATGGCGATACAACCACATCACAGTCCAGGGTACATAATGCATCACACATGGTCTGGGGAAGGTACCAAATCAAAAGTCACAGTAATGCACAATGGGGAGTTTGATGGCGAGAAAACATCATTCATCAGTTCATAACACCTAATGCACATCATGTAAACAGCACAAATATTCTAACCTTCGATAATGCTCGGAACGGCAGTCGGTGTAATGAGAGTTGAAGACTTTCTCACGTAAAAGAAATAAATAAATATATTGATTTATTAACTTCTGTAATCATCAACAAAGGTAATCCGTTCGGAGACAGAATCTTGCCCACTTCTCCGCCGTGTTGATGCAAAATTACCAGAACTCAAAATACTTCCGAACACTCGTATCAGTTGCGAAGAATCATGAAAATCCACGCGTATAGCAGTATTTTTCTATAGTTAACAAATGGCCCATGGCACCGTGATTCTTCGAAAACTTAAATGCAACATACCTGACAGCCTATTTGAAAAACGAGAAAATAGATCTCCGTGTAAACGACATTCATACACACTGTTGCACCAAATCATTGCATATCGCTTACTATGCACAGGTTTCGCCATATCTAAAAATCTCTCAGCCCGGAATAATAGAAGGGAGCTGATGACGGGGATCTGTAAAATAGAGGCTGGTGAAGAGCTTGATATGGAGTGTGGCGTTGTATGGGGCAGAAACATGGACCTTGAGAAAGGAAGACGAAAATAGGCTGAAGGCTTTCGAGATGTGGATGTGGAGGAGGATGGAGAAGGTGCGTTGGACAGAAAGGAAGACAAATGAGGAAGTGCTTGACATGGTGGGCCAGGAGAGGAAACTTATATGTAGATGAGATTAGGGGAGGACAGGGTAGGTGGCTGGAAGGGGTAATGAGGGGCGATGGTTTGCTGAAGGCCGTGATAGAGGGTAGGATGTTGGGTAAGCGGGGAAGGGGAGGGAAGAGAATAGGTTTAATGGACGGGATGAAGAAAGGTAGGACTTATGCTGAGATGAAGAAAGAAATACTAGAGGTAGAAAGTGCACGGCACGTGTAAGAGTTCGTTGGATATTCTCTGACTTTCATCACAACCTACCTTTAACCGGTAGATTACTGTAATGAATGAATATTGCCTAAGTTACAATATAATTCTACCTCAAATTTACCGTCAAACAAATATATACATTCCAGTAATGTGTATAAAACTATGTAACAAAAAATTTCTGATGTATTATTAATGATAATTTATGTGTATGTATTGTTAAATTTCACATAAATATTTTTTAAATAGGTATTTAATTTTAAAATTTTCGTCAATACTGTTATTTAGACCATGCGTAACCACTGACATGCCAGTAGCCCACTCAGTTTATTTAGGTTTAAAGACTTAGGAAGGATTATATTTCATTTGGATAAAAAACAAACGTATGCTACCGTTCTAAGTTTACATTTTTAGCTTGAACACAAATTTTGTTCGTTAATACTTTCTAGTTTTTCCTCAGTTTTAAACAACCTGCTCGAAGCATGGTATCCTGAGGATCGAACGCACGCCAGTAGACATAAAGCCGCTCTAGTCCCAAGAAATTGAGTAAATTTCAATTTAAATGGAAATATTCCCATCCACTCGGCTACGTTCTTTTTGAGTTCGCACCTATTCTGCGAGTTCCTGCGTACTCTGTGACTCTCCACTATGCCTCACCTACGTTCTTTTTTCGTTGGGCCAAACTCTGCTGCAAAATAAAACCAATGGAAACTACGCTCAACCAGGCAGCTGAGCGGACATATGAGGCTGGCACTGCCATGGCAGTGGACAGGGAAAGGAAAGGTTGACAAGACGAACTAGCGTGGCAGTGGAAATCAATCCAAAACGCATCTGCTCGAACGATTTGTCATTACGCTTTCGACTGTAGGACTTGGTATTAAAATCCAAGTCGCGCCGCAGTTTTTACCTCGTCGGCGGCGGCGTGCCTTGCACGGCTGGTGGCGCGGCGTAACCGGCGCGGTGCCCATCTCTACATGAGACCGGGGAGAGGAGGGAAGGATAAAGAAGTCGTCTCTCCTTTTCTTCCGAGCAGCAGCCACCAATGTGGGTGGACAGGAATTTTCTAGGCAAATGCACCCCTCGCTTCGCATAATGATCGGACGGAATCCGTAGATGGGATTTGGAGTGCATGTGTTATAGTGTTGCCTCACCCGTTTTATACCGGGAATTACGAAGCGCCTTTGCGTGGAGTCCGTGCTGCATTTAATCCGTTGGCTGCGAGTAAGTTTTCGCGTGAATTTACTCCGAAGTTTTAATCTTCAACTTTGATGCTTGCTAGAAAACCTCTCAACTATAGATTTATCCAAATTGATTCGGATAAATCAATATAATTATATTATAATAATATCAAATAATTGATAAATGTAATAAATCAATATATAATATACTATAATAATATCAAATAAAAATAAAAAAATTAATATTTTAGGTGTCTGCAATTACTGAGACTGGTATCCAATCTGCTAAATACTTTCTTTTGAATCTCGACTGCGGAGGCACAATTGCAGTAAGTGGCGGCTTCAGCGAAAAATACTTGAAAGTACTTTACATTTTAAACATTTGATCCATGGTAACAATTTCCACGGTTTACTAACTTTGTGAGATCTTTAAACATATTAGTGTTTCCAAAAGAATGTATTGCAGGTATACAAAGATTTGACTGGGCTTTAACTTTCTCTTGTAATTTCATAAAATATCTTCTGCCACCGCGTATTACACTCCCATCTAATGATTGTTTTACATTAAGAGTCAAAGAATAGGATACTCACGAGCTGATTGTAGATTCCACTTACTTCAGGATACGCCTTATTTGAGACAGTTATGTGTTCACAACTAATAACTCAAAATCCTATATGTGGAATGCAATTATTTCTTGGCCTAAAACAGATTTATAGTCAACCCAGCTGTCCGTTGTTCATTAAATATGTAAAAAATGATAAAAACAAAAAAATAAAACAAAAGCTCAAATGTGATACACTTATTTTACTGAAGAATGTCGACTGTAATGTCGACCGTAATGCCAGAAATAAAATCATTCAAATGAGGTTGTTTAATATAATCCTGTTCAAATCTCTTTACTTTCCTAACTATAGGTCGTTCACCTGATTCTTTTATCCTTTAACAAATAGATAAGTTATCGTGAGAAACACGTATACGCCCCAGATACCGTTTTTCCCCCTTGGGTGATCAACAAGGTACTAGGCCTCTCGAATGTCGCTGCATGCCTTAACCCACTCGTGCCAAAAGTACGGCAGAGCGGGAAATTCGTGGCACGCAGTAATGAGCTGATGCTCTGAGGTGATAGGTGAGGGAAAATAGCATTCGGAGGGAAAGGTGGGGAGAAGGTGGAAAAAATGTCGGGGATGGAGATATATGTTGGGTAGGGAGAGTGCGCGTAGCAGCCATGTTGTAACGGGCGATGGGAGTGCCGCGTAAGTGTTGAATGGAGTAGGGTTGAATGGAACGGAGCTGTCTTAGCGTGGGCGTCTGGTGGAATGGGTAGAATGGAATGGGCCATTGTGTATCGCTTGGTATGGAAGGGGAGGGGAGGAGGAGGTGGAAGGAGAGAGAGAGCGTTAGAATGAGGATTGGATGTGAAGGGGAGGAGGTAGGGCGAGACACTATGCGGAGGATTGGGATGGGATTGCCTCTTTGAGAGACCCAGGGAGGATATAGGAAAGACGGATGGTGGAAGCACGTGTAACGTCAGGGACGCGGCGAGAAAATAGAACTTTGACACTCGAGGCGTAGTAGAATAGTCCGGTTTGAGGGAATGAGAAGAGGGAGGGAGTGTAGTGAGGAGGAGTTTAGGCGAGCCGTAGGACAGGGCCGGATGCCGGTCAATGGTAAGCTTGCGGGCAGTAAAAAAGACTTAGGGCGAGTTCTAATTCCGCGAAAAGTTACGAATTTTTGCGTTCCATTATTATCCTTACTGTGCCACGAGCTAATGTATGGGCACCGACTCATAAGATTATTGATGCCGAGGGCCAATATCGGCTGATGAATGTAACATCCTTTCAATCTATAAGGATAAGTGTGCTTTTGTTTTTGTTGCTCTTGAGGTTAAAAATATTAAAAGAAAGTGCTATTGACGAAAACTCATGCGAAGAGCAAGACAAGCTATCTTATGAAAGATATTCCAAAATAATGCAGTTATTTTTAAAGCGTTCCATTTTACTTACATTTTGCCCTTGATTTTTTCCGCTGAAAATAGATCTCACTCAGAAGTTTTATCCTTCTTTTCATTTGAAACCGACGCGTATTTCTAAGTAAAATAAGCAACATGGTTTTATTAAGATAAAATGCCTAAAAAAGCGTAGAAAGCAGTCAGGACTATAGTTTAAAAAAATAAATGAGAGTAAATTCACCATTCACCAATAAAGCACTTGACTCGACCGGAATTAGAGAACTTATCTTTAAATTGCCCGGAAGATATGTGCTACCATAGAGTAAATATATATAGTATAGCTTACTCTATGGTGCTACTCAATGCTATACATCCCACTCGTGTGCTTGACTCCCATAGACTATTCTTGTTTGCATTTCAGTCCAAATTATGATTGTAATAAGTAAGTTCATGAAAAGGGGTAGAGTTAGTTTTATACTTCCGTGACTGCGGCTAATCAAGCAAGTTATAACCCTGCGTTACAGGGCATTATGAAAACGATGTATATAGTTCGCTTAAATCCCCTGAAACCTCGACTTCGAATGAGATAGGTCGTTTTATGTTACTGGATAACACGCATGAACATAATCTTGTGGTTATTTATTGCAAATTGCAAAGATCGTTTAGGTGTGGTGTCGAGAGTATTGGCTTCCCGTTCCAAGAACCAAGATTTGAATCACGGCAATAAGGAAGAATTTTCATTGGAATTTTGGCCTTACCAGATTGCTTCCTATTTGAATAGAACTTCAAAACTCCGTCCATCGGTGCGTATGAAATACTGTGGACAACTATGCGCCTTTTGTTAAGAGTGGGGTGCTTAGAGGCTGGGTTTCTCACCACTCTTCCTCCATTCCCAAAATAAATCTATCAATATCAACCAGCTAACCCACTCTTGAGTGGAAAATTACCTCAGTTGTCGGTTGCAGCCCCACGAAGCCAAGGCCGGCGACATTTCTCCGCGATGGTTTATCAAATGTTTAACATCATATTTGCGATAAGAGAATCAATATTCCATCAACAGTAAGTATAGCTATCGCAAAGGTTCATTCGAGTTGGAAATTTTGAATTCGAGCAGAAAGCTCTCAGTGAGAATTTTGGGACATGGGATTCGGAACTGTAAAAATCATGCGAAACGTAGGAGAAAGATTATTTAGTATGGAGGGACAACAAACAACCTTTTCCAATTGCCACCAACACAAGCGCTTCGAGAATTGGCATGCCTCACCACTACCTGCCGTCCCATTTCAACTCGTTTCATAATGAGACCTCAAGATAGAGTCGCTGGCAAACTCATAACAATGAGTGATGTTAACCATTTGCCTTTCGTGTGCGTGTATGATTAATACCTTTTTCGCGAAGTAGTTTGGTTCCCCTGCCTTTCTCCATCTTTCGCGTTGCCCTCTCTTCCCCTCCGTCCTTATGCTTCACCCTACATCTATCTCCCCTCCCTGCCGCGCAGGTCTGCGCCAGGAACTTTGTCGACTGCTATTACCATTTCACGTGGCTAGAGCGAAAATTGTGTGTCATTGAGTGCACAATAGAATAATTTTTCAAGTAGTTAAGTTGAAAAATATTCTTGAACCATATTTCATTTAAGTAAATCTCTATATGCGGTGGCTCTCATCATTCATGCAGTAATATAAATGATACAAGAATTGTATTTTACATTTTTGCCTCAATTAAAGCATGATAAGACTTGAGCCATTGATAGTTTTTGGCGCGTTATTCGAAACTTAGGCGAAAAGTATTTTGAATGATATTTTTCGAATCTTCGACTCAACGTGACTCCATGATGCTTGCTAGAAAACACAATTAGAATACATTAAGTAATTTTTTCCAAGTTTCGAAGAAAATATTTTCATATGTATTCGAATTATTGCTACATATATATCATGCGCCACAATGCTACGTGATAGAATAGCATTGAGTTGACAAATTATAAACCAATTACGTAAAATGGATTGTATTTCACTTTTGTTTATAGATATGACTAAGAAGAATACGTACCTATGTAGAGTGTCATGTAAAACTGGGCATGAATAAAAAGATCACTCCAGTCACCTTTACCCTCATATGGATTTACTGCGCCTTAGCGGCGCCTGTGGTTTTAAAAATGATTTTAAAATTTTCCATTCGCGTGGATCTTTCTGAAACTTTCAGTAGTCTATTTTTTCTGTTTTCTTAGACTACAAATATATTTTTGTATGTATAATGTGCATAGTTTTCATTTTATTGGCCTCTAATGAAAAAAGTTACGTAGTTGGATTTACGGCGCCGCTGCGGCGCTGAGAGTTTCCTCGTCGCAATGTCGGGGACTGCACTCTCAATACTAATTTAAAAGTTATTATGTTTCGTATGACATGTTATCTTCTATTTATAATCATAATATTTAAATGTTGAAAGTTTATAAACAAAATGAAATTGTTTAACAAAGGGAAAATTTTACTATGCCAATTTTTCTTCGTCTTTTATCTAATAATCATAATTTTGCCTGTTTATAATGTTCATTTACAAAACTTCAACTTTTTGCAAGAATAATTCTTATAAACTCATGGATAGCCTAAGGGTCGTTTTTTCCGTGGCCTTCGGCATTGCTTTTTTTGGGTAACTTCTCCGCTTCGCATACCTGCTGTGGTGATGGTCTCCTTTGGGGGCATCCCAGGGTTACTATGTATAGAAATATACCAAGCAGCATTCCCAAGAAAATTTAACCACAATGTATTCTCTGAATTCATGCAATAAAGCCTGTTTACCTTCGTGTGGAAATTTCCCGGTGAATGAGTATATTATAGGGCTTGGGAGACGATTCAGAAGTTTGCGATAGCGACCTTCAACATCATTTTGTTTCCGGACTCTCACTCACTGTTGATAAGCAACTGATTGGCTTTCATGGGCGTTGTCCTTTCCGACAATATATTCCATCAAAACCCGATAAATATGGTGTGAAGATATTTTGGATTAACGATTCGGCAACAGGCTACCCAATGGGGGATTTACCTTACCAAGGAAAGGAGAACGTAGTGATAGCAGCGCCTAACCTAGGTGAACGTGTAGTGGTAATGCTCTGTGCCCCATATTTTGGCTCTAATCGGATCGTGACCTGCGATAATTTCTTTACGACCTTGAAGCTAGCACTGAATTTGAAAAACAGTAGTCTAACACTCGTGGGAACACTTAGTAAAAACAAGCCCTCTCCATTGTGAGCATATCTGTAGTGTAGTGCATGATTGTGAGGCTTCACCTCGTGACACGCATTAGCGATTTATGCTAATGCATAATTAGTCGTAGTTACACTAACTTTAGGGTATATTGTAATGCATGTTGATGAATACTCACCCCCTGCCACACACCCCTGAGGTGGCTTGCAGTGTATTTTGTAGATGTAGATGAAGCCCTACATTCCGTCTAATTTTTTACCAAATCGATCTCAACCGGAACTTTCTTCAATATTTGGGTTTGGGTTCATAAAAAGCCTAACATTGGTTTCGTATGTCCCCAAAAGAGGAAAATCTGTAATACTGCTGTCATCAATGCATCATGGTAATAGCATTAGCGATTAAACCCACAGCAAACCAAAAATCGTGTTGCATTATAATGAACGAAAGGAGGTACAGATTTAGTGGACCAAATGGCGCATTCATATTCATTCCAAGGAAAAACCAATCGATGTCCATTTGCCTTCTTTATGAATATTTTAAATGTAAGTGGCATTGCTGGCTTCATTTTATTTACAACCTTATACTCGAACTGGAATATAAATTTTCACCCCGTGCCAAACACCCTGGTGGTGGCTTACACGGTACATCGTAGATGTAGATGAAAAAGAAGCTTGAAAGAAGAAGAATGTATTTGAAACAACTAGCAGAGGAATTAGTTCGTCCGCATACATTGAGACGGCTACAGAATGCCAAGACAAAGATTTTGAAGCGCTGCATGACAGATTTTCAAGAAGATTCAGTAAAACCTCAAAATGGAAGCAATTCTAAAAAACTTAAACGTTCACAGTGTAACTTATGTGTGGTGAAAAGACAGATTTTACAAATTTTCAGCTCCTGAGAAAAAAAAATGTGAAGACCATTCAAAATTTCTTTGTAATGAATGTAAATGAATGCATAGAAAGATATCGTTATACTAGTTTTATTTAGAAATAAATTGCATGGTTTAATCTTCCCAAATACTTGTTCATGGCACTAATATATTTCATAATTTCCGCTTATATTTTAATCTTGCAGGAGATATTCGCTCAGTATTTACATGGTAAAAATCTTTTCATGATGAACAAATACATAGGCGAATTTCCACATAGTGAAAATTTGATAATCTTTTTCTCGTTTCTTTGCGTACTCGAAATGCACAGAGGTTTTAGTCGTCCAATGTTTACTTACATGAAGGGGTGAGTGATGAGGAGAAAGATGGGTAATTCCATGGAGGTTGTATTGAGGTGAAGGGGTGGTGAGTCGATTGCTAAGGATCAGGGAATACCGGGATCGTTGGGCCAGGTAAGCGTAGAAAATCCGTATCTTGAAGAGAGTGCAAGGAGGCAATTACACACAATAGGCTGCTCTTTCTTCATCCTTCCATCGCTGTGTGAGGGACAGGGAATACGCGCCTTATCGCAAAGCGCCCTGAGGTGGCCCTCCCTTCATTCCGAGAAGGTGTAGCTCGGGTGGGTCGTTGGAGGTGGGGAGAAGTTCAATCAGTTATTTGTGGGGGGAAGAAAGTATGCGGAGGATGACGAATAAGGAAGCTTAGTGGAAAAGTACGATTGGTCTCAATGTTAGGGTCAGTGCAATGCTATGGAAAGAAAAGGTGAGGGTGGTCCACCCAGCATAAGGGTATTTTGGTCACCCCAGAACACAAGATCCTCTTCCATCGGTCCCTCACGCAGCGCCGGACCGAATAAAATAGACGCCATCGTATTCCATGGTTTTTACATTTCCTGCTCCTTCTTCCTTACCACCTACAACCCAGACTTCTTAGAAATAATTATTTTGGCCTTTCCCACCAATCCAGAAGCAAAACCTCATCTGCCGCATTCCTCCGCATCACTTTTACCTGTCCATCTCTATGGAGACATCCTCAGTGAGGGAATGGGCTCCGCTGTAGGCCTAAAATACCGGCTCTTCTAGCCCCCCCCTGATTTTTCCACATTCCTCATGTTTCACAACCCATCTGACTAAAGTACTTTCTTTTTTTAGAAATTGCAGGATATAAGCTCCAGGATGTCCGTTACATATGCCTTGATCGTCAGAATATAGCACTTAAAAATCACGACGTCATATATCACTCGTCTTATCTCACTCCACCTACCCCATTTCAATTATTAATGTTTAAGAACTCAGGCTTCTGCGAACACTACAAAGATATTATATTTGGGTGGACGTAGTGAAGCAAAATTATTTTACTTGGACCCATCCGACTTTTTTCGAATCTCATTTTTAGTATTTGGATGCACAAAAAATAAAACAATGTACACATGATAAAGCGGAGTTTATCCAGCATTGCATATCAGAAAAAAAGATATAAAACAATTACTACACATTAAATTAAAACCTTCAATTGAAAATAACTATCTAAGGGACAATAGAAATAGATTATTACGACAACAAATTGTAAAGAAAGCAGTGTTAAAGATTTTTAGCAATAAATTCTGTAATAATTGGATAAATCTAGCAAAACATGGTTAAAAATAAAGAAAATAAAAGTCACAAGCATTATCAATCAGAAAAAATGCTAAGAAAGTCCACGTTTGAAGGATAATGGCAAAATATAACGCGGCGCCGCTGCGGCGCCGTAAATCCAACGACGTAACTAAATTCGTAAATCCATATGAGGGTTAACAAGGGCCACCTTTGAAGGGGCGCCAGCGTATCGGTTGCCCAGGGGTGTGAGTGAAGATCGGAGGGGGCGCCCCGAAATCTGGAATGGACAGCGACGCTTCGTCAGGTTACCTCAACAGGAGGGGTGTGACGGCCGGAGCCGATTCGGGGAAAATAAAACCCACGCCTCCTGTTATTCGCTTGTTGACCCTTAGCGGTAAAAAAAAAAATCTCTCGCAAAATGCGTTTGTGTTTGCGGAAGGGCGCGCGCAGAATTTTCAGAAGGGAAGGAGAGAGGAGGAAAGATTCCGTAGAGGAGAGGGAGATACCCTCTTTCTTCAATGGGCGACTTGCCCTCTTGGCTTTAGTCCCCTCAGCGGTGATTCACTCCCTATAGCCTGTTCATACGTGTGTGAGAGGGAGAAGATCGTAAGGGTTGTGTTTCTCGAAGGGAAAGGAGGAGAAGGAAAATGGTATGGGTTTTGTGGCGGTCACGGATTTTAGCCAGCCCTCGATTTGCGTAGCGATGAAGCGCTCTTTTTTTTGGCCTTGCTGAGTAAGCAGTGGTACCTAGAGCGCGTTTCATCTTTCCCGGGTGTTGCATAAAAATCTATTCATAGTGGAAGTGAAACATGGTGCCATTCCCTTACATGGAGTTCCATACAAACTGTCTGCGCGTGGAGAAGTAAGATAATCTCTGCCTTTATCAAGGGTTTCCAAGGTCGTAAACCTTCATTTTCAGCTTCTCAACGTTCAATTTGTGATTGACATCTAATTTATAGATTTCCACGGCTCTTAATATATTTCTAAATGCATTTCTGGCTTCTCCAATGTTTTGCGAACAACATCAGAGGTTTTTAAGGCTACTCCGTATTTATGGCAAGTATTGTCGTGGTAAGTGCTGCTAACACTTTCCCTCCCCCATAATGTAAGTGCACAGTAACAGCATTTTCTCTTATGTGCTGTCCTCTCCCTTTGGTCCTGAGCCGACCCATTCCACATAAGCCTTCCCCTTCCTAACGTTACGCATCGTTCAGGCGACTGCCTCCATGTTCCACTTCCACAGTATTTTTCTTATTATTATTTACAAACAGTAGTATATTTGCCTTGGAAGAAAATTAAGCTGTGCCAAGAAGGAGACAGTTTTGACATTGTTCCGTTCGGATGATCGAAAAGATCACATTCTTCTAACAACTTCCGAGAAACCATAGTGAAATAGAAAAATTCCCCTACAATCACAAGGCCAACTAGTGTCATTGGTTCGAGATATCAGGACTATTCCCACTACCCTATAACCTTCCACTGCAATATGATTGGAGAACGCTGAACTTGGCAACTAGCGTTCGAGCCAACACCTCCTTGGCCACACGTGGTTCGACGATAGTGTGACACGTCACACTGTCGTCTTCTCCACCTCCATATACAAACAGAACGGCTTCATCGCCACGCAAAACGAAGGCTTCCGAAAAGCGTACACGCGTAATAGTAGCGTGAGTGAGGAACTCGGGAGGAGGGAAAGGAAGAGAAAGGCGGAGGTCATGCCACTGGAAGAAGGTGTGAGGGCTCCCTGCACGTTTTAAGGAGGGGGGATGGTTATTAGGAAACACGCAAGGGTAGCCACCAGTGGTTGGGACGTGTCTTTGGTTTATTTTTTTGGGGAGGAGGAGGAGGAGGGGGTAGGCGGAAGAGGTGAGGATATGGGGAGTGGCCCTTGAGTGCCTCCACCCGCTCCCCCCCCCTCCACCCGAAAGGGGAAGGAGTGGGGGTATGTGCAAAGGAGAAGGAGGCAGATGGGTGCACGACGGGATATTTTTGATGGTTATTTATGCGATAGCGGTGACTCGAAGGAAATCTTCGCCTCTCTCTCTCTCCCCGTTGGATTATCAATGGGCGTCGCACATTTGCGCCAGTCGGCGACGTGCCGCCTTTGACGTGGTTTCTGATTGCCTTTAAATTACTCCGGCAATAAGACGTTTTCACGCCCCAACTTAGCATGGATTCCCATTCCTTCTCGTTTTCTGTTTCCTTTGCGTTTCAATGTCGAGAATGGATCCTGAAAAGGTCAAACTTTAAAGCCTTGAATGGTTTTGATCGGCTGTGATATCCAGTTTGGTAATGTTTTCATTCCGAGGGTAGCGTGTTTGATTCTCGTTTCTAGCGCGAATAATAAGTGTGCCTTGGGATCAAAGTCAAGAGGTCAGGCGGTGCGATAAACTTTTATCACTTGGAGCACCTTAAACGCAAGTTTAATTCACGTTTTCACGCTCCAACTACGCAAGACTTCTACTTTCTTCCCCGAAACTTTCTGCGTCCATGCGCTGAGCGTCGATATCCCATTCTGAAACGATTAAATATTCTGAATTTAGAATTATTTATGTCCTTCGCGTTAGCAAGGTTGGTTACGTAATGAACAATACAGTTGGGGGTACCAATCTCGCCAGATGCTAGAATGTATTCCTTATCCGAGGATTAAGTTCTTAGGTGACACTGTGGGATATTATTTTAGCATGCGGAGCCTCTAGAACCAAAGCTTACTCCATGTGTTCAAGTTCGCCAAGCACGGATTTTCTTATGTTTATCCGCGTTTTCTGAATATTTATAGCACTTAAGCTAAATGGCTAATTGGTACTTAAGATAAATGGTACATTATCACTAGTACCTATATTTATCAAACTATTTTCGGTCGTTTACTTGGAGTAAAATGTACAGTCTTTACGGTTGTAAATTAGGTAGGTAATCATTGCAGTAAAATCACCGAAAACCTAAGCCTATTCTTCGCCTTAATGCCCAAACTACTCACTGATTTCTCCTGGGTTTCTCCGCATTTACTCTTTCTGGGCGCTGAGTGTCGATATGTTATCCTGAAACTATTGAACTTTGAAATTTTGATTGATGTTAGCCGACTGCGGTAACAATTGGTTATTTTTGTTCTTATCAGGACTGACAGTGATCTCTTACTTTACATCCTCCGATACAATTTACCCGTTATTGCGTATGACACTTTTTTCACTTATAAATTTAAGCCAACCACCATTTGAATGATGTTCCCAAAAATTAGGAACACACATTGAAATAATTTCTACGCAATAACAACTGCATGCCAAATTGTGTGAAAAACAATGAGAGCGATTTTCTAATGGAATCATCTCGGAGGAGGCATTCGGCGCTGTCCGTGTTGTCTGGCGCTGGCGAGACATTCAGAAATTTTCAAGCTTCAAAATCCGCAATTATGCGTTAGAATTTGAAGGAGCGCTATTTAAAGGTACCTCCACACATTCCGCGATCGCTTGCCAAATTGCGATTGAAAAAACCAAGCGCCGTTTCATAATGGGATAATCTCCAAGTGGGCTATCTGTGTCAACCCGAATACGCAGTTCACACGGAAATAGATTTCTCATCTTAAAGTTAGATCGTGCGAATATGAGAAAATTCTCTCTCCGGGTCCCGTCTTTAAAAAAACAGACAATTAATTTTTATTAATTTCCCATTGTGTAAGGCTACCTACTCAATGATTCACCATTTTGCTGCGAAGTTCGAATATATCCGAATTAATATTTTCATCCGCTGACTACGGAGTTTGACCTCACCCGGCAAGCTTAAAAAATATTTTCCCCTTACTGCGGAGACTGAATATATGCCCAGAGTTATTGAATCGCTAGTGATAAATTTACTACCATGCGGAAATGGTTTAAAAATATATTGCCAATTCCTAAGTAAAAAATTCAAAATTTTGTTATTTAACGCGAAAAACTGTGAAATCTTTTCTTGGATACTTGACGTACATCACGAGGAAAAACAGTAAACATTTAACGCAGTGAAATGGTTAAAGAAGAGAATAGGTGGAACCATACGGTACGACAGCGTGGGAGAATTATAACGCTATTAAAATGCGCTATCGGCAATATGAAATGGATCAACTGCGCAGTTAATACGCCGAATACAGAGACCATAGTAGTGGCATTTCGTGGTTCCGTCCCGAATAATTGACGTAAATTCTTCCCGGGCAACCCAACAAATCGACAGCTCTGAAGACGGTGGAAAAATATTCTATCTAAACTCCTGCAGAGATGGAGAACCTGACCCTGACGGAAGTACGAGAAAAGTTTATATTAATTATTCGTCTGGAAAGCTTAAAATCTTTCAACTAGAAGTTTTTTCTTCTTCTTTTACCAAAGTGAGGTATTTGTTTTCAGTGGAAAACTTCATAGGGATGGGGGTAATCTCGCACGAGCCTAGCGTCACGCGACTCCCGAGTCCCAGACGGATGTGTTGAGTCGGTGCGTGGTTACGTATGTATACATATAAGCGCTTCGGATTGATTCACTTTGATGCTATCACTATAAGAATTGATGCTATCACTATAGGAATATAGTGTCATTATATTATGAGTATTTTGAGTCTATTTGTATTACATATTATAATCATTAATATATTTTAGGATATATTTCTGGAGTATTTGGTCAAATGTTAATTATACACTCAAGTTGACTTGACCAACGTTTCATTAATTTTTGTTGACATCAGCAGGTCTAAGCATAAAAAAATTTGACAACAAAGCAAATCAGGATTATGTTGATAGTCATTAAGAAAATATATATGATTCAATCAACTAGTTTCTAACACCACTGCATATTGTAAGTGAATTGATATTTGATTATGGTGAAGGAACACAAAGCAACATATAATGGTGAAATATTTAGTTTAGTAACAATACTTATCTTAACAATGAAAAAAGAAACGACATAGTGATATAATTTTATTCAATTAAAAATAATATTAAAATAGTAATACAATAAAAAAATATAAAAATGTAATATATCAAAAAAATATGTTGTAAATAGTTTTTCGGTGGCATGTAAGTATTATATTGTTAGATCACTGTAAATGGTATTAAGGTTCAGTTCAGGACATATGTCAGTTCATTTATTACATGAATTTGGGTTTCTGGCTATATTCACCATCTCTTTGAAAAGTCTTTTATTTTGATCAGGCTGTTTCAATGATCATGGCTTCTTGAAAGTTAAAACAACGACTATATGAAATTTGTAGTCAGCTAACGCACAGTTATTTTAATAGGTTTTATTATAAGATTGGTGTTGATTTAGTCTGTATTTAAAATAGTCTGACGTTTGTCCAATTTAAACACAGTTACAACCTTTATAGGTGACAGAATAAACTATATTGCTCCTGATTTAAGGGGATAGGCCTGCTTTTAGTCGAGTGTTAAGAGTTTTTGTGTCTTTTAGCTTATTAAGGCTATTTTTAATTTAGTTCCCTTGAATTTTTTTGCGATTTGTTCAGGCAATCCTTGGATGCAAATTATACTTTTATATTTATGAGAATTTGAATTGTGAGTCGGTGTATAAATGTATGAATGAAATTTTCATATTCATATTTCATAAATATTAATTTAATTATTTGTTTATTTATACATAATACTATGTAATTCCCATTGGCAGTCATATATCCAGTGTTCCAGTTCTGTCGGCTGTCGGCCCGCGACGATCAGACCTTTTTTTCTCTTACTGTTACTCAATCTGTAACCGTTCACACCAGCGCGTGTGCTTGTTAGGATAGCCATACTGATGTAGACGTCGCATACCTCTGCGGTCCGTTTGAGTTTCTCGCACTCCGCATCGCGTCCCTTCTCTTCCCCTCTCGTCCTCGGTTTTTTTTCACGCTAAAGTCCCCTTCCTGGCCTCCGTGTCACCTGCCTTCCGCAACAATTCACAGCTGTCAACCTCTAAGCGCGCCCGACGCGACACCCAACCGCTTCTATTCGGACGCCGCCCTTGCTGTTAACTACACCCCGCTTCGCAGGTCACACAGTCCTGCAGCAAAAATCCTGAAAAGTCAATGAGTGGGCATTTTCACCGCCCCATTGTTGTTCCATTCAAGAATGGCCTGGTCGCTGGTTTCCCGGAACCTTTTAAAGAGAACGGATTCATTCTCAAATTGAGTTCATTCTTGTCGCGTGACTGAGTTTATTTTTCAGCAAATTCCCTTTTTTTAGCATTAATTTTTTGTGGACAGCAGAAACGTCTAAAAAGTGAGGCAATGTATGGGACTTCTCCAAAATTAATGATTCGAACATACATAATTCCGTGATAAGCATCAAAATTTTAAGCTTATCTTAAGGTAACTTTTATTTAAGATTCTTTGCTGAAGCAGTTAGTCGCCATTTGTGAGAAAAATCCTTCGAATCAAAAAAGGGACTTTTTATGGACATGTGGTGTCTCATTCCCATAAGTTGTCGCGTTCACAAGATCCAATTTTGAATGGGCACCTGTTCATATATTTACTTCCTCTAGTAATTGACTAGTTTTAACAGACCATAATATGATTTTCTGTGCTCATTGAGTAGGTGAAACTCTTGATGAAATCATCTGTAGTCGATTAAAAATCATAATATGAGACACCAATCTATTTCTCGGAAAATGTTTACTCAGATCTTTTGTCATTATATATCGATGTCCTATTATATGAAGTGAGAAATAAGTGTATTTATATATATGTGCTATTTGATAATTTTATCGGAAACTGGTAATATGATCTATCCGAATGTTGGTATTCAAGGCTTTTGCGGTATCATAAATCTATTCTGACTCTGGTATCTGCGGTATAGGTCTCATATCCGTGAAAAATGTTTTCTTTACAGAAATAAAAAGGTCAAAATTCCCATTAGAAATGCGTACCCGGCTACTTCGGCTACTTTCGTTTTGATCCGCAACCAGAAGGCTACTAAAACATTAATCAATGTGATTTTTATTTATGATAAAATATATAAAAAGGTGTTTGGCATAGTTTAATTTATCATTGCGCGGAATTTGCAAATTTGGTCACTTTCGAAGTTATTCTTTAATATATCTAATATTCCTTCTTCCCTCTCCATTTTTCTCACTGAATTCATCGTTAGTATTTTCATATCGCGACTCCAGAAGTTAATTTCAGTGTTTAGCGGTAAAAAAATTACTTCTCCGCAGTGGAATGTTTTTGGCTAGAGCTGTTTAAAATAATGGGGCACATGGGACATAATTTTCACAATCCCGGATGCCTTTTTAGGGTTGGTCCACAAACCGGGAATTAGAAGTGTTAAAATAAACTTGAGGGCAATATAACTGTAACCATCATTTTGCACAGATTCTTTTACATTAAGGCAAGAGTCGTATGAGCATGTATTAATTTTCATTATTACCGTTATCCGCAAAAATTTCAAAGTCACCGCTTCAAATTCGTGCACTTAAGGCTCAAGTGGTTGACAAAATGCGTGGATCCGTAATGTATTCTGCACAGTGAGTGACTCCGCAGGGCAGCAGCAAATCCCCTGGTTACAGAGGGTGAGACAAGTCATTTTCCATGGTGTAAGAGTACGCCCGGCAAGAGCTGGATTTTTTTTGGTTTCAGCTTTCATTCAAATTTCATTCTTTTCGCCTTATCAAAATTTCTCGTCATTGTTTTCTTAGTGAGCCACGAAACCGTGCCTTACTGACTGAATGCTGAGTCCTCTTCACAACGTTCTGATCAAATAAGTTACTTTTTGTTTATTAAGGATTTCCCACGCTGGATTGCGTATAATTATAAAGAAATTTATCTTTTTATAGGTTTTGATCGGTGAAAGTAAGTATACTTGATAAATAACATTTTAGCGTCAAATAAATACCGGAGAGGACATTATTGTGGTTATTGGCGAATAAATATGACAAATTGATTCGCGGATGCAAGGATAAGAAAGAGGCTGGAAAGTGGCAAAAATCCGAAATCTCCTCTTTCACGCTGGACTTCAGTTTTACTGAAGATATTTTTGCGTTATTAAATTTCAAGTGACAATAATAACGTCCAAATGTATCATTTGGGTAAGGGTATATGCCAATAAACCAGTATGTTATATGTTGTACACCTGCAATTTTAATTTAAAAAAATTGACAACCCTGCACAAATGTTTTCCATCTGTAACCTCTTCATATTCCATAACAAGTTCCTCGTATCGGGCACAACTAGATGTACAAATCGCCATGGGAATTGAAGAAACGAACCTGAGCAAATTCGCCAGTCCCACTTTAAGTTTTGTTACATATCCGTTTTTTTTAGTTTTGCTTACGTGATTTTAATGCCAGTAGTTAACGCAACGATTTCAGTTGGAAGCCGTAGTTCAATGGCATGAATGACTTAATGGAAGTTAAAAATATTGAAGTCAATCTTAATGAAACCAATAATATTTGCATTACCTTTGTATGTATTTACCATAATTAGTGGTAGATTGGGGAAGCCAGTCAGGAAATACAGAAAAAAAAGTTTCCGCGAGGGAACTGCATTAGCATTTCTTAGCTATGGTGTTGTCATTTGCGCAAGGGGTAGGAAATCCCCTCGTCTTTCTCACCGGGGGTCTACCGTTTCTGTATTTCCTCATGTATTTTGTCCACACAGTAGTGGAGATAAAAAATGTCATAAAAATTGCACATCAGTAAAATCATATTTTTACTTCAAATTGAGCCATATCTACTATCACGTTCTTGCGCCTTCAGGGGACGTAAGACAGGCTCTAGCAATCAGTCAGCGGTGGTTTGGTTTTTGTAGTTTTCTTAAACCCATGACGCAGTTTATCTCTTTACTCTTAGAATTCACAAAATAGTACCTACAGCTGTTTCATTCCATTCAATGGATAAGACTCCACCTATACGAAGCTATTATGTGAAACATGTTAAGTTGCGTATATTTAATAGATGAAAGTTTTTTAGCATCTTTTATTCTCCGGTTTCATTTAAATAGGACACCATCATGTTGAAAAAGAACCAAGAATATGATGGACATTTGTTTTCATGTGACGGAGAAATGACTATTTGCTTAATTCCATTAATATTATGCATTCCCATTAATTTTAGCTGAGAAAGTATAGGTGCATGTTAAGAGATTCATGTTCAGGGATTCGTGTTAGGAGCCTGGATGAAATTAAAATACATAACAGAACATTGAAATGTTCAGAACTCCTTCCGAGGAAAGACATTACTCCTTAATGCCATGACTACTGGACATCATTCTTTCCTTTTTCGCACCACGAATCGATATTATCATCAAGATAGTTTTTACCGTTCAATATCCGCATTAAAAGTGTTTGTTTTGGCCTGAATTTTTCACGTCAGGCTCGTCGATCCTCATTTGAATAAACGGCATGCATAAAATAACTGCCAAAAAATGGTTATGCATAGTTACCCCTTTTCAACCGAGAATTTGAGAAGAAGCATACAATAAGCAGGAACCTGCTTCTCTGAGCCTCGGGGGCTGGATCGGCTCAAGAAGTGTAGTGAAGACTGCCGTCTGGAGACGGGGAGTCACCGGAGAAGCGTTTATTCTACACGTGATTCGTCACTTCCCCGATATTCCACACCATTCCTCCCAACACACGCCTTACACCACCACCACCACTGGAAAAACAAAAGCCTCGCGAGCTCCGTGGCACTTTGCAAGAGTGAGTAGGCATTGCATATTTGACAGTGGGCTTTATTTCTTTATATTTATTCTGCTTGCGAATTCACACGGGTCATTCGTCGAGGATGCCGCGGAATTAATATTGCCGCGTGTTATCCGTTTGGACTTCTAAGCAAATTGTGGTATCGTAAGGACAAAGCAGGCCTAGCATATGCCGCCGATATTGTTATTATCGTCCTTTGTTTATTTTGGAATGCAGAAGAAGTTATTTTCGTCCAAGAGCTTCAACAACAACTGTCTTGAGTAATACTCAACCTTAGCTTTTACACAATGATCTTCGTTCAAAAAGTCCCGAAGATTACTTTTATTCTTTCAATTTGATGCAAAAGGGTAATGCGCTTTTATAAGGCGCCCAAAAATGCTAGAAAATTGTTATCAAGGGAATCTTGACTATCAAATAGGTAAAACGTCCTAGGATCTCTTGAAATTTTTCTTCTCTAGGCATTTATTTTACCAAGATTTTCTTCTGCGAGAAAGAAGTATCCATTTAACACATTGTTAGTGTATCTTTTAACTTCTTCTAAACTCAAAATTTACTATTTTCTGACCTTTGTCATCGACACTCCCTCAAGATTAGTAACACGCGGAGGTTATCTTAAAAAAGGTTTCTGGGAATATAAAACCTGTATTTTTATGTGTGTAAATTTAAATTTCCTCATAAAAAATTACTACTTAATAGTCAAAAATGAGCATTATAGATAAATATATTTCTTCTGCTCAAGATAATTTTTGATTTTACATATGTTTGAAAGCTAGGGTAAGGAACCGATTACATTTTACTGATTAAATAGCCATTACCGCTTCAAATTCCTCGGAGCATGTTCAAAAACTTGTCGTAGAGATATTTTTGCAATAAAAGATGAGACCGAAAATAATATCTTCTACGGAATGTGCCCTGTTTTTAGTACTTTTATCGTGCTTTAAACGCAGGGCCATGACACATGAGATAAGTTAGCAAGCTATTATATACCACTTCCTGCTCTTTGTAAGCATGCAAAATTTTGACGACCACGTTCAGTTATACAACCTTCTTTGCAATCTCAGAAGGTCGTAATGTTCCCGTATTCTTGTTATCCTATTTTTCCTGCCTTCCGTCCTTCGTGGTACTTTATTCGTCTCTTTTTGGCTTTACCATTTACTAATGCAAAATAGCGACCCATCAAAATTATCCTTCGTACTATACTTAATATTTCTTATGCATTAGGCATTCCTTACCTCACTTAACGCTCTCAATATAGATAGCTGTAAGAGTTATAACAAGAGGCGAACGATGCAGATGATTAAATTTATGTAGTGAACAGTTTAGGGAGGCGGAATTATTAACATTTTATGAATGCCAAATTTTGTAATGCAGTGCTTGTCAAAACGTTAAATTTTTTCGCATAAATTTCACTCTCGTAAAACCAAATATAAACCTTAACCAACGACGCGACAGTGGATATCGTTCCTTAACTTTTTTATACGTGGTTAACATTTACCGTAAGATGACCCCGCCTTTTGGTTAACTTGGTATCAACGCTGCATCCTGCTTGAAATGTCCTGGGTGACTGTGTTTTTTGCATGAATTACCTTCTCATAGTATCCATGAATAAATAATATTATTACTAAGAATCAGTGGAAGTATCTTTATCAGTGTGCCTACTAATTTAAGCACATTTGTCAACGTAGCTATCCCCTGGTTTCTGGTTGGGCCTTGCATTGTTCTCCTGTTCTCCATTCTCCTGGCTGCTTTTCGTCATCACCTGGGTGGGCCTGGAGGTACAGCTCTCGCGAAAGCTTATGGCGTTCGGATGTGCAGAAGAAGACGTCGTGGAGGGGTAAATGTTGGTGGAAGGGGTAGGTAAAAGGGACGAAGTGGAAATCGTAGACATGGAATTTGTGCCATGCATGATTGCATTTCAAAAAATGAAATTTGTACGACGTGGACAGCACAAACGCCGCGCATCCGAAGGCCATAAGCTTTCGCGAGAGCTGTGTACAGTGTGCGGTCCCAATTTGAACTGGGACGAGTTTTGCATGCTTGGTGTAGAATGCAGGTGACTTGCACGATATTTCTTAGACATAAATTTTAACTGAAAGTTTGGCTTTTGCTTATCAAATCAGCCTTTCGTTACGTATGACCTCAAGCATTCCCGGCGGATGTGATGATTGAAATGCTGTTGGGTTTTTCAGCCGGTAAGGTTCTCCATTGCTTCTTCCAACCCTTCGATAGGTTACTCGCCTATCATCATCTGGGATTCTGGATTCCAGTATCCCTCTTGAAGATAGGCGAGTAACCTGTGGAAACGTTGGAATCAATGGAGAACCTTACCCGGTGGAAAACCTGAGAGATTTTCAATCAGACTATCGTTGACGCGAGGGTTGTTCATGGAAAATGGAATAACTTCGTTTTTCTACCGAGAATATGTTTAACCAGGGATAACAAAACCGGCCTTAAGTGCACCGTAAGGTTCTCTCTCTTGTGCCTACCCTTAAAGGCTCATGAAATTGGAATTTCCGCCTGAATTTTGAAGGAGGACCACAAATACTACCCTAATTCGTTATAACTTTCTGTAGCCTTCGGATATTGACTATTTTTTTTTAATTATGAAGCCAAACGTACAACTATATATTTATTTATCTGGTATGGATAATGCTATAAATTAGCTGTCAACTTCCACTGTTTCTTCTAAGTCTCTTTCCCTGTACCTTTCTTCTAAGCATTTCCTTTTGGCTGGGGCCTGACGAGAACGGCATCTCCTGCGGAAGAACTATTTGTGCCGGAAGTTTACCGCAAGCGGAACACCATATATTTCCTCCCTTCCTTAATTCCGGTAACAGAAGTTCTCGAATAGGTGATTGGAATATAAATCTGACTTCCCGAATCAATGACACTACTATTGTAGGTCGAAGAATATTTCCTTTTCACTGTGGTTTCTCTTGCGTAGGTATAAAATGTGAACCATTTTGAGCACCTGAACGGAAATGATCTCATAATTGACCCCACTTTGGTACGATTTCATTTTATCCAGGATAAATGAAGCGTGAATTGCTATAACGTTGTAAGTGCCGAAAATGTTTTTTTTCTGGTAAAACAAAAATAGTGAATGCTATAATTTAACGCTATTTACACGGTATTATTTTTTTATTATTATTTTCTCCCACTTGGAGCGCCACTAGATGGACAATATGGCATGGTTGCATAAAATCAAGGCATTTACAACACTACTTTGCAGGAAACAGTATTTTAATGAAAATGACATTTACAACGTTATGGCGTCGCACGCTTCAAATGTATTAATGTGTGTTCGGAAGTATAGTAGTAGCGAAACATTTTGGCAGTCACCTGAGATAGGATTCACTTTGAAAAAGGGGAGAGCTCGTGTGGAATGGGTTGGAAAAGGAGCGTTGGTGAGAGGAGAGTGCATGGTAAGCAACACTGCCAACATACGCAAATGTAACTTGGAAGGGCGGGAAACTGTCAGCAGTGCATTTCACGACAATGTTTACGATCAAACACTGAGCACCCTATTTAGCTAGACTATTAGAAAATCAATGAATGAATTCACCAATTTCTGATGGTTCCGATTTCCGAGTGTTGTCTCCCAATTTGTCTGCGCCCGCCGGATACATCCATGCACATCCCCGTACACCATTGTAACTGGCTAGTGGAACATTCTGACACATATGACATAAAGGACAGCAAACGGAGAAAGTAATGGAAGTCAAATAGAATATTTTTGCAACTTACATTATTCAGTGAGCTTTGGGAGACAATATCTTACTGATGGACATTTTTATTTTACGCAGTGTAGGGAAACATGACCATAATAAATATAAATCTTACCAGAAAGCGTTAAGTTTTCAACACCACTATGAATCTCTTACTCGCACTAGTACCGTTTACGTAATCTACAGTCCCCAGCCTATCCATATGCAGAGTGGTCCTAAATTATGTGAACAACTTTACTCGAGCATGAAACAGCATACTCCTGCTTCTTGTCCATTAACTAAAAATATTTTCAGTGATCAATCAAGTGATGATTGGTGGTAGTTTTATCATTTGCGTTAAGCAATCTTGACATGCGTCACCCTGTTATTAGTTCTGCAAACAGCAGTCAGATTGTTCAGATAGTTTTAAGACACTCTTCATTTCCCTACTCCGTAACGTCACCTGCATGTGCACATCCGCCTATTTCCTTACTTTTTACTTCACCTCATTCATCCTCTTCTCTCTGTTCAATAATTACCTCCTATGGATTAAAGAAGAGACTACATTGTATCTTGAAGCACGAAAGTTTTTATCGAAACCTGTTTTCATACAAAAAATTAACCCACCAAACATGGATATCGCGCCCATTTTCTCCATAAATGTTATGATTAACGCTAAGTTTTTTGTAGGGTATTTCCATTTTGAATTTTTAAAAGTAACTCGTGGCGATACGGTGATTTCGGTGATACTGATAACTATAATCGATGTGATGTTTTCTGGGCGTACCATCTGAAGAAAGATTTTTCGGGTGTTCCACCGGGTCAAGTGCTCCATCTATGCCGACATATCGAAGAGCAACTCGCTTTGTCGTCAGAATTCAGAAGCCCTGATGATGGAAAGCGATTCAAACGTTAGCATAAATGGAGACGCTGATCACATGGAACACCAAGAATATATTTACTAATACCTCGGTTTTTTCCGGCGTATTCAATACAAAGCTGATTCATTCAGCACGGCCGTTTACGTTGCATAATGGCTTATATATTACCCTGTACTATCGTACCGTGTGGTTCCATCTGATATCTATTCTCTTGAAATGATTTTATATTTATTCACTTAGTACATTCCTCACTATTTAATTCTTGGCGACCATGGTTTCGATACATATAATGTCATTATACCATTTGGTGGTGAATGTGGTGAAAGAGACTCTGAAGAGGATGAATATAAGAAACTTACTAATAATAGGAAAGCGTTTATGAAAAAATGTATGAGTGTAAGAGATATATAAGAGTTACGAAAGGACAAGACATTATGGAAGAAATTATCAAATGGGAGCCAGATTTCTAGGCCTAACAGTAATGACTGCTATCCGTTTCAAAAGTGTGTAACCCGAGTTTGAAGGGGAATATTTCGGAAACCGGGAAAGCTATTTCTGTCAATTTTACATCAAATAAGGGCTTATTTTTTTGTATTGATTGATAGCAAACACTTTTGCTAAATTTTGATTTTGTTTGTCAATACTAGGTTAAGAACGGAAGCACAGGCCCATTTTTCTGGCTCATAAACTAACATAGCAGTTTTAGTGCTTTATAGTAACGAAGTTTAAAAAAGGGGCTAAATTTCCTGCACGTAATTTATAGTTAAAGCCATTGCAAGTACTCACGTGAAAGTACACACCATTAACTTTATCCGTGTAGCTATTATAAAACAATTTGCGGAACTGAATTATTTCCTGAACCGAGCCTCCGCTAAAATCACCGATTGCAACATTTTCTAAGTCTTTACTTTTACATTATAAATCAGCTATGCTCATAGTGTTGGAATGACTGGAATATTTGATAATTACGGAAGAATTTAATAACTTTGTTAACTCCACTAATTATTTATTACCACGACCCGGGTTTAAGCACTTAGTGTCATCTTCTCCTGAAGATGACACCAAGTGTTGAAACCGGGGTCGTGGTAACAAATAATTAATTAGTGGAGGTAACAAAGTTATTAAATTCTACCGTAATGGATAAATTCCACAAGATGAAGCCTACAACCGTTTCCTTTGTGAAAAATATTTTATAGTGTTTGACGTTTAGTAAGTTCTTCTAGTCTGTCTAATCCGAAAGGGATTTGGCATGATGGGTATGCATGTACGTACGTATTTATGTATGTTTCCTCACTCTCCTTGGTCTCAAACACCTCGACCTCCTCCTACTCCATCGTCATCCTTTCCTCGTTTCCCCACCCTCTCCATCCCCCGCCCAGCGTGACTCGTGCCGACCCATTCTGTACCCTCCCCCCCCCTTTCCCCCCCCACCACCCCGTACCCGCCCGTCGCCCGGCTACCCTCCTCCCAAGAGTCGCTCCACTCCCTTGTGCGACGATGTCCCTTCCCTCATTGTGGATTCCGCGTCGTCCACCCACGCCTAGCCATCGGATTCCATCGGATCCCCTCCTCCGCTCCACGCCAAATCCCCCACCCCCCTCCACCTTTTTGTTCCCTTCTCCCTCCTTCCCCCTACCACTCTCCACACTTGACTCAAAAGTCTTCCTCCACCTCCCAACAGTCTCTCTCTCTCTCTTTCCTCCCGCCCCACCAACCCCCTGCCACACTCCCCGTGTCTCATGTGAAGGAGCGCCGCTTGGGTATTACACGCATGCATGCTTTAACGGTGCGAATTTTCAGCCTCATAGCCTCAACGCGCACACAGAATGACACACTCAAAAAGCCTCTACACTACAGGGCTTGCAGAAGAGAGATCGCCCCAAGTTAACCAGAACGACAACGGTCTTTGTGGTAGAGTTGATGCAGTGGTTAGACTGGTAACTAGCGGCGCGACAATGATGCGGAATTATGGTGAGAGACCGTTCCCTTGGCACCCCCGCGGCTGTATGTCAGCTCCTCCTACCAATGAATTATTTTTTATTTTAAATTAACCATTCAAAACCCCTAAGTATTGTCATTTTCAAACTCAAAATTGAAGTTTTCCGTTCAAGTTTTCAACGTTCACTAGACGCGTTCTAGTACACATTTTGAGAAATAAACACTGAAGTATAAAGTACTCCTCTTCGGCGCTTCCCCGAACAATTAAGGGCGGCGTGTACCCTATCTTCCCCACTCCCGTTTTTACGCCATTGTTGGTAACGTATCGGCTTGGCAGCCCACCCGTCGCTACATTGATTCGTGTCTCGATAGCGGATGCTGTGTCATTCGGATAGATGAAAATGAAAACCTTTCTCGATATTTTTCTCGCGTACAATTTTCTTGTAGAATGTTAAGTACGCGATTTGGTAGGAGACAATATTTTATATTCTTCAGAAAAGTTCAATTGCATGCCCCGATTTAAACCCAGTTAAAACAATTTGTAAGGCCTTCAATTGGCATTTGATGTGATATCAAAGGTAGAAACATTCAATTGCCATGTATGGAAAACATGATAATTCCTTACTGGATAGTGACGATATCGCGAAGTAGGTTTTGATTCGTCTCGTAACTCTCGGGAAAAATTTCTTTTATTGATATTTTGAAATGTATTATTTTTATCTTCAACAGCAGCAATGACTCATTCATGCCAAATAGAATATCGATCAGTGATGACCATTGAAAAATTTATCCTGACCGCAACAGGAGAGAGCGAATATTTAATGATTGATCTTCGCGCCAAATAGAGAGCTCCTGTGGTCCAGCAACCCTGCGATGATGCTACGATCGGAGAGTTAGCGAGTGATATATGTTCCGTGTTAACAGTCTCTCATGCGGTTTTCTGTACTGTACGGAAGAGATGAAAGCAGCGGTTCCCAGCCTGTGGGATGCATACCGCTAAGGGATATTATCTTGCTGGTCTTGGGGTTCGTGAAAACAGCCGAAAAATGGTGGGAGTATATTCCTGTACTGTGCGGTGTCCAACTGATTGAGGTACCTGGGGGTACGCGAAGGGTAATGGCTTACCAAGGGGTATTAAAGTCGAGAAAGTTTGGTAACTGCTGCGCTGTAGTGCTGAGATATAGCGTTTGCCGGTGTAATATGATCAAAACTATCGGATTACCAAATACCCAAAGCTACCACTAACCGAACCAATGCAGGTACAAGTTTTAACGTGATCGATGGTTGAGGCCGAAACTTTGTTGAACTTTACTATGAGTAAAGGGAAATTCATGTACAAAACATTGCGTTCCATGTAATAAATTAATTTCCTAAACTAGTTTGGGTGGGCGCTTTACCGTTGTTCTGCTATAGCCTTGAATAGTGCAAGGATAAAAAATAGTATACCAGCATATCAACACCAATGACTATCTTCCTTCCTAGTGAGGAAACCCATTCATTTTCTTCGTATCCGAAGTTAATGCAAGCCCCCCAATACTTTCCAGAAGTCTGTATTCTGTCTCTGGGAATTGAAACATTCCCATTAATTTATTTTCCATAACCAAGGTAAACATAGTTTTTTCTCATAACTTTTTTAAATCTCTAGTGGATTTTCTTTTTTTCTCTGGTCTCTTCATCAACTCTTTCACGTGATTCCTTCCAGCACATGACAGCTGTCCAAACCCCAAAATATCGCAAATATTGAGCTGCTGAAGAGCGGATTAGGTAACTTGTGTGCCAAAAAATAAATCCTGCAAATTTTATCAAATTAAGATCATAAGGAAATGGAGGAAGAAAACTTGACAGACATTCCCAAATGGAAAAGAAAATTCTCACGGATAATCGAAAATTTTCCTTGCAAATTTGCTTGATTTATTATTCTTAAATATGAAGGATACTTAATATTTATATGGAGTTTCTCGAAGCTTGTTTAACCAATAAAAAATTACCCTTTAGGGAATTACTGCGAATTGTCCCTTTGTAAGGAACGGCACTCCTCGCTCCTCGTACTGTAAGCGTCGTCAGGAGAGTAAATGTTTTTGCCATCGGTTCGATCTTTTATACTTGCTTAGTGTTCTTGCGACAATTGTTTGGCCGATTCAATTTTTTTAAACGAACGCCTTTCGTCATTTTGGGGCTGAAATGTCGAGATCCTTAAAAACGAACAATAAGCAGCAAATTCTGAAATTGTCATTTTTTATGAATCATACCTGTTGTGATTGAGTACGTTTTGTGTGTGACAGATATTCAAAGACGTCAGGACCAATAAATTAATCCCCTAAAATGGCCAACTTCGTAAATCCCGCATGCGTAAATACATGAAGTTCTTTCGCTTGCCTGAGCCGTGCAAATCTTGACAAAACGACACCGTTCTTCTTTTCTCAGTCAACTGTGGGGGCGTGAGACTTAGTTTTTTTTCACAACGAAGTGTTTGGACAGGACATCAGCGCGTCATGTCTCATTTTAAATATTAGCCCCACTCGGATGAGCAGCGACACATGATTTACCTACCTCATTGCTGCTAAGATTACCTACGGGGGGCATACGCCTGGTGTTTATGAATAACTTCACTGCCTTTGCGGGGGTCCTGGAAAGTATAAATTACGAGAGAAGGAAAGAGAGTTACAGGATGTATTACCTCACGAAGTGAGTATCAAAACTTGCCTGTATGTGCTCAATAGTGCAAAGGAAATTACATTGTAATCCAGTGGATCATCAGTTGACTACTCAGATGAAATAATTGCTTTATATCTGTAGCTTATCTGCAATGGGACGGAAGGTGCACAACGGACATCAAGCGCAGAATAGCCCAAACTTAGAAAGCGTTCATGGTGGAAAGGCTGTGATGCTGTGCTGGGGTTACTGGGAACTACTGTGTTCACAGACGCTAGGACTACGAACAAGGAAACAATATGTGAAAACATTCTTGTGGAGCGTGGTGGCACTCTATGAATCAGAAACAAGAACCACAGGGAAAGAAGACCAGAAAAGATTAGAAGTTTTCAAAACCGGTGTTGGATAAGGATGCTGAAGATCAAATGGACGGATAAAGTAAGGAATGAAGAAGTTTACAGAAGGGTAGAAGTGGAAAATACCGTTTGGAAAACTATATAGAGAAGAAGATCCAAATGGATTGGGCACACTCTGAGGCACTATGTGTCTGTGAAAAATATAACTGAAGGAAAAACAAAGAATAAATCCCAAGAGAAAGGCCAAGGGATAGATAAAAATTCCAAATAAAGATTCCTCAGTTCTTTGAATGCAACCCGTGAAAATTAATGCCGAGGCTCGCTGAAACTAGCCGCTTGGTGAACGTAGAACCTCTGAAGTAGTTGATTTCGCTTATTTTGATAAGTGGAATACTCTTATACGAGAGTTCTAATCGTATAAGAGTAGAAAATACATAACTACAAGGGATTAAGGAACTGTTGAACGGGGAATGAACGAATGATCTGTGAGTAGTGATGCGCAGATGTGGAGTATCTACTATATTATTATATCTGGTTTTCTCTATCTGCTGGCATACGTAGTTGATGGGAGCTAAGAGCTAACTAACATACCTAATGTTGGATAAGATTGTTGACGACGAGGAAATGAGAGTATGAGGGGAAATTACGGGAAAATATTTAGCGACGTGGGCTGGATACGGATCTGAGTCAGAAATGAGCATGGGGAAGAATATGGTAGCAAAAATCGTTATGACGAATAGAAAAATGACGCCGATGTAAAAGATGAATTAATTAGGCTTAATGGGAAGCATTTTGGAAAAGGCTATAACTTATCTCTTAAAAGGGATGTTTGACTGAAACTAAGGTGATGTTTGCTGGATTAAAAAAGTTATAAAACTGTAAACGCAAGCGAAATAGCGCAAAAGAGGATGATTTCAGATAAAAGTGAAGGAGAGTGAAAAATAATGCTGCTGTATCTGAAAAGAGGAAATGTAATTCATAGATATCTTGAAGAAAGTTGGTAAAGAATGAGAGAAGCTGGGTTATTGCGGAGAAATTTCGAAAATAATATGACTGTTTCCTAATGGGCACATTTACCGTTTCTTTAGAATCTCTGTGTCAAAGAATATTTTATGTATATTATACTGGCTGTCATGAATATTGCCGTGCATGCATCACCTGAATTGATCCTTTCATCATACACCGCTGCTTTACCCTCACTTTAATGTAGTTTTAATATTAGATGCCATGTATAGCAGAAAATCTTGGTAATTATTCACCTCTTACATTTTTAATTTCTAATGCTTGTCGTATACAAATTGTCGCGCTTTTTGATCTAGTTCTTTCAAAGAATTTTAATGACAACTTCCTTTGAAAGTTTTAAATCTCTGACCTTCACTGAAGATGTACCGTCGTGTTGAGAAGATTATGCACGAAATTTATTTTTCAGACTTGACGCAGACGTGTGACCAAAAAGAGGAAAAATTAGGAACCAAGGTTAATTGAGTTAATTTTGAAAACGCGGAAAATTTCCAAGGTGGTGTGTCAGCTCTCTAGTGATAAATTCAAGTGAAGGAATCAACTCATACTCGGTGTGGAGAACGGCATGAAATAATTAGGGAGTTAATTATCTGAAGCGAGTAGATAAAACATGATACCGAAAAAAACAGACTTGAGGCGAAAGTCACTTTGAGAATGTCTGAACATTGCAAGATGACATTGTCAGATTAGGAACTCAAATTCGCTTGCGTTCACTCATTCTCACGTCATAAAATATTTTTACCTTAAGGTAGTCGCTCAGCTGTATAAAAAAAATTGAAAGAAATATTTTCTCCTCAGCCGAATGATTCAGCTAAAAATGACGAATCCAGATGTATAGTGAGTGGAATAGTTTAAATATGATTCTTGAGTTGTACTTGCACTAAAATACTATTCTTATCCAACTGCTTTATCGATTCTCGATCAGTCTTGAGACGTCATGCTCATGAGAAGGTTCTAAAATGAGATTTGACCAAGTTAAATACGAATTCCTGTTTTAAGTAGATGATAAGCAAATTCAGAATGAAGATAAGTTGTTTAACGAAACCACCCCATTCAAATGCGCAGCAACAGCAGGCAAAATCAATGATCGGAAATGTCAAAGAAGACCGAATAGTTGATTGGGAAGGTGGTGGGATCGACCTATCTGAGCATTAAATAAGAAGTTGACGTGAAAACCAGAAATCAGCAAACTCATCTTTGCAGCTGACAATATCCGCTTCTCGGATTTGCTATGCGAATATTTTAATGGACGGGACAACCAGAAAGATAGGGAGTAGGGCGTCTCTTCCAGAGGCAGTCACTTAAATGAAAGTCCCGACATCATCGAATGACAGCACTGCTCAAACTGCTTTTGAATGCCGGATCTCACGAAAGGAATTATCAGAATGGCAATGCAATCTCTGCCTGCAGAGACTGTTTAATGAAAGCTTGACATATTTTGGATAACAACATAATTTACATTTTGAATATTTCATTACAAGCTGTTTAAAAATTTCCAGGTGATATTTTATGTGAACATTATTTTGGTTTTTCCACAGTAGATGGGTCCTCTCACACATGGAAATTACTGTGACCTGTGAGAATTGAAGCTAGTTCTCAAGTATAAAGTAATTATTAAAATATCGCTAAAACCATGTATTGCACTGCAACTGCCGCAAAACACAATTTTCGCGTAATTTTCCTTTCTCTATTTCCAGGTTTAATATACATTAGTAGAAGAATCCGCAAATGTATTGAAAATTTGAATGTTCAAAACGAAGCTTCAAACTTGAGAGAGAGGCATTATCAATAATTTTAGAAATGATTTTAAAGATCCATATTTAGGTCGGTGACACAACTCATGATCCACGTTATTGGATGTTCAACATAAGTTCACCTATGAGATGGACGCAATCTTCATCTCCTCTGGTTCTGGAGATTTTCAAGTGTTTATCCCCTATCCGATTACCGTTTTATCCGATACAAAGCTAGATGCAAAAAATACGTAAGTATTGAGGAAACTTATATTACCTCCAGAGGTACTCGCATTTCATTTCAAAAATATGTGAGTATTCAAACTGTTTCTTTGAATCGTTTTCAATATAAAACGGGAGATATTCTTTGCTACAAAGCGAGCAATAATTGTACATATTGATGTGTTATGCAATGATTTTATCGAAAACTGGCTATCCGGTATTCCCGAATGCAGGCATTTAAGGGTTTGGCGTGTGAGATATTGGTTGCTATGTGTCTCATACCAGCGAAAAATCTGTTTTATGCAGAAATAAAAGGGCAAAAATTCACCATGAGATATGCATAGACGACTACTCCGGAAATTTCGTTTGGCTCCGCAGCCACGATTTATTTAGTTTTTCATTTATTTTAGAGTTATTTATTTAAGGCCAAATGTTTAAATTTGTAGGCACATTATTTGTGTTTATGTGCAGAATGTTAGACGTCACTTTTTCACAAGTCAAATCACGGATAAATTGACAAGTGCTTTTACCACCAGAAAAACCTCGTCGTACCCGAAATGCTGCGCGGAAAGAAGAGTTGAATAATTTATAATGAATTCATAATAACGCCACCTACGTGAACAATAAAATTTTTAAACATTAATTTAGATTTCATTGAATATTTTAATATGACTTTCTAATATTTTGTTTCTTTCTTATTATTTGACAAAGTAAGCTTAATTATATTTTTAAAAATATGTAAATGTATTTTAATTTGGTTATTGTTATTTTTGTAAAATATATGTGCATAAAATGATCAACTCTTTATTTTTAAGGAAACCTATTTTAGCCATTATGCTAATAGAATATTTTATTTATGATAAAGTACATGAAAAGGCTAAAAAAATGGCATTAAATAACATACATTTTCTTTTGTTTAAAAAAATAATGAATACGTATTGGGTGCCGGGCAAAGCTCGGTTCCCCGGTACTTAAAGTAAAAAACGACATGTTTTGTAGGATGAATCATTCAATCAACTGTCGGATTTGCGAAAAGACATTGTTAAAAGTGGTTGAAAGCTACGTGGCTTACTTAGGCGGGGTAAAAAGTGGTTCTGGAGAGGAGCAATATAGCCTATTGCACGAAAGAACGATGTTGCTTGTGAGTTTTCCGGAAAACTTAGTTTCTCTGAAAGTGTATTATGTATGCTGTCCACATAGTTATAATGGCAGGCAAGGCACGCCGGGTAGTCAAAAACAAAGCAACGGCACACAGTTGCTACCCAGTCATCTGGGGTGACTCGTATTTGGGAAATAGGCCATTTCAGTCCCAAAATTGACCAATCAGCATCTCCTTCGAGGTTTTGAGAAGGATGCTTCCTTTAGGTGGCTGGAGGGGTAATCACGGGTCATCAAGTGCTCATTTTGATTATTTTTAAGGTAATTAGAAAAAATTCTTGGACTAAATTTCATTGAAGTGCATCTGTGTATGAACTCAACATACATGCAGTTATGGAATTGATACAAAAATTATATTTTACTTTTTTCCTTGATTTAGGCATGGTGTGACTATTTTTCGGCTCGGAATTATAAGTTTAGACGAAATTATACACAAATATGTTTTTTTTTTCTTCAAATATTGGACTCGGCGTGTCACCTTGATATTTGTCAGCAAAATTTGTAGTATTTGTGAATGTATCATTTGGCGTTTAGAAGAAAATCTGTGCATATGTAATCGATTAGTACGAAACATATGTCCAGTGCAATAAGGGACAACCAGAATGTTGTATGAGACAGCCAGACTGCTGTTAAAATAGCAGGAACTCAAAATCAAAAAGGAATGATGCAACTTTTTTCACTTTTATCTACAGGTATCACTACTTAGAATACATATGCAAAGATTCAGGCAAATATGTACGTAAACAAAAATCTCTCCAACCACCTTAGTTTTTTTTAACAGCGTTCCAGGTTCGCTGTAGATGCATACAAAACCTCATTTATAACTCCCGAACTGAGCGGTTGTGAAAACGATACTGAGGCACGAGCGCAGAGCAGGACAAAATTTTTAGGCCGGGTTCACCGGGGTCAAGACTTGACTGGACCGCTACCGGCGAGAAAGTAGCGGTCTCGCCACTCCCGAGTGAGCCCTTGGAGTAAAGAGGTAGCAAAACTTGGTGGCAGTTGCCTAAGTGAAATGTGGCGTCAAGGATAGGAAGACTCGCGTGGAAGGGTTCGACTAAGAATCCAAGAGGAGAGGACAGCTTATGCAATGCTGCCAACATAATTGCATTTTACCACAAGTTAAAATGTTGACAGAAAATTTCACGATAATATATGGCATTAAGAACGAAACTTCAAATAAAAAACGTTTGAAGATTTGGTATCCTGTCGGAGAGGGCCATCTGAACAATTGGATTACGAGCCTTAGTGAGCTAGAAAGTTCATGCTGATGACATATTGAGAATTTTGATATTGGCAACGAAGTTTTGCGACATAGGTTGGCCATCTCGCTCACAAAGGCATGAAACTTGCCGAATATGGTATACTCAAGGAGTTTAAAAATAAAAGGAGGAAGCATAGCCGTAAACACGCATAGGAGAAGGTGAAGAAAGAACGGGGGTGCATGGTAAGGATAGTGTGACGAGAAGGCGCGGCTCATCAGGCTCAAAACATCGCATTACCTGTAGCATGAATATACATGACCTGTTGATTTTAACTTAGAATTGTCGAAAATCAAACGCGGATACCGGAAACGTAAGCCAGAGTAAGGCGTCAACTGTTCCAGCTGTAATGGCGGAATTGGCTTCGATAATCAAGTGGAATGTCGCCTCCATTTCTTTTCTAACCTCCTTGGGCATGACAGCCGCCGGTTGCCGAAGTGGGGACGATGTGTTAAAAGTAGTACATTCATAGCCAGCATATAGGAGCATTCCATTGCGACATTTGATTCATCGGGAAGGCACAAGTCCCACTCGCCCTCGAGAAAGGATTCCTGGGAGTGAGAAGCCACGAGTCTCCCGTCGCGGGAGACGAGCGGAAGCAAGAAGGCCTTTGCTCACCTCTAGTTGCGAAGACATTGAAACGCCAGCTGAGGCAGATCGAGAAGGGAAATGATCCATCAAATTGCTGAAGGGCGAATTGCGTGCTGCAGGGGAATGTCGAATACTGCTCTACCGTGTGTTCCTCGAGCGCTCATGTCTCCATTTGATGAATAAATCGGTCACAGTGAAAACTATTCGCAAATCAACCGGCAGCAATCGTGTGCAGTTCAGCAGGCTGCTCGCGGCTAGTGACGGGAGCATCACAGTCGGTTAAGCACCTAGACACTGAGTAGGCTTACTCCCTGGATTACATTACTAAGTCTCGCTGATTTCTTTATATTTAGTAAGTGCACAGTTCACTCTGCAAAATGCTTTGCACATGTGATCCGGTATGCAACCGAGGTAGGCGGGCCTTAACGTGGTCATTAACGTTTTTTTATATATATGTAAATACCCATTCCTTATATCTATGTTCAATTTGCTATGCACGTATATGCGTTCTCGAGTTTCCACTCTATCTTTAATAAACCTCTTATTTGTTTATATAATCATTTTTAGCAGTGTGACCAGCTAGAAACGACGTCAAAGCATCGGCATACCACCCGGGCCAAGTTAAGTACTTCAGCAGGGATTTGATCTCTTACTTCGGCGCGCCACAGCCTAGATGACTAAGACCAACCAACTTTTGGAAGAGGATGGCGGTGAGTGATACATGTTCATTTGTAACTATGCATTTTAGCTCCCATCGCTAATGGCCTTTGACAATTACGTTGTGGTGAACACTCGATATGCGTGGTGAAACAAATCATTATACAGTTATTTAACATGCAGCTAAATGAACGCCTTCCCATTCCCATCATAAGCTACATCTGACATATAAACTTACCGCATCGCACGATCCATTGCCAGTAACGCACTTGTCAGGAGTGTTTTAACGATTCATTAAATAATCTCTTTTCAAATTTGATCAAGCGTCTTCTCTTGCCTATAATAAAATCCGAGGCGCTGTCATGCCGAGCACACGCGTGCCTTATGGATCCTCAGCAAAATGACTCACGAAACAAATGCAAGATCACTAGCAGGTGACTCCGTTAAAGTTACTTCGTGGACAATTCCGCAGCACTTGCATTTGACCCATGAAAGTTAATGCTGATTTTCACAGAAAATAGCTGCTTGGTCTAACGTAGAACCGCTGAAATAGTTGATTTCACTTATTTTTTAAATGTGGAATACTCTCTAACGCGACTTCTAATCGTTCCCTTTAGGATACCTCATTCTACACACTGCTTCTCGTCTCAGTTCGTGATTTCTTGCGATCGTCTTAAGAGCAGTGGTGGGTGGGATGTCACCAGCATTCTTCCACGAGCGAATTTAGAAATGGAGACTGTATTAGAAAACGTTAAATTCATGGTACGCGGTGGGTACCGGGTAAATACGTTTGCTTTGGCGGGTAATATATTGTGGCCTTCAAGGTGCTTACACCGTTCTTTACAGGACGCACTTCAGCCGTTTCACCCGTTCAAGCACGGGCGTAGTGATACACTTTGATTGCTAATTAGGCGTCCTTTCAGGCTGTTTTACAAGAAGCACTAAATTGTGCAGTTTGATTTGCACACATAAATTTCGAGAACGCGGGCACGGAATTAGGGCAGGGGCTATTTTCCTGTCTTTAGTTCATACATTCGTGCAGTCATTATAACAAGTACCCGCTTTACACAACGCAATTTTTACTGCACATTCATCCATACCTGATGGTGAAGATAGGGGTGTGCGCCTGTAAGAATTCAGAGGATTTTTTACACTTTTTCGTTTAAAACCACCTTCACCGGTAGACACCCTTAGATGTAATGATGACTTGCACAAATTGGGCTACGCGACGTGTGTACAAAAATCACTACCGATCCCTATGGTGAAGTAAAGTCAACCGGGTGACATCCCCGTAAGGACAACGCTAATACGTTTCGAGACATCAGCGCCACGTCTTTCGAGACGGAGGCGAGGCCGACTATAGCCGCGAATTATAAATGAGAAGATCGCTGCCTGTTTCAAAATTTTCTCACGTGACAGGAAAAGTTATGAAAGAAAACCATGGGTTTCCGTGGAAAGCTTAAGAAATTGAAAATAGTTTTGAAACCACTATAAATGTTAAAAAAAAATTTGGTAGTAGGTAAATAGATAAATTTACTCGCTCCACATTCACTACACCCAAACCTTTCGCGGGAGTCATTATGGCTACCCTCATGCAAGCACCACCCTGGCTACGAGGCTACAACACAAATTCTATGAGAAGGTATCTTTAATGAAAAGCGCTACTGAGGGGTTACTGAAATTTTTAAGACTATGATAATTCATCTAATAAACATGAAACTAAACTTCTACTTTGGAATGGAAGAGAGTCGAATAACGAAACAGATGAATGATAGTAGCGTGAATGGTGTGAGAGGAAGGGGTAGACCGCGAAAGTCATGGGTGAATGTTGTAGAAGAAACTAACGAGAAGGAATATTAGGTGTCTGAAGAATAGGAGAGCGTGTATGTAGCAATGCATGAGTGCCAGAGAAGCAAAAGTGGTTTGCAAAGATAGGGTATTATGGAGGAAATTATTAAGAGGCAGCCAGTTCCCTAGGCCTAACAGCAATAACCAAGTGCTTTAACTTTACCGAACCCGAAAGAAAATGGCGTGATGGATATTAATGTATGCATGTATGTACCTGCTCTGGACAAGGTTGTTCCAGCACCTCTAACGATGCTGAGGCAGTGAGGACCGGGGACGTCTTACAACAAATGATGAGCGAGTAAGTTTCCCAAACGAGAAATCGCGCTTTTGTCGCCCGGTTGGTAAAATGGGTCCGTTGATAATTTAAGAGGACAAATTAGTCACGAGACTCCCACGCTATGGAGACACACACACACATATCCTTGGCCGATGGGTCCCCCTCACACACACGAGCACACGAGTCGAGGAATGGGCGGCTGATGAATGTAACTGTTGACGCGCTTCAGGACGAGACCAAAGGAGTTTCGGACGGACGGGGGGGGGGAGGAGGGGGGATTTAGGAGGGGTGGGTGGTAGGTGGACGGGAGGGGAAATGAGCCCGATCGTGAATGAAAGTCGGCGCGGCAGGATGCGAGGGGGTCGTGGAAGGGCGGAGAGGTTTGGAGAGGCAGTAAGGAGAGAGAGAAAGGGAAGAAATAGGCAACGAAAGAAAGGCGGAGAGGAGGTGGAGAGGCAGCATGGATGGATTGGGGGAATGAGACGAGAGTGTGAGGAAGAGATCAGCGGTGACAGAACGTGGAAGTGGCATAGGGGGACAAGAATGGACGCGAACAGCAGGAGAAGCAGTAGATAGTATTCAAATATGTTAAATAAAAGACTTGGTTCTATTCCACACTTTTATTTGCAAGTAAAATACTTGGTTCTATTCCACATGGTTGGCAATTATAGTGTACATGTACAAAAGTAATGATACTGACTTCGTGGGAACATGCTATATATCCATCCCAAAAAAAGAAAAACAGAAGCACTGATTAAAATTTTCCACACTTTTATTTACCACCGACCAAGGTTTCGGCGCGTTATGCCATCATCAGGGTACAGTTTTACCAATATATCGGTATTACATATGGTAAAATTGGGGGTGGGGTAGGAAGTTGAGAAAAAATATTGATATTGGTGTCGTCCATTCACCTCTCATTAAACTCCTTCCTCTTACTATTACTATATACGATATATAAGACAACCTTCCCTTATTTTTCCTCAACCCCCCTTATCTTAAATTCCGGCCCCACCTCCAATTTTAAGATATATATAGCCATGAGATTTGTAAAACTATACCCAGGTAATGGCTAAATAAGTCGAAACCTTGGTCGGAGGTAATAAAAAGTGAGGAAATTTTAACTTGTGTTTTTCTGTTTTGCTTTCTTCAAAAAGAATGATGATGTAGCAACAAAAAATGATACTGATTAAAATTAACTTGTTATAGCGTAACTTTGTGGTATATCATTGTAATTTTTAAATAATTTAACTTTTACAGAGATCATTCTTCTCCCCTATCCTGGCCTCCGTTTTGAACAACCTCATCTCTTCTCCCCTGTCCTCAGCTACACCTTTCCTCTGGTGACACATAACCACGACTACCATAGTTACACAAACAAAACATGAATACAAATGCCTGATGATGATTACTCATCGAAACCCGAGTCGTGTATGTCATTTAATGAAGATGTGGTTTATGTGAAATTTAAATTATTTGAAAATTAAAATGATAATGATTACTTTAAAATTTCGGATCAGGCGAGTTTCAGTACTATAACGGGGATATTATTTTGAACCCACGCTTTATTTATTTATATATTTTTCGTTAAGTGCCAAAACATCATATAAATTAATAAATCAATGCATAGGAGAATAAATATCTTACATAAAATGCGGTCCTGCCAAACGTTTTAAGGTTTGTCGGCAGATCCCGCTGTACCTTTACCTCTAGAGCTGATAGAAGCAACAAAGTAAGATAAATACACTGCCAAACCCATAGGTACAGAAATTGCCACTTTTCACGCACCATAACTGCTTGTAACAATAACGAAGTGACACGAACATAAGACACATCGTTAACATACTATTCACCTCTGACCTCTTCCCCCTCCGTTTCCCCATACTCTCCCCTTCCTCACTCCTCTGCTGCAGCGGCTAGCAAGTTAATGCCTACGTAGAAGAAGATTTTAGAGAGTTTATTGCATTTGTTAGCAATGCAAACGAAATAGTGTCATCCAATATTTGTTTTGACTCATCCAGTAAGGGAAGAACCCACTTAACTTCTACATTCAACTTCCCCAATTCTGACGAAGTGTGACCATAGTGACATCCGAAAGACGCTTCCAAACCCCTTTCCCCAATAGTGTCTTACCCACCCCTCCTACGGCAGTGGCGACGAGTCGTGCAACAGAAATAGATGTCACAGGGAATCTTCCTTCTTTCTCCTCTCACTCAGGTTTTTTTCCTTTGTTCCCTGTTCCATGTTCATTTCTCGGTACGCTTGTTCCTATCTCGATGGTTTAGTGGGGTCTTTCATTTTGAGATGAAAAAGAATCCATTGGAAATGCGTTTTGGGATTTCAAGCAGAACTAAGCCTTTGTTACAAGACGAAGATCTTTGTTTTAGTAGATGAATTCCAAGGGTTAATGCTGAGTCTTTATAAGTCAAACATTATTCCCATTAATATACTCTTTTCTGGAGATATAGGCCTATTATGAATGATCAGTCAATACTCCTTTTTATCGAACGTTTCGTATATTTATTTCGTATCAGGATTAATTATATATTGTATAAAACATTCAAAAATATTACAGGTTTACATACTATTGTTTATAAATTTTTATAGCATCAGTTCCTTTAAAAAAATATGTATGCATGTTTAAAACATTACCTTAGAGTTTCTTTTTATTTCTTTTTATGTGATAACGTTGGTTGCTATTGTTTCTTTGGTTGCTATTTATTTGTTTCTGTTAAATGTTGAAACTTTTAAGTTCTTTCAAAAATTTTAGAAATGTTAGAACATATGCTATAATTTTATAATAATGTTAAAACGTAACATTAATAATAGTCCTATTTCTCCAGAAAAGGAAATGTTAGTGAATTGAGAGGTAAAGAAATGAAATCATATGGATTGAATGTAATTGTTTTTGGAACCAGCGGAAACGTGAATACAATTGCCGGATAATTTAGCGGCAGGGTAAAGTTATTTCCTACCAGCCCAAGATTCAAGGGTTTGAATCTGTCTTGGGTTGGATTTTCACCTCTCAGGGCATGGTTGTGTGTGTCCGTCCGTTGTTACCTGTAAAAACAATGCCTAGTGTAAAATGCCCGTATGGCAGTTTTCAGGACAGAAATAAATAAATATTTATGCTGATGGTTTAAATATATCTCAGCAAAAGGTTTAGTTACACACAATCGTTTTTTTTTCGTTTCTCAAAATCATTTGAGATAGGTATTTGTTTTGATTTTTCATATGTTTTAGTTAATGGAACCAATTACAAATAAATGTTTTCTAAAATGAGTTATTAATTTTTCTTCCCATTCATTTTTTCATGTCATTTATATTTTAGTTTGATATGGTAATAAATGCTGCAGATATTTAGTTTGATAGTAATTAGTGCGTTCATTCCAAATTCTGCCGAAAAGCAATGTATATAAAAAATAAGTGCCTAAATAACAAAGCCAAAATGATTAAGAGTTGTTCAGTAGGGTTTTTGTGTTCAATTTTATTCTTCGCTTGCGATGGAGAACGCAAATGGGAGGTTATAATAAACTCAAAATCACCTTTTTGTGGAAAATTACAAAAATACATGTGTGTAACAGAATCAGTGTAGTCAGTTTGTCCGAGAATTCCAAGCAGGACGGCCAATCTTCGAAATAGAAATAAATGGCCTATTATTCACCCTCCTTACATCAGCCACTAAATATTTTATACACAATTATGCCACCATGTTGACTATTACGCAGTGTCCCATTTCTTATGACATCCAAGGCACAATCGAAAATCAAAGGATTTTAGTAAAGATTACAGGCTTTACCGGCGAATGATACTGATGAGTTCTTATCGGGTTTCCCACCGGGTTAGGCTCTCCATGATCGCCGACGTTTCGGCAGAATACTTTCCTGCCATTATCAAGGCTCTGGATGCAGACAGTCTTAGTTTTCCAGTATTATACTTATTCCCTCCCACCATGGCCTCCGTTCATTGTTTATCCGTTCCCGCCAATTTTGGGAAAGGACGTTGGGGAAGGGAAAGAGTTTAATACTGGAAAACTAAGACCATCCTCATCCAGAGCCTTGATAACGGCAAGAAAGTCTTCTGCTGAAACGTTGGTGTTCATGGAGAGCTTAACCCGGTGGGAAACCTGGGAAGAACTCATCGGTTTTGAATAAAGCTCACCATAACCGGTGAGACGTAATTAATTTGATAAACCGGATAAAAAATGCGGTGTTAATGACATATTTTACTGTATTTCAAACCATTTATGAATATTATCAAATAATTTGGATAGATAGCTAGAATAATATATGACAAGGATAATAGGCCGAGCAATGAAGGTATTAAACCAAATAAAAAAATCCACTAACAGACACCAATACAAGCTTGGAAATAAGAGAGGTCGTCATTGAAACATATTTGGACGCAACATTTGGAGCAAGCTCATATGGTAAAGAAACTTGGACTGCGGCAGAGCAAAGAGAATAGAAAACAACGAAAAGGGAGTGTTATAGAAGAATAATGTAGATCAAATGGATGGTGAGATTTATAAACGAAGAGTATTACCAAGAGTCAAAGAGAAAAGATAATGGGAAATTGAGAAGATGAAGGGACTAATTTGTTGGTCACATTTTGCTACACAGTAGACCCTCGCAATTATAAATGCAAGGAATAATGAATGGAAATAATTTACGAAGACCTAGGATGGTATATATATATTTATATGTATACTCTCTTAAGATTTCAGAAGATGACAGTCTAAATGTTGAAAAATCAAAATAACGTGTGAGTTATCTATTAATTATTATTATTATTAATTAAACCGTCGGCTGATAGGCAAATACCGTCTTTGCCATAAAGGCACACTGGACCCGAGCCCAGGGCCCCCGACCTCACGGGTGCCCCGAAATGCCCATATATTTGCTAAGACAAAAAAAAGGAGCTCATTTTTTTCGGTTTTTAAGTAGGTATCTACTAACATTACCGTCAGATTTTCAATTTTTCCAGAGAGTGAATAGTGAGCATTTTAACAACAATAAATACGTATTATTTGCTATTTGGTGAAACTGATTAACTGCGCCATAAGCACATTAAATATAAAATCATAACAGGAAAATATTTTTTCTTGTCATTCTCTTTTTTTAATTTCCAACTAATTTTTGCCCTAATTTTTGTGTGCCCAGGGGCCCCGGCATGTCCTAATACCTGCTGATAGAAAAGAGTAGTGGTAAGTTTTAAGAAACCAATTTTGGGATTGATGACTACTGATAATTAAATTCCATTTAGTATCTCAATTTGACTTTGGCGATATGATACAGCTCTAAGCTATGTCGCAATTTTTTTATATAACAAGCTCACAGCTATGTCACAATTTTCTATATGCGATAACATTATTTTCTTCATGGTACGGCACAGTCTCGATTTTCCCTGACTCCGTAATAGGTATACGAGGTACGGATACTTGCGTTGGGGCAGTACCACGCCAGCTCAGCCGGTGCCAACGAACTTCGGAAAACAACAGTGGATTCAATAGTTAATACACGGGATAATACGCATTGCTACGGGGATTCACCGCGCCATTTTATCATCATAATTACAAAAACTGGATTGCGGAAAACATGGAAGTATCTTATTGTTGTCCTAATTTACTCTCCACGTAAGCGTATTATCCGAGTTGGTATCATGTATTATCCGAGATGGCCTCAATCCACGTAACCTCGGAGTTATCGAGACTTCATTGTAACAAAAAATTCAATTCATCGGTGGCCTTACCTTGACGAAAGTATAGTGTTAGCGAAACTTAATGGTTGTCACCTGCGTCAGTTGTGACGTCACTGAGGAAAGGCTCGTGTGTTAAGGGTCCGGCTAAGGAGAGGAGGGAAGAGGATAGCGCATGGTAGGCAACACCTCCAACATAACTGCATTAAACTTGAGAGGTTGGGGAGTTGCGGAGCGTCTACAGTGGGTTTCATGAGAATGTTTACAATTCAAACGAAGCTAGATGAAAATTCGCCGATAGCGATCGTTACCCATCGGAAAAGATCATCTAAAAAATTGGAAAAAGAGCCATAGAAAGGTAGCAAGTTGTTGTGAATAACAGAGTGAGCATCTTGAGGTTAGCAATGAAGTCTTTCGACCTTGGTAGTCGAATGCGGGGACTAGGTACCTTACTTACCCGTATGTAGCCATTTCGTACGCGATGGACTCTTCCACTTTAAAGGGACCTCTTCGCAACTTCCATCGTGTTTCACTACCACTATAACGGCAGAAGGCGATGTTTCGGGTCGGTCCATTCAAAGAAAGCTCTCGCGTACGTCAGTTGTTCTCCTAAATGCGCTCGGTTAGAACCAGAATGGGCTGTGAGCTGGATCAGTGACACCAAGGCTTCAATGTCAACTGAAGGCCTTCTCTCTCAGTCGGAAATCTAATGAGGGGCGAGTGAAGGTAAGGCCCGAAGTAGAATGGAGACATCTCTGCCAAACCGACGATCTATCCATGTCGTTCTCCCTGCTTTCCACCTCAGCGTCACTTAACCATAACCAAGCCTCTCTTTCGTGTTTCCATTTATTCAACGTTCGCCATCATTTAAACATTAAAATGCTATATTCACACGTATATAGGGTGTATGTTGGAGATTAGTGTATTCGTCATTTTCCTCTGAATTTTTTGGAATGACTAGGCACCGATAAGGGATAAATTATTGAACCAATTAATTTCATTCGGTCGTCTTTTCCGATTAACCGAAATGGACTTAACTTTTCTTTTACTGATTTCCGGTCGCTTAGTGACTTTATTTATTTAAAATAGATTACAGTAAATTTCTTAGACTTTTCACTATATCTTGCGAGCAACAGAATTAGTTGAAACAGGGTCGGCTATCAGAAAAAATGGCCTACTCCGCGTTGTTTTTCTCATAAACCGCAGTTCTGGAGTCCATTCTACGCAAACTTTTGTTTACGTCAGTTGTTTCCAACAGACCTATGGGAAGGAGCTAGAATGGTTACCCGGTTTCCTATACCAATAGTGGGCTCAATGCACAAGCTGGGATTCTATAATGCGGGGCGAGTGGTGGAGTGGCAAGAGTATAAGTACATGTCGAGATGCAAAGACATCCTTGCATTTTGACATCCTTGTCGTTCTTCCTAGATTAGACATATGGTGAATGAATCTCCTCCTTGCATTCGACCTCATTACCCTACCTTACATGAAAAAATGATTTTGCTTAAATCATGCAAGTGGGAGACCATATGAAATTCAACTTCTCACCTACGGAGTTTTCTGAGGTATTTGGCATATTATATACGTATATGCATGTTATTCAGGAATTGGTGCCAATATGGTTATTGGTAAGTTACCTGCAAATTGAAAATTTTCAAACCTAATTTAAACTAATGGACTTCAGCCCCCTTACAGTTAGTCTCTTCGTGCATGACTATATGTAACGTTATTCATCATAATTTGGCTGTCATCGTGAGTCATTCGGTCAAGTGTGATCGGTCTCCTTTTATTCATTATTTATATAAATGACTAAAGTTCTCGAGTTAGCAGTAAACTTTGTTAATATGCAGAGGTTGCGGTAATCTATCGCGAAATTGGTGAAAATACGGACTTAGAAGTTCTATCATTGGACCCAAACAATTTCAGCGCGTAATGCCAGGAGTGTGGGCTCGGAACTATATCTTAATTATTGCATAAAAATACACTCCTTGCGGAAGTCATCACACAAACGCCATGTCTACACTGTGGGTGGAGTAAACATAAAGTCGTCGGACGAAGTAAAATATGTGGGAATTACCTTAACTTCAAACCTATTGGGGAGAACAAACATATTAAAAATATGCGGCACAGCCTTAAAGAAACTAGAATTTGTGAAGCGCATAGTAGGAAGGTCCTCGGATGAAAAATTGAAAGGTGCTTCTTCGTTCTGGTTAGGCCGCACTTCGAATACGCCGGGAGGATTTGTGACCTTGGACAGAAAGATTTAATTCGAAAAATCAATCAAATACAAAGGAAAGCTGTGCGCTTCGTTAAAAACTGCTACAAGCGAGCAAAGAGTGTTTCACAGCTTTTAGTGGGATTAGGTTAGGAACTGCTAAAGACTCGGAGGCTATTGCTAGGCTTAGGTTGCTTGAGAATTCAGAACAGGTGTGTTTCAGTGACACAGAGAATATCATTTTGACGCCGCACTACAACTCTGGGTCCGACAGAAAAGATAGAATAATAGACATAATATACATTGCCTAACAGATAGGTACAAAAATCCGTTCTTTCCACGCACAACAAGCCACCAGAATAAAAACTGAGATTCAATCAAAACACTCCCGAAATACTTATCACTTTTTCACCTTCACACGGCTGGTGTCCTAACACCCCCTGCCACACTCCCATGAGGTGGCTTGCAGGGTGGTATTTAGATGTCATGTCACGGTGCGCGATGCTATGAGTACTGGAGAACTTGTATGGAAAAAGATATTGCTCAACTTTGCGTTGGCCTTTGAAACGCCAGAAACCGATGGTTCAGGTTTCTATTCAATGTATGATCTTCTGTACGTTAGTTTTTTCCGCTCATCAAGATCTAGAATGTGCAGTTAGTTGGATCAACTGTGCAGTTAGCCGCATCAAGATCAACTGTGAATCAACCGGGAATCTGTCGTAGGTGCACAAAGGTGGTGATATTAGGGTAAAATGGGGGAAAACCCTGGTAGAGTGTAGTACTTTGTTACTCGTACTTTCCGCTTTCCGATTGAGCCTCAATTTCCTGTCTTTTTCTCCTTCCGTACCCTTTCCCGTCACTTGGACATGTTTTAATTCAGTGATCCTTTTGAAGGATGCAAATGGCAGATCTTAATTATCGACGACATTATTGTATCTGCCATTCCTAATGATGAAAAAGAACACTAGGTATTTTCCACAGAGTATTGACGAACTACTAGTTTAAACGCCTAAGCGTCATGAACAGGTACCTGAAGTAGTGCTAGTTTCAACAAATAGGCGTCATCCTCATGCACCCGAAGATAACGCCTATGCGTTGGAACTAGTAGTAGGTACCTACCTCAATAAAATTCTGTGGAAAAAGCCTTGTGTTCTTTTTCATAATTGAAAATGAATTTCCGCGGATACACGCATGAAACCACGGATTTTGTCACATTCCCTTTTGTAATATAACGTAAATAATCACATATTACCAACTAGTTAAGTCAATTTGGTCATGAATTCGATACTGTTTGCAAAATTCTCAACGAAATCGTAATGGTGACCAAATGACCTTTAGCCAACTTGGTATTAGCCACCTAGTGCCCAGCTTTGCTAAATTATAATTCTAAGCTATGTATATCGTCAGGGAGCGTAGAGGCCTAGTGGGTAGAGCGTTTGGCTTGGCTACTGATCGAAGGGTCCCGGGTTCAAATCCGGGTGAAGCCTTTGAACGCCCCCGAACAAAAAATCCTCGGAGTGCGAGGTGGCCCAGGGAAAGGAACTGGCCCCCCTACCCTGAATGTGTGAAATACACACGCCTGTGGCTTAGTCCGGGTTGAACTCTACCCTCAGCTATCCAAACCAACCTTCGGGTTGAATCACTGAGAGAGTATAATGTCAAGAACTGCACACGATAAAATGAGCTCTGGAAGTGTGTTCATAAAAAGGTTCAACTCTGCGCTGTACCCTGATTGTGGGTAAAGTAATTTTTTGGAATTTCGACACTTATAGAATTAACAACTTGGTAAGATATTCAAGAGACCATGTTCAATTCACTGATCGGTTTCGATGTTCACAACATCATCAGATTTAAAATATCTTACTCTATTGTATTATTTATTATTTTGAACTCTTGATGGTATTTTAGCTATGATGACTATGGCATGAATATCAGAACCGGTGAGTGAATCAAGCATAGTGCGGAATATACACCAAAGGGGACATCTGCCATGAAATAATCATTTGTCATCACCAGGATTCGAACCCGGATCTCACAATTGCCGGTCAGGTGTGTTAGGTTTTTTCATTGCAAATTTCACCGTCTTTCGAATACATCTTCGCACCCGTGCGCGTGACTAATTTGTTCATTCTTTAACTCTTGTCGAAAGGAACGGCAGTGACCGAGGTTTTGTGTGCCATTCAGAAGAAGCCTTTCTGTGCGCCAGTTGTTTTCCTCAGAGCTCTCAGAAGCTAGAATGGGCAGTGTGAGCTGGTTCGGTGACATCCAAGCTCCAATGTCAACGGAGGAGGCGGGAATCTAACGTGGGACGGGAGGTGGTGAAGCCACAGGAGGACGGGTGACGATCCCGCCAAAGCGACCGCCTTACTATCGGCGTCGTCCTTTCCACTTTCAACCCAAACGTCGCTTTTCCACGTCTCTCTTTCTCTCTCTCGCTCTCCTCTCCCCCGCTCACTTTTTTCCGAGTTCATTCCGTTCCTCCATCAATCACCAACACGCCTTTCTCCTCTCTAACCCTTCCCACTCCCACATCCTTCAACTCCGCTTTGCCCACCCCGTTCCTCCTCTGCTAACGCCTCCTCCCTCCCACCTCCTCTTCCGTCTGTCATCGCAACCTCTATTCTTACTCATCCTTCCCCACTTTTGAGCCGTCATCTAAAAATTGCCACTTCCTCCCGCAGAAATACGCCGTCTCCTTAGCAGGAAGTGAGATGGGTTATCTATCTGCCTGTTGGACCGCGTTTTTCGGTTATTTCAACTATCTTACATCTGCCAAAAACACCAACAGGTTTCTTTTGCCGGCCTCTCCCGCCTCCTCTCTCCCCCCCCCTTTTATCTCCTTCGTCGTTAATTTCATCAATCATTCGGGAATTTAATTCCTGCTCAATAAACAAGCCGAAACATCATTTCGAGAATCGGCGATCGTCTTTCTCTCTCGGAGAGCTCGGAAGAGTGAAACAGTAGCAATTATGATCCCGGAGGGAGAAAACGTCTTAATGACAGTAATTGACCGTTCCCAAACGCAAAGGGATTCGCCACTCACTGTTTCCTCATGGGATGTCCTTTCGATATTTTATTGTTTTATTTTGGAGGCTCTCGAATGTCATGCCTGCATGTGTCACCATTAAAATTAACAACGACGGGGCCACTCGTAATCGAAATAATGATAATCTATTTTTTCTACTGTTTATGGCATTATGGTTGTAAGAATAATTGCAAACCTAAACGTGAGACCAAATAATGACCAATTTTAGGCACTGGAACCTCAAAAAAGGCTATTTCAGTATTGACAAGGCTTAATCGTTAGAACATCGGTTGCCTTATTGTGTTTTTTAGCAATTTCTGATGAAGCCTTCTTGTGTAATGATACGTGTTTATTGTCAATATTAAATCATAGACTCTCTATACTACGGAACTCTGTGGAAAATATTGCTCATGTTGACTCTCTATAGAGCAATGACGTATTATTGGCTTTCCCGGTGCATCAAACTCAGCCATCTTCATCAGGAATTTGTTTCTACTGTCGATGACTGAGTTACTAGCTGAACTGTTGGTTCGCGATGTGAATCCGTGAAAGCTATACTCACTCTTTAGAGTAATGCCCAACTTTGAATAACAAATTACCATCGCCAGGCTTCTGTCATAAATAGATGATGTATCTAGCCGCAAATTATAAAAAGGATCGCAGTTGAAAGAGAAACTGCTTTGAGAAAAACTATTTAAAATTTCTGGAATAAATACAACTTCAAAAAATTATTTTAATTCTTTTCAACGCCGTTTATCTAGTGAAATTAAATTTCTTACAACATACACTTGCAAGATATCCTATATTCTATACTTTTGCGGATCTCGTAGAAAAAGCAAGTGTAATTATATACGAGAAGTTCAAGTTCAAGTGTTTCACTCTCTTATAGGTTGGACGGATATTTTGCAAAACGGCTCGGTGCTACGACCTACGCAGCCAAAGGATGTGATTCTTATGTTTAGTTAAAATCGGAAATTTCGAGGTCAACACGTGCGCTGAAGCAAAGAGGAACGACCTCACGTTCAATTTCAATTTGTTTTTCCTTGGATTTATTTCACGGTTTCCTTCTACTGGATATTGAGACTTCATGCGGACTCCTATCTCCCTGCTTTAAATGTTAATTTGCTGAGCTAAATGTAACATTTATATTCGTCAAGAACTTTTCTCCTCCGGCGTGTGATATTTCATTTTTTTTTCATGGTGGCAATCAGTGCGTGTGTTTTCAGCTCCAAACCTCAGGTGTTCCTTCATCCTTTAAGTCCCACCACATCCTCCTCCTCATCCTTTTTTTAAGTTATTTTTTTCCGACTTCCGCCCTGTCTCCCTTTTCCATCCATCTGCCACATTTCTCCTCTCTCTGCCAATGCGCTTTCAACCTTTGTCACCCGAAAATAAATTTGGAGACGCGGCCTTTCCCCTCGCCTTTCGTCCCACCTCTACCTACCCTCCCCCCACCATTCGCTACGCCCGCGGGTCGCGTGGGCAGGTTGCTCGTTCTTCAACCTCGGCGCCTATTTTTCTCTCCGTGGCTTCGCATCCGAAGGAAAGTCAGGGTATCCCAGGTGTTTCGAGCAACAAATTAAGTGTCAAAATTATTTAAATTAGTCCGGTTAGAGTAACTCATCATGGTTAAGAAATCCCCCCAAAGAAGCGCAGCGAAATTTTTAATTTTTGCTTGTGAGGCCTTAAGCGACTTTGTTCATCGGTAATCCGCCCCACAGCTTCATTTTTTGCAAAGCAGTGTGTACCCAAGAAATTCGAATAGTTATATGCTCGGAAATCTTGAATCTCCTCCAAATAATTATGAGTAAAAAAGGGTTCGAATCTCGGAAAATAGTTTGAAATTTAACGATGAAAATGTCATTCGTTTTTATAATTAAGTAAAAATTAAGATTTCTACAATCTTTGAAAAGATAGAGCAGATAAGTAGGTACTAAGAATTTTACTTAGTTATAAATACGATCTTTTAGAACTCATAAGAAGTGAAGCCTGCAACAGGAAAGTGTATTTACGAAAATGTCACTTTGCAATTCCATACAGATCTATTTAAAAACGAGCAGTTTCCTAACCGGGTCACATCTTCACCTGAAGATGTATCCCACGCGTAATACATTCAGGTGAAGATGTAATCCTTCTACGAAATCTGTCGTTATGAAATAATTCTATATGAATTCCAAAGTGATATTTGCATTGCTGCATAATCTACATCTATATACCTACTACCCTTCGAGTCACCGCAGAGGCGTGCGGCAGGGGCTGATAGAACACAAGCCATGAAAACAGGGAAGGTGAAGAGAGAAGGAGGGGGGAGAAGACAGAGGTGAATTGCATGGAAACGATGTGTCAAATAATATCTTCTGTTTTTTTGACCACTTTTTAAAAATTAGACTGAAGCAGTATGGAGCTTTGTTCACTGTTTTTAAAAGAAATCTGTTGTCGCCTACGTTTTGTCAGTTTTATTGACTTCCTCAGGGCTAAACAAAATGAAAACTACGTATGAACAACATGGTGTATATAATACAAGTTTGAATTCGTAATGAATCACAGAATAGGCAATTTTCCACTAGAAAAGATTTATTACGACCATGGTTTTGATGCACTACATCATTATCAGGTACATACACAAAAACAGATCGGGTATATAATGTATATATATATATATATATATACAAAAATTTTGCAGAGGAGGAGGACGTGGTTTTGTAAGTTTGAATTCAATGTAGTAACATACATAAATTTTACAATGCCTTCAACTTTAGTGGAATATATATGAAATTATATAACAAAATTCAGAACAAGCATTTGAAGCATAACATAATTTGATGTGATGTATGATTTCAGACTTTCCCGGCGAATGATACTTCTTGGGTTTCCCACTGGGTTAGGCTCTCCGTGATCGCCGACGTTTCGGCAGAAGACTTTCCTGCCATTATCAAGGTTCTGGATCTCAACAGGGATCAGGGTTTCCGCCTCAGCTGTACTTGGAACCCTATCTTAAAAGGCGGGAAACCCTAAAATTGGCGGGAACGGATAGCCAAGGAACGGAGACCACGGTGGGAGGAAATGAGTATAATACTGGAAAACTACGACTGTCCACATCCAGAGCCTTGATAATGGCAGGAAATTCTTCTGCCGAAACGTCGTCGATCATGGAGAGCCTAACCAGGTGGGAAGCTCGAGAAGAACTCATCAATAGTTTAATGTGTCTAATGTTTTTGTCGCGCTGTTTTAGTTATTATCCCCAATGGTGCGTGGAAAGAAGAAATTTTCGTGCCTATTAGTTCAGGCATTTAGGTATCTCTTATTTTTTTCGCTCGTCTCAGTTCTTGAACAATAGCGCGGGGCCAAAATAATATACTTCGTATTGTACCGAAACTCGCCGAGTTTGAAATTTTCAAGTGACCTAAACCTAGCGTGTAACCTCCGAGTGTCTAATGCCTTCAAACCTAGTTCTTCGATCAGCTTTGTAACGATTTCTGTCCGCTCGTAACGCCCTTCTACCAAGTGTGCAGCTTTCCTTTGCATTTCATTGACTTCCATAGAACATAATGAAACATTTCCATAAAATAGAGGCTGGAACGGTGACGGTACAGTAGCTTGTAATTCAATCCACGAAAATCACGCCATACCCTTTCGGGTAAGGCACAGTTGAAGTACTTTGCTAATCGGCTAGGACAAGGAAACAGGCTCTCTGTTGAACATTTTCTCCATACTCCCCTATCCTTTCATACCACTTTTGCTTCTGTTAGATTCATGCATTACTTAGTACACACTATCCTGTTATTTAGACTCCTAATATACCTTTTCTTTAGAGTTTCTTCCACCATACTCACCCATGACTTTCGCGATCAACCTATTCTTATATCATTCATTCTTCAATCATAACTCTGTTCCATTAATCGACTCTCATCCGTTCTCTCAGCATAGTCAAACCAACGAGGCACACTAATTTACTATATGTGCATTACTGGAGCATAAACACACATTGTTTTATGACCCACTCATTTCTAACCCCATCTCTCTTAATTGTACCTCAAACACGCCTCGAGAGTAGAATCATTGTACATTGAAATTTTCGCTTCCCTAGACAAACAGTCAGTCCTTGATATGCTCCAAATATTACATGCAACGTTCCTCAAACCATTTTCACGTCTTTTAATCTCCCTATCTACCCTTCGCAAACATTCAGCCAAGTTGCATTGAGTTACGAAAACCGTTAATAAGGAAAAGCGTAAAGAGGATAGGGGCCAGAAACACTTCATGTGAGAAAAAAATCTTTGTGACTAATGGATAGATTTTCAGCTAACGTCACTTTTTTTCCGAAATTACGATGCAAAGCATCTCAGGTACATTGAGGACAACGCGGTCACGTGCTCAGAAGAATACCATTTCGTGGAAATTCGCCTTGGAAACATTTGCATTTTCTGGGAGTCAAATCTCCAAATGGCTGGAGCTCTATCTTATTATCGTGTGCGTTTATCGGACTTGTGTCTGATGATGCCGTTAGTCAGCGAAGGGCATCGTGCAATTAAAATGCTTAATTATAGAAAAGTATCAATTATCTTGTTTAATTATGAATATTATTCAGTTCAAAATATCAATTTATCAATATAGTATCTATAGTTCAACATTTCAGCCATTGGAAAAACTGTGTAACCTGGCATAATAAGAAAGAACTGCGCTAGTGACACTGTCAGACAAACCCTCTTTGAAATACTATGAAAACTTCTGAGCTCAGCATTGCTAGTCACTCCCTGGTTCTTGTGCGGCAGGTGTCTCAAAATATGCGCCCCAAGCCACAGGCCCTCGTACGTACTTGAGGTTCTTATTAATGTTTCCGACACCAGACCTTTGGTTAGTTATTCCTGCTGATAACGACTTCTATGGGGACCTAAATTTGAATGGGACACCTTATCTTCAATTAAATGACGAACATTTTCCTCTGTTTTCACCGAACTTACTTAATGTATTTTCACATGATTTTATGTGTCAAAACTATTGAAAGAGAATGCAAAAAGAGCTCTGAATTCTTTTCCCAAGGCACGAAGGAGAAATTCAACCAATGTTAATGCATGCCAAGTTTCTTCTAGGGCATTTACGAGGCCTGCAGTAAGACTCTTTTTCCGTGTCGTCGCTATAGTGTCGGGTACATAAGTAGCAAAAAATGACACGGAAGAAAACATTAAAATTATAAGAGTATTTGTCTTTGTATCGTTGTATTTCGTGTAAAATAATGGCTTCATTGATGAATATATAATGTAAAAGTAAGGCAAAATGTCCTTTAAGTTTATTCAGACTAATTGTATTAATGGTCTCCTCTTGCTGTGTGCAAGTTGTATTAATCAATCAGAGTTAATTCTAAAATAACCTACGATCTAGTTTATCCGATTTTTGTCTTTGAAATACACGGTCAACTTACCAATAATAGAGACTGCAGCCACACATGTCGGTTGTTTGTCTCTCAAGATTGATTAATGCTTTGTTGTCAGGAAGAAATTACGAGATATGAAGAAACGACGAGTTTTTTGGCGTCGGAAAGAGAAAAACACCTACAAGCATCACGATATTCTTAGTTGGGCACCATAACCCATTGAGTCAGCCACAGGGAGGTATCGCTGAAGTAAGTGATCCAAGGTTGCTAACTAATGAACAGTGTACGGGAGTATATATCTGTCATACTGGCACCCGACTTTTTCGTTTGTTAAACTATGTACCAATTTGATATCAACCAACTCCTCAGCTTAATGAACTATGCCTTTAATCTTTTCCTGCCAAGAATAGGCTTTCATTGATTACATATTAATGAACATTTAATGAGAACAAAATCTTCGGATGACGTAGTCTTCGTATAAAAATGAAATATTATGAGATAAAAATGGATGAAACGGACCCTTGAAAATACGGATGCTATCAGTGAAACATTTGTGATAATGTATGACTACAATTTGAATTTTACTGCATTCCAAGCCAAGGCACACCAAGTATGAAATATTGAGAATTAAAGTTGATGGAGAACAAAACTATTCAAAAATGAAAATATGCTATGGAATCGTATAACCAACTTGGGGTTGATGAGCTTAAATACATAGGAATTAGTATTTTTTTTTACTTACGGTCTTCCTTCTTTATCTTTTTGACCAACTCTACCCGTGATTACACGCCCTGAAGTGGAAGTGGTAGACACATTTAGAATACCACAACCATGGCAATTTTTAGGATTCCACCTCGTGGTAGGAAACGCTTTCCTCACGTGAAACGGTGGATGCCAGAATACGATAACAGAGGCGCCATAAAATAATGCGTCATTTCGTTGGGGGGTTAAAATTCCAAAAGTAGGTTCGGTCATTCGTTCTGAATGTTTTATTTTCTCTCTGTAAATATATTTTTTTAATGCTTGTAATTTCCTCCATCCCCGTCTTTTATCGCAAACTCGTTCGACCCGATCGGTTTCACACAAACAAAAATAAAATCAGGCGTATAAAAAAACATTTTTAATGATGCCTTCCTATTTTTTTTTAACTTTTACAAGTTCCTCATAAAAAAAACATTGAGCGCTATACAACTCTTCGAGGCTATTTTTTTGTCGTGGACAAATTATTTGTATGCAAGACGCAAAAGCGTTTCTCGAAAGCGAATCTTTCGTGGCACATACCGTCATGACGGAAAAGACGCGTAAAGCGTCAATGGTAATGGCGCCACACTGTACGTGACGGCAGAGGCATCAAGACGGAGCCGACTGGCTAAAAAGTCGTTATTCGTAGAAAACGCGTGAAGTGGGGGGAGGAAAAGGGCTCATAACTGCACGCATAAGCTGTAATATTTAGCTCCACCTCCCCTTTCCTAGCTCTCTTCACACACACACTGCCCCATAAGGGACAGGAAGAGGGGTGTTGAATTTTTTTTCTCTAATATATTTTTCCGTTCCGCGGAACAGAAGACGCTAAGGAGAGATGATGCAGGTCAAATATTTCTAGGAATTGAAAAATGCGGCGTTGGCTTGAGAAGCAGTCGTCCGAGCGTGTGTCGCGCAAGTTGGTTCGCGTGACAGTTGCCGCTGTCGCCGCCGCGGCCCCATGAAGAGTTATGAGCGTGTGAGTGTAACGCATGTATGCAGGTGGGAACGAAGGTTATGCCTGTGGTTTATGTGTCGACTCTCTTTCTCTCTCTCTCTGAGAAATATTCCAAGCGTGAAAAAGTAGAGTCACTCCAGCACTCAGTGTAAGAAAAAAAGTCATTGCAAACATTTTTCCATATTATGTTACTCTTGAATTTTCCCGTCTGAGTACAATAAAATACGATTTCATTTGTAATATTCCACATTTGAATATCGACGCGCTTTTTAGTACTATTTTTCATTAAATCTGAAATGTATTATGCTACATGCGTTTACGTAAGCGTATTCACCCTCCTTTAAACTTGCTTATCGCGAGAAATATTGGCTAATTCTTGCTTTATTGTTGTTCCTTCCAAAATACTCATGCATGTATAGTAATTCCTAATAATAAAAAAATAAAAAAAACCTAAGATATGTTACAGTGACATTCAGGGCAATATTTTGAGGACGTTCCACAAAGTGAAAAACGATCATGATTTTCCCGAGGTTAAAAAAATAACACTGAATAGCACAATAATTTTGAAATGAAATATGGTATATTTATTCAAATTTAAAGTGATCTATTAGGTTCTATAGTTCATTTTGTACTGTACTTCTATTTTCCTTCTGTTGAAGCAGATTGAAAATATTTAAATGCTAGATTTTGAGTGGGCCCGCGGCCCTATAACTTCCATTCCCCATTCTTAAAATGTTATCTGCCAAATTGATGAGAACATTGTACGTCTAAAAGATAAAGGATCGCCTACTGGTAGCTTATAAATTTAGGAGACAAAGAATAACCTGATTTTATTTGCCTTAAAACCGTAGCTGTCAATAGGGTGTTTTTCAGCTGCATCCGATCTTTAGAATGCTTTGGTAGCGCTATTCAAACTGTACGGATAGATTGTAGGAACAGGTTCGAGACCTACCCTTCAATGAACCCCCTAGCATGATCTTGAATAAATATACCATACCCAAATCTGTGCTATAAACTGACTATATTATATGACACCACCGAGTCCCAAAACTTTATGTCAACGACTAATGTATGTGCAACTACTCTAACGAGAGCCAGGGGCTGGACACGTTTGTTGCGAATTTCAGATATTTTTGAATTCACCAAAGGTTGTTACAAGTTTTAATAATAGTTATGCGTTATAAGGATGGCTTTACGTATTATGGAAGCGATAACCAGAATTGTATTCCTAATTTGTCAAAAGCAGTTAATTTCACATAATAATTCCAGTTTATTGGATCAGGTTTTGGTAGTCATGGCAATGTTTTTGCTCACAGTAGTCTAGTGGGTTACCTGTCCATCAAAGGTGCCAAAATACCTCGAGTCCGAGTCTCGCCATTGATTTTGGGTCCTTAAAACTGGGTTTTTCTAACCCTCGAAATTCGATAGGCCTTGCCGAAATAACCGCACCTGGAAATAATCGGGCTTACAGGTTTGAAGCAGCATCTGAAGTGATTTACATTCCTCTTATATTTATGACTATAGGTAATACGTGTTCATCTGGAATTTCATCAGTTGACTTCGGCTTAAAGTTGTTGTTAGCCAAATATTGTGAATACTTGTGAAAATATACATATTTTAATATATAAGTAAAGTAATACTTTCTTGCAAGGAGACAATTTGAATGGAATACTTTGAAATGAGATCGTTTTAAACATCTCTCCCATCATTTTTCTATTCGTGCTCTCACGAGTTATTTCCATTCAGTAGTAATGAGTATCGATACGTTTAGTAAGAATACAGAAGTAATGAGAGTATCTAGGACACGGAAAGCGGGGCAGGTCGTACTAGTAGAAGAGCGCAAACTAGAAAAAGCAGAGCAATTCAATTTGGTAGTAATTTGGAAGAAAATGGGTATTGTAGCGAAGACATTAGACGGATAAAAACCAAGGGGAAAGAAGCGTTTAGCAATAGGTGGGAGCTGATAACGCGGACCTTTCGTAAGGATGTAAAGAAGAGGATGTCGTTGAGTTTCATATGGGGAGTAACACAGTATGGTGCATAAACGTGGATTTTGAGGAAGACGAGAATAGGCTGCAAGGCGTCCGAGGTGTGGGTGTGGCGGAGGATAGAGAAAGTGCAGTGGACGGAAAGGAAGAAAAATGAGGAAGTACTTGGTGTGGTGGGTGAGTAGAGGAAACTTATGAAGGTGATTAAGAGGAGGAAAAGTAGGTTTCTGGAAGTGTTTTTGAGGGGTGAAAGGTTGCTGAAGGCTGTGGTACAAGGGTAGGGATGTTGGGTAAGTGGGAAAGGGGAAGGAAGAAAATTTATTTTATGGAAAGGATTACGAGAGATAGGTATTATGCTGAGATGAAGAAAAAAATTGCGTAGGTATATAAAGTTTTGCGCCGGTAAAAATCCAAAGGGTTTTAAACCAACCCGATCTGGCACATTGCCTAGTAGATTGATAGAATTACGAGCTTAAAATAGTTTCACCAAACCATCATTAGGTACTTAAAAAATTCATCTAATTTGGCCTCATTTTGAAGGAAAGAATTGCGCCTTTCAAATGATACCCGAATATTTTCCATATATCTCTCTACTTTTCGAGATGTTTGTCAAAAAAATTGAACCCGTTTCCGTGGAATATTGTGCGGCTGAGCGTTATGAAAAATTGAAGGAAGTACACATGCATGGATGTGTGTGATGATTACTCTGTGCTCTCTAGATTATCAAAGAATGTTAATTTATTACTCACATAAAGAATATTTGTGAAATCACAAAAAAACACGCTTTGCAAAGACGTGTGCTGCGTACGGCATGAGACACAATTCAATGAAATCCTTAAATATATATATTTAGTTTAAACTATTGAGAAGAGCACTCATAAAACAGAGTTTTTGCGTCTTTAGCACTACTGAATTCATTTCAAGTTTCTTTCAAATGCTTTCATTTTTAAAAGGTTTGTATGCGGTTAATTTATTACTCACGCGAAGAATTTATTTCTAATCACAAAAACAAAATCACTTTGCAAATACGTTTTCTGTGTACGGCTTGAAACATATCATTCAATGAAAACCTTAAATAAACATATTTAATTACTAAATACTGATAATAACACTCATAAAACAGAGTTTTGGCCTCTTTAGCAATTCTGAGTTCATTTTGTGTGTCTTGCAACAGCTTTCATTTTTAATAAGTTCGTATTTGGTTTCTATTTTATGACGACAGAGAAATCTCGCTCAAACTACCCTAAGTTTACACCGTTGCCGCCGGTTATCTTTCGCCGCAGACGCAGATGGAAGGTAGACGGATATGAGGACGAGTAGTGGGCGGCGGAGGAGGAGACTGGAATTTTATCAGGGAACGAGAGCAGACCTGGGATAAGGGCGAAAAAGAGACAGCGAAGTGAGCCGAGGGTCATGAGGGACAGAGAGGGAAGTGTGGGCGGTATCGCTGGAAAGAGGCTGCGGGAGATGATTGCACGGAAAATAACGAACCGCGATAGACGGGACGCTGCGAATGATACAAGGGGATATTGTCTCTCGCCAGAGACAAAGTAACAAAAATTTAGCCTTCCTTCTTAACCCTTTCGCTGCGACACGCGCAGATACCAGCAAAAAAAAATTATGGCCAATAATTGCGACGTGGGGGGGATATTCCACGGCCGTTTGATTGTTCGAATCGAACAATCTGATGGTAGTCAATTATTTAAAATCATGCTTATGTTAATGAATACATGTTATCGTGTTTGGCTTAGGTGATATTAAGACATTAAAAAGACAAAAAAGTAAAGCCTTTGTTTATTCGGGATAATTGGCAAAAATGTTTGTCTTTAATTGTCAAGACAAAGATGAGAACTTTGCAAACAAACGTAGCTTATTATTCAGCCTCAGACGAAATAAGAACTGTTGAAAGAGAAAATTCAAGGAGCGATGAGAAAATATTGAATGCTGATTCTCAGTAAGAAACATCATGGTGATGTGAAGTTAGGAAAACATAAATTCCATCTTTATCAAAGGAGGCAAGAGAAGTAGGAATGATTTGGGGAAAGTGAACGGAGATAAAATTTAGGTATTTTTCTTCTGAAATATTTTATTGGATAATGAAGAAATAGCAGATAAACATCGCAAGCAGATAAGTTCTTGCAGAATTAGAAGTACCCCACTTACAAGTACTTTATATTGGCGAATTATTCGTGCTTATCTCACTGACATTATATAACAAATGTAGTGCTTTGAAGTAATCTAAATTAGTGGCTTGATACTCAAGCTTCCCAAAATCTTTCAGTTCATTACTATTGTTATCATTCCAGATTATAATAAGCATAATTCTTTAAGATTGAATTGGTAAATCGATAATAATGAGCACAGCTAAAATATACATTTTCTTAGTTTTCTCATTTTCTCTTCGTTGATATCGCTACTTGGCAGTGGATATTTTGGGTTAATTCTGGAAGAGCCAGACCAAAATTGCATACATGCAAGTATACATGGGAAAGGGAGCTCGTGAATATGAATGCAATAAGTGGAAGGGAAGCAGTATTTAGCGCTGGTAGATTGGCAAAGTGGCCAAATATTTTATTTGGTTAAGTAATACATATGCGCATCAATTCAAATTTAAAAAAAGGAAAGGTTTGCCAAAATAATGCTGCACTTGAGCTGTAATTTCCTTGTAAATTTGCAATCAAAATAATCGTGCATAAAGCAGAGGCAGAAAACTAACTTCATCCTATGAATCTGGAAAAATTTATGGTGGGAGTGGAAAAAATTGACGCAGTTATTGCATGGAATAGAAAATTGTAAGATACTAAAGTGAAGTGAATTCATACTAATCACACAGTCTGAGATCCACCAAGTAGGCACCCAAAGTAATAATGTTCTGCTCACGAGGGCATAATACATAAGATGAAACTGCAGGAAGAAGGAATATATTTTTGGAAAATCCGCAAAGGCAGCTATCTGCTCATTAGCCAACTCCTTTGGAGAGAAATGCCGAAAAGCGTGAAAAATTTCATCAACAAGAAAATAGTTATAGAAAGGAATCAAACAATGAGCCAAGCTCATGCAAAAATTAAAATGGCTCACGAGAGCTGAAGATGTCGTCCAAAAACCGAGTGGTTAATAGCGCTTTTCCAGATTAGTCCTATGGGTTGTAGGCATTCACTCAGCCCTTTGCTAGCTCAAGACCGTGCGTGGGTGAAAAAGGGGAACAGACCGAAGAGGAAGCAGCGGTAGAGTGGAAGGGAACGGGGAAGAGACGGATACGGGGAGGAAAAAGGGATGAAAGGGACGGGGATAAGAGGGAGGGAAGGTTTGCAAGTAAGAAACTGATAGAAGAGGTGGAGTGGGCACGGGTTGGGGGGGTCTGGATGTGGGGGGGAGGAGGAAGGGTTGTGCTCTTGCTGCGCGTTAGGGCGTTTTTAAGCTTGCGTGGGCTGAATCCACCGAGAGGAGAGCGGCGACCACCAACAGCTCAGCAGTGATAAGGCTCTTATGTCTGCCTTCGAGGAATTCCTCGCCTCCTCTTTCTCAGAAGCTATCTCTCTCTCTACCTCTCCCTCCCACCTTGCTCCTCTTCCTCAACCATCTCCCCCCTCTCTCTCTCTCGTATGAGCCACTCTTCTCCAAGCCCTCTCACCCACCTTCCTCATCTCCAACCCTCACACCCACACACGCCCGCCTCTTTACATGCGTTTCATGCTCCCATACCCTCCTGTGCACCTCTTTACCCGTGAGCCTCAAACCCTTAGCTTCCATTCCCTTCCCACTTCACCCCCCCTCCCCGACCTTTTCCCTCTCCAGTCTCCTCTTAACGTAACCTCTTACCCTCCGCCCCCCCTTCCCTCCCCGCACCATTACCCCGTCCTGAAATAAATTCCGCGCACGGCTCTCTTTTGCACTATTTCAGCGTCGGAAAAGTTACGAATGTCGAGAAAAAATATTTCTTCCTCTCACTTCACGACTTCGTCGACGCACTAATTGTAATAGGCATTACCAATAGTAGGGCTAAATATTGCCCCAAGTAATTATTTTTATTTTGAAACTGACATTATGGTTTGTGGAAGAAAATAAGTCGTCAGGATCACCGTCAAACTTGGACAGCAAAAAATTGCGTGAGTGGAAGAATTTTGAAGTAGTATCACCAGCAATGGAAGAAGCAGGAATGATATTGTGAGCAGTATAGCCCAGGCAAAGAGGAAATTCTACCAGCGGAGGAGCCTGCTAGTTAAACAAGCATGGAAGAAAGGAAGCGGAGCATGCTCATATATGGCAGTGAAGTTTGGACAATTACAGCTGAAGAGAAAAAGTGATAGGGAGCAATTGAGATGTGGTGCTATCATTGAATGATAAAAATCAAATGAAATGAATGAAATTACCAATGAATAACGAAGAGTTGGAGATAAAAATAAGTGTAATGAATGCTCTGAGAAAAGGGCAAATTTTATGGTCTCATTTTGCATCACAATAGCTTACAAAAAACAATAATGGAAAGAGAAATTATCGGGAAAATTTACAGAGGAAGATCAAAAATGGAATATATCAAGCAAATCATGGAGGATATCAAAACGAATTATTAGGTAGGAATTAAGTGGTTGGCTGATAGGAAAACTGAGTGGAGAACTGTAGCAAATCAATCTTAGGATATATGACTGCTGATGATGAAGTATGCTGTAATTTTCTTCTGATGAAAGTAGTGATTCTTGAACGTCAGTTTGGTAACACGCCACTGGAATGTTTCATTTATTCTCATATATTCGCCAACAATTGAATACATCTTCCCAAGCCTTTGACACCGGTATTATTGTTAAATGACAAAGGTCAATGTACACAACCATGCCCTGAGAGTTGAACAGTCTACCCAGGTGGGACACAAACCCGTGACTCTTGGATTTACAAGTGAGAACTTCCACCGGCGTCGATACCGGGTTGGCAAAATGAGATTTTTAAGTTTAAGATACGTCCTGAGAAATTATTTTCAGATCCAAATCAAGGTGGTCATTTCGTATATTGGACGGATTCTAATAGTCCAAGAGGAGTTTCACAGTGTTCCAGTTACGTTTTGGTTTTAAAATCAGCCCATTGAAGTTATATTTTAATTATATTAAATAGCATTAGATTATATTATTTTAATATTAAAATATATTGAAATTATCAAGTAGATATTTGATCTTGAATTTGACTTTGGCTATAAATTAGTTGTAGTTCATACTGTAGTTTTACATTTTCTTTCTAGTCATTACTCCAATATCTATCAATTGACAAACATTCCACCTGTTTTTTTTTAGTTTAACTCAACCAATCACCTTTTTGTTACATGCATTGGTCATCACTCCTGATAAATTGTTTGATTTGCTAATTTTTCCTGGGATGAGTCTTTAGTCTACTTGAAAAGTAGGCGAAGAAATTTCTGCTAGGAATATGAATTCAAACTATGGCTTACGTTTATTCGCACCTACTAAAACATTTATTGTCCCATTTTTGCTAATTTTAATTTTTTTTAAATCAGGACTTAATTTCTTACGTAAAGTACCCTAATGCACCGGGTAGTCCGGGATTTCTTGTTCCAATATTCTGAGGAAAGATTTCAAAATTCCGTTCCGGCATTGCAAAAAGTGCTAGAGCAGCGTTCCGGACCGCTTCGGACCAATATTCAACTTAGTTTTGAGTATAAAAAAAACACAAAATAACAGCCACGTTTCATTTTATTTTCATCTTACAAGTTGCCCATCTTCTACACCTGACTATTCGAGAACTCAGGCAAAGGAGACGACAACTTGCGGTCGAATTCGAAACTAGACCATCGAGGACGTTCATTTGATGATGGTTGAGCAACCACGTCGATATTTCTCAGCCATTGTACACTATTTTCATATTTTCTCTGATAATTTACGTTTTAAAGTGTTTTGAGTGATATTTTTCCCTTCTCACAATATAGATCATATTCGAGTTTTATTTTTTAATTCCATCAGCTGTATAATCAGCTGGTAGAATACTTGAATGAATTTCTGTATGAAGCATCAAGTACACATTGCAATATTATTGGCACAAAAGTGTTTTTATATATGAGTAATCAACCAAATATGCATGCATAAAGCCGTGTTTACACGATGCATTTACCTGCGCGGATAGATGCGTGAACACAATCTCCATCAAAATTTCACCGTGTAAACACTCAAAATTGCGCAAATGCGTGAATGCATGGACAGAAAATCGCCCCTGTTCTAATTTAGTGAATGTGTTCACGCATCTGTCCAGCCACGTACTTGGGCAGGTAAATGCATCGTGTAAACACGGCTTAAGTCATTTTCTTGACTCATTTTTTTCACTAAAAACGCTTTCACAACCGAAGGTTTTTTGGAATTCTGATAAATGACTGCTGTAATTGATTCATTTATAAAAATAGTTTAGAATCAATGCAAGTGAAACACATTTTAATATCTGACGGGATCTTTGGGTGAGAAATTCCTCATTTTGTAAATGAATTCTCTCTGGAGTGCACGTCCGTACCATTTCTTATGGAAAATGGCTGCTATATCCTGGAATACATCTCGAAAAGTAGTGCCGTAAGCAGCTGATATATTGATATCTTTGATAAGGCGAGGTTTGTTTCTTTGTGATGAGGCCAAATCCATTGAATTTCATGTGAAATAAGATCTCGCTCTAAGTCAAAATAGAACTGTAGGTAATAGTACTTAAGTTTTAGCATTTCCATAAATAGTATTTTTGGTTAGCTTTCTTCAATTCTTGCATCTTATTTATTTAGACTTTTGTGCGTGGGATTTAGTTATTGGCTTCCCGATATTGTTACCTTATTTATTTGTGAGCGTTTATGTGTCTATCTTAGCAAAGTAATTGTGGCATTAGGGTAACATCCTTGGCTTCGTTTAGATTATAGGTTTTTCATTTAGTTAGTATTTTATTCGTGCATATCTTTTATTGGGTTTGTTCCATCCCTCCCCCCTCCAAGTTCTAATTGAGCTCCCTCTATAACTACAACCAAGTCGGTTCCTTCCCACATCAATCTCACGACCGCCGCTGTCCGTGGCGCCATTCCCCTCCGAGTCAGACGGCGACTGCGCATGCGCTCTCAACTCATTTGCTCACGTGTTTCCCGCCATTCCCCGCCGGTGCGTTAATTGAGGATTTTTGTTGCTCCCACTCGTCTCTTTTTAAATTCTGCTTCGTCTCGGGCGACTTAGAAATTCGACGGTGAGGGGAGTGAATGAAAGAGTGTGGTAGAAAAGGGGGAAGAGGAGAATTAACGAGAAAGGATGGAAAAATACGTTGTGGGGGATGTTTGAAAGGGAAAAAGAGAGAGAAAGTGGAGGTGGGGAAGGTGGTTTGAGAGCACAGGGGATTGGAACTGACCAAAAAGGGATTGCCACAGTAACTAATTGACAGCCGATCGAATCTGGGGAGGAGAGAGGGTGGAGAAAGAGAGAGAGAGAGAGAAAAAAAACTGGTGGAATGCCTGGATGTCGGTGAAGAGGAGGGTGGGTTTTGCACTGCACTGCGGGTGGGCGACCAGGGTTGTGCTCGCGGTAGCGTGAGGTCAAGGGGAAGGAGATCAAGGGGTGCAACACTCTTCTCCCTTTTTCCTTGGGGGTTGTGATCATAGGGAGTAGACAAGGGGGGGAGAAGGAGAAAGGCCGGAGGTCCGCGTGGGTGTGGAGCGGCTGCTCGCCGATGATTGAAGGTGGTGTGTTCGAATCGGTGGATTTATCGTCGCTTGACGATTCGAGAGCTCGCTCCAATACCAGGGCGTGACGCAGGCGTCATTGGAGAAGTATGAGACAGACCTCTAGTTATAATAGGGCTTCACAATCGAGTCCTATTTCAAAATTTAAGCATTTGGTAGAAGCATGAAGTTAGCATGGTATTGGCTAGGATTCCGATGTACGCTGAATTAATTCTCTGAGATTAACTCATCCAGTCTGGAAACTATGTCCAAGCAGATTATTTCTTAACTATAAAATCCTCAAATCCTAGCTCTGCAATAGGAGGTCTCTGCTTAGTTACTTGTGCGGCTAGTCGCGCACAACTTTCCGGTTGGCCTAATGGTTGTAACTGTCGTGATCACGATCTGCGAAATGAAATATTATGCTGATTTTTATCACATTCATTATCGGTAGTTGGGTTTGGAGAATAAATTGATAATATTTTAAAAGTCATAATATTTGAACTATTTACTACGGTGAGTATTACTTTTTAATTTTGTGGGCGGTTATTAGTCGCCTGATCACTATCTATCGCTTTCCACGAGGGCAACTTTTATTTGCGCTGACAACTCCGGCCATAAAATAAAAATTTGAATATACCTAACATTGTACCTTGACAGTATTCATTGGATCATTCAATGCAATTTGCTATAGTGGTAAAGAGACCCCACGTTTATGTATACAGGAGCACATTTTTCGTGAATTAAGCGTGATATGCTAGAGAATTAACATTCTCCTCATCCAAATCTGATAATTGTGTTCTCTTTTCACAAAATAATACCCTTTTAAATATCCTCGAAGCATTTTTCTTTTATCCGGAAATGAGTTGCGTAGTAGTTAACCGGATAATTGATACTTAGATTGATTTTCTTCGTAAGCGAAGTGACACAAAAGGATAGTTCTATACACTTTCACACAAATTATTACTCTGCCAGAAGGAGTCCTTTTAATTAATCAATTATCTATGATTCTAAATAGAATAAGTATAGTCCACCGATCACTAAGGCAAGGTTTTTTAAAACTCTGGTTAAATATTTTCTCGGTTTCTGGACCGAGGTTTACACGTTTTCTCACCGATAGCGCTTACATGAACTAACCGATAATCTGATGTACTATAGAAAACCAAGGTCTAAATAAACATCAAGCTAACGAAATAAATACGTCATGTCGTGGTTAACGTTATCTAGGCATTACAAAACAGGGCCAATATAAGTTTGCTAAGTGTAATAAATTTACATATAAAAATACATCAGTGCGTATCTACGCCTGGAAAATGCTCGAATCCAAGGGATTCGCAATGTTTCAGACGCAATGGTAACAAGCGCCAAAATTTTATTTCTCCAAGTCCTTCCTGGTCAAGGAACGAAATAAACTGCCATTGTACCGTTTCTCCTGAGCTGAGCCGCAAGGATAATGCTGAAATAAGCAGCACTCACTCAAGAGCCCGATTCCAATAGCCCAACCCTAAGGGGAAACAAAAATAAAAGGACACCAAAGAGGGTGGAACGATTCCATAAAACTCAATCTCTTCCCGGACAACTTTATGGTCTTGCTTTGAGAGAAAGATGCAGGTAGGCCGTTATTTTGGCAATTGATTTATTCTGCACTAACGTTTATGTCAATCGGTTTAAGGTTTTCCGCGTAGGTTAAGGTTTTCGAGAAGAGGACTTCAAAAGTTTTGGAGTACAGCACTCGCCCTCATAAATGCTGACCGTATCGTATTCATCTGCTTGTTAAAATGGGTGTTTTCTGAGTGGTTTTTTATCGTTTTCCACAAAAGAGACCGTAACCCGTTATGCCAGCGGTCATCCGAAGGGGAGAACCCCGCCTTTGTGGACAAAACTCTTCTTTAAGAACACTTTCGGGCCGTATTTCTCGAAGGAAAAAAATCTTTCGCCCCACTATTCTCTAGAACATTGAAATACAAGAGTTGGAATCCGATTGAGTTTTGGTTCTTTTGAGGCAGCAAACAAAAGTCTAAAATCGGCTGTATATATTTATCGCAATATTCAAGAGAAGCGAAGAGCTTGCGTTAATTTTTTTTTCAGAGTATACATTCAGTCAAAGGAAACCAGTTAAACATGGCATGGTCAGGTCCACACGGAGTAACTATGGAAGTTCTGGACGGTGTGGTAAGGGCTCATTGCTTTTCCATCAATTTGAGGTCTTCTTTCTAAAATGGACTGGGCCTCCCATATCTTCACGCACAGATGAGTTCCCAGCAAATAATTGTAAATAAAAATATAAATAACGGGCGCATCCTAAGGGTGGACAAAGCTATTACCTCACGAAGAAAATTGTGTTCTGTTGAATAAGGCTATGGGTTTTTTGTGTTTTCGACCTTCTAGTACTTAGCCCATTTGTACTCCATTGGCTGAGCTACAATCTGTAAGACCTTGACGCCGGATATCCGAGTTATATCTTTATCACTAGTAATAAAACTAAACGCTCATAGATGTCAAACGCGTGCGCTTTCTGAATTTATCTGTAGACCGCGCTGGGGAGAACGCCATGCTCTATACAACGCGTCGGGTGTCCCAAGTGCCGTGCTGGCCAATGCATAGATGTGATGGCAACATAGTGTGTATCCTTTTGAAATGGATGGTATGTCCAAGTTCCTTAGCTGTCGTATCAATTTGAGCTGATGTTCTGTCCAACTATTTCTTATCCAATAAAACATTGATGCCATATCCAACCTGTTTTTTGGGGGTACGTAAGCCATCGAATTCCGTGAAGACCACGCACGGATTATTTCTTAGCCATAAAATCTAATAGAAAATAATAACGGAATAATGACGAAAGTCACTTCCTCGTCGTGACGACAGTGTCCGGTTGAATACGGACTTTGGTTTCGCAGTCCATTTCACCGACTTGTTCCTCCCACACTCCGTCATCCACAAAGGAGGACGGCCAAGGCATTTGCATCTCGCACCACGAGCTTGTCCTTTTAAGAAAACAATCGTTCGCAGCGGAGCGCCTTAAACGCAACTGATGGGCCATCCTTTAGCACGCCTGCTTACCATAGTTCAGACGGGCGAATGGATAGAGGTTTTATAACACTAGATCCGCTTTTAGTATTTCGCTTCCCTCCGGCGCACGCTTCCTCAGTCGTTCTTTCCCGCTCTTTCCTCGCCTTCTCTTTTTAAAGCCGCGATGGCGACCCCGTGTCGTCACTTCCTCTAGGACGTGCGAGCGCTCTGGGAGGTGAGGGTGTGAGTTGGCGGGAGAGAACACGTGACCGGGCCGGCTCGCACGCACGCCTCAAGCTCATCGGGTAATCAAGGCACGCGTCACCGCAATCCATGCACCGAAGGAGCGGATATCGTTTTCCAATCGTTCGGTTTTCATTCTTTTCTCTCACAACCGTCGAGCATGGAAGTTAAAAGATTTGTTATAGACGGGGCAGGTACCATTATTGCCAATGCAAAATAATGGAGGATATGCATAAGATTAATTTTTCATATTTAAGTTGCGGGAATTACAAAATACTACTTCAATAACTAAAAATATAATCTATATGTGTATGTATCAACTTCAGACATTAATAATTGCATTTCAAAGATGTTTAGATAAAAAAATAACGTTATCCTAAACGGCATCTCGGTGCCTTAACGTTGCCGCAAGCTATCGCTTCTCTGATTTACATGTATTTTAACGTATAGGATATGAAAATTCATAGTAGTCCATTTTGTTCCACAATTGACGTTGAAACGATCAGTGCCGGATTACCAATAATGCAAAGTAGGTGCCTATGGGCCCCGAGGCATTGGATGAGAATTTTTTTTCCCTTTCTTCTCTTGCGACTTGTTTATTAACGTGGGCCCCGTTGCTTGTGCTGCCTACAGGCCCCCAAGTATGTTAATCCGTCACTGAAAACGATAGTTTCGTCAAATTACGAATGACAATCCGAAATTCAGAAAGGAAAGACGCCCTATAGCTGTTACTGATACCATTCTGTGACATCATCCCCCGGGTTCCCTGACGAAGCGCGCTTAATTTCTAAAAAGAAATATTGTTAGAAAACAACATTGTTTTCCGATAAATTTCTTGTCCTGTATCTTTAAAAATACATAGTTCAAATACAAATAGTCTTTAAAATAAAGTATTTTCCCCATTCATGAGGATTTCGTATTGGAAAGATTTATGAGTTATTTTTTCATGTACCACTTCCACAACTACGGTTAGGTCCAATACTCAATACTTTGTAATCCTCCACGGCGTCCCACTCGGCCCCCTTTTGTTCCTTACTTATGTAAGTGAACTTAATCCAAGAGTCGCGCGAGCGGGTATCAGTGTCCAGTACTATAGCCAATCCACCATCCCAATTTACAGACACCGGCTTTATTTTGATGGACAATCATGAAGAAGGACTATACTTTTGTTTTATTGACTCTATTAATGTAATCTGTAACTTCTATTACAAAAAGCTTTTCCGTGTCAATTTCGTAATTGTTGATGCATCGAAAGTTTGGTTAGTTACTTATGAAATCTGTATTTTATATTACTCAGTATCAAAATTACGATTATTTTTAAGATTATTTAATGCATTCCTGCACTTTAAGCACACTTCTTCGCAGTTTGATTTTTTTCGTACCGATTATGCACTCCAGATTCTTTAAAACAAATCATTCTCCTCCAGGCCGTCATCCGGTCAGCACCGAATACATGAATTTTTGCCTGCTCGTATGACATCGCGGTATGTACGTTCATGAAACTCGTTTTACGAATATGGATTCCATGAAAAAATTTACAAACAAATCTACAATGGGACACAGGAATCACACCATTCACTCCCTCCTCATAAGTCTGCTTCGTTATTCGATTCTCATCCATTCTCTCAGCGTAGCCTAAATAACAAAGTACGCCCATTGCCAGAGTAAATAAACTTTATGTTATTAAACTTTTGACTAAATCAGCTAAATTTTAAACTTCATTAACTATGCTTGATGCATTTAGATTTCCTGCGATCCTAGTGACCCGCTGCTGTAAATTAGCGGAGGGGATGAGAATTAAGGTAGAAAAGGGCCCCCCCCGGTGCTTTGTGTGGAGTTGGAAGGAGTCGAAAGGAAGAAAAGAAGTCCCACTCTGTCCAGGAAATGCGGACTTCTCCCTTGAAATCGATCAACGGGTCCGTTCGGCTCGGGAGGAGAGATCGGTCGGTGAATCACTCGCACGATTCCCGATAGCACGTGATGGAGAGTTCCCCTCTTCCTCATCGAGAGGCGGAAAACGAAGGGGGAGCGGACCCCTTGCATCCGGAGGGGAGCAGCAGCAGATGGGAAAGATTTGAATGGGCGGAAATCGAATGAAAAAAATATTTTTTCCTGAAATTTCTAATCGTAGCTTCCTCTCTATATGGACATCTCAGTGAACCCGATTACTTCCCCCCCCTCCCTCCCCCTAGTGGACTGAGGGTCGATAAATGAATGCCTGCTCGTTTGAAGTTTGTAAAAAAACTGAGAGTTGATTCTGAGAAGGCAGATTTGGATATAATATCTTCCCACAAGAGATATTAGCCTCAGTATTAGGTGGCTTTTATTTAAAAATTGTGACCACTCCTGCGCTCTCTGCATTGTATTGAAGGCTTTCAAATGCACATCAAGGCGTAGTAATTTTTTCGCACTTGACTGCGGTTGTGTCCTTCCTCGAACAGTGCTCTTTTCTGCCTCTTTTAATGCAAACGTGACTTCCTTCTCCATCGAGAAGTACTGTGGAAAAGATGAATTCAATATTGACCACTATTTTAAAATAGCATTTCATCCAAAGTTATTTTAAAGAAGTGCTTTAATGAGGATTGATATTGTGGATTCTTTCACTTCTATATGGAAGGCACTCATTTATCATTAGTATGTATTTTAATTAATTTTTGGAATTTCCATGCCAAATCGGATCGTCTCTAATTAAACCGGGTCTAACAATTTCAATATATCTTTTAAGATTAATAGTTTTCACTGAACATTTGTTGTTCAATTGATTACAAATAGCTTGTCAGTTCTTGTAGCAGGAATGTACTGCATAGTAAATGCAGGTAGGAAAACTGAGTAAATATAATTATTCCTTCCAGGAAATTTCTTAATTTATGCTTACCTCACACTGTTTTTTACGATGGTGGTCTCTCTCGTAGTCTTTTTTCCCCTTTTTTTCATCTATGATGCAGTTTTTAAGAGCTAATTTGGTCAAGTATTTGTCAAATTTATGTTACCTTCCTTATTTTTGTTTTACATCGAATTCTTTATTTGCTAACTCTTCCGAGGAATAACTTGGATTATTTTATTCTCAATAGGTTTATTCGGCAACTCAAGTCTTATGACTCCAATATTTTTTTCTGCTGGTGATCATACGTGTATTCTATGGTTGTAAAAAAAGCAGAGATACATCGATAATAGACCAGAAGATAGTCCACACATCAATAGATATTTATATTGGTATAAAAAGATTTGACCAAGATCACGTGATTATGTTTTTTAATAGATGTGATATTTACATATTCATAGTTTTGGTTTGAGCCAAAAGACGCGAGTACTCATTCAATTGAATATAGTTCCTTCTAATATAAATATTGGCCACGTTTCTACTCACGTAGTACTATTGTCAGGGGAAGCGTAGCGAATCATTCGCCCTGTGACGATCAAAATGAAAATTTATCTGGGGCATCACAGTTTTCCAATAAATTAAAGCCAAATATAATAAATTATTAGTTGTTTATTACCAAAGATTAAAATGAAATAAATGCAATATTTCTTGGCAAGAATAACCGGCTGTGATAAATTCGATGAAGAGAAAAGAAGGGCATGACTTGGGCAGTCTAACACTATAAAATACGCCAAAGGGGAGTAGAATAAAGCAAGGCGGAAGTATAGAATCCTAGATCAATGTTCTTCTAGCATGTATCTCATTTTCCAATAACTGCTTAATAAGCATAATCCTATTTTCTGAGTGAAATCACTGTGGTCAAGCAACCATTGGAAACTGAGGAAGTGTATTTCATTGATTACAATATAATATTGAATTTTGTTTTGCCCATGGTTAGAAGTGAATAAAATTGGTACGTTACATGCAGTTTCTGTATATATACCCCCTTGTACTTCCAGCAGAAGATACGAGGAGGTGTACAGAACAGTGGGAAAAGAGAAAAATATAGGGGAAACACTGGGCCCAGATGGATAGGCCACACTTTGAGACGCAATTACTTTTGTAAGTAACATAAGATGAAGGAAAACATCTGCAGTAAGACCGAGATACAAAGACATAGGCTAGCTAAAACGGGACAAGGAACAGAAGAGCTCCAAGGGCATAAAATGTTTGGCGAGGGAAATAATAGAATGAAAGGCATCATTCAATCAATTTTAGGATTGGATGACTATTAATAATAATTTAACAAAAAATACAGCTCGACGCAAACGGTTCCCCCGGACGACTTAAGGTAGTTTGAGGAAGAGTTTTCCCTAGTCATAATAGAGACCATATTAGAATTTTATTTTTGAATTTCGGCAGCTGTATGAAGCATGAAGCAAATATTGTAGAGTTATTTATGCAAAATATCTTTTTCTAAATCACCGAAATTCTCAATAATTAACGAAATATACTCGGACAAGGCTTTAATTTGACTCATTTTTTTCCACGTCGTACGCTTAAAACGCCTTTACAACACAGATGTAAAAGATTTATTTTGAAAAAGAGTTAAGAAAACATCCGAGCTACTCACCGTGAAATTTCAAACGCTATATTTTCGTCAGAACTTCTACATTTTCTAAATAAAGTCTCCCATGTATTCATAAACACCGTATCCAATTGAAGATAGCTACAATTATTTGTCAAATATCTCGTAATTTTATTTGGTAAGTGGGAGATATGTGAAATAATTAGAGAGATGACATTAGATAGGTGATTAGGTGTTATAACTCTCATGATGATATACTAAAACATCGAAACCGGTCAGTGAAAAATAAAGTGTGGAATATACCAAGTGTCTCGTCATTCTAGTATGTCGAAATTCCACAAATTCACTTCGCCTACCATCGACTTAAGACATATTTGTCTTTACAATGGAGTAAAATTTATATTAAATTCTAATTGAAGCGATATCTCACTCAAAGTATCTTAAAAGCATCATCATCACCAAATAAGTACACTTTTCCTTCAATCACAACTCGGTGAGGTACTTCTAATTAAACTTTTCAAATAAAATTCATACTGAACTGAGAAACTTTCAACGACGACGTTGGACGCGGAGGAAATGTTCGTAAATATTCCGTCTTTGGGCGCAGTGAAGACAATCGAGACCTCTGGATGCCGCTGATGCCCTGCCAAAAGGAGAAGTATAATCATATATTCGTCGACGAGCACCTTTAAAAATCCAAGCAGATAAAGAGTTTATTTTTAGTCACGGAAAGGAGGTGGGAGGGAGGGGGAGGCTTCCATCATGGCCGTGGAAGAGTGCTCCCTCCAACCTCTCCAATCCCTTTTCCATTCTCCGTCTCTTTCTATTCCTTCCCTTCCATCTCTCATCCCTCCCAATCGCTCGACACACTCCATTGATTCATGAACAAGCCAAAACCGTGCAATACTATCCCGACGAGTTTTGTCTCCCCGTGTCACGGACCGCACCTCATCCCGACCCAACCCGTCTCTCCGAACGCGTGTTCAAATGTGCACGGGTCTGTTGGGGTGGGGCATCATCCCTGGCTGGTGGCGTACGAGGGTGGCGAGTGGGACGTGAGCAGGCAGTCGTACGCGTGCAGGAGACGATCCTGCTGGCCGATGGGAAAAAAACATTTAAGGGTTGAAATAAAAGAGATGTTGTTTGCGGATGGGTGGCTAGAGGAAACGATTGGTCTCCGTGAGACCCATATTGTCGACTATGTATGGAACATACTAGAGATAGAAAGGTCGCTCAGCCTACCTAATATACTTGATGTTCCAGGAGGAATATGCAAAGCTTCTGGAGGAGGTAGGGGAGGTGATTTTAAGCTTATTTTGTTCACTGAACATGGAGCTGTAATTCCCTACATACCGATCGATGGCAACACAAACATTTTGTCCGATGCGATTTGCAGTTACAATTCAAACGCCTACAAGCAGTGAGGTGCACACATGGAAAAGAGGTGAAACTGGTCTAAGTTGTTTAAAAGTCTTGTATCTTTATTAGTCAATCGAAATTTACGGTAATTATTTCAATTTTCTACATGGTTACCGAAATCATCAAAATTTTTCTTTGAAATAATTACCTTTTTGAAACACATTTATTTTGAGAGATACGAATTTCTTTTTTTTATCAAGCAATTAGAAAGTTTAGTTTTCTTTCTAAACGTTGTAACATATTTTTACTAACTTCATTTTTAGCGGAGATATGGCATCATAAACGATACCGTTACATGAGCGCATTGATCGACGGCTCCCTATCATGCAAGGAACTGAGGTAACCGGAAAAGACTACTAACTTCATCGGGCCAAGCCTACGTATTCTTTTTACATCCTTCGAAAAGAAAATCAACCACAGTAACCAGGATGGTGGCTTTTTGTGGGCTCAAGAAAGTACCTAAGGAGTGAGGAGGAGGTATGGGAGAGAGTGGCTTTGGGATTGTACGGAGGAGGTGTAAATATCCGAGTGCGGTGGGGGGCACGAATGGTTTGAGGATGAGGATGATGCGAATGGCAAAGTGTGATCGGCTGAGGAATAGGAGGTGAAGTTCGGTGGCGTGAGTGGGGAGAATGGGGGACGGGTGTGTAGGAAGTTTTAAAAAGTGGCTGTGAAGGAAAAGGATGAGGCTCCGAGGTTATGCACTCGGAGGGGAGCGTGCAGTGAATCGAATAAACTGGTATATATTCTTTTGCGGTCAAAATAGCCGCAGGCTTACTAAAATTACACAAAACTGGAACTGAGTAACTAGAAACCATGAATATCATTGAGTGAAAATTATGTACCAATTAGTGAAAATTGCATGATTTTTTCATCCCACTTCATTTTGAACCGTTTCATTGCATCATATCTGAAAATGTGTGAAATTGACACTGTTGCAAAACCATTCGCATTCTCAGGGATTCGAACCCAGAAAATGTATTATCGGGCCAGGTGTTCTAACCAGTTTAGCTTCCCAGGCGTACTATACCATTGTGAATTCCATCGAGACTTTAGGGTTCTTTGATATTGTTCTTTGAAAATTTCTTCGAATTTTTCTTCTGAAAACACCTTTGTATTTAAAGTGGCTTTACCTCGTGAATTGTGGCGTTATGCTAACTAGAAGAGTTACTTATGACATCATATGCACGGCATCTCGTGAGGACACCTTGCTTCTTAAGGCCTCCATGAAATTCAGTAGAAGAGGACGCTTGGTTAGCATAACTGGTTGGTGCACTTGATGCGTGGTTTTGTTAACGTTAATCTCACAAATTTATGTGTTAATTAGCGGGTGACTCTGTTTAAGTTACTGTGCAACCATTTCCGCAGTTCCTTGAATTTGTAGGATATATTCGAAAAGATCCAAATACGATCACTTGAATAGTGGAATGATAAGCATAACAAATCAAGTGCGTTGAAAGCAATTCATTAACATTTAACATAGAATGCGATAAAGTAATAGGGATAATAACTATAAATATATATTTTGGGATGTATTTTATCCTGGGGGGAACATATAGAAGGAATAAGAGGAGGGAAAGGGAAACAATAAAATACATTTTAGGTTATATAATGCGTATTTTAGCTCCTAATTTCATTATGAACACCACCATTCAAGATTAATTTCTCCCTACGTATTATCACCGAATATGAGGATACCGCCTACAAGTCGCCCGATCCCCGCGTCTGAAGGTTGTTGAGTGATCTACCAATAAAACTTAATTACGAGCCTCATAAATTTGAACAGTTCGGGAGGGAGACCATTTGGGAATGTTTATCATTGCGCTTACCAGCGATTTCTAATAATTACAAACGAAATAACCATTAAAGATCCACCCGATGCTAGATAAAATCATAGGTGTAGAATAGCCGCCCATGTCGACAACCTCTCAGCATCAGCATTCATACGGTTACTCATGTGGGAGCGGTGACCAATCACTTCCGTCCACCCTGTGTGTTCAGGACAGGTGACATCCGGGGTGGCGGTCGTTCGCGATTATGACGATTCTACCGGTGATTGGAACCCTTTGGGGCCTACAGTGGAAACTATCGGATTTTAAATGTATCTGGAAACTTGGATGACGGCATTTTGTCAATTTCTTTCCAAGCATTTACCTTACCTGGTTTACTAGGGAAATTCACACCCATTGAATACTCGTACTAGCATCGAAGTATTCTTTCAGACATGTATTAATGCTTGAAATTCAGTTCATCGAACATTTTTAAACTCATTCCATCAATGAGATAGCGCATTTGGTTACCATCTACACGATCACTATAAACCAAATTAATTTGTTAATATTTTACCTTTGCTATAGGTAAATTAAATTTATTACTCTTGGGATGCGCTTTTAAATTGCTTCACATTTTGTTGATTTTTTTTCGGAGGAAGATAAATATTTTTTTGTAGAAACAAAACAAATATATTTGTTTGTATTGCATTTTAATTCGTAAAAGTTTAATAATATTACCTTTTGAGATTTGCTCGCGTTATTTTCCACTCACGTATTAATATTTTCCACCTTATCCTCGACGTACTCAACAGGGAATAATGCGATTAAATGAGGCGGGCGTATCTCAAAAGGTATACATTTTATAGACCAATTAGTTTCGTTACTACCAAATGAAAAACTAACAGTGGTTTGGCAAAGATCGTTGCCAACTTCGCAATCTCTAACACGAACAATGAGTTTAAAATTGGCTTGATGAATTCAGTTTCAAGCACTACTTCGGGTTTGAAAAGATTATTTGTTGCTAGAATGAGTTTGCAATTGGTGTAGAGAATATCCACGATGAGGAGTCAAGTCCTACGAGAAGAATCTTTAATTTTTGACTAAGTCACAAAAGAACTCGGATAATATCTTGGGGAAAATTCATGACGGTAGTATTACCATTATAACTGGGTTATTTTCACAATAGACCTTTTAGTAATAGCGAAGGCTCCCGCAACGGTCCCCATTGGGTACCGCAACGCAATATTGGATCCCATCTTTTGGTAAAGATGCGTGTGTCAGCGTTTCAGCGACTGTATTTATTTTAATACCTTTAATATTTAAAACAAATTTATTAGTAATCGTCCGGTTTCATCCCTCCTTCTGGTTATGGTTACACACATATCCTGTACTTAACACGATACTATGGACCCGATAATGTAGACTTTTTGAAAAAAAAAACGGTCAGCAACAAAAATGGTGAGAAAATTTGTAATATTGTAAAAATTAAAAAGTTACTTATAGTGATTCAGTGTAAAAGACACCAAACACTGTCAAGAGTTTCGTCGGACTGCACGGAGAAATAAAACCTTGTTAGGGCTTATCCTACTTCAACAAAAACCATATGCCAATATAGTGACAGCAGAACAAGTTGTTGCTAGAGTAAAAGGCATTTGCTAAGCTTCATTCGTAGCCTGTGCAAAATAAATTGATTGAAACCACAACTCAGTTTATTAGTCCATCAAACACGATTGTCTCTTCCTGAGGAACGATTTGAGAAAGTAACAAAAAATATTCCTTTTCGCTATTCAGTTCTTCCTCCAACAAATTCATTCGGAACGATTGGCTGTGCTTGCTAGCGGCTGTCCAAAAAATCACTGGTGCTATTAGCAGAATGGCTATAAGTCCTTCAGGGGAACTATGCTCGAATAAAGACGGATATATTTTAGCAATACTTTATTACTGCTGTTGAAATAAAACGAAAGAAACATTGCATATTGCAATGGCAATGTCATAGTGCATAGAGTGTGAAGTTCCAACGTACAAAAATAGAATCGATATACAATATGTTATAAAATACATCGCGATGTGAAGGGGTCTGATATCAGAACGTTTCCAGGTACACTCGAAAGGAAATGTACAAGAGAGAGGGAGAGAATAGTGGTGGGGACTGTAGAATCGGGAGGATGAGAGGTCGATGAGCTTGTGTACAAGTACGTGGGTGAAAGAGCATACAGGAATGAGGATAAAAGCAGCAAGGGAAAGGGTGGGGGAGTGAGGGGTGGAAAATGAAGGGGAGTTGGGTTGAGAGGATTTCAGAGGATTTCCAACTACAACCTGGAGGGGGGATGAGAGGGAGGGTGAGGGTCGGGAGAGGTCTTGCAGACGTGAGTAGTCGCGTGGACTAAGGTGAATGGGGGTGGGCACTCAGTTTGTGAAGGCGGGGGAAGTATGGATGACGAACTGCACGGTGTGAGGGGGAGGTGGAGTGGAGGATTTGGGGGGGAAGGGGGAGGGTATCGGTCGTGAGTCGGCCGTGGTCTGTGGGTGGGAGAGGAAAGTGCGAGGGTTGGGAGAAGGGGGGAAGGATGAGGAAATGGAAGGGTTCAGCCTGATGGGTAAGAATGAGAGTTATCGACGTATCTGGTCATCAGAATTCAATATCTGGAAAAAACATACAGTCTTCCCATAATGATTGCTTAGCAGCATCGTAAAAGTGAATGCCACGTGACTTAGAACCTTATTCCGATTTTGATGAATACAGGTTCGAATCCAGATAATATTATAATCTATAAGTCACCATTTCACTCATATTAAATTTATAAATAAGTGGATGCATTTCCTTCACTCTCTCTTCGAAAGTACGAGCTTAGGTAAGTCAGAACCTTGAACCAATAAAGCTCAAAACTCTTTTAACTCAGTGAAACAAGGTACAGTTTTATGTACATATTTCATTGATCATGTCCTTTTCTTGTCTTATTAAGACTGTTTTCACTTTTTCGAACTCGTGAAGTTGTTCCTGTTAAAAATCAAATCTGATGTTTGCTGTTTATCTTTAATTTAGTTATAAAAATTTTACTTTTTCTGGATATTTATGTATCGCAAATTATGAGTTAATTTGGAGTTTCAAAAGGCATATATATTATTTTTCTTATGCTATTCCATTAAAAAACAATTTCAAAGAAATAATTTAAGTTCTTCAGAGAACTATTGCAAAATATTTTCATTGATGCAATAAAATTTTTACTTAAGCATTAATCGGTTTTTAACTTGAAAACTTCCCTGTAATCTCTTTGTGCCTATCTATTAATTGAATGAGAAAGATAACCTAAGGCAATAAAAGACCGTGGGGAAATAGCGCTTTAACCGATGACTAACCATTGTTACTGTGGATATACAACTGTATATTTTCTCTATATTGGATCAATTTCATCAAAATGTTGAGTGAGTGGCGAGATTTTCATATCAAATTTATTGGCTATTTATTCAGAGCATTGGCAGGATACCATGATGTAATAATGAGATCTTTCCATTACATGGATACAGTTTATCGGATTAGAGGCGATTTAAAGGATTGCAGAGACTAGTAGGCATATGAACTACCGTGAAACTGTAATGAGAGAAGCGATGGATTTTGTTAAAATGACAATAATCGTTAAATCTTAAGAGTAGAGATAAAGTTAAATTATAATGACGAGTATTCGTCATGACGTCGTGAAACAATTACTGTGGGAAAAATATAAATCAGCGCTCTAACTTAAGCTAAATGTTTTTACTAACCAGTTTCATTACGCTTTCTCAGTATCTTCACAAAGCGGGGTATGTGTATGATTGTCCATATCTCACTATTACCAGCGGATCATGCTAGCATTAAGTACATCCATTTCTGTCGTCGTAACCTGCAAAATTCCCCCTGCTAGTCGAGGTAATTTAGTATCCTACAAAGTTTCTTTAATTTTTACCACCCGAGTCGTTATTTATTTCTTCTTTGTTTGACGTAGTGAATAATCCTGAGCATTCTTAATAAATTTGAATCTCTTTTTACTATTGAAAAAATTTTCGAGGAAAGAGTAGAATCGATGCGAGGACACCGGAGGATGTATCGGAATGTCACCGCTGCCCACCGGTAAGAGGGGAATCTCTGGAAGGAGGAGAAGGGAGGGGGAGTTGCGGGGGTAGAGGGAGGGTGGGGGGTGGGGTTGAGGGGGTGGAGTAGGCGATTGACGCCTGGCTTTGCAGGTGTGCGCCTCTTCGATGACCGGAAATCACGAATCCACAGCTGCCGCGACTGCTACTCTCTCTGCCTCCCTCCAACCGTCCCATTCGGGGGGAGGGGGGCGTAGGTGGGTGGGGGAGGGGAGATGGAGAGACAGGCAGCCAGGGTGAGGGTCACATGAGGAGGGAGGGCTCAAGAAAAAGCAGGGAAGGTTACGTACGGTCGGATTTATAGTGCTAACGAAACATGGGGCACGTGTAGCAGAAGGCCCTTTTTAAGGTAGTGGGAGCGATTTTTGTTTATGTAAATATTTGCGTGAAACTTTGCATAGGTGTTCATTTTATCTATGTATAAAGAAAAGTAGAAGCAAATTGCATGAAACCGATTGGTTTGTTGGTAACTCAATGCTATTTTAACACGTAGCCTTATTGCACATGACATACATTTCGCAATAATTCGATTACATATGTAAAGATTTTATTCTAAATGCAAAATAACGCATAACAAAAATCAAGGTGTCACGCCGAGTCCAATTTCCGAAGCAAACACATTTTTATATAAATTCATCAAAATTTAGAATACCGCTCCGAAATCTTTTGCTGTCATAACATGCTTTAATTGTCAAAAATGTTTTAAAATATAACTCTTTTATAATTCCAATTACTGGCTGTACCGCGAATTTCACGCATTAACATATGCACTTTTGTCAAATGTGGTTGAAGAATTTTTTTCGACTTGCTTAAAAAATATATTAAAATTCGCACTCGCTGTTACTCATGTCAACTTTCTCGCTATTAATGGCTCTTGATTCCATAGTTTCTGTGGTCTCTAGGCTTATCGGATGGCTTGCGAACACTATCAGTGTATTTTTTCTTAGATTCTTGCAGTTCATTTAATTTTGAATGAATATCTTCAGGAAAGTACTCAAATACTTATGCATATGACATAATAATAACAGTTTAATATTTTTTATGTCATCAGGGAAGCCATTGAAATAGAAAAAAGATGTAACAATTTAAACAGAGAGGATGGCTACAAACTCCCTCACACGTGGAAAAGAAAAGACCGAAATTTATTTACTTCTTTGTGATTGCTGATTCAGAAAGCCTGACAAAGCCGGCAGAATAGCACGGCGAAACTGTTGCTCAAAAAAAGTAACTATACCACAGAGAGCCAAAAGATATTTATTCAAATATCAGTGTATTTTTATTAAGCTTTGTTTGGATCGTTAACGTTGTCGTTAAATGCACTACTGTCACTTTGCCACCCTCTTTAATAAGCTTTAAAGTTAAACCCCTCCTAAAGTTAAATTCAGCCATAGTAGGTACTACTAACACGAAACTAACGAAAATGGTAAGAGTTTCAACTTCTATTTGCAAATAAATCGTTTCTAGGGTTACTTCCGCTGTAAACAAGGTTGTAGTCTCAAACTACGCATTTATTAATTATAACTGATCATATATATTCTTTATCAGTACTTAAGAACAAAAATATTTACTTGTCTCCATTGTGTGGTGGCTAATAACTAAATCGGAGCTTTCATCCATTATCCCTATGCAAATTCTCGACTTATTTGCTACTCATATCATCCGGATGACGTTATGCCCAGACATCCGTAACATCCGTAAGATCGATAAGATTCGTAATTAACACCAGGGGTGTCTATTACGGATCTTATCGATCGTATCGAGTGACATCGTCATCGCTGTTGCCACGATTCACACTCCACCGACTTCGGCTCGAGGATCTTTTCTTGATGACCGTATAAATGTGGCAACATCTGGTGCATTGTCACCCGATAGCTATCGTTTGCAAGGTTCCATAATTACTACTCTGAACGGACTCGAACGGATTTTGGTCACAGGACCATCACACCGTTTATATGTTGTATCAGTAAATCAGTTATGTTGTCAGTGTTGCCTACCATATGCTCTTCTGTCCCTTCCGCTCCTTAGGCGATCCCTTCCACACGAGCCATCCCTCCTTGACGTCACGCTTTGCGCAGTTGACTGCCGCCAAGTTTCCATACTACTATACGAGGAATTAAGAGGGGCGGACATAAAAACAGGGCAAGAGATCGGGAATTTATTGTGAATAAGGTGGGCTTAAGAGAGGGCGGGTAGGATGCGGAAGAAGAGATAGGTGGCAGGATATTATATTGGGAGAGATTAACGTAGGATTTGCCCTCATCAACCAACCACTCACTCTCTTTACTGCCCAGTAGATAAGCCGGGAGGTGTTCCCTCCATGTGGAATTACGTAATCAAAGAAGGAAGCGAATAATTTGTGGAGGTGGGTTCGAAGGTGTAGGTTGATGTACAAGTCTTTTTATGGCGATTCTAAGGGAAACCCATAACGGTTGGTAATTTTCAGTCACTGGACGATGAAGTTTCGTGTGTCCTTGCGAGGGATAATCAAACTGGTTCACCCCTGTGTTCCTTCGATCCTCGTGAGTTCTTGCCAGAAGGAATAAAAGAGCTTTTTCCCCCGGGAAAAACGGTACAATTTGATATTAATGAGGGAATGAAGGAAGACAAAAGATAGAGATTCCATTCCATTCCATTCCAGATAGAGATCCAGAGAAAAGATTCCATTAAAATTGGGAGTCATGTCAAGGCTTTGTATTTTCGTTTAAACTGTTACTTTTTGAATGAGAATTATTGAATTTTAAATGAAAAATCAGCCTAATTAAATATTGTATGACCTAATAGCCATGTAAACTAAACAGTAATCTAGTGTAAAATATTTGAAAAGGCTAATCAATTATTATGTAGTTGTAGTGGAGACTTCCCAAGGATTTTCATGAAGCCTATCAAAGTTTAAAAAAATGTAGGTACAACATTATTGTGGTCGTGTCTAATGAGCTGTTCCACGAGATAAATCTCCACCTATAATTGGGGCACAAATAAATTTTGCTGAGCCATCGTTCTCACTGAAGTTACTCGTGCCGAGCTAATCCTTCCCACTGTGGTATTCAACACCGGATATCTCATTCTTGCCTTTTTTGTTTCTCCGGATATTATTATAATTCATTCCGCTGTCTACGTGGAGGTGTGGACGTGAGGCGTTACTCCTTAAGACTCCCAAAGGAGAGGTTAGAAAATTATCAGCAGGAAGGTCCTCACAGAATTAATATCGTCTGCTGTTTCCGGGATCTTTGCCCTTTTGCGGTATCAAGTAGTCTTTAAAAAACCGTGACGCAAGAGTTCATGAAGCTAGGAATGCATTACAAAATAGGCACTCGAAAAAAGTCTGAGACCACATGATAGGGTAAAATGATGTCATTAGCGGGATTCTAACGAGATTTTCGGCATAATAAAAGGAACTCTGGTGCATGGAGGGCATTTTATATTCGGAATTCTCGCTCAAATGCTTTTAAAAGTTAGTTGTAGTAGACACATTAACTCTTACTTTGTGTTTGTAAAGCAACGAAGAATTCCCGAGAAGGTTTGAAGAGAAAGTAAGTAAGTACGATGAAAACTCTGGGAGGAAGAAGAGACAAACTTATTGCGAAAATTTTGCAACAGAAATGCCTACTGAAAATAAAATGAAGCCCATTATCAAAACATTTATTTGGGTCATGCTCTTGTATAGATGTGAATGGAGGGCAATAATACAAAATCTATTGGAAACAATGGAGATGTCGTGTTATCGAACGATGATAAAGACCAAATGCACGGAGGGAATCACTAACGAAGAATTCCTACGAAGATTTGGAGAGGAAAGAAGTCTAATGAAAGCTCAGGGAGGAAGAATATACAAACTTTCAGGGCACAGTTTGCGACACAATAGTCTATTGAAAACAAAATGAAGGAAAATTGAATGGGAAGAATTAAATAGGGCTACATTAGGCAAACTAAACATAACGTCAAAGTGAAGAGTTTTGTTGAAATGAGTTGGCTGGCTGGAAAAGGAGAGAGGAGTGGAGAGCTGCAGCCAAACAATCATCGGATTAAAGACTATTGAAGATGATGATGAAAATTATTCATCAAAAGAAGCTCATTTTAATGTGATAGGAATAGACAAACCAAGAGAGTTATCTTTTGACCTCATAAAATCTTCAGCATAATGCCTTCATTTCGTTTTCAAATCCTTGCTTGAGACTGTGATTGTCTCTTCTCCCATCTAACCCTAAACTTCTTTCCTTCGGTCCACGAGCGTTGACTCCCTTCCGTGATTCCGGACAGAGTCATCGAGCGAACGAAAGCAAAAGTCCAAGCTAGTCCAAGCGCACCCATAAATGATGACGGTGGATGTTGCTTTGCGGAACGATGCATCCAGACGAAGGGGGGGATGCAGACCCTTTACAGTGAGGTGGAAGCAGAGGAATAGCAGCGAAAGGCCTCCTTTTTCTTCGGAGATTTTTCCAGCCTTAGTGCTTTTACGTGCACAGCCCTTCAACCGGTATTCCACTTTTGCGACTTCATTAGCGTGCACCTCGACCGTCATGATTTTGCCCATTTCGACCCCGGAGACGGAGTTTCTGCAATCACGTTTTCCGTGAGTTCCGCGGAAAACGAGTTATCAATATAGACTTGGACGTTTTTCGTGAATCCGATATGCTCTGTCATCCCTCATACTGTTCACGAATCCCCTGTCGTGCTCCAATCCTTCCGTCGAAGACAGATGTAATGATTTTCGCTTTAATCGTGATCCTCTCTCGATCTGATTCTTTCTCTTTCTCCACATCCCTCGCTCCCTCCCTCGCTGAAAACGACGTAAAATCGATGCTAGATTGGGGGGTTTGTTTCCTGGTAAATCATAAAATGATGTCGCTCGCTCTTTCCCATTACGTATTTAGGTTAGGGGACGGAAATGCTCTATTAAGGTCAATTTAAAGGACCCCATGCGGTCGTTGAGTCTAAGATTATATCCACGATAATGAATGGGTTCGAATGATACAAATATGCCTAGTTACTTTTATAGGAATGGTTATTCAAACATTTTGTAATGCTTGGATTTTCCATAGTTTTAGCGTGAGTTAGAGTTTAAATTGCCTTCATATAGTTTTGGAATGATACAATATTTTCGATTTAGTAATCAATGAAAATGTATTATGATATGAGATGCATCAATGATTTCCATCTCTTTTCCTTAGAAATACAACATATCTTAACTACGGTAGAATTAATATTACTTTAGCGTACTGAAGAGTTGAAGTCGAAAATTGGTATAAATACATGATAGTGATAGGTACATGACAATTAATGATTTTTTGATGATGAATATTGTACGTGGTTTGTAATTTGAATATAAATCCTTTTATGAATCTTTTCAACAACTTTATTTTGTTTTCTTTTATTGTTTGTTTTTTCCATATTTTTTTGTGATTCCAAAAAGACACTCTCTACTTGTCATCAGGTGTCCCAGGGGTCGAACCAACAGACCTTGACATAGACACCCCTGCCCTGAATTGAAACTTACTCAGCCGGGACTCGAACCCACGACCCCAGAATTAGTAGGCGAGGCCCCACCGTCACTGGAGCCGGAAATTATTTCATTTTATTAAAATATTTTTATTGAAGCATATTCAGATGCACTATTAAATGACATTAACGACATTAAAAATGTCGTTCAACGCAAGAATCATCCTTTTATATTCGTCTCGATACTCTAGGATCTTGGGATTTCTCACTTACAATTAGAGCAACTATTTCATGTAGGAAGGTTAATTTCATAAATACAGAATGATTTTATTCTTTTGATATTTTAAATAACTATGAAAATGGGGATAACATTGTTTGAATTCGTGATCCTGAGTTGGGCTGTGTTCCATAATGAGCTTCGATTTATTGTAATTTCCTTGCAAGAGTGCATTCACACTGCTCAAAAAGGTGTTCCGGTCGGTCTAATTAAATCCCCGCCATATCTCCGAGTGGGGGTCTGACTCCCTTTTCCCACCTTTTTCGTTTGCATTACTGATCATCACGGCCGTTACAAATGGCATCACCGACGGCTCCGTAATGCTCCCGGCCACTTAAATTTTTAGGCTATTAACACGTTCCCCTTAGGCAACAAAGTTGATCCGTATCACACCAAAACTGTGAGGAGTAATTTTCCTTCCGAACGGACTCGCTTCGTGTGTTCCCATGCGCAGATTTCCTTCTCCAGATACATTAAAGGACATTTGTTTTTTGTAAATGTAAGCATCGGCCCTTTACGAAAAGCATGCTCCTAGGAGGAGAGTTGGAAATGAAAAAAAAAATAAATAAACCAACCTCGCCTTCCCTAATCTCCGGGTTCCTAGGCTATCATTTGTTTTATTTTTTTATTTCAGCGCAAAGCGTTTAAATTGCTCGCCGCGGTTCCCGTGGGCGAATTAATGCTATGATTCCCTGGGATTGTGTACGCCTTTTCTTTATCATTTCCTTCCGTCTTGAGGAATTCTTCCTCCAAGCTTTCGATGATGAATTAATCCTCGCCCGTGTGTTATTAATCTTCATTTCCATGCAATTATTTTTTCGGGGTTTGCCCGTTGTTTTTATCAATTCCCACCGACGCCGTCTGAGCGGTTCCTCGGCCGTCACGGGTGAAAATGCACAGGCACTTGCTCGGTTGATGGCCGCCTCCCGTGAATCCCCGTTTCCGAAAATGAAAACGATCTGCCTCATCCTCCCATGATACCTCCTCTGAACGATGACGAGTCCTTCCTTCCAGTAGTTGGAATGAGTAGGAGAATAATAAATGTAGTCCCTTAAGACTCGTTAAAAGAGCAACGCTCAAATACATCAATCCAGATTCTACAAGAAAATTTTTAAAACACTTCAGAAAAAGGCTCCCTAGTTTTAAAAGCTATGGAGCAAAAATTCAAGAGCCGTTTCATATGATATATTTATTCAATAATGTTATTTAAATTCCACAGCTTCGTCAAGCCATCAATTTCAGGGAATTTTTTACTTTTTTAATCAAAATAAATGGCAGAAAAATATGTATAATTCTACAAAAAAGTACTTTCTTCCACTAATAAATGTATCACGGTGTATCAGTATTTTATAATAAATGCAGGGAATGGTTATCAGTTAGGAAATTAATCGAAAATATAATTTCAATGTATAGCTTCCATAAAAAATCTCACAAATTTTGAGAAAAAACTCTTCACTCCTTATACGCAATTAGGTCTTGTTTAACATAGAGAAACGTGAGTTATACGCAATTAGAATGAAAGAAATGTAGTCTCATGAGCAAATTTCCAGCAGTTATATACATAATAATTTTCCAAAGTGAGTTATAGCATTCCAATTGACAACAGAATGCTTGTTGATAAAGGATTTTAGCTCGGATTTATGTGTGGTCATTAATTTTCCCACTGTTTCTGCTATTTACAAATCACTGCGAAATGTATAGACGATATTATACTCAGTCACGTCCGCGGGAGCAAATATCCTATATGCATCAAAAGATTGGCCTTTCTTCCGCGATATTACCTTCCTGCCTATTCAATCCTGCCCACGTGTCCTTACTTAACTATTGACTGGAGACGAGTATTTATAAGTTCGTATAAACCACCGCTGAAATTCAACTAGATGTCTTGGTGGTGTACTCGGCTAACATAGCTGATCGGCAAAAAAAGATCCGGGTTCGCTATCTGATATTTTATGAGGACATTGGCTAGTAAACTAGTCCGCTTTCTATATGTATCACTGTAGCCTTTTAGTCAAATGAGTGTATTAATCCTTTCCATTATTTCTTCTCCTCATTTCCAAATGTTTTTGTTACCTTACCTCTGCTATTTTCGGCGACCATTCTTGCTTCGTCTCAGAGATATCTCTTTCCCACCCAACTTATTCTCTATACGGATACGAACTAAATTACTCTCTATTCCAATGGTTCCACAATTCGCTTTCCAAACCCTCTTTCCCACATCACATCCCACAAACCCATCCCTATCCCTCCCTAAATCTCCTTCGTCACCATGTGCCAGAAAATCGACCATTGTTGGATCACAGTGGGTGGGTTCGTAAGTTTCGTAAATGTGTGGAGAGCGAACTTATTTCCGTCCAAGGGTCGGAGAAGAAGAACTATTATGGGTGGGAGAGGGAGACCGATCTCATATCCCTGGCGCACTCTTTTAAAACTCCCTTCCGAAAAGAAATGAAACCTTGCTGTCGTTCCGCACGGATGGAAATGAGCGAAGTGGGGCGCAGTCATACCGAACCACTACATAGTAATACACCTAGGCGGGAAGAATTGTTCCCTTTGCCAGTATCAACGGAATGAGCTGGAGGCAGAGCCGGAAAGGTCTGGCAGTAAGGGCAAGGAAGCTTATTGCGGTGGGAGCACGTAGAGGGTGTTAATATATTTACTAGTTGAAAAGCCTGCTTAAACAGGCTAAAATATTGGCTAAATAGCCTAAAAGTAATGACTTATTAAAAAAATTTTTTTTTTGACATGATACATGTATTTTGAAAATCAAATGTTTCAATCAATCAAATGATGATGGAGAACGTATATGGAACTCGCTTGCCATCTATTGGTGCACATTTAAATTACTACACGTAGGAACTGAATCATAGTACGCACGCGTAGCCTTTTATATATTTGATGCTCAAACTCATAGATTGAAATATATAAACAATTGAACGTTCTACGGCCGTTAAAATATTGAAAGAAAATGAATTCCCCAAGGCCGTACTCTTTGATGGGAGAAAAAAGGGGGAGGGAAAGGAGGGATGAATAGGGTGTTGAAAGGTTAGTTAACCAGACCGGACAAAAAAGCAAATTTTAATTATATCCGTTTTTGTTCCTTAATTGTGTGAGTGGGTCACTGGCGTAAGTTAATACTTCGCAAACCTGATTGTGTGTGTGATTGAGCCCTCGCGGTATTTTGTTTCTTCAGCAAACCCGTGAGTAGAGTGCGTGAGTGAGTGCTTGTCTTAATTTTTATTTTTGTTATCTTTTGCTTTTTTGTCCGGTCTGGTTAACTAACCTTTCAACACCCTATTCATCCCTCCTTTCCCTCCTCCTTTTTTCGCCCATCTAAGAGTACGGCCTTGGGGAATTCATTTTCTTTCAATATCATAGATTGAAGAAGATAACAGATGTAATTATACGGAATGACATCAGAGGGGACTATAAACTTGATATCAGTTGTCTTTATACTATACTTGTGACAAGTCAAAGGTAAAGTGGAATAAACAACGCCATATAAATATTAAATTAAAAGATGTAATATAAAATGATCTAAAAGCTTAAAATATTAAGTTTCTTTACAAAACCCTTTTGAAAAAAACAACATTTATATGTTAGTCATTTCAATATCGATTTTGCAACGTTTCCAACGGTCGAATCAACGAAAATGCCGCGAAATACAGCCTTTTGTAATCGAGAATCTTTATCAAGAATATGGAGGAAATTATTCGCCATATACGTTAGTATTAGTAGCTTAATAGTCACTGTAGCGTAATGATTTATCTAGGAAAATACTAAAATAACTTCCAATCAAAGCACTGCATTGTTTATCAAAGCTGTGGTTAATTTTCGTGGGATATTTATGAAAGGTGGGACATTTTTGAAAAAATAGCAGGCCTCACTTTTTGTGCCTCAAGTCGCCATCCACTCCCTTCATTAACGACACCTTAGGCCTAACCTAAGGCCACATTATTTCGAAGGCATATTGTATGTGCGTTTAATATTAATATCTACCTCACCGCGTAAAAAAGAAAGGAAGCTGGTGAATCCACACGATAAGTAAAGGCATGACTATTACAAGTAATACTAAATCTGAATGTTGATATTTTTCTCAGAAATATATTCTCGCGGTAAGTTGTGGGGCAAATGAGGAATGAAAAGATGAATATCTTTAAGCTCTTCGTCATTATAGTACTCATTCAATTCTAAAAGTAGTAAACTTCAGCCCACTATTTTATTCTTTCCCCTGCTATTTTCTTTACACCCTGATAGGTATTCAGCTTCATCTCCAGTTCTAGCTGGCTAACGTATTCATTTCTATGTCTCCCTCGTGGAATCTCACCCTCCATTTCCCAAATAATGTTATTTAAAAGTCTTTTAGGCAGTTTAAGTTTATTTTAGTTTTATGTAAATATATACAAACCCATCACGCTGTTCCCTTTGGGGGAAGTTACAGTCAAAAGAATTTTAATCTAGTTTATAGTCCTGTAAATCTGACCCCTTTTCCATTATTTCTTTCATACTGCCCTATCCTTGCATACCTCTCTTGCTTCAGTTTTCCTCATGCACTGCTTCAGAATCACCTTTCTGTTGTTTATAATCCTAATACTCCATCTCTCAAGAATATCTTCCACCACATTCACCCATGACTCTCTCGATAAAACCCTTCATTTCACAATGTTTACTCCTATTTTTCGTAATTTATCGATCACGCCAGGGGCGATCATAATCATGAATAAATACCTTGATTGTTCAGAGAGCACATATTTGTTTCAATAACTAGAGTACCTAAATTCTATTTTTCTTTAATTGCTATGTAATTTCATAGATCACTTAGTTTTAGGTGGTTGCAGCGATTATTGTGCATGGAAAGATTTGCATGAAAATTTGAATACGTGTCCTAACTATCTACAAAGAAAAGTGAAATCAAATTGCATGAAACCAATATGGTGTCTTGGCAATTCAATGCTATTTTAACACGTATCCTTATGGTACATGACATCTATTTCAAAATAATTCGATTGCATACGTGCAGATTTTCTCCTAAACGTGAAAAAATACGTTTCACATTATTATAATGACTGTTAAAAATATCAAGGTATCATTCCGAGTAAAAACAAAATGTTTTTAGATGTAGTTTTTCCTTAAATTTCGAATTTCGCGCCAAAAATCCAAGTCATAGCAATGCTTTAATAAAGGCGAAAATGTTAAGTTATAATTGTTTGAATACGTTTAGTTCACTGCATGCATATTGATATTCACCGTATAAACTAATGTAGGTAATTAAGTGGAATGTGGTCCAAGAATTTGTTTCCGACTTACTTGAAAAGTTATTAAAATGTGCACTCAATCACTCCCGATTACCGCTCCAGTAATGGTAACTCTTATCCGGTACGGGATATGCAAGAGTTTACCTCATAACTTGAATTGTAAAACTCAATTCAAATTTTGAAGAAAAATACTTGATCACAGCAAATGCATACCTCTCCCTTTCCTCAGCCCCATTTCCTTCTCTTCGTCCCCGTCTTTCCCTCCATCACTCCTCCTATCGTCATTTTCCTCGGCTCGTCCACCGCGCCTTTCCATCCGGTCTCACAGGAGAATTGGAAGCCTTCCGGGGAACAATGGATAATTGGCGGGTGGGTTGAGGGATGAAAAATAATTGTCCCTCTCCGCCTATTCCTACTCTCTTTCTCTTTGCGCACACACGTTCACATTTCTGGCTCACATACGCCCTCCTCTCTGCTCGCTTCGAGAGTTCCTCAACCTTCAAAAGGTTTTTTTCCCTCCGGCCCAAACTCCGCTTTAATCAAACAACTCATTTTTGTGTTTTCTCATTTATGTCCGCGCCTTTTCCGCTCTCATGTCCCTCCGTAGCCTCTTCCGCGAACCTTCCAATCCCACTTCGTTTGTTTCTTCCAAACCACTGCTGTGCACCCAAGGGTAAACTTATGTGTAACTACCAGCTATTTCTGTGAACGGGGATTTCGCCCCCAAAAATAGGTCACGTGAAGGTAACGACGATATTGCATTTATATATCAATCCTAACATTGCTATGTGATCCGTACAAGGGAGAGTTATGACTAGACATGGATTACGTTTTAGCGGTAGCAAAAAAATTGTTGCAGTTTTGTAGAAGACCCTTTTCAGAGGAGGATTCCATTCTCCAACGGACTGCCCGCGTTAGACCACAAAGCCGTAAACCTTTGCAAATTGCCAACTTCAAAATGCCCAATCTGCTATTTAAACCAACTCACTATCTCTCTATGACTCTTAATCCGAATTTTTTAAAGATGGGAGGACACCATAAAAGTAAGAACTCTTGGTCTACTAGGTATTAAAGTTTTTATGGTGTTTTGTGCTAAAGTTAGACGCTTTAAAATGCCGCCATTCAATGAAGTTTTTGCCTCAAACGATTTGCCTTTGAATTTTAATCACGTAAGCGTTTTCAGCCACCAGTGAATGGCTAGCAGCATTTATAATTCACCTGCCTTTAACATTAAAGCAATTTACATTTCCTACATGTTTATAGAACATCCTCTTATGTGAGATGTGGCAAAAATGCGTTCCAATAACGGTAATTGAACTTCCGACGTTTTGAGTTATGGAGATTCCGAGGACAATTGACAAATTGGGTCGAGCCGCCATTACTCACACTGCCACGATACCACATAGGAATTTTCAGTTTAGCCGCGACTGAGTCATGTCAAAATGACTCAGGAATGATATAACCGACGGGTGCTTGTTTTACTAATGTATTTTAGTTTTATGCCTGCCCGCAAGCATGGGTTGGAATTAATACTTCAGTGTTCAATCACACAAATGAACCTTAATTTCGAACAGCAGTGCAATGTAATATTTTAACGAATTATGGTTGGATTATGACCATATATTTGGTGATTTCCTTTATTATTGAGTGTTATACGTATAATGGTGTGAAAATTAGGAACTTTATTCCTGCAACTTTATAGCATTAGAGAATAAGTCCAACTAAATAAAACAATTTTTCTCTCAACGCAAGCAGAAATATCCAAAGACTTAAAACCATGAAGAATAACTCATCATTTTCTACGAGTGAAATTGTGAACTTAGGGAATCGAAGGATAGTGATATAATCATCAGATATGCCAACTAAATAACAATTAATATTGTTAGGAAAATGCTGAAGCGCCCTGCATACCGTATAGAGTCTTTATTTCTTAAACCGTTGAATATCACAGTCAATTTTTGAAACCTTGGTCGGGTCATTTTTAGAATAAATCTGTTAGGAAAATACTAACTGTAAGTTGTCCATTTATGATGGAAGGTTTCGACAAAATGAAGCTTTCACCTTGGCATAACATGGTAAAATAAGTATATTGGCTAATTAGATATCTCATATCGAGAAGAGTATCCCCTAATATATATCGGAATTGCGATTTTTTTGCAGGTTTTCACTGTGAGTTTATGATAGTGGGAAACTGCAAAGTTTTCTTCCATCATGTACAAGTTCCACTAAGTTGGTCTTCAGACAAAATTATTAATCCCACATATGTTCCCTAAATTTCAGGATATCTATGATGCTCCGATATGCTCGGAGGGTTTAGTCAATGAACTCTCTCATTTATTTGTACTTGCGTATTCCTCTTCATGCAAGAGAATGTGAATAATATTGTTAGTGCTAGTAAATATTTCTTCCAAGGAATTCAAATTTTGTGTTTAATTCCTTATTGTTTTTTTCGAATACATGGGCAATTTTTCTTTATGATAATCTGTGCATGATTTTCGAGGTAGTTAATATTTGATATATCATACAAAATCATTGCTAAAATTCTATATACATAGCTAAAAAGAATATATGGGTGACTTAAAGGTTTTTCGCGGCATCGAGACATTTTCTTCCATATACAAGTGATACGGAAGAGAAATACTACCACAACTGGCATAAAAATGTAGGAGTAGAATTAGAAGATAAAATTATGCTCGTGGCCCCAATTTCAGACAGTTAAATTTTAGTGCCAAGCTAGTGTCTACCAAAAACAGTACACTTCAGGGAGGTTTACCTACCTGAGATGTTGAGCACGCCAAGATTATTCGTCGAAAGGTATCGCTCCTCGCCATCTTTTCTCATCTCGACCTCAGAGGAGGACTTCTTCTCTCCGCTAAGGGGGGAGCGGTGCTTTTGAGGAGAGAGGCGGAGGGTGCACACGGCCGGGTGTGTTCGTTCCGCTAGCGGCGAGCGAAGTGCCTTCCGAAATGGTCGGCGGAGGTGGAGGGGAAAGAAGAGGATGGGAGTAAATGACGGGGTTGTAATCATAACCGTTCGGTTAATTCATTTTCCGTTTCACGCATTAAGACCTCCGCTTGTGTGCTATCTCCCACAATTCCATTTGAATAGCTAAGAGAGCCTCCTCAAAGTGTATCCTTCGCTCGTTTTTTTTCTTTTCACATTTTTCCTCCCGCTCTCTCTCTCCCTCTCACTACTTCCCTTATAACGCTCTCTTTCCCTTTTCTGTTTCCCACGTGTTCCATCCCAGCCGCATTTGGCCATCTCAACACCTCTCTACGCTTCTTTACCTTTCTATCCCTTCCGCATCCGCCCTCCCAGGTACGTCCTACCGTTTCCCTGCGCTCACAGTTAAATAACTCCGACACCTTCGCCACCATTTTTGGCTTCCAAATTCTCTATTATAAGTAGCTATTCTTCACCACCGTTAAGCTTGGTCCTAGCGTGTGAGTGAGGAACATATCCGCCTTACCTTTTGCTATTCTCTTTTGCAAGTTTGGCATGTTAGAATGACTGGACATTAAAGGGATCGGCTTGGTGTGGTGGTACCTTTTTTTCAACATTTTAATTAGCTAATCAGTACTCGGTGAGCACTTAACACAAGATTCAATACGGTGATACGTCTTTCAAACCAGCTTCCAGGAAGGACTCTGAATTATACTCAAATAGTGAAGGCATTTCAATTGACAAGAAAGTAGCTTGCATAAAAGTCAGTGGTCAATATCAAAGTTAGTAGAATATATCAGGATATGAAAGAAGAGATGGAACGCGGTGAGATACATTTGACTAAAAAATCCTTGGGACGCACAGTGGGCTGAAATCGAAAAAAGCTGGACAAAATTCAAAAATGGCTTTTTTGAAGATAGAATCATTAAACTTGGTACAACTACTCACAATTGATTGGCAACCAAGGAATAGCATGCCATTGGTCATTTTATATCGCCGTTGCCGTGATATAGGGGCTCAAACGTAACCAGAATTCCAAAATTACACCCGACTTCAGTTTTCTATGAAAATCTTCCGATTTAAGTTAAGAGTGACGCTGTGGGAGGAATGTTGTCGGATAAAAAACTACTAGGTCTGTTAAAACCACATTTTTACAATACTGTGCTTAATATTGGGAGTTGTTTTCCAAATTTTAGGTGATATTACGTTACAAAATGGCAGACGCTATTTTCACGCAAAATTTCATATAAGTTAGTAAATATCTAGCGTTTTACGAAGGTTCCTGTCAAGCGATTCATTTTAAATCAATTATTGAAGCTTTCTAAAGATAGATCTGAAATAAAATTGAAAATTCGTTTGCAACACCGAAAATTAAATTTGATTTTTCGTAACCGCGTCCGGAGCCTGAGAAGTGCGACGGGAGCTGGAAATTCCGTGAAGGGAGTAAGTTTTTTCAAGCGATAAGGAACATAACGCTTCTTATTCGTCCTTTTTAATATATGTACATTGCTATCGATCTCCACAGGCTCTACATGAATAAAATTGTGGGGATATTAAATAATTAAGGTATTAAAGTGTACGCAAAATCGCGTTCAAGGTTCCTCCTCTCAAAAGTAAACTTCTCATTCCCGCTCTGAAAGCTTTAATACTCCTGTATTTTTCCCACGAAACATTATTTTACCTTCCAGAGGGACACTATTAAGTAACTTTTTTCATTTTTTTGCCCCTTCGCCCCAGGAGTCCCAAGCTTTTGACCCTACCAGGAGGTTCATGCGGAAAGTACAATTTGGACACCGCGGAGCTCTTGGTTGTTCAACGAGAATTTCTACACAAATCTTTCATCTTCCCTGTGTTACAATATACATGTCCCTGATTTATACGTCACATTAGACTTTGATTAATCCAGCAAAACTTTAGTTTCTCCTTAACTTGAATTATGCACACAGAAAGGAAAAAAATAAAATCAAAAATATTTTCGTATTGAGGTACAACCAAATAAATCTTGTTCATCGAAACCCTTAACTTACATTAGTTGTACTCACTTACCATGATCGGAGTAAGTTTTTTCAAGCCATAAGTAACATAACGCTTCTTATTCGTCTTTTTTAATATGTGTGCATTGCTATCGATCTCCACAGGCTCTACACGTGTACAATCGGATACATATAAATAGGAAGGAAACAAATTATCGAAAATAGCTTAAGATTGAGGCACAACCAAATAAATCCTGATTGTACCGAGTATTTGTACTAAGTCACATGATTGTATCTTCAAAAAAGTCATTTTGGAATTTTGTCCAGCTTTTTTTTATTTCAGCCCACTGTGGGACGTGAATAGAATAGAAAAAAAAATCATAAAAGAAATGAGCATTTAGCAGAACATTTAGATCGGCATATGCAATTGCATATATGAGGCAGTAAATGCATTATAAACGGTAGAAAAAGAGCAATATGTGTATGAGAATTCAGATAAAATAATTTACAGTGCCTGAAAGTTATATATTTGAATTTGAAGTTTAAAATGTCCATTGAGTGAAAGGGAATGCCGAAAAAGTGAAATACACTTGCATTCTCATAAATTTTATATGAACATGGAAAATGGAATGCACCTCTAAAAAAATAGGTCTTCGGGCATGTTTTCAGAAGTTGGATCGTTGGTGAAATTATGTGGTGCTATATCCAAAAATATCCATTGTAAAAAAAAACCTTCATGATATATAATGTAAGAAAAACGCAAAATAAATTTAGAATTGGAGGTGATGCAAAGACGATCTTGATGAAATACTTGTTCCCGAACATCTGCCTTTGTTTTACTCATACACGAGTACCATAGGCATTGCATGGTAAAAGCAACCGACATTTATCCCCTTAGCGAGTTTTCCCGAATTCACTAACCCCATGCATCGCTCATCCTCACACGAAAACAATATATTCAACATACTTGTTCAAAATCCTTAGGTCCTCTTCTTTTATGGATATTAATTAATTACGTATGTGGCTTATAAGCAGCCATTCTCAACCCGGCCAAAACGCTGGATGACGCACGGTCGGGTGAAAAAAGTTGAATAACGGCGAATTAATGTGAAGCATATTTGAATTATGAGCTTGGTCCAATAATATGGTGAACAGTCTAAAGAAACGGAATGAAGAGTAGTATGTTATGATTATTTAAAGTGTGGGGTTATTGGCAGTGTCAAAATCATAGAAAAACTCTATTTATTTCTCCCTTAAGGCCGTTTGGGCGAAATTATCCGAGATAGCAGAACTTGACGGGCACACCCAAGCCTTGGGCCGGGAAAAACCAGCCCAGGTGAGACCGAAACCCACCATCCTCGGATTAGCCGGCGATAATCGGGAAATTCAACTCCCTTCGTGAATTTTCTGGGAAAAGTGGAATTAGATGTTTTCTGGCATCGCATCTCAGGGCACAGGGACGGTAATTTTTCCCAAATAAATGATTATCCTCAGGTCTGCTTTAATTGTATTGTTTAAAAAATCACAATATGTCTTGAGTGTCTTTGCAAGTAGGCTTTGAGGATTTTTATAAAAATGCTAAAGTGAATTAACTTATGTTTTTGTCTTCCACTCCGTTTATTAATACGCAGCCCCGACGAGGTTAACGCTTTTCCTCCGTTGATCAAGAGGATTACGGTAATCCCCTCAATACCCTCGAAAGTAACGTGAAAGTTTCGTAACCTGACTGTATTGCGCATAATATAAAAAAACAGTGTGGGATATACAACGCTCATTCATTTATCCATCGACCACTCTGAGTGGCCCACTTACCTGTCATCATAGTTTTCAACCACAGTAAAATCCATTGATACAAGTTGGTTGTTGAGAGTTTGGTCAAGAATACTTATACGCCGTTACCAACGTTTGGATTTATTTATAAATCTTCATCAGAGCAAAATAGAGAAACATACCAATAATATACACTTCATCATAGAATTCAGTAGGCAAATCAACATGTCAATTATACAACATCAATTATACAACAATTATTGTTGTATAATTGGCATGTTGATTTTCCTACTAAATCCTATGGTTATGTTTTCTTGACCAAACCCTCAACAACCAGCTTGTATCACTTACCCTCCAATGGTCCCAACACGGTGATCCGATTGGGGTACATCATCGGGAGGAATTCCATCACGTCATATATTGATGAAATGGTGAATGCAAGGCTACATCTTCTAGGGAGACTAGGTTATCCTTTAGCTACCATATCACAGTTCTCCGGCCGATTCCGTGAACTTCACTCTTGCCCAAAGCTGTGGCATTTGATATCGGATTGATCTGGTTACGGATGTGTTCGGTAGATTTGGGTACAGCATTCTCGTTGTCTTGTTCTAGAAAAACCAGTATTTATTTTTTCCAATAACGCATTTCGCAAAATCAGGAAATAATTGCCGTCAATTGGTCAAGAATCTTCCGCCCTTAGATTTTTGGATAGATTTTTGTTTATGTACCGATGTGCGAAAAACTTAGCGAAGTTTTCTATTTAGAGATATGTATAGATAAAAGTGAAATACATTGCATCACACTGATTTGGGTTTTAGACTAATCAATGTTTTTTTAACGCGTAGCTATGTGGCATATGAGATATAGTTCGTGCTAATTCGATTGCATATGTACATATTTTCTTTAATGCCATAAATAAAATATTTATTATTACTATTATTATTGGTGCTAACAAATATCATGGTGTCGCACCGAGTTCAGTATTAAAAAAAAATATTTCAGAACTATTTCGTCTGCATTTCGAATACCGCGTCGAAAACTCTTGTCGTACCATGCTTTAATTAAGGAAAATAATGTAAAATATAATTTTTTGCATCATTTCCATTTCTGTCTTCATTGTGAGCTCCAACGCATAAACAGATACACTGATGTGAACTGTGGTCCAAGAATTTATTTTTCGACTTATTTTAAAAAATTATTAAAATGTGCACTCAATGACCCAAAATTACCACTCCAGCCACTTTAATTCGAAAAAAATTGTATTTCCGTGTCGTCTTATTCCTTTCCAATCTCCCCACGCGCACCCATCTTTCAGGGACTGCAACCTCCCTCCCCTTCGTCCTTTCCCCCCCATCCCTCCAGTGCCCACCGACCATGACCTCCCCTTTCCATCCCCTCCCCCCAACTCCCCTCACCCTCTCACACTAACAATCACCCTGTGTAAACTCCCTATATCTTAGTTAGTATCTCTCCGCAAGCGATCATCTTCCCCCTTTCCCTACCCTTCTTTCCGCCATAATCAGATTCATTCCCCTACCTTTCCTCCACCTCCCTCTCTCACTCAGTTCCTGCGCGGGATAATTGAGGGCCCAGGGTGTGAAACGGGGGGGGGGGGGGGTGTTGGAGAGAGGGCTCAAGCCTCCCCGTGGGGAGGGGGGTGAGGAATTTGACGGTGGAAACGGCCAGCAGTAAAAGATTTGGGAGGAATATGGGGAAGGGATTTCGTAGCGGAAGAGGTTTTTTACTCGAGAAGTGTCCGTGATATAGGTTTGAAGAAAAAGTCTGAAGATAGATGTAGAACTTCCGGTAGGTATGTTGCACCTCAGTGGGTAGTGTTGGCAGCGTATTAATGCCGTCAGCTTGGGGTGGTTCAATACCGACACAAGCTAAGTTTTCCTAACTTCTATAACTATGTACCATAATATATTTTAGATATGCATGTCCAATAAAAATGCGACGGGATCTTTGAGGATAAGCATACGGAGGTCGACGTTGTTCTGCGCTTCGTTAACCGATCCAAAGGCAGTGAAATGAATATTGAGAAATGTGAATATTTTTTGAAGAAAATAAAACGTCATAATTTAGCGAATTCCTTGTTAACGCAAAGAAGACTTTGACGTCTCTCGCTCCTTTGCGCTACAATACATACAATAGAGACTTCGTCCACTAATCCACATGCTATAGCGTGATATAGGCTTACCAGCTCTACCGAAACAAATGCTATCTTATTATACTCAATTAATCTGTAATTAATATTGACATGCTTTATAAAAATCTGTCTCGCTAGAAAAAATTCAAATGGAACGGTTTAACCAATGAAGTTAGAAATACAAGTTCGTGACATGAAAGCAACCAAACTTAGATTCATGTTCCATTGGCATTCTCAATTGGTGAACATAGACATTCTGCAAAATAATCGCATTAATTTCGCAAATTTCGCACAATATCGCATTTATTTCACGCTTATCTCACATGCTAAAAATCATCATCTCTAATAATGACTTATGCAATCCAGTATCTTATAAATATTCTTTGCTCAGATTATGCTTCACGCCGAGGGTGACAAAACGAAATATTCTCAATTTCAGTTTTCCACGAGGAAGTAAATCCTATCTGTTACTGAATATACGATATAATCATATCTTAAATAGTTGTAATCTTTGCCCACAGGGATTACGGCGTGATAACTTTTACATTTTAAAGGTCGCATTTTCAGTAACCATGGATGCATATGTATTTGTTCGTTGGAGTATTAAAAAAAAACATTTTATTTTACAAGCCCAGTCATCTTTTCCTAAAAGACGGGAAATCGATTAGCCTAAGAGGTATCCCAGAACTCATCTGGGACCCTAACAGTGACAAAGAAAAATCATTGTAGCATAGATAGCGATGGTGCTATCTTTAGAACTTATGTATCTGTAATTTTATTAGTGACTGCAGAATTGACGGCAACCTTGACAATTGTCTCCTGAAGCCACGTTGTCATCATTGTATTTGTTTTTCCGTATGCTTTCCGGTTAAACTCTAAAAAATCTTATTCTTGCTGGCAATGGCATACGTCATCGGTGATTTATGCAAGCACAAAGCATTATGCAATGACTGAAGATTATTTTTCCGAGTGCTCCATCATAAGAGAAGTCTTATGAAGTTATGAGTCTTCTATTTGGAAACTAAAATTGCGATATACATTATTTAGCCCTGCGTCAGACTACCTACCACGTTGATAAAAGTAGAGCAAAGTGAAGATATGAAATCAGGGATGAAATAAGATGATCATTTTGCAAATTATATATGGAAGCCCTACGCTGTGCGTGGTGGAAAGTGGAAAAAGTGCAAAGGAAGGTGTTATTTTTTTACTTCATTCATTTTACGTCTTAGGCAGGCAGAACGGATGCGTCAATGTGAGTGATATGCTGATTAGATTGAGCAGGGAAAATCTTGAGGAAAGGCGAGCCGCACACAGGCTAGGTAACGCGTACAAGGCCTACAGAAAGGAAAAGGGATGGGAGGAAATCAATAAAAGACAGCTCGAGCCAAACAGAATCGGAAAAACGATTAGACGTTTACGATAAGGGCTCGGATGCAAAGAGCCGGCAGGGGAAAATTTTCCTTTGTAAGCAGGAAGATAGAGTGGAATGCTTTACCTGAAGAAGTCTCAAATCCTTTCCTAAAATGTTATGAGGAATTCAACAAGAGACAGTCCCACTAACTGCTGTAAAATGAAAAAAATAATTATTATTTTTTTCCTTATTGTAGTTTCACAATTGTGAGTCACTAGATTTTGAATGAGCTTCTGCGCTTTACCTAAAGTGAAATATTAGCAATTACCATCAGGCAAAATGCTCACTGTAATGTGAATGGATGGATAAATAAATAAATATGCTGTGAACTGTATCTACTCTGCCCATTCAGGTTACGGCAATGTATCATTCTCGAATTCGATACGAAACTCGATTCTAGGAAGGATTTCATCTGGCGTCAACTCAAAAATGCCTCTGATAGGTGGGATGTTAATGCGTCTGGCTGGGCGGGGTGTGAGTCGTTACTGAACTTGAGATTTCTATTTGCTTGCCGAGCGCTGCGGTTGACCTGTATTCCCGGAGGGAACATGATCAGCTGAGATCGCACAGCAAACGCAATTCTCAAGAGCCGCACTACCAAACGGTCCCACAATGTCAATTCAATACTTGCAAACCTCCATTGAACCACATCAGGCTCTTAACGCTCCCGTACAGCTGATTATTGTTACGTGGACGTGATGGCTTTGCGCTGGTTATTAATTCCCGCGCACTCAAGTGTATGCCTCCGCGGTTCATTTTTGTGAAGGGTCAGTTTAGGTCCTTGGTGGCAACCTCTGGTATATAGAACCACGTGAATGGAAAATGTACCGAAATATGAGAATAAATCAAATCACAAAATTCTAACAAAGAGGCATTTCTTTCCTTTTTCACACATGTTTGTCACTGATGGAAATATTGAGCAATTGTCAAACGTGTTCTAAGAAGGTAGAAACATTGGGAGATTGTCATGTACATGTAAAGAAAATTTTGACAAGGTCTTGAATTTAAGCAGTAATGAAAATCTCCTTTCCCCTATGATTGAAGTACTACATGCATTCCAAAAAGTTGGAAAAAATATTGAGTGCGTGATTCATCACCAACCCTCAAAATGAATCAAAAGGGTATTTTCAGTTCTTAAGTGGAGATGTCCGATGGCGCTTGAATAAGAATAATCATGAGTTGAGCATGATATTAGAATATATTTGAGTAATACTTACTGATGTACTGAAGGTTGGGAGCTGGACACAAGGAGAAAGTTGTCGCCGAGCGGGAAAGCTGGGGGATGAAAGCATCGATTACTAATCTAACGCCATAAATTTGGAATGAGAAACGATTGTGTCCGTGGAGAGAAGGCTGGAGGCGGTAATAGAAAGTAATCGAAAAATAATCATCACCCCGGAGGGAGTGGCCAGGGTTAGTGAAGGTCAAGTCTCCGACTTACTCAGTTAATAGCCCATTCATTGGCGCGCACGAAATGGATGGAATTTATTTACGTCTTTTCCCTTGCTGTTTCTTTCATTTTAACGTTTAATTTTATACATTCTCCGTCCACCTCGTATAATCATCCTTTCTTTTTAGATTAGGTTCTCCTCGTTTCGAACACCCTTCCCAGTTTATCCTCTTGTAAACGACAAATTTAATTGAATACACATGTCACCCTGCACGTCCCTCATTATTTTTCTTCCCTTGTTCCTTTCTTACTTGCACCATGAATCCGATCGTTTCCCCTTTAAAAACACGTCTAGAGGTTTCGCTGAAGAAAAATAATAGTAATACAATTACAGACTTTATGAATAATTTTCGTGAAAAACATCATTTTTCACCGAATTCTAAGTGTATCTTTAATGTTGAAAACATAAGATACCTCTTAACTGAATGCCTGAGATTATTTTCCTTTTTCAGTTTTTTCACAGTAGGCTCATTGATTGCATTCGTATCATTCGCGTAATGGACTAATTTTTTTTCTATTCTAGGATAAATTCCGCTGTGGAAAATTGCTCATAAAAGGGCTAATCTCCCATCAAAATACGACGGCTAAATCACCACTAGGTTACACCGTACGTACCAGTAAACCTGCCTTACCTTTGGTAATTCTTGTACTAAAAAGGAATCGTAGAGTGAATTAGAACATTTCCCTTCTTAGGTGGAACTTTTCACTTAAGTCTAATTAAATCTTTCTGCGTTCATCAAATAATTGGAGCAAATTCCCCTCTACTCGGGGACATATACATTAGAATGGCTCGTATAGAGATAATCTACTATCAAGATGCAACCTTACATCCCCCTTTGTTATCCCGTCGTCGCCCACGGGGATAAAGTCGGCTTAGGTCTTAATTCATCCCTCAAAGTACCGTCTATCATTTTAATTTTCCTCCCCCTTTCAGATGCGATCGGAACACCCGTTTTGTTTACCCGTCGTATCCATCATTTCATCAGCAAAACCTTCTCGACAACGGCAGCACACGACGTGAGAAATACGTTTCTTGCACTGTGCGGCCTTCCCCTTTCAAGATGCTCCTTCCCTTCGCAAGAGACCTTCTTCTAACGCACACCTTTTCTGTGCGTGTGTGCCTTCTTCCCACACGCAAAAGTGAAGAAACACACACCACTTTAGGTTCTTGTTTCACTTCACATCCTCTCCTCCACCCTCTGGCCAGCCCCTAAATTACATGAATCTCCCCGGTGGTACGTACGAGTAAACTCTCCTTTTCTCCACAATATTCCTCTTCGCCGCTTCATTCTTGTCTGCCTCTTCTTTACCCCTCCCCCCCCATACCCTTATCTCCTGCACGCCTTTTTTTCAGTCGGCTCTCCCCTCATCCCCATCCGACGGCTAGGGTTTGGGGGGGGGTCATCACATCCTTAATGACCCATTGTTTAGAGGTAATGGTGTCTGAAGTACCCTCCCTTTCTAGCCAACCTCTCTCTCTCCATAACGTTCTTTCTCTATGTCTTTCTTTCACTCACCCACAACAAACGGGCACACATATAATACTCGCGGCTTCTTTCCTTTCGCCGATTCTCTTTCGAGACTCGCTTCTCCCTTCCTTTTACCTTATTTCTTTAAATATATATTCTCTCCGCCCATGGCCCACGTGGTATACCTTGCCCGGATATTTTTAGGTTTTGTAGAGTTTCCGACACTTCTTCTTTCCCCCGTGGACCGTGCGTCGTTATCGCCGTTTACACTCCTCTTGTCGTGGCAATAGTTTGAATTGGTTCGTTTACTGCTCTTTTCTCTGGCTCTCACTTCTCCTCTTCTCTCCCTCGTTTTAAGTGTTTTCTTACTCTCACCATTTCCTTTTTTTATCTTTCACCATTTTATTGCGTCGTTGGAGTTTTTTCGGTGAGGCCACGCGGCCGTAGTTCTAGGTTAGCCGTTAGACTCAGTTACTGCCCAGTAATTCTTCAGAAGTGCATCCAAGTCATAGTGTTTTGCCGGGTTTGTTATTTCACGTCGAGCATGTTCAAATTGTTGAAAGGTTTAAGGGTTACAATGTCACTGGCGAGCGTCTATGATCCACGCAATGTTCACGGCGTCTTAGACTGTGATGTTTCTGCTACGATTATCATGAAAGCGTCAAGTTACTTGCTATTTAAATTTTTCTCCGTCTACCGTACGAGTTATAATTGTGGTAGGATTTCTCATGTACAATAAATACTTTCCCCAAGCGTTTCTTCAAATTTATTTGAATACTGCAGTTGAAGTGTAACATAAATCATAATAATTTATATTGTACAAAGTAAAAACGTATCATGTACTACGTAAAGAGTACCTAGCCAGTAAAATGTTTGCCTTATATATAAAACCTGATATTTTATAAAACCGTATCTACCAGCTCGATCTCAATGTATTAATTTTTGTTGAAACTTTATTCTAACCGCGATTACTTTAGAATATCTCAGCCGAAGTAAATCATGAGCGACGTTCTTATAAAACCTTAAACGTTGCATGCCTGAGTTCAATCGGAGAGGGTGAATAATTAATGAAATATATGCCTAGGTTTAACAATGTTTTCCCGCCTATTTGCTCGGTCCTTACCTTCATTGCAATACTCCCTCGAATCGCATCCCTATTTTACTCTTTTTCCCTTGTATGCTTTACATTTTGGGAAACTAGATATAGAAGTTGGAATCCATAGTTACTCTGACTTAAAAACTCTTACTTAAATACTTAACATACTTACTAAACTCTATCCTACAATATGGAGCTCTTAGATGGTAATTCAAATTCATTGGTTCAAATAACAAACACCAAGACCACCAGAATAATTTTTCTTAACGGGGAATAAATTTCCTTCCAATTTTAAGACTCGTGAGGGAATGGATGCCTCGTCGAACAAAGGACCTTTGGTATTGGCTTTTTTATGTTTCTCGTGAGAGGGGAAGAGTGAGTTTGCTGGTATGGGTAGGATTTTTGTCGGAGGTGGTATAAAGGAGACGTGGTGGGAAACTGTGGAAGAGAGGTTGGTTGGCAGTCTATGCGGGAAAACTGAAGAGGTTTCCTGGAGTCGTAAGATGCGCGTTAGTATAAACAAGAAAGGTGGAAAGGAGAGAAATAAAAAGACGTCGGTGCGGTGATGTCTTTTTTAAGGTTTTTGTCGAGGGAGGTTTGCAGGTGGTGCTTGTCCGCGCGATATTGATAGCCGATCGGGGTACTCGATAAGGGACGGCACTGGATGTTTTTCTTCTACCAAAATTCGGCACCTCTTCCTTTTTTTTTACACAAATTCCTCTCAAGTTTCCTCCGAATAGAGACGGAAAGTTTTCATTTGTATTGCTGATTCGAGGGATTCATCGATTCCCTTTTTCCCGTGAGCACATATGCGATGTCCTACAGTGATAGTTTTGAAATGTCCACGAACGATATATGGCTCTTTTCAATCCTCTCCCTTGTGCAAAAGAAAAACGTCGAATTCTGGATATTGGAAAAAACTTCGTGGATAAGGAGAGGATTCTTAAGTTTTTTTTCAGCTAAAATAACGGTTATTGCATATTTTTTGTAGTATTGTTTAACGCTTCTATCCATGAAGTTAGCGATAAACAATTGGTTATTATTTTTTATATTGCGAAGCGCGGAATATTTTTCTTTTAGATAACACACCAGGAGAAATCGAGGGTGTTTATGTAAAAACATTAATTAGCTGCTATGCTATAGTTAACATCATTAAGTATCTTTAGAATGTATGAACGCAAATACAAAATGATATGTGTACAAGTAAATAATTTTTTTTCCGCAGAACCAAATCGAGTATAACCGTAAAAGAACATCCGAAAGGAAAGCCCGGAAAATTTAAATACGGCTAGATCACTGCTGCTCTTGCGAAAAGCAATGGAAATTCTAAAATGATTTGGAAAGATTGCATAAGGTGCTACTGTTATTGTCCTGGTTGCCTAAGCCATTAAGGAGTGCAAAACAAGGACTAATAACGCAAAATAAGAGACTAAACATATTCAAAAGCTTCGTTTCCTCACCTCGAAGACGGGCCAAATTCCTGCCACGGATTTTAACACCAAAAATAATCTGCCAGCATCTATAGATTTATAACGCGCCTTTGCTTAAATTTAGTCACCTATTTATTGATTGTTGTAATTAATTCTAAAATAATAAATTACTCTCTAAATAAAAGACATTTACTTAATATGTTTATTCCCTCCATAAAGTGTCTTTCCAAAGTGATGTTTGCAGGGTAGTACCTACCAAGCTAGCTGAAACTTTTTTGATCTTAATTGAAAAACATCATGTAAATTCATTGTATTTACGGTGAAAATACGTTGAAAAGTGAATCAATCAGCGACAGATTACATCAACGGAGCGCCGGGAAAATTTTTCACCGACTCGAAGTGAAAAAAACTTTCAGGTTCTTGGAAAAGACACTTGTGCTCGTGCGCCTAAAATTTATGGCGTCGAATATTTTCTCTCCATTTTGAAATTGAGTCCAAATTTAAAAAAAAATTGAGGGAAATTTTTTTTTCGCCACCTCCAGGTGACTGTGACGCCAGCTCGGGTGTGTGTACACCATAATTTTCCGCTGCGGTCACCACGGATATAGCGACGCTTCCCTTTTGAAGGGAGCACCTCAAAGAGGACGGAGGCATTTTCACCCTGCCGCCCCTTAACCAACGGGCTGCAAAAGGCGGGAAGGGGACAGGGTGGGGACAGGGTGCGAGGTCGAGGAGAATAATAGCGAGTATAATGGGGAGAAAGTGGAGGAGGAAGGGGGGGCTGCTGCAAGGGGCATCCAGGAGGCACTCCGAAATACCGAAGGAGTCGGCGGGGCTCAGGGACTGAGTCGGCAATTCTAGAACCGCGTAATATTCCCTCCTACGAATCTTTGAGGATTTGAGCGCCAAACGTAATGCTTCTTTCACACTACCATCGTAAGTAGAGGCATTCGTGAAAAATAACAAGTTTTTCTATACATCTCTGCGAATATCCAGAAAATTGGTCAATTGAAGCCAACGGATGAAAGAAGAAGATTTTTAGCGACTTTTTTAAAAACTCCATTTATTTCTTTTAAATGAATACGACATTTAAAAGACTTTCTCGTGAAAATGACAGGATTATAAGTAGAAATTAGTAACTTTTAGGGGTAAGTGTCAAAAGTTGAGGATAAAAACGACGAGTAATAAATTCTGGCACATTATCTCAATCGTCCATACAACGGCACAAATCGTGGAGTGAATGCATGTCCGGACAACTGTAACACGTGTTTCTTAACGCTGCCACCTAACAGTAGTCAGCGCTGGTATTACGAGCGGAAATCGGAAATAATGAATGACGATAATAAAAGAAAGTCAATCATTTTAGTGAAGCAGATAGTACTTCTTTGATGAATAAGCAAGGAGAAGTGTCATTTGCTAGTAACACCATTTCAAAAGCCTCAAAAGGCCACAGGAATGTTGCGTACCTACTCTCAACATGGAGTTGGTTGCAGTCCAATTTTACGAACTCCTCTATATTCCTAAGTTTTCAAACTTTCGGCCAGTTTCCTTAGATTCTCCCCCTCCACCCTCCTTCCCTTGGCGACAGTACACCTGACGGCCTCCAAAACCATACATTAGCCCACTGTAGACCCACCCCAAAATGTCCCCACGGCCTTGATCTTTTTACCCAATTCACAAATAATCACCTCCTTATTTTTTTTCGATGGCTTGCAGAGAGGGTAAAAATCCCTGGAGACCGGAAAAAGAAGGTTTTTCATTTCCACCCCCCGTAAGGTCAAGCATTTTATGGGCCCGCCTCTTCCCACTTCGTCCCTTTATATTTTTCCGATTCCACCTTGAAGGGGAGTTCTTTTTTTATTTTCAGAAAAAAATATCGCACGCTTGTATATACTTTTTCCGGATATCTATCTCTCCGCTATCCCATTCTTCCTTCACCCACCCACCCCAAAAAAAGTGGGAAAAAACTCTTATTTCCTCGACAAAGCGTGGCTGGGATAAGAAGAATAGGGAAGAGATAGGCGCGGGGATATTATCCCGCTGGACAAAGCGGACGTCTGAGGGAGGGTGTTTTTTTTTTAAAAAAAAAGGGCTCCAGGTCAGTTGGAATATACTGCAAAAATCTGGCTAGATGGCACCCCGCCGCGTGTCCTTTGTACTCTGGGCGCTCTTTCTTTTGTATTCGCGCTGGAGAGGCTTAAAAAAGGTGGGTGCGGGCAGCGAAAATGAAATAAAAAAACGATCGAGAATGGTGGAGTAGTCACTTGGGTAAGAGGGGAAAGGGATACTGCGAGAAAGGCCTCACTTCTTCACTGGAATAAAAAGGTCGCAGTTTTATTCAAAATCGGTCATAATTTATCTGCTCACCGAGATTTTTTCGCACTACTCCCTAAAGTTCTTATAGGCTTTCATTTTGGACCCGCCATTCGAAGTTATTCATTCCTAACGCATTTTTTTTGTATCCGCAATTGAGTGGGTACTATCAGACGATCCCCCACTGTCTGTGGTATCAGTTGATTTGAGTACTGTATCTTGATGCTGAAACTTTAAAAAAATGTAAGGCTATTTTCTATCCAATTCCAGAAAAAAAACACAACCTTAAAGGAAACATAGAAGAGAGAGGGATTGCTTCTTTTTTTATAAATAGTCAATCATTTACGAAACCGGACATAACTCATTTTATCGCAGGGAGTTTTTTCAGGTGTCCATGTCAACCAGCCAATTGAAGCTAATGCTATTTTTTTTAAATTGTCACAATAGGATATTTTTAGGCGATCCTTCAGTAACGATGTAGACCGATGGGAATGAGGATATCTTTATGGTGAATGTATAAAAAATGATGGAGAATGTTTACCGATGCTAGAAAAAAAAAGAAAGCTAACCGGTATCACTTGCAAAATTTTCACACGCTCCACAAAGCGACGCGCGACGCCACTTGAACTTGTAGTGGGTTATTTGCTAATGTGGTGACTTGAGAACCTGGGTTGGTTTCCAAATATATGACAAATTTTAATTTATCGCGTTTTGAAGCCAAATGTTTCGTGCAAAAAAAGCCTTATGGCCGTTACGTTTCATCAATTCACCCAGTGTTATCCGTGGTCCTGATCTTTTTTAACTACCCTCCTTAAGTATTATGTATTTGGTATTAATATTTGGTGCTAAGGTTTTAATCAAGCAAATTTCTTTGTCATTTTCACTCCAAAAACTAATGGAATATTTGCCTTTAATTCCATTTATTTTCCCATTCGCGTAATCTTATAATCACTGGAACTATTTGAAAATTTTCTGAAAGGTCATACCAATCGATTTTTCATCATGATTCACCCTTATATTACTCCGCAGTTTATTTGGAGCCCTTATCCGCGAGAAACCATCAATCGTCATTCCAAGTCTTAGGTACATGAAGGATTCTTTTAGACCATTTGGACCACTGCTATTTTTTCTCCCTACTCTACGCTTATTCTTCATGGTTGAGGCTGTGTGCAGGCTCATTCCAACAGAATAATCTCCATTGAATGATAAATATTCCGTTATTGATCATCATACTCTTTATATTTCATAAACATTTCCTTATTGAAAATGACTTTTGTCTGGATACCGGTTTCGTATTCTGAATCAACGCACCAATTACTGGTACCTATTCTTGGAATTCTGTTTTGGACAGAAAAAAATTATATTGATTGTTGTAGGTAATCAAAGTCATACCATGCAGCATGCAAGCATGCAGCAGCAAGTATGTATGGCTGGGCGAAAATAATGACTCTATTTTCAATTAGTTAAGCTGTTAGTAATGTGTTTGTTAAAAGTGAAAATCAATATGTATTTTCACCTTAGTGTGAACTTTGTTTTCGATATTCTGGTCTCTATGGGTCTCAGGAGAAAGCAATAACTGTAGGGCAACTTACTTTCGGATTGAACATTACCGTTTGAAGGAGTCTCTCTTCCCATCTCCTGTGCATTTCTCTGAATTACGCAGTGTTATTTACTCACCATTCCCAAACAGCTTCAAATACGGAGGAAGTGTTTCTTTAAGCATACATGCTAACCGTGTCCCTGTTAACCGTGTCGAATAGAGCAGCCAAAGTAAATATATCCATTTTCGAAGCCGTCTGCATGTCACATGTCACAGTTCTCTCCTTCAGAGTATATGGCAGATCCACATGGTCATTAAAATCAGCGCGTGCGTTATATTTGTCATTTATTTGTTCAAATAATATGCATGTAGTTTAAGGTCATTGAGGGGAAAGATTAAAGAAATTAGGAAGAATCAAACAGCCCCCATTTGAAGGATTCCCATAACATGATCCCATAATCGTCCCTTATTGGTAAAAATGCTCGCTTGACAACCATTCAAGATTCCCCTCCATCTCTATTTATAGCAGCGATACATTTTTTGTTCACCGCTAAAGTTGAGTGTAATAGACATTGCGGAGTGCATAGCAGAAGAACGGTGAGATAACCATTATCCTGTGAGAATAAAATGCGGCGAGCATGTCGGGAGAATAAAAATATTACTGGCTCTCGTATGTACAATGCGGGGTGAGGTTTCTAGATGGATAGCAATAGATGGAAGCAAAATAAATGAGAATTTCTGATGCCACCCTTTAAAGCATGACAAGAGATTGAACTATGTGTCATTCATTTACTTGTCAATCCTTCCCAATTTTATTATTGTTTTTGAAGTTCTAATGCAAAAAGGTGTATTTGCTGGGAAAAAAGTACTTTTACGTCCCTCGTTACACCAGAAAGGAAACCTCCTTTCATGTGAAACCAAGACATATTAACTATATCTCTTCATTATATCTTACAAACATGCTCCCATATCGCCTCATGCAAAGTTGCCTTGCTTCTTCCATGGCCGTCAAAATCCCTATGTCAATGGTTGCTTTTTATATTTACTTTTTTCCTATCTTATAACTTAAGGTAGTTTGAGTGGCATATCACATGTCACAGAAGTCAATAAATTTGACTTCTTTATGTGTAAAAAGATCTCATCTTTCTGATTATATCAAAATCATCATCAGCAGTCACCAATCCGAAGATTGGTTTGCTACCAACAATTTCAAAAAACCTTTAGTTCTGACGCACGGATCGCGCCAGGAAAAGTAATGTTGTGTGGATTTCATTTTTTCTCGACTTTGTTTTAATATTTTATTATTCGTCGTAACATTTATTATGAAATCGCATTAAATATTTACTTTTTTATGTCCCAAATATTAAAATTAAGTTACTGAGACGCTCAACCGTAAAAATAATTTGCATCCGTAATTAATATTAATGTGCCAACTTTATGCTTCTTACAACTGCTGCAATGCGAAAGTAAAAAAGTCACATGTGGTGTCTATTATGAATAGAGGATATTCTGACACAATTCTAAACTACGAGTATCAAATCAAAATATTTTAATTGACTTTAAATTCCGTTATAAAAGTTAAATTGACTCCTTATCCATCGCAAGCTATGCCTGTGTATCTGTATCACACACGCCCAGCGTTAGTCAACTCCCTGTGGAGCCCTTTTGAGCCCCGTCCTAAGCCCCCCTCCCATTGGGGGTAAAACTGCGAGCAAAAGGGGTAGGATAGCACAAGTGTGTGCGGTGGTTGTCGTCCGTTAGGGCCCGCAACCTGAGAAGATATTTATACTCGTGTAGATCGCACGAATGCCTCCATCCAACGGCAAATGACGCCGCCGCATCCCACGCAATCCACTTTGCTCGCGTGCTCCTCCTTCAAGCACTTCACTCGGCCTCATTCCTACCTGCGTCCATCACCTCTATTCCCCAGGCTTCATTTGTCGTTCTTCCTCCAGTTTTTATCCCCTTAGACATCAATTCTCCGACCTATTTGATTGGATGGAACATAAAAAAAGTTATTAAATATTTTACACTTATGGTGGGCGGGGAAAGAAAACTTCTGGATGAGATTAGAAAGGGTCAAAGGTGGTGGTTGAAGGAGGAAATGAGAGGTGAAGGGTTTATTAAGACTGTGATAGAGGAGAGGATGTTTGGAAAGTGGGGAGGGGGAAGAAAGCGAATAGGTTTTATAGACGGGATGATTAAAGGTAGGACGTACGCTGAGATGGAGAAAGAATTATTTTTAGTAGATAGGGCACTGTAAATGTGAAAATCTAGACTGCTTTTACTCAATTCTATTTAAATCTACCTTAATAGGTGGATTACCAAATAAAAATAAAGGTGATTATTCAGCATCAGCAGGCACCGATCCTAAGATTGAGTTTCTGCAAATCTACACTCCACTCTTCTTTCAGCTAATCGTTACCACATGTATTCTATTCTAGTTATTTTTTATAATTCTTCTCATTCACCTTCCTACCATGATCCATTTTAACAGGCAGTTGTGTCACAGAATGTGTCCAATAAATTGTGATCACTTCAGATAACAATAATGTGATAGTGTGGTAGCCCAATGAAAAGAGTATCGAGCTGCTGATCACAAGTTGTGGGTCCGAGTCCAGGTGAGGCGTTCGTACAGCTGAACATTAACTTTTTGATTTTGCTGGGTAACGGATCTTTCGTGGGAATCACAGGCCGCAGAGGGACAGGAGCAGCAAGGTTATGCCCCCCTCTCCAATGTGTTAGTCCCTCATACCCTTAGGTCAAAGGAGAGAATAGATTGAATTATGGGGTACAATTGCACAGGTTTGAACATTTAAGTCATTTAAATGCGCAGGTGGCCATATTGAATGGATCATTTTGGCTGTAAATACGCCAGAAACAAAGGTATTAATAACAGAATTGGTAGTGTAATGGAAAAGGTACTGTAATGATTTATTTTTTAAAAAGCAAAATGTAAATAGTTTCCAATCAAAGTTTCCTACATTATTTGTCTCATTTGTGGACAAAATGCTCGCGCCATGTAAGGTGGATTATATTTCGCAAACAAACTGGTTTCACATTCTTTCTTCAATCTATGCTCATACCGTTGGGAGATTAGAGCTTGGGGAAACTTGCCATCGGGTCGAATGCAATCATTTGTGAGGAAAAACGTTTCTCTATCTAGTTACCTGAACTGAATTCATAGTCTCTGCAGTATTTTATGGAACGCATTTTGAAATTCCAGGAACAGAAGGTAAGAAAGGGTGGAATGCCGGAAAATTTGAATTTTTCATGCCTCAAAATGTGTGATTGTAAAATAATTCGCAATAATTTACATATTTTTTCTTGTAAATCAATCGTTATTTTAATGAATGCAACGACCTCAAATGTTTCAAATGACTGTTGAGTAGATATCCGCTGCATGTAAATGCCAAATTACATTTACAATTTAAAAACTCATTACCTTACTACACATGCAGGCCAAGCAAAATCGCTAAAGATGATGGGGTCAACCCCGGTTGAGGAAGATAATCACCAAAGTAGACCCTGCTAGATCATCTTAATTAATGTATTGCAAAATCCTGCTGCAGAAATGTTGTTTTTAAGTTAAAAATCTTTATGAAAGTTTTACATTCACCTCAACTCACGCCTCTGGGCTTATAGTCTTTTTGAGAAAAATCTTGCCTTCCGTTATTCACTCAAAGTAACGTCGCCCGTGCTGGCTATTCGGATTTATTTCCCTCCGATGTCTGTCGTAAGATTATTCTTTCTATTTTTCCACAGCAACGCTCTACCTTTACTCCATTCGTGCCACGTCCATCCATTTCGCGGCTTTTAATCGTGCCTCCTACGCAACGGAGCACGGGTCCGCCTTGGAGTCGGCGTAGCATTTCCTCGGAATTTCGCATGCGTTAACTTATTCGTCGTGGACGGGTGTTATTGTCCGGTTTGGTAGCGATCCAATTGGGTGCGGCGGATTGTAGTGGGAAGTTATCGACTCTTTAATGGTTCGAGTGTTTCCACGGATACTCACGCTTTTAAGCCATTCATCATTTGACTCGCATGGATTTTGATTCATTTGCGGTATGATTGCAAGATTTTTTTAAAATCCTATAAGACTATTGAAATTTTACTTCTATCCAATTCTCACGATTTACTCATTGACAGCTTATTTTACTACCTCTCTTCATTGCACATAGACATATATTGGACTTAAAATTATGAACAGATCTTTGATAAAATGCTTTTAAAATGAGAAGTCGGAATCGGCTTCTAACTTCCAATTTACGACTCCATTTAAATGGCCGAAACTTGAAACTTCTAATTTACTTTCGAGAGCTCTTTTTAGTCTGTTAATTACTATTTATTCCTAATAATTGCTTCATTTTATCAAATGGAGTTTGAATTTCATGTTTGGAGTATTTCTCCCAAGTTTAACTCGTAGCCATTTTACTGATGTAATCATCCACTTTGTGAAATGTCGTTAATAGGAGATGTACTTCGATCCATGTTTTTAAAATTCCTTCGGTTGGTACCTATTTAATACACCACGACTCACCCATGTTTGAAGCATTTATCTTGATGGTTGTTTTATAGGCGCTTATCCAATTAATCGAAAAACTTGCATTGTACATTCAGGAACAAACAGTCTCATGTTACTCTGTGAAGGTCAATCAATCATAGGTAGCGAGATTGTTCGGTGCTGAAAATTTTAAATCAGTTTTTTGTGTGCCAGGTTAGTTGTCCTATAGTAACTGGGGAACCAGCATTTTGGAACCGTTTGATCAATTACCCTGGAATACCGGTGACACACAGCTAGTAGTTTGACAGTAGCAACGTTACCAAAGGAATTCCTTTAATGTGTCTCTTTGCGCTGATCAGATAATTAGCTCTATTGTTACCATTTGTCAGTAAATATGAGAATTTGGATTGTTATGAACTGAGCACATCTTTGGAGTTTTTATCAAATGAAACGAAAATACCAGAAAATTAATTGTACGTTCCTATATTGTTAGAATTGCTTGTAAAGTAAGAGATATAGCTGAATAATCGGCCAGTTATGGATTGTTACGTCTACTCATTCGAATTGAGTATTCAATAGTCGGCTTCTCGTCTCTCTGAGTAACGGATGTTAGATAGGGTAATCCAGAGTATAAATGTGTAACCGGATGACTCGAGCTTCAGATTTTGTGAGATAACGTTTTATATTTTAATTTACGATAAATAAACTGTCTTACTCTACACCAGCCTAAGAGCCCCAATCCTTATACTGCCCGTGGTGTAATTCCATCTGGAACGCCTTTATCACCTTACGGTTTCGTCAGCTGTGGCATATCTGGAGAAAAGAGAGCTTTCTCGCGAGAGAAGGAAGCTTGGAATTTAAAATCTCTGGGGTACTTTAATGATACTCGTGTGACAATGCACTCCAGTACCTTATCGCATGCAAACGGCAAGCTAAGAGGGCTCAGGACCGGTCGTGATTCTAACGGTGCACTGGAAATGGCAGCCCGTGTGGGTGTATCGTTAAACTCTGTATTTCTCACGCCCAGGGAAGTCTTTAAAACTTGTGGGTATAATCTTGACCGTCAGCGGAGTCGCGAAATACCAATGGCGTGCACTCTACTCGTCTTATGGTCTCTCTACCTCGTTCACCATTGGCCTCTTTTCGTTCGGTGTTCACGTCTCCGAGTGTCTGTATACCATTCGGAATCCCGTTGCGAGGGTACCGACTTCCAACTCTAATGTAGCGCTCACTGCTCCTTGTACACTTATCCTTTTTTTCCCGCTCAAATCTCTTCCATCATGAGACAAAAACGAATAAAGGAGATGTGGAAATGGAATAAAATGCCGTGAAAAACGGTTAAGGCGTTGATGGGTGTTATCAATTTGGATACCGTGGTTATATCATTATTATTATCATAACCTACCGGTTTATATATGTTTAAGTGGTGGTGAGTGAAGTTCTCTAGATTTTTACATGTGCAGGACCTTATCAAGCTACTTCATGTCAGCACACGTCCTACCCTTCTTCATCCCGTCCATGTAACCTATTATGTTTCTTTCTCTTCCCCGCTTCCTCAAAAGCCTTCCCTCTATCACGGTCTTGAGCAACCCTTCGTCCCTCATTACCTACTCCAACCACCTACTATGCCACTTCCTAATCTCTTCCAGAAGATTCCTTCCCGAAGCATCTATAATATCAACTCAATTTTTTAGACGCCATTACCTAAACGTTTTGTTGAATAATTTGCGCCTGTGTGCAAGTTCCATTGCCAATAGTAAAAAAGCTCATTGAAGCGATAATGCTTAGTAAGATAGCACTTTTTATGAGCGTGAACCTTTAGAAAACATTTTTCATTTTTTACGGACGTGATAAGTGTTTCAATAACTTTAAATACGCTCAGTTGAATAATTAGATGCTAAATCTCAATTTTAACTCTTTACGTCTAGATAATTAGTAACTAATTTACAACCCTATTCAACCAATCTGTTATTAAAAGAGAATTTTTAAGGCTGCTTCACACCCTGCTGATTAATGTGCTGCGAATATTTGTTTCTACAAGTTGGTTTCCACCGGGTGTGAATACAACTACAGTATTCTCACACTTATCCACCTGCTCATGTATCTCTTCTTGCATATTTTTGTTTTATACAGCATTATATAAAAAATAAGAAATATAGACGAGTAATATCTGAACTTTCGGATCACTTGCGAAGTTTTTTTAATTACCTATAACCAGTCTATGATAATATGAGCACAAATTTCCCTATACACCGTTAACTTCTGATTAAAAAACAATGTGCATCCTCAGTTCTCGTTTTATAGATACAGCAAGGGACTGGATCATTAGGTTCATCATTTCCAAGTTCATGCCACAAGTCGGACATTTAATTATTTTCTTTTAATTATGTATTTATAATGTTGCCAGTACATTCCGCGGATTTGCACCGACATTCAGAAATAAGAGTTATTTTTTACTTATTTGCGTGTTCTCTTTTATTACGTGTCCGATTCCACATTTAAATTTGCTACAATTTCACATTTTCTGCCTCTAATTACCTGCAGTACCAATCATTTAATTAATTATGAGGTGTTTCCAAACGCCAATATTGCAAAAATAGCTCTCTGAGGTTTATATTTACAGCAAATGCTGGGCCTACTTATTTGTTCTTCTAAGTCAGGTTGTTTTCTAATATGAGAATATTTATTTTTTATTTTTTTGATCAACCATACAAGCAGACGTATGTTTGTACTTCGTATATTTAGATAGGTAGAAATTTATCTATTATCCTTTTTCTCCTTCTTAGAATTAGGAAAGGGAAATTTTTTACCCATGATAGCTGCTGCCACAGAGCCTCTTTTAAAATGTAATGATTAATTAAGCACAGCCTGTATTGCCAAAAAACGAAGTAATTCACCCGAAATATATTAACCTTTTTACATAGCAAATAATGAAGACTTATTTTACTTCTTATGGAATGTTTTAAGGTATTTTATATTACTCATTAAGGTGGTGTTTCCGTAAAACTTCATTAGCTCTTTTTTCATGGTCACCGTAATTCTCTTCTAGCTAGAGGTTACATGATTTCGTCGAGAATTAGCTGAAATGCTTACAAAAATATACACTTTATAGCAAAATAAATTCTCTAATTTGCAATTTTTTTAGCTGGAAACATGGAATCATTTTAAAAACTGGCTTATGTCAAAAAAAAAACAAACCCAAGTCTCTGGATGTGTATTGGGCTAGATTTGAAAAGTATCTTTGAGTGTGACCTGTTCAAAATTTCCCAGTTGTCTCGTATAAATTTAGAGCTGCAAATACGTAGGAGCTTCCGTGGCTGAGGAAAGCCCGAAGCAGCTTCAGCTCAAATGGTTCGTTTTATCGCGTTATCTGCAATTTGCGCTGGGTCCACCCCGTCCTGTACCTCCTATTTTCTCCTTCAACCAATTAACCCGATTCCTTATAGCCCAGTGACGTCCTTACCAATTGATTTCATTAAATTCGCCAATCTCGACATCGGATCTCTTCCGCGAAGCCGACATTTTCCCTTAAAAGGGTTTGAAAAATAAAGAGCCGAGCCCTGTCCCATGTGAATGTTAATTGGATAAGAAGTTTTTCTCTCTTTCTCTCTCTCTCTGCCATTCCACCATTATCTTCTCTTCAGTGTAACATATGGCTGGCTCTCAATTTTCGTCCATTTGGGTCGCTTTTCCGCTATGCAATGGAACGGAGGTCATAAACTCAACAATTAATTGTCCTCAGCCCCTGTTTCTCAGCAGAATGGAATTGACTTCGAAATCCACATTGAATATTTGGGATGCGGTTCACCGGCTATGCCAATTACGTGCACTGAGGATAGGAGTCTTGTGTTATCATCGCTTATGGCTCGTAATTTGTCGTAGTTCTGGTAAAACGAATACGGCTGTAGCTTCAGCAGAATCTTCTGTGGATAGTCTATGTGTCCGTTCAAATTTTTACGATCATATTCTACTAAAGTAATGAACGAATAGGATCTCTTTCCTCTGGAGGTAGTTGAAATCATTTTGAAAATTTATTGCTTTTTTAGAAGTTTTAGAGGTATACAATCTATCACTCACAATTATTCACGTAGGTTAACGTCAACAAAGGTTTTTGCAATAACGAGTCATAGAATATAAGTTCCCCCGCTTTTATCTCAAACAGTACTTAGCCAGTTACCGATCATTTATTTACTTCCATACTTTCTCGTTCCCAGTTGTGCTCCTTACCTTTCGTACCGAGAGCATTGGCCCCGCTACTCGCAATTATTACCCATCAGCGTTTGAGTGCTAATGAGAAGCTATAGTTTGCCTAATATCTCTCCCAATAATTTTTATTGTTATTTTAAATAATCAAGCCCTACAATGAAGTTCACTCAACCATAGTTAACTATTAGGTACCGAGTGAGAATTTTAGGATGATAGTATTTGCTACTCTCCAGTATATTTTGCTGGAATTAAAAAAAAATTGGATCTAACTTTCGTACGGTGCAAAACAGTACAGCTGTGCGACGTTATCACGTTATTTACGAGACAGCTGTCTATAATGTGACGTTACTAATCCGTGATCACATGAATAGCTCATGTGAAAAATACTGTTTTTTTATAGTATATGCAATATCCAAATATTTCCACCATCGGCTCTTAAAATAAGAAAATAATGCCTGCTAATTTTACATACAGTATCTTGCAGAATAATTTTAGTCGTAAAATACTCCATTGTGTTTATTTTATTTTGTCCACGATTGACACTGGAGATACAGCCGATAACTGATTCAGGAGTGACGTATGCGATGCACAGTTTTAACCCTCAGTATTTCTCACTCAATTTCTCCTAGAATGTTCTAAGTGCAAAGAAACGTTTTTTTCTGGATATTTCATCATGGCATTAACACTAAAAGCGCCGAAGCGGTCATTTTGACCGTTTTTGAATTTCAAATGGTCCCCTTTTCCTTCACATTGATCACAAATTGTTGATATTTCCTGACTTATAATGTTCTATCCTACGCCCATATGCCCAAAAATTTGATTCTCGGCTGCATGAGTTATGAAATAATTGTTGATATACCTAAAAGCACCGGCAGCGGTCATTTTGACCGGTAGGTCTTTTCTCTCGTTCTGGTAGTGTGTATGAATAATTTCACGTATATATTCTATTTTGAAGGTACATTATTTTATTTTTAACTCAAATTTACATTATTTTGTAGTAATGAATGAGACTTATAAACAATTTCGTTTTTCCACTTTAACAAAAACTTTAGGATACACTAATTTATCACCAATTGTGCTATATACAATTAGATGGTGGTAGTTTTAGCATTAATATTTGCAGAGTAAATATAAGTATTTTATTTTCAATCCGGGAGTAGTGTTAAAATGTTACCATTAAACCATGTATATTGCTATCAGTTATACCGTCCCAGAGTTTATTTTACAGCGAGATGTGCTGTTTTCCACCGCCCTTTTCGTCCCTTTTTTATCCCTACACGGTCAGTCGAGCTTTGACCGCGCATTGGGTAGGAGCAAAACCCCGATGCACTGAGACATGTCCCGGCGACGCAGTCCTACTTCGGAAGAACTTTTGCAAATTTTGCAAGACTTATCAGAAAGCAATTCTGATATTGACGAACTCAACCCAGTGCATTCTGATTCGGAGGATGGAATTTCTTTCTTCTCTGACACTTCAAGTGACATTGCTGAAAGTGTGAGCGGCAATTAGGACAGAGATGCTTCGACACGAGCGTCTCTGCAAGATCATCTGACGGAAGCACCCTTTCCTGACTCTGGTCAGTTATCTTTTGATATAACTACGATCATGTATATTAGAAGGAGAGTGTAAGCACATGAAAATTATTTCAAATACATTCGCCGTCTTTCTCTTGATAATTTTGGTTGGTTTTTGCATACATTTCCTCACTTGTCCTAGAGCATCCATCACGGTGGTGCTTGAGGAGTGAGGTTTGGTGGAGGGGGAAGAAGACGAGGGGGAAGAGGACAACAGAGAGGTCGGGGATGAAGAGAAAGTGCAAGGGACTGCAGATTGCCGACCGCTGCTGACGCAATTGAAGGGAATCTCCAACTACACAGTGATGCTGCCCTCGAAAATGCTTCCGGTGAGGGTTGTCCCCCTCCAAGAAGCGCAGAATGGGAAGGGGGACGGAAGGGTCGAGGGCGTGAAAAAAATAGGCTCCTTTGCTCCAGCAGTCTAAACTCGGCTATTTGGTAGGGATGGACTCAATGAGTGGGTTGTGACTCCAAGTGGCGTAAACACGATCGGTAGGCTTGCGAGTCAATATATTATAAAAGAAAATCCGGGGCCATCACCAAAAATCAAACGAAGAGTGTCTAAAGAGAACGTATCTAGCGCATGGCGTTTATTTATTGATGAACGTATGCTCCGGCATATCAAAGTATGCACTGAAGCAGAAGCAGTTCGCTTGGGTAAGAGAGATTGGGCCACAACTGTTGAGGAAATTGAAGCTATTTTTTGCCTAATGTACGCACGAGGAGCATATGGTTGTGGTTCACTAGGTTATGAAATGCTATTGTCTAGTTTTCTAGCCAGTGTTTTTTAAAGACAATGTCATGCATCAGATTTCGCTCGCTTATGAAGTACTTTCGTTTTTATGTTTGGAGTACAAGATATCAGCGTCTCACTACGGATAAATTTGCATTGATCTCCGAAATATGGAATAGCTTTGTGGATAATTGCATAGCTTGCTATATTCCAAGTGAATACTTCACGCTGGACGAACAGCGAGTGGACGGTCGGGAAATTAACCAGACAAATTTGGAATAAAGTTTTGGGTGTAAGCAGATGTTAATTTCAAATATTTCTGCAATGGGTCCGCACCCGCCGCCCGCCGAACGAAAGTCCCCCCGAAAATGATGTTTTACGTTTATTGGGTCCGTACCTGAATTCAGGACGACATTTCACGACAGATAATTTTTTCACGTCACTGACTTTGCCTAAAAATTATAGGAGAATGACATAAGTATTGTCGGCACAATGAATAGAATCAGACGTGAGGTTCCTGATGTACTTCGGACGTCAAAGACTAAGTTGTACGATACCACAGTCCTAAAACATGAATATATAACAATAACAGTATACCAAGGTATGAAAAAAACAAAACACGTATTAGTTCTGAGTACCATGCATCCCAGCATTGTATTAGATAGTACAGAAAAAAGATTACCAGAGTCAGTAAGTTTCTACGACTCCACAAACTAAGGAGTAGACTGAACCAAATGGCAAGGAAATACACCACCTCGCTGAACCTCACCGATGGCCTGTGCAAGTTTTAAATAATATCCTAGATTTAGCTGCCATTAACGCATGGGCATATAAAAAGAGGTAACTCCATAAAATATCAGCCACAGTAAATTCATTTTGACGCTAGCTGAAGAACTACGTAGTGACAACTACCAGGGCCTACTTCAGTATCAGTTCTACCAGTGAAGAACTACCAGGGCCTGCACCTTCCATTTCAGGTATACAAATTACAAAAATACGTCATTGTCAGACACAAGCATGTAAAGGAAATATAACCATGGTAAATGTTCAAGATGCCAAAAATATACTTGCGGAAAATGCACAGCAAGAAGTGAAAAACTTATGTGTTATGAAAAATAAAGTCTGGGACGGCAGAACTGATAGAAATATACATGGTTGAATGTTCTAAATTACATTATATCACTACTCCCTGATTTTAAATAACATACTTATATTTACTCTGCAAAATGTTTATAATATCAACTACCACCATTTATAATTGTATATTTCACAATTGGTGATAAATTAGTGTATCCCAAAGTTTGAGTTAAAGTTGAAAAACGAAATTGTTTATAAATATTATTCATAACTACAAAATAATGCAAATTTGAGTTAAAAATAAAATAATGTACCTTTAAAATAGAATATATGCGTGAAATTCATACACACCACCAAAACGAGAGAAAACACCTACCGGTCAAAATGACCGCTGCCGGTGCTTTTAGGTATGGGGAAAATACGGCGCTTCTAGTGTTAATAATGTCTAATCCTGGAAATTAGTAAGGTATTCTATTTAATTACTTAACTAAATGATCTACATTCCGTTTCAAATGTTGAGAGTAATTGCAATCGAGGTCATTCCTTCTTAGCCACAGAAAATAATGTATACGATATGGACTATGGCGTGACGGTGTATGCTTAGTTAAAAACAGAAAGAGGAAGAGTAGGATATTAATTTTACCCTGTCTTTGCGAAAATCTAATTAATGAGAAATCAGCTTTTATGGGTCTCCGTTGGAATTCGAAAGTGTTTTCTTCCAAAGGAAAAAAGTCGTATTAACCATTACTCATTTTCGTATTTCATTGGGTAGTGCGTCTAAGATTTTTCTTAATCAGCGGTGGGAGAAGTTCTAGATAAATCACTTCCAATTTCCACGATTTTTTATTTATCTCCCTCCCTGGATGAATCGTTACATTCCACATTATCGCGTCGAGGTCTATCTACTTAAATTAATTTATGCCTCGCCAAACCTGTATGAGCTGTCATTTCTCAGACCTTGTTTCGTTTCATTTTCGGCTTTTGTGCTCTTACTTTCTTGCCCGTAAGGGAACCAGACGGGCAAAAAGGTCCAACCCATTTCAAATGGACATTGTCCGATCTCTGGGCAGTTATCTCATCTACCACTTTTAATGAAACCCTAAGGGAAGAAGGAGGTAAAAGACTAATGGGAAGGGAATAACTGCTTTGAGAGGAAATTTTCCTTCCGTGCACCTCTAGGCTCATTTTTTTTCTCTCTCAAAGATTGCGTTATGTTTTTGACACCACCCTTGCGCAAGGTAAAATTAGCTTTTGTCTGTCGGACCACATGCTAGGTTTTCCCAAGAACTCCGAGAAAACTCGCAGTTGTCCAGTGCTAAAAACTCCGATCAGATAGGATATCAGCCCGTTTCCACTCTTCTAATTGCAACATTTTCTCTTCGCAGACTTGGCCCAAGCGAGTAGCCATTCATCCTGTTAAGTAGAATCTTTTTGAGTGCTTTTCGTGAGGCCACGTGAGTTCACCTTCTGCATTGGGAACCCTGCACCTATGCCTAAGGGTTATATAGTTTTGTATTTCTGATATTCTCGTAATATGAATTATGCTATAAAATGAGCATTTTAATTTCAAAATATGATGGTTGATTGCCTTATTCATCCCATTTGCGTTAACCCTATTTTCAAGTGGTATATAGTAAGTATTCAATGACCATAGTTGTCACTACACATGCACTTTAAAAATAAATACTGCATCCTATACTTCAAAGCAGTAAAAGTCCAGGAAATTTAGCTTTTATAATTTTACAACACCCATAAACACCCTACGATTCACAAATCAAAATAGCTGCAGCAAAAACATTAAACTTTTGATATACAGATCAAAACTTTACCTGAGAAATAAATTCTTTGGTCGTGTCACTATAACGAGACCCTTCTATTGATTCACGTTCTTAATCAACCTCTACTTTCCAACTAAATTGCAAATCTAACCATGCCTTAAGCCACAGCTGGCTCGTCTTCATGTGCAAAGGCGTATGGATGAAGATACAAGGTCGAGCATTTTGGAAGAAACCAATTAAATCGCACTCAGCAGAGAAGAGATCAATTGCCGGACACATCGGCCCCAGGGTGAAAAGGCTGGAATTTTGAATTCGTGTGATCGCAGAGATCATCTGTATTCCGACTCCTTGATTTCATGAAAGGGAATGAACGGGGGGGAATAGAATGAAGAAATCGACTTGAATGCGGTGGGAAGAGGAGGAAGGATGAGCAAGGAAATGAGGCGCGCGCAAACCGGTTTTCGTGTCTGAGGAGCTCGAGAGATGAGAGCGAAGGGAGAGAAATATGATGTCGGGAGGGAATGGCAAAATAAAGAGGAGGGGGACGGGGAATGCCGTCGGGGAGATGTGAAACGCCGAAATGTGAGAGTGACAAAGGCAGCAGACTTGCCAAGGAAAAAAGGACCGGTTTCGGAAGAAACAGAAAATAATAAGTTTTCGTATGGGTGGGGTTCTCTGGTAATCAGGATGGGAAAAGAGGAATGAATTCGTAGCCGTCCCCGGTTGGTTTCACTCTTTCCGATTTTCCGTTGAGAGGCTACTGAATCATATCTATTAATTTTTTTTAAATGTTGCTGCCTACCTAATATATGTGTTTGTTAATAATTTGCCTAGTTGCTGCCTTTCCATAAAAGAGGTTCAGAAAATCACTATTAATATTTTAAAAAACGCAATTAAGTGAATGGAGCATGCTAAATTGCAACACGTTTTGTAAAAAGCTTCCATCCCATCAATAATTCGAGAATATTTTTATTATTATTGAAGAACGCCTTTGTGAGAATGGAGCCATCTCTATTCCATAATATGTTTTATTAAAATTGATATGGGGAAAAGAGGAGTGCAGTCCCAAATTTCAAAAGCATTGATACCTTCTATATTCACTTTGTGATTTAACTTGTTATATGGTTGCCTAATTGTGTGCGCAGCTTTCAATAGAAGTTTCTATAAAAAGTAATGAAAAGTTTTATTATTACTCTACAAAAACGTTTTACGTTTAGATTAAGCACAGTTTTGTTTAATTTAAAGTTTTTAAACTGATTTTGAAAACATTTGACAGAAAATAAAGAGGGCGAGGCAGCCCTGTGACTAGTGAGCTATACAATTGATTGCAGATTCTGGGTTCAGACCAATTGGCGGAGGCAATGATGGAACGATTAATTAAACCTGAGGCCATTGATTTTCTCACCTCCGAATGTTTCTGGGAAAACCACTGGTGGCACAGGAAAAGGAGCTGATGTTACCTCCTTAACCTGATGTATGAATTGCACACGCCTTTATGCTAAGTACCTGGTGATCTCTACCCCCACCGATCATACCCACCTTTGGATTGGATCCTGTGCTTTTGGTCTCCATAAGTGTTATTTCCAGGATTCACCTTATGATAGTAAGTTAGCTTATTTTTCAACACCTGTTAAGATATTCAGCGCATGTTCCAAACTGATTCTATGAAATTCCCTCTCCATTGCGAAATAACTTCCTAATAATTCCGTAGGTGGCTGTAATATGGCCTTGATTCTGTATTACCTTGGTCTATTTTTTCCCGGATTCAGGATGCCCCGACGATGCATTGGACAATATTTGCTATACTTTTGGATAGACCCCTGTAAAATATTCTTCTTCCCCTCAGATTCGGCTTCATTCGCCTCCAATGAATGATATTATTAGAGTGGACGTGCTTGTCAGTGGTAAATGAGGATAAGATCATGGTGTTGCATCCCTTCAATTTCGAATTCCGGAATACGTAATTAGTTTCTTTCAGTGATCCGGTAAAAATTTGTGAGCCTTGTGACCTAAACTGGAAGAAAAACTGAGTATTCCTTCAGATCTTATGCTATAACTTGTACCATGTGTGGCAAAACATGGCATAAAAAGTGAATCAAATATAAAGAAAGCATTTAACCCAAAAGCTGAATACATTCGTCGTATTTCGTTGATAATTTCGCATTTTTAAAAGATTCCAGGTGAATTATACATTGAAGTGGAAATGAATGGCGATGTTGAGTGCCGTCCTAACAGGCAGGCTGTGAAAAAATAAGATTCGAGAATTGGAGATGAATGAAGTTTTTGCGGTTTGATGATGAAGCCATGTTTATGAACCCGGCCAAGTAAGTAGACGACTTTATGGTGTTGTAGGCTAGAATAACATGCTTGGGGCAAGCAAGAATCTTTCCAAGCTCCAATTACAATAAATTAAAACAAGACATCTCTACCAGAAAGTCATTTTTTTAACTTGGAGAAGAAATACAGTAATTTATGACTAAAGAGTTTAACCAGAGACGTGCTGTTGAATGCTGATGTAGGGAATCTGAAACTTGCTGTATAATGGATTATTATATCCAGTGTGGAAACACCAGTGCTCCAACAGCTCCACTTATCTTCCTGCTGAAAAATGAATAAGTACATCATTTATTCTTCCATATGGTATATTTCAGATGCCTCTGGTATGTATATCATCACACAAAATTTTAATGCGTAAAATATTTCTGTGACACCAAATGATCCACATTTTGAGAAGTTTTACTTTTTTCAGAAGTTGTCAAACCTAATTACAGCGATTTACTGTGTAAATCCTTACATGAGAATCGTCATGCGTTGAGATAACTGATTACTAGATAAAGGGCTGACACTAGGATATTGGCACTCCTGGTGCTTCAAGTTGAGGTTCGCGAAAAGACTAGTGGCCATCTGATGGCAATTAGGAAAAAAACGTGCATAACATGCCATGCAGATGCATTATATCTGTTCTACGGCATGTGAAAAAATTTGATTTTTTTAGACATTTTGAGAAAATATACGCCAACGGAATGGAATTCGAAATGAAAAATTTTACTTGACCGGGACTCCAACTCCAATCTCTCATTTGTTGGTCAGGTGCTATTTACAGCACCAAGCCAAATCAAGGCGACTTTAATGGGAGGTTTAATGAAACTAGATGTTTTCGTCTCAAGTCCACATTGTTTTACAGGAGACGTGGTCATGCTTGATGAGCCGCTGTCTCGGAGAATAAACACAGCGTTGTCGCTTTAGAACGGCCAACTTTTGACACTTTGTAATCAATATTAAAAGCACAAATGTCACGGTACGCAGTCAAATATTTAGCAAATACAATTATGTAAAAGTGAATTCTAAATACTAATATTATTATTTTAATTATTGTAAATGTTTACTACATTACGTTGCCATGAATACAGCATCCAGTGCTTCAGGATACTGAGAAGAAAGCACTCGCCGTTAACGGAACGGACACAGAGCGAAGGAACGAAAAGGCGGTCGCTTGTTGTGAGGAGAAAGAATTAGGGAGTCGCCAAGCGTGGAATATTTATTCAGAGTGATGCGAGGAGCGAGGTAAGGGGAACGAATGGAATTGGGAGGCAGTGGTGGAAGCGAAAAAGGATCGGAAAGAAGCGGGAGGAGTTTTTTTTATCGCCAATATGGAGAAGATTGAAAGAGGACTTAAATGTGAAGGGGAACGGAGGTCATTGGGTATAAAATAAGCCTCTTTTTCTGAAATCCGGGGAGTGTCCGGTCCGCCTGAAATTAATGCGAGCACTTAGAATGGAAAAAGCATCGTGGGAGGGGGGAGGTGTTGTCCGAAATGACTTATTTTACGCCAAAAAGACGGAGTTTTTGGAGCCGGTTGAGTACTCTGATTCAAGGCGATAAATTTGTGTTTTTTTATGGTCGACGAGGTAGAATACCCATTCAGAAACTGAAGGAATTATATGATTTCTAAAATGTATATTTTTACGTGTCTTTAAGGCGGATAAAAGGATAATGGCGAGGAAGCATTATTTATTTCGGAGAATCTTTGGAAACTCGAATGCGGCGTCTTTTTAAATTTAGCTTTGGGCATAAATAAATGATATTGATGATATTTAATGGTTATGGGATTTTTTTATTTTCATGGGTAAGTTATGCATACTCTAATAGAAGGATGGGTATGGATGTTCACTTAGATTCTTAACGAATTTCTAGATCTTTCTGTAATCAAATTAACGAAATATCAGCAAAAAATAAAAAATATCGTGCATAAATTGTTAAACGCAATGATGAATTTAATTCGAATGAAATATATAGTTGATCGACTTTTGCTAGCGTCTTTGCTGCAAGTTTAACATGAGTAGGCTACTACGTAAAACAGTGATTACAAACCAGAAATTTTGCCTGATGGGTAAGTTGATGATTGCAGCATATGGATATGCTTGGTAAAATCAGAAAATGGCAGAAGAAAATATTTTCCGTTTATTCCCAATTTTGAACCAGGATATCTCTCATAAACTTTGAGCGTACTCCCATCGCTGAGCGATAAAATCCACAAGCTAGAGAGAAGAGGTTGAAATAGTTATTTGATATAAATGTAGCTTCTCCTGAATGAGAATACTCTATTGACTGATATTAAATTTGAAATCTAACAATTAATAGTCATAAAACTTTGGCGTAGCTATGGATTTTAATTTTCCGCATTTTTAAGCTTTTAACTCTGCTCTCTTTTAACTCTATCGCCTGTGTATTATTCGTGTCCCGTGCAAAATGTAATGCATAATTTTGGAATAAATATTGATATAATGAACGAATGTAAATGTCTAAATCATCCCTCATCGTAGGGCATAGTGATGCACCAAAGCGATTAAAGAGAACTCTATATGACTCGGAATATATGTTTTTGTCTCTTTTCTCTCTCTTTACGCGCGTAGCAACGAGTCAACACTTTTTTTAACAATCGCAATATAAAACAACTGTTTACATACAACTCTTTCAAAATCTTTTCCGTTATATTTAAGTTACGAGTATTTTTTATTTGTATCGTAATAATATTACGTCAATAGTAGCATGATATTAAATTTTTATACATAAAATCGAAAATGATTTCCTAAGATCCCCTTAAGTTAGAAACTAGAGACGAATACCTACCATGGTGGTATGTTAACATTCACCGGTAGTGTTTTTATTTAAATTGTGTGAAATAAAGAAAACAAAGATCGCTACTGACATGATCAAAGATCGTTGAAATGGATTTAAATTCTAAAGTAATTAGATTAAGTAGATTTTTATTTTTATTAGATTATATTTTTCCTGAAATATTTCGGCAGTTTCAAGTATTTAATTGATCTAGAACACGTGATTCAATGGAAACCTGGATTTTGCTTATATGGCTTTGATTAAATTTATTTACGGCATTTGATTTTGCAAGAAATAAAAACACGTTTTGTGATATATTTAAACCGTCATCCGATAAGGTTGGTTGGTTGCAGATATTCACGGTGAAAGCTTTTCTTGAAATAACATTTTACGCCAATTTTCATGTTGGATGTGCAGTGCAATCAAAACACTCATCGCACCTAGATCGGTTCAACATTGGCTAAAACGGAATTTTCCGGACAGATTGGAATAGAAAAATAATTAATTGGTTCTTCATTGGTGCACTGCATCATTTGAATTTTCTATCACGGCCTCCATTTTTTTCCTGCACCACTCTGTATTTGCAGGGTTAAAACTCCCCTCCACGAGCTCGAGACATCTACATAGGTTTTTTTTGTGTTGCCATTTTCATTCAAGGGAACATCTCCAATACCATATTTCATGCGTTGTTTTCACACATTGATTAGTTCATGCATAATTTAGTTTTCCTGCCCCTGAGCAATGAAGAAGCATTTTTTATGTGATGAATTAGTGTCTCTTCGTAAGCCAATTCTTTCAAGCCCCGCAGCATTTCAGCGGCTAGCGTAATTTTGTGGTCTTAACAAGCTCCATTTCCTTTACCATATGCATGGATGAAGGACGAGTATTACAGGCCAATATTTTTCTCCGACGTGGTTGGATCAATGAATTAGTTTTACTTACGTTCAAGTATTCAGGAACAAGAAAATCAAATACCAATTGGAATCGTGTTTTATTAATGGAAATGAGAACGGTCAAGACAGCCTATTGCAAAAGCGGTTAACTTCCGTCGATGATGTAGAGGAAAACGTTCCTCAACGCTGGCTAAAGTTTTGAATGGATTTAGAAATGTCTGTGCCGCACGTTGGCAGGATATTTTCTCGATGGTATTCCCTGAGAGGTTTTCTGTATTGATCAATGAATGATGAGTAAATATATCCCTTCATCACCCAGCCACTTTGATTTTGCAATTTTATTTTATTTTTATTTGTTGTCAGTAATGTGGTATTTAACGAGTGCCGGGCAATCAATATTATTATGCGATATTTACAACATTTTGCATGTTGTAGTCGATATCTCAAAGAACTTACGACCCTCCCAATCCGATAATGATGATGTGCATTTTATATCACTGCTAAGATTTATGGCGAACTTTTATTTATTCTCTAGTTTCTATTGCTGCAGTTGTATTACTTCCGTGATATATTTTACTAATGTCAGTTATATAAACATTCGCTAGAATCTTTAGCCTAACATTCTCAATAACTACTGTCAATTGCAATGGACGATTTCACACTTGAAGGTCGATAGTAGCGCCGTCGGGAGTAGCTGTAACTATCGGGACAAACAAATCGTGTTTTTGTATGTTTACCATTGGGAAAGGTCATCTCGCTGATTTGTTAGTTGCGTTAAAATGGTGAAAAGGTGTGCTTATGGGTTGTGCAAAAGCGACTCGTGATATAGGAATAATGGAGGGAGTGGAGTTTATGTTTGGAGTTAAATTTGGAGCCACCTTCACTGGTTTTGAACGATTAAAAGATTAGTTCAAAGGCTCCAGGTTTAACTGAAACCAAAATTAATCAAAAGAGAAATTCACTATTATTTAACTTGATTCCCTCAAGACTTCAATGGTTGGATATGATTTGTTTGTCGCGATAGTACCAACTTCTTCCGCACGCAAGCGTTGCGTGACGTCATTTGTAAAATCGTCCATTGTTAACGACGTCTCACATCCTTAGAGGAAAACTAAAATTAACGACGCTGCCATGAGTAGTACATCATGAGAGTCCATCTCTGATGGACTGTGATGAACTGGAATGTTCTCCAAAAACCGACTTTGAACTCAGAAATGCTAGATGGGATACTTTTCTGCGCATTCGTAAAGCTCTAGTTTAGAAATGTACGGACAGCGTTTGTCTTCAACAGATGCCGACAATAGAGGCAATTGGGGCAAATATGAGGCATTAAAACATTGTAGTATAATATAAGGCAACTAGCAAAACCCGGCAGACGTTGTCCTGCCTGTGCATATTTCTTAACCTCTGTATGTATACATACATACATATATATATACATATATGAAATAGGAATAGTTATTCATTTAAACGTCCACCACTCAACACAATTCGAGTGGAAATGGTATTATATTTCAAACTCACTCACCAATTAATAATCAATTTCCAGTACTTTTAATGTAATGTTTGGTGACAGATGAGGTGTCTTTTATTCGCCCGATAAAGAGAAGAATGAAGTGTAATTCGCCTATAAACAAAAGAGGAATAGTTATTCAACGTTTCCACTACGTGTAATACATCTTAGTGCATCTGAGTATTAAACGATAATAAACAACGCTATGTTTGTTGTAGCATCAGAGGCATAATTACCATTACTATTCGCTGCACCAGTACATTTTGTATATGTATGTAAAAATAGCTTAAGAAACACTTAATTCTTTCGGGTATCTGATGAAATAAATTTTAACTCTGTATCTTGAGTTAAAATAGTTTAAAAAAGCAAAAAATTAAACCACTGCATAAAACCCAATGCTTAGTATTCCTAATCAGCTTAACAAAGAAAAATCAATTTTAAAAGCGTTAAAGACCAAAATATGACTGTCAAAGAAATATGCTATTGCTGATTTCTGAGACAAATGAGCGTTTTTGCAGGTAAAAACGCGATATTCAGACAAATACGAAATGGAAAAGATAATTTATTGAAGGAATTATAAAATTCATTATTTCAGCCATTTGATTAAAAAAATCCCAACCCTCTATCTTGAGCGGAAGTAATTTTAAAAATCAAATTTGAAACCACTGCACAAAACCCAATGCGTAGCGTAAACCACCAAGGGCCCCTTTTTGAGACCTTTTGGGGCCCTGAGGTATTTTTAGATAGATTAAAAACCTTCTTCTTCCAAAAATACATTATGTGCCAACTTTCATGGTGATCGGTGAAACAGTGTCGAAGTCTATTAATCTCGGACAGACAGACAAACAGATATAAGTACAAACATCCGTTTTTATATATATGGATACAATTGATGACATCACATGGCTCAAACACGCTGAAATGCTTGGAAATATTATTATTTTCTCTTAGAAACATGTTTACTCTCTATCTTCCCCATGTAATAGATAGGTCTGTTTTGTTTTCGTTGTTCATACTTTCCCAATCTAGAGCTTTACGCATTAGCAGAGCTAATACATAAAGAACTGCACTCCGTATAGCTGGCGATTAGAGTTGAAGGCCACATTAATCAGCCAATGGAGTGAAATATCACCACACTTATATAAAAACCTTGACTGCGAGTATTCAGAATTTACGCAAAAACAGCAGGAAAATTCTTCAATGTCCACGAAAGTTAAGGCCCAACTGGCTAAGGAGGGATATCCAAAAAGGGACCACTAATTAAGTAATGAAAATCTTCCTGAAAATCCATGTTAACCTTAAATCTACTAACATATCCTAAAATATAAAATGTACCGATACCGAGAATATCGGGACAAATCTTGTCTTGTTGTTTAGCAGGGATATTTCTAAATCCTATGCTATTCAATATGCATTTCTTGCTGTATATCTTAAAAATAGCTACTTTTTTACATAAATTATTTCCCTCTCAAAACAACTCTTACCGTTTCCTTGATTTATTCTGTAATCATACTCGCATTCATTTCTGCTCGCTAAAAACAGTAATACAATGCAGAACTGTTGAAGTTTTATTCAACACCCCTTTGGCCTTTTGCATACCTCTTGTATAATTCGTTTTCTTCGCAGATACCTCCGCATAGCTTCCCATTAAAAAAGCGACGACGACTCTTGTAACAAAACCGGCAGCGCTTGAAGGGGTAAGAGACTAAACGGACATTTCAAGAATGTCCTACATCTCTCCAGAAAATACACACAACGAATGATGCACGCCGGAAAATCAACACGTAGCCAGTGGGCACAGTTAGGCAACCTGAAATATTTTCACCGATTTGTAAATGCATGTGCATATTTTTCTTCGGCTTCGCGAACCTCTTTCCCACTGAATTATTTGCTTTTCTTTCCTCTTCATTCGCAGTCATGCTGGCAAAAAAATCAACTAGATTTAATGAAGGCATGCTTGAATTCACGTTCCGTAGTAATTTAGTTTTCTTAAATCCCTGAATAAATCATGAACACATAATGCATGGAAATTCTCGGAAAGGAAATGAAAATATCTGGAATGACATTCTTATATAAATCGTGGACTGCCGTTTCATTATGAAATAAATGTTTTCTGTTATTTAAACGGCAATAAACTATGGCACCAATTTTTATTCTAAACATTTTTCATTTTTCTTGGCGTCTCAGTTTTTTTGTGGTTCTGAACGGCTCATTTTGATGATCGAACGAATTATATGTTTACATATTTTTCTGAAAATGTTTATATTAAAATGATGAATTAACTGGCAAGTTGCTGATTTTCTGCCCCCTGTTATGAAATGATTCAATTGAAGAAATTTCATTCTTACCATCAGTTTTCTCAATTAACGCGAGTACCCACGTCGTAATTGTCAATTTCCTGTGTGGAAATGCAATTTTCTCTCGAAAAACGTCGGTCATTTACTTATGTCAGGTTAAACATTTTGCAGACAGACTGATTTTTCGTCAAATAATAGACATCCGGTTTTGCCACTTTCCGTTGAAGAACCCTCAACCCGGAAATATTGCAATGAGCGCTCGATAACATAGCCATGCGATTAAATATAACGCCCATTAGCTCGTTGGCCCCCGTATACTTTCGCTCTCGCTGCATATGATATAGATGTTTTACGTAGAGGTAATATGTAGACTTTCATTCAAACGACGCATAACTTCGATGTTCTGTATCGAGACAGGAATAAAATAAAGGAAACTAAGGACTAGGCTTCTACTTGATAAATTCACCGATGTTAATTATGAATGCTGAGCAATTTTAGGTTCAGCGATTGTAGAATATAGTTTTTCATTGTATATTTTGTAAGTTTTTTTTACCTACTCTCTATAAAAATAATCCATAAAGTTCAAATTGAGTACTTTATCATTTTAGAAAATTGCGTGTAAACTGACCTATGGACGTACCGAGTCGTTGAATCTATGTAATATTAATTGTCCGGGCTTGGCAACATACAAGTTGAATTGCAATATCACCACCGTCAGCAATCATCAGTCCTAAGTTTGATTTGCTCCAGGCCTCAACCCTCGTCTGTTTTCCACCAGTCGTTTCATCCCAGCATAAGTCTTTAAATTGACTTCCTTCAAAATTTGAATGATATATTCCGTCCTTGGATATCCTCGGAAATCGCCCAATGCATTTCTCCTTCCGTTATCATTTTCAAGAAAGAAATGTGCCATAAAATGGATTCCATTACTTCGTTTTTATCCTTAACATAGTATTCTGGTTAACACAATAATTGAATGATGTAACCTTAACGTTCATGGGATATTAATCGAAAGTTGGGATTTTGTGAGCAGCATCAGACAGTTGGCTCTTAATAAATAAATTAAATAATTCATCGTAGAATCAACATTGAGATCTCTACAAAAATTCGATAATACTAGAAAATTAAATCGATACAAATATAAATAAAATTAATGCGTAAAATTTTATTTCTTTAATTAAATTCATGTAAAAATGGAGGAATGCATGTTTCGAAAGCACTATAATGTTAACTTCCCCTGAATAAGCAATTTAGACATCGTAGTGTGTTGTAGACATTAGGCATGTGTAGTATATGTCAGAACATTTGACCCGACATGCTATATAGTGGAAATATTCATCCGTACAATGAAAAGGGCTGTTACAACCAGTTTTAAACTTAGCACTAATTGAAGTTTTGGCTCAATGGAACAATCTATACGACTCTCTGAGAGGCAGTTCATTTAAGTTTTTTTATACCTACATGGTGGTACCTCTAATCATTCTTTTAGTCGTGTATAACAAGCACGGTTATCTTACCTTACCAACAGAGTTGATTCTTGTTCTTCTGAATACATGTGTGTTGCACTAATATACAAAGTATGCACACCGTCATTATTTCGTGCAGTTCAAAGTAGGGGTTACAATGCTAATCCTTCTTTAACTCGAACAACGCTGGAAAGGATTTTAATGCTGAAAAGGTTATCTTACCTTACCAACATATTTGATTCTTGTTCTTCTGCATACATGTGCGATGCCCTAATATACTAAGTATGTACGCCGTCATTATATCGCGCTGTTCATAGTCGGGGTAACAATGCTCATCCTTATTTTACCCAAACAACGCTGGAAAGAATATTTCTGCATGATCATTAAATTTTTATACTTTTTTGAATGTAACGTTAGCATAATCCCATGACCAACATTGGCTAATTAGCTTATGTTTGTCATATAACTCTAGCTTTATCAATAGAGGAGCGTATCCACTCCTCTTATAAGGCATAGAAACCTTTTGAACAGACATTATAAGACGGGACCTTCACATGGCTTACTAATTGGTAATTAACTATCTTTTTCTATTTGATCTTCATCACTTTTTGTTAACAGCACATTCACAATGCTTCAAACCAGCCCTAGGGATGCGGATAACTCTGTATCTTTTGCGGCACTAACGTAAGCAGTTGGTAGTAGCAGGCCTACCGCAAGACCACGTCTGATCACTTGAAGCGGAAAATCTTTTCCCCAGATATTACTCACCTCTTGCCCAATTTTGTTTCCTCTTCATCCACCCTTCCCCATGACTCTTATGAGAGCTTAAGGGCCCCAATATCTCTCTATCTTTCTAACTCCTGTGCCCCCCCCCCCCCCAACCATTCTCTCTTCCTCCTGCTCTTCTTCCATTCCACGAAGTGCCTTCTTTCAACCCTTCCCCCCCTCCCCGTCAGAACCACTTGTGGGAGCCAGCCGATGGAGGGGGTGGGGGAGTTAAGGTCGATCGTTTGTTCTCTAATTGGTGCAAAGAACGGAAATTGCTTGACGGAAAGAGGTCAGCGGCGATCACGAAAACAACCGGAAGCTGCTTCTTATGAAATGAAGAAGCGGCGACGAGTATGTGTGGGGATTGGTGGGGACGACGACAGATGACCATAGAGCCCTCCTTATCCCCCTCACGTATCCCCCTCCCCCTTCAAGGAAAAAGATCCTTTCTCTTCTCTTTCTTTCAGGAGTCTGATCCATCCACCCTCATTGTTTCCTTTTCTTCTCTCTCGTACTCTTCCCTACGCGTTCATCTCTCTCGGGCCATTCTCCCAATCTAAGTAAGTATTAGTCTCCGGCATATGCGGACGGAGAAAGGCACATGCGTTGAGCCCCGATGATGCTGATGGGAACGGATCCAGACGTGATCTCTGTTGCATTCCAGTTGTGTGGCCGGATGGCGTCAGAGCGAAGAACAGTTCGCCGGAGTGAATGTTTTTCAAGTGCAAATATAGCCTGTTCACTAAGAAATTTTGTTGTGCTGCATTCTCAAGCTTTTACAACCGACCGAAAGTGATACATCTCCTCAGTAAAGTGAGGATATAGTAAAGATCAGATGATGAGAATAAAATTAGGGACGTATACTGCAGAATGGACAGGTTTAAAATGAATTTTTTCCCGCGAATGGTAAGATACCGTAACATTGTTGCCAAAGTTTCTTTTAACTAGGTTTGTCGAAAGTTAGTGTAGCTTATTAGTTGATTAGCTCCCTAATGCTTATATTATCTGATAAGTAGCACTAATAGCAAGTCTTCCATGTTTCCTGTATAATTCATGTGTCTCTGTGCATTTATGTAGTTGAAATTACATTAATACAGATAGTTCCCCTAACATTGATAGCATACATATAGTGTACTCCATGCTGGCGATAACTCACCCCTGCCAAACACTCTTGAAGCGACTTTCAAGGTATAATATAGATTAATGATCTGTTAGATATACCATACGTTAGGTTGCCATACGTCCTAAAAAACGGAATACCTCGAACACTTGTCAGTATCCGAACATAACAATATATCCATCAATTTTAAAAACTTCCTGTCCTCTGAATTTATTTGACAAATATACTATGCGATATTTTCGTTTTCATTTCACTCTTTTTAATCCGTAAAACTTAAATAAGTATTTGAAAACACTTTTGGAAGATATGTCGGTCTCAGCTCATTTCCGTCAGTATGCCACATTGTTGAGAAGCCATAACTTGGAAACAGTTTCGGCAACCTCTACATATCCTGGTCTCCTTTTTTTGCATTCTGTTGAAACGTACCCATGGGTAAAGATTTGGCGCTTTTGTAAAATACCAAAAAATGAATATAATACAACAATGAAACCGTCGATGAAAGAATGAAAATGTGGATCCTTATTTTAGGTCGGAGACCCTTTTTTGAGGAATTCCATCTAAAAGATAATTTCATTTTAATTTATTAGAAGACATTTTTCTCAAAAATTAAAAATTGATGGCTTAGCATTTCCAAAGGTGCATTTAAGTTCAACTCTGACTTGCTTAGCGTCATACTAATCTCAAACAATTTTCCGACAAAATGGAAAATAACTGAAATCTTCTTCATGCTGAAAAGGTTTCCAAAGATCGGTTTGTAATCAACATGAAAGTGCGAATTATTTTTCGCTTTCACTGGAAAAGAAGGTATAAATTTATCTCCAGTGCTTTCTCGGCGCAGTTGATGTATGAATTCTTCTAGGGTTTCCAACTGGGTTAGAGTCACCATTATGGCCGACGTTTCGATGCCCGACTCGTGCATCGTCATCAGGGGTGTTGAGGGAGTCACTCCACACCCCTGATGACGATGAGCGAGTCGGGCATTGAAACTTCGGCCATAATGGGAGTCTAACCCGGTTGGAAACCCGAGAAGAATTAATTAATAAATTTAGCGTCGGTTAAAATATCTTTAAACTACACGCGTCCCTTAGAATGCTTTCCGTAGCCATTCATATACTACTTCTATTTATTTTTTTATTTTCTCACGCCACATATAATTTCTTTGAGCATGAGCATTAGAAAAAAATGTGCTCTCGGAAATTTGTCACGGTTTTCGTAAGAAAAAATAATGTACCATTTAGCATGTGACGTACGTAAGCATGCCATAATTTTTCCCGTAGAATTTCCAACTTCAAACATTCCGTCAGCACATCCCTGCGGCGCTTAATTCCCTCTCTCTCTCTCTCTCTCCCCGAAACTCGCTCTCCACACCACTCACTCCCATTTCCCCAACTTATCATTTTTCCTCGCGCAACAACGTGCTAATTTAAGCCGTCGAAGGCAAACCATTTCCGCAGCATCTCCGAACTGGAATCCATTGACGTCACGGGGTCACGTGGTGCTCCGACCTAGGGCGGGAGGCCCGTTTGGAAACCTCATGGCAAGAGGAGGAGGATGATGATCGGTAGAGAGAGAAAAAAGGGCGTGCTCTCACATATTCTGGATCGATCCACTCGTATCTGCCCATTAAAGGTCCGCAAGGGATTTTAAACTTTGTATGCTTGATTTTGTGGAAGTTACGGAAGAATTAAGATAACCGCCTCTACTCGTAATATCGCACTCGTACTCTCGTACTCGTAACTCGTACTCTACTCGTAATATTTATTATCACGGCCCGGATTTCAACAATTCGTGTCATTTTCAGGTCTACGGAAGAATTAAAATAACTTAGACAATTTTCCAATCATTGCGATTACACAAATGACATGGTACGCAGACACGCTCACGGGTGCAAAGATATACACCGAAGACGGTGAAATTCGCCATGAAAAAATCATTTGACTTGACCGGGATTTGCCTTGAATTAAGATGGCTTGGTGGTGTAGCTGGCTAACACCCCTGACCGGCAATTGGAGATCCGGGTTCGAATCCCGGTCATGTTAAATGATTTTTTCATGGCGAATTTCACTGTCTTTGGTGTATAAAACAACTTTGTTAACTCCACTTGTAATATTTATCACTACCCCGGTTTCAACACTACACTACACAACACAGAACTACACAACTTTCAACACTACACAGACCTGAAGATGACACAATGTGTTGATATCTAGGGCGTGATAATAAATATTACAAATTGAGTTAACTCGTTATTTTAATTCTTCCGTTAGAAAATATTATTCAAAAAGAATGTTCTCTTTTGAGTTTGGTACTCAAAAATGTAGTCTCCAAATTTTCTTCAAAGTAATCGCGGGTTTTCTTTGTAATTTTTTTCTTTTCATCCGGAACAAGTGGAATGCACCTGCATCCAAGGATTCGGTGCTGATGTTTTCAGTAACACAAGATCCACTAACCTCGGTTACCTCCCCTACGCCGCGGATGGGTCAAATTTGTCCCTACGAATCTCAACTGCGTTAGTTGCCTCAGCATTGCGCCACGACTCTCCTCGACTGCAAGCATTTACATTAGACGAAATGATATTTCCTCTGTACGCAGTATTATTTTGTATCTCTCAACTTTGTGAGAGATAAATCTGAATATGCGATGAAATTCGATTAACGATAGCAATTTTTAGGATCGCTTTACGATACGTTTACTTCGTACATTATTGCTTACTTGAAAAATAATTCCCTTCCTTCCCCTCACACTACAGCTCGGGGTCAGCTTTGTCCTGCACACTCTGCCTCCACTGCTCTCTGTTGTACATCATCCTCCTCAAGCCTTTCACTTTCATCCTATACAGATATTTGTACACGTCGTCTAAACTTGTTATCTTCTTCGGCATATACATTTTTCCGTATCACATCCTCTTTGGTATGGCAGTCTCATTCATCCTTTCATTATGTCCAGGCCATTGTTGTCTCTAAGCTTTTATAAACTTACTATATCTTCTCCTTTAATCAGTTTATTTACCTAATTAACGTGAAAGATAATGCTAATACAAAACATTGCAGTGCAAAAAATGTTATTTCTCTTGTTTTTAATATGAAACCGGTTATTTAACAGTTAATTTTCACACATTATGAGAGGAATTCTTAAATGGATTAAAATTGATCCCACAGCAGATATAGGATAAATCAACTGATAAAATAAATACAGGCCACATAAATTTTGCGAAATTTTTCATCCCATTGATCCATGTAAATTCAGAAAAGTTCCTTAGGATCTAATGAAATACACGCGCAAATTAAAAATATAAATAAGTCAAAATTGATCCCTCGAAGGCTCTAGTGTGAACAAGGAATCCATTGATTTCTCGGTTATACTTGAAATAAAACCCTTAAGCTTGATGATTCCAGTTTTATTTTTAAACCTCTTCCAGGCCACACATCATCACAAGGTCTGACTTCGAAACCCGGATCAAGGTTTAAAATTAAACTCTGTGGAACCACTAAATAAAGTTGGTTGGAATGATTTTTGTTAATATACAGATTTGCGTGAAACTTTGCATACGCGTTATCGTTGGTGATATCTAAAGAAAAGAGAAAAAAATCACCATACTGATTGGGTTTTTATATTGTACAGATTTTAATCCAAACTAAAAATAATACATTTCTTATTATTATAATTGTTGCTAACACATATCATGGTGTCACGCCAAGTTCAATATTCGAAAAACATATTTCAATATATTTCGACTTACTTAAACAATTATTAAATAATGCACTCTTTGACCCATGATTACCGGTCCAGCTACCTTTACCGTTTCATTTCAGTCGTGGATGGTCTTTGCCTTGTCTATGGTAATGAATGCTGAATGCGTTTATTTATAAATAAGTAAAATTCTAATCCGACTGATTTGTTTTTGCTTTGTGATGTGCTAGTTTCCCTTTGGCGTACACTACGGATACCTTTTAGAGTACCTATTTAAAATACGCACGTATTTAACGGAGTCAGGAATCCATGATGAGAAAACCACCTTTGTTATAACAAAGATAGTTTTCTTATCATGGATATCCATAATTTCCACGAGGTCAGGCCTGAGATCATCAGTTTTATATGGAGTCAGGAATGTTAAAGATTAAAATATGCGAGAAGTTGGTGGTAAAGCTCTATTTTAAGTTATTAATTAAGGGCATGGAATGTACACACTCTTATTTTGAGGGTGTTAAATGGAAATAGATCTACATATATTGAAATAAAAATATCAACAACGATATGCAATAGCTGAGTGTTAATCCTAGTGTCGTGGAGACTCAAAGGAATATGATTATATTTACTTCCTTAGCAGACTGGAATGGCAACTAAGAAGGATAGATAGTAAAATATATGGATTTAAATAATCCTGGTTCCCTCACACTACGATGGTCCAAATGATAATTACCGAGACTGGTACTATCCAGGTGGAGCCCTCTTTTTTTAAATGTATACTTCTCTCAGCCACATTTTTCCTGGTATCTGTTTTCATTCCAACCTCAACCAGTCCTTTCACTGGCTAGCTAAGGTTGATGCTATTAAATCATTATCTCAATAAGACTTACTTTAAAACGTCCACGTGACGCCCATGAAAGATTAGTAATACGTAGTGCACCCTGCCAGTTAAAGAAATAAATAATTAACGACAAGTAAAGAAAAATGGAATTAAAGGTTTATGGAATTTTAACATTACACCTTGTATTCGATAATGTCAAACCAAATTCGTTACTAAACTTCCCTGGAAGCTAAATTCTTTGTTATTGGAAACGTTCCTGCATAACATGCAACGAAAAGTGTTGCAAAACTAATAATTTTAGACAGCTGCACGTGCTGGCCATTTAAACGCAACGCTAAACCCGGTCAAATGAAATGGTTTATTGTAAATAATAAGTACATCTCCATAAAATCTTCTAACGGTCAAATGAAACGATTTATTGAATGGTTCGCAATCTCCATAAAATTTTCTAACAAAGTTGTGCAAAAGAATTTTATAAAAATCTTTCTCGGAAAATATAATCGGAAGAAACAGGCTTCACAACTAAAAAGTACCTATCATGATTCTGTTTCATTTATATTATATTTGGCCGACCCCCTAAATCTTTGCCAGCAATAACAGGAGATAATTGGGATAACCCGACATTCTTCCAAGTTTTCCGGTAGTGCTTCATCCGGCCCCAGATGAGAACCAATGACGTAGACGAATGGCCCATGATCGCCACCCCAAGCTCTCTCCTCGTAACCCGTTCTCTATCGTAAGGAGCCCGAGCTCTCAGGCGAAGAAATGCTCGTCACTAGAGTTCAACTCACGCAGACGTAGGGCTTCGAAAAATTGCGACCATGGGGCCTTATACAGGAAGGGTTCAAAGTCGTCGAAACTTGGAAACGCCGTGGATGTCAGAGTAATGAAATGAAATCGTCGGATTCTCATATCTCAAGTTGAAAATGGTATTATCAGCCTGACCCGGTGGAAAATTTGAAAAAAATTCCTACGCGGCTTTATTTATTTACATCTGTAAAAGCTTGCATACGATTCTTAAACGAATTCCGATAGTTTGATTCGATTTGCTAAGGTAAACTATTAACATTTTCTATTTATGATTAAAATCCATTAGCTTTTACTGATCTTCTGTTGGGTTTCCGTATAAAATGCTAATTCTTGATTCGCACAGCTCAAGGAATAGGCAATCGGCAGCAGGAATTGCCGAAGTTTTAAGTGGTACACTTAAAACTTCGGCAATGTTCCTGAAAGTGCTGGCGTAAATCCACCACTCTTTATGAGGTACTTCACCGTATGCAGGATGCAGTGCTTGTTTCCTCTGACGCAGGGCCTTTATCTTTCCCCACTTGACGCCATTCGGAAATCACCGATGCTCAATTAGGGATCGCGCGATAACTCTTCTTCCTTGTTTGCCAATTATACGATAACGGGAAACCAATCCGCAAAACACCTTCACGCTGACCCAGAATTCGAGGATAGTTTTATTTCAAATTTAAATCTTTTTAAATAATTTGGCAGTCACGATGCCGATTTTATTTTTTTAAACGTGCTGGGTCACCCTCCTTGTTGTTTATCTTTTGGGGAGTGTGCAAAATCCAATTTTCGCCTTAACTGTTTGTGGATTTATCTTTTTATATGTGTGGTCAACACTGGACTTGTTTGACTACTATCTGCCATGGCTTTGCATGCAACATTAGCGTGGGAGCAGAGTTGGAAAAATAAACAATAGTGATTCGATTTTCCTGAGCCGAAACAAAAATACGGCTGTTTAAACTGACCAAATGTTGTTTTAATATAAGTTTTAGACTGGGAGTCTTCCAGACTTGCTCGCGTCATGAATTTATTAGGCTAAATGAGTACTGAGATAAAAAATTAATCCTAAAATATTACTGAACTTGAAATAAAATGAATGCCACACTCACTCAGTCATTTGTGACGCGCGGAAAATCATCGCTGTAATTTTTAAGAGCTTTGAATGAGTGGGGCTTGTCGCGTGTGGGACGGAGAAACTTTTTAGGAAGAAAACCTGGTTCTATTTCCGGCAGCTTTATACATCCTTACAGAAACAAATATTAGACTATATATTTAGAACGAAGTTCATGGAAGGAGACTGACACTCGTAATGTAAAATTTATTTTTTTGACCCCGAGAATTTACCAGTCATGGATAAGTGCAGATATTTCTTATCTGAATCACACATAAATCAAAATTAGTGCTGCAGAATGAATTAACTTATACCCAGTTGGCGCATTATACATATAAACTGCAATCTTAGGTTGAAATAAATACAGCGAGGCTTTAGAATGCCTTCCATTGATTCCCATCACTTCTCTGTAAAATTTCAAGGCATCAATTAAACTTTCGAGGATGAAGAATAAAATTAAGTGCACTTTACTAGACGATTGTAGACTTTTCTTAGTGGCAGTAAGAATAATTCTTATCAAGAGCTGTCATTTGCCAGATTCTTAATTGACACAACGCGATTATATTATTTGGTAAAACGCGTGCCAAGTAAGAACTGTGGAAAAAAATTGTTTTCTTTCTTATTAAGCAGAGTAATTGTGATTCGGGTGCTCAAACTGCTGTGGTTTTTTCCTATACCTAGAGATGAGCCACTCTGAAAATTACCTCGGTAATATTCGTAATTTACCGTGCCCCTTGAAAATTACCGTAATTTTCTAAATGATTCACCTATGCTAGGGATAATTTTTCATAAATTCCCAACATGTTCTTTTAAGCCAAGTTCACATTTCCTATGCGTTTAATAATAAATTGAGGCATGTACAACTCATTTGTGGAATATTTTACTCAAATTATAACATTATAAGAGTACAGCATTAGAATATTCTTCTCGAAAATTTCTCATACTTTGACAAAAGAAAGCCAGATTGTGTGTTGCTGCCACATTTATTTGTACAATTTAAAAAATTTCTAATAGATTAATGTTGTATTTGGTATGGTTTATACATCGTCATAACATTCCTATTGCTACTGGATTTATTATTTAACATTACATTTGCGGCTAAATGCTTAAAACTAAAAAATACTGGAAAATTACGGTAATTTTCGAAAATAACCGTAATTTACCATGGTGATTTACCTCAGATGAAAATTTCGGTTTTTTTCCCATCTCTACCAACACCCAAAGAATTTAACTTCACGACGATCACTATATTCTCTGAGAGGGATTGATACCCTTTCATTCGTGTTCCGAAGTTAACGCTTTATCGACCTGGCTACTGTGGCAGCTTGGAATAGTGAAGATGAATACATTGAGCTCACTCCTAAATCATCATGGAAAAATTTAGGATGGAGTTTAGGAGAATAACTGATGAAGACGTGCTTAATAGCTCTATAAATGATATTCTCGAGACAAAGCGGAGGGACGTGTATTTGTTAAGGTCATACGTTAAATTTTCGAATCTTACTTTAAAAAATTAATCCTTCGGATGACGTATGCAATTAACATAAATTTATAAATTGAACTGCAGTGAAGTCGAAGGGATTCGAATGAAGCAACAGGATACTTCCGCCTTCTTTCAACCCTAACTCCACGCATCGCTTTTGCCTTTGGATGCGAGATGGGTGAGGGGAATACTTAGCGCTGATGTGATACGCAGACTGCGCGGTAAACTCTTGCAAGGACGGGAAGGGGGAGGAAAGGTGGTCTTCGGGAAGCAAAGAATGGGGAGGATAATGCTGAGGTGTTCTCCTTTAAAAGGAAATTAAGAGAGGGGTGAGGGGAAATAGGAGGTCTGAAAGAAGAAGGTTTTGATTAAGGTATTCTGAGGGAAACATCGCTTCACATATATTTCAATAAATTTGGCCCCTTCATAAAGACAAATTTCTCATTTATCTAACGCTACAAAAACTCACTACATGTACTTACCTCATAACTTTAAGATATATTTTCCATATAGTATATGCCGTGGGATATGGTACGGCTGTACACTTCTGAAACACATTATTGAAATAATGTGAAATTTCTGACGCACAGATCACGTCAGAAATTTAACGAAGTACTTCGCATGCTTCTTGATTATTATTCAGAATTAATTCATTCCTCACCATATAAAATTTTATTATCGCAAAAATTGTTGATGGGTCATAGATGATAAGTGTGCAAGCGATGTTGGCTTTTACATATTTAGTCGATGACTAGGCCATTTCCCATCAGGCACTATCCATCATTATCTTATGATTGAAGATTCAAAAGTTACAGTTATATGGAGAATAAGAAAAAAACTTAATGATAAGTGGTACCTAAGTTATCCAAAAACCTTGTTATTTGTTACATTTAATCTCTCGAAAGAACATAGATTCGTCTTAGCTTCTTTTTTTTTCTTAAAAAACACGCTTATTCCTCAAAGACACCCATGGAAAATAACCTAGAGATATGGCCAATGTTACTGCCAGACTTGGCATAAAACTTTCAGCAACGAGCTTACGGTGATGCAGTGCCTGAGTAACTGAAATCCGAAAACTAGCAATTGAAATTCTCATTAATTATATGCTAGATTAATTAGTTTAAATTTGTTTGAAAATCATCAGAGGTTCAATCCGTTTGCTGATCAAGTTTTTCTTGGAAAAATTGGTTAAAATCCACAGGGTACTAGTGTCACAATTAACAGAAAGTAGACAATGAATTATGACCATGTCGGAGTGCGCTATGTCGCTACATTTTTTGAACATTATTTTGTTAAAGATTGTTTCTCAGTTTCACCAAAAACAACATCGCAGAAGAATAGAAAAGGGTTATTTGTTTTTTCCAAGTCGTGGCCAAAATAAGGATGCTTCTTATGCGTCCATGTGTCCTTTAAGCAGGGAAATACCTTACGTTCTTAAGGGAGTTTGAGCGGGATTATTCCCCAGTCATAATAGAGACCATAATCGATCATAACCATTTTATTTTTTAATTTCAGCAGCTATAAGAAGCATTAAGTAAATATGTTCCTATTAATGTCGCAAAAATATGAGTTTATATGACTGAGATTTCCAGTAATTATATAAATATGCCTACATATGTTTTTAAGTTGACTTATTTTTTCATGCCGTATGTCCTTCACAAAATCTTTTTTTCGATCCTGAAAAAATAACTGCGGTAAGTAAACTATTTATTGTATTTTTGTTGAGAAAACAAACATACTTCATACTGTTAAATTTATGACGAGGTTTATGCGTTGGAAATTCCTTATTTTTTTTTAAATAAAGTCCCTCTGGCGTTGTTGAGCGTACCATTTTCCATGGAAAACAGTTTGTACATTTTGCATGTATCTCGAAAAGTAGCGTTATAAGTGGCTAATATTTTGGCATTTTTGGAAATGTGAGATATGTTTCTTTATAATGAGGCCAAATTCGTAGATTTCTGTGTCGAAATGATATCCCGCTGAAACTACCTCAAGTTGTGTTTTTACGTCCATTAGGGATCCGCTCGCGCTGGTGGCGAAGGGGAATGACGGGGAGAGAGATAAATGGGCTTACGGCCGGTAGTGTCGGGAGCATGGAGGGAATAGTGTGGAGGTTCGGAGTCTCCGGGTAATGGAGTGAATTGAAAATTTGTGTAACACCCGAGTGCCGGTGTCCGCGAGGAGGAGATGGGGCAGGGGGTGCTAAGAGTTGTGATGATGGGGTTGGGGGAGGAGATGTGGGGGTGAGTACAATTTCCGCTCCTGCGCATACACGGGGCCTGTGCAGACAGACCTCCTCTAATGGGAGCCTTTTCCTCTCCTAAATAGTCTCACTCTCTTGTTTAACGGGGAAATCACCCATTTTCCACCTACTTTTCGATGTCGAAGCCAAAATTCAGCATATGCGGAGACAGTGTTGTCGTGCATTCCTTCACCTTTTATCGCTCACTTTAGCGAAAATATTTGCCACAGAATCCATGGTATAACAAAGCCACACGAAGAAGGAGATTTTATTTTATTTTATGACCGTATAATATGCTATGTTTTTATATTTTTTGCGATTGTCCGCAGAATAGTATAACAGCCTGATAATCCACTGATTTGATCCACTTCATGATGCATGTGAGAGGTTAATTATATGAGCCAGCATAAGTCCTAGGTGATAGCCCGAAATAAATCAGTTGAATGTTGCTATTCATGCGCAAATATTGTCTCTAAAGCAAGTTTAAATAATTTTTAATGACAGTTTGACTATGACCTACTTTATTATGCCTGTAGATTTAAGATAGTGATTTGCTGAATATTTTTGGCTCCGAAATTTAGTTATAAAATTTGAGTGTATAGAGATCAATGAGAGGTACAATACGACCTTAGCTACTGGTTCACCCTTACTTCTTAATGGTACCTACCAATCACAAAATATATCCAAAAAAACAGTCTTCACAAAATATATCCTAAGGCATTCAACCGTACACAAAACGCTTAAATGTTTACGGCTACGAAATGAGTCCATTTTTCCATTTTAATTTATAGAAATGGATTAGTAGGAAAATGCAGTAAACGTCTTTGAACCAGGCCTCTTGTTGTTCACGTTAAAAAAAAACTTCGGGAGGAGATTCATTTGCATTATAGTTCTTCATCTTTAACATAATAGCTATGTAGACTGCAAATTATTAAAATTCTAAGCACCTTTTTGTTGCTATGCCAGTTTATCATATAGAATTTCCATGGTGTGTCACTTTTGAATTGATATTGCATGGCAAGGGTAGCTCGTATGTTGTATTAATCTAGTAAATAATGTTGAGATAATGCTATCATGCTCAAATATCAGTCAATCATGAATGTAAGTTCTATAAAAATAGGTAAAATGCGGTATATCTTTTCATAAGGATACGCACGGTGTCATTACTCTGTTTTCGGATATGCTCTTTCTTAAACGAGGATATAATTGATATATGAGAAGCCGAACAAGGTAGCAGGGAAAATAAAACAATTATATTTTTCTATGCCAAAGAGACTTCTATTTCATTATATTACTACAAATTATTCGGTAGAGCAATTTGTTTTATCACTGGAAAGCCCAAGCTAATGACTCATTGGTTTGAAATTGGGTTTTAAATTTGAATAACATGCCTACTCAAACTTATGTATAGTAAATATATGGCAAATTTAAAAAAAATACGCTTGCTTTTCCTACCAGCCCTCTCGCTCATTAGGCCATTACCGTTGCATAAGCATTGCGCCCATTCTTGGGGCTCTACCGGATCATTTGAAAGCCTTCAAAGGTATTAACTCTGCTTATAACATCCCATCGATTATACAACGGCGTCCGCGAGCGACCACATCGCACACATATTAAGATTGCAATTGGTATTGCATCACGTCGCATTGCACATGCCTCGTGCATTCCATCCTCTTATTGAGTTCCTGTCTCATCCTCACGTCCGTCCACGCAGGGGACCTTTCCTTCCATTGATAATTGCTCCGTTCCCGATACCCACTGCGTGAATGGAGTCCGTCACGTGACTTGAAGGCATCATTTTTTTTCCACTCGGAGAAACAATTTTTATCAAGGATCATCCTCTTAGCGCTCCGCATTTGTCGCCGGTTCGTAGACGAGCTGCGCAGTATAACATCGTCCTTGATTCACTTCTGCGAGGGTTGAGGTATGAAATGGATTCAGCAATGGAGCGTAAATCTGGAACTATTCCATTTCGTATTTAATTTTTGTGTGGTCTGTGTACATAAGGTAAGTTTCTGGTGCCCGAAAAGGAATATCACTCCTGCACGTCGACTTCTATAGTTCTTCCATATCCCATTCATTAACCACCCATGGAGAGGATGAGGTGAAACATACCACTACTAAAAGGTAGGGAGCCAGTTTTCTCCTAGCAAATTTTCCCCTGCATTTTATCCCCAAGTATTTTATTCCCCCTAATATATATTCACCCCTAATATACTTTGCCCTCCAAACAATTTTCCCCACAACAATTTTTCCCCAAAAACCAGAGGCGATAAAAGTCGACTGATGAAAGTCGAAAGACATTTATTTCACTTTTTCTTGCCTACAATAGGATGCTGTAGTCGACATTGCGCTGATACTACAATGAGTTGTCTTCCACTTTGAATTCGTCGTACTCGGCTACAACTGCTTTTATCCTTTCTTCGGCTCACTTACGTTGTCGTTTCTGTTTCCTCTTCACTGGCTGACCCATCATGATTTTACTCTGCATTGTCTCTGCGTCCGCTTGTTCCTTCTGCAATTCCGTGAGGAAAGCGTAGAACCTAGGATGACTCTTACCGACGACGATTATGAATCGATTTTGCCATCCCTACGAGACGTTATTTGTTCGTGCGACGTTATGAACTGCATACAAATACATACATACAAATACATACAAATTCCATAGAGACATCGAATATTGTGTTTCTACGGCATTTCCTTGACCTCTTGCACGTCTTCCGCGGTCATAATTAACTTCAAAATTGTCTGTCATTGGAAGAAATTCATCAGGAACTTGCTCAGCAAACTTAATAATTTTGAAACTTGAACTTAATTTAATAATTTTGTTCAGAAAAGGATGATGCGTCACCTAATTTTGACAAAGAAGATTATTTGTTTACCTAGCAACCTAACAACCTACATTGAATTCGAAAATGAATAAAAAAGTTATGTTTAAATATAAAAAAATAGCTAGGGGAAAACTTAGGGGAAAAATTAGTAGACCAGGGGAATGTTTGTTAGGGGAAAACTGACCCCCACCCTACTAAAATCTCACTACATTTTTCATATTGGTCGCATATACTACGTCATGAATGCCGCTGGCATAAGCATCCATTAAAAGGCCATGCCGCGGTTCCCAAAAACATTAAAAAAATGATAAAGTTAAAAAAGTGAAAACATTTAGTTTTTTCGAGCCAAAAGCACCAATTATAGGCAATAGTGAAGCGCATAGGGAAATCTAATGTAATAATTAAAATTTCCATATTTTTAGTCACCCGACAGTGAAAGTTTAAGCTTTATGCCTTGAGTGCAAGTACTTTAAAAAAGCAAAAATAGATACCCCTACACTAAGTTCAATGCTTTTCTCATAGGACTAATTGTAAGGGTTAACTGGTTCACGGTAAGAACAACCCCTTTAAATTGTTGTTCAGTATTTTTTACTATTTTTCTGGCTAGTTTTAGGTCACGCCCTGTGTTCCTACCATACCACAACTTTCTAAGTTATCTGGAAGTTCTTCATACAGGTGTGACTGACACCTTGATCGCAGCACCTCTAGCAGCGTTACAGACGGACATGCATAGGTAAACAGCCAGGTAGACAATTCATATTTAAAAGGAAAATAAAGGAAAATAGAAAAAAGGGGTAAAATCTTGTTTGAAAAATAATAATCTTACATTCATTTCTAAAATGTTTGCAACATCATGAAAGATCTTAAAATTGTCTTTAGGTAATTCATTCCATTCCTCAATTATAGGAGTGTTTTTGCATTTTTTTATATTTACTTTTAAGGCTCTCGTCTTTCTTTCCCAAGTAGAAGGGTTTATTCAACCTTTATTCAATTTCCTCCAAAGCCTCTTCATTTTTCAGCGACGTAGTTTATTCTTTAATATGGAATTAATTGAGAGATTGAGTTTTCTACACAACTTCAGTGTGTTATTTGACGTGAGCGTTGGAGATAGGATCGTATTAACTTAGATGAATTTTGAGGATATCGGGACTAGATACGGAATTACCTTTTATTAATCACCTGCAAGTGCACTTGAGTGCGAAATTCTAAAGAGAAAAAATCATTCGCATCAGGACTCGATCCTGAATCCCCCGACATTGCGCTGAATGTTTTAGCCAGTTATAGTAGTTTGAGTGACATTTTTCCCTGGTCATGATAGAAACCATATTTAAATTTTATATTTTAATTTCAGCAGCTGTAAGAAGCATGAAGTAAATACTGTGATATTCATCATCATCATCTGCTTGTGTAGGTCCCTGGCGCCACCTCCAATTCTGTCTTCATCTTCCCTGACAGAATCAATACAAACTTTGTAAATTTCACAATGAATTTTATTTAATACGCATTAAATAAAATTTATTGTGAAATTTACAAAGTTTGTAGTGATTCAGTCTAAGTATATGGATTTTCACACAGTTACGCCTGAGAATATCGAGTCCTTCAGCTTCCCTTTTCATCCTCACGTAGCCTCATCTCCCCTGTATGTCACTCAACATCTTACTTTTCCTTCCTCCTCTAATAGATTTCCACTCCACACTCCCTTCCAGCACATCCCGTCGAAAACATTCCCTCCTCAAAACATGCCTGATCCAATTTCACCTTCTCCCTTGTATATGGTTCCACACCTTTCTTTCCTCACCCGCTCTCTCCAAGACCTCCTCATTCCTCACACTGTCTGACCACTTAAGTACTCTCCTCCATATCCACGTTCCTAGCGCTTCTATCCTTTTCCTTTGTCTCCCTTTTATTGCCCACGCCTCCACACAAAATATTTCATTAGCCTTTTTTTCAACTCCTATTCTAATTTACTACTTAATAGTATCCTTTTCTTTCTGAATGCCTCCCTCACTAATCCAATCCTTATTTTTATTTCCGTAACACATTTCCAGTCCTCCGCCATCTCAGTTCTAAGATAGTTAAATCTTTTAACTTGTTCCAGCTTTACCCCTTCCATTGCGATGCTCAACTGCTCTTCTTTCCTGGCCTTCAATACCTTCGTTTTATCTTTTTACCTTCAAACCATTTTCTTCTTCTTTCTGTTTTAGCTCTTCTATCATTCCCGTGAGGTCTTCTTCACTCTCTACGGACAGAATAATGTCATCTGCGAATTCTATAACTTCACTTTCTGCCCTCCTATTTTTACCCTTTTGCTGATTTGCCAGCACTCCTGCACCATCACATCCAGGTCGATGTTGAACAGCATCGGGGACATACTACACACTTCCGGCACCCCTCTTCTGATATCGAACCACTCCGTCTTGCTGTTCCCTACTTTCATTGCTATCCTCTGGTTGGAATATTATGTGATAATCAATCTTCTTTCTCTCCAATCCACCCCCTTCCTCTTCAGTATCTCCAGTAGTCTGTCCCATAGATCAAAGCCTTCTCGAGATCTAAAAAGCAAAGGTAAACTTCTTTTCTCTTTTCCCTGTACCCTTCCACCACTGATCTCACCACTCCTAAAGCATCTTTAGTGCCCACTCTCTTCCTAAACCCTAACTGCTCTTCAATTGAAATCCCTTACATAGTAATAATGGCACAAATATATTGTTTTGTTGACTTTTATTCTCATTAATTAAATTAATATACCTATATAAGTCTATAACTTGACTCATATTTTTACTCCGTACGGCAAAAATGCCTTCATAACAGTTTTTTGCGATTCTGTAAGAATAACTGCGTTGTGTCATTGATTTATTTTTGCAAATAGTTGATAAAACATACAAACTACACAATTTTAGATTTCTTACGAGATTTATGAGTTTTAGATTCCATATTTTAATGAAGTCTTTCTGTAGTGCATACGCGCACTATATCCCATGGAAAACTGTTTCTATGTTTTTGGAAAATATCTCGAAAAGTAGTGCGATAAGTGGCTGATATTTTGGTATCTTTGGAAAGGTGGAACCTTTTCATTCCAAATCAGGGCCCAATTCACTAAATTCTAATTTTAAATGATATCTCGCTCAAACTAACTTAAGCTACCAACCCAGTCAGCACACTTTCGTGCTGGCATATGTTGGCGCATGCACTAAGTTTGTGCTGCCTGGATTATGCTATGAGGACATTTTCAGGATATCCTCAGCACATGCTACCGAGATGTGAGGAGATGGGGTCCAAAGTTGTCTTAATAATGGACCGAAAATATCTTTCGCCAGGAAGAGTTTAATCACTTCCAAAGTACATGAATCGCGATCTAAACCAAATTTTCGGTAGTAAATTCATACTCACCACCCCACGTGACAATTTATTTCTGAAATGAGTGCAGTAATTTTTTAAATTCCGAAAAAGTCTCAAAAATGGACCGAAAATATCTTCTGCTAGGAAGAGTTTAAACACTTCCAAAATACATGAATTGCGTTCTAAACCACATGTTTGGTAGTATTTTCATACTCACCATCCCACGTGACGTTGAATTTTGATGCGGGTAATATAAGAAAGCTTAATTGCAATCAAACTCATTCCCAATGAAATTACCATCCTATTTTCAAATATTTTCATTTGACCGCACGGTAAACTTAAACAATCACTCTGAGTCAGAATTTATGAAAATAAAAACGCATGTAAGCCTTGTGAACTGTAAATACCTTCGAGGCAGCGATAGACCAGTGGTAAGGTAGTGGATTGTTGAGTGTAAGGTTTGCAGTTAGATGCTAAGGTGCGGAAAATATTTATTTTTTCGTTAATATCTTTATAAATTGGGTTGTTATCATCGTAAATCTCATAAAAAATATTTTCACGCAATTTCTTACTTGCTAAAGTGTTAAACTTTCATTAATTCCACTAATTAAACTTATGCTAAGCACCTTTTCCCAGCATATGCTTAACACTTGTCACCAGCACATGCTTCACACATATCCCCAGCAGTGCTATTTGTTAAAGCTCCAGCATGTTCTTAGAGGATATTCTCAAAATATACCTTTGCCTCGAAAGCATATTCTGAGCATATTCTAGGCACATCCTTTTGCTGACTGGGTAGGCATTCTTCTCCCCTTGACCCTAGCTAAACTTTCCAGTGCTATTTTTATGCTGCGCAAATTGAAAATGCTAATCCCCAGTGACTACTTGCTATCTGTCTATTTTGCTTTTTTCCACGGCCTTATAAATTACGGCATCATGCTGTAGGGTCATGCCTTTTCAGCAAATGACTTGTTTCTCCTTCATAAAAGAGCTGCAAGGATCATTTCTAGTTCCCATTATCGGGAACACTGCAAACCGCTGGGCATAATGACATTGTATGGCCAGTAAATATTTAAATTTCTTTGCAATGTTAAAGAAAATGTGGATTCTTTTGACATTGGTGCTAATGTCCATTAACATGATACCAGGAAAAATAATTAATTACTGCCTCACTGTAGGCTATCATTGACCATATCTACCCCAAGAGGCTAGAGATGTCACCTTTCCAAGGATCCAGCTTGCCATCCACTCATTCCTTTTGTCCAAAGCCTTTTATTCAATAAATGAATTTTTGGAGTGCAAACTTATCAAAATAAAATTTTGATCTGTATCGTGTGTTTGACGAAGTCTATTACACTGTACCTGTGTTTAATGCCTAATAAATATTATACTTATTATACTTATAAATATTTGAGGGCTTTAAATGCATAAAGTTGTTCAGGACTACCGGGCATACGAAGGCACAGAATCAGTACAAAAGCGTACTCTTAGTGCCACCGTTCACGAGGATGGGGCGATGGAGTTTTCCTCTGAGGAATTCCTCACTTATGTGCTCTTGCGATTGACTCCGTAAATTTGATACCGTGGCCTGTCCCATGATTCTCAAAATTCGTCAAAAGAGCGAACACTCATTGTGTTCCATGTTTGCTTTCCTTGCGGACGGCGGCGCTTAGCACACGCTTTGGATTCTCCCTGTCTCGGCAAATGATTTTTCCTCTGTGTAATTTCGCTCGTTAGAACTTTGATTCTCTCATTGAGAAAATATTTCATCTGAGATTATAAAACCGGGAGTTCCTGTAAGGTTATATTTCTCAACCACTAGATGTCACTAGTAGCGGATGATTCCGTATTTTAAGAATTTCTCTGAAATACGCTACAAGCACTATTGAAATAACACTTAAAGTCCCAGATTATCTTTGTAATTCGCACAAAGTAGGTCGTATCTTCTCTCGCACTAATTTTTCAGACACTATTTACCGCGATAAAAATTAATTTCACATAAGACTCCGCTGTTGGTTAGAGCGCAAACTAGTACATATAAATTTTTCAGGAAAACTGTTTCCTTAAAAAGATTAATTGCAAGAATCTTATCTATTCGCCTCACATAAAGTGTTGTTTCGTACGCTAATAATCATGATACGCCAGGCAGATAATTGCATCATGTACATTGACTCACCCTGCTACATAGGAAGAAATGACCACAGGTACAAAATAAAATGCAGAAAACTGATATCTTGAAGCAATCCATCTTAAATAGAGGTAAAAAGGAGTGGAATGAGTTACCTGAAGTAATTTTTTAGATCTTTCCTGCTAACGTTAAAATTTTTAGAAATAAGTGTTCCTCGATTCTGTAATGGTCTATTTGGAAGTGTTTTCAAAATTTCATGTGTATTTTCTTATGCTTATGTTAATGTTACCACCAGGCGATTGCCTACTTGTAACGTTTTGTAATAATATTAAATACTTTACCTGGTATATATTACACCAATATGAATCTTGAGCGAGTAGCAACTTATTAAAATCCACCGCTACAAATATTCTATAGATATCTCAAAAGATTTTTAGTTATTCTATGCAAGAAAATAACGCGTTCTTGGACATGGCGTCAACTTCTTTTTGCCCGGCCACTATGTCAACTTTAGCTCATTCTTCGAATCATTTAGATGATGTATCACAAAATTTCCCCTTTTTCATCTCTCTTAACAACATGCTTGTTATTCGGCCCTCGGTTTCAACTATCTGCTATACTGAACAGGAATTAGTTCCTTTTTTCCAAATCAATTTCAAACAATCAATCCATAATCGTCTATTTTCAAATACATGCTACGCTTCTTCCGTCCTTCCTACATCGTCACTTATTTTATCTATTATCACTACCCTGGTGGCCTCACTCCCATGAAGGAATGACAAAGAGTTACTCGGGTACCCGATATGAATTTGAAACCCGTGTATGAATTTTTTATTTGGGAAACCTAGTGTTTTTAGCTGTATTCTGATTTTCAAGCCGGATATCTCAGATTTCAAGCTATACCCAGGTTTTCAAGCTTTACACCATGCACTACGACTGATTTCCATTAAGGAATGCTCAGAGATTGAGTTGGATGTCGGGTTTTGGATTTTACTCAGGTTTAATTAAGAGTGGTATGCCATCATGAATATAACCATTGAATAAGAATCTAAGCACTTCATGCTATTTCTAAGAAAACGAGAGATTGAGCGAAATGACATTATTATACCAAACTTAGCCCTAATGGAAATGAATAGTGCTGTATAGGTATAAGTTCATTAAATTATTAAATTTAATAATAAACTCCATGGTGGCCGGTTGCACCAACATTAAGTGGTAGAATCAATGGATATGAGCTTCATAACGTCTTGAAACTCATTACAAAATTTGGTTAGCAGAAACTAAAGCTATTGTAACATGTCTTCCAATAGCTAATTCGATTAGCTTCGATTCTTTAATTCATTCTCTTACCACTGGCTATAATCCATGTCCATATTACGTTACTTGCTACTGCACTTCGTATTATATTTTTTGTGTATATTATTGGTATTATATTATTTGTTGCGTACTATAAGTAGTAGGCAGGAATAGATAAACTCGCTAATTTTCGTCATCGTAATCGTCTCAGTATAAGCCTTCTATCAATTAAATACTCATTCATAGCAAATTCTCTATATATTTTACTTACTGATCTAGATCATAAGTTACAGCCATCTAAAAGTTCCAATAAGTTATGAGACCATTAAACTTATAAAATGTTTGCGCAACGCATTTTTAACGAATACCTTGACTTATAAGGTCTCACAACTAGAGATCGGCACCTAGAAAAAATCGAAACGTTTTAAACGTTTGAAAAAAACGTTTTTTTTCATTTGATTCGAAAAGAAAGTGAAAAAACGTTTTTTTAATTAAGTTGAGAGATGGCGTTCTTCGTAGTATATTCCATTAATTTAGTATCCTGATTGGTTTCTTTTGCCGTTTACCTGCCCTAATGGCTTATAACGAATGTATTTCTCTAATTTTTAAAACGATTTAAAAAGAAATATTATGGTTTTTTATTTGATATGCTGATGCATTTTTTTCGGCCCAGAGTTGTGGAGCGCTGCTACTGTGCGACTGTAGTCCACCTCTTAAGCGTTAATGACAGTGCAATTGCACAAGGGGGAAAATGGCGATACAATGTGTAGGGACCAGTGTAACCTTTACAGTGTTAGTGAAGGAGAAGAGGATGAAATGCTACTAGTGAGCGGGTGCTATTTGGTGCATATTAAATTTAAAAGAACTAAACCTAATGCAAAACGGGCGCTTGAACATTGACAAAATTGAAACAGAATAAAAAATGTTGACTTTTTCGAAAACAAATTATATAACTTTTTTCCCTTTTTTTTATATAATTTTTTTTTGGGGTCTCTGGTTCCAACGGGAACCAGGACAACAAGTTTTTCCCTCCCTAACATTTCAATTATTTTTTTAATGGTTTTGTACGTTTTTTTACATTTTTTTCAGGATTTTTGGGTCCTACTTATATAGCCTAAGCTGGTATTTAAGCTGGGACCACATTTGTTTTAATACAAAAACTAAGTTTTAACTATTAAAATATAATGAATATGAAAAACATTGGAAAGAAGTCGAATACGTACACTTTTAACGGAGACAGCATGCATACCACTCAGGATTATTGTCTCTATGAGGCCACCAACCCACAGCTAGGGTCGCACGGACGCAATGAAGGTCTAATGGAGGATACGTGGCATCCCGGAAATAGATCCTAAGGTTAAGGTAGCTGTGGATATAATCATCGAATTAAGAAGCTCAAATTGCCTAGGTTCTTGGTTTTCAGATGTTCAAATGAGCAAAGAAATTTCTATCACTTTAACAAATCCAGCAGCAACTCTATTCGAATCCACAGCTAGTACTTTGGCATCATGTTGGTGTCATTGGTCCCTTATTGTTCCTTTTGTATATTAATGACGTCACTACCGTTGTTACTAGCAAAATTCGCAGATGACGCAGTGTTGTACAGGGATCTAGACAATGAGCCCGACAAGATTGCGTTACAAAAAGACCTAGATGCTATAAATGAATGGTGCAATACTTGGCAGTTAGAATTGAATTTTTAAAAGTGCGTTGTTATGAATTTTTGGAGAAAGAATAACACGGTCAACGATTCGTACACAATAAATCAAACAGACTTAACAAATGTAGAGTCAGTTAAATACTTAGGTGTGAGCCTTACTCAGGACCTGTCTTGGGGGGAACACGTTCGGGAAATCTGCGGACAGGCTAGTCGAAAATGGGATTTATCAAAAGAATATTAGGAAAATGCGACGAGAAAGTTAAAGAGCGATGTTATTTTTCACTCGTGAGACCTCACTTGGAGTACGCCGCTAGCAAATGGGTCCCTTACGAAGTAGGACTAATCTCTGAAATAGATAGAATACAACGGAGAGCAGCAAGTGTTGTGAAAAGTTGTTACGATAAACTTAGCAGTGTTACCGAATTGTTGAAGGAAATAGGGTGGGAATCTCTAACTGATCGAAGGGAGAAATACAGGTTAAATCTTTTGCGCAAACTCGGAACAGACAGTTTTTGCCGGACGTTCAACATATAATGCTAGAGCCAACGTACTACTGTAGAAGTGATCACAGGAATAAAATAAAGGAAATTGACTGCAGCACCGATAGATTTAAAATGTAATTTTTCCCACACACAATAAGGGATCATAATATTTGCAATAGATCAATCACATGAAACTCCCACCCTCAATAGGTAGAGTAGAATTTTTACTTGTGCTTAATAACACCACATCATTACTAACTCTTTCAACCGGTCGATTAGTCCGGCATTATTTTATTTTGTTCTTTGCATGAAGTAGCATCTCGTAGTATTCATAAATTAACAGTATCAGTAATATTAACCACTAGATGTGTCTATAGCATTTCTTTGCATGTTTTTATGTTCTTTTACGTATCACTCTCCCAGTTTCCGGTTGGACTGCGCACTGTTCTCCTGACTGCTTTTGGCCTGCGCCTAGCGCCAGGGGGAGCGTGCGAGGTTCTGATTTGTTCTGGGACGAGTGCTGCATGCCTGGTGAGGAGTCACACCGTGCCACACACCCTAGTGGTGGCTTGCACGCAACATCGTAGATGTAGATTTAGATCATTAATTAGTAACAAGAGTGTGCTGCAACAGATGGCGATTGATGCGAATCCTTAGAATCCGTCACTGAGGCTTCGTTACAAGACAAAAAAATCGGATATTATCTGAAGACTTTTGGATTTTTTTTAATGATCTGCAAGAAGTTCTGAAACTATTAAAAGCTTACATAACCCACATTGAAAGTGATGAGCCACATCTTAGCAAACTCTGCTGAATTTTCCCAGATCTAATTGAAAGAGTGAAAAGTTTTTCACAATCACAACTGAAATTACTGATAGTCGCAGTAGCAAAATAATAAATATGGTTAAAAAGAGGAGAGATATAGCCGTGACAAAGGTCTATTTGGAGGCTAATTTTTTTTTTATTCCTCAAGAAAAGGTTCCAAATTTCTGATGTTTTCGAGTTTGATGATAATCTCGCCAAATCTGATCTCGCCTTCAGCGAAGAAAATATTGCTGAAATTCATCCGAGATGGAAAACTACATAACTGACGAAGGCATGGTATTACTAAACAGTTTTATTTTATTAGTAGTACCATGGACGAAGATATGTGGAAGAAACCATACGTCATTTCAGTGTCTAAAACAGTTTCACCTCTCACGAGTTGCCAGAAAGATTCTTTCACTTCCTCCCACATCCTCGGCGACGGAAAGAAGTTTTTGGTACGCACGGAAATATTCATAACTTTAGAAGAAACCGCTAAACATATTAAAGGGCTTTGAAACTTATTTTCATCAACCACAACTTATAATTACTGGATATCGAAGGAGCTAAAATTTCAAGAAATCATCTCTCGAAAACTGATATTGAGGGAGAGGAAGTTGTTCCTCCTGCGGGTGTAGATAGGAACATTTCTTCCCTCATTTCCAGTGAGGAATCAGATATTGATGCCGATATAGAGAAGTTTGAAGACACAGTTTCACACTAATCCATTCCGAAAATGTGAATGACACGCTACTTTGGTTCTTTTGTATTTGTATAGAGTTTTATGTATATTTTGTATTGTGCACAACACAGTATAATGTAAAAGCCTGATTATACATGTCTTTAATACAGACATGGCTGCAATTAATGCTATGGAAGATATTGTCCATGGTTTCGCGTAATTAAAGAGAAAAAACATTTATCTAATTCTTCTTCATTTAAGAAACCTAAGAAACTTTTCACTCTTTTATTTTTCGCATTCATTGTGCTGTAAATTACGAGGGCATGAGGGGTTGCAAAATAAATTGTACTACTTAAGACTACGAAAGAGTAACTTAACGTGCCCTCGTTTATTCCACGATGGAATAACTTTGAGAATGAGAAACCCAATAACAAGCAACGAAACAGCATCATTAAAACAAAAAAAATGCCATACAATTTAGATTGGAATATCCAACAAAACATATAACTGCAGTTTGTAGTAATTCGACTGTTTTTTAAGACTAAATAAATCCCCTATTTTTTTAGATTTTGAATCACTATCGTAATACTCTAAAAGATATTAACATATTTTAATGATGTTTCTGCTATTAGAGGTAAGGCGTATTGATATTAAATACTTCGTCCATACCATGCGAAATCTGGGGGATTCCACAGCATTCGTCGATAATAGGTGTCTTCGTATAATAACCTATTGAATATTTTTCTCTAAAATGCCGAAAAACTTCAGTTTCAAGTGGCTCAAAATCTTTTGTAACTGCTACTAATTATTATACTTGCGAAACCGATTACATGAAATAACTTCATTCATTCGGTTAATTTATTGGCTTTGTAATATAACGAGTCGCCAAGATTCACGTGTTCAAGACCATTTAGTGCTCACATGTGATTATCAACACGTGATAATCCTCATTGTATATACATTTTTTATTAATCTCACATGATATGTTTCCATTTTTTCTTTGAAGAACTATTGCTTGGAATAGATAAGGTATTCGTTTATATTGTTCAGAAGTAGTATATACATAAATGTTTGAACAAAATGCATTTCCATTAAAAAATAAAATTTGGAGGAATAAAATGTGAAAAAAAAGTTTTTTATGGTAAAAACGTTTTTTATTTAACGTTTTAAAACGTTCGTATGAAAAAAAAGTTTTTTCCCATCACTAATCACAACACTATTGGATACATATGTATGGTTTCCGCAACCAACCATAAGTCACATATTTCTAACGTCATTAAAATCAATAAATAGGAAAGAAAGTAAAAGAGAAGAATAGGGTTAAGGGAATATGATCTAATCCTCAAAATCTTCAATGCATAATTAAAATGGAAGGCTTGAATGTAATATTAACTTGAAAAAATATTAATATATATTATAGTAATATTAGATATAGGTATTAAAAGTACAGGCAAGTCAGCGTTCTCCACCCGAGTTAACATATCATTTCTGAATACTCTGGATCTTTAGCTTTATTCAAGTTACCAGATTTCGGAACTTTACTCGGTTACCCTGGCTCTCTACCTCTACTTGGGTATCCGGGCTCCACCCAGATTTTCGAGCGTTTCCCTTGTACCCGGGTTTAATCCGAGCTAATGTATCGGGTACCAGGGTTGACAAAGTCCCAAGTTCCTATTTGTGTCCTGTTCCAATGTTCTCTGTCTTTCAATGGGGCAGGTCTCGGAAGCATGTAATTCTGATCCCCGTATTGGACTTCACTCATACTCTTTCTTACAGTCTTTTTTGTCAATTGTTATTTTTTACAAAGCATAAATGCATGAAAGTATTTTTGTTGCGTATTAATGCATGAAAGTATTTTTGATACTGTCTGAAATGGCCATAACAGCTTAGATAACAATGAGCTTTACGAATCTGTTCCCAAAACTCTTTGCCATTTTTAGGATCTGTAGTAAGGAAATGCCTTTTTTTTCTGACTTAATATCACCTTACCTAAGGTTGCGATTAGTAACCTGTTGATCTATTTGCTCTCCCTCTCTCGACTCTGGGGACTTCAAGATATATAGATAGAATATTTTACCTTGCGAATTTTAAGTTATTTTAAGTTTAATTAACGAAGTTTAAATCAGCGTATCCTTTTTGTTTCCGGTAGGTATTCTTTTCAGGATTCTTAGGCTCTTGCAGCTATGGCTTGTATCCTTTGCAGTTTTTGATGTGGAGGAACAAATGAGAATCAACCGCCGCACTTGCCGATGATGAGTATTGTCGGAATCGGCGAAGGGCGAACTTGACGTAGATACAACGTCGTCGATTGAATTGATTTACCGCTAATCGAAATGGTGGCAATGCAAAAGGGTGAGGTATTCAGGTGAGGAGACAATGCCTTTTGAAATTATTCAATCGACCGCTGAGGCAAACTGCCGACGAGACGACGCGACATCGCCGCCACTTTTATGGTGTGTCACCGTCGATAGTGGTGGGACACCAGTATCGACTGTTGGGGGGAGGCGGCTGAGGGGAATGGGGAGGGGGTTGGTTAGAGGAAGGGGGTGGAAGGAAGTGACCGAGCCCCTTAAAATGAAAGACAATCAGAATTGAGAATGCTGCGGACTCATGGTTACGTCATACTTTTACGTTGGCAGTTTTGCTAACCAGTTTAGGAGGTTTCTCGTCACCAAGGTGTCCATAAGAGGATTTGAAACGTCCATGCTTATCCGCGTCAACGATACCTTTACCCCATGAATTGTCCCCAATACGTCTCACTTGGCGAAGCAATCCTGCTGCAAGATTGAAAGCTGGCAACTTGCCGTTTCAAGGTTGCTGCAAGATTGCTTTGTCATATGCATAAAGATTTGTATAAGTTTTCACTTCAAGTGCAAACAAACTTTGCACATGAGGAATCATGCGGCAGCTTGTTATGGAAGGTATGAGCTTTCCTGGAATTTCGCTGCGCCTTTTCATTAAAAGATTGAACGAACATGTTTACAGAAAACTAGCTGCAAGATTGGAAATGTCTATTCAAGAACTGTACAATATAACAGCAATCTTGCATGCTGTGTGGGGTGGGGCAATAGTGTTATCCCTCGAACGCCTAGTGAAGCCATGTGGAATCAGGCAGATCAATATTCGTTTTTATGAGCGATATTCATTCCACAGATACAATTTCGTTAAAAATACTACCTTCTCGCGCTTCTTATGCTGGAAAAAATCATCAAGTATCTCAGTGTTATTTGATCAAGATCAGTACTTATCTGATGTTTTAAGAATAATCTTGGTTATATTCCACACAGTATTTATTGCACTCAACTTACATTATAATTGAACAAATTAGTACTTACATTAAAATTAGAACAAATATAAAAATTAATTCAAGCCTTCAAGGGGTCTTCCTGTGTTCAGTTGCAATTAAAATTCGTTGTCTCGGGAGTGACTTCATGGAATCGACTTAACAGAATGAAAAGTAAAGAAAACTTTGTTCCTCTCCTTCCTCCCTGACTCTATGCTTAAAACCGATTCCACACCTCCTTAGCCAAACTCCGCCCCTGGAAATTCCACCCCTTAACCCACACCTCAGACCGTTGGGTTTTTTTAAATTTTGTTTTTGAAATCATTTTGTGTTAGACTATTTATTCTCTGCCTTCTATGCAATTGTACCAGATGATGACGTGCCACGTCGAAACCTAGGTCGTACATTAAATATTTATGTGGATTACAAAGTTTTCTTTTCTTTTCATTTTGCAAAGTTGGCTGGCTATTGAGGTTCTCTTGACTGAAAAATAAAAATTTAATATTTCCACATGCGAAATATTTCGATGAATTTATTTACACGGGGCAACATACCCCTGCACATTAAAAAAATAACTGAATAACATGAGTCTTGGCATCAATCGGTGAGAGCAAAAAAAGGCTAGTTTCGTTCAGCACTTTTGAGGTCAGTACGTGGCTTGAACTTTTGAAAAAAGGACTAATTAAGGCTGTCCAGATTGGCTATATTCACCATTGCGAAGCACACATTGGCGAAGCACACATTGACCATATTTCAAGTGATAACTGGATAGATGATCAGTTATTTCCATATTTTTTTCATGTAAGTAATATCTTTTTCTGCTGCTGAAGCAGTCCCAAATTCAGTTTACTCCGTCATTCTCCAAACCAAATATTAGGCATCAATATTATTATGCAATGAATTCATCTCGTCCTAAAGAATTATTTTTCAGAGTCCTGGGAGTATTTGTAATCCATCTTCATCAAAAAAATTGTACTTTGGTGGCTCACTTAAAGTAAAGGCGTTACTTGAAAGAGATTTTGCTTTGGTGTCAAAGGCAGTTGAGAATCAAATGCCTATAGTATCCCGGAAATCGGTCCTTCTATAAGAATAAATCACTATTTTCTTAATGTAGGTAATCAATTACTGATCCATTAAGTAATGTGCCAATATATTTCTGTGAAATTAATTCACATTAATCACAGCATATAATATATACTTATTTTCCAAACATAATGCCTTTGATGCTCCTCTTTTTCGTGGGAAAGATTACATTTTTTCCCAAAGAATGGGTCGGGTGAAGAATTCACGGATTTCCTACCAATTTACTGCTCAAGTAAACTTATTTCCAAACGTTTCCGACGCGAAACATTTTCAAATGTGGAGTTCCTGTGAAGTAATTCTTCATTGTTGTGTTTTTTTGCCACAAAGTATACTCTGCCATTTGATATTTCTGTATTCAACACGTTATTCACAATATTAACTAATTATTAGTTGCTCAGCATGTCAGACCATATATGTGAAACTGTTTTTATTGAATCGAACAAAACTGGTGAGCACTCATTATGAAATTATTTTTTTTCAACGAAATGATCAACTCCGGATGTAGCGAGAATTTTCAAGTTTGTCTCGTGCATATAAAGAGGCTTAGTGACGCATATCCCTCGTTTGAGGACGCATATCCCTCGTTTCCCCCGATGAAAATTCATAAGCTTAGGGTGGTATTTATTTTATCTCGGGCTTATAGCGGATTTAAATGCTAGCATTGTCCAAAACAAGACTGACTTTTATGCTGTTTTTCAAACCTAAATTCTCTTCAACATTATTTAAAATATCATTAGAATCCATATCCAATGTAGAAGTTTCCCTCACCTCACGAAACTCACCATCGACCGACTGAATCGACGACAGGGTAACGTAGGAGTGTTAGTTTTTACAAGCGCCGAGGATTTTCACAGAAAGATTTAATGCTTACATTGCGATGCTCGGAAATTCCTAAGTACTTGCAATGCTCCAGGTGCCCTCCCATCAGACGCCGAAATCTCTGTCAATATTCGCACCATTTGCCCTAGCTTGGACTAATTTAAATGTTACATGCTAAATGTTTTTATGTTAAATTTGAATTCTACATGTTAATGTAGCATTATATCAAATATTATATATGTTTATACTTATTGGTTAAATAAAATGTCATAATAATAATTATGCTATCGCTTTAGTATTTTATATTCTTCTAAGCGACACTCATGGTTTCTAAGCTCACATGCTATAACATAAACTAAATGCATATGATGAGAAGGCTACAATGATAGAAGAAGGGTATGTATGCCCTTGGAGAAGGATGAAAAATGTGATAAACAAGAAATAAATGAATGGTTGAGAGTTAAACGTAAAAATGAAGGAGAAACGAAGTATCTGTTGAAGACTGCTGGGAAAGAGAGTGCTTAATAAAAGCGACAATAAAGAAGGAAAAAGCTTTAAATCAGGGTGAAGTAAGACATACATACAAGTACATGATCATATGTATAATATCCCGAGAGCCGTAGCAAAGGCATGTGGTAGAGCACGTTAGAACACCAAGCATCATCAGACGGATTATCTTCTTAGAGTTTCACTTTACTTTTGCTGTAGTCCTATGGAACAATAGAGGAAGGAATTTTTATGTGTACCTATCAGTTCGAATGCGTAGCTCCAAGTCTCTGTATCTCATTAATTTCTCTATGTATTTCTTTATTTTATTTATTTATGATAGATGTATAATAGACCAAGACCAAGTAGAAAGGGGAATAACAGGAGAAAAAATTATAAAATAGGAAAAAAATTATGTAAATTAAGCTCTTAGCATAATTTTTAAATCGTCGTCACATTTTCCTTAAAATATTTACATTCATAGAAATTATACTCATGAATTCCTTTAGTAGAGCATTCTACCATAAGCACCTCTATTCGCAAGTGAGCACTTAGCTACTTATTTTCTTTGGCGTCTCAGTTCAATTTGCCTCCTACCGTTATTTTTCTTCGGCAGTAATTACTCTGCCCTGAATAATGACAGATATTGGTGATTTTGGCGTTATGTATTTTTTTTTATTCTTCCAGGAGGTATAGGCCTATTACTTTGAAAAATATTTATATTCTCTGTCTGTTTTTTTATTGCGGGATGTATCGTTTTTTGTGATGAGCACTATGTTTTAAAATAATCATTTTAAACCATATTCAATTGATGTACAATACACCCAATAATTTTCATTGTAGCTCTGAAGAAGCATGTATACATATGCGATAAGTCGGCAAAGTGAATAAATATTTTTCAAACTAATAGACCTATACCTCCTGAAAGAAGAAAAAATTTACATATTAAAAAAGAGTTCTTGAAGAGGAATCATCTAGAATTTGGAATTGTGATTAGTAGAGTTTTAATGGCAAAAGATATTATTTTTCCCATTTAAACCGGTAGATTACCGATTTGAATGCGGTTTTGTTTAAAAACCCAGCAACTAGCAAAGGAAACGACAGTGTAATGAATAGGGGGGATGGGCCATCGTTGGAAGAGATCGATCAGGGTAATGGTTTGGCGTGGTTCGGAGAGAAGAGAGCTGTGGAACGTAGGAAAAGGCGGAATGGAAAGAAGATTGGGAAGGGGTGAGAGTAAGGGGAGGAGCAATGAGCGGAAGTGGGAGGGGTCGAAGCCTCCCACGAAACCTCAGTAATGCCTTCGATCGAGTGGGTAATCTCAATGTCCAGCGACAGTAATCAAGAAAGGGTGTGTCCCGCATTAATGGAGGAGGAGAGAGATGGTGGCGGTGGTGGCAGAATGAGCTTGGAGTAAAAACTCCCCGACATTCACCAGGAATACCAGGAAGGGAGCGATAGACTCTTGTGCAACGGGAGGGCGTTAATCCAATTAGACGGTAAATCATTTTGCCCTTGCGCGACGAGAGAGAGAGGATGGTCATTGTTCCAGGAGTTTCTCAAGATTTTCATTATTCTTTGATCGGTGTTTTGAGCAGGCCCGCCCGATAACTAAAATTAAGCAGTCATTCCCAGGAATAATGTTGTCTCTTTGAGTTAAACATGCGTAAAAGTCTCGGGAAACTTCAATTCCACGCGATTGTTTCTAAAGTTACTTAGGAATATTACAACCCGTCTAGCATGTTTCGTGCATTACTCTTGTATCACTGCGCATTTATGTAGTTACAAATAATATTAATGCAAACGGTTAGTTTAGCACTGGTAGCATACCTATGGTGTAGTACATGTTTTGTGAAATTTCACCTCCTGACAAGAATTAGGAGGTTTTTGCTAATGCATAAACCGTCGAAGTTACATCAGCAATAATTGGGTATAGTTCAATGCATGCCAGTGATAACTCGCCCCTTGCCATACACCCTTGAGGTTGCTTGCAGATTATATTGTATTATGTAGATGTAGATATTAAATACTCCAGGCGAAAACATTATCTTCTAATCGATTTTGTTATTCAGACGCGCCTGGTAACTTAAAACATACATTCCCCAGAATAATGTTTTACTTTGGAGTTATTTCGCCGAATTATTTCGCCGGAGTTATTATTATGGAGTTATTTCGCCGAGAAAATCTGCAGTGTTTTACTGGTAAATGCAGCATCCTAATATCTAGGGAACTTTTGAAAATATTCGGTGTGCTTACTTATTGCTGTTAAACATTTTCTCACAATTTAAACGGAGATCATCAATTAAAGATTACAGATCAAAAAAGTCGAGAACGAAGAACAAAATTGGGCTTGATGAGTTATGAGATGTGACAGTGCTGAAGACTGGAGCGGACTAAGTGGAAGGAATACGCTGGAAATGAAGTCATGAGAAGATCTAGAGAAAACGATGTATGTTCACAAGTCTTTTGGAAAGGATGATGATCAGAATGGATTACTTCCGTAGGAGAAACTGCCGGTATTTTCCACGAGTCACCGTTTTGTGAATGCAGTTAAACAATTGAGGATTTGACATGTAGTTATAAAAGTCCTTGGTCTGCGAGTTTCTTTTTTGGCCAATAGATGGGAATGTAGTTGCGATTTATTCATGTAGAAAAAATCATTTCAACACCTCCAGTTTCTTTTTTACATATCAATTAATTACAAGTGCATAAATATCGAGAAATAACGCCGTTTCTAAATATATATTTTTTTAGTTTTGGTTCTGGCAGCTTTCTTTACGCTGTTAGCATTCAAGTTATATTTCTAGTTGTAGTAGTAATAGTGTTCTATTTTTACGTGCTTCAACGACTAAGGTCATGTCGCACATACTGTCTGCCACTTGGCCACTACACTGGGCAAACAGTATGAATGAATGAATGAATAGTTTATTGATGCTCTGGGAAACCCATAAGAGCAAAAAAGAATAAATACAGAAAAACATTCTGCTCAAAATACAGTAATATAGCATAGCATATCATAACATAGCATTTCAATAATATAACATAGCATAGCATAAACACAAGAGCAATTGAAAACAAAGGTTCTAACAAAAATAAAAGTAATCAACACAAAGATTCATACATTTTAAAACAACAGCACTACTGTTTTAAATATTGGTATAGTTTCCTCTTAAATGATTCCGGAGTGGAGGAGCATTTTAATGAGTGGGGTAATGAATTCCAAAACTTGGATGCTCTAATCGGGAAGGAATTTAGATATTGGCTGTTACGGGCTTGGGGTATGTGGAGTAGGTTTTGGTCTGCCCGAGTTCTTCTGACGGAAACTGAAGTTCTAAGGGTGAATAGGTTATAGAGGTATTCCGGCATTTGGGTATGAAAGAGGGAGAGCAGAAAACATCCCAGGAAGTAGTTCCTTCGGGAGCCAAGAGGCAGCCACTTCAAGGCAGCGAAGTAGTCAGAGACATGGTCATCTCTGCGAAGATCAAATATAAATCTAATGCAGCTATTGATTAGTCGCTGTATACGTATTTCGAGAGAATTTGATAAATCGATGTACACTAGTATGCAATAATCTATGATCGGAAAAATCAAGCAGGTTATAAGTAAAATTCTTGTATGAACAGGTAGATTTTTCTTTTGGAGCTTAAGTATATAGAGAATTTTGTTTCCCTTATTACACAATTCCAATACATGTTGATCCCATTTTAAGTTAGTGGAAAGAGTGATGCCGAGGTATCGAACTGTTTCTTTTAATTTAACTTTCAACAGTACTGGGACAAATAGGAAGATCGTCCCTCCAAATTCGAGCCGAGCCCTACGATGCTTAATTTCGGTGACTGAGCAGGCCATTGCGCAGTTATTTTTCTTATACTTCAATTTGGAATGAGTTTTACCTTTTCCCTTCGATGGCTAGTTTTCCTGCAGGTAATGTCATTTTGTTACGCAAGTATTTTCCACTATAATGCACTATTTATTTGGATATATTGACGAAAAAGATAATATTTGTTGGTGATTCTCGCAGAGCTAGGTCTCATTTAACACGAAAATACATAAAACTCGATGGGCTATATAATATCGCTTAGGGAGAACGAGTATAGCTGGAGATCACAGCGATAAGTGAACGACCGCACATTACAAATTCATATCATTATGTGGTTTGTCGAGGAGGGGAGTCAATTGCCGGCCAAGGGTGTTAATTGCTCGATTATCACTTGCCTTATTACGGCAAACTGTTACGTATATTATAATTGCTCTGAAAAGGGGACTCCCACGGGCCATAATTGCTCTTCCTTTCTCACGCACACTTCCCTTCAGTGCGCTCGATTTCCTACCGTGTTTTTTTTATTTTCAGCGCTACCGTTCCCAGATGGCACTGAGGTTTTCCTGATTTCTTAAATAAGTTTACGAATCTCAGGCTCCATTTTTTTCTGGCCTTTGATAATGCATGTTAGTACTAAAACCATCATGGCTAATAAAGCTGTATATAAGGGAAGTATAAGAGTTAATGTATAAGAACAAATATTAAAGTGTACTAATGGACCTTCACGTTGGATTAAAAAAATATGTAGCAGTCTGTTAAGAGTTGAACGAATGGTATAACTTTTAGCTGAAAAACCAACAGTATTTGTATATATCAAAATAAGCATTATACAATTTACACATTGAATGGGTAACACAGCCGGAATCATAATGTCTCAAGAACAAACTCCAGATAGTATCAATTTTCACCAACATATTAATCCAACATTACGTGACATTAATAGATTAACAGGTTAATGTCCGTTCATCCCTACCACAACGAATTAAAAATATTGTTTTCGGTCGCATACCCTGTAACATCTCTTTTTCTCAGTAATTATCTATTTTCACCTCACCACTTGACGATATAGGTATTCGTGTTTCATGGATAGGATTCACCTTTCTTGCTTATGCTGAAATGTAATTGATTGAACTGAATGCAATCGATTGAACTGAATGCAAACGATTGAACTGAATGCAATAAATTGAACTAAATGCAATCGATTGAACTGAAAATTCACCAAACAGTCCTTCATTTAGCAATAATGATTACTTGTCAGTAAAATTTCAGTGCAACTAACCAGCCTCGTGTATATTTCTCTCTGTATGATAGTTCATTGATCTTAATGATATTTTAACAGTGTGTTAACCTAAACTTACATTAAACATCTATTATAATTTCTACGTCTCATGTTTATTAATGTCGGCCATTCATTGTGATATTTCATCAAAGATAATATTATTGACTGGCACGGAACGCAAATTATCCCTATAAATATATCTAAGATGTTTCGGATACAATTGATAGATCATCAACTAGCGTCCTTAGTCGTCAGCCGTGTATTGAGGTAATGGTTTCAGGTAATGTGATGCCGAGTTATAAAGATACGGCAGTATAGAGTAAATGATTGGAGGGATGATTAGTTAAATTATTCATACTCAGAGTAGCTGAATACCGCCTACGGAAATAGTTGGAAACAGTAGAAAACTGCGTTTGGAGGTATAAAAAGCCAATATAGGGGAGTGTTTTCATTAAATCACTTTTTTTGTTGTGTTGTTAAATCACTTTCATTAAATCTAATTCATACTGGAGGTCAAAGCAATATCATATGGTGTATCTCATGTGGCGTTGGGATCTTGTAAGACATTCCACTTTCCTTACATATCATTAGCGGTATACCAATGTTTTCTAACATATTTTTTACAGCCGCTCTGATCGTTTTATAGCCTTTTATATTATTTTTAAACTCGTAAACCAGAGAATTGAATGGAGAAAATTAAATTGAAACTGAAAATAAACTGGTGTTTGAAGTTACTGAATAATTCCAGCGCACAATCAGTGCGCCGTGGAAGAGACTCAACAATTTTTATTTTTCTATGATTATCACTGGTAAATTATCTCAATTTCTCATTATCGGTATCCCCTTACTCGTTAGTAATTCATTTTTGGCTTAGGTAATCCCAGGAATCATGGAAAAGTCATAAGGGAGACTTGATGGACTTGGCCATCCAGTCTGTCTACATTTAAGGAATGATCGGTTGGAATTCTGTCCCCTCTGTGGGTTTTGCCATGCAAATCGACGACAAATCACCAATCCTTAAAGTTCGTGGAAATGGACGGGCGAGGAAATCCGTTACAATGATTTGAGCACTCAAAAGTTTGCAATGACGAAAATGGTGAGGGTTTGGGGAAAGAATAATTTGCCCATGGGTAAAAAAAATAGGCTTCTTGGGGTGAGGAATGGTGAATGTACACATTGCGTGAAAAGGGTGAGAAATGAATACATTAAGGAAACAATGGACGTATAATAATTTAGTATAACGACTCGTGGAGGAAAGTTTTCTGCCTGAAAACAATGTCATCAATCTTTTGAGAGACCTTTACGGAATTTCCCAAAATACGTTCCGAGGAAATCATGCATAAGTCATACTGAGGTCATTAACAGATTAAAATTCATGTGGAGCGTATGGCCTTTTTCCAACCCAAGAGATATACAATTGCCGGATATTCGTATTAAGAGCCAATTTTCGCCTGCCATAACGTTATTCGATTTAAAATTTCTCGTATTTAACGTTCTCTTCTTCAAGCTCATTTTCTTTCAAGTCGTTTTTCCCTCCGCAGTGTAAAGCATTCTCTTCCTGATGTGATGAAATAGGAGTGCAACCTCCAAAGTATGATTTACCATGAATTATTTCACTCGGAGGTCTTTCAAAATATATTACGTTATTTCTTTTCAAGTGAAAATCACCCCTGCAAGATAATATTTTTTTTGCCTGTCCCTTACGAAGGTCATTCACTTAATCCTCGGTTATCAACTAATGTAGGTAGGTTTTGGCGGCTGTATCTAGCTGAGCTATCCAACTTTTTCCCTATCCTTAGGTTACATATGTTCATCTTTATTTTTAAACTTTATTTTCCCAGCGCTTTGTCACTCCCGGTTTCTTCATTCCTCTATCTTTCTTTTAACCGAAAAATCCTTCATTCCATTTAAAGCAAGTCATGATCAAGAAATGTACAACGTAATCATTTTGTAGTCTAACCTTTTTGAGGGTCATAAGCATTGTCCTATGTTACTTGCAGATGCAGGTTGATTTTGGGGCAGTCTCTAGCTGATCTCCCCAACTCATTCCCCTATCCATATATCATCTGCATATATTCATAAACATCATTTTCCCAGGTCTTCAAAATTCCTAATTTCTTCATCCCTCTTATCATTCATTTTTAATACAATACATTTCTTCCCGCTTAATCTGGCTTTCACTGTTTATTAGCCTCTTCGTAACTCCTTTACTCTTTACGTTCGGGGAACGAACTGCGATTTCCAAAACTCGTCCACTTTTCCTGACTCCTTCGTATGTCTCTCCCCGTTTTCTCTTCAATAGCAACTACTTATGCACTTCTTTTATTTTCTCTAACGCCATGCGTATTTACCCTTCTGCAAGTCCACATTTCAAAACCCTCTATCTCGCACTTTCTTCAACACTTATTTTTCTGAATCGTGCAATACAGAGTAACTTCGATAACTGAATGCACCTCCGAAACTCTAAAATGATTCGCGTTGAAGAAATTTCGAGTTGCGCCGAAGTTAATTATTTACGATGCTAAGGATATAAATGAACTTTCATTCGCTTTATCGTCAGTTCGACTCACAGAAGTTGGAGTTATAGAAATGTAACTGTGTCATTATAAATATGAGTAACTATTCTTTATTTTAGAATAACCCAAGCTCTACGCTCGTGGAGTTTATCATTTTCTTCTACAATAGTACCTCTTCTCCTTCGCCCTTTTCAATTGACTTTACTTCATTGATGGTATAATTTTAATATAATTGTCACATATGATATTAGAGTTTCAATCAAATTATTGAATCTACATTCTTGAATCAAAATTCCATGCATCGTTTTCCGTTTCACAATCTTCATTACAACATATTTCTTCAACAGGCTCGTCAAATCTTAAGAAATATCTTGGATCGTGTTTGAAACTAAAAACGACGAAGCGTGTTCGTTAACTTGATGTTAGTTGAGAGTTCGGTGTTGTATACTACATCAGATTTTAGGCTATTTATTGAGAGTGTAACCAATGGGAGAACTTATAAACTTCGGTTCTCTAAACTGAGAAAAGTATTCAACCACATATAATAGAAACGGTCCTTAAGGACTTGACCGAACTTGCCTGGGGCACACATAAACCATTTCATAGACATCTGAATTCTAATCTAGACGAGTAAGTTCCATGCATGCTCTCGTCGAAGTCATTTATGTCAAATTCTCCAACGCTCGCCGTCTCTCACGGCTAAATTACTTCCATTCTCCGTTACGCATCAATCATTTAGGAGAAAAAAAGGTTTCCTTTTGTTCTGAGGGGAATCTTCACGCATTGTGACTGAAAATGACTAATTTGAATATTTTATGCCTGTAGAAATGTAGCATGTGTGAGAGAGAGAAATATTTTAATAATATGCGCGACGTTTTATCATTTGGATTTCTCTTGCGGGGTTTAAAAAAATGATGCCTTAATTTCCGTGAATCCACAGAAAGAAAAAAAAGAAGACTAACAATAAGCAAAAAAGAAAAACAACGACGGCTAATCTTTTTATTTTTTCTTCCTCTCGGAAAATTTTATGTTCCTCACCCTTGCGTTCCCATTGCTTTTTTTTGGGTGTTAACTATCCTCTAGTGACGTAATGGTGGAAATGCAAATGGCGTATACTGAGAGGGGGGGGGGAGATAGAAGTGGGCGTGGCCACGGAGTCGGTTTTTCTCCCGTAAACAAAGGAGGAGCGATAATATGCGCGGCGCATGCGACGTAAAATCGGGATGGGTCGGTTTTCCACGGGTTGATGGACCGGGGACTCGTTAGGAACCCATTATTTTGGACGCACCGCTCACGGTCTCTTGTCATTTGCAGGTCGCATGAGTCTAATATTACGGCGGAAGGCGCAAAACTCTCCGGTCGCGTTTGAAGTGAAGAAATATTCCGTTTCATAATTCATGGCGTCCCCCCTCGACCCCCCCACCCTTTGAACGCGTGTGTGTCTCGCGGCCGTAATTTACTTCCATCTCGAGGGAAGAGAGAGAATTTCAAGCGAGGATAGCAGCGGATACGCGTAAAAACTCACATAAACCGAGCATCGTTCCGAATGTAAGAAAGCGCGTCGGTCTATGGATGCGAGTGTATCTTTTAATGTCGTGCCTTTTCAGTTCTTTTGGATTTTCAGAGCGGGGAAGTTCCAGGAAGGTGTGGGAGCGATTCGTTGCGAAGGCTTGTTTCATTCCCCAGGCAAGGGAGCGGCAAAGAATGATCTCATTGACCGCATAGGATCCCGTCCAACACTTGTCACTTTTCCGTAAGAATATAGTTAATCAAATATTCCTACTCCTCCAAAGACTGAAAATGGTTCACCCTCAATAGGTGTATGAAACTCTTACAAATGACGGGTCTTACTTCTCTCGATTTTTGGCTTTTTTCTGACGACGTAAGATAACCCAAAGCGTTCGTTTTCGTTCGTATTTTCCGCTTTTTTCCCTGCTTTCCAATAGTTCTTCGTCCATTCGCGTTATTTTCCCATCTCTTCCGTCCAATTATTATTCCTTTTCTTCTCCTCCTTCTTACGGAAACCCTTGAAGATTTACCTTCTAAACTAAGTTTTAATATGTATGGAGACTTTGAGGAATCATTTAAAAGTTTTTTTTAACGAATTATTAGAAAAAATAATAATTTAACGAGCCATTTACAGAAACATGGAATATATTTGTAGTGCCTCAAGGAGATATCTAGCCAGGGTAGTATTCCTTGAACCAAGAAGGCACTCTTTCTTGTCAAAAGTTTTGCTAGAAAGGAAATACTTCGAGAAGCCGAATGAAGGTCCATCATTTTAAGCGTAAGAATATTGTGCACTATTATTGTACACTTCCACACCTGATTTTTTTGGCACGCTTTAATTACGTTAGATCCCTATGCTGTTTAATGAGAAAGCGATTGAGCTTTTAGATGAAACAAATAAATGGCCACGGTCATTTTATTAAATTAAATCACCATCGCTTGAATTGTTTATATTTATCATTTAGAACCACGTGCGGACATTCCACAACACATTATGTGGCTGTCACCGAACGTCACAGTAAGGCGAATCTCTCAAGCAAAAAAGCAATCCATTTGGTGTAATTTGGCAGGTCTTTTTTTACCAAAAGTCTTAACTGGCTCTTTCAGGAGCGACACTAATTAATCACCGGGCCCGGGAAGGTTATTTTATGATTGAGCCGAAATCCGAATTGCACGCACAACCGTTAAGAAAACATTTCGACGATCGTAAACTCTTCCTAAGCCCTCTCAAGTTTATGGCTATCCCGGGATGTTATCGTAATTAATGACGTGAGCCGCATCAACTCACTCAGTTTCGGGTCTATTTCTCCTGCGTGTGTGAGTGTATCGGATTCTGATCATGGACGGATTTTGTGCCCTGGGGAAGAATGGACGCTACAGGACGTCTGGATGGTCTTTTTTCCTTTCGAGCCGAGTAAACAATAAGGGAAAGAGGGGATGCGAAGGCTCAGGAGATTGGAATTGCGTGCTCCATTCTTCCTGAGAAACGAGTCGGAAATACGACTGCCGCGACAGTGGAGAGGAAAAAAATTCCTCCGCGTGGGTTTGCTATTTCAGATGTTTGAGGGCGAGAGATGCCGTCGGCACTGGACGTGGGCGGGTTAGAAGGCCTCCCCACACTCTGCCTCCACACCCTCCACCCCCCCAAACAGCCTCCCTCTCTTCTTACTCCTCAACTCTTTTGCGCTTTTTTTCTTCTCGCTATCTCATTCCCTGTGTCATCTAATTCTTCGGTGAAGGAATCTCCAAGGATTGACTCCTCAAAACACCCACCTTCCGCGCGAAATTGTATTTGTAAATCATTCCATTAGGTAGTTCGAGTGATATTTTTTCTATATACATAATAGAGAATATATCATAATTTTATTTTAAGTTTTAAGCATTAGTAGAAGACATGAAGCAAGTATGTTTCTTTGGTCGTTCAATTTTAAGATTGGGTGACTGCAGCCCTCCATCCTTCCCCCTCTAATGCTAGTTCCATTACATCCTTGTAGCTCTTCTTATGCACTTTCTTCCTTATTTGTTCTATGTATTTTTCTCTTTGCCTTTCTCTTGTGACTTTACCCTCTATTTTTCCTTCAATGATATTCTTCGCAAACCCATTGTGCCGCAGGGTATGGCCAATATATCTGGTTCTTCTTTTCTGTATAGTGCACTATATGGTCCTTTCCTTTTCTACTCCCCTGTATACTTTTTCATTTCTTATTTCATCCGTCCATTTGATCTTCAGCATCATCCTGCAACACAAGGTTTCGAATGCATCTAATCTTTTCTAGTCCGCTTTCCCAATGGTCCATGTTTCCGATCCTTAGAATTCCACGCTCCACACGAATACTTTCATACACTGTTTCCTCGCTCGTAGTCATATCTTCTTAGAACACAGTAGTTGCCTTATCATGATGAACGCATTCATAGCTTGGGCTATTATGCGCTTGATGTCCGTTGTGATTCTTCCGCCTCACGTGATGGTAGGTACTTCCGAGGTAGGTTAAGGAATCCGCTTGCTCTTATTTCTCTCATCTCAGTGTGATTTTATTCAGCTACTCTCGTCCACCTACTAGGATTTTGGTCGTCTTCTTATAGCATGAAAATAAAAAAGAAATAATTATAGCAATATGAAATATATAAAAACCTTGTTTTATTTGACTCAGCTTCTCAGTTTTAAATCAAAATGTACCTACTTATTTCAAATTTTAACATGACTTATTTCATGTCCTACATTAAAAAACGCCTTAACTACCGTACTTTTATACCTTTATGAAAAGTATTAAAATATTGAACCAACGTAAGTACTACACACAGTTTCATTTATGACGCGATACATGTTTCCGAACTTAACCCATTTTTTTAATAATGTGTTTTTGGAGCGCATAGTCATATCCCATGGAAAACGGGTTCAAATTATTGGCAAACATCTTATCAAGTACTTCAGCAAGTGGCCGATATGTTGTATTAATTAGTAGAATATTATCATTTCATTTATCTCTAATACTGGTTTTATACTTCCATTTGTATGTTTACAGCGGAATGCTCTTTGCTTAAAATTAGCATCATCCGTATAATTAGACATTTTTTATTAATTTTGAGTTTTTTTTTAAATATTCTTAGTTTTATCAATTAATTTGTGCCTTAAGCTTTCGATTTCGAAGCCCATGTGAATTTGACTTTTGTTCAATTTTTTTGTATCACTCTTTCCAACAATCGGAGAGCCATTTTTTTCTGTTTCGTGTTCTCATTAGAGGATGCAAAAACATTACTTTGTTTTTTATTATCCCCATCAACCTTTCTTCTTCCCCCATGTGTCCAGAAACCCTACCCGCGAGATTATATTTTCCGGATTACACGCGGAAGAAAACTGGCTCCGCGCATAAATAGAGAATGGGGGGAGGGGGGATGAAATCCCCGCGATAGTTAATTCTGCGTGAAAATCGTGTCCCAGGTCTTCGTTTTGGCGTGGCGTGAGTGGGATTACCGAGAATAAGTAGAACGAGCAGACGGATGAGGTTGGAAAGGCGGAGGATTATTAGATTTAACGAGGGGGAGAATGGGGATATAGGGTGTTCCGCAGGGGACGGTTTTGGGACCTTGAGTGGAAAGTGAAAAAGACGAAACGGTTGGCGGTGAAAGACAGAGTGGGCGAAGGAAACAGGTTCAATCGTCTTCACTCGTCATATTATCTGTCACGGAGTTATTCCGGAACGAAAACGATGAAAAGGTGCCAGGCAGAGAGTCGTATGGAATATGGAAATTGTGTTGTCAAGGATAAAATAATGTGGGAACGGCAGTTGATGCCAATTCATGGAAACTAGAAGAGTTAAATTATATACAAGGTAATTCATCTTTGTGTTGAAACCATATCAGTTTTGTCTCTTCTTAATTCTCTTTTACCTCACCTTCATGATGATACAAAGCTTTGACAGTCGCTGTTTCCACGGTAAATAGGTTACACAACAACATTACAGATAGAAATAATAAGAAATACCTAATGTCTCTTAGAAATGAAATGCAAATATACCTGGAGGAACATTAATGTATTAAATGCGCTTAAATTCACTGGAGTAACCACATAGAATAATAATTTCATAAATTAGTTTCACATAAAAAAACAAGCACACACATTCAAGTATTTTTTATGCCTGCCATTTCTTGTGTTTATTTATATAGCCGGTTTTAAAATCCACACCCTGAGAATTAAAGGAAGGGGGTTTCTTAGCCACCAGATGGAGGGACCAGGGGTGGAGATGTGTCGCTGAACTTTTAGGCATCTCGAAGAAGATACCGCGGTATCATGAATAGAGAATTAAGATTGTTAAGCGGCCAGAGTTTAATGTAAATGGTCGAAAAATCATTGCGATGCGAAGCAGCGAAATTCCCAGATGTAATAGCAGGAAATTTCTAGCTGCAATGCTTCTAACAATTAAAAAAAAACAAATATTAAAACATAAGTATCTTGTGTAAATACGCGTTTTAAAGTAACACGCTATTGAACCTTTATTCCATGCCCTCAAGAGCACCTGTCAGGGTTTCTTCACGGATTCGAGAGTTATAAATGCAAACTGATCCCACTCGACGGATTTCTGAATGGTTTTTTTTTAAATGCTCAGCGCGGTCAGCGAAACAAAAAAAAAGAGCATTAATTTGAAGAATCAAGATATATTTACGAAAACTAGATGGGGTGGAGGAATTTTTAAATTGGACAAAGGGTCGCGGAAAGCCAAGAAAAAGAAAAACGCTAAGGAGCGTGGGCCGAGACTCGAGATAAGGAATGTCGGCGGGGAAATTAAGAGGAATGATGTGTGAAACACGTTGGCAAGGGACTCTCGCGGCCTTTGGGATAAAGGAGCGACGCACACGGGAGGGAGGAGGACCAAGCTCCAAGCGACCGCGACTCTGGTAGGGAGATAATGAGGAATAGGCGCGGAAGCGAGCGAGCGAAAAGGAGATCAAAGTCACGGATTGGGGAAAGTGAGGTGGGAACGAAGAGGAGGGAGGAGATGGATCAGGCCGGAGCGGGGAAATTCCAAGATGTAGGAGAGTTGGGCGAATCAGAAGAGGAGGCTGCGAGACGACGCTAGGAAGCACTCCCTTCGGGGATAGAGATCGGAGAGGTAGGCTTGCAGGAGCGAGAGAGTGGTTTAAGATTGAGTCCGGGATACCTCACTGGGAAGCTTAGAAGAGTAGAATAGTAAGGAATATAGAATGTAATAGGATAGCATAGAATGGAATAATATGGAATAGGAAATATTTGATAAAAATTGAATAGAATAGTTTAGAAAAGAGTAATACAGAATAGAATACGATAGAATGGGATAGAAAGGAAGACGATGAGATAGAATGGGATAGAATAGGTTAGAATAGATTAGAAAGCAATTTATTATTACTCCGGCTACAAGCCATTCAGAGTAAAACAAATAATCACATAATTATATTAAGGCAAAATACACAACAGGTTTCATACATTATATACAATAACACAATGACATAAATCACAAATTTATGAAGTAATTATCTCACTTTAGATTTGAAGTTCTACGGTGAGTTTATCTTCGTTATATCTGATGGCATAGTGTGCCACATTTTGAATTCAGTTAAATGGATGGGTAAAATGAATGGAAAAGATAAAACTTGTTCGACTAGGAAGGAGGATGCAGATATCTCTAATTTGAATAGGGAGAGTATGTACATCAACCCCAGTGCTTTCATATTGACAAATTTATGGATGAAAAATCCCAATAGAGCTCACTATATCGCATAGGATTTACCATGTATGTATATCTACATACTACTCAGGGAACCGCTGCGAATGGTTGAAGCAAAGGGTGTTCTGGTACCATCCGTGTAAAGGGGAGGAAACAGGGAAAATGAAGGGGGAGGGAACAATAGGGAATGCATGCTAACGGTGTGTGTTTTAGTGTCTGGCACTGCTATTTTTTTAGTCACTAATGGTGTATTGAAAGATGAAGTTCTTGTAGACATCAGTTTGGCGGGGTACCTATCATATTTTGTCTCTTCCATCAGCTCTAGTGATACAATGCGGAGTCAAAATATGTGTCATACCATCAGCTGCGTTACACTTCTTGTACGCTCGTAGTAGGTGTTAGTGAAGGGCGCGGCTTTTCTTTTAACTTCTTTAATTTTGTGAATAGGAAATTACATGTCTGTGTAGGGAGAAAAATGAGATAGTTTTATTGAGGGAGTACACTCATTCTATCCAGTGAGCCCGGGGTCAGGTCTCTGTAGTGGAAGTAATTTTTCAGAGGAATCCGAATCCCTAATTGGGTGTTCCTCAAAGAGTTCTCCAAGCGCCGTCCGTCAGAATGGACTGTACGCATTGGTACTTTTCGTTAAGAGTATACTTATAACCTTCGTCCCAACTTATGGCGGCTGACCTTGAAGCGATGGTTTACCTTACTCTTTTCCAGCCAATCACCGAATAATGTCATAAAATGCATTGGGTGGGGGTAATAAGATATTTTCCAACTCCTGTGGGGTTCACTTCGGTCACGTATCATCTATGTTCCCAAATTTACTGCGTGAGAGTTATGCTGCGTTGGTTAAGGCTCATTATGAGTGTTTAACGTCACTACACACCGCCCTACGTGTATTAATTGGTAGGAACTGACAGCGCTGTTCATCCACCGGGACCCAGAACAAGGGTATGAGTCTGACGCCGGGTATTCCCACACCTCGATTGACATAGTTTAACCCTACCTATTGCATGCTACCCTCTTTTTCTCTAAGGCACAAATGATCTCCATTTTCGCTTTGCTTTTTGCTTTTCACATATAACTATTACCATGATGATTTCAAGGGATGAATGAAATACACATGTAAAGTACAACCTTTAAAAAGATCTCTGTAAATATCTATTTTAGTCTAGGGTACTCAAAGGGGGAAGCAAGGCAAAAATGGCAGGAGATGGGGTATTAGGTTTTGTAGTGGTGTGCATGACATTTCTTGAGAAATTGACAAATGGGGCAAAACATAAGATTGAAAAGGTACCAAAGGCTGTGAAATGATGAAGTTGAAGCTCAATTGAGAATATCATGGAAGTATTGACCTAAAATATGAATTTTTTATCTCATTAAGGGAGTACGTACTAAGAGGAGCAAAAGATAAAAATATGTGGTCAATAAGTGCTAACGGAAGATGAGGTAAAACAGGCCTCTTAGAAATCCATGAATGTGTAATTATCTACATCTACATATTAACCTGCTAGCCGCCGCAGAGGCGTGTGGCCGGAGGGTGTCAGGACACCAGCGATGAAAGAAGAGGGAATAGGGAAAAAGAGGGGGGAGAGGACAGAGCCGAATTGTATGTTAACGATGTGTCTCATGTTATCGTCACGTTGTTTTTGTTATAATCGCTAATGGTGCGTGGAAATGAGGTATTGTGTACCTATCAGCTCGGCAGGGTATCTCATTTATTTATGTCGCTTCCACCATTTCTAGAGACATAACGTGGGTTCAATACAACATCCTCCGTGTCATACTGAAACGCATGAATCGAATTTTTGAAGTAATTCAAGCTTAGAGTGTAGCATCCGTGTCTCTAACAGCTCCCAAATTACTCCTTCTATCAACTCATTAACGATTTATAATAATATCTTCTGGAGGGAGGTCCTAATACTTACCAGAGATCGATCGCACGGTGATGATTTATAAATCGGGAAGCTCGGCGTTACACAGCATTCCAAATTTAGATCGGAATATCAGGGTTGAGTAACGGTCATTTTTGTCTCCCCATTTAACTGGTGCCGTTTATAATTGTTTACTATACCGTTTGCTTCCATTACATATTCGTAAAAGAGCCGAGCTCGTGTCTCTTTGAAGCATTTTCATTCAACATGTGCATCCAAATAAATTATCACAATTGAGTATTGGAATCGACGAAACAATTAAAGCGACTCCCAATCTGAACAATTCCATTGATAAGCATCGTTTCGAAAACGCTTCAGCAGTGGACGCGAGCAAATGAAAGAGCATTGCCGAGGCGCCAATTCGCTTTGTACCTTTTCAGTATCCGGACGGTATGCACGTGCAAACATGCCAGTCATCGAAAGGGTCTTTCTCCATCCGATACGATTCCTTCTCATCCTTTTGTTTCTTTTCCGAGGGTTTTTTTCGGCAATGAGGAAAATCGGCGAGGAGAATAATGGTGGAAGGAAAGAAAGATGTGCATTGGTTTTGATTTTTTCCCTCCCCTACCAAACGGCAGATAAATCTCACGTTTTACTGGAAGGATTTGTTGTTCGCGGAGGAGAGGTGGGAGAGGGGGCGTACCGGAAGAAAAATAGGGAAGGCGGGAGTGAGGAAACAGAGGTGAACTGGGTCCACACCCAGTTCACCTCTGTTTCCAGTTTACCCTGGGTGGGGTAGAGAGAAAAGTAAGAGCTGGACATGGAAAATGCAAAGGAAAATGAGACTTACAGAAGTTCGACCGTGACTGTGTTAGTCAAAGCAAATACTGAATTCTTTTTTTTAATTGTTTCATTTTAAAAATTCTGCTTTCACTGACGGCATGCGTCAGAAATTGGAAAACCAAAGCTACGTTACAATATATATGCAGGTAAATCCGCGATTATATTTTCAACGAGCACGTTTTCCAGCCGTAGGCGTAGGAGCCGACTGTGAGGGCATGTCCATTGAATTACCGCATTTTGACTTCAATCATTGAAGTAATATGGTAACAACTCAAAAAATAAGGTAGCGCTTGGTTTTTGTTTTATTTTTAATCGAATTGCCGGGAGTTTTCACTACTTATTGACAGCTTTCCGAGAAAATGGCATTTATACTATATGGAAATATAGTATTTCTTCCCGTGTGTCTCCCTATTCATTCTCCCATTGAGCAATCACGTTCGTGTTATTTCAAGTTCAATTTGCGTGAAATATAGCGTGGAAAGGTATTTCTATTTTGTTGTTCACATTAGATTGAGGATGCTATTTTCTATAAGTACCCAGAATATAAATAAAACGACATTTCAGTAATTTTACGGTGAAACCACCATAAGAATAAAAGAGTCAGGGAAGGCTGCGGTATTTTTGAGCCTCGACAGTGACATTGTTTAGACGTGATACCGACGAAAATTTCAAATAATGTCATTAAGTACTCGATATATTTTTTAGGCTGTGACGTCACGTCCTTGACTACGTTGAAGTCGAGTACTTCCTGATTAACGCCCCCATAGCAGCAGCATTGATGCTATATCTTGCGGCGCGGCGTCCAGTCACAGTTCTCTGCAGTGCCCATGGTCGGGGTATGAGGCAGGCGGGCAGGGTTCAAAACACTACCTGCTCGGCGGCTGGCGCTACCAAGGACAGTGCCAAGGCGGGATAATTGAAAGGAAAATAAGGAGACGATGAACTGATGACCGATTGCAAAAGTGACGTATGTGTATCCAATAGAGTTATGAAATCTCTCAAGTCAAAGCGCTCGTTCAATATGCGTTTCATAAGCATTTCATGACTGTTAAGGTTTCATTTATAGTCTCATAGCTTTTTGAGCTGGATGGAATGAGTAGTAGGTACTTATGAGTTCCATAAGTAACCAAGATGTTGAGTGTGTAATGAACCGCTATTAGACATAATTGCTTCATAAATGAGTTATTTTGAGAGGCATGACCAGATTATTGACTAATTCTGATTATTTATGATGAGCATAATTTATTGATAAACAAACCAAATGCAGTGGTAGGAGAGTAGAACTTTCATTCAAATGAATGGCATTTGGGAGATGAATTACGAAAGTGGTATTTCTTGCATCCCGAATTTTGCAAAGAGATTCACGATTTTATGGATTCCAAAGCTATTGATTCTATAGCTGAATATTTGTGCAACCGGCCCTGAGAGAATGGTATAAGGACAGGAAAAGGACGGTGGGGAAGGAAGAGAGAGAAAGAATAAAGGTGGAATGACACACAAACGGGTAAAGAGCTGGAGAGAGAAGATTCGAGTGGAAAAATGAAAAAGAGAAAAGGGTGGTCGAGACCAAGGCGGGATAAATGAAAGAGAGAAAAATAAGGAGATGCGGTGGAGATAGCTAGAGAGAGAGAGAGAGAAGAGAGAGAGGAAAAAGGTTTGGGGGGGTGGGGGGTGGAATGAGATACAAGTGGATAAAGTAGGAGTGGTGGAGGAGGGGGGATTTGAACGGGGGGGGGGGGAGAGAGCAGAAAGATGTGATCGGTTGACTAACGACTCGAGATCAGTGGAACAAAAACGAAACGACGAGGAATGAAGGATGAAGGTTCTAGGGGAGAGGAGGAGAAGGAAGAAGACTACGCAGGCTGGAGTGGGGGTACAGAGGAGGAGAGAAGACTGTTTGGGAGTGGCATAAGGAGAGTGATGAGTGAGAGAACGGGAGGGGAGGTTAGGGTGGGGGGTGACGGAGGTGGTGGTGTGGGGAGGAGAGGGTGGAGAGGATGGTAGGGTAGGTGTTGTAGGGGAGGTGATTGAGTGGGTGGCAGTGTGAGGGATGACTCGCAATTGTCCGGAGCCTCGACCAGAGGTAATCTATGCATCGATCAGCGGGAGGGGACTACGGTTGGTGTATTATATTTTTCTCCTCAACCCTCTCTCCCCCTTTCAAAGGGTGGGGCAGAGATGGAAGTCGAAGAGGGAGAGAGAGGTGAGGGTTCTGGGGCAGAAGGGAAAGTTCCCGTGGAAAGAGATGGAGATGCGGGGCAGGGGAGATGAATAACTTTGAAGTATTCCGTGGAATCTGTGTACCTACCTGCCTGCTTTGCCTTATGTGGCCGCTCGATGTTTCGTGAGATATTCAACCGAGTCTACGGGGGATGCCAGCTCGTGCCCATATGAAAACTGGAAATGGTGTTCGGGGGGAGAAATGGTAAATACGATGGACATGACGGCGTGAAGGTTTGTCTGGCTCGCTCCAAGGCAAATATTCCCTCGCGCCGCGTTCTTGGGCGTTTTACTTATTTTCCCTGTCAGTGGAAGAATTTTTACAAACCATCGTCATCGTAATCAAATCGAAAGTCATCGAGCATGCAAAGAATTACAAAACAAGATGTCGAACCTGAAACAGTTTCTAAAGCCATATTCAAAAAGAAAATCACCTCAGTTCACTTTGAATTGAGGTGGCTAGTTGATTAAACTAGCTGACACACCTGACGGACAGTTGCGAGATATTGGTTCGAATTCCAATTATGCACATTTTTTCACGGAAAATGCACCAATTTGGTTTCGCACTTTAAGTTACGTATCAGTTTACGAATCCTCCTGGGTCTTTTTAACGTATAGTACCTAACCGAACGTAACCGTACAAAATTGGATAAATGATAGGGAAGAGTATTACGGGATCTGGTTGGTGTGTTAGCAAACACTCTTACTACTCATCCAAAGTTCTCCGTCCCTCGAATAGGAAGCCGTCCTTTGGAAAACGAGTACCATTTTGGAGCCTTTGTTCCTATTCCCGCATTTTTTCGCTACCACCGTTGGAAAAATGCCTTAGTTTTTGTAGTCGGTTGTGTTTGAGAATATTTTAAGCCTGCATGCAAGTATATTTTCCCAAATGGGGTGGTCCGGAATTTAAGAGAGGCTATTAAACCTAAGTACCAATAAGAGTGCGTTTATGGTTAATTCATCATGTATTCAATTGCTGTAATGGTATAAACTTATTTCATGCTAACTAATACTTTAAGATTTTATTTCCATGGAATTATTTTTATTTGTGACTCTTAATTTCATGATGCAATCAACATGAACCTATTCGATATAACTTCACTGGTGAAAATTGCCAAAGATATTGCCTCATTTATTAAAAAGAATTTGGACGTTAATAACGGTGTTGTTTGCATATTTTTTGTTCCTGAAATAGAAAATAATATTATAATTAACAATGACTCAGCAAGTAAACAGTTAAAGGAAACTGCAGATTGATATTTTATCAAATTGCCACCTACAAATGTTACTTTCATTCGGGTAATATTATACTGAAGTTTCCATTAATATTTCCCAATAGCTCTATGTTTTATGTATGGTAGTCAGAGGGTCAATATACATAACCATTGCAATGTGTATTTGGAGCAAATCAAGAGGCCAGGAAGGTTGTACCTCGTCTGTCGCAAGCCCTCCTCACACCACAAGTAACAACGACCTCATGACACGAAGTAGGTATAAAAAGTGATGTAGTGCCGAGGAATAAAATTATTTATCACCTAAGTAAATGAAAAATTACGTTTAGTAGTGTAAAACTTATTGATCCAAGCAACGAGATGTGTTGTGATCCAATGTTCCGAGAAATTCCATTGAGTTATTTCTGATCTAAGATAAAGTCAACATTCCTCGAGTTTGGCATCGTGTATTTCCTCCGATTATTGATAGTTTCAAGCCAAGCCAAAGATTGGATTCCCTGATGGTAGATTTGAGTATTGATATATTTTATCGGAATCCGGTTTTCTGGCGTCTCGGAACCACTTGGATCGTGTATTTATTTAAATTAATGCAATAGCAGTCAAATCATTTTTATATATTTATTTCTAGAGTTCGTGCTTAAGGCGTGTACTCTTACGCGTTTGTGCTGCTTTGTCATACATGACGTTGTATAGTTTTTTTTGAGACAAAAATTCTAGCCTACAATGTAATCCCTTTTTGGGAATGAACCTTTATTTCAAGGATTAGTTTTGGAAATAGTTGCCCTAATGATTATTAATTTATACTAACATTAGTCTAGTTTGAGAAAATTGTTTCAATGAAGAAGTTTCGTGTTTATAAACATATAGAAAATAGTGGTCATTCAAGTTGGGTAATTCATTTCATAGTAAAAGCACACACATCAGCAAGTGACCCGTTTGGAACATATGATCACAAATATCGACGTTTCGTGAGCGAGATGTAAATTGACGATAAAAATTTTCATATGAATTCAGTTATATGCTAGATAAATTTTATACCGTGTTAAAATCTGTAAAGCCATATTTGCTTCGTAAGGCGTGTAGGTATTACTTTTGAATATGAACTTCGATGCGATTTAAATATGAGATTATTTATTACGCAACTGTGTCAATGCCGTGTATTGAAGCAGTTGCGTTTCAATATTGCTTAGTCATTATGCCAAGCGCTTTAGCTTTAGCCAAAGCGTGAAATACATTTCGTTTTTTTTTAAATACAATTGAATATTTCTCCGGTATCTCTATCATCCAAATGTTCACATCCTTCACCTTTTATCATTATTTAAATTTCGTCATTATCCACTTATTATCGAAAATCACTACGTCTCTGTCATAGAGAATATATTTCAAAGAAAATGCCATCAAAATTAAATCCTGGATGCTTTTTGTATAATGAAACCGTGATCATGAGGACCAAAAGAAGTACATTATACGCACCATATTAATTTATAATCTTTTCCCCTAATTAATCCCTCCATATTAATTGTAGGATATTGCATGATAGGTGTAGATATTTTTTATGAAGCAATGAATACGTCCTTTCGGCATTTGAAATGTACCTTTACATAAATCATATGCAGAACAAGCTTATACTTAGTTAAACGCGTGTGGCACAGTTGTTAGGTAACCTCTGGCAGTTAAATATTTCCAAAAATACTCGTTTTTTTTCGGATTCATCTGTCGAAATCGAGGAACCTGTACATTAGTAATGATTATAGTTTGACGTAAATTCAAGAATTTGCGTCATTTCCTCACGCCATTGCTCCGTGTTCGTTGGGTGAAAAAAAAACTTCAAGCTTAGAGGATTTTCCAACTCAAAATCCCCAGCCCGTTTAGCGAACTCCACCTTTTTTGTACAGCGAACTTGAATTTTGCATCAAGATGAGAGAGATAGGCTGATATCTCCTCGGTCCTTGAAAGGACCGGACAGCACCTCTTTCGCTGCCGTAAAAGTGTTGATCCCGTCAGAAAAGTGGGCACTTTTCCCCCACAATGACTAAATTTGGCAACGTCATAAAGGTCACCGTGAGAGGTTATTTTATTGGCCTCCTCGGCTTCTGCGTCCACCCACACATTCCACCGGATGCCTTTCCTCCTCCCCCGACGACCTCCGGCGTCAAACATCTTTTCTTAAAAGGAACTGTAATCTTGTGTTCTACCGCCTCGTGACCCCCCACCCTTGGCGTTTAAACATCACCTCCGAGGTGACCATAAGCTCTCCGTGTACGAGTCTGTCCTCAGAGACGGCTTTCGACCGAATCCGCGGAACTGTAAAGCATTTGGGCGTGCCTTTGAATTCGCTTTACATCCAACGCAGCTACGAAAGCCTACCAATTGTAAGTACTTGTGTCATGGCTCTTACTTATACTCATCATAATACTGCCTTTCCTCGAGTCTTTCTGTTAAAAAATCCCGTCCTACACTCCATACAGCAAATTTTAATCTCCGAATAACTACCAGGAAATTTATTCTTTCATCGGTCGTAATAATCTTCAAAATGTAACAAGCATTTCTTTTCTTAGGAAAGGGTAACTGATATTAGCCTTCGCTTATTTCTCAAATGCATGAGTATGATAATGATTAGTATATAGTAGGTACATTAAGGCGGCTAGAGTGGTAATCGTGGGTCATTATTGAGTGTATATTTTAATATTTTTTAAGTAAGCAAAAAAAAGTCTTGTAGTACATTTCATTTAACTCCATCTGTTTCTAGTACATAGTACCGTATCTGAAAGAATAGCAATTATATGATTGTGATCTAAGCAGAAATGGCAACGCATTTCCGCGTATGCTTCATGACTTCATTCACTGGCTGCAAAGATTTTAATGAGTATCTTTTATGGATTGCTCTCACAACAGTTAAGTGGTATTATTCATATTTGGCGGTAAATTGTCTGATCTAATATTTTTTTCCGCTTGGTTTCACACAAGAAATAATGCATAATAAGCGAAGTGAAAAAAGCCACCAAATATTAATGAATTAAGATGTATGACAGTGTAGACACGAGTAACATACGTTGGCTATTCTCGAACAGAACCAAATTTTTCGAGAATGGATAGAAACTACCAGCTAATAGACCTCAAATATCTGTTTGAATATAGTGATATACAATGAGTTCACAAATTTAAGCACTACTATAATACTCTAATTTTAATTTAACAAATATTTTTAGTAAAAGCTTACGGTAAACGGGTTAGCTGGAGGCTAATTCACGGAGGGAGCTAGCCAAGAGGAAGTGATTGATGTTGACTAATCTCGCTTAATCTGTGGTCGCCCTTTATTACTTGTATAATTTGCCATTCCCCACGCGGAGTTATTTTTACTCACTTTACTTAATTATTTTTATATCTTACAAATTCCTTAACCTCATTGAGTAGTTAAATATTATAGGTCAGATCCATTCTCTTTATGGGGATAGTTGAAAACGTAATTGGCTTATTGAAAATGTTTAAAATCATCTTGGATAGATATCGAAACGGACCGAGAGGTTCATTTAGATAGTGAAAGGGAAGATGGTGAGGGTAACTGATAGGCAGACAATATGCATTATATAAGGAGGATGTCTAAAAATAAACGAAGACATGGAGTAACACCCATTAACCCGCAGTGACGGGCTTCTAAAAAAAATTAGACCATTTCGTCCGAAAATCGCCTATTACACATCCGCTCTAGTAGGTTTTTGTACCAATAAATGCGAAAAGAAGTTTTCTATTCACCGTAGTATGAATCTACGTGCGAGTGTACCAAAATGGAGGAATTATTTTGCCTCGGGTGTAAGGCTATTCTATGACCTCCGTATACTTTTATACTCAACGCTTCCTTCGCCAACTTGCTTTCCCATCACCGCTCCCATCTTCAAAAAACCCCAAAAGGTACCTACACCACGTCTCCCTCCCTCCTAAATCAAACTTAATTCCCAAAGTGACAGGTTCGTATTGCGAGAAATATTTAAATTGGTTTTTTGTTTTGTGTTATTTCCAGCAACCGCTTTGCTACTTCGCTTATTTCCTTCACTGTATTATTTTTTGTCGCTCCGAGGTCCGCTTGGCGGGAGGAGACAATTTATATAACCACGCTGCTGCCGAGAATCCCGCCCACTGGTTCAATGTTAAATCTTCCCACCAAACACTCTCCTGGCTGGCACCGTTTTCTGCTCTTCCTACTTCCGTTCTCCCTTCCCTCCCGTCTCCCTCAAAGCCGGTAGCCCCGTGAGGACAGCGTCAACCCCCAGCCGTTGTGGGAGGAATATGATGACTTCTCATCCGTCTCCTCAAAATTTTCTACCTCCTCACCACTCCGACGCAATCCTGAGTCCTCGCCGAAATGGCTTCTCATTCCAATTTCCATATTTTTTCCCACTTACGTGGACATCTGCATCTACGCCTTACTGTGGTACGACACCATTTCCCAAGGTTTGGGCGCAAGATGCTTACGACCAACAGATTTGATAGCTTTTTTTTAAATGTTCTCCAAAATTCTTGTTTGTTAATCTGTTACGTAGTACTAACAGCACGTCTCGTATACTTTTTGTGTAACTCTTGTATCTCTCTGCAATTATGTAGTTGGTGGTACACATTAATACTCATAGTTTATTTAACATTGGTGGCATGCCTATGATGTCGAGTATATTGGTGAAGTTTCACATTCTGGCAGGTATGTGGAGGTTTTTGCTTATGTATAAACATTTTTCCTTTCATTAACTTTAGTAGGATAACGTGTAGTTCATGTTGAAGAAAAACTCACCCCCTATCGCACACTCTTGAAGTAGCTAGCAGGGTGCCTTACAGATGTAGTTGAAAGAAGTATGAGTATGACAATAATGCCGTACTTCACCCAATACAGTAAATGATCCATTATTTATTTCTTCGTAGCTACGGCAGAAATTGTGAGCCTTTTCTGAATCAAATGACTTTGTTGAAAGGGATAACCGATATACAAATTGTTCCTATATTTCAGTTCTAAACCATGTTCCTCATTGTAATAGTTAAATTATTAGCGAAACATGGTGGCCGTCGCCTGCGTGTAGCTTGACGTTGAGGACAGGAAGGCTTGTTTAGAAGGGATAATCTATAGAGCGGATGGGAGAGGACTGCGCATGGTGGGCAATGCTGCCAACATGGTTGAATTTTAATTTAGAGGGCGGGAAAATGCCAACAGAGCTTTTAACGACAGTGTTTATGATCTAAACAAAGCTGGATCAGCATACTTTAATATTGCACGCAACCCGTCTGAACACTCTAATAAAGAGTCATATGGAGCTATAAAGTCGACGTGAATAGTTGATAAGAGCATTGGAAGTCGGAAATGAAGGTTTGCGGCCTTGGGGATCCTGGTAGACAATCGTGAAAACCACTTTACTCCCCTGATCGATTATTAGGAAATTGACTCTTCCATTATTAATAGCCTTCAGCGCAACTGCCACCACCTTTATGCAGGCTTTTGAGAAAATATATATTAATGTGGATGCCTGTATTTCATGTATAAGGTCTGTAAAGCCATCTATTTTTAGACGACAGACGCTAAGAATAGACTGTAAAATTCAACAACCTAAATAATCTGTTTATGAGGTTTTACGCAGTAATTCCTTTAGACCAGCCAAAAACCAAGTGACGTATAATTGAATATTTTTCTCAAGTTTTTGCTCAACATTGTGCCTTATCAGTGGATGTTGCGTGTAACTGGAAAGCGGACATTCGAGGTCTCACTGCATTTGTATAAGGAGAGAAGGTTTGGACATTAAGGAATAGCCATTCGAGGTCTCACTGCATTTGAATAAGGAGAAAAGGTGTGGACAATAAGGAATTCCAAGCGTATCACGTGTTTGACTTTCTCTGGATTAATACATTCAGGATAAGCCTCTGTAATCGCTATAACGACGCCATTAAAGGTGGTTTAGTAGAAGCGATAGAAGCGTCGGACGGCATTTCATTAGACTAGCCTGAGAGGGGATGAACTTAAATGAATATATTCTTCGCGGTATTCTAATGTTTGTTTTCCAGACCGACATAAATGTATCTCATCAAAGGATGAAACGTATTACAACATAACGGACATATGAGGCCTCACTGTATTTGAATAGGGAGAGTGTTTAAGATTAAAGAAATTACTCCGGGAGAAATAGATCTGTGGATCGGATTCAAAGAACTAAAATAAAGGCATTCCTGCAGATGACGTCTTATCATCAGGTCCTGAAAATGACTGCCAATGCGGAAGGGTAAGAGGTTACTCGAAGATGAAGCCAGCGCGGCGAGCTGAAAATGTGAATAAGTTGAGGGGGATTAAGTGCCGTGGTGTAAGGGAGAGAGAGAAAGAGAGACGAGTTAAGGTTGGGGAATAAGTGTGCTTATTAGTTCGGGAGTGTGCGCCCGCTGAAGCATATAACACGCTTTTTTGTTGGTCTTCCCAGTCGCAATAATAATGTCACGCTTCCTTGAACTTCGTGGAGGGATCCTTAATTGCCGCAATGAGACCGGCTGGATTACATCTGTTTTTTCAACCCATTCGGAAGGAAGAACGTCTCTTGTTGCTCCGCTACTCCGATCGTGGAGAAAATTGGACTTTGCGTCGTGGTAACCTAATGGTCTGACGCCTTAAGTATCACTCTTAACAGAATGGAAGTCATCGGAAAAAATAGCATGCATCAGAGACCATACGGCATCTTTTAAATATCGTCCCATTTTTCCATTGATCTTCACATTTTGTTATAAAATCAACCGCCGTTTTTTTTGTTAAGGCCAAGAAAGTTTAAGCCATTTTTCAAGTACCAAATAGCATCAAGCCTGAATTGGTGGATACGATGCATATCCATATTGTAAGATCAAAAATAATAGCTACCGCAAATTTGTTGGAAACTACCGAGTTTGTTCTTCCTTTATACCTATATTACAAATGTATTTTTATTTTCTTCTTCCAGCAGTAATTAAGTAGAACGATGGATCAAAAATTAATTTAGGATTTGAATTGATAGTATTTAGTTTTAAAGCTAGCTTAGCAGAAAAATTCAGACAAGGCAAATCTAACCACGAAAACATGAACTCATTGTAGTAATGGCACAAATGATCAACAGTTGCGCGTGCGAGGTCAATGCACTAATCTGTGGAAAATAACCATAAAAAATATAATTTGATTCTACCGTGATTCGAACCTGGATCTCGCACTTAACGGTCAAGTGTGAAACTGGCTAGCATACCAGACCGGCAATTGGTAGATCAGAGTACGAATACCAGTCAAGAAAAATGTTTTGCTACTTTTAATGGTTGAATTCCACTCTCACATACTCGACCATTTATTGAAATTATCCTTTCCTCAAGACTGATAATATCCTTGAGCGTGCACTTGCTTCTTCTAGAATCCTTTTATATTATTTATTGCATTCATCCCAATTAATTTTTTATTTGTGAATAAACGTCGAGGTTCATGTCCATTGTCCCTAATTATTATGGGCTTGCTGGATCGCAATGGAATCTGATGTTATGTATAACTAACATAAGATGATTTAATTGGAAAGGAATCGCATCGTGGTGATTAACTAGCTAGTAAAAACCCGGCTTACCTATTATGGAATTGATATCTGCGGCAGTAAATATTTTATGCCTTTTCTCGATGCGCTTTTAAGTACTTTGAGACGCTTTGGAGCTCAAAGAAAATATGTGTTCTACAACATTTTTTATCTTAATCTGAAAATGTTTTAATTAGCCGTTCTGTGTGTAAAATATATGGATCTATTCCCTGGCAGGAATTTTATTCGTTTGTAGCCTCTGTATTCAGTTAATAACTAGCCCATGATGCTACAAAAAATATTTTTCGAATGACATATCGATCTATTGAAGTCTAAAAACAAAATAAAATGGGAGTCATTGGTTTATGTCCATGACAGACCGAATTAAAACACCATAATGCTATTTAACGTTGTAATCTTTTAATCTAGTCGTATGAATAAAATTTTACTGCACCTAAGTTTATGGCCATAGTAATTTTTTTAAATTATTGATGGGTAGGTATTTAAGACTTCATTATCCACGTGAAAGCAGTATCGCTTTTTTAAGCGATGCATTATAAAAGTTTGATGAGTTTACTAGTGTTGCCATTGAAAAACTCTGTTCAGGCAAGTCAGAAATATTAATGCAGTGACAACCTTGATATGTATATGGCCGATGAAGCCATGTTCATACCACCACAAGAAAAGGCATGGGATTTTGTAAATGTACGATTTTGTTCGAGTGAAATGGTGACAGGTGGAAGCGAGCACATGATTAAATTTGAGGGAATACTTAAATATATGAAAATTTACAAGGAATGATAACTCTGTAATGCCTACCATTTGTATTAATTTCCACGTGCATTGTATCATTACAAAGTAACATCATCAAATCAGCACCAAAGCTTGATGAAGTTGCTTTACACACCGAGACATTGGTCATAGGAGACAAAACAAATAGATTATATTGGCGGACTACCATCATACTAATATTTTTCCAACCATTGCGATATCAAAAATGATGTGGTATGCAGTCATGCCCACGGGTGCGAATTTGTACACCAAAGACGGTGAAATTCGCCGTGAAAAAATCATTTAACTTGATCAGGACTCGAACCCGGATCTCCCAATTTCCGGTCAGGTGTCTTAGCCATTTACACCACCAAGCCATCCTAATTAGTCGGTGAAATTCGCCTTGAATAAAGATGGCTTGGTAGTGTAACTGGCTAACACACCTGACCGGCAATTGGGAGATATGAAGTTTGAACCCCGGTCAAGTCAAATGATTTTTTCATGGTGAATTTCACAGTACTTGGTTTATATCATACTAATAAATGAAAATGTGATAGTTTCTGAGTGTCTGTGTGCCTGATACCAGTGCCGGATTACCAATAAGGTAAAGTAGGCAATTGCTTATGGGCCCCGGAGAGGCCCCGAGAATTTTTTCCCCGTTCTTCTCTTGCGACTTGTTTATTAACGTGGGCCCCGTTTCTTGTACTGCCTACAGGCCCTCAAGTGTGTTAATCCGGCACTGCCTGTTACTCAATCACGCAAAAAAACCGAACCGAATTAGCTGAAATTATGCTTGAACATGGATAATATACCTCATTCAAACATAGATCTAATATCGTTTAGAAAATTTTCACCATTTCAAGATTATGGTCATGTTCAACATTTCCGAGGAGAAAGACCTATTTTTGCTATGTAAATATGCATTTTTATGCGGAAAATTAATGCTGTTTGTAGAGTTGGCTAAAAGGTTGGAGTTGAAACTTTTTAAAGTTCTCATTAGGAAAAGTTGAATTTATTGAGATCGCCACTTGCATAGTTATTTTATTACTAATATTTTAGTACGCAACGAATCGCGTTAGAGAAGAAAGAACAATTTTTCTCATAGATCTACTAAGGTAAGGCCAATGACCTCTTTGCGGAAAAACAAAGCTCAAGAACAACCATTACGGTTGGACGCTGTGAGAAACGAAATTCAGCGTACTTCAAAGCCCCGGAGGAGCTTCATGCTTCTTACAGCTGCTTTATTTCAAATAAAAACTCGAATATGGTCTTCATTGGTACTGGAAAAAACGCTCTCTCAAACTCACTTAAGGTGGTTCCATCGTAAAATGACTTAACTGTAATTTCATTCATATTCTGGCTACTTGTAGGATAATTTGTCCTCTATCTGTTATGAGCAACAAAATGTCACCTTTCCATGTCATTTTTCTCGTAAATAGAACTTGAAATTCAATGGTGTGAAGTGCGAAAATTGGATAACTACGGGGAAAATTGTATTTTTCCTCATAATATAAATGCCTTGTTTACGGAAAACTGTTCATAGGAAGGGAAAACCCCCGACAAATGCAATAAAAATGAAATATAGGAACATTACCACCTTATTTTGTGAGCTATTAGCCAATTACTGCGATAATTGATGTCAAAATGCGGTAATTCCGTAAAAATGGCGCCGCAGTCGGCATCTATGACTTGAAAAAAGTGCTCATTAAAAATATACTCGCAGAATAATCTGCATATTTTGTACCTTAGCTTTGGTTCTCAATAGGTATTGCATGTATTCGCCGAAATAAGAGTTTTTAAAACAAACCCAAAGGCGGAATTTAGTATCTGCTTTGATTCATATCTACATATACGCGGTGGAACCACCCTTAGAGAAAATTTGCTCGAAATTTATGGCGATCATCCCCACGCCCCCCTCGAAAAACTTGAATAGTTTTAGTTTTACTCTTTTAAAAATTAAACGTTTCAGTAAAATAGCTTTAGACTATGCACGATTAAGCGACAAAACGGGAAATTTCCCCGCAATAAAAAACTAGGATGAGAAATAAGAAGTCAGATCTTCTTCTGAATGAATAGACCTTCTATATTATTTCTTACTTTTATCTCTCCCGTTGAGAATCAACGGGAATTTCTGCTAGTTTCTGATAAAGTCCTTTAGTGAAATGGTGAAATGTTATTTTGTGATATGTAACTATTACCCATAGTATATATACAACATTAGCCGCTTCCTTGGTTTTTACACTTTAAGAAATATCAATAGATTCCTTCGATGTCCGATTCTCATTGAATGACGCGATGCTTCGGCTCTACGACAACACCTCGTAGCATGTCAAATCCATTTGAGAATGGTAGATAATGGTGGATTGCAATCTACCTACTCCTTTCTGAAGGATCGAGCCTGAGGGAAATTGCAAAATTGCCAGAGGGTAAAGTAAAGTAGGCAGGCCTACGAAGTTTTTCTATACTGCTTGAAAAAACAACTTGAGCGCGAATTTCCTGTAATTAGTCAAATAAGGTATCTCCTTATAAAATGACAGTTGCCATAACATATATTAGTGTATAATAGTGTATTGAAACTCACTAGTTACTTCCCCGAGTTTCTTCTGCAAGAGCTTGCAGGGAATTTTACTCGGACAAAAATCTTTTTACAAGTTACTGCAAAGACAGAGTAGCTGCTGTTTACTTAGGCAACAATGCGCTTCTGCCATCGACTAGCGCAAACTTTCAAAATTCATGCAAGCGGACTTGCAGAGCCGTTTACACGTGGAAATAACGTCAAAAATCCCTTGCTGCAAGTAACTTGCGCAACAAACTTGCCAGTGTAAACCAACCTTAAGGAGTGCCTCCATTGGCTGCGATTATTCCACTCGTCAATCGCGTCAAGGTGATTTCGTCTGGCCCCACATAGCTTGTTTATTCTACACCAGTTGCAAGACTACGAGTGCGTCGATACATTGTTATGGATAGCAATCACTCAGCCCGAGTGTGCACCTGAAACGTTCGAACAGGCTCAGCTATTCACGAAGCAGGCGACTGGGTACGGAATGAATTGCGAGTCAAAAGAGGTGGCGTTGAAAACTCTCAGTGGTACTTACGCGTGCACATACGCATGGAAAGATTTTGTACGAGTGAATCTGGAATCGGTACTTTCAACGGTTCCATGCTGCCGTCCATAGGATTTTGTTTTATCACACGCACCTAAAGGCCAAGCAACTTCTAACGAGTGACCAAAATGGAGGGAAAGATAGAGAGATATATTTTTGAACACCCACCATGGAATAACTCAAGCAAATGATGAGAGCTGTTAGAAGTAAGATATCTCGGAGAAATGAAACTAAGAAGATGATGGAGTGGATTGATGTAGACGACTAATTTTTTGTTTGATTACAGCTAATGATGCTGATGATGACACAACCTTCCTTCATCCTTATTACCTGACGAATATTTCCTTTAAAATAAAAGAATTTTAAGAATACCGAGGGATAAAATAATTATGGTCAATATCTGTAAGTCAGTCTCTCGTATTCTGCAGAAGCTAAGTTATCACCATATGTTATGTGGAGGGTCATGTACACAGAGTTGCAAGGCAATATATATAATTGATGACTCACTGATTAGCGTTAAATATTGCATTGAGTGTTAAGGCTCGATTTGTGTTGCTTTATAGCAACCTCTGGCAAGTAATGAAAATGTAAAAAATAAGCCAAGTGACTTGGTATCGATGCTCATATTTTGTGAACACGTGAGATAATTCGGTGTTTTTAAAGGGGCGTACGTGGACATGTACGCACAAAAGCTTAGCATAATGATATAACGTCTTACTCTTATCGAATTATTTCTCCTGTCATTATAAACAAGAATTTATTTAGTAAATCCATCCATCGAATTCCGAAGAATTTCGAGAAACTCTATCATCAAACATCCAATGTCGGAATTGGAATTCGATTAATGCCGGAATTTTGGCAGAGAGGCAATCATTGACGGAGAGCCTCCTTTGGTTCCTCAAAATATGATAATGGATAACATTTATTCTACTAAGTTTCCTTCGTTACCCTCTCTTAACTTCTTTTTGTCCGTCATGTGAGTGATTATTATTTACTGCAGGAGCTGAAATCTTCATTTTCTCGAAGTGCCCGCGATTCAAAGGTTACAACAAATGCATGCGGAGTTGGAGGTGGAAAAAAAGGGTGAGGATGGTTTTTGGCCGTGTAGTCTTTGGGAGGGAGAAGAAAGGACAGGATAGAAGTGGTGCAGTAAAAATGGGCAAATTGGAGGAGAGATTGAAAATATTCAGTGTATTTTTCGCCGAGATGCTGTCCCCCTCAATCATTTTTAAAGTTGTGATGTGATACGATCTGGATACTAAAATTCCATGCCCGCACTCGATTCCTCTGGCTAAAAATTTACTACCAATCCTGCTCGTAACAGTGTTATTGTCCGGGAATACAGAGCATTTGCATTAACTCATGCGGAAACAATAGCAAGGGTTCTTCAGGGACCCATAAGCAATAATCTGTTTACCACTAAGGGTATATGTCATCTGCAGTTTTTAATATACCCGTAGGAATGTTAAGGAAAGATGAATGAAAGAAATGAAATATCACTTCCCTGTAGCACACGAATTGGTACATTATCTTATTATAATATTTATCTTATGCAAAATGGATAGATTCTTGATTTTCACACCTGCATGCTAATTATGAATAAGAATAAGAGAATTTGTGCCAAAATCACTGCACGCTGATTTGCCTCCAATACTCCAATGAGTCGGAAAAGCAGTCATTTTACAATAAAAATCTATAATGCTTTCAATATAAATATTAAAATTTCATTTTAATAACTTGACTATTTTTCCCAAGCCTATACCTATACAAAGTTAGGGGGGTATCCAGGAGTGATTATAAATGGACCGTGTGAGCTTGTGGCTGGGAATGGTAGACGTTCGCTTTTGAGAAAGGAAAATCCTGAGAGAAGAGGAGAGAATGGAGCATCCCTCCCAGCCTCCCAACAATCCCCTCTCTCTCCCTTGGAAGATAAATTGGAAAAAAGGGTTCTTTTATGGAGAGACTTGGGACGGGGAGAGATGCAAGGAAAAGCGGCTGCTAGCCATTAAAAGCCAAACACTTTAACTCAAGCGGCAATGAAATTACGAGATGGGCCGGGAAGACAGGGAGAGAGGTGGAGAGTACGGATGAAAAGAAATGGTGGGAAAGAAGGGAGGTTCCGCGTGCGGGTGAATACGATGGAGGAACTAGGGAGGGAAGGTAGAGGATCAGAGGAGTAGATAATTGGGGGGGGGTGTCACGTGTTGTGGAGCGGGTAAGTGGAGTGGGGAAGTAGGGGGAGGAGGGTAGGTGTTGGTAGGCCCTGGAGGGTAGGGAGGAAATGGAAAGGGAGACGGGGAAAATGGATGTAGCTAACTGAGAAAAGGCGGGACCCTGAGGGTGCAATGCGTGGGGAAGCTTTAATGGCGCACGCGGTGATAACGCCGTGGCGCCTCAGGGGTGAGGCGCCAGCACTCTACTTGGCCTTTCCCTTTCGTTCGGTCCCGCTTGCGGTCCGAGCACGAAGGTCATTTTGAGAGATCGCCCCCCCCCCTCCCTCCCGAGGCCGTTGTAAACATTTTACCCACATTATGGAAAATGATCATACCTAACTATATGTAATTGTGGCATTGAGAGCGAGAATAGTGTAAGTAAGAAATTTACCACTTCATAGAAAATGAAGCTTTGAGTAAAATACATTGAAAATTTAAACCCTAGGAGCTACTTTCTAGTGGATAAGCATTTAGATAAATTTGCATCACTCACGAACAAAACAGTATACATAGAGGATTGATTCTTCGCATCTCACTAAAGTATGGCAGGAAAATGACTTACCCCAACTTTGCTCTATGACAATGCCCTCGTGAAAAATTTAGCAGGTTTGCTAAAAATCTATACTATTTATTTTTCTAATGTCTAAGTTTCTTAGCTATCAAATAAAATGTGTAGTTTTTATTATGAATTGCTAAAACGTGAGTTTAAAAAGTGTTCCTTAAAAATGATAGTACACTTATTTTGACTCGAGTTGATGTTAATTCTAAAACTTGTCTTTGCCACACGAGTATTATCAAGTCATTTAACTTCTGAAACAAGATACGCGCATATATTAAGCAGGTTTAGTGATATCCCCGACGAAAAGCCAGTAAAATATTTCAATGCTTCTACCAGGGAATTTTGAAATCATAGACTACATGCATTTTACGCAGTTTTCTAAACTCGATGTCGTACGTTTTCAAAAATTTGTTTATATCACAGTTTCGTCCTCGTCATCGGTCGATCAATCCTATGCTTAGTTGACTGCAGCCCTCCATCCCTCCCTATCAAATGCTAGTTCCCTTACTTCCGGGTAGTTCTTGTATACCATCTCCTTTATTTCAAGGTCCCTTTTCTACATGAATATTAAATAAAAAAGCTAAGTAAAGGTAAAACTAAAGCATAAGGATGGTTTCAGGTGGACGGAAACTTAAAATAATATTAAATAATGAGTGGTACGGAATAACATAGTGTAAATATCTTAATGATACTGTTCTGAATAATTAAATTACTAATAAATAGATTCCGGAATAAAATCATGAATTCAATTTACGTTTAGAATTCAAACGATGCTGCTATTAGTAATTCAAACACCTACTTCCACTTATCTTCAAAACTTTTATTTAATAATGTGTGCTCAAATATATAGTGGGTTTAGAGAGACATGGTTTTCGGGTCGTCTTCCGCGTCTATTCATATCGGGAAGAAAACCCGAAAACCAAGTCTCTCCAAGCCAAAGACTCCGCGGAAGCCGTCATGGAATAAAGAGGGTTTAACTAGTATATTGAATAACAGGCAAATACCACTGACTCAATCTTTGATTGACGAGGGTATTTATGGAACCACTAAAGGTCTTGATCAAAGAAGAGTCATTAGTGAAAAATTAGAACAAGCAATTGAATTTTCCCTTTACCCACCGTACATATATTACACTCCTTGTTTTTTATTCACCCAGCTTATCTTCCCTTGCAGCAAAGCTTAATATTTCGAGACTTGACTGTTTAACGTCTGGGACTTAAGTAGAAACACAACGGTTGAAACACTATCCTGCGTTCACTTGGTCGTTGTGGCTGTGGCTTGGTCGTTGTGGATGCATGTGATATGTCGTGAAGATAGTGATTTGGCCTCGAAAGGCTGCTTTATCGCCTCTTAAAAATAGCTTCACAGTGATTTAATTGCAGTATAGAACCGCTGGATCGTCCGCTGAGAGAACTAAACCTTTGAACTCCTTGCCCTTAGGTGGCGGGACGCCAAACTATGAATTGGGAGTTCCTAGACAGAAGTGTCGGACTTCAAGGGAAATAGCTTCGTTCCATTGTCATCCTGTACCATTTAGTGAAAGTGTGAGTTGTTAAAGCATGTGTCGTTGGCTATTGGAACTTGATTGGAAATGAGCCAAAATTTCGCTATTTCCATTCTCTAATTGCCAAACACACCCAATTCAGGAATATAACAAATTACTTTGTTTTCACCTTCCCCCATGCCATTCCCCGCATTTTTCTCTTCGGTTCACGCGAAAACGGATATCATGCACCAACATTAATCAGCAAGTCTCCCTTTCAACCGTCAGTATCACCTTGACCACGTCCAGCATTCAGCGAACTTTCTGTTCTCGCTGTCTCCTCATAAAAGACTAGCGGAAAGTGCAAGGGTGCTGCCCTAACACGTGACACGACGAAGGTTAAGTATTCTAACATGCTCAGACAATGTTATACCTCTCTGCTCTACCCACCGATTTAATATCGAACTGCCTGGTAACTCATTGAATCGATGGCTCAAATCTCTTTTCCTTAAATTCATGAGTACTTGTAAAAACAGCTCCAAGATTTCCTATTTTAATGAGTGAAGTGATGTGTGGTAGAATCGTCTGGTTACACGGCTTTATTCCACTATAATTCCTCTGTTTAGGATTTTCATCACAGGTGCGTCTAATAGTATCGCATCATTGTATCCATCCACTGGCTTCCATGTATTATCTCGTAATATGGTAAATGTGATACAGAGTCTATTTGGAAAACGTTTAATAAAATATATCGTCTCTTGATTTTTGTACGCATTTTAAACTGAACAAGGCGATAAACACATGCTAAGCTCAATTATTTGGGGTAGAATCATGTTTGAATACCACTCCAGAAATATCTTCACCGAGAACGGAACAGAAAAACTTATTTTAAAAAGGCTCTCATTATTTCGATCTTTGGAAAAACTTTATAAAAAGATCTTTCTTTTGCTGAGTGCAATGGGGTAATATAATGTATTTTATTCAAATTTCCAGTTATGTTTAATCCAACTGCTTTAGTTTCAATGACTCTTGATAAAAGTAACATTTTAATTCGCCAAATTGCTTAAATTGCAGAAAACGGAAACAAAATGTTTCACACAAGCAAAAACGTTTCCACACAAAGGGCTGCTTCTAACCGTGGAACGGAATGGCATGTATTCAGGTTTAAACGGAAGGCAGTCACCGGAATTATTCTGCTCTTAGCTAAATATGACAAGGGGCATAACGGTTTAGTATCCAATCCGAAGGATTAAGTAATGTACTATTCTTGCTGCACCCATATACGAGCCCGATAGGCACATCAAGATTTTACTAACATGACATAATTTTTTTTTCGATTTCATGCTCATTATTGGGCGAAGTAGCGTTGACATTAGACAGAGAATTGCTCCAGCGAGTGAACCATGCAACAGTAGGAGAAAGCAGGTGATGGGGACTTATTGTAAGAATGTTAAGAGTTTATTATTGAGTATAGCGTGTATAGTAGAGAAATGTGGGATCTCCGGAAAGAGGACCAGAATATTGCGCTGGCAGTTTAAATGTGAGTTTTGAGGAGACTGGAGAAGATGCGGTGGACGGAAAGGAAGACAAATGAGGAAGCGATTGGTATGGTGGGTGAGGAGACTTCCGGAAGAGATTCGGAGAAGACAGAGTAGGGGGAACAGGTAATGAGGAGGAAGGTATGCTGCAGGCTACGATAGATAGATAGATAGATAGATAATCGTTTTATTATCGTAGACCTCCAAGGTCCATGAGATAATACATACACTTCATACAGATAATATATAAAACAGAAAAAGAAAAAATAAGAAAGAAAAATAAACAAGTCAAATACAAAAAAGACTGTAGTATGATACGATATGGTGTAACAGCACACATAAATAAAACATTTTCAAGTAATATTTTACAATTTTTCCCACAGTAACTATTTCAAGAAATGAAAATCATTGCATATAATTTAGTCGATAACTTTTTCCTGTAGTAGATACAAATAGAGTTTCTTTTTAAATGATTCCATTGATTTTACATTTTTTATTTCGTTTGGGAGCATATTCCAGCAACGTGAGGCGGTGACGATGAACGATTTATTTAATGCTGTGGTGCGATGTTGGGGGATTTGGAGATCAGATGAATGAGATCGAATGCAGCGGTTGTGCACTTCTGTTTTTAGGGTGAAAAGTTCGAATAAGTATTGTGGATATCCAGTAGTGATTATTTTGAAAGTGGAAATCAGGAGAAAAAATTGCCGTCGCTCTTTGACTTTAAGCCACTTAAGTTTTTTTAAAAGATTCGCTGATATGGTCCCATTTACGGAGGTCATATATGAATCTTATTGCGCCGTTCATACCAGCCTGAAGTTTCGAGTTATTTCCATCGTCAATGTTAATAAACACTGGACAGCAATAATCGAGATGAGGAAATATTAGGGTTTTTACTAGTGTAGTTCGTGTATTGATAGATAACATTTTACGATAGAGGGGATGCTGATGGGTAAGCGGGGAAGGAGAAGAAAGGGAATGAGTTTAAGAATGGGATGAAGAGATGTAGGTCCTATGGTGAGATAAAATGTGAAATCACGCAAGATGATAGGAGCCTTCTCCTCTAATAATCTCTCTGCAACTAAAATCTACAAATTACCTAGATACAAAAATATTCCCCAATACCCTACATAATTTCTTTGTCAATATTGTATTTGTTTAATTCTCTTAACGTTTTAAACGTTTGAGCATATCTTATCAGCTTATTGACCGGAATAGTTATATTTTTCCTGTTGTAGATTATTAGTTCTTAATACATATTAATGAAAGACAAATTGTATACCTGTTAACTTTTCCATTTATTTATATATCTAATTCAATACAAAAAACACAGTTGAGTTTTGACCCAACTTGGGTATCTCTAGTAAGTATACCAATATACTAAAGTGTAGCATAGATACCATTCTTTTAATATCATTATATTAAAATTATAAGCCTTTTCATTGCTCTGTACATATTCTAACGTTTTTTAATGTGAAGTTGCAATTTCGTGGTACATACTACTTCCCACTGTGCAGGACAATTTTGAGGAAAATATATTAATATTTATGCTATGGTAATTAGATTGGTACGAAGTTTGTTTTTTCCACATTAGGTTTTAATTTTGACGACCATGGTTTCGACGGTTAACGTTAACCGTCGAAACCAGAGTTGTCAAAATTAAAAACTAATGTGGAAAAAACAAAGTTGTTACCTTATTATTCAAAATGAATAGTAAATTCCAAAACGTTACGCCGGTAACCACCAACTTGGTACGAAGTTTATAAACAACAGAACATACAAGCCAACCTTAAATTATGTTCTTAAAATTATAGTCGGTTGTTAATATTTAAAAGAATATAGGTGGAATGATATTATGGCAGCTTAAAAAACAAACTTTTTAGCTTATTTTATATAATTATATTTATTTAACTACTGAATAATTTTAGCATTTGCGATGATCAAATTGGATTTACCTAACCTTTTATCATGTCCCATTCACATTTCTAGCTTTTTACTTTGGTAATCCATTACAAGCGTAGGAAATGGTAATTCTAAATCCCGGTTGGAAGCGACCTTGGTAACTATTTCTCCCCAGTAAACTTACCGTAGTTGTTTTCAGCCATCCGAATGCACTTTAGGTACAATACTCATGTGATCAATCTTCGTCATATTCAATGGACCGGTAGGTGATGTTAAACAAATATAGTGCTTGTTAAAGTTCGTAAATACGAGTTGTTCCATGGTTATTAAAGACAGGTGCGAATGATGGTAAAACGTTTTGTACAATATTAAGGAGATAGCAACGCGAACGGGGTTTAAATTTTGGAGTGAAGGTTTCTGCAAGTCGTAAATGTGGAAATTGTCAAGGTTTTCTACGGTATTGATTCATATCATTCTACGACAGTTTTGCAAGCATTCCATCTAGTTTCATCAGGTCAGATAGCCCCTTCAGACCTGAGGAAGCTGGCTGGAGTGCTGACGAAATTGTCGACGAATGACATGGACCAACGCGATAGGAAACTCGGAATACCTTAACCATCTTTTATAACATATGTTTGGGTTCTTTTATCTATGAAAACGTTTATGGTGAGTCTTCTATTTCTATGATTTTCTCTCTTAACTATATATGCGTACATTTTTTTGCAAGTATCAGAAACATGGAGATAGTGAGCGTGGTTTGATTTTTCTATCCAGCATTTTCGAAAATATGCGATCGTCCTGGTCGTGATACTTATACCTCCGACCACTACCGCACCCCGGTCGTCCCCCATGTACGCTTCGGCCAAACCCACGCTAAGTATTCTCTTCGCCCTCCACCCCCAAGCCGAGCAACCACTTCACAGAGTCCGCGCACCCTCCTCCCTCCCACAACACCTTCCGTCATCTTCCTCCGTTTCATTCCTCTCCATCTCCCTCCCCCTTCCAGCCCCGCCCTCTCCCCCCCCCCCCCCACCAACCCCCCTATCCATTCGCTCGCCACCTTTCTTTCTCGCTGCTCACTGTAAATCTCTCTTTATAGCCCTCTCCTTTCCAAAGAGTTCTTTTATTTCCAAGTGGAGAGTGTTTGCTGTTGGTAATCTATTTTCCGGTTCAAAAAATGTTTCCCTCCCTAGCCTCCTTTTCTCTTTGCCGATACTCTGTATACCTGTCTCTCTCTCCTTATTTCTCTATTTCTTTCTTCTTTCCTTTCTCTGTATCCATCGTAATTCTCCTTTCCACGGCCCCTCCTTAACTTCTGGCTACTCCTCCAACTCCGCCGCCCACCTCCTACTCTTCATTCTCTGAGGTTCGCCCGGGATAAATAACGGGTTGTAAATGCATAAGTGAATTACTATCTGACCCAATGCCGGACAACATATACTCACATATGTATGTGCGTTCCTGTATGTACCTCATATATAAATATATACCCACATACGAGTCCGCTGACTCGCCGTCCGGCCGGTGTGGTGCACCTGCCTAAAGAATCGTTTCATCTTTCCATTCCTCCCACTTGCCCTGTTATTACCATTGCAAGCGGCCCCGGGTATTTTAATGCTCTTCTGCCTCATAAGGCAAAGGAAGACTTTCTAAAATTTCTGCCTGACAATGGGATACGCACGCCTCCTTTTGGGCCATCAACGTCTGCACATGGATGTGCGCTCTGAGGAAAATTGCTCCCTTAAGGTGCGAATGTGCAGACCGCGGAGTATAGGTAGATTTCAATTAAATCTTTACCTTTTCTCTTTGCTTTTAATTAGCGATCTATTTCATATGTCGTGCTCAACATTTCCTATTTCGTTCTTATTTTCCTTCTACTCATATGTTAATCCCTGGTGCTGCATTATCAATATTTTTACATGTCACTGAACGAAAATTTATTCATGGTCTTGTATATTTTACTTAATAATTGAAAATTTTTCCTCATCTCCATTTCTATGCATTAACCATCCCATAGTTCCCAATTTCCAAATTTCGCAGATTTTTCCACGCCTATCTTACTGTGAAGATGTTTTTCTGCCGTGTGCTTATTCGTCAAGGATGTCTGACTGCTGTTCTGACGTTTTCCCTAATCGTGTACATGATCTAATCGTCTACTTCATCACACTATGGCTTTTTTTAACTGTATAATTTTAAAGAATGTGCATATTTTGGAAAATAAACTCACAGCGGCTATGCATGCATCAGATGTTGACTCGCGTTTTGGTAAATGAAGGGATAACTTAGTTTCACGCTCAACCCAATGATTACTCTTCTAATCGATACAGTCGTAATGCAAGGGAGTTTTAGCGAAGTTAAAATTCAGTGTATATCTATCAGTAGTATATTTTCACGCATCATTCACCGCTATCTTCAAATAAACCTTACTAATGATTAAACTTTTAGAAATACCTTGTCCTGTTTAGTCTGCGAGAGTACGCTGGAAAGGAAATGTGTTGATGATTTAATAAACATCGAATATTTTTCCTTTACGCCGGAAATAATGTTCTTAGTTCTTAGATTTTACTAATGGATTTCTATAATGATGAAATTACACTTAATTTTATTTGTAAAATCTGCAATCATACATGGTGGTTTCCTACATAATTTTGTTATTTCAAGTTTAAAAATGACGCACACACGTCAAAACTTAACCACATTGAAAGAAACTGATGTCTTTCGCAAAAGATAGATGTCACAAAATGTTTTTGAGCAATTCATAACACTCTTTAATTCAATATTATCCAAAATAATGCTCTAGAGATTTTCAAAGACCTTCTAATCAACTGCAAGTAATTGACGTTGGTATTGGTCAAAATATTCATTACCCTCATGTAAACGTTAAATTTTATGCCTTAAAGAATGGCTTGCAATTTTTGGTCATACTTCGTGGATTTACAGTAAAATAGGATTAATATCTGTTATATTAACATATTTTACAAACGGAGAAGTATGTGTGATATGGTGGAAGTTCAGCATAATGAATAACAGAAATGGTAATTTTCCACTAGATAAGGTTATTACTAATATTTTTTAGTAGTAATTATCCGTGTTAGTTTTATTATTAGTGAGTAAAAATTATCAGTAATAAACCTTTTCTAGTGGAAAATTGCCATTTCTGTTATTCATTATTCATTAACAGATTTTGTTTGCTTGATATTAGATTTAACTTCTCTGTCCGTAAGAAGAATTCTTCCAGGTCTTTAGAGGAGTATATTTATGAAACCATTAGATCAATTTTTTTGTTAAAATCGTTGATTTTTACAAGTATGTAGCTTCTTCTCACATGAGTCCAGCAATTCTGACTATTAGTTGATGATTAGATCCATTTTTTATCTTGCAGTTATGCTATCTATAATGCAAGAGCTCTAACAGTATTTCTAGTATTTCTCAGCTTATTTTTAAGAAATGTAAATCTTTCTCATTATCTCTCGTGCACATTTAAGATATTCATTTTTATAAGCTATTTGTTTTCTTTACTCTTAACTTATCAATTTTATAAATAAACGACGAAATCTTAAAGCTTTCACGGTTCATATTTAAATACCTTCTTCTTGTGGAATTATCCACGTCTGAGTTTAAATAACCACGTTAACTTGTTTTTTAATGATATTATTGGCGAAATACCGATTATTATTTGGTTGATTATTCTAATCAAGTCAATTGTCTTTTTAAATACCCATATTATATTCACTGGGGTATTGTATTGATATTTCAAGACGTTTCTCCTCTTTTTCAGTCATATAAGTCGTAGTGCACATTGAAACGTCCTTTCATTCAAAGTTCCATAGAGCGCCTATTGTCATGTATTATATTTCTTCAATAATTTCTATTTTAAGCATTGACTCCCTCTCTGCAATTGACATAATTCTTCCTTAACAGACGCCTTCGGGTTTTAACATTTACCCCACTTTATCCGCGATCTCCTTCTCATCTCGCGGTCTTTCTTCTCTCTAATGCTCTTGCAGTATTCCGCCTTACCCCACACTGCGTTTTTCATCTCCCCAGGGCTACCAACCGTACAAGGGAAATAGAACGCTCTCGGCAAAACCGCTGCAATTCCTCGAGGAAGGAAAGGTCGAGGAGTATTTCCTCAAAGCCTTCTCCTCACAAAGCGAAGTGCCATTACGTGTCCGAAGCGAATCTTAATTGCAACTTAAAAAAAAAACCTTTTACTTCGCATCTCCGAGGAGGCAGCCACCAAACGCTAAATCCTTCGTAACACTCGCACACAAACGCACAAACGATTCAAGTTGTTTCCCAAGCGTGTAAAATAAAAATGTTCCCAAACCGCTGACTAACCAATCCGAGGAAGTCGTTTATTCCGCTCTATTTTCGAGGCCTAAATATTCCCGCCGAAGCCGGAGCATTCTCCGTAAGCAATTAGCCCAAGTTCCCCACGCATATTACTCGAGTTTACCTGCACTGTCGCCCCAACGCTCGTAGTTAATTGTTTAATTTGCCGTTTGAGAGTCGATGCTCGTAATGAGAGCAGCATGGTGCTGAAAAGTTGAAAATTCATGGCATTATGAAATCATAAATGTCATTTTTATGCACGGTTAGGTCTCCTTGCAATTTTATCTTTTTCTCCGTGACTATACTACGTTATCACACTTTGAAATCAATTGCGACAACCTACAAATTCACTCTCCATGTGCGAATAAAGTCGAGAATTTTTACCAACAGTTCCCTACCGTGCAAGATGTTTTAGGTGGTTTGAGCGAGATATAACTCCTCATACGTACCTACATAAAAAGATTTCAAATTTCTAATTCTTTAGAAATATTAGCCACTTATTGCAATACTTTTCAACAAGTTTGCTCGGAAACGGAAGTCGCTTTCCATGAGATATGGCACGGCTGTGAACCTCTGAGAGATAGTATTTTAAAAATTAGAAATTTGTCAAATTTACAAGTGCAGAAATCGCCTCAGAAATTTATGGTGTGTAGTTTTTTCCTTTAATGAATTTTGTTGACACATAAAACAATTACGCTCCACATACATTTTTAGTTCATCGAAAATAAAACTTCGATTTTGAATACATTTTCAGCGTGTGGCGTGAAACATAAAAGTCAAGTTAAAGCCTTAAATACATATATTTAATGAATTACTGAGAAGGTTAATCATGCACAACAAATTGTTTTTGCTGTATTAGTTTTACCTTATGCTTCTTACTACTGCATAAGCTGTTATTTATTATAAATATAGAAACATCTCGCTCAAACTACCTTAAACTGTCACGGTGAGCGAAGAATAATCGGTTGAATATAGCCTCAGTGGGAGGGAATCTAATGGAATATAGAGTTTTACGTTGGTCCGAAAAACTTAAGTTTCATAATTTGATTCCCAGTTGAGGAAACATCGTTGTTTCCAACAGGTTTGCCCTCCCCCTCCCCCAAATGTTTTCCTGTTTTCGAAGCAGACGTTTCCCAGGTGACCTCTACGAACGTTCTGCTATTATTTTTCTCATGGATGAAGCTTTCTTCAGTTAAAATAATTCTTCTTTCCAACTAATTGTGACGATACTCTAATATCCATCTCTTTAATCTCCTCCTCTTTGAAATACATATTATTCTTCCTTGTGCTTCAAATGAATGAATGGAATAATATTAGTAGTGCTCAAATTTGATTGCCCTGGCACACATCTGATGAATCCACAATCGACTGATGAAAATAATGGATAATCGTTAATGAACCCTTAGAAAATCAAATTAATTCTGGATGTGACCCGACCAAAACTACGAAAATAGTACACGCGGGATTATTTAGTGCAGGTGTCCGCCTTCAAAAGCGGTTCAACATGGAGGAGGATGGAACCCGAGCTGACTAAAAATTCGACTGACGACCGAGATGCAATTATTCACGGACCGGCTATGAGGGCGAGCAAAGAACCTGGAATGGGGGGACTCTATTGAGCCGGAGCCGACCGAAGAAGTTATTTAGTGAACCTTCACAGCCTCCCTCATTGTCGGACAAATAAATGAGCTATTGATGGTCTCCGCCACCTGCTGATATGGAATCAGCTGCAGGGGAACCGGAGGGAGATTCGGAGAGAGAAAGCTCGAGGAGAGAAACGAGAGAAAACGCGATGAACAATGAAAAATAAACCTTCCCACCAGGAAAGAATACATCTAAAAAAATTAACCCGATAAGACCAAAGGAGGAACGGAACCCAAAATAGTTTACGTCGAGCAACGAATGGGAAACAAGTAGGTCACGAACATGGGTGATAAAAGTCGGCAAATTCTCAGTGTTATGTGCGCTTTTAGTCGGACGGGGAACTGTTAAGGTCGTCAATTGAATTGCAGGAAGCTTCATGCATGTGGGAATGGAATGCTTTAGACGTAAACTCTAGCAGACGTGGAGCCTCGTGCTTTAAGATTTAGGGATGGGTGGTGCGGGAAGAGTAGGTGCTCGATGTGGAGCGGGCGTAAATAACACCGTATATAAGACTGAATAATTAGTAGGTTACCAGCAAAGGTGTCCGACGATTATAGATTTGGGGCACGTATGCTACAACATTGGAACTATGACAGTAATATTGCTTTATCCAATCGTTTAGGTTATCTCTTTCGCCAGTCTCATTCCTAAATATTTTCCTGAAATAGTTTCCTAAGTCGCATTCAAGGATTAAAAAAAAAATGCTTTGCCGCATTTTTTCACCAGTTCCCTGATCATTTATTTTAAAACATACAAATTCGCACCTGATTGGACTTAGTGCATTGATTTTTAAAATTTCTCTGACACCCGGGAAATTGCATTCGAAAATTAGAAACAGGATTGTAAATAGAAACTAGGAAAGGATTTCATTCGTTCTGGAGTTGCTTTAAGATTGTAGAGGCGTTTGCCTCAACTTGAAACTATCGCAGTAAAGTAATTTAATGTAACCGTCCAGGTAAACTTTTCTATCACTCACGATCCTCAATATTTTCATGAAAGCTCTTGGTGGTATTCAAGGTTTTTAAAAAATATTTTAATACATATTTTTACCAGTTTCTTGATCATATGAATGAAAAAATACATATTTGCACCTAACTGAAGTTAGTGATTTTTGAAAAATACTCTGATTTCCGGGAAAGTGGATTCGAAAACTAGTAAAAGATTATACATTGAAACTAGGAAATAATGCCATTCGTTATGAAGTAGAACAAGTTAGAACAAAATCGTAGACAAATACAGGTATCGTACATACTTCAGGTGGAAGGATTTCTTTATAAGCAATACATTCATAGTAAATAGGTCGGTCTGCCTTAAGTTATGAATGGTAGAAAGCAAGGGCTCATATGTGTCCGTCGTTTTTTTAGTTTGTGATATGCAGTTGCGAAAACTGAACCGTTAATTTTAATAAACTATTAAGATTGTGTTATTCAGGGCCTGCTTTCAAATGCCGTTTGATTCTCATTCGCTACGAGAAATTTATAATTTATATTTTTAAAGCATAAAAAGAAATAGCGATCGCACAAATCTTTCACTCCTAAAGTTCTGAGCTGTAGGGAATTGTTACGAAGGGTATATATTCCAAGCAAGGGGATGCAAATGCTGCTTTGCCGTGACCAGTGATTCTGCGGAATCATGAATTAATATTCATTGCAATCAATCTTTGTGAATCCCCAGCGCATCTCCAATTTACCTACAAACTAGCACCATTTGGTGGATGTCTCAATGTGATCACTTCATCCAAATTATTACATTGTGAATAAACAGTTGTTAAACTGTCGGTGATTTACTCATTGGTAGACATAGGTTTAGTCAAGAACTATGTTTACTGAGCCGTACATAATTCCATCTACCATTTTGTATAATATTTGGCGTAAGGGTCCTCACTTGTGCTCCTAGCCCAACCGTTCAAAAATCTTTCCTTTTCAGTATTCATTTTTATTGGTGCTGAGATCGTCTTTTGCTTTGAGCTCGGGTCATGCAGAGTTGTACGAAATATTTTGAGCGGAAGTTAAGTGCAGCAATGCAGGAAAAAAGTTTAATATTGTTTTGATGTAGTTTGATAGAGATATCACATCTATAAAATTCAAAGAATTTGGCCTCATTATAAAGAAAGATATCTCATATTTTCAACCATAACAAAATATCAGCCACTTATCATTCCATATTTCGAGATATTTGCCTAAAAATAGAACCCTTTATCCATTGGTAATGGTAAGGTTATGCACTCCAGAGATATTTCAATGTAAATAATGAGGAATAAAAGCATGTATCTCGTCAGAAATTTTTAAGTCTGTAGTTTGTACTATCCACTTTGTTTTGTTTGTAGTCCACCATCTATTTTAAAATAAATCAATTACTCACTGAATCAATTTTTACAGAATGTCAAAAACATCTTCGGTTTTGAAGGCGTTTTCAGTGTACGGCGTGAAAGAAATGGCGTGATTCAAATTAAAATATTATACATGTATATTTAGTTAATTATTGAGGATTTCAATCATGAAGAACAAAGGTTTTGCGTTACCAATGTTACGATATTTACTTCATGATTCTTCCAGTTGCTTAATTTAAAAGTTAAATGTGAATATGTTCTCTATTATGACTAAGGAAAAATCGTTTTTTTAACGAGTTTGTTCATACCTAGCAGTAAACGAGAGAACATCAGTAGTAACTTATTTTAGAAAATGAATAAATGTATGAGAAAAGTATATTATGAGGTTCTTTTGGCTTTTCATTGAAGTAGTATTCCTCATGGATCCTACGTCTCTAAAGTGCCCTCAGGAAAATCATTAGCTAATTTACATCGTCGATGATAAGGAGTTTTCTCGATTTATTCGAGAAAAGATATTTTTTTCAGCGCTTGCTGTTTTCCTCTAAGTGAAACTAGCTTTCTGTCCCATTTACCCGTTGAGCATGCAAAATAGAAAACGCCTTTTTTCATGGAGATTCACCCCATTGTATGTAAATTCCGAATTTTTTAGATTATTATTTTTTCTTTGAAAAGGTAATGGTGAATGCTAGGTGTAAATTATGCTAGCGTAAGAAAAACCTTCCATTCCTCGGCTGCTGTCATTCTTGGATTTCCCGTTTAACGTATGTAATGGAGTGCGTAAACCACAACTGAGTTTGAGAAACATTTCTACATTATTTGATGATCATAGTATAAGCAATCTGTAAATATTTATAATTGAAATCGTAAAAACAAACTTTTTGTGTTACCAAGTATTTCGGCGTAATTACTTTTAATTTTTGGTTTAATTATAAAAATAAATTTTACCCAAGGTACATTCGTGTAGTAATTTTACTCCCAAACAAATCTTGATGAAAATAACATTGGAGAGGAAAACATTTTTGAACAAAACCGAAGCATACGTAGTTCAACCAAATCATTGTTTTTAGCTAGATTTAGCTTAAGTTACATAATGCACGAATTAGCTTTCGCTAATCAGCGTTCAGAATAAATTTGGTGACCTCTTGGGTGCTTCCATTCGTTGTTGCTTGAAAAAAGTACCTTTTAAAGATGAAATTAACAATTACTCATGCTTGATGCAATATTTTCATCAGAAATGAGACAATTCACGAATTTTTCTTTGAATAAATCAGTACAGGATTTTCAGCAATTGCAAAGTCTTACACCAGTCAACTCTACTTGCTTTTTTGCAAACAATGGACGAAAATTTATTTGATGAAAATTAAAACAAAAAATTGAAATCTTACACCAATCAACTCTACTTGCTTTTTTGCAAACAATGGACGAAACCACTAAAATGACGGCCTGCAAGACAAACACCGCGCATAGTATCAGAGCGTTCGTAAATGCTGTCAAATTGATTCATGCTGGTAGAAGTTTGTCGTTGGTAGGGAGGTTGTCGATTAAATCAATTGAAATACTGGTAGTAAACGGCTTCTGTGTGTATTTCGTAAAGTTTAGGCCGCGCTTAAACCTTGTCTTCCAGTAGATGTAAAACCAAGCTATATTCTATTATTTTGTTACATTGTAATTGATTTTATAAATGTTAATTCTGATTTGTCTAAATCTTTTTCGCAACCTAAATTCGTAGGTTATTGGCATGTAGTTTTGATTGAATCGTCTGAAAATATTCTTAGACGAAAATATATTTCCAGCATTTCGAAAACTTTTACGACGCACTTTGATAAAGCTTTTGTTTGAAAATTAACGACCATGTGACAGAACTACATTTACAGGGTAATATTTCTTTGATCTCACGATTTTCTCGAAAAATATTGTGTCTCTGAAACTTATTGAATACAATATATGCACGAAAAACATTGTGTCACCGTTGCTGTGTTTTTTTTTTCACCGTTGTATTAATGCTAAGTTTGATTCACCTATGTCGTGGCAGAGTGGTCGCTGTCATGAGTCGACGGAATAATGGATCTTAGGGAACATTCGTTCCTCAACGAGTAAAAAAAATGTATTTAGACGCATTCAAGAGACGGAATTATGAATCAGAGAAACCTTTTCTTTTTTCCCCCCCCTCGATCAACGCATGACGTGATTCCGGCCTCGCGCTTCGTGATCGCAGTGCGACCTGGTGGTGATTTTTTTCCCAAACGACTGACTGTCTGTTCGCGGCGAAGCGACTTTCGCGATTAAAATGGGATGGGATTGTAGGGGGGCGAGAGAGGAGGTGGACGGCATGGGTGGGGAATGAGGAAGAAAAGACGAAGGATTTTTGTATGAAATGGGGAGATGAAAAGGCTAATGGCTTGTAACGGTAACCGCTGGATGAATGAGGAGCAGCCAATGGAATACCTGTGTCCCTCTTCCTTTCCTCTCTCGCTCAATCAACATCTTCGCGGGGCTATTCGCGAACAGTCCACCATTGTGCGTGACGAGAGAGGAGAAAAAAATATCGCCTCATGAAAGCGGAAATAGTTTTCTTCGGATTCTTTCTCTGTTTATCTCACACCTACTCTCGTTTGGTGGGCTTCGTTCATGAATAAATCCTCATGAAGAAATTTACTGTTCACGAAGGGAAATAAGAAAACAGCTTTTAGTTCTTCCTCAGCTCGTGGAATTCAAGTTTTCGCGTGAAGTATCAACGCTAAAATGTTAGGCATAATATTATTTTTCTCCATCAAGGAAACATTTCTTTCCCTCCTCTGGTAAATTTTAAGTTCCAAGAATTCATCCTAGCTCTTTACTTTGAGCATATTAACTGGAAAATTAATGCCTGTAAGACTAGATGTTACCTAATTGATAATGCCACGTTACTGATTTAAGGCCATGAACTTATCACTTCGATTTTGGTTCATTACCAGAGGGTGTTTGGTCTTTACTTCACCTAACTTTTTACCTTTCTCTTCACCTTGCTCTCTTATAATTATTTGACTGGCTGACTGTTTAGCAAAAGATAACCGCATAAGTTGCTTTAGGGAACCTGCTTAAGGGAATACAGACATGTTTCTGGATTTAATATTAAATATGTGGATGAAGACTTGTCCTGGATTTTTATATCTATTTGGATTTTATTCACAAATAAATTAAAATAAATAAGTGTACACAACCTTTACATTTATGCATAAGGCGGAATATATTAGCATTTTATTCTTGCACCGTTTACGTATTTATTGTTTTATGTCAAATCGAACTTTTATTTGGAAAATATATTTTTATCGATGAGGAAGTGCAGTGTCTCAAGGGCATGCAATATAGGCCCAGTTATGTAGTCTTTACATTAACTTGATGCTCATTGAGAGTTCGGGTTTTCTGTATTTCATAAGACTGTCAGTTGTTTTACGTGAGTGTTATCGACGTGAGAATGTATTAGCTTCTGGTTTCCTGAAAATTGTTATTATAATTACATGCAAAATATTTAATTGGAGATGAATAAACCGATCCATTTAGTTCTTTCTTCAAGGATGGTAACCAGAAAATATACATTCACGTGCGTAGCCATAGCCTGAATAATGAAGTCTGATCTTTATTCTCTCAGGATAAGGTTATGGATATTGGTACCATGGCGATTTCAAACAGCATTTTTTTGTTATCTTTTTATTTATTCATTTACAAAATTCGCCCTTACAATCTAATTGAATTACGGCAAACGCTGTAGTTTTTTCGATGACTTACAGTAGCATGGAGGCAAATATGTTCACTCTCCGACTATAAGTGGATTAGAATCAGTAAAAATAACATTTCATACCCGGAGTGAACGGGTCCATCGCCAATGTCTGTTGCACCTGATCCCAGGAGAAATAGTCGCCCTAGCAGTGACAGTAACCGATCAAATGTGCGGTGGTTGTGTTAGTTACAACGCGGAAATCCTAAGAGAGCTCTCGCGAGCGAACACACACACGTTCTCAATCAGGCTAATGTATTTCTTTTTCACGCACGCAAAAGCCGTTCCCTTTAGCTCATGCACCGTAAACTGGATGCCCTGAGAAGATCCATCAAACGATATTCATGAAACTATCCCCGACATTCACTTGTGATTTAAGGCAAAAGACCCCCCTCCCTCCTCTCCCCTACCTCCCTCAGCCGCCTCGTTACTGCCCCCCCCCCTGCTTCATCCAACACTTACCGACCGGGTGTTGGTCTGGCTGCCACTGCGTTATCAAAGCGTTATCTGAACTTTTTAAGGAGGAGCTTTGAACTTGGATTTTTCACCTCGTTTCTCTTCCGCGGCTAATCCGAGGGAGACGTCTAAACCGTTGGCCGCACGGATCGGCTATAACACCCGTAAAAGGACATCCCCTTCCCTAATCCAAAAAGCACTCCTGTTTGTATCTCGCCTTCCTCGTTCTCCTTTCCTTATCTATTATCTTTCAGTCGTCCCTCGCATTACTCTAACCCTCTCTCTTCTCCCGTGACCGCCTCCCGGTGTTTCTCTCGCCTTTTCCCTTACCAACTAACTTACTACCACCTCCCCTCACCCTTACCAACTGTTACCATCCCCAGCCTTCCATGCCCTGTCGCCTACCCCCCTCCCCCCACTGGTCCACCCTCCCCCCTCATTTCATATCTCCTCTCCAGCGGGGAAGCGATTCATCTCCCTCTATTAACTTCCACGGCGATGACTTCGCTTCCACTCCCTATGTCCTTCTCCGCGGGTGTTCCATTCAGCCGACTCACCTCCGATCGCCTTGTGCCTTCTATTCCTTCTTCCCCCTTTCTCAGATTTCATCCTTTTTCCTCCGCTCTTTTATCTTCTTCTTGCACTCTTTTTTTTAAAAAAAGCTCTTTTCCCTCTCCCTCCCTCTGTTAACCTCGCTTATTGCCCTTTCCAGTGTAGTTTAACCGTTGTCTTCCTACTGTACGCAAAAATGTTTCAGTTTGTAAACCAAGATTCACCTCCAAAATGCTAAACTGAAAACGCACTATACAATTTCCATACACTTTTGATAGTAATTATTGACCATGGTTTCCACACGTAGCGTCATTTTCGAAGCCGCGGTTGGTTGTTATTTAAGCACTGTAGAATTCTTAGCTTGTGGTGTATTCTTTCAGCCTTGTAAAAGTTTAATTTTTCCACAAAATTTGCCATAATACTCTATAATACAGCAAGATTGACTTTTTAAATACAAAAGTTATTTTTTGTACGGGGCCTAAAGTGTACAGTATATTATCAGAACAAATTAAAAAGAAAAAATAGCTGTGTGAGATTTTCAAATACGATGAAATGATGGCTGCTTTCTCAGAAAAATATTTAAATGTGTTTTTGAAATTGTTTTTTGAATGTATGTATCGTTTTGAAGTTTTATTAACTCTGTATTATGCTGTTTTTAGGGAATGTTTTTCTCTCCTATTGTAGTGTGCTCAATATAGGTAGCAGGTACATATGAGTACTTCAAAAACTTCCAAATATATTACACAGAGATTCGTAAAAAAATATATATTTGCACATGTTTAATTTTTATGTTTTTCAAAGTAATAATATTTTATTTTTAACTAATTTACTGGCCCAGTTTTGAGCTGTCTTCGATGTTGATGTAAGTTCAATTTCGGGGTGAAAATGAATGCTTAAAATATGCATACTTAAGCGAAACCTTTGAGTCGTAATTTTTGTCGGATCGGTGAAATTATTGGTGGGCAGGAAGTTGTTTCGAAATGCCGTGACCGTTTTGGGAAAATCAGATTATAGTAAAAAATATCCTGTTATTTTTTGGTTGTGAGATTTTTGCTCAAGATATGAGCCAGATTGAGGTTTCATTCCTTGAATACATGTTTTTCTTCCACCATAATATTTAGGTGTCTTAATGGGTGTATCAGAGAAATATATGGGGGATGAGCAACGATAATAACGAAAACTTTTTTCTATTTAATTTCTCTTGATAATTTCATTTCTTTCATGTTTTTTGTTCCTTACCCTTCTATTTTCAGTAAAAAAAATGCATTTAAATATCTCAGCACCTGAAATAAGTGCATGATTTGCACAAGACTCTCTACACAATAAGCTTATTCGAAAAATGTATTTTTTTACTATTCAAAATTAACTATTGAAAGTAAAAACGTAATAAATTGAAATTCTATCACGGTTGCTAATTGATGGGCTATTAAACCTTTTCTGAGTTTGCTGGTTTTGGGAATGGATCATGTTTTTACCAGTAAATGTAATGGATAAATCAGTCTTAATCCCATTTCCCAAGCCCTGGCAAAATTACGTTCATGTCATCTTGCTGTGATTTTTTAAAAACTAAGTAGGCTATGGTGCAGAGGTCACTAATTACTATGCCGTTTTTTACACCTTGAAGGAAAAACCGGCTACACACTGCAACGAAAGGAAATTCCTACCTACGCCCATTCATTACATTTTACCATAAGCAGGTATTATTTTAAACCAGGGTGATTCCTTCTCAATTTTAGTAAAGTTCTCCAGCATTTTTTTAGCGTCCCTAAGATGGTTTAACTTAAATTTCATTGTGTAAATTTCAGTAATAAAACATAATCAACAATTGAACTAATTTACTGCCAAATGGGTCATTGGAAAAGATAAAAAAAGCCATGGACTTCACTCTCTAATCAAAATAATACCCATTCCTTCCCATTGTCAGTGAAATTCTCGTTTTATAAGGCCCCTAAATATTTTTTACACAAAATTAGTTCAGTATAAGCATCCTGTAGCAGAAAAGCAACAAAAAGTGAAAAAGGTTTCACTGTAAAAGGTAAAAAAAACTACCGCTATTACTCTTCGGATGGAAAACCAGTGAGCGCCACGTATTCGAAAATTCTCATTTCCACCATCCCGGCTTTTCTCACATTTTTCCGTGTTTATTTCATGGTTGCAAATAAGGCCTCTCTCTAAAACTCTTTCTTTTTCGTTTTTCCTTCACATTTCGTCCCAACTCATCCTCCTCCACCTCGTTCCCTCGCCCTCTATTCATCTCCATCGCCCTCTTCCGTAGTATTCTTTCTCTCCCTCTTCCACATCTTCTACTGCTCCTTTACCTCTCCCCCTCAAACGCCCTCCCTTCAAAGTAGGAGACTCCTCCCTCCTTTTTGCCCCTCCTTTGTCAAGGGAGAACAGTTATTCCTCTCCTCCCTCTCTTTCTCCCTCCCTCATGCATGATTGCCAGATAACCCGTCATATTTTCATTTTATTTGCAAATTACTTTCGAGAGAGAGAGAGCCTTCTTTGGGTTCTACACACTCATCCGTCATTCCTCCTTTTTCTCCCACTCTTCTCACCTTCACTCCTTCTCTTCTTCCTTATCGCCTTTCTCTTTCTTCTTTCTCATTCCCTTCGGCATTCTCTCTCTCTCTCCCATCTTGCTCTTTCCTACTTCCACTCACTCGTTTATATCCTTCGTCTTCTCTTACGTGAGTGCTCCTTTTGATGCGGGATTCGCCACGGTTCCTTCTCCCGTCGGCTTTTTGAGGGTTCATTTCTCCCCGCTCCAATTACCGTTTCGTGTCCATGCTCAAGTTTTCCATTGCCTCTCTCTCTCTCTTTTGGGACTTCATTGCAAATGGTATTGCCTCTTGAATACGTTTTTTGGAGATTCCATCCCACAACTTCTCCTCCGAATTTCTTTACTTTGTCCACTGATTTTTTCCTTCAAGGTTTCTCGCTCATTTTTTTTCTATTAAAGTTTTTATCTTGCAATGTGCCTGTTCAGTTCACATTTTCACGCTATGTGTACCTACTCCGTATTAATAATCATGTATTCGTGTAAGATATTGCCCAGAATTTTCATATTATTCAACGAGCATGTTTTTATAGGTTTTGCAGCGCAGAAGCAAACAGATTATCCCAAAAAAAAAGTGTTTGACCGCCTTGCTTGAAGTGGAATTCAAACCTGCCATCTCTTTGTTGCCCGGGTGGTGATAGTACCCTGATTACCGTTTTACGCTCAAATAATTTATCTTTTTTACTTTAAAATCATGCAACTCCCACTATTAAAATATGTGTCCATACATTCCCATACATTTTCACTTATAGAAATCAGTCTACTTTGTACTTAAGTAAGAGTATCTTTATAAGATATTTATGTGGCCATAAATATTTAGCCCCTACTATCACTTTTAAGTAAAGACGTGCACGAATTTAAGTTTTGGTGCTTTTCTTTCCATCCTCGATTAAAGCATAACGGTTGAAAACCTTGAAAAATGAAATAAATGAACCCCCGTCGATGTTCATTTACATTTAACAGCGAGTAAATATTTTTCAATGTTCTAGAAACGACTTTGGCGTCATTTCCCATTGGTCCATGTACATATTACGGATACAAATGTAGTTGCTTCCGGCATTTTACATCAATTATAGAAAGCATGACGCATGGGAACCACGCTGCTTAAAATCCAGGGCAAAACAAGTGTTTTTCTTTCCTTTTATTCCTGAACCGGAAAAAATCGGGAGTTTATTTTTCATCACAAAAACAGTTTAAATGGGCAGACGTGAACTGTTTCTCTTCTGACCGGATCTGAATAAAATGTTGATGAATATTGTAGGAAAGATCATTTCCAATTCCACACCTGGGTCATGAAACGGAGCTTTTTCTACGAAAGAGCATAAATTCCTTGAGGAGCGCTGTCAAATAAAAGTTACGGGTTCAATCCTTTCGTTTGTGGAGTAATTTCTGATTTACTCAGGAGTTACTTTTATCTGTCAAAGTTTTATTCGAATTCCTACGTGAAGTTGTGTCTCAAAGATGGAAGAGATAGCAGCGTCGAATATTCTAGTTACGGTAATTATCAACAAATTGTGAATTCCGATCTCAAAGTGAAAGCAGGCTAAAATTTCAGAACACATTTATTTCTTTGCTCCGCTAATTTTCAAAGGTATTGACCGAAAATACACACCATTCAACTAAAGTACAACACCTAATTTATTTGTTTAAGAAAGGCTAACAGAAAATACAACGTCAATATTATGCACCTATCTAATTATTCTACTTTCAACAGCGTATTTATAACTACTAATTTGAATTAGAGGCGAAAATATAATGAAATATTTCAAGTAAATTTCACATTATATTTGTGGATGTTGAAAGAACCATGACACAAGTGCCGTAATATCTATGTGAGTGTATATTTCTCTTATTTGGACGGAGAATCACTGGTAGCATAGAAGAAATATGAATTATTGATAAAGCCCAGGTGCAGATGGATTTAGACTAGATTGAAATCCGCTTATAGTCTTACGGTTCTTCACTCCGCCATAACCAGTGTGTGGAGGGTGTCATTTATTGATGGTGACGAATGGAAAACAGCTTAAGAATTAAGTATTATATTGCCAGCCACGGCATTGTGTTGTTGCATAATAAAGGTGAAAACAGATGAAAAACTCCCCAAAAAAATTGCCCTGTATTGCAGTTAAATAATAGAGCTTTTCGTGCAAGCTGCGAAAAGAATGAAGCTTATAGACCTGCTCTCACACAACGAACCCTAGAGTGAAGAAAATTGAAGCAGCAAAAACGAATGAGGAATGTATTTTCAACGCCTGCCAATAGAATGCGTCATAGAGTATAAGATGACAGGAGATTGCATTCGTAGTTAGGATGCATTAGCTAAATATGATGACTATCTTCCACGTGTGGACCATTTGGTGCATGCAAAATAACGTTACTTTTAAACCTCGGAAAGAATGCAGTGTGTGGATGGACGATTCAATGGCATACATTTCTAAGCCATTCACAAATCAGGAATCAAGAAGCATTTTACTAATATTTGTTGCCAGGAGAGTGCTGAGAGAAAGGTTTTAGAAAAAAACTTCTCGTGACACATAATGGATCAACGCCCTCTCGCTCCAAATTAATAAACAAATCACTTAAAGTTTCAGTCTTGTGGTTCCACAGACTGAAATGGTCACTGCGTAACTGACCAATTAAGCACTATTCGGGCATTTATGCTGTTTTGAAGGATTTCTTCATAAAATATATAGTTTTTCGACTCAAACGGAATAACTTTCTAAAATATCTGGCGCTTTTTCGGCGTATCAATAATGCAAAATCTTCTCTGATCATCCACAGGGTCAGTGGCTGGATTTTTACTGACCTTTTGCTTCTCTAGTTGAGCAACGTAAAGTTTTTTTGTGATAGAACTTACTTACTAGAAATAGATAGTAAAGTTTCACTGCATTGCAAATGACATTTATATGCCGGAGTCGGTATCTCAAACCAAAGTGAGGAAGAATACCAATTCTTCCACTTCTGTCATGGAACAACTCCACAAAGTGAAGCCTTCTCTAATAAGTTATAGATTTTTTCGCATGAGATTTATATGAATTCATAGGGGCCAAAATGTATTATTAGGCAAATATTGTCGAAATAAGGCGAGAAAATCATCTTGGCAAAGGCTAGAAAGTGGGAAAATAGAACAGAGAGCTACAGCTGGGGAACGGACTTTCAAATGCAACTAATGCCTTGCGTTGGGAGACAATTAATAACGGCCGATGGCAATCAGGCATTGAACGGAAGCCGAGCGGTTCCCTGAAAAGCTTCCGCTGGCGTTAAGCGAAACAAAGTCGTACGCGGCTCTTGACTTGAAGTGTGCGTAAATTTCCGCGGGTGAGGGAGATTTTAATATTGTCCATTAAACTCTGTGCCGTAAATCATCACGAACATCAAGGAGGGAGTTTTTTCAAATCCAACATGCATCTTCTTCTTCTTGAAGCAATGTCTTTGTTTTTTTTTGGATCCCGTTCTTCCACTACGGCGGCCCATTTCTTTCATCCTTCTCCCATATTCCCTCCTCAACATCGTCTCTCCTTTCCTTTGAAAGAAAATCGCGGGCATTGCCTGATACTCTTAAGCTCATTACGAGCAACGCCGGCACGGAAAATCTTTTGTGCCTACACAATTTCCCCGAGGTACCGTTATGAAAAAAAGGTTATTATCGTCATAATCATCTGACATTTAGTTCCCAACCCTTTTATTAAATACTCACCTTTCCGATTCTTTCGTTGGGTCCAGTTTTTTTCTTCGTCTCTCTCACAAAAAAAATAATGGCCACGTATTTAAGCGGGATTCCTGAAAATTTCGTCTTTTCCCCGTCTCTTCTGAAAAATTTCCCATTGTTCCTTTCCTTTCCCCCTCCTCCTCCAGTGCCATACCCTTTTCACCCCCCTTTCCTTCTTAAAACCTTATTCCTCATTTCATCCTCCCATTGACGTCATCCTCCTGTCACATCCCGCATTCTATTATCCGCCCACGACCGCATTCGACCCGAAGGAGTCGACGGGGAAGAAGAAGAATGGGACGACAGGATAGTAAAAAAAAAGTTGAAATTCTCTGAGCGTGCGAATTGTTGGAAATAAAATTAGCATAGAGTATACTCGCTTGATACCGAAAAAATTCTATCAAAAAATTGCTCATATTGAGTAAGCAACGTCCTGAAAAAGTATAAGGCTCATTCAATCATGGTTTTATGTATTTGAGTTGAAAAATTCTGGAAAATTATTTTTTAAACCGAAACACTGCTGTGATATAAACACTCCTATAGCTGTGACGTCCACCTCTTCAATACTTAGGCTGGTTTCCTATTCAGGTATGCGCACTTAGTATACAGCATGTACTACATTCAGTACGACCCTGGGCTATACTTGTGGAACGTACAACTAGTGGTTGCACATAATGTGGTCGAAAAATGCTTCAAACAAATAAGGGAGGGCAGCCGTCACACTGGCATATCTCGTGAAAATACTACGAAATGAAATACTCTGCTGGAGAAGGAAAGTTTATTAGGTCTCGCATGAGTATAATAACAGCTCTTAAACGTAACAATGGCAGATTAATTAGCGTATAAATTCCAGTTTGTCCTCAATATCTCTCAAGAAGTATGCATCCCTAACCATTGCGAACGATATAATGATAAAGTACGACTAATACTACAGGCTATTAAGCCTTTTCTCTCACTAGCCCGTTCCAGCCCTTTGAAGTGGCCATGAAGCTGGTTCAAAGGTTGAAATTATGCGGTCATTCTCTGAATTTTGGGAAAATTGAGTACGGCTTGGATTGGAGCACGGCCTAAGCCCTCTTTGAGTCGAGCCTACATGAACCTTTTGTCAATTATGAACGCAACTATTCCCAATTTTGCCTCAGATAAATCGAAAGAGTTGGTATATTTTCATACCCGAAGAACGTTTCTAAACGCAGCGTCTCCTGTGTATAGGTGATAGCGTAAGAAGTGAAATTTAAATACTCCATCCATCAATCATAGTGATTTAAGCGAAAAAAATGCGCAATAAATCGTATGTATTAAACAGAAGCGATATTTGATATGACATGGAATCACAATTTACCCTATAATAGATTTTGAAGATACTCATAAATCGTGAAAATACTCTCATCCGCATTTTGAGCCCTAACTAAATAATAAGAAATATGTTTTCTTTGATTCTCTTCGTGTATTTGAATGCGTGCTTTTCCGTATTGAAGCGAAAACGCACCAGGTCAGGGTACCGTTATTTTCGTAATTTCTGGTATATTTCCCTCCGAACGGTTGAGGAGCCTAATCATCTGCCCTCGGCTTTTCTCTTCGGCGTTTCATATTTCTACATTCTAAATATTCTTCCCATTCCCCAAATGCGACAAATGAGTGCGCATAAAAATCGTTGACCCGGTTTCGTCGAGCTGAGGGGAAATGTATACAAATTTTGGCCGTCGTTAGTTTTCGCTTCGACCTTCGAAGACAGTTTCACTGAGACATACCTTAGCTTCCTTAGAAAATTATAGCAAAAGTAGAAAAATATGTAGTAGAATTAATATCGTTAACCAGGAAAAATGAGAATACCCCACAGGCATGATTACAACTCGGAATGACGGTGAATTACGGGTTCAGGCTTTCAAACTATCATATTTCATTTTTTTAGACTTCCCGAATTATCTGAGATAAATTTTTCTGGTTGTCACCGGCCAGAAAAATGGCCTTCTTTGACTCACAAAGCTTTGACTTTCTAGATTGGATCCAGGTCTGGGCAACACATTAGATCAAAACTTTCCTTTTTTAATCGTTAAATTCAAACTAGAGAAAATCTAATCCCAGGAAAAAATCGTGACTATACCTCCTTTGTAACTTTTGCTCACTGCAAAAGCTTCTGTAGAAGATTTTTTAATCAAACCTTGTTGCAATATTAGTGACCGATTTTATTAAAAAAATATTTCTTTAGAATGATTTTTTAAACCAATTTTTAAATTTTTCGTTAAGTTGAGCGCGTGAGCAATTGGTTGTGAAGTATTATAGCCTGTACATGAAAAGGAACAATAACGAGCGCATGGAAAAATTTGCATCATAATTTCACGATTCCTCCAACAAAAATTAAGTTTAAATACAGATTCAATTAACTTATGTACTTTCATAGCTTTTCCGACAGACTCTTTACGATATGTGAGACATGCGATTTTTATTTTAAAAGTGTTATTGCTACTCAGTGTTAAGATATTATCTGTAATTTTCTGTTGAAGCATTGCTAATTCATAAATGGAACATAAATTAATTTCAAGTTATACTTACCCAAGTATTTGTCTATATCCCAAGTCTACGTCTCAAGTGAGGGTTGCATTGCATGAGCAGTATTCATTGAAGGAGTAATTGATGCATTGGCGATATCATTCCTCTGGAATTGATGTGAAATATTTCCGGATTCATTTACGATTTGGAAATTTTGTATATAAATAAATATCTTGATGAACCTTTTGTAAATTCTGCCCTAAGTCTCACGACTGCATTCACTATTGATGAAAATGTATAATTGGCTACAATATTTTTTATTTCCTTTGTAGAGAGCTTGAGAATGAGCAGAGTGTGGACGAGATTGGATTTGAGGTGTTCGTGATGTGAGTTCATATTAAGATGGGGAAGGTAAAAATAGACGGGAGGAAATACCAAAAGTATACGGCTTGTTCAAGAAATAATACTTTTGAATTTGATCAGATGGAGGCAGAGTAAGTGGGTGGAGCTGATTATAAGGAGCAATGGAATATAGAAGGCCATGTAAGAAGGCCTTTGGGTAAGCTGGCAGAAGTAGAAAGAGAACATGATTATGTATGATGAGGTTTAGAAGGGTAAAGAGTATGCTCTGACAAAAAAGAGAATCGTGTAAAGAAGTAGAGTCCCGTGGTTGTAAATGTTCAATTAGAATCACATAAATACCCACCCTAGCCTCAATCGTTAGACCGCCACTAATAATCATAATAACGCTTATTCTTTGCAGAAACACTTTCGGTAAATCTTCACGATACTTACTGTTGTCGATTGAAATATGCCAATAGAGTACCGGTAGCCAGGTTGGTGAAGCACTTGCCTGGTCGCTAAAATGTCCAGTGTTTACATTCTGCCGTGGAAATGGGTTGTGTGCTGGTATATCGTAGGATTAAGCTGTGAGTTATACAATGCGATATAGTCGTTGTAGAAGTAGCGCCGGAAGTGCAATATCTGATACTTCTAGAAATTGCCTCTCTCCATTGTTTTCAGCCCTGGATATTTAAATGGATGCATGCCAAATATCCTAAATATCCCCACAAGTTCTGAAAACGATCTTTAGTAGTTTCTTTAAATCGCTTTTTAATTCAATTATGATAATGAACAATTACTTGCGGAGCGGGTCATATTGTACATATTTATGTAAAATATTTGCAAATTGGTGCATCCATTTATATTGATACGTGGTATTCTTTTTCCTGTCTCAGTGGCCCTACAATGGGTCTTCTGATCATAGTGCATGCAGTAATATTTAATTGATTTTTAAATGGTATATAGGGTTATATAGTTAATACAAGGATGAAAGAGGAGACAAAGGTATAAATTTTGCCCGAAAAATTAAGACACTCATGTGTCTATCTATCTATACAGCAATCACGTTCCTGCGTTTGAGTTCAAGACTTGACTCAAAAACGTCGTCAACTCTTTAGTGATCAAAGCTCTTTTATGACTATTCTCCAGCGTTAAGGTGTAGAGTGGCCGATCCCGTTATTCTACACAACATTTTTTCCGCTTCAAGTTTACGTTACCTTGGCCGTCATCAATTTTCAGCCATGACCTTTTAACCGTCGTCCGCGATTGTGTTTGACAAGTCGCTCAGTCCCCCAGAGTCTAAGAACTTCCTCTCCCATTTCGCACGGCTACATCACGTCGACAAGGTGGAAAAAACTCGAAGAAGAAGCGTGTCTTCGACGGGTGGATTCGTTCTCGCGCCTCGCGAGCAAGTGTTGCGGGGAGGACCGCGGAATCCGCCCTGGGCGAGATCGTAAACCGTGGCAGCCGAGAAATGATTGACCTCTTTTGACCGGTAATCGGAGACAGGCCTCGAATTTTCCCGAAAAACTTCATGCACTCACGTTAATGGCGTAGGTTTATCATAGCGCCATCGAAAATCATCCGGATTGGTGTGATAGATGATAGCGAGAAAAAGAAATGTTACATTGATTTATTTGAAAGTAAGCCCTTTTGTGAGTCCTTTATTGCAATAATGTGGCCCTTCTTGCTTATTTTCACTCATAATTTATAAATGCTTTATCCAAAAACAAATTCTTGCCACCATTTTGTATGGTGTTCTATGCCTTATCACATATATACCCAGCAATAGAACTTCACTTTTTTTTCTTTGCTAGATTAAATATGGCGGAGAAGGTTCGATATCTTGCTGCACAGTATTATATAATTTTGATTTAGCTTCTTTTAATAACGGTCGAGTATCCCCCGGGTGAAATCTAACCTCATCCAAACGTTAAATACTTACTTAAGTCCTTCAAAATTGTGGTAATCAATATACCATCACCAGTCATGCTAATTTCATGTTAACTACAGAGAGTAAAAGGATTGTATCCTCTAGAGTTTAAATCATATGGAACTTAATTTGTATTAAATTGGAATGGTGTTCTATTGGAAGGATAAAAATATGTTTATAGGAACTACTTGTTGTTCTATTATTACTATTTGTTAGATTCCCATATCCTCTTCCCTGATCCCACTTTTTTTATCCTGTTGGACTCCTGGAAAGCGCGGATCTTGTTTCCCATCCTTCCTGGTTCCATTATTTTTATGTGTCCTTAGAAAGATATTTTTATTTTCTTCGCCGTGTTGGAGATCTTCTCAAACTTTTCATATGACTCTCGGTTTGGTCTTAGGTGGAAAGTAAACTCGTTTTCAGTTATTTTTTGGGCCCCAGGATCTTTCTAAGGAGTACATGTAGTTCTATTATTATTGATACGATTTTATTTTTTCAGATATACCGCATTTACACCGTACTGTGACTCAGCGCTTGCGTAAATATAATCCTTAGTTAGAATGTGCACTTAAAAAATGCAAGTATTTTAACATACCAGCGTCTCTAAATTCTACAAAAAAATCAGAGATTGCGTCAAAACAGTCTCTCGTTCAACCCACGTTAAAGAAGTTGGATTACTATCCTGTTTAACGGAATATTCACGCTTATTTGTCCCCTTTACGAGTGAGAAATACCAGTCACTGATGCGCGTTCTTATGGTTGGTAGCTGCATGATGAAGTAGGCCGGCGGTGCCTCCTCGTTGTGTCACTGGTGTATTGTGAAATAGCTCTTTGGCGATAATCAGGCCATCATAAATATTTATATACCTCTTGGATTGATCTGCATTGGGTCATTTCCTTTAGTCAAATATTTCAGGCGTAGGTTGTGGCTCTAATTTAAATTTATAAACTGATCGTCATTAATAGTTGTGTACATAATATTTAATTCATGGCCCAGGCTCTAATTTTTGGCAGCAATTTTTGGCGTTCGAAAACGGTATCATACGATTAAAATTTAGGGTGCAGTAGGCAACATTCTGTTTCATTTTAATAGTATTGATCAATATTTGCTTCAATTTACCGAATGAAAGTGTTAAATTATTTGGTACTGTTAGTTTCCATCGTTGATGTGAAGCTGTGATGTTAGAGTCGAAGAGTATATTGATTCATTTCTGTTGGTCATTGCAAATAATCATCAATAATAATATCCTATTTAAAAAAAATACTTTTATCACATCACACCGGAAAATTGAGAGAGATATCAATGTATTACAAAAACGTGGTTACGTGTATTTTTTAAGAGTTATGAAAAAGAAGTAGGTAGGTATAAGATTCTGATGCTCCGTTGATAGCATAGTTTTATTGCTAGCGAATCCGTTCTAAATTAATCAAATAGGCATATTCTTGAATCGTAAGAAAAAAATTATGATTACATTTGAGCTATTTTAATACATTTCCTCGTCCAGCTCATGTATTAACGATTTTGATCCACTGATATTTGAAGCCTTCGTTACTTCAGAGTCAAGATGGCAAAGAAAATAGTAAACGAAATTTCTCAGGCTGCGAGGAACACAATCGTATTGGCACATGAGCAAATTGCCGAGACAGTTCGTTCCAGTTGGTTCTGCTCAAAACTTGTCACGGGAGGAAATACAATACACGCATCTTGGTTCACGTCTCCACACATTCCCAGAGATAAAAATAATTATGTTTTTTTCTTGTGATTCTTCTTCTTAACTCAATATTATTCGCATTCTAAACCTCTCTCGTACATAAATCCCTACGAATCTGGTAAATTACCGAGAGAGAATACGACGCGTAACCTATAAGTCAATGGTACCTGGTTTGGTACATTCTTACAGTCACAGTTACCTTGTTTGTACTTTCTTAAATTTCTTCTTTCTCACTCAACAAACCAGTACTCTGTTCCCATGTGTCAGAGAAAAATCCAATACCTATTATTTTAAATGTTTGAGGTAACTTTTCTGTATGTTCTAGTTGCTGTAGTAAAATGCTAGTTGATGAAAATATCTACAAAGTTCAGCTGTCAAATGACTTTTTCTGTTTTTATCAAAATAAATTCAAATGTATTGGTATAGCAAAACTTGGTGGCATTCATCAGCAGAGGATTAGTGGACACTGACCGTACACCAAGCGTTGATGAGCGGGCAAAGTTATCGAAGGAGTCCTACAGAGTCCTCTGGAAAAAGTCTCGGCCGCTTCAACCCACATCTCATGTATGCTTTCCTCTCCTTTGCGTCATGATCTTCACAAGCAAGTCCCACCAAGTTTCGCAACACCTATAACAATAAAAATATTCTACTTTCCGCTACCTTTGCCTCCATAGAGTAAGGGAATTAGCATTAGATAAGGAAGGATAGAGTGCTGCAGTCAACCAATCCTAGGATTGAACGACCAATGAATGATGATATTTTCTGCTGATTTTCTGTTGCTGCACGTCCGCTTCCATTAGAAAAATGGTGGATTTTCAAAGCTTTGCAACGTATGTATGCACACTCAAGCATCGAAAAATTCCTTAACCTGAAATAGCTGCATATAATCAACTTCTGGTTTTTCTCCGATACTTATTTATATTTGTCGAAAATTACCTCTGTAAGAACCAATCTCAAACTTATGATTTACAACAAAGGTAAATGGTGAAATGATGAACCAGTAACAATATGCCTTATCCAACCCTTATTAGGGAATATATTAGTGTTAGTGAATGCAAAAGTATACAATTCTCTCAAATAGATGACTTACTTATAGTAAAATACCGTTGCGAAAAATGGTGTTGCCTGAACGTAAACTCCTTCCAGTATAGTCTCGAATATTAACTAGAGTATTTCAGAGTATTAAATCGTTGATTATCCCTATCACCCAAGACAATTTGGCCAAGAGCAGCTAATTTAGCAGCTAATTCTTTTTCCCATCATGCCAAGAATACAATTGTCTTCGAAAGTATGGGCTGAACACAAATGCTCGAGGGCTTGGTGGTTATTTCCCAGAAGGAACGAAGGGCATATCAAAATCGCAGAGCTGTTCATTTGACATTATTCAACTGTTCAATTAGCATTATGGCCAGATGGAACTCTTCATTTACAACAAGTTAACGCCAGGCCCTATGTTTCTCCCAACCCCACGCCTTCCCCCTTCACCTCCACATCCATGGGCGTTAATTGCCCCATCTGTCTCGAACAATGCGAAACAAAAAAAAACATCCAACGCTTCCCCCTTCCTCAATTCCCCCCCCTTCCCCCCACTCCACGTCCTTCCCCTAACCTACCCCTCCTCCTAACCCTTATTCCCCCACCCCCTCACCACTCCTTTCCCCTAAACCTATGCATACCTCTCCCCCTAATGACTCTACAGCAACATTTGCCTTTCTGTCCAAACTGTATTTATTTTTAGTTCGTCCCCATCCCAAGTTTTCTGAAACAATACGATTCTAATGTTTTACTAGCAGATATTGCTATACTGATGATCCGTGAGGGCAGATTTGACATAAATTGTAATAATTTTAGCCTACTTACTTAATTTTGCTCAGTTGCATAAATGTTGTGTACCACAATATATTTGATTTATTCTCATTCCTTAAATCAGTCGCAATTCGTCAAAGAAAAAACCTAATGTCATTGTTATGATGTAACAAAGAGAAATGGTGAAACGACGAAACCAGTTTTAGTGTATCTTAAGCATAAATTATTAAAACATTTGTTAATATTGATTAATTCAATTATGCCAGGTATGCAATGCAAGCAGCAAAAATAATTAGTGATCATGTAGGAATATAGAGTATTAAAGCGCCTTTTTTATCTAGAAAAGCTAAAATCATGTTGCATTAAAGTAAATAACTTTCGATATCTTGTGGAATTATAACTTGTTTAGTGTTCATCTTAACGTCGTCTTGCAAGTATCACATTCCGGAATAATGATTTCAACTATGAATTGAAACCATCATAAAGTCGAAAGACGCTTTAAAAGTTACCTGATTGACAGATAACTTCCTATTATAGCTTCCTATGGATCCTTCGAATTTGAAATTTAAAAAAAGTCTGGGAGGCTTTTTGACGATACCGATATGTATCGGGAAGTCTAAAATTATACACTTCTTCCTAAAAATTTAAAATGCAGCTGTGTCTGTTAATATTTCCAATCGGTTGTCAATCGGTATCGGAACCTGTATCGATGAGTTTTTGGCAAGCCGTAATTTATTCAAATTTTGACTCTCATTAAAGCCACCCTTGCATTTCGGCTCGGTCAAAAGCATTTTTTCCATTATTCCTTTGGATCCCCTTTCCTCTTAATTTACGTCCATTCTTCTTGCACTTCACATCTAAAAAATGTTTCTCTTCAGCTCCACCCGAATATTTTTTTACCTTCGCCGAAAATGCTTTCCACGAGCATTATTTGCATGGAGAAATTAACGAATGGGTGGTGCGATGCTTCAGATGTGGGAAAATAGGTGAATAAAAAGTCACCCTCAGACTTGGACAGCTAAATCTGGAACATGTGGATGGATTTTTGCTGCCTTGGGAGGAGGATCACAAGTTAGAACGAAATAAAACGTTGACTCTTGAGAAAAGAGGACGAGAATAGGCTGCTAGGGATTTAGATGTGGGAGAATGTGTGGTACTCAGAGAGGAAGACAGGCAAGGAAGTGCTTGGTATGGTGGATGAGGAGAGGAAACGTCTGGCGGAGATTAGGAGGAGGCAGAGTAGGTGGTAGGGATAGGTAATGAAGTTGCGAAGAGATACTGAAGGCCGTGATAAAGGGGATGATAATGGGTAAGCGGAGAAGGGCAAGGAATGCTTTTCGGACGGGCTGGAGAGAGGAAGGTCTAATGCTGATATGAAGACAGGAATGAAAAGGGGCCTTACCCTGTAAAACTCTAGAGAATTTCATTTAAACCTACCCTAAATGATAGATTAGCGTAATAATTACCCTGTGGCGGAATGGTTGGTAGAGCATTATCCTGTAATCGTGATTTTTCCCTTCCAATGGCCGATTCCTGAAAGAAGTAGGGTAATAGTTCAAGCAAAGAATGCATTCTATCATAGGAGGTCTCCACTTACAGCTAGCAATACAAGTTAGAAGGAAGTGCTTCAGGAAAACAATGAGTATTTTTTATGCGGCTGTTAAGCTCGGAAGATAGCAGCAGCAGGACAAAGGCGGTAGAAAACAATTCAAACGTAGTTCTATCAAAGAAAAATGAAGATCAGATGTGTGGAGAGAACCGCATGTGAAAAATTTCCCGGTGAAGGTAGAAAAGGTATTTGATGAAAATAACTCGAAGCAAAATATAAATGTCTTGGGGCGTATGCATGCCTTCTGGAAGCCATCAAGGATTGCAAATGAATGGAATAAGTCGTAAGAATCACCAAAGGAAGCCAAAGATAGAATTCATCAATTACACCATGAGGAATTTTTTAAGGAATGAATTTACTGGCTAATAATTGAATGGAGTCGAGAGCTGATGTAGTTCAGTCGTTTAACTCGATAAGTGTTCATCATTAGCCGACCGGTAAAGGAAACCCTGGCATACGATGAATCTCACCATCAGATAACCCTGTTCTCATGTGACTTAGCGACAGGCAATCGTAGCATTTTCTCTGGCGAAATTACTGTTTCTAGCGATGAATCACAATGTTTTTGGAAGCACCATGCATACCGCAGTTGCAATTTTCCACTGATCAGATAATACTAAAGCCAAGCGGAAATAAAGAAGTAATTTTTTTTCATTCCAAACGACGGTCAATCGAAGGCTATCGCCTTTCTCTGATGATTTCACGATGAATGTCGTGAAAAAACTATTCACAGAATGGCGAATTTCGCTAGCATGTCGTGAGGTAAGATAATGAACCAACATATGTCACAACTATATCTTAATGAGCTAGAGATTAGAAATAAATCGAACTAATCTTCGAATTGACGATGGCTGATGTTGATGAGAAATCGATGTTCTCAATTCCGCCCGCTTCCCTCTGAATGTCGAGCGGTGAGTTCAACGGTCCCCACACCACCGCCTGAACTGTTCCACTTAGAGGGAATCACAAGCGTCCATTCATTCACCCTTAATGCATTTCATACCGGGGACTTCGAAAATATTTATACGTTTCTCTCGCGGGTGACGTAAGATCCTCGTTTGGGGCGGAAGTTGCCGCAAAGAATGCCGGGATGTTTTTTCCCTCTCTGACTGAGTGGAGTCTCCTGTGCTCACGCAGCGGTATATTTTCCGTGGTGATGCGAGTGGCTGTAAATTTCCGGTATTTTTTCGACGCACTCAAAATCATAGTGATTTGATATGCTTGGCCTTTTTTCACCAATCATCTCTGAATGGACTTCATTCTCAGCGTGCGATTTTGAGGAGATCGAGTGAATGTGTGTGGATTTGTTGAAGTTGGCTGAGAAGGATTAGGTATACTGTATACCGCGGTTAATTTATCTGCGTCTGGTTTCATGAGTTTTACTTCAAAATTAGGTTGTCTGTGACTTGCTTGCAATCTTAAGTCATAGAAAATATATCTTCTCAATTTAGGTCAGATCAAAATCTACCATACTACCGTCGTTTCTAGATCGTCAAGATCCAAATCAACTAACCTCATATGTGATCTGCTGAGTGACTATAAATTGAAAAATTTAATGATAGCGTGATTTTCTGGGGGTTCCAATCGTTGGTATTGGTTAATTTATCAATTTTACCCTGTCATAATTTTAGTTGCTGAAGCTTATTTGAAGTCACAATAATTGAAATAAGATATAGTTTGTGCTCCTATTGAAATAAAGAGGACCCAGAGAGTCGGAAGTTATGGTAAAGGCAGAGTCCGCTTTGAGAAGATGGATGAAAGAATTAATTGGGTTTATTTGAAAATTTCATTAAGGGTCGATGACTTGTTTCAAACTTGTATTAACGAGAGGGTATTACTTAAAATATTATGACGCGGTTGTAGATGGAAAATGCTGCTGTTTATTGCTAAATGAGAAAAAAAAACTTTTTTTCTAATTAGATGTATCCGTTGATAGAAATATCTTGCGTGCAACATTTTGGTTGGAGGCGTGAAATAAAATAATTTAAAAGGTCATATAATCGTTGTCCGAACAGTAGCTGATGGAACACGAGAAAAAAATATACTGATATTGAACGTTTGCTGCTCGCTACTTCCTGTTCTTCAGGCAAAAGGATCATTTCGATTGCCTCTCTTTGGATCTCCACGTTAAAAAAATCCCTTTTGTCTCACATCGAACAATGAGTCTGATCCCCTTCCTCTCCTGCCCCCACTTCCAACTTCGATCTCTCTTCGAAAAAAAAATTGAAACTCGAAATCCTCCCCGTAATGAGTGCCCACCGGAGTGTGTCCGGACAAAGGGTTCCTCCACCCCCTTGTAAAAACGTTTGATTCGACACCCACCTATGGGTACAGCGAGCTCATTTGCCAATCCGAGGAACGACGCCATGTGGTTTCTCTCGTTTCCCTTACACGCGCATAGCCAAGGGGGAACAGACAGACTTGAGGGGGGATGGGAGGGGCGGAGTTGAGGCATTGCTAAGACCGGCTCTCGCTTTTTTCCTCGCTTTCGGAAGAATTTCGATGAAACCGAAGATATGTACGGGCGGGAGGATGAGGAACGCATAAGGAGGGAGTGAGGGATTGTGAACCACTTACAGCGTAAATGGAAATTTCGGTGTCGGACGGGCGGTGACTCATTCCCGGGGGGGGGGGGGGGCTGTGGTTTGGGAGCTCCAGAGGGAGGGAGAGGACTGTGAGGCATTTCCGAGAAAGGCATCGAAGAAGGAAATATTTGGAAATGCGGAGTGGATGAAGCCAGTCGACTTAAGTTTCCATCCTCATTCTCGTGGGAAAAGGGCATTCTTATACCGGAAAGGGGCTCTTCTTTAAGAATCTGAATTAAGAATCCGGAATCATAATATCCCCATTCCCCTGCCTCTGGATATTTTCGCATTAACAAAAAAAATGCTGAACGAGAAGTTATTTCGTGTTGGGAAAAGGTTTGAATTCACCAGGCCAATTATGAGGGGTGTTAAAATGTGAAGCGAAAGCGACTTAAGAAGGAATGTAGTGGATAACAGGGATGGAGGGGAGAGCTGTAGCAAAACAGTCTGTGGATTGATAACTACTTATGATGATTATAATTGAGCGAGCCATGGTTGCTCAGTTATAATCATCATAAGTAGCCAAATTATTAGTTGTAGTAAAAAAGTAGGTAGCCAAATTTCTCTTCGAATCAAATTTCTGACTTGAAACTTTAATTTAGAGTCGAATCACTGTCAACACCAGGACAGATTAGAATTAGAAATCGAATGGGATAATGAATTATTAGGTACACATTTTGCTCTCGCGGTGCCACTAATAGCAGGTGGCAGGGAGAGCAACGTTACTCTTAAATGATCACAAACATTTCCTTCAGATCGTTCTTTGACATCTCTATAAATTTTAGCACGAATTGATAGTTATCAGGTTTATTCTGATTCAAATTCTTCGCGTATATCTGACCCATAATTTCGTAGTTCTAAAGTATTTGATAAAAGTTTTACAAGTTATTGGATTTACACCAATATTACTGCAGAAATGTTTTGAAGCTGGCTCGAGAAGAGTTCATTTTGAATGCGATTTAACAAAAAGTTCTCAATATTCATCAAAGGTACTCAATACTCATTTAGGATTTGGTAAAATAAATTTCTTAATTAAAGCTCATAATTAATATGCATAGGTATTTTAAAGTAGAAATTCATCATGCTTCCTGCGACTTCTTAAACTAGCATAAGAGTAATTGACAGGTCTATGTTTCTCCTAGAAATATAAATTACTTCACATTTTACCCTTCTATTCCGTCAATTCACCTGTTAGCCTGGTTAATTAAAAGAACGAGTGACAAATTGTGCAATAATCTCCTTCATAAATACTTGAGAGCTTATGAAACAGATATTCCACTTGATAATACTTTGCATTGACCACGCTTTTTATATTTGTCTGTATATTTACTGATGACTCTTTACTAATCACGTGGACTTCAACTTGAAGTGAATGATGTACTTGCGCGATCTCTTTAATGGTTATACAACCATTCTTAAGTGGTTACAGTGACCCCAAGAAGTGAGCACAGTGCTCATCTGCATACATTACCATGTTAAGAAGTAATTAAAAACTTTCATTGCTCATTGATGATTAAACTGTCGTGGTGTTAAAGGGATTAAGAGGCAGGCAATCGCTCGCTCAACAACTGCAGTGAGGAATCTATTTCCTCCAAAGAGCTTATTGCGATCAAAACCATTAAAACTAAATTAAGCTCTCGAAAAGAGCAAAAAATGACAGTTGGAGCTAATGCACAGGACGATCTCAAGGACAGCGATTTTAATTCCCTTTAAAAAAATGAGAAGGGGAAAAAATCGTAGCAAAAAATAATGGTCGTTGAAAGCTTAGGAATTGAGTCAACAGTTAGCAGTCGAAAATCTCCTTCCCTCATGAAAATACAAACCCAATTTCCTACGAAATATAGCGTTAAATTTTACATCTAATTTGATTAATCTCAGTGATGGACGATCATTTCTGATGTCCTCCTTCCTTTACTAATATGAATTTTTGCCAAGTCTTGTGTTCTTAAAAAAAACTTCTCTTGCAGTGAGGGGTCAGTGAACCATTCCAAGTAGTTTACGGTGATTGAGGCTTATATTTCTTATTTTTATGCCGTTTTAATGTGTGTGTTTGCATCCCTCCTTTCCTGCGATGACTTTGCTGAAATTAAAGAGCGATCTTCAAGTTTATTAAGACAACATGCGCTTGACCTATTCAAATACCCTTGTTGGGCTTACCGCAGTGAACCCGTATTTTTTAAATAACAGGATTAATTTTAAAAAAGTTATATTGTTTATTTCAAGTTAAAATTTATTGTTCTTAAAGACATTTACTTGTCCAAGTATAAGTAAAGTTGAAGATTGGTGAGGCTGTATGCATTTGTGAAACTTCCGGCATTCGTCCGCGCTTTCCGTCGAATTTCTCCGAACAAATGCATTTATATCGTCATTAATTTAGAATGAAGGTTCATTTGATTTAAGGAGACACTTTAATGCTTTTGTATCATGATATCTTGCATTTCCGCATCCCTAAAAATATCCCAGTGCTGCCTCGTAAAAATTCGCAAAACTGGTTTTCGTAGCATATCGATGCAGCTGCCCTGTAAATCCTGTTTACATTTTGGCTAAAGATTGAATATTTCGCTCGAGTAAAAATGCTCATCATAATGACTCAATCGATTAACGCAAAGAATAAGCACTACCAGTTTTGTTGTTTAAGTTTGGTAATTAGAGCTGTTCCGTCTTTATCACTTTAGCTGTGTGCTTCGACTAAAAGGAAATTTAGAGACCAATGAGTAGGACGGACATAATCGCTGATAACGACCTAAGTCTCAAGCAAACCTAAAATTCTTCAGTGTTCTCTGAGTACAATCTAATTACTACATTTATATGGAAATGGTAGGGCTAGCAATGAAAAATCAGCAGAAGGTAGCAAATTTGCAAATGTACCAGTTCATATCCTGGGATTCCAAATTTCCAGTCCAATCCATTTTCTCTTTTTTCGGTCCTAACAAAGATTGTACCTTCGTCATGTATGGGTTGAGAAGAGTTTTGTAGGTGGCGCAGTTCATCATCCTCTGTGGGTGTGTAATCATGAGTGAGGTAAAGTGTGCGTTAAGGGCTGGCGAAATATATGAGTTATATTCATGAAATCTGCCCAGCTATTTATTACTACAGATGTACGACATGCGATAAGGAACGTTTAATTATTTATTGGTTTCAGAGTATATTCTCCCATAAGATTTTGGTGTATTTCAAAATACAATTACAAAGGTTTTTGAGCAAATAGAGAGGAGCCACATAGGCATCTCAAGGAAATCGATTTTCTGATCTGTGATCAGGCGCCGCAGTGTATTCAGTATTTTGTACCTGCGCATGCGAAGGTAACATTCAATAACTTGCCTGATTAGTCCCAATTTCTGGTTATTCTAATTCGTGTCCATTTAGTTAAATGCTTTGCGCGTGGGTAGTTATTATATAGCCTCACAACATTTGCATTACCTTACCCGTAATTTATACTGCTTGCAGCACTTAATATATGTACTTAAAAATATAGCTTGATGACTGGGTTAATCAATCTGTCCACAAGTATTATTATAAAAGTATTGTTACTTTTGTACAGAAACTAGTCTGCACATATACCCTCAGAAATGGAAAACTGAGGTTATTGAATTACTTAGCTCTATTTAGAATGACTATTTGGGGTGACTAAGTCTATTATTTAAAGTATACTGTTTAGAACTTTAATATTCATATAAATTTAGGACGTAAACGGTATAATAATTAAAAAGTGTTTTATCCGTATATTAAACCACATGGAGACAAACCTCTTCACTGAAGTTTGGCTCAACAACCGCTAAGTAATATTAGACGGCCTAAATTTGGTCGTTTTGCATTTGGAGGAAAACTATGCGGCGTAGTTGTATTGCCTTTATTTTTCATTTTAATCCTAAAGCATTCGTTTAATTCGATCGGCAATAAAGCAAGATGGCCTTTTCTTCCATTCCTTGAGAAATGTTGAATTTAGCTCAGTGGTCAAAAGCTACTACAAGGCTTAGCGGGGTATATTCCCCCGTGAGAGTCAAAATTTTACGACGAATTTTGATAGGCTCCTGCATAGCATCAAGTTGTTTCCGTAACCGTCTAATGCACTTGTTGCAATATATTGTATATGTGATAAGTAGCTGCCTCAAGCTAACATGTAAACATTTTTCTGCCTCTGCCCATATGTCATTTTATTCATATTCTAGATACTTAATAGAAAGGCGTATCACCTATTTTATATTCATGACAAAATTCTACCTTTCGAAGATTCCTTTTTTGCAAACTGAACATGATATTGCATTGTGTCGGATCCGAGAATTGGTGAATAATAAATAAAATAAACATTTTTATTTAATATGCATGCCATGTTTGCGAAAACTGTTTATAATAAGTAAATACTCCCAGGGGAGTGAATGCTAATAAAATGTAGGCACCAATTCGTCTAGTTATTAAGCTTTTAGCGACCAACCAGAAAATATATTTTTTACTGAAACATAATCGTCGAATAATGCGAATGTTTGGTATTTAACCCTTTTTCCTAATAGTTTTTGTCTTTTATAAGCAAAAACGATATTTTTTTTCAAATAGTAAAAGGGAAACGGTGGAATTTAGTATTTGTTTTTATCGCATAGTTGCGGCGGAACCACCTTGAGGTACGTCATTACACTGCGTTCTTACATAAAATGCGAGCCGTGCTACGGTGTCGGTTTTCAGTTGACTTTTATCGCCTCATCCACATCCTTCCGTCCCAGCTTCGCACCTTTGCCAGCGCCTTGTGTTTCTGTCCGTTGGCCTCCGTGACCCCTTCCTCTTCCCCAGTTCCCCTCTCCAGTCCAGGCCGACATCCCTTTCATCCCCTCACTCGCCACCTGTGATTGATCACACACAACGTCCCAGACCATCTCTTTTTTTCTGCGTTACGGAAAAAGGGGAAAAACTGTCTCCGTTTTTTCCCCAGTTCTTCCGTACTCACCTTCCCCTCTTCTTTTGAAGGATTTCTATACAGATACACTGTGACGATTCCGATGCTCCTTTCAAAGATATTTTTCTCCACAGGCTTTTTTCTTTCTTACAGTCGACCCCCTCTCTTTCTTCCTTCCCTATCCCTCCCTCCCCTCTCTCCCTTCCTCACGGGGTAGGGCGTATATTTTTTCAAGAAACGGGAACCCGGCAGCTCTAAAGCAAGCGTCTTAAGATTATCTTACATCCTTTCCAGATGTCACGGGCAGAAACCTTGTACGGAACGGAAGGATAAGGCAAAAGCGTTCAAGGTGTGCGCGCTGCCGGTAGATGAGGCGCTGGGTGGGGATATCGTGCGCGTGTTAAATCTCCTCGGGCAAGTCGAGCTGTTGGGAGGTCTGCGGGCAAAGCGAATGAAAAAGGAATACTTTTCAGCGGTTATTCGCGAGCATTATTTTTTTAGGATGCAGTTATTTCACCCCAATATATTAAGGTCAGCGAATGTTGGCGTAAAAAAAATTTTAAAGAGTAATATATCTTTCCTCATTACTATTGATCAATTTAAAACCATGTGTGTAGCACCACCTCTGTATTAATAAGAGCATTTAATAATACTAGGTAGACGGGTGATTTGTCCTACCTAGAAGAACAGCTGGGCTTTCTTATCATTTATGCAGCATTTGACATGAGTTGTTAACAGGCTTTGACAGCTAAAGTTGTATCCCATTGATTTAAAGGCCTTTATCCTTAGACAAGTTCAACATCCATTTTCCAGGTGTGATTCGAACCTGGGACCATTAGATCAGGATTGGATTCATCCGAGTGCTGTTTCCCCTGTCTGCACTTAGCAGACAGTATGTGCGAAATGACCATAGTCGTCGAAGCACGTTAAATAAAAATACTACTACCGATAGGCCGGCACGTTGCCAACATGGCTACTACAGTCAGCTTATCATTTGAGGGGCTCTTACGTCTCTAGAAGATGTACTTGATGGTACACCTTTGTTAAATGTTGATATGCTTGACAAGTTTTCTGTATGCGATCTCTTACTTTAGAGGAGGTAAACCTTTTGCTGTAAGCTGGCTATTTTGACTTATTCGGCTCACTTACTTACGAGGGTTTCATGACAGACATTATTCCCACCAATTTTTCCACTTAGCTTGGAATGCATTTCTCTCTCCTCAATTAACTGTTTGATTTTTGCTTTGAACAGTATCCCGCTCCATGAGCCACTTGTTGAAGAAAAATCGGATTAATTGAATTAAACTTGATAGTGGTACATAATCTTCTATGCAAAAGGAATTTTTACTGCACATGACGCCCATTGCCTAACTAAAACTTTATTTCTTTCTCAAATAACTCTATTTTTCTCTATTTTGTTTTTGTGCGTGAAAAAATGACCAGATTCCATCGTACTTAGTGAGACCGCATTTTTGTATATTTTGCCTTATAAAAAATTAAGGAGTGACCGCGTTTGTTCCGATCCATTTCAGTTGCATATGTTTCAATGTTTACATGGAGGGAAAAAGTATGTTTTTCCCGTATTTTCTCATTGTTTTGAGGAGAGAAATAATGCTATTTTCCCACATTTCTACCTGATGATTAGCTGAGAAGTAAATATCGTGTCATTGCCTTAACTCTTGTGAAACTCTATTAAATGCAATAAAACCTATCCCTCGTACGACTAGTTTGATACCATATCTTCATATTTTACTGAAAAAGTAAATTAATTCAGGCAATATTTTGTTTTGACTTCGTCCAAAACCAAAACTCTAAACTAAAGTATTTGGTAGATTTTAGATTCCGGTGGCAGATTTATAATAAACAGATCGTTCCGAAGAATGTTTTAAAAGTGTACAATAAATAAAGCCCCCCACCTGATACCTAATAGGGACGAGTAATATCCCTCTTCTTCTGCGAACTCATTCATGGGGGTGGACAGGAGGGAAGGGTGGTCTATCCCGTCTTCTGTCTCCAAAGGAGGGATTTACATTACATAGGAGATAGGAAATTCAGATGAAAGTATTTTTGAGCTTGTTTCCAGTTCACCATCCTGATGGCAGATGATAAATGACCGTGGCTCGATGCTAAGAAAATTGCTGGTTAGTGCGAATGTCGAAATGAAACATAATGAGGACGACCGATAGTAAGGCTCATCCTTTGCATTTTTGGACCTTGTATGTAATTTTTTTCAGGAATGCGAGTAATAGGGGATGAACTACACGGTTGTTGACTTCTACGGGTGAAGTATGTGACGTCACATGTTTGTATCAATTTAAAAAAAACTTTCAACCATTGCAATAAATTTGCTACATATGTACGAGTATTTTTTTCTTTCGTTTACAATTAATTCATGGTATGCAAATAAAAATATTATTTTCTGACCTTTTTTTCACTGTGCCAAGGCTCAGCTATGAGAAACGTGACTATGCATGCATCGACTTGCAAATCAAGTTAAAAAGGTTACTAATTGTTACTAATAGTAATGCAAATTGATAATTTATTGCCTTGAATGGAAGGGATTGGCAAGAAAACGCAGGATTGACATCGATTGCAACGAGGAGTTAAATGAAGCCTAGCCGTCCTTCTAGATATAACTTAATGTAAATAATTGCACTATAATAATTACGTATTTATTGTTACATTTAATTAAAATGTATGTAAAAATGAACAAAGTCACAAAATTTGAACGGGACCAAATGTAAAATAATAATATATATTATTAAAATATTCGTTTGAATTTGTAAAAGGGGTCAAATGACCCCTGCCGTCCTTCTGGCGTTGTTACTGTTTATACATAACTAAATAAAATGGAAGAACGGTAAAAAAAATTACATTGAGTATTTCGCATAACATTTTTTTTCAGTGCTACTAAATTACATAGAAACAATTAAAAAAAAAATCGGAAAAAAACAAAGGAGCTTTAAGTGATCCTGAAAGAATATGCCTGAATACTGGATCACCTTCAGAAAAAAGCAATACTAACGAACAATATGAGGAATTTTATATTTTATGGTATTATCTGTCTAAAAATGTTCTTAAAATATACACAATTACAATATTTTCAATTTATAGAAACAAACTATTCTAATTATCCCAGTTTTACATGCATTAGAAAAGGTTTCAATTTGCCTTAACATGACTGGTGATCATGCATTAGGTACTTATGCCTAATGAACCCATCATTCAAGACTTTTCAAGAAGAATTCCTAAATTATTTTATTTGCTCGCGAAACTTTCAACTTACATAATTTCATTTGCATCTCTTTCTAGTCTTTATATGAGGATGCAGCTATTTCACCCTAATTTTTCAAGGTCAATGAACTTTGTGTTGAAAATTATGAAAGGAAAATTTCACAGCGTCGCTGGGACGTGACAGCCTTCTGTGATTAACGATGGTTCTCTTCTTTTGATAATAATGAAACCTTGAAATACGCGACTTTATCAAAAAATTGCGAGAGCATGCTGCAAATTTTATCTTCCGTTTATATAAGACCTAAACAGGGTGCAGTGGCGCTATCCAGGCGTTTGCGGAACTAAGCAATATAAATTATCTGCGGCATATGGTTTAAGTATATGCACAGTATTATTTACTGAAAATTCTCGGAAAGCTTCAGGAAAACAGTTCTGCATGTCTCTTATGCTTTTTCAATAACGGTTCATGAAGCTCCTCAGAAAATTATTTGGGTAGATCTCAGCTCTACCACCGGTATTCTCTCAAAGCACTCGCCTCTCCTGCTTGCCTCTGATTGGTTGTTGGATCCTAGAATCGAATAGAAAATACGTGTCGTACTTATATCTGATTTCAGTACCGATGACGAAAATTTTTTCACGATTTAGGGCCAGATTGGATTCTGTATGCACTGGCAGCATTTCACTTCTGCTAGCGACTTGCCGAAACTCCTTTAAGTTCTTCAAACGTGTCTACAGACCCGTGTACTCCCGAAATTGACGTCGAAAGTATCTTTCTGCAAGTAAATTGCGCAATGAAATTGCCAGTGTAAACCCACCTTAATAGGTCCTTTAAAAATCACTAACTCAGCCGATTGACGCCTTCACCTATCGACTAACATGCTATCATTGTACAAGAAATAACTTCGAAAAACACTTCCGCTTCACCTTCTGATTTTGATAGATGAAATATAGCGGAACTTGAGGGTGAGTCATTAAATCATCTTCTGATTTTTTTTATATTCACAGACAAAAAATGAGCCAATATGGTCGAATTATATTCAAAATTAGGGGTCGAAAGTTAAATACTTCAATTTGAGTGATGGAAGCTGGCGTAAAAACTCCTAGTGAAGAAAAATGCCAGGATATAATGTACGGATACCACCGGATTGATCATCAAATATTTTCAATAAAAAATCGTGTAACATGTGCGGAACGTAAGTGTTTTCTTTCAAAAATATTTAAACAGAAAATGAGGAGGAATTAATACCTTTTTTTAACTTTCTTAAACATATCAGTTAAGTACCGAATAAGGGAGGTCGAAATGAGTCCATCATTAGTGGCCAAAAGTTAAATGCTTCGATTAGAGTGTGAGAAGGAAGTTAGCGTGAATTATCTTCGTGAAGAGAGAGAGGGAGTAATGCTTCAGCATAAAGCACGGACACCGCAGGGCAAAAGTCTTAACCTTAACTGTTTAGAATATAAAAAGTTAAACTTTTTATTAATAAGGCGAGGAGCGTTAGTTTTTTCATTAAAAACGATTAATTCAGAAAATGAGGAGGAATTGATTCTATTTTTTACTGTCTTTACCTATCAGTAAAGCACCACACGGTCGTTCTCTCTTCGCTGAAGAGAGGTCAAACTATGCCCGTCATTAGGCGCCTCAAGTTAAATGCTTCAATTAAAGAATGAGGAGGAAGTAAGCGTGAATTATCTTCGTGGAGAAAGAGAGAGAGGGAGAGTAATGTCTCGGAATAAAGCACGGACACCACAGGGCAAGAGTCCTAACCCTAACCGTTCAAAATGTAAAAAGATAAAGATTTTTTTAAATAAAACGAAGAGTGTAATTCTACTCATCCCAAACGATTAAAGCAAGCCCTTACCCCGGGTACCCTTTTCTCATTCCCGCGCCCAACTTCATTACTCTCTGCCTTCCGACTTCAGAGCATCCCGCCGAGTCTCTCCGGCTCCAAAAGGGGGGAAAAAAAGTATTCCGGCCGCGGAACGAAAAGCCACCACTCCCCCTAGTGTATAGAGCATATACCCACCTTCACGCGTTTCCCTCCGAGAGAATGAAAAAAACATACCTTTTACCTTTTGGACCCCTTAAAAACCCCCCTCCCCAAAGCCTCCCTTCAAACCTTTCCCCCACCATCTCAAAAACGTCCTCTCCCCCCTTTTCCCCTACGGCCCAGAAATCCTAAGGCAAGCATCGTGCGGGATGTTTTTCTTCCTGCGCTGTTCCTTGCGTACAGTCCTGCGTTGAGGCAAAGTGGTCCGTTCTGCGTTCCATCCGGTGTGAACTGCCTCTGACGATACGTCCCCTTCCTGCTCATGGGGATATTTAACTTGCTATTGAATTTTGCATGTATTCCACTTATTATATCCTGGTAATAGTGCCCTTCTTTCAGGTGAACTAGACATGGAAGTATTATGTTTTAAAGCATAAAATAGTCATGAAATTTATCGAATTTATTGGTATTTCACTTATTTTGTCCTGGCAGTAGTATCCTGAAGTCCATGTAGACTTCAATGGAAAGTACAAGGTTTAAAAGTAGATTCAAAAAATAGTTTTTTGAATTAATAGAATTTGATTGCGTTCCGCTCATTTTCCCCTAGTAGTGGTGTTCTGGGGTCTAGGTAAACTAGACTTGGAAGTGCGAAGTCTAATTTACCTAGGAAGAGATAGGCGATATCAATTGCCAATCTATTTATTTATTCTCCGTAACCAACGAAAAACTCTTGAGGCCTTTAAATCGAGGTAAATAACATTTTTGTCATAGGAAGAACGATCATAGCCATGCTCTGAGTGGTGAAAAATCCACCTAAGCGGGCCTCGTACCCTCGACCCTAGGATTAGGAGGCAAGGATCGTAACCCACCGTCACCGTGGTCGGCAGTATTATTGTTCTGTACTCTCAGCGGAAAATAATTACATAAAGTCCCTTCATTCTGCAATCTGTACATGGAGTCTATTTTTTCCATTCATATATTTTAAGCGTAAGAACCCAAGCCCAACGTTCGAATGTTTTCCTCTTCATTGCAGCAGTGTCCGAGAGTACTGAGGTCAGCAGACTTACGGGAGAGAGTGCTCAAAACGTGTTTTCGTCAAAAATAACTTAGCAATTCAACGATTTAAAAAAAAACTTATATTGTGGAAATGCAAGGAATTTTTTCATTTTTACATCATTAAATAATTCCAAAAATTAGAGCCTGAAACGGGGTCTTACCTTCATATTTCCTTTATATTATACCTACTTGTAATTATTCCTACCTTTATACATTAGCGACAGTGAAATGTCTTTATGTTGCCCTTTGATCCGCGATGAAACGCACAACAGAGCCCATGGCAGCACGCATGGGCGCAAACGCAGGAGGAGACGTCCCATGAGGACCGCTCCATCCATCCGGCCGTAACGAAACGAGCAAAAGGCAGCCGTGTATGGTGCCACAGGAGGGGAAGGAGGAATAAAGAGCAAAGGGGGAATGGAGGTAGAGAAGAGAGGAAGGGGAAGGAAGAGAAGAGGAAGGAATAAATGGAGAATAAGCGGAAGAAAAAAAACGCGACTGACGTTGAAAGGAACCGAGGGATCCGGTGAAAAATGGAAGAGAATTAGAATTGGAAAAGTTATTCTGCCTCCTCCTCCTTCCTCCAACCTCCCTTCCTTCTTATCCCCCCTTAGGCCATTCTCTCTCGCTTTTGAGAAATGTTAAAGGACCCGGAGTGAAAGGGTGAGAATGGTGGAGTATTCGGCGCGCTCTGGGATGTTGGTGATGGTTTGAGGGAAAAGGTACGGGCCTTCGCCGCTAGTAGGTCCGGGCGAAATAAGGCACGGGTCGTGCTCTTCATGGAGGAAGTAGGGATGAAAAATAGGTTTCGGTGTCTATGAAAAGCAATTCCCGCCCTCTTACGGTACGATATTCTTCTAGATTTTTCCCTCCTTTTGGCTATGTCCATTGTGAGATTCTGATGATGTAAGCCTTCCGGTATGTCGTCCACACGGGACGTAGCTACTAGGACGTTTGGCGTACTACGGTAGATTAGATGATGAGGGAAAATATTAGGGGAAAATGACAGACGTCATTTTTCCCGCGAACCATAAGAGACTGCCTCTGAAACTTTATAATTAGATTTGTCGATAGGCAGAATAAGTAATTAGTTGATTTGCTCCATAACGCTTGTTTCGAACAAGCTAACGCTAGAAAATGTAGTACTAACAGCAAGCATGGGTGTATTAACGGGGGAGGGACGAACGGGACCGAAATCTCCCCAGAAGCAACTTTGGTAAGGGTACCAACAATAATATATAAAAAATTAACTAAATACCTTTAAATATTTACATCAAAAAGGGCTGTAAAATGCAGTTTTGTTATTACAATTTTCAAAAACTTTCCTGGATAGGGCCCTCAGTTTGGCGGGTCTCAGACTCCCGGTACTCGCTTTTCAAAAATATTCTAGATCCCCCCCAGAGCCAAATTCTAGATACGCCACTAACAGTCTCTCATACTTCCAGCAAAAACCTTGTATCTCATTGCATTTATGTCGTTCCAAAATACCTGCTCCAATACTCATAGTTTCTTCGAACAATTGTATCATACCTACAGGATTTGTGACGTAGGTTTCCTCGGGGCTTGGATGGATGATGATTCTTCCGTTTTTCGAGTTTTTCGTCGCGTCGTTCCATCTTCTGGACGATATTTTGCCAGCAAACCTGCGACTTCCTCACTTGAACCACTTGAGTAACATGGGTCACTTGGAGGTGAGGAAGCCTGCAGGATAGCTGGCGAAATATTACCCAGTAGATTGAACGACGGGGCAGAAAACCCTAAATAATGGAAGAATCACAATCTATACCTATAATAATAATAATAATATAATTTATTGTTCACAGATTGTTACATCCGATTTGAACATATTATTAAAGAACAGTTTATAGCTCAGCAATCATTTTTATGTTAGGCATGGTAGTTAAATTGAAATCCTAAACAAAAATATAACAAAGAGTTTACAAACATTTTCATAGTGCATGGAATTCATTCTGATGAAATTCATATTTGCTTTTAATATTCTGTCTCATTTTATTATATCGTTCACAGTTTAATTTCTAAGCACAGAACAAGAAATGAAGCTTGTTAACAAATGAAAATATACAATAAATGATAATATACAACACAATGTAAAACATATATTAATGAATGTACAACATTGAAAATATGAATTAGTTTGGGCTATTTAGAAATAGGTATAATTGTTTTTTGAAAACTTATAGGATACTTATAACTTACCTATAGGATATTGTTGACATATCACATCCTTTCAGGTATATGCAGGAAATTATCTAATACATAAATAATCGTCGTTTCATTAACTTTATTCGGTACAGCGTAGTGCATGTTGGTGGAAAAATCACCAACTGCCTCACACCCCTGAGGTGACTTTCACGGTATTATGTACATTTAGATGTAGATGACGACAGCTTGGTTGGTGTTACAATCAATGTCCTCGGGAAAGGTTTCTCACCTCGGGAAGTTGACTGCAACCCCGACAAAACTGTCTTCCTGGGGAAGGGAATCAGCGGGGAAGACTTATTGTTAGCGGATGGCGTACTTTAACATTTTTGCTCGTTTTTTTACTTATATTCTTTGTCTTCTAGAAGGTTATCTTTTTTATTCCCAGCAAAAAGCAAGTAAACGTGGTAGGTGGTGTAAGATATGGTGTTTTCCGTGCGGATAACATGTAAGGTGTTCTCTGGATTCACTCACGGTTAGGTAATTGGCAGCTGCTGCTGTGGTAGGTGATGGTACCAGCTTATGGTTCAGCCCAACGATGTTTTTGAAGAGGGCACGCATAAGGAAATATACTTCATCTCTACTCACGTGGTGCTTGGCCTTGGTTATGTTCCCATCCCGGATTGTGCAAGAGAAGGAATTTTGCCTTTACTCCACTCATTTTATATTGTTGATAATATCTTCCAATTTATTTGGAAGTCCAATGATTCTCATTCGAGTAAGACGCATACTCCAAGGACCCCAATACTACAGAAATTAATGATTCAAAAGATGACACAGTGCTTGGCTTGCAAATATACTGGAGTATCAAGCGCCTCTAGAAATAGACTGAAAGTAAATCTCCATAAGAAAAAACATGCTGAACATTTAAATCAATCGTCTCTCGTAATTTCGTTGACGCAGTATGGATGTTAGCCCCCGACAGAAAGAGTAATGAAAATATTCGGGTCCGGCATTAGTGGGAATATGCTCGTAGAGAGGAGAGGTCTATGAAAAATATTTAAGGAAAGTTGCATCAAGTTTTGAAGTCAAATTTGTGTTTTTATCTCAAAATAATTGTACTGGATGATGTATTTTTAAATATCATGAGTAAAACAGGTAGGTAATGAGGTTTTTTACAAAGATTTACGTGAAAAATGGTTCGTCTGTTCAGCAGTTGCCAATTTCACTCTATGATCTTCCTTACTCTGTTTCCTCTTCTTCACACACCGTCTTCCTTCTCACCGCTTTTCTCCTCCGATCCCGAACGACCCTCTTCGCATTTCGGAGCGCTATTCGCCTCCTTTGGCCCAAAATCAGACCGGGGGCGATTGTGTATAAATCTTCGATTTTACGCAGACCAGAACCGTGAGTTCCCGTCGTTCCGGCGTCAGGGCGTCACTTTCGACGAATAAATCAATGCGGCGATTGTGTTGAATCACTGCTTCAGGTATAGATCTCCATCACCGGCGGGAAAGATGCGTGCAGTTTTCCTCGTCCCACGTCCGAAAAACATACGTTTTCCGCGGGTTATTTCTTACGAGTTTCGAACCGAAAATTTACGAAAATGTGCGCGCAAACAACTTGGTATTAAAGTGATGTGGGTATTGGGTTGGTATGGTGTCAAGACTCCTGGATTCTTATCCCAAAGGGTCCGGGTTAGATATCCTAGCTTAGCGAGGATTTTTAGTGGAATGCTGATCTCAACATAGGTGTCGTATGGAGAGCACTTAGAGCCAAGTACTCCTATAGTCTGTTTCATCTCTGCCGTGCAGTACAGAAAACCCCATAAAATACGATTAACTCAGAACGTCTCACATGTTTTTCTATCTCGCTTATTGTAGCCTCATCTCAGGGTCAGTTGCCTGGATCACTCGATTTGGTGCGAAAATCATTCATCGCTTACGCCTTTCTCTTTCTTTTCGAGTAAATACTTCATTGGTATCCATTCATTGATATTTTATTGTCTTTGTTGACGTTAAAACATGGTATCATTGGAAGATAAATTCAGCTGACAAATGTGAAAAACTTGATTATGAATAAAGCACGCTGTAGGTTTGATTTAAAATCTTAACTTTTGGGAAAATTTAAATTTTTTTCATTAGGATATTATTCTTTTCTCTTGTATCAGAAACGACTCGTAAATGCCGATTGAAATATCGATGTATGATAAACATTGAAATATTTACTCCGAAAGCAATAAAAGAGACGGAATACGTCTCCGTTAAATGATTTTCGCACCAAACTGAGTGCCACGGTGGTCCTTCGATCCTGCATTTAGTTTGTGATTAGAGAGATTGCGAGGAATGTGGGAAGTTTCGTGTTTAAAGACTCTTATGGTGTTTTCTGTATTTCGTGGGAGAGACGGAACGCACTATACCATTGGATGGGACGTTGAAGCATGGTTCACTGAGCACCTATCGTTAAAACCGACCTGTGGGTCTCTCCATCTTTTCTCCATTCCCCTGAATGATTCTGGTGGTAGTGAAACATTAGCTTATTGATCAGCCGTCTTCGCAGGTTTTCCACACCCCCTTTCTTGTGCGGGTGTTTTTCTTGAGTGAGTTTTTCCACAAAGATGCAAGCCTAATAATCATTACGCTTGAATCTCTAAATTTTTTTTGAATCTTCTCCCGCGTATGTTGGTTATTTGGTAACAACAGTTTCGTTGGCACTACTGCCGGTGATTCCAGGTCAAAGATGACATATTCGACCTGAAGACAGGTATTACCAACCTATTAGAACTATTGTCAACCCCTGCTATCCTTAATGGCAATAAAATGATCTCGGTTTTTGGGTACCTCCCCTGATGACTGCTGGTAACTCAGTTACAATTAAACTTGCATCTATGTTTGACCAAATGAGCAATTTTCATGTAAGTATATGCGGTGCGGTAGCCTAGTGTGTGAACCGTGAGGTGCAAACTGGAATGATACCGTTTAACCCGCCTTGCTTAACTGAAGCACGTGGTTTTCTGAGTACCAGGTTTTCGTGGAAACCGCATTCGACATAGCTCTCCCCTACGCCAAATGTGTGAATTCCACTCGCCTCGGGGCAAAGAACAAGTTTAGCTCTAACCTCAACGTTTTGGTTGATCACTGTGGTTATTCATGAATCGCTCAACTACTTTCAGCCAATTATGGATATTTTATGTCTGTAGTACCAATTCCGATGGACGGTGATAATTTATCTTGAAAAATCCTTCCACATCGGCTAGAAAGGATTTCGTCAAACTTTTGGATGTAATCATGGTGATAATATAATCAGTTTTCTAGTATTTTATTGCAAATACATGGGCATATAAGGTGAATTGATATGATGAGTTGTTTTACCTCAGCTCTGGTGTGCGATGTATTTTCTAATGACCCGTTAACATTACATAAATACTGATTTTCCAGTGCCAGGGGCTCTAAACACAGTTCAAACTAGAGATGGGTTGGTCGAGATTGATCGAATCCCGAAATTAAGTTCTCTTAAAAGATTGGTCGATGAACTAGATCTCGCCAATGACCGAGGAGTTCATCTTTACCGATCACGATAGGAATGATTGTATGGCATCAAGTATCGATCACGAGATGTGAGACCGGCCAAACAATAATGAAATAAAATAAAGAGATGACTCTGAGGTGGCAAAATGTATTGAAAGAAGTGTAATAAAAACTATACACTAACATCCATCTATAATACCTACATTGCTTAAGTACACAAATCAATCATTATCCTTCCTCTGAGGATGTAAACTGCCAAACTTAAAATTCAATGTAATCCATGTAGTCAATAACTTAATTTCAATTCGCATTGATTCCAAAGTTTATATTATAGTTGGAACAACGTACTAATTGCAGTCATTAGTCTTATCCGACTCTTACGAAGATTATGCAACACTTTAAACTCATCTCCTTTCATAACACATTCATTAGGAGCGTAAGTCTACCTAATACATGTTACCTTTAAATGTAAAAATATCAACACAAGAACACACGCAACACATCACAGCACATATAGTACAAATAACATTTGTAATCACTGAATTTCCATAATTGCATTGTCACTAACACACGATAAACCCTCGTCCTTTAAAGCCTTCATCAATATTCTTGACAAATATTACGTCTCTTGCACAAGTGAAACTTAGTGATACCAACTTTAACTGAAAATTGAATTCAAGTGCTACAGTCGAATAATTTGTTTTAAATTCTTACAGCCAAATGAAAACGTTGATCGGTTCAAACTACATTCCAAAATACACTTCCGCAGCATTCTATGATAACATTTATCATTGGTTTTTATAATGAGTTTTGATTAATTTGTGGTCCATAAAATATGTCACTCTTCAATAGTTTTGTAATCGTAAGGGATATTTCTAATATTCTTCTAAATTATTCTTAAAATCACAAACAAAAAACACTGTGTAAGAGCAAAACAAACCTTCGAACGTATTGAAAAATTATGCCTTCAATTGTTTTCGAAGAATTACCAACAACTCCACGGAAACCGGCACTAAACGAGGTAGCTGTACACATCGGTCATGATTACAGTATATACTCGCTTTGCTCGCTATGGGCCGTCCCCTAGAACCCCCGCGACGGCTCGCTTTGCTCGCCGTCGCCTCTTGGGGGCTTCGACCCCAACGACAGTGTGTTCAAAATAAGTTATCTTTGGCACCATGTTGCCAGCGAACTATAAGTGATAGAGAGTAAGGATAAGCATAAAGTTGTAGGCCTCGATGATATAAAAAACACCCAACATATTTGAGACCCGACTGCTATTTTAGAAGCTACAGTGGAAAAACCGAAAAATCCAAAAATAGCGCCATGTCTCCAGCGAACTATAAGTGTTGGAGAGAAATGATTGCCATAAACGTTAGGACTTGATGAGATCTTAAGAAACCGCCCAACAGATTCGAGATTAGACTCTTAGCTTAGCAGCTACGAGACGTTAATGAAACATTCGAAAATATCACTTTGGCACCATGTTGCCATATAACTACGAGGGAATCCGTGTTTTTGCTAATTATCCGTAAATATCATGTCAAGGAGCATACCCCTACCAACGTTCACGGTCATACCTACACTGGTGAGGACATGAAGGAAAGAAACATTAGAGAGTTTCATGAATTAGCCGACTTAGGCATAATATTCCCAGAGAACTACGAGGGATGAAAAAAACGGATAGTAGAGAATCGTAGGTCTGCATAAGATCTAAAAGAGTTTCACGAAAACACGACTTGGATACCATGCTTCCAGATAACTTAAAGGAATGGAAAAGAACGAATAGAATGAGATCTAAAAAGAACCGCCCAACAGATTCGAGATCCGATTTCTAGTTTAGAAGCTACAATTGGAAAACAGCAGGTTTCACAAACATCCAAATTTGGCGCCATGTTGCCAGCCAACTATTGGTAAAGTCCAGGTTTTTTCTAATTACTTGCAAAGGGCATGTCAAGGCGCGTGCCCTTGTCAAGTTTCAAAAAAAATTGACAGTTTTGCCAAAATTCGACTTTGACACCATGCTACCAGAGTACAATAAGAGTTAGTAAAAAAGATAAAGCATGAAGTTGTTGGCCACGATGAGATCTAAATCCCTAAGAAAAATAGATTTCAAATCAGAATCCTAGGTTAGGAGCTGTAGTCAAAAAACCGCAAAAAATGGAAACTCTTCACTAAAAGTTGTGCCTGGTGAGAAAACTGCGCAGCGTTAAACACCAATGTTTTTTGCATGTTTAAGAGTATTCAATTTCTCGTTATGAAAATGTCGTCAAATTTCAGATCCGACCCACCATTCAATAGATATGAAGCGAGAACTGAAAGTCTACTTTTCGAAAATTCCACAAATCCGCCATTTTTATTTTTTGGGTCACTTCCGGTTAAAACTTCCATGATTTCGGGATTCTTCCTCCGATTAATTCTTTCAAGGAAGGTCCGTGTAGAAGTTCAGGCACCTAGCTCGTCTAGAAGTGGTCGTAAATTTGTATACATGAGTGAGTGAGTCGCACATGCGGCTGTATAGTATTAGGAATCACGAATGGACAGCGAGAGCATCGTTCGTTACGATTTTGTATCAATCACGACTTTCCTGAGAGATCATTGATCGTAGGAAACTTGAACAGATCACTAGCTGGAACATCAATCAATCATAACCTTACACTCATGATCGAATCACAAGTGGAAGTGATAGGCGTGACCGAGATCTCTTAAAAGACCGACTTTGCCCATCACTAGTTCAAACGTGTTTTTTTGAACTTAAAGACCCGATTTGAACTCCGACCGGACGTTGCCATCACCCTACCGTGCTCTAAAAATCGACTACATCTCTGGTGTTCAAATTTTTCGTCAAGGTTTTTTAATGCTTAATATAAAAGAAATTTAATATTCCAGTATATTTTTCGTATTCACCTCGTGTATTCGCATTGCAATAGATACTTAGTCTATTGTGTTATTATTGCCGCAGAAAGTTTTTAGCGGCATCGACTTTGAAGATGACAGGTTTAGGTTGAAAGATTCTGTACAGTCCAAGCTCATACAGCTGTCCAAGTCTTCATTGCAACAGACATTTGTTGCAACGATGCTCATAAACCACCAGAAACTTTAGTTCACTCTGAGTGAATACTAAATTTCTTACCAATTCTAGCTATGACTTTAATATGTGGATTACAGCATTCATAATTTTTTCTGCATCATCTTCCGCAGTAAACGCTCTACCAAACTCAATCAATAACGGATAACTAAGTCACTCTGAACCGTTCTCTCATATCATGAGCATTATACACGTGGAAATTGCAATTAATGCTATTTTTTAAATTTTTTTAAGTCTGGAGAGAGCATTGAAACCATATCATCATCATCTGGGTTCACTAATTCGAATGCTGGTTCACTGCCGCCCATCTCTCTCATCATTAACTATTAGCTAACCGCTATATTCCCACATATGTCCTTACTTTGACAGCCTGTTTTGCCTGTTGTATTCCATCCTTTGGCTTCCTCGGTGATTCCTCCCATTTGCCTCTCTATCCATTATCGTTTTTAAGGTACCGTTGTGTTGCAAACTGTGTCCAAAATTGTCACTTCCACCTCTAAGAATTCTTATAATACTTCTTTTCTCTCCAAATCTTCGCAACACTTCTTCATTGGTGAATCTTTCTGCTCATTTGATCTTCATCATTTTAAATCAACAATGCACACAGGTTCCAATCTCCATTACTCTGCAGCAGGCTACACTGCCATACAAAAGAATGTTCCAAATATGTTTAAAGTAAATGCTTACTTATTTACAAGCCAAAGTTGCTCACTAAAGTCATATGAGGACACGAATTCTTCCAAATAGGGTGATTTTGTGAATGAGTAAAGTATTTTAATTGGTTATAATTTCATCTTGTCATTGTCCACTATCAATTTAATTAATATTGAAACAACGGGCATGAAATGTTATTTTCACTTTCATCTTTCACAAGCAGTTCAGCGTACGTGGCCAATACAGCATTTTCAACGTACGTGGCCTATACTTCTAAGTAAAGATTATTTTTGAAGCTTTTGTCTTGACGGTTTAGCACATTCATTTCTCGAAGTTTTTTCGTGCACTCTCAAAATTTCGCTCCGCTGTTATGACTTCAGTCCTGGACCATTCATAATCTGTGATCTTTATCATATCTTTGGCCTTTAAACTAGTATAGTTCTTCGTTAATTAAAACCAGTCTATCATCACTTTTTTCATTTCAAATATTCATCACTTTTTCAACGTACGTGGCCAATGCAGATAATTTGTTTTCGAAAAAGAAAAAGACTACTTCCTAAGTCTTGAGCGTGCCTCCTTCAGCTAATAGCTTCTTTCGATACCCACCCTCAGTCTTCCACCTTTATAGAGGGCCTCGCCTTTCTCCCAACCCAATCCTCCATTCAATTCCTATCAAGCTATCCCTCCCATTTTCCCAGATTTCTATCCAATTTCCTGTTTCACCTACGGACAGGGCTGGAGGCAAACGTGATTGCTTTTGCCTGAGGCGGGATGATTTTGACGGTCATAAATATGCATTGTTTTTGGGGAAACCGTAACAATTTTCCACTCTTCACCGCCTACCATTGCATACTTAATTTTCATTGTCTTTGGTGCCTCCTCCTAAGTTTTTCGAATTGGGAGGCGCCGAGTTCGGGACATTTTTCGAGAGTGGAAATATTCTTGCTGTTCCAGACCACTTCGCAGCTATGTATTTCTTTTCGAACATTGTATGTCCTTGGTCGCAATGTTCAAATTGAACTTGCTGAATAATGCTAATAATAAAGAAATGCTAAGTATTTTTATGTGGCACAGGTATTGATGCTTAATATCTACTAACATGGCATTGATATCTAGTTCTCTATTTTAATTGTTTTCATTAAAAGATAGGAAAATTTACGATCTCCAATTCTGAAAAATAGCCTTTTCAGCTATAGGCTTCCTAATTTCCAGCCTCATTTCAGCTTTAGGCTTCTTAAGTTCCTAACCTTAAATAGGGAAGTGCCCAGGTTGTAAATACGGTTATTCAAAATAACTACTGTACTCTCTGGAGTGTTTTTATTCAGTAAAATGACTAGTTCATCTTCAGCTCATCCTCACGATTGTCAAATATCCATAAAATACACACATGGATTCTTGGGCAGTACAGATTGTAGCGACTGACCGTAGATTGACGGCTGAAAGGCGGAATGTGTTTTGAATAGTAGTCAGTAGAACCATAATTCACGGAAAGACTGGCGGTTGCAAACAAATTACCCATTTAACCGTACAAATTGGTACCATTTGGTTTTTTAGCGAAAGAAGCATTTAGCTTATACAATTGGCATAGTGCCCTGCCTTGGATCTGCAGCGCTTTTAATGGAAAGCTGATAGGATTATAAATAAGTTTAATCGTTAGCGTTTCTTATCCAAACAGATGTTTATAATTCCACATAATTCGGAAAATTAATAGTATTGCAGCAGCTCCACTTTCGTTTTAGTGTCAGAAGAAAGAGGATCTTGGACAGAAATCTCTGGTATAACCGGTAATTTTATATGTAATTACTTTTCACGAATTCAGTAGATACTTACGACACTCATTCTTCAAAAGTAAAATAATCTTCAGTGTCTGTATTATTGTGAACTCTTACAATTATTTTCCAAAAGCTCGATGGTGAGAATGTACAAGTTTGACCATTTATTTATGAGCATGCTCACTTTCTTCAATTAACTTGTTTTAAGTAAAATTGACGCATTAAAACAGTTTGTATTGCTCGTAATCTTGTATTTTTTCTTTGAAAAATTGATCCAACAGTCCACAACTGGACATGTAATGGAGGCCAAAGAATCTTGGCCACACTAATGCATCCAAGCTGAAATCATAACTCCATATCGACGCAGGGGAATGCAAGAGGAGCTTCATAGGTTTCGTGCGGAGCAGGAAGTTATGAAGCAAAGAGTGATATCTCACGAGCCCATCTTTCCTTGAACTCCCTCACCTCCACCCGCATGTCCTTCCCAGGGTTCTCCCGTTCAATTTTTTTCTCAATATGTGGGAGGAGGAGCTTCTTCTTGCCTGGGGTTTTGTTGTTGACTTAGGGAGTCTGGGCCCAGGTCCCTTCCCCTTATGTACCTTCCCCCTCCTCCCCTTTTTGAAGGAAAAAAATACGACCAACGGCCTTCAAATTCTCTCCTTTTTTGGGAGATAAATCCCTTTTCCGAAAAGGTTAAAAAAAATGAAAAGGAAAAAGTCAAGGGTTGTTCAAGGCGAGACCACCCTCTGCTTCGAATGTTCGCCCATCTGCCGGCAAATCCTGAGTTATCGAACGTGTTTCTTCGTCTTCCGTTAAAAATGAATCTGGGTGGATGGGGATGTATATCCATGGTACCCTGAGGGGGTGTATGAAGGAAGAAATATTTCGGATATTTTGAGGCAGGCAGACAAACAAAGATTTCCCATCGACTTCATCAGTCACTGCGTCCTACATGGAATATCTTTTCATATTCCTCCACACGCGGGCTTTTGACGGTTTGTCTCGTTGCTATGAGGGACCTTGAATCATCTCGAAGTTATTTCAAAAAACTCAGGCATGATTTTCAAGATTAGTGTGCTTCTAGTAAAATGATAGCATGTACGTTACTTTTGAATTAGGCATGTAAGAGGCATTTTCAAGGACTTCGGTTACTACTCGTGTACATGGATAGTAATTATTCCCGAAAATGAGTACCGTTAAAGTTTTTTAAAGTATTCCTGGGAAATTTTCGGTCACGTACCTCTGTATAGGTGATCAATCCTTCATATTTTCCCACTGCATGGTATACATAGAAGCAAATTTCCTCTTTTGAAAGCCATGTTTTAATTTTAATTTTATGGGTACTATCTCATCAAATGCATATGCTAATTGGGGTCCATTGTAAATCCCACCATATTGGTGATAATGAGGTAGCAGGTTTGATATCTACTATTTTACCGCCAAGGTAGATAATGTGAAAAGCTAAATTTAATATTAAGTTTTATATTGCTTTCGAATTTTTCATTTCCTTACGTTGCAAATATAACAGTCTCAGGAACAAGTTTTATGAAAGTCATACCAATTACATACCATTTTTTTTGTTTTATTTTGGATGAAGTAACGAGTATCAACTTGAGAAACAACCTATAGGTACCAACCTATAATGTACAAATACGATGATAACTGTTAATATGCTCAAACTACGAAACGCTTTGTGTGACCTCAAACAAAATTGTGAAGAATAGTTACCCATCTAAGTTTATACTTCTGCCTAGCATCTTGCTAAGGGCATCGGAATACCACAGAAATATCTCTACCACTGCCGGGATTAGATCTTAAACATAATATTTCAAAATTCAAATGCCATGCGATTGGTTTGCAATGTTATTTATTCTGTGAAGAACCGGTGATTCTAATAGCTGCCTCTATGGCTGTATTTATGGGTTGCCTGACTAGTGGCTAGTTAGTAGAATCTCTGGGACCCTTATTTGTTACTTGACTGATCACTTTCAATGACAAAGTCTCACATGTCTACTATACTTTCAAAATAGTCGGTACGCAATGTTTTCATAAACGTTCCGAGCCTATTTCCGCACCTTAACTACATAATAATAGTGATGATAGTAATAATGAGTCTATTATGAGCGAAAATAGGACAACGGAGTCCTCTCTTACATGTTACTCATTACACGTCACATTCACAACCATGCCCTGGGTGAAGAAAAACCCACCCAGGCGGAACTCGAACCCGTAAAGCCCATGGGTTGGAAGGCGAAGAAGGCCCCTCCGCCAATGAGGAGATTGTTTTGAAATTGTAAAATGATAAATAACTTAGTTTTTCCACATAGATATATGCAAATACGACCTAGGTATCGACGAAGATCGTATTTGAATAAATCTTTGTGAAAAAAACTAATTGCAATGAGGAAACTTTTTAACTTCCACTATTTATTGGAAAAAGTTCTAATTCTAGTCTAAGTTTTTCTAATAAACAGTGAAAGTTAAAAAGTTTCATCATTGCAATTATGGAGTCGTTCCACCATGTCATAGCTTCTAATTTCGATTTAAAGTGAAAAAACTAAGTTATTTGACATTTTACAATGCTAATCAAATTCCATGAAATCACGCTCGAGACAACGGAATATTTACTTCGAAAGCTATCGGAGCGAGTAATTTGCGCTCGTTGGGTTTTTACACCCCTTCAATCGCTTAAAAATGTTCTCAGAGTTATATGTGGACATAGCTCCGAACATGGACCCTCGGGGTGGAATGCCAGTACTTCAGCCATCACAACAACGCGGTACCCAAGAGAAATTAGGAGCCCTCACATTCAGATTATTTTACGACTCCTCATTCTCCTAATGTCTGCTAATGTAGTCCTTCTTTTGAGGTCTCCCTCTCCAACCGCCCCTCCACCAGTTAATTCCCAGACTTCTCCCATTCGGAGGTGGCCTTCCAGAAGATCTTCCGTCTACCATACCTGAGCACCCTTCCCTCTAACATACGCACCGGGCTAATAGATCGATCTTTCTTACACGCCCTCTCCCATGCCATCCCATATCAATCACTCCATCCCCCTGGAGAAAACCCTTGCCCGACCATCCTCCACTCGCAAGGTCCTCTTCCTACTGAACCTCCCCACTGAAATCACATTCTCCCACACCCCAACTATCCTCTGAACTTCCATCCAAATCCACGGACCACCCTCTCAACATGGATCGGCCTTCCCTTGCCTTCGAAGAATAGGATGGAATGAAAAGGTGGAGTTCGAGCCTTCCATCCAGAGGGAATGCTTGGCTTTTATTCCCAGAACTCCGTCGGCTTCATCGAACGGGTTGAATCCGAAAGGTTTGAGGCGTCGGACGCCGCTCAAGATTAATAACGCGTATATCAATCTGAGGATCTATATAAGTGCTGCGGGCGTCACCGGAGAACTAAACACCCACCTGCGGGTTCGGGGGATGGGCGTTTAAAAGGATGGGCTGGTTCCTCCCGGGCATTCGTTCTGATTTTTGTTTTTTTAACCTCTCTTGCTGCCGGTTAGAAATGTGACAGAGTGAATTATGGCTGGAACTTTCCTCAAATGTAAATTGTGTTAGCGTAATTGATGCTTCGGGTAAATTTATTTCGCGTTTTAATTGCCGTAAAACAATTTTTTATCACTATCCTTCAAGATTCATTGTGTTTCGAGGCTGTTGAGCATTACCAGGTTTAATCACTAGCTAAGTATTTTACAGGTATCTTTTATTATTCTGAGTAACCTGGCAGAACTCCAGTACTGAAAGTAAACTCGTGGAATATTTCGAAGAGATCGCGTTGGAGTGATGGCGTCAGGCGGATTACAGGCTCATATCGATGGCCCGGGTTAGAATCCTGGCAGTGGTGGACATTTTCCATTGGAATCCCGATCCTTACTAGAGTACCTACCATGTAGAAGGCACTTCAATACCCAATTTTATAACATCTGATTTAATATTTTCTCGGCATGAATTCCGATGCAAGTGCGTTCTGCCATCGATAACGCTCACGTCAACCTCACAAGGGTCTGATGAAATACGTAAAACCCGAACTCTCACTGGTTAGAGCACTCGGCGTGATATCGAGGGATATGGGTTCGAATCCCAGACCAGGCGAATGATTTTTTTACTGTGAATTTCACACAAATTTGTGACCGTCAGTGGGTGACTGTTGAAGCTCCTGCGCAGCCATTTCCTCGATATTTGAATTTCTCTTTGTAAAAATCTTTGTGCTTGAAGTTGGGTTTTACCTCGTGGATAATGACTCTTAGGGTACTCACACAGGCACTTCATGACATTTTGTGCATGATACCTGTGAGTACAACTCACTCATTAAAACCTCCATGAGATTCTCAGTGGAATAGTACTCTTGGGTAGCCTAACTGGTTAGATAACTCGGCGCGTTATCTAGGGGTCTAGGTTCAAATTCCAGTTCAGGCGAATGATTATTTCACTGTTAATTTCACACAAGGCCAAACTCTCAGTTAGTATCAAGAAAGCGGAGAGGCTGCGTCATCTTACGGGTGACATTTAAAAAAATCAAGATTAGACTTATTCTTTTAGGCAAGTTTCAAACCAATTTATTTTCTGACGGCGTTAATAACATTTTACAAGTACCGTCATACTACGGTAGACAGATAATGAGAGTAAAATCATAGAGCAGGAATTCATAACGGACAGGTTTTTAATTATTTATTTTTCTTGCGAACGATAAGAGACCATAACAACTGCCAATGAGACTTAACTCGGTTTGTCACTGGGTAGCGTAGCTAATTATTTGATTTCTCCCTAATGTGTGTATCCTTATCTTCTAACTAACAGCAAGTCGAGGATGTTATCGGTATTACTCTTTTATCTCTGTGTATTTATGTAGTTGCAAAATACATAAATACAAACAGTTTCTCTAAAATCGGTGGCATACCTATAGTACAGTGTATTTTGGTTAAATTTTACCACCTGACAATTATGTTGAGGTTTTTTTTGCTAATGCACAAATAGTCGTAGTTTCATTAATTTTACTCGGGTACAGTGTAGGGCATGTTGGTAGCAACTCACCGTTAAGTTCTCAAGTCGGTAACAACTCACCTGCCATACACCCTTGAAGTGGCGTGCAGATTATAATGTCGGTGTAGATTTAACCAGGCACTATAAATCCGGCTCGAAAGTGGTACTCCGTACCAACCTCTCCTAAATGGTGCACATGACCTCAGTTTTCAGTAGTCTACCCAAAGTGACCGACCAACCAACATTTCGACGTATAGATGGGTATATAAAACTCCAGCCTTGACTTGGTTGAAGTTGTTCATGTTCATGTTAGGTTTATTAAATTAGTTCGTAGTCCTCATCTATATATTGAAAGTGTTGGAAGTAATAACGAGAGTGTAGATGTTTTTATGTATCATGGATATTTGGGCATGTTTCCTGGCTTGTCTGGCATGTCTTTTTTGTCTTTTAATAAGTAAATTTGTGTTTTATACTCCCCAATATCTAATACCAAATTCCTTCTTCTTATTCCAAATGCGTCTTATTAATGGTACCATCGTTGGCACAATATTTTAATATACCATCACCAGCTTGTTAATTTCTTTTCTGAATCTGCGCTTCGTGTCATTTGACATCGGCGACTAGCATGATAACAATCAAGTTTAGGATACATTAATAGTGATCTTTTATATCTTTCTTACTTAACACATGCTTGACTATCAATTGTGCAATGACTATTAATTGTTGGTTTCAATGAAGTAATGCATGAGGATTGGCAAGAGTTATGATAAAGAAAATAGTTCAAGGTGGGAGGTATTAAAAATGTTTTGAATAAGTATAATTTGTATCAGAGTTTTGCACTTGAAGGAACTTGTTTGCAGTGTCTTAGAATCTCTACCCTATGGGATGGTTCTCAGATTCTCTTTGAGTTTATGGTTCCCCAGAAGTACATATAATTGTAGAGAGATTTATTGCAGCTCTAAACCAATATCTAAATTGTGCAGACCGGTCTTCAATAAAACGAAGTTTATAGCTAGCAAAAGCATTTTGTTCGGGGCCACTTCTAGTATCCCAGTTTTAATGATCCTGGTCATGAGTGCGGAGCTGAAACTGCGTTTTTTTCTTCTAAATTCTTTCTAATTCATTTACAGGCGTGGTGTAAAAAAATTCCGTACCCTTTTAGGCCATTATCATATCGTCATATTTCACTCTTAACTCTTTTGACAGTTCTTCTGACTCTGTCTGTGTGTGTCCTTTTCCCATGCATCACTTTTTACTTCCTATATACGTGTTCTCCTTTTGACCCCACCGGGAAAACATTCCAATTCCAATCCTAAGGGACACACCCTCTTGTATCTCGCATCGGTGCATCCCTATTTCATTTCTCTACCGTTTCCCTGGACGTTGAGAGAGAACATTATTTTTTGTGTGTGCTTCCAAAACCCTTTTTGCCTCCAGTCATCCTGACTCTAAGAGTGTGGCGTAATCGTTGGTGCAACCCTTTCTTTCCCTCACCCTTTCCTCTCCCCCCCGCGTCATCCTCCTGACCCTATCCCTTTGCCCCGCCCTTAACCCGTCCTTTAGGGTCGGAGCACTGCATCTGCCATCATTTCTATTTACCAGAAGACCCTTCCACAGAAAAAGGAGCATGTTTTTTCATTCTTTCTTTCTCGTACGACTTACTGGTAAGAGAAAAGCGCCGAGTAACGATGCGGCGTCCTTTTTCGAAATACGCTTTGCCGACGTATGGTTTTTTTTTCTCGTCTCTCTTTTCCCCAAGTTGAACCTTTTCTTCCTCGCCGCCAATCACGTGGCATTTTTGATTGTTCAGACCATTAAGAATATTTTTTTACCCTCTCCATCCTGCCAACTTTCTTCCTAACGGGGGCTTATCAAGGCTCTCTCACTCTCTCCTGGCAAAAGGGTCACTTTGACACCCCAAAAGAGTTTTTCATGAGAAAATTTCGGGTTACGGAGACAAGCAGTCCACTCCCTCTACTTCTCATTTTTTTGGCTCCCGTAGATGTCTGTTCCTCTTCTTCTGTTCCACTCCTTCCTCTCCTCTCACCTCCCCTCTTTCACCCTTTAATTCTTAAAGCGACCATTTCAACGGTTTATCGGCGATGACTATCGCGTAAGTGCGATGACTGATGAAGGAAACTTCTCGACGCTTTTCGGATTCCACGCCACTTAGCCCTTTTTTTTATTGGGAGTCATTCCGAATGTCTTGTGTGTGTGTGTGATGGGAAGAAGGGGAAGATCGGAGGACGAAGAGTTGGGGAATGGAACTCAACTGGTAGGAATATTTTTTTATCAAAGGGTTAAAGAATTTTTTTTAACGCTCCTAGTTCCTCGCTAGAGATCTCTCTTTACAATCCCTTTTTCTTCTTTATCATTCCCTTTTCGAAGTGGTGTGGGCTAATGACGATGTCGGGAGGCAAGTCTCCACCCATCCCACCTCTCCTTACTTCCAGGAATGTTCGTTCTTGGATTCGATGTCCACTGGCGATATGACAGCGTTGAAAAATGATCTATCAGTCAATCGAAGGAGAGCTTGGGAGGCAGTAACGACGGAATTCGTCGTAACCGTTTTTCTCCCATTTCCACTAGCTCTAAACGGTTGATGGTGGCTGCAGAGCAACGTTTTTAAATTTTCTGTTGAAGATTCGGAATTCCTTTTACGATGAATCTCTGAATGTGGTAACGAAACCACAATTTGAAGGACTGGAAAAATACATCGTCCGTTGTTTTAGTTCTAATTTTATTTCATTAGTACTCTTTTTAGTAGCTGAAGACTTTATCGCGTTATCTATGGCATAAGTTTTAAATAAGTCACTAAGTCCAAGTCCGAAGCGAGGTACAACCCTTTGGGCTTACCGTGGCAGTGTTCTTGTTTCTAAGTATAAGACACTCTACGATCGTTTGGTGAGTATCATGAGATTTTATGGTGGAGCTTTGTTCCGCGGAGTGAATTCATACTCTCAGGCGTTCTTTGATTTTTATTATTTCCTACTGATCCTTGGGTTGTGATCCTTGCAACCCTTAACAACGACGTTTTTGCTTGCTGTCACCCCAGACCGAAGAAGCTGTCACATCTACGTTCATCGCTTATTTTATTTGCTTAAATGTACTTACAGCTATTTTAGTCGCAATAATTTTATTTTAGCTTCGAACGACAGAAAATATTTGCAGCAAAAATATTCAAAAGAAGAGACAGAAAAACTTATTTGAATCTTTCCCACAGATTTAAGAATAGTTAGCACTTACATCACTAGAAACTTCACGTACCTAATTTATTGTCTAGTCAATCTCGCGCTGATCTTCATTTCCAATAATGGTTTTTAGACAGTCACCATCTCATGTTCACTGTCTATCATTTTCTGTCATTTTTCAGAGGAGATAGAAGTCCGCTATGGCATGTACATACAAACTTTTTGTCAATAATATAATAATAACCTCTTCTGTTTTTTTTTTCAACTTTTCGCTTGTTCCAATGGAAATAAATATGTGTGCCAAGTAGATTTTCCAGAGCACACCGAGAAGTCTTAAAGTAGCAATATGATATTCAATCGATTCTTAATTCCATGCTATTTTAGAATATCGCGCATAACCACGCTCCTCTGTTTTGCATGATACTTACCGTATTTTTTGGATAGAGTACCCAACTTTAGCCATGAAGTGATGTTCAATAATCGTTATAATGGTGGATAAGTATGAAAGGTGTGTGTTTCATTAGCATAGTCATTTTGAGGTAGAGTATATTAGTGTTGAGAAACCTTATGGTTTCTGCCAGAAAAAAATGATGTTAGGAGTAGGTGGCTCCTTAGCTCACAATCAGTGAACAAAAGGATGGGCTACTGACCGACGTTCCCGAGTTTAGATCCAGTTTTGACCACTGGCCTTGCCTTGTTAAACTTAAGCTGTTTTTTCCGTCTCCCTTCTGAACCCACCACTATAATCATCGAACTTCAGTGTTGGAATTTTTGTAAAGCTCTACCCTCACTTAACAAAACCAACCTAAGCTTTAGATCAGAGAAAGGCGGAGAGTCCAAAGGCAAATGCCCATGGGAATAAAACACCACTAATGAAGCAATGCAAAATAAAGACAGAAGCAAAAGATGTGTAGGAAGGACAGAATATTTGAAGATGACGATTCCAAAATCGAGGTAGTTTAAAACCTAACATGAGCTCTAATAAGGGTTTGATTACTTCAACTATCACCACATAGATCGGCAAGAGAGACACCTATCAGCGCTTGTCTTACATTCTGCTCTATGCTTACAGGTATTGCATATATTTGGAAAATTTTTAGGTGATATTTGAGCTATAATTGTGCTATCCTTGTACTTGAAACAGAATGACGTTTTTATAAACCGTCTACTATAAACTGTCAAAATCTTTTAAGACTCAAAACACATGTGGTATTTTCCAAAATCTGTATTTATACGCGAAGTTAATTGATATTTCATAAAATCAATGCTCATCATAGTGATACACCGTATTAGCCAATGGAGTGATTATTAACTTTAATTCACTTCTTTACAGGAAGATTCGCCCAGGAACGCGATGGCCGCCAAATTCGAGTCCATCTGGGGAGGACGTCTTTTGCAGCTATATGTAAGAGCCAAATTATTTTGTTGCCGTTTTTCTAATGTTTTCATTGCCTATAGAGAAATACAGATAAGAAAATCATGAACCATTTCCCTGGTTAAAAGAAAGTAGAAAGTAAGAAGTTACCTACGTAATTCTCTCATGTTTAATTGGAAATGATTTTATGGGTCAATTTGGATTTTTTAAGATATTTGTGCCTCGGATAATTGACTGAAATTTAAATGCTAGAGAGTAGATTTAGTTTAGCTGTAAAAATTCAACCGTTAAATGCTCTGAAAAATCATGCACGTCGTAACATGGTATTCAAATGATACATATAATGAATAACCCTCTCAATCAATACCAGCAATTCACAAAATGGTGAGGAATACTCGAAGTACTTCTCCAAAAGCGTTTTTCAGAAATTACATTTTAAAATTCCATCATAAACATTATTTATGCGCACAAAGGCCACGATGGATCCTCATCCAAACTTTATTAGGCAAAAACTGATTCCTGGTTCACTATTCCCGTAGCTCAATATTGATCTTCCCTTGGAGTTGCTAGAAGGTTTTTCATAATACGTTTCAGTATGCGTATGTACATATCTTGGTTGGCTGCACCTTTATTTATATTCTAGCACATGCAGAGGAATTTGTTGGTATAAATCATTCCATTATCGCCCACCACTTCAAAAACCCTCGTTTTTTAGGCTCAAGTATTTTTGGTCGTTCTACCTCTTCATATGGCTCTTTCTCTTCAAGTCTCGACTATTTATTTCAAATAAATCCATTATATGCCAAGGTTCTCCCAATTCACCTGGTCCTTTTTGTCGAATTTTCTAAATATTTGGTTCTTTAGTTTGGCATTAGAGCTCAGTTTGGTACGCAAAAAAACATGTCGCATTTGGGCCTTTTTTATATTCTACACCTCCATCCCTAACGACACAATTAGTTTCTTTCCGACTATTTCGACCAAAAAAGTTGGGAGTTACCAACATTTATGGGAACCCTGGTGGACCATGCTAATTTCTTCGTTCTGAGCGGGACATTTGCACCAGTTTCGACTCTCTCAGCGTATCTCAATGCCCGAATATACCGGAACCCGCATTGTCCATGCGGCACTCCACTTACCTGAGCTGCCGGACCCCGCATGACCCCAGAAGAGGAGCGACAGGGGCCCTTCTCCGGAACCCCTCTGGTCCTCAGGCGGTCATGAGTGTACCCTGAGGGGTGAAGCTCAGGATGATGAGGGGAGAGACCTCTTTATAAGGGTATATAGGAGCGGGGATGGGGTGAATGTGGGTCAGGCGTCATAATGAGAGTCGCCCCATTTCCTTCTTACAGCAGAACTCTGGAGTGTACGTTCTCTTTGGGAAGGAAAGCACATAAATCCACTGGTGGGAATGAGATGGAAAGTGAGAAAGGGAGGAGAGACTGCTCCCTTTTATGCTTCTCCTCCCGTGGCATTCGTGTGACTTTGCGTCCACACACACACGCACTCATCTCCCTTTCTATTCGGTTGAATGGCGTTCGGGGGCCAAAGCCAACAAATAATTCTATTTTGGTCGGGCGTCTGAGACTAATAATGAGCGGCTTTCGTCGCCTCTTACATATTATATCCTCTCCCCTATGGCCTCTCCTTCTCCAAGAACCCCTCTGTCCTGGATTTTTCCACCATTTCCAGCCATTCCCCTTCGCATTATGTAAGTTTCTACTCGCTTTCGAGCTCCATTCTAATAATCTCCGATGGGCATCCAGCATTTGGGTTACCAAGAAGCGTTTTCACTGATAGTTTTAGCTTTAATTGGATTTCCTTCGAGGGCATAACTTATCCCACTGTGAAATTAAGTGCGTAGACTTCGGAAGGCTTGGGATTTCAGGAACTACAACTGCCTACGTTATATCAAACCGTATTTCCGGAAACCAAACTCTGTCTCCTTAACTTTGTGGTTATCCACCATCGAAAAACTTTATTGAAATAGATTTCTACCAATATATAACGAAGTGAGTGGTGTACATCATTAGGATACCTTTCTTGATTTCCTGCACATTTTCGGCCTTTTTACAACTTTTGATTCTTCAACTCCACGTTCTCAAATAATCTTCACTTATTCATGAAGGTATTTTCCTTGGCATTTAAAGAAGATTATAATCGTACCTCTGACCTACCTGAGGGATCTCAGGGAATGGACAGCTTATAAATATTGCTCATTCAATCATCGCAGTTTTCTATACTTTAAGATTCGACGCTTGAGATTTTTGGATTTTCTACGTTTGCCCAAGAGCATAACATTATTTGTGAATACGAATGCTGTCACATGTACTGAAATGTGGTTCTCCTAAAGAGGTTAATTGATTCCTCAGCCCATTTATACCCAGACGGGTTTATTTTTTATATAATATTTATTTTCTGCTGAACCATTCTATTTTGCATTGCATTTGGCTGGAAACGAGTGCCTCATTTTCTTCTGCTGAAGGCATTAATTTTTATCGGAAATCTCTAATCATACTCCGTAAGACATACACATACGTTGTAAGATGTAAGTGTACGCATTCACCGTAATAATTGGCTTGTGGATCTTTACTTTCAAGTAAAGCGTCTCTCGGCGTTCTTATTGTAGAATTAAATGAATACGCGGCACAAATACACGCTTCTGGGGATCTTCCAAGTTATTCGTATGTGAATGAACGCAACTCTTCACCGAAGACATCGTTTTAGTCATCCGAAGGGAGGATATTTTCTACGAAGCCTCTCTGGGAGTTCTCCGCCTGCCGTTTCTCAGAGCCGAAGGAAGAATTTCTTATGTAAATGTTTTCATGGAAACTATGTCCTCAACGCTTATCACAATTTTTCCGTCAAATCTTACAATTAAGCTTCCCTATTTGGGTAGTGAGTAGGCACTTGACTGGTTTACCACTTGAAGACAAGTTTGTCCCCATTTCATTTATTTGCTTAGCAGGAATCTCTCGTATTTTTCTTGCTCATGGAGGATATGAAAAGAGAAATCTTCGGATAAAGTCCCAAGATTGCGCAGCATGCGAAATGAAAATTTTGCTTTCGCTGTTTCTTGTAAATTTATATTAATGACCAGCGCTTTCTTCGAATCCAAAAGAATTTTCCGTTTCAGTCCAAGATGGAGACGAGCAGAAATTTCCTTTGACGGTGATTCACTCCGTTCATTGTTCATTCCAATCACGAGAAAAGTACAGGAAAGTAAGAGAAACTCATTTCACCGTACTATCGTACCTAAGTAGGTACCCTATCTGAATGTCAACAAAGTGTGGAAATTTGACCAATAAATATCATTTGGCATGGCCGAAATTCGAATTTGTATCCCTCAAACGTAGGTCACAGAGGTGTGATGACGGATCCCTATGTCTCGAGTGTACTCGCGTGAGTGGTAATTTTGCCACAACTTCGATGAATTTAAAAAAAATCCAATGAACGTTCTTGAAACTACTGTGTACTTGAACGTACTTGAAACCTATTCTTTGAAAACACTGCTCTCAAAGTTGCAGAGAGGTTGGCTTGAACTGTGGTTACGAACAGTTTGCAACAGCGACATTCGTGTCTTGGGCATTAATAGCAACAACGCGCAGAAAAATACCATGATAGCGCCTCAGGTAAGTTAGCCAGATACACTATTGAGACAAATCGGCTTGAGGCGAATAACTGAGAGGTCTGTCTGAGGATGAACTGTCTAAAATTCATGTGTCTGAATGTCATGACATTCGTGTCTTGGGCATCAATATCAACAACGCGCAGGAAAATACCATGATCGCGCCTCAGGTAAGTTAGCCAGATACCCTATTGAGACAAATTGGCTTAAGGCGAATAACTGAGAGGTCTGTCTGAGGATGAACTGTCTAAAATTCATGTGTCTGAATGTCATGACATTCGTGTCTTGCGCATCAATAGCAACAACGCGCAGGAAAATACCATGATCGCGCCTCAGGTAAGTTAGCCAGATACACTATTGAGCCAAATCGGCTTGAGGCGAATAACTGAGAGGTCTGTCTGAGGATGAACTGTCTAAAATTCATAACCGGCGTTTCAGGAATCCACAATCGATTCTCGGTCAAGTAAAATGATTTTTCTTCCATGGTGAGTTTCCACATTTTGCAATGAAATCTAGCATTCAATGCATGTCTGCTAATCATAAAACTTTTGTCACTATCGCAAAAAAATAACAATTTGAGCGTTTTTGTATCCTTGCTTTGTTTTTAATTTTTTCTTCAACTTGGGTTCTGCAGAATTCAGTGAAAGCCTGAATTTTTTTACGCTGAATACAGTAATCATTCCAAATGCATAGATTTAACTGCCTCTGCCGAAGTAATAATTGCCATTGAACTGCCAAATTTTCATTTTCTGACGTGTTTAAGACTTTAAAAAATTAAACAATACGAGCCTGACACTTATGAGTGAGCCACCATAGTTGGAAATTCGTACAACTGGCGTCGAATGGTACAGCAGGCCTTTCAAGTGTGAGCACTTTTTCTAATTTTTGTTCTTCATTGCTTGAAGCGCTTCATTGGGAAGCAGTGGAAACTCACTTCCACAGGCACTGAATACAATCAAGCAATACACATGAATGTTTACCTTCTCCTGAAACTCCATTTGTTCACGCCGTATTGAAACTCACCATTCCAAGTATTGGCTTCCCATTCACGTTAATCTCACCGCTGGATGGCTACCGAGTTTATTGGTATACGGGCCCGATTTCAAGAAACAAAATTCCAGAAACCAGTGCCGGAATCTGGCTGGCTTACATGAATACCTACCTACCCCAAATAAAAAAATATCCCTCCTCTCAAAATCTTAATTGCATGCTGTACAAATTTAAGATGGTTGTGATTAATGCATCTTGTATTCAGAAGAGGCAGGAATCGCTACCCGACTCGAGTCAAGGATTGTAGGTTTATCTCTCATCTGTCCCCCCATAAATATCCCTTTCTGATCGCCAGTTCTTGTAATTTTGTAATTGCTGGGTATTTATTTATAGTTTTTTTTACCTCTCTCTCTCTCTCTTCCCCCTGTATCCTCTCCCGAAAAAAAGAATTCCAACCTCCTCGTGCGCCCACTGTAATGAACATAAATCTTTTCGCTCGGTGGTCAAGCGCTTTATCTACGTCTCCTTTCCTTCCCACACCGTCTTCGTCCCTTCCCCGGTTCTGCTTTTTTCCTCCGGGTTACCGGCGAAAAAAAAGCCAATGGGAGGGGGAGGCACGACTGATTGTGTTCTGGTTCTTCTTCACTCGTGAGATAAAAACCACCGCCCATCCTTATATGCCGTTGTCGGACATAGGTGTGGGCAGCTATCTTCGATGATGAGAGTTTGTGTGAGGAATGGGAGAAAAATGTTCTTTTTTTCGGAATGGCCACTTATGAATGCGATCTTGGAAGATGCTGGAATTATCGGGAGGGCTGTTCGTTTTTCGAATTAAACATGCATAGTATTGTGGTATAAATATTTGTGTAAAATAAGATACGATACATCGGTTGTTGAATTAGATCCTGATGGATTGAATTGAGTGTCTATTCAATGGATTTCATATCCGATAAATAGGCTACCGCATGATGTCGTGTATCGAATTGTGCCCAATATTAATTTATATTGCCCATAGCATGTTGCCGCACATAAGTATCGTATGCAAACTAACATCAGATTAGAACGTATGGCACATAACATCGCATAGCATAGTCATAGCAGAACACAAGGTGTCACAAACCACATATCAAATACTTGCGCAGGTTTTCGCGGGGTTGTCCAATAGCGCTCTGCATTTTCAGGTTCTCCATCCCCGTTCGTTGATTTTGGCTGACAACGGTTTCGATAGTCATCCTGGTATCGTCTTCAGGTTGAAGGTGAAATAAGCTGTTTTGGCCGCCTTATATGGGGCTGGCAAGAGTTAAGAAAGTTATGGGTTGATGTGTTGAAAGAAAATCTTAAAAGGAGGACTATTAAGAGTGCTAAGAACATGATGACATGAATATAGCAATGTTTGAGTGCAACTGAAGCAAAATAAGTACGCAAGGATAGAGCAGTATGGAGTAAATTATTAAAGCAGAGTCAGTTTCACAGGTCAATCACCGATAGTTTAACTTATTTGACTGTGCCTACCCCGAAAGGGCACGGCGTGATGGCTATTTACGCAAAACGACTGATAGTGTGGTACAGCCCACTACGAATAATATTGCATATCGCATGAAATTTAACTAGGTTATTCGATAGGTAGTGTAGCTCTTAGAGTTTTAGTACTCCCTAATACTTGCATCCTTATTTGATACCGAGGATTTAAAGCACGCTGTACATGTTTTCAGCATAATTCTTGAATCTCTGTCCGTTTATGTAGTTGCAAAATACATAAATAAACTGTTCTTCTAACATTTGTAGCCTACCTATAGTGTTTTTCATACTTGTGAGGCTTCTCCTCGTGACAAGTATTTTCGATTTATGCTAATGCATCAATAGTCGTAGTTACACTAAGTTTCGGATTTAGTGAAATGCATGTTGGTGACTACTCACCTCCTGCCACAACCTTTGTAAATGTAGATGTAGACATCAAATATCGAATAATACCACAAGTCACGTGGTATTTAAAGAAAGACGATGAAGCCAAACAAGTAAGATGAATTCACAAATCGCTCCATATGTAGTTCGCACTGTATCGTATGGTGGTATAAATCGTATGATATCGCATACCTCATGATATCGCAAGACGATTCTTGGCGCAGCCTAGCGGTTCAGTATTGCTATGCGATATCTAGTTAAGGCCGTATATCGCATCCTATGACTCACAATACCGCTAGGCCCTAGAGTTCACGCAGGTTGTTTAGCCGAAGCGGTTTCGGAAAAATTGTGAAAAGTGTTGGTTCCCCTTTCCTCATTCACGACTCACGATCTCTCTTATGTCGAGGAATCCTTGACTTTCCGGTCCGGCGCGTCAGTGGGAAAATGAAAAGGAATGGGGTTTTCCACCTCGAAGGGGAAGGGACAAGAGTATAGGTGTCGCATAATTCTGGGGGCGGGATGGTCCATTCTTCGGAGAAATATCGGGGGCAATCCTCGAATGAGTGTGATTTTTTGAAAGTCAAGGGGGACTGATATTTTTTCCTGCGGGACTCGATGTTCCGCACCTCGCCCAATCCACCCCTCTTGCGTCCATCCCTCCCGGCCAATCACCGTGCGAAAGTGAAGGTCAGCCTGCCAAAATGTTGCCAAACTGGAAATGCAAAATTCTTTCGAATCTGTTTTTTTCTCCCATAAATGCTATTTCCTTCCTTCGCGGTGGATTTTTCGCGGGATTGTTGATTGTTATGTATGGGTGAGGAGCGGAAGGCGTATATGGCTTAAGCTGAACGCCAATCCTCAGCCGTGAAATGGTGGAAGAGGATATCTCTCAAGTTTCGATTGGGCTGGTTGCCACGCAGATTCCTTGTTCCACTTAAGCATAGTAACGGTGGTCATGCTAGCGTCCGCATAGACCAGCGTTTTCCAGTTCTTTTTACACGTACCTTGAGGGGAGCGTGGTTTGCAGTTTACGAGAATAAAATGAATAATGTGTGGCTGAAATTAACAGTGTTGGGAGAATCTACCGGTTAAGGTAGGTTTAAATACGAGAGAGTAAGAATCCTATAGATTTTTACAGTAGCCGGCCCTTATCCCCTTAACACGATTTCTTTCTTCATCTCTCCAACCTCTTTTCATCTCATCTATAAAGCCCCTATTTCTTCACCTTTCTCGTATACTCAACAATCTCCCCTCTATCACGGACTTAAGCAACCCCTTCTCCTCATAATCTGCTCTAACCTCACACTCTGCCTCCTCCTAATCTCCTCCATAAGTTTTCTCTCCTCACCCACCTTCCTCGTTCGTCTTCATTTCCGTCCGTCAGAATTTCCCTATTATCCCCAAAATCCAGCAGTTAATTCTCGTATACTTTTCTCCAATTCCAGATTTCTACGTCACACAACGCTACACTCCATATTAAATTATTAGCCAACATTTTCTACACTCTCACACAAAGATCCCGTCATCAGCTCTCTTCTATTCCTGAACGCCTCCTTCGCTAGCTCAATTCTCCTTCTAAAGTCTATTCAACTATAGCCAATTCCTCCAACGTCCAACCCACGTAATTAATGTTGAAGAAATAAACCGTTCAATTTTCCACAAAAAACATAATCTACTTTCAACCCGGTTATCAATGTTTACCCATCATCTTCAGGTAGCAAGTGGTCAATAGGATGTGTAAGCATTGAAACCTGGGCCATAGTAAATTATATTTTTGTGGAACATTGCACGGTTTATTTCTTAATCATGTACACATTCCTCTCAGTTTTTCGAGAATCTTCGTATTTTATACCAAGCAATTAATATTCATATCAATGGTAGTACAACTTTTAAATATTTTTTTTTAATGTGAAAGGCAAGAGTGTTTAACATGGGAATTTTGAATGAATGGTCCGCAAATAAAAAATGCTTGGGAAACGCTGGGATAGGCGTTACTACTAGGCCTCATTAAGCATAAAGTAATTGTAATAATTTTTTCTGGCCCAGATACTTATCTCATAGAATTCTAAGCAACTGAAGCTTTAGCGACGGCTTAACAAGGTAAATTGATTACAAACATCTCAGATGGGTAGGGTGTTAAGACGTGACCACATCTCTGCACTTGTGGGAGAATTTGTAAATGCAATACCGTAGCTAGTCCCGGTATCCTAAAAATTTGTCTAATAGAGCGAAAACATATCGTGTTCAAAGTTTGGCTCTAATCTCGTAAACGGTGGCGCTAAGCGCACACTTTTGTTATCTTCGTAGACATCCTATGCCCGGTAGTGTTGAACATCTTGTTCCTTTAAAGCCCATAAAAATGCGCAAGGGGAAGAGGACGCCCTTGTAGCTGAACTGGATAAAGTAATCGGCGGTCAAAGCGAATGATTTTTCTCTATGAATTTTTCGCATGTATACACCTTTTCGCATTTTACTCCTGCGGGTGACTTCGTAAAGGTAATACCAAAGCTATCCTTCTTATCTTTAAAAGTTGAAATCATAAAGTAAAAATAACGATATTGATCTTTTTTATCACAACTTTTCAGGGATTGAGTAAATATATACTTGGTATTTGAGGCTTTTACTTCCCTCACTTGCTTCAAGAGGTACTCTAGTAGTAGTAGTATATGTGTTTAACGTGCTTCGACGGCTGAGGTCATTTTGCACTTACTGTCTGTCCAATGCAGACAGGGACAACAGCACTCGAGCCAATCGGAGGATCACCCCTCCAAACTCGAGCCGAACCCAACGATGCTTAACTTCGGTGACTGATCGGGAACCGATGTTTCCATCGTGACAGGCCGTTGCCCAAGAGGTATTCTAACAACCGAAGTTTTTACGAGTTTTTTTAAAGTATCACAGTGAGTAATAAAAATCTATTTTTAATAGTAATTGAGGAAACGTACGTACTACACACCTTCACATTTCGCACTGCAATCCAGGCGTCGGAACTTCCTTGTTTCTTTAATGATGTCTGTGGGACGCACAGCCGTACCACATCCAATGGAAAACGGCTGCTATTTCTTGGCAAATATATTGAAAAGTAGTTCAGTAAGTGTTGAGTGTAGGCCTTCGCAGCTGTTCGTAGATGCTGATGTGGCGGCAGACTTTTCTTCATTTGGAGCAGAATTAGACTCAACGTTTCTTTCGCATTGCAGCGAGCGTATTCAGGAGCGGAGTGAGTGTAGCTCTGAATATTTCCATCTTATATCTACATCTACGAAGTACCGTGCAACAACCACTAGGGTGAGTGGCACGGGGTGTTTCCACACCAGGCATACAGCACTCGTACCAGCAAAATTCAGAACCTCGCACGCTCCCCCGGCCGCTAGGCACAGGCCAAAAAGCAGTCAGGAGAACAGTGCGCAGTCCAACCAGAAACTGGGAGAGTGATACGTAAATGAACATGAAAACATGCAGAACAGTGCTATACACACATCTAGTGGCTAATATTACTAATATTGTTAATTTATTAATGCTACGAGATGCTACTTCATGCAGAGAACAAAATAAAATAATGCCGGACATATGCGGTGTGAAGTGTTAGTAATAATGTTGTGTTTTTAAGCACAAGTGAAAATTCTACTCTACCTATTGAGGGTGGGAGTGTCATATGATTGATCTATCGCAAATATTATGATCCCTTATTGTACGTGGGAAAAATGACATTTTAAATCTATCGGTGCTGCAGTCAATTTCCTTTATCTTATTCCTGTGATCGCTTCTACCGTAGTACGTTGGCTCTCGCAGTATATGTTGAACGTCCGGCAAAAAACTGTCTGCTCCGAACTTGAACAAAAGAATTAAACTATATTTCTCCCTTCGATCAGTTAGAGATTCCCACCCTAATATCTTCAACAATTCGGTAGCACTGCTAAGTTTATCGTTACAACTTTTCACAAATCTTGCTGCTCTCCGTTGTATTCGATCTATTGCAGAGATTAGTTCTACTTCGTAAGGGTCCCATATGCTAGCGTCAAACTCCACGTGAGGTCTGACCAGTGAAAAATAACATCGCTCTTTAGCCTTCTCGTCGCATTTTCCTAATATTCATTTAATAAATCCCAATTTGCGACTAGCATGTCCGCAGATTTCCCGGACGTGTTTCCCCCAAGATAGGTCCTGAGTAAGGGTCACACCTAAGTATTTAACTGACTCTACATTTGATAAGTTGGTTTGGTTAATTGTGTACGTTTCGTTGACCGAGTTATTCTTTTTCCAAAAATTCATAACGCAGTTTTTAAAATTCAATTCTAACTGCCAAGTATTGCACCATTCTTTCATAGCATTTAAGTCTTTTTGCAACGCAATCTTGTCAGACTCATTGCCTATATCCCTGTGCAGCACTGCGACGTCTGCGAAGAGGCGAATTTTGCTCGTATTTATATGCCTACGCATGTTTTGGCCGTCGAGTGTCGCGACCGTTTGAGATGATCTACCTTTTTCGTTGTCTGTGGATACCATCGGGGATGCTGTGTTTTCATCCCGCTGACTGCTTCGACTTTTTGACTGTTGGTCTCGGCGGAGTCCGATGTGTCATGTTGTCCGGCGAGGAGGTGGTTCCTGGTTTGGGAGAGTTGAAAGCCATATCAGAAGGTGCTACACTGTGGCGAAACTATCGAATCTTTAATTATTGTTGTATCGTCATCAGCAGTCATCAATCCGTAGTCTTCAGCAGCTCTCCACCCATATCTCCTCTCGGCCAACCATTCCGACATAATTATTTACTTTGACGTCCTTCATGATTTGATTGATGTATTCCATTCTTGGTCTTCCTTCATAAATCCTCGCAGTTATTTTTCCTTCCGATATTATTTTCATTAGGCTGTTGTATCACAAAAATTGTCCAATAACTTTGCCTCTCCTTCTTTCCAGAGTTTTCATTATCCTTATTTTCTCTCAAGATCATCGTAGGACTCCTTTGTTAGTATTTCTCTCCATCCATTTAATTTTCATCATTCCTCTGTAAAACCACATCTTCATTGCTTCTAATCTCTTTCGCTTCCGCTGCTGTTGTTATCCAGGCTTCACTGTACCTCTTCCAAAATAACTCTGATATTTTGGCATTTTCAGAAATAATTGATCTTTTTCAATATGATGAGGCCAAATTAATTGAATTATATTCGTAGCGATACCTCACTCAAACTATTTCAATGCAGTGCCGCTGGTATTTAAAATATTTCTCCTTACAATGCGTCCGATCTCGTTATGGCGATAATAAGATAGCAAAAGATTCCGATCACACGGCGCAGAAAAACCTCCCGGACTGCGAGTCACCGCAAAAACGTTTGCTGGTCTCTTCGCATTTTTGCCGCCGGCGTGGTGGCGTCCACCCTGCCTATATACCTACCTACCTACCTTCTCTCTTGGCAAGCGAACGCTTTTTTTCGCCTCGGGGCCACGAGACGTATTCCATCACGTGCTGTTGGCGGTAGGTGGGTCGGGAGGTGGTTAGGTGCAGCAGGCAGCAGCGTTGAAATCCCCCCCCCTTACTCTGGCCTGCAACTCCGGTCTCTCCCCCCTCCCCCTTCGCTCCTCCTGCTACCATCCCTCCTATCCCCCTCCCCCTGTTCCTCCCAGACGTTCATTCATGCAGTGTGGAGAAGGAGGTGGGTAAGGTGGCTCAAAAAAGGGAGGGAGGTTCAGTGGGAGAAGGCAGTCGTCGGTTGTATAGTAGTGGTGTATAGAGGTAGGAGGAGGGAGGAGGTGGTCTCGTGAGGCAAGCGAGCCGCTATCAGATGACTGACTCCGTGCCTCCGGGCGACGAGGGTGCGGAATGGCCGAAGGGGGACATAATTGGGTGAAGGAAATGGCTAGATGCGAGGCTGCGGAACGCCCATATAGATCGTATTTCTGTTTTGCGAGAAATAGGAAGGGGTCTCATCGCGTACGATACATCGATGTGGTCTGTTTGCGAGCTCTCTCAGAAGAACCTTCGCGGGCAAAGGTATTCGAAGATATTTAGTCGAAGAATATCATTGTTTATTCAAGTTTAGGCCAATACTACGAAACTGAAATGCTTTAAAATGATTCAGAGCAAAGGTATCGTAAGGCTATTAATATCGAACTCAGTGAATCGCTTCGAACTCGAATTTGGGAATTTGCATTCAAGTTTCCGAAAACTCAATATTCCATGATATTTTTCATTCAGGGTTTAGTATATGCCTCACTGCTAATATAATTACTCGCATTATTCCTGGAATACCTGTGATCACTCAAAACGAAAAGTGCTATCGCACAAACGAACCCCAAGGAAAGCTGTCTCCGTAAGAGCACACTTATCGTAGTTACGGTTGCGCTTACAAATTAATTATTTTTTATTCCAATGCAACGTGGTATATTGAAAATCTTTAGGACAATTTCTCAAGCCATCTCTTCTCCATGTATGCAAAAGTTGACCATCTATAACCATGACAAATATTAGAACGATGTGGAATGTATGAAGTTTTGTCGTTTTTGTGTAAAACACCGTGATCAAATGATGAGCCTAGAAGCCAAGTGACAAAAAGTAAGTTTTGAGTTATTCATGTTTTAAGTTCAACTAGTTGTTGTTCAATGTGTTTCTTGAAGCAGATAAAATTTACTCTACTAGATCTCAGCACCCATCAGCTATTCACTTATACCTCTTGGCCACAACAGTTTCATATAGGTAAGGAACAAATTTCTGCACTTAGCTCGAAAAAAATAAAAAGTCACTTGTACCCCTTGACTTCTAGGCTCCTTAAATAAAGTTTTTATTTTGATCCCGTCTTTTAAAGTGTCTGTATGTATATATGTCAAAAATACATATGCCATGTACTTCGACTTTTGGAAATTCTGGTGTTGGCTGTCTTAATATTTCTGGGTTTTAATATAGACATAAAATAATTTTATTTATTAATCCTTTAATGCAATAGGAATGATATTCTGTTCTGGACAGCGTCCTATCGCCTGCATATGATACTCTTAGTGTCGATCAAACAGACATATTAATATCATACAAAGTAATCCTTAAACCCGACTGAAATAGATACAACCTTATGACCAAATATGTGAAATCTCATGACCGCATGATGTTAATTTACCTTGGAGTCGATGAAAATGCTAATTATTTCGGATAAAAGCAGAAAATGAGAGCAGGAGGATGGGAAGTTAAATTTTGCAATGCTAAAGATTATTGAATCATTAGTTGTAAGGGAAACACGTTCCCTTGTCTGTAAAATCCTCCGGGAAGACGCAGCCATTCGGGCTCACATGGAGAGACTCCCACATTGTATCCTGCATTGCGATATCAATACGAGAGGGCGAGCACTCGATGCGTCGGTCTGCAGCGGAAGCAGATGTGGAAAACTGAGCATCTCACAGCTTGAGGGGGCAAGTCGGGGAAAGGGATGTGCGGAGGAAGAATAAAGGAGTAAGACGGGGGTCTCCTCTCGGTAGAAATGCAGATGGGTGAGAGAGGGGGTTGGGGGGGGGGTGTGGAGAATGCGGACATGTCATCGGTCGCCTCATTGGATGATGCCCTGGTCTGGGATGATGAGGAAGGATCGCCATGGGGGAGAGAGAGGCCAAGGAAAAAGAGTGCTGCTTGCGCGTTACACGGAATACTTGAATGGACGTGGGTCATTGCAATGCGTTCATACACACCAACATAGTACATTGCAAGGCACCTCAAGGGTGTATGGCAGGGAGTGAGTTTTCTCCAACATGCACAACACTGCATTCTGTTAAAGTTTATGTAGCCACCAATAATGAAAAATTTCAAATAGCAGGCATTAGCAAAATCCTGCAAATACCTGTTAGGATGTGAAATATAACCAACATGCACGACACTGTATGTTCCCACTGTAATAAAAGTATGAATATTTATGTATTTGCTACTACATACTTACTCGGAAATAGAAGAGTTGCATAGAAAGCATTTGCTGTTAGTATTGCGTAGCATATTTAAAAGAGCGGAGAAAATTACAGATTAAACCTGTCCGTTCTGCAATCTATTTCCCTAATTTTATTATCATGGTGTGTGTGGAGATTGATACAGATAAGAAAATATTGCTTCTGCAGTAGCAGTTATTGCTGTGCTTATAGGGAGCTGCAGACATTACGACGAGAACTTAGTAGAAAATACCTCTATGTGGGTTCTAAATTGCAAGTGTAGATGGTTCAAATTGGTATACGGACAGCATTCCTTCGGTATTTGAGCAGTGTGGTATCGCAGCTTTAAAGGGTACAATTATGACTGCACATTCATCCACACATGAGATAATTGAATGAAATATTTCGGCATTTAGTATGCCCGTCCTGTGCACCCCATTAGCCCGAGAGTTTACGGAATGCCTCCACCTCGGAGCAACCCGTTTTGAGCCAGAACCAGGACGCAAGTTTGCCTTTTTCTTGCGAATCAATGGGTTTAATCGCCGAAATGCCCATGATTTCCCGGGACTTTCCAAGGTTGAGCGACACGCATGGTGAGTAAGAGGAATGCGCCCTGGGCAGAAAATGAGTTCGCTCTCCGAAAAAATAATTATTCAGTCACGTAATCCCGGGAAGAAAAATCGTGAATATAGAAATAAAACGAAATATAACGAGTAGGGTCCTTTTTCGGAATTTCCGGAGACTCCAGTTTTTTCTATTTCTAGTACTTTAAAAATTACTCCCCGAGTGGAAGGCCTGCTGAATAGGTATAGAGCTTTAAATGGTATCCGTCTCAATAACGTGATTGATTGTAAAAGCTGACAGAATTCCTGGGATTCAAAAATAAAAATGAATGGGATCACGAGATATAATTGGTGGTTTCAGGCGTAACTTTGAGCAATTTTTTAACACTACAATGAAAACTTGTAACTTCGCGATTCCTCATATATTTATTTAAAACGATCCGGGTTTCGACGTCCAACGTCATTTTAAGGTGTCCTGAAACCTGAAGATGACGTTGAACGTCGAAACCCGGGTTGTTCCATATAAAGATATGAGGAATCACGAAGTTACCAGAGATCTCGCGCTATTTCCAAGCTCCAAAAAGGGTTATATTACTAACAGAACTTATCTTCTAATCAGAAGTCTCATATGACGAAATGCTGAACAAAATGTTGCGGTATGTATGTCCGCGATTTTCGATTTCGATTCGAGTTGCGATTTTCCAAAAGTCGAAGTACATGGCATATGTATTTTTGACATATATACATACAGACACTTTAAAAGGCGGGATCAAAATAAAAACTTTATTTAAGGAGCCTAGAAGTCAAGGGGTACAAGTGACTTTTTATTTTTTTCGAGCTAAGTGCAGAAATTTGTTCCTTACCTATATGAAACTGTTGTGGCCAAGAGGTATAAGTGAATAGATTCCGTAAATAGATTTTCACATTACTCCAAAATGAAGATTATCGTCATCACTTTCCTTAAAAAAGGAAATATTGTGTTATAGGGGATGCTTAGCTATATATCTTTGCAGGGAAAAGTTAGTGATGTGTATGGCAAATCTCAAATCTACTCAAATATGAGAGGAATCGTTTGACATGGAATATAGACGTGGAACCACATTCATATCTCGGTAACTTCACATAGAATCCCACTCGTCTCTGAACGGTGAATTTCCTTCAATGAAAAACAACGGAGAGCAAGCAATTCTAAGTTCTTCTCCCTTTCATGTGGTAAGCTTTATAGCCTGTTCCTGAAAGCATCTTAGTACTGGTCGACCACATTACGATGGTCACTAGTCTTATATTCCAAGGTAATTCTGGGGAGACGATTCTATCTCATTCCTCCTAAATGACTGCTCCATGTGGCTTTGAATTCTGTATTTTTGTCATTCAAAATTAAAAATTATTAAATGTTCTCAAATGACATCGTTTCTAGTTCTTTCTTGTTATGTGCAACCTTCTACTCTTCTAAGGAAATACATTTCTGCTGATGTGATGTTTTACTCTCTATCTTTGAGATAACCCAAATCTCGCTACCGTACAACACTGCGTAACTGTCATCGTTGTATAGGTCTTCATTTTAGTTTGTATTCTTGTTTTATTATTTTAGAGCTTTATGTATTTTTACTAAGATATATTTGAGTTTATAAAGTTTTTTCGAGACCTTGGTCTATTATAGAGGATATCTAAATTCTAAGACAATCTCAATTCTATCTGGACACTCACTGAAGGATTTTTACATTTGGCTCAAAGTTTGATTTTAGTTGGTTTAAAATAGGTACCCAAAAACAACCCGCGTTGGCCTTTACATTGAAAATGTAACAATATATCTTAATAGATGGTAAACATGAAGTTAAATAGGTATATTGTTAATTAAACTTCTATATTAACAGTGTACACCGAAGACAGCAAGACGGAAATGGGAGGTTAGGAGGTAATTATTTTTCTGAGAAAGCAGATGAATTTTCAGTTGGGTATTCAGAAGTTAATCGAAGGGCGGGTGGACGAGATTATGTCAAACAATCCAGGGAGGAGGTGAAAAGGAGATCGCTCGGAGAGAGCAAGACGGAATTTCGGTGCGTGAAGAGGGTGATTGCTGCGCTAGGTAGGTGGTTGTGGTTAAGGAGAGAAAGAAATAAGGAACGATTTCAGTCGATCGAAAGTTACAACTCATATTACAGACCATTCAAGTATTACAGATGGCTATTTTGGCCAATTTTTTAACCCTCTCCCTCCATTCCCTCATGTATGGCAACTTAAGATTTCATGTACGTAATCATACGCAGATTTACTCACATATTTGGAACCATACGCATGTGTAAAAATATATGCGCGAACATATGTTCAAGGGTGCAAAAACGGAACTCACCCCCTCCGTATTTTTTTCATTTTTATATAATCTTAGGCTCTATTGAGAAACTTAGAAATATCCATTTTTAACCTGATATTAATAATGGTTTTTGTGTATTCGCAACCCACAGTAGACGCGACTCGCTTAGCGCGTGATCTGTAAAAATGCGATATCTCCAAACAAATAAATGCAAGGAAATTGTCATCTGTTTTTCAAAAGTTTAGCATAAATTCTGTCGTATCGCCGCGGCGGTATTCCTGCAAAGTATGAGTATTCGTCCGACAATGATGATATGGCAACGACAATTTTGACATGATGTAGTCAACAACGGTAAGTGGGTAGTTGTTAAGTCAATTAAACTTAATAGTACCAATTAATAAGAGGAGGCAAAAGAGGAATTTTTACATAAGTGATGTAAAGAGGAACTATTGTGAAAATGCACCCTTAAATAGAATTTTTAGTAGTTATAATAACTTCTGTAAATATCTGAACTTATTCAAGGACAAGGAGCACTGTCACATGGAAATCATGGAAAATCTGTCAAAAGCTCACAATTTGTTCAATAATTTAAGATAATGTGTATGTACAGTTTCAGCCAGCCTTGGCTGGAATTAATTGTAATTGTAACTGTTTTAGTTCATCCTATAATTATGTTTTTTCATGTTGGGAGAACTATAAACACAATAAATAAATAAACAAATAAATAAATAAAATAAAATAATTTTAAAGTGTTTAAACTACGATCTCAGAAATTACCAGCACCTTACGAAAGGTTTGTCTCGGACTCTATCACCCCCTACGTACTACATGTAGGAAACGCTCAACCAACTTCTCCCCAAAAACGTCTTACGTTACATTTAAATGGGCGCTACCGAGCAAGAAATACCAGTCTCGGCTTCGAACTCGAGATCTCCTTAGAGGAGAGCAAGTCCAGCATGCCACCATTCCATTCTCACTCGTCTAATTGTAACCGGGGCTTAGGGAGGTAGGAATGAGGAGGGGAGTGTCTGTAAGAGAAGTGAGAGGGAGGGAAAAGGAAGCGTCCGGCCAACCCTCAATTAACGCCGTTTTTCCCCGGCGCCTTTCCTCTCGAAGTCCTGTTTTTCTGAAACCAATACAGAGAAGGGGGAGGGGGAAAGGTGGCAAGTCACCGAAGTAGGAATGGGCGAGAGAGAGAGAGAGTGAGGACGAGAGAGCCAGAAGAAGGGGAAGGAAAGGAAATAGCAGAAATTAAATGGCATGTGAGATAGAAGGGGAAGGGAATTGAAGCGTGAAAGGGATAAAAGATGACTGTGGGAGAAGAAGAAATTAGGGAATGAATGGATGGGGGTCTGGATTCAAAGGAATATAAAAATATTTTAAATTCCTTTGGATAAACTCACCTCAGGTGCTAAGTTATACGCCAGACACATGTCATTTATCTACATTTAAAAAAAAGACACCTACCTAAATATGAACTTTCTTGGAGGGCCATTCCTAAAAAGAAGCCTTGTGTGATTGCCTTAAAAGCCCAGCTATGTTCTAGATTTATTATTCTAATTCCACTTTTATGAACTGTTTATACAGTTACTACTATTGTACAGATACTTCATACAAGATTTATATGTGAAACGTTTTCTTAAGTATACCTAGTTCATGATGAAGTGAATCGTTGCAGGTAAAATTCACTTTGCTGGAGGATTCAATGAAACATATATATTATGGATAATATTTTAAGTTCCCTTTCATAAACTCACCTCGGGTGATAAGTTATATGCTAGGCACATGCCTTTTATTTACTTTTAAAAAAATATACCTTAATATGAACGTCCCTAGAAGGCGTTTTGTGAGGGACTGTAAAATCCAGCGGTGTTCCAAATTTATTTTAGCGTTCTATTTTTAATGTCTTATTTTATATTGCATAAATGAGGTAGAAAGGATGCATTTTTGTAGGACAGGTCATGTTAAAGAAATGATTGCAGTTAAACTTCACTTTAATGTAATAACTAATCATTTAAAACAGCATAAGCCTTTTTGTAGATGTCTATGCTTTTTTGTCTTTTATTTTCATCCTTGGGCGAAAATTATGACATGCATTGTTAATGTTTCTTCACTATTGGCATCTATTATACGAGGCCTACTCTACCAAATGCTGATTTAAAAAAAAATTCGTCAGACTTAGTAAAACATTTTCTAGTTGACAAATTTAAAAAAATGTAAATTATGAAATTAGATAAACAATGTACTATTCAAAGGTTTATTACGTGGGAAAGCAATAAGGTCGGGAGTCTAACCAATGCGTTTAATTAAGAGTGCTTTCGACCTTCACCTTACTACGGTGAGTTTAAAGAAAGCAGAAATCATCTTTTGCTCTAGTCACTACGGTTCCCATTGCAATTTTTGTTGCTGATTTTTCAACTTTCGTTCTCATTTGGAGACAAAACATCGATGAATTGGTTTCACGAAATCAGTAAGGAACAAATATACTACCATTTAATGGCACTAATCATCAAAGAAACTTGTTATGCTGGTAAAAAATCCATCCTTCCGCTTTGTAAAATTTCTATCGTCCCCTTGAGGTGAATAAAATCGAAAAATCACTCGTGTAGTCCCACCATCAGCCTTGCGGTACGCTTCCCGACCGAGCCATAGTGTATAGGTTGCGTTGGAGAGTGTGTGCGGGAGAAATGTGAAGAATAGGAGATCAGAGTGGGAGAGTTGAAAGAAGAGTGTAGAGGGAAAGAGAGAGAGAGAGGATGAGGAGGGTAGGATTCGTCCGGAGCTATTTCGGAACTTGGCTTCGTCCAACGGAGACTTCGCGGGCGGGGTGGAAATAAAGCTATTATCCCAATCCTCAAGGATTGCAACTGAAATGGGGTGGAGGGTGAGAGTATGGTGGGGATGGTGAAGGTGTGGAGTCTGAGGGAGCGAAGTGTATGGGGGAAGAGGGGGAAGGGAATGGGAAGAGGGAGTGGTAGGGGCAACGGAGAAAGGAAAGACTCCTCTTTGAGACTGAAGATTGTAAGGGAACGGAATAGAATAGTAATTGGTATATGCGAACCGGTTCCATCCCGTTCGACGGAATGCGACGATTACCCACCTCTTTGGCCGGCGTCGGACACTCAATATAAGGGCTGGGGAAGTTATTTTTTGGTGAAAACCATCGATTCCTCCACCTTCTCTCTTCCTCTCTACCTCCCGTCTCACCAACCAATCCACCTTGTTCTTCCTTTTTCTCGACATTCTTCCTTTATTTTGCGGGACGTCCAAGGGAAAGATTTGGAGTGAGAGAGGAGGGATTTGAGAAACATGGAAGGAAGGGAGCGAATTATGAGGAAATAAAGTGGTTAGGTTTAAAAAGAATGGATTTAGGATTCCTTCAGCGATCCAACCTAAGGAATGAGAGCTGCTGATGAGATCTATGTAAAGTAACAAAAAAACAATAGACTAGTTGCGTTTAGTAAGTTGTTCAAACAAACCTTTGACTCAATTCTGCGAAGTGCAAGTCAAATGGATTAGTACATCATACCAATAATAAACTATAGACAGATAGATGATCGTACTTGTATTAACGAGAGATGGAAAATGCGTGTTGCTCGTGGTAAAGGTTTTTATAAAAATTCTAAATTTTTCGTAAAGGAATTTAAAAAAATATCTGTTTGGTTTGAAAAATATTAGGGAAACAGAACCGTCCATACCCCATAAAGGGCGTATTATGAACATAGGATATTCTACGGAACGTTTGAACGTAAAAAACGTCATTTTATAAAAAAAATATTAGGAGTTTGAAAACTGATTTTTTAATAAACTAAAGAAACCTTTTCTACGTGAGCGACGGAAGTAAGTACTTAATACGTAAACCATCGTAAACCATCGTTAAAATCACATAACATAAAAAAATTGTACGGCCCATTTTTACATTATCTCCGTGGTGCATAATTTAATAAAAACGTAAATGGAACATTCCGATTCAAAACACAAGGATGCTACCCTCTATCTTTCCGATTACTATCCATATTTCATGAAAGGGTGGGATTTACATCTCGAGTGATGGCGTAAAATATATTTGCGATACTAAATTCTTGGTTTGCTAATTATCAGTAATTACGCATGGAAACACTCAAAAACAATCCCCTGTTGAGAAAAACCGATGAAAAGGGAGATAAAGATATGCACATCAGTGGGCATAAAGTACGGATAGTAGGCTGGTATTCCTGTCCAAGAAACCCTATGTAGGAAAGCAAGGTGGGGTATGAAGATACTGGAGGATTGCTGCATGGTGGGCTTAGAGAATTGATGAAAGAAGAAAAAAGATGAATCTATACGTTACTATAGCTCAGGGAGCACTGAATCCATTACAATGTGCAACAACCCATCTTGAATAGGTAAATTTTGTACTTATAATGCTTAAATATAATTATCCGTTGAAACATTGAGGCGGAACCGTAGAGACTAATCTATGAAAATTGGGAATGAAAAAAATTTCCAAAAAACACTGCATTGATCACAAAATTTATTGACAAACTGAGCGGGATTACTATGTTATGTGGATCATTTTTTGCGAAAGAAATTGGCTTCATATTAGTGCGTCAAGACGCCATGTACTCTCTTATTCAATCCATGGCTTGAAAGCAAGCTGATTGTAGACCAGGGGAAGGTCGCAAGAAACCAAGAACGAGGATTCTCGCGATAGAATGAGAGAAGAAGGGAGGTTTCCACGTAACGGAGATTAATAGAGGGAAAGAGGGCGATTAGTAGCAGCGCAATGGACTGAATATTGGACTATCTGAGACATCGTTGCGGCCGAGACAGTGAGTTAGATAACCCCCCTTCCTCCCCCTCAGCCTCCTCCACTTAACCCTCGTCAATTTGAAACCATATGACATATTGCGATGCAATCATCGGAACATCAATGTCAAGTGCACGTCGGGATGCACGGGAATATTTTTAGTGCATGAAAGAGGAGGTTTGTGGAATACAAAGTATGGCGTATTGGTTTAGGCATGCATTGGAAACTGCTTACGTAGTATTCCAGTAGGTCTGCAGCATAACATGCTGCTTGACTGAAAGCTAAGAAGTTTTCGGTTCATCTATTGCAAATTTGCCGTTGAATGGAACTTCTACGGAGGCCGGAGTAATGCTTTGAAAAATGACATGGGATCAATGACCTTTCTTTTGCCAGTTTTCAAGGTGGAGAAAATGGAGACTGAATCAGATGCAGCATATTCGTCTAAAATTCGAAGATTCTTGTGAAATTGAGTAGAATTGTTGTACATAATGAAAAAATAACGCCTGCAATTTGCCACAAAAAATAGAATTTACTTCCAGCCCGGGTTTCAACGTTAATACATAATCTTCACCTGAATATTTCCGGGTTTCAATGTTTATACGTCATCTTCACCTGAACTTCTTCTTCTATGTACCAACATTAAAACCCAGGTTGGAAGTAAATTTTATTTTTTTTGTGGAAAATTGCAGTGTTATATATTCATCAGGATATTCGTCGTTAGAGTCCGTCTCGTAGAGTGATAGTTTACACACCTATTCTACCGTAAGATGTTCCCTACCTGCTCATGAATGTCAAGTTCAAAATTGAGAAAGAAAAATCCATTTAGCGCTCCAGACTTCATTTACTACTCGACCTTTTATTAATAAAACCCTATCTTCCAGTTGGAAAAGATAGAAACCTCCTACACACCATTCGGAAGAGAAAATAAAATTGAATCGGGTATGTATCAAGAGAGAAGGGTATTATAACTACAGTTCTTGAAGGATCGGTAGAAGGGGAGTAGAAAAGAGGAAGGAGAAGGCTAAAAATGATAGATGAGGTTATGGTGGTTCCACCGTAAAATGACTTAAATGTCATTTTATTCATATTCTGTCTACTTGTAGAAAAAGCTGTCCTCTTCCTGATATGAACAACTAAATGATACCTCACCACGCTGTTTTATTCTGTAATTGAACTTGAAATTACATTGTGTTCAATGGGGGAATGAGAGAAACACGAGTAAAAATAGTATTTTTCCATAAAATATAAATGCCATTTTCGCGGAAAACTATAGGTATATATGAAGGAAATAATCCAGAAAAATTGAATAAAAATTAAATATTGGCATCTTACCACCTTATTATTTTAGTTATTAGGGAATTACCGCCGTAATTGAAGTCAAAACGCGGTAATTCGTAGGAAATGGCGCTGCAGTTGGCTCCAATGCCTGGAAAAAGTGCTAATTTAAAATACATTCGTGGAATAATCTCCATATTTTCTGCTTTACTTTTGGTTTTCTGTAGGTAATGCATTTCATCAGCGAAAGCAGGATTTTTTGGACGAAATATAAAAAATGTGGAATTAAATATTTGTTTTGACTCACACAGTCGCGGCGGACGCGGACCCTCCTTAAGAGAGGAGGATACAAGAAGACCAAGATACAGGCGAGGGACAGAAGCGGATGTAGACAACGGCGGTGGATAGAACCTGCCACTCGGGAGAGCACCTGATGGTGATGATGATCTTCCAGTTTCAAAATCACTCCGTACACAACCGTGTCGTCAGCACATATTCTACTTTGAAAGTTTACTATTAATCATGGCACTCATGTCATGAGCGTATAGGAGAAATATAAGAGTACTGATGGCACTTCCTTGGGGAACACCCAATTGGAATTTAACCGTATTGGACATAATACCATCTACAACGACCCGTTGTCCATGAGTAATTATGAGCTGACTATTCCAGCATATGATATTTTTGTTTAATCCGTAGGATTCTAACGTCGCGTGCAATATACTGTGAGGCACCTTTGCTATTTTAATATCAAGGAATATCGAGCAATCTGAGAATTATTTTCACCCAAGATTAAAATGTCGTAAACAAAGAGAGCAATTTGAGTCTCGCAAGATCGAAATCCGTGCCGGTTTATTAATTTATTCATATTTATACTATTTTTTATCATTAATTATTTCTGAGTGCAGAGAATGAGTGGAAAGTCTCATACATAACTCCTAAATCCTTCATTTGGATTGCTCTGCTAATGCGTGGACGCATGGCCACTCCAAGCCAGATAGGAAATTCCCCATCGTGAAACTCGGTCTACGGAAACTCTTCAGAGCAAATATTTATTGAAAGATGAGTAAATCGTCATTTATTCAAATATTTCGACATAACCTTTGCTACAAACTATCATTAATCCAAATGACCTCATAAGCACTAAATTGCAATTAAGTGTAGCCAAATTTTCAATTATAGAAACTCGATACACTTATCAATTTTTTTAATGTTTATGTTAGATCACCGGCAGAAATAAATAAATAGACAATGAAGGGACTCAATTATTTCATTCTCTTTTACTCTTGTCTTAAGGTGGTTAAACTGACTCCTATTTTTTATTTATTGCATAAAATTCCTTATTAGATCTTTGTTGAAAATTCAATGAATTTTGGAGGCGTTCTCATTCTCACGTCCTGAATACAAATCTAGAATGATAAGTACTGATGACAATATGACCCCCGGTTCTAGAGCACGTGAATCACGCACGCCGCCAGCCACTGCGGTAGTGATCTAGTACACGGTCACCTGCGATAAAAGGAGCCGAAGACAGGAAGAAATCATACGGAAGGTTTGGCGAGTTTTTCGGCGTCGGAAAATGTACCCACTAATTCTAGGAGGGACAAAATCAATAGGCTTTTCTGCTCTCATAAGAGCCAAAAATCTTTCCTCCTCTCTTTTGCATCCCACGGAGTGATTTCCCTAAAGCTAAAGAATAAGGGATACGGAAAATATTTTACAACTTGAGAACGGTGGACCCTCTAGACGGCTTGCAGAAGTAGTGTTCCGACACTTCGGCGACAAAAAAGGTCTGGGTGAACGTGCGCATCTCTAGTGAGAGTTCAAAACAATTTAGCGAGTGATGGTCAGGACTATTCTTTTCCATTGTCACACCACTGGCCGGTGTAACCGCTCCTTCTGGGAATGGAAGCAATGCTGATCACATTCCTATCATTTAGCTGTAGTATTTTATGCAAAATATTTTAATAATGAAAGCGATAATAATGTATACAACGGCAGGATGAAAGTGACATACTTTCAATCTTATTCCTCTGGCGATTTCGATTGTAAGTCAAATTCAAAGACGATTTGAAACTAAAACATTTCCGTAATTTTGGTAAGCCGCAACCAGGAGAGCTCCGCTATCGACGAATGGCATTCAAATAAAATATAAAGGCTTAAAGTACTGATCAAAATGTGCGCTAATATATTTTAGTTGATTTAAATAAATATCAGTGATCTATAGGAGAAGAAAATGGTGAGAAAACTTGACTCTAATGCAGAAAGAATTAATGGGTCTAAATGACCCATTGCCATCCTTTTAGGTATAACATCAATTAAAAAAGAAAGCAACAATAATTACGAAATTTTCCATCCATATTTGTAAATTATAAGTCGAAATGCACAAGTTCACAAAATTTAAAAAGAATCTGATCACAAATAAGTAGTTACATTTTTATTTTGAAGACGTGTTATGGGTCAAAATGACCCATCCTGTCCTAGTGTTAAGGTCCCAACATCTTTAAGGCCCCGAGGTTAGGTTTCTGTTTCATAAGGGAAGAGTAGGGAAGTGGGAGGGGTAAGGAGTTTTACGCTTCTTTTCCATTGTACTGAAACAAGTTAGCTAGCAACTAAACTCTGGGCCCACCGGACGAAAAAACTACAAGATAGCAGATAGCGCACTGCCGGAGCCCGGTGCATTCGTAGACCGCGGTACCGGGTCAGTCGAGTGTATCTACGAAGGGATGTTAGGTTACAGGTTCGTTAGCTCAACTGTATTCACATTTGAAACGAATATTATTCGAGAAGTGTACTCAGAGTGGTTCGTTTGTACTTACAGTAATCTGTTGGAGACTTTATATATTTCTTATATTCAACGAATATATGAACTATAAATATTTTTGGACGTTGTACTTATTTAATTTTTTGTTCTGGGGTGACAGGTACCGTTCTTCCCCCCCCCCCCCCGTAAATACGTCCCTGAACGTATTTACCAAAACTTCAACGGGGGGTTTGAATCCTAAGTATCATTCCGCCAATTGCGCATATGGGGTCAAAGTCCTCACCAGAGAAAGGCATCATCCTAAGCCTCAACCCTGAAAATGCGTTGCAACGCTTCACCTCCTCCTGCGATGATAGCATTTCAGCGAGTCATTTCATTAACCCTGCCCAAGAGTGGACAATGGCTTCATTTTTGGTGAGGAGGCTCGAGACGGTAGGAGAGGGGGGAGGGATGGGAATGTTCGGCGTGGAGCTGAGACGAAATGACAGGTCTGGACGAGAAAGGGAGCGTTGCTGGGTGGGGGGGGTGGGGAGGGGAATGGGGACTCGAGGTGTCAGACGTCGGTGGCGAGGCATGGGCAGTCACGCTGGGAGGGGAAACCCCTTCCCACTATTGACCGAGGGTGGCTTGGTCAAAGAGGAGGAGTATAATGGAATATTTACTCATTCTGCCACGGGTATCACATATGGAGCATATAAACCGAATTTAGGCTTATTTCGGACGAAAATTTTTTCCCGAAAATTAGACTATTTTGGTCTCACCGTGAAATGATTTAATTGTCATTTCATTCATACTCATCGATGGAATCATGAAAATAAAATAAGGGAAATAGACTGCATAAAAGGCAGGTTTAAAATGTCATCCCGTTTGCCAATGTTTACCGCGGACGATATGAGACCATAAAAGCTGCCAATGATAGTTTTAGCAAGTTTTCGTTAGGTAGTGTAGCCAAATAGTTTATTTTCTACCTAATGCCTGTTTATAAATCTTCTACGTAGTATCAACAGAACCTCTTGCAGTTTTCCTTTCTAACTCTTTAATTTCTGTGCATTTATGTAGTTTATATATTTTTGACAATGTATTAATCGTCGTAATTGCATTAACCTCATTAGGATCTGGTGTAGTGAATTTTGATGATAACTCACCCCCTGCCACTCCTTCCTCAGGTGGCTTTCACGGTATTAGGTAGAAATTGATCTGCTATTACTTTTATTCAGGTAATCTACTGGACATAAAATGAAAAACTAACGTGGTAAATTTTCCACACAATGTTTTGTTCCGTACCGGTTTCGAAGTTTAACGCGTCATTTTCAAGAGGCAAGTAGCAGGCAGAGTCTTATATAAAAGCGTAACAGGGGGCGGAAGGTGGGGGGGGGGGGTTTGGTTGGTTTTTTTAACACGGGTGATTATGAGACATGGATGGTACCAAGGTCGGGGTCATGTGGAGGTGATTGAGGATGGGAAGGAAATGGCACAGTAAGAAATGGGAAGTGATTCACCGAGACATTATCGTTTTCCAATATTTGCCCATATCATTTAGAAATAGCCTTTATTTCAAATTTTCCAAAAAAAACAAGTTCACCACCTTTTTCTCACGTATGCAGAACATTAAGTTTATAGTCAGATGAATGATTATTTTCAATATATTTCTTGGCAAACATTGATTTATCATCCCCATTAAGCAATGATTTCCTATGCTCAGTAACTCTTATGCTAAACTTTCTCCCAGTTTGCCCAACATAAAAACAATTGCATTCAGGTGATTTACGTTTCAAAAAATAAAAACCACCTTTGTCTATATTATTAAAACAATCTTTGGAATTAAATAACAATTTACAAAAAGTTACAGGGTTATAAAAGCATAATTTTATATTCCCTTCAGGAAATAGTCTACCAAGTTTTTAAGATAGATTATGGATAAACTGGCCCTTGGCCCACAATTAAACTCATAACTTTCCGCAACGGATATGAAGAAGCATTGATTGAAAATATAATCAAACGAAGAATTAATAAACAAGCAATTATGTCATCCACCACTCTCTCCTCTACCTCCCCTTCAAATGGAAAGTGTTACACAGGAAAAATATCAGATGTTCTGTTAGTACTACGTAGCAGATTTAGAAACAATCATTAGGGAGCAAATCAACTAATTAGCTGCCCTACCTATCGACAAACCAATTTAACATTTTATGCCTGTATAATCTGCAGTCCATTTCCCAAACTTTATCCTCATACACTGTTTGTGAGAAAAAAAGTCTCCCAAAGATTTGTTGCCAATTTTTGAAGTTACTGAAGTCATAATTAGCTAACTGAATACTGCTGTAGTCGGCTTCTATTACTGGAAAAAAAAATTTCATCAAAAATATTTTCGTATACTATACTATACCACATACTTTGTACCTTAATTTATTTTAAGCTAAGATATTACTATAGAGAGAGCTGTAATTCTTAAACAATGCAAAAGAAGATGTGAAATTTATTATTTTTTTTGACTCACGTAGTCGCGGTGGAACAACCTTAAGAAAATCGCGTGCGCATCGTAGGCGGTGATGAGTGTGGAAGACCACCCGCGTCTGCGCAGGTCGGTCGGATCTCAATCGGGTGTCCGGCACGATACAATTTACCTTTTCATGTTAAGATAGACACAGTAATATTCTCCGTTACGGTTATTCATGTAGATGACTTATTAAAACTTCACCCGCCTCTACAACCGCAATACCCGGTATTATTTGTGAGCGATTTTCTATGTAAATATTACGCTGCGCTTCTTGTATGGGGGCACATTGTGCACACGTAGGCACAGAATACTTTTTCTAAATAGTATTAAACCTATACAATAAAAGCATAAATATTCAATGCAAAAATAGACACTAAGTTTGTACCATATGCAGTATATTGGTAACGTTATAACATTAGAAAACTCTACAACTCCTCATCAAGAAGAGTCATTTGTAACTTATGTTTAAATTCATTTAAGGAACCTATATTTTTTTAGGTTTTGGAACAAGGTGTTTATTAGTTAATATACGATCATCTTAACGGGCTTTCTATAGATATTAGTTCGGAGAATCGAGTTATGGAAAAAACACGGGTCCACACGAGGTAACTTCTAGATTTTGCCATGATTAACCAAAAACATTCCGGAGAGGTACCTACTTAAATTACCTCTCCGAATAGAGTCAAAATGAATATTATAAATCCCTTTATTTGGGTGTCTGTTTGTGTCACTAACCAACCTAGACTAATATTATGCCGAAACACATAAAAGTCACTTCTGAGATCGAACGCTGTTCTCTTATTGTACAAGTTTTTTTGTTGTTATTTATCCAGCACTTGGGCAAATCAGAAATATGCTAAAGTAATCAAGAAGAAGGGAGTTTTAGGTTGGGGATTAACATTTTAGGAATGAAAATACGGAGCAAATACTTGCATGAAGTTTTGGCTGATGGACAGATGTCAGTAAGGACGTCTGGGGAAGGAAGTAGGGGGAGGGTGAGTGTTCTCACATCTTTCCCCACTCTTTTGACCAATGGGCTCTCACTGCTCGCCCTTTGATGTGCTCACTCTGGTGGTGGCCATAAAAGCATCCCCTTGGCCTGGAATTATGCAAATTTTCGCTCCATTAAAAACACTCCTCGCAACATGACGAGGTTCTCTCCTCAGACGTTTTCCCAACCTTTCAATCTCACATCATCTCACCCCAGTATCCTTGATAATTTCTCCTTTTGTGACCACCGTGTGTGAGTGTGTGTGTCTAACCCAACTCCCACCGCCCATTTTCACTCTTTACATTTCTTGCTTTTATTTCAATATCCTGGCCCACCGGTTCGTGTGTTTGTTCGTGCGGGAATCGTGCACGCCGCGTTCGGAAATGTTTTGAAAACGTGAAAAGTATTTGTTGACCCTAGTCTCCTTCTCTCTCCATTCCACCTTGGAGCGTGCTCACGCAATAATTATCGCCGGTTGGCGAGCTGTCCGCTGGACCCAACCTCTCCCCTGATTCTCCCTCCCTCTTCCATTGTTGCATACTGCGGTAGGGTCGAGCCCCTGTTGCGCGGCTACGTCACAGGGGATGGCCCTTTTGTGCACGACATACACCAGCCCAGAGGGCACGGGCCCGTGAGAATAAATCACCAGGCGCACATTGTCGCGTGGAATCATGAAGCGATGCGTCTTCATGTCCGGTACTAGGATGCGTCGTGAAATTGCTATTCGTTATTTTTTTCGTACTATTCTCTCCACTAAGTCAAGGTCGATGACTTCCCGAAAGGAATGCTCGGGAAAGCATATGCCATAACAGTGCAAGTTAATGTCCAGTCACCTGCAACACCTGTAACTATTCAGGTGAAATATACAACAGGAAAATTATGTAAGTTTGGGACAATGTAGGCATTTTAAATATTTTGGATGAAATTTTACAATAGAAGATGAATAATATGTGCAATATTTATCAATATATTTTAAAATACGTACCATTAATGTAATCATCATTAGTCTTTCATTCCTAAGATTGGCTGGCTGCAACCATCCTTTCTATCCTTTCCCTTGCATATCCCTAGCATAACTCCTTAGTGTCCATGTAGCTCTAATGTAATAATTAAATAATGTGGTAATGGAAATATTAATGAATACAAATAACAAAATAACAAATACAAATAACAAAAGAGAAATGCATGAAAAAATTCCTCCTAACTGTCTAAAGTAAATAATTTTAAAGTTTAGTTTTTGACGCAGAGAATCTTTGAGGCTAGCGCTTCTTGGCACCATATCGCTATTAGTGCCATATAATTAAGATTCTTAATGAATATTAAGAAAATGGCTAATGGAAAATTTTTCCACCGACATGTTTATAAACTAAGTGCAGACGAGACACTCCCACTTAATACTTCTCTGAATTGCCTGTCTCAAGATTTAATTTGAATTTTCTCCTCAGCATCTCGCTTGCATTGAGATGAATAGATGAATGGCATGCGTCCGCTCTTAAACGTGCATTCACTTCCTGGTTAAGTTCTTATATGGAGAACTCGTCATCCCACCTCGCTCCATCCCTCTGTTGATTTTGCTGGTAAGCTTAAAAGGCGAGAAAATAATATTCTCTATGAGAGTTCCTCAGCCAAAATTGGAACAAATCCTCCTTTATTTTTGATAAAATCTTTATTCATTGTTCATCTTTTCCTCTTGGCTTTCTGGAGACATTTACCTACTCGCTGATATACTTTGCATGAATAAAATATACCTTTAAACTTTAACAGAATTAACGCCTTTTATTTAAAATTTCGTATTGCGAACAAATACTTTCATGATTAAAAAAATATCTCAAACTCTTGTAAAGTTGTTTAGTACCAAATAATTGGCCAATCAAGGCGTAAAAGTTCCGCCTTGGGGCAACCAGGACGATGTAAATTACCGTCCGTGTCCACGTTAAAATGATCTTTAACCTCTTCAGGGACAATTTTTTTCATTTCTTTTAATTTAAACAATTTTTTTTTCTACATCATGTTATACACTTTACAATCGTATTAAAAGTGAGTTTTTTGCAAATTTTCATCGGAACAGAATGGACACAAACGTGTATTCTTCCCGTTACAGGACCTCATTTTATCCCATAGACTTAACATATTGTAAATGGCCACATATGTGGCAGTATCCCTGAAGAGGTTAATCGGTTAAATATTTGATCATTAATGGAATGGCAGAAGATATTTAACGACGACAGATGTGAGTTTGTTTTCCTGGGCCTTCAAAATAAGAGGTTTAAATAAGTTACTGGTATGCACCTCCAAACTCCATATGAGCTTTTGGTTGACCGTATAAATGACTCACTCAAAGATCTTCTACCGGACGAGTAATGAATACTGTTGGAAAAAATACTGCCTAATACTGCTTTTTCGTCTGTAATACCTCGTGAGAGGCCGCAGGGTAATGGGGCTACTGTTAAGAGTAGGTAGGTACCTACAAGCAGGGGCGAACCCAGGAATTTATTTCGGGGGGAGACACTACAATCAAATTATGTGTATATATCGTGTGAATTTTCTTCAATTGAGTGTATATATAGCATTTGGGGGGGATTTATCCCCTTTATCCACCCCCCCCCCTGGGTTCGCCCCTGCCTACAAGCTACAATTTCTACACGGCAATTTCTCAAATTTTACCTCTCAGGCAAATCTTGTAAGTGGTTGAGGATGACAAAAGAACTGCATCCGTTTAGATTCCAACGTTGAAATTGAGGAGTTGAATTAAGACGAGTAAATAAAGCGTGAATCTCTGATCGCAGCCCTAGATTCAAGCAAAAGCCAAGGCAATGGTCTCCGCAATGTTTTCGCCAAGAAATGCACGCTGTGAGAATAGATTTTCTTTGGAAAAAAAGTCTTTATAATCATTCAATCAGGTGGTAACTATCCAATTCCGGGTAGGAGTTGTGGGTAGTGCGAATAACCTTGCGCCCCTTAAAAATAAATTCACGAACAGTTCATGTCAGCTTCTCAAATCGCAAAACGTACATTTCGGGCAATTAACGTGCGTGGTTAAGGATGAAAAAGGAACGCTGGGCGTTCAGATTCCAACGTTGGAGTCTAGAATTTGAAATAAAATGAGTTAAATAACGCTTGCAAGATTGATAGAACCCGTGGAATTGAAGTAAAAGCCGAGGTGATGGTAGCCCGCCAAGTTTTCACCAAGATATACACGCCGAGAAACGCCAAGAAAATGCAACATCCAAAAATTTCTGGTTGACAGATGAACTTGAGGAGTTAGTGCAGCAAAAGAAAAGCCTGTACCTCAAATGGCTGGCTACAAATAACGAAGAAGACCGCAAAACGTACAGTAGGTATAGGTACATAGTAAAGAAGGAAATAAGAAAAGCAAAAGACGAGGCATGGAACACGAGGTGCGCGCAAATTAATTCAATGATAGGAGGATCTAGGTCCAGAGAGGCATGGCGAACTATCAATAGCCTAAGGAAAAACTCAAATGAGAAGCGAAAAATAATTCCCATACAAATGGAAACATAGAAAGAGTATTATAGTGATCTATTGACAGAACGACGTAGTGAATATCTAGACGCACGCTTAGAAGCAAAAGAGGATAAATAAAATGAAGTTAAACAGATTAAGTTAGAAGTAATAAAGACCGCACTACAAGCAATGAAAAATAACTAGGCTTCCGGACCAGGTGATTTGCCTATCGAGCTAATTAAACACGCCACAACAAATGCCTTAGAAATCATAAGCGCTATATTTAACAAGTGCGTTAGGGGAGAAGCAGTACCGAAAGACTGGAAACTTTCATATATATATATATATATAAATTCCATTTATAAGAGAGGTAGTAAAAATGAATGCGGAAACTACAGAGGAATAAGCATTATATCATCAGTGGGAAGACTTTATGGAAGAGTTTTGAAAGCAAGAATAGAAAAGGAAATTGAAGAGTCAGAAGAACAAAGTGGGTTCCGCGCAGGACGATCAGGCATAGACAATATATTTACATCAAAGCATATAATGGAGAAGAAATTAGCAAAAGGCAGGGTACTTCACGTCACGTTCATTAATCTACGAAAGGCGTTTGATTCCGTCCCTCTAAAAAAATTATGGATGGCCATGGATGAAACCTGTATAAATAAGACAAACATAAATGCAGTAAAAGCACTATACAAAGATAATCAAACAACTATCAAGGTTGGAAAGCACAATATCCTCACCCTTATCACATACAAAAGGAGTGAAACAGGGATGTTGCCCCTCGCCCACTCTATTCAACATATATCTGTACGCAGTCTTAAAAAATTGGGAGAAGAAAGTGAGTGTATGTGTGAGTGTCCTTTTTATTTCCGTGTGCCTGTGATTTTTAAACTATATTTACATTTGTGTGTATGTATATGTGTGTTTATATATATATATATATATATATATATATATATATATATATATATATATATATATATATATATACACACTCAATCATACGAAAAATGACGCTCAAAGGCGCGAATAAATTCATACATTCATAGGAAAATGGAAATGGATAGGTACACATAAAAGGACGAACACAGGGTTTGGTGGGGAAGATGAAATTGAGTCAAATCCAGACAGAAAATATTTCAATCCCGGCAACAAATCCCGGCTAAGGTGAAATTTTTTCTGTCTGGATTTGACTCATTTTCATCTTCCCCACCAAACCCTGTGTTCGTCCTTTTATGTGTACCTATCCATTTCCATTTTCCTATGAATGTATGAATTTATTCGCGCCTTTGAGCGTCATTTTTCGTATGATTGAGTATATTTGGCCATGTTGGCTCTTTTCTTCTTCTACGGCTATGCGTGCCTTTAAACGTACTGTTCACCTCTTTATATGTTGTATGCCTGTATTCCTCTTTCCTTTCAACCTTCCAATTGTGTTTGTCCCCTATATGGTGGGTGAAATCGCCCTTGCGCGCCATCTCTGGGCCGTTCAACTCGGGCATGGGGTGTGACATAAAACCCCGTCAAATTCAGCAGTTAATTGAGTAGCCTTGGTGGTGTAACTGGGAGCACACCTGACCGGCAATTGGGAGATCCGGGTTCTTATCCCGGCTAAGGTGAAATTTTTTGTCTGGATTTGACTCATTTTCATCTTCCCCACCAAACCCTGTGTTCGTCCTTTTATGTGTACCTATCCATTTCCATTTTCCTATGAATGTATGAATTTATATATATATATATATATATATATATATATATATATATATATATATATATATAATTATATATATATATATATACACACACACACACGCCGAGAAAACGGTCACGGAATGGATTTTCTTCTGAAAAAAAATCTTCATAATCATTCGATCACGTGATAACTATTCAAGGCGGGGTAGAAGTAGTGAGGAATGGGAATAATTTTGAGTCCTCTTAGGAATACCTTCAAGAGATAATTACTTCAGACAACTTCTCACCTCCAAAACACGCCTTTCGGGCAAATCTCGTGCGTGGTTTAGGATGAAAAAGGAATGCCGAGCTGTCATATTCCAACGATGGATTCGAGGAGTTGAATGAAGATGAGCAAATGAAAGCGTACAAGTCTACTCGCGTCCGAGGATTTGAAGCAAAATCCAAGGCATTGGTCTCCCGCAAACTTTTCACCAAGATATGCACGCTGAGAGAACGGTCACGGAATAGATTTTCTTCTGAAAAAAAGTCTTTATCAATCATTCAATCACGTGATAACTATTCAATGCGTGGTGAGAGTGGTGGGGAGGATTGCGAGATGAGTGGTGGAGGGGTGCATTTAAGTAGGAGGAGAAAAGGCTATGCGGAAGATGGAAGGGAGAAGAGAGGGGGATTTAATAGGCAAAGGACATGAAGAAAAGAACGGCTAATAGCGGGAATACAAGGGACGGATCGCGGGAGAGGGTTACAGGGACGCAGCATGATACGAAGGAAATGAATGGAGCTCGCAAAAAGCGAACAACGGGGCGCAAAAAATCGCTTCCACTGCAGTGATGCATGGTGAGCTTGGTAAAGTCCCAAGAGGAGCCGGCATTCTGAAGAGGTGAAGGGTCCTTTGAGTGCCATAAAGGAAGAAGATACATTCATGCAAGCACAAGAAACTTGTAATGTGGAAGGAATTGAGAAATGCAAGAGAAAAGTTGGGGGAAAGAGAGTGGCCGTATTATAAGGAAAACCGGAGGGAGAACCCCGCTTAGAGGAAAGAACAATCCGACGTTCAGCATTGATCGAGTAGACTATGCTAGTCACTGATATAATAGCTAGGCGCATTTACTTTTTGTACGATACGTTCTTATTTACCGTTTATAGTGTTGCGACAATGGATCTCCGCAAGGGTTCATATATTTACTCAATGAAAACGTATGCTTAGAACTCTTTTCATTAACCTGAGGGAAGTCACGATGTTTTTCCCTTATGTTACGTGAAAGCTCTCATTACCCATTGGTTTTAAGACTAATATTTTCCATCTCTTCTTTTAGAGCAAGTATAGAAATGTTATGACAAAAATAATGTTTGTCGATATTAGGTAATTTAAACTGCAGCTTTACCGAATCGACTGCATATATTGTACCTGATGATGGCGTACAGCCGAAACCAATCATTTGTAGTAAGATAATATTTTGGAAAACACATATGAAACAGTCATATGTCTATGATTATGACTTTACCAAAGTATAGCCCACTTCTTTAAGTTTGAGAGGGGTTAAATAAAATGACAATCTGTAGAATTTTTTAATTTTACGATACATGGATTGCGGTACGAATGCAGAACAGAGGTAAAATTCGGTCATCGTCATCATTAGTAGCCATCAGTTGGAGAGTTGATTTGCATCAGTACTGCGATCGATTTTATCTTCAGCTGACCACTTCATTCCTACATAATTCCTCATATTAAAATCCCCTCAATCCACTTGGTGTATTTGAACAAAAATCTTTCTAGCCATTTCTTCCTATTCATCTTTCCTCGCTTTTTTCAGAATCTCACGGTGACAAAAGAGACCTTTGGGAAGGTACACTGTGGATATTGATGCATGGTAGGCGTTGATGAAGGAGACTTTCAAATTGCAAAGACTTAGGTATCATCCGGTATAAACCTGAAATAAAAATTATGAGAACAACCTGCAAAGCACATTATCCTACAATACTCCTCATATCAACGTTCCTCATCATAAGGTATAATAACAGATCTTTCACGCATTTCTGCGGTAGTAATTATCCTTCTACGAGTACATTTATGTGGATGAAATGTAGCATTTTGGAGGAACACTGAGGCTACAGATCCATAACAGGTGTGGCTGAATGAGAGTATTAATTTGTTGGTTATTTGGGGAGACAATCGCCAGCTAAAGTCATTTGTTTCATTAAAAAGAGATGGGAAGGTTGGTAAGGAATGGACAATTCATGGAACTGAGGAATGGAGAGAAACATGGTCTCGGCGTTGGCCTGCTGTTAAGAAAAGGTGCCAAGGGAACCACAATTTTAATAACGTCACATCCGAGGGACGGAGTACGGTACTTGAAGTGCTTTCCATACACAATCTAAATGGGGATCGGGATTCCACTTAAAACCTTCGCCACTGCAGGGATTTGAACCCAGGTCCTGAGAATGTGAAGCCAGTACTCACCACCACACCAACCCCATCCCCAGCATTAAAATTCAAAGTCGCATCGCGAGGTAGAGCACTAATATTTATAACTAAAATTACGAGAACAACTTGGAATGCCGTAATTAAAAATGAATTCAACGTAATATTTGGAGGCATCAATTTGAATCGAATTCACGCTCACCGTCACGTTTCCTATCGATCAGAACTCGGACGACCTTCTCGCGTGAATTAATTTCGATATAATATCCGTATTTCCGGCGCGGCCTTCCTCGCCTCGCTCGACACACCTGTCCTGTCCCGGCGATAAATCCGCCACGAGACGATTTCGACACATTTGGCCCAGAAGAGTGTGCGCACGGCGCATGGCCGCAGTCTCTTCTCTTCTTGCTTACCCTTGTGCGCGGGAAAGGGACGCTCTTCTCCGCCCGCCGGCGGAAAGGGGGGTGAGGGTTGGCAAGGGTAGGGGAGGGGGGCGGGTAGACGGCGCCCGCCAATTGGGCCACGTGAGGTGATTGACTCCGTCGTGACGTCACTCTGCGCGATCTCCTCTCCTTCTCCACCCCCCCCCTTTCACTTGGCCCCTCCCCACGACCCCCCACACCCTCGCAACCCTCCCATCGTCAACTCCCGCCTCAATCCCGTCGCCCGCCCCAGCAATCATCCGCACTGCTCCTGCAACGAGGTGTCTTCATGCTGTACCTTCGTAATGTGTTCACCTTCTGGTGATTGGAGCGATTTTTGTCTCCGTACAGATTTGGGTGAAACTTTGCATACGCGTTCTTATCTGTGATAATATTAATACGTAATCTACGTAATCTACGTAGACTAATGTGCTAGAATGCAATATATTCGTTAATTCATTTTGTTAATTCGTTCTAATTCATTCTGGAAAAAAAATCATGCCATATATTTCAAGTGGGGTGAGGTGTTAATTATGACGATATGTTTTTGAACACAAGTATAATGTTGACTCAACCTTGTGAGGGTGTGAGTTTCACAGAATTAATCTATCGCAACTGGTATATTCCCTTATTGTACGCGGAAGCTATGTCTTTTTAAATGACATAACCTTCAGGTGGCTGGAGCGATTTTTGTACACGTACAGATTTGTGTGAAACTTTTCACGCGTGTTCTTCTCTGTGATATTATTACTGGGCCATCTTCCGGTTAAGGAAGGTTTAAATGGCAGTGAGTAAAATATATATATTTTTGCAAGTGCAGCTTCCTATCTACTTACGCAAATTCTTTCTTTATCTCAGGATGCGCCCTTCTCTTCTTCATCCCGACAATAAAACATATTCTCTTTCATCCCTGGCCCGCTTGCCCAATGTCCTACCCTCTATCACAGCCTGAGCAACCCTTTACCCCTAAATACTTCCTCCAGCCACCTACTTTGCCTCTTCCTTATCTTAACCAGAAGTTTAATTTCGTCACCCAATATATCAAGAACTTCCTCGTTTGTCTTCCTTTCCATCCACCTAGTCCTCCACCCTCCTACTGACGGCAAAATCGCAACTAAAAACATAAATTAATGTGAACTGATTTCGAGCAATTGCAGTGTGTTCCTTACACTTTTAAGCTCTTATTTTTCAAATTTCTAAAAAAAAGGGATGTCCTGCAAGAAAAAGATGACATTTTGACACAAAAAAAGTCTGAAGATGATACAACATTAATGTTTTCTTAAAGTAATCACGCTTTACTCTCACACACTAATGAAAAGCCAGTAACAGTCCCAATTAGGTAAATATGCCGGGCCCAAGCCCTTGTGAATGACTAGATTTTTACATGCCCCATCTACCAATGATATTTCTTCCTCCATCACCGCATGCGCCCGACCCTTCCTCATCCCGTCCATAAAACCTTTTCTTTTTCTTCCCCGTCCCCGGTTATCCAACATCCTCCTCTCTATCTCAGCCTTAAGAAACCCATAGAGCCACAAGTGCGATATTCTACAGAGGAAAAATGATTCGCCTTGACCGGGATTTGAACCCAGAAACCCTCGATTTCGCGCCGAGTATTTTAACCAGTTAAGCTACCGAGGCGTCCTTCTCCCCTGTGGATTATTTGTTGGCTTGATAGGAGCATGGTGGTCAGGACTGCTAAACATATGATGTTATTAGCAGTCCAAAGTGTGCGCTTAGCGCGACAGGCATTAGCGATGCATGCAAGTGCATCATTAGTCGTAGATACACTAACTTTAGGGTATAGTGTAATGCATGTTAGTGACTACTCACTCCCTGCCATACACCCATGATGTGGCTTGCAGAGTATTTTGTTGATGTTGATGTAGATACTTCCTCCAGCCACCTACTTTCACTCTTCCTAATCTCATCCAGAAGTTTCATTTCCTCACCCACCATACCAAGCACTTCCTCGTTTGTCTTCCTTTCCGTCCACCGCACCTTCTCCATCCTCCTCCACACTCACATCTCGAACGCCTGCAGCCTGTTCTCGTCTTCTTTTATAAGAGTTCTCGTTTCAGCCCCGTTCAACTCTTCACTCCATATTTAACTCTTCACCAGCCTCTACTTATGCCCTCGCCCAAAGTCCCTGTTATTAGCTCCTGTCTGCAGCTGAACGCTTCCTAAAAGTGAAAAAAAATCATTTTGCCGATGTTGTGTTAATTTCATTTTCCCGATTTTGTTATAATTTCATTGAACCGATTTTGTTTTAATTTCATTTTACCAATTTTGTTTGTGATAATGTAACACAAAGCCTTCTGGCACATAAGATATACTTTATAAATTCAATTGCATATGTTCAGGTATTATTTTAAACCCGAAATAATTTGTTTCATATTATTATGATTGTCGCTAACAAATACGAAGGTGCCACGCCGTATCTAAGAATGGAAATTAGCATATTTAAATATATTTTTCGCCTAAATATTCGAATACTGCGCTGTAAACTATCAGTAGCTCAAGTCATAACTTGCTCTTAGGCAAGAATTGAGTTCTTGGATAATTTCCATTACTGCATGTATGGTGAATTCCACCACCTAAACTTGAATGTACCAACTTGAATGGAATTATTTTCCTAGAATATATTTTCGAATAACTTCAAAAATTGTTAAAAATATACCATCAATGGCTCACGATTACCGCTCCAAGCCACCTTAAAAATCATCTTATCCAAGAAGCATTCTCACTACAACCACACTTCCTTCAAGCATGAGAAACTTCTAGAATATTCCGCAGAACAATTAGAGTCTTAAAGCTGTTTTACGATTCTTATTTCAGTACTGAAAATAAAAATCAGTTCAACATCCCTTATATTGGATACTGGAGGTCTCCGATGAATCCTTTATTACGATCCATATCGGTCCGTTACGATTTCTGACCTGTTATTTTGTTTGTTTACAGTATTCATATATACACAATTTTCCCTTTTTATTACACAAAAACTCCCTACTTTTATACTTTCGATCAAGTTTGCTATCTTCCTGGGTCCAGGGGCACGTTTTACAAGCACTGGAAAACTTATTACCCGCGATATCACACTACTTCGTGACGAAAACAAATGCATATATGATTTAATCTCCGCCACCTGAGTTTCCTCGAAACGCTCTTCTCACCTTTTATTGGTAGTTGGAGGCAAGACTCGAATGAATAATAGTTATCCTACATATTTCTGTTTTCAGCACCTATTGAAAATCGAATTCGGTGCTTTCATTAAATAAGATTAAGCTTTTTACAAGAAGTGATATTGAGAATCCTGAACTTGGTTTGATTTTCAGTACTGGAATAAATGTCAAGTAAAACGGTTTTTATTGATGGCTCCTGCTTGGAGTTGAATATCCACCAATAAACAAAAACTTTCAGTGAAGCGTCACCGTAATGAGGATGAACGTGAGGGTTAACTCACCTCTAACGCTGCGAGGTGGCGTTATTTAAGGTGTTTATTCTACTATTCCTACCAAATCGGAAGCACACAATCCTCGCCACAGCTGTATAGAGACTAGAGCACCACAAACATAGTCCACAAATCATCAAGAGTTTAATTTCTAGCTTTTTCCAAAAGTTTATGCGCGAATGTCGTGGAGGTTTTCGCGGGAAACCACCATAATGAGGATCATCCTTTTTCATTCTAATGAACTGCGCTTCCCACTTAATTTTTCCCCATAATAATACCTTAAGTTGGCATCTATAATGCTGAATTTTATTGGCGGAATTATTGTATTCAGAAAATAATTTATAAAATAATATAATTAATTTTATAAAAATGAGGAGCATTGCTATTACATTCTGATAAGGTAAACTAGTTAATAATCTAGGAAATGGATCAAAATGCATTTCCTACTAATCACCGACTTTAGATGTGATTGAATCCCCACGTATTTTTTTTTATTTCGTCGTAATTTACGGTAGCATTGCGCCTTAACGTTAACATTAAGATACTAGAAGGATCTGGTGCTTTTTGGGTATGAGTAAATTCTTCACGGGTTTCCGACCGGATCAGGAGTTCAGGTACTGACGTTTCTATGACTAACTCTGCTGATTGATCACCTTGATAACAATGGTAGAGTTTGAAGGTAGAGTAAGCTTCGGTACCTGAACTCCTGACGCAGTTGGAAACCCGTGAAGAATTTACTTATTTAAATACTTCAAAGAGCAACTTTCCCTCTGAGAGTTTTCTTTCCACAAGTTGAACAAGCAGCAAAATTGTCGATAGTGCTTGGAAAAAGTGGTTGCCTGAAAATGAAAGATTGTAAAAAATGCCTTGATTCGCCATAAAATTTGACAGGTGTGGATATGGAAAATGACATTTAATGGATTTAGGCTATTAATGAATATTGCTTTCTTTCCAAATATTCATTTGCGAGGTTTTATTTTTGTAATGTTTCACCATCAGTGTACACGTGCCTCAAAAATCAATGCAAGAATAGTCAAAGTAACGTCGCTAAATACACCTACTATTGCATTTGATTTCTTTCATAGTTTTTGGGACTTAACAAAGGGATAATATTTTATAAACGCCACGCCAATAAAAGCAATATATTTATCCTTAGGTGGCCGCACAGTCACGCACAAACCACTTCTTTTGAACTTCCCATGAATTTCCTTCGTCGAACAACGGAGAGACTCTGGATAGGGAATCAGAGAATTCTCCAACCGAGAGCGTGGGCTTATACACGTGTTCTGTTTTCTTTTTTAATATATGTACTCATGCTCACGTATGAACACGATATATATAAATTTTCTTTCCTTATTCCCATATCTTTTCCCCACTTCCTTCCCCACATGAACAGCCTTAGGCGATGTGCGAGGTACCCCCTCCCCCCTTCTCAGCCACCAGTCCAACTTCTCCATTTCTGGATTCCAGCTCAAATCCGATAATGACGATTCCCGATTTCAGATAGAGGTATAGCATTATGGGGAGGCAGCGGCTGGAGACGGGACTGGATCCAGCAGACAGACTCCCCCTGGGGCTGATTTATTCCCTCCGAAGAGAAGTGGTCTGAGCTGTTACTTTACTCCATTGTAAACCAATTTTTTTTTCTTCCACGGAAAATGGCCCGTTGGAGAACATGGTGGGGTCCACAAGAGGCGATATTTCGCGAATTTCTCGACTTTTATGGGGGCAATTAATATAACTCAGGGCCTTTTCTCGTAAGGGGGCTCACGGACGAATCACGCATTGTCGGTGAGGGGAAAGGACGCCCTGCCGCAGTCCCGATCGTCGTATAAATCATGCGAAATAATCGTAAATTAGCATCAGGAATTTACAGTCCGTGTGTTACAAAACCGCAATCGCGAGTTTTAGGGCTCCGGGGCTAACTATTCGGATTGTAAAAGTTAAAATTTTCCTCCGTGAAAAACGTTGACTTTTTACCCTCGAGCGCGGGCGGAAATTTATATTTTTAAATAAACTATGAGGAGATCGATGTATGTTTGTCTTAGTGATATGGTCTTGGTTGAGTTCAGCTGGATCTCAATGTTTAAGGCTTTAAATTAGGCTGCTTTTCTTCAGACGTGTTTTTTTTCAAGGATGTGACGTTAGTAGCTTTCAAAGTTCATAGCTCTTCAGCAACTTTTCCTTTCCAATCCCAATAATGTACAAGAAAAATTTTGGTATGTTCTGAGATCGTCTAGGAAGAATGTTTTGCGGTTGACTAATGAGCCGACTTTTCATCCTTAGTTCATAAGCTATAGGTACCTGTATATTGAAATAACTGGAGAGAATTCTTTTACTTGTATCCGTAAAGTGGTCCTTGTTGAGTTTGATGATGTTCAAAATATAGTTATGCTTTGGCTTGATAGCTTATGCGATTCAAAAGCGTCGTCAAAGAAGACCTTCAAATTAAAAATATCTAGCATAATTTATTTATCCCAATACCAGTGATCATGTATGAAAATCGTAGGTATATGTCGAAATAAAAGTTCGAAATCGAACTATGTTCAAGAATTGAAGATCATCCTCATGTTCAGGCTGAAAAGTTCGCTATATTCTGCCACTTCAGTTAAGGGGATTGGAGCCAACCAGTTCTCAATTTCCAAACCTGCTTGTTTACCGTTTTATTCCCGCCTGGGTGCAATGAGATTAATGCTAATTCACGTTTCTTATTGTATTTATGTTCTAATATTTAGAACTTCGAACTGATTTTGTAGTATTTTTTAAATTGACTTAGATCAGTTTACTTCCTGAATCACTTTACTTCCTGAATCTGTCAAATATTGTGATGATGTAGTAGCGTGCAGTATAAAATCAATATCTAGAATTTATTTACTTATCGAGAGAGTATCCGAAATTTTGTTATCTATAAATGAAATAATTTACTTTTTTTTATTCGTGGTCAACATTTTCATTGATTAATAAAAAAGCTCTTTGTTGTTATTCCACACTTTATTTTAAGGAAACGACCCGGGTTTCTGCATCTCATGCCATCTTCAGATGCTGAAACCCGGGTCGTTTCCTTAAAATAAAGTGTAGAATAACAACCAAGTGCTTTTTTTATTATTAAAATGAAATATGTTCCACAGAGTAACGCCGGAGACAGTTTCTTATATTTTCATTGAAATAGGAACACTGCAAGTGATTTTCCCGGACTTACATTTTAACAACCAACGTACATCTTTTATAGAAATACATAGGTAAAAGAAGTGTATGGTCCAATGGGAATTTTTGTAGAGGAGTAAAAATGTTTAATCCTGACTCTAACTGACTGACTGTCTGACTGACTGAATGTTCAATACCTACACTCTAAGTTCATTGTCGGATCGCATAAACTTTACCAATAATAGTTCATACTTGCATTTTGAAACACTCATCATATTTGACGATAGTTTCAACGAATAATTTTAGGATATTTACGAAATATTGCCATCGATTGCGAAATTCGAAACAACCTCGATGATCATGATAAAATCTACCTCCCTAATTGATAGTTAATAAATAGTCTAAAGTTTTCCTCGTGAAACTAATTGTCTTCCTTCATCGCGATGCATTCATTTTATTCGGCCTGAATATTTCGGGTACCATAATGGCCCCGGGAATCAAGGTACGGATGGAGTGGCCCGCCGCTGATAATCATTTAACTTGTTCTCGATCTGTTCTACCAGTCCACCCCTCGGCGAGCGATAAAATACGGCAGAAGATTCAATCGCCCGGCGTATCGCTCGCCCCAAGTGGGCGGATGCCCTTCCCGGTCCACCACCACGCCCAAATGAAACCCAGGCGACCACCGCCCGCGACTTTCCCCGCACGCACTTTTATATGACACTGTTTTTTCCGCTTCATTTCTCTCATGGAAGAAATGCTGAAGGTATTTAATGGTGACCACATGCCGGAAGAAAAGTTCTAGCTAGTATTTGTAGTATGTACATCAAGGTATAAATGTTTTTCTAAGGAAGCAAAAATGGCATTACTTATACAAAAGTGTTTTCCTTCCCACTTTACTGTGTGGCTACGAATCTTGTGTATACCAGGATAACCGCTGGCTAAATGTAGTGGGTATCTGAGGAGTGTTTGCGGTAAAATCAGAAGGGATAGTGTTAGGAATGAGAGGGTGATGATAGAATGAGGAATGGATTCACCGGCAATTGGTATAGTAAAAGGAGCGTGCTTCGTTTGTTTGTCCATGCTGAGAGAATAGAAAAAAGTCGAATAATTAAACAGATATATGATTGCGGAGTGAATGGTGTGAGCGGAAGTGGTAGACCGAGGCAGTCATAGGTGATTGTGGTGGAAGAACCTCGGAAGAGAAGGAGTATTAGGAGTCTTAATAACAAGAGAACGTGAATAAAGCAATGCTTGCATGTGGAAGACGCAAATGAGATTTCTAAGGATAGGTCAGTAGGAAATAAACTTTTAAAATATTAACAGTTTTCCAGGTCTAACGCCAAGTATTAACCTTTTTTACTATACCTACCCCGAAAGGGAAGGGCATGACGGGTATAAATGAACGTTATCCCATGTTTATCCCATGAGAAAGTTTTCAGTTCCCTTGATACCAACAGGAAATGAGTATGATAGTGGCTGAAAGGTCGTTCGTTTCTTATGCTGAGTAGTCGGGATCGAAGAGATGGTGCCAGAGTACGCACTTGATTTAATATTACAATTTCTATATTGCCATGATAAAGTTCCCTGTGGCATGGTTGTAATCATAAATCGTAATTTGCATTGGTTTCTGCAGAAATTACCTTAAACGTAGCGTCATATCGATCTGGGATTTTGAGCACTACCTTTTCTCACGCATCGGTATTCGATCAACAAAATTTTTTCCCAGTCGATGAGGTTATGGAGCCCATTACTTCTTATCATAATTTCATGAAAACTCTTTTTGCTGCATTTGGCATTCTACCAATCCGAAAAAATTTTGCCTTAGTTATCAATCAGCAAGATAATATGCCTAGACGACGCTATCCCTAATGAAGTAAATGCCACATCCGGTGTTCCACAGGGGAGTGTCATAGGCCCACATCCTTTCCTTTTGTATAATGACGATATGGATGAAGTAGTTGACAGTAAGCTTCGTTTATTCGCAAACGACGCAGTAGTGTCTAGGGAAATCCGTAGTTTTAATGATAAGTAAGCTCTAACGAAGGACCTCGAGGCCATCCAGGAGTGGTGCGATGTGGCAGCTAGAATTAAATGTGAAAAAATGCGTGGTTGTAAATTTTTGGAAACGGATAAACTTCTGATTACAGCTACTGCATATTCAACAGCCAATTAGAGAATGTAGAATCGGTTAAAGAGTTCGGAGTTAAAGCCAAGAGTTAAACCTCGGAGTTAAACTGACTAATGATTTCTAGAGGGGTAAACATATTAGGGAAATTACAGGCGAAGCTAATCGAAAATTGGGATTTGTTAAAAGAGTACTTGGCAAGTGCGACGATAAAGTTAGCGACATCAGCTTCTTCTCTCTTGTTAGACCCCAGTTGGAATACGCTGCCAGTATTTGGGATCCCTATGAGATAGGCTTAAAAACCGAGTTAGAACACGTGCAGCAAAGACCGGCAAGGTACGTTAAAGGCTGTTATGATAATCTCGTTCGTGTTACTGACCTTTTGCAGCAACTGGGAGGGGAATCGCTTTCATACCATCGATTAAAATTTAAACTTAGTCTTTTATATAAGTTCCAGACCATTTTTTTACTGAAAACATAAATAAAATTTTACGAAATTTGACAAACTACGCAGATTATGAGAATAAAATTAGGGAAATGGACTGCAGAATGAACAGATTTAAATACCATTTTTCCCGCGAATGATAAGAGACCACAGCAGCTGCCAATGAGACTTTTAACTAGTTTTGCAGAAATGTTGTGTAGCTAGTTAGTTAATTTACTCCCTAATTCATGCTTATCTACTATCTAGTACTCACAGCTCGCCGTGAATGTTTTTAGTGTAATTCTTATAGCTCTGTCCATTTATGTAGTTGCAAAATACAAACTGTTCTTTTAACATTGAAAGCATACCTATAGTGTAGTGCATGCTTGTGAGGCTTCGCCTCCTGACAAGCATTAGCGATTTATGCTAATGCATCAATAGTCGTAGTTACACTAACTTTAATATGGTGTAGTGTATAACATGTTGGTGACTACTCACCCCTGCCACACACCCTTGAGGTGGCTTGCAGGGTATTTTATAGATGTAGACATATGTCAGTAAAGCCGTGCATCCATTCTGTGGCATTATTTACAAATTACTGCGTGTTCCATTAAATTTTATTTACATTTTTTGAGAATATGTAGCGAACCAAATTTACAAAGGAAGCCATGAGTGACTAGAGCGCTATATATCCATATAGGCTGAATTAGAGAAAGATCGTCATGCATGTTCACCTTTTGTGGTTGAGAAAAATATTTCAGGAATTCTTCTCTTTTCATATTTTTCTCGTATCTCCAAGGCCATGAAATTCTTGGATGCATGAATCAGTTTTACGATGCATAACGGTAAAAATGATGGCAATCCCTATCTTCCTTGAAGCAACTATGACAACAGACCGAGCGTTTCTTTTTTGTTAGCATATCTTTGGCACACATTTGAATCAAAGGTTATTTCACACATCTTTTCCACAGTTTAATTCGGCTTGCGTAAAGATCTTACTTTGTTTGTTTTACTCATTTTATTTCTATGCTTGAGAAAGTTTTTGTTTGAAATGTATTGAAGGCTTGGTGGTGTAATTGGCTAACGCATGACTGTCAATTGGGATATCTGGTAAAAATATAAGAAAGTCATATGATTTGCTAATGGTAGGTGTCCATACTTAATGCGTAATGAACTTCAAATCACCAGCTATTGGTAGATAAGCAAGTGAGGACCACGAAATAAATAGAAAGACCCCTAAATTACTAGTAAGATGAGTGAATTCATGAAATGTTCTGAAAGAGTTCCCTCATAATTGAAATGAAAAACTTTGAATATTCTACATCAACATTTTTTACTGAAGTACAAGAGGCATAAAGGCACTTTTAAACTCGACATTCATATTTTACCGTTTAGATCTCTCAAGTCAGTCTCCCTCTCTCTAACGAACTAGAAAGCGGAGATGAAGTAAAAGAAGATTCCTCCAAATCGAGCACGTTTCTCCCGCACCAACCTTGACGAATTTGCCAGAAGCCGGCGCGACGGTATGCCGATGCGTGGGAAACAAACTCCCGAATAAATCCGCTAATTAATCCAACGCTGAGGGAGAGAGGAATAACGGTGGAATCCATTCCTTCGCCGAGTTCAAACTTGAACTTGCCCCTCCACTTCGACAACGCCTATCCTTTCCCCCTTCACCCTCGTGACCAAGTCGTCGTCTACAAGCGTTTATACAACCACAGGCGGCACCTACCCGAAGGTTTAATACGTGGGATCCTGCGGAGGTTGAAAAGGTAAAGGGTATGGGAGTAGAGTTTAAAATAGGTACCCGAACCTCATGTAGGAGGAACGGATTCGTATGCAAAACCTGGTTTTTGATCTCCCAAGTGGTGGTAATACAAACAGAATTGGTATGAGTGTCGGTATTGACCCCTTGAGCCAAAGTCAAGTCGTCCCCCAACCCAACCGCCCTCTCGTTCCGATCATCGAAAAATAAACGAATATCACCTCCACCCACAAGAGATAGGAATGTATCGATGTGTCGAAATCCTCTCCATGTCGGACTCCATGAAAATTATCTTTGATGAGAGCTCAATTTTGACCACTATATTAGTATTATTAAATAGCTGTTATGCAGGATTGGTCATTAAAAACCAAGATCACATAGGTTCCTCCAATATCGAAGTTAACAACTCCCATTATCCATACCAAATGTCCGCATAATCTCTATACTCCAACGTTTTTTTTCCTCAAGCTCTGATGATGAAAATATAATTTCTTATGAGATCTTGATTTATTGATGATCAACTCTACAAGACAGCTTTTAAATATATTAAAATTATCAATGCATAATTAGTCATCCTTAAATTTATATGAATGTGGACCAAATTCAGTGGGTATGGGTTATCCGAGACGTGTTTTCTGAATGGTAGGGTAAGCAAGGACAGAATGTGGAATGGATGCTCGGGTAAAGGACATATATTAAAGGAGTGTGCTTCGTTTTTATGGCCATATTGAGATAATGGACGAGGGTCGTATAACTAAGCAGATTTATGATAGAGGAGTGAATGGTGTTAGAGGAAGTGGTATACCGAGGAAGTAATGGCTGAGTGTGGTGGAAAAGACTCACCACTTTAGTCGTTGTGTAGCGTATGTGCTTAATTGTGTAATAATTATTTTGGTGCCTTATACTTATGAACAGAAAAAATGGAGCAAAGAATATACACCCCCGGGGCACCAGGCACACCCCGTTGTAAGAAGCCCCTCTCATCCACATGGACCATGGCATCCACATTTTTGTTTCACCTATTTATTTATTCTATTTTACTTTTAAATTTTCAACAAATTCACATCAATGCTCCATCAGGCGAATGACTGTTGACGGAACATAAATCTAAAAAATCAAAAACATTACAATGTTTTTCTTTAAACAACTCATTACAGAAGCTCAGGCTCATTACATTGCAATACATAAAACAAAAAATGCCACTTGATTTAGTTTAATACATAATATTTTACAATTCCAATATCATCTGTCTCTGGAGTATATTTTTAACAGCTAATTTAAAACTATATACATTTTTTTTATTTCTTACCCCAATTCTCCAGAATATTTATTTAGCAATTTTGGTAGGATATACTGCCTATCACGTTCACCATATTTATTATTTATTATAGAAATAACAAAAAACCTTCCTCTTGTGTTAAGATTATTATGTTTACATATTTTATAAAACTATGTAACTTAAAAAATTTTTTATGACACTTTTTATGTAACAGTAAAAATAGCAAAGCGTGGGAAAAATATGCCGATTATTTTCCCGGAAATCGATACATATATGCATATTCTCCTTCCACCCCTGCCACCCACTCTCCACATCAACCTCACCTCATCCCCCCTTCACACTTGAGACCACCACGTGGTTACCTGACCTTGGGGTGAGGCTCTTAAGAGAGGCTGGGGAAGTTGTTTGAGGAACGAGAAGACGGCACAGAGGGAGTGGTCTTTTTCCCTTCCCCTCTACCACCTCACCCCATCTTACCCACCCACTTTCCCTCTTCCCCCTCCCTCCAGCCCATAGTAGTAAGGGAGGAGGAATAGGAGGGGAAAGGGGGGGCGTGGGTCGTTGCGAAGATGCCGGTGGAGAATGGTCGTGGTGGGCGAACACACGCAACGGTGCGTTAAACTTCGCCCGCGGGAGTGTTAAAAGGACGACCAAGGTGTGTGCGTGAGTGTGTTTGTGTACGTGTAGGACGGGGTAGCGGAACGCTACAGCGAGCTGTCGTTGGGGGGGGAGAGTGTGATGACCTAGTGCCCAGGGCGACGCCTTCTCTGCTCCTCTCATCCTCTCCCGACCTCTCCTGCATACCCCCTCCCACCCGGCTCCATCCCACCGCGACACCCACTCGATTTACATCGCCCTGTCCCACGGAGCGAGCATCTCTCCCTTGAGAGTTTCTCTTACGCCATTGGCCTCTTCTCGAAATGCAGCATCGTGTGACATAGGACTCACCCGACCCACGGCGGACTGTCCTAGGATGGAGGGGTGAGGTGCACAAGGTGAAAATAATCAAAAATACAAATTAAACGTAGGTGGAAAGGGAGGTAAATGGAAGAGGTATGCATATGCATTCATGCATGGATGGGTCAGTACCATTGGTTACCAAGTGCCGCTTCCCAAATCGTCTGAAAGTTAAGGATAAATTCGACAGTGAATTTAAAAAAAGTAGCTTAAAGAGCTTGGATGGTGGCAGCACATTCCAGACACAGTAAATCTGTTACTCATGTTTGGAATAAATTATTATACGATATTTTCTGATTATTACATCGTTGAGCGGCAAAGGCGCTTAATCACCTGTCCCACATAGGTATAAATATTTCTTATATCGAAAATTTTTAAATAAAAGTAGATGCATTAAAAGCATCTGCCATATCCGGTAACTAAGAGCCAACATAAAAAAAACAGTTATGGCCATAACACTTTCAGAACCAGCCACGCATTTAATTTTATTCTTATATTTATATAAATTGGTACCTATTGAATAGATGATTTTTCGTTGTACGAGACTTCCTACACCCAGGATACCTCAATATGCTCGCATACTTTCTTGTAGTATACTTTGTATTGTTGATTGCACCATAATCATTAACAGGCAAAGAGTGACAGATACAACACTGTTAACATAATCAGTAGAAATATGTATCCAATTCAGAATTAGGTATCAGTAGAAGAAATTATTAATCTCTTATAGGGACGGCTCCTACTTTGTATTAAGATTTTTTATGCAATTGCCACTTCGAAATAAGGAAAGAGCCCGATACCAACCGTGGGAAAGAAATCAAAGTAATAAAGATAGTGAATTTCATTCATTTTGCTGATGTCACGCGGCAGAAGCATCTCTGAGTTTCTTTAACGCTGCGGCCTTCGTAAAACATTGTATCTTGTGACTTAAGAATGGCAAGATTTCTCGGGGACGATTGTCCAGAAGCCAAATTTAGGGTAGGGGTCATTCCATGTCAATCAAACATGCTCTCCAGATATCCTAGCATTTGCATTGACATGAAATGTCTATGGCACACTGAAAGAACACAATAGAATAACTGGCATATATTTTTATTTCTATCTTTCCTATCATCCATTGTTCTGTTATAATTAATTTAAAATCAAGAAAATATCACTAAGTTCACCAGCGCAGCAACTAGTAAGTACTCATATCATTGAGCCGGAAGGATATATGAAATTTATGCAGGTGTTGTCTTAAAGATCTTGGATTAGGCTTTAATTTTTAAAATGTATATTCACAAATATGCGGTTATAGTCTGGTTCTAGATGTAATCAAAAGAATTCGCTGTCATTATGTACTAATAATCCGTTGGACAGTACATTGTTGAATTCTCCAACTCATCAGCCACAGGTGAACTAAATTTGATGGGCTCCTGTTCTGTTATGAATGTTAAATCATCTTTTTCATTAGTTACGGTTGACTTACATTATTATTCAAGAGAAAATTAGAGCAATACTATAATTGGACACGGAAATTTTATTTACGAGAAATCATAGGATTCCTATGGCATCCAGTACAATATTTAATAAATTCCGTTGTTTTGAAACTCCTAGACAAACTTGTGCAAATTTAGGCAGGTGTGGCCTCTGTATCCGTTCTCCAGCCCACGTAAACGCATATTCCTTTTCTCTTCCACTACTCAACCTCTGTCCTCTCTCCCTCCTCATTAATCTCCCTCCTCCTCCCACTGCCGACGTTTTTCGTCCAACATTCCGGCCCCTTTTTTTATGAGTCGCTTGCTTTCCTCTCATTTTTTTCGCTGTTTTTGTAATTCGACTGGATTTTCGCGAAGGAGCCGTTAATAAAATCCGTTTTGCGTCTCTCTTTAAAATTTAAAGTGCCCATGGAAAGGATTTCCCACGTAAATGTGTTTTCCCCTCTCATAACGGTGTTTGTTTTTAGGTTGCGGAATGACATTAGCAATGCTACGTGTCTCCTAGGAGATCATTCTTTTTGCTCAGTCATTAGAGTCTTGACGGGCCGTGTGTGTTCACGCTGAAACTAGCGATAGACCTGAGTTTTTACATCCTCCACCGACTGAGGAGATATATATATATATTGTCCTGCCAAGCTTAAGACCTAAATTCTAAAACACGTGGCTGTATAATTTGATGGCCAGGCCAGGGATACGTGCTTTGACAAATCTTTCTACAGTATTAGTAGTTGTAGATTAGGTCTAAAATATTTTCAACTGCTAATGATATACATCCCATCGTTTGGCATAAGGCCTAAATCCGAAGAATAAAAAAAACATTTCCGTTTGAGGGACTCGAACCCGAGGCATTTGAGTTGCCGGTTCGTTGGAATACAAACCCGTACTCCGCCACCACTTCAGCGTCTCTTTGAATATTTGTAATGACATTAGTCGGGCAAACTATATTCTTTGATGCTAACATGTAAAGTGGCCGAGAATATAATGTGATACTAATTAAAGATCAATCCAAATTGCCAAGAAAAGCAAACATATTTTGCACGCGCAACACGCACGTGTTAATGAGATTTAATCCCTCTCTGTCGATGGTCACGTGGACTACCGAAGTGTTGAGTAAGAGTCAACATTTCTCTGCTTCAATGGCACTTTGGATTTATCTTCATTTTAAATTTACCTGTCAATTTCTCTCTTCTTGAAATATATATTATGTGATACGATGCGAATGCCTCAATAAAGCAACATTTCGGCGTAAAATATTTTATATAGTTGTTTTAGCGCTGGTGTAGATAGTGTCGTAGTTGTTTTCGTGTTAGCGTAGCTAGTTTATTAGTTGTTTTAGAGTTAGCCATATTTATTTGACAGTATGAGCTCTTAAAGGGATTTATTTCCTATGTGAATCTCCATAAGGCCGGAGGTGCGACGTTGCCGATAGCGGTAGGAAAATTGTCATGATGATATGCAGTATACTAACTACACTTAGAGGAATCTTCCAATATGCAAAAATATTATTCGTTGAAGTAAATTATTACAATTTAAAGCAGGCTGTAGATGGATTTTCACATAACCCAGAGGTGAACACACGAAGTGTAAATTTGGCAGCAGCGTGCTACATGTGGCCCACACTTTCAACTAAATGTGGAACGCACAATAGTTGGCATTTTCGCATCTCAAGGTTGATACATTGACAGGTATGGCTTGAGGTAGAATTTGGCTAATCGGTTCTCCTCCGCCTTAAGCTATACTAAACCATCCAATCTTGGACATCGATACTAGTAAGACAAACACAATATTAATTCCGGAGGGAGTATCCCAAACAGCGACCTTTGGGTTACAAGAAAGGTGGGTTATCTACCTGGCTACCTTTTACCACTGAAAACTAAAAGGTTGTTGTACTAAGGTTACCTGAGTCTTTTCGTTAAAGCAAAATACTTCAATCCAAATATTTCTGTGGGTGATAATTAACGCATACGTAGCATACATATTTACATCTATTAAATAGCCCTGTTTTCGGAAAATAAATTGGTCGTCCCAAAACAGGCAGCGAAGGCTTTGCGTGACGATTGCAATATTTTCTTTTTGCCGATTCAGTGCTTCCTCAGTGATTTGTTTACCGTCCTATAAACTTCTGACTTTTCCTTTAATTACGATGTCAGAAATGTTATTTTTCTTATTCGCGCAATAAGAAAAATGTCTCACGTGTAATCGTCCAAAGAGAGTCATTTATAGTCAGCGGGGTTATTTGTAATAAATTGCTCGCTGTCACTTAATAACTGTTAAGCTATATTTTATAGCAGTCATGCCCAGCCTTTTTCTCGTGCCTCTACTACCTATTTCTTGTATTTCCTCACGCTGGGAAAACTGAGGATTTCAATCATCATGTTTCCGCGAGCTTGAAACGGAGGAGTGATTTGCTGGTGGAATGTAAAACTGCCCACAGATATTCAACGCATATGTTACGGCTGAGAATTCTTCCAGTGCATTGATTTCCGAGAGGGTATGACCTGTAGGGTGTGTTGACTGTTTACGCACCGTTGCTATTTGAAATTAAAAAGTGATTATAAAAATATATTTTGTTCTTTGTGGATAATTGCTTTATTCTTTTGTCATCCAATGTAAATATGTGAAAGGAATCATATTGCTTTATTATCTGATCACGGCTATTTTATTATAAATACTTTTTTCATTCCTTCAATTATTCTCAAGTAGTGTATTCATTTCACTTGTAATTTACTTTAACTTCAGCATAGAGGTGTTGGAGCTTAGAATAAATAAATTGACGAAGATATAATTGAGATTTAAAGGGTAATTTGAAAGCATCCTATTTTATCTTTGAATACTGCAAGTAGACCGTGAACTACTGAAGCTGCGGTAACACTAGCTATCAGGTATCTCGAGGGTTAAAGCTCCCAGGACCGGCTACGACTCAAATCTAGGATGTAGCTGGCAAAAAAGCACATCAAATAAAAGAAAAGATGAACGGATTTCATGTTTTGAATAGAAAATTCACCTAGGTAGTTATTTTTGTTCTCAATTCTGTGGCTCCCAATCCAGGAAAAATATAGATTACGTGGTCAAAAAGGGGAAGATAAAGCCAAATGTATTCGAAACTTGAGCGAACGTATTATAAGTAGCTAATACGAAAACAGTTAAAAAATCATTTCATAAGTTCGTAAAAGTAAATTCACAAAATATCTTGTGATAGTTGAAGGCATGATGTCAGTGCAATATAACTTCATAAAATGTTTCCATAATTTTAATGTCACGGTGAATTAGTGCTGCACTGTGATATTTCCGGAATTTAGGCACTACAGACTCAGACGACTAGTATTGGGAATCCATTTCATTACAAAAAGGGAAAATCTGGTGTATTAAAGTGATGCTTTATAATTTTAATCTCTTATATTTGTTATCTTTGTAACATTCCCTTCCGAGTCCCAGGCAAGCATCAGGTTTCATTGCCATCATAATGGCCGGAGACTCAAGAGGGGTTGGGCAGTTTTCGCAGCCACGTCCGACGCCCATCGGATCGGTGGCTACGCTGCGTTGGGGTCATGCGTACGCAGCAGACGGAGTGACCCCAGGATGACGGCCTTCTGCATGCGAGCTGCAAGTACCTACTTATTACTTGAATCCGTCCCTTCTTTACCTAGAATAAAATAGCATGTATTAAGTAATGAGGAATCCATGTCGTTTTCTCGAGGTCTGCCATTTAAGAACTGATAAAGAGAGCGTCTAGAGACATGTCCATTAAAAGTCTTGAGTTGAGTGGCCCATGGCTGGTGGCCACTTTCCGTAAAAATGTTATAAAATGGAATACTAGGATGTGAAGTCATAAAAAGCATTTGTTTATCATAAGAAAATTAAGAAACCGCGCATCTCTGAGTTCTTGCCCGGATAACAAGATGGTCCAGATATTTTCTAACTTTATTTTATTCGTTCTCTCTTCTCCCCGCATTTGGTGTCCTTCTATGTCCTACTACATTTCATATGACCTTTCATGTGCTTTTATTGTCTTTCCTGGTTGTTGTCCCCATATTGAATACACACCACAAGAGTGCATCTATTCGTACATCGATGCTATCTTATGAAGAAAAATGTCTGCCATTTTTAGTTTCATGTAATTTCGTTAGATATATCTTACGCAATAAACATATCACCTTTTTTATACTTTTTATTTAAATAAATATAAATTCTTGTTCTAGAACCATATCCTATGGAACATGCACTCATGCATACATGCCCATTTGTTGAAATAAACAAATAAAAAACCTTGCTAAACTAAATACACTCAATAAATGTAACAAATTACAATTGGCTAGACATTAATACTAATATGCTTTGTACATCATTTTAAATCTACTATTCTTTAAATATTGGGCTGGCTATTTTATTTTTGACAATATCAACCAATTAAAGTAAAAAAATCTTTTTAAAAATCATTCAAGAACCTAACCCATTGAACTGAACAGACAGATAAAAACATGAATGTTTTAATTCCAGATTACAATAATATTTTTCGTTTATTTTTAAAATATTTATTTGTATAATTTAACATCTCAAATTAATTTTGGATACCGTGAAGGAAAGTAAGATATGTCAATGTGATTCAAACGTAAAATGAATTATATGTCATTTTATTTAAATCCTAGCCACTAGAATTACGTGTCCTTTGCTCGATATGTGCAACAAAGTCATACCTTTCCACTCTATATTATTCGCTAATTGAAAAAATTATGATCAATAATAATTCTTCTATCTATTTTAAATGCAAAATTCGTGAACAGTTGTTCATTATAATTATATTTTCCCAAAGATTCGAATGGCCATATAAATTAGGCACCTCCCCTCTTATTTTTTTAGATACTTGTACATCAATCAAATAATTGAAAATAAAATTGTTAATGCAATAGAAATAGCTATCGGCACCTATGACTGGATAAAATGTTCATTTCTTTAAATATTATTTGAAATAATATGCATATTTAATACCTTAATTCTGGTTTTTGGTAGCTAAGGTATGTCCTTAGTGAAAGCAGTATTTTTTAACACAACAAACGAAAAGATGGAATTCATAAATTGTTTTGACTCATACGGGTTGCGGTGGGATCTATTTGCGAGTGTTTAGGACGTGAGAGCCATGAGGTGATTCGTCACATGATTAAGAGGGTAGGTAGTTAGGCAGGACCTTCCTCTCAAACGGTCAATATCGATTAGTTTAATGCCTTAACGGAGGATGAACAACATTGTTGACATATTTGGAGCTTAAACTGCGTGATTTATTCGCTCCGTTTGTGATGGTTCTGATTTTGCGCGCTAAAATTTTAACCCGAGCCCGGAAACCTTGGGCCTCAGTGTGACCGAGTGGGCAAGGTGCCCCGAAAAAAATTAAATTACTCCGGATAGGTGGGAAAGCGGGACAAATTGCCAGCGATGCCTCACGACTTCTCGAAGTTTCACTTCCGCGAGTTCTCGAATGAATATTGCGTTAATAAGCATGGGGTCATTGTTATTGAGCATAGAGTCATCATAAACTTATAGACACCTTATTTCAAACGATTTCTCGTGAAGTGATAAAGAGTACAAATAGCTTTTGTTGCATATTTTGCACGAGCACATATTTGTCAAATATAAACGTAAAATTATATTCATATGATAGATAGGAATAAGACTCAGGATGTTCAGAGGAAATAAGGAGCTGTAGGCATTTCTCCTGCTTTCTCTTTCTTTCCTAGTCGCTAGCGCAGCCCTTATTTGCATTGCCTTTTCCAGTCGATTCCAGGCACTACGCAAATTAGATTCTTAAAACTCCTTTGCGGTTCCCAATATGTCATGTGTATTAGCATACCGGAGGATAAAATAAAGTTATATTAGTATGCTGTTGCTCTAATGATCAGGCGTTTTTATAAGTTATTAGCAAAATATGCAGGCATCACGAAAACACATTTTCCTACATACATTCTTCGCATCAAAAACATGAAATATAGCTCCACAATCTGGGATGGAATATTTTCCCTATGCACAGTCGGACAAGGTCAAATAAAATTCCGTATTCGTGCAGCAACTGCAACTTCGACGAAATAATTTCACCCCGGTCGATAAAATCTGTTGATTTATAAATAACCTCCGGATACTCTGGTGCCAACAATGCTGGGTCACTCGTTTAAAACGAAAAGTCATAAGGCTTGAAGGAAATGGCTAAATATAAAAGGTTTTTTAGTTCACCGGTATGGGTTTTCATGTACCTACCCGCCACCAAGGTGTGGCCGTATTCTCCGCAGAGGAATGACAGTAACGATTAATCCAAAAGAACGTTTTTCCTTCAGCTCGAATTTAGGTCAGATTGAAGGAATAGTCAACGGGAAATTTTCCGCAGAGTAGGTTATGGGCTTCTTGACACATGAATGTTTCTTTTTTCTCCTTTCCGCTTAAGTCGCTTTTCAGAAAGAATGACGCGAGCGATGTTCCGTGATTTCAGTATCCTATGGCCTACATTTCGGAATTCATTCAAAAACGCTTGGTTTCACGTCGGGAAATCCAGAGTCAACCGGAATATTTTATCTCCCTTCAGTAGGAAAAGCTACGTTTTCCGTGATGTTCACGTTTTTCTTCTCCTCCAATCGCTTTTCTTTATCATCTCTTTCGGTTATCCCGCAAAACATTGAACTCGATATTTGCTGTCCTTATGGATTACTGCTCAGATTGTCGAAATGGAAACTCTTATAAAATTTCCACTATTTATTATTAATAGATTTAAGATGCGGTTCTTCACAAATAAATAAAACGTTCATAATTACTTTAGTGGCAATGTTATTACAACATCCCTACATGCCCTGATGATTATGTAGTCACATGGAAACCTACACAGTAACATAACTTTTATTTATTTGTTGGAAAATGCACAGTACGCATTTTTTATCCATCAATTATAGTCAAATTCCGCGTCATATCACAAGAATATTTTGTATTTCCACCATTCGCATTCTTCGCCAATCATGGTTTCAGCATTTACGTAGTCAAAATCAAGGTGGGATGGGTCTATTCGATAAAGTACCGAGACGTCCTCTTCCACTGCTAATATCACTGGTTATCATTCTCGCTAAAATTATCGTCAATTGACAAGGTTATAAACTCCCTAAGAATGTGACTCGAGCCCATTGACGTATTTTAAGTTTCGATTACAACATTTCAAATTTTAAAATAAACCCGTGTTTTGATATTGAACTATAACTAATGAAATATTATTTTCAGAACTACCATAATGAAATGGAGGGCATAATCTTTTCGCGAATTACGGAATGCTTTTCATAAGTTTCTGTTTTCCGTCGTGAAAAATATGCCAAAAATATTCAGCATATATTGAGAGTGATTTAAAATTCAGCAATGAATGTGTTAAATCACTCGGTACAGCATAAGAGGACCTTGACCTTGGTTCGCAGTCCAGTGCAGGCGAATTATTTTTATGGTGAATTCTGCCTATTCGTGGACTCATTTGTTTATTTTATGAGTGGTGAATATATATATATATATATATATATATATATATATATATATATATATCAATATTACACAATTAAAACGCAACTGTTCTGCTAAAATACTCGTTAGCCTTTGCATATTGATACAAAATTACCAATATTTGTTCTTATAGCCTTATCTTCCCGGAAGTCTATTTGAGCAAAGTTTTTAGACATTCCTCAGTCGAGTAAAAACTATACTTGCATATTTTTTCCGCACCATCTGTATTATATCATTCTTATGTTATTTATTTCTTTCACATTACTTGACACGAACAAAGGTTATCGTAAAACGAAGAAGTGTTGCCGGAAGGAGGAAGGTCAACGGACACATGCTAACCATTATCTCGGTCGTATGTAAATTGATTGGATGGTCACTACGAAATGGGATCCTAAGAAATCTTCATTCAAGCGGTAAGTGTGCATGCCATAAATTCATCACGTAATGAATCATCAGAGGGTGTTTGGTAGACAAGTCTAGTGGGCATACTTTGTTGACTCATTGACTGTCCCTCATGATTAAATGTTTGGTGTAATTTTGTTTTAAGATCCAATCGTATATATATATATATATATATATATATATATATATAGATTTTATATTCACGAAACAGAAGAGGGTTGAAGTTCAACGGGAAAAAGAAAAAAATCAAAACTGTTTCACAGGATTAAAATAATCCTCATGATGTGACATGCCAAATGCACATGCTATTGTGGATTCCATACACGATCGATTAACCAACTATGGAAAAGATGTGGTGAAACGAATCTGTACTTTATTATCACAGTAATTCTCATATTGTAGTAGTAGTATTTTTAATTTAACGTGCTTCGACGCCTAAGGTCATTTCGCACATACTGTCTGCAACGTGCAGACAGGGGCAACAGCACTTGGTGGATAGAAGGATCACCCCTCCAAACTCGTGCTGAGCCCGACGATGCTTAACTTCAGGTGGCTGATCGGGAACCGGCGTTTCCATCGTGGTAGGCCGTTGCCCTTTCTTCTCATATTGATCAGTAAACTAAAGCCATAAATGCCTCAGCCGTAAGTTCCCATCTAAAGCCGATGCTCCGGTTAACAAGGATAATATACAGGTAATATTGTTGAAAACGTAAAAAACAATTGACTATTTTGAAGCCAAGAACACAAATTTCAACTAAAGTGAGGTTTAAAGACGTATTACTCACCGCAATTATAAATATAAAATCGCAAAACAACATTTTCTTGTGAATGCGCTTTCAGCGTACGGCGTAGCACAAATATTTCGGGTTAAAACTTTGATCATGCAAGCATATATAGTTAATTATTGGGAAGTTCAATTAATTTGATAGGAGAGCAATTGGCAAATAAATTAAATTAAAGATTGATCCCAATTGTCAATAGACATTCACAATTTGGATTGGAAATATTGGAAGTCTATTTCTTTGCTTCTATTGACACTTTAGTTGATCTTTAATTTATTGAGAAGTTCAGTGGCAAAAACAGTTTTTCGCGTCAGTAAAATTAACACATTTACTTCGTACTCCTATAGAATGCTAAACGTTAAATATAAAGTTAAAATATGGTCCGAATCATGGCTGGAGAAAAATATTGCAGAAATTACCTTGAGTACACTCATCCACGTGACGCCATTCCAGCAAGACATTCGTTTATGTGTTTTTTCACCGAAAACACATCGTCCTTCAAAACGACGACGCGTTGCGAGAGATTCGTGGTAACCGGAGGGGTGAATGAGACACAAAGTCCGCCAGCAGTCATGAAGGTTTTTTACCCAAAGGAATACTTACGCAGATATAATATAAGTCCTTTTATATTACCTCGAAATAAATTCATCCTCGGCTCGTTTCGTTGGAAACGACGTTTTTACGGCAAGGTTAAAAAAAACATCCTCGCGCCGATCTTTTTCCTCCGCCCACTTCCTCCGTCCCCCAATGCCCCTCCAGCTCCTCCTTTCACTGCCCGCTGAACAGCTCGTCATTCTTACCAAAACCATCTCAATTCGGTTCAACGATCTCAGAAAAGGAATAAGACAGATGAAAGGGCGTCGAGTGAGGAACGAGAAAAAAATTACATTTAGACTTTTATTTTTTTTTTCAAAACCCAGAGAGTAAACTTTTCAAAAATCCGCGAAGGACCTTTTTTTACCATCGGAGAAAAAGCCGGACTCTCCTTCTCGGATTGTCGGGTCCACTTCTATCTTGATTCCTCCAAGAAGCTCATCAAAAGTCGGCGCTTTTCCATGCGTAAAGACCGAAGAATTCTGGCAACTTGCTGCGCACAGCTCTCGAAGGTGACGTGAACAGCGTCAAACAATAATGTCACCTCTTACTAATAGGCAGGCAATCTATGCATCTTGAAACCATACTAATCATTATTTATATAAATTCTGTTTTTAAATCATGTTTAACTACAGCGGGCGGAAACGTATCAACAGCACGTTTCACTACAATGTTGACCATCCAAAAAAAAACTGTATCGAAAGACGCTAACATTGTTCACAACCCTGAGGAGAAGCCCAACTAAGCAATTGGATAAGGAACAGTAGAGAGCTTGAAAGTTTTTATTTTCAATAACATATCGGGAAATTCAAATTTGGTAAATAATGTATGAGACCTTGGGAACCTTGGTAATGAAACATGAGGATATACCTTACCCCTCCGAGCGGATGTAGTCTGTAGGCAAAGGGCTTTTCCACTGGAACTTGTCTTCCCCGCAAGTGTCCCCATGTTTCGTCGCCACTATAAGATAAATCCACTACGAAGAGTGTGGAATATGTGTGTGTGAGTGCGTGTGGCCGTGAAGCGTGGAAAGACTGGAATGAAGAAGAGAGGGGAAGTGGTGCGAAGTTGGAAGGAGAAGAAGGAGACAGATTGACGGGTCAAGTTTTCCTGACTAAATGGACGAAAATGGAGTTGAAAGGAGAGGGGGGAATTGGGGGGGGGGGGGGAGAGTTGGGGAAAGATTGGAAAAGGCAGTCTTCGGAATGAGAGGAGGATTGGGCTGGGGGAGGTAATAGAGAGAGGGACTGGGTAAGGGAAGTTTGGATAAGAAGACGTAAGAGGCCGCTTTTTTTACAGCAGGCGTTCCCTCGCAGAGTCTGATGATTGGGTTTATCCTCAGTCGAAATTTTTCTTCGGGTAAGGAAGGAATTGCTGCGTATCTCTGAGTATAGGAATCGGGTAAGGAAGGAACTGAGCAAATGCATGAATTGAGCAACACGGAGAATAGCCTCATGTGGTAATTTGAAAACCTTAATTTATTCGTATTTAAGGATAAACTAATACTCTTCTTTGCTTATTATACTCCATGACCTCCGTATCTTGTATTTTCTATTGCAGAGTTAATTTGACCAGCCTTGATCTCAGTTTTTGTGCCACATTCTTGTCATTAGATATAATTTCCATGTAATGTATGCCTTGCTACAGAGAATCTGTGTTGCTAACGACTTTTATATTTCATTTATGTAATCCATGTTCTAAGGGCATTCAAGTCCCAGAATATTAATAAATTTGTATTCTATACTATCTTACGTAATTATTGCAAATAGGAATTTTGAAGGAAATGAAGAAGGTGTGACACAGATGACGGAAAGACTAGTTTGGGAGTGCAGGAGGCTCGCAGGATACAAGCTAGGCTTAGATTTTTTTTTAAATTCTGATCAAGCGAATTTCAATTCGACATGGAGGATATTCTTTTTCCCCGAACTATATAACTTATCTAGAACTGATAGAAGCAGAAAAATAGAGCTATACCCTACCGAACTGATATGCGCGAATATTTCTTCAATCCACGCACCTTTACTGTATATAAAATTAACGGGGCATGGCACTAAGAAACTCCGTTAACACGCAATACAGCTTTGTCCTCTCCCTCTCCCTTTTCTTTTCCCAATTCAATCCCATTTACATAGTCTAACCCCCCTACCACACGTCTCAGCGGCAGCTCGCAGAATAGTATGTGAATGTTCCATGAAAATATTTTGCGAAATTGAAGGCACCTTATTTGTGCGATAAAAGAAGTGTTTTCTCCCAAAAATGGTGGAGCTTTTGTTAAACTCGTGTAAGTTAGAAATAATCGGAACACACCAGCGCGATCTTTAGCGCAAACGAGCTACGATGCATGAAACGATGTGCGCTGTCGAAATGTTCGGTAACCTGGAAGTTTTTTTTGGCTATTCATTACCAAATGCCTTGTGATGAGCTATCGAATCCGTTAATAATACTTTTTCCCTTCAAATTTCACGGGCGGTGTCCAAACAACTACTCTTACATGCCCCAGCTGTGAGGGTGTGCATATGTATATCCAGCTTCAAAATTTTCGGCAGTTCAAGCAATTCACCAGCTATCCCTTGACTGTGCGAACTAATGCTATTTCCAAATTCGCAGTGAGATGCCTCGTGCGAAACGATCTTGAGAGAGCAGAGACGGGGGGGGGAGAGGGGAGGGGCCGGGCAGTTCGATCTTGTGTCCGCGGATGGAGTGGCGGGGGGGGGGGGAGTGTTTAGGGGTGGGGGTGGAGGAGGCGGTCGGGAACTGACCGAAGAGAAGGGGAAGGAGGGGGGGATACAAACCGGGTGAATGTTGATCGGTCAACGAACCTCAATCTATTCGGATGTTCATTTTTATTGTCCGGTCGGAAAAAAAATCCCGCCCGCTATCAAGCGTGTGGCGTCCTCGTGTACATGTGCGTGGCATTGAAAAAAAATATAAAAGAACTCCCCTCCTTCGCCTTGGCAGTGCGATACTCAAGTTTTCGGCATTGACGTCGTTGTTACAGGTTGTGCTTCTTTCAGATGGAGTCACTGGATTAAAATAATGATAACGTTCATTTGAATTATTTTTTAGCACATTGATTAAGTAATGTATCGATTACTTCTGGCGTATATTTTGGAACAGTTTCATGTCAATATTAACTTAGAGTATCCACACAAAATGCTATGGGTTTCGTTGCCGTACAACCTCATGTTGTACGGCAACATGAGGTTGTACGGCAACATTACATCTGATTATGTTGTACAACTTTACATCTGATTCTGTTGCGACTACAACGGAATCTGTGTTGTGCATAAAACATTTATATGGATATACCTAGTTATTCATTGTTATTAAAGATGATTAAACAGTTCTGAAGAAAGGTTTCACACCTAACTTGTTTAAAAACGATGGATGATGCAGTCATGCACTTCAGAATCTTTGACACAGAATCTTCAGCATAGCCGACTATGGTCTCACGAGTTGACTATTGTTATCAAGGTACAATCTGAATTCAAGTTTGACCTAGGTAATGAGTATTGACTCTCAAACCATTTTGGATTATTAAATAACAGTTTGGTGTTGTGAAAAGAGTTTGAGTGCAATAAACAGATGCCATAAAGCTAACTAGAAACTTTTAATGCTAAGAAGCATTTTTAAATATGTATGTTTTATTGGATAACATTATCCTCTGTCGACATTTTGCATGTTTCGAAAAAAATGCTTTGGAAACATTATTTTTTTTCAATACTACATCTCTCCGCCAAATATTTCGGGAGCACATCATCATATGTCTCGTGAATTTACTTATTTTTATATTATTTTAGCGTGCAGAAAGTTCGTAATAATATTATTTTAGTTTCCTTTCATTTTGGAACACTATGGCCGTTTGTACGGTTTGAATGGCATCGCTGAAGTTGTTCGTGAACATTTAAGTCAGCGCTTACTAATTATAGAATCAGTTACCGTTCCACCCCTCTTTCTTAACATTGACTGTAAAACACAAAGGTATTAATTAATTTGGCTGGTGACCGCTTGCAGCATGCACGCTTAGTTATGAATATTGACCCTTCACACAAATTGTCAAATCCACTGGTGGCGATGCTTTGGAGTGACTTTAAGCGTCAGGTATGTCGAACAGTACCCGAAATATGACATGTGAATAGTTCAATCTTCTCTGACAATAAGGGGCTATCAGCACCACACTGTGACCCAAATTGTTGACAATCTACTTCTACATACTACCCCGCAAGCCGCCTCAATAGGCGTGTGGCGGGGGGTGTTAGGACACCAGCCGTTTACACATAAAAAGGACACGCTCTAATGAAATTACGCCTAGCATTTATTATAGTCCCTTATTGTTCGAGGGAAAAACGAATTCCCATACCTATCCGCTCGGCAAAATATCTCTCTTAATTTATCGTTTCTGTCGGACCTGTAAATATAGTGGGGTTCTAATATGATGTTCTCCGCGTCGCTCTGAAAAATATCTATTCTCAATTGTTCAAGCAATCTAAGCCTTGCGCGCAGCCTCCGAGTCTCTAGCGGCTCCCAGCCTAATTCGTTTAACATCTGCGTAACGCTGTCTGTACGCCCGTAGCAGTTTTTAACGAATCGCGCAGCTTTCCTTTGTATTTTATTAAGTTCCCGGACTAAGTCTTTCTGCACCGGATCCCATATGCTCGCTGCATATTCAAGGTGTGGCCGGACGAGTACGAAATAGCACCTCTCTTTTACTTTTTCATCCGAAAATCTTCCCACAATACGCTTGACGAATCCTAGCTTCTTCAGAGCTCTGCCACAAATATTTCTTATATGTGCTCCCCACGATAGGTCCGAAGTCATCGTAACTCCTAGGTACTTCACTTCATCTGTCGCCTTTATGTTAACACCATCCACACCATCTATGCACCGGTTTCATCACATGTATAATATCTACTGCTGCTAAATGAAAAAACTATCGGCAGAATGTCGATGAATTGTTCTATCTCACGGCTCTATTGTCTCCCACAGCAATTTCGTGAGAGCGTTTATGTTTGCTGGTTATATCAATGACTTGCTCCGTCGCCAAGTATTTATCTCCAAAGTCCCCCCATCACCTTCGGTCGTAAGACGACCGTCTGGTTGCTGATATTGCATAAAATCGGGCAAATATGTCGTGGCGGTCCCCCCCCCCGTCCTGGGTTGACCTCTCGGCCGCAGAGGAAAGATGAAGGAGAAATAAACAACGGCGAGAGGCAGACGTCGCGATTCAGTCTGGTCTCGGATATCATCTTCGGGGCAACGGAGTACGGTCTCGTTTTGTTGTTTTGACGGAAATCTTTTGCAGGGAGTGAGGGATCTGTGGTTTCGGGTTGTATCAAACGAAGCATTAAACTGCTCGGTTTGAAGCTGCATGAGGTCCCATAATCCATGGTGATACTACGTATTTTGTGAACGAATTCAAGCAGGTACCTATCTAGCTTGGGAATGAGCAACTTATTGAGGATTATTTCCGTCATGTCTTTGAGCATAATTGTCACTGGATGGTTTCGGATAAATAAATTCATTTAATTCAACAGAGTGAGTCCAATTTGTCATCCAAAATGGAGCAGAAACGCTGAGATAATTCATAGAAACAGACCTCCACCCCAGGTATTGGATTAGAGCAGCCATGTATACAAACTACAATTTCCACCATTCGCTTTATTTCTGTACCAACTGCTATCAACGCATATGCGTCATCTACGGGTACCTGAGTATTATTGTATATATTCGAAGAACATAAGGTACATACCTAAAGATGATGCAAATGCGTTGACATGAAGATGATGCCTAAGCGTTGACAACTAAATGTTGCCTACTGAAATAACCCAATTCAATTACATTCAAGGGGTTCTTCTCTTTGTGTGCTATGTTGTTTAGCGTTTATGGAAGACAATTCAATTTTGGAGTAGGTACTGCGACATAGATCAGGCGTCGGCTCTTACCGCCGCAGTTAAAGTAGGTGCATATATTATTAGGGGGACTTGGTTTTTCTGCAATGGCTAGAGCACTGTCTTCCCATCCCGAGGACCTAGGTTTGAATCCCAGCAGTGGCGGAGGATTCTCAGAGGAAATCCCGATTATTATTTGAATCTTGTGTGTAAAGCTCTTCAAGTTATCAACCCGTCGGATGGGACGTGAATCTGTGAATCCTTTGATACCTTTCGTTAAGAGTAGGTCAATGCCGACACCGGGCTTCTCTCCACCCATTTTCTATTCCTCGAATAATACTTGCCAACCCATCGATCCTTAATAGTGAAAATGATCTCATTTGTCGGACGTCTTTCCAAGTAACCAATTAACCAACCAACAGTCGTGGGGACTGCTGGCATTAAGAGAAATTGACTGAGGAGATCTATATGTACTATGTATTCCATGGATGAAAACTATTAGACGTGAGTTTACATTAACAACTAGAAGATTAATTTTAATAAAACAAATGGTTTGCGTAACCAAAAATAATGGTTTTTGCTACAAAACAAGAGGAAGGAATCACATTTGAGAGCATAAAATTAAGCAATTGGAAGAATTTCGCTGTCTGGAGGTAAGGATCATGAGCGATGGAAGAAGCACGAAAAAGACATAGTGAGAAGGATAGCCCAAGAAAAGAAGTTATTCTACCAGAAAATATGTTATTCACACAGGTAGTAAGGCGAGCACGCTAAGGAAGCACTTTTAAAATACATATTTGGAGCATGGTCTTATATGGCAGCGAAGATTGGACAATGACAGTTGCAGAGCAAAAGAGATTGGAAGCAATGGATATGTAATGTTGTCGAAGAATGATGAAGATCAAATGGATGAAAAGAATCACCAACGAAGAAGTCTTAAGAAGAGAAAGAGAGAAAATAAATGTAATGAAAACTCAGAGGAAAGGATGAGACAAAGTAATAGGACATATTTTTCGACAAAATTGCCTATAGTAAACCGAAGCTAGAAGGAGAATTGAAGGGGAAGAATGACAGAGGAAGACCAAAAATGGAATACATTAAGTAAATTAAAAGTAAGTCAAAATGAAGAACTATGTAGACCGGAAGTGGTTTGTGGGTAGGACAGTAAAGTGGAGCTGAAGTAAACCAATCTTAAGATTGATGACTTTTGCTGGTGATGATGATGAGAACATATATTTATCGTGGTCATTCATAAGTTTGCGAAGTCATATAAGCAAACTTTTGCTTTGCAAGAAGTAAATTGGACTGCGCATTTATCCATGGATGGGATTGCACGAGGAGATTCCTCGCGTGGAACGGCCTTGAAGAGGGCAGGGCGGTTGGGGAAAAAAATACTCGTTCGGAATGAGGAGATAGGAGATTGGAAGTGGTCGAGGAGACGATAGCAGACCCGGTCGGAAAGAGGTCGACATTTTTCCCGAATTAAAACAGATTCGCCACGCTGGAAGATGGAAGCGATCCCATAATCTCCGTGAAAAGTGGAAAATGCTTCTAAATGTTGCTCCGGAGAAATGCGATGGTTAAATTTCCTCTTTTTCGTCAGGTAATTTAGTGAAAAGACTAGCAAAATCGACCGTGTTTCAGAGGATTCAGAAACATTAATTTTCATGAGTAACGGGAAACAGCAGTTTTGCTCTGAATTTACGTTTCTAAAAAGTATGGTGGGAAAGATTGGATGCTAAATTTGTCTCTACTACTGACTCACACGAAGTTCCTTGAAAGTGGCAGTCATGAATGCGTAACTAGCAACGGTTCCTCATCAAGAAGCCTCATAATACCGGATGATAAGAAGATAGAAGCACACCTTAAATATGCCTTGCCATTTATCTGTCAGTCACCTGGTTTAATACTTGTTTAAGCTTTTTTTTAGAGGAATAGGGACTTGGTAGACTGAGCAAGACATGGAATTAAATGTGAAATTACGATCGAAGATAATGTGCACTGTAAATAATCCACGATGAAATAATATTGGAAATATCTCGCATTTTCCTTTTATTTTGCATTCGCACTAATTTTTAAGACGTATGCATAAATACATTTCTTGTTTCCACGATTTTTTTCTAATTCCCTGACGTGTTGCCTAATTTCACTGTTGAGGCAATGTTTTGAGTAGAAGCTGCCGGAAATCAATCTGTTAAGTAAGTTGCGAAATGAAAAGTGTTATTAAGGTGGAATATGTAATGCTGTGAGGATAATGAGATTGCAAAAAACAAAAATGAGATTGCTCATTACTCCGTGATTTTCTCTTACATCCATTACCAAGGTTGACGTACACCAGAGATATTGATTTCCCTTTTCTTTCATATTGGCCATTACTGTATATGTTTTTACGTTCTGCATTTGCAGACACTGAGATTAATCCGGTGAAATATGACATGAAATGAAATGTTATATCCATTTTGCAGATATTATTCACCATAGAGACAGTAAGTACCTAGGCCATGAATGTCATCTTGCGCTCAATGTTCTTACTGCACTTACGACACTTGTGCTCCAGAAAAGGTATTCGTTTATTCAGGCCATCTAAATAAATACTGGCTGTAAATTAGTAGTCGTTACTGGAATTTCGGCGATGAATTCATGACATCACATGTGTAAATGGGGCATGATGGGGAATGGTAGCATGTGCAAATGGTAGATAAATAACTATCAGGGTGATTCTGTATGATTTGTTCATTTGCAGATGAGACGCATTCAAAGATTTCTCTGTTCCTTCCATCTTACCTAATTTCATTCTCATCTCAATCCTTGGAGTGTAGCCTCTGAAACTATTGCGGAAGCTCCAGAGTAGTTGTGGTGGAAGTTTTAATATGCCATCGATTATCAGACAAATGCGTGAATAAGGTCGAGCGTCGAATGCACCACGTTATAATTGAAAAACTACGAGAGTAATGCATCATGACTAACACTTCGCAGAAGGTTAATTTCTTAGGCAAGCGCACGCAGGGGAAATGTGTTGCTCCTTTCCTTCCCATCTTACCTAATTTCATTCTTACTTCAGTTCCTCTAGTCTGGATCTTCCGAGACTCAACACGAGGCCAGGCAGCAGACGGCTGCCTGGCCACCCTGTTGTGGAGGTTCAAGCGGGAAGGCGAATCGGCGGAAGGTGCCCCGAGTATCTAAGGTCGCTCCCATGAGTTATTACCTGTCGACCCGACCGCGGCGGCGCAATCCACCGAGGCATAATCCGTTTCTTCGCCGGCCTCTCGAAGGTCTACGTGGCCCGCGGGATACCTCCGTAACACCGCCTCCACCTCCCCCACCTCTCCAATCTCCCCCTCGCCTCAACTTTATACCCTCTTCCCTATCTTCTGGCGCTGCCCCGCGGAGGCACTGATTAACGCGCCTAATGCCCGTAGGTCAAGGTGGCGCGCTCGAGTCGCGTGTTCCCACTCCGTCCATAAAGAGATGCCGGTCAACGTGCGCGCGCGTCTTTAGAGATGGCACGTTGCCCATGGAGTCGATAGCGGAGCCGAGCCAAAAGGTTTTCGGGGGCGCCATGGTGCCTCTTTTACGAATTTCGGAGACATCCTGGGAAGTGGGTGGTCATGTGAAGGTATCCTACTTTTGAAACTATTGATATTCGGCGATATGCAGTGGGTGGAAGCCATACTCCGTGCGTAGGAACTTGCGACATTCCACATTACTTATTTATTATTCGCACAACGTGTTTCGACTTAATAAGTCACCACCCGGTACTACATGCGTCAAGTAGGTACTACATATAATTCAAGGAGAGAGCAATTGACAATTAAATTTAAAGATTAATCCACATTGTCAATGAAAACAAAGGACTCCTATGCATGCATTTCGGTCATCCAGGTTAATAATCGACTGGGAGAGTTGTAATCTCGTAAAAACGGTTGTGTTGTCAAAACACGGTTTACCGTTCAAGTCTCCCCTATAGGTACACGATGCTGTCGTAGACATCGAGTCGAGCACTAAAATTCTCAGTTATGCTAAGGAACACTTTGTTAGACATGATGGCCACCTTAAAATTGAAAAGGATTTGACCAAACTAGAAACTTCACTCCCGCGAGAACACACCAACAACCGCGATTATATCGCTGCCAAACTTTCATCCTTCAATGGATTTTTAGGCAATCATCGTCGTCACCAAAATTTATGGACGTAACAATTCTAACGTATTTTTTTTAAATACCCGATGCTAAACTTGGTGGAAAACTGCCTGAAATGGAAAAAATATCTTGGTCTCAAGAGATACCTAGCCCCAAAGATAGGTTTAACTGCACTTTTTAATCTGATGATGAAGTACTTAGCCGAAACGCGTTGTACGTTGAATAGGTATATAATTTTTTTTGCAGAAAAGTGTGTTTCTTTGCATTAAGTATACAGATTTTGCTGGTTGGTTCATCATTACGAGGTACGATAGACAGTTGAGCAATATGTAGCAAACCCGGAATCATTACGTGAATTATTATATATAACGGTAACGTTAGGCATTTGAGACCCAAGAAACGCAATTTGTCAATTAACTAAACTAATATTTTTTTAAAGTATGTAAATGCAGTACATTCATGAATTACGATATTCTAATGCAATACCTTTCATTGAACTCCAGTTAAGCATTTTATTCAGATACATAATCAGAGAAAATTTAAAATAATTAGTTTTACTTTACTTTGCCTTTCATTTTTCTCAAAGCATACGATTTAATCGCAACACGAACAGTTGTAATATTGGACTCGAATAGCATCAAACACTTACATAAGAATATATTGATCATATATTACTTTCAATGCAGTCAAAAGTGCAAAGACGAAAAAAGGCACCATTAACAACTTTGGTTCTATCAAATCCAGAATACAGTGGCCAGAGTGCGGAAAGCCAAGAGAATTATAAGTGTCCCGGTACTGTGACGTGGAAGTTGATTACTGCACTCCTCACAGGTTAAAATTTCACTTAAATTGACAGGATTCATAAAACCAAACGATAGGGATACCACTGCCGTGTAAAGGATAGGTAGTAGTTATGTGTGGGTGGGATCATCTGCAATCTGGTGAAAGGGTGGAGAGAAAAAAATGAGAAGTTGACATGAGGCTGAGGAATGATTCACGCCTATGGATCCGTAATTTTACGTCTCAAACAATGAGCGGAGTACTGCACGTACTATCTACAAAGAATCCACGGATAAGGTTTGAGATTCCATTGATAAAAAAGGCCCGAATCAAGCCAAGGCCCTCGAGACGGGAAGCTCTTGCGTCGCCGAGGACTGCCAATGATGAAATGTCCGTTGAGTGGATAGATTTTGGTAGTCACGTTTGTCTTATCTGAGATCTGCGACTCCGCCCTATTTACCTGCTGTGAACGGGTAATTTTCCGATGAAAATAAATTTTGGACACCGCGACCTCGGGCCGCATCGCATAAGATGTGAGAGGCTTGTTCTTTTGGAGGCGCGGCAGATGGGCAAATCATTAGATATGCACGAGTCATGGTTTCCTCCATTAATTCCAATTTCTTTGTACACTTTCCTAATCGAATCAGATATCTACATCTACATACTGCAGGGCGAGCTGCAGTGGAGGCGTGCGGCAGGAGGTGCTAGTACCTCGTACATAAAATGCTCTGTTTTTGTTGAAGTTATTTAGCATTAGCAATGCGTGGAAAGAAGGAATTTTCGTAACTTTCGGTTTGGCAGTGTATCTCCCTAATTACGTCGCTTCCATCTGCTCTTGAGATATAGTTTGAGTTCAAATCAATACCCTCCGTGTCATACTGAAACTTGGCTGATCTGAATTTTTACGGTAATCGTAGCGTGTAGCCTCCGAGTCTCTAGTGGCTCTTAATGTAGTCCTTTCATTAGCTGTGTTTTACACTCTCTGTTCAAACTTTGCAGTTTTTAACTAAGTCAGTGGCTTTCCTTTTTATTATGTTTATTTAGTGCATTTAATCTTTCTGTGCAGGAACCCGAATGCTTCGAATGCTATGAATTCGATACGTGGCCTAAGCAGTGGGAATTAGCATCTGTATTTCACTTTTTCAATCAAGGGCCTTCCTACTATTCGTTTGATTGATCCTGAGCTCCAGTTGCAGTAGTAGTCGGGCTTTGGGTCTTCTGCAATCTTTGACTGTGTCAGACAGATACGTTGGCTACTTATCCACCACAGCTGGCGAATGTTTTTCAAAACCAAACCTAACCGGTACTTTTTGTTGTAATTTCTTATTTTGATCGAACTATTAGAATTGTATTCATTGAATTAATTTACGTACTATAAAAATAATGAAATCACAAATGAACCACCTGGTCGCAATGATGATGTAGCCTAAAATTTAGAAATCCATTTTGAATTTTAAAAACTTAGTACTTTTCCACACTTTATTTAAAAACTGCGACCGGTTTCAGCTTAATAAGGCATCTTCTGGCCAGAATATGCCTTATTAAGGTGAAGCCGTTCTCAGCTAGAAAGTACAAAGTTTTTAAAATTCAAAATGGATATCTGTCACTTCCACGAAGTCAAGCCTGAAACAAACAAATTTATAACATTTAGAAAAGTGAATTTAATAAAAGTTGAATCTTTATAAATATAATGTACCTATACAATATAGGTATGTATATCTTTACCTACATAATATTATAAAATATTAATAATGTAGTATTTCCGAATAGTTGTGTATCAAAACCACGTGTATCGAAAAATCCTCGGAATATAGAAAATTAATAGTGCAATCTTCCTCGACAATGTCGGTCGAACAACACATCGGTGTGACCATAATTACGAAAAATCAATATTTTTCAAAACCAAATTCAGCTGAAAATTTTTATTTTTATTTATTATTCGAATCGTATAATTAGAACGGTGTACATTGAATTGGTTTATGCATTATAAGAAAAAGAAACGGCATTATAAATGTTCCTCGTCGGTGCCAAAGATGACGTAGCCTCATTTAAAAAAAGTGAATCGAGCTTGAAGTTAGTTTTTGAGTTGCCCTCGTGATTAAATACTCTCAAGAAATTACATTTATATGTATTATTTTTCCGCATTGGCCAAGTGTAACATGTTCCTAGAGATCCTTCAAAAATTTCCTTTTGACACTGAAATTTTTGGGGGCGAAACGGTATGAATATTTGCACGGAAAATCTCAAAAACCCATCACCCCTTTCCTAAAACTCGGTGGAACGACATATATTCAGCAATTCAATAAAATGTGGGGTCGGTCGATGCGTTTCTGGCCAGCCCGAGACAATTTCGTATCGCATACATTTTTCTCATCCGTCGCAGCAAATTATTCAGCAATTTTGTTTACATTGTTTTCTATTGGTAAAGTTAACCAGTAATTATGAAACCGTGCCCAAGATAATCACGTCAAAACAATACCACTTTCTTATATTCACTCTTCCAAGTAATATTACCAATCTTATGCCCTTCCTTTTTCATGTCTGTTATCTAAAACACCCCCAGCCAAACGCCCTAGTGGCTGCTCGGAGAGTAATATGCAGATGTAGAATTTCTGTCATTCTTTCTTTCAAGCCGTGTAATTCGCTATCCTCGGTGACGAGTTCCTATACTCGAAGGCAATTCCGTCTTACAGAAACCGATTGGTAAATAGGGCAATGAGACAATCTGCTAGTTGAGCAGACCTCTTCGAGACACGGTACAAGGGGATGCAAGTAAAAATTTGGTAATGGGACAGCGTAATGGAGCAATGGAGAATGTAAAAGAGAGAAGAGATAAATAAAAAAATGAGGAAGTACGAGACCGGAATAAATGTGGATGGAGGAGATTGAGAAAGGGACGATGGGGGAAAGGGTGAAATATGAGAATAGGTTAAGAAATCTGGTTTGTATGATATAAGAAAAGGGAGGGAATGTTTAATGAGACAGAAAGCGGAGGCATCTGAGGTCCGGGGTGCGGAGGGTGAAGTCTGCCGGAGTCGGTTGTTGAAACTTCTCCGGGGGTAGGGGCGCGGAGGTGAAGGAGGGCAGATGGCCACACCCGCCGCTGTTTTAAATATATAATTCTTTTGTTGCGCGTGAACGGTGAGATATTTTTTTGGGCGGAGAAGCCGAGAAAAATGCTGAATGGGTTGATGCGTAGCGGTTATCCGGACGTGAGGAATTTCTTTCCCTCTTGTCCCGTCTTTTCCGGCTCTTTTTTTATTTCTTTTCGAGAATTTTAAAATGTGCTTAAAAATGTATGGCGCGTCCCGCTGTAGCGTTGTGATTGTCGCCTGCTCAGACGTCATCCCGAGTTTTATTTAAATGGTTTAGACAAAAAATAAACGTATGCGAACGGGGACAGAAGAAAAAAGTTGTCGAAAGGGTTGTTCACAAAGATTTGAGAATGTTGGTTCCCGTTTGGGTATCCCTAGAACCGTGTTTAAAGGTATTTCTTTTGTACATAAGCCCTATTGTGAAATAAAGGTAAGATCCATTCTTCTTTGAGTGCCATATCAGTTCTCTCTGCCGTCGGCTATCACTCTGGCATAGGTTTCTCTGCCCGGTGCTAACCGGAACAGCTCCTCCACTCTCTGGATTCCGGTCCATTCTCCGATATTTCTTAGCCAGGACATCTGCCTCCGATCCACAGATCCATGCTGAAACATATTTGGATTTCAGCTTGTGAGTACATATGTTGTTTATTATCGCATTAGTAACACATAAAAGGAAGAGAACGGTTGTAGGCTTGACCTTGTGGAATTGATCCATTACGGAATAAATATAATAACTTTTTTAATTCCACTGATTATTTATTAACACGACCCGGATTTCCACACTTGGATGACACCAAGGGTTGAAACCCGGTTCGTATTAATAAATAATCAGTGGAATAAAAAAATTTATTATACTTATTCCGTTACATAATAGGAAGTTATTACACTACCTATATTTTCTGCTATGTTTATCTGATCAACATTCATCCATCTATTCAATTAACTTTATCTTCTGCATTGAATACAGGATTTCAAATCGTAGGTTTAAGTGACGGTGAAAGCATAAAATACTAGCGGTAAAATATGAGCTTTTCCTCTCTTCTGCTTTTAATAACTATTTTTTCTTATTCGAATATTTAGATGACCTTCAGGGCAGGGATTCTGTTTCTCTATGCTGATGCAACTTATGCACTCTGGTGTTTAAATAATGTATAAGAGGTATTGTTTTGGGTCTGATCCTCTCCAGGGATGTGACATGCTCAATTAATTTTTTTAAAAGTATCAAAAACTGAACCGAAGCGTTAAATTGGGAATTACAGAAAGAGACCCCCACCCCACGCATTGGATTTCAACAGGTTATGGTACATAATCTATGTATTTCAACCAAAGAATTGATTTCAGTATGAACTGGTTATGAAAAGGCTAATCGTCGAGTACCTAAATATTTTTAATAAGAAGAGCTTCAGGTACTAAAGATTACATCTATACATTGACATGTAGATGATGTCTGTGCATTGAGAAATAATTGTTACTGAAATAACTCAATTGGTGGAAATTTACAGTATCTGTACAGATTTATTTACATTGGTAACTTATGTTCAACATGGGTAATGCATGAAAAACTTTATTGTAATCTTGAATGAAGTCATTCAATTATTTTCTCTCTGTTATATTCTATAGGTTGCACTGATAATTTTGTTTTTGAGCCTTTTATATTGAAATTGGTCTTGTCTCATCGTTAAAATGAAAAAGCTGGCTGATTATAATTGTTTCATTACATTTTGGTAATGATATATATGGCACATTATTGTTAATGTCTAAACAAATATCTATTTTTTTATCTTCTCTCGAATGCCTGAAGTATGGTAAAGCTTTTTCCTTTGTTTTTTTACAGCGCTGAGCCTCTGCGTATTTATGGGCTATATATTCTATAGGACTAAGCCCTAGAGCAGTTAATTAATATGTATTATTTATTTATATACATAGGTAACCTCAGAGGTTGGGCTGGAACTATCGAATTCAGTGAAGATTACTTACGTACGTTCAACAAAGTCGAATGCCAGATAAGTTCTGATATGTAAATTTTATTGAAACGGTTCTCACGTATAGCGTTAACAACTCCTTGAAGAACTCAAAAAAAGAGAGGATAATTATGTCACGTGTGAAAGGTGTGAAATGTGAGTGGGAATTCCGTGCCTCATTTAAAACCTCGGCGTGCTTTACTGCTCGGCTGCGATGCACGCTTGCTCATGGGGACCTTCGACCTTCAAGCAAGATCGCTCGCAAAAAAGCATCGCCCCAGGTAGGGCATCACTTGAACTCAGCCAATCACGACCGAACATGGTAACCAACAGCTCGGCTTTCTTTATGCTCGACGCCCACCATTCCAATTCCGAAATATCGTGACGTCTTCACGATTCGTGGTAATTTTTCAAGAATCCGTTTTCCTGAACATAGAATTACCCGAATATATTTTTTTACGAAAACATAATAATATCGAATCTATCTTCCCGGCTTTTTTATTTCCCGAACGAAAACTCCCGATTATTTCTTTCTCGAATACATTCACTTTGAACCAACATTCCGGGAATATTTTTGGGGAATTTATTGGGAACTATCACCCAGACTTCGGCTCTTGAAGAATTTAAAGGAGTAGGTATGTACAGGTGCAGATGTTACTATTACTAATCTGAGTTTAGGTAAACTAAAGTGGAAGCTGCCGCAGAATAAAATTGGATTGAACTCCAAGTAAGAATGAAAACGATAACCTCCAACTTAGCTACCTGCAAGCATGAAGTACGCGTATTTATTAGATTATTTAAAGTCCATTTCGCATAATATTACTATTTTAAAGTATTATGCAGGAAAATTATTAAATGAAAATTGAAATTAATAAAAATTAATGGACATCAAAACTAAAAAATACATTCAGGAAAATATATATTCTGGAAAATTTTTTTCGGGAAAACAATCCCTCGGATAATTCAGTGTACGGCAAAACGGATTCGGTAAAATGACTGGGAACCTGTATTTCCACTCCTTAGAAGTGAAAATTTTCCATATACAGAATTCAAGTTATTAAATAGCCGCACACAGACTAATTATTCCAGCAAATCTAATGGTAGACTTTTCCTTTTTTTTTAGCTTTTAGACTGAGTTATTTTCACCCGGGGAATTTGCAAATAGTAACGAATATAAAAATTACCTCGGTTATTGATTGATAATTTGGATAGAGCAGGCATGAATGATCAAAGGATATGCTTTTTAACCGACGGCGCCTCTGTGGCTTTTTTTATTGGATGCGCTTGTGATTATTGATCACTAAAATCTAGAGAGAGTTCCCGACGTCTTCGAAATCCTCTTTCGAAAAAAATATATAAAAATAAAAACCTTTTTCCGATTCAATAATTACATGTACGCCAATCCAGGATAGCAAGAACTGGAAACCACAATGGTGGAGGGGGGGTGAAAGAGGTAAGGGTTGGCACAGGAAATCGAAAATCAGAATGAACGTTTTATGCCTTTATTGCGATCGCCTTAAAAACTTTAACGAAAACCAGTTTCGCGTTTTACCCGGCTATTCTACCCCTTCCTTCTCCTTTCTTTTCTGCCAGCAAGGGATAATTGGGGGTGAGGTGGAGGATTGAAAGGGTGAAAGGATGCGTGGGGGAAGAAAAGAATAGGGGACACCGAGGAAGGGAAAGACGGAGGTTTATACCGAGTCAGAGCCTTGTGGGGTTGCCAACATCCCATCGATGCAAACGGCTCCAGAGGAGAAAAATTAGCCTTGCAGCCCGAACACGGTGGTAAGACCACAAAGAGTCTCTCCCGCCCGTTCTGTCAGCGCTGTCTTTTTAAAGCCTTCCAATTCGTAACTAGTTCAAATTACTCCGCCATCAGAAACCGAATGCATCGCGAATGTACGTAAGGTTGATGGAGCTGCTTACATCCTGCCAGTTTCGTGGGGAATAAATGAGGGCACGAACACTTCTCTCGTTGCACGCGCAAAATAAATAAATATGCTGCCTCCACTTCTCACCTTCCAGATAATTATCTCATTTAAGTTTTGGCTCTTCTATTGTTGGAGTCAGTGTTGGGGTACCGGTTGCAGGAATAAATGAAATCGCTCGTTGAACGGGATTTCCTCGATTTCAGAGGATGTTGCACTGACGATACGGTAGTCGATCTTCATGTGGGTGGAGTTCAATCCTCTCCCGTGAGTCAAGAGGTCGCGGGTTCGAGTGCCGCCTGACAGGTTTTTGCACTATCCAGAACATGATTGCTTGTAGTCGCCCATAGTTGGTTGAATGTCGCCTGTTGGAATGAGGTTTTTTGCGAGGATGGTGAAACTAAATAAAACTTGACAATGGGATAAGGACTGTATCAAAACGTCTATCTTAGACTCAGTATGTACAAGAGAAACTAATGCTCCCCGCTAGGCCGGTGCAAACAATAAAATTTTTCTATTTCCTAGAAAAGAATATTGAACTTAATTTAAGATAATGCAGATAATTTTTATGCGAAACACATAATTTTCTATCACCTCGCAACGCCCAATTCTTGCATGCTTGTGGAAAACGGTCCGCGGCGTCAAACAGTTTCGCTTAACCGCAGGGATGCTTACTAAGGCATCTCCGCCGTCTCAGCCACGGGCCCCAAATCCAATTCCGAATGATGAACTATAAAAACCATTCTTTGAAATATAATCTTTTGAATATCAACTATATTTAAACCTTTGTCGTTCAGATATGTGAGCGACCCTTTCTTCTGTAGCGTTACAATACAGCCTGGATGCTGGCTTCCTAAACCACGTGTGCTCATTCAGCTCTCTGGCGCGCCACTTCCTACAAATTTCTAATTTCCTGCTCTTTTAAACTCTGAGGATTATATCTAGCTATATTTTTTTTGGTCTCCTGGTATTTTATAATTTTCTTCGTTCCTCTGTCTGGATCCATTTTTCCTAATGATCCACGACCACAAAGGTGATTTTTTTCTCTTCTTATTCGTAAACGTTCTTTTGATACTCTACCGCGTAAGTTTTTACCATTCAAATTGAAATTATCAATTAGGCATCAATTTTACATGTATTTGTGAATTTTTGGCCAGGTTTGAAGGAAAAACTCCTCAAAATGAAATATACACAATATTATTTATATGAGTGCTGTAATTTGGTGGAAGAAAAGCCTATTCCTAAGGGAGAGTCAGTGTTACATGCAAGCAGTGGCTCTTATTTTACCTCACCACCTGCCGTCCGCTCCAGCTGAATCTGTGGTTTATATGAAATCGGGCTTTTTCAGAGGTCGTCCAGATAGGGCCTCTCCTGGATTCGAACTCAGAACTGCCCAGACCACTATCAAACGTACTACCAACTTAGCTGCCATGCCTGACCCGTAGTGATATCTTTATTCTTGGAGATATTTTAAAATTGTAAGGAATTCATTTGGGGCGTGAAAACCATTTTTTGCCTCCAATTTCCCGCATTTCTGGCAAGCGCTCTTGAATAGACTTGCCAGCAATGTAATGGAGCGAAAACAATCGCATGAGTGCCCCTCCAAAATAATCCACTCTGGACACTTAACTAATTGACTTAAAATGTGAGACTAACCATAATAACTACTGATTATATGTTTCTTTTTCTACGCCTTTTATTTCATTTTTATAACATGGAGATAAAAAAAAAGTTTTAGATGCCATAACTGCAATAGATTAAAGCATAATGTTATTGAAATGCTCTCAGGCATTCTTTCGCCAGTTTTTTATTTCTATTTCGTGAAGAGGAAGCTTATGCTATGGAAAATATTTAGATGCGTTCGAGCCATCGTAGGTAGCGTTACTGAAAGTATTTCCTATGGAGCTATATACCTACTTAAATTTCTTGGCACGATTGTGACTTTATGGCGTAAATTAAATAAATAGTGAGTGCGATTCAATGTGACTTTTACAGTAACCACAAGCAGTAATAAGGACTTGTAATTGAAATTTTGTACTAAGGTTCATCAAAAGAATTTCGCTGCCTTTCGTGACTGCTGCTTCGGAGGTTTCCTAAACTAGTTGCGTGGTGAGGATTTTAAGGGCTCAACATTTCGTCCTGCATTAGAGGAAAGCTCTCTTCTTTCACCTATTTCCAACCTGTCCCATTCCTTCATTGCTCTTTCGGTCTGTTTCACACCCATGCATGACCATTCATTCAGGAGAATTGTAATATTTCTTACTTTGGTAGTGTCCTTGACAAAATTCACTTATAAATGTCTCTGATTACCTCATTCTTTTAACTTTATTCGCACTCACATGTTTAGCGATTCGTCTTTCACTCAAGTTCTTGCCGGGGCCAAGTGAACAGAGTGGAGAATTTCATTTAAAAATACCAAATAATTTCATCGCTTTCGTAAGCGACATTTTGGTGATCATTATTTTCCTTTAAGCACCATTCATGTGATCAAATAGGCTCTTTACAATTGAAAAGAAAAAACTTTGTTAGTTCCACATGAATAGATTTTATTGCCGACCTAGGTTTCGTCGCTGAGGGACATCATCAGGTGTCATCAGACCTGATGATGTCGCTCAGCGACGAAACCTAGGTCGGCAATAAAATCTATTCATGTGGAACAAACAAAGTTTTTTATTTTGATTTATGAAAGAGTTCCATAAAGTTAAGCCTCAAACCATTTGGCTCTTTATCTTCTTAAGCCACTCCTAGGCTGTTCTCTCGTCCTCCAATTTGTTTTTTTTCTAACCAGTCATAGTGATTTCCTTTTTCAAAGTCTTCTCGCCAAAAGTAACCAATCGATCACAACCTTTCACCACACATCCGTTCGGTCTGCAGTTGTCTTATTCGAACCACACCAAATATTCTTTTCATTTCTGTTCCGGTTTTTTTCAATTATTACTCCTAGAAATGTTTACCTTAGTGATATGGTTTTACATTCCTTTCTAAACGTTATTTTCTGAAGGTTATTTAAGAATTTGCATTGAATATAGTGCCTTTTTCATACATTCATAGTATTTTTCGTGAAAACAGCGTTTTGTCTGCTCTCGTAGATTGAATTACACCTTTTAGCGAAGTTTATTCCAGAAATAGGTATTAAAACATCATAAGCTCAAGGGAAGGAATCGTTTTAACGAGGGATATTTTTGCAGTAGCATTTTGCCATGTAAATCTCCTCCTAAAACTTTTATACGATGATTATTGATTATGTTAATTAATATGTTGTTTATTTTCCCAAGAAATAAAATGGGTTAAAAGAATTGAGGGTACCACCTGCAAGTTTTTTGTAGCGAATTTGTGGCAGTTATATTTATCAAACACATTTTACGAAAGAAATAATTCTGCATAAACTCTTCGGAATTTAAGAATTTACAACTGAAAGTATATTTTCGAATTTTTGAAATCTGTAATGATTTACTTTCACTGTTAGGAGCCTTAGGCCTGTCACCAAAGAAAGCTGTGTATTTTTTCAGTGCTATGGATGAAACGGTTGGCTGTCTCATTTGTTTTGACTCAAGTGGTAGTGGTCGGACTCCTTAAACGCCCACTCCGAGCGTACGCAATAATTCCTGATACGCTTCATTGCACTCAGTTCTACCTCCCTTGGGGCATTATACCTTATACTGGTCTGCTTCTCATTTCCAACTTGTTCGTGCCCATGTATCCTTCACTAACCCTCTCAGTCTTTCATCACTCACATTGAAATCACTCAGGCTTTTACTGTCATTCTTTTGTAATGCGTACAAATGAACGCGCTTACGTTTAAACCATTTCCGAGGCAAACGATTCGTCTTCCAATGCTCAAGGTCTCACCATTATCATTCACGCAGGGATCGCCAAAAGGCTGGACCGTTTTCTTAGAAGTATCCTCTCTGACATCACGGCTATTCATGCTGCCTACTGCCATTATTCTTTCACTAGAGGCTAAGTCATCCAAAATAACTCTCAGATTTCCCCAGAAGTCATCTTTCACTCTACCATTCTCCTCATCTTTGGGTTGTTTTTTAACATACTAAAAGAACAACTCTTCAAGTGATAATGTTCACATAAGCCACAGTAGTTCAAGAGCTATTTGCCTTGACTTACTATCTTATAATTCTTATTTTTCATTTACTGTACCTTACTTACTCAAGCATGACTTGCGTGACAACTACATCAACTCTATACAAAAATGCCATAATGTCATCATTTTGCACCTTGCTCATTTTAACCGATTGCATTGGCCTAATTTCGTTCAAAAGGAAGAAAGGGCTCCAGGAAGTCAGTTTAGATACTCGTCTATCACTTTCCAACCATACATTATCTAGCTAAAATAGCCCTTCAAATTTGATAAACTTTATTTTATTTTCTCAGCTCATTTGCTACTCCATAATGACATTTCACTGCCTTTTTACCTTGTTTTGCAATTATTTAAGCTGTTTGGCCATTTTCTTTGTTGAAATAGGTGGTGAGAATGCTGGAATGAAAGGAATTGCATATCGCTGCGTGAGGGTGTGACCTAGATTGCTTATAAATTTAAAAGTCACTAGTCCTTTTTGTGTCCATACAACATGCAGTGAACCATTCTATTTCCTACAGCAATCCGCAGGTCAGTATATGAACATACTCCCACGCATGTCATTGGAAAACCTACTGACTAGTATTGTCAGTATTCAGGACCCTAATTAATGATATATCCATTCCTCAAAAAAATACCTTGAAAGCTAGCATACTGCTACGCACAAGCCACTCCTATATGGTGTTATCGATGTTCTGACGCAACCCGCAGCTTTTGTTATTGGTGAACTTTCATACGAATAATGATTTTTTGAAGCTCTTTGCTTTCTAAATGGCCACACTCTCGAACCATGTGACCAACCATTGTAAGTATGCGCAATCGGAGAGTTATGCCACCAAGGATTAATTCAGTACTCAAGTCGTGATTCGATACGGCGTACGAAGATCTGTGCTAAAATATTCAGGCCCATATGTTGGATCGGAGTGATGGTTTATGCACCTCAAGGGTCCATCACGAGGAACGGTAAAGCTTGATGGCTTAATATTGAAGTAATATAATTCATAATCTTTTTTTTACTCAAATTTGTGAAAACTTATGGCCATATATAATTAAACTGAGCATGTATATTTTCACTGACTGATTTAAATCATGAATCGCTTCCACAAAATAACGTTGGAAACTATCTCGTAAAAAAAATGGCCTTTGTCCTAGCACCCTCTTCAACGCGTCCTCGTGTCGGAGTGCTGGATACAACGCCGCGCCGGTGTAAATGATGAGAAACGTGTAAGTTCTCCGAAATCCGCCAACGCGTGAACTATTCCCCTCCGTCGTTTCCCCAAATATGCGCGATCTCCGTGCCCTTGACCCGAGATACATAGGAGGAAGAAGCGAGAACGGAGGCTGAGCGGAGAAGGGAATTCGCTGTAAGGCACGTGCGCCAAAGAAAAAGAAAAGGCGACGGGAACGGGAAAAAAAAGCCTTCGGTGCTCCTTTTTAAGAAGCTCCTTCTCCCTTTTGTTTTCGCCTCCAGGGGCTAATGGGGTGGGCGCGGAGGGGGGAGGGGGAAAGAGACCGGCCAAGAACGTCCAACCCCCGGTTCTCTCCCTACCTCCTTGGCCGCCCATTAGGAACACCAGTATTCACCGTGTGCCAAGCCATCTCCTCCGCTCTTTCCAATTTCTGCCGCAATTTCAGGGAGGATATTTTTCAACGCTCTCCCAATTTCGCAACCCTTTGCAGATTTCAAACATGGAACCACAAGAACATTTCTTTCCCCTCAAACTTATGAACAAATTTTCGGTGCTGAAGATATTTGAATGAACGACCATAATAAAAAATAATGAAATGATATTAGAAATAATTAAATTACGATATTTACAAATTCACTGATTAATTAAATGCACGATCGGTTTCGTCACATTGGCGTGGGAACATACAGGAATCACACCTGATTATATCGCCTATGCGACGAAATCGGTCGTGCACTAATGAAAGACTCGGAAATTCCACACACCAAATTATTCATGACCGGGTTTCAACGCATAGCATCATAATCTGGTGAAATAAATTAAATGTTTTCAACTTGTATAACCCTCTTGAATGGGGGAGAGTTCAATAAAGGTGTCCTCACCAAGGTCTTTTCCCCACCAGACACCTTTCCTGAACTATTCCTCATCCAAGATGGGTACCTATATAAGTTGAAAGCATTTCCTGTATCTCATCTGATGATAACGTTATGCGTCGTAACCTGGTAGTGAAGGAATTTTATATGTGGAATTTCAATGTGTTTCATTTACTCAAGAGAAATTTTGTCAGGTAAACGAACGACTATTAACTACCGTATGTTACGACAAAATATAAGATACTCTTACCAATTGCTATGAATGTGAACAAATGATATAATGATATTTATTCGATTAAATATAAATGTAATTAACTATATTAAGATTACGTGATACAATGTTATACTGGCTCTAAGTTGACAGCTGTTGAAAGAGTTTTGAGTTGAAGGATGCTGATATTTCTGATACCTGGGTAGAAATTCAGATCATTCTTTGTAGAGGATTCCACGGCTTGGTGAAATTGTAGGTGTAAGTCTTCCAGGTTTTCCTCCACGTTGGTCCATTATGTAGGGACAAAAGTTTCGCCGGCGTTGCTGTCGGCTTCTTCATGACAGTGAAGTGAGGATGCAGGTTCTTTGGCCGTCTTTTATGCATCATCCGTTGGGGTTAGGTCCGTTCTGATTAGGTTCGTTCTGATTGGTTGGAATCACTTTTGGTTTCCCACACAATACTCGCTTCCATGCGTTGGACAGCGAGTAACTGTCTTCTCTATTGAAGTTGCTTGGAGTCTAACTGATTTCAATCGCTTCAATTTGCTTACACTTATTGCACTCTAGTACAGTTTGAAAATATTAGCTTTCAGTGCGTTCTTTTAGGTTCTTTTAGAGTGCTGTCTTGAAATGCAATAATATCGCGTGCACTTGATTTATCGAGTCTCTTAATCTTTCGAACTCCAGGGTAGCTTTTGAATGATTAAATTTTCCGGAAGCCCTGTTAACTAATGTGGACGAACTTTGCGCTGTCCAGGATGCTTGAGATGCCACTAAAAATTTAATGCTTGAAGGGATTTAATGTATGACGGGGACGTTAGTGATGTAGGCCCGTTATTTCCAGAGTCTTGCAATATAGCATATATAGCTGTAGCTCCACAACGAATTGACACAACAACAGTCTACGATGATGATGCTACTCGTAAGGTTCTCTTCAAAACAGTTCAACAAAATAACGGCACTCCAGTGATTGACCGCGTGATTCAAATAGTCCCGGAACTTTTAAATGAAAACTCGTTTTGCGTATTTTGCTGTACGTAATTGATATCCTTGTGTGAAACTGGATTTCTCTAAAGGAGGCCAATCTTGAACGTTGAAATCATTCATGGTACAAAAAATGTGAAAAAACGGCTGTAGTTGGACAACGAGTTGACGTAACAGCAGTCTACAAATAGAAGGCTACCCGTGCTGTTCTCCTAAGAACGACTCAACAGTACCGCACGACACTTACGGTGGCTGGTAACCACGTAATTCAAACAGTCCTGGAACCTTTTGATGACGCCTCGTATTGCGTCTTTTGCAGAAAGTAAGTTACATATATCTTAATACAAAATTGGATTCTTTAAAAGTAAGAGACCTATGGGGAAAGGGTTAGGCAAGCGAGGTGAGGAATGGAGAAGGGGTAGAGGTTACCTTCGTACCAGTGAAATAGCCAGGATTTAGTTTCGGGTTTCCATGTTAAGTATAAGCAGGGGGAAGGGGTAAAATATTTTGAAAATCATGAACAAAATTGAGTGTTTAGTCAATTAAGAGTGAAATTGCGACTGCAGTGTAACAGCCGTTTTTTTAAAGACTCTTGCTTCGCACATATCTAAAATAATACTAGGTATTTTACGTTTGAACAATACCAACACATTAATTAGAAATGTTTTTCAAAATAATGAATAAATAAAATTATCATTCTTTGTGAAAAAATTAATCCTAACTTACTACTTCACAGCCCTTATTTTTTTTAAATGTATCAACAATGTTTGGGGGGCGAGGGGTCCGGACTCCATGGACCCCTCCCACCTCTTGGCAACGTCAGGGTGAAATGTTCAAGCGTGAGGATCATATCGATGGAATAAGGAACGGGTAGCCACTATTTTTCTCCTTCCCCGTCATCGTTTCCTCGCACCCCTCCGTTCATCGTCTTGAATGGCCTGCAGGCCAGGGGTGGGAGAGGTAGGGCAGGGGGGTGGGGGGGGGGCAGCGTACAGATCTCGTTTGGCCTCCGGCTGCTGCCTGGCAGCGGACAGCGGCCGGCCGGTCGAGAGCGATAGGCGAGCGTAAACGTTCCTCATTTGCCGGCATCACTCATTACGCCCCTGCTTCCGGGGAAGCAAAGCGAAGAAGAAACACCAACCCTCCCCCCTTTCGTAAGTCCAGTGCGGCACGAAGCACACATGAGTCGTTTCCGGTACATTATACTCCTCCGCGTTTAACTCTCCTCTCCATCCCATCTTATCCTCCTCTTTCACCCGACGCCGCTCGCTAGCCACCCATTCCTCTCGTCTCTCAGTTCTCCAATTTTTCAAGGCCTCTGAAAATAAGCGTAGTTCCTGTAAAATTATTGCTCGCTCGGCTTTACCGGCTGGAAAAATATAAGGTGGTCATTAATATATGCTTAAATTCTGAAGCGTTATAATTCGTTTTGCCCCGTGGGTCTTATATGGGTGGGGGTGGGGGGGTTGGGTGGGCCCCCATCGCGGCCGCACGTTCTCCCATCGCTCATATTCCCCCCCCCCCACTTCTCCGCTAATTTGTTACTCAAATGTGAACCGATGAAAGGTTTCTGAACTTTGAAAAAAGCAACGCATGAAATACTCGGTGTCATTTCGGATTCGGACGTTGATCGAACATCGCTCGCCGATTCGGAACACATGTTCACCTTTTGCGGTGTCTCTGGCTCTTTTGTTCACCATCGGCATGAATAGAAGGCTTTCTAAGCATGGATGGCTTGGAGAAGCGATATTTTTTATACTTTTAAAGCAATGCTGGTGTACTTTTTGTTCTTCAATGACGACTCCACTGCGTTGGCAAAGTTCATTTGCAACTTGAGCGAAAATGTTGGTCTTATTTAGGTAATCTTTTTCTGAAACTGAAAAACTAAATATCAGCCTCCTACAGGAACTTTTAAATTTTTGAGGATAAATTCCACTCCCAATAAGAACATAATCCCCTTCCTTTAGTCGCGTGGCTATTTGATTGTGAGGAGACGAAGCCGGTGCTATTTATTGTCCAGGACAATTCTTGGCCGAATTCCATAGAATGTGATGAAGACATCAATAAAGCTCTTTTGCGCGCACAGCAAGAACAAATGCATTAATTCTGAAGTTATTCGCAGCTCTGTTGGATACCAAACATTTCCCATTAATAAAATGCCATGCATTTCATATCGTACTGATTCAAATGATGGCTTAGCCGTGGGATATCTAGGATTTTTCATCCTGGCTTGCGGCTGTTGAGCCCGCGTTAAGATACATAAAACTTCACCTTTAACAAATGATTGTCCTAGCAGATGTTTTGATTTGGAAAATTCTGCTTTATGCTTCTGTACCCTCGAGAGAAATCTCAAATATGAATTCAATCAACTTTGGCTAAATAGTTACTTAATATCTTTAGGATTCCTATCATTGTTTAAATAGACAGCTACTTGGTTTTTCAGGAGGCTTATTTACAACTGTAAACTAACATCTGCCGCTAATGGGAATTGAAAATTCAACTCCTTTGAATTAAGCCAACATCAATATTTATTAGCATTAAATATTAACAAAAATCCCTGTTGTTATGATAAGTAAGTAAATAAAACTAGCCTCTTGTTAATTTAAAATAACGGAAGGGTAATGCATTCTTTAATTTAACTCTATACTTTATATCTTGCATCTTACCCTATGAAAGCTCGAATGCAAGCTGCTTGCCGTGAGCGAACCATAACTCTTTGGCTTCTATCAGCATAGGTTCTGCAAAGATTTGGAATCGTTCCTGCAAAAAATTATAAGAAGATACTTTTCTTGGATGTTCTATAAGATTTTTTCAGTATAGTCACTCTTTTAAACAGGTTAAAACATATAAGGAATAGTATCAATGAACATTACAGCGAAGGCTTCCAATGCGAGCTGAAGACGCCTCCGGTAACGGAGGAGCAACTGCTGTCACTCAACGCTAAGATAGGTAAACAGCTGCACCGGAAGATGTAACCTGACATTAATTTACATTATTTACTCTGGAGTAAAAGTTTAAATATGAAAGGTTTAAATACTTTACAAAACGTTACTTGTTGTTGACAGCACGTTTAACAAATAGGTTTCGTGGAAAAGTAGGAATATTGAAACATTTTAGAATGACTTAAGTCCTCGTAAGTTTCGCCAAATATCAGTAATTTCTCTTTTCGGGGAAAAATACACTGACTATGAACTATGTCAGTTCATAGAGCAACTCATTTTTTGTTGACCTAAGAAGTCTTGTGTAAAATCGTCAAAAAGTAAATCTCACTTCATAAATAGTGGTAATAAATATAAAAGGGAATGTCTGCAAATTTCGAATGATCTAACGAATGATATGACCTTTAAACTTGGTGTGACTTTACCAAAGTATTTGATTTCCAAGTTAGATGCTAAAGATTAAATGCTCATTTTTGCCTGTAGGTAACTTTTTTCTGAATAAATGGTTTCAATTATTGCTGCACAAAAAGAAACATTTTTGGTGCATTTCCTTTTGAATCGACAGAAATCTTTTTCGCCAACTTGTCGTTTGTTACCCCATTCTTGTACTCAGAATCTATCGTGTACTTGCCTACGCAGCCTACATGCCTACAATGCCATCCACCTTCTGGGAGTATGAAATACATTTTATGATGTATTTGGTTTTTGTCTGCTTTACCTTTGCAATCCACGTCAAATTTTCTACTTTTTTCGAGTAGCCGGCTGAAAGAGTACGGTTGGTTACGAGAATACCTAGCTATCCAAATTGTGGTTCAAAGATGGATTTTTTTATTGTATCATGATTAAGATTTTATGTACGGTGGTGCAGCATGCGATTTTCCATCCATCTTACTCTTAATTCACGTGTCAAATGAGCTACCGCGAACAGTCTACGCTAAATATCCGTATTCAATTATGCATTCTTTCGTCAAATTTTATTTTTATACATTTTTTACAAATAAAATAATAATTTTTCCTCTATTATTGGTAATGAGTAATTTTCTATTATTCCAATGATTTTTACTTTTTCACTCCCCTTAGTCGTGCAGAGGTAGGGGATATGTTTCATTAAGGGATAATCTTTATTTAGAATGTCCACGGGCTGAGTTGTAAACAGTCCAACAAGGCCATTGCTGGCGGTGATATTAGCCGTAATGAATCGAATAACAAACCTGCATATTTCTTGAAATTTATTGAATCTCAGTTAACATTTTCAATGCCATTTATTGGATAAATCTCATTTGAAAACATGCAGTGATAGGCAATGACTTGGCGGATATTCGAAACCTGTACCGTCCAATGAAAACAAACAGAAATCCCCACTGTTGACTGAGCTCCTCCCTCCCTTTTGATACCATCCTCCCCTTCTTCCTGGAGATGGCAGTAATTCCAGGCACGTGACTTATGGAAGGGGAACTCTTAATTGCAATTAATAAAAAGAAATGGCGATTACTTGCAAAATGAATTGCGTCAGTTCGACGAGTTTCGTCGACGATGCAAGTATTTCATTCCGCAGGCGCAATTGAACTTAAGATTTTCGCTCCGCAAGCGAAAAGACTTCGTATTATTGAAATTCATTCTTGAAATCTCCCTCTTGGAGTTATTTCATTACTGAAACCGAAATTATAATGCTCCTGGATTTCTTCCGTAATTTTCCTCGGCTGAAACTGGTGTGCGTGAGGGAATGACACTTCGTTTTGGACAATATTTCAGGTAGAAACTTAATTCTTAAACTTAATCCTTGGGTGAAACACCTATAAGGAACGTTTTTAGTGGCCGGATGTAGAATTCTAGCATTACTCGGCAGGCAAGTAGTCCCGGAATAGTGATTTACGAATCGTGGTTTAGCGGTTTAGTAAAATATTTAAGCACATTTTTGCTCGCAACTGTGGGGATGTAACACCAAAAGTGGAGTAATTCGTAAACCACTGTTTCTTGGCTACCTGCCTGCCCACTTTCGTCGATATCCGAGACCTCGATAATGGATTCTCTGTGTGTGTGCTCAAACATTTGTGGAATCTTCGAGAAATCCTGGGCAAATTTCATTTAAATGTATTCGTCCTCCCACAATCGAGCTGCTGAAGATGTAAATAATATTTATGAACATTTTCGTGACATAGGTTGTGCCCAAAAATGTCAACATTCCCTAAAAATTATAGATATAGATTTTGATGCCTCTCTAGGTAACATAAATAATGGAATTTTCGCATTTCACATGAATCTTTTATTAATCCAATAGCTGCTGTACCATCGAAATTGCGGCAACGTTTTCTGAGGCAAGGAATGTTTTTTCGTAAACTTTTAGAAAGATGAACTCATTTAGATGGAGTATAATTATTTATTTACCAACTATAATTTGTCATAACATAGCACACCCTCTGCGAACTAGGTGCATGATCAGTTATTTTATTGCATAGTTAGACAAATATATAGACAGGCACATTGATATGTGAAGAAAACTTCAACATGAATATTAAAATGAAAATCAAGGCTTAAATCTGCTCGAGTTACCTTTAATTACCAATCAGTAAATAAATGCACAGACCATTTATTAATTACATTTATCAATATATTGTTTTAGCAACATGGTAACCAAGATAATTACCCATCACATGCCTTGGAGAATATTTATTTATTAATATTTTTTAAACCATTTATATATTTAAAAGTATAGATATAGTCTTATGCAATTTTTTGGGGTTGGTATATGATTGGAATTATGTATGTTTTAAAAATATATAAAAATGGCATTCACTTTCAGTGAAATTTAATTCTTGATTGCAGTGTCCCTAACATCGTTACAGACTGACAGTCATACCTAGGTAATTATTTAGTTTGATTCCTTATTGAGCACAGATACTCCTATACTTGTTTAAAATGTAAATAATCACGACTTGAACAATTTTCGTTGGTCTTTATTTACCAAAAAAGTAAAATTTTACGAAAAGATTAGGTATATATTTATCAACAATTGCGCGATTTTGCCTCGAAAACAACATTCAATGATAAAAATAAGAATAGGTATCTAATACGTTTTCTTTCTTTAGTCATCTCTCCCAATTTCGTTCGACCATAATTTTAAATAAAATTATACAAATGAATCTATGGTCCGCTAAAACTAAAAATAACTTCACCTGTATTTCTAAAGGTAGAGGTATACACTGGCAAGTTTATTGCGCAAGTCACTTGCTACAAACGACTTTTGACGTAAATTGCAGTAGTAAATTGCTCTGTAAGTCTGCTTACAGAACTTTCAAAAGTTGCGGCTAGGCACTTCAAGAAGCGTATTTTGTGCCGGTGTGAACAGCAACCAATATGGGGCTCTGCACTGACCCGTGAAACGTTTTTCGTCAAATTTAAATCCCCCCAGAATCTCTTCCAGAAGAAACTTGCGAAATTAACTTGCCAGTTGAAACCATGTAAACCTACCCTTATGAAATTTAATGATATCGGATGAATAAATATTTATAAATTATTACTCATTTACTCATTCATTCAACCACTCACATGCGTAGATATATAACTTGTATAAACAGAAGGCGAAATAAGTTATAATTCTATTCATCATCATCCTAGTATATCCTTATATATTATAGAGTAAATTATTGTTTCATTTGATAATTTTTAGGAAATGTGTGTGCTAATGTTTCAGCAGGTAGATACCCGGACATGGGCGCATTTACGGGGAGGACGAACGGGACCGAACTCCCGCGCCCAGAAGCAACATTGCTAGGGTTACCAACATTAATGTGTAAAAAAAATTTACAAACTAAATATATTTATATACTTCAAAATGGGCTAGAAAAAGCAGTTTTTCTGTTGTTATGTTGAAATATTTCTGGGGTAGGGCCCGCCATTAGGCTGGGCCTAGACCCCCAGTTGCCCTCGGTACTTCACCGTTCAAACATATTCTGGACCCCCCCCCCCCCCAGAGCCAAATTCTAGATACGCAGCGCATCATACGCTACTGTACCCGGATACCCGATTGTTGAGAATAACGGCGTGAATTTTTATACAAGATTTTTACTTGCTCGGAGACAAGACAAAAATAATGAACGTAAATTTAGATTTTTAAAAGGTTAAATGATGAGATCATCCGAGACGTTCTTGAAAAAAAGTTAATTATAAATTTTAAAAAATACAGAGGTAGGCAATCGAGTACCGGGTTATTGACATGAGGGTTAAGAGCATGCCAATTCCAATGTATGGGTTCGCTCCATTCTTCCTCCTTTCCCTAAATAATACTTCCCTTTCCATCTGACCCAGCTATCGCTAATAGCGCCAATGGCCTCAGTAGTCGGTTGCCTGACCTAATAACTACTACTGACATAAGATAAGACCTCGCCCTAATAGATTTTCAATTCCACAAAGTTAGAGACCACGCCCCCTTTGCCAGAAAAATTAACTACCTGCGGTAACGACTTGGAGTGATTTAGCGGAATCCAACTTTCTTCCCTTCGGCCTACGGCGCGAACAAAACCAGATAGGAGATCTAATTTCGCTGCTGGCCACACAACCGCTCCAGTGTGGAGTTGGTGCTCCGCAGACATCTGGTAATAAAGCACTGTGTTTGTAACAGGATTACAGGTTATCACCATCTCTCTTGGGTGCCCGCAGGTAACTGAGCGTTAGTTATTTTTCCGCAAGCGTTTTTCGTTCACTAGAGTAGATATTACCGGGATCTGCCGTGAGCGATATTCGTTCCATTTACCATTTTGCTCCCACGAAATTCCATACCCGAAGACTTCAAATTCAGTAGCAGTAGAATATCGATAATCCATGGTAGTGTCCATTATCCTGATGTTTGCTCTGATAGCCCAAAGCATGGATGCTTCACCAAAGGAAGAAGATAATAGACGCATTAGCTATTTACACAGAAAATTGAACTTTGCACTCTTGTTAGAAAAATAATTCTTTCTTTTGAACATACCTGATTGAGTAGCTGGTCCAGCAAAACCCAACCTGGGTATTTTGTGGGCACGTGATAATCTTGGAAACTAAAGGCAGCACAGGGGAATGATGATTTGATGCGATAATTTTGTAGGCAGGCCTCAGATTGCCCAAAAGGATCCAATTAATTAAATTTCGTGTAGATGATAAATTAAAATAAAGTACCTACTAGCCAATTCTGGCTAATGCACTTATGGACTATTTTATGAACACGGCGCAGAAGTTGAGTGAATTGAGGTAACCTTAGTCGGGAAAGTTACCAAAATAACTTAACTGATTAAAGTTAAAGTTAATCTCCGTAAAAATTAACTAGTTAAAGTTAAAAGTTACTTTTCTGAAAATTAACTTATTAAATTTAAAGTAAAAAAAGAAACTTTTAACGTAAAAGTTACTTTTTTGCAACCCGAGTAAGTTATGCGTAAACTGGCGAAATTTGCATATACATCACTTTGAATGAACCCGTCCCCCTCGATAACCGTCATAGGTTTTTTGGTGACCCTCTTTCTCGTGTTCAACTATGTAGTATTGATGACACAATGTCGCCGAGTAAGGCATTCGTGCCCTCGCGGACATGGTCTTCGAGTGGTCTCGTGTTTTCTCGTCTGAGGGTGCGTTTCTAAACATTGGGGGTCACTCCACTCAACCCCGCTTTTGTTTGAATGTATTCCGTCTATTATATCTGGGTCTATTCATTGCATTATTGCACAACTACCCAGCTATATTGCATTATTAGATACCGTTATATTTTCCCCTTTGTCTGTTGGGCAAGCTTTGCACCAAAATTAGAACAAGTCGACATTTGCCAAAAATTAACGAAAAAAATTAACTGAAGTTAGTTTTGTATCAGTTAATGTAAAATTTTATCGATTAAAAGTTAACTCTTCTAAAAAGTAACGGTTAAGTTAAATAGTTAACTACATTTTTAACGATTAATTGTTAATCGCTATTTCTTTAATTCGTTCATCCGAACTATGGATGTCACAATCCACTTCAAGCCTCCAAACACTACGAAAGTTGTCCTCGCTGGAAGATATACTCTTTCGATTCAAGTGGCGAGATTTACGTTTACCCGCGAAACATATGAGTAGGATTTCTTTAACTGATTTGGTTTTTCTTCCAGAAGTTACAGCATAGCCCAGAGTTTCCTCCCGTACTATGTTCCTTGCATACCTCACCGGGTCATTTCATGCTACGCAACCCGCGCACCCTCTTCCCTCGGATCCCAAAAAAAGGGCTAACCCCATGGTGCATCCCAAAAAGAATCCTATCCTATCTACCTCACAAACCTACCATATCCCGAGAACCCGCCTTCTCCTTCCGCCCGGCAGAAATATATATATACACCTATGTGGAAAAAAATCCCATCGGATCCGACCACCCTTCTGGGCCTAAAACCCAGCTATTTCCTCCCACCAACCCTATTACAACAGGTTTTTTTCGTCGACTATCCTTCTACCCTCCCTCCACCATCCGCGTCTCATCTTCGCCCCATTCGAAAGATTTCCTCCCCCTCTTGCCCCCATCCGCTACCTCTTCCCCCTCCCCACACATCTTCCACCCTCTCACCATCTATTAGACTTCCTCCATCGGTAGTCAAACAGCCCCAAGAGCATGGGTGGCGTAGGGGACAATATTTTTTTCACGTGGATACGTCTTTCAAATCAAGCAGACGTTGAGACGAAAGCGACGATGCAACGTTTGCAGGGTGATCCATTCCGATATTATCATCATGCTAATATATAAAAAATTGATTGATGTCTATCTATCTGTCTGTTGCTCAATCACGCAAAAACTACTGAACCGATTGAGCTGAAATTTGGCATGTAGTAAGAAAATGTATCTGGATGTTACATAGGTTATATTAAATATTCCTCAGGGCCCCCAAAGGCCCCCCCTGGTGGTCCATGCTAAGCATTGGGTTCGATGCAGTGGTTTCATTTTTCTCTTTTTAAAATTACTTTTACTCAAGATTAAAAATACTTTTACTCAAGGCTGGATTTTTTTTATCGGATGGCGGAATAAATGAAATTTCAAATTCTTTCACTCGATTTTCTTTTACACTTCGTAATTGTCTGAAAATCATGTTCTTTGCTGAAAAATCTCTCATTTTTCTCTGAAATCAACAATTGCATATTTCCTTGGCAACCAGAGATTTGATTCTCAAAGGATATTCACGCCTCTAGCATTTGCGTTTTCCTGCAGGCCCATGATAGCACGTAGAAATAAAAGCTGTATAAGAAGGGCCCAGAGTCCCTAGGGCCCCATGATTGATTGCATCAGGGGATTATCGATACATTCTATGCATATTTACAACAATTATACTCTTCAATGTCTATTCTCAAAGTAGCTCGCATAGGGGCACTGCATGTATATGAGAGAACACTCACGTAGTAAACGATACACATAAAGTATTTATACGTACAATAATATTTACATGCTGCAAATAGTAATGGTAATAATGCCTCTGTTGCTACAACAAACACAGCATTGTTAATTGTCGTTTAATACTCAGATGTATTACACGTAGTGGAATACGCCTCTCATTACGATTGCAAAATGGTTTTTTTAGACCAATGCCCACATCATACGAACGAACGTCAACGAACATCATACGCACATCAACGAACACACCATGTAAGATAGGTTACGAACTCCTCAAATGACTACGCTGACTCTTCAGGCTTTGTGGTTTTCTTATAAAATACGTTTAATGTTTTTCAAACCCGTTGAATTTCAACGGGTACCTCCCGCTAGTAACTTGTAAACTAATCACACGATTGAAATAAATTTGGCATCATTCGATCGGGTAAACAACAACAATGCAAGCATGACCTTTATTTGGTACACATCCGGAGGGTACGGCTTGAGACCCGTAAATACAGTCGGTCATTCTGCTCATAGGAGAAAATTTCCGTGCAATACATCTCAAGACTCCGATGTGCTAGCACGCTGACTCTGGTACCAAAGGAAATATTTCGAACGAACGTTTTTAATTAATTGAAAAATCTGATTTCATACCGTATTCATCGGTGATAAATTAAAAATAATCAATGCAATTTCGAGCCGATTTTCATATGTTTGCCCATTGCTCACCATGAGGCCCGGAAGAAATTCAAGAAAACGCGTCTCATCGTAAAGGACATTTAGTTAGCCATCGTTCAAAGCCATATTTTCCGCGGCGGAAAGGGTGAGACGGCTTCCGGTGTATCGGTAATCCAACGCCGCGCGGGGGACAAACTACGGCGCCAGCTCGTAGACGGCTACGTATTATTACAACGCTAACACTATTATTCTTCACTCGCTAACGCTGACACATTCACGAAATACCCGCAGTCATGAACCTGACCCAGCAATAAACGACATTTTTCAAATGGGAATCTTTAATATGCTCGATATTGATCCATGGATAGAATTGTTTTCCCTCATATTTGGGAAACCTCTTTTTAATCATCTTTTGAAATCACCTCACCATCTTCAATTCAACTGCTAGGATTGCCGAATGTACTCTTTTGAGCCAGTTCACCTATGACCGGATCTACTGAAAATCCCTTTTCTTGTTATGAGGCAAATCTGGATAATTCTTATTTGATAATCTGTCTTCTTTCATTTTATCAATGGGCGCTTTCAATGCTTGTGCATATGTTGTATTATGCATTAATAGAATACGTTGTTATTTTATGCCGCCTCTTTGAGCTTCAATATCTTTCTTAGCAGACTCTTTAGAGATAAAATAATAATTGGTTTACTTCCTAAGTTTACCATTTAGCTTTATTTATGCAATTATTGTGTCACGTTTTATACAAGATATTCCCCAATTATCAGGATTGATAGTACGCAAATTTTGAGTTTTAGTAATTTTCTATGCGCATTTTGATTTCGGCCCTACTTTTCAGCGCTTCGAAGAAAGAGTTTCTAAATGTCAAAATATATAGTGTAGGTTTCCAGAAAATTGGCTTATTTCGATGTTATGGCATTCAGCAGGAGCAGCGTTCGTTTCTATGCCATGGATAATTTAATATCAGAGCCATCAGTTTACGCGTTGGTGTTGCTATTATAATGTGATACCGAGTAATTGTGAAGATTTTTGCAGAACTTCAGAGGTAGTGTGATATCAAAAGCCGACAATTGCGTCTTCTCAGATCTGTGGTGCGAACCCATCCTGTACACCCTTCTCTCGCGCCGGCTTAATATATCTTGTGCATCTGATTTATTTCACCTGTCTTATCCTCTCCCTATCTTGGCTGAAGAAATAAAACGAAATTATGAATCTATCGCTTTTGTCAGGTCGACGACGCAAGCCAACAATCTTAGAATCGAGTCCTGCCTTTAGCTACGGTTAGATTTTCCGGTTTCGGTTTGTATATGAACCACGCGGAGAAATTGTATTTTTTTGGCCTTTGCGGCACTGAATCACTAAACCAATTATTATCGCGAGAATACATAAATAGCGCAGTATATTGAGAATAAAGTTGTAGAGTTAAGTAATGGAAAATTATTTTCGGCGAATTAATAGGAGGGAGAATTATTTTGATCCACATGTTTAGTAGGTATCTAATACATAACTCTTCTTCTTTCTATCAAGTATTGGATGACTGTAAGTGAGCAGGCAATATTGCGAGAATCACGTTGGTATACCCCGCTAACTCTCATCTATGATAAAATTTCTTCCGCTTGCCAGCGTAAGTTTAGGTATTGAATCTACAAGTCATTTAGGTTCTTACTCAACGTCAACCCTACCCCTTCCACATAATTAAAGGTAATACCACGATACAGTAAACTGAAAAGGAAGATAATATCTACGAGATGAATCTGTTTTCTCCGGGAATGAATGGTGCCAAGATGATAAATTCCATCTTGGTAAATCCTTTTCATTGTTTGCTCTTTGAGCGTTTGATAAGGAAACGTTGAGTTTCTCTCAGCAGTTCAATCAGTTGCTGGAGGAAACATTTCCACACCACCTTCAGCACTCGGCACCCTAACTTTTATAGCCCACGAAAGCGGTGCAATTGGATGATTTACAGCTAACGGTTGTGCCGCTATTAATCTCTGAATCTCGTTACAAATACGATATTTATGTATTTATTTTATTGCGGATACCAAATATATAATGTTTAAATAAATTTTCTGTATCTAACGCGAAAGTTGGTTTAATCGACAATGATTGAGCCTATCAATTACATAGGCTAACAGCGTATGCATTCCTCACAAGGCTAAGGGGTCTGTTCATAGCCGCCAACGGTTTTCCAGAAAGAATTTTTTCCCAGGTATAACATCCAGCTTGGGTTTATTACAAAAATCATAATTTCTGCATACTTAACAGCCAAAGTCAATTGCTAAGTATTTATTTTATTGGCGAATACACACTCCTGGGAGGTATAAATTTCCTACCCAAGCGGGATACGAACCCGCGACCTTCGGTTTGGCTGGCGAGGACTTCACCCCGCCGCCACCGAGGCCGACCGGTTAACTGGATGTTCCCAGATGCGTCAACCGGATTTGAACCCAGGGCCTCCAGGTCTTGTTTACCTAACTTTTAAACCAATGGGCTACCACGTCGTCCATACAATAGTTAGTAAAAAAAATAATTAATTTCTGGAATGCTTGGAGTAACCCCCGAAAAGGCTTCCGAAAATATTTAGGGTGGAGAACCTGGTGGATCACAAGTTGCAATAAATACCACTGTTTCAGGCTGGATATGGTGGAAGTTCTCGGTATTCATAGTGAATAAAGACACTTGGTCTTGGACAATCTTCCACAGATTTAGACTTAAATCTGTGGAAGATTACCAAGTGTCTTTATTCATTATGAATACAAGTTGCAAGATTCAGCCTTGGTGAGCTGAATGCAATGTTAGGCAAAGCTTCAGCTTTAGTAGATGTGGCCTATGAGCTGCCACGTCATCAAAGGAGTAAGTTTTGTAAAAAAAAGCATGGATTGCTTTGAATATCCCAGAAAATAACTTTCGTAAAATGTTGGTTCACATTGGCGGGTGGGTTGCCAGATTTCATATTCAGCCACGAAACACTGCGTTTGATAAAAGGAAGTTTGGGATTTTATAAACCAACTTTATACTCATTGAACTACCAGGAAAGCTATGATAGGGGAGGGGATAGGGAAAAGGAGGGGAGAGAGGACAGATGGGAATTGAATGAGAAAGGTATTCCTTATAGTACCAGTCAGTGTTAGTGTCATGATGTTTTTGTCATCAAAACTAATTGTGTGTGGAAAGAAGATATTTATTCCCTATCAGTTCTGGATTGTATATCACTCATTTGTTTGCTGCTATCAGTTCGCACTGAAACTCGCCTGATCTGAATTTTTCAAGTTATTTAAGCCTAGCGTGTAGCCTCTGAGTCTCTAACGGCTTCTAACCTAGTCCTTCCATCAGCTGTGTGACATTTTCTGTTGACTTGTAGAATATTTTTTAAGATTCGTGTGGTTCTCCTTTGTATTTTATTTACATCGCGAATTAAATCTCTCTGTGCAGGGTCCAAAATGCTCGCGGCGTATTCGAGATGTGGCCTGACCAGAGCAAAGTAGCATCTCTCTTTCACTTTTTCATTGGAGATGTATGTACATCTTCATGCATTCTTTCAGGTCTGGATTATAAGATGCAATGTGCAGCCTTCGCACGCTGCATTCAATGTTGGGGAAATCAGTCTCGTTTGCGGGCTACGCATTATAACTTGAGCTCCGTCCCGCTGCCAGCCGAGCCTTAACCCCCTAAACCTCCCCTTCTTTCTCCTTTCCTATCCTCGCAACCAGTCTACCACCGGGCTACCTCATCCTCACAGCGAACGGGTTGCCGTTTAGGGCTGGGGAGGGAGCAAATGAGTGAATGCGAGAGTGTTGGTGTGTGAGAGAGGGAAAATATTGTGTTGGGTGGTGGAAGTGCGGGACGAGTAGTAGTGACGCTGTCTCGCGGGGTGAGAGAAGTGAGGGAGATGGATATAAGGTTCCGTCGGCAGCGAAGAGAATAAAAAAGGCAGAGGACAGCAGCTCGGAGAAGGGGGATAGGAAGGAATGCCAGACGTGAATGAGCCGCCGGCTTTGCCGTGTATTGCTTGCTGGCCGTGTGCGTGCGTATTTGAAATTATAAAAGGGGAGTGTGGACGGTGATGTAGGAAGTGAAGGAGAAGGAAGTGGACAATGGTCATCATAAACAAGAATCCTCGTGCAAGTTTTTTGACCCACGCGCGAAGGCGGAGACATCCATATGTTCTCTTTCTAATTTCCGTCATTCAGAGTTTAGGTCAGATTAGGGCAAGGGTTTAGTTTCAGCTTGGGGGCCGGATGCAGCCTGCCCAAGGGCCTGCCCTTGCCCGCTCAGGTGTTTCATAACGATCTGTCCGTTGTAATTCTCTTCTCTTTCTTTCTTTCACTTCCGTAATAAGACTTCTGAGAGGAGTTAGCCTCGGCTATCAGCTTCCTGCAGTAGTAGCGCTACCAAGCAGCCCGTCTCTTATTCCTTGGTTTCCGTAATAAGCCCTCTAACAATAAGAAGTATAAGATTTAAAGCTTTTCCGGTGAATGCTGTTGATGTACATTTCTCGGGTTTCCAACCGGGTGATATTGGTGTGTTGCACCCACGTTTCGACGGCATAGTCTGCTATCAATCCCAGGGTGAATCAAGGCCGTGCTCCTTGACTGTTCAAAAGAGCCAGGGTCAGACCATCGAGTACGTCAGAGTTGACCTCAGGACGGACTGTTTCACCCACGGCCAGCTGTACGTCCTACTGAGCCGAGCGAGACGACCCGAGGACATACTCGTCCTCGTTTCACCCCGAGGACGATGGCAGACTACGCCGTCGAAACGTCGGTGCAACACGCCAATATCACCCGGTTGGAAACCCGAGAAATCTACATCAACAATAATAAGTGGTTTCCTCAGATTTCAGTGTCCGGTAATTGTGTAATAAAGGGTATTATGATTTACGGATGAATAGATTGCGTGAAGATTTCTAGGATTCAACCCCTTGAATCATTGTAAAACGTTGAATTTTCAACCGTCAACTACGATAGTTTAGTTTGGCTGAAAATGTTTATACATTCCGCGACAGCATAGAGTACCTATACAAGAAGATTAGCAGAAAACATCGAATGATCATGGATGTCCTGGAGTAAGATGGCGTTCTTATTTGGAATTAATGATTCATGTTACCGCCCTATTAGATATATCCGTTCTGAATTCGTGTTAAAATTAACGCTGACTGCCTTTGATAGTAGATTTGGCATCCTTAAAAGAGACTGAGTTTTCATAGTACGTTCTGCTTTTGCGTGTGGTTTGTGAAAGAACCAAATATCCAGAGGACGCATATTGTCAAGCGACATCGGCGAATTTCGCCAATGTAGCGCAAGAATCTTGAACTAGTGTAAATGGGCTTAAGAGTTCCTCACCCAAGGATTAGGTTGGCCAGATGATGATAGCGACAAACGGGGCACAGGATAGCGGTAAAATTCATACTGAATACAATCTCAAAATTTTTAAAAATCTCTTTCTGGAAAACTGTTATAAATGTTTTACTTTTTTCATCAACTGGCTGAATTCGTGCGATAATCATATGGCTTCACTTTATCGTGCAACGTTATCGTGAGTTAAACTTTTGGAAGCAAGTAAAATTAGTCATAAACGCATTTTGCAGTTTTTATTTCAAAATAATTAGCAATGAAAAAGGAAATACTGTAAAAGCAACAAAAAATATTGAAATATATGCGTGAAGGAAAAACAAATAGACTAGTCAAACTTATGAATATATATTTTATAAATTTTATAATAAGCTATAAATTTCATGAAAGATGAAAGTTTATTCTTTTTATCGGGTATGAAATACAACCTTGTTTTATTGCTATATTTTACATCAATTATCAACTATATATATATATATATATATATATATATAACCTAAATGTCCTGATAGCTCAACTGGTAGAGCACTCGGCGCGAAATCGGGAGGTTCCGGGTTCGAGTCCCGGTCACGGCACATTTTTACCCTCTGATTTCTCGGCTGTACCATCTTCCAAATCACCAGTGTCTTCGTCCAATTTTAGTTACATGTTTCTTATCTCTTTCTTTCACCTTCTGTTCAAATTATTATATATTTATTCGCCTAAAAGGCGGTGTGTGAGTGAGTGAACGATATATATATATATCATATAACGATAACGATATATATATATATATATATATATATATATCGTGATATATATATATCGTGAACGAACGATATATATATATATATATATATATATCGTGAACGATATATATATATTTGATATGAACGATATATATATATATATATTTATTTATTTATTTATCAAAACGAGGAATCCATTAAACCTTTGTGTCTTATAAACAGGTATACTTTTTTCAGAAATGCTTGAATATATTGTGACCAAAATATTATAACTGAAATATTTCGTCTTGAATTTGAAACACAATAACTCGAGTGCGTCTACCAGACACAAAAATCAAAATATCATTGGGTTCTTTATTAAACCTCACCCAATAGTATTGGTAACTGTGAGGTCACGTCAGTAACTGATAGGAGCGTTTGAAATAAGAGGGCAGATGGATGTGATGGGGCTTTGAGGCTAAAAATGAATTGAAAGATAACAAAATAAAACAGCATGATAGCGAGTCAGATCATCAAACAGCAAGTGCAGATTGGTTAAATACCTTCAGGTAGGGTTGCCGTACGTTCGTATTCCCGAGGACATGTCCTCCTTTTTAGATGAAAAACACTGTCTGTATTTTTCGAAAAAAAAACAAAGTATTTCGTTAAAATAACGTAAAAAATTCGATCGGGATAGTACAAATATTTCAAATTTAAAACTTTTTTTATGCTAGTAACGCAACACAACAGTGAAAAGGAACATTACCGTATCCAGAATAGTAGCAATGTACTCACCCCCTCTTTCTGAACGCAAGCTGAACCCAAACTAGCAAACAGACGAACGAACTCGATTTTCACAACACTTATAATGTAAAAAAACGTTTTATAACCGTATTACTTTTTGATATTTAAGATTATTATGATATCATTTTTTTAAATGGTATAACTAATAGATTTTAAAAAATGTTTTCTAGAGTAAATGCGTGTTGAAATTACATTTTAAGGGTTCCTATGATTTTTTTTTATTTTCGAGGAGAGGACCCAAACGTTTTTCGACAGAAGTCCTCCTTTTGGGTGTCAGAGATTTGGCAATCCTACCTACAGGATTTAAAACTGGCTCTATCTATGCTTTCTCGCGGCTATTTTATCATAATATATGTGATTCCAATGCATCCGAAGTGATAGACTGGATTAGCACTCACGGTAATATTCCGAAGCGTCTTGAACTACAATGGGGCGGTTCATTTTCCCCAGATTCGGGGCCCCTCAACGGGTCAGTCAGCCAGACTCCCTCGGGATGCTTGGGCCTCACGTCTCAGCCATTCGTAAGGGGGTGGGTCAGAGACCACTCCAGACATCCTCCGTCGTAAACTCAAAAGTCTCACGTCGCTTATTTTCTGGGAAGCTTTAAAAAAAGCATAAAGGTCCAAATATATTTGTCCGAGAGACATTCTCTGCCTCTCCACGTCCAAGAGCAATAGAGCACGAACTGGACCACAGAACGGGTACTTCGTCTCAGAATTCTTGAATCCGACTTTTTAAGCTCAATTGCTGACGGGGACAAGATTTATGAAAACTCCCTCGTCGAGCTGCTACTTTTTTGTGGGCCAGCGCCTGAGACCTTTTACTTAGACTGAATAAGTCAAACGCTGTGACTTTTTAAGGAAGTTAATTGTCTCTATTGCCTCAATTTCCGTCAATTTTACACGAAAAATTTCTCTGGAGATTTTTTTAGAAGAGTTTTGGGATAATAGATATCAAACGCTTGCGGTGGAGGCAGAGCACCTGAGAGCGGTTTTAATGGAATTGTACACAAGTGATTAATCAACGGGATTATTTATTAACTTTAAGTGAGCTGCATTAAAATGTTGACTATTTTTTCACATTTCAAAACTTCCAACTTCATTACTCCTCTCTGTAAAAATAGTTTACCAAACTCGGGATTCACCACGGCTGAGATAAAATAATTAAACATTTTCAGGTACTTGCTTCTCAAAAATGAATATAATTTGAGGAATTAAATGCTTAATTATTCAATAGCATCACATTTTTAATAAATATGTATTTATCAATTCTTATCTTACATTTCTGAATGGTTGCATAAATTAATATCTCATTCTGAAAGACATACAATAAGTACCTAATGAGGTTTTATGCTCAAAAGGTTCCCTTATTTAAATAATTTTCTTGCTTTCCACTTTAATTTGATGAATGCTGATTATGATAAATTAGTGTAATTAATGTAGCAGGAGCTTGCTTTTTAGAATATGCATTATAATCCAGCATGGGGATTTAGGTAGCTACTTCAGGAGAAGTTCGAGAACTCAGGCTTAAGCGCTGCTCTTATTTTGAAGAAAAAAAATATATAAAGTTGTTAATTCGATGTCTGATTTCTGAGAACCGTGCGTTCCTGAAAAGCCGAAGATATGAACAAGTAAGAAATAGGATTTATTATGAAGAGCAGTAGCGTAGCCAGGGTGAGGCAGGGGGGGCAAACCCCCGTGTTCCAGCGCCCCTAAGCCAGTGTATTTTTCCACTCTTAAGTCCCAAATACGTAAAATAAATGTATATAATACGTTGTCAATTGTAATATTTGGTACAAACCCATTCCCCTTTTGAGTCACCAAAATTTGTGAAGTTTAATAAACTGATTAATTTATGAGTCGGCGCCCCCTAAAATTTTTCTGGCCCTCCTAAACATTTTCTGCCCCACTAGACCCAAACCCTGGCTACGCCACTGATGGAGAGTAGGTATGTGTGACTTGCACTATAGTAGGGCTAAGGTCAGTACGCACCCATTAAACCAACCTTCGTAACCTGCCAACACGAGGGGCAAGATTTAAAGGGTAATTACATTGAACGCACGTAAATTCTATGGAGGAATAGGCGATTATATCTTAACCCCTTGAATCCGCCCTTGTAAGAATCACATCTGGCCTCTGGCCATTTTATATTATCAACTGGTTAATTACCACGAGTAAAACAGGCATTTTATTTCGACGGTTTATTTCTTCTGTCGGAAACAGCTCCACCTTTTTCAAGTGGAAGTTTTTTTCAAGTTTTACGGCACTGGCATCGGATCCTGTTGGAAATGAAAGTCTGCGTAGGACTAATGACTACTCGCTCTAAGGTTACAAAGAATGCACTACTATCGCAAAGTTATACCATAGTGTAAAGGATGAAATATGAGTTTGAGTTTTAGAAATCCTTTCTGTTCGTACGAGGAAGCGTTTTCCTATATATCGCTCAGCTGGTCTCCATTAGCCAAAAATAATCATTCCTTTGATTTGCTTTTCTGAGATTCTAACCGATGCAGTAGGCATTTGCATTGCTCTGAAATAATGTCACTCGTATGCTTTGGTAATTATATTCTCATTAGAATGATGTCGGAATGTCACCATCTTATATCGTTACCCTTCGAAGCGAAGTGATCAGAATTAGTCTTTTATCGGCTGAACTTGCGAGGCTGTGTGTGCGATATTGAACGGGTTAATGAATACGCTTTCGCTTGTGTCATCACTCAGGAGTTAATTTGCGAAATCGTCCACGAGCGCCCGTTTCGGTGTTGTCGAAAATTTAATTAGCAGGGAGTCTAACTGCTCACCGAGGGGGAAAGTGGCGTTCTCGTGCCTATGTTGCCTCTCCTGCAGTCCAGTCGCGACGGTAGCCTCAAGGATTCTGATGAATTTGACCCTACTCCTGTTTTTCGTGCGAGTCAAATGGATGAACTTCCTTTCATTCGTGGCAAGGCAACAAAATTGCGTATTTCAAACGTCAGAGAAGTTTACCCGTGGAGCTTACACCAAATGAATATTGAATTTCCGATGGGTGTGGATTTCATGTCTGTCGTCGCAAGGGATAGGATTTCAACTGCGCGCAGTTGGAAATTGTAAGCGATATTCACTCCACATAAAAACGCTTCTATACGTATCAAATACTCCGTTATTTTACTGCGCAAGTTTGTTACCCTGCCTTCTTATTTTTTTTAAATATATTTGAACCGGGTCAATTTTCATTAATGTGGTAAGAAATTTTTATCCGTAGGGGAACTGAGAACACATCTTAGAAATTGAGCTTATAAAATTACATGGTAATCAATGAGCCAATGTAAATCTGTTCCAACCAGCAATGTTATAATAAAATTAACATATAACTACTCCGTTACTTAAATTAATTCTATTTCGTTTTTTCTTCATACGTATTCGCTTAGACTTCGGAGTGCTCTAAATGTCTACCTATCTGCATTGCTTTTTTATTTTAAAATTGATAATTTGATTTTTGGTGAGCCTCCCGTCCCCTGCAAAATTTAATATTCAGTGTAAAAAGTCTCTTCTTTCAAAAAAACAGAGAGATGAATAATAGCATGGCGTTATTGTTACCAATTCCATTTTAAATGTATCTGCGTATTGTAAAATTAATGAGTACAATATCAATAAGAATGCGAACATAAACAATTCATAAAAAATTGAAACGAATGTGATTCTAATTTAGACGAGGGTGGATCTCATATTTCCCAATATCATCCATGATAAAAAGAAGGCATGATCATTATTTTAAAGAATTACCAACGGAATTCACAGCCTACTGGGTATGATATGATGGGTGAATCAACGCATCAAGCCTACAGAAGCCTTTTCCTTCCTGAAAGAAAGCATTAATTACTTTCTTGACAAGTCTCTCGTGCGTGGAAACATTTGCTCCAGCAGTGTCAGGAGATACATTCTTGGGGAAATCAAACAGTCTAATTGTATTTATTCAACCAATTTACAGCAAGTAGTGGATATATATATATATCTCAAGGAAGTGATCATGGATTTTAACACTGTATAATTGGCACCTATACACAGTGGTGTAATTCGGGGGTGGCAAGGTGTGGCAGTTGCCACTCCAGAATTGTCCGACCCAGTATTTTGCCACCCCAGAATTTAGAAGTAAAAATGAAATAATTTACAAAATACTGGAAATACCATTCTACATGCACGGCACATTCTTGAACTTTCTTGATTCTTCATTAACCATGCCAATTTAGGCTAAACTTCATAAACTAACAATTTAACGCTAGTTTTTTTTTAATTTTCCGGGGGAAGAACCCCCTTTCCGCGGTAGACATTGCCACCCGGGTTAAAAACATGAAATTACACTTATGCCGATACATTTCGTCACAGGAAGCTACAACTGGTAAATTTTCATTTCGATGAATCCAGAGGGTAAGAGTGAGGGGATTTCGATACATTTTTCAGCTGGACGACTCTGATTTGGCGCTAACAAGCCTCGGGGCCGTATTTTTAAACCATACTCTTACTCTTACTCTTCGCCGGAGGAGGAAGAGTGCGAGCTGTGACTCTACCCACTATTCGTATTCTAGAACGTTCCTACAGCGAAACCAAACTCTTCCTCTTCGAAGGAGGGGCTTGGAGGGACTGTTGAGTAGATCGCTGAAATTCTCATAACTACGTAATGCTTCGATGACGTTTCGTGTGACGTTTGCTGCCCACAGTTCATTGCGGATTTAACGAAACAGCAAGAAGAAGAAGAATAATTAAAGATGGAAAAAGATATTTTGATCGCTCGTCGGCCTCGGTGGCGGCGGGGTAACGTCCTCGCCTGCCAACCCAAAGGTCGCGGGTTCGAGTCCCGCCACTGGAGGGTTTTTCTCCTCGCTGGACATGGTTGTGTGTGTTGTCCTTTGTTATTGTTACAACGCCTGATGTAAAATGGCCCTCGAGGCTGTATTCAGGTTGATGAAATAAATAAAATAAAATAAAATATTGCGTGATGTGTCTGAAAAAAATGCCTAAATCCGAAGGTAATCGACGCATTCCGCCATATTAGGCCTTGGAACTGTTCCTTCTATTTTGGAGGATGGTCTGAGCCATGCTACTAATAGGATCAAGAGATTCGTTTGTTTGTAGAGAGCTTTGAGCCTACAACCGAAGAGGTACGTTTAAAAAACGCTTGGAGGTTGAGTTGTCACCACAAACGCGTCATAGAGGAAGAGTCGTTCCTCTAGGAACGTCTTAGAATACCGCCCTCGGAGTCTAAAGTAGGAATAATACAATGGACTCCCACGTAAAATTCCTCCTGTCTGCCACTTGAGAGTTGATAGCAACGTCTGCTCTTCGTCGTGTCGAATTTAATTAGGAAAGGAGAACATAGGTAGTTGGCGGGAAATTTGCGACCGCGGGATTAAATATTTGACGCTTGAACCGTGCCAGCCTACTCGAGTGAAAAAGTGACTCCTGCCGTCAAGATATTGAATCATCGTGGCGCGCTTCCTCGGCCCCGAATAATCGACGATACGGGAGTGGGGACCGCCGAAATACCTAAGTGTATGTATGTGTGCCGAATTGTGAAGGGGCTTCAGTGAAATTAAATAGAAAAGATATCACATTGATTTATTTCGCAGAATATCAATAGTTTTCCAATCGTAGAAATGTATTGACATGACGATCAGTAGGCGTATCAGATAACTTATAAATTAAATGGATTACTTACCCATTTGCCGATTACTATTTTTGTTCATGCGACCATATATCAATCGAGATATTCTTGAGATCAGTTTTGAGTGGTTAGTCGTGGTTTCGCTTCGGATAAACGTTTCATGTAGTAGTTCTGTTATAAACAAGATAGTATGTAACATAAAAATTATAACGATGACTTTATTTACTCCCTATGCGGAAAAAAACATTTGCCGTAATACAATAGTCGTACGCTTTTCAGAGATAACGTCAGAGATAACCGAATGCTACAAAAATGTGCCAAGCATAAAAAATATACGAGTGTTAGCGACGTGTAACAAAATATTCTTGAAAATGGTCGAAACACATGATTTTCTACAGTGAAAAGTCTTCTGGGTAATGAACGGACATCACTTTCCTTGACAACGATCTGTTTTAAGTATTTCAATTGTTAGCCCTCATTTTTTATCAACTGAAGAAAGTTTCGCTGTATTCTGAGACAAAGATGCTAATTGATAGAAACTGTAGTCATATCTTAAGTTTCAGCTGTAAAATCCAAATGACATTGCGCCTCGGTGAATACCAGAGTGCATTCATGATATTTCATTGCATCAGGTGCTTGAAAAACAGCAATACGCTGAGTTGATCGTTTGATACCACGATATATCGATACATATGTATGTAGCCCGTCCGCAGGAAAGGTCGGTGGGACTAAACTGTCTGCGAAAAAACGTCTGAGGGGTCGAATTTTCACGCATTGTGTCTCCCGAGTGCGTTCGGCAAAAGGCAGTCAAATACGACTATACCTCCCCCCTCCCCATCTTATTAATTCAGCGGAGGTGAGGGTATTGGGTTGTCGGTATATAGAAAAGGGAAGGGGGAATGAAGGGGTAAGAGAGAGAGGTATATAACCATATCGAATAAGGGAAGGAGTTATGTAGGAGAGACCCAGGCGCCGAAGCATTTCGTAGAGAGGGTGAAGTCGGGGAAAAGGATTACGACTGCGAGAGGGGTGTGGGCCGACCGAGTTGAGTCTGAGGGGCAAGAGAAGGAAGGAGGAGGTGGAGGAGGAAAAGAACACAGAACTCTCTCAAAAAAAGGTATAAAATGGTAGGGAAGGGTGGAAAGAAATAAAGAAAACGAAAAAAAATACAAAAAAGTAAATTATCGTCATTTTTCACGCGTCTGCTGCGTTTCTTCTGTTTTTTTATTTCGTATTTCTCTTCAATTTTTTTTAAACTCCCCCCCCTCCCATCCCAATCTCCCCCACACCCCCTACTACCCAACCCTTCCCCTCCTTATCCATCCTCAAGCTCCCTCACCTTCCCCTCCTCTGCTCGCCTTCCTCGCCCCTACTTCCCCCCCCATACACTTCCCCTCCCCCGCCTGCTGTGCGCGACCTAAACCCCTCCCTCCCATGCTATATACTCCCCCACTCTGGTATCCCCTCCCCTTCTTTTCAACCCTCCCCACTCCTTTTTCTCTCTCTCTAATCCCTCCCCTCTCCTCCCTCGCCTTCCACCTCCAATTCCTCCCAACCCCTCCCTACACCGAGAGTCCTCCTGCCTTCTCCTCCGTTCCCGCCGTCTCACGGAGCCGAGCTCTGGCTCAGTAGCCTAGCGATCGCACGAGGCGAAACTTATCGGCCTCCCGACGCGTGTGTGAAGTTTTGTTGTGACCCGCGGTGTGGACTGTAGCCTTCTGCGATCGGGGGGGCGCGTCTTCACTGACGTAGTGGACAAGAAAAAGGGGTCTTGTGGACGCATTTGACCCACCCCTGATTCACGCGCTTTGGCTGATGGTACAGAGTGTGCATGTGTTGGTGTGGGACCCAGAAGATCGCCCTACTACCCCCCCCCAAACTGGACAGTGAGTCGACCGGTGAACCCATATTTCTCAGTGTCATCGTTAAACCAAGGCTACCCGTGTTGTATCACTCGGTTAGGATTGACATTGTCAACTCCCCACCCCTTACCAATCCAATCCCCGAGTGGTTGTAGTGAAAGGGTTCTTACCCTTGAATCGTAAGTTCCTTTTTGGAGACAGTTTCTGCGAAGAATCATCGCTTCGTTGTTGCGGTGCCTTCGAGGAACGGTAGCCTCCGGACGATAGTGGTCCTATTTTTCGTAAGGGATTATCCTATTAGGGTTCCTTGCGAATGGGACGAAAAGTGAAGGAAAAGTGAAATTTTTCAAAGAATAAGGATCGTTTCCAGGGAGAAGGAAGGTGCTGAAGGATGTTTCATAACCGTGTGACTTTACGTAGTGCTTAATTTGTTGGTGTTGCGGGAAGGAGAGATTTGAGAGGTTGTCTAAGTGGTTGGTGGTGGTTTGACCATTTCGGCTGACGAGGGAGTCGAATTCAGCATTCGGTCGCTTGTCTTACATTGAGTCGTGGTGTCTGACATCATTCTTCCGTCTCCGTTGGATTCCATCTACCGGTGAGTGTGGGTGTACTGTTTTGGTGTCAAAGCCCCCCCCCCCCCCCAATGCCGATCCCCGGAAACATCAACACTGGTTGACCCCAAGGTTGACGAGGAATAGACGGACCCCAGACTACAATGCGAAAAAAGGGGAATACATATTTTTGGAGGGTTGCCTCCAAAGGTTCGAACCCTTCAGAGGACACCGACCGGGTTTGTTTCCGCAAGAAACGCACGCTTATCCTTGCCCTGCGTGGTCAGGCGGGTCCCCGATTCGACCGGGGGAGCCCGGCGGACGCCCTTCCGGAGTCCTTAGACCAGTTCCCTACCCTTGTTCAGCGGGGAGGTGGGGACCCTCATTTTCATACGGGCGTGAATCCTAGGGATGAAGAGGAGCCCTGTGAGGTATCCCCTAGAGACAGCTCTTACGTAGAAGGGGTATTCCTTTACTACACGCTCGCGAACCTTTCAGTAGTTGCAGCTCTCGTGATGAGACCGGTGTTGAACGCTTGTAGGTCTCCCGAATCCTGAAACAAAACTAAATTATAATATTCGGGTTCTTAGAGGTCTTCGCTGGAATTTTACGGTGTACATATTTAATTTTTAGTTCTTTTCCGTCATAGCATATCTTCTAAGCACACCGCGTATGCTATGTAGGTGATTCCCTTGTACAGGGAGGATTTTTGGTTAAGTTATTTTTGAAGTGTCCCTGATTGTAATGCGAGAATAAATTAGCGCATTCTGGTTCCGGAAAGTCTACGCCGAATTTTTCCGGTGCATTAGAAGTTTTCGTTTTGGTTCACCAAAGCGGATCACCATAACGACGCCGCATATGTTGTGTCGAAGTCTCCTACCTATCAGGTAGAAGTTCTTCAACTGTCTACGGCATTAATATCGCCGATTCGGGAGTTGTGTCATGCCGGATTTTGTGTCATATCTCCCGGGGCATTATCCCCCCCACAAACGCAAGAGACGAGACATCGGCGGGAGATAACCCCTTCTGACCGCGGAAATCCGCGTCTGCTATCCCAACCGTCGCCGAGCTCTCCCACCGCCGGCGGCCGACGACAGCTCCGGCCGGTGGGAAAGCCGCTCACGAGGGCCGGGCGGTTCTCTCCGCTCCGCCCGGATCGGCTACAGCTCTCGTGATCTCCACAGTGCGGTCTCGTGTTCCTCCTCGGGTGCAAATTCAAAACGTAATTCAACTGCGAACATTTTTTCGTTCGCACGGTTTTGAGCTGCGGAGACCAATGTCAAAAGGCGTGGCCGATAATCAAAGCGCCACCAGCGGTCACGCTCTCATAAATCACCCAGATTGGTCTTATAGTGTACCACCCTCCACACAGTAACCGTTCAAGTGTTTCGTTATTATCTCAGGAAAGATTGAGATTTTCGATTGAAAATAGTTTTGTTATTGAGGGGTTTTGCGATCGTTGGATAGGTCTTAACTCTTGTGTAAGATGATGTTGATTAACGGTCACCTCCGATTTCAAGCTGAAGTCACGCTTGTATTTTCACAATTCTAGGCTCAAAATTTGCCTACCGAGTATTTGATTGCGATAAAGTGATAGTTTCTCTCGTGATTATTATATCCTTTTGAGTTTGTGATTGATTGCACTTGCTGACTGTGATGTATGGTCCTAAATATTTCTTACACTCGGGAAACTGCGGTGATACAGTTTTATCTTAATTTTTGTAGTATAAGGGTAGCGTGTGGGCAAAGAGTGGCGAGTTTTTTCTAATTCCTGAATATTCTGTCTTCGCATTGTTGTCATTAGTCTATACTTTATGTGCTCAAGATCATTCTACCTCCAGGAATTCGGGTTTCTAAGAGACGAATGGAATTTACATTATCAATTCTTTTTCCCAAATAGTTTTTCACTTCAGGCTAAGGGTTTACGATCGTGTAAAACTGTAAGGGAACTTCGTTTTTAAATCAACGTTAGGAAGGCTTAATAAATTCATACTATTAGCTTTTACAGGCTCTAATGTTTGAGACATCTAAGCATTGCGTTAGCCTCTTATATCTAAATTTCAATGGACAAACGATTTCGGAATTCCTAGTAATGCTTAGAAAAATCGTTTTCATTTAATTATGTTCAATTTATAAGCCACAGTAAGTAAGAATTCGTGAGTAGAAATATTCAAATGCTATGAATATCATACGATACTTCGGTGCGTTGATTTGTATAACCACGGAAGTTTAGTAACTCATTGTTTACAATGTAACGTTATTATTATCCGGAATTTGAGCTTATATCCCCTTGGAATATTTGCAAAGACGACTTTTAGGGCAAAAGCGGCAAGACAGAGATAATCTTAACCGGTTGTATAAAATTTGAATCGGAGCCAAGAGATATGTTTTAGCTCGAATAATTCCAATTTGATATTCGCGCGAAGCGTTTTTACGTCCCGTCCGAAGGTAATTTAGGGTTATTTTTGATGTTCCCACCCTCTGTCCGCGACGGTGGTGTTTCTCTTAGGCGTAGGGTATTGCATGGGTTCTCCGTCGGATGGGCCTGGGTGAAAGGTGTATTCGCCGGGCAAGGCGGCCGTTGCCGAGTTGGTTTTCACCACCCACAACTTCCCCTTGCCCTCCACGTGGCTATCCGGTGGCAAACGACGTGACAAAATAACGAAGAGATGATATAGTGTTTCTTTTTGTCGCCCTCATGGTTTGTCACCGGGGCGTGGGGTTGTTTTAGTGGTGATCATGTATCACTAATTTTTTTCCATATTTCCGGCTTGTAGGTATTCTAAATTGTGACTGTTTATCCACCAGCAGTGGACCGTGTATCATTGGTGGAGGGTATCCATTGTGCAACTCTTCCGTAGAAGAATGAGTACCGCGTTGCACTCGTTATAATTTTTCTCGAGTTGTAACCTAACGAAATATTTTCACTGCATAGGCTTACTGCCCTCTGGTAGCCATGTGGAAAGGTAAGCAAGATTTTGCGGAATTTATGCCTGTAAATATCCAATTCATCCGTGAATAAGATTACCTTTCTGTTAGTGAATTTTTATATCAATTTTCGTATTTTGAAATTTATTTATTTTCTAATATTCGTGTTGTTGTTCACGAGAGGAGCTCCGTATTCTCATCACTGTGTTTTTGCAAGTCTTCTAAGGGAGTACTCTGAAAATCAAGTTGATCTCAGGTGATAACTTATGCAATGATAGATATGTAAACTTTCCCCCCTTATAATGCCTTAACTATCTTAGCTACCCTCAACCTCAAAGTATCAACGATAGAACACATCCCACACACACCTGAGGTGGCTTGCAGGGTATTTTGTAGATGTAGATGTAGAAACTCATAATAATTTGTTTTGATTTTGGTCTTATATACATAGTTTCATTCGGAAGAAAAGAGTCAGTCGAATGATGAGATCGTCATGCCAATATTCTGCCGTTCCCTGTTGATTGTTTCCCCCAAATATTTCATTTAATTACAGGAATTAGGAAAAGGAGGTGAATTTTTTGAGAGCTGTATCTTAGATCGGTTGGCTTTGAGGTGGTAAGAATGAATGAATGCTCTTAGCTGAGTTTCCTAGTCATGGGGTTTTGAAAAATGTTTGCCTTTGAGAGATAACGAAGTAGATTCAAGAAATATTTGTAATTTATTTTTCTGAAGGAAGGGGTGCCTGAAAATTTCTGTCGTGGCCCAGTGTGTGTTTTATGGTATCTATCTGGTCCCGTAGTTTTTCGCACGTGGTGTCTTTGTAGGTGAAGTCCAACCGACACGTTGGACAAGCTTTCAGCAGGGTGCTAAAACTGGTTTCTTAGCGTGGACAGCCGGCATTTGAAGGGGGATTTATTTTCGTGGGCAATTGCTTTAAACAAATCGAATGCTCGGTGTTATTTCCGTGGCGACGGGACATAGGTATGCCTGGGAATCAAACGGGAAGACTCGTGCCATCTAACAATAAGAAATAGATAACCCACACGGCCATACTCTAGGTTTTAATTACGTACCAGAGTATAAATCTATGTATCAGTTTACGTGATTCCGATCGTATTATGAACAGGGCAACTGTGAAACTTAGCTCATACAAAACTCCTTCACAATCCTCCGTAGAGACATATCACTTCAGCCTGCTTCTAACAGCTATCATTTTTTGAACAGCTATCGTAATTGCAAAACTCCTCTTTCCAAAAAATACGTCAATGCTCTTTGCACTGCACAGGTGTTCAAGAATTTGTTTGGAGAAACATTTCTGGCTTTTAATAAATCATTTTAAATGGAGTGGAAAGAAAAAATACCGGTTAGGTGGTTAATTCAGAAACCTTTGTTTACTTTACCTATATATCAATCAACATCCTGTATTTGTTTAACATAGTGCAATAACTCTACGTAAAAAGACAAAAACAGATTTTATCGGGATTTATCCAACTATTCAGACACCTTTGAATGCATTAATTAATAGGAGGAGCACGCTATAGAATTTCTTGAAGCCAGATTCTCGGAAGAGTCAAGTATATTTCGGTCACAAGTAGCTCTATAATTCGAGATTGATTCGGATCGGGTTGGGAGTAAAACTCGAACTTTTCGACGCGACAGAATATCGAGTTACGTCGCAAAATCATGGGAAGCCTCTCAAAAATCGTATTGTAACATTTTTCAATATTTCCTCGTCCTATTCTACCTCTTCAAATTGCTGAACTGAAGATGGAATTTTAATCATGCAGCTGAATGCCAACCCAAAGACTATAATGGGAAATATTTACCCTAGAGGAAATTCTTCTTATCCTTTATCCCCCCTCCCCCCGCCCCATAGAATCAGTGCCATACTCATTGCCCCTCACACGGTATGTAGTCACGTTCTACGAGTTCAGATTTCAAATATTGTTCAGACTTGGTGTTTTCAGGCTCCCAGTTTTTCATTCATGAATATTGCTATTGTTTCCTTCCTTGTATTTTGAGTAGGCTGGTCTGCATCATTCACTTCTCTTGTCTGTTGAAAAGGGTCAGATGAACTCATCACATATCATATTATAGAATACTAAATATGTGTTTTAAACTATTGTTAACTTATAATTGGAATCATCTATAATGCAGATGCACCAACTCAGTGTCAAAAACACATGCATTGTAATTTCATTTGGAATCGAAATTGTATGCCAAGAGGTCGAAGCTGGTGAGAATTTTATTCGCTAACTTTTCGGCTCTGGGCAAATAGTCGTATTTAGCTGGTCGCCAGTTTAATTTATATCAAATATAAGTGTTATTATCAAGATATTTCCATTTCCATGGGATCTAATAGCTTTTCTTCTCTTTTCCTCTTCAGGAAACTTTTTCAATCCGGTTCTGACTACGTAGGTCTACGTTACGCAAAATTTCGACTGTAATTTTCGCAAAGATTTGTGTGGCGGGTAGAGTCGATGTCTTCTGCCGGGCTAGAAGTGGCCCGCAGGCCGTCGTTTCCGCCTGCGCCGTATAGCGAAAATGTCGGTACTCGTGACAAAGAAACACAAAACAATTTGAGAGGTTCGTTATCTTTCGGTCCTTCGAAAGTCAATGAGGCGTTTTTCATAATCACTATATTTTAATTTTTAAATAATGATGTAGGTATATGTAGTTTATTTATTTTCACTGGAAGCTTTATGTGATTTATGCGTCCTGGTTAAAATATCATATTTGTTTCATAGTTTGCAGCGATTGATAAAGATGTTTTCTCCTACTGAAAATGGAGCTTTTTCACATAGCGAAGTCTTGTTCGTTCGCAAGGAGACACGTGCCAAATTTCCATCTTTGTATTCAACTTGTAACAACTTAAGTAATTAGTATATTAATTGTATGCCTTCCAAGGGGAGGAGTCAAGCTCTGTCTGTCGAGGTCTCTTGTACTGCCAGAAGTTTTGATTGGAGTAGTTTATATTTTTTCTGTATCGCTTGCATTTAGATGAGGTGGAATCTACAACTTGCTTGCGGAATAAAACCTGAGGGAATTGTAAATTACTCATGATGAAATGCTAAAATGTAACTGACGCAATGAACAGTTTGTGAGCATTCATGAAAATTGAATTATATTCACTGTAATTTGTGTTTGTCCAGTGTTCAGGTAGTGTGGTGGATAATATGCAAGTGATGATAATGCGAGAAAAAATGACTAAACATGCCTATTACATGTTCGAAACAACCTACACCTACACACGTGAAGAAAGTGCTATCACTCTTGTCTTGCTTTTTTGCTACCTTTAAGTTTTCTTAGGGTTCCACAATGTTACTTTGATCCAAAAAATGTCATAATTGATGGGCGATATAGTGCGTCGTTTGGTAGAGCGTTTGCCTATCCACTACGAGTCTTATAATTAGTGTACGAATTCATAGCGTTGTACACCCCCTGCCAAAACCTTTCAAAACGATTTTCAGGAATCCTCGACGTTCTTAAAATGGCGGCACAAAGAAAGAAACTAGACAATTTTTACCTAATTGCAAATTTCACCCGTCGTACGGCTTTGTATTATTTATTTTCTTATTTTAGTTTTCTTTGTCGATCGCTGCGCTAACTTAACAAATCGACCTTCGGGTTGAATTCTGAGGTTGGCTGGACAAGGCTATGGCATATCAAGGAGAATGGAAAAATAGCTTCCAAAAGCAGAGACATAAATCTTGGGTCTATTTATATTTATTCAGTAGGTTTCATTACCATATGATTATGCTCTATACTCCTCGCGGTCTTAGGTGCGTTAGCAAACAAAATGAGGGTCCAGATATGAGTTGAATTTTTTTTGTCTCGATTTCTTGGCCACATTCGTGTAATTTAGCAAAGTCGTGTGGGTAATGGTGGTTTATTAATAGTAGAACGCAATTCACGGGCGTCTAATTCTGGGAACAGGATTTATTTGAATCTCGTAGTGTTGGGCAATGCCTTCAAATATATGTCCCTTTCCTTCGGAAGGAGTTGTTCTCAGTGAGTGATTTTTTGGCGTTATGAACCTTCCGTGCTAACGATCCAAGCCTCTTGAATGTGTGTGCGACGATTCTCAAGGATGTCCAACACTGGCGTCGGAGCAAGCTCGAATCAGAGCTAAGAAAATACATACTCCTGGTGTAAATACCGAAAGAATATTGTCACTCATCCATTTATGTATATCACGTTGTTCTATATCATTTTATCCCGTGACTTTACTCGTGAATGCGTTCATTTTGTATTTTTTCGGTCATTCATACGTAATTCTCCATCCTTTATTTGTTTTATCTCTCTCGCCTCATGATTTAAGTCGGATTAGGGTTATAAGGGAGCTTAAAAGGAAGCTTTTTGAGGTAAATTACGGTCGTAGGGAAATGGACTTGGTGAGGAGAGTCACACGATTACCGTGTTCCGTAAGTCTTGCAGGACGGGAACTGAACTCGTCTTAAGGTTTTACTGCTGCCGCCCCGTCTGGCGGTCATCGAGGAAGCTAGAGATATGCATATAAAAGCTAAGATCTGAGAAATAAAGTAATTGGCGTGCATTTTACTGTCTGTGGAATTGACGGAATGGGAGGAGAAAAGTCTCGGTATAACCAGTGGTCAAATAAGTACCCATTCCCCTCATAAACGGAATTTTTGCTTAGGAGTGGAAATGTTTCTCAAAACTGTCACAGTTGGGAAAGCTCACTCGCTAAAAATAGCTAGAAAAATCCTGTCGTGCTTAATCGCAAGACTTATGCGGGAATAAAGTTGTGGATCTCACGGGATTTTGTCCGCAATATTTCTAGAAAATCTACAGTGCATGCGAGCCAATAGACTTAACCACGTGTTGAGGTGACATTTTTCCCCACGATGGCCTCTGTTTGGCTTCTGGCACCTCATCAAGCTTTCGAATTGCATGAGGGAAAGAATTTTGACCAACACTCCATCAAAAGATAACTTATATGACGCTTTTATTAGTGAACAAGCTAATGGTGTTCATGAACATATAAACTTATTCTCTCCGTTTTTACTTGCTAAGACTTGAAGTCAGATTGTAAACAGACCGGACATAAAACTAGAACTAAAAGTCTCTTCTTTTTTAATAAGTAGTTGTTTACTTACTAAGTGTAGTTGTGGCGCCCGTTGGTATGATTACCGGCATCAAGTCGAGGTTTAATGCTTGGCCTGCCACTTGGCAACAAAAATCAATTAACCTTTTACGAGTTTCTGGGAAAATTCGCAATAAATGGTGCAGCAGTCGTGACGGAATTTCATTTATTTGGTCACCTATCTTTCTCTGAAATGGCATTTATCTTCGACCATAACTGCAGCAATTCGAGTTCGTTTCTACATTTGGCTTTGAATATACATAACTCTCCGTTCGCATTAATTCTGGCCGTGAATTTTCCATCGTAATCCCATGGATGTTTCTCTCTCTCAATAAGGCGCTATAACTCGAATCTCTGGTGTCTCGCAATTACATGCTTTGCGTCATTTCCTCCCATGAAACTCTTTTTTATAGTTGGTCTCGGATTTCACTAGGGGGCGCAGCAAGTGTCACCTGGCGTATGCAAAATACGGAAATGGCCACTGATGCATCCATGTGGTCTGCAGTCGTACTTGTCTTTAACTCTGGGCTATTTCAAATCACTGTGCGACTCTAGGATAGTTGGGAGGTTGAGTGGCATGGCACGATACTCATTAGGAACTCATTAGATAGTACGGGGCATGGAAGGAGTCACGAGAATTTCTGCTCGTCCCAGATATCCACGTGGTTTACGCATTAAATTTATCTGTTATCTCTTGCATAACATCTTCCCTGTCGTAAAGGCTACATGTGTGCCATATTCATTTTTCACCGAGCAAGAAAACTACATCAAGGGGATCATCCCATATGATAAAGTCGCAATTTTCAGTTTTGAGTTCTCTCTGGTATTGATAGTATTCCGACTACCTGTGGCGGAGACAGTCGAGCGGGCCCGAATGTACACGAAGAATCAGTGGTGAATATATTTGAAACGTTCTATAGCGTTAAATGTTTAATTCCGATCAATTCAACGCCCCCCTTCGAGTTAACATCACCTCCCATTCCAGGGGTCGAAAGAGCTATTAAGGAGCCTTCGAACAAATTACACGTATTTTTTTGGTGGGATGACACAATTAATAATGTTAATTATTCATGTAATTAGTGCGAGAGAGGTCTGTACACTCCGTTTGTGATGGGGACGGGGGAAAAGGTAGCAGTCAAAATGGTCAGAGGAGGGGGAGGAGTTTTAGAGAGGACAATCAAAAGAGACTCAGTGTACTCATGATGGAGAAAACAAAAGAGATAAGATTAATTAGTGGCCATATACCCTTTTCCTTTGATGGAAATATCCCATCGGCCCCTGCGCGAAACACGTTGCTCCTCTCGAAAATAAAAAAATGAAACTTTCCTCCGTTCTTCAGTTCCCCTCCCTCCTGTTTGTTCCAACTTGTGCCCCCCCCCAATTCCAATCTCTTCTTCTCTCCTACCCCCCCGGTTATGCATCAAATGTCCCCCCTCCTATACTCTCACCCCCCTTTCAATCCCCAATTACCCCTCTCTTCACCTCACCCTCTCAATCCTTCTTCCTCTCAGCCCCTCTCTCTCGCCATATACATGTACATATAATTCAACCCCCCTCGGCTTAAATCTCTCGTTCCCCCTTCTCTGATTCTCCCCCTTTTGCTCTTAGCGCAACACCTAAACCGTTTAGTCGCGTTTTATTAAAAATGATTATGTAACTACAGTCTCCGATGTTCTCTCCGTGTTTGTTTGTTAATTGTTTCCTTCTTTGGATTATCGCAGGGATGATATTCGGTGGCTCGTTCCCCGACTCCACAGACGGGGTTGCTTTTGCGCCCTGTTAAGTGATAACGAGTCGAGGATGTGAACATTAGGTTGTGCTTGTGCGAGAACAATTGCCTTTCTACGCAATTTCTGTGCCGATTTGAATGATGAAATATTTACTCGTGATAAAAGCCGTGTGTATGGAAAAAAAAGTTTTTGTTTAGCATTATATAGTTATTTTTTAATTTTATTGGCTTATGTTTAATTGAACAGTACAGTTAGTCGTGGGCTCTTATAACTGACTCGGTCTTGTATGAAACATTCATTTTTTTCAAGTATTTTTTTTAGTGTGTTGTTTATGATTAAAGTTAACGATCCTTTACGAGCAATGAAACTTGCAATGGAAAGTTATTTTCTTGGCTGCTAAGGAGACATTTTTATTCATTGAAAAATTTACCTTCATGAGTCTCGACATTATTTACTTGTACACCTTTTTTTACCCTCGGGAAATATTTTAATCCAACAGAACCAGTTCTAGTTTTTGTGGCCATTAATAGAGAATCCTTATCATTCACTTTCCGCGTATTATGTATGGCGGCTGATGAGTCTGAAAAATCGCTTTTAATATGACGTCTGAATCATCAATGCTTTCCGAATTTCCAAATTTATGTGTGGCAGGATTCCTCATTTATCAATTTATATCTTACGAATGGACAGTAATTTTTTAGCTCTATGGATTAATGCGAATGGAAAAGAGTAACAATTATCACGCGTCGCTTCCTAGAATGAAAAACTTTTCACAAGTATTCTAGCTTAGAATAGGTATGGCCCGCGAAGATATTTTGAAAACAAAACGCAACAAATTTGCCGGAAAAAGTCGAATCGATTAATTAAATCGTTGAGTGAATTCTCAGCTCTTTTAGATTACTTCATCTGTGTCACTGGAGCTGAAAAAGTAAATATTCATTTAAGTCGACCGGATGTTTTCCAACCAGTTTGATTGAAATAAAATTATGAATCGTATTTTTAGCTTGGCCCTTTTCGGGAATTGGGTTGATGAGGTGGTTTGAGTACTGACTTCCTTTCCAGAGGAACGTGGTTTGGATCCCACCTCTGGCGGAGATGTTTTAAGTGGAATCCCGGCATTTATTTGGTTGTCTTGTGTAGGTCACTTTCTGTGTAGTGCTCCGTCCATGGGACGGTTTGAGCTGTCATTCCCTTTTCACCTTTATTAAGGGTAGAAAAATGCCGACGCCGGGTTTCTTTTCACTCTTCCTCTACTGCTTTAATGATATTAATTCCTGATCACATTGTAAATTCAAGAAATATTCGTCCTTTATAAATGTTTGTATTCAAACTTATGTTAATACTTTTAACTTAACCTCAAACAGAAAATAATTTTACCTGATTTTTGTAACCTTCTAGATATTTTGCTAGGTTTCTGTTACTTTCATTAAATAATTCAGTTCTTCACTCTATTCCATAAGAATTTTTTGTTCGCGTTGAATGTATGAAATAAAAAATTTATTCTTTATTACCACATCTGTATATATTGCTACCTGCTGTTCCAAAGGACTTAAGTACTAGAGCAATAAGCATTACTTTTATAAAATAACTACTTCCTTACCGTCTTACACAGTCCTCTGCAACGGAGCAAATGACCTCAGCTGTCGATAGCTTCCCAATATAATCAACCAAAACCAACCATCCAACTTTTTGGATGCTTTTTGTCAAATTTTGTCCCGTATTCAGTACCAAGATAATGCGGGTGAAGGGGACCAAAAGAGAACCAAGCTCCAAGAACTCCTTGGACCTGAACTCATCTTTGCGACATTTCTCTCTGCACGCGGCCAGAGAGTTGCCGGGAATTCTCCGTCCTTCCCTTATCCTCGCCCATAGTCCCGTCCACTTAACACAATCCCCCCTCCTCACCTCCAAATCTTTCGCACTTCCCTTTCGCACCCAGAATCTCTTCGTCCTCTCCCTCCTACTCTCTCTCGCTCACCTCTTCCACGGTCTCTTTGTCGCCACCCGAAATTTTTCCACTCTAGGCAAGATTTCGTGCGCCCGCAATTCCCGCCCCCGTCGTGTCTGCGTGACGTTTCTCTTCGCGTCCCAATGCGCGCGCGTGGACTTACACGGCGCGGGATCCGTCCACGTCTTCACATTGGTTGGTTGGTAACTCTTGGAGGAGACCGCCAACTAATAACAGGGTGGCCACTCAACCGTGAAACCGTGAAAACCGTGAATAATCCGTGAATTTTGAAAACCGTGAAAAAACCTTGAATTAGCCGTGGAATTCGTGTTAAATACTTTAATTTGGGTATTTGTGAACCCTCGGGTACCATATTAGATTTTATGGGGGTATAAAATTCAGTTTTATTTCGTCCTAGAAACTAGTCTTGAGCGGTCTACTGTGAATGTTATACTTCGTGCTGTTGTGGAAGGTTACTCGGGATTTCGGGGTTCTCGGGATCATTCTTCGTGCTGTTTCTAAACCCTTAAACTCTGCTCCTTTCGACTTTTTTTATATGGGAATGGGAAATATTACGCCATATGTCTATCGATCTACCGTTTCTATTGTTTTCATTTCTGCGCTATTGATGCATTATTGTCACTTAACTTGGATGAGAGCGAAATATGTCACCTCAATATCCCCACGTCAAGTAACATCTCGATATTTTGTCCGTTTTCTCGTTCCACGGCGATTTTCATGATAGAGTTTGGCGTGCTTTAGTTGTGAATAATCTGAAGAAAGCTATTGAACTCTCCATGAATACCCGAAAATTCGAGGCGCTTCGCTATCTCTCTATAGAATTAAAATGCATCCATGAGAGCCTTGCGTTCCAGAGCATTCTTTAGCGCACCTTCCAAAAAATATGATTTTGAACGAATCTAAATTTAACTCCATCATATCCGTGAAAATTGTGATTTGACCCCTTAAAAAACCGTAATAGCCGTGAATTTGACTTCATTGAACGAGTGGCCACCTTTAAGTACAATTAATATTCCTGACAAATGGATGTTAACACATCCCAGTCTATGCCCGAATGTGATACGTCAATGGTATCCACGCAGACGATGACTGTATGCCTTAAAATGTGACGTATAAAATGTTAGAATTAAAAAGTATGAACTATAATAATGATAATCTTGCACATCTAGATGGTTTAATAGTTAAATGAACATTTCTGTAAATATCCTAAAAACTTTACCGCAATTAATTATATTTTTGCCATATCTAGTTGATATAAAAATGCCATAATTTGCCAGTTTTCCCCAGTTTACCAGGCATCAAACGGGTAAGACTCGAAATTGGTAATAGTCTATGAAGATTATTCCAACTTTATTCAGACCAGGAATGAGCTGTTATGGTGGCAAAATAAAAAAGAATCAAAGCGTCGTGTCGTCAGTTCTAAGGACTGTCCACGTTAAGGTATATTTCTAGTATCTTAACTGCAAGCGCTGTATTTCACGTCAGTTATTAGTTACCTGGCTTGGATTGAAATGAATAACAATCAATTCTCTCCATTTGTGAGTATTGTAACAAATCAAATTCTTGCCATAAATGAAAGATTTATTTGTTGCATTATCATTTAAGTTGAATTTAGAAAATTTCAGTAATAATCGTTCAACTTTTTGAAATAAAATTTCATAGCAATATATCAATGGAGCTTTAAATATAGAATCGACATTTCTGAAAATTCTCGAGACCCGTGTATTCAGCGTATCAGACGTTTGAAGTTGTTTGACGGTGAGTTATTTGGAGAGGCGACCGAAAGTTGAGAGCATCGGCAACATCTAGGATGATGTATTTTTATAATTTGCTGCTATTTCAATCAAAATGGATATTGAGTATTTCTCCAGATTTTCTTTATTCTCTTTATTCACTCACTAGGGAGCTATACCAGCGAAATTGTCTGTCTGTCACCACTACGCTCTCTTTGCCACCATTATGCTTTGGAAGAAAGAAATTAAGGAGAAATTTCTTCCTATAATTTGGAATCTACTTTGAATATTCTTCCTCACGGTTCACTAATCTTTCTGATTAATTTTTTTGTCAAAAGAAATAAAGACTGCTGACGATAAAATTGATTTCTCTATCGATTCCTTTTGGGCGTTCTCACCATTCATCCTTCAAACAATGGCGCGGATTGCTTAGGGAACGCTTTTCAAAAAAGCGCTAAATTTTAGGAAAAATATCGGAATATTTCGTTAAAGTTCTCGAAATTTTGAATCAAAAACAAAATTCAATTATACAAAAAGAAAGCTCGTTCCATTTTATTTCTTATAACACTTCGATTGATTTCGTTTAATGATTATTTGTTATTTAATTTTTCAATAGAAATAAATCCTGCAAGTGATCAAAATTACCTTAACATGCATCTCATAAGTTTGGTCTACACTGGCAAGTGTATTACTAAAGCTTGCTGCAAGCGATTTTTGACGTTAATTCCACGCAAAAACGATTCTGCAAGTTCACTAGCAGAACTTTTCAAAGTTTCGACAAGTCACTTGCAGAAGTGTGTTGTTGCTAATGTGAACAAAAATATCTCTCTGTAATAACGTGTGAAAAACCTTTCGTCAGATAAAATTCCCTTCTTGGAGGAGCTCTTGCGGAAGAAACTTGAGGAAGTAACTTGCCAGTGTAAACCCAGCCTTATGATCTGGAGTCGAAGCTGAGACTTAAGGTGTGAATAAAGTTATAAATAATAAAGTAGCTTATTATCTACGGAGTGGAGACATTTAATTAAGTGCAATTTTTGCAAGTTGTTCAATTTCTGGTTTTTGAAAAAGACCATTGGAATACAAATAAAAGAGGATTGATAAAAAGAGTACTGTAATGTACAAGTTCCTAACAGTTTTAAGGAGAAGACTTGGACCGTTTGTTGACAGCAGTGTTGAATGATAGAAAAAGCCAGTCTACTTTATGGAAACTCACGAAAATGTATAGTAAACATATTTTATTGTAAACAATATCGACTGAAAATTGTCAACATCGAATACCGTTTCTCTTTTACAGTGTGGGAAATCTTTTTGTATCGCATAGCGTCATATTCATTTTCCTGCTGTATTTGGCAACATCACTCCTCCTGTGATCTCAGAGATTTACACGAGAAATGAATCTTCATGCATTCAACTAAATTTGGGATGCCCTGAAGCATTTGGGTCCTTTACTCCTGAATATTCCTTGCGATCCCAAGGGTGCCTCATCCTCATTTCCCATCGCGGAGGACCGTCGCCTCAAAGAGGCATATACCTACCCGTTCTCTCCCCCCTCGCTTTTCACTATAGAGGCGGCGGCCCTCGTAGACTCCCAGCCTCACGAGCGGCCGGCGGCTGCCTCCGTGTTCCTCTTCTTCCTCCACGAACTCATTCCTCTCTCTCTCTGTCTCCTCCCTTTCCCTCCTCAAGCCGCCTCTCACTCTCCGCCTCATTCCCTGCCTCGTCCGTGAGAGCTCCCGTGGCGATGATTCGGGGCCCCCGGGCCAAACTTGCCCGCGGGGGAAGGGGAAGTCGCTCCGGCGACCGCCCGGGCTTCCGACGGCGGCGGCCCTCCTCGTCGCTGGCCGCTTCTATTCGAAGGCCCGAAGGAAGGGGTAGGTTCTACCCGAAGTGCCGCCTCTCTTGTTCTTCCCCTATCCACCCCTTTCTCGTACCCCGACAACTTACTCTTCTTAGTGAAGGTGGCTCCACCTTCACTATGAAGAGTAAGCCTCAAGGTCTTAAGGTAGTTTGAGCTAAATATCACATCACCTTGCATTTGATGAATTTAGACTCATATAAAAGAAGCAATATCTATTCATCTTTCCATTTATGTGAAAATACTAACCCCTTTCCGAACTAATTTTCGAGCAATTTGTCTAAAACTTTTATCTGTTTTGCATGGGATTATGGCTGTGCGCTGTAGAGGGAGAACATTAAAAAATGGAATTTATAATGACTAGATTTAGCCAAAAAAATAACGGTGTAGTTTCTATGTTTTCTTAACGATTGATAAAACCTAATCAATTATTCACCGTACAGATCAACGAATCACCGTAAGTTTTACAGATTCGCAAAAAACTATCTGTAGTGAAAATGTTTTCACCGTGCGGTGTGGAAAAATGAGTCAAATTAGAGAATTATGTGGATATATTTATTTAATTGCTGAGAATTTTTGACATGTATAACTATATTTTTGCACCATTAATATGACAATATTTGCTTCTTACAGTCGCTGAAATTAAAAATAAAATTATAATATGTTCTCCATTTTGACTTGGGAAATATATCGCTCAAATTACGTTAAATTTAATTTTATTCATATTCAGGGTACTTATAGAAATACCACCATGTCCTCTGTATTATGTGAATGAAACATTCATTCCTTTCCACGCTACTTTTTTCACAAATTAAATTTAAAGTTACATGGTGCTAATTGCGAGAATGAGTTAAAAATGGGTGACAATAATATTTATCTTTTAAAACTAAATGCCATTTTCGTGAATCATTACCACATAATTGGTCGTTCAATCCTAATATCGGTTGACTGCAGCCCTCCATCCTTCCCGATCTAATGCTACGTCCCTTACTCTCTATTTGGTCCGTGTATTTATGCCTTGGCCTTCGTCTTGGGACTTATCCCTCTTTTTTCCTTCACTTATTTTCCTCACAAACCAACTATGCCTCAGGGTGTGTCCAATTGATCTGTTTCTTTTTTTCTGCAAAGTGCTTTTTTTGGTCCTTTCTCTTATATTCTTCTGAATACTTATTCATTTCTTATTTTATTCCTCTATTTGATATTTAGTATCCACCTCCAACGCCAGGTTTCGAATACTTCTAATAACTAATTTCTGATCTGCTTTTCCAGTGGTTCATGCTTCCGATCCATAGAGTTTGTTGCCATGTTGTTGTCCATGGTCCAAACGAATGTTTTCACATAGTGTCCTCGTTCGTAGTCCTATATATCTTTGATGACAGTAGCTCCCTTTTCATTGCGCAACAATTATAGGGATGTGAATATGATGATTTAAGGTGGTTTACCCCTCAAGTCAGGTTATTTAGAAAATTCTGAAAGTTGTAATATAGTATCTTTAATGTACGTTTCATCTAACGCTGTGATCAAAAGTACCTCTTCTCATTATATTTTTGGAATTACTCATCCTTGAAAGTGGAGATTTTAACATTGGGTCTTATGGAGATTGCTCAGTTTACAGCATAAAAACGACAATTTGAACGGGAAAGCGGAAATAAGCTTTTAATAAAAACAGTTAGTTTGAAGGAAAATTCCTGAGAAATCGAATAAAAGTAAAATATGGGAATCTTACCATCTCAGTTTTTTTAAGTATAACCAAAATTCTGGCGTAATTGAAGTCAAAATGCGGTAATTCCATACAAATGGCGCTGCATTCGGGAGAAAAATGTTCATTAAAAATATATATTCGTGAAATAATCTGCATATCTTGTACCTTAATTGAGGTTTTCTATGTGTTGGCGCATGTCATCAGCGTAATCAGGATTATTTTTAAACAAAATAAACCAAAATGTGGAATTTAGTGTTTGTTTTGACTCATATAGTTGCAACCTTAACGGTGGAACCAACTGAAGTGCGAGGGATTATGGACGGAGCATTCTCTCTGCTATGGCTCTCCAATTCTCTATCTCCCTTCCTTCCACCTTTCCCCACCTTTTTCCCCCGGCGAGGTGTTTCGTATCCATTTCCTCTTCTCCCTCTCTTCCTTCCCTTCATCCCGGCTCCCGTTGAGGTAGGGCGTCATAATAGTTCTTGCGATGGTGCTGTTGTGTGTGCGTGGGGCCGTTTGACGCCCCCTTTCGGCGTGCGCGCGTAGCGTGTGTGTTTTGTTTGCTCGGAGGAGGAACCAAGGGGAATTTCCAACGTGTGGACGTCGAAGTAAAAAAAAAGGACGCCAGCCGTCATCATCTCTTTTTCTTTCTCTCTCGAAAGCTGCGGACAGCCAGAATTTTTTCAGTAATTCGGGAAAATAAGTGACCTTGTTTCCGTTCGCAATCTCCCGAAATCCCTACGGAACGAATTTCTTATTTTTTTGTGTCAGTTAAAAGGTTTTATGAGGTGGTAGTCAGGTTGGTTAATGGAAGGTAAAGCTTACCCAATGGTCGCGGGTTCGAATTCCTCATAGGGAAAAATGTTGTTGTGATTATTTTGAGATTTATACCCTTACAGAGAGCGATATAACTGTGAAATAAGTCTGCTACCACAAATTTGTAGTATAAGACTACCTTTTCTCCAAAATATAAGGAGCTGTGAAGGCTTCCTTCAGTCAGCACTCAGCATCCTTTGGTAGCTAATTTTTTTACTGTCTTCCTTGTGTAGATAATATTGGATTGCCATTCTGATGTGTATAATTTTATAATGATTTTAGGGAATGAGTCTCAGAATGTGGCAACTTATGGTAGTTAAAATTTGAAATATATCCGTAGTATCAATATAACTTCGTTATTATGTATCCCGTCAACAGGTATCAATGGAGATAAAAGCATCATTTTCTATCAAAACTTCCCATTTCTCGCTTTGCTATTCGTTTTTTATACTCTCTTTTTAAATAACTCAATTGTGAAACGTATGTCTCTCAAGTTTTCCAACATTAATGATTCCTTGCTAAAAGCAAGATATATCTTGAAGGAATTGTGATTCTCAATTATGAATACATATCAAATCTTCAACGGGTCTGGATCAGTTTTGCGTAATGCTCTTGGACAAAATTGCGTCGATTTGTATATCGATTAATTAAAAATACGATTGCATGTTTTCCTCATGTGAAACTATAACGTAGGTATCATTGCATCTATCCATTCCAAGCATTAGTGTTTTTTGAGGTAAGTTGAATTAAACTTCACTGATCAAGAGCCAGGATGGCAACTTTCAAATAGGTCCGTAAGGAGATAAAACATCCAGCAACTTCGGAGAGGAAGTTCTGCGAGGAACTCGTGGAAAATTTTAGTAAAATATTACCTTAGTTTTAATGTTTACAAATTTATTTATTTATTGGTTTCCTTTATTTTACAATTGAGGTGAGGAAACTGACTGCTGCAAAAGTAGGGAAATCGGCGCTCTCGGCTGTTAGTTTACCGTCCAAGGGGACCGTCGCGTCGCCTCGCGACCCCGTGCGATTCCCGCCCCGGTCGGTGGCGAAGTTGGCTGCGAGACCTCAGAATCACATTCATGAGATGTTTCCCTTACACTGTCTGAATTCAGTTTTGTTGCAAATGTGCTTTCAATACCTTTATTAGAATAGTATGTATGTTCATGGATAGATAATAGTAATTACAATGGTTGCATATTTTTCTATTTCTAGCTACCTAAGAACAAATGGTAAGTAAACAAAATAAAATCACAGTCGACAGTAAGGCAATCAATAATTATGTAATAATGTCGTGGATTTCATAAAGGTTGGCAAGTTTGTATAACTTTCTCCATGATTTATATTTTTCAAAAAAAATATTACAGGTAGTTTTAGCCAGTTCACATCACACATAGAAGTTATACAAACATGTTAGTTAGCATGTATAAATATAGTTTATACATGTTAACATTAACTACAAATAACAAGACTAATATATTTTGTGAAATGTATTGGAGTCACATAGGTAGGGAAGTTAAATTAGGATATCGTGAGATGGCATTAGAAAGCTACTTTTCTGTCGTCTGTAAAGTAGGTGTTCCTAACTTTTTTTTACTGATAAAAGTGATTTTTGTCATACTTATACGTCTTCTGATATTCTGTTTAACTTCTCATATTACATTTGTTGTATACCAATGTTTTAATAAATTAATTAGCTATCAAATTCTAATTGCCAATGCAACGTGCGTTATTTATAGAGCATTTTACTGCAAGAGGCATAAATTGAAGATTCATATGTAATTTTACAATCTATGAATTATATAATAATAACAATATATAATGATGAATGCGTCTTCCTTTGAAGTGAATAATCATGGTCGGAATTCAAATGAGTCACTATAGCTAAAACATAGCTAGTTGTTAGCCATAAAAATATGAAAACTTTAGCACCAATACGAATGTCGGAAAACTGCTAAAATTCTGATAATGCACTGATGTTCATCTTAGGCGTTTTTTACAATACAAATACAACTTCAGGGGCTATCGCAAGTATTGCTTTTCCAAAAATGCAAATTTGTGCTGTAAATTCATCCTGTCTCTTTTTTCTGCGATGTTATGCTGAAAATAGCAAGGGATGTTTAAGTTCAAAGCTGGTATGTGTGGTTATACTTGAAAACAAATATGCTTGCGGAGAAAGTTGATGGGTAGCGAAGAGAATAGTGCCCCCCTTCCTATTTCCCTCAATCCTTGCGGTCGCCTGCCACCGGAGGATACCGCACGGCGGAGGTTTGAAAATATCCACCCCATTTTCCGCCATCATGTCAGCTATTTTGGCTATTAGTCCCTCATCAAAACATTCGGAAAACAACGAGTTATTTTACTTTAGGTTTTCTTGAGTTTTTAAGCGGGAAGAAGTAATCTGGAAACTCCTCTAAATCATTAGGGTATATCAAATCGATTTATCCTAGTTTGCATAATTTTGATGGGGGAAAATAAGGTATATTACAAATAGTCAAGGGTTTGTTCTGCATTGAATTAAATCTATACCAAAAAATGTAAAAACTGGTATTGAGTTGATTTAATTTGGAACGAACCCTTGACAATGTTTATGATGGTAAACGCACAGCCCTGACGAATTCTCCTACAAAGGAGAAGATACGTTGGTTGCTCATTCAATGCAACTTAAAGGGCCCCAAAATCATATACGTCTTCGTCGAGGAGCCGCGAAAGTAATGTCCAATTTTGTTTTGTATTGTTTTTAACTTCACTTATATAATATGTGATAATATGCTCTTTGGTATTTAGAGAATCGGTTGATTGCGCCACGTGTAAAGTAGTTACTGGAATCTGTGTACAGAGTGATGATGGCCTTTAAGTGAATTTAGTTTATTTGTTGCCATTGCTACTGTAATAAAATCAACCGCATCACATGCGTGATGCAGTCAAAATAATGTGAAGCTGCAAAAATCTCAGCGTGAAAATCAATGATTACCCCAGTAAAATGTCATTATTTTGCATCCAGAATCTTTCAAACCAGTCTCACCTTTTTGCCTCCCTCCTGAGAATCTCAAAACTCTTCCTCCTCCTTCGGATCTCATCGACTTTATTAACACCACATCTCACTCCTCTTTCGATGCTAAGTGGTGGACTGCGCGAAGTCAGGATAAAAAGAAGAAAACTCAACGTCCTACTTGTTTTCTTGAGTCTGGAGGGAGAACTGGCGAAAAGCGGCCGTTTGGTTTTCATTTGAGCGATGTATCCAGGAAGGCGATGGGATATGCAACATATTCAACAATTCCTTAGCATTCAAGTTACTAAGAGGATTTCATATCTGATTTATTTTCCGCTCTCATGAAACGGATCTCGAAAAAATACTTTCTTGTCAAATGCACAGGGATATAAAGTTGGTGGTTTCTTTGTCGGATAGACTGATATCTACTATAATGAGTGAACTTTGTTCTCTTCCACAATTTATTCCATAGTTTAAACTGTAGAAAAGCTCAAGGTCGTGCAGTGAAAATGGATGCCATGGGATAATACTGTATTCAGAAATTAATTTAGAATCACATTGGTTTTTCCTGTCCATGGCACCTGAATTCATATACTTTGGAAAACTTAATTGTTTGTGCTCATTTCAACAGCCCAATACTATTTTATGCAGTGGGCCGTGTATTCGGATGCAGTCTCATGAAGATTTTCATGAAAAAGTGTACAAGGATAAAAAATACATATATTGGGAAACATTCACATTCTCATGGTATATTGATTTGTCTAAGGAAGTCTATAAGTGTCCAGAAGGCTATAAATTCTTTTTTGTATAAGATTTTGGAAAATATTCTCGACGCTAGTGACCTGGACTAGCTAGTCGCTAGCTAGTTGCTAGTCGCAACTGGATTTAATATATCAATTATGAATGTTCTAATTGCGCTTGGCTACTAGCAGTCTGACTTCGGCGGAAACACCTACTACATTAATACACGTTTTTCAGACTTCACTTATAGCATAAAGTTCATACCGTTGTGAATATATACATAATTGATAAAACACCCTGATTTTTAGCAAGCTGTCAGTGCCGTGATTGCCACTCATTGATAGTCCAAGTATAAACATTATATAGCAATATCCGAGCTTTAAAAAAGTCAATCTGATGTTTATATTGGGTTACACAAACAGCACCATTTGTCTGGTCTGAAGCATAGCAGGCCCGAAGAGATATTGGTGATACATCTAAAGGGGACCGGTTAAAGAAATATGGATATAATTGAACGGCGTGGAAGTCGTGAGACTCATGTCAGCTAAGATGAACACGCAAATGCTATTCCCTTAAATTTTCTCCGATAAATGGGCTCAGGTGAGGAAAGGTGCAAGTGCTTGATTTGCGAAATCGCAGAAACGGTTGAGGTGTGGTTCGAAACATTTCCAGGACTCGAAACGATAAATTTCTCTCTTCCAAATGGGCGAAACACAATACGGAAAAAGTTACGGATTCTAGTCGATTTCCTCAGCACTAAGCATGCGCGTTCTGCAATGGTTCAGCTATTTATGCACGCCCTGGTTACATCGACAGTTTCTAAGAGTCGCGTTTCAATAAATGAGGCACTCCACTCCTTTCCAATCTTCTTGTTACCTCAAGGCCTGAAAAGTATCTGGATTATTTTCCTCATCCGTTCAACTTTTCTTGCTGGGGGATTGAAGTTGCGTTGAGGATGAAATTATTATGCTTGGAAGCCTTGTTTCATTTGACTCGGATGCATATTGCTTGAGCTCACGCACTGGCTAACCGTCAACGGATACAACTTACAGAATCAACGTTGCCGACGCGGTTGTTCGAAAACGAGCATAATGCTGGGATAGCGACCATAATTTGCGAAATGTCGTTTACATTTTTCAGATCCCGCCGTTGAAGTTAAAAAAATGGCGCATAATTTTGTTATTAACGATTATTTCATTTGGCATGAGGCTCAATGAATGAATTAACTAATGAATACCATCGGCCGTGTTCAAGAAAACTTGGCTTAGAAAAGTTATTTTTTTTTCTTCCTGGTTGTGGAATAGTCCTGGAAAACCTTCGCATGAGGTATTATTTCCCTTTCATCCATTAGGTTTTCAGTCTCCGTGAAAATTAATTACGGCAATTTGTGTGATTAATTAAGCACTCATTTTCCCATATTTTTACCTCCAGAAAACCTTTGGACGAACGCAGGTTTCAATCTTATGGATTTTTTTCCTCAGATAAGCATTATGCGGTTATAGAAGATAGAGAGAGATTGGAATTTTTAAGTGGAATGCCTAAGTGTCATGGGTGAACACCAGATTAAGAGCACATGGTAGAGAAGGCTTAAGGAGACAAAATATTCTTGCTGCTTATGCGTTAGGCATATTTGAATGAGAAAAAATGAAAAATACCCTTGAGAGCATGGCGAAGAATGCACCTTGTGCGGTCTTTTGTTCGCTTTACGCTTTGTAGTGGCTTTAAACTCTTACTACACAAAAGTGGACAATTTTTAGAAGTATTTTTGGAGTAAAGCAGTTAATATTTTTCAATATTTCTAATGCAGCACACTTTTGGGTGGGATAAATCAATACTTTAGGCGTCCTTTATAGCAGGACTCTCCGTTTAAAAAATAACTATAAAAATGGGTTCGCCGCGTGGTGCGAATGATTTTTCGTCTGTGGAATTTCACACTAATATACCCTTACGGGTAACTCCGTAAAGTTTATGCCGAGTCAAGTCCCGGTATTCTCAAAATTTGTCATATTCTATTGTGATGGAATGCCATTTGAATTAGTGTTTATATTGAACCTATTCCGTGCTTTGTACAGAATGGCGTGGTATTAAGTACATGTGGCAAAAACCTATCCTCATTCAGCTGCGTACCTTGCAATTATCATTTGTGTTTGCAAGTCTGGAGAAGCACCGAAATAATGAGCAGTCATACACAAAAAAAGGAAACATTATTATTTAATATAGTGTGGATTTTTCTCTACCCCTCCGTGTCATCTGCATAACAGCGCCAAAGCCATCGAAGCCGCGGAATCTTGTAAAAATGTACTATTTTTTTATTTTCGTAAAAATATAACTTTATAAAATTTTGACCAGAAGCTCAAATCGATGCCTTTATACGTCCAAGTCCATCCTAAAGAAGAGTAGGTATAGAGAGACGTGAAGAGTGGGCGATTGCTATTTATAGAAGTGTGCCGAACATGGTCCCGACATGGCTTCGTCTCCCGCTAATAGGTAGAATGTGGGAGCGGGAGGTTTCTTTGGCACCCATGCGTCAATTGACTAGCTACCCGTGTTCCAAAACCTTCCTTGCTAACTCTCCTCTTCCCCTGCCTTCACTCCCCCAACTTCTCCCCTCCCCTTTACCACCCGCTTCGCATCATCTCCAAAGCCACCCTCTTCCTAATCACTCCCAACTCAATCCCTTCATGTAATTTTTTCCGTCACTTGCATATAATGTGCGAAGCCTTCGCAGTGAAGGTGACTCCGACTAGATTGCCGCGAAATAATAGATTCAGGTGGATTGATCACGCAGTCGAACTATCTTTACTAGGAGGAGTTGGCTATTGTATGGAACTGATCAGTAAGGATTTTGGTTCGAGGTTTTCAACCCCAGCCGAGGGGCGTTGATTTCAGCCGTTCAAAAATGCACTTATATACAATAATTTTAACCATGTTTCAAAAGGTGAGTGCATATTTATGCTTGTGAGCAATTTTTTCTTGAGCAAACTCAGATGAGAAGACTGAAAATAGCTCCTTCCTCTTTCAGGAAATTGAATATTGTGGTAAAACATGTATGTGTTCATGGAAGGGTTATCTAGAATGATCAGAATGCGTTTATTATATTAAAACTCACTCTACAACTTACTGTAATAAAATTTGTGTGGGGGATGTTTTCTCTTAACTGTTGTAGCCCTTTCTTTCATCTGATGAAGTAATTTCTTAAACACTAGAAATCTTTGCCGATTCTTGATATGCTATAATACCTACCTTCTATCTAACGTATCGCGACCCTTCGGTGATGACTTTGACAAGTGAATGAGGTATAGATGCAGGCATAATGGTCAATTAGCGTGGATATTTATCATTTTGGGTAGTAATTGATGTCCCATGTGCCAGTAATATCTCATTAGGTGTCCCTGAAAGAAATTTATCTCCTCATGGACAATGATTTTTTAAGGAACTTAAAAAGTTTTTGGAAAGTATTTAATCTTCAATCATGATTTTAAACTGAATTTCCTTCTTATTTACTTAAATTTTCACGCTATATATGGGGAAGAAACAGATTTTTAAGGCATGTTTACACGAGGCACTTAGTGGTACAGTTTGAAGTACAGAAATTGTGAAAACGTGGGCACGGAATTATAGCAGGGGCTATTTTCCTTTCTTTTCTTCGTGCATTCGCCTAGTCACTCTTGCAAGTTCTCGCATTACACGACGCAATTTTTACTGTACAACTATCCATCCATACATCACACTGTGCTGTAAAGTGCCTCGTGTAAAAGGCCGTTGTATTTGCTTAAAAACGTTTACATGTACGAACTCTTCCGATCATCTTCATCGATAAACCTTGAGTTAAGTTTGTTGGAGTTCTCCTCAAATATTTGAGTCATAGTCTCCCCATTTCCTCTTCAGTGATCGTATTCAGAAAGCTGTCAACCTTATATTAGGTCGATGAATTTGTCCTTTCTACTTTTCCCAGTAGCCATATGGATTCTTGCGTCACTTAATCCTTCGAGGTCCTCTTCGGCCAATCGGCCCACTTGATCGTCATCATTCTCTTGGAAGGCCAATTTATTTTGATCCCAGTGTTCTTTTCCCCATTGTCTCTAATTTTGAAATCTTGCATCTGAATGAAAAGGAACAAATATCTGGAACGTATGCTGAATTACTACTGCTGAGAAGAAAATCATAGTGGGCAACTGAAGTCACAGTGGAAGTAATTCTTTCCCCTACATTAAGTACTTTTTTGCTTATTTTTCTTAATATAAACTAAAATGTTAAGTACGATTTTTACATTGCTAAGTCAACTATTTAAACTAAAAGCCAGTTTATTCGCCAAAGTGTTATTAGCATGACCAAAGAAAGGCCTTGTTTTACCACGGCAAAAAAAAAACATTTTTATTCATTGTATAACAAAAATCAATATTATACACTCCGTTTAGAAACGATTTTTATGTGAAATTTTTTGAATAAAATGAACCTTTTGTCTTATTTCGGTTCTCCTCTGTGTGGATGACGTACTCTGAGGTAATTACAATTTGTATTTTTTTTTCAATATTTTGAAATCCCCAAGCGCATTAAATTTTTCCTTAAGTACATTCTCCAGAAAATGTATCCACTTCTTTGGTCAAGGAAACTCAAACAAATAATGATATTCCAAACAAGAAGAGCTGTTTTCATTATAGAGCCCCTTCGCGCCTGTTAGTGATGCCCATTTCAAACAAACCCATTGATTGTCTTGCGTTTTAAAACGAGCTAATAGTCCGCATTTGTACTCTATATATTTTTTAATCCATTAATACCTGTAGCTAACGAGAAAAAATTATTTCACTAAACCGTGATAATAATGCGATTTATAATAGCGCTTATAATATTGGTGAAAATCTTAGTGCCAATTGGATCATAATTCCAGCTCAGCAAACATCTTTTTCAGCAATACTCTGTAGTCATAAAATCATTCAATAAACCATATTGTGGACTTCCGAAGCCATGCCGTTATTCTCGCACTTCACCTGGGAAAGCGTCGACTCTTAACTTAATGCCTGCTGCTGGGGAATCAAGATTATTATTAATTTTGTCACTTAAAATTGGCAATGGCAAAGAAATTGTTTGGACTACCGGGCGTGAGAACCTTCTGAGGAAAAGATTTCACACGAGAATCTTTGGACGGGGTGTAGCACTGTAATATTACCGCTTTGAGCTAGAATGTGAGACGCCTCTGACACACAAACCACAAGTGCCTATATCCGGCATATTTACCTAATTGCGGCTATTACTGATCCTTCATTATTCGCATTGAAGCGTAATTACTTTATGAAAATATTAATGGCGTATTATCGTCACAGTCTATGTGCCAAAAAAACTTCTTTTTCTAGTGGGGCATATATTTTTGTAGAGGTGAAATAATTGAGAGCCTATAACTTTCACGATCTCTCTATAATTGGCAAAAGTTCTCATTTATTTACGTTGGTGTTTCGTTCGATTTTTCCTTATGTATCCACTTCATCACGAGACCTTCGTTAGATTTCCGTCTCTAGAATCCAAGGAGTCTCTCCGCCAAGGAATTGGATACTCCTTGACCATGCCTGGCGTCGGAGACAGCAATCTGCATCCTATATTCTTCCTGCCAAAAAGCTACCCCACGTTTTTATCCCATCCTGAGTTCTTAGAAGATTCAGTTCTTGAAAAACCTTTGGAGCTTGAAGGGAATTTCCCAAAAATCCTCTTTTCCTCCTTCGCTCGAAGTTTCGGTCGAGTCGACACCGGTGAAAGCATGTGCGAAAGAGTTCGTTATTCATCGCTACGGCGGTATTTTAATGTAAGGTTATGAGGCCTGTTAGGTAATCATTTCACTTGACTCATTTTGTTCCGGTTCATATTCTGAGTTTTTTAAAATTCTGTTTTTTTTTCCAATCCATGTGGAATACGATATTCATTTTTGGGCCAAGGAAATCTTTGCCTCACTAAAGTAGGTTTAACATAATCAAGTAGCTTATTGACAACTTCCTAACTCTTTACAGGAATAAAAGATAAATGTTTACAGCCCTCAACTTTATTCTTTACATCGACCCGGGGGGTTAATTACGGAACGCCGTGATAATTATCGTATGGTTTCGTCGTTTCAGTATTCCTGAGTTTTCACATTTCGTCCGCATATGAAAATTGTTGAATGAAATATATCACATAATGGTGAAGTGCACGAACTTCGACAAGATCGTGCGATAATCTGTTATTCCCGCATGCGATACTTATCACGACGTTTCAAGATTCGACCCCCAGGTTACGGCTATAGAGGTGAAATCAACTACGCAGAAGTTGAAATCTGGGTCATTGTTGCATAAGAAACTGTGGAATATTCTAAGTTCTCTTGTAAAATCATCTAAATTAGTACTGAGCGTACTTTTAGCATCATGTAGCCATACGCGTATATCCGGGAATAAGGTGAAGTATCGTGGAAGCGTAAGAAAGCACTGCGTCATAGTTTTTATTCATCATTCAAATCTCCCAGAGAACCGGAGGAGAATCACTTCCCTATCGGCAGCTCCTACCAAATTCGTCCTTCTTATGGGAAAGGATGGCCGTACCATAACTTTACGTCGGAGAATTTGAAACTTTATAAGATGACTATGGCCCCCAGTCTAATTTACTTGTCTTTCGAGACTTTGATGTTTCCTTTTACTCGCTCGGACTGCGTGTAAGTCTCATTTAAAGGGCGTTTCGAGCAATTCCACGGAAACCGGTCTCCTGCGGGAAGAAGTGTTGAGGACAGAAGAGGGAACGCGTGGGCGAGAAAGCTCTTTCCCCCCTCCAACCACACTTCCCCTACTCCCCCTCCCGTCCGCCTTCTCCCCCTCCCACCTTCCTTCTCACCCCTCTACCGCCCTCCCGTTTTATTTTTCCCGCTTCTTTCTCTCTCAATCCTTTGCTCTATTTTATCGCTTCCCCTTCTCTCCTGGGATCGGTTCGGAGCTGCTAGAGACTCGAACGATACACTTAGGCCTGGTTTTAAAATGCCTTATGAGTTGGTTTTATTGGGGCGAAGATTGAGAGTTTGAACTCCCATCTGCCATCTAACTCCTCCTTTGTGTACGCCTGAAATAAAAAAATAGATGCGTGAACAAAAACAGGCACAAAGGAGTAGCTCTACGTTTACAGGAAAAGGCCAAATTTTATACATGACACAATATCACCAAAGAGTTTAAAAAAAGATTAGTACAACTGTGGGTAAAAACTTAACGATCATCAGGTTTACATACTTGTCGAAAAATCCACTGCAGGAAAATTCCCAGACAAGAAAAGGGGTGTGAAAGAGCTAAACAAATCTACTGATATATAAGTTAATGTTTTGCTACAAGAAAAAGAAACAACCCAAAAAAAATGAACTTCAATTATGATAAGAAAAAAATGGAAAGTGAAAATGTTCAGTTAATACAATTGCAATAGTGCCTGTACAGCTATAGGTAACCGTATGATGTAATCTTAAAATTCCGCGCTAGTTTGAATTTGATGTTATTTTACCCTCGCACGATATCTGTAGAACAGGCATAAGGGTCAAAGTGAGAGAAATTATTTGCATAACTTGACGTCTTGTATAACGTCGTTATCATCGACGCGAGGTGCTCGAAAATTCTTCCTACCAATACTTATTGGTGTACTTGCTTTTAATCTCTTGAGTCAGCACAGTTTCGCGCCTAGGAATGTGCGTCGCGGAGATATTCCTGGGTCAAATGGCGAGAGAGGCATGTCAAAGAAATTACCCCTAAGCATTTGTATAGAATCACTAGGTTTTGTCTTGTTGAGGTCACGGAAAGGGTCGATTTTCTCTGTCCAATCTTTTCCACCGCTTCAATTCCTTCGTTTCAGTGATATTTTACCCGCGTAAAGTACTCTTTTTTTTGATACACGAATTTACCTGTTTTTTCCAGATTGTGGTTGCTATTAGCTTGGTTATTTTCTGCAACTCACAAATTTTACGTTATAAGCCATATTTCGTTGAAATTCTTGATGTAGAACGAGACTTGAACATTGGGAGGAAATGGGTAACATCAACATGGGTGGCTCGCAAGGGAGTAGATAATACGCACATCCATCGTTACGGTAACAGGAACCATGATAACAGAAACACTTCTGCAAATAAACCATATATTTTTGTACTTCGAATTTTGCATTCCGCGTTCTACAGTCACCATCTTACAGTGAGATTTACGTTAGAACGTAACACTTTTCCCGTTTTTTTAATGACGATTAATTGTAGTTTCTAAACAGATTTTTTCTGGTAACTATTCTTCCTACTCTAGACAGTTTAGGGTAGAAATATTATCTTAAATAATTTTAGAGAGCATATTCGAATTTCATATTAAATATAGGCTGTTTTAATAAGAATAAATTAAAATACAGTGATATTTATGACACTAAGACTGCTTTTATGACTGAACTTCTCAGTATTTAACAAAACGTACATATTTAAGGATTCAACTTGTCTTATTTGTTCCACGGCATACACTGAAAACACTTCACAAAGAAAGTTTAAAAAAATAATTTTATACGAAGTAGATATTACTGATTAATATATTATTTTTTTAATAATTAACAAATATTACGCTCTACACACCGTTGCTTTTCTGACGTGATTTGTGCGTCAAAACTTACTCATATCTTTCATGATGCCTCTCAGGACCGCACAGTAGTGTAAAATCCAACGGAAAACGGCTCCTATTTTTTTAAAGAAAGTATTTCAACGAGTACCTAGTGCAATAAGAGCTTCGTATCGTTACGAATATGAGATATTTTCCTTTATAACGAGGCCAAATTCCTTGAGTTTTATGTGAAGTGATGTTTCGCTCAAACATCCTAAAGTTTCGCGCTGAAGTCGTTTCATCGAAGCCTTATAAGTTTTACTCGTTTCCTTCAAAACCTGCGCTGTGAATATTTCCTTTTTGTCTCGCCACGAAATTTCTGGTCAATTGCTCATCTCGCACGAGTGTCCACTCCGCTACGCCTCAGCCTCGTTAACCACTCGAATAGTTCAAACAAACGAGATGAGAGAGAAAGATGGGGAGCATCTCTTGTTGCGGCTGCTTATAATTTTCGTGTTAAGTACGCGAAACCGTGATGCTGGATGGTGCTATGGGCCCACTCTCCACCACCGTTTGATTTCAAGGACAGCCATTACATTTTTTCATCTTCTTCTCTCCCTCTGAGCGTCTGTTAAAATTCACATGGATTCCAAGAGAGCGGTGCCCATTCTCAAAAGAGGCAATTTCCCAGACCTCATTCTGTTTGCCCCGCCGTGTAAGTGGCGCCGAATCAGAAGAAGTTGGCCAAAAATCAAGTTTTCGAAATTTTTAATTTTTTCTCTCAAGACATGAAGGTCTATACGTTTGCTTGAGTGGATTCCATTAGATCCACCAATATTCTAGACTCAATCATGGTTCCAGCATTCGGTGTGAAAGTTGTACAAAAAGGCGAGTTGGAAGCTGGAGCTATTTTATCGACCAAATGTCTGAAATATTATATCTACATCTCAAGTATTTTGGATTGTAATTTATTTTTTTAAGTTTCTGGTCCAGTATTTCGGACATTACTAACCGTCACTAATGAGATTAGAAATTAAAACAGCGTAAGAGACTATGAAATTACCGGTCGATATTTCGGACTCGTAAATAATTCAGTGGAAGGAATGAGTTTCAATCCTACATATGGCATTTAAAGAATAACTGCCGCAAAATGAAATTTAAATTAGACTATATTTAAATATGTTATTATTAAGCTTAAATTAAACATGACGGAGGTATTTATTGCTCTTAGTCTAAAAGATTTGAGAAAACAAAAATTCATATTCGGCTTCCTTCAAAAGTTTAATCTTTCTACCTGCCTTAACCTTTTATCAAGTTAACCTTTCTACCTTCATGCCAAAGGTTTTACTTTCTTCGGAACAGAGATCCTGGTAATAACGCAGGTTATCGCTGTCATTACATATGAATACTTGCTTTAAAATAACGCCACGTTGTGTCCACTAACTTCATTAGAATTGACATAAACCTTTTTGACCTGACCAAAAGAATTATTAATATGGGCATTACCCTCGGTGGAATGGCATTAAGAACTTTGTACGCTCTTAGACGAATGGGGGTAAGTCGGTTCAGCAATGCAAAGATATTCCCTGTGAAGAAATCTCCTTCCTGTTCATGTGATATTTTTACAATATTTATCTTGTCAGGAGATGATAGGTCCCTTCTGACAAGATAAATATTATTATGTAAGAGGTTGAGAAAAACTTAGTCTGGATATTTTTACACGTTGGTCTTCCAATGAATTTTGAGTATATCACGTGTTGTTTGACATGCATTGAATTGTTTCGTGGTGTCCTTCCCTCCTGTTTCCACGCACAACCCCGCCCTAGTCGAAAATCGTCCCCCGAAAACAAACGGCCGAGACTTGCGAAATGAACCCGGCCCCCTCTCAAGCTTCGCAGCCGCCTCCACCGGTGTATCACCATCACAACAGAAACGGCGTCCAGCCCCCGAGTGAGCCACGCGACCGACGGCCGGCCCGCCACCTCGTGGCGCCTCCCGCCAAACCAGGACCGGTTTCTCTGCCCCCTTAGCAGCGGCCGCCGCCGCCACTTCTTGCCATCGCTCTCCTCAATGAACCAGACCGCGAAAAAAAAAGTTTCTCGCGGCATAACCTCCGTGTTCGTTCGTCCGATAAATACATATTACGATTCTTTGGGTATAATCCCACTTCCACCAACGCCTGAGACTCGTGAACAACTTCTGCACAGGCTCTCCGAACTGGCTACATTAATTTGTTTATTTACCAGCTGATAAACCGTTGAAGATGACGGGGAAAATGCCCTGCTAAATCATGTCATGCAAATCTTATTTGTAAAGGTTTTATTTTTTTATTTTGTGTCCGCAATTTAACTGTTTATAGTCTAATATCTGGGTGCCGTTACTAATGTTTACAAAATATAAACATCTGTGCTAGAGTGCAACTTTTTTGACGTTAGCTATGTGGTTGATATGAAAATTTAACTGAGGGTTATGAGTTTGAGTTAAGGTGTGTTTATTCTATCAATTAACAATTTGTCTGGGCCGAGAAAGTAAATTCAGGGACATTTGCAGATATATGTGATGAAAAACGAAAAAAAAATCACCAAAACCAACTAAATCGGTCAAGCCTTTTTCTTCGTCATGAGCATCCCCCTCCCCTACCACACTGGACATTGGCTTTTACTACTGTAGTTTAAAAACACCAAAAACAGCAGCTAAAGCCTTTGAATTGGGCTCAATAAATATAGTAAATTAATTGTAAAAAATTACAGTTAAAACTGAAACAACAGTATTCAACAATACACAATTTTGCAAATGAGGTAAGGATGTTGCGTGAAAAGAGTGGGTGAAGAAAGGTCATGGGTCGGGTAACTGTCAGCAAGGGCATTAAATTATTAAGTTGGGTTATGGAAAAGGAATAGTTGGGAAGTGGAGAGACGGAATTGGGTATGTGTAGCAGAATTACGTTACGAAAGATGCAGGCTGGGATACGGAGTGAATTTACTCTGTGGAACCTTCAGGAATCAAGACTAGGAATGCGCATTACGCGAGAATTATCGCGAATTCCCGTAAGCATATTTTCCGAGGTTCGACCGTGTCGAATCCATACTGAATAAGGCACCAGGACTGGCGACTAGGGTGCGCTCAGTCTTCCAATGGGGCACATATGCTTCTACTCATTAAGGGTTGACGTCAAATAGACGACGAGTTAGAATTCCAATATAAATCGACAGGAATATCATGACTAGAGCATATCTTGCCCAGGTTGCTGGGAAGCCTCACCTCAGCTCTGAAATACTATATCATTTTTTGCTTTGTTCTTTTGTATATGACATTTTCTAAAAACAAATGATACCACTGTATTGGTTGGAATCAATTTTTCACAAATTGTCGTCCAACTTCCCTCGGGATTCGGGAGTGAGACATCTTGAAAATTCCCGTAAAATGGCAGGAAATCCTTCCCGATTGAACTACTCCCGGCACAACACTCAACCTTTCCCACCTCAACCATCTCGTAGGCTCATTAGGAGGTGAAAGAACTTGAACCTCTTGTGCCAGGATTCTCATCATCATCCGCAAAGATGTGATCGTTTTCTTGTACTCCGTTCAATCTTTTTCTCTATTTTTTTATTTTTCCAACGAGAGTAGCGTAGTCTTGAGTGTGGGGAATTAAGGGTTTGTGCTCCGTGATGAATGCAACTCCAAACCAGTCAGGTTGGGAGGGAAATCATTCTAGTTTTTTACTTCTTCCTCGAGCTTCATTAACGGGTTTTTAGGAGGCGTTTGGCTCGTGCAAAAAAAAAGAAGAAAACTTGCAGTGGGTGCGGAGACTTGTTCGGCCGCGAGTTTTCCGTTCTACACGATGGACGGTAGGTAATTGTTTCGTCTCGAGATGCAATTTTTATTTGCCATCGGAATGTTTTAAAAAAAAGAGTGGGAGAGTTGTGTAAAGGGGTTGAAAAAAATAAGGTAGAGTGAGGATTTTTAATGAAGGAATCACCGAGTGTGAGAATGGGAGATGGTCGATTGCGTGGATATGGTGTCGTAGACTCTGGAGATGGGGCTTGAGGAGGCATTGCTCCCGACATCTCATTGGTGGTGGACAGGATGGGTGGGGGTGGAATATCGGAAGACTTTGCTCCCATCAGCCTCCGTCTGCATTATGACTATTCCTCTCCGCAAGATTGCGGATCACGTGTCTCATTCCTTCGCCATAATTTGAAAACGCAACCTTCTCCAACGCCGCCAACCAACTTGCGGCTCTCATCAAAGGAATGTCCGCGGCCCTTTCATATTTTTAGTGGCGGACATACGAACTTGGTGGGTTAATGGACGGGTTAAGAAGGAGTCTGGTGCTCAGTGGAGAGCTAGAGAGAAGAAATCGCGGAAGTTGTGGTACAGGGGATATCGATGGCATTAACAAGTTGAAGTGGGTTGGCTCCCGTTGTTGTTGGAATTTTTAACCAGGAGAGTGGGAGGTGAGGGTAGGTAGGCGGATCTCGAAAGAGAGATCGATATTTCTCGAACCGAGATTTCCCACGATGGTATACGGATGATTTTTGCGAATTTACAAACGCTTATTACGATGCGGTTTCGGGAACACGGTCCGTTAAATAGTCGTGTTTTCATGTCGCTCGGAATATAAGGAACGCTTTTTAGCTTTCTTCCCACTAGAATCATCGCCAGGTACCGTTATGCTCAACTCATATAAGTGCTGTACTATTCTGGATTATCGCGAGAGAGAACGTTTTATCCCAACAAGAGAATTTTTCCCCATTCTCCTCTCGTAGGGAGTTGAGTAGGCGTTTGGGTCTAGAACACGCCAATTATAAGAGCTTAAGGGCGATGTTTCTCACCCTCTGTCTCACCGGTCTTCGAGTTAACGCGTTGAAAATGATAAAACGACCAATTTCCTTGCGGGTTATTTACTTTATTTCTCGTAACATGAAGCTGATATGCGTATTAAAGCATTCCCATGTTTTTCTCATATCTCTGGAAAAATGGAGATCTATAAGGATGGTATGGAGAAAGCATGATGGCGCAAATGCTCGACTTCTTGGGAATATAACTTATAATTAATGCAAACAACTGAGTTCCAAAAGAATTATCATAGTTTACTTTGGAAATGAATTTTTTTCACCTCTTTGATATTTTCTTCAATTTTATTCTTCCCCACGATAGAAATTCCTGCGGCGCCTATTATCTAAAAGTAACGTATTACAAATTAAGTATTCTTCCTGAAATCTCTGGAGACATTTAGTGGTGAAGGCTATGATTGTGAAATATCTTGAGACATTTAGTGGTGAAGGCTATGATTGTGAAATGACAGAATTTGTAAAAAAATCTTGAATTATTTTTCCCTTAATCCATTTCATTCATTCAAGCTACCGGTGAATCCGTTCAGTTGGGAAATGATAAATTTAAGTATAACGGATGTGCATCCTTTTAATTCATCCTGGAATGGAATATCGTCGATTGTTTCATTTTTTTTTATTTGAAATATTGACGAGATACATGAATGCTGGAAAAATATGTCTAACAAAATGATACATCTGCTCTTAGTTTTGATTGTAGAGGGAGTATAAACCGTGTTGTTTTCTAATTTCAAGTTTCCCTGAGGCCTGTTCAGCGGCTGAAAGTATGTTCTCGATAATGTCTTTCTTCAGACTTCAAAATTCAGAACTGGTAAAAATTCACTCCTCGCCTAATTAGTCTCTAAAGGCTGTCATAAATGATTACAGTAGCTCCTAAAATTTACGTGTAATTTCACACATATTTATGCTAATCCTCTAGACAAAATTTCGTTCTTACCTCATCTCACTCGAAAAAATACCAAGCCAATGGAGCATCGACTTCGAATACATCAAAATCGTTGTGTAAAAAGAACAAGAAATTTCTGCTCCGAAAATGATACTTTATACGCAACCGGTTTCCACTCCGCCTACTATCTTCTGGCATGTGTCATTGGTTTGTTCGAATTTTAATACGAATTTCTGAAAGGTTGGAGTCTAAAATTCGTCGCGCCTCCCCAACTGCTCTCCCTCAACTCTCGCACGTCCATTCCCGCCAACACCCTCCCACAGGCCCTGCCTCCAGTCCTACCTGCCTATCTTCATAATTATGCATTTGAGCTTGAACAAACTTGTGACACATGCCAGAAGATGATACACTGTTTCGAAACCGGTTGTTAATCAGGAACACCAAATTTTCTTTTTTTTTTCTTTCCACGTCATAAATTAGTTCCAACTGACGTCGTGTATCAATTTAAACTACACATTACAAATATCACACTCTTGTCTTGCAATCGCTAAGTGTTACTGGATTGTCCTCCACTATTTATGAAATCGATCCCACAGCCAAGCAGTTTTAGTAAGGATAGATCTTTGATTGTAGACAGAGGAATCGTAAGTATTTAACAAAGGAGAAATCTCGTGGAATTCAGTAGGGGTTTTCCTATTTTCTTTAGGTCTAAGGGAAAAGATCAAGTGAATATCTCTATATCATATTTTTTATTTCGAACAAAGCACTGTTATGAACAGGAGTTAAATAAAATAAATAAATAAATTGAATATGTACTTCTAATTTTTGGAAGCATTTGATCTCTCAAATAGGGGACATTTTTTTGAATCTGTATTCACATATTTTGATCTTACCTTTATCCTCTATTCAACTTTTGTGATCTTATTTTACCGTGAGACAAATTATTTTGACTTTTAGATAACACTTTGTGTCTTAATAATCGTTAAATTGGATACCACTATTTCCTCTCCATTTGAAGTTTTTCTCACGTTTCTGGTCACGATAGCTCTCTCATTGAAATCCCTAGCTGCGGAATACCTGAGATAAGGATACCTTTGTTCTCTTTGTTGAGCAGTTCATTCGAATCCTGTTCAGGGAAAAATTAGTGCAAATCAACCGTCCCTGAAGTATACGAATTATTGCCTTTGTCTCATGTATTATGATTTTCAAATCATAAATTAGTTGACGATAAAAATGGTCAAAAGATCGTGTTACGTAAATTTTTCTGCAAATTAAGTCTAACGGCATCTTTTTAAATTCCCGAGGTCTAGATAATAATTGTTAAGAGAGGCTAATGCTGAACCGTGTGGGAATAAAAGTTTAGACTGAACTCTTCTTTTGCCAAGCGGTTAATTTTCGGGAACTGCTATTGTTGAATAATTTTTAAGAAAACCTACTATGCCTGAGGTGAGCCGTGTGGGAATAAAAGGCTAGAGTGCCTAGACCTTTCTTTTGCCAAACGGTTCATTTCTCGGAACTGTTCTCAAGTGAACAGTTCAGTTCTTACTGAACAATCTCTAGTTATCCACCTTCGCCCGGCCTCTCCCTAAATTATTTCAACAACATCCCCCATATCGCACGCGCAATTCTGTCGGACGCCGAGGCTGGCTGGCTGGGGCCGCCTCTCGCTCCGTTCATCCCTCCCCTTCCCGCTAGCCAGCACTCCCCTCCCTTAAACCTCCTCCGACCTCCCTCCCACCCTCCCGCTATCTCATCTGGATGAAGCGGTGGCTTCATCATCAGCACACACGCACACCAGCCGCATGCATGGACCCAGACGTAGTCCTTTCATCTGCGCCTCTACTACTACCCCCACTTCGTCCCCCGTCTACCACTGTTCGTCCCCCTCTCCACCATCCAGCAATCTCCCGTCCCCCAATTCCTCCGCACTTCTCGCCACTCCCACACATTTGCGCCAAATGAAAGGCGCAGGAGGGAATCAACAAGTGTTGCGTCGAGATTCTCTCTCTCTCCTCCTCTCTCGGCTCCGTTTCTTCCCTTCCGTTAGTCTCTCTTTCCATCTTCCGTCATTTTATCTGAGAATGGCATACACCCGGAACTTGGGCTAGTCTGATATCCGGTGTACTAGTTCGGGTTAAATTAATTCCCCGAATAAAATGGGGGATTACCATTCAAACCAAATAACTAATCGTAGAAAATTGCATTTGTTTCTGTTTCCGCAAAACGCCCTCTGACGTCATTTCATTCTTCGATCTAAGTCCCGTGGTTCGATTCCCGGTGAAGACAGATATTTTTTCAAGGTATTTTTCAGATATTTATGCTGTTATATTTTCGGCAGGAGTGGAAATCTTCACAAAAACCTTTTTAATGCATCTCTTAGAATAAATCGGGAAGAAGAGAGGAAAAACGATGGGTGGAATGACGTCACGACTGTTATGGGAAGGTTGCTCGTCCATTAAAATTTAGACTCCTATATCTCGGGAAATTTTTGGAATTTTTAAGAGATGATTTACAAATGATCATTTTTCATGGACTCCCTGCATGACAAAGTAAAAAGCAAAAATCGTGATACACCCTCATTTGGAACTCATGAGTACCCGGGTAAAAGTTTAAATTCGGGCACTCGGATAAATGTCGTAAGTCTGGGCACCCGAAGAGAGCTTATAATGCGCAGTATTCCAAGATTAGTGCCACTGTGCTTCCCTGTGACCTCTACTCGATATTTCATTTATTTTATGTAGCATGTGGGATACTTACGCCATACACCAAAGAGTACGCTTTGTTATTCAAAGCGTATGTCGTTATTCATCATTATTAATATATTTTATGGTTATTTATTTTTTTATTCGGTGGCCTATCGGTGGTTTTGCGGGTTTTGCACCGTCCACAGGGTGAATTCCGGGGCAATATCACTCGCTTTCTTTTTCGTATCCCAAAGACCAATGTTACCACGCACTGAAGAGGTGAAAGCCTATAGCGGGAGCCACATTTGCTGTTGTTGTTATTTGGCGTTCAGTTTTTGTTTCTTCTTCTTATCCCAGTATTTTTTTTTAATTACTGCAGTAAAACATATTGAATTGAAGTCATGGTTCGACAGCTTTAGTGAACGGGCTTCGAAGCTGATGTTATATTCTTGGTTGGAAGTTTAATGCCTGTACCTGATAATTCTAAAAACATTCCAATACCACAACTTTGAGTTAATATTAAAGGATATATATACCTTCCATTGCCATTAGAATTTTGTATTTAAGATTTTTGGGGTCAAAGTACATGCTTCCTGTAGTTCTATTCTTATTTTTTGCATTATTTTGTATGAAAAAACATAATTAAATTTAACTTGTGTAGTTTATTAAGAAGTTAATTTTCGTGATGCACTATTATTTAATACTATTAATTTACCTAATTTTTATGTCCAAATATCACTTCGCACATTCTTTCTTCTTTACCGTTCCGTTAGTTAGAACGTAATATGGTAATTTTATGCACAGTGTGCAAAAGTACAGTTTATGAGTACAATCCGACACTGGAAATCCAACGCAATGCCTAACCAACTACATGAAAATTAGCTCGAATCATTTTGTACCCGGACACGTTATGTGACGGTAATCCATTTTGGATCGCAATTTGTCTATTCTTCATACGTATGGAGTGATTGATTACATTGTTTATACCTCCTCCGATAAACGACAGTATTATAGAACATATACAAAACAATTACTTAGTATCTCTGGAGTAAGTGAAGATGACTTTTGCCGTTGGAGCTTTATAAACCCCAAGTCTACTCCTGTGAAACGGCATGTTTTTCACCAACCAGTACGACTGGCTGAATTATCATTATGTTCGTAGGTTATAAAAATGAGACTCGAACCTTTACTGTTTAGTTAGGTCGCTCCTCTATCTACCCTTCCCGTCGTGGCATTTATCTCTCCTTTGCATCATTGGCATCTTTTTGCCATTCTCTCCCTCTAATCCCCCCTTCTTATTATTCCAACGGCCACTCCCTTTTCTACTACTGCGGACAGACAGAAAGAACCGCCCCCCCCCCCTAGTCCCTCCCCTTACAGCCTCTCCTTCCTCCCACGTCTTCCTCCTCCTCCTCCGTTTCCGCGTTCCATCTCTTCGTTCTGAATTACCTCCGCAGATCCTCTCTCCCAGCGCTTCGAATATCTTTGAAAGAGTTGCCACCCTTTCGGATGTTGTCACGGTCCCGTTTAAAGCACACTCACTCCCAGCCTCACTCGAGCAAGCGTCTCTCTCATCTCGTCCCGACCCAGGGGCGTGAACGATGGCCGTGGATTCCTCTGGCCGTCGTGCCTCTGTGACTTCGCCGTTCTTAATAGGGGCGTGATGCCTCCTCAGTCGCGGTTCGCGTGGGTGTCTCGTGAGCCGCGGATTTCAGTCCGACGTTTGCGTCCGTCGTGTCGTGAAGCAGGTAGAAGTTTTGTCTGCATAAGCGGCTTTCGCTGCAGGGTATGTGGGGGTTTTACCGACCTTTGTATAAAAATGAAAATCGGCACCAGGGAACTCAGGGCTTGCTCCTGGTTAGGTTTGTCATTCTGGCCGACGTTTCGACAGACTTTTTTGTCTTCTGGGGTGTAGGTATACCTTAAGCCCTGAAGAATGTCTCCTGTCAAAACTTAGGCCGAAATAACGGACCTAAACCAGTGTGGAGCCCGAGACGAGTTCACTTTTACGTTTCGCCGAAGAAGCATCATCTTGCGTCAAGATCTTTAATTTTTAAAACTCTCTTTAACTATTTTAAGTCGAGCAAAATTTATGATGAGTGAGCAAAGTTCTCAAATGTGATGGAGATAATGTCTACTTTTTACATATTTATATCGATTAGTTTCACGTTCGACTGGGTCCAAAATATAGTAATAGTATTTGGATAAGGCAGTTTTTGCTATTTTTACTGAGTTATTGTCACAGTAAAGACAAATATATTCTGTTTTTCTAAGTAAGAGAATTGGCTTGTTGTCTGGGCGAGAGAGGCAGGGCATATGTCGATCTGAATAATGGAATTAACTAAAGAGACAAGTTCCTGGGGCTGTAATAGATTGGTAGATATATATGTATTCCTATTTCCAAGAGGCACTTCATAGTCATATGCTTCGATGGATGCACAGTAAAAGCTGCGTCTTCCAAAGGCGGGTAATTCCTGGAATGGCTACGCAAATGCATGAACGAGAGATTGGAAAATAACCCCTGCTCCAATTTCGTTCCCAAGTTCTAGCAATTCCTGTGCATCAAATTGCGCAATTAAGTGCCTCTTGTAAAATTTCTCTTGAGACTTTGAGATAGTGTGATATAACCAGCGGATTTGGAGCTCCTAAAGGAGTTTTTCCATATCTATAAATCCAAACCTGAAAATGTCAAAATACATGTGTCAGTATAATTATATTGGTATTTTTGGATGTTTCAGTGAAATTCGTCCTCAAAAATCTTCATTTCGTGGCCCATACGTTCTTATTTCCGTAGAAATAGAGTTGGCATGCGTGAGGCAAGTTTCTTTCCATAGGGGAAGTTTTCATACCCCAGGCTGGTTTTATTGGTGGTTTGCTTATATATTTCTAAGCTGATTGGAAAGTAACATTGAAACATTTATGACATGGGGACTAGTGCCTATCCTTGTTTATGAAGTGTGGGCTCCAGAGAGGGTGTGATATCAGGACCTCATCAGTTTCAGTTATTTTGCGCGGTGTCTCGTCTGATTTTCTGCCGAGTTCATTGCCACTTTCCCTTTAGTTTTTTACTTGAAGAGTGAAACATTCTAATAATTTTATTTGACGCTACCTCGTTGCCACTTTTTTGCACATTCCCATTTCATTTCTCCCGCCTCCTATGTGCTTTTAGTTCGTTCTTCTCGTCAACCTCGCACGGCTATCTCACCTCACCCACTCACCCTCACGGCGAGCACGCGGCAAACCTCTTCTTCTCTTGTCCTCTCAACCTCCTCCCCGAAAGCTTTTAAAGCTGCATTAGACAACCGTCTCCGCGGCCAGCGGAGAGAGAGTTGATTGGAATCCACGATTCCGTCCCGGTTAACGAATGGCAGGGGGGATCTACGCATTATCCCCAATTCTCGTCATTGCTGCATGCGCGTCTATATGCATTCTAAAGAACAGTAGAGAATAAAAGGACTAAAGAAATCTCTCATGGCAGTTTCTATAACGTCAGGTATTCTTTATTCGAGCGAGAGAAGCTTTTGTCATGATTAGATTGATGCCTGCCTATATTTAGCGAAGACTCTCTGCTGATACATCTCTAAGAGACGTCTTGATTGGCACAAGTAGGTATCGTTCATTATATAAATATTTTTCCGCTAAAATGAATACACGTTCTTCGACTTTCGACAGCTGCGTTAATGCTTCTAGCTCCTTATTGGTTGTTAAGGTATATTTTTGCCTACCTTTCTATTTCTCCGATTTGGACTGTCGTAAATATATCTCGGGGTATTATCAAGACCTTTTCCCAGCTTAGTGCTGATGGTATTTGTGAGTCGTGAGCTATCGAATTTTTTAAAGAAAATGCTAGTTTTGCAGAATGATTGGTTGATGAGTGGAAATTCATCTTCGATTCTCTCTTAGCGTATTTAACCACTGTGAGAGAACGTTCTAAATGATTTTTCTCTATTTGAGAATGTGTCGGCTAATTTATTGGCTTCAATACTGATTTAAAATTTTGCTAATACAATATTAGGAAATGATGCTCCAATGTTTTAAATAAATAGGAATTCTACTGAAACAATTATTTCAGCACCCATTTTGTATTTTCTGTGCCTTGAAAATGCTTTACTGGATGTCCAGCAGTAAATAGGTATTAACTGATAAGCTCGATAAAATCTTGGCAATTCAGTAATTACAGGGATAAGGTCGAGATGCAAACCAATGGCCCTAACATTTGGACAAGTATTAAACTCATCAAGGTAACCAGCCCAGTCAATTAATTATTTTCTCCTCGTACATTATGAATAGTTACATTATGAATCCAGGTACTCTAATTACAAGAGAGATAGTAGGTCTTCCCCGCAATTTTATACATAGATTTTGCGGATCTTAAGCGAAATACAAAATACATTTATGAATTGGCCTTATTATAAAGTAAAATATCTCATATCCTTAATGATACCAAAATATCAGCCATTTATTGCGTTGCTTTTCGAGATATTTGCCGAAAACTTTTAGATGTTTTCCATGGGATATGGTAGAGCTGTGCGGTCCATTGTGACATTATAAAGAAAATATCAGTGAGTCCTGACTAAAAATTGCATGTAAAGTGTAATTCTGTGTAGCATGCATGTTTTTTCAATTACTTTTAAAAATGAATGGATTAGCCACCGTCTTTTTTATTAGCTTTGAGCGAGCAGGAAATTAGCCAAGTTGAAGTCAGCAACATGTACAAAGTTCAGCCATCAAAACAAGGGTTTTTGCGTCATTAATTATATCATACATGCTTCATACTTCTGAAAACTGCTGACATTTAAAATGATATGATCTCTGTCATGGCTAGAGAAAAGTTTTGCTCAAACCACCTTGAGTAGGAGTCGTTTTCCTTTCTCCATGAATGAATAAATCGAGACATTGCTCGATGGACAGTTGTTCTGCAAATCGTGTAGTGGACGACATATTTTGATCGCAGCGGGACATTACCGCTCGGACCACGGTATAAAAGTCCGTCCAGTCTGACAATTTAATAAGTTTCCAACATTCCTTAGACGTCCTGTTCCTACCCTTATGTACTCCATCTTTTCCTTCTTCTCCTTCCCCGCTCATCCCTACAGCCGTTCCACTCCCTTTCGTTCCGACCCTTAAATAACATCCTCTTCCGTTTAAGGCAAATTATCGCTACGTGAAATCATGCCGATGCCCACATCCCTCCCACCTCCGTGGTCGTGGTCTTCTCTCTCTCCCCTCCCCTCCCCCTTTACTCAGCCTCCTAACCGTGTTTTTTCGCATTGCTTCTCTGCACGGGGGTCATGACAGGGGGGGCGCAGTCTACCTGACGACCGGCTGCCATTCGTACCCCGTGACGCGCATCTGCGACCAGGCATACCTCCGGAGTCGGGCTAATCGAATGGAAGGACACGGGTTTTCGTTGTAAATTGAGTACTGTCATACCATCATTAGCACCCGGGTTCGAATCCCGACTCCATGGCGAGGATATTTCAGCGGAATCCCAATTCCTGTATGCCAGGATAAGCGTGTGATTAGGCTTAAATGCAGTGGGTATGGGGTATCTGAGAAGTGTTAGTGGTAAAAGTGGAAAGGATAGGGCTACGAATGAGTGGGTGTTGGAAAAATGTGACATGGATGATCCGGTAATGGGTGTCTAAGGACCGTTCTTCGTGGTTAGGCCACGTGGAGAGAATGAATGAGATTCAAATATCCCCTAAGAATAATCAACAATGTGCCCACCATTGATACTGATGTAAAACAATTATAACCGATCAGGTCAGCAAAAATAAATAAGTGTAGAAAATTACTAATTATATTTTTATCCTCGTGATGTACTTTGTACTTAGCCATTATTTTCATTTCTTCACGCCTTTGAAAACCAAATTCCGGCCCAGAAGCTTGACCTCAATCACCTTTTCTAAAATGCAAGTGCATCATTACGTATTTTTTTTTAAATTCATATATTAGATAGGCTATTACTAGATTTTTTCAGTGCTATGTAACATCTGTTAAGTCCTGGTGCTTTTGTCTATATGAACTTCTCCATTAAATCCATCCACTCCCCAAATAAACCAAATCAAACATTCGTATTCCCCCTGGAGGATTTTCACACTGCGTAATTTCCTCTCCACTTCTTCTCTCAGTTAACTTTCTTTCACCGCAAGCATATCTACCTTCATTTCTCTTTTGGACGAAAATCCAACTCGAAAGGTTTTATTACTTTATAAAGAATATTAAAGGAACTGCCCGTGTTTTGCCGGCCGTTTATGCCGTCGCAACTGGTTCGGCACGCAATGCAGTTCTCATTGGACTCACTTTATTCACCCTTTGGCAAACCTCGGCCATAAAACCTACCAATCCACTCTTAACGAACCGTTTTCCGGAACGAAAATTCCTCATTAAGACACGTTAGAAATTCGAGATAGACTCGCTGATTCGTCTGAATGTTTCCTCCATTTACGCGGGTGTTAATCAGCAGAAACTCAGCCCTTTGAAAACTATGGAGACAATGCAAGAGGTCGGAACCTATCTTGGCGAGATTATCTTGGAAGCAGTATATAGCCTTGGTTCTAGGTAGCTAAAGATAGCAGTGGATCAATTTTACGCTCAAATGTTTCTCGAGTCCTGAGTTTCTCGAGCGGTGGTTTTCGAAGTGAAAACTTTACTTCATCTTTAGAAAACTTAAAAAAGTTGAGTTCACTGCTTATTAAATGCTTGTAAAATCTACTTGTAGCTCAAAATGGCTTATAGCACCTTTATTTGTTGTATTCCTCCTCCAATTCATTCATTCATAAAAAAATGCGCTCGATAGCCGTGCTACATGGATCATTTTTCGCAAAAAATAAATCAGGATTCTCATTCGTACTTCAGGATGTCATCTACTCTCTTCTTAAGTCTATGGTATAGAATGGTATTTGAGGTGCCGGGGAAGGGTGGAGAGACACCGGGCGTCGGCATTATCCTACACTCAACCGCCAAAATGATCCAAACTTTTTCGTCTCACCCGACACTCAAGAGTATCTACAGCAATTGAGGTATTCACTTGGCACCGAAGTAGCTAATAAGAACTTAGAAATAGCAATTTTCCACAGATAAATATTTAAATTCGACCCGGGTTTCGATGCACTGCATCATCTTCAGGTGATCATCACCTGATGATGATGCAGTGCATCGAAACCTGGGTCGAATTTAAATATTTTTCTGTGGAAAATTGCTACTTCTAAGTTTTTTTATGTTATTACTCCACAACATCTCGCCTGATTCCTCCCTTTCTGACCGAAGTAGCTGTTGGAGTTCCACTTAAAAATCTCCACCACTGCAGGGATTCATAGTCTTTTCGTTCCCTTCAACTTTATCTTTTCGTCCCATTCCACTCGAATATTCCTTCCCATGCCTTCCTCTTTTGCCTTTCTCAATGCACTTCGCCCTTCAATTACTTCGTAGCCCGCAGTGATCCTCACCTCACATCATCTTTCTCATTCCTTTTTCATCCCATTTTTCTCCGCACATATTTTTATTCTGCCAGCCCTCACGTGACCAATCCAGCCGTCTCCTTGGTAACCCTTTTCGTTTTCACCCCACTATTTCGTCCGTGGCTCCCACGCAGCGCTCTCCTCCTCACAACCACCTTCCGTTCGGGTGCCTGCGAATTCTGGTGGTGAGGGACGCTGAATCCAACTGTGGCCCAGCTGAGAAGGATGCCAACCAATTCTTCCTACCACTTCTGCCATTGATTCTGCACATCTCTGCGGTCTCATTCCAGTCTTCAATGCCGATCTCCCCGCCAAACTGCCGCTTATCCCATTTCTTTCCCCTTCCCAAAAGCATCTTATTAATTTGCTTTATCGGATTTGACCCTCGGGAACCTCTGATGGTACTCTTTAAAAGAACGAGCTTTCGCCTACCGTTCTGTCAGCTTCTTCAGGCTGCAAATGAACGTCTTCAATTTTATAAGGATGGATTTGGCGGTTGCGACGGTGGATATAGCTAACCGTTACCTTTTGAAAAAAAGTGTAACACACTGAAAAAATAAAAATTAAGATCCAAAAATCTTTAGCGGGTGATTCTGTCTGGTTGTTATGGGGAGGTGACCGAGAACCATTGCCATTTGCATAAGTATTAAGGATGGTATGATAAGGGTTATTTGGATTATTTAGTCAGGGAAACCCAGTGTCGTCATTAGCAGACTCTTAACAAGATACGCAAAGGGGTTGAGTCTCATCTGATGAACGGAGTAGGTACTGGATCGGACTGAACTTGAACTTGGCTTGGATCGGTTACTGAATTAATAAAGTTTGTATGTTTTCATATGCTAATTGTAGATGTACGACCACTCTAATATCATTCAAACTGGTTGTGCGTACATTGAGCTCTTTTTCTTTTCTCGATTTAGGCCGTCAAAGACCACGTAAATAAAATCCAACGCATTCATTGTCGTATTTATTTTCCGCTGCTCGATCTTCAATAGGACTACATCCTTTGGCCTTGTTTTCTCCATCTCTCTACCTTCCAGGAGCTATTTCCATTCTTATTTCACTCTTTTCGGAATCTCCTCAAGTTTTGTATCAATCCTCCAAATGCGGTTTAGCTCTGGTTTATGTCTTCCGTTATCCCCATCTCTTCCATGTCTTTCCTTATCCCTTGGATCCACTGATGGCTTGATTACCCTTATAAACAGACAAAGTTTATTTATTAAGTGAGCGTGAATTTTTACAAAGTTGAGCCGAGTTCATTAAATCGGTTGATTTATTTGGGGAGGCGAGCGATAACAGTTCATTTGTGCCATCGAGGCCGGGTTGGGTAGGTTGGTTTGATGATTTAACGGTTAAGGGAAACCCGGCGTCGGAATTAATTTACCTTAAAGTTGGCTAGAGTGGTAATTGTGGATCATTGAGTGCACATTTTAATAATTCTTTTTGTAAGTCGAAAACATTCTTGGGCTATATTTCATTTAAGTGCATCTGTTTATGCGTGTAACGCATCATACAGACAGAAATTGAAATGATATAAAATTTGCTCGGTGGTAACTTTGTGGTATTGCATTATTTTAATTTGTATTAAAATTTTTACTCAACCACATATTTAACTTGTAATATTTGCTTAAGTATGATTTTGACTCTATAAATTATAATTTATTTTTTTTCCTTAGGTAATCAAGACGAAATTATATTGAAATATGTTTTTTTTAATATTGGACTCTGCTGTCACCTTTCTAATTGTTAGTAACAGCTGTAATAATAAGAAATATATTTTTACGCGTTTAGAAGAAAATATCTACATATGTAATCAAATTATTGCGAAATATATGTCATGTGCCAAAGGCTACGTGTTAAAAAAGGATTGAATTATTAAGAAACCAAATCGTTATGATGCAATGTTTTTTCACATTTATCAATAGATGTATAAAATGAGAACACGTGTGCAAAGTTTCACGTAAATAAACAAAATTCGCTCCAACCATCTTCAATAAAGGCGCCTTGGGGACCAGAGTTTAACTTCCGATTTGAACGCTGGAAGATTGGGTGGAAAAATTAAAAGCGTGAAAGGATTCGGTAGGGGGAGGAATGACGGGTGGGCGGAGGAGGGAAAAGAGGGGTGGAGATATGAGAGAGGGGGTGATGGGAGGCCTGGGGGAGGAGGGATGGTGGTGGAAAGAGAGCAGATGCTTCGACGGGGGAGAGAAGAGAAATAGCGCTCTTTTACTGTTCCTCAAGAGGCCATTAAGGGAGCAGACAGGGGAGGGGGTGGTAAAATGTTGAGGGCTTCTTGGTTGGTCCATATAAGGCAATGCCCGGGTCTGCTGGAGCCACGATGGTCTTTATAGTGGACACGGAAACGAACAAAAGAGAGGCGAGGGAAGATTTCTCCCCGGGTTATTAGACTTTCTTCACCCCCCCACCGCCTAATCTGGGTCTTCTTTCTTCCTCCGCAATCTCGGCCCAATCTTAACCCTTCCTCTAAATGCCATCTTTCTCCAGAACTATCGAGAAGTGCCGTGGTAAATTTATTCATTTCGGAAATGGCAACATTATGGTAATGATTTTAAACTATATCAACATGCAGTTGATTAGGCTCCGGTTCTATAATATTTGGCTACATATCTCCTCAGTGTAAAAACCAACACCAACTTTGAGATATTTGGTTAAAGATTTTCTCGGAATAAAATCCGAAGTTTGTATCGTATTTATCGTAGTAGTATCGTATTAATAACGAAGTTAGTTTTGTAAATATAGTAATTTCTCACGTCGGTAATGCTCACTTCAGGTAACTTTGAGTCTGATATTATACAAGTATTAAACCTGAATAATTATTTTTGCATCAATTTACTGGAAAGGCAACGTCATCATTCGGCTAACGTTAGCCAGACATAAAACCGGGCCTAATATATTCTCCCATCGATAATGCTCACGTAACCAGCAGTCTGATGTAACATGCAAAACTCTCTCAATTATCATCTGGTTAACCTAAAGATTACATCACCTTGCAGTTAAGGTCAATCAGGCAGTGTCACTGTGTCTTAAAGTCTTATATCTGAATTGTGGTTAGTTTTATGCTATTTTTTACCACGGGAACTACAAAAAAACCTAGCATAATTTGATACGAAGATATCGTCAATTCTATATCGCTATCGGCTCTTTTCGCCTCAGAAGCCATCACACCGCACCGAGGGAGATGCAGAAAAGGTATCCTCTTTCATTGCGAGCTAGGGTTTGAATTATGACCGTGGTGGTGAATTTTTACTAGAATCAGCATCCCAATTTGGTAATTATTAGGGAAACGTTTAAAGCGCTGTGTTCCGCCTTTCAGTTTCACTGTGGACCCATCGGCTCATCTTTCGTCGAGAGCATGCTAATTCCGACGCCAGGTTTCTCTCCACACTATCTCTCACTCTATTCCTCAAATAGCTATACTATAGCCTTTATAAATATCCATCCTTAATTGCACAGATTGTATCAGTTGCCGGTCGCCCCCTCATTTAACTAACCAACCATCGAATCTTCTAACATTATTCTCTTTCTCCACCCATTTCTTAAGCCCCGTGCACACGGTGACATTGCTGGTGCCAAAGCCGGTACGGAAAGTGGTAAGCGGTATATTTCTCCGTGTGAACAACAAAATCACATTCCGTCTGCTGGCATGCAATAGGGTCGCTTGCGATTGCCTTTCTGTGGTAAGGATTAGAACACGTTCAATTGTCCTAGCGATCTGGCAGCAAAGCTGTGCGCATTTCCGCCTTCATTTGAATAAAAGAAAACAGTTTGAAGAGGATAAATTTGAAACGGAAGTGTTTAATATTGATTCAACTAATCAGCGGCTATTAAAGTCATATTTTGTATCTTTCATAGGTGATATATTTTATTCTTCCGAGTAATTATACGCAGATACATGATCAACGGGTATGTTTCCCGTTACAAAGTATGGTTATTACAACGTTGATGAAGAATTAATTCTAGTGGAATAAATAATAATTATTTTTCTCTTATCGCTAGTAAAACCTGAGCGCCATTCATTTCATATACAAAGCAGTCACCCGCGCTTCACTGTTTCCACGATTTGGTCACTGCCTTGTGGCTTCGTGTGTACAGAGCGGTAAAATGTTGCTCGCTATGATTGCCATCATTCCATTTGACATGGCCGGGCGCAGGACTGCAGGACAATTTAACTAAATTTTACCGTGTGTATAGTGTTAAGGCGTATTATACTTCCTTTTGTTATATTACTTTTATGTATCTAGCGATTGTATTGATGACTGCGATCATGGAGTACCGCTTGCTATTCAGCTATAGAACATGGTTACTTTTTAACTGAAGTTGTTTGATTTGCCCAACTATTCAAATTTATATCTCTATTTGCCTATTTATATTTCTTTCCTCGTACCACGATATCGGCACGACCGCTCCACCGTTTTATTTTTTGTTGCGTCCAAGGCATTTGTCGCCCCGAAAGTCACGCCAGTTAGGGAGTGTGGCGTGGAGCGAGTGAAAGATGCGGTCACAACATCTTGATAGAGACTGACTGTTTTTTCTCTTCTTTCTTCGTGAGAATCTCTTGTCAAAATGCTAACGGTGCGTTTATCCTCAAATGTGGGGTAGACAAAAAAATGGTTTGAGTTATATACGTCAAAAGTTTGGCAATGATCAGTTCATCACGAGCAAGGCAGGTTTGAAATCCAAATTAGTCATCTTTAGCTTAATCAGGGGGCCTGCCCAATGTGCGTTCGATTTTATATGTTACTTTGCCTGTGGCTTTTTTACGGATCGGTTGAGAGCAAGGGGTAAAATATTCCAGTTCATTACATTTTATATTTTTTCTTCTTCGTTTGTTTTCTGAGCGTTTTGCTAGCATGAAAAGTACACCTAGCAATACTAAATATGTAATTACTAATCGCTGCTTCACATTAAACTTCGCATTTAGAACAAGGTCAGTAATAGCATATTGGTACACAGACAGTGGTGTAGAAACCCAGGCTATTCTTGAAATCATTTCTCTGTAATGACATTAATTTTTAATGTTTGTTCCAATCAGCTAACATCACTCTAGTCCTATGTATCAGAATCCGTGGGTGTTCACCGTTTGACTGTGATGAACTTTTTTTTTCAAATCTTTTCGAAGCGTGTTTCCGCACTTTAGTTTCTGAATTATACCGCCTCTTTCTGCGAATTTTATTATTATTTTTTAATCTTCCATCTTCGGCGGCGAACTGTGTCCCTCTCCGAATTGAAGCATCATCTTTGTGAGAAAAGGTCGAACGGACGGGAAATCGGCCACGAATGAAGGCGACTGTTCTCCCATGGAATGCCATTTCCTTCTCCTCCTCCACCGTTTCGAGATTCACCTTACGCATGAATTCCATCTTCATAACACGATCTTTGTCCCAAGTCTTCTGCTTCGATCTCCTCAATTCCAATCTCTGGATCTTCCTCCTTCCTTTTTTGTGCCCTTGTCCGAAAAATCCTTTCCATATTTTTTTGCTCCTTCTAAATTTCTCGATACAACTGTCGGGGGTCTTGTGCTTTCCTCAAATTTTCATTTCTACGAACTTAATGTTCCCTTCCTCTCTCTCTTCTCGAAGTACATCAAACCTTTGGCATGTGGTTTCACCACTACTTATTTCCGGTGTCATTTTATTGTAGTTCAGGAAGGAAATAATTTAAGGAATATTATTTTATCGGTTTGGAGTGAATGAATATGGTATTATCACAGGACATGACATTGTGTTCAGTACTTAATGAGAATTAAAATTCAAGAGTTATTTTCAGAATGGACTTCTTTTAAAATGAGAACGTTTTCTTATCGAATTGAACCTACTTGAACATACTTCCATTCTATCGTAGCTATCACACGGTGTGTATATTTTCCTAGGCATCGTCCAAGCGCGTTATCTTAAATTTCCATCCCCTATGGTAAAATTAATTTCATTTCGCCTCCTACTGGACACGTGGCTACAAGAATATTTTTCCTGACGGCATGGGCGCAATGGGCAAGGTGTTTGTAATTTTTTCTCAACTATTACGGTCATTCACCATTTATGGGTTTTCATAGCTAAAAGTAATTCATCTCAAAAAGGTTTTCAATTTATTTTTCTTCGATAAATATTTCATTGTAAAGTGTTTGGGTATTGATTGAGTCAAACTCTCGTCGGTATGCGTTTTTGACGCTGGTCTTCGCGTGTACTGAGACTTTTAACTCTTCGGGCGAAATCCGAGAGGGCGGTAGTCATGAGAGAATTAACATTAGCCAAAGACCTCAATTTCATAATTACTACTTTGCTTTCCATTAGTTTTCGTTTTTATGCTTGATATGGAAGCTTCAGCAATTGTTTTCTCTCCTTATAATTTATTTGGTACAATATTGTCACTGCTACTGTTAGTAGGATTGTTACTGTTAGTAGTTGTTAACCAACATTACAAGAAATATATACGTATCTAACTTAACGAGGTTATTCTTTCAAAACTTGGGCTGGTTAAATGTAATAAATTGCGCTCGTATCTCGTCGTCAGTCTAATTTTAAGTACCTATCTCAGTTTCTGAAATAATTGATATTGATTGGTATGATTAAAGGGAACTCCAGCAAAGGTCAGCCTTAGGGGTTCTCAAAATGTCTATTAAATTGTTACGTTCTTTAACTATGTTCGATTACACTGCATTAATAATTCGGGGGTTGGATTCGGTGTTTATGGGTGTTTGAACCTCATTCCTCCGATCAAAGTCTTGTAGAACTCAAGGTTTGCAGTGTATTTTTGAAATTGGCGAACATTGGCCGCAGCGGTGCTCTGAGTCCCGTCTCGCTTCCTCTGGTGAGTCCGCATGTCGTTTCCCAGCCGATATCTCGTCTCATCCTTCTCTCTCTCCCCCTCCATTAGGTCCATCTCCCGCTCTCATTAAGGACGGCGTCATTCACCATTCCATCCCCCGGAGACCATTCAATAGTGCCGACGCCGCTCTCAGCCAACCACCACCGCCGCTACCCCCTTCATTTCTTTAATGCTCCCGCCCCGACCATCCCCTTTCATTCACTTCTCTATACATACTCAGCCGATCGTAATTCTACACGCATTCTCTTCCGTTCGCCCGACAAATCCTTTCCTTTTCATTCACCGCCCCGCGCAAACAAAACGATTCCTTCTCCCAAAAGCAAATAAGCGGACGGAAAAAAAAGAAGAACCAGACGAGAAGCGAATTCGATCCATTCCATGGCGATCTTCATATTTCATCTCAAGGAAAAACTACGCGGAGAAAATGATCTGGGAATTCCTCTATTTCGTACCGTCTTCCCTCGCCTGTTCTTCGGTATGTCTCCTCCCTTCTCCACTCTTTCCCCCTGTATTTTTCTCGTATATACTTTTCATTCTCCTATCCTATTAACCCCCGTCTTGTCGTTTCTGGATGCCTCAATTCCCATCCCACTTATCTTTCTTCCCATTCTCAATTCCTGGCTTCGTTTTTTGTCTTTCTCTCCCACTTTAGAGTATTGGTTTCTCATACCGAGGTATTGGGTTTGAATATCCAGGCAGCGGCGGATATTTTTAGTGGTATTCCGATTCCTGCTTTGGTGCTTTGTCGAGAGGACTTCAGGTGCAGCATTTATAAGGATGGAACGTTAAATTGTGGTCCACTTTGATCAGGCTAATGTCTATGCTGGGTTTCTCTCCACAATTCCACCAACCCCAATAACGTTCACCTTACCACTCGACCCACCTGTCCCTTTAAGTTGAAAATTGCGTCAATGGTCGGTCGCACTCCTGTGTAACCAACCACCATGAAAACATCTTCATCTCGTCCTTTGCACTTAAGAATGAACTAATGCCGACGCCGGGTTTCTCTCCACCCATCCTCTATTTCCTCTAACCTTTCCCCTTACTATTTTACTCAATTTTTTTTCTATGGTTCAAATTACCTCCGCCTCCGTCCTGCCGGACGCCTCCCGAAATAACCAACCAACCTAAAGCATCCTCCTTATCTATTCCTTTGCACTTAAGAATAGGCTAAGGTCGGGACTACGATTAAAGTTCCCGGTCGTGACGGAAACGGACCATGGCGATCGCGGAGCTTGGTGGTTGTGATATGTAGTGGAACCCATAACGATGGCCGGACTTTGACGGTGTCCTCGACGGATAATGAGCGAAGCTTTCAAATTCTAACTTTTCCATCACGCTATATGTTGACGGCAGCCAACCAGGAGAGGGCATTTATTTTATCAGTATTTACAAAATTGCATTTATAGATTGTCCATCTTTTTAACTTTACATTTAAACATAATTAATCTTCTTGAAGCACTATTTGTCAGTATTGTTTGTGGATTCTTTTTATTTTTTTAAATATGAAAATAAAGTCACTTCGCAACCGTTTACAACTCTGTTTGCAAAACAGCAAACTAATTGGCGTTGATATTCCCATCAATCGTGAAATACTCATCCTCGACGGGAAGACGACGGAAAACTGAGCACCGCCGACCGTTAACGTCACGGCAGAAAACGTCCATCGTAATCCCGCCCTAATGCCGACGCCGTTATTCTCACCACCATTCCTACGACCCCAGTAACCCTCCACTTACCCTCCTGTCCTTAATTCTACTCCCCTTAATGGTGCAATTGACTTCAGTTCTCGATCGCCTTCCCAAATAATTAACCAACCAACTGGTGCACTAGTCTTTCTTTTCACGTAATTTTTCCCCGTACCTATACTTATCGTTCTCCTGTCCATTTTAAACCCCGTCCATTTCGTCTCCGAATGCCTCCATTCCCATCCCACTCATCTTTCTCCGCCATTCCCCCTTCTTCGCATGGTTCCTTGCTGTCCTCTTCCCCCGCATAACCTTCCAACCATCGACTCTTCCTCCCCACGAACGAAATTCCACAGACCCGGCCGGCCGCTACTCAAGGCCTCAGGTCGCGTGCCGATCGCATTAGGGCTACAAGACAATCCCGAAAGCAAAGCGTTTCACCGCGTTTCTCGCTAATAACTCCATTTTGTGATTTTCGGGCAAGATTCCCACTCTCTCCTCTGTCCCAAGGTTTTTTGGAGGAGTTTCACCTTATTCATGAGTGTTCCCTTTTCCCGAGCGCAATATTGATGTTGCCGAGATCCGAGAAAAGAGAAAAGCCGAACATGAGGATGGTATGGCTTTTCCGTCTTCAAGGGTTTTTCTGTGATTGCTCATACAGCACATTTTCTGTTAATTAATCACTATCCAGCCTTTTATGGACTATGTTTTTCTCCATTAAGGCATTAGAGGGTTTTGGATTTTAAAAAAACTCCTCGCCGAGTAGGTTTATTCTTTTTGCGTTGGCTCTTGGCGACGGGATAATTTGAGAAAGCATGGCTTTTATGACTCTGTTTTTATTGCATCTTTTGAAACTGCTCGTGAGCTCATGCGAATCCACGTACCGGCAGAGTTACGGGATAATATGGTAGTTAGGTAATTTCTTTTGACCTATTCAGTCTTCGAATCATTTGAGAGTGATCAATTTCTCCATATTTTTATCATTTGTTATTGTGATTCCATGATTGTCCCTTGTATGAGTACAACTACATCTATGTTGTGTATGCTTTAGCTGTATCTTTTTTATTTCCTTAGTATGCAGCCTTTCACGTTCTCTTTAGCAAGCAAATGATGAAGTTAATTCTAGACTATTTTTTTTCCAAATGAATGGCGTCCAGGTTCACTTACACCTCCCCATCGATGAGTACTGTGTTGATCGCAGGTATTTTTAATGAATATTAGTCAAAGAGAGCTAATAGACCATTGTACCTAGGATTGAAGAATCAAATATATGGTCTCTTAGTGAACAAGTGTGATATCTGATCTGTGCAAATGTAACACATCATACATTGTTATTCCGAATATAACTAGGACGTTAGTTAAAACGCTCTCTTTTGCGACCATTTTCAGACTCTACGTATATACAGCACTCATCATGGTGTCGCTGCCATTGATGCATAAACACTAATGTTTTTGTAGATCCAGGCTCGTGGAGATCCTTTAATTAAGATCCATAGTGCGTATGATTTCTTGATCCACACCTCATCTGTGATATCATGCAGTGTAGTTCTATTCATTCTCTTTCTGTATTCCCGGAATAGGTCATCGCGAAACAATGATGAAGCCAAGGGGTTTTTTTTGACGTTATCGCATTGAATTGAAGTCCTTACACGTGTAGAAATGGCTAGATTGAAACTGGAATGATAAAATAGACCCTCTTTGATAATGTCCATCCGATTTCGGATATATCTTTCCTTTGTTTTAATAATACGTCTCGTGCCGCGGCGCCGTGTAGCAGTTCACCTAACGCTGGGGTGCATTATCATTTATCAGATGCAAGCCCTTCTATATTAAGTGCGGAACATTTCAAACACTGTCTATTTTTACGCCATATCGCTGTCGGCTCTCACATCCGAGTCAGTCCAGCACGAGTATCATGGGAGAATGCCATTCATTTGCGGGCTCGCTTCGTACCCACCCCTCCAACGCCCCCTTTGCCTCCAACTCCCCTTCCCCTCTTCACCGTACTCCCGCTCTCCCAAGCCAAGCCTTTCCCTTGCTTACGGTAAAGGAGTAACTCTGGCTGCCGGCATTAGTCAACTCTTTTAACGAATTGCATCGTGTGACCCCTCGGAGCGATTCGTGACTCACACTGCTTTATACGTGTACCTAAGCGCAAATTGCTAAGTTATTTTTTATCCCATACCCCCACGGGGAGCATGGAGTGGAATCGAAGCATACGTCTATCTGGACGGACGCCTGCGCTGAAAAAAAATTAAAAAAAATTACGCGTATTGCGTACCGTATCTCTTTATTCTTTTGTCATTGCGCTTTCCGCATTTGTTCGTACTTCTGCGTGAGCCGTGCATCTCTCATTAATCGTTTTGCGGTTGGCTAAGTGTTTCATTCAATAAATGCTTCACGAGCTTGGCGAGCAGGGGAGTGAGTCCAGGAGAAGTCACGGACTGAGCAAGGTGGGAAATAGGTTGTGCCTCGGCGTTATTCACGCTGCATATGTAAATGCTTTACTATTTTCAGGAAAGTTTTCATTCATTAGTCATGGTTTTAGGATTTAGAAGTGTTTGGAATGTGCCACAGTTAATTTCATATTGGTCCTTATACAGCCTATTTTTAAGAAGAATTTTTTTGAAAAAAAATGAAAAAAACTAATTAAAACGAAAAAGCTCACATTTTTACAAAAAATAAAAGTTTATGTTTTTTAAGGCCATTTTCTTATTAAACCTTAAAAAGCGGCTGAAATACTCGGTGTTATCACCATAGGAGCGTCTTTCATTACCCATGGTGCTCAGCCTCTCACGAATAAAATTATTTCTCATATAGCTAGTATTTCCAATTTTGACAGTCTCGCAGCGTGTATAGACGCTGACCTAAGAACTGTTGGAACTGTTGTGTTCTTGGAACACCAGAATCTATGCTCAAGCTGGAAGGTCTTCTGGATTCTTAATCTCACTGAGATAGTGTTTCGGGGAAAGAATTTTCGACCTCATCTCCATATTTGTGAATCTTAATCAACCATATAGTTCCCGTCATAATACGCTCCACTCATAGACGTCAACCGATAATTAGAATAGTATTATTCTCTTTAACATAACTCCATGGTTGCTGGAAAACTCTCTGTATTAAACTTGTCCCTTTTTTAATATTCCAACGCTCCGGTGTCTTTCTGCTTCTATTTCATCTAAAGAGGGTCTTGCGTCTAAGTATTTTGCCCGCTACTGGTGTGTTGAAACTCGTTAAAAATTGCATCGTTTTTTTAAATGTTTAAAGATTTATATCGATTGGCGATGAAAATTGCATGGGGGGTAGCTTGTTTTTTGCCATGCTTCTAACCAGCTTAAGGGAAAGGAGGGCAAAGAGAATTCCGTAGAGGTATAAGGTCACATTGATTTAAATGGAGTGTAATATCAGTTTAATCTTTGCCTGTTGTGGCTGTTTAGGGTGATTAGACATACAACACATTTAAAAACCTTGTAACTGGACACGTATCGTGCTTATAGTTTTTTTGTGAAGACCATTAGTAATTTTTTTGCCGTGGTAATTTTCTTTGAACCTTGCTCAATTAAATTTTATTGGATTTGATCATTATTTGGGCTCATTAAAAACTATTGAAAGACAAGGGAAGTTGACGGATGTAGCTGAAACAACACGGTATAATTACTATCACCATCCGCCCTCCATGCCGATCCTGTGGTATAATTTAGGTGCTTTAACATTGAAATAAAAAAGATAGTAGTTTTTCCATTTGTCTGGCTAAGAGCATGTGGTAATTGAAGATAATTGCCAAGTTGCTTGAGCTGTGGAAGTTGTTAGAGAACGAATTGGTTATTTAACTGATGGATAAGCTAATAAAAGTATAATTAAAGCATCGCCTGTCATTAATTAGTAGATAGTAGCTTAATATTTTTATTAACGTTCACTACAAGGTGCAAAGGTGTTACAAAGTTAGTTAATAGAAATTAAGTCTTTAATATAGAGCTTCATTTAAATATAGCTGAAAGTTTTGACATGGCGGCAACAAATTTCATTATAATCTACCCCTTTTAACTTATTCTATGTTTTCCAGCTTATGTCGAGCCGTCATACTCTTTCCCTGGTTTCTGAATAATCAATTGTGTCTAACTTTTATCGCAACACTCGACATCTCCGTATTTCACAGGAAATGGTGTCCGTATGTTGAGAAACCTGATGCTAATCAGGTTGATTTTGGACCTCTGTATTAGCAACCGCCAGGTGGTACCATAGGTCCTAATTTTTTTCCTTCGTCTTCATTGAATTACACCGATACTAAAATCTTTACCGTTTCATTAATTTGATAGCCGTTGAGTTTATGGGCGTACTGATGCAGTCCTGTATTAGTATTTATGATCTTTTATTTTTAGTGCGAGTTTAGCTGTTTGGAATATCGAAGAGAGAGAGAGAGGGGGGGGGAGAGAGAGGTGATTTTTGTCGTTAATACCTACGCAAAAGAGGGCATAGTATACACGTTTTACCTTATATTTTATAGTTCTTGCCGCCCCGCGAGAGCGAACCACGCCCGGAAAATGATAGAATTAAGAATAGCCGATTTCATCAACTCCGGGTTTATTGCTTTCGCATTATCTTTCGATCTTTTTGCCCTGCCTTCCCCCCCATATCGCTTGCCGCAGTCGGTATCCGCGGAGTCTGACGAAAAAAAGTTACACGTCGGTATTTAGAGAATAATAAAAAAATAAAAATATTGGAAAAAGGATGCGCGAACAACGCCCCGTGGCATCGCAGGCAAGGGAAAGATTACGATCGAGCGATAAAAGGTGTCCATCTCATTCCGCACACTACCGCCAGGGTCGCAATTGTCGATTTTGCGTCTTGTGCGCAGAGAAGACTTGTCTCGTTCGCGTCGGGGACGGTTGTCGGTAAGAGGTTGGTCAGGGTTACTGGAGGGGAGAAAATGTTGGTTTAAGGAGATAAAATGGAGCGATTAGAGTGCCGAGATAGGAGAAATTATAACGACGCCTCTCCCTCCGCCCTATATACCAATATACTTTCTCATTTTGCCGCGTGGAATGAGCTCCCGTAAGCTGCTCTAATGGGGAGTATATTTTTTTTGCACATGAAAGATAATATTACGATCGTGCGCTGGGATTTTGTTTGTTTGCGGGCGAATTTGAAGGATGGTTTAATGGTGAAAGCGTCTCTTGTACGGGGATGCGTTTGTCCAGTCGTCATAGGAAGTTTATCCGTGGAACTCTATCGTGGCACGATGGCTTAGAATTTTTGCATAATGGGGGAAAATATGCCATTTGGAAGCATTATGTTAAAAAGAAACGTGATATTGCATATACTTCTTTTTGAACCTCCCTAAGGACTATATTTCCTTGATTGTTAACCAAATGAGCTGTGGGTGAGATTGTTTCAGAAATTTGTATTACATATATGACGTTAATTAAAAATATAATACTTATATTTTGGTTTTCAACTTGATTTCTCGGTCAAAACTGTTGATATGATCAGCATTTGGTCAAGTTCTACCTTTTCATGACACTAGATTAAAAATCAAACAAGAATCACCCTCCCATGTTGAACATTCTATCAATTTCATGTGAAAACCTTAGAGTTATATTTCTGATTCGGCCTTGATGTGTTTACCTGCACACTTTTCATTGATTTTCTTTATTTATTGGTGAATTTAAATCTCCTTATGGTCTCTATATTAGATGACTAAATCATTATAATAACTCTGTAACTGTCACAATAGATATATTAGTATTCGATCGGTTCCATAAAAAAATGCGACATCATCAAGTCCTGTTGATGTTGACTCTCCGATGAAACTGGTCGACAACTAATATAGCTGTTGTGAAAATTACACAGCTATTATAGTACTTCAGTCATCATGAGTTTTCCCTAAGTCAAGCCTGAGAATATTGATTCAAAGTGATTTTTTTATAAAGATTTGTAACCCATTTGGCCAGTTTCGCTAGTTTCTTTTCAACATCTTGTGATAGTTTTACAAAAATCTTGCGACCATATGCAATGTTTAAAAGATCGCTTACATTTGATTCTTCGCGTGTATTCCATATTATTATCCGTGAACTTCCATTTACTTGTATTCGATAGACGATTAGATTAATACAGGCTCTGTAGAGTTTTCTAACCGGCTCATTTGAGGTCCTTATATGGATTAGAGGAATTTGGCTCGGCGAGAAGCTGTGCGGTAAAGTAGTGGGGGAAAAGAGATATAAAGAAGAAATATTTCGAAGAACTCTACTCCTTGGGGTGCGTGAAAAAGGAATGTAAAAATAAAAAAAGAGCCGGGATGGATTTTTGGAAAGGAATTATATGAAAGTTACGAATGGCAGCAAAGGTCGTAAGAAATGAGCCTCCGTTTGATTTATTGCGCATCTTTCGTCCGTTCATGAAGGTCCTTATTTAAGCCCACAATTTCCCGGAATAAGTGGTGTGCGCGGTTGTCACGGGCCCGAAAAATTGAGGTTTTTTCCTGTGGAGAAGGATTATTCTGGTTCCCTCACCACCACAGCCGAAGGGAGAAACAGGAATGTCGTCCAAAATGGGTGGATGTTATTTTTTTTATTCTTTCGACTTGCTCGTGTAGCTGTAATGTAGGCCGGATTTATAAAGAGATTAATCGCCCGAAATTGCGACCGCTATATCTTCGATATTTTAAAATCCTAAGGCTATTGGCGGTAATAGCAACCAGCTGCCATTGTTATCTCTCATAACTCGGCAGAAACATATTACGTCCCCTGTTGTAATGGTGATGTGCACCTGCCTCACTGAGGGGGCAAGGCATGCATTATTTTAACCCGGAAAAGCGCTTATAGTAGATATTTGGACAGACGAGATGCCGTATTCCTTGCCTGCTAAGGTGCATACGACCAGTCGGTAAATGTGAGGACAGTATTGACTGGACATATGTCACACCTTGCTTATCATAATGATCTTTCTACTTTTACTCTACACTTCTGTTTCTACTTTTTCAGTTTGGTAACTTTGAATCTCCAGCTGTTTTTGAAACCCCACTGGTTATTATTGTACCATTTATATGTGAGTAAGGACAGGATGCAGAGGGCAATTTTCTTCTCGCAGCACTAATGTCTATCCGGTGGAGCAATTCATTTCAATGACCCATTACTGTGAAATGATATTCGTTTTATATTCTAATTTCCCTTTACTCTTTCTCAGATAATTTTTCGTTTTTCTATGTCACGCCATTTTGGCTTGATTTAATTTTTCTTAAGTAACATTAAATTTCCATAAGTATTTTATAAGGATTAGGGAATAACAACCGATGGCAGCTAATACATAGGTGCTTGCCAATCATCCAATTTGACTAATATTTTTTTTATTTTACCTTTGAATAATCATATTTCTACTTCAAGATAATAACTTTTAACTTAATTATTGTGCAACTGAGTAGGGTAGTCATAAATCTTTAATTTAGAATATAAAATTGAATCAGTTAACGGCCGAAAAAACCTCCCATATTAGCGTGATATTCAGACCTATAGGTGTAGTTTTATATAGGTAAGACTGTTTTACTACTGCTAACTTAAGTCCAAATTCCTGGCTGGAATAGATATTATGGATCCATTTGATAAATGGATCCGCTTTCGATGTTTATCAATGAAAGTTTATCAGTTCCCTTTTCTAAAAAAAACACGTGATCCCGTTTCCATTTCCGACCTTACCTGTTGATTCTCCGCGGGCCACCTTTATGAACACATTAAAATTCAATGGTTTCGATGCCGATCTTAGTGGTAAGGGTATCAAAATGTTAAGTGAAAACGGAGTTCGGGCTGGGCGCATTCCCTGATCAGTTTGATTATGGAATCCTAATTCACTCTTAAGTATACACACCGACATACAGGCGGAGTTGATGAGATGATAATAGAGTTAGTCTTGCATGACACGTATTTCAGTGATATTGAGTCATTTTCCTGAGTAACTACTAACATTGTACTTGCATTGAAGTAAGTTATAGCTATATCCTTCTCATCGCTCTACAAAATCCTTTATGTATTCATTTCTTCTCTACGATGAAAATTGAGTGTCTTTTGCATACGATTGTCAACAATAAGGTGTTATCTAAACTATCCTTTTAAATTGACAATTACGAAGGAGATATGTAGTTTTCCACTAAAAAATATTAATCCAGTTTTTGCGCAGGCTTTACATATTTACCTGAAATGATAACTTGAAAATGTAGATCACGCCAATTTCATAGTGATAGAGAGGATGTTAATTTTACCCCGAACCATATCTTTAGAGCCGAAATAAGCGCAAAAATAAGATAGATATACTACCCAGTTTGACAAGTGCAAACATTCCTCTGACCATTTGTGGCTATTACAAACACAGACCCAGACTCTACGACACTCTGCTACCATGAACATCACCTTGCTCCTCTCCCCCCTCCTATTTCCTATTCCCTCCCCTTTAGAGGGCTTGTTTCTTTACAACCCCTGCCACACGCCCCTAATGGGGCTCTCAGGTCATTATGTACGTACAGCACTTTGCCGCATCTTTCACACTTAATCTGACGCTTTGAACTTGCCAGATTTTACCAATAGTTTGGCCGTGAAGGTTTGGAATAATATTCCTGAATATATTGTGAATTCCAAAAACATCCTTAAGTTCTAAATTTTAATGACTTCATACTTATTTGAAAATTTTGGTCATAAACACAGATGAAATTAATGTAATTCTTTTTGTATCTTTTTATACACAGTCGATATGTTCTTTTTGCCCTTGTTGTAATCTATCTTTTGTATCATTTCATACGCATTTTTATGTTCTTGTAGTAATTGCTATAGTCTATCAATTTAACACCTAATAAAATATTAATGTCTACTCACGCTGTGTGTACATAATTGAAATTTTGTACTTTTGTTTGTTTCAAACGACTTACAAGTCCTAGAGCAATAAATTAAAAATAGAATTATTATTATTTTTCTGGATAAAATTTCGCGAATCCAGAGCTTTATTCTTTTCGACCGTCACCATCTCACACAGTTATTTTTTTTCGCCTTTTCTCAGCGTGCAACTTGCAGCGACAACGCCCCCCCCCCACCCCCCTCTCCCGTCTCTTCCACCTCAACCCCCCTCTCCCCACGTGTGACGCTTTCGCATACCTCGTCACATCAGCCCCGCGTCTTGCCCATCTTCCCCTTGCCGCTCATGAGTGCGTGTATGTGCAACGGCGGGCGGTGGAAATGCGGAATGGCCAAAAATGGCCATTATAAAGCATCCGTTTTTTAGTGGAGTGAGAGAGATGGGAAAGTGGGGTGGGTTGGAGTGAGGGGGGGGGAGGGAGGGCTCATTTCACCACTCTCTGTTCCTCTCTCTCCCATCCCCTCCTTTCAATTCTTCCCCCCCCCCCCCGCCAACCCTCCCACCTCAGTACTCTCACTCCCTCCCAACTTACCCCACCCTCCTTTTATTATTCGCGGCACCGGTCGGACGATTCTGCATGCACCTCACGGAAGGAGGGAGGGTGGGTGGGCGGGGGAGGGGAAGATGGGAGGGAGGAGGGGAAGGAACAAAGGAAAACAGGGGAGGGGGATACGCTTACGTGTCACGCCATCTTGCCCTTCGAAGTTTTATGTGCATCATAAGGCCTTGCCCGAGGGGTTGGGTTGAGGCGGGAGAGAAAAGCTTAATAAAGCTTCTTCTTCTTCTCTTGGTTACTTCACGAGTGGTATGTTCCCTACAAGTTCTATTTTTCCGTTAAAAGTGCTATTTACGAACGCAATGCACGCCCTTTTGTTTTTCCTTAAATTTAGGGGAGGCCACTTGGGAAACGTGTTAGTATTTTATTTCGCTTTATCAGGAACGTTTTGAGTGGGCATGCAACTAGGCCTCCCTAAATCTTGGGCAATATTTTGAGTACTTCATTGATCCACAGTCTCGCCCAATTATGGTAGAGTTTAGCCGAGTAAAAAGGCATATGTTTTCTAACAAAAAAACCTTTACAAGTTTTTATATTTTTGTAGCGTAAACCCATTGTATCCAGTTGTGTCAGAGTGTTGACATCACTTACAGTTAAAACTGTCATGTATATTTCTCCAATAAATCGTGGACGACGCGAATTTAATCTACTAAAAATTGCATACCCTATTACGATAATTTACTTGGATGGGAGACTGAAAATTTAAACACAAATATTTAGTGTTGTTTCATTACTTAATTTATATGCTTGGCGAACGCGGTTGGATTGTGTCTTAGCTTTCTATGGAAGGAATATGAAAAAGGTCTTCGTTTCTGGAATTGGCGAATGTTAAAATATGTTTCCATGGATAGGTAATAATTATGGTATTAATTGCGTTCTCTGTTGTTTTTCTGCGGGAGTATATAAGGATGCGTCGTATACATTCGCCTTTTCGAATGATAACCAATCCATTGAAGAATTTTTGGAATATTTTAGAAGCATTATACGAAAAGAACTTAATGGAATTCTTCAATTAATTTTTTCAGCCATAAAAGTTTGGTGGAGGTCAACCATTGTTGATTTAAGTTTTTATTTTTCGGAAATGAAACTGTTTATTGCCTACCAGCATATTTATAAGTCCTGCTATCAGTAATTTATTTGAGTATAGCTGTGCTATTTATATTTTTGACTGCTACCGGACACTTGAATTTCGTCCATAATTCTTATCTTTAAAGAATAAACTACGGAAATATCCCGTTTCTCACAATCAGTCATGTCAAAACATGTAATTAAATATTGTTAAATCTTACTCAGTGCTTTGGCTAGCTCTACTTGCGGTAAAGAAATAAAACAGTAGAGCTGGTTTATTATGTTTACCTTACACTTGAAAATATTTCCCATCGTGATCCTTTTGGAGTACTAATTCCTTTTCTAATGGACCATGATTCCGATCCATAGAGTGACGGGTTCCACAAGAATGTTTTCACGTTCTGTTTCCTCGTTCGTATTCTGTGGTCACAGTAGTTTTGTGCAGAAATTCCTTTTTTATAAAAGCTGCTTTTATTTACCTATGCGTTTTCATAATACCTAAACAGGTACAGATTTGTGCCTTTGCAGCCATCCTTTGCTAAATTTCTAATTGAGTCGGAGCAGGCAGATATCAGTCGGAATGATTTCCTGGCCGCCTCCTTTGTTCAGTTCCCCCTTCTTGTCTGCTCAGTGTCTTCCCAAGTAAGTCACTTCGGTGGCTACTTCCGTACTATTGCAGCCGTTGGCTTGCTCCCTCCCGAACGTCTTTACTTTATCCCTCGTGCAACATATTCGTAGAGTCCTCTGAAACGGCGAGCGTTATCAATCACCAGGTTGAGTGATGGGAATGAGTTGTAGGCTGGGAAGTGGAATGAGAGAGGCAGAAAATATAGCAGGAGGGGGAAGGGTTGAGGGGGAGGGGTTGACATTAAGGCTACTGTATTGAAGGGAATGAAAGGGGGGAGGGGGAGTGGTCGGAGCGGGTGTCCGCGGACACCAGGGCAGTGGAATGGGAGGAATTCCGTCTTTTTTCCTCTTTAAGCGTGTCTCTCGATCGAAATAAAATAAAAAGAAACCCCCGGTTCCGAGAATATAAGGGCACCTTCCAAGAAAAGCGGAGAGCGAGGAAATCGTGAAACGAAAACGAATCTCTTTCTCCGAGCAATCCTCCCTGAACGAGAAAGCCCCAAGTCTCTCGCGATGTTTTTTTTGCCTTACTTCTCTTCCCCTTCCTCTGCCGTATTCGCTACTTTTCCGCTCGACCGATCGGTAGGTTCGACTGCCGTTTCGGGTCAGTGCGATATGACGCTACAAATATCGTTGCAGTTTTTGTTTATTTTTAGTGTTGAATTTTAATGTTAAGGCGGCATTACATATGGAAGTTGGCCTCCGTGAAAGTGGTGAGAAAAGCGAATTCTCGATGTGTATCGCTGATTGCAGGGACTCGTTCTACCTACGTATGAATCCCGGTTTTTTAACCTAAAAAAATGAATGCCGGAAGTAAACAACACGTAAGTCAACCGTGAAAATTCACATAATTTCGGCAATCAATGCGTTTATACGTAGCACACTTCGAGTTTTGCAGGGATTGGTGGAATTTATATGTTATATACTATGCATCATTTGTGTTATGTACATAAATGTGCACAAATTACATAATTTATATATGTGCTCATATAATGGGTGCTATGTTTGACAGTTAATTTATCTCTTATGATTTAATACAAGAACGAGCGATATTTATACATTTGAATAAGTAAGTGTTGAAGGCTATTTGTCGTCATTTTGTTTTTCTTTTCGGTTAATGAAATGTTTGGCAAATGTATGGTATATCATCATTAGGGCAACGTCAACTATATTCTCGATAATAATCGTAAATATTACGATATCAGTGACATTATAGATATGTTACAATTCCCCATATATTGCCTATAATTCTAAAAATTGTTTTCTACAATAGCCTTTGTTTCTTTTAGTGACCTGAATACTATTCTAACATTGGTTGTATGATACTCAAAGGTCAAATAAAATTAGATCTTTCCTGTATTCACCGTCACTTCCTTATATCGTCTATCTTTACTTTTTATATCGTTAGCCAATATTGTGAAAAACATTTTCACTCCTAGTCATTCACCGTCAGTAGCTTGAGCAAAAACGGCAGTCAAAAGAGTTTATGGGAGGTTCTGAGTAAAGTGGTGGGATGGGTGAGGTCTCCAGAAGGGACCGTGGGGTGGGGCCGGACTGTCGGCGTAAGCGGGGAAACAGGGGGAAGGGAGGGGGGGTAGGAGGGATGATCGTCTTCCGTTCTTCGCCAAACCTTGTGCCGGGGTACACTTCCGCGAAAGGAGAGACCTTTACCAGGAACATCCGCCTCCTTTAAGAAGAAGAAGGCGGCGACGGACGGGGGATCGCTCCGGCGCAGAAGGACAGATGCGCCGTGCCTGCTGTGAATCCCTCCTCCCCCCTCGCCACTCTCTTGAACGGCACCGCTAATGCCTTCGTCTTCACCGCTCATCGCGAACCCTCCCTATCTACCTGCGTGCATTACGCAACCTCGCACATCGTTCCTTAAAAGTGGTCGGAGCGATTTTTTGTCAATTTATACATTTGCGTGAAACTTGGGTTTTGCGTATTCTAATTAATAATTTTAATACTACTGACATCTAAGGGTGAAAGTGAAAAAATTGCATTTTTAACCATGTTTTTGGCAATTCCATGCTATTTTAACGCATAGACTCGTCTAAAATGACCTACATTTCGTTATAATTCGATAACATGTACAGATTATCTTCGTAACGTGAAATAATGTGTTTCATATTATTATAATGGTTGCTAAGAAATATCAAGGTGTCACGCCGAGCCGAAGATTCGAAAATTAGATATAAGAGATAATATACATACTAATTTCGCCTAGATATTGAATACCACGCCGAAAACTCTAGTAATAACGTGCTTTAATAATGGCAGGAATGTCAAGTATAATTTTCGCCATTTCCATATCTGAATGTATGGTGTGTTCCACCGCATAAACAGATATTTAAACGGAAATGCCTTAAGCTCCATGAATAGGAGCAGCTTCCGCGGTCCCTGATGTTTGTTGGCGATACTGCTCCAGTGGAGGGAAGGACTGGACACATACACGTCGGGTTCTAGCGGAATGGATACTTTTCGAGGATGCAAAATTTCCAAAATGAAAAAGGATTTCTCAAAGGAGCCACTAAAATGCTGAAGAGGTGGTAATGTGGACGGACTCTGGGCCCTGGCGGAAGAACTGCTGTGCCTGCAAGGCAGCACATCTAAAACGGCTAATAGGACCCTCCTCGATTATTGCGATCACAAGAGTTCTATGAAACCTACTGTCTCGATGAATGATCGAGTTTTAAGATGAAGGGTCATTTCGTGGTTTTTGCGTTACAGGGTCTTCGTATCACTCCCCATTAACGAGTAGGTACTGCTATGTTGAAAGTTAACTATTTTTAGCGATATTTGTAATTTTTAGCAGCAAATTTAAATGTAAAGGTTTGGTGTATTTATCTATCTTTTTACACGCCGAATAGCGAGGATAGGGTTTTTTTTGTCTACTGTTATACAAGCTTGGGGATGGAAATCACAGCAGGCTGAAAATATATTTTCCTGGCGTTGTGTCCTCCCCTCATTATCGGAAAATATCGTCAAATACTCCGGTGGTATTTTCCGTCCCGCTATGCTAATCTGTGCTCCTTTAAAGTAACCGCTCTTGGCGTTCTCTAAGGCTTAATCATTGCGATATCCGTGACAAACATCCGCCTTTCTTGATCTACATATCATGAAGCCGAATTTGTGCAGTACATTTAAGCAAAATTGCTGACTAATCAAAATGTTCTATAACGTGTAGAGTTTTGTTGAGAATAATTTTCAATGCTAATTTGTAAGTGAGGCCGCAATGTTTACATCAAAGCGTCTAGGGTATAGTAAATACTGGAAAGTGGCGGATAAATGTTTTTGTCTTAAATCATTTAAAGATAACATTATAGAGATTTTCACGTAATCTAATATAGTTAAGTCAATCTATGTTCATTTTTTACTAAATTCTTAATTGATATATTCCTCCAAGTATGCCCAAGATCCATGAGAATTTTTCCACTCAGGCACAAAGTTTTTTATACTACATCTAAGCCAAAAGATTTTATTTTTGCGGGAAGGTAATCAGGTTTTGGTTATGTAGGTTGCTCCTACGGCAAGGACGTATTATTAGGGAAGTTATACTAATTTATATTTTGTGTTGATCTCATGTGTCCGACAAACTGGCGTTAAATTAAGTCTCCCTATTTATTTCTTTTTTTTCCTTGACTGACTCTCTCTCTCCGAGTCGACAACGAGCGGTATTCGTTAAAAATAATGACCCGGGCCAGAAGCCTCCGGTCTATGTAGAACGTCACTTCATTAAGGAGGGAAATAAGACGAAACGGTTCGCGGGCGCCCGAAAAATGGCCAAAAGTTTTTGCCCCGTTTCCCGAGTCGGGGCGAAACACCACGCCGATTAACCTAAAATATATAAATGTACATGTGTGTGTATATATGTATACATATACTAAGACCAACTTTTATAATAATCCACGGGGAAACCTGCCCTCCATTCACTCCGCCCCAGTCTTATTTTTCCCGAGTGCCGTGGCAACCGGTATTTTTCAAGACCCAGACAAGAAAGGTCCACCAACCTCCCCCTCCCCTTCCTCCCCCCCTACACTCCCTTCAACCCTAATCCCACCCACCCACCCGCGTTACTCCATCGTCCCACCCCTCCCTCTCTCTTCTCATCCGATTCCTTATCCGTTCATCGTCTTTCCCCCCCTCCTCCTGCTTCACCTCTCCTCCCTTCCCCTCACTCCACATCATCCCCGTCCCACGCCCGGCAGCCTCCGTTAAGAAGCTCTGAAGCCTTCCCTCTCTCCCCCCCCAGAACATGCTTCTTTCACCACTCCTCCCTTTATCCTAAGCCGACCATCCCTCCCTGCCCTCACTGTGTGGGTTTTCTTCAGAGTCTCGGGTTCGTTTCCCCTCTCTCGCGGGTTTCCTTTCATCCCTAATCGTTTCGTCCGATGTGTTACTCGCGCTCGCTTCTTTCTAGGGGTTTGCATAGCAAAAAGAGCGCAGGAAAAGGTAGGTATTTTATTTCTGACGTAGTAATATTATATTTTTAAACCATGACAGTATTAGTCATGCGTTTTATATTATATCTTGAGCATTTAAGGAGTGTTCTCTCTTTCTACCATTTGGTGTTGAACATGAACACCTCACGTACCTCACGATCTGTAAATTATCACTTAGAAGTAGATAGGCTTAACTATGAATGAAGTTAACATGTCGCACTAGGGATATTAGTTACTTTCCTTGTCTCTGACTTTAGGTAGATCTCTTACCAAAGAAATTCCACGGTTTTGAGTGGCAGTTTCCCTGGTGGTATCACCCGTTTGTTTCTTGGTTATAGTGTGTGTTTTCCCAAATTAATGGCGGAATTTATTTCGTCTGTTCATTAATGAGTGTTGATATTTTAGTATGATTAACCAATTCTGATGTTTTGATGTAAATAAAACGTCAATTATAGGTAAACTTTTTATATTGCGAACCACTAGTTTTAACTTCCAGGGCAATTCTGACCTCGTGAGAAGTTGAGTTTGATGAAAAGTCGTTTTGCTCAATAAATCAAAATTGGAGTCTGTCTAACGGTGCCTCATTTTTTTCTAATACTCCTATCCCTTTTTTAACGACTGACGTGATCATTTTAAGATTAGAGTTGGAGTAGGAGTATTGACAGTGGGTAATTTTATTATCCATTTAGATGTTGAAACTACTCTTGCAATAGATTTCTCTATCGTCTTTCTTCAGGGGGTAGATATGTGTCAACGAGAGCATAGATGAGAGGTGATCACGAAGCTTTGATAATTTAGGAGGAAGCGTAGTTTACAGAATAAAATTGCCTATTCCTTTTGCTTTATTTTTCTTTCCTCTAAAGCAACTGACCTTTTTGTTTCAACTCACTTTATGTTTTTCGAATAACTATTTTAACTAAACCAATGTGTACCTCACCGTGTACAACCCGGGATAGCGTATCACGGTTAGATATTGAATTTTTAGAAACGTAGGGATAGACTCGGAACGTAATGTTTCCTTACGACTGTTTCTCACCATCTTTTTTATTCCTATTGACTGTTTTTTTCACTTTTTCTGTGTAATAATTGGCGTTTTAATTCCTCCTGATCCCGATTTTCATTGCCAAAGCAGTATTTATTTGATTTTTCTTCTTTCTACCTATATTACTCCATTTCGAAGGAGAAGCAGTAACTTAGTAATTCCACATGTATTTATTGAAAACGACCTAGGTTTCGACGTAGCACGTCATCATCAGGTGATGATCCTGATCAGGAGTTGATCACCACTTGATGATGACGTGCTACGTCGAAACCTAGGTCGTTTCCAATAAATACATGTGGAATTACTAAGTTACTGCTTCTCATTCAATATTCTAAGCAAATTCCATAAAGTTACGCCTGAGACAACGGAGTTTACTCCATTTCTTTCGTCAAACTTATAAGGTTTTACTTCAAAGACTTTAAGAGGCTATTTATTATGTGAATCAAAGCTGTGAATGAAATTCGATTTTTTTCTCTGGAATGCCTATTATGATACCTATTTGGAAATGCCGGGTTGGCGTCCGAAGGTGGCGTCTTGTCGTCCATTGCATTCCGTATTTCGTCCACTCGACGTTTGGGGTTGACGTGGCTTGGTTCGTATTCCGCATTTCTTCCACGTTGTCCTCGTTTGTACCTCCATCGCCTGGTTTTTTCACCTTTTTCGACATCCTCTCCTCCCACCGCTCCCCTCTCCCTGCGCAGATTTGCTCCCTTATTGCCATACCTGGGCTCCAATTCCAGTCTTGACGTCCTTCTTATCCGCCCTTATTAGACTATCCCGCAGCTTTTTTGGGCATATAGAAGATAGGACGTTTTACCGAATGCAACTGATGTGCTTGCGAACAGGATGTGACGGACAGCGTATCCTTGCTCGCCTTCCCCGCTGCCTTGTCGGCTCTTGTCGATCTTTATTTACCGCCCTGCTTTCGCGACAAAAAAAGTTTTTTTCTTCACCGAGGCGTCCCGGTCTCATCTTCGATTCCTCTGGCCCTCATGCTGATCTGATACTTTCATCCGTACTCAATGTTTGTGGGAATTTATCCGCTCATAACAAGAAGGGGAACTTATTTGGTCGAGTATCTTACTGTACGTCATTCTTCACCACTCAATTTGGCAAAAATATCACTCCTCAATTAAAAATATCTCTGATGATAGTTTCAAACCAGAAATTTGAAGAAGACGACTACACATTTTGAGTTACAATGTTCCCTTATACATTTGTCTTCTAGGTAGGTATTCTCAGAAGTAAAAAATTGGTTTTGCAAGAAATAAATAAGTCGAAGGTGATTAAAAAAGGAATGCTCTCTCGATGTAGGTAAACCAATTCAAAATAAAAGATTAGGTCGCAATGAAAATCTAATGCGAAGACTATGCTCGCTGACTATTAATGGCTGAAGGCCTGTAATGTTAACAGTTGTGTGTCGTTCTTTTTGACACATGGCCCAATCAGCCAAGAAATATATATTTTTGCTTTGATCGCCGGTGAACCAGGCTACCACTGTGCGAAAATATGATGCTCGAATTTGGTGTTTTCTCGGTTTGCCATCCTACTTCATGTAGCATCCGTCAATATGAATACCTTTGTTTGATAATTAGAACTTTGGGAGTACATATTTTACCTGATATAATTTAGGAGTGACATGTTTTTATGTTTACTTTGAGGTCTCTAATTCTGCCTAATTATGAATTCGTTCGCTCCATTTGCTTCTAATTTCTAGCGCTAATCGTTTCAGGGAGTAGATTTTCCCTTAAATCAGTCGTAATTTCTCCCGAGTTTCTTTCGCTGTGAAAAGGCATGTAATAAAATTAGTGCTAAATCATGAAATGTTTGGTAACCACGCGCTTGGTTCTAAATTCTTTGTCCATGAAAAATGAAAAATACTGGAATTGCGTCATTCTAATATGATTTCGGCATGCTCACTCCATTCTCGTCACGCGAAAAGATTTTTCATGCTTCTCAATTTCTCTCTCTCGACAAAGAATTCCTTTATACGGAGCGACGCAAAAATTCCTTCCTTTGGACTTGCATGCAGATTTCTAACTCCGTTCATACTCTAATTAAATGTAGGATTCCTGCAGGGTCGTCATATCTGAGCATGCGGAAAAACTTAGCTCTTGGGATACGTTAATACTCCGTACGCGTGTGTTTAATCCGTCGGCACTGGTGCTTGACCGTCGGGTGGTGGCAACCCAACGAAATCGCCCCTCTCCTCGGGGGGAAAAAACAAAATCGACGGCTTTCGACTCGCGAGGAAAATGAAGTGGCTCGAGACGATGAACGGAGTGGTAGGAGGGATATCGTTTCCATATCGAGTGGACAAAGAATGCGTTATTGACGAAAAAGCGCCCCTTTTCCTCACAACATGCTCGCTGTTTTTTTAAAACCCATTTTCGCCGCTCCATTTTTTTCCCTCCGGAGCGAGAACTTAATTTCAGAGTGGGTCGGTGATTTCGCCTTCTACCCTTCATTTTTTTCCTCTCTTCCCTCCAATACGTTCGGCTTGGCCTCGACGGACATGGGGGAAGGAAGGGACAAAGCAACGGCCGTTTCCTACAACACTCACTTCAGTGCTAAAAAATAAAAATTGTCGTCAGAAAACATCAAATCTTGCCTTGCAAGCGTGCGATGAATACGCTGAACACGATTTCCAGCAATAAAAACAGGAATGAGTTAAAACACGCAGATGTATAGATTTGGATCATCTACTGACTTGCTACGCGTTGACGCTGATGAAGATTTCATTGAGTGGTTTGAATCGCTCTCGATATTTCCAGCTCATAATTATAAATAGATTTCTTTTCTTTCTATCACTCATAGATACTACGTGTAGCTCTAGAGTCCAGATTTTCCTTTCAAAAAATAAAGGACCCCACTGATTATGTAAACTATTTCTTCAGACTATCCCAATCCCGCTTGTGGCTTCCTGCATTCTACAACTCAACGGTATGGTTACATACCGGAGGTTGTTACATCTGGCTTCACATCGGTAGATTTCGTGCGAGAAGTCTTTCCTATAGAACTAACTATGTTTAATGAATTTGGGAACTCCGAAGGATAAATGGCATAAACAATATGTAGTATGGGAACATCTTTTAATTTATACCTTCAGTAAATATTTGTTGATACTAAGAATAGGCATTTGATAGCTGTTTGTTTTCTCTAGCTGCAGAAGCACAGTCCCGGAATCAAAAGGAGAATGGGTAGATTGTTCATTCCTTATTTAGCTTTAGGTAAGCATATCCAATGGTCCCTTCGTGTAGAATGGTAAATATGAGTCTTAGCGCTAAATATTCATCCAGTATCGAGATATTTCTTTTCGGAAACTGCAACGAGCGTCGCACATAAAGGCCAATTCACGAGAGAAGCCTCTCCCTTTTTTAGTATCTTTCCGTTTCCCCTCTTTGTGCGAGACCTGTGAGAAAAGAACTTTGTCCGAACTGGGGGGTTTATTTATTTCTTTCGGAGGAAGAGGTTGAGAGAGGAGGGGAATGGAATATTAATGAGAGTTTTAGTAGATTGAGGGAGGGAGGGTGGCGAGGCGCCATTGGGAGGAATGAGATGGTATGGGGAGAGAGTGTACGCAGAGGGTGAGGAGGCGGTGGTTGTCTCCCGAGGAGGAAAGGGGAGGAAAACATTTTTTTCGGGTGCCGGCCCTTCCCTTCGCAGCTTCGTATTCAAGACTCTGACCTCATCGTTTATGGCTCCCGCGAAATCTGCCTATTCCCTCTTCTTCCTCGTCCATCTCCCGTCTTCCTCCACCCACCAAAAAACCCCTTTGCTTTTCAGTTTCCTCCCGTCCCGAGTCCACCCACCCGCCCTCATCCATTTTCTCGTCTTCCCAATTTCAATCAGCCCTTTCTCTCTCTCCGTCCTCCTCCCCCGGACCTCTCACTCATCCCTCACCGCCTACCGTCCTCCCCATGAGAGCCGGCCTGTGCTGTGCCACCTCGAGAAAGACTCCGGCTGACCCCGAACAGCTATTTGTTATCCATCGTCATTATTATAACAATATATTTTTTCGGCGAGCGTTTACCGCGATGGCGATGCCGAATCCATTTTCTGCAATGCTAATGCATCTTATCGTCATCCCTTTTATGAGGAGTCCTCCCGCTTTTGTCTGCGAGATGTGTACGTCCATAAAGGACGACTGGAAGTTTTAGTTGAATGGAATCTCCGGTCCTTGCTGTGGGTTTGAACTATTATATATATTCTGTTACTTCGAAAAGGGACATCCTTAAAATCTCGTATCTCAGAGACGGTTGAGGGGTAATTTAGTGCCTTCAGTAAAACTCGCACAACGATTTGGAACCGCCACAATAGCGGCGCGAACGTAGCTAGGTAATGATAATACTTTTTGAAGTGGAAAAATGCCGATCTCTATTGTAAAACTAAGATTTAATCGCTTTCTTTTGCCTTGGAGGAGTACTCTTACACAATGTGATTCGGTGCACATACTGCAGTGTTCACATTACTCATCTGGAGGGCAATTGTGCTAGATTATCTTAACTATGCTAATACCGACTTAAATCCATGAGTAATCGTGCATATATAATTAAACGTTTTTATCCTTCTATTGCAGGTTATAGCAGAACGCTGTTTGATTGCCAAAACTTGGACACACAGCAGCCTGCTGCTTACATGTAAGTTATTTAGTATGAAGTTGCTTTTTCTGGTTATGTTTTATTCAGGCCATTCTATTTACTTCTTATGCCAAAGACAGCTGATTTTGTCATAATTTTAGCCGTCGGTAGCATTAGATATCGAGAGATACTATTAAATAGCTGAAGAATCTGAAATAATTAAAATACAAATTTGAGCAAACTGCACGATTTTCCTGTGCTATGCTAACTTACTTCTCACAATGATCTAAACGTACCTTAAATGAACCTTTCGCTCATAACTGCTTAGTAATAAAAGACGTCTGGAATTGTTCTTGTTCCTTCACCTGGATTTTGACACAATGGTTGGCGTAACATCGGGGTTAACTTTTGGAGGGAAGTTCTCACCATTATTCAGAATGGAAATTCAATATTCACCCGTACAGCCAAAAATTGTACGTCAATGTTGCACACTTAAATGTCTGTTTTATTGGTGTAATGTTGCGGTGAGCAAGATACTTATGAACTAATATAAATCGGATGAGGTTTTCCGCATTCATATCTTAATCGTTTTATCATACAGCTTCATCGTGTTCCACTTATCAACGTCTCTTTTTTCTTGCTTACTTGTTAGGAGGCGTTTCCTCTTCAAGTTGTTGGCCGAAAAAAATAACGTCTCCGAGCAGATGTTGGATTGTTAATGTCATTTCGAATCAACGGGAAGGCCATTCTCCCTTGTGTCCATGCGATGAAGCCATTTACAGTTCCTCACTGATTGATTTGCACATTACACCCGGAATGGATATCAAAGATGCGTGAAGTAAGATAGGAAGAGAGAGACGCCCTCAAGGAGAGAAGAGTAAGGACATCCTCTTTTCGAGACACGCTCCCCAGCTCATTTTTTTTTCTTCAAAAAAATTCTTCATTTCGGTGAGAAATATGTATCTATTCCTCCTTTCGCTTCCTGTGATTAACTGTTCATACGTTTCCGGTCGTTTTTTTTCCTTATCGACTACATCCGTTTCAAGAAAAGCCAGAAAGGAAGATATTCGCGACTTGGGACGCGCTTCTGGGGGGGTCCTTGGGGTGAAGCGGCTTGAGGAGTGGGTGGTGCGAGGATGTGTTATGGGCGGAAGGGGAGGGCCGTCTTAATCTTGCGGGAGGCACAGAAGGAGTTCTTCTTCTCCAACGGCGAAGGGGGGGGAGTTGTTTCCGCAGTTTCCCCGACCGTGGAGCGCTCGCTTTTGAAATTTCGATAACTGAGCCTGCTTTCCAAGAATTCGCAGCGTAAGCAGTTCTTCGCGGCTATCACGCATCCCGTGGTAGGTCAAAACGGCAGCATGCCGTCGTTTTGATTTGAGATGTTTTTCCAGTTTATTTACCTAACGAGAATATCCAATGATGATTCTGTGGTCTATGCCATGATTGTTCACGTTCCAGCGTAGCCTTACTCTCTTATCTCTGTTTACGTTTCAGCATAAAGCTAGCTGTGGAGGCCAGTCAAAGACTTAATTAAATTTTCATTGGAATTGGCTGCTGTTATCGTTGTATAGCCTAATTCACAGAGGCTGAATTTATGGCCTACTACACGAAGATACTCGAAAAAGGGCTTATTCATTTCATTTAATAATTTTCGCATTTGTTCGGAACAGCCGGCTGGGGTTGCCAGGCTGTCAACGAGCCCGCCATGAAACTCGACAGTGGCTTGTTCAAATCACGTTTTGATCTAGAATGGTGTCTCTCCTAGGATTAAGTTGTCAGATGTGATGGTAAATTTAGCAGTTGAATCATATAAAACGGAAGCCTGCTGTCAGTTGTGGTGATTTAACTGCTACTACATACTGCCTTATGATGGGGTGAACTTTATGGCTGGACCAAGGCAATTCGAGCTGTTTGATGTTTGAACAATTTGATTCTCAACCGAAAATTTCAAGAAAGTCAGGTTTGAATCTGGAACAAAAGTTTGTAATTTGATTCGCATATAAGTGGCTGTTAGAAGGCAAAAGAAACTAATTTTAGTACGCTATGCACTGCATAACAGCATCTCAAGTTGTTGGTTGAAAACAGAAGAGGAATACTCGCTGAAGTGATGGGCCACTGGGACCCAAGACCTCTTTACACAAACAGTCATCCCGTTCTGGCTCTGCTATTTACTGGCTTCAATCCTTCCAAGCTGGTGTAGAGGCTGGCCAATACCTAAGAAACTTGGTTCTAGACTTGCCTTTAATCACTCAGTAGATGTGCTGTTTTGGCAGGTTTAGGATATATGATACATATTCGTATACTGTGTGAAAACAGTATTGCTATGCTTTATGATATAACCAGTATTTTTGCATGAAATTTAATATATTGAGTAATTTTGGGGAATATGGTGCGGTATATTCTACTCGCATTTTTCTTTTGGGGAAATTCAACTCGAAAGTCGATCAACTATCTCTTTCGTAACTATTTATCGAACGAACTATCGCAACGTAATTTCATTATAATTCTGAGAGTCAATTTATTTGATTAGTATGTATTATAATTGCAATCCATTGGTATAACTGAAATAATTCATGACGATTATTATTACCTGAATCACTGTAAATGAAAAGAAATCCACCCACGTCCCGAAGCGAGGGTCTCAGTTTATTTTTGTTTGTGCTTCCTCTTGAATTTCCCCATGATTAGACTGGAAATGCCATTAGTTGTGGACACGAGCTCTCCATTTCGGCTCGGTCTTTGCGCAGTTTAATCAAGTTTTGCGAAACTGCTGACGGAAGTGAAAGGGCAGAGTGAGATCTGGGAGGGAGGGAAGGAGAGGGAGTGGGAAAAAATGTCTTGGCATTTTTAGTGAGCGTGACAAGTGAAGACTGCTGTGCTAACCGCGCCGGGGTGAGCGAGGAGAAACAAAAAAAATACGGTCGGGGAGGGAGGGGCCGGGAGACGGGAAGTTTTCGAGTTGTTGGTTTTTCAGAAGACTGGTAGAGTGGGAGGGAGGGAGGAAACGGAGAGCAAAGAAGCGTGTGGAAACGAACGAGAGACTCGGATACGAAACGAGAATGAGACAGACGGAAAGAAGAGAGAGATAAACATCTTTATTTGGGAGAAAGTGGGAGATAGTGTCTCGCGGAAGTCTCAAGTAATCCGGCAAGTGAGCTGGGAGGGAAGGAGACGCCTTGAGAGAGAAGGGGCGGATGCTGTGAGTAGGATTTCTCATTTCCCGGACTTAGGCTCATCTCGGGATTCCGGAATGAAAGCGATTCTCTTCCCGAAATCACGGGAAATCTCAGGATAAACAATTCTATTTAGAGTAGGTGTGGTACCAATTAAATTAAGACAGAAAACAGTAATAATTGCTTATTTTTGTAGTATTTTAGTAAGTTCTGAAATATTTATACTGAGAAAACCAATATAATACTTGTAAATAATATACAAATCGTATGAATTTTACCAAATATTTTCAACAATAAAAAAATTGCATGTTTAATTGAAAACTGTAAAAATACAACGAAAAATACGTATTGTGTTTGCTTAGAAATAAAAGAAAAAAAATTGCAAAAATAAAATCAATAAATTAAATCAAAAAAATTTTAATGTGAATTTTTATTGTGTACGATTTCAATTAAAAAAGACTCAATACATCGATCACTCCATCTAGCTTTCATTCCAATTCAAGAAAATCCTGCGGATGAGAATGCCCTTTCGGATTCAGTTGACGTGGATGGAATCGTCTTTAATGCATTGAAGGGAAGAGAGAGATGTTCCGAGTTTCTTGATAGAAATAATATCCAATCAAACACAAAATAACAAAAATTAAAGTATAAAAAGGATTCCGGTATTTCCCAGGAATGGACAAGTATCCGGAAAATTTGTTGGATAAAATTCTTGCTGTGTTCCGGAATACCAGTGCGAGCGAGTTGGGAATGTGTAACAGTAGGTCGAAACGACGGGAAAGTGATGAGTAAAAGACGGTTACTTGATGGAAAATTTGTCTTTCCCTTCACATGTTAAATAGTTTTGTTTGCTCTGGCGTCTAGACGTATTAGCACTTGATGATGAGTTTAAAAACGTAGCGTACGGTATATTTGGTCCTACTCTATTCCACTATATATAATACTTGATTCAACCCGGTTTCCAGACATGTTCGGAGATATTTGGGACTTAAAGTCTCGTGGGCTAAATGGACTCATTTCGGAATCATCGGATGTGGAGAGCGTATTGGTTGTACAAATGTTGGTGGACAAACCGACGGTAAATGATGAATAGAAGCATGATTACTGCACTGTAACGTTGTTCCAATGTTCATCGTATTCAAAGATATCGGTTTACTCGGTTGTTCAGGCGTGTTGAGACATTTTAGGGAGGAATTGTGCAGCATCTGAAACCATATTCTTGAGAAAAGACCACAATCAGGGAAAATGTTTAAATAAAACTATTCTTCTCCTGAAATTTTAGCCTTAAAAGTCGATTGAGTTTACTTTCTCAGTTTCTGACAGCAGTTTTTAGACGTCTAAGTGTACGCGTCTCTCAGAAAGATAGGCGGGGTTACCGGCTGAAAGTGAACAGCTGCAAGCCCTGGTTGAGCCGTGATGTACTCCAGTATTTAACTCACTACAGGCATTCATTTGTATTTCGCGTTGGGCTTCTGGCTGGTTTACCTGCTGACCCGTGAGATTCAGTATCGACGCGTTGCCAAAGCGCACGTCTATGTACCACATGAGCATTTTTTTTTTGCTGTCGGTCGCTTGAGGGAAGGATTCAGAATTGTTAAGTCGCATGAGCTGACTTGTGATGAACTCTAAAAACTCTAAAATAATTTACGAACGCCATTTAAAATCACTTCGGGGGATGGACATAGGAAATATTCGTTTGAGTTGAAAATGTTCAAATTTTGATATTCTCACGCTCTTCCAAATAATGTAAAACTTCCGATGTATTGTACTGATATACTTCATTGTATTATATGTATGTATAGGTATGATAGGACCGTATAATTACTATAATTTGTTGAATAGATGTTTGGAAACACTATTACTTTTTTGATGGTATCAGTTTTATCGGTATGTGCGCTATGTCGTCACCGATATTAAGCGTGTCACGGACCGGCCGGTATTTGAGGTGCCGCACACTCAATATTTGGTGTGTCAAAGCCATCAACTACGGTAGAACCTTTTCGTCAGTGAACACTGAAGAGAGGTGTGAGTCAAGACACATAGAGCCATTCTTAATTGAGGGATGGCCACCCCTCCTCTCAAATTCTCCCTGATGGAGGGTGCCCATGCTGAGGGTGAGAATGTCTGAAGATGATTACTGTGGTCTATACCATGATTGTTTACGTTTCAGCGTAGCCTGACTCTCTTATCTCTGTTTACGTTGGAGCATAAAGCTTGCTGTGGAGGCCAGTCAAAGACTTAATTAAATTTTCACTGGAATTTGCTTCCATTATCGTAGCAGAGACTCATTCACAGACGCTGAATTTATAGACGACTGCACGAAGATACTCGGTTAAGGACTTATTCATTCCATTTAATAGTTTTTGCATTTGTTCAAAACAGCCGGCTGGGGATGCAAGGTTGTCAACGAGCCGGCCTGAAAACCCGACTGGCTGGTTCGAATCACGTTTCTATCTAGAATGGTGTCTTTCCTAGGATTAAGTTGTTAGATGAGATGGTAAACTTAGCAGTTCAATTATCGAAAACGGAAGTCTGCTGTCAGTTGTGGTGATTTTACTGCTACAGCATAGTGACGGTACCCATGATTTGATGCTATTTAGGTTTAACTAGATGATACTGCTTCTATCCTATCAATGCTTGTAAAATTAGGAGTATCGGTGGATAATGGCAATGGCGCGAATCAGTCTCCTGCAGGCGCGCTGAAACTGGGGAGTTGTGTCTTTTCGGCAGGAGTGCGAGGCGAATTCTGCAGTCTGGGGGAGGCACCTGTTGATGATGTCAGATGGCGAGGGTGTTGGCCGCCGGGGAAGGGGGGGGTGGTTGAATGAGGGAAAGAGCGGTTGTGGAAAATGAGAGGGGAGGGGATGTCTTTCACGTCGTGGTTTTGTTGGGGAGGAGAAAGAATGGGGAGGGGGTGCATGGGGATGGAACGAGGCACTGCGAGGAGTCGAAATAGGGTGAAGAGAGTGGGGTGCTGTGGTGCCCGGCGGTGGTGCCAAAGCTCAGCTGGCTCGGGGATTAAGCTTACGTTTTCATGCTGCCGTTTTAGCGTCGTTTTGTCGCTGCGTTGTGCGTCACACGCATACTCCGTTGTCATGGCAGCGGCAGCAACCAAAGAGTTCAAAATGAAATGGAGGAGGAATGGCCATATAACGCTCACGAGAGAAGGTGTAGCCAAAGCAGGGGTGCTTGGGAAGGATTTTGTGCATGGTAGACGTGGCCCGCCAGTCAAAAAACATCGCATTGCCTGTTGATTCTTACTCATTTTTGACAATAGTCAAGTGCAACCACTGGAAACACAAGCCAGATTAAGGCTTAAATCATGAATATATTTACATATGGATCCTAAACATGACCCAGTGGGTGTTCCCAAACATTCCGAGCGCACCGAAAAATCAGAACCAAGCAGATTGTAGCGCCGCCACTCTGGAGAAGGTGGTTCTAATTAGGAAAGGCCGTGATTTAAATGGAGATAATGGAAATATAGGTACCGGAATTGGTCTCCCATTTTAACCGGCCATTTTTGACACACAGAAGTGGAACCATGTCGACTGCAGCGCGACCTATCTTTTGCGGAAACCTAACAACACCTTTTTCCCGTACAGTGGTGCCGTAGATGTAGATCTATATGTATATTATATTCATGGCTTAAAATGTGCCTACTGTAACGACGGAATTGGATTCATGAATCTACCGGAATGTTGCCTTCATCTCTTCTTACCTCCTCGGCGATTCCGGATGAAAACATAAGACGGCGGAAAACCGTCTCTTCCTAATCATTCCCGTGAAATGTGGAGTTTCTGAAGAAAAATACATGTTCACGAGAAGTATTGGCGATGAGCTGCACCGCTTATGTTCGGCTTTTGCCAGCAATCAGAAGACGACCCACAATTGGTCGGGAAAGAATCACGTGACCAACAAATGACGGGCAGAAAGCGTCGGTCCTCACTCCCTGCCGCAGCTCCAGCGACACTGGCTGGGTTGAAATTTGAAGGATGGACGACTTCGACGGCAAAGCAGATTGCGTAGATATCGCTTCTGATTGGCCACACAGTGTCAGGTAACGCAAAAATGGCTGCGTGAAAACGTAGCTTTGACCACACACTGCGGTGCGATAGATAACCACGTCTTCGTTGGAGGAAGGGGAGAGATTGTGTTCGGCGAGCATTTCAAGATTACGCGAAGGTTTTTAGCGGTCGGTCTGCGAGGGAATTGGTGCGGAAGCGATCAAATATGAAGAATAAGGGACTATCTAGAGTGTGCCTCGCTAATTAATAGAGAGATAATCACGGAGACTTTATCCCGAGTCAGGGTTTAATTTATCCAAGGATGCAGAGTCTTTGGGGTCGGGTGATTGATAAGGCTCCATCGCAGCAGTTGAAACTGTCATCAGACGGCTTGCTTACCTTCCCTGGCGCCCGTCCACAGGGGATTTCTCATGTTCACTTGTCTGTGAGGCGGATGAATTCATAATTATTACAATTTGTATCCCACATTATTATGACCATTGCAACTTATCTCGAGTAATATCTTTAAATATGCATCCATGAAGTGATGGGAGTTTAAGAGTCCATTTTAAGCTCAAGTTTTCTTCGTTTCTTACCTCTTTCGTCATTGAACTTTGATTTGTAAGTTGTCACTTTTTTCATACTACGAGACTGGGTGTAGTTAAGGGGAAAAAATTTCACCGGACACAATAATTTTACGCGCGCTAAATATTCACTATATTTTCTTGGTATTGTGTTTTTTGTTACATCAATTCTCTTAAAACAAATTTCCATGTGCATCAATTGAAGAATTAAATTTTGTCGTGCTCAACTTTCAATGATAAGCATATATTCTTGCCTATTGATGAAATAATTAAATCTTTATTTGAAAGCGGAATAGCCTTAAATTCTGGTATATTTTCTGCCTGATTTGATGTTCCCCATTTCAAACAAATTATTATCACGCCAAAACCCCATTTAAAAACATGACTATGTACCTATTAGCATGCGTCTTTAGGCACCATTGTTTTAAAAATTAAATATTAATGCTGATTTTTCGTTGAAATTAGAGCTTAAGCGTTATTTATACATTTATTGCATTTCTTGAATGATACTCTTCTGTGCACGAACAAGAATATAGCGGCAGAAATACCACTGGGAAATAAATACATTTTTGACCTACGACTGCTTACTCAGAGCTCTCAACAACTTTTTTTTGTGTTGACTTGTTCCCCGGCCAACCTAATCCGTTGCCAAATTACCCACTAATCCCTTATGACTCAGATTGTTTCAGCTTTCGGTGGCCTACCTGGCTAAATACTAAACTATCGGATGAAGTTAAGATACCTCAAGTTCCATATCTGAAGAGTAGCCATGAAATGAAGCTTTTTTTAATGTTAGCAATTATTTTAAATCCCAATTACTGACTTGTTCAAAATTGGAAGAGAGCAGTGGGCATTATTATTTTTATTTGTCAGAGAAACGCGGCACCTAGATTTATCTTCAAAAAGTCAAGTTTCAAACTGCAATTAATTACGTGAGAAACTTCATTCGGTTGAAAGTATTTCGAACGAACTTATCCAAATATAAAAGTTATTTATCCAAAGTTATTAATTATTGTATTATGTGATGCATAGAGTATTTGAATAGGATTGGAACTATATTTTCTTCAGCTCATTGCGATTCCTCTTATCCTAAGAAACTTGCGAGGGTTCATTGAAGAAACCAGTTATTTAAGAAGGAAATCTATGGATAAATGATATTCGATATCACTGGAGAATGTTGAACTCACCAAAATACCCACTTGGTCATGTATAACGAAGATGTTTCTCTGGTAATACGCCAAGAACAGCGGTTTTATAGAATTTGTCGCGGTATCATGAATAATCGTCGAAACACATATTACATATCATGAAGATAATTTACACGAAGAACTAGCGTTCTGTGTCACGTTCCTGAGTAAAGTTTGCGTTATAGCCATCCATGTTGAATCATAATTTCTTCACAAAAACAGGCTTCACTTTGAAGAATGAATGGAACGTATGAACAGAATGACAATCAACAAATTATTACGTATCGTAACTGATATAATACCGGCAGGTAAAATTTACGCCAAGAAATAGGTGGTACGACAACCTAAACCAGAGAATACTTTATGAAACAAGCCACAGGATTCTACACTGGCATGTTACTTTCGCAAAAACTTACAGTGCAAAAACTCTGACGAAAGATTTTTTACAAGTTAGTGCAGAGACAGATTGGTTAATATTTACATTGCATGCAATACGCTTCTGCAAGCGAATTGCCGAAACTTCTAAAAGTTCTGCAAGCGGACTTGCAGAGCCGTTTGCACGTGCAATAAACGTTAAAATTCGATTGCTGTAGCCCACTTGCACTGTAAATTTGCCAGTGTAAACACACCTTGAAGAAGAAGAATTCTATGTCTCAATACGCCATATATTCTTCACTTTAATCAATGGAAGGAGAAGTAAACGGAAGTGTAAGAAAATGCGAACAGTAATGATACCATGCGTGTGAGTACTTAAGAGTACTGTGCCGTGGTTTTTCCAGTCGGGGGAGAGTAGTTGTAAGACCGTAGAGACGATAAGCCTGCGGCGGAATATTTTCGGTCGGGGAAGGGGAACATCTTGGTGTTGGGAGCTTGGGGAGATCAAGATGTGAGCCATGGAATCGAGATGGTTCGTGTGGGAAGAAAGGGGGGGGTTTGGCTGACTGGTCTGGGGGGGATCGCGGAAGAAATGGAAAGGAAGGAAGGTGTGGGAGAAAGAGAGAGAATGGATGAGGCCAATGTGTTTCCATCCATCCCACTGCTGCTTTTCGAAGGGGAGGGCGCGCGAGACTTCGGAACTTCGGATAGCTTTATATAAAACGCACATCTGTCGACGGATGGGAGCGTTCTTCTGCAACTTTTCCGCCCTTTTGTATTTTTTTCCATCCACTCCACATCGCAATTATGCGGGCGGATTTTTTCCCCTCCCTACTGGCTCGCCATTCTTTCTTTCATTTCTCATTCCATATCGCTTCCTCATCCATACCACGACTCCTACATCGCCAGGCGTTTCGCTCATCCCTCTCCTCAAGCATGTGTCCCCGATGAGAACTAATCTCCTTCAGCTAATCCTCTTCCGCACTCCATCCGCGTTTTTAATCCCCGCTTGGAAGACATCCTGCGTGAACTGGGTGAATGTTATATGTAATATCTTACGTCCCACTCCTTCCTATTCGAGCGAAGCTCGTCCTTACCTTGTTTGCGTGGTAAGGATTTAAGAGAGACAACCTGGTCTGTAGTACATGCGTACACTAATATCTAGATGAATGGGCGACGTGCCGCTCAAGTCTCTAACCCTTGGGCAAGAGTAACGGATTAACGAAGGAGTCGTCTTAGCTTGCGGTAACATCACCATGCGGTATGGATGAAATTCACTTCCAAAGTAGTATTTATAACTTATGCCGTAGTCCTTGGAAATCTGTTTCGAATTTAAAAAGCGACATTGTTTTTCATTGAAATGCAATGAATGACTTTTACGTTTAAACTCCTACGGTTTGAATGCAGGCTTATTAATAGAACACGTCTCATGTAATTAAAGTAAATTTCAGCTTTCCGTTTGGGAGTTGTACATGAAACTCGCAACAAGGTGTTCCCCTTAGTCTCCTTCTATCTGAATACGCAGATTGCAATGCATAATGGAACAGGGAATTTGATCCGACTCTGGTGTGTGTTCAGTTACTTTCGTGCATGCTAGGTTCTTTCTCGGTGCCAACTTTATAAAATCCTGCCACAGTGGTCCCAGACATTTATTACAATCATATGCTTACAACTCACTTCCCTCTTTCATTAACGCACAATGTGCATGGTCAATGCATGTGCGCAATGCGTATGACACACAATATGTAAAGCACGATAGCGATATTTTTAAATAATATGCATCACTGTAGTCTAAATTATCGTTTGAGAAGTATGTGTGTTGCCTTTATTTACTTTATTTAGCAGATTTTAATACGCTGCTATCAGCTTTTTCAGTTAATCATTTGCGGACTTCATAAAGGGGCATTGGGTACACACACACCCACTCACACACGGGGCTGTATTAACAGAGGAGGATGTAAACAATGTTTTGTGTGGTGTAAAAGAGTGAGGGGACAGAAGGGAGGGGAAAAGTGGGGAACTTGTTAGGCAGGGGCGGGGTGATGAGGATGGCACAAGTATTGCATCGCGGGCGGTTGCACGGGGGGGGAAGGGATTTGGTGGGTTTGAGTGATTTGGACAGGGGTTTGGTGATTTTAAAAATGGAGAATAGATTGGGTGGGCGTCTGAAGGTGAGAGAAGGACATTGAGGAAATATTTTTGAAGTGGTTTCGTTGTCTGAAAGGATAGGGTAAAGGTTTTTGATAATGCGTCTAAGGGAGTCAACACCAGGGAAGTAGGTGGTACAGGGGGAGATATTGTGTTGAGAAATGCTATTGGTGGGAGGCAGTTTGGGGGAGAGTGGTTTTTTGAGGATTTTTTAAAAGAAGATGCTCTTGATATCCTCTGCGAAGAAGAGATTGATGGAGGTTAGTGAGGAATTTATCAAGGGAGTCAGGGTTGTTGCAGATTCGGTGGCCGAGAATAGAAAGGGAGTAGGGGAGGGACCGTTTAGTGTGGGAGGGTTGGCAGCTATTGTAATGGAGATATTGTTGTTGGTTGGTGGGCTTGATATGAACGGAAGTGCTAAATTTGCGGTCTGAGAGGGAGACGTTTACGTCTAGAAATATGACGTTAGGTGCAGAGATGTGAGAAATAAAGGAGAGGGAAGAGGAGGCGTTGAATATATAATCACTAATGCGTTATTAATTGAGGATATTGTAATTTATCATGCATTCAGGAAGACTTTTTTTCAGTTCCGTATTAAATAATTTCTCTTAGTTTTTCTTGTATGATGATGGACTCCTCACCTTGCTAGATATGAGCTAGTGCACGTGCCCGCATTAGTTTCTTTTGGTATTAATTCTTGGGAGTCAATTTTTCGTGCAACGTAAAATGATTACTTTCCGACGTGAAGTCCTCGTCATTATTTTCGCCTATGGAACTTTCCCTGCTCATTTCACGTTCATTTTCTTTCGCCTAAGATATCGAACGCGTTCAGATAATCTGAAGATCGTTTTGTTTTACTCCAGTGTTTATTTGTTCGTCGCAATTCTACTTTCAGTTAGTTTCAGCTCCTGGCGTATGTTTGGAGAAACCTCTCGCCACCCAAGTTTGTTTTATCCCGGCTTATGATCTCAGAATGTGCTCCGGAGATCTTCCCGGCCGAATCTCCTTTTCTGTAAAAATGGTTCGCACGCCTGCCGCCACGGCCGCAGCGCCACCTTTCCGTAGCGCCCACATTCTAATTAAACTGTTGACGTTTTATGGATGCGTCGAATATTTTTATGACTCGTGAAGGCTGTATATTTTAGCGAAGTAACAACCCATAGTTCCCGAACCCGAGAGGAAAAAAAATAACAGCTTAAACGTTCCATTTGGCCCTGGCTGACGATAACATTTATCTCTCCGTTATATTTTTTTATGTATTGCCCATTTACCGAAATTATTATAGTACATCAGCGCCAGTGTACTCTCAACCATTATGGAATCCGTATATTCTAATGAATCGCGACTAATGCTCATGTCACCGCGCAAAAAAAGGTGTTAAACACCTCACGCGTTCATTGCTAATGAGAATTTATGTGTTCTGCTTCCTTCTTCCTCGGCGATAGTTGGCTCCTTCGGGGAGATTCAAGTTTTTCATTTTGGGCCAACATTTTGTTTTCCGCCGTCGCAGGTTTAGTCTCGAAGCCAACCTCATATTTGTAAAACTATCGTATTTTACGATGTGTCATATTTTGGAAGGCACTATTTATTACCATTTTCTCTACGGGGCATTAAATTGGGAAAACAATTTTTTGGGATGCAAGGGTTAATTTCGTGGCGATTAAGTCGAGCGAGCGTGTGAGCCTCAGGTTTTTCGAGAGTAAACTTCTGCCGGCGGTCGAATGAAAAAAGAAAATTTTGAAGAGTAGCCGTTTACGTTGGACGGCTTGGAAATAAATCCCCTTCGAGGAAACGAAAAAGGAACATCCGAGCCTTATGTTTTGGTTAGGCAACGTTCCAAATCATCAGTCATTAACGCCACCTACTTAATTTCCCTCGGGAGGTACACCGCTCCCGAAATCGCTTCTCCGCCATCGCTAAACGTTCCTCCTCATCCAGACTATGGCTCTTTACCTCCGCCAAGCGTTTCTCTGCCGCGCTTAATCGCTTGATCCAGCGTTTCCGTCAGTTTTGAAAACCAAATGGGTATATACGAGTGTAACGTCATGGAATTGATTCATATTGAAATGAAAAACATTAAATTTATGATTCCAGTGAAATACCTTTTAAGTACAACACGACCCGGGTTTTGACGTAAATCATCAATTTCTGGTGGTGGCGTTATAACGTTCCAGGTCGAAAAGTTTCATGCCGTTGCGTCGAAAGGTATTTTCCTAAATCTAAGGTTTCTTTTTATTGTGATCACTAAGTCACTGTTTTTCATTTCAGTTGAAAGCCTAACGCTACTTGAGGATTGTTGCTGTCGAAAATGTAACTGGGTATCATCCTCAATCCCCGGCTTTTTGCTGATCCCAGTTTTGTATTCTTTCGGGTTTATTTCTCTAAATTTGACAACTGTAGCCAGGTTTGTAGCGAGCTGGCTTGGTAGCCCTAAGCTCTAGGGTTCGAATCCCACCACGGGATGTTCTTTATTTAGGATAACAGCCTACGGTTAAGGCAGCCTTGGTCAGATTTTTCCTTAGTCATATTAGAGAACATGTTCCAATTTGATTTTAAAATTTAGGCTGCTATAAGAAGCTTGATGGGAGCATAGTAATATAAATACTACAAAAACTTTGAGTATATGGCCAAAATTTTCAAGTTATTGACTAATATGCGTATTTGAGACTTTAACTTGACTTGTCTCAGGCCGCACGCTGAAAATACTATTATAAGCGAAGGATATTCTAGCGATTTCATAAAAAGTTTTTTCGTTGAGTAATAAATTGTATATTATAAATAATTGGCATAGTGTACAAACAACGCACCGTAACATCTGTGACTTTTTCATAATATTTCTCAGTAACGCACAGCCGTACCATACTATCCCATGGGAACGGCTTCTCTTTTTTAGTAATTATATCAGCAATTATTGCATTGGTTTGTTAATATTTTGGTGTCATTAGAAATAGCACTAATTTTCGAACAGTTTAACTCTCGGATTGAGGATATGGTGTGGTGTCCGGAATCCATAAGCAACTATCTTGGTACTCTGGTGTTGGTGTTTGGGCATTGGTGCAAGGGGTTTCAACTGCTGACGCTATATCTGAATTAATTATATTGATTCGGGTATATTCGCGGCGTGTTTTGTGAAGACCTTCTCTCAGTCGAGGAAAAGAAAATATTGTTAATGAAGGAAACTCGCTGTGTCAATACTTGAGACGCCGATGGATGTGAGAGCAGCTGGTCGGAGAGAAATACTTTGGCCTCATCCCTTGCGGGGAATGGTTTTTCGAGGCATTATCATATCGGTGACAACTGTGGAGGGAGTGAAGAAGGATTTCGGGGGGGTGAGGAGGGAACAAGTAGGTACAAAGGATGTATCTTTGATGGCCGCCGGAGATTTGTGTGGGATAGGACCCCACACGCACGAATCAGGAAAAGGGCGAGAAACCCTTTACAGCCTTCTTCTCTCCTCCAAAGGACCCTTGAGGGAAAGGCGGGAGGTGTGAAAAAGGTGGAATAGCTCCCGGCGCTTGGAATGAAAGGAAGGAGAAGATACCATGCGTGGCATAAATGCCATTCAACCAATCCATTTGAGCCTTCCGCGTCTGATATCGCTACCCCTCGGAGCGGGAGGATCAACTAACACTTTCTTGAGTGCTACACTTCCAGAGTGCGAAGACGTTATTATTGGATGGAAGATAGTGTGCTTAGATTAGTCAAGAGTGTCCATAAATAGCAGTCGATGAAAGAGTACTTGGAATTTTAAAATGTTTAACTGAAATATATTGCCGTGAAAACTTTGGCGAAGGGCCGCGGGGTGTAAAAATGAATCGGCTCTCGCCCTTAACCGATGGTTGATTCAGCGTAATTTTCTGAAGCAGAAGCATATGTGCGTCTTTCATATTTTTTACATGCAATCTGCATGAATATGTCCTCCACCACTGTGGAATGGTATAGCCGCGCAGGTAGGCTTAAAATACCGAGTTGGCCGTAGTAGTCAGGATGGTAACATGTCTGTTTGAGTACCAAAAAAGTCGCGGGTTCGAGTTCCGCTTCTTTCATGGATCTTTTGGTAGTTTTAGCATTAAGAGATGGGTTAAATAGTGTGGTTAAACTTCTGTAGCTGGAGCACCTAAAACCAAAGTCTCTCCACTTTTTGGACTAATCTTAATTCCTCGAGTTATCCATCTTATTGCCTAATACTAGGTGTGTAGAGGTAGAGGAAATATTCTCCTTTTTACTCTGAAATATTGGCCCGAGAAGCTACAAATTTGGTAGTCATAACTGGCCAGACTAAGGTGACATGTGATCCCTTGCAGATGAAAAGAGGCTCAGCGTTCAGATTCGAAGTATACCATTGTCAGATGAAAATGATGAAGTTTGCATGGTATCCATCTCAGCTGACGAATAAGACAGCCACTTCCTACGCCCTTAATCACAGGCATTACTTGAACGTGCCGATTTTTCTTGAAACAATAACCTATCAAATAGCTGAGGAAATGCATTTCGCCCGTAAAATATGAATTTTCCGCAGAAGTAGAACCCGCTGGACATGATGAATTACGGCTATGAACGGTGTGAAATTTTTAAGGGAGAATACAAAATGTTACTGCAATTAGTGACAGACTCAACAGCGGATAGATTATTAATAATCAATAGATGTTTCTTCAATTGAGGGTGGAACTGAACGCGCGGATGAAAACACTTACGTTGGGTTCGCTTGAGAGCCATCTTCTCGGACCACGTGGTCAAATCATACTCCGCGAGCCGAGGCCTGCCCTAGCACACGCTGGTGTGTGCTTAAGCCCGCGCGTAAGTTAATTCGGATAGTTGTACGCGTGGAAGGTAGAGGGGGTTCAAAGGAGACTTTAGGCGGGACAATGCAGTCACGCGGGGTTTCGTAATGACGGCTTTTGACGCCTCCGGCCAGCCACTACCACGCCTTCCTGTTCTTTTCCCCCCTCTCCTCCGCCAACAGCCCCTCGCACCGTCTGCCCCCCCCCCCCCCCCATGCGGCCCGTGAGTTTTCAACCACGAGAACAGACGAGGAAACCGCATCATTTCATTTAGGCCTCTTCCATCATTGAATCACGCTCCCTTCCTTGCTCTTAAACCGGGAGTCATACTGGTCCTTTTCCCCGTCTTTCTCCTCGCTTTGCTCTTGGCGTGCCACCCTGGGATCTGTAGTGTGTTTCATGTCGAGGAAACCCTTAGTTTTCTCGAGCTAAAAACGAAGCGATTTTTCTATGCGTGCGGAGAAGCTTTATCGAATTAGGAGTCACTATTTTTGTCGCGTAATTCGAGAATACCAGATATTTAAATGGCATGTACTTACGTAGTGTAACCATAGACTGTCATAAGCCTATCAGTAGACATAATAAGCGACGAGAGACATCATCTGTAAAGTAACCAAAATACCAGGAATTTGCCTGCTGGTAGTTAACAATTTTAAGCGTAGGGGCCGAAAGGCAGTTCAAAAGAAGAACTGTATTCATACGTTTAGTTTTAGACGCATTTGAGTGCCTGCCCTTACGCAGAAAGGGACAGTATCATATGACATAGTTCAAGATATGACAATGGTTCTTAACCTTTTTGCTCAATACCCCCTTTTCACCGCACTTCATTATATCATTCCCCCTTTCCCAGTATAATATATTTATTAAATATGCATTAAAAATAATAATACAACTCCGTAAATGAAAATTATGCTCATACTTAAGAATGTATTTTAACCTGTCGCATTCATTAAGCTTTATTGAACGCCACATAATAAATTAAAACGAACTGAAGTTTTATAGATTTTACGTAATCTATAGTACATCACAATTTGCTGAATAATGGTCGCAGTTTCCTCCTAAACCCCCATGAATTCCCCTGCGCTAAGAGAAACGCAGCACGGACCAAGTTGATTCATCGCCGGGCACTAAGCAAGAAAAAGCGCTGGTAAAAAGAAACGCGTTGTATTATGTCGGGCTACCATTTCTTCATCTCCGAGCAGGATGTCTGTATTCCGACAAACGCGTGGAAAACGCCCCACCCGTGTTTGAACTTCATGCCTCACCGACGACGCTACCGCCAAGCTCTCGGCTACCGTGCTTTTCTTTGTTGGTTTTTTTCTCGTCAGCGCGTGCTCCATCGTCACGGTTGATGTAGCATTCCGCGAATCCTCTCAGTATTTGTGTGTTCGCGATTCAAAATCCTCTTCACCAAAATTTCAAATTCACTCAATCAGTGTTAAGTGTGCTAGAAAAGGATACCAGTATGCAGTGTCCAAGATTAACCGAGGAATTTGTGGCTATTAACTATAGACAAATGTGGCGGCGCCTTTCTGAAGTGAATGAGGAAGAATATCAAAATTGCCATAGGCGAGTGTATTTGAAATTTAAGTAAACGTTTTTTGTCAAAGCAAGCATTTAAAATGGTAACATGTTATTGTATTTCAAGTTATTATTCTTGATGATGCTGCCAGAAATGGTAGCGAAAGTTCGAGATCTACAAACAAAGACGCAACAGAACCCGAAATATATTTCAGGAGACTTACATCGCTTCGAAAGCTCACAATCCAAATTAAAGATGATAGCACTGTACTAAGCCACAAGATATATCAGGGACATCCAGTCAGTGAAAAGTGTGTTGAGAAATGTTTATTTTTTTTAACAGAAATAATTGCTTGGTCACTAGGTTTCTCTTTTCGGCCATACCATATGAAATGTAATTCCAAACGACTCCATTTAAATATCACATTCTGAACAAAGACTAAATGTGTTTGTGCTCCAAATACTTTCTCTTCGTCAATCTTACGCTTTCGTGTCAGTAAATGAGTGTGTCGGCATGCGTTGACACTTATGTTGTCCTTGACGACGAAGCCATGGAATTCTAAAACTTTTTTATGCTGGTACCTTGCCCCGTCGGGAAACCAAATAATTTCAGAGATTCCGGAAATTCCAAAGCCCATGTTTACGTAGGATCAACCAGTAGGGTCGGCGTTCCTGACTAATTTCTTCGTCCTCTGTTTCCCATTTTAGCCCCTGAGTGTTTCCACAATAGCCAAGGACAGGAGAACAAACAAACCAGAACATATGGCCTGCTAGTGAAGAGCCAAAACATGCAACATCGGCATTTCCAAGAAATTTTAAATCCGCAAATTCTAAGAAAAAATAAGTGATAACGGTTAAATGGGTTAACAATTTCCGTGGGTATTTAGATGTTTACAAACAAACTGGCAAATTAACTAGCCATAACTTTCATAATATGTTCGTATGAGTGAAAATCCAAATTGCCTCTAAAAAATGTAGTTTATCTCCTGACAATTTTAAGTCGAATGTAGTGGGGAAAACACATCATTTCCAAAAAAGAACTTCACTTCCGTGCGCATGTATACTTATGATCTTCAAAGGAGAGGAAATAGGAAAATATAATGAAATATCGTGACAAGTTGTTTTACGGCAAAAAATCACCCCCTCTTAATGTGTGCTTCCTTATTTTGGTTAGTCACATAAGGTGTTGAGCATATAGTTCAACCATACGCTTAACACCTTTGTGTAATATCATGGAAATACATCATTAGTTTCCCAAATCAGCTGCCCGTTAGATTTATCAGAATGAAATGACGAGATAAAGGCCGCTCTATTACTAAAGTAATTTTGGTAGACCCTTCGTGAATTTGGTACTTCTATCAAAACATTTTAAACTTATTTGTATTTCCCTAAAATTACGAAAAATATATACCTCAAATCAACGGCCGTGTTCTTCGCTGGATCGTTGGAATTCTGTTCGTATTTAAACTGGGTCAGTATCAGCTCATTATAGGACGTATCGTTTTTTATTCAGCTGAGGAGGTCTTAACTGGCTGGGTTATTTTGCTAAGAACACATTCAGGCGTTTTTCTCAATCCAGACATAAAAGAAAGCTGGCCTGCACTACATGGAAAAATTAAACATGCTTGGCTTCCAGCTGCGTCTTATTCGCGCTGACCTAACAACTCGACCATACGCGGTAAGCACTCCGATGCACACCTGTTTGTTGACTTAACGTTTGCTGATGGGTGTGAGATGAGAGGGACAGGAGTCCGAGATAGAATGAGTGTGAGGGAACAGAAGGTTGTGGATGAAAGGGTTTGTATGGTGAAGGGGTGGTAGGGGAGAGGTGTGTGAGGTATGACGGCGATCGTGGACGGTAGGGTGGAAAAGAGCGAGGAATTTCGAGTTGGCCTTCATAGAAAAAAATGCTTTACTGCCTCGGACTTGGCCGTGAGGTCGGGGGTGGGCCGTCTGCGGTTCGACCGGCGTCTTCCTCCACCCTCCCCGGTCGCCGCCGGAGTTGTGGGCGGGTGAGAGTGTGCTTCTGGGCGGGCCCCGGAAAAGGCGGACTCACGTATAGTGGGGAAGGCGGAACATTTAGGATACGTGCGGAATGGGTTAGCACAGGTCACGCGAGCGGTAAGAATCAGCGCGAGAAGGCTATGGAAATGTGTGGGAGTGTTTGGGAAGACTGGGCATTCGATGTTCGTCCCATTCCTGCGATTCCTGGATCATTATGGGTGTCTAACAGGTACAAGAATACCACTTTCCCACTCACCATTCACGACTACCACGAAAACAGGGCGAGACCCAAATCTTCCGAAGTACGTCTTAAGACGACCAGAGCCCTGATACCTCATACCATACGCCATTACGGAGCTCACTGGGAATACTTTGATTATCATCAACAAAAAGCAGTGTCTTGATCACTCCAGCCATTACCTCCTGCTAGGAGACTTTCTTTCCATTGTCTTGTATGACTCGAAATTCAAGCATTCTTTACCCTTTTCAAGTTGACCTTCTTTGCATAATTTTACTCTTAAGAGTTCTTAGGAATTAACGAGATTTTCATGATATAATACTGATGGTAAAGGCTGTCTTAGTTTCTTTGTTTAATATTGCGATTGGAACCAATCTATTATGCAAGTTTAAATTATACTATGGAAAAAATTACGAATATACGCGTGGATAGATGCGTCTAACCTTTAGGCGAGGAAGTAGTTCCTCCTCGTACTCAATGGTTTATTTTCCCAGGTTACAATTAGTATAGCTATGCTGGAAAAATAATACCAAAGATGATTTTGCATCTGCTACTAGTTTTTGTCAAACTGTAAGTTATTCTTAGTTAATTCATCTCTCCTCTGTCTAACCTTACGTTGTTGACATTTTACTGAATTGTGATTATTTTTACATCTTTAATTAGTAGATACACAGACTTGCTTGGTGATGTTATGCATATATTATATTTCATGGATGATCAGACTCATTGAAGGGGATAATATGCCTTTAGAATGTTAAGAAACAAGATAACGACTTTCCATACGTTCTTTTCAAGATTTGGAAAATGATCTTCAGATGGAAATTGCTTTCATTTGCTTTATTGCTCTCGTGGGAACTCCTTTCTTGCTCAGATAAAAATTTGTTGTGCCATCTTCGAGGTAAGCCGTGAGGCATCGTGAACCATCAAAAGCAGGCCACGTAAAATTGTCTCATGGGCCGTATCCAGAACTGGGAACCATCAAGATGTGGTAATGGGTTTTACTATCGATAACATGTTGGATAGGGGGTGTTTAAAATATGTGTGAAAGCGGGAAGAATAAAAGGGTTGGGAATGGATGAAGAAGAGAAGCTGTGGGGATCGGAAAGGGAAGATACCAAAGCGGTTGAAATTGAAAGGACATGGTCAAAAGGTGTTAAGGGAATCGAAAGATATAGACGATAAATATTTTTGTACCTATGCATAATATCTGTGGGGGAAGGTATCATAAGTTCTGAGGGGTTGTATGCGAAGAGTTAGGGGAGGTTCTCGTATGGGCATTTCGTTTCAATCGGTGCCTACCTACTCACTCAACTTTATTCCTTTCCGTCGGAAACGATAAGAGCTGGTGAGCGCGTTTGATCGCGGCGTTTCACACTCCGATGCTAAAATTCTCCAAATTAAACTAGCGTTAATGCGAAGGAATGCTTCGTGGTTCCAAGTGAATGCGACGTGCTTCTCCTTAACCGTTCGGCGAAAATTCGCTTTGACTATCAGATAAGGTTTTTTCTCTTTTTCCTCCCCGCTCCGAGATGTTTAGTGTCTGCTGATGATCTTTCCTTGAAATTTGGCCTTGGCGTTGTGACTTCAACTTATTTTTTTGAACGATAATCACTGTCAATCTAGATGTCTAAAATGCATTAGGTGCGAGCTTCGGACCTGGGAGTTAATTATGATAAATTGTCGCTCAATGAATTCTTTTTGGTATTCCTTTTCCACGTCTATCCGCTCGCACCAGTCAACATTCTTACGACGAGTGGACTTTCCCCAACTGAATAAAATTGTTATTTTAGGAGCACTTCACTGATAATTTTTCCTTTTTATTTTGAGTTAAGCCATCTAAGTTTAATTAAAATATCGATAAAATATTTTAATCGTTGTGAGATTATACCACGATTATTAAAATGTTTTGTACCGTGCGGAACAAATGGTTTTATGCCGTTCCAATGTCGTAAAGCATTAGTTAATCAAAGTTTTTATTTTATCTATTCTAGTTGTGATTTTGACCTATTTTAATGATTATCTAATAAGGGACTAAACCAAATGAGCACTTTAGCTTTTTCATTCATTTTAGTAATAAAAATCACGATATATTTTAAAATACCTCTCTCTACAGATGCGTAAATGGGAAAATTTTTGTCTTTCTTTTTGTAGATAGTGTATAAGAACCCTGGAAAAAATGTCTGAATTATGGCTCTAAAATCATAATATAACCAGGTGTATCATAAACAGGTAGATTGTTTAATCGAGTCTTTTGAGTGTGTGTTTCCATTTTCCTGTCTCTTTTGGAGCTGGACCTGAACGCATAAAACTCATTCTGGCGAATTTATTTGATTATATAAAAATCCAAAAAAGGTCCTCAAGAAATTACCACTCCACTTTTTTTCCTCGCTTTCCAGTTTTTTTCATGCCTCGACGATTAAAATTACCTCTCCCGTTCAGTTAATTTCCTTTTCCGAGGGACGAGACCGGACACCCACGGTGTGAAATGTATCCACGGGTTGGGAGAATGGAAGGAATTAAAAAAAGGAAGGTAGGAACCCGCAAACAGCACTGCTAATGCGTGGTCGCTTACGTGATCTAGAGTTCGGGAAATGTAGGAGGAGGGATGGTATGTGAGGATGGTGGGAGGGGGGTGTATAAAGTTGTCGGAATTTTCGGGGAAGGACGAGTGTGTGTGTGTAGACTTGGAAGGTTATTTGGAGCCGAGTTGTGGTGGAGCGGAATGATGTGGTGTTTTAGTGTATCACTGAAGAGGAGGTGGGGAGGTGGAGGGAAAGAATACCGAGGCTAATGAAAACATTGGCACTGGTTGGGTGGAGGAAGCGGCGGGCGGTGTTCACTGGTTGTAAATAATTCATTCGCTATGAAAATTCTTCCTGCCCCGTTTTCTCCTTTTTACTTCCTCTCCTCGTTCTTTCCATGTTTTCGGCCGGACTGTGGAAGGGAGGGAAGGAGAGGATGGTGGGAATGGCAGGAGAAAAAGGAGCGGAGGTTTTATGAGAGCGTGTTTTGTTTGGCGAACCTGAAAAATCGCTTCTCCCTATCTCCCGCTCTTTTTACAAGGTTTCTCCCCCTTTTTCGCCGTGGTCTTTTCCTTTCTCTCCCTCCCCCCCCCATCTACCGCCGGTTTGATATCCTTCCCTCGCTCCCCCCTCAGTCCGTGGAGAGGGAGGGATGAGGGTGGGGGCGGGTGATGCCCAAAAACTGCCGACCCGCCCGGCGATGGAATTCTGATTCGAAGAACTTTAATGGAATCGGCTCGGGAGGCGGACTGCCCTCCTTTAGTAATTCCAAACATCCCGATAAGGGCAAAGGAGAGACCGGGCGATTTATGATTTGCCGTGTTCCGGCTCGGAAAGTAGGTAGGTATTATAATTTCTTCATCTCGGTATCAGCTTCCCCGGGCGTTAATTGTTTCTCATTCTATCGGAGGAAGCCATCGCCGAAAAGCTGTGAATATTATGACGACGCGTTGGGGCAATCAAGTGGGCTCGCCAAAATAAATCGGAATCTCTGTTATCGGTGGATTTATTCATTCCGTCGTTAAACTGTAATTCGGCGCACCAGATTCTCGTTTCCCTCCCCGATATTTTTTCTTAAGATCTGCATTTTATGCGTTTATTTCCTCATCCTTCTTCGTTTTCTGTTATAAATACCTTCCGTGCTCCATCATCAGATAGGGTGGTTTTTACAAAGGAATGAAGGAATAAGCTTATTAGGCAGCTGGATAAATTCTACCCACTAATAGCACTATTTAGTAGCCTCTTTTTCTTTCAATTGGGTCATTAATACTCATGAATTCGCGTATTTTATAGATTTGTCATTACCATTTTACTGAAAGAGTAACGAATTTTCTAATCAGTTCACTTCGCGTTCTGGTTTGATGTAATTTATACTGTTGTAATAACGAAAAAACTTGGTACCATACATTGAGTGAGAAATGGTAAGGTAATAAATTACGTTTATTCGTGATTGATACCGATATTATTCTTCAATTTTTTAAATTATCTAGCGTATTCATTTTGAGTTCCATCGTTGCCTAACTAGGCCCAAATTCTTCTATGATATCTGGCCGAAGTTTTACTCCTTCCTGCGGGGTCGCGTGCTCCTGCGAGGCCAATCAAAACCTTTCGTTTCCGAGCATAGTGATTTCTAATAAATATATTGATGGATCTCCCAAGAATAACAAGTTTTATCGAGTCACCCGTGGAAATTTGCCTTGTTTTGGCATCTGTTAAACCAAAGGCCTCCATCTTTGCTTTCAATTTTGCTGCAATTTTGTAGTGGCAGTCGTTTTTTTCCGTAACCTGTCGATACAATTTTAAGATTTGAGCGAAAATTCATTTTCCATTTCTCACTTTTCGCATCACGTGGATTTTGGGTCGAGGACAAAATGAGTGGTTTTAGTAGAAATAAAGTGTCTTAGAACTCTCATTTAACTCAATTTGTTTCAGTTTTAGATATCCTAGAGGGCCTTTAATTAACATGAGTAGTCTGAAAGCAATCATAAGATCTGATTGAAAAACATTGAATTCTTGAAAATGACGTAGAACGTAGAAACCGGTCGTAATGGAACTAAATACGAGTGTGGAAAAGGACAAAGTACCCATGAATCAAAATCCTCTCAATCTACCTAATGCTCTCCAGATCTACCTAATGCTTTCCAGAAAATATTTCGTGGGACGTTTCGGCGAGACAGAAGCAGTAGTATTCATTCGGGCCATTTACCCCCGAAAACTGAGGTCATTTGCACCATTAAGGAAAGGCTGGTGAGATTGCATGGGGAGAATTAACACGAGAGTGGAGGAAGGGTGGAGAGAAACTCAGCGTCAGGTTACCCTTGGTCTTAATGAGAGGCAATTGGAGGTGCACATCTTGACGTCCTTCAGTACAGCAAGTCACCACATGGCTCCGAAATTAGAATATTGATGAAAAATCTCAGCCGCTGCCGGGATTTGAACTCTGGGGGAAAGGAATGCGGTGATATATCCACCGTACAAACCCGATCCCTTTCATGAATTTCGTAGCCAACTCAAAATACTCCTAATTTCCCCGAGAAAAAGGGACGAAATCTCTTGAGCCACACTCTCGGCTAAACTCGTGTCAGAGGAGCAAAGGGTTGAGTCTTCCCACCTCTTTCAAGAACTTTCCCCCAGCCAAAAAATATTCAACCTCCCTCTTCCCCGCAACAATACCCTCAAAACACCCCCTGCCCTCGACCCCAAGTGCTTCCCCCTCCTCACCCCTTCCTGAAAACATGGCTACAACGCCGCCCGCACCACACCACGCCGCTCTGGAGAGGATATTCATTTTGAAAAAAAAAAATAGAAACTGGATGACTCGCAGCTGCAAGACCACTCACTAAAACCCTCACTCTTGGTGAAGTCCATTATGGGTTGGGGTGGAAGGGTTGGGGGAGAGATTGGCTGGAAAGAGGGGCGGGGGGAGGAATGGGTGATGTTGTAGTCACACATAAATAGGAAGGACAGGAAGGGGTAAGTTTCGGGAGGGATTACCGTTGGGGGTGGGAAAGAGGGGGGTGCGTGATAGGGGGTGTTCCAGCGTCCGGGCGAGGGTGGGTCTCGGTCGCATCGCAGGGAAAGGTGAACTGTGAAGGGGAAGTGGGGTTGGCCGATAGGTTTTACCCTTTTTCCTTCTATTTTTTCCATGGGACCGGCTCCCTGAGAGGGGCCGTGGCCTTTTGACGGAACTGGAAAATTTTGAATCGGGGGGAGGAAGGTGGAATTAGGGCAAAGGGGTGGGGGGGTAGCGAGGGTGGGGTGGACTGACTGGAGAGTGGGTGGGGCCATTGTGTGTGTATCAATAGGGCGAGGCGGGAGAATTGCATTGACTCGTCGATCAGTTCCGCCAGTGGAGACTGCGGGGCCCATTGCCCACGCTCCCCGAGATTCGAGAAAAATCTATAAAATCTTTGGAGAGTCATGCTCGTGAGGCAAGAGAGAACGTGCCCACAGTTTTGCCGATCAGTAAACAGCCCTCCCTTTCCTATTTTTTGTCACCTGCTTGCCTTCTCCTGACGTGTCTACTCGAATCTATGATTAATTCCAATTAGTGTACACTGTTACGGCTGTTGTGTAAAGCGAACTGGTTGTTATGGTTAGGTTTAACTTCTATAAATAGGGATCTTGTGGTGGGGTGGCTCTGCTAGCTCTGCCTTCCCATTCCGAGGGCCCGGGTTCGTATCCATGTAGTTTCAAAATACATTAATACTAATGGTTCCTCTAAAATTGGTAGCATAGGTATGTTTCGTGTTATGCATGCTTATGAGGCTTCGCCTCGTGACAAACATCAGCGATTTATGCTAATGCATCAACAGTCGTAGTTACACTAACGTTAGGGTTTAGTGAAATGCATGTTGGTGACTATTCACCCCCTACCATACACCCCTGAGGTGCCTTGCAGGGTATTTTGTAGATATAGTGTCAGAGTTTTTTTAAATGGAATCCCGATCCCTGCTTGGGTGCCGTGTTTACAGTATTAGATGTACAGTACTCCGCCCGTCGGGTGGAACGTTAAAATGTGGAACCCCGTGTGCCAATCGTTCTGAGTAGGTCAATGCCGTCGCCGGGTTTTACTCCACCCTTTCTTTATTCCCCAAATAACCATTCCCTGACCTATCCTAAATGGTGCGAATGACCTCAGATGTCGGTCGCTTCCCCAAATAATCAGTCAATTCAAGTGCAATACCCCGTCCGTCGGATGAGAGGTCAAACTATGATTCCCTATAAGTTAGGTGGCCACAGTTTTTACATCTCAAGGTAAGGTAAGATATTTCTGTGTTTTCGTAAGTTGGTTCAACCTCCTTAAGAGCTGGATATTAAAAGCATATGAAGGAATTTTTGAAAACCATAAAATAATTCAATAGAATGGAAAATTGTTTACGTAATAATACCTAGCGTAAATATTAAAAATTTGTAACTTAGGTTTTTAAAGAGATATTTATTTAATTAAATATTAAAACTTGTTGCACCCAAATAAAATTTAATATTAATACATACCATTTTCTTTCGTCCATCTTTGGTTAATCCCTTCGTTTAGCTCCTAATATCTACTTATATTTTTCATTGGTGTAATTAAAACCTCAGTAGCAGAAGAAAATTAGTGCAAAGTTGCAAATTAGTCATATTGTCCAGGCAATCAAGACACCGATTAATACCCAAAAGTGGTACATATGGTTACCGTGCTTGTAGTTACTCTTTTTTGTGGATTGAGCTATTGTGGATGCCGGGTTTCTCTTCATCAATCCTTCATTCCCTAAATAAACCGTAGCTCTCCTCAACGGCACAAGTGACCCCAGTTGTCGGTCACCTTCCAATAATGCCCAGCTAATCGATGTTAGCCGAAAGTGTATCTCAAGAGGAGTTGCCCCTTCGACGAGGAACATTGGGAGTGTTTAAGGGTGGGAACGAAGAGTATGACCCTCGTAATACGATATCAATACTGATCAGAACAGAGGAAAATCTTTGAGTGTTGCGACAGTCTTGACTTTATTTGCAGCTGATTAATCGAAGGGTTCATCTTGGAGTGGTAAAAATGATACCCTCATTCTAAAAGTCTTTCAGAGTTTATATTTCTAGAGCGTATATCGAGGACTCTTTGTAGTTGATCCTTTCTTTTTATCCTCGCCAGAGGCTTGTATCTTAACTTTTGAGGAATTTTAAAGGTCATGGTGACATAATAGGAACGGTGCCTAGCTATACAAGCATCGGAGAGCTAGCGATTATCGAAATACTAAATTACAGGTTATGGCTCTAAAACTGTGACTGTAGATGCCTTTAATGGGTGAGCATTCTGCAATTCAGTATCTGCAATGCCAGGCTTATACTTTTTCTCTCACTGACATAAAACACTTTGCCACGAGTGCGTTAAAATATTCCTCGTTTATGATCAGAGTTGCTCAATTTGAAATGGAGAAATCCACTCTTGGCAACTCGCTACACGCTTTAATGCATGGAAACCTTACTCGATCCGTCTTGCGGACGTCATTAAATCATAAATTCTTTTCACGATATCTAGAAACACGCCTTTATATTCATAACTTGGAAGATATTGCATGGAATTTTAATTCAAGTAATATAAGGATGTTTTTCCTCATTAAATCATGTTATTTTCGTCATTCCTAGAAACCCCATGCCTCCTGCTCATGGTGCTATTAAATACTTCGTTGTATTTAACACTGAACTGCGGAAATGAGTTCCAATGCTAATTTTTTTTATCAGGGAGTGATTTGATGAATCGTCAATTTCCCCGCGTTAGGTGTTATTATTGCCGTGGTAAAAATGTCGTCCTTTCTATTTTTTTACGGTCGAAATTAATGCAAACCTGTCATTTTCTTTACATTCAAAGCATATTCCATCGATACATTTTATGCCCCCGTTTCCAAAACAAATTTATGGTGCTTTTTATTGTGCGGGCAACTTAACTCCGCGCTCTACTTTATCTCTATAGTTGAATACAGTCCATCTCGGGTGTCATTTTAATCGCTTCCTTCATCACTTAACCAAATTTTTAATGTGCTGGGAGCTGCGCCCTGCCAACATGTTGAACACGCAAAGACGGCGAGACTGCGCTGAAGTGATGCTCTTCTCCAAATCATGAAGACATGTTACCGACACCTGTTGGCTCCCTATCTTTCTTAACGACATTTCAGTGAAAATTGCCGTACAGTGAGTCATATTGAACGACATTCATTAGTAAAATTAGTATGGAGAAGGCGATAGTTATCGATAGACCTTCGCTTTGAATTTTAATATATTTATTTGCTTTTTCCCCTCTTTTCTTTAATCTTATCGGTGGAAAATCGTGTCCTCCCATCATCATGCTTCAAGGAATATAAGGCTTTGTCGCTTAGAAGTGAAAATTTTACCATGCACAGCAAATGCGACGATAGCGTGCTACATAACGGCTTTGTCGGTAAGTGAGATTTGTTAAATATAAGGATGTTCGTTACCGACGGGACAGTGACGAGTCCGTGACGAGTTGCAGAGTAGAACTTCATCTACATATTACGCTGCAAGCCACCTCAAGAGGTGGGTATCAGGGGTTTTGCCCTACATGCACTTTACTTTATCCTACAATAGTTTATGAAACTACGAAAATTTATACATCAATGAAAACTTGCAAATACCTGCCAGGAGATGAATTTTTATCAACATTCACTAACAATACTTTTTTACAACTGTATAAATGCACAGATACACAAGGGATGGTACAAAAAGTATGCAATACGTGCTGTTAGAACTTAGTAGCAAATAAATACGCAAAAATTAGAGACAAAAATAAAATGATAAAAATACCTAATCATAAAGTTTAAGTGGCAGGTATTATGGTCCCTTATCTTTTGCGGGAAAAATTACATTTTTAATCTATCCGTTCTGAAGGCTTGGCCCCTAAGTTTATTCTTATGATATAATCTACCGTAATATTCGAAAAAAATCAGTAAATAGCTAGGAGAAGGTGAAATTTCTCCAACATGCATTGCACTATATACTTCCAATGTTATATCAACTATGAGTGTTGATGTTTTTTGCAAATATGTACATGAATGCACAGAGATACAAGAGTTACTCAGGAAGCATGCCAGAGGTGCTGATAGCATCACGTAGCAGCCACTACAGGAGAGCGATGGTACTGAAGATAGCAAGAATATTAAATGGACGCATGGAGCTGGAGAACAAGATCGAGAGGGCTTTCGGAGGCTGGTCACGAGGCCCAAGCGCGAGGAACTGGGCAGATGGAATTAGAGTGACGCATGTTTACGAATTCGATCGCCCGAGAGAAGAAAAAAAGAAAAACAGGAAGGAAGGGAAGGAACATTACAGTTTACTTCCAATGAGGCACGGGGGAGGGGTTGTGCTTGGGGTTATGAAGTAGGGGTGGGAAGTAAGAGATGGTAAGGGGCGATGGGGAAGAGGGGGGAAGGAATTAGCAGCCAGGGAATGGGGAGAGGGTTTTTTGGAATCGATAGGGGGGCAGGGGATCCTAAGGAGGAGACAGGAAAGGGGGTTTTTTGTCTGGCCCTCAATAAAAACCACGGCCTCGTGACGTAACAAGGGGGACGGGGGGTGACGAGGAGGAGGAAGGGGCAAGTTCCAGGATTTTGGGATGGGGAGGGAGAGACCCTTTTTGGATTAAAATAAGGCCTTATATAGTCTCAGAGTGAGCCTACCTTACCCCCATTGTTCCCCAATATTTCACATTTGCCATTGTCCACTTTCCTCAGAGCATTAGTTTACCTCATACATCGTTCCATGTACTAAGTTTTGAGGGTGGAGATGAGGCAATAGCTTTTACTGAGTCACCCGCTAAGTTCATGTATTCATGTGCGGAATTTACCATTAAAACGACGAATCCCACGGATTTGAACCAAGATCCGCTTGAGTATGTTAATGTAAATCTACATACTACCCTGTGAGCCACTGCATAGGCGTGTGGCAGGGATTTTTAGGATATCAGCTTTGGAAGGGGAGCGAATAGTGAAAATGAGGGGGAAAAGAAAGAGGTGAATTGGGTATGTGAACAATATGCGTTATGCTAGAGTCACGCTGTTTTTTTATTATTACTAGTGGTGCGTGAAAAGAAGGAATGTTTGTAGCTCTAAGTTTTTCAGTTTCTCTCTCTTATTTTTTGCTTCTGTCAGTTCTAGAGATATAGCTCGGGGTCAAAACAATATCTTTGTTCAGTATGATCGGTTATTTTGGAGAGTCAACCAACAGCTAAGGTGATTTACACCATTGAAAAGAGGTGAGTAGGTTGATTCGATAAGGATATGATTGGGACTGAAGGAAGGGTGTAGGGAAACCCAGGGTAACCAAACAGGGTAACAGGGACCAAAACTTAGAATCCATCTGATGGACTTAGCACTCCACTTAAACTTCTCTTAACGCAGTACCAAATCAGAATCAAGATTAAAATGAAAAATCTTGGAGTTTCAACACTATCGGGAATCAAACCTGGACTATCGGAAATCAAACAGTCTAGATTAGTGGCCTTGTACTCTTGCCACCACACAAACCCGTACCACCGTGTCTCTCGAATTAATTCCTCTTCCCATTTCATTCTTTATTTCATTGTTAATTTCGCACATACGTATCCTTTTTGCAGATAGAATTCTTCCCTATGCTTTTTAGAAACAAGGCTGACTGAGAGGGTTTTATTCGCTAGACGGACGTGGAGATTCCATTCGAGTAAGTTTTCTCGCGAATTCAATCCCGCCCTTTTTAATGTACTTGCGAGAAAATTCATCTCGTATTTTTTTTGGAGTCGATTCTCTCGTCTTTAAGGCACTCCTTTGATACTTTTCTACCAACTTTCTCCGGAAAGGGCGCGCATCCATTAACGACTGCTTTTCACGGAAACGCTCCATCTGGTGCTCTCGCCGAGTAATCCTTTCGCTGAACGACCTTCATTTACGACCGCATCTCGGCAAAGCAGATATTGGACCTCGCGATGCGGACGTTTCACTGAATTGCAATGTAATTTTTCGCAGGCTCTCGGTGCGGGGAGTCTCATTTCACTTTTTGGAAAACGAGTGTGAGGGAAGTGTCAAATTAGCCACCTGGATGCCAATTGCAGCCCCTCCTCTTTCAAGAAAATAGCCCAGTTACAGGTTTCACTTGTATTTGTCAGCGTGGCGACTGATACATTGAACGAGTGAGAGCCCATCCGCAACATTATTCACGAAGTGCGAAGAAAGTACAAGTTTTAGCAATGAGAGATTACCGAAGAAAATTTGATCGGATATACACAATGTTTAGTGAATATTAGTTAACGGAGTTTGGTCTTATATTCATAACCTCTGAGGCAATCTGTCATAAATTTGTTGAAGTTGTTTTAAGTTAATTTTATTATTTTTTATGACTTCTTATTTTATAATTTTACTAACATTTTATGCAATGTTTGTACTCTTTCCGAAACAAAGTCAAATTGTTACTGATGGTTTTGAATTGTGATGCGGACCGAGATAGCTTTTGCATTAAAAATTCATGCCATGATTCACTGAATGAGAGTTCAGCTTAAGTCACATGGATTTTGATGGCAACGCCTTTTTCTAGGAGCCATAGAATCATTTTTTTACCGAAAAACTGGGATTATTTTGCCTGCAAGCGTTAAAACTACTTATGATTGAGACACCTCAACATGCGTAAAACATCGTGCAAAAAATTATGGAGAAAAACGTGGACATTTGAAAAAACTAGGGGAACTACAATTTAGGGGGAAAATGTGCTGCTCTCGATTCGCCAGGCGTGCGAAAATGACTTTTGCTGTCGTGATACCTGATCATTCTTTTGTCTATATTGAGTTTTTGAATATGATAACAGATGTTTTTCGTCAGTTTGTCAATAATCTAAATGGTATTAGCTCGCTAATATAGCCATAACTCCCTAATTATAATTTATTTTTGTACGTGCTTTACACGTTCTCTGAATTCATGTAGCTGGGAAACCGTATCAGCATCGATGCACCCTAATCGAGCCAGAATCGTATTTTTCCTCGTAGGTTACTGTTGTTTTTTTTGCTACGCATGTGACTCCGCTTTCGTCCTTCCGTATGATTGAAAACGGAAAGAGAACATTTGCTCCACGAACCCTTCTGTCCTTCCTCCTCCCCTCTCTTGCGACCCCCCGAAAGGGAAAAGTGGCAACGTTTTAGACTTTACGGCCACTCGTTATCCCGGAGGCTTATAATACGGTTGCGCAACGCGCTTTCCACGACCCTTTTCAACATTTTAAAACGCTGGGAGGACGGAAGCAGATGGGTGTCCTTAAATGAAAAAAAGTAAAAAAGGATTTTTATATGCGCGGAAGGGTGAGCTCTAAGAGGGTGATGGACAGGAGGAGAAGGGGGTGGGGGGGGGGGGTCGGGACGGGGGGATGATGCTCCCCCGAAATAAGGGATGAGATTTAAGAGGGCGTTGGGAAATGGCGGGGGGTGAAGTGTGAGGGATGCGAGGCAAAGGGGGTCACAGCCAACCGGTGGTGGGGTTGGAAACAAGGGGGAGATTTTTCGGCAGGGGTGCGGATGGTGTGGTGCAGGGGGTGTTGCTGGGGGTGGGGGGTGGGCGGTGATATACGGTGGCGCGTTATATGAGGGGGTGGGAAAATAAAATGGCCGAGTGGTGAGAGATGGTGGGGCGTTGACTGCGTTGTTAAGTGAGAGACGATACGAGGGCGGCTGTGTACCAAAGCCGAGTTCCGTGTGCGAGTCGAAAGCGTGAGATTTGGTCGTTAAGGGTGGCGGTCTAGGATTGATTCATTAAATTATGATCTATGAGGGGCGGTGCAAGGCGTGTTTGATATCCTCTGGTGGGATTCTAGCTGTTTGGGTGAGAACAGTGGTCGCCGAAAAACAAAATTTTCCTCCCTCTATATTTTTGAAACTCGATTGGCTACTTTAAGATTTTCTGAACTACCTTTCGTGCATAATTTATCTATCCGTTACTTTTCCAGCACATTTCATCGTAATCTCGTTTTACCGGTCAATTATGCATTCAAATTCAATTGTTTGCAAGATAAAATATTTCAATTCTCGAATAACAAGTCTCCAAATGTTTCAGTAACCAATCAAGTGCCTAATTTATTTATTTAAAATTAGCCTGGATGAATAATTATATCTAATTCATTGTTCAGCCGTCCGCGGCGAGCCGGTGCTATGCTACTTTTGATTATGTAAGACATGCGTTTGATTTCATCGCGGGAGCTATACTTCGTTAATTTTTGTTGAATACTTTAATGTGAATACATTCTAGCTCCTTGAATGCCCTCGCACACTACCCTCTTGAATTTATTCGTATTTAATTAGTTATTTTTTAAACGTTATTATAATTCTCAAATGTTTTTGCAGCCTTATATTCTGCCTTTCCATTAATAATGAAACAAGTTTAGGTACCATGGGAAGACATGCTTTGATGCTTCGAGAAAAGCAGTATTGATGCGAAAATGGTATCCCCTTGTTTTTAAGCGAAGCAAATGAACGATGCGTATGTCTAACTCGTTTTTCCCATTGTGATTTTTTAAGCCGCATAATCTTTGCTGCCCATAGGGTAAATGGTCATCGTTGGGAGAAATTTCGCATCTACAGTGTGAAATTTCGCGCCATTTGGATCCAAGAAAGCATGCAAGCTTTGTTTCTCTTTCGTAGTGTTTGGCCTCAGGGTTGAAAGTTACAAAGGGTTTTTTCCAGAGCGTGGACATCAACATCAACTTCTTTGCCGAATTGAATGACTTTCAGAGTGTATGTTGGAGAGCTGCACGAAGAAATTTTTCCTAAGATTTTTCCGTTTTTTATCCCATATAATCTTAGATTCATTCCCTTGTTATCAACATTCAGGTCGTCGATTTTAGTTTTCATCCATTTTAAATACTCTAGGAAATAGATTCATTTGAATGCTTTAAAATTTAAATTGATAGGACTTAAAAAAATATTTTTGGAGTTCCACTAAATATAATAATTGATGAACGTAAAACTTGTATAAAATATTAATTCAAAATAGTAAAGCTATAGCAAAAATTAATTGAAAGCTAGTAAAATATTATAAATAATGGAATTTCAAAGTCGTTATATTAAGTCCTCTCAATTTCGTACCTAATGGTATTTCACAGTCTCGGCCTCAGTCATCTCTCATTTCAAATATGAATTTCACAAATGGAATTTTTCTAATACATGTTAAATTCATAAGGAATGCTCGAGACTCTAGCTCTATTTAAATGCATTTATAAGTTTATTGCAAGTTCTTCAAAACTTATCGTGAAAATTCTAGTTTTTCAAGTGCGTTCAAATGCATTTAAAATGATTTTGAAATGTGATCAAATTGCATTTAAACTGAAGTTGTCCGGCGAGAATAATGGAAATTCATCTTCACAATCGATGAGTCTCAGTCGTAATTTTCTCCAAGATATATTTAGTGACCTTTAAAAATGACCTTCCGTCCACCACCTCCAAAAGCACTTCTACTTCCGCAGCTGGACACTATATTGATTGTAACTCGTTAAAAAAATTGTTTCTACCTGAGAATGACGTGAAAACTTCGAAACGGATCTTTATTAAATAAATATTGTGGAAAGCACTGGTACTCTTAGATTACAATTAATTGCATTTTTTCGAAAGCATATCTTTGTTCTTAACTGCATTTTAATGCACCATTTGAACGTGGGTATGTTGCCTAGTTTCGGCATTGCATCCTATTTTCGTGAAAGTGGTGTAGTTTAAAACGAAGGGCAACTTTAAAAGAAACTAGGGGGATGATCCTCCGTCTGCGTTTTACTTGTTTCCAAGGGGTGGCCATTGGGGGTGGCCGGCTGGAGAAGGCACGGAGACGGATGATGAAATACGGGAGGTGGTGTCCCTGGAGGAGGCAGTTGCAAAATCTCCAGGAGGGTCCTAGGCACTGGAAGAGGAGAGGGGTGGGTTTATGAGAGACAGCGGGCGTGCTTGCTGGAGTAGTCACGGGGGATTTGGGTAGGTTGATGGCACACTCCCAGGATTGATTAGTCCACTGGTCATATGACCGCGTCCTTTTTTCATTGCCTTCCCTTCTCTCCCTCATTCAAAATGCTCCAATCAATTCGCTTACTCCCCCCTTCCTGTACCCTTGAAGTAAATCCCTGGCCCTGCTTACTGCTCAACTCCCGTCGCGTTCCCTGAATGCCTTTTCCATCGGTCACCCCATACTAAGGGTCCCGAGCTTAGGCCTTCCTACCGTGCCGACTCTTTTAGTGCTGTTTATTTTCCGTCACGTCCGTGCCTATATCCTTGCCGCCGCTTTTGTATCCGTATAGAGCTTATTTTTTTCCCTTAAGCACTGCTTGAACAAATTGGAAACAATGGAGTAGAAGATTAACCTTTCCTTGTCGGAAGAAATTTGCTTCGAAAGCTCAAAACAATGGTTCTACTCGTCATTGACCTTTTTCAAGTCATGATCGAGCGACATAATTGTAAAAGTTTATTAGTTCAAGTTAAAGTGTGCCGTAACTAATACAAATTGTCCGGGTTTTGTCGTTGCGATTCTTTTCTTAACATTTGATGTTTTGATGTGAAACGAGGATCGCTATAGCATCAGTTAGTGGCTCGTATCACGCTTTACGTCCAGTATGTTATGCACTTAAAGATAATGCCTTTTCAGTAAATTCAAATCATTGGAAGGCTTCCGTCATTTTGACTTAACTGACTGCGAGAACTTATCACATGATTGTGTGAAGTTTTACTAGGATTATTTTTGAAATACATACTGAATACATGTATTTTAAAACCGTCTTCATTATATTGCCGCAGATATTCCTCCCGTGGTGAATTCCAAATTTGGGTTTCAATGGAATGCAAAGTAGGAATTTAATTGATTCACACGGAGTCAAATCTTTGCGATACGGGACGCAGCTTGCTTTGAATAATCAACCCGTTCTTTTTTGATGAAATTGGCCGCGTTAACCATGAAATGCGATATTTTTGAGGTGAATAGCATTTAGACTTTAGCATTTTGTGAGTTTCTCATTGGGGTGATTTTGTTTCGCACATATTGATCGTACATTTGCATATCAATATAAAGTCGTAAATGAAGTGGAGGATGTGGATGTAACTATAAAATCAGGTTAAACATATAATTTTATAGCATTTCTTTGATCATTATCGTGGAAATGAAGAACAATCAATAGTATTACGGAGTGAGTCACGCCAGTATTGCATTAATAATGCATAAATATCGTTTCTGCATTTGCGCCGCCCGAGTTTCCGTCGCTAATGTTTTCTTGACCAGTGCCAATTTAACAATATTTTATTTTAATCAGTGTGGATCAGGAATAACTCCATGGCATTGCACTAATATTTTGTTCAGGCATTGCCTATGTCTTAATCTATGAGAAAAATTGCGCTATTCTTTTCGTGGCGACTGGTGTTTTCGAAACCATCATGTTTTCCTCAAATTGATTTCGAAAGTGAAAAAAAATGCCCAATTCAGCTCATCAGCACTGGCAATGGATTGTCCATTGCGTGAAAGTGCAGCCGCGAAATCATTTCTCGCCGGAGGAATCTCCCGAATGTTTCGTCGGACACAAATAGTCGCCCTCGAATATCGGGGCGAGAGTGCATTCTCGCCTATAGGTCATTCACTACGGAGAGAAACAATTGCTGGCGTTAGCTTTTCCGCGCGGAGCAAACCGTGTTCGCACCGCCAGGAGGAATGCCAGGGCATAGGAATGTCGGATATGGCATCGATTCCCCCGCCAAACCGATTCGTGCGTGGTCAGCTAGTTTTGCCCGCGATACCTGGACGGGTAGAAATCGAGGGAAAGAATTTGGCCGAAAACATGCCAATGAACTGTAATTAGACTTGTCGTAATTCTGTGGCCACGAGTAACATTTGACGTGAAACCATAGTGTGATATGGTACAGTCGCGACAACTGCACGTGCAAATCTCGCAGCCAGGCGCACAGCGAGCAAGTTAAAGCTTATTGCAAACCAGTACCTACCCTTTAAATTTTCGTGGACTAGGAACCACATAGCTATGTTCACGATAAGTATCCATGTACTGTATCTAATGGTGTTGACTACGTTCATTAGGATGCTAGACCTTATCGCCATATGCTATTGTACTGTTCGAATGGACATCAGGCTCGGCGGAGTGCTGCCAGGTTAATGCAGTGCTTATAATTTGAGGTAGATAAATGCTACCAATTGGTATCATAGTACGTAGCCTTGCTTAGTAGAGAAAATATGTATCCTTGCCCATGTGGAACTGAAAATTCCTCGTTTAGCCTAAGGAGTTATTGTTTAGGATTCTAAAAGCTTAACATTGCTGAAATAATGGTTACTGTTCACCTATTCCATGTTTATCCGAATAAATCAACATACTCTGTAAATTTACTGGCTATCAAATGCGTTTTGCTCTCAGTGCTGACCGGCTCGCTTGCCTCTCTTTCAATAACCTTAAGTGCCCGACTTCCTCTTTAAAGGTAATGGAAAGTATTTTAAACGTTCCTATTCAAAGCCTAAGTTCAAAAAGCAACACTAGGAAATGCCATAAATACTGGAGACATACATTGGAAACACTTTTTCCACACATTTCAAACCAGAAAGTTTTTATAAAAAGTTGTGTTTAGGTAATTCTATTCTCTAACTTATCTCTGTGAATGTGTTACCTCGATTAGCGCTTCAGACTAAGGGTGAATTACACAATGCCCTGCTAAGGCTTAACTTACGGAAGAATTAAAGTACCTTAGTTAAATCCACTTGTAATATTTACAGTCACAACCCGGGTATCAACACCTTGTGTCACTTCACCTGAAGATGACACAAGGTGTTGAAACCCAGGTTGTGACTGTAAATATTACAAGTGGAATTAACTAAGGTACCTTAATTCTTCCGTAATGGATAACTTCCACAAAGTCAAGCCTACAACAGTTTCCTTTATGCCTTACTTACGGCTCGAGCCACGGTTATTCGTACGATTCTTTTGCAAAACTCTGACTCTAGCCGCGACTAAGGCGGTAACCAGATATTTTGGAACCGGCCCTAAAGAGTGCAAATCCTCTCTCTCCTGAGAGGGAGTGTTGATTTGCTTCAGTGAGTCTAATATCGATTACACGGATCGTGTACGTCGAAATTATTCTCCGACATGTGGAGATTTCGGAGCGCGTGGAGGGGAATATGATTCCAAATCGGTTCAAAATTCACATTCGCCGGTGGATTATCAATGCGCATGGCTCTTTTATTCCCCCGATGGAGCCGAGATCGTGCCCGCAACGAGCGTGACAAGCGAGCCGTGAGTAATTACCGCCGGGAAACGCGGGGGAACGGAGCACGCGGGAAGTTCCTTCTGATCCGATGAAGCGGAGACTCCCCCAAGTGCGCCCCCACTTGTCGTCTGCTCTTCCGCGCCAGCGCCTGATTTCGATTCTCGTCGTGGTTATTATTATTATTTCGTCGTTTGGACGTAGCATGCTCGCTCGTTACTCTTCACAGAATTTCATTTTTCGTCTCGGCGACGGGCCACGGCAGGAGAAGAGGGGGACCGCTTACGGAGCGAACTTTTTATTTTCGAGTGCCTCGTGTAACCACCGCGACTCTTTGGGTTGACAGACGTCGCTGTCGTCAACCCTTCGCCTCCGGATGGAGGATTGGTTGGAATAGGGTCGCTTGGAGTGCTTAAAACCATTTAGTTTTCCGGTTTGCGTCATATCCACTTGGGCAGTGGCCTGGTGATCGTCAAACACTCAACTTTGTGAGTCGCGTCGGACCCCATCTAATGTGAAGTTCCAGATCATCCGGTTGACGAACGAATGAAAAAAAAACTTGACCAATTTTCAGAAATTTAATGTCTCTGTCCAAAGATTTCTGACGCTTAAGAAGGGCTTCCATCAGTACGCTATTCTTAAGGGTTTTTACGTATTGTAGGCGGTTATTTGGCTGGTTTGTGGTTCACATGTTAGCGTCTGAGAATACTCTTGTTCCGAGGATAACTATTAGATAAAATTGTTAAGAGAAGATATCATTTGTGATTTTTGACTGAAAAGTGAGGAAAGAGAAATACTATTTTATATGTACTACAAGAATTGAATCAGCCGAACTACTGAAGCCATGTTAATTCTATGCAATCATCCGGCATCAATTCATCTGTCAGTGGTTTTAAATTGTAACTACTCGTTATTTGTGAAGCAGGCGCGTTACATTTAAAAGTAACTGTACGCTTAACATTTCGTGCTGCTTGTTGGAAAGGTTTATGCTGGAAAGGTTGGAATGGCTGTTGCAAAAGTGAAGGAGGAGAGATGATATATGTTGATCAGGTTACACAGCTAGTGAGGCGTGGTTTGTGTAATATTAAAAAAATCTGCACGTGTGCTTGCTTTGGATGGGTGTTTTTACAGCTGACGTGTAAGCGTTGCATGTCCCTTTTCTGCTGTGAACCACGATGCCTCTTTCTTTGCACTCACGGACTTTGAAGATAAATTTTTCGAACTTTGACGGACGGATAATTGTGTTTGTGATGATTAATTTTTCTTGTACTTAAAAATTCAAAGGCTTCTTTAAAGGCTTCTTTGTTCTCACTGCATACGCTCTTAAGTATGCTTTAAATTAAGATAAAGATCCTTTCTCTCACTAATCAGACCCTTTCCTTTCTCATAACGTCGAATTTTGGTTTATACAGTGCCTAGGTGAAATGGGATGATAAAAACAGAAATTGTTCGTGTATTTGTATAGAAAAAAGTTCGTCGAAATATTTTTAGCAACTACTGCAATTTATTTATGCAATAAGGGTTATGAGAAGTGCAGTTAACAAATGTATTAACTGGGGCAATGCTCAGGATTCTAATACATGAACCAATGTGTGGCGGACAGTAAATACCCATTTCATTTTGCCTAAACTAATGATTCCATGACAAAGTATTCAAAGTTATTTCCGTTTTTTAATATCTTTTAGATGTATGTATCCACCTAATTCAGTCTCAGCTACATATCAAATAATTTATAGCCGCCCGGAAACACAATATTTTATCTACCTACCCATCCACAGAATTATCGCTAGGCTGATTGACACAAGAAAGTACAATTCATATATAAAGTTAAGTTTCTAAGACAGTTGTTTATATTATTTGAATGTTTTTTCGCATAACCTAACTAACTATTGAAAATTAGTATTTGCGCAGGTTATTTTTTGCGTAGATGAAAGGGCATTTCTTTGTGTAAACTATCAGACCCTAGTACAGCAGTGATGCATACGTTTAGTGTATTTGAAGTACAGAATTTCCGAACGCTACTTGAAGCCTCTCAAATAATTCAGACCTCATCCATTTGCTGTGAAAGGATGTTTAGCGTGTTAAATATTCTAATGGAAATGTAATGCGTGGTTCTTGATATTTTACCCTCGTGTCTTCAGAAATTTGTCTCTGTCTCTACGTTGCCTATCTACAAAGATATCGCCGGGTAAGAAAATTCACTTCACTCATTTACGAAATATCAGCACCCTGACAATGACATATGAATTTTTCGCAGATCTTCCCCATCGTCATCTTTAGCCTATGCGAGCCTTGTTAAGTGCATTCTCTTAGACGAGAGGCGTATTTACTCTCATTTAACATTCGGTCTCTTCAATTCCGTATTTTGTTCGCTAAGTTTTCCAGGCGTACTAACTTTTACCTTCATTTCACAAAAATTATATTTATATTCTGCAAAAGTAGTCTTTGTTATGAATCAATCTATAAAGTAATGAAACAATTACCATTGCTATGATTTGGCTTCCCGTATAGTCTATTTGCGAAAGATGTTTAGTCTAGCGAAATATCGTAGTTTCAAATTTTTATGTTAGACTCTAAAAGCTTTGCCTATTAAAACTCTTATACCCTTGCAGAAACTGCGTTACCTTTTATACAATCTAATATTTAGCTTCGTACTGTCATCTGAGTCAATCTAAGCAAATTCAGCATACAAACTCGATACACGATCTATCATGCTATCACACAGTCAAGAATTCAACAAGTATCCATACAAAGATTAAAATAATCACGAGCATCCCGAATCTAATTTAGGACTACCATGTGGTAACTTGCCGGATATTTCACAGAACCTTGCCTTTCAAATCTCCTCACATTCCCTCCGTCGAACCAGGGAACCATCTGAAGCGTGAACCCTTACTGGCGGATGCGACGAGGAGCTTCGTGGAAATCCGTGGATGTGGACTAGCTTGTTGGATTGTTTGATGAAACCACGGGTCCCATCTTTGGACAGATGTGCGGCACGGAAGCAGCAGCGGAGTAAATACGGAGCTAACGGCTTGGGAGGATCGCCGGGTGTTCTACCGAAATTTGTATTTTTTCTCCATCCCCCAGCAGAGGAGAGGATAATTTGCAACGGGGAGAGAGGATGGTCTCCCTTGCTTGTGTGTCACCCCAGTGTCGTGTCGCTTCAGAGTGTGCGTTCGGTGGGCAAGCGATGGTGGTGGAAAGGGTTCGGGAAGACGCATGCTTGGTTGGGTGGATGTGATGGGCAGGGGCGGCCACGATGCCTCTTCATAGCGGAGGGGCATCGCAATATTTTACGGCCGGCACAGACTATAGAATCGAGAGCCTTCCCCTCCGCCTCCCTCCCCTTCCCACACGCTGCCGTATCCCAGAACCCCCCTCTGTCTGTCTCCCTCCTTCCACATATCTTTCCTTTACACCCTTCGGCTCATACCACTCGATCATTCTCCCTCCCTTTTATATCTTCCCCTCCAACACCCCTACCCTCTCTCTCCCTTCCCCCTCCTTTCTTTTACTCTTTCCCCTCCCCTCTCTCACGTTCTCTCCCTTCCCCCACTTTCCGGGAGCGTGGCTGACCAATGGGAAGCGGCCTGGCCCCGCCCCCTTGGGCTCTTGGCTCCTCCCACATCTACTGCTACACTCCACCCCGTTTCTTCGCTGCCTTTGCTCTCTCCTTTTTCTCTCGACCCCCCTGTTGGGCTCGATCACATGCCCGTCTGCCGTGCCTGCTTATAACCTCCCCTTCGCCAGATTTACTAGTCTACCCCCCTCTCCCGACCAACATGCAGTCGTTGTCTCGTTGTCTACTCATTTACTTCCAAGTGCACAATTGCAACGAATACTACTCCATCGTATTAAGTAGGGTCCACCTTAAAATGAAATTAATTTCAGAAGAGAAACTGTTGCGGGCGTAACTATGCGACAGTCTTTCATGCGAAGAAAGCTTGAAGAAGTTTCGACACAGATTTTTGCACATGTAATTTTAATTTCACGAACATGGTTTCGTTACAGAGTAACAGCATCAGATCCAGATGATGTTACTCTGTAACGAAACTATAGTGCAAAACAAAATTACGTATCTTCATGCGGAAAAAGCTTTATCGAAACTTTTTCAGGCTTTCTGAGTGTGAATTTCATTAGTTCATATTCGTGGTACCACAAGAAAAAAGTATAATCCGACCTTTCCCTGCAATCCCTTTTATCTTTTTCAAATTAAACATAAATTACGTGGACTAAAAGGCGAAAATTGGGTGAATAAGAGAAAAGTTTCTTCAAATTTGTTCTATTAAAATTTTGTGGCATTCAGTTTAGAGTAATGACTTTATTTTGACAAAATTATACATACCACGCCGTAAAATGAATTCGCGACCCGAGTTTCGATGAAAAATCATAATCTTCGAATTAATATAGATTATGATGATTACTCATTGAAATGCGGGTCTTTTCTGCTCTTTACATGGTTTGTAAAACTCATGGCCAGTGAAATTTTGTCACGATATTCATTGGTAGAATATGATACTATTTTTTCTTGCCGTGTAATTGCCATCTTCTATAAACGAGTGGGATAAAACCTTAATAATTGACTTTATTTCCTGGAAATAGAATAGGAATACAACAGTTTAAACAATTCATATTAATTTTGAGTTATAAATTTATTATTAAAGTAATTGAAAGCAAAATACATTAATTCTCGCGAAATGGCGCTGCAGTCGGCCAATTGGGCTCCAAGAAGTATATATATACATACTCGTATTAACATGTTTTCGGAACAGTCATCGAGTAATTTGCATATTTATTCTCTTATGTATGATTTAAGTTAGCTAAGGTTTGCTCTTACATCATGCAGTACCTACATTGTAGTGGTGCAAACCAAAAGTTGGAATTTCTTATTTGTTGCATCTCACACAACCGCGATGGAAACCTCTATAGTTTTAAACTCCTGGCGAACCCGTACGTTCACTCCTTGTATCACTCGATTCTTGCTTTGCACCTGAACTAAGAAAATCCTAAACGTGGCTTTCACTTCAAGTTTATGCTAGTTTTTTTTGGGTTGGTCCTTACCTCTTTCTTTTGTCGTAGTCTCCCATTTCTCCTCTACACTTGTTCCCTCTTCGGTTATATCCTCATCTTCCGATCCCTTCTCTGCTTCCCCAACCTTTCTCCCACTCTTTCTCCACCTCTTCCCCCCTCACTTATCCCTCCCCTCCCTTCCCCCTCTCGCCCAGCGTACAATTCTTCCCTCTGCATTTCGCTTGTCGTTTGTTTCCACTGCTACTCCGTGACCGTTGGTAAGTGGATCTTTTGGCCGAGACGGGGCAGGAGTGGTCGGTCAGTCTGAGGGATAAGCAGCCGTAGCCCAGGAGGGTACGGATAGATTAAATCTTTCTCTTTATTTAGGCTGCGATGAGAAGGATTTAGCTAGGGTTTATTTATCGTGGCGGAATGCGGTATTCCAAGTTAGAATTTTTTACCCGAGTGAGTATTTTGTAGATTTTATATGCCACCAGTTCGCGGATACATGATGGTGGAATTTTGCCGTCCGTTTATCGATGGGAAAATCATATTTTGTGGTTCATCAAATTTATTGCATATAAAAGTTGTGAACTTTATAATACGTAGCTGTTATTGAGATGTGATGGCTGCTTTTCAATGATTAATCATTGAGGCCACCAGAAGGAAAAAAATGGTAGTGCTTCTCGTCTCTTTTTTTAATTTTCATGGTTACCTCTACAGAGTAATTGTAACTATACAACTGTTAAATGTTTTTCCAATGCGTAACATTTACTTCACCTTAATTTCATTCTTTAAAAAAAAATTATGACTCATCCAGATCATCCTAATCTGGCAACTCCATTTTAAATTTCATTTAAATTAGACCTCTTTCCTTCAAACTTCTTTAATTTCTGTTGACGACATTAGTTACTACAATCTCAATGTACTCCCGGAATATTCGCGAGCTCTTTGAGTAGGAAGTCACTGAATAACTAAAGGTTATCGCCTGCGAAAAGTACTGTTAAGGTTTTGGGAGAGTCGATAATCGTCGTCAAAAAGGTTCTTCCTGTGCAAAGCTTTATGTTTTGGCAGAGAATGCTAGATGTGAAGTCAAAGTACGTTGATTGTAGCCCTAAGTTATTGAAAATTGGCGAACTACCTTGGGTAACAAAATATAGCAACAATATTAGTATTTTGAATAAATAATTTTAATATAACGTGTGAAAATACACACTAATTCACGGCATTTCGCAAGTATGTGAATTTAGATAGTTCATTTCTAAAAATAACTCGATTTTAATGCATCAGCATAGTCGTTTCTCTGCAAATCATTCCCTCATCACATTCTGTCGAAGAAAACCTTTTGACTTCTAAATATAGCATGGTCGTAGAATATACTCCATTGATTTGCGTCATCGCTGACGAATTAGCGAATGCAGCGAAGTGAGAGGCAACCTTTGGACTAACAATAAAATGACATTCTATACTTACCTACCCAAATCAGCGAGCCTACACTTAAATTCATAATTGGCAGAAGCATTCGCAACTATTCGTTAGAGTATCTTATCCCGGACTAACCATTCATCGTATGTCGCATCCAGTTCCTTAGTAGATGTATAAGTTGGTTTGAACGATTTTTCCAAAAGAATACCAATGCTAAGCATATTACAGCATATAATCTCTTGTTTCTTCTTGGCACTATTTCCTAATCTTCATCACCTGATTCAAGAGCAAAACAGTTTCTTTTTTATTAATTTACCCCTCGTGAATCTTTGTAAAATGGCAATTACATTATACTTACGTATAGTATCTATGTGAAATTTCGGGAGTTGATTGTTCATCCTCAAATCTAGCACAGATCATTCTATCCTAGATAAATGATTATTTCTGTGATAATTTCGCTATTTGTGGCATAAGAATTGCGCATTGAATATGAACTTTAAGGCAATAATGTTTTTCGTATTGTATCTATTGGAACGGGTTGGATAAAGTTGGGAAAATAGCATAGGGCAGTGAGATTTACTTGTGTCCTTCATGGGTGAATTATAGGACTTAGAGATGAAATACGTGTAAGGAACTCTGGTTTTAAATGTATACTCTCATGTTTAACATTTATTATTACACCTAAGTTAATCATGAGACTGCAGATATCCACTCTTGTCTTCCTTGGCATTGAAGGCTTAACTGGCATCCTATCTGAAATGTCATATCTTTCAATAAGGGCTGAAAGTTGCAGAAAAAAATTGTTTGTGCAGTGAGAGCTAGTCCATCTGTGGAAGCTAAAGTTTAAATGGCTTCTTTTGCGTGGACTAACACTATTGTGCTCTACGTTATTTCGACAACCACTCCCTCATGCAGCACAGCAAACAGGAAGCAGATATTTTTTCTGCCCATATTGCATTCCTGTCTGCGTGCCATGGAAGTAATAAAAAATTGAACAGCTATAGACGGAATGCGCGAGAGAAAAAAACACGATTGCTACGAAGCTGGGATGTGAATTATCGTCGCATTGATGCGATGTTCTTCTCTATATCGCATAAGGCCTCCTCCTCTCCCTCCTAGTTCGTTATTTTCCACCACCCCTCCCCCCGCCCTGCTTCTCCAAAGACGATTTCTTTCCTAATGCTCGTCTTCTCACACATTTTCTTTTTCGCTCCCTCAGCTTTTTCTGCAATGACGCTCGGGGGCAGCCCACTCACTATTCTCCCACAGGACTGCAGAATGTGCTTCGTGTGGCTGGCGTTAAAAGCAAAGTGACAGACGCAGTGCATTGATCTCCGCGCGAAAGTGTTTGAGCTCCGTGGAATTCTAATATCTATTGCTTTCCGTCTCCGGGCAGTGCCTTTTGGGATGATTTGTGCGTACTTATCGCCGTATCTTTTCCGGCAGGGTTTAATCACTGCTTCCTCCATCCAGGGTTGTTGCTAGTTTTGTTTTACGTCCCTTCAATTTATCGGAAGTCTAGCGTGGATGTGTCTGGGTCTTTTTGGGCATCGCTCTCTGCTGAAATTGTAAGTACCCACTTTGCGTCAGCATGAAGTTTTCTTTGTATTTTATTTTAATTTCCTATTCACTCGATACGAAGCACAGATGCGTCTCGAGGGATACGTAACGTTTTCTGTCACGTCAATACATTTTAAATACAGGATGTCCATTTTTGTTCAATGATGACATTTTATTTGGTTATTTTGATGAAATTGACGAGTTTTACTCAATGCATCCCGAAGCCAGGAAACATTTTAATGGACTTGGCTGTATTACTTTGTTGCCCTATATTAACGGTTTAATACTGCTTGTTCTCGCTCTTCCAATAGGTATCACTCCATTTCTACTGACAATTCGTGATAATTTCCACTGTTTGTTACGTTTACCTTACTGTGCTTCCTTGAAGACCTAAAATGTTTCAAAATTAGTTAAATGACGTTAGTTATTTTACTATTCACTTCGAGTTGGTTGGTTGGTTCTCGCTTTTGATTTGATGTCATCTTTATTTAGACCTTAATTAATCCTTCCATTTTCAATAACTAAATTATTATTGCCCATGAAATGAACCGCATAAAATTAAGTGGAGGTAATTTGTAGATAGTTAAAAATGAATGAACTCCAGCCCAACGTTGTATTCTTACGGTAGGATTGATCAGTCCTGTATATTTTTCACTCATCTCATTTCCAGTTTTATTATTTTGCTATTTCTCAGGCTAACTGTAAAACCTAGTTAAAAAAGAAGCACATTCGTTTTGAATTTGTGTGTTACTATTTAGAGATTATCGTGGTAACTTTGTTGCAATACAATCCTTGATGGTTTATTAGAAACCCTAGGCATGAGGGCAAACGCTTAGTGCGCCTTGTAGTCGCCAATTCTCCCCGTTTCCCTCTAAAGGTGAACAAATTGAGAATATTTCCATTTGAAAAATCCATTTAAATCAAAAGTTTTCAAATTTCCATCTGAAGAGCGAGATTCAGACGATTTCTAGGATAGAAAATCATATTATTCGCCGTTCTACTCCCAAAGCTGAACTGATTTCAAGTGGAGGTAGTTGAAACTTTCATCGGGAATGCATAGCCACCATGGATTCTCTTTTTCACGAGGACTCTGAATAATGCGTTGGAATCCGCAGTAGAAGTCCTATTATAATAACCCGTCAACGCAATTTCCATGGAATGGTTTCGACCTCTCATTCTTTCTTCCTTCCACAACTGCGTCCCGTCCCTCCGCAGAACTCCTGCTTATTATTATTCCGTTTAAGCCCTCGGAGGAAGCAAGTGCGCCGCCACGGTTAAAAGAGAGGCAAAAAATGCATTTATTAATTTCCTATTGTCGTTCCTGGAAATGGTCGCCCCGGTGAATTGATTGCGGTGGCAAAGACAAAAGGTACTGAAAAAAAGTAGTCGACAGTCTCGCGACGAAGGTGGGATGGTGTCGTCGGCGGGTAAAGGCGCAAAGCCGGCAGCCGGGAGGGAAATTAAGTCCAACATGGCCGCTTCGCGTGCCTGTGCAGACTTGTTGGGTGGAGATTGGGAATGGATTATGGTGCGTGCGGGTTATTGTGGTGGTTGGTGTACGCTGTGGCCTCTATAAGGTATTCAAGTCGAGGTGAAATGAGCCGTATGCGGGTTTGGACAGAGTACTGTGAGGAACAGGGAGTTGGTCACAGGGTGCTGTGGTATTTTTGCAGAAAAAGTTGACGTGCGGAAAGCGCTGTGCGTGAAATATGTATTACGGTTTTAAAATGATAACTTTTTCAAGGGTGATATGGAGTGAAAGATTTCGAGCAAGCTTTTGGGGATGGTGGGAAAGGATTCTCCTAATATGAAGCTTAACGAGGGTGGTTTAGGCGCAAGAATGATTGATTGACAGTATTGTATTCGGTGGCAAGTACTTTTGTGTTTTAAATCAATGTCGTGGGTTTTATGCGGAATAAAGTTACTTTTTTTAGATGTCCCCCGTGAAAAAGGATGAATAATATGATTTGGCCACTTTTTTTGGATGTTTTTATCATTCAAACTTGATATTACATCGAGCTTTAACGATTAGTTTCTCTCTGACCACCAGCGAGAAAACCTTAGTTGGGTAAAGTTTTAAAACATACGTGCAAAATTCATGGAAATAGTTCAATTACGTGTACAGACCACTTGCAAATGTAGTACTCAAGTCTAGTTCAGTAATTTTCGAAGGTAGGTAGGTGAAATATTTTTCCATGAAAGAGGAATTGGTAAATGAGCATTGGACGGGTATTGAAAAGCGATATTCATAAATTGCTAATCAATATTTGGGAAATACCGTTTCATTTTCTTCCATAATTTTTCTGAGCAATCGTAATCCAGTTCTTCCAGGATGAGTCACAAATTCATGGACTGGGTGCACTAATACTTGGACTGAATAAAATGGGCTTTAAATATCTCTCTATTTAGCGATTCCGTAGCGGTATGATATTTTTCTTTTCTCATCGGCAACATACTTACCTATTCACGTACCAAACTTGCGTAGTCTTCCATTTAGATTATTTTCTCGGACCCTCATTTGCGTTTTACTTAAGTTTCAAAAGGCGTGTTGCGCTTATCCGCACCTAATCCTAATGCTTGGTAATTTGGTCGATGAGTCACCCTCGCGGGCATTTCAACACTTCCTGGGATGCACAAGACGTCGTTTTGGGGGCAAGTACTGGGAACGTGAAGCTTCCGAGAAGGGAGAGGCTGCAAAACAATGCGGCGATCGCCAATGGGCATGGCACTTATTTGGAAAACCGCTCCCCCTACCTCCCTATCTTCATGGCGGACGATACTTAAATATCAATCATACCATCGGTGAGGTTTCTCCGTACCTACTGGCCATGTGCACAGCAGTGCAGTGGAACGCACGGCTTTGCGTGCTTGCACGTGCATCGATTCGCTATCGTCCACACGTCGAGTCATTTCTATCTTTCTCCGATAGCATTAATATTTCTCTCTCCTTCGATCTTTTCTCCATCCTTGTACGACCCAGTGACGTGTACGCCATACGTGTGTCTCGCTTAGTGATGAGTTCTTTCGTAGAAAATATGCATTCAATTTTTTGTTTTCAAAGTGTTTTCCGCGGTGGCTAGGATTGATATTCTGTTTTCTGAGCTCTTCCTGCCGCGTTTTTCCGTTTATTTTAAAACATTTCAGATGGATCTGAAGAAGCTTGCGTGATTGTGGACGAAGAAATATTGTCCAAGAAAATGGAGCAACGTGGCAGAAAGCCCGGGAAATAGATCTACGGTTCTATTCATATTTGGTTTGAGTTAATGCTGCGGCAAATAGGTAGATATAATTGCCAATATATTTTTATCCATGAAAAGGAAAAATTTAGAAAGATGTGAGAGTCCGTGACACAGCTTGTCTTTGAAATATTTATGTGGCAAAAGTACAGATTTTGTTCGTTCTTGTACTTATTCTGTGGCATTGGCTTCACATAATCAGAAAAAAATATTCTGAAACATTTTCAACGTAAAAATCAAAGTAATTTATGGTCTTTCGACACTATTCATAGGAAAATATTTCCTGCATTACTTGTGTGTAAAAAATAGTATTTTGTGTCTTGCTCCAAATTTATTTGAGGCATTGTCTTCCTAGCGGTGCATACTCATCTATCAAATATATCCTTGAGCTAAATGTGTATATACAGCGTTACCTACGACTTCATTATGAAAATAATATAGTATCCGTAATCATGCGCATGACGATGGGATAAAAATACAGAAACACGAGAAAATTAAAAAAAGTTGTGTTGAAGGATTTTATTTCGCTTGAACGTTGATTGCGCAGATAAAACTAATTTCTGAATAAAACTAGTTTCTTCCACATAATTTTCATTTTTGCATTTTGCGTTGATGGGTCAAAAGTGAAATAAATGTTTTCTTGAAACTTCTGTTAACAACATTTCGTCATCACGAGGAGAGTCGATTTTTCGGCTGTGGAGGGAGAGGAGGAGGTCGGGAGTGCTGGAAGGGGGCAGGGCTCAATGTCTGCCCGCGACGCCGACGCCGTGGGGACCCCCCCTGCCTTCTCACGCCCCTGCGCGTGCGTCGCCTACCGGCTCGGGAGCCGCCAATCCGCCGGCGTCCAACCGCTTCACAGGTGGATGCGGGCCCACGTGCGTCCGTCGCCCACGCACCCCCCTCCATACACCGTCCGACTGTCCCGCCCATCGCCCCTCGCCGGCGGGGGCCCACCCCTTTCCCAAAGGGGACACCTAAGCACACCCCTTCCGTCACCGTCATTCGTTTCCCTCCCGATATAGTCCACCCCCGATAGCCCATGGCATTTCCCGGCGACATGACTGTCCAATTCGCATTCCGCGTAAGGGGCCATTCAAGTATAAGGTAAGACGTTTAGGGGAGGGAGAGGGGTTGGAATTTTCTTACGTTGTCTTACGTAGTGGGGTGAAGGGGTCTGAGACTGTCTTACGTAAGATATGTCACTTCTGAATTCGTATTTTTATCACTTTTTAAAATTATTTTTGTAGGATAAAACCTTACTTTTTAGGATCATCGCCGCGGCGGTACGCCTGAATGTATGTTAAACTATAGAAAAACGTACAGCCAATTCATTGCGTTCATTATTTTGGAGTGCCGCATTTTCAAAGATCACATGTTTTGCGAGTTGTGCGAACAGTGAATCGCGAAATTTCAAAAACCGTTATCGATTTCCATGATTAGGTCAGTTTTTGCGCATTTTGGCATAGAATCCCCTATAGTTTACTATATATGTCCATGATTTCAAAAATTTCTAATAATTTACGTAAGATTGGGAGGGGAGGGTTCGTGAAATCTTACATTTTCTTACATGGGGGGTGGGGGGAGGGTTAAAGAGTGGTAAAAATCGCCTTACGTAATACTTGAATAGCCCATAGGGAACAGCTTATCCCCGAGCCAACCCGAGGGTTATGAACCAGTCATTCTTCGCTCATAACTTTTGCCCCATGTCTCTGGACTCCTTATGCACTTCTCGCTGTGTATACATAATATGTATATCACATAGCACCGATCAGTCATTCGGCATGGAAGATTCTTGAGTGAAAGATGATGCGTCCAAAACGGTTGTGAGGATGTATTTCTTATCCCTCATATGGTTGATAGTGATATGAAGGTTATAAGAGTACGGGAAATTTGTGTGGTGACAAAAGAGGCATAAGTATAGAAACAAAAGTAAATTGGTGATAGACTCCAAATAAAAACGTTGAGAAAATATATTTTTAGCTTTAAATATGGTTTGTGGATTTGTATTTTTTCGGAAAGTCTTGAGGAAACAGGATGAGTGAATACTAGAGGATTTTAAGTTGTAACTTTGGGGAGCTTATGTGGGTGAAGAGGAGAAAATATGTAAAAGAAATATTAAATGTGGTCCGGTGTGAGGGAGTGAACTGTTTGAGAAAATGCTGTGGATTTTTGCAACTGTTGAAAAATGTGACTGGCCGAACTTCCTTTAGATCCATCATAATTCTTTGAATTCCCATAAACCACAGTGATCCGTGACTTCTGCTATTACGTTATTGATAAGGAAGCAATCTATCTCCATGCAGTGCCGCATGCGATAATTTGGTTTGATTTTCAGCTAACTCTGCGGTTTAGAATTAACTCTTTTGCTAGCTTGAACAATTCGAAAGTGTTATCTTAATTCCAATGGTAGCTGTTATCTTTTTACGAAGACTGTCATTGCGTTTCACGTGTAATATTAGACCCACCATGCATTTGAGCAACGTTACTTTTGTCTTGCGAAGGTTCCATTCTTTTCCTCCGAAAGATATATTTTTCCTTTGCGGCGAAGGTCATTGTATTAGAATATGAAAAGGGATTTCAGTGTCTTAAAAAACTTCAAGTAAGGCATTGGAAGTATGTTTTTTTTTCCATTGCATCTTTTCTCATAGTGCTTCAATTGCACTTTTGATTAAGTTTTTTGTGTCTTATGCCCTGGTAAAAAGGACTTCTTCTGGTGAATCGCATTCGTTCTACTTTTATAGCCTCCAATTTTCTCATTTTTTGAGAAAAAATATGTAGGAATTGGCATTTTATCCGCTCGTTTTATTATTTCAAGCTTGCGAGAACAAAAATAAGAATATCGTGGTGGTTATGAAGTAACAAAATGTTTATGTGCTGACATCATTTGAACGTGTTCCTTTTCCAATATTCCGCTACCTTACTTCAGAGGCCCTTGGGGTTAATGGTGATGAAATTTATGCTCTCAAGATTAAATGTGTAACGTGCCGTGTTATCTAAAATCTAGGCTACATGTATAATCTTTTTTTCTCCTATTTTTCAGGTTCTCCCATTGGATTTTCACATCGGATGAGAAGCTGTCAACCATCCTTTCCCGTCTCCTGAGCGAAATAGGAACAGAAAGGTGAGCGAGTCTGAACAGTTGTTTTGAGACAGTATCTCTCGTCCTTTTTGGCTGGGAAATCAGCGAAGACCGACCTCTGTTCGATCTTCGCTCGGGCTAATGAGATCCGGTTCCAACCGTTTGTCTCTTCTCTTCTTTTTATGTTCTGCTGGACGGAATCTTCGCGATTCATTTTTTTGCATATAAAGTAGTTATGCCATGCTAAGTAACTCCGATAATAGCCATCTTTGATTGTTCGCTAAAAATGATTCAGCTTGCAGTTCTTTAACAGTCACATAACTACTCTCCGTTATGGCGTTATCAATAGCATCCCAAATGAAGATAGCTCTTCCATTCAAAAAATATAATGTTAAAAAATCTTTTGTCAAAAGCTAGGTAGTAACTGGTTAGTTTTGCAGTTACGCGTCACTTTCCGAACATAATTATCCATGGTATAAAAAACAGCTGCAGTAACTTTATGAGTTCTGTCGGGAATACAAAATCAGAAGATTCAGGCGATATTGCGTGAACTTAGAACATTATATATGAATATAAAGATACGCAATTAATTATGATTATATTATTTGTGGAAAATTGCGTAACCTTTTTTCTGTCATTAACTTTCATCCCATGATAACTGATCTTATCAGACTAAATGTTCTCCAAAGCTTCAACTATTTGTCAAATTTGTATATAAAGTCATAAGCACTTGCTCATTTACGAAAGTGTTTAAAATTGACATCCTTTCCGGGATTTGGATGATTCAAGCCGAGTATACTACCTAACTGTGTTTGAGTTCGCCAAATATTTCAATCTTCTTCAGGAGCATACCTGTTTTAGGTTGACATAAAAAATTTGTCCTACGTTTGAGCCTTTCATCTTGTATTTGAACCTACTTGTCTACGTATTTTAGTTGGACTTGTTAGTTTGACCTACTTGGTGACCGAAAACCCTAAAATCAACTAATTTATCCATCGCTTGACTTCAAATAAAAAGATTTTATTTTCTTACTCTCCAAATGCATTTTTTATAGACATTGCTGTCGCTTAATTGCCCTCCAAGTCTGTTTGTTTATGCACTAAATTGTTGGGGCATCCCACCGACAAAAGTTAGTCGCCCTTTGATGGCGTATCAAATTCTATTTACCTTGAATCTCCTTTGGATGATCATTAGAACGCAGTTCATTGCTGTCAGGTTTCTATAAGCTGGTGGAAACCAAGGTGATAATTTGCAAAATTAGGCGACAAATCTTGCGATATCAATGGGGAAAGAAGTACACTGTAAAGAAATTGGAAGCGTGCTAGGTATTCCGATCCCGTTCTCTCTGCGGAAGTGGATTGGTAATTCGAAAACGTGCGTCAGTGAGTGAGCCCCTGCTGATTAACTGCTGCACCACAGCGCCCTGCTAAGTCCGATGTGCGCCTGGGCAAAGCCGTGGGTTGCAGCAGAGGCAGGAGGAGAGGAAGGCAAAAGGGCTTTCATTATCTCTCTCCCAAGTTTTTGTCCCCCGTGTGCACTTCCTTTATCCACCCTCCGCCCTATCCCCCTCCATCCGCCCTATCCCCCTCCCTCCCCCTCTTCCTCACCTCTTCTCCGTTGCGGCCCTAATCTTACTTACTCGCCGTCCACTTTCCGCGTACGTGCCCACTCCTCGTTTTCCTTCTGTCTCCATTTCCTCATTTTCCGCCGCTGCTGATTACACCCCCCGCCATCTCCCTTCCCGTGACAATACCTAGCAGGGTCTCCGAGCGCAGAGGCAACTCGCCAAAACCTAAAGAAACGTGACTGTCGACTATTTTGAATATAATGATCCTTCGGCATTTATATTTTTCTTTGCTTACGAACTTCTCACAAATGAAAAGGGGTATGCAGTGGATATCGAATGAGGGCTTTTGTTAGAAAAAATAAACGCCTGACCAGCCTGTCTCATTTATGAATGTTTGTAACTTTCGGAAGTTGATAAGGAGTTATATATATTCTCGTATTCTTAGTATATTCTTATATTGTATTCCTGTCCAATGACGACTACGCCTTCTGTAATAGTTATTATTATTATCGTAATCAGTTACAATTTGGCAAATGGCCAGGTGGTAACATGCACATCCCAAAAAGAAAAACACAACATGTCCACAAAGTCTACAGTATTACCTTGTTCGTTTAATAATTAAAACCCATTTGAAACGAAAACTGTAACTTTTAAGAGTGACAGAAAATAAAATACAGCAATGATAGAGGTTTTTTTTTCTTATATGTGCCTTTATTTCATTTAAAAGTCAGGTCCTTCTAAGCCACATGGCTTGTCAGAAAACATTTTATTTAATATTCGGTGGTTTCAATTGCCTCAAGGCAATCTCTCAGTGTTATGGTGTTTCTATGACAATGCGATAGCATTATTGCAAAGTAATCACTCCTTCTTGCCTTAGGATTTCGAAAAATTTCCAAAATTATAGATTTAATTTTTTGACGAAGAGCAATCATTTAGCCAAATTCTTCACACTACCACCTCCGATGTCCCTTTGCGAATTTTAAAACAATTTGTTTGATCGAATTTATATCGTAGGAGTTATCCTCAGAGTCAATAGTTTCTTCTTTAATGCCAGAATCAATGGATGTATCAGGCTTATCGTTGTCGATTCATTACTAAGAGAAAGGAGTGCCAATTGTGTAGATTCCACTTACTTTTTTTATTATTACCTAGGTTTCGACATCTTGACCTGAGGATGTCACAAGGTGTTGAAACCTCGTTTGTAATAAACAAAAGTTTAGTGGAATCCACATTATTGGTGCTTATTTCCCTCCTTCATCACAGATAGTTTGTATTAAAATTCGCCTACGTGTCTACGATCGCTAGGTGAGGCTATTCTTGAGTCGTGGCTCTCGTGCATGCATATTCACATTTTTTATGTCACAGTGCATTGCACAAGGTGGATGTACTTAAAAATATTCAGATCCCAAGCCGCTCCGGTCATAGATTACTTGCCCTCGCTCTGTTAAACCCCGTTCCTCTCTAACATTACCCATAATTCCCTATATTTTTTCATCAACCTCCCCACATGCCCTCGCTCATTGAGCAACGAGCCATTTCACTCCTCTCTCCCTCCCACTCTCCCCATTCCTATTCGTCTATCTCTTTTTCTATGCTCCTATTTCCTTCTCGCCCTTCGTCTACCCATCGAGAATTTTCCCACCCATTATTCCACCACCCGTGCCCGGAGGTCAGGCCCGCGAGAAAGTTTAATGCTTGCGACAGCAGAGGCGGCTGCACTATTCAGTTACCATTCCCATATCATATCCCTGGAAAAAGCCACTGGCCTCTTTACAATCATCGGGCCGCTTAACATACACACCCTGATCTCTTTATTCTCTACCTCTCACCGACTCTCGTATCGTTTTCCTACCTTTGTCTCTCAGTGACAGCCACGTCTAGCATATCCACATCCACACCGGATATTTTTTCACCGGTCGCGGATAGGTGCGAACGGGTGTTAGGCGTTCCGTGCGACCGACCCCGCTCCCCTACGCTCCCCCCCGCACCACCCTCCCCAATGCCACTCCTACCTCCCCCGTAAAGGGGATACCGCAAACCAAATGAGCTCTTAAGCTAGTTACCGACCACCGAAATAACTCACCGTGTGTCATTAACACAAATCCGTTGGCATATGCTCGTCTCACTTTTCCACAGCCAGACGCGCTGTGTTCATTTCCCTGGAGTCGAATCGACTTCCGTAGTGTTGCTTCAGATATACACCAAACGGGGTTGAAATTCGTCTTGAAAAAATCATTTGACTTGACCGGTATTCGAACCCAGATCTCCAAAATGCCAGTCAAGTGTTTAAAATTTTTGAAGCCATTTATGCACGCGTCACAGGTTACATTTCATGTTGTATGTTGTTGAAACATATGAATGCGTAATAAACGCGTGAATACTTAGCTTCCCAAAGTAAGCGCGTCAGGAGCCGAATGGAAAAAGGTAAAGATTCAGTAATAGAATCACCATATAATTTGATTAGCTTCCTTAAACATTAAAGTTAATGAGTTTTCTGTCATTAAATTCGCATTAATTTCCCGATCATTCACTCACAACTTTAACATGAGTCTAGTAAGAAATCCGTCTGTCTTTCTTTTCTGTTTTATCGCTTGTGCCCACCTCACGGAGACCGTAGGTCAAGTACTGACCCCTATGGTCTTCCTGACTCTGTCACTGGCTCATAACTTTCATCACTCGTTCGGAGGGTCAACTAAGGGAGTAGATCTTGGAAAGTGTGCAGAGTGATAGACAAGTCTCAGGGATCGTCGTGGCCGGGTGCATGTGGAGAGTCTGCGGAGAGATTAGAACAGAGAGAAAGGAGGGAGCATTGGAGAATGAGGAGCAAAGGACTACTCGGAGAAAGAAAGGGTGGCAATTAGTGTTGATAGGGGCGTTAGCTGGACCGGAGCGCGCCTCCTCTCTACACCCCCAACTCCCCCTCCTCAAGTATCCCCCTCCACCAACCCCAACCAACCGCAGACTAACTCCCTCCTCACCTCACCTCCCAACCAGCCACGGACAAGGAACCCATTACCGGAGATGAATGGTCCTCTATGCGGACTAGCCGATAACTCCGGGAGACAGCGCTCGGCCTCTCGACGCCGCTGCCTCCGCCGAAGAAGCTGCATCGAACCACCCAACCCCGCCTCCTCCTCCGACAGCCTCACCCCGTTATGCCTCCCGCCGCCGCCTACGCATTTGTCCCTGACCAACCGCTTCCAGAAGTGAAGTCGACCCTTTTTGAATGTCTCCGAGGCATTCTTTCCTTTTGCACCACCCTCACTTTCGGATCGTTGCCAGGCATAGGACGCGATTTGATGGTGCACGAGCGAAAGGAAGGCAGAATGAATTAATGAAATCTCTCGCACTGAATTCGATTTATTACGACATTAGTCTCTGCGTGATTAATTTATTTCTTTGGAATTTCAACCATTGGCTCATTAAATAAAGCATTCCATTCTTCTCTGCCCGATGCTTATTCTTTTAAGCCCTGACTATTCTTCCTTCGTTATTGTTTGTGCTTACCTATCTCTTCCTTAGCATACCTCGCAGGAACATGAGTTGTGTTCCTCACTTAGCCATATGAAGCACAGTTATTACAATCAAACTGAGGAGATTATTGACTAATTGGGTGCATTTAGAACGCCTAAGACATGGGGGGCAAATTATGTACGAGTGACGTTTAAAAAAAAAGAAAAATGAAACCCTGGTCCCTGAAAATGGAATCACGCGGCGGAAATCCCGGAAATCGGAATAACCAACGCCCATCCTCGGGTGCCTGAAGAATTTTACGAGAACTAAAACTAATTCTAAATAGTTGCTTGTCATTTTGTAGTATTGGAATCAACAATCACTGAAAGTTTAGCTCAAAGTCAGCTGAGGAAGTAGACATAGAAATAAACTTCTCTGAGAGAAGGCTGCTGAACCGATAGTTGTGAGTTATAGAGCCACCTTCTGTGTTTCGACAAGTCGAATACATTATACATGGAAATTTGTTGATAATATTCTTTAAGTTTTTCGTCAGTTTAAATTCTTTTATATGCAGCTGTCATCTCTACACTTAAATAGCATATTAATATAATGGGAAAATATCTCAGAACTTATTTAGATGACTTTCTATATTCAGAAATCGCAAGCATTTCCCTTGATACTTATCAAGTGTATCGCTCTTCTGCGTTTAATTCATATGTTTCAAGCGTTGACTTCCCTGTTTATTTTCTCGTTGCGGATTTTCATTTAATTCTAAGGGTTTTCAAGCCTTCTCATCTATATTCTATCTTGTCTTCGTCACGGTTCGATATAAAGCCATGAAATTAATTCGGGTTTCCGCATCATCGCATGCTAATAATGTTTTTCCCGTAATCGCCGCTTCGCTCTCATTTTCCGGATCAATTTAGATGAGCGATTGGAGTTTTAACACTCGGGCAGGCGTGAGATGGCACTTGATAAGATAGCAGGTGGAGCGATACTCTCCCTCGCGCCCCTGGTGGCTCAGTTTTCAGCGTTCAGCTTCCTGGGATGCCTTACTGGGATGACTTCCTGGGATGTATTGACACACGAAAGGGTTTGTTATTTTAAAACGGTCATATAGCTGGTAGTGTAGATAATTCGCTCTAACTTAATCTCAGTAAGACTGTTCTGCGTAACTTCACCTCAGTTTAGTGACATAATTCTCCACTGTTACACGCCCTTTTGACGGCTCGCAGAGTATGGTGCACATGTAAATTTTCAAGTACTTAGAGGGATTGTCGCTAGATGGCAGGCTGAAATAGAAATAGTAGCTCTGTTTCCGTCGATCGAATTTACATCTAAATTTGTTTCCCATTGCCGGTGACAGGGTAATGGCTTGTCTGAATTAGATCATTATTTATTTATTTTTATTTATTATTATATTTATTAGACATATGAATAGGTATTTTCTTAAAAGAAGCTAACTTTGTTTTGAAGTGTTTTCTAATTTGCTCGAGCAGCAATTGTGTTATCTCGTTGAGCTTCCGATAGTGGGAGCGGTAAACATGACTTGGAGGACGAAGTACGATCCTCATTTGTTTTATCCAGCCGACTTTAACATGAACCTTCTATACTCAAGGTCTATGGACTTTAATTACCCTATATGTCACCACGAGTCTTACTTTAGTCACCGAGGATGTTAGCTACACCCTCGATGCGGTTAATGAAAAACATGACTGATTCCCTAATGCTTGAATGAATTCGGACACGGCTCTTTGAGGTCGACGCATCGACTCTTTATACGCGATGTTTAGCTCGAATCGGGTTCCTTACACCGTCCACCGCGTCGCACTCCTCGTTCCCAACTCGCGGTGTGCCCAGCACCTTCCCCCGAATCTGCCCCCGGGGGCCTGGGCACCGCGCCTCCGTGGACAGACACACAATGCCTTTCTATAAAAAAAAAAGAGAGCTGCTGCTCCCCTTCTTGCCGCCCTGCCGAGTCGGGCGTCCTTACCCACAATGCCCTCCTGCCCGTGCCGTCGTCTTTTCACAGCCTCGCGATCGGGATACTCCTGGGAAGAGAACGGAGAGTGGGAGCAAACCCCTCCTGCGTACGTCTTCGCTCACCTGACCGCCTCACGCTCCGAGAAAAGATTTCACTCCTCCACGCGCCCGTCACCACCGCAACCCCTTTGTGGTGCTTGAGTCCGCCGGGATAACCGGGGAGAGTTGGGGTTATCACCATCCCTCCTCGCTTCGGAGTCCTCTTTCGCTCATTCGCCTCTGTTGTCAACCACATTGTTAAGGTGGCTGGAGCGGTAATCGTGGGTCTTTGAGTGTACATTTTAATAGCTTTTTAAGTTGGTCGAAAAGTAATTCTTGGACCTAATGTCACTTAAGCTCATCTGTTTATGCGTTGGAACTCACCGTTCAGGCAGAAATGGAAAAGATACAAGAATTATATTAAAACATTTTCCTTAATTAAAGCATTTTTGACTAGAATTTTGGCGCGACATTCTAAATTTAGGCGAAATTATATTGAAATATTTTTTTACGAATATTGTACTCGGCGTGACTCCTTGATATTTGTTAGCAACAATTATAATGTTAATGATAAATATATTATTTCGCGTTTAGAAGAAAATCTGTGCATGGGTAATCGAATTATTACGAAATATATGTAATGTGCTACGTGTTAAAATGGAATTGAATTGGCAAAAAACCAAATGGGTTTGATGCTTTTTTTTCACTCATATCTATCGATAGATATAACTAGTGAGGATACGTGTGCAAAGCATCACGCAAATCTGTACATTTAAAAAAATCGCTCCTGCCACGTTAAAATCCAGTAATAACTGCCGAAGACCTGGTCCATAAAAATGCACCTCATAAACAAGTATACAGCGTTTCCATTATATTTTTAAATATTCATCAGGGCGACAAAGTATAGTAATAGTTTGGCCAAAACACCATACTTATCTTTCGGAATCGAAAACAATCAATGTTATAATATTTTCCGGTACATCAATCCAGTATATATCTCAAAAATGGCGATGCAGATCTTTTATTAATATATACATATCTAGGTAAATAATGTTAATTCAAAAATTGAGCCATCATTCATCTGATGATGTCGACCATAAGACGAAACCTAGTGTTAAGGTAAAAATAAATCTGTGGAAGCTCCACAGTTTTCTTCTTTGTATTACAATGCAATTTCAGATTTGAAGATCCCGTAACCGATCTTGGAACTTCTTTTACAAAGATGATTTCATATTGCCAAAATGCATATGTAACTTTTTTTAAAGATACTTACATATACTTACAAGTATTGATACACTGTCAAATAGTCTAATATTGTATTGCTGGTATTCGTAATGTAAGTATGGTGTTTTGCTAAACCTGTTACTATCCTTTGTAACTCTGGTGATTATAAAAAAAGTAATGGAAACGTTGACAATTTGGTTTTGTTGAATTTTTTGGACCAAATCCTCGACCCGGGTTGCTTAAATTAAAATCATCTGTGTAGTTCATAGTTATTTTTATTTCCCCCTTGATGGATAACTTCAACGAAATAAAGCATGCAACTGTTTCCTTCGGTAAACTTTTTCATTTTCCCTTGCTCCATCACTCAGGACCTGAGAGTTTTCCGAGAAGGAAAAGTGATAGAATATGCTTTTACATCGTTGATAACAGAAATGTTTAACACGAGAAGGCATATACTCCAACTGGGACGGTGATTGATGGCCATAAATGGCACTTGTTTTTCAAAGCCATGCAAGGCTATGACATGCAAACGAAATGAAAAAGAATAGTCGCCATCTTAGTGTGCTTAATATTCTTGGAAAAAGCTTAATATTCTTGCTTAATATTCTTGCAAGAAAATGTAGAGAGGACCTGAAAATTGTTCCACTATACTTTGTTTGATTTGCTGAATTATTTGTGGAAAATCAAATACATTAGTCGGTCGGTAGTTCTTCTTCGGCATTCTATAATGATGCAGAACTGGACATTATTCGTGACTCACTAAACTAGATAATTCAATCCAATTGCATAAACTAAGTACTTTGCTATGTACCTTAAACATTCGCGAAGAATAACGAGTACTTCATATCACAGAACTTTCGTGTTTAAGGTACTCCTATTAAATAAATTTCCTGAATCATTTATGGGCTTAGGTGTAATGCACTTCATCTAAAAAGTTGTACGTCGAATATATTCTCTCTTAAAATTTATGAGGTTTATTCTATCCTAGTATCGCCTAATTGAGTACTATTTTTAGGCATCGACGAACTTTATTGTGCTTTGCTCAAGCGGAATAATAATTTCCACGCCTTCGAGACGGCTGAATATCAATTTAGGGATACTTTTCCGAAATCGTGGAGATTTTACGGCCACTTATTCACGCCACTGCGCATCAGAGGCTGAATTTTCTATGCAGATTCCATTGTTCTTAAAACCACGTCCGCACAGTGAAACAGATGTTTAACATTATCCTGTTTAGCTGTGTCGACTTCGTATTTTTTTACCATGCTTACACGTCAACAGTGATTCACATTTCTCCGTTAGTCATGGTATGCTTATATGTTGAAATCGTTCTATTTCAGAGGCAAGGAGTTGACTCACATACCTACACCAATTCTTCCCACTAAATTTGGCTTTGTTAGTAAGTCCATTGACGTTTTTAAATGCGCGGAAAAAATTCGAGCTTTGGCATTGAAAATGCTGTTGTTTTTTATATTTTGGCCTCTTTAATGCTATTTGATGGATTCGAGAGAATAAATATTGGGGCAAGAAACTATTTAATTTAGTAGTAACTATTTGAACGAAAATAGTTACTTAATCAACTAAAGAGCCGAATAACGAAACGAAGTTACGATAGACGTCTGAATGGTATTAGAGAAAGGGGTTGCCGGAGAATGTCTAGGTTGAATCTGATAGAAGAGACTTTGAAGAGGAGGATTATTAGGAGTCTTCAAGGTAAAAAATCCTGTATCAAGCAGTGCTTTGATTTAACAAAGCTAAATGGTTATGCAAGTATGGGATGAAATTATAAAAACACCTGATTTTTCCTTGATTACGCTATTTTGACTGTACTTACCTCGAAAAGGAAGGGCGTGATTGGTACGTATGTTCGTGTAAACTAAATGATTTAATATCAAATTCTTCCTTTCGGAAAACACTGTTAACATTATTTAAAGCGCGAGATTTCGACAACCTTTCTGCCGGCTTCATTAGGCAATGTTTGAAACACTCGAGAGGATGGGTAATAAAATAATTCATAATATAATTAACTTAGTGAACTAAAGAGCCGAATTATGGGAGATATTTATGATATATGAGTGAATGGCGTGAGAGGAAGGGTTTGACTTAGGTCATGTGAGTTATTATTGCCTGACAAAGCCGGCATAAGGGTCCACGAAAGCTGGTGATCAAAATAAATGCTGTAGTGTGTAGTCTAAAATGTGAACGCATGAATTTGATGCACAAAATTCAACACCATGTAAAATAAAATTAATACTTGAATTATGTGATTTCTGTTATATGCGGCTAGTTTTTACGTATTGTCCGTTCTATGTAGCCATCCGTTAACATTTGGTGGCATGCTTTATTCTTTTATGGTCGGTGGTGCCTAATGTTCCGACTCATGGACTAATAGTCGGTCACTCGCATACTTCCTATTCCTGTGTGGATATTTCCTGCACCGATACGCGCCACGTCATGTTGAGGTCGGTGGATACGACACGGTTGCTGCACTCCTGTTGTGTGGGTGTGATGGACTTAAATGAACTCATGTTTCGGTTTTAAGGAGGCTGAAAATTAAAAAAAAGTGGGAAATATCCGAGCGAGGAGAATGGAAGACTTAGGGGTCGGAGATGCGAGATAGGAAACGGTGGGATGGTGCCCCTGCATCAGTGGGATGGTCTTCCTTTTCTTCGCCTCCACGCCGCTACCGCTACTTGAGGGTTTTATTTATGGACAAAGGATCATTGCCTTCAAATTTCTGACTCGATGGATACGGGATGCAGATGATATGTTAATGACCCCACCAGACGCGCACCCCACATGAAATTTTATTATTGACGTGGAATTAAATGGGGTACGAAGTGCTGTTTTACATATTCTATTGTCCTGGGTGTTTGTAGCCCAGTTTTCACTCCTGATGAAAAATTAAACCACCATAGCTTCAATCTCCACCCGGATGCGGGATGGTCGCCTTGATTCTGGAGAAATTCGTTAAATCCCTATTGGAACTTGTATCTCCAGGTCAATTATTTATCCTACGGTTGTAAATAGTAAAAAGTTTCCATGGAGTCTTAATATTGCCAATTAACTTAATTTAAATCTGAATAAATTACTGCACATCACTTTCTCCACCTGATGAGTTCTGTTGTTGGGCGAATCTGCCCCACCTTAAACAGATATATGCTTAAACTTCTCTTTGTTGAAGTGATTATTACTTTTACTGCTTTTTTCTCGTTTGGATTAGCATCTGAAGATATATATACTCTTTCAGTTCATTTTTTAGCCCTGAATGTGAATGAATGATCGTTGAGTAGTTCACAAGTTGATCTTTCGCTTGAAATCTTGGTGTAGGTATCATTTTTCATGCGATATCACATTGTTATTTTAGACTTGCGGGCAATTCCACCCTTCTCATTTAGGGTTTGAGCTGTGAGATATATGCAATAACAAGAATTGGCATCATTTAATATTCATGTGAAGAGAATGTGTCGCGGAATATAGTGGGAATTCGGTCATGGTGATAGTCTGAATATCATGTATAATTATTGGCTTCATTGGTATTCATTTCATTATATTATTAGTCTTCCGTAAAAATCTTAAAATAGCGTAGCAGTAATATAGATGGGATATTTGTTCTGAGGATGTATTTTCCATAAGGAGACGAGTGGGTTTACATAATATGGATTAACATGAGTGAAAACTCCTGAAATCGTAAAACCATTAAGTGAATAGGTTATTTGTCTTCCGTTTCACACACCACTGTGTCAGTTCAAAGGAAACTTTTTGCGATCCTCAATCTTCATCGTATTGCGCTTCTTGACGTCCCTATCCCTTACCTCTGCTCACACACCTCAGCGACGTAATACGGCGCCCTCAATTGTTTCGTGGAGGAACCTATTTGGAGGACCTTTCCCCCTCACAATCTCTTCCTCCCTGCCCCTTTCCTTCCACACCTCTCCTCCTGCCCCTCCCACTCAACCTAGAACGGCATTCGAAATTCGTATTTCCATTGTTCGCCCTTAATCACTATTCCGACTTCGAATTGGCGGCGGCTCTTACCATCACCCAGGCCCCATGAGGCAGTTTTTATTTTATTCTTACCCGCCCCCCTTCCCATAATCCTCTTCGCGGGTTCACCCATCCCAGACACCCCCCCCCGCTCCCGACCCGCGGAGACCTCACCCTCCTGGACGCCCTTCATATATGTGTTCCTTCTTCCCGGTTAGATATACATCCGTGACTCAACACTAATAACAATGAGTGTTAATTCCCCCTACTCTCTATCTCTCTTCTTCCCTCATTTCCATGCCTCCAAACCCCCCCCCCCCCCCTTCCCCTCATCTACTCTGCCCGCATAAGGATCATCGTAATAACCAGCTTATAGACCCCAAGCTCCTTCCGAAGTTTTTTTTTTCCTTATGAGATGTACGGCACCAAGTGCTTGATGAAGACGTTATTTATTAACTCCTCGGTGGAGCCAAGGATCACGTGAACAGAGAGCGGTTCTTGTCCAGTGATTCCTTTTCTTTTTCCGAGAACAATCTTATAACGAGGTAGGGCATTCCTTCCGAATCGTATAATGCGCAGGTTAGAAAATAGAATGCATGGGAACATACGGTTGCAAGGAACACGGGGGAATATTGAAGTAATTTAAAAGCGCCAGCGGCCATATTGATTGGATCCATTTTGCGGTTTATACGCTGAAAATATAGGTAGGAATTTGTAGCGGAATTATTGCGGTATCGCAATAATTTATATAGAAAAATGCAATAATAAAATCATTTCCAAACAAGCTATGCACAATTAAAAATGTTCATGGGGTTATTGCGCGTGATTGCCATGTTAGGTGGATCATTTTCGGCCAAAAAAAGCTTAAAACTCGTGCTTCAAGACGCCATCAGCTCTCTCCTTTTCAATTATGGTACGATATTAGTGAATGCCCCGCTACCGAACTTTATAGTTCGAACACACTTTGAAATATTGTTCACCAATGGCGGAATAATGGCGAAACTTAATGGAAAGCTTTCGTTAAAATGATAAATTAAACTATGTGCTATTATAGTTGTTGAAGGAGATCGAGTAAGTGTGTAGTGGCCAGAGTAATGGCTTCACAGCCAGAGGGAGTGGTTTCAGTTCCCAACGCTGACGGAGATTTCTCAGAGGAATTCCGACCCCGTATAGAGTACCTTGAATGGACTACTTCTAGAGCAGTACTCCATCTGTTAGATGGTACTAAAAACTGCGGATTATATGGCGCTTTCACTGAGCGAGGAAGCTAATTTCAAAGCCAGTTGTTCCTCCGTTCTTTCAAAATTCCCAAAGTAATTCAACTAATACCATCGTGCCCACCCTTCTTTAGTGGCTACCATGACTTGAATCCAAAGGCTCTAATGTCTAGTTACCGCTAACCTCAATACGACTTAGCTTTTAGGCAACTTGATTTTACTTTAGGCGCGACTTTACAAGGCCCGACTTTATAAAATCTGGTTAACTGTAACCGGAGGATGACGTTGCCTTTACGTTAGCTTGATGTTAACTGAGAAATTATGTTTCGTATATTTCATCAGACTGTCGGTTATTTCACCTAAGCGTTATGGATGCGTGATCGTATTAGCATAGGTTGCCATAACAAGAGAATAATTAACCTGAGATTAACCAGGGAGAAGTAATTAACCGGCACTATTTGTAGGTCGCCTCTTTTGATTGATACTGCTACCACGCTTGCTACTTTAAGTGTGATCTCCTGCACCACTGATATTCGTTATGCTGAATACGAATATTCTAGGATCAGGAAAGAAATCTCGATTCAATTTCTTCCTCATCACGGGCAATCTATTTCGGTCTCGTTTGGAGTATTGGGTTTATCATCGTGAAACTATCTCAGCTATGGGGATCATATTTTTATTCAAATTGTAGATTCGAATTTTACGCCAAGTCATCGGGCCAATTTCGATGGCCAACGTGACGACGTTCTTTTTGTCTGTTTCGTTCGCTTATTAGTAATTCCAATACGGCCTACGTAACATTTCGTCCTCAATCTTCTTTACTTTTTCCGTGAACTCCCTCTCATAAACATCGCCATGATGAATACATTTCGTTTTAATGTCCTCATTTTATTCTCGGCATGGAAACCGTGAAGATCAAAGTAATCGAATTTGAATTACCGCGAGTTGCATAGCGATTTTTTCTCCTCTTTCTTTTGTAGCTGAAAGAATAACATTGCCTGTGCGTTTAGTTCATCAAAAATGACGACAATAATTGAAATTTAGTTGCCTAATTGGGGTATTTTTCTGCGGCATTGCTTTCACAAAGATTTCAACTTCAATTATGAACAGATATGCCTTTGGCGAGATTAGGAAGCATGGCTTTTGTGAAGACCATGCGTTCAAACAGCTCCACGGGCTTATTATGCTCGAAACTTTTCAGCTGACATGAGATGGATTCGGTGGAAGGTACTAACTAACGGGTGTTGTAGTCCTCAAAAGAATGCTTCACATTCTATGATAAGAAATAGCTTTTGAGGATATACGAGGAAGTTAAATATTATAAGGGCTAATGCACACACATTTTCGATGCCATAAAGACTGGTTTGTTACCTAAACAGTAGCGGTTACTGCGTTCAATTGCTCTCTGAGTAGCCTGTCACTAAGCTTTCCTATTTATCCTCGAGGATTAATTTCATCTGGATCTTGTAGTACCTACTATGCTATCAATTTAATTTTTTATAAATGGTATCAGAGTTTGGCTTTAAAACGGTGTTGGACTGAGTTCTAATGCTACGGAAAATTGGAAAATATTAGCGTTTTAATGCAGAAAGTTTTTATTAGCAGTTCTCTGTCTCAGTTATTTAGAATTACTGCAAATAAATATTTCCCACGGGCTTCTTTTTACAGTGCGTATATGTTTGGTATTTTTTTATTTGTCTTTGGCTTACTAACGGATAATTACTGTACGATTACAAGAATCTTTTCTCTTCATCTCTTTATACTGTCTCTTGTCTCTAATACCTTGAAGATTTTTTTCGAGCTTTTAATGAGGTGAATGGATATGGTAAATGTGTATTTTCTTCCACTGATTTTGTTTCCGGAATGGGATCAGTAATAAAAAAAAGGCGAAGGGTGAAAGTTTTTGCCTACGTCAGAATTTCATTACTCTAGAGAATGTTTAGTCTGTTTCTTGTCAAAAGGAGCACGCCAGTTATTTTTGGTGAGTGGAAAATCACATGTATTCAGTCCGAGAGTCCATGCGCCTTTTATAGATCGATTGAATGATTTGTTAATCATGCATTTATACGCTGTCATCCAGAACAGCATTGCCAAATCTGCGGCCCGAGGGACAGACTCCGAGCATCTCACTTTGCTGTTTTATTGTCTCTTTTCACTGCCACCATGAAACTCAAAAGTGATTGATTTTAGACATTTTGATGATTGAATTTTGTTACCTATTGTATTGCGGTACAGCAGAATGATTATACATGCTCAAAGTTCAGAATGGCAGATCCATTGAAGGCTCCTCTAATAATCAAGACATTTGCTTTTCATTCAACGAAATGGAATGACAATATAGTCCTCCAAAAATAGCAGTGATTTTTGTAGCCATGTTGTAATAAAAAATAAGTCTGATGCCTGCCATGTAGACTCCAAAATATTTTTTCATGCCGTCAAAGGATTGGACGCCAGCTTATATATTGGCAGGTAGAGAGCTGTACAGCTGGCGGAAAAGATTAAGGATTCAAGCTGCTGGTACGAAATTGTCTCAACTAGCGCTCGCGGTATGTAAATCAGTCAAACATCCCCATCATAAGTGATTGTTTCTTGATCAATCGTTTATGAGTCTAGACTATTTGCTGCCATTTGATGCTTTTAATTTGTATATATTGGCATAAGTTGTATTCATGAAAGCCATTGTCATTAATTTATCTCTATTCTCCTTTCTAAATGAATCCATGCTGGCTAATATTTTTTCGAGAAATTGTTTTTCGCTTGTGTGGAAGAGACTACCGATAAATTTGAAGGAAGTGAACACGTAACATAACTTTACGGATTATTGTTTGGTATGTACAACTCGTTAGTTCTAAAGCACATGAAATCTACTCATTCACGGTTGGGGGCAGAAGTTCATTAGGCTGAGCTATTTGATTTTCTCTGCGTTGATCTTGAATTCAGTTCTTCGCAATGCCCGGCTATGAGGTGCCTGGGTCACCACACGGTTTTGAACTCAAATCAACTTGAATCAGGAACAGAATGTTTTGCCCATTTGTGTTTACCTCACTTCCTATTGAAACGGAAATTTTTCCAAGGTGTCCACCAATCGGAAAAAGAGAGGCCCATGCCGGCCATTGAGAGGTCCCTAGATTTATCGTGTAAAACGGAATAGAGTACCGTAAAATGTGCTGGGAATGTTTTCGTTTTTGTCCGAGCAAACCGGTAATTATGCTGAATTTTTTTTAAATTTTGGTTTGATGAACTCCTTGTGTTTCTTTCTCCCACTCTTGGATATACGTGGAATATTGACCGTTACGACGTAGGTGAGCCATTGTCGGGAAATTGTCGGAAATTCAGTGAAAAATCAAGTGTTTTTGAAGAGCTTATGAAATAAAGGAAGGGTGAATGAGGACGTCAATTACAGCGTTACGAAGCAAAAAAGTGATGGAAGCTCAACAAAAAGGAGGGGGGTAAGACTGCACCTTGAGTGACACTCGTCTCGAGTGGTGGTACCTGCAATTTTCCTCTCGCGGCATAAAACCGTATGACGCCGCTATTCCATTGCTTTGCGGTATATTTCATCGTCAGCGATGTAATTATATCAAGGGCCTCTTCACACACTCACAGATGCGCTCGCCATTACGGCCGTGGAGGCCAATTAAATGTCCATCTCTTTCGTTTTTACATTTCCCTCTCGTATTCCCCCTTCTTCCTGTAGCTTGGAATCCGAAAGGCTCGGGATTCCATTAACCGCCCGCTGGCTCTGTCAATTATTGTGTGAATCAGAGTTTGTCCACCTCTCTCTCTCTCCCTGCGGTTCTTCTCTTGGTCCTTAAGCGAATTAATCGGAGAGAACCGATTTTGGGTCGTTGGCAGTCGAAAGGTCGGACAATGCAATCAAACTATACCTATTTTTTCCGGCAAGACCCATTGTCCTAATTACATCCGCGCGAATTATTTCCCATGGCTCCTCAAGATGTGGTCTTGTGCTGGAAAGTGTTGTTTGTCATTCTTATATTTCTTTGCTTATGGAAGTAGTTAAATAAATTGTTGGCGTTCCATACAAATCAGTACGCATAGTTGTGCATCCCGAACTTAAAGAAGTATTCAAGTAAAAAGGGTCACAATGAGTATGCATTTGAATGCCATTCTTCCCGTTAATAGAAAAAGGTGCTGTGTCCTAGAAAAAGCATTTGTAGTCTGGTATGATAATGTGATCGATATTCCTAATAAATATCTTGATTTAAAAAATAAAAAGAAGCTAGTTTTAGCCGTTGTTTTCCCATATGAATTAATTTTTACCGCATGACGAAGAATTTTTCATGAAAACGTGTAGTTTTACCGGGGATGGCTGATCGTCAATCCATGCCATGCATGTATGCCTGCGTGGGGTTGCAGATGGTCTAGATCAGTGGTTTCCAAAGTGGGTGCTACCGCCCCCTGGGAGTCGGTGGTTTAATAAAAGGGGGGCGAAAAGATACAAGGGGGCAGCAGGGGACGCTGGAGGCAGTGTCCTGTCCGAAAGGTACCATGCATACATGTCCTGGGATGAATAAGCTATCTCTATTTGGTTCTTAATAAACATTAATTTAATCATAATTGTTGAAACTTTATTTTCATAACCCTCCTGATTTGGTCATGTAGTCTATGATTTTAAAGCTTACGGTTGGGGGGCATTGGACATATCTCACTATATAAATCACTCCCATGATGCAGAAATATATAATTAATGCTAATGAGCGCATTCATCAACCTTATGTTTGCACAAAAATGTGTTTATCAGCTATTATCTCAATATAGATTTTTTTCTCAGTGCGCAAATATTTTAAGAATTTTTTTACCATTTGGTTGTAAGAATAACTGGTTTGAATATACAGGGAAGTCCGGAAGGCTATAAACAAAATTTAACTTATAGGTACTTATTTAATGCTTATTTGATGAAGGGCGTGACGTTTCTATACGTATTTAACTTACACATTTCAAGATGGGCTTGACGTTTTTCCCTGCGGAATACATACATTCTCAACTGTTACAGATATGTTACCGTTGGTTAATTTACTAGCTATGTCCTCCCAGGATTTTCAATGGGCGGCCTAGCATTTGCGTTCCGCGTTCCCTGTGTTTTCGATTGTAAACCCTCCTATCCTCCCTCCCCACTATATCCGTTCCCCTCATATTATCATTCCGCTCAGAGAGCCTCGTCTCCATTTACACTAGCCACGTCATTTCCTCCCTCACCCACTCCCCACGTCTCCGCTGCCCTCTCAAGAAAATGAGATTTTTAATTTCGCTGGGAAAATTTCGGATCATTAACTTCTGAACTCGGTTGTAACCCTTTTACGGAAAAAAGTGTTTTTTTCCTACAAATCCTCCCTACCGTGTGAGACTTAACAGCGTTTTAATTCTCTAGCCTCACTCTCTCCTCAGCTTTGGTTAGATTCAAATAGGGATTAGGGGTTTTTTTGACCGTAAAAAGCCTCCTTGTGAAAATAGCGCATGAATATTTGACGCTTTTCCAGCCGTGGAAATTGCAATTCTCGCTAATGCGAACATGACTAGGATATATTCCGTCGGAATTCATTTGCTCTCGAGAGGGAGAGAAAGAGAGGGAGGGGAAGAAAAAAGTGTTTCCGTAATCGTAAACTCTTCGTTCTATTCCCGCCTTTTCCTCGGTTTTCGCTCTCATAATGCCTTGGCTTTTCCCTCGTGAGACTCTTTTTTCAGCGATCTTGCGGAATACCTGCATTATCTTTCGCACACTTAGTGCAGTCATTCCGTCGCCATCATCATCCTCCGTGCATTTGGAAAGCCTTTGCTAACCTTGCTGTCATTTACGTTTTCGCGGCTATTACCGAGTGTCTACTCACCTGGGAAAGCTGAGGAATAGAGAGAAGGCCGGAATGTTTTGGACGTTAAGTGCCCTCTCTGGGGAGTTCTTGGAATACCCGAGACTCAATAATGACAAAATTTTACCTCACAACCGAGGAAACTCCGTATATTTTAATTTTAAAGTCTAGATTTGTCCTAAGAGAATAGGACCGTAAAATTTATGAAATTGGAGTCTAGGGTATCAACCTAAAATTGAAACCTCTGAGAGAAATGTGTCTTTTTCATTTTTTCACCGGTTAGTTTAAGATTTGAACATTGAAATTTTAGATAGCCTCCCTAAAAACCCTGAAGAGAATTTCTTCTCCCTCAATTTAAGATATTTTGTGTTTTTTTATTGTCTTTACACTTAACAATAAAATTTGATACCCGAAGAGATAAAAGATACCTAGTAATAAAGAATCAGAAGACCAATAAAGATCACTACAAATATAAGTGAAGTTTTTTTTCTAATGCAATATAAATTAACGCTTAATGATATATGAAGATTTAACCGCTCATAGGTAGATTACTGAGGATTTAATCTCCTCTTCCTTTGTCACTTAACTGTAGCGTCGATGGTGCATTCATATTTATAACCAAACAGCCGCTGAAGGCTCGCTTCACTCACCCTGTTTTGTGCAAGTGATGTGAGTCCAGATTCAGCGTGTTTCCACTACGGAGTACTTAAGGTTTAATTTTTCCATTTTCCTTCGAGCCTCATTTTCCAAAAACGTATTTTTGAATAAGGTACACTATTCATGCTCTCAACAGCTCAATAAATACCAAATCTCGTTCAGGATTTTCCCCCGTCGAATTGATGAGGATTACACTGATCACAATATAATGTTGTTTTTCTCTCCTTCGTTTGGCTTCCAAATAAACCGGGAATCAGAGTGGTATTAAGAATTAAATGATAACTCATTTTGGGTCGCGTGTATGCGGTTGATTCTTCTTGTAGTCCTCAGGCAAAATTAACCGAGCATATTCCCCGCCCAGTTTTCCCAGCGAATTCTTCGAGCCTTCTTTTCACCGCCCTCCGCGTTCTCCACCCATTCACATCGGAGCCACCCGCCGGCCGCTTCACGTACGCGGCCCACCGCGACTGAGCAAACCCAACAAATAATATTACAACGCATCCGCCGAAAAATCCCTCGAGGGCGCTTGAGCATCCCATGGGGTCCTCCCCGGAGAGAAAAGACGCTCCGGAAAAGAAAGAAACAACGGGCTGATGTTGTGTGCGATGGAGGGGCAGTGGTGTTGGTAACAGTCTTGTGTTGGTGGGAGCCGCACGGCGGGCCGCCCCGAGGCACGGACGAATGTAAAGTAAATAAGCAGTTGGGGAAAATTTCGCCATCTGGCGGGGGAGACGCGACGCGTATGAGGACCCCTCCCCCGACCCTCTATAACCCTTTATATACGTCCCTTGCCCCCTCCTCTCCGCCACCCCTGAATCCCATCCCATTCCCTCCCGCCTCTCCCATAAACGAGTTTTATATCGAATTACGACATCGTTATATTCCTCTGAGATGCTCCTTCTGTGAAACGCGTTTTCGGGATAATGCATTATTCTCCATCGTTGTGCTCGCATGTGAGCGACGAATTTTTGTAAAACTGCACTATTCAGGCCAGCTAGCGTTGTAGATAGCTTTAATAGATAGTTGGTATTTTTCGCTTCATAGTCATTTACTTATTCTTTGACACTTTAGTATAATATTCCTGATAAATTTGACTACATAGCTGCGAAACCGCAGTCAACTCAATGAAGCCGTCTTCTTTTTACACACTTCAGTAGGGATGCACCTAGGTTATTGAAAGTCTATGCTAAAGGATCTTCGATTTTCATATAACACCCAGTAATGTCTGGTGCTTGTGACTGTAATGTTGCTGAGTTTTCATTTCAGCTTCAAAAGAAATAAAATGCATTGGATAGTTAGAACACGATATAATGGGGTTTGATGCTATTATCAAATATTGGCTGATTTTTCTCCATTTTTTATGTGTCTGTTGTGCTCTTTATTCCATCTGTGGAAGCTACTTGCTGTTCCCGCCTCCGGTTAGATGAGGCACACGCTTCTGATCAATTTATAACAAAAGTTTAAAGTTGTTTTTCCCGCTAAAAGATTGATCTTCAGTCAAAACATTCGGTGACATTGGTAAACAATGCAGCCTGGGTAGTACCCTTTAAAAAGTTGACTTTCAGGAATATTTCTATGTAGGTTTATTGTGTTTACGACAGTTTCGCGAACGTTCCCGATCAATTCTTCAGGTCTCCTTGACCTGAAGGTTGAGGTTCTGACCTGATGAAGCGAGCTGAACCGCTCGCAAAACTATCGTTAACACAATAAACATACGCGGAAATATTCCTGAAAGTCATCAATTTTCAAGACCACTCCGCGGAAGCTTTCACTCCATTATAGTTGTAATTTTAAAATTTATGATCAGTTATTCTCTTTTGCATTTTACAAGAGCAATAAACTGAATAAAGTTTGGCCCTTTTCGAATTTTATAACCTGCTTAATGCAGGATTATTGCTGGCCGAAGTTTTTCAATGGTAGACTTTGAATGACGTATAGAGAATCAAAAGAATAAGTTTTGAGATTGCTAATTCCTTCCTTTCAGCGCTAATAATGATCGTTCTGATATGTTCTTTATGCCTCAGGGAGACTTGAACCATGGCACATGTGGTTCCTTCCAGTATCTTTTTGTGACTATACGCCCGCTGTAAATGTTTGGATGCGGTGCACGTGGAGATGACTGCATTTTTTGCGTTACTCGGCACATGAGTGGTGTCACCAGCCCATGTAACTAAGAGTTAAATTTGCTTTATAGTCTCAACTCAGAAGGAATGCATTTGTCACACTCACATACCACGCTATATATCTTCCCGTCGAATGCTGGTCTTATCTGTGTCATTTCTCTTATTATTTTTCTCAAATGTGAGAACGGCGATTTTAAGGAACGGGAACAATTCTGTGGCAAGTAGCCAAAACCTGATACGTCCAAAATATGCATTTTTTAGGTGTTGATTGATATATATGATTAATGTTATATTTGCCAAAAGTCAAAAGATGAAATGCTACCATGCATAATGCCACTCACTTAGTCACTCACGTACATAATGCCACTCACTGTTCTAATTCACTTCGAAGAAACATGACATTTCATAATACGTTAAGTCAACCAAAACTTAAAATGCTTGTAAAGTTGTGATTTTGGACATATCAGCTTTTGGCTCTTTGCCACAGAATTTTGAATTATGTTTAGCTCGTTTTACCATTCAATTGATGCTACAGAAACGACGTCAATTCGCGTAATTGATATCCAAAACCACGTTCCTGGATATAATGATTATAATATTGATTGCAGCGTCTCGAAGCCAGTAAGGTTCCGTGGGGATAAGAGTGGGCGAGGCCGTTAGGGCGTCTTTCTTCTTTCCATGGAAACAAATCATGGCACAAAGATTGATTGTTGCTCACTGTTCGCAGTCTCTGTTCTTGCGACTTGCTCACAAATGTGAGAACGGTGATTTTAAGGATCTGGAACAACTTGAAAAACGTTCATTACGTTCTATCTTTCAATTTATGCTAAAATAAATGACGGCGACGCACGCGTAATTGATATCCGTAGGCTTGCTCCTGGGTGTATATGGAGTACAGCGTCTTGAAGCGAAAAATGTTCTGAGAGTCGTCGGGGCCCCTTTCTTCCGATCCAATGGAAAAACGACGCGGTTTGAGGGGAGGAGGTCCCAGAAGCGGGAAAAAGGCGCGCGAGAGGGAAATAGGCCCGAAGCTCGAATGTTTGGCTGCGGATCTGAGGAGGGATCTGGGGAGGGGGTGTGTGGGAAGGAGGCAGGAGGAATACTATATGTGTTGGGTAGCGCGGGCCCGCGGGGTGGGGAGGTGGGTTAGGACGTACATAAAGGGTTTAGGGCTTTTTTTCGGTGGAACGTTGGAGCCTGGGAGGTATATACTGAAGGGTGGGAGCCGTATGGAAAAGCGGAGCTCCTCTTCTTTCCTTGAATATGCAAATTGCCCGGCTTGATGCGAGGTAAAAGGGGAGGGGTTGGGGTGGTTCTTTCCTCGTTTGCGTATGTGAGGCACGCCGAGCGGTGGTGGAAAGAAAAAAAACGGTTTGGGAGTGGGTTAACGCTCTTCAGACCTCTCGTGGTGGGGGTAGATGTTCATCTCGACCCCTTTCGCCTCAATACTTTTAATACACGCCCCGACGTTTTTCTCTTCTCTCTCTGCCTTCCCTCCCCGATTCTTCCTTTTCGTCCGCATCATCCCTGGGAGAAAAAAAGGAGAGACCGCGCCCCGTGCAGGCGGGGGAATCTTTTCATGCGTCAATTTTCGCCCGTTTTTGATCTTACCTACTGCCTCTCTCTCGCTTCCCTTTTCATACCACTCCCGTATTCGTCCTTCTCCCTTTATTTCCCAAGATTTTTTTGCGTCCCAAGCTACCTTCTCCTTCTCATTTCTTCCATTTCCACACATATCCCCCTCCTTTTCTTATTTTTTTCGTCTTGCTATCTCCTCCTCCTCGTCGCGGTGCCTGAGAAATCCTCCTTTATCTGTCCAACATTGGAAACCAGTTCCTCAAGCCTCGGTCTCTTTCTCCCCCGCCTCAACCCCCGCCTCTTTCTCGTTCCTCAAAGGTGCCTCGCCCGCCCCACCCACCGCCCCTCCCCCCCGACGCCGCCCCCGCCTCGGTCGTAGTTTGTTGAAAAGAAAAGTGAGTGATTTCTTTTATCGTATTCTCGTTTAATTTCACTCCCCAGCATGTTCTCATTTCTTTCCTTAACTTGATTGTTATTCCCCCGTTCATTTCGCATCCTAGGCTCCCTCGTTACCGAAGGTACTCGTCATTTTTGCTTGCTCAGTTTATTGTAGCTGAATTTGGTCATTTTTTTATAATCGTGAATTTCTCTCCTGTGTATGTATTTTTGTCTCTGCCAAGAGAACGATTTTTTTCATTACAGATTAGAGGATCAGAAGAGAAACATGATATTAGGTAATTATTTCATGATGATGACTAACATTTCTCATCATGTTGACGACTTAGGTCTAGTCTTGCCCCCAAGAATGTTCTCTCAACCGTTTATCCATTCACAATTGTTCTCAGTTTTTCATATCTCACCTTAAATATTTTTCTATGCTCCCATATTTTATTGATTAGAATTTTGTTACTTAAATGTGTGTTACCGTTATCACTCTCACCGTCATACTAAGGTAAAAACACTTCACTGATAGCTACTACTCTTTACTTTTGATAACTGTCCTGTTTATTTCGCTCTTGATTGCTGATTTTCCATTCTCATTTCATTATAGTCTTAAACTGGAAATTTTCTATTAAATTACAATTAAAGCACCTAAAATTTCATTTAAGATCATTTAGGTATCCATCCAAGGTATGTGTTGAATATTTTGGATCGCTTCTTGCAAATTTCGAACGAGCATTATGCTCTCATGCATTATTACAGCCGATGTTCCCACGGTTCAGAATCAAGAATATGTGATGATTATTTCCCATGCCATTTCCTCATATGACGTGTACGTATTTTAAGCCACATTTGCCACGATATTTAACTACCGAAATATGAGGAGCATAAATTAGCATTGCGTTGGACGGGTTCCACTACTTTAGATACTTCTCTCGTGCTATTTGATGATGCGCACATTGCCATTGCAAAGATCCTGACACCTTCCGCATGATTTCCGGGTGATATATTTCCAACCAATCAATTTGCGGCACCTTTTTTTTTGCCATTCTTCCGTCTCCAGCGTAAGCGACCGACCAGCCGGCATCTCCACTGGGACCACACCCTTCCCCCTGGGTGCGTGCCGTATCATATATATATATGAGTATACAAAACCAGCACTGCGTAGATCACCGGGAAAAACGGCAAAAATCGCTTCACCTGCGGCTCCCACGCGTAAATCCTGAGTGCGTCGTTACGTGGCTGTCTCCCCGAGCTCTCCTTGACCGGTGAAATTTTTTTGAGTTATATCCCTCTGAGGATCCCGTTTGATATTCCTCCACCCAGAAAGAGCCGTGAAAAACGTATGCAAAAGAAGTAGAGAGAGAGTCGGATATGTATAATGGGGAATACTTACTTGCGGCTGTCCGTGGAGAGAGAGAGACAGAGTTGGGAAAAAAATTGTCCGTCCTGTACGTAGCTCCCTCCCCCCCTTCTCCTAAAAAAAGCTGGCTCCGAAAGCTCACCCCACCGCTTTTTTATGTAAGTCCGGACTCTGCACCCAACCATTTTTTTCTCTTTCTCCTGCCTTACTACCTTCTCCCCCACCCTTTTTCTCACCCCTTTCGTTCCATCGTCTCTCTCTCACCTCTCTCTTTCCCTACCCCTTCCTCTCCTCAGCTTCGTCATTCCGTGTGCTTGCACAATCCCACCCCACGGCCCATGTCATACACCTCAATCCCTCTTTCCCACTACCTCACCCCCCTCTCCACCTACCAACCCCTGCCGTACACCTCCCTTCTCGCCCTCCCTCCTTTCTCTACCCTACCGCCTGGCTTTGGGTAGTGTGTCGGGCATCCATTTTTCTCCTCCTTCCAGCTTTCCTGATCTTCTCGTTTCGGTCAACTCTCTCCCCTCTCTTCTTCTACCCCCAATGCTTTCTTTCTAACTCACACCTCCCCTTCTGGACTGTCCGTGGGTTTCTCTCTCTCAAGCCACGAGTACCGCATATCACAATTATATCCGTCATCGCGGGGAACCCGGCGTTTTTTTTATATGCAAAAAAGTCACTGCTCGACAGCGCACGCTTTCAGTTAGCCACGTGTTGTGTCTCCTCTCTCTCGCTCTCTATTGGATTTGATCCATACTATTTTTTTCAAAAGAGTAGTGTGAAAGAGGGGGGAAGGGTCATGGAGTGGGTCGGGTTAGGTGGACGGTATGGAACACTGGTCAGCTCGGAGTTTTTTAGTGCCCCGAGGTCATTCACACCTTGCCGTAAGGGTTTTTTTCATACGGCGCGCCGTGGCCGTGATAGTTTTTTTTTCGTTTCGATGCGATTAAGCGCCATATCTGTCGAATGTGAAGCGCATTTTTGATAGCGTCATGCCTGCGAAGTGTATTTGATTAATATTTTGCAAATGCCGTCTGATATCTGTGTTTGATGTTCAATCTATGTGGATCGATAAATACGGACGGTGCTTTTAATTTCATTCTTCTTGATTCTTGTTAGTGCTCTTTATATCGAAAGTGAGACACACTTACCCAATCATAGTATTATCTGGTTATTAATTTTAATTTTTCTGAATTTTTCTCTTGGTGGTATTTTTAGTGTACATAGTTCAGTATTCGAGCTTGCATTTTTTTCTAGTGTCTCACTCAACCTTCCAGATGAATTTTAACTTGAGTACCATAAGAAACAATGATGATGTCAATTTTTTTTCTATTCAATGTAGTCAGAACCGCTACTTGCGGGAATCATGATAGTTCCAAATTGGCATTAAACTTAAGCGATATAGTGCGAGTGAAATTTTATTCTTTGGTGCAGGAATTTCTTAGTTACTCCAAATATTTCTCTGATCTCTTGATGATATTACCTATATTTTTTCCTTACGTGTGGTAAGCTTCCTTTCACTTTTTTTGAAAGAATTAACACTGTTCCAAGAAAATAATATGCAGATAGTTGCTTTTTAATGCTAATTTATTTTTCCAAGTTAACCTTTTTAGGCCTTTACCTCATCCTTATCGGATGACGGCATCCAGTCTTAGTCCATGGGAGGGTGACACAGTAATTAGCGACCATATTTCACACATTCTTGTAATTTAATGACAGTAATTCCTTTTTTAAGCATCTGTAATTAGTAAGCTAAAAGGTTTATCAAATGAATTCATTAATAATAATGAAATTCACATTTCAACGCATAGAAGTTAGTGAGACAGTGTTTGTTTCATATATCAAGGCTAATTTGGGGCGATAATTACCGCATTATTTTCTAATACAACCCCTGAATTCTACCCTCCATACCTCTTGAATACTGCCTATTAATCATCCTGCTCAGATCCGTGCCACTTTTTCCCTGCGAGTTCGAATTCGGAGTCCGGCCACGCTTCGTTCAGTCTGATTTCCGAAGAATTCTTTTGCGGGAAATCGCAATAAATTTATTTTTACCCATTTTCACAGGAAAATAAAATAAAAAAGGACCACTCTCACGAATTAATTTCCGAATTATCCATTTAGTAGACTGCCTTTCCACGAGGGAGAGTAGGTGTTGACTGGAATTTTGCATCTATTCTCCTTCGAGGAAGGCCCGTCTATTGGCTGAAAATTTGGATGTTAATTCGTGTCAAAGCTTGTTTTCTGTGTTTCTGTGTTTACTAAATTTACTGTTATATAGTGGTTTGCCCATATATAGCAACATGCGGAGCATTGACTGTAACATAACTCGGACACGTGGATAGGTTTGATATTTTCTTTAGGCATCATCGCTTGATTTTGGATTATCTCGAGGTAGTCGGTCTCGAGGTAGGAGCGAAAAATCAATTTACCTAGAATTTGATGAATTTGACTTCATTTTTTAGAAATATCTGCCATATTTCAAATGATATCAAAATATTAACCCCTTACCGAACTTCTTTTCGAGCAATTTGCCTAAAAGTATAACCTGTTTTACATGGGTTAAATGTTCTCTCCAGAGGGAGAATATTAAGAAAAATAGGAACTACTTGCACCTACATTTCGTCAAAAAACTAACGGTGTGTAGACTGTATATTTCATGTATTGTGAAGGAAATTTCTCCGTACGGCGTGAAAAAATGAGTCAAGTTAGAGACTTATGTGGATATATTTATTTAATTACTGAGAATTTTTGTCATTTTAACTATAGGTACTTTGGCGAAATTATTATCAACAATATTTACTTAAAACTTCTTACAGATGCACAAATTAAAAAAATAAAATTTTAATATTGCCTCCATTATGACTGGGGAACTATCTCGCTCAAACTACCTTAAAATTTAAATTTAAAAGATTAGCAGTATCTTTTCCAGTCTCCAACCCGCCTTTTGGATCGCTAACCATTTCCACCTCGCCGTCGTCTTAAAATTTACCCCCCCTCTCGACTGATGTCAAAAAAAACCCTTCTACCCGCACCCCCACCCAAGCCATTTTCCCCTCTCCATCCCACATCAACCCTCACCCTGTGTATTCCCGCGCGACCTCTCGAATTTCTCATTTTTCATCCCACCTCTCCTTCCCGCCCATGTCATCGCGGGGCAGAATTTTTCCCTCCCTCCGCCTATTCCTTTGCACTCCCCTTCCACCCTTCAACCATTTCACTCGCACGCCTTTTTTCCCTGGGGGAAGAGTGCTGGGATCTTACCCCTCCCTCTTTCATCGCCCCGTTCTCAAATCGTCTCCACTCTCCACGCATCACCCCGTTTCCGTGTCCTTTAGCCCACCCTTGGATCGTCCTACAAACCATGCATGATGCCACTAAGCATGGGACTTAAGACTCCTCGAGCCTCGTGAATGTAGAAAGTTGTAGAAAAGTGTGGACTCGAATCATTAAGTTTTGTTCTTCCTTCTAATCTATTGAAAGAGAGGAGAATGTCATCGTAGGTAAATTTCGACTAAAATTTACTGTTCATTTTCATTAAAAATGAAGCTAATTCCCTGAACCCTGGTAACCCTGAAGCTGTCAAACAAAAGCCATTCGAATCTTTTGAATCATAACCGTAGAAGGCCGCTAAACTTTGAAATCAAAACACTGGAAAGAATAATTTCGCTGTAGTCCTGTGGAAGCGTTCATGGAAATAAATAGATGAAGTATTAATATTATCTTTATTTAACATTTTTCTTCTCTTCATGAAACATAAGTTCCAGTGTAATTTGAATAATATTTTCTCAAATATTTGTTATAAGTAGTAGGTAAACTCTGGTTTGTAATTTTAATTTGACTCAAACTGTAAAATTTTTAGCGAAGGCTTTTTACTGTCCAAATTATCCATGCATCTTCGGTTAAATGTTCCGAAAGATTCAAGAAAGATGAGAAATTTAGCAAAACTTCTCTTAAATGTTTTGTGCACTGAGATTTCTGATGTTACTTTGATTAAAAGCCACGAAGTATTAACTGAAGGCTTTATGTGATCCAAATTATCATTAATCTTCTAAAAAATGTTTTGAAAAATTCATGATTTGAGAAATTACAGAGATTCGGAATTTTTTAAATAAATTTTTGTTCTGGTATGTTTTGTTTTATTTTGATTTAGTATTAGATTCCTAATTTTTCTTTGAATAAAAGTTGTCGATTTTTAATTGAAGGCTTTTAATTTTCCTGATTATCGTTATTCAATTGCATATTTCGAAAGATTCAAAATTCGAGATATTTGAGTCAATCGTTAAACCTTGAGGATTGACATTCAGATTATAGAAAATGTAAATATCCCATCACTAATGTATCCCCACACCCGTGAAAATCTTGCCCTATTTCTGCCCCGACTCCCACCCTTTTAAGGATTGTGCCCTTCCTCCTCCACAGGGCCTCGCCCCAACAATGTGCCCGGTCACCAAATTCGTCCCCCTTACCAGCCTATGCCACCATCAATCCCTTCCTCCCTTCAGCGTCCCCACAGCTCGCATAAAAAACCCGCCCCTCACCGCCACCCTCCTCCTCTTTGTACTTATGCATATCGGGGGTTTTAAGTCATCAAGGAGACCGCCGCCGTCGACAGGGACACCCGGGCCCAGGGTTGTGCCATCGGCTCGGAATAAATTAAATTCCCCCTCCGCTTTTTTCTTCCCCCTCTCCGGCTCCCTTAGTTCTAACCCCTCTCTTTACCCTTATCCTCCTCGGCGTAAGCTTCGCTGAGATGTTTTCGTAAACTACGGCCTTTTCAAAACGTTTTAATGTTGGAATCACCCGATTTCTTGTCCGCAACTTACTAATGGTGTGATTTTGGAATCGTCTCCTCAATGAAGTCTCGAGGTATGTATCCCAAGTTCTGTCGTCACCTCGTTTTTTAAATAACCTTTGATTCTGAGAGAATAAATTTCGTATAAAATTTAATATGCTTTTTTGTTCATTTGTACATATTTTTTCATTTCTTGGGTAAAATATTTCATTGGATTGCTTTTTGTTTGGCGATTGAACTAATTTCCGAATTCTGACGTTCCTTTGCATGAGGCAAACTGGCTTGGTGTAGCCACAACGTAAGTATATATACCTAGGGGCATACAGAAACTCGGTAAATCGCGACTCGAATAAACGAGGAATACCTACTGTATTTGTTTTTAAGAGTTTTATATGCAACTTCCGATCTACCCAAGACTCTTTTCCGATAAATAATGAGCACTGAAAAATTATCTAAACATTGTATCAGACTCCGTTTTCCCGTATTTAGTAAAATTTCGTAATAGATAGGATGAGGGGGTCTATATATTTCTGAAAATTTCTCGAAAGGACCGACGGTCAATAATGTTCGGGAACCCCTGCCATATACGTCACACCCGTTCTCATTCTCTCTTCCTATCGAAGTCTCTTCTTCAGGCAGGCGACCACTTTTTCTTCTCGCTAGCGTCTTCCGTTTTTGTTTTCTCAGGTTTTTGTTTTGCGTCGCGAGGATTCCCTCCTCCCTAAGCGCTCACAATGAATCGGACCGCCCTGGGCCGAGAGAAAACACGGCAGTGCACAATGGCATTTTTTTATACATGTCCTGGTGATCGCCGCGGTCGGGGTCACGCGGGCTCCAAGTAAGCCGGCGATGTTGTTGTGGTGCAACCCGTCCGTTCCTGTGTTTGTGTTGTCGTGTGCTGTTCGTTTCTTGCTCCTCTATCACCACGTAAGGTATTGCTGTCACCCTCGGCGTGATTTTTTTAGTTCTAGCCGCATTCGTTCAAATTCTCATTCCCCGAACCAACATTTATCAGAAGTCGTTCTTTATCTCTGCCTTCAAATTTCGGAATTCTCTTTCTTAAAACTTAAAATGCAACATTTACATGGCTACATTTAAAGTATATTATACATGACTACTCAAAGCTGAGTTCTGTTAAATATTCCAAGGTACCTACCACTTTACAGCCTGTTAACACAGCTTTGTATCCATATCTATGTATCCATATATTTATATTTTGCATATACATATATTCGTGTTAGTATATTTCACTTAACAATTTTGTACTGGAATGTTCTCTATGGTCGATTTCCAGAGCATAATAAATAAATAATATTCTATTTGATTTTTTCTTGCACAATGATTACTTGTCGGCGCTACCAAACGTGGTGGTTAACTTCCCTCTAATGCGCAATTTTGAAATTACTTTTTTCCATCGTTCATTTTCCCTTCCTTTTCCTTTATTTTCTAATCTGTTTCGTCTCACCTATATCATGCATTTCTCTCTTTCTTGCGTGCTGTTGTTTTGCTCATGTCCACTTATCTGATAAAACCACTGTGATGAATAATTCATGAGTGGCTAAAATGCTGAGATTATTGTGCGTTTAAGTGTTGGCTATAACATTTTTATGAGTCATGTGATAATTTCGTTGCATGTTTGACTAGTATTTTCCATAGATGCCATATGATACTCTCTGATCCGTATACTAAATCCATATGCTTCCATCAGGAAGGAGACTTTGACACAAACGATATTTAAGGTGCTTGTAACGCCTCAAATAGATATTCACCACGTGAGATTTGCTCAATGCTTTTAAATATCTTAAAGTCGCTTCCTGTTCCCAATTACTAAATTCCTATTAATTTTGCATCTTAAGACTTATATTACGTAGGACTCAACGTCAATATTTTACGTGAAAGCAACCATATAGTATCTTGCAGTGACGTAGGATTTAACATCTAACTTGCAGCGAACTAAGAGAAAATCGCTGTTTGGCTCGGATATATGGGTGAGATATGGATACTTAAATAGTTGCATCACTTAATCCATTAAAACAATTCTTTCAAGCTATAGTTTTCACTAAATTTTAGTTTACTTTACAATGAAAAGTTTATAAAAATGCATAGGCTTACAAACGCTTAATAAGTATATTTTTTTTAAGAACTAATATGTCCGTATGATCTAGTGGGTATGCCCCTCACATCCCTACGTCCAGTTTTTTCTCTTTCCTTGTTCCAATTTTTTTCTGGTTCTTTAGCATATGCCGATCCGTATGCTGAAAAGGGGATGAGGCCGGATCGAAGACAGGATAAAAAAAAGAACCCGTCGACATTTTTTTTTTCAACCGGTGATGCAAAAAAAAGCGATGAAAGAGCACGAAACAAAAGTCCTGGCCCGGAGAAAGAGAGAAATGCAAAGTAAACGGGCCCCATGTCTTTTTCTCTTTGTAACCTCGCGCTTGAAACGCCATCAATCTTCTTTTTATTTCATTTCTCTTACCAATGCGAACTTATCCCCCCCCCCCGCCATACACCCTTCACCGTCCTCCGTGACCCACCCTGCCACCACCCTACCCCATTTCTTTCGCGTAGTCAAATGTAGTTTTTTTCGTATATAGTTTTGATGGCATTAGGATTAATGTTTTCTCGCTCACCGAGTTTCGTTTTTTTCATCGTCACCTCCCCACACCGCTGCTAGGTGTCTCCCACCGCGCGTGCAATGAGCGAGGGGAGCTTACGGCCCGCTGTGGAAAGGGTTGAGAATTGAAAAGGACAGGGGTAAGGTAATGAAAGGTGACGCGTTTTTGTCCATTTGGTTTTGGAAGGGGTATGGTTCCGATCCGGGAATACTGCTGGACTGGGTAGCCGTTTTTTTCATCATCTGCTTCGCGTTGCCATCACCGTGGAAGCCATCAGGTCTTCTACATTTTTTATATATAGATTTGAATGTCCGCCGGTGTGACATTAAGTTACGGGTTGGCCATCCTTACCGGTTTTTTTTCTCATCCAATTGACGGGGTGTGAAGAGATTATCATCGTATACATACATTTTTTTTCCTACGCCGTTCCCTCTGTAAGGGCTCGTGGGATGAGAGCCTGTGAGTGCATTAATCTTCATTCGTGAAAACTTTCTTTCCGTTTATAATTGCACTTATGACTCTGCAGCGCATAATTGCTGAAATAATTAGCAAGGGTCCGATAACGGCATAAAATTCTTTTTGCTATTCAAGTTGGAGTTTTTATATATCTGGTAAGGAGAACTAAATGTTTCCCCCGTGATGTTGTGTCTCGAATTTCCCATTACAAAGTTCCGGGGTCGAACGTAGGCAATGGACGGTATCTACTTGCTTTCTAAATTCAAAGCACTTCAATTGCCGTAGGTTCTTCATCCGTCTGATATACAAAAATGTATACCTATTGCCTTTTAGCGTAAAGAGTAGACAGAAAACGACGCTGGCTTTCTTTCCTACTTAACTCTTTAATAATCTTTCCTTTGCATTACTTCCTTAAAAGCACTAATGACTAATTATGTGTTCTCTGTGTTACGATGAGTTTGACTGTTAATCACCCATTTCACCACCATGTTAATTGAATTAAGTCTTCTAATGTAAATTAAACGAAATCGGCGCCCCTTTCCTGTTCTTTCAGTTAGCCCGTAGGCTTTTCCATAAAATTTTATTGGCCACTTTATACTCATCGTTTATTGCTATACCTACCTATCATTTCTTCCGAGGTCTTTTCAATGGATTAACGTAATGGAACAGAGACGAGGAAACTCATAGTCTCTTATTTTGAAGAGTATACGTATCCAGGGCTGCCTATGCGTACACTCTTGAACGTATTCATGGAATCCAATTTAAATTCTTGCATATCTTAAGCTTGTTTCCAGCATCTGTAAATTGTGCGCGCGATCGTGTCCACAAAAAAGCCTCTTGCGGCTATGGAAACAACTTATGGACATTCCAAGTTTGATATTTCCGTTAAATATATTCGATCTTTATAGGCTCGCAAGTTATAAGGGATATGATGCGCTTGCTGCGTTTCTAATTGATTTCCACCCGTAAAATTATGCGATTAACTCTTGAGTATGCCTTGTAATTAAAATTCGCTTTGCGATTCAATTAATTTCTATTGTTCCCACGCTCCACCAATATTAATATCAGTTCAGTTTTTGCCTCGAATGTTGGAATAAAAATGAAATTGTATGAGTAATAATGATGTATTTTCTATGCAAATGCTATTTCCTCTTCGTCTACAATAAATAACACTCTCCTAGAAAAAATCCTTGTATTACCTATGCCATACTGCATGAAACCTGCGGCATACATGAATTATTCTGCATTTTCGGCTTTCCACCGCGTAGGTTGCTTTTTAGGACAACAGTTTCGCCCGTATCCCAGCGACCATTAGAATACGGGCAAAACAGTTGTCCTAAAAATCAACCTACGCGGTGGAAAGCCGAAAATGGAGAAGAATTCATCTGAACGTCGCGGAAACCTACGATGGAAATGCGGGATTCATGTTTAAAATTATTGAATATACGATTTAACCGTATTCGGTAGAAGTAAAAGTAGATATATACTTCATTCTTTGGATTCAGGTCTTTAGAAATGAATGACCGGAGTTTAATTCCTAAAGGGAATGGATCATTAGGCTCCGTTTATATAATGACCGATTATAATACCCATTCTGAGAGGGACACGACGAATATTGCAGGAATTTCGGATATAAATGCCCAAATCCCCCTTCACATAATACATGGCTGGTAACAAAACCAGTGGATAAGCGGATCGGGTTGGTGTGATGAGTAGAGTGCTGACTTCCGTCCCCGTGGGCCTGGGGTAGAGTCCCGGAAGCAGCGCAGGTTTTACTGTAAACCCGATCCCTACTTGGTTTCTTTGTGGAGAGAACTTATACAGTAGGTACTCGGTACATCGGATGGGGCTGTAGATTTAAGGAGAGGATAGATGGAACCATACGGTACGATGGCTCTGGTGAATATGATTTTACCTTTCTCAGCAATTCCAATTATTCGCAGAAAATTGTTAATTTGGTGTCTCAGCTATTCCCTCTTGTTTAAAAATATAGGTAGTCATAGTCTCTAGATCTCTAGATAGATATATCTTGTTTTACTCCCCGATTCATATAGATGTGTTTTTTGTGTATTTCTATGGATTTTGATTTTGGAATACTATCTGAACTGTTTATAACTTTTTGTTGTAAATATAAATAATTAAGTTTTTAACATTAAAAAATAATATCATGAATATTGTGTATTTGTATTAATTTTAATTTTAAAATACTATCTTAACTGGATGTAACAAATTGTAAACTCTTTATTGTTAAATTTTAATAATGAAGTTCATTAAAAGTATGCTATTATTGGAATTGAATCCATCAAAATGTGCTATCGGCCATATTGAATGGATCAGATGTGCATTTCAATGCGCCGAAAATATACGTGTCACCAGCGGAATAATCGCGGTTCCGTAATGACTTAGGATGACCTATATCCTAACTACCTATGAAGTCCTAATGTCCTACCTATGAAGATGAACTTTTCCAAAAGATCACTGCATATTCATAATTATATATTCACAATAATATACAATTCATTTATAAATTTTGCAATATAACCTCGTTAAGTACCTACATTATTTTTCGATAAAAAATCATAAAACAAATTCGTGTGGAAATACGCCACCTATACCCTTCTTTCTTTGAATGAGATGATATATACCTATTATTGGCCCCTTAGCGCTTTACGTTCTAAGTTGTATTTTATCCTTGCGCCAGGTTTCTCTTTAAAATTCCTCCAATCCCTAAGTAGTACAATCCATAATAGCGCAAATAACATCAATTTTCGTCTGAGAACCAAACCAACCAATGGCCGAGAACCCAAAGAATTTAATCCAATATCATTTGCATGGAACTATTTTTTATAAGCAAAGTTGCAAGTGATGCGTCCTTATTCACCGAGCCACACTCCCTTGTGGCGGCTCGCCGGATACAGCGTAGATCCAGAATCTTTGGGTCAAAGTGGTAATGAAGAAGAGGGTGCAGATCCTTTGAAGCAATCCGTTCCAGCGATAACGCAAGCCCGCGACCAAAGCGAAGTGGAGGAATTCGCGGGGCACCTCCTTTGCGGGAGCTCCGTTATACAAGGCCCGAGGCTGCTCGTCGCCGCTTCTTCCACACCTTCCGCCCCTCCACTCACTGAAGCCCTGCATGTTTATTTTCCTCTTCGCCATCAACCTCAATCTCGACCTTTCTCTTCCTCCTCCCTCCTCAACACCGATCGGCTTTGCCTCTCTTACGGTCACCCATACTCTCCTGCTCTCGCAGCCACGCACGCTCTGCATATGTGCGCGAAGGACGCAAGCACCAGAGCAGCACACACAATATTCACCTCTCTTTCTTTTATTTTACCTCTCTCTACCCCTCTCGCCCAGCCGCCTCCTCCTTCACCCCCCCTCATTTTTTCACACTAACGATGCATGCGAGAGATGAACGCCGCATCCGGGAAGACTTGAATCCATGGGAACGGGGCTCTGAGGGTGCCCACGGAGAGTGAAGGGGGGAGGGATAGATGGGGGTAGGAGTCTAGCGTGTATGTGTGTGCAAGAAGGGAGAGAGAAACCGGCCGTTTGAAATCGCGATTTAACGATTCCGAAAAAAAATGGCAGTCGCTCCTGCTTCTGCAGCAGTCGGAAAAAAATCGTGCTTAATAATATCTCCCCCCAACCCCCTTCACCACACACTCATATGAGTATCTTGGTGAGCTTGTATGAGAGAGTGTAGGTATGTGTATGTGTCTGTATGTCGTTAACGGGTTCTCTCATCGGCGACTTGGAGGTTGCAGGGCTTTCTTCTCCCTCCATACCTTCCACCCCTATTTTAACTCTTTCTCTTCACCCCCTATCCCTTAACTTTATCCGTCTTCCTCCTTGCATCAATCCCTGTCCTAAGGACTCTGCGATTTTGCAGTGTATCGACTGCTATAATAATATTTATATTTAATTAGTAATTAGCTCCGAAAACTCTCTCCAAAAATCTTAATACTAGTAACCTCCAACCCTTTATCATTGCGAAACTGCGATCTATCATCTGAGCACATGCAATATTGTTGGGAAATGTATAAATCTGTCAAATGAGCCTAATCTTTTTGACGTGAATACCCGGGATTGGTGAGTTTTTTCAACCTTTGGGAGATAAGTTAGGAATAAGTTAATAATAATGATAATATTTATTGTTCTTGGAATAATTCATCTACTTTGAAAATGTACAATGTTTTAGTATTTCAACATCGGAGCTCAATTGTATCTGTCAGTGAAAAATACAGAATGATGAAATTCGGTCGTGAGTCAGAAATTAATAACGGATACGGATACAATTAAATGCATGCATGACATTTACTATGTGATGCAGGCAATATTTATTTGTTTTTCAGAAGAGCGTTTTTGCTTCCAAGAATGAAAATTCTTATGCAAACTATTTGGTTTTAAAGAAAATTTTAAAAATTATAAAACATGGTGGGGATGCGAAAATTTTGATTTCCTTTTGCAACTTACCTCTTGAGCTCTTAACTTCTAAGCGCATCCTGTAGAAAGGGCAGCGCGGAAATACGATGGCAACTCAAGAAGTAATACTGATGCATGTTGATTGGTTACGTGAGCACATTCAATGTTAGTGTGAAGGAGGCAAGAGCTTCAGTCTTCTACCCCCTTCTTGTCCCTCCCCACTCACTCTTACCAATCTCTGCTCCCCATCTCTCTCCCCTGTGCTTAGGTACATAAAAACTCTTCCACGGTGAATCCCGCGATTATCGACCTCACACCACGGGCCCTCCCGTTTCGGCTGACGACGTCGTGACACCCCGCGGCCCCCCATCCCCGACTCCCGAGCAGGGCTCGTAAAAAAAACCAATTTGCCCTTTGCCCTTCGCTGCTACTGCCTGAAATTTTTTTTATTTCTGCATTTTCCCCACGCTCTCACCTCTCCCTCGCCTGTCCCCACATCTTAAACCCTCACATCCCGACTTTCACCCTTTCTTTCTCCCTTGATTCAGCTTCTATGTGTTATACTTTAGGTGGCTTTCTTCTGACGACGCTAATTCTTTAGCTATTTTGTGTGAGACTCAGAGTAGTACTGAAAATAAATACATTATGCAAAAAAACCATAAATTTTACAAACAATACGAAGAATAAAATTAGCATAAAAGATTAATTATCTTTATCTGATGCAAATTTGCTTGAGCTGAACTTCAAACCAAACCATGGTGTATGGGAAATTTAGAAAAAAAATAGAGTTTAAAATTTCAAGACATATTTTAGTTGAAATTTAACCTAGTTATAAGCTGTAATGCATCAGATGTTATACATGGATTAGACAAATAGTTCCAATTCCATCAGCGTTGTAACTTTAACCTTATTGAGGTCTTCTATTACTAGGACATTCTAACATTCCCTTGAGAAACGTTAGACTCTTATTCAATATGTAAAAATCTGAATTATGAATTTTTCTTGAAGAAAATTTACACTAGGAGATCGATTATAATGAGAATTACCTCGGCATGAAGCTATATGAAAGCGACGCTGATATCAAAGTACTATAAATAATTCCCCGCTTTGTGCATTCCACACTTTTTTATTATTTCTAACCATGGTTTCGACATATAATGCCATTATCAAGTACAAAGTGAGAAATTATTACATGAGTCGCGTTTCCGCAAAGTTAAGCCTGAAACTGTAACTTTTATTCAAAGTACTCGATGGCTTTTTTAAGCACAAAACACCTTTGCATTCACTCCCCATTAAGAGCAGGAAATTATGGTCCAAATCTCGCCCTAAACTCTAGAGGCGAATGCCCTAATGGCGTCCCTCTCCTTTGTGACCTACTCTCCTCCCCTTCGCTTCCCTGTCGTCATTTCATCTCTTCTGACACCAGCAGTGAGCATAGAGTCGCATCCCGTACCTTCATTCCCAGAATTCCCTTCCCGTCCTCAACCCATATATATGTATATATATGTATATATGCCTAATATATATATATATATATATATATATATATATATATATATATATATATATATATATATATATATATATACCCCCTCACCCTCCCCCGTCATCTTCTCCGGAAGGCCTTCCTTCCTCCCTCCCCCCCCCCCCCCCCCCGAATTCTCGCAGCAACCCCATTCGCCCACATCCCGACGAAAAAAATCAAATGCTCAAAAGTTCCTGTTCCCTGCGTCCATTTCCAATACGAACCTCCCATGGTGATTATTTTATAGGCGGGGGTTATCATTTGGTGAGCGAGCATCCTGCCTCTTGAGATGACCAGAAGTGAGAGGAGAATGGGGGTCTGGTTGGTTTGGTGGCTTAGAGTACTGGCTTCATATCACGAGGGTTGGGGAGTGAATCCCGGCAGTGGCAGAGGTTATTTTTTTGCGGAGTCCCGATTCCTTCTAAGTGAATGCTACGGGGATACTACTTAAAGTCTACATCTACATAATACCCTGCAAGCCACCTCAATGGTGTGTACGGCAGGGGGTGAGTTATCACCAACATACACTACACTATACCCTAGTAAAATTAATGAAACTACGACTGTTAATTCATTAGCAAGAACCTCCAAATACTTTCCAGGAGAATTAATTGCTACAAAAACACGGTACAAAATTCCACTAATTATTTTATTGCTGTCCGGTTTCGACGACTAAAGCGTCATTTACAAGACAAATTGCTTTCAGGAGGTTTAATTACACAACATGCAATACGCTATAGGCATGCTACCATTGCCACAGAAACTATTAGCATTAATTTATTTTGCAACTACACAACCTATGTAACTACATGTGCGTTACTTTGCCGCCAGAATGGACGTTATACTCTGAATCCCTGGGTGCATTTTGCTAATAGCAGGCAAATGCCGACTTAAAGGTGTCCCTTCAGCATTTCTCCATTCGTCATTATGGTCTTCCCTCACCAATGGTACTCCCTTATCCTAATGTTCGTAAATTACCTCAGCTGTCGGTGGCCTCTTCAAATAACCAACTACCCATCAGATGGGATGTTACAGGGTGTCCGGCGACCTGGAAAACCTTGAAAACCTGGAAAACTCAGGGAAATATTTTGTCCTGGAATACTCAGGGAATTTTTGCATTTTTCCGAAAAACCCTGTAAAATCGACGGCAGCCGATTTTAATTGAGGCAGAGACAGAGGTTTAACCTGCGCCTTTGATTGCAATATGCTTGGCTCATAATCAGCGTAGCCTTGCGCTCCCTGTTCATTTCATACTCTTTTTGCAGCTGTGCGCCCGCTCGCAGCTTGTGCTTTGCGTAGTCCAGGGGGCCAATTGCATAACAAGGCAAATTCCACACGGAATAATTCCCATGTAAAATGGCCGCTACGAATGGAATCGGAATTGATGCCAAAATGCGATTGTTTATCTCCTTCAGCGGAAACAGAATTCCGCACGGAAATCTTAATTCCGTTCGAAGAGCCGTATGAATTGAATTCTAAGAGAAATCTAAACGTCTGCGCATGCGCAGTGGCATTTCCCACAATTATACGAAAACCATTCGGCCGGCAACCTAAATGGATGATTGGGCATTGTTATATGATTGATAATCCTCACCCAATAATCTCAACCCCCCTCGTTTTAATGTTTGCAGAAATTTTTTTGAAGGAGTGGAAATACATTTTGTGGTCACTGCGTGTTGAAATCACGGCCCTCGGGTTTGAAGTCGACAGGACCACTGTACAGGGTCAACCCAAGTTAATTATAAGTCGTGTATTGTCCAACAAATACAATTTTGTTCAAATTGAATTATTTCGCGTGTTAGATCCGTACCTATTACAAAGGAATTAACTCACAGTTTCCGAAATGCTCATGCAAATTGCGGTGAAGCCTTAGCGGAGAAGAGAAAAGGTACCAAGGCCTCAAGGGAAAAAGAATAATAAAGATGTACTGAAAAAAGTTCAAGAGCTGCAAACAAAAAAAAACTAATTTCTTGAAAAGCCGAGAAATTTGTTGCAGAAGTTGAATCGGAAATGCACTTGTTGAGAAAAATCACTCCAGTTTCTTTTATTACAAGTTCTTCATCAAACTATCCTGAATCTAATTGATTGTGATCAAATTGCACCTGACTCAAATTTTGTTGTCAAATACTCTATTATTTAACTCAAAGTAGGTACCAGCATTTATCGTATTTTTCAAATCGGCAAAACATGCCGATTTTATTAGAAATTCATGAAAAATATGTTAGAAACGAAGTGCGACATGACCCTGGAAAATTCAAAAATTTGCCTGGAAAACCTGGAAAATTCAGGGAAAAAAAGAAATTGAGATTCACCGGACACCCTGGATGATTTATTATGGACCTCTTGATGCATTTATCTAGATATAGGCTGCTGGTGTTGCCGGGTTTTCCTCTACCATTCCTCTATTCCAAAAAATAAAGCTATCCATTGCAGGATACCCGCGTGTACTAAATGGTGCAAACTGCTGCAGTAGTCGGTCGTCTCTCTAATAAACCATTTAGTTATTGAAAGGGGGATTTTTCAGTTGACCCTTATTCGCATTTGGCTAAGCACATCCTGATGGTCCATCCATCCTCCATTCATAAAATAATCCTACCTATTGCAACATACCCGTGTGGCCTAAACGGCAAAAATTACCCCAGTTGTCGGTCCTATCTCCAAATAACCAACCAGCCATCGAATGGTACTTTTAACTGTGGGCCCCTTATTGCATTTGGCTAAAAAAGGCTGATTCTGGTGCCGGGTTTCCCTCCATCCATCCTTCATCCCTAAAATTATCCTACCTATTACAACGTACTTCGCGTGACCCATATGGTGCAAATGACCTCAGTTGTCGGTCGCTTCTCCCAAAGACCAGCCAGCCTAGGAGGAGGGGAAGAGTAGCTGGGTGCAAGGTGGGGTGCAAAGTGAATCGCCAGGCTGCACCTTTTGGGAGGAGGGTGGTCCCATGAAAGAGCGGAGCTGAGGAGTTGGCTTGGGGATTGTGAAGGAAAAGGATTAAGCTGCGATCGGTGATTTGGCTGCGAGGGGTGGGACATGAGGAAGAACCAGAATGGGAGATACATTAATAACCCTCAGCCTTTTGACGTTTTATTTTGATCCACCGCCGATTCGCAAACGCTCGACCAACCAATCTCCCCTCACCTCCCTCACACTCCTTTGCGATTCGGAGAGAGAAAAAAAAAGGAATAATGGTTTGAATAAAAAAAATACGAAAGAAATCCCCATACCCTCGCGTAACCAATTCCACCTCATCCCCATCCCCCAGTCTTATCGCCCGCCTCCCCCTTCCACTCCGTCTCCCCCCTCTCAACGCTTTCCTTCGTCGTTACATCGATCTGGTTCATCCGAGCGTGGTCTCGATCAATCATTCGAGCATTTTTTGACGCAGCGCACCCTTTTCCGGCCGTGCATTCTCAACTCCCGCTTCTCCTCCCCGCGCTGCGTGGTTTCTTTCACCCCCCGCCAGTCACCGTGCCATCTCCCTTCCCGAGAGTATTATGTGCTCTGCTCTGGTTCGGCTCTTCTCCTTCGAGAGAGCTCTAATCGGAGATGCCCCGGCGCGATGGGGTAAACTCTCAAGGCGGGAAAGAGCCGCGCGAGCTTGTGGCTGCACCGGGAATGACTTGTGGTTTTCATTTAGGCACGACGTTGAGGCAGATATCACGATAATGATGCTTCCAGAAGATTTCCACGTTTTTATAGGTGATAGTTCATGATAATCGCAAGGAACGTATGCATGCAATAGTGCACAAGAACATTGTTTTGCAGACTCATGGTTTTGGCATCTTTAATAAGACTCTTTATTTCGACACCTGAAATAAAATTCTTCGAACTACCCAAAGTTATAAAGTGCCTATGTACAAGTAAAGTACGACTGAGCCAATCACAGTAAAATCAGGTTTTTAAAATGAAAGAAGAAACTTCTTTTATGGTACTTGCACATTGCCTCTGTAATAAGCCAGTGTTTACTACAAAATTTCTTCTTTCAATATGGATATATCATTCCACCTAGTCAGGCCTGAAACCATCAGTTTAAAAGAATCACGTTTGTCCTTGCTTAAAGTGTATTTAGCTCCTAATTTGAGTCCTACGGATCTATAAGTTAGTGTGTAAGACTTATGAGTAAGACGCAAATAATTTTCGGTTCGAACCTTAGGGAAAATAACAAATTCAACTCTATCATTAACCATGGCTGTGAGGCCTATGAGAGCATAATCCTGAAATAGCGTATCTGTGAATGATAATATATAGCGCCAACCACTTTTCTGTAAGCAACGTTCTGATCCTCTGTGAAAAAAGTCAGCTCACCTATCCTAAAATGTTGCTAATATATAGTGCCTTGTGCGATGAGAATGAAAGAGTTGCTTCTGAAAGAAACTCTTAACAGATGTTTACTCATTTAAATTCACGGGGGTAAAGGGAATGGAAGAATACATCCGTTTCAGTAATCTAGTTATTCATTCGAAGGCACTCGTTAGAAATGATGAATTTCATCCTTAATGCGAAACACTTACGGTTTGGTAGTTGCAGTGTTGTTTTAGCCATGATGTAGCCTTTTTTATATAGGGTGTGTCTTTTCAGTGGATTTTCTGATAATTATGAGCGTATGAGATTGAGTGGACTTCCCAAGTAATTTACTCGCAAGTCATGAGCGTCACAAGTCACGGCTCTTTTTATATTCTAACGAGTGATTGACTCCTTATTCAGCACTTCGCAGTCCCTCATCTTTTGCCTCGCTGGGTCAACTAAATCGTTGTTGTTGGGTCTAAATAACCGCTTGAATGCAAGTTGTTGACCCCTTCTAAGTAATTGGACTGCATTATTTTGTCCATTTTTTTCGTTCCAGAGTACTTGACACTTACCTCGCAGTTGGCCTCGTGCTAATAACTTTGCTGCTATTGCCGTAGATTCATTATAATTCCTCTCTTTGCATGATTTTCTTATTCTTGCCTGCTCTTGATTCAATTATTTAACCATTTACTGTAAAATGGTTGGATGATACTTAATGTTTGCTGTATTAAAGAAGACATTTAATCACAATCAAATGCCAAGAAAGCGGATTGAGGCAGTGATTTCTTGGTTTCAGAATTTTCTTTGATTATAAATCCTGCCGTGATTTTAATAGATGGTATTAATTTGGTGAAGTGGACGATGTCACAGCTGTTGAACCATTTTCACGTGTACGAATTTAGTTTCGCACCTTTTTTAGATAGAAATTTTTATTAAAGAATCCTGGGAAATAGATTTCACTATACTTTTTTCACACTTTAAATTTAGGTCACTTACATGAAGTCACGCCTTAAACATTGTATGTACTTTTCCAAAATAAAGTGTGTTAAAGTGCAAAGTTTTGTGATTACTATGGACACCCATCTCGGGAGGTTGAACATATTCTTAATTTGTGCTCAGTTACCTTACCCTTTTCTCCCCTCTCCGCATCTTGATCTTCTCATTGAAATCCCCATCAATTTCTTCTCATATAGCGTGCCCTCTCATTCCCCCTCAATTCCCCAACCTCTCAAATAGCTTCTTATTTCTCTCGCTCTTATTCCGAAGCGGTGCCCCGATCCCATCCCCTGGACCTCCTCAAGCCTTTCCTTTTTTCGTAGCAATTCCGAACGGGGGCAGGGGTCGGGAGGGGGGACAGGACGCTACTGCACGAACGGAGCATTTGCCGGGTCATCAACTGCAGCCTGATCCAATAATACCAGCATTTTCGCCGCATTAATGGGCGTGCACCGGGAGATATATTTATACCGCCGGGGAGCATTCACTATCTCTTTCTCCTATCCCGTGATGAGGAAACTTTCCACGACTTCATTCCGTCGGTATTGCTCGCACGGCGTGTTGTCTTCTTTCTTTAATTGTATACCGGCCTTTCTCGATGCTACTACTCTTATTGATCTGATCTCATTCGAGAGAGAAATTACTTGAGTATACGTGGCCTTTAAAATACTGTTGTCGTAAGTAAATAATTCATCTAAACGACTCCTTTATTCAGTCTAGGAACGAAACAGATATGGTTAGTCAAGGGAATGATGTTTAAGCCCGCAAACGGATAATTTTTTGATATAGTTTAACGGATAATCATAATATGTCGGCCTCGCGGTGGCGGCTGTGTAGTGTAGAATGTGGCGGCGGGTTCGAGTCCTGCCTGGGTGGAATTTACATCACCCTATTTGATTTTGTCCATAATTGTAACACTATAAGAAGTTATAGACATGTACCTAACTGGGTTTGTAACTATGTGAATTAAAATAATCAATATTATAAGATCTGTTTAGGTTCAACCTCGTGGATTGAACGTTAGTGAAGAGATTTAATTATTTTAAAGAGTACTGTACATTTGTTAGAATGGTATGAAAATGGTGGCTGATGGCAGGGGTTTCGGGGACATGGGATGTCACCATGAGGAGAAATATTTTCCTCCAAGTCAACTCCATGTTGAAGCAACCTTATCCTTAGTTTTATCACGTCCGTGTCTTGTTCATATATTCCGAAAGTCATATTACATCGTATTGTGCAAGCTGAGACTATTTGACAAATTTTCAACTGCCAAGCATGAAACAATTAAAAAAAAGAGTTTAAATTACAAGATAAATCTCTCGGTGAACTCTCGGTTTCATATCTTAGGATTATACTGGCAATTGGTAGAGAATGCTGCCCTACTAAAGTGCATTAGATTTTCCGCTGGAGTCATTAAAACGATGCCATTTACGTTACTAATGTTTTTGTGTGAACAACCATTATGGCCAGCGACCAATTCATTTGCTAAAGCTGTTTAATTACAAAAAATAGCTGGCCAATTCTATGTTACATGCTTGCATATTTGTTCTAATCGCAAACCAGGCTTATAAGTTTCGTATTTAGTTGTCGTATAAGTCCCATTAAAATATTCTCTCACAAATACCATATCCAGGAGGCTTCGAAATTGATAATATCAAGTTTGCCTACCCACTGGCTTACCGCTAAAAATAATTGTCGTCTGAGAAGGAGCATGCGATTCAGGGATTGGAAAACATTCGTTGACAGAATTTTTTTTCACGGTTTGCCATTAATCCCTCGTTTAATTCCTTGATTCTCGATTTGCATAATCTCGTCCCAGTGGCCGTAAGCCGGGTAGGGCGGATTCCAACAGGTGGGGACAGTTTCTCTCTTTCCCTCTTCCATTGCCTTTCCTTCTCTCTCTTCTCTTGCGCGTTTTCATCACTTACTTGTTTGTCCCTCCCATCCTCAGCAATACCCGCCACAGCGATCTCAGCTCACCGCTAAAACCTTCCTTTCGTGAGAGTTCTCTGGCGTCCGATTTCCGTGTATCGTGATTGACGGGGCAGTAAGTTCGCAATAGTCACGCGGGAATTTTTTCCAACCCAACTTAACAACTTGCCACGAAGCGAACTGTTGTTGTAGTTATCCTGAGATCTCTATCGAATTTTATGAGTTTATTAAGGTTCCGGTGCAGACGGCATTGTCGACCATTTCTTTACTAGACGCGATGGGGTCTCGAGGCCATGTTGCCAGGCAGCAAACGAGGACCCTTATCGTCAATATTTTCGCAGGTTGAGTGCTTGTTTACCGATTGTATCCTGAATCCCTTTCCTCAGAGCTCAAGTTCAGCCAAGATTTCTTCTTCATTTATGCATACCGAATCTGCTGATGCTGATTAATGGCGAAACGCGTGCTCCTGATTTGCATTCTACATAATGGGTTTATGACATTAATTATACATTACCTGCGAATGATTTTAATGGCTACTAAATTGATATGCAGATCTGAATAACAAGTATTTTGAGGCAGGCAAGGTTTTAGGTTACATTCAATAGGACTGGAGAGTTTGATGGGGGGTGTGCATGTTAAAAAACGTGCGTTTTGTAAGCTTTATTTCCATCATAACTTCCCAAGTTTTGGTTTTGAACCGATTGCGATTAAAAGTTGGAAAGTTGGTGCATCTAAATTAATTTCCAACTCAAGATCCTTATCTATCCAGTCTTATGGATATCTATATCGGAGCATTTTTTTACATCCTGTACCATGTGAAATTATTTTCCTCACCACCTATGTAGCTTGAATACAATTGAACTCACTGTATATTCATAGTGAATTTGAAAGGTATTGTTAAATTTCAACAATTTGCAGACCGGTACTCTTTAACTTAAAACAATTAGATATTTGTGTCAGTTTTACGTTGATAATTGAGATCATTTACACAGTACATTAGCTTGATAATGTGCGTTTATACGCTAAAATTAAGGCTGTTTGCCTGAATACGGTTTGTGACTTTAAGAATTTAATGAAGAGTAATTCGCATATTTTTTTCTTATTTCACTTTGGTAATCAATAAATTCTGCCGAGTGAAGGATTACACCTTTAGGTAAATATTATTAAAGGTTAACATTTTTGTTACAACTTCCTGTCTTTCAACTGGCTCATGACTAAGCATAGTTGTGAGGGAGCAAACTACTCCATCAAATATTTCGCGCACGAAGCATTTCTAGCCCTTCGAAATCATAAAACGATGAAATGTACTCGATATGTCTTCTGTTCTTGCCGTGGCCGAACGCCATCGTTTATGCCACGCGTGTCTTTATTGCATTTTCGGCTTATTTGCGCAAAATAATTACGATTCATTGTCATGGGGGTAAATGCAATTTAACTTTCTATCACGCGCCGATCGTCAGCCGCGTAATCGCATCGCCAGCAAATGGTTTTCCGCTCGGAGACGCGCATCGAATCGACAAGCTCTAACTCTCCACTGTGTCTGCGAGGACACCACCCATCTCTCTGTTTGCCAAATGCAGATCTCATCGATTCTATAATGGGATCCCAGTGAAGGATGTCGGCGTTTTGGAAGAAGTTTTAAGAGGTTCGTTAGCGACAGCTTCAGTCAAATCAAATTAGAAGGGAAAGCTGTCATCTATGATTTTTATAATATAGTTCCTTCCCTGGTAACATATTTGTAGTAAGTTTATTGAAAAATGAAAAAAATATAGAAAAACTTAACTTATCAACGAATTGATTTTGGAATTATTATTACTTATTTGCCCGAGAAGTCGAAATGTTTCCGTTGGACTAATGTCTTTTGCCTCCATTGATCGTAGTAATTTGTTAATATCTCAATAACCTGCATGTTACTACCTTCGTTTTTTTGGGATTTAGTTTCCTGAAATGTGTATTGCTAAAACTTAATATGTCATATTCTATCCTGTAAGTTCATGTCTTCTACTTTCTCATGCCAATTTTTGATCGAGCATATTTTTTCCCAAGCTCTTCGTAGAACGTTTACTTTAAAGATTTTCTCCGTTCACTTGACCTCTATCAGTCTTCGATTTCCCAACATTTCCATAGGTGAGGAATATTATATTTTCTGCAGCCGTCATCGCCCAAGCTTCGCTGTCGTATTAATAGGGTATACTCTGCAAATATTTTCTTATGAATAATACATGTGTATGTAGTGGTAATACCTGTTAAAATTTTCTCTGTAAGCGGTGATTGAGAGTGAAACATAGTTGAATTCCATTAAGAGATGAGACAGCATTATTAAAAGTTCGCGTTCCACAGAATATACCCATCCTCTGTTTCAACTTGTTTCGCTACACTAAATTCGATGCCGCTACACGCTACTATTCTGGAAGTGCACATGAGGAAGCCTTCTGAAGACTATTTTTCAGTGTAGCGAAACTAAGTAGTTGAAGTAATGAATATTTTTTGTGGAACGAATTTTTTTTATTTCGAGTTTACTCAGGTCAGTGGTTTTTGCTAGCAAAGTATTCAAAATGTTTTTTATCTTCATGAAATCACAATACGACTAAAACTATGCTATTGTTAGGTGCGTAAAGCATGAACACTACGTACGACGTGAATGGTGCAATTACATGAGAAAAGACCGATGTATGTTGACAGACCACGGAAATGAGGTGGAGTCTTCGTGCTTGAGCATTTGGCAGTGGGGCCTGGAACGCGGGTTTTTACAACGCGAGAGAAAAGGGGTGTGAGAAAGCATTGGATCTCACTGGTTGAGGTTTGAGTATGGAAGGGAGAGAAAGTGGGAGGGAGTGAGCGAAAATGGGGGAGTGAGACGGGGTGGGTATGGGTGGAGGGTGATCGATGTCGTTATAGAATTGTCCGGCAGAGGAGTAGGTGTCGAAAATTAGCGAGTTACCAGTCAATCTATCGCAATGATGAAGTTGCTTGAGGCTCAATTGAACCTGCCTTTTATCAAAACAACTCAGCAAAGAGTAATCCCCACTTTATCCCCTCTGTAGATTCAGGGATTAGGTTTCTCTATCTAGCAGCCTCTGACTTATCAGACTGATCACCGATGCCTTTGTTCCTCAGCAGCCTGCTGATTCTGGAATGCATAAGCGATAAAACGAGGTTCGGGGAAAGTACAGCTAGCTAATGCTAGGTTGTCAAAAAATAAAAAAATACTTAGTAAATTTCCCCAATAGTTTATTAAACCGACCTAGGTTTCGGCAAATTTTGCCATTATCAAGGCCTCAATACCTTGATAATGGCAAAAGTTGCTAAATCTAGGTTTAATAAACTGTTGTGGTAATTTGCAAAGTATTTTTTAATTTGGTAACAATGCTACCGATCGTTCATTACCACAAGTTACCTGGTACTTGAAACTTAATAAATGCTAGGTTATTCTCAAAATTACTTGATGTGGCAGGTGAGCCTTTTCGGGTGGACTGCTTTGGTAGGTTCTATCAGGTCCGTATGATTTTCTCGAACCTTAGGAAGACATCAGCCATACATTACGTAAATCTATCACCAATGAATGGTGATATCCTATCATAGGTGCAGTGAATGATGAGCTATCTGCGAAGGCAGAAGGTTAATACTAGAGCTTAATGTGAGGTAGCTGGAACAATTTTGAATTATTGAAAGTTTTTGTACATTTCGGGGAAATATCTCCAACACAAGGGAGTGAATGCCTAAAGAACAGATAGTTGCAGGATAAAAGACCATCGAATTCTGAATCTATGAAGCCAAAACTGTCATCCTCGAAAATTTATAGAATATATTATAATATAGACTTCTCAAATTATAAACAGGTACGGTTATAGTGTTGCAGTTACTGCCCCATCATTTTTTCGGTAGGCTCCTCCTTTGGTAGGAGCTGGATCAGTTGTGGGGAGGAGGGTCGAGGCTGGGTTCGATTAATGGAAAGCGGGATTTTCGATGCGAGCAAAAATGGATTCCGCGTGCCAAGAGGACGCGAGGCCCCTCATTCGGTCGCCTCACCCAACAAAGGAAGCAGCGGTCCCCGTTATGCCTCACGCCTACGCGTCTCGCACTCCGCCCGCCTCCTTTGAGGCGCCCCCCCTAGCGAGCGCTCCATTTTGAATGGTCTGAGGTCAGACTTGCAGGCATCCCGTCGTCTTTGAAAACTTGACTAGTTGAGCTCGTAGTGACATTGTTTTTCATGGTGCACGTTTCCAATCGAGGATTCAAGCTTCGCCGTGGAACCGTGGAACTTCGTTGGCATATTTTACAGATTACGGTAATTTTATCCGACAAGGTGTTGTGGAATGATATCACGCCGAATGGAACTCAATCGCACTTATCGATAATTTATTTGACATGCCACAAGTCTCATCCATTCCAGCCTTTGTATCCAATGATGGTTTTATCATCAGAATCGTATTGTACGTCAAAACATTATGGAAAGTGAGGTTGATTTTCATTCCGTGTATTTTACAGAGTTATAAATTATCTTGCAGTAATGGTGGTGGGAATCCATTATGAGTATACATAATGAAATATTCATTTTATTTCCAAGGATAAAATGAACTCTTAACAGTAAGATATGGGCAGTATAACATTTTTATCTGGTATTCAGACATTCTAAGATGGGAAGGTAATTACTATCTGTAACTGACTGAATTTCCACCTACATTTCCTTTATCGTTATACATGTTGCAATGTGGTGTTGTTTCGAAAAATCAGGAGTTCTTCGCGTGACAGGCCACGAGCGATTCGCTTGCACGACGTAATACTATCATCCCACAATTAGGTACATTTGAAGAAGCAGTAACGAAAAACTGAGTGATCATCTTCACTGCACCTTTTGCGATAGTTACCCGTCATTTAATTGCTAGCGATAAGAAAATAAAAATAGAGGTTACTACTTAGCACGGTGATAGTTTGTTTCTACGGATTCCTATTTCCTACATCCTTGAGCATAAAATTCGCTGGTTCCAGTCTTCTGAGTCTTCTGTTGTCGGTCTGGGTGCCTCGCAGGGTGATATCTTGCAGAATTTACTAACTTTTGCTTTCGCTGCATGCACATATCTGGTTGATTCGAATATGGCGGAGCAACGTACCTACTTGATTAATGCGCCGGATTTGTCACTGCTTCTTATGAAAGCAATAAAGCTATTTCCCACCGGGACCCTTTCTCTTTATAAATGAGGAGACTCTGGGCGCTCACGAGGCCGTAAAATGTCGGATGAACGCAATAACTGAAACGATCATAGATTCCTTCGCGGGCAGTCAAACCTTAAAGAAATGCACCAGACTTTGCAACCAGCGCGCTTTTCTCAAGCGCACTGATTCATTGCGGAAAAGTCTTCAGCTCGCCGTGTGTGAGAGAGCACTAAAACTCACGCCGGAGTCGAAGAAATATATATAAAAAACAGGAGTCGGGCAGCGATAACAATTTGTTCCGTTGCCAACGGCCTGCCTCTCTGTAACATTTGTCTCTCTCCGGGTCATAGCTGCCCCCATAGTTTCCTTCATCCTTTCTTTATTTTCAAAATCAGCTCGCACCTGGGGAAATGGTGCCCGCATTTTTGGCTCAGCTCATTTATACCTGTTCGTGGCCGTTCCACTTCCTCTTCCTTCCCTCAGCTCATGCCAATTTTTACATCTTCACTATTTTTTGCGATTTTTTTAAAATTTCCTTGGTGAAAGGCAGCGTTTTTAATGACTCCAGTGGAAAATCAAAGGCACTCTAGCAGCACACTGCGGCCTTTGAAAATCGTCAGCGTGATACTCAAATGTGAAACCGAATATGCACAGACAGATTTTGTCATTTGACATTCCTTGATAAATACTTTTCAAGTATTTTTTAGTTTAACCCACGTTTCAAGTTGGTAGTGAATGACTTTGAGAACACATTTATGTATCATTTATATAATTTGGGAGAGCTTTGGGCAGTGGTAGTGATTTCGATGTTTGCGGGCCCCGGACAGTAGAACCCAAAAGGGTTCTATACAATTTATTTAATAAGTTTATCAACACCATATATAATATTTATAACTAATTACATACGTAATCACTACATTTTAAGCTTTATTTTCTATTTGATACGGAATTCCATAAAAAAACAAAGCTACTAATAAAAATAAGCAGTTTTATTTTCCAATTGCTATTTTGAACTCTTGTAAAAATATACTAGCTCATGACGGATCATTTACGTTACCGTGATTCTGCAAGAATAATGTGCATGGGAAACTCAATAAAAAGAAAGACTAGTTTGATCAAAAACATATATTGCAACTCAAATGAAATCACATTTTAATATTTTGACTTGGGAATCTGTGGGACCCTCTGGGTTCATGGGCCAAAGGTGACCGCCCAGTCTGCTCACCCTGATATCCACTTATGCCCTTGAGGCGCTGAGATTATGTATGATATGAAAGTTAGCAATTTTATTGCATTCGAATGTTTTAATTCAATCTCGTAGATTGAGGCAATTGTGAGGTAAAATTTCAATGAAACGGAATCACATCATAATTCCACCTTAATATATGTTTGAATTTATCCTGATGAAATGCGATAGAAATATTTTAATACCTGTTTCAACTTAACCGTCCTATGTTAGGAATTTAACGTCCATCTAGCATTCCAAGTGCTACATTTAATCACCTTCGAACCGCCATAACCGAAGGCGTTAAGTTGTTTTCATTCACAACTGTTTTTTCCTATTTATTTCTCCCTTAAGGCTACCGGCCTCCTGGTGATTTTATTTTATGTTTCTTGTGAAACGGTATCATTGACGCTTATTTATAAGCAAAGTAATTTTCACCATCATGAATCTCTTTCCTTTCCAGTTATCGAGAGGTATGGGGTTATTAATTATGAGTCAAATAATTATACTTCTATTTCCCTCCGGAATGCTGCACTTAGTTTAGTCAAAAATCTCACTCTACCTAATATTTAACGGACTAATCTTTTGAAGTTTCTTTTTTTGCTCGTCCATTTTGACGTTGCATTCCCTAATTTTTAAAAAGGATAGATCGAATATTTTGACCTAGATTCCGTCGTGAGTAATAATGCGGCGAATTCTATTCAGTTCTGTATGGATTAGATATTAGAGCTTTTGGGCCAAAAATATTCGGTGCCATTATACTAATATTTAGACCTCTTATGTTTATAAGTTTGTAATCTTGAAATCCGAAAGAACGGAGTGTTTTCCTGGAATTTGACATCTTTTTCAGCATATGCCGGGTTATTGAGTCTTACTTAGTGCTGTGTAATTTTTAAAATTTAGTATCAAATGGCGATCACTCACTCAGTGATTCAACCCGAAGATTGGTTTTTGATGGATGAGAGTAGAGCTCACCCCGGACTAAGCCACAGGCGTGTGAATTTCTCACATTCAGGGTAGGGGGGCCAGTTTCTTTCCCTGGGCCACCTCGCGCTCCGAGGATGGCGATACGATTGTTAATTTTTTCGCGTATCGCAAGATATCGAAATCGTTTCATTTAGCAAATATTGTTATATGAAATTGTCTAATAGTTTCATATCGGGCTCGAATTACAAACATTGAGGTCGATACTTCTTAATATCTGACGGCCCAAACGATACATCCTAATATCTTACGGCCCAATATTTCTGCCCACCTCTTATCACTTTATCTCACCGGTTGTCATCATGTAATTCCTCATCTTTCACACAATAGTTAGCTTTTCCGCGCTATCGAGTCTTGATAAGTGCTGTAAAATTTTTAAATGTATTATCAAATGGCGATACGAATGTGATGTCACGCATTGATTTCGAAATTGATTCATATAGCATTATATCGTACTGTCCAGTGGTTCAATATTGCCAGGTAGCTCATGAGAATCGTAGTCTTGCTTAGTGCTGCGTGATCGTTTTCTTATTTTAATACCGAATGACGATACGAATGGTAATTATGTCGCGCATTGCATTATATCGCGGGTTATCGCGTGTTGCAAGACTTCTAAATTGTTTCATTTGCCATATCTTGTTATATTGCACTGCCCAGCAGTTCAATTACTCCAGGCTCACGCATCGAATATCGAAGGTCTATCTGTACTAATATCGCTCAGCCCAATTTTCCTATTCATCTCGTGCCCCTTGATCGTCATTTGCGTCAGCATTCTTCTCTCCTTCATCTCTACCCCGATTCCCTTTACTTAATTTTGGTATATTTTCTCTCGCACCTCGGCGTCGCCAACTCCTACTATCTACCGCTTCCTCCACAATCTCTCTCCTATCTCTCTTCTCTCCTTCCCATTCTCACCTCTCTTCCCTCTCTCCCTCTTTTCTTCCCCCTCCCTTCCCCCCATTCTTTTATTTATCCTCCTCCCCACTTCTCTCCCTATCTCCCTCCCCGCTCAGGCGCAACTCACACATTCGTAACTCCCTCTCTGTGTGTGTTGTGAGAGCGAAAGAGCGCGACTATCCTCTTCCCCGGGTTCCCCCCTTGCCGCCGACGGCGCAGGTGCCATCCGCGCGGTCCCTCGGAAACCCCCCCTTTCTCCCTTCCTCTGGCCGCGCGCCAATTTTTGCATTCCTATTCTCTCGCCTCCCGACGAATGTCCCTCCCCCCCTCACACTCCCTCTCACCCCTTCTCCTCCTCTCAACCCCTCCCCTCCTCTCACTCATCCCCTCCCTCTTTTACTCCCTCCCCTCTCCTCGTTCAATCCCCCATCCCATTCGCCGAAGCCCAAGAAAAAAAATTGGGGACCCCAAAGTTATATACACGCGTTATAAGAGCGTGGACTATTCTATCTTTTGTTCTTTTCCCTCCTTGGCCAGGTGATATTGACTCCCAGGGGGAAGTTAATTCGTCCCCCCCCCCCCGCCGACGGGCCTATTTTTAAATAGATAGTCGCACATGTTGGCACTAAGCCTTGTGATGATCATCCGGAATCTTTGAGAGAGAAATCGAAGTATCTTTTAGTTTTTTGAAAAAGTGATTCTATGTTTTTTAAAGTTTTTTGGGACAAATTTTGCTCTTTTTATGCTTGGTTGCACTAAAATTCACCTATGGAAATGATAGTTATGTGATTCATAAAGTTATGGACTTAATCCTGTTCATAGGAACTATCGCTTGCGTAACATTCTGTGGTCTTCCGTTTTCTCTCCTACCTCTGGATAAAATTTATCTACCATTTTCTTATGCATAAAATCACTCGTGTACAAAATTGGCATTCAGAATGAGTAAATGTACTCGTCTTTTGTTGCATAATAACTCTTATATCAAGTAATAATGCCGCTAAAATCAATTTCACATCCGCCATATTCATTAATTATAGAACTCGTTTGGCATTTGACCCATTTCATGAGACTCAATAAGTATTTTATTCACTATGATTTCATTTATCGAGTCAAGAAATGTATCGAATGCTTCTGTAATGCACACTGAACGAATACATTGACTTATAGATTTCATAACTCTTTCGGATACACAAGTTTGCAACCTAATTCATTAGGCACCAACCACAAAGTAATTAAATGATCATTCAAACAACTATATGTATCAATAACAGACATTTTTTTTAATTCTTGAGGATTATTGCAAACTGCACACTGTTCAAGTTCTAACGAGATCAATGCGTTGTAAATTTCTATTTTTAAAATAAAGCTTCTCCGAGTGCATATCCGTACCGTTTCCAATGGAAAATGGCTGGTATGTTTTTGGCAAATAACTCGAAAATTATAGCAGGAAGTGGCTGATATTTTGTTATAATTGAAAAGATGAGAAATTACTCTATATTATGATACCAAATTCATTTAATTTTTAGGTGAAATGATTTCAGGCTCAAACTACCTTAACCTAAGTTTTAAAATCAAGAAAATATTTAACCATAGCTTATCAATCCAAGCCGTTGTGTATTGAGTAACAAACTCGAATATTGCTGTAGTAATGCATCTCCCCGGGTGTCTTACACTACTTTTGGTAATTTCGCTCGCACGAATTCATAAAAAAGGGCGATTAAGTATGACCCTTTCGTTTAGCTCAATGAATCGTTGCGGCACCTCGATTTTTTGTCATTTGCCCAAGTTTTTGCTCTCTTCCTCATCAAATACTCCGCAACTTCCTTGTGGTGGCAATAAACCCCTGTCACTCATTGTTGCGGATGGCCACTTTTTTCCTCAAAGGATTTAAGTTTTCTCCGCGAGCGAGTTTCACGTTGATTGTCAGTGGGTGACAAGAGATCCCTCGGATAAGCTATGTGCAATCATTACCATATTTGTCTTTGGATGTCAGTGTGTAAGAACGAAATAGTTCGATTTCCATGAATGATGATCGTTTCAACTCTGGTGTTTGTGTGTGAGAGAGAGAGAGAGCTTATTTATGGCTGAAAGAGATATTCAGAAGTCTCATTTCATCGGCAAGCATAGGTTTGCATTCACCATGCGTGCGTAGCATTCGGCCCCTGTCCAAATGGCCCCGGGTTCACGCCCCAGGTGACATTTTACGGAGCATTCACAGTTTTTCCAGGAAGCAGTGCTCGTACATAACGCAATTATGCTCCGAAGGGAAAGGCACTCTCTGTCTTCAATGCGACCCATCGCGCGCTGTTGTAAATATTCCGAGGTGAATTCTGCAATCTCACGTCGCAGACAAATTATGAGGTTGATGACATAGGCTTCAAGAATATTCGATTCACACACTTTCTTCGTTGGTTTGGTTATTCTACTTACAAGTTGAGACAGTTATATTTTTACAAAGAAGTAAAAAAATGGCAAATGAAAAATTTTCAGTTCGTTATAATACTTTAACTCAGGGACCAACCTTTGAAAATTGTTAGTCATCTTCGAAGTGAGTAGATATCATTCGCAGAGATAGCCACAGGGGTGTGTGAGTAGAAAGTTAACATTGGACCGCCATCCTGGAAATAATTCCAAAAATACATGAGGAGAAAATATTATAAAGTAAAAATAAACTTAATGTTTTCAAATACATCTGTGAGACAGTTTTATTATTGTATAGTATGATTGAAATTTCATTTTAAAAATGGCGGTTCCGGTATTACTATACGGTAGCGAGACGTGGGTTCTCTCAAAGAGAGACAGTAAAAAAATCTCATCGACTGAAATGTGGTTCCTAAGATACGTAGAGCGTTGGACAGTAAAAGATAGAATAAGAATGAAATCATAAGAGAGAAGTTAAACATTTTCAATCTTGAAGAAAAAAATTACAGGATACAAAGCCAAATGGAGCAACCATTTAGGAAGAATGAAGCAGAAACGTCTCCTCAGAATTGCTTTTGAGCATAACCGTAGTCATCATCATCGCTATGTCGGTCGAGCAAAGCTATGATGAATGAATTTGGTAACTATGTGGTATTGCATGAAATAAATATGTTTCAAACTTTTACTTAACCAAAGTTATGTATATAAGCTATGTTACTTATGGTTAAGTGCAAGTTTGAACACAAATTTATAATGCTAAAATCGTTTCCGGTACAGGATATGCAGCCTAACCCATGAAGTGAAGAGGAAGAAGAATATTTACTATAGATCTCCGTAGATTAACTTTAAAATGTCCCACAAATAGTTTGGGATGAAAGAATTTGGGTTATAACGTTTGTATTTATGGTAAAGTAAAATACTTAGTACTTTTCTACAATATTTTATTTTTACTATGCGTTTCACCTGTTTTCAGCATCGTCAGGTCGGTATAGAAAGTTTAAGTACCCTGACGATCCCGTAAATCCGTGAAACGCGTCGTGCAGGTAAAATTTTGTAGAAAAGTACTATGTATTTTACTTAATCATAAATACAAACATAAATTACTTCTACTAAGTGAAGTTTGCCACTGTCAAGGTTGTCGGGATTATAACGTTGCGAGGCATAGGGTCTTTGTGGACGTTCTCTTATGCAGTATAGCCTCCTTAATTAGTCATGGAAGAATGAATTTATGAAATTATCAAGGAAGATTCAGAATGTAGTATGTACTTTACACAGATCAGCAGAGATGTTAAACGAAGAAGCTATTAACGAATAGACAGAGTGGAGATCTGCAACAAACCAAGCTACGGATTTCTGAGGATCGTGGAAACACCTTCATCCAAGAATCGTCACCCTTTCACCGCTCTTTATCAAGGTGGCTTCACAGTAGAATGACTTAAAAATAATATTATTCATATTCTGGCTACTAAAAGAAAAAGGCGTCCTCTGTTTTGCATGAAAACATAATCCTATGTTTTCACGCTATTTTTTTGCTTATTGAACTTGGAATAACATGGTGTTTAATGCGAAAATGAGTAAAACTGATGATAATAATAATGTATTTCACTATCTGATATAACTGCCGTTTTCACGAATCACTGTCAATAAGAAGCAAATACTCCGTGGAAATATTATGATGGTAAAATTAAGGCAACAATCCATTTATGTTTTGAGTTTTCAGAAAATAACTGCAGGAACTGAATTTAAAATGCATCAGTTCAAAGAAAATGACGCTTTTGTCGGCTCATGTGGTTAGAAAAAATGCTCACGAAAAATATGATAGATGAATCGTCTGCATCTTGCATTGATTTTGGCATTTTAACCTTTTTTGCGAATAGCTAAGGACTGCAATCAGTGAAGGCAATATTTTTGTAAACGGTACTTCTGAAAATATGGAATTCAGTATTTATTTTGACTCCATCAGTCGCTACAGTACCTCCATTAGTCCTCAGGGTTCTATACCCTTCCTCCAATGCCTCTTCAAGCGCTTGCCCGCGGTTCGCTTCGGCGAATGTTAACATCCCTTTCTGTCTGTCGGGGCCTTGCCTTTTGACACCGTCGTCGCCACCGTGTCATTCATTGTTCCACCACGGTAGCAGTGATCCGCCATTTGATTGCCCGTCGCCTCTAATCGACACGTGTCTCAAGACAGGCGACTGCTTGGAATCGTGTCGCACTCTCTCGCTTGCTTGCCGTGTCTTCCAAGGAATCGATTGAGGATTTTTTTCTCTCAGCCTATCTTTCGCTCCCTCCTGGCGTCTTCTTATACGTCCCGCTTGGCTTTTGTGTGTTTTATTTGTCCCGCATAATAGGCTCCTCGTCATTCAGCTACGCCAGTAATAGAAAACTTGTTTTCTTTAAATAGGATTACCATGCATCCCTATTTGGATCCCCGTTCCACGGCGACCTCACGACTGGTTTTGCGTCCCCTCAACCCCCCCAACAGAGCAGAGTGCGGTGCATGGGAATTTTTTTCGGCACTTGTGCCTCGCGTATTTTCCCATCTGTGGTCATTGTGGCGTCCTCTAGTATGACGTTGGCATGAAGGAGGGGTCTTTGTCAATTCCTGTTGCAGTCATCGGCCTCTTGCAGCCAAATCGTAATTGTCGCAAAGAGGTTGCTGAAAATGCAAAGGTTAAATTTCTGTTTGAGGCTTTCGCAGCGCTGTTGTGCTGGTTTCTCCATGTTTTTTCGGGCAAAGCTGCGTCGGTGTATCTTTACGATGACGTTTCGTAGCCAATGCAGGCCACATCTTCAGATCAAGTCCGAAGGTTAAATTTGAAAATTGCACTTATAATATGTGAGAAGTATGCTAGGTTCACTTGCGCTATACAACGGCACGCAATTGTTTGGAGAATACCATTCGTAGGGGAGACTAAAGGCAAAAAAAGATAAATGTTGTCCTCATTGGTGTTTTGAATTTTTGATATTGTGCTGTAGACACTTTCTTCACTTTTCGACAGTGTTTGGAAGATGTATTTATAATAATAAAAAATATGCACGTGGATGTTCAGAAGAAGTTTGTTTTCTTCTGTTTTGTTACTTTCTGATCATGAAATTTACTAAGCAAGCCATGGACTTTTATGGCTTCAGAGAAGAATCCTGTGTCGATTCATGTTGAGATCATTGACCATTTTTTTAAATAAAAATTATATCAATTTCAAAATACGTAAACTTCTATTACTTAAGATAGCTCTATACTTACAAGTCACCTCTCCCACCATATGCCGTGAATCCACTATAGTGCAATAAACAAAAAGAGTGTTGAGGTCTAGTGTTAGGAGTGGGGGTAGATCAGTGAAAGTCCCAATCAGTGACATACTCGCTTGACAATCTTCCTCGGATGATATGCACAAAGAATAATGCTGGCTTGAATATTTTACCTGGTTGTAGTCTTAAAAAAAAAGCAACATCAATACCTTGTACTTGTTAGTTGTATACGTATATGAAGAATAAGGCTTTGCTCTAAGTAAATTTTAAATCCTCGTCCCGGATTTTATTCCTAGGAACGTCCCCCGGAAAATTATTTAAAAAATGGGAATTTTCGCCATTATTTATAAAATATGAAACAATTTTTTTATGAAATTACTCTATTCATAGTCACAAATTATTCTTCATAAAGAGAGAAAAAAATACCTCAAGTCTTCAGCTATCATTATACAGAGCAAAAGTCTTACGTTTGAAACGTGGACTTTTGCCCAGGAATAGAACCACTTTAACACATGCTTCCGTTGCCGTCCATAGGGACATTTTTGTCCCAAGCTGTATCTCAGAAACTATTGGAGGTATCACTTCGAGTCAACGATTTTTGACATCTACGTGTCATTTTTAGCATAATTAAGTCATTGAAATAACAAATTCTGGCCTAAAACCCTTATGGTCCTAAAAGGGTTAAGGAATTAAAAACGTAGTTCTACGCCTTTTTAAGAAAAACGCATGCATCGCCGACCATAATGCCACATTAGCATTCGCTGTTTTTGTGAAGACTTGACAATCTTTTGTTTCCATTCCCTCAATTTCTTTCAGCCACTCAGTCATTCCTTGATACACCACTCCCACCTACCACGATCCGTGTCACGAGGAGAATGCTATATTGCGTCAAAGTTTTTATTTAAGTGGAGAATTTTATCTCTCCCCTATCCGTTGCTGTTGAGTGACTCCCATCCCCTCGGAAGACCTTCCGAGTGGCGCGGCGTCTCCACGAAAATTTAAACGAGTAGCCATCATTGTTGGTTCATGCTAAAAATGAAATGAAACGGGATAGGCGATGCCCATTTATCACTCCACCATTCAGTTTCCATTAAAGGAAAAATTTTTGCTTCGGAGCGTGCGTCCCTATTTTCCATTGTTGCCGTCGCGCATCATATTGCGCATTCCGCTCACGACAAATGACTGGCACGCCGCGGCCACACTCGCGTGCGGAAATCGAATAAGGAGAAGCTCAGAATACAACGGTTTCCTTACCTTTTGGCGATGTTTGATTCACTCTGGAAAGGCGATCCGCTCTCCTCTATCGTGCCGACGCAATGGAATATGTATCGGTTTTTAAACGGACAGGTTTAGCTAGTCGGAGAAGGATTTTCTTACGACGCTAAACGTCTTGCGTTTCTACATCCTGCCATGTTTCATGTTGTTATTGTCATGAGTTCGACTTGAACTTGATTTTTTTTACACCCATAGTTTTTATGTGGACAATATTCCTTCATGCAGGTGGAAGTTCAATTATTTAAGTACGATAGCCAGATTGGAAGGGAAGAAAACAAGTATTATCAGGATATAAAGGTATAAGGAAAGTATACGAGAGTATTCGTACAGTAGATTGGGAGACTACAGCCGACCAATCTAAGTGACTGACTGACTGACTAAATCTGACTGATAAGAGACGGACTTGAGTTGCACAAGATCCTTCTCATTTGATTACTTTGTTATTTAGCATAGGATAACTTTGTAGTACATCACTAAGTATTTAGGCAAATCCATTCCATAGGGGTGACGAAGTCAAAGACGGCTTTATGTACTTGAAATTATTACAAATGGAATTTTTTGGAGTCAATTTCGTTCTATGAGACATGTTAATGTGATAATATCCGTTTTATTTGAAATTTACTTGAGGGGAGGGACCTTGGGCTGTGCTTGATCGCGTTCGAAAAATACGATACGTTAATCGGACCGTAATTTGGTAGCGTTTACTTGTTAATGTCCCAGAAATGGAAAATGCGACTCCGAAATACCAACAAGATGTGGCCTTCTATGTACTGCATTATAGGATAGTCGACTCCACCCTCGATTATTTTGGTGTTCCATGTTTCAAAAGTAAAGTTTGGCCCTACTGATTGCTGTGAATACATCATACGTTCGAGGCTGTATTCTTCAAATTTGTTGAGCGCACCAATTCCGAACCGAACCAAATTGAATCAAATCACAAATTAGCCGTGACAACAGCTTCATTCGAAAGGGCGCCAGACGCGAGAGGAGGAGTGTTTGAACGGAGCGGAAAACAATTCATCAATAGCACTCCTCGAATGGGTGGGAAAATTACGTGGAGCCGTGTCTATAGTTTAGTCGTAGCGACCCGACTCCAAAACAAACACGCATTACTTATTTAGATTCGGAGGAACTACTTTCCGATTGCGATGTCCGGGGGAGGAGGGAAAGATATTAAATGGAGGACGAGGCATTCAAGATCGTCTCGCACGCCTCGGTATATTTGGAGATAGGCGGAGTTCATCATTTTTTTAAGGTGGGTTAATTCGTGAGGACTTAAGGGGTTGTGGTGATGGAAATGGGAATGCGATCGCCCCATTAGACCTCCTTAAAAGACACGGCCGAGACCGTTGAGGATTCAGGGCTCGGCTGCGCCCTCAATGGTCGTCGTATTCCGCGATGATCGCACGGCGTCCTTATCGAGGTTCACCATTCCCTCACAATATGCCTCTCTTATCGAGAGAGGGGTGAGTTAACACCGCCCCTTTTTTGCCCCGTCCGTACCTATTGAGATTTCCCCATTAGTCCCGCGTTTAACTGCCTTAACTCTCCTCCATACCTCCTCCTTTATCTCCCCGTCTGTTCGTCTTCCCCCCGCGTTCATCCGTCACCACCCAGTGAGCGATACGACAGAACCGCGGTGCTCGCGCCTTTAAAGAAAACTCGTGGCCGGAAGTGGATGGCATTTCGAAATTTGAATTGTAAACGCAGCGCCACATCGGTTTTAATGCGGAGGTTAAAAAAAACTACTCCTATGAGGGACGGCCATTTTCGGGCCGTACGACGCGGGGGGAAAGGGAACTAATAAAAGAGAAAAGAATTAGGTCCGGTTAAATTGAGCATAATAGCATGACTACTTACACAACTTTCGAATATAACGACTTTACTTAGTAACTTAATCACACAATCTAATGATATTAGAGCGTTTAAATAGAACGTAAGAGGATAACGTCAGTGAGTCCAGTATACAATTGAATGTGTTCAAACTAATCAATAAAATGTGTTCTTTCTTTCATATATGAAGCTATAGGTGAAAATAAAACACGTTTTTCTGAAACTTAGTGGTATTACATCACTAAATGTATCGTCTGATATGCAATTACTGTGGTAGAACTATGATATATACTAATATGCTATTACCTGGAGATTGAAGGTCGTCAAGTTTATGTTATTCTGTAGTTTGTAAAAATTTCCACTCGAAAATAGAGTAGAAGGAATAGGATTTTTCAGTCTACAGTTTCCAAAGTCGAAGTATGGTTGAAATTTCACACCATAAATTGGCTTTCATTTGGGAATGTTCAAAATTGCTATTAATTTTTGTGTGCAACTGCGGTTTCTTGCAAACCATACCAGAATAATTCAGTTTATATTCGGTATTAATAAGTGTTTTGTTCTGTATGTCACCATTTTGTACCCGACACGGTAGCTTCTGATCGTGTAAAAGGAGAAAATTTTCCCTCAAATTATCTTAAGTTACGTCCTAATGTTACATTATATCTGAACCGGTCTTCAGATATCGCTATCGGAATGGAATTCTTCCCATATTTATTTATGTCTTGTTATTTTTTTTTTATCTTAGGCGTGGGGGAGGAACGGTCGACACGAGTGCACGTGCCGATATTCAATTGTCACCGAATTCAATGGCGTGGTCGCGTCCGAAAAGAGACGAGAAACGTTAGGAAGAATGAAGGAGCGTTCCTCTCCGTCTCCTCCTCCTACCTTCCTATCTCATTCCGTTTCCTTCTCTCGCCCATCGTCGAGTGGGTGAGGCAGTTCCATAAACATTACGAGGCACTCCCATATCGTGACTTAGCAGCCTCTCACACACGTCCGCTTTACCCTTTCCACATAAGCAATCCTCTTGGTGCGTACGCACATCAATTCCTTACAACCTTAGAATGTAGAAGAAAGTATGAATATCGTCTCGGCCCTCGGAAAAGAAGCTTTCTTTAATGGGGAAATGATCCTCCCGACTTTGCTTCTGCCTGAAAATTTCCGCAGGTGGTACCTATACATAGTTGGTGTATATAGGTATATTCGTAGGTGGTACATATTACCTTTCAGCCATGGTTTGAAGAAGAGATTATAGACTATAGATGTCGTTGTAAATGAAAAGTATAACGTAGTTATTCCACATAGATTTATTAACATAATACGACCTAGGTTTCGACGAAGCTCGTGATCATCAGGATGATGACGAGCTTCGTCGAAACCTAGGTCGTACTGTGTTTATAAATCGATGTGGAATATCCAAATTATACTTTTCATTTACAATGTTAAGCAAATTCCACCAAGTCACGCCTGAGACAACGGAGTATATAGATGTCGTCTTGATGCAAGGAAGTAAAGCTTGCTTTTATTACGATAAATAATCCTCCCAACATGGCTAACGTTCGAAATTTTTCCTGTAACTGGACAGAGAAAATGATCAATGAAGAGGGGTTGTGGAGAAAAAAATGCCTTTTTGTAAAATCCATAAAATATATACCCATCACGCCGTTCCCTTTAGTGGTAGGTCCAGTCAAAAGAGCGTAATACTCGGCGTTAGGTGTAGAAAACTCCCTCCATTTCATTGATTTCCTCTTAACTGTTCTATCCTCCTTTGCTTCTGCCACATTCATGCATTGATTCAAATTTTTTGTTCGTAATAATCCTAATATTCCTCCCCTTCAGGGTCTCTTCCACCGCATTTACCCACGACTTTTCGGGTGTACCCCTTCCTCTTGTATCATTCACTCCTCTATGATAAATCTGTTTAGTTTTTGGACTATTGTCCATTCTATTGAACAACATGGCAAGTTCCTTTCATCCGCGTGCATTACCGTAGAATACGCTTCACAGTCTTTCATCGCCCACTCCTTCCAAACCTCATCCCTCCTACATTTCCCGCAAACATTTCTCAAACGAGAAAGTGTTTCGTGAAAACTCTGTAAGTCAGATAAAAGAACTGGAATAGGTCACCAGGACCACCCTTTGGAATTTGAAGCTCCGTGCGCAAAAATGGAGTGGGGCTCTAGTAAATAAAAAAATGAAAAAATAGACAAGTTTGTTTGGTAAATGTAGGATCATTTCAAAGAAATAAAAAAATTCCTCAAAGAAAAAAGTATATTCTTTTAGACCAGCTGTTACAATACTAGAAGTTTATATTCTAGAGCGAATATAATAAAGCCCGGTCCAAGGATCCAACTAATACTCGGTTGTCCGAACTGAGAATCGCCACATACTCTTGGTCACAATCTGCGACATATCAGTCCATGGAAAAAAATATTGAAGGGTAAGTCAAATGGGAAGAATAACTGGGAAGGTTCAAGAGTAGATTACATCAGTAAAATTGTTAAAGATGTAGAATGAAGATTAATGAAGGAACGAAACGGTTTCGCAGACAGGGTAAAGAGCTACAGCAAACCGCACTTTAGATGCATGAAATAAGATTTTTTTACATAAATTCCGTGGTTTTTTTACTCTTTCTAAATCACATATGTTTTGATAATGCGTCCCTTATCTTGATCTACCCAGTCTCTCACTTCCTGCTCCCCCGCTCCGAAAATATTCCCCCCTGGCTAATATTCGTTTCGGTCTAAGCCACTTCACCCGTCCCTCAAACACTACAGTACCTTCTGTTCCCCATGTGGAAGTTTCTAGTTGTTTATAATTTTCGCTTATTGTTTCATCTAAAAGTATAAACGCTTTGTTTCTTCATTGCTTACAGTTTCGTTCCGTTTCTTCCACAACTTGAATGGTGTAACAAACGATTTGGCGCACAAAACGTTATTTTTTAATGGTCCATACAACTTGGCTAGCGCGTGAAATTTGTCCAGACACGTTTTGGTGCATTAAAAAGTTTTTAAAATGATCCATACAACTTGGATATCGAGCCATGTTTGTCCGGCAACACCATCTGGTATGTTCTGTCCATTGTGAATTATTTTAATTTAGGTTTAATTTTGATAAATTTTCAAGGCTCTCGTGAAGATATGCAAGTTTTTATCTCGGTGTGTTAACAGTACGAATGGAGATGCCAGTATACCCTTGAGATGGTATAATAACCCAATTGAATTAACGTGCAGTTTGTTTCCATCGATTTAGCACTTCAATCTATGTTTACAACCTCCTCTATCCTACGATGGGAGAGGCATTTTCGTCCCGGCGAAGCTGCCAGGCGAACCTCCGCAGTCTTCGTTCCGTCCTCTTTGATTCCTGCCCGAATGTATCACTTCCTTTTTTCTATCTCTCTCTCGAGTTCCCGAGGAATGCGTTGGAAGTACCATTAAGTGCTCAGTGACAGGGATATGCGGAGCAGAGGTGGGTCGTTGCATCCGGGTCTCGGTATCTCGTGCGCGGGAGCCAAAAAGCACCTGCACTGCTCCCGTTGCCGCGTTAATTTTAAAACTAAGCTTCTATGAGCGTCCAAACTCTCACAAGACAGAAAATGCCATATTGTGTGTGTGTGGTTTTATAATTTCGTTTCCAAAGATCATATCTAGATGAAGGATATAACATTTTCCTGGCGTATTTTTGTCAAAAACGTGAGTTCACATTGGATCCGTAATCATTTCTCTGGAAATTACTGATGGTTCTACATTTTCCAGATTGTTTGTATTTTGTCATATTTTTCTTCTCCTACATAAAAAGCAGCCATAAAACCAAGTTTTTGCTTCATTCCTATGACTTAAAAATTAAATTTCAATATGGTTCAATGAAGACTGGGGAAAAATTTTGGCCAACTTGTACCTAGCTGGTTACTTCAGTGTTGATTAGACTCATGCTTATAATATGCAAGTGATACAATGTGCAATGAAGAATTAGTTTGCTCATTCTCTTCTTAACCTTCTATTCATTAGCACTGTTTCTCTTTCGTGCTGAGTGGTTAGGCGAGTTTTACTGCCAAATTTCACATATTATCACCTTGATCTCGGTTAGTCTAAGGGCGTGCGTCGTAGAAATGAAATATTTTACAATCAATTACATCAATGAACGCCATCTCACTCGATGCCAATCGATTGAAAAATCATGTGATCCAGTCATTGTGTGGTATTTCATAACCATATGGGTTTTCCTCTGGTCTCTGGTTGTGAAGAAATATTTAGTCATGCTGCTTTGATCACTCCCAGGAAACGTATTTCCTAAGCCTCGTTGCATCAAATGTTTCATATTTCCTAAGCCTTTCCAGCGTTATGCTTTGAATTCCTAATTTTTGGCCCCTCCACCAATCCTGGCTATTGCCTTACTTTCACCATTCCGATTGTGATCGATCAGATTGTGTTTTCAGTATCCAAAAGTAGTTGCCGATGTATTCGGCTGTGCTCCTCGCTAGGCAATATGGAACCCGGAAGTAGGACTTCAATCAGAAACGACTGTCGGGAAAAGTCATAACGAAGGTTTAAGATACTCTGCTGGTCTTTTAAAGTTTTTAGTAAGTAGCCTATGTAAACACAAAGATTTTTCCAAATTTTGGACTTCGGAGGTGAAGATCCGAATGAGGAGGCTTCTCTGTCATGAAGTGCTTAAATCATAGGAGCCTAGTTCTTCTTTCGGAAGTGGTTACAATATTACAAGTATTGTATCCCCAATAATTTTTCCATTAGCTTCTTAAATAGCCCTATTATCCCATATGTGGTCCTATATTCTTGTGGATCTTTACCTATTGCCCGTTTTTTATGTCATTCCTAACCTCTCCTTCATAGAAGCCTTTGATATGCCTTATTTTTTACGCTGGGAAACGGAATAGATACAATACTTCTTTGTCGGACAGTTCTTAGTGAGTTATATAAATCCCAAACATACTATATTTCCGAGTAATATACGTTTTTCCGAGTTTAAATTTCCGAATCCAAAGTCTGCTTGCTTCGAAAAGTGCTCCGTGGATAGCAGCCATACTTATCCTTTCCAAAAAGTCGTCTTTTCAAATTTCAACGTCCGATACCGATCACCGTGAATAGCCCTCCTGATCCGTGGTCACCGATCTTCTTGCGGTACAAATCCTACCGGACGGATTCCTACCCATTGTCCCTCTCTCTCTCTCTCTGTCACCCAAATCCTTCCCGTCCTCTTTTAGCCATACAAGCGGTTCGTCACCCCAACTTCCAATCCGATGGAATATCGCCCGTGCCATCCGCCTCCACTCCTCACCCCTTTCGATTCATCGAACACAAAAATGTATACAAGAACGCCCCTCCCGCACCCTAATCTTCTCCTCCTCCTCCTCCTCCTCAATTCCTCGCCCCCTCTCGCCCCATAATAACACCCGACGAGGGACCCATTTTCCCCGAAAGCACCAACCCACCCGCCGCCGCATAGCCACGAGCCCTATCCCTATAATTCGCAGCCAGTTCCATAACGACACGTCTCTATTTTGTATTCAGCCCTCATAGTGCGCGCATCTGCTTCCTTGGTTTGTGGTCCCTCATAGTCATCCTTATGCGTCGGCAATGCCGAGAGGCTTGTCTTCATTGGGCGTAACTTTCCAGTTGACATTGACATAAATGGTTGAGTATTTTTTTTATTCTGGTTCGTGCGCCTTCTAAGACTTTGGTTTCTCTTTTCCTTCTTGGTATGATAAAAAAAATATATTTGAGTCGCGCTTTGACGATTTGTATGGATATTGCTTTCGAGATGCTTGGTTTTTATTCGTGCACCTGGAATAATCTGCTGAATCTCAAATGAGGCGTGTCTCTTGTGATGGGGTATCCATTTGTAAAGCGTGCAGTAAAAGCAATGAAGAGGAATAAAGTTTAATTTTTTTCATGAGTCAAAATGCAAATCACTTATTGAACTGTGGTCTCATGACAGTTAAAAATTCATGAGGGCTTCAATTTTGAGGTTAAACATGCGTAACTTGGTAGTGGAGGGGCATCAAGAAATTAATAATCAATCGTGTTCCAAAATGGAAATTCGTTATAGCTTTTTTCTATTTATATACATGCAGCAAGATTTATCATGTTCGTTATTTCTATTTAATAATATATAGATAATGGGAATACTCATGTCTCTTTTTGTGTGAGACCAGCGTTAACTTTTGGGAGATAAGATATGGTTATCGTTACAGCTTTAAGTCTCCTATAATTTCGAATTTGATTTTTCCACTTTTTTCATTAAGCGGGTATGCATTGCGTATAAATTCTTGAAGGATAGGGTAATTCACTCTCTTCTAATTGAGGATAATTGCCAAATTTATTGTTATAGACCGAGGCTATTACAATTCTTTTTAACACTGATCCGCCTTCATAAAACTTTCCTTGCTCTTATATCCTGCTGTCAGGGTCGACGGTACTGCAATACCGTCTCTATTTTTCGCATTGGACTTAAGAAATGTGGTAACTTTTATCCTAGCTAGATAAATTGTTAATAAGGAAAAGGTAATAACTTTTGAAAATGTGAATCAAACGCTTAATCGCACTGTCCTCAAACACAAGCGAAGAATTCAGCGGTAGGCTGCGTGGTGCATTGGCCCCCTGAAGGTAAGAATTTCAAAAGAACTCGAGCCCTTCTGGGCGCGCAGCCAGGGCTGGGTAGGACCCCGAGTCATCCCTGGCTAATGCTCTTATCCTGGCTGACATTTCTTCTCGGCCACGGGAGTTCACGATCGGATATGATGTACAGTGCGACTCCCGCGGCGTGTGTCCCCATTGGAGGACGGACGACGCAAGCGTCGTTTCTCTCCATGGAGATAGAGGCTGCCCCATTACCATCCACCCCCCGCTCACACAACCCACGGATCCTGCCTCATTTCCTCTAATTCATTCACGTTTCCAGGCGCGAGAGGCTCAAGCCCTCCCTCCGGTATTTCTCCGGTTCCCCTTATAAGCGGACTTTCTGACGTCAACCCTTTAAGGCACGCGAAGGCCATATTGGGTACCCCTTAAATTGGCCGATAGGTGGCGATGGCGAAGTCGTGGCGGTTTGTGTACACACACACACTCTTGGTTTGGTGGGCGAGTTGGGGGAGTTGATAGGTTTTTTTTTTCGTGGAAGACAATGCCACGCTCTGGTGCCGTTGAAAATTCTTAAGCGTGGCACACCGGCGCACGCGCCCCCCCGCCCCACTTCGAGCCCCCCGCCCCTCCCTCTTCCACCTCTTCCCCCTCTCCTCAATACCTTCCCCCCCTCCCGCTTTCATTCCTTCCACTACACATGTGCGACCCGCCCGCCTCCCCACCCTCCGGGCGAAAATGTCATTCCATGCCACACCTCCCGTACTGCCCTGCCCTCCCCCCCTTCACCTCCTCCCCGTCTTTCACTCCCACCTCCAAACCTCCCCCCCCTCGTTCCTCCTCACGTAGGCCACACCCCATACCCCTCTCCCTCCGTGTTGGCCCCTCCCCCTTGTCTATACCACCCCTTCTCTCACCCGCGAGTCACCCTCGGGGCCACCCAACTACCAACTCTCCTTGCTTTCTCCCGGCTTCGCCAAAACTTTTATTATGTTCTCCTACTCGGTCGCGTTCTCCTCTTCCGACGTCCGCCTCACCGCGCCTCGCCGGTAGTTCTCCCGAATGAAGTTTCTTTCCACCCCCGCGTTCGACTGTCTTGGAATAGTAGGTCGTTGTTGATTTCGGTTCCAGGTTCTCCAAAAATTCCAAGCGAATGACACATGGTTGCTGAAACCTTGATCGGTTGATGTAATAGTATTTATAGAGATGTATGATTTCAGGCTTTCCCGGAGAATGATACCGATTAGTTTTTCTCGGGTTTCCCACCGGGTTAGGCTCTCCATGATCGCCGACGTTTTGGCAGAAGACTTTCCTGCCGTTATCAAGGCTCTGGATATCAAGATCAAGGCTCCAAAGCCTTGATAATGGTAGGAAAGTCTTATTCCGAAACGGCAGCGATCATGGAGAGCCTAACCAGGTGGGAAACCCGAGAAGAACTCATCAGTGATTATAGAACGTGAAGATTTTGACGAATAGGTTTTACAATTTGAAGCAATGGGTAATCCCTAGAACTTGAAAGTCCAGTCATAAAATGATAGAATTAGAAATCCTTAACATAATAAAGACCCATCATAAATTGAAAGCAGGGGAAAGTTCGCTGTTTTTACATTAAGTTTAATATCATAGGTGTTTTACTACATAATTGAAAGTCATGCTTGAGAATAAAGGCTTTGTAAACTGATAAGAACAGAAAAGAGTTTGAGAAAATAAGAGAATTTTAGGTGAAAACCATTTGGAGGTCTATCAGGCAGACTCGGTCCAAATACATTTTCAAATATTTTCTCAGAATTTTCTTTTTCCCTTGGATAGGGGGGTGATTATATTTGTTTCTACAATTCTCCTATTGTGTTTTTCGTTCTGCTCTCAATTTTTTTTCGCATGAACTTACACCAAAGTTTGGAGGAGTTTATTTTTTAAATCATCCTTGAAACCCGGCCTCCGGACTCCAACAATGAGATTGCCAGCGCCATAATGACCGTCGTTATACGACTATCGTGGACTCCATTGTCGATCTTAAACTTGCATCGAAACAGTCGTGGAAGTGCCATTTTGGAGCTCGTAATAATATTTCGCCAGGGCCTTGCTTTGTTCACCGTCTTCCCATTTGGCGCGGTCGAATGATCGAAAATTCGTGAAGAAGGGGTGCCTCATAAGGGAGACTCCGGCCATTCTCCGCAGGATGTCGTCGAGACGTTAACGACGCGAGCATTAGCATGTGAGCGTTGCCGGCGCGACCCCACCGAAACAGTTCGATTCAAATATGGTTGCGCCTCGCGCGAGGGTCCCGGAAAGGAAAATTCAATTTTCATTATTTATACCCGCGCGTTCCTCAATCCTCGGCGACAATCGTCTGACGTCATGCGAAGCGAGTCCGAAGGCTGGCGAGCATATTTTCACGCCTCCCATGGAGTTGGCGTTTTCTTCTTTGCACGGCGATTGTGGGTCGTAACTTCTCCTCTTTGAGTCTTCCTAGCCCGTGGAATAGAATGCGGAGAATCCCAGCATTTCCTGCACGCAATTCGTTCAAGGATACGCGGTGTCCCGTGGTTTGGGTTAGGTGGAAGCCTACCTGAATAATTGATTGGACTTAGCGCCTCCGTTTGGTGCTTAAATGGTAGGAGGTGCCGGGGGTAGGTCACCGCTATTGAAATTCCATCATAGATATACCTTGATATCCGCTTCAGCACGCCAGTCTTTATATTCTGGGATTAGGGCATGCAAGACATTGCATAAAATCATATGGTAGAGCGTTGAGTTCATGTAACCGTTTTGAGGCTACCTCACAAATGGGCGACCCAGTTGGGAGGCAGAAATTCTTACAACGAGGCTGCCTTCACCTGCTTGGATTTGAACTTGTGAATTTGAACTGAAATAATTTAAGATATACAAAACGATTTCTTCGATTTCGCATTAACCTCATGGTTGAAAAACTTAGAAGGGATGAGATTTTTCCGTTCTCAGTGAGCATGTGAACCCTTTTCGAGAATAATTGAATCGTAGTAATTTTCCTCCTAAAAATGCTTTTAAGGTGCTATTGCTTCTATTTATCTCTTAAAAGATACCGCCGTATAGTATATCAAGACTGAATATGTGGACCGAAATAAAGCACGTAATGGATTCCCATTTCTCTTAAGCGATGAATTTTTCCTATACACAAAGAAAATGAATGAAAATAGATATGATATTCAACGTTTCAAAGAACCGGAATATGGTGGGACAAATGAAATGTTACTCGTGCTCTCAATAAATCGTTTCGAGGGCATTTTGCGAGTTCATTATTCCGATGCTCTTAAGTAAAATGTATCTAATTTTTCAGTATTGTGTACTTTGTGTCTTGTTATCTCCTCCTTTTGTCCTCTGTGGGATATTTATTGTTATTCTTCATGATTGATGTGGTATCTATAGAGATTGAGAGACTGAATTAGCGTTCATTTTAGGTTCTGGCAGCTTCGGTACCTATTTTTTAGAGGCGTAAATTTATATTAGTAAAGAAATATCGTCAGAAAATTTGAGAAGCATTATACAGCAAGTTTACAGAAATAATCCTCACACTAACTAGGTATGGCATTATGCGCATTCATTTAAATTTAATGGCAAAAAAAGTAATGAAATTTAGACGAAGATAAGGACTAACATCTTTTAGTCGACTTTAGTCGAGTTTGTTCTGAAGTGGTTTACCTATGAGTAGAAACTGACAATAGTTTTTATCGCGATCCCTTTCAGTGGGCTGGAAATTCACATTCATCTCATGAATGCCCTGCATTAATATCCAATTAGTAATACGAGTCACATAACGGAATTTTAACCGCTGACCTCATTGTCTTCTGTGAGTTTAATGTTAGTCATTCGTCATCGGCTGCTCCCAAAAATACACTACTCGAACTGATTGCCGCTTACAGGTTCATTTTTCATTTAAATCTCCTCCGAAATATCTAACTTAAAATCCGGAACGCATTTTATGCGTTTTTTGGTTGATACATGTCAAAAGAGGAAAGATATAAAATACTGGTAATTAAAATAATCATTCAATATATTATTCTTGGTTTTAGGCACTGAACGTGCTTTCACGGTACCAGGTTTCACTGTGAACGTTGATGCAAGCTTCCTGTTACTTAAAAAAACAAAGCATTTTCTTGAGCTTTGGTAATGAATCTATTTTAATTAAAAACGTGGTCGTTGTTTCAGTGCTAACTCTTCTTTTTTCTTCACTGCTGGCAGATTTCATTATCGTGAATTTATGGAGTTGTCAAAGTGTAATTCCAATCCTCTTACCGGAAGCGATCCTATCGCTTGATATGACAACAGTTGAAGAGAGATGTTTGCAACATTGTTTTAACATACTGGATTATTTTGTAGATTGGAAAAAGGGAGTCGATAGAAAAACATGGAAAGTAGAAGAGGCAAGCTTGCGGTACATATTGTGATATAACAGCCTCTGGCAAGCAGTAATGGATGATGAAAAGAATTGAAATAGTTAATGAGAAAGACTAAGGTTAGATGGCATTTATTAATATAGGAGGTAGGTGAATTATAACGTTAAAATGAAGATTTTTGTAGAAATGAAACTATAAGCATGTTGGAGAGTGGAGTGGAGAGCTGCAGCAAACCAATCCTTAGATTGAGATCTGTTGATGAAGTATTTTTTAGAAATGTGTGCTATCTTCTAAAATTTAGAGCAATTAGAAATTTTATCAGTGGAGTTGCGCATTTTAGTTGAAGATTGAATACTTGGTAAATTTTCACACTGTCTTTAATACAACTGACCGCTTTCGATGTTAAAACAGCGTGGAAGATTACTAAGTGATTCATTCTTGTAATTATGTCACGATTCCACCAAGTAACTTCTCCTGCCATCACGTTATTGCGCATGTTATTTAACAATCAGGGCTGGAGTGCACGTCCATTACCGGAGTATCAATTCCGCATTATTTTTAACACGCGTTAATTAAATCGATGTGTGCTGTTCACCGACATTTCTAATTGTCTTCCTTATTTTTTTTCCTTTTCAGCGAGATGCCATCTACGAAGCCGTGGTGACTTGCTCCGGGGGCTCCGGGATCCGGAGGAGGCAGCAGCATAGTAGCCGGAGGAGGATCGGGGAGGGGCGGGGGTGGGCGGCGGGGCCGCGGGGCGTGGTGGGGGCGGCGGAGGCGGCGCGCGCGAGGCCCCCGGTCGATCCGATGTCCTCAACCTCCTCGCCGACCGCCCACCATACACAGCAACAGCCACAGCACCTCAACCCCACCACCACCTCACCGCTCCTCGCCGCCTCCGTCGTGACCCTCTCGCCCGCCTCATCCTCCGCCCCCGCCGCGGCCCCGCTCGGCATGCAGGTGGGCAGGGGGGCGGAGGTCGGGGGCGTCGGCGGACTCCAGCCCCACGGCATCCCCCTCAACGACTCAGGTGAGCAGACGGCACTGGCGGGTGGAACGACGAACTTCGCCCTTGCACACGCCCAAACTTTTTCCTCTTGCTTTACTACTTACTTCCTTCCTGGAAATACTTGCGTGTTTGCCCGTTACGAAAGTAGTTAACAGTCTCTGGGAAATGTCGTTGGAAGAATGGAAGGAAGATATTTAGACTACGACGTCGGAAAGGCTGATTAAGTTGAAGGGTGAAGAACTTACAGCATGTTGAATAAGGAAAAAGACTTAGTTATTTTCACAGTTGTTAAATTTCTTACCGACCATAGTTTTCGCACTAGGTACCATTATCAAGGTGGAGGCAAGTTTACCTTGATATTAATTACATTGCATCGTAATTACCTTGCCCGTTGACAATAGTATATTGCGCCGAAACCATGGTCGGTTTGAAATAAAACGTTTGGAAGTAACCAAGTATTTTTTCTTACTCAACATGTTGAGCGGTAAACATTTATGCCAAGTTGCGCCTGATACAGCCTCTAATGAAGTACTTTAATAAATCATCAGGGAAATAAATGGAGGATAAGACTAGAAAATGAAAGAAAATACTGAATATTGCGCCATGTGAGAGGCTGCTGATTAATTTCATAGGAGTTCTTGTGCCAAGCTTTAGGAAAATGAGTCTAGGATAAGGTGTACCAAATATATTTACAGTAGGAGGATGTACAACTTCCGTTCGCCTTTGCACTCACCCAAACTTTTCCCCAACTTCCAAATCGGAATACTTACATGTTTTCCGTTACTAAAATAATATACAGAGTCAGTAATTTACCGTTGAAAAATGAGGAGAAAAATTGAGTATAAGAGGATCAAAACTTGGTGGCACTCGCTTGTTAAGAGCGTGACGCCAGGGAAAGGAAAGATTACAATTGAGATTGGAAAAAAGTAACAGGATTCGTCCAGAGGTCCCCGCAGGTGTGCTTCGTTACCCCTGCCTACTCATAAACGGTCGTTTCACCTTCACTAACATTGAACTCTCCGGTGGGGAGAGCCAAAATGTTTTGCTATATCTATACTACATTATTTGAAAGGCTGTTGATTAAGTGAAAGGGTTAAGTTCTGGTCTCCTATTTTAGGGAAATAAGCAGAGAATGAGGCACATGAATGCGTTTACGGCGGCAAGAATAACAGCTTCCACCTTTGCATGCACCCAAGCATTCCTTATTACTTTTCTTCTTCGAAATGAATGAAACATTTCCTGTAACCTGAGTAATAAATTATACCAGAAATTTAATGTTGTAAAAAGGAGAAGCAAAGGTAAAGACTATGAAGTTAGAAAGGTTGAGCATTTTGAAGAGTGAAGATCCTTGGTCAAACTTGAGAAATATTAGCTGATGATTCATCGTAGAAAATGCATTAACGGCCAGTAGAGTAGGGTATTTGCCTTCTCCTGATTTTTTTAGTATTTTTCAATTAAAGACATGCTCAAAGAAACACAGATTGAAAGACTGTTGAATCTGAGGGATGATGAACTTGAATCAAACTTAAAGAAAATTATCAGGTGATACCACTTTGTTCATTTAGTGAGGAGGAGTGAAGAAGGTTTCTTCTCCTGAGTTTTAACTGTTTTCACTGAAAAATTAACTATTGGCGTTTCTAGAAAATAAAAATACTTACTTAACTTTTGATTTTCAAAGTCTTACGATTATTGGATTTAGAGTCCACAGTAATTTGCGTCCTAACCGGAGAAACGTCTACCTCTTCCAACAAGGAAAACACAAATGACACATCTGCTGGATATTTTTAGTTTCGTAATTAGTCATTAGTTTATTTCTAATGCTTATCCTAGTAGTCTCTGGAACACACGAAGCCTCTATTTTTTTACCAACGATTGTCAACTCCTGTCTAACATTACTGGAACGCTTTAATCACACTTATAGATTTCCTAAACATATATTGAGTGGATGCTTCATTTTTGATGCCATGCGATTGGTCCTGGCCTGTCAATGCATATGTTTTTGAACTCATATCCACATCCAATCAGTCCATATGGAATAAATATTTTTTAGAAAGCTCTTTGAAAAACAAGCAGCAGCAATTCGAAAATTTCCACCCATACCATTAATTTCTTGGTAGTTATTTACCACTCATTTGTCGTTTTTTGTCGTTTTTCCTGTTTTTAATGTTAACAGGATTCTTGAGACACTTCATGTTCTGCTTCAGAATTTAATGGGTTAAGGTTTTCCACGCCCGCGATACGAAACCTTTCTTTACGCATCGAATCAGAAGAACAAATTGGGAAAGTCTTTTTTCTCCATTCATATCTTAGTCGTAGTTTATTCAGTCTCTCTACCTTCGAATTCGTCTGTGTGCCTATATAATGCAACCTTCCTTAAGTTCAACATCCGGAAAAATCTCGTCTCGCGTGAACCATATTCATCTGATTTTTTTCAACGTGCCGACGAGTTTTGAATCTTTTCAAAAGAGTGACAGGCGTAGTAGTCAAATTTTCACCCGTGCTTTCACTCTATAAAGTTTTTTTTATTGCTCCCTTGATGTGAGTCGTCAAAAAGCTTTCATTCTGACATTTATCGGGCGCAACTATTAAAAAGAAGAAGAAATGAGTCGGAGAAAGTGGACCGTGTTTTCTGCGTCTTGCCCATGCCCTCTGCTATACCAGCACCTTACGTTTGCCTCCTTTGAAGTCATTGAGACGTCACCTTCCCCAAATGGGATCTCCCCCGGTTAAGACTGGTACGATAAATATCATCCGATGCAGATACTTCCGATTATTAATTGTATCGGACGGTACGACATCTCCGAACTATCGATTATATATCGGAATTTGTGTTTTACGATACTAACTGGCAGATGCCAATATTTCCGATAATTCACTGCATTGGGCAATCCGATATTTTTAGGTCGTCTCGTCCCATTTTAATTGTTTGGAAGGAGCGGAAAATCTTGCGATTTCCGAGCTAATACGCAAATCAATATGACATCATTCAGTACATATAAATTTTTTAGATAAATGCTCGAGGCTCGATTGGAACCACTTATCGTATGTGATTACGGTTCACCTTGAATGGCAATCTTAAGGCAGTTTGGTGATTTGTATTTTCCTCTCGGCTCATTCTGTAGTTGTCACATTGACTTCGTGATGTTCGCAACTTTGGATAGGAATTTGAAGTTGAGAATTTGATGCTAGTCGGTTGGGGATGTTGAGATGAGTATCGTAAAAAATATTTAAGTCATAAATGTTTAAATCTTTGCAGAGCACGTAACATTAATGTCTGAGAAAAATACGAAATATTTATATGCATATTATTGATGTGAGATAGGCTTTGATGAGGAGGAATAAAAGGATTTTTGACAACAAGAGACCGTGAACTGAGTTGCACGTGTGATTTAATCAAGGAATAAAAGATATGAAAGTATAGGGCAGTATGAAATAAACAATCAAAACAAAGCTAGTTTATTATGCAGTCGTAATCCAAGAATCAAGCATTCGAAACCGCCTACACCCTGAAATGAAACTGCGTATAGGTATTTATGCTCGTTCGTGTTTATTTATGTGAAGTCAAGTTTCGTTTATCCAGTTGAATCGGATCGGGAGTATCGAGATATTGGCAAGTAGAGCAACGGTATCGGATGGAATTGGAAAAACTGGATATCGTTATCAAGTGTAACTTGTATCGAGTCAGCCCTACCACCCACTCCCCCTCTTACCCCCCCTTATTCCTTCCGCCACTCACCCCTCGTTCCCGTTTTTCATCCCTCCCCCAAACTTTCGTAAATCATTTCTCATTCCTTCTCGTCCGAACCCGTTCCTCGCGCCATCCCCCCGCAGTCGCGCCTCCGCAAATGTATGCATAAAAGCTCTCCTCCCGCTTTGCAAAATCGCCCCCAACTGGGTCACGCGGTGGTACTCGGGCAAATGCCATTTTCAATCTCGCGCCGTTTCGGACAAAATGTCAGGACGTTAAGTCGTCGGGTTCTCTTTTTCGAAGCCGAATTTTCTGAGTGACCGTTTTTGCACAATTTTGCTCGCGCAATCCTTCATCCGCACAACCCATTTCAGTCAATCAACTTCTCTCCATATTTCTCGGAAATGATCACTCGCAGTGCTTAGGTTTTCACACGACGAGATTCATTTTTTTGACAATTCTGATCTTGTTGACTCTCGCCAGGTCGAAGAGCTAGAGGCCTTTTAGGCTCGGAGCAAGACTGGATAAGCTGGCTGGGGAACCGACCAAATGTCACCTGCAAGACCACCAGAGGGACCCACCTCCCCCCCAGTTCCTTTGTCCGGCCAAGTGCTAGCTTCCCGCGCGTATGGCCCGGGTTCAAAGCCTTGTGGTGATGGACGTTTTTCAACGGTAATTGGATCCCTACATTGGGTAATGAAGTGATCACTCAAGCTTTGTACTGTGTCAGTCGGATGGGACATTAATTCGTGGTCCCCTAGCTGACTCTCGTTAACCGAAGTGGATACGTTTCGAAAATGCTAATGTCAATACGCCTAAAGGCGTACGAATTTCACAAATTATAGGTAGTGGTTCTGGAGAAAAGGCAGTTTGGGTGGACTGCGGGGCCCTGGCGGGAAAACGACTCAGCCTGAACAGCATTACGCTGAAGAAGGCGTTAGATATCCTCCTCGCTTGGGGGCCATTTATGTTTTACGTAAGACGTTTTGGGGAGAAGGGGTTAGGCCTTTCTTACGTTGTCTTACGTGGGGGGGGGATCCGAGACAATCTTTTTAGGAAGATTTTATCATTTTCTGAGATCGTACTTCTTTCCCTTTTTTAATTTATTGTCGGACAAAAAATACTACTTTTTTTAGTATTACCGCCAGGGCGATACTACGAAATGTATGCTAAACCTTTCGAAAACGTATGATCAAATCAATAGTTCAATTGCATGATGGGACGGACTCACTTTTTCTAACTTTTCTCTTTCTAAATCCTCCATGACGTAAAGAGTGCTCTACATGGAAGAGTGCAACCAAGTTCTGCGATACCTATATTCTCCCTTATCTGATTTCATGACGGTAACATCACTTCCTCTAACCTCCTTCTTGCCTCTCTAACGTCACGCTCTGCGTAGGGGAGTGCCATCAAGTTATGCGATGACTCCCATGCGCATCGAAATAACCCGCGCACAATATCACATGCCTTGTAGTGGAACGGTGGACCCGCTCAGGCATAAATCTCGGCTCTTTGATTAGTCCCTGTGAGAATTCTCGACGGAATCAAAAAATTCCCGTAAATACGTGCTGAGGTTAATCTTCTCGTCCTTTTTCCTTTGCGATTTATTTTCCACCGCGTATGTAAGGAGTCGTAAATTTTCCAGTTTTGAGTTTTTCCGTAGGGGACTGTTTCTCCAAGCAATCTCGTTAATCTCCCGCGCCGACTCCTCCTCCGCGTGTTTAGGGGGCTGCCAACTTTATGCGAACGGAGGATATCAGTCGTGGGAGGGCGTAAATCAAAACTCGCTACTTAACCGGAGAGAATCTGCGACGTCCAAGAAGCCATAATTTTCGGTCGGGGGATGTAGAGTTTTTAATCAAACGGTGCATTTTTTTACGACAGTTTTCCTTGTTGTGCTTGATCGCTAGGAACGATCGGAATTATTGTAGATTGTGTCGTATAGATAAACGCAGTATTCCTAAACCTCTCTCTCCGCATGCGCAATTTCATTTCTATTCCCGAAAGCTGGCGATATTTGAGGGGCACTGAAGGCATTTCACGTCAATCGCAATGCTTCAGGTCGCAGGTTTCCTTCTCTAATACTTCTTTATTGCAGTAGCTCACTGTTTTAGTTGCAAAACGTATCCTTTGATGATTGTTGAATACTAGGCGAAAGATTTTTCGCATAAAATGTTATTTTTCTCCTATCGGTCGAATGGGAGGAAAGCCTTCAACACGTTCCGGCGAACGGAAGTGTTAAAAAAATTCAAAATGCCGTAAAAAACAGCGGGATTTTGGTGGAAAAAATATTTTCTGGGAATTCTTTGTCTTCTTTTTCCCATTTTAAACGAATCCAAAATGTATAAAGTATGAATATAAATGATCCATACACTATGAGATGTTAGGAAAATTTACGTAATGCAATAGAGTTGAGTAGATTTTTTAATTACTATGATGTTCCGCAGGAGTGTATTTTTTTATATCATAGACGTTTGGCGAGGAAATTTTGCAATAAAATGACGTGATTTCACGGTTATAGTATTGGGAGTGTAATGAAAGAGAGGGTCTCGTTTATTTGGTCGTGTTAAGAGACTAGATATGAGTTTAAATGTCGGACTGTGCCATACACTATAATTTATAGTGTTTGATATGGTAAAAGTTTCACAATAATCGGATATGTAGGATAAACAGTAATATTTTATATGATAGAAATTAATAGGAATTGTTACATGGATCGCTGGTAGTTGAATATAAGTGGAAGAGGAAATTTGGGCTTTTTCTATAATAAAAAATGGGATATATGAAACAACCTAAGAATGTGAGACGCAAAAGAAACATGTAAATGCATGCAAGTTTGGACGTAATCATTAAAACAGTTTCGCAAACCCATGACTACTAAACTAAACCTTTTTCACCAAGCATGCCATGAAAGTGATCGGTTTTAATGGTGTATACTGTACGCATCCTTCTTGGCAAACGAGGAGGCAGCGAGGACGATATTCCTAAGACCAGACTTCCCTCGGGTTGGTACAGCCTATTTCCGATTTTCCCAGAATCCCACTTTTGAGAAGAAAACCAATCTTCTTGGCGGAGATTTTTTTATTCACGTATGCGTACCCCGCCCTCTGGTGAGATCGTGATTGCCTATAATGCCCAACATCCTTAAATGGCCGTATTCTTCTCCACTCCCAGAAAAAAATAATATTTTCCCGAAATCTCCGATGTGAACGGCTGGACGGATATTAAAAACGCCAAAAAAATTAGGATCCGGACGGGGAAAAGGCTGGAGGGATGGGGAGATACGAAGGTTTTTGGAAGCGGAGGGGAAGTAGTAATATTGGTCTTGGGAGATGGAAAGGGGAGGGAGGGGGTGGGGGCATTTTACTTGCGTTCTTGTGAGTTTGTGGCATGGATTAAAGAAGAGAATTGATGGAACCATATGACGCTATGGAACTGGAGAACATTGATGCCAATAGAATATGCTTTCCACAATGCTGAACGAAGGACTTGCACAGCTAATACGCCGAAAAAGGAGGTTATGGCATTGGAATTGTCTCAATACCGTGCCTTGGTAACTGAATACGAACGGAAAATAATGTACTAAAATATGGCATTTTGTGCAAGGTTACTTATTTAATTTGGCGCGATAGCCATAATGGCCCTTGGACTGCAGCCATAATGGATGAGGAGAATTGAATACTGAATGAATTAAAACGTGCTGTGGGATATATAGATGGGATCGTGCATTAATACACTGAAATCAGAGATGTCGGTGGCGGAATTGAATTGGTGATATAATTAAACACACGTTAACTCAGATTAGTTTCAATACAAATACAGCAGGTTATGTTAAATTTCTGAAAAATCTCCGTACAATATCCGTGTTGGTTGAATCATTTTTTTCCTAAAAATCACATCACTTTCATCTAAATTTAACACCTCCACCCGCCGCTAGGGTGTATGGCATAGGGTGCCATACACCCTTAGGGCAAGATACAAGTCATGAAAGATGAGTGGTGGGAAAAGGGATATGAAATATAATAGGAAGAGGGGATTAATTAAGGTAAATTGTATGCGAACGGAGTGTCTTAGTGTCTCCCTCTGTGTTTGTTGTAGCCACTACTGGTGCGTGAAAAGAAGAAATTTTATTAACAATGGGTTTGACTGTACATTTCTCTTATTTTTTCACCTTTACCAGTTCTGTAGATATAGTATGGGGTCGAAATAATATCTTTCGTGTCTCTCTGAAAATTGCCCGATTTATAATTTTTCAAATTATCTCGAATCAAGCGGAACGCAACCTAGTTCTTTCATCAGCTGTGTTTCTTCTTTATTCGCTCGTAGTAGTCTTTGACGAAGTGTGCGGCTTTCCTCTGTAATTTGTTCATTTCGCGCATTGGTAAACATTTCTGCACATTGCCTCAAATGCTCGCGGCCTACTCAAAGTTGTGGCCAAAACGGAGCGATGTTACCAAAAGACGTCATCCTCGCTCCCTTATATTCTATGTGGTTATGTATGGTTCGCGGGGAGGGATGGTGGGGGTATATGCGCGGAAATGGAAGGGGAAGGAAGGAGGGGAGGCGGGGAAAAGGAGGGGGGAGGGAGTCGTCGGGAGACCAGAAAGAGGTTCCCCCTTTATGGGTGTTGAGGGGGGGGGGGGGCAGGGGGTATTTCCGTCCCCACTCGAAAAAGACCAGGTGTGAGATGATTGTCCGCCAAGTTGGCATGCCTGTCGCACCTTGAGGTGTGTGCATAAATCCTCTTTTCGTATACCCAGCTCCTCCTCCTCTCTCACTTTTGCTTCACTCCTCACTCCCCACCCCCCCCCCCCGTATACTATCTCACACGATTTATAAAAAGCCCGAAAGGACAAAAAAATAAACCCTTCTACTTCCATTCTCTCACCTCCACCTCCTCATCCTCCCCTCTCTGTTTCTTTATTTTCTTCCCTTTTGTCCATTTAATCTCCCTTTAATTTGCCTCGCTGTTTTTTTTTTCCTTTTCGCCAAGGACCCTGGGATATTTTTAATTTCTCTTCCGCGAGAAGGAAAAATTTGCGTCACTTAAAAGAGGCCACAGCTCAATATATTATTGTGAATTTAGTTTTGTAATTTTTTTTTACCTGTTCCGGGAAGAATGAGACCTGTAACTTTTTTTTCTTGTTTGGCATCAAAGCTTAGTGATGAATGATACCTCAGGTGCGTATCATTATGTGAGGAATTTTAATAGGATGAATTTGAAAACGTCGGCATGTTAAGGGCTAACACCGGCAGCAGTTTCGTAACACAAAATGCAGGATTGAACTTTTGTGAAACTCGATACCTAAAATATTGCCATTACGTCTATCTGTTATGTATCTCTTCTTCAATGAAGGTCATTTATTCTCTTGGGTATAATGCTTATCATGTTCACTATGCGAATAAAATGCTGTCCCCATTGTATTCTCTGCTATTCTATCTTTCTCGGTTAAAATATTATTTGCCAGGAACATAGAAAATCAACCCTCTGAACTAAATAATCAGCTACAACATTTAAGGCTCAATATAAGGATTATGTGGTGAATAGTTTCATGGCGTGGTTTACGTATCTGTCTCAGATTTTTATTCCCAACTATGCTGTCGATGAGCGTAAATGTAGAAAACGTGATCATATAGTTTTCGTCATACTTTCACATCCACCACTGCAACCTACCAATTACATTTGATTTCTTTTTTTTATTGGAAGAGGAATTTTCAGAAAAACTAAGAGTGACCTTACTCATTTCTATTGCTTCCGTCGCCCATTCAGACTTTCTTGGCATGTTTTCGTGCAAATTTCCGATTTGATACACTGTGTGACTTAATTTAAATCGTGGTATTAATTAATATCATGCAAAGAATGAAATTAGTGGTTATCATCCACAATTTTTCTTGCTTGGAACTAAGCATTTCGCCAACTCAGGACATTATCATTAAAAATATGCATAGCCTTTCAATGGGATAAATATACATTCATGTAAATCTAACGATCGTGTTCTACTTTATAAGACGAACTGTGTAAAAGTAAACAAATTTTTTTACTTGATATGGATTAAGTTTTTTAGATTTTTTTACTTTTAGTTGTACTAAATTGGTGGCATTTTCATTGCTGTAATTGATTTTCTTTATTTTATTAATTATTTCTCAGAAAATTTCAAAGCCTTCTCTCATGTTACTGCTCCCCTGTATTATTCCATATGGTATTTTCACGCCACCTACAGCAAACTTTCAAGCGCGTAATCTTTCCTTCGCCATCTAAATGATCTCACTCTTTTCTTTTGCTAAATTTGGCCTTCTGTTAATCGATCACGAACTCTTTCGGTCTCTAATTATTTTTTTCTCCCTGGGAAATTTTTAAAACTTTCTACTCCTCCGACTACTTATCTCCCAACCGAATCAATTCATTCATCATTTAATCCCATCCGGAATACATTTACATTCACCTCCATCTGTTTTTTTTCATTCAAGCATATTTCGATGTTTTCCTCCACCACTGATCCGTGATAAGTTTGCGCAATCTTCGCTCACGATGTCTCCCAATCCCTCTGATGTTGCCGTTCCTTCGTCCCAACCTCATTACGATTTGGTTTACCCGGTGGCAGTTTGAAGAATCAACTCTTTAATATTCTTCCACCGAGAAACGGGAAAAGGATTCCGTGAGCTGGGACTGCATTCCAGAATAAATAATAAAGCGCAAAGGCGTGTGGACACCTCCCTGATTGGGTCGATAGAAAGTTGATGAACTGGTGTATTTCGCTTGACAGATGTGGTGACAGATTGTTAGATTTCGTTTCTAATATTTCAATCATTCAGCATTAGTTTTCCTCTCTTCATCCCATCCCTCTCATTCCAACATATCAAGGCCCCTGGGAGAAAATTACCATTCCGTTTTCTCGCGTTCAAAGACTGAAAGCAGTCCCGAGTTGGAGGCTTGTGTCATCCGCGGAGTCTCAATGTAAACTTAACTTGTAAGCAAACCTGGGGCGCCATTTCAGATCTTTACAAAGTGTGCGCTCGAGTGATTATGATTTGCTGCGGCTGTAGTGAAAAAGGTTAACGCGATGAACGTTCTTCAAACTGCGCCGGTTCTTTAAAATCACGTTCTTGACACCATGCATATCCTGTAAAATCACTATTCTCGCTTTTGTAAAGTGAGTCACACGAACTGTGACTGTGAACAGTTCGCAACAATGGACGTTCGCGTTTTTTATATCATTATCGACAACGCGCAGGAAAGATCCAGGTCCGTGCCTCAGTTTTTATTGATTGGGTACATTTTATTCAAACAAGATTTGGCGTTTTTTTACTCCGCAATCAACCGGTGTGTCACAGGTGTGCGGAAGTTGCTTGGGTGCGGTATATTCTTCAAATCTTCGCGTGCCTAAGTTTGGAGGCCACTTCAAAGATCAGTAAAATCTTTCGTGCCTTCACTGGTGTTCGTCATACAACCAATTTGTCGCTCAATCAAAAGCCTGTGTATTTTAAATTCGTCGAATTTAGGAATTGAAGACACGGTACGGAATATCGGTATCTGTGCGATGGTTGAAGGGTAAGATATTGTCATCATTCTCCGGTGAATCCTGACCACAAGTCTCCCTTTGGAATCACGCAAATCCCACCAACACCTTACACCCTCCTCAACCCCCTCTATCCTCCACACCCTCTCACTTCTGGTATCCCCACCCCGGCCAACCCTCCTCCCCCCACTCCCCTCAAAGACTTACCTCTCTCCGGCACGTCATGATCCTCCCTTCAATTCATTCTACTTCGCCATGGCGCGGGAAACCATCCCCCAACGCCTACATCCTTTACAATCTACCTGAACCTCTTCTGTGGACAGTATTGCGATATATCGACTGCAATTTGTGTTGTACATGTTATGTCGCACTGTGATGTCTAGCCCCTGGGTAATACGATATGTTGCTTTAGCGAAAATATCCGATTTGTAGCGATAAGATAATATAATGGATCATAGATTCCATGTGTGATATGTATATATGGTATTCGATATCTAGCTATATAAATTCGATATGTATAGCAGTATTAGATTTAATTCGGTACTGCTCAATTCAGCATGAGGTAATTGATAAAATGCCGCGTCCTTCACCGTTGCATGAAGTGCAATGATTTCCATTAAATTGCTATTTTAAATTATACACACTTATACAATACACCCTTGGACTCACATTTTATTCAGGGCTTCACGTTTGAACCCCGATCCGAGGAAGGAGTCTCTATAGTTTGGTAGGGGAAATAAAATGTTGTGCATAAGACCAATGTTCTTCGATGTAGTAAGAACGAATATCAGCTATCGTGAGTTCATCTGTAGGAATGAACCATAGGCCCGAAGTATTGCCCTGAGCAACCATCACCCATTTATAGCCACTATCGTAAAATATCCACTTTCACATTTTCATGCTCACGATAATTGAAACTTCAATGTGTTCTGATTGAGTGGGAGGCCAGTATTTTTTTAATCGGTTGTATTGGTTTCACTTTATAGGTTTAGCAGTAAAATGGGCCGATAACTTCATTCTTCTCTGGCAGTTAACTTCATCTACAGTCTCCCAATCGTTAATTCGCTGTAGTTAAACTGTCATTAGGTTACAGAAACAATTTATGCGTGTTCTCTGGCATAGTCATTTAGGCATTCTTGGCATAGTCACTGGTAGTTATCGATGTGCTAAACTTTCTACACTCGCAAGAAACACAACATTTCGCGGAAAGTCGTCAGACTAGTTTTTTACCCCAAATTTTGATGGTGTAATCTAACAGTTACTCCATATGGGACCCTTTGTTTCATTTTAAATTTATTGAAGTAGGTCATCCAGGTCATTCATATATTTTTTAAATCAACTGTATTAGTATTCTCAAGTGAAAAGCGAGTGTAACTAGGAAAAAGAAAACTTTCACGTTATTAATGATCAGCGAGTTCCACTAAAAAATATATTTAGATACATTTAACGACGTGGACGACTGATAATGCGGTAAGAACGTGATTGATGTTTATTTTGAGCGGCAGAGACGAAAAATGGAATACTCTTTTCCGATTTTACCCTGTCCATTTTACACTTTCAGTGATAAATCAACCTCGTCACGCATTGGTGAGGGGTGCTATTTTGAGGCTCACGGTGACCGAGGCCATGTGACTGTCGCCGTTCATTCGGACTCCCCCCTTATCTCGGTGTCACGGGGCCATTCGCGTAGCTCTCTTGTAGTCCACCCTCCGTCCCCCCAGTTTGACCCTACCCGTCGCGTGCCGCGCGAATGCGGTGACCGCATGGACGGGCCGTGCTTTCTCTCCACGCCGGGCGTTTTGTTCGTCACCCACCCATGGGTTTCATTCATCGGGAGACGGTTTGCTAGAGCGTCGTCTCGGAGCCTCTTCGGGACCCATTCCACGAGGGGGATCATCACCCCCAGGGTCGTCTGGGCCTTCTCCGCCCCCCCCCCCCCTCCTACCATTACCGTGCCACCCACGAGCAAATACCTTCCACGAGACCCTCGCCTACCTCAATGATCCCCATTCAGCCGGCCCTGTTACCTAAACTACCTCCTCCGCCACGCGAGAACATTGCCCATGTAAGCAAACTCATTCATCTGCCCGCCCTCACTTACGGCTCTGATTGCCCTCGGAAAAGTTCCTGTAGCGGACTTGCGCGGAAGGAGAATAGAATGCACCTTTATCATACTCTGGGACAAGTCCCCTAGAGCCAACTAAAAGATACAGTTAAAGAGCAGCGAAGGAGAGAAGTTACACATTTTCAAGTGTTATAATTCAAATTGGATAATTAATGGAGCAAAATAACAAAACTGCTCCCGCAATCGATAAAATTGTAAACAATTTAAACAAAAAACATAAATGGGCCATTATACGACGAATTAAATTTAGAAAAAGATAGTAATGAGAATGAAATACTCAACCAGTCTTCGCTGTTCAAGGAATCATTCTTAAAATAAAATGTCATTCAATTTGCAAAACTAAATTTCTCTGTTAGAAGGTAAAAGGAAAGGACGAATATAAAGAAGGGAGCCAACGAGAGAGAGAGAGAGTGAAGTATGGGAACTAAACTACTTCGCAAGATACGACTTAAGGTAGTTTCAGCGCGGTATAACTTCAATAACATTCATTGACTTTGGCCTCATTATAAGGTAAAAGATCGCATGTTTCCAGTGATAACAAAAGATAAGCCACTTACCATTATACTTTTCGAGATATTTGCCAAGAAATACCAACCATTTTCCATGGAAAATGGTACGGGTTTCCTATTAAGAGCGAATGGTAGGAATTTGTAACGCATATATCTCGTATGAAATATAATTATGTAGTTTTTATACTTTCTCAAATATTTTCCCGGCAAATATTTGAGAAAATATTTGTATACTTTATCAAATAATATATAAAATAAATCAATTACTCACAATAGTTACTTCTACAGAAACCAAAACAATATTCGGTTTATAAGGCGTTTTTATCATGCAGCGTGAAAAAAACGAGTCAAGTGAATATCTAATATATGTATGTACCTATATTTAGTTAGTTATTGAGAATTTTGCTTATTTATGAGAGTTGTTTTGCGTCATTTCACTTCATGCTTTTTACAGGTGCTGGAATAAAAGAATGAAATCCGAATATAGGTAGTGTCCATCATGACTAGGGAAAAATCTCGCTCAAACCACTTTAATATATTCTCCCAATGACGACACTCGAATCAACAAACAGTCTGATAAAATGTACTAAATCCGAACTATCAATTAACATCAAGTTAACGGAAAAGGGTGCGTCATAATTGGTTGACCAGACAATGTAAAATCGGGAATGTGAATCTCGTTGGAAATTTAAGTATGTTGTCTTTTTGCTTTCTCTATTGTCTATTTAAAAATAAATCAATTACTGGCCGAATTAATTTTTACAGAATTGCAAAAAACACCGCTTTTGAAGGCGTTTTCACCGGCGTGAAAAAAATGAGTCAAGTTAAAATCTTATGAATTTATGCATGCTTAAATACTAAGAATTTCAGTCATAATATAACAGTATTTTTACGCCATTAGTAATACAATGTTTACTTCAAGCTTCTTAAAGTTGGTTAAATTAAAAAATAAAATTCGAATATGGTCTCTATCATGATTAGGGGAAAACTTCGCTCTAACTACCTTAAAGAGAAGATGGGAGCTGGAGGCCCATCTCTCTCTCTCTTCCGTAATGTCTACCTCTTCTCCCCATTCACTCTCCGTAAGCAACCGTGAATCACGCCCCCTTGATCGTATGCGATCCTATGTGTGTGTATACATATCTATATATATAAATATATATACACGTGTGTGTATATATCTTTCTTCTTCTTCTTCTTCTCCTTCCGAGGCTCGCGTGCTGCCAGTCGTTATTTTCGCCGACAATCGCCACCGACAACGGAGACTCCGAAGCTTTCGTTCATCCGAACTCCTCCCCCCCCTTTCTAAAATACCCCCTCTCCATCCCCCTCCCACGTATCCCCCTCCCTTCTCTCCCCTTTTACCATTCATCCCTCTCAAACCACCCTCTTTCCTCCTCCTCTGCCGCTTACCTTTTTATTTCTATACTTTCCCACTCTACCCTCTCCTTCCTCCCGCCCCCTAACTTCGTTACGAGATAAAAGTGTTTTGGCGGCGGCGTCGAGGGGCACCCTTTCAAGTTTCGGAAGGGGCAAAGGTCAGATGTCGTCGCCAATTGCGTAATCTTGTGGTCGGTCTTCGCTCTTTCTCGGCCCCACCTTTCATTCTAGTATTCGTTCTTTTATATTTTTTCCGAATGTATTTAATCAAAATAATGCGGGGTTCCAGCATCAACGGGATGACGGATTGGCTTCGTAATATTATGCCGGGTGGAATTTTGGGTGAGGAGAGAGATTCGGCTAAATGCCTATTTATAGATACCGTTCGTTGGTATCAGGGTAGTGTTTGTCGTGCAATCTGAGACCGAGGGGTCAAGATTTTCATATCGAACATATGGATTGCTGTTATCTACAATTACTCCACACAAGCACCTAATATAATATAAATATTATATAAGGTGTTTGTGACATGGTACAAACCCATGTGACAAGCCCATGGTAATATTTTTGCAAGATATTGTTGATTGAGTCTAATCAATTAAATATTCAGTTTTGATCTGCAAGTGTGATCACTCATAATCAAAGTTACCACATCATATAAGTAAACCTTTTAAGCGTATTAAATGGATGAACGTTGATGCATGCATTTGCGTAGAGGCATGTCATTTCAAAAGGGAAACCTCAAGCTGCTAAATTATTCTTCGAGCTCAGTTGCTTCAGCAAATATGTTATTCCTGGTAGCTTCTCTCTTCAGCTTGATTGTTTATTTGCCTCTCTCAGGACAAGTAATGCATTGGTCTTTTTAGTCGCAGGAATGGTAGTTAAAATCATCCCAAGACGGTAAAATACTCATTGTATTATAAGCAAGCCTACATTCCGGTTATTTCCTTAATGAGTGCTATGCTTTTGTTTTTTAACCTTAGGAAATTTAACGATTATCAGTCCATGCGCATGCGTTTAAGAAAGGTGAGTATGTGAGGTGTTCATTCATGGCTTTAATCTGGAGCCCGTGAGACTAAATCTAATCAGTTAAACTACGCCTTCCGCCCAAAGCCTTTCACTTTCTAAAACCGGGGCAGTAAAATTAGAGCCGTCTGCGCACGCATATTATTTGCCGGGAATGCAAAAGGGTCAGTATGCTTTCTTGGAAGTTCACAACTACGTGCAAAAGAAGAATGTTGAAATTTAATGCATGGATGAATAATGCTGGAAAAAAATTATTGATTCCACGCCCGATCAATCGAAGTAACATGCTCGGAAATTACATAGCTGGTAGTTTGCGTAGGTTTTGAGAAATATGATGTAGTCTTGAAGTTTACTGGGTTAATAGTTCATTCAGCGAAAGAGGAGCCAACTTTCTAAACAGTGACTGTGGTTGATCGATGTCAGTCAAGCCTTCCAGAATGGAATAAAATTTTTAGGGCTGTGTGATAAACTTTTACTGAAAATATTTTGTTATTCTGCGATGTCACCGGGAAGCTATGTATATGAAAATAGCCTAGAGTGATAGAGCCTGAAATATACCTGAATTAGGTTGTTCTCTATTGCTATTAGTGCTCCTCTAGCTTCGAGCTGATGGCAACTAGACAGTTGATATACTGTTCTTGTGAGCACAGCGTGTTAATTTTAGTCTTAGTTGACATTTATTTTTCATTTTAAATATCAATCAATCTTTCGCTTTTTTCCGTCATGCGAATTAAAATTACGTGTTTCTCTACATTTTTAAGCACTCTCCTGAAGTCTGTTTATATTTTCCCTATCGCCAGTGCAGCATTGGAGAGTTATTAAAGTGGAGTTGTCTTCGTATATATGCTTGCTTTATTTCGATTCTTCGTGGCGTATTGCAGTTCTTGTCATCTAGTAATTTCTCGCTAGACCTTATCGTAGTATCCTCTAACAAAAGGGTGATTGTCTTGACTTAATCTAGAAATTCCTTAAAGTGTATTATGTGAAATGAACCAGAAATTAGGATACCTATAGCAGATGCCATTGCTTATGTAAACTTGTTACTGACTTAATCAACTCGCTGTTTTTCTAACTCTTCCTGTGGGATGTGAGGCCACTAAATTGATACCGTTACTATTTTATTGTAGCGGAATATTAGAATGACTTCCTCAAAGAATAATTAAAGTTTGTATTTGGGAGGTCTAAGTTCGAAATTCAGGTTCACACAATCCTTTGTTTGGAGCAAATTTTGAAGCTTTGCGATGGGGAACGAGGAACGAACCCAGCCGTCGACCTTTTCCCCTTTTCATATTTTTTTTGGCAAGGGTCTCGAGAAAAGTATGCAGATGAGCAAAAGTATTTTTATGGAGCACAATAGGTGAGGGTTTTGAGATAATTGTGGGAAACTTTTTTCCCTCGAGAAAATCTCTTCTGCCCTACTCAGGCATTGCCATCACGTGCTGAGGCCTCTTACAACTATGCGGTCCCATCACAGGCTCAATCCATCCGGCCGTGTTCCCCGTTAGCGAGAGAGACCCGGTCTGCGCAAATAGCCGTGTGGGATAATGACGTCTAAGTGCGGAAATAGAATTAATTTGGTGCCCACCTTGTGTGATTCGTGCACACCAGACTTCAACCCGAAGACGCTTCTGGCGTGGTTAGACGTTGTCGGAGCAATACGCTGAGGGTATCAGTTCTACATCGCAGGACGGCTGGCCCCTCCTCATTTGTCGGACAGCAATAGAGTTGCGCAAATGTATTTCAATTGCACATCCCTAGCAAGAAGCGAAGCAGCCTCATCCCTGGCTGGATGTTTTCCTTGTGCGTCATTTTCATCGGTTTCACAACGGAAGTCCCATTGTTGAATTACACCTTTTTTTGTCGGGAATTCAGAAAATAACGTCTTCGGTTTTTTTTTCGTCTTGTTTGTCCTGGCGTCCCCCTTTGGTCGGACGGCCAAACAAAAGAAATCTGTGCATTTACGTAATAGTGGCGTGCATATAAGAGTAGAGGAAGGGAGGAGAAGTTAGAAGAAGTATTTCTTGCTCCGGGTTTGCTTCATGTGTGTGTTTGTGTGTTAGAGTGTTGAGGATTGCGACACGAATCGTGCCGGTGCTTAAGATCATGTGCGGCAATCGAGATCGTCCTGCCCCCTTTTGTTGGAAACATAAGAAGATCGAGCAGCAAAATCTGTCTCCGTCCTTCTTTTAGTTCTCTCCCCCTCTCCCGACACCCGCTGCCCATTCCCCTTCCTGCAGCGTGCTTGCATGTACCTCGGTCACCCCTTAGGGGTTTGTAATGATTATCATGGAGGTGGAAAGGGTGGGGTTACTTGAGGAGGGATGCGGGATGTGGTGGGGGTGCCTGCGAGGCCGTCCCATTGCAATCCGATACGACCTCGAGATGTGAGGAACGGTAATTCTCCCCTACGAGAGAACTTCCCCGCTTCCTTCCTCCGAAGTACTACGTCCTACATATGTGCGCGCCTTTGAATGAATGAGGGAATAGATAAAGCCATTTGGCTGGACAATGGCAGGAGATGAACTAAGCTATTATGGAGGAAACGGTTTCAGGCTTCAAGTTGTGAGTTATTCATTACGGAGGAAATGAAAATAACTTGTGAACTCCTCAAATTATTTTTGTTAAATCGACCCGGCTTTAGACACTTAAATGTCATCTTCAGGTCTAGATGAAACCTGAAGATGACATTACTCATCGTAACCCAACCTGTCTCAATAAAAATCTTTGATGGAGTTCACTACGTTATTGCCATTTCCTCCGTAAACTCTTATGGATGCTTAGTGGGCAATGTTGACTTAACCAGCTGCCTTTGCTAAACCAATATCAGAGGTATCATAAATGGTTTTTCTCTTGAAAAATGACACGTTTAGCAACAAGTTATTATAAGACAGTGTCAGGCTCTACTTTATGGCATTCTTTCGTATTGTACTAATAAAAATGCATTGCAATTCAGGATGGATCTTCAGGGGTAGGTTCCAATACCCCTTCATATGTCACCTGAAAGTGTAACTCTGCTACGAAACCGTTCGTTCTTTCTTTGTAATTAAAATTTGGAATTGCAAAGTATTTTTCATGATTCTATTTTCAAGTTTTTGGACAAGTTACGCGCAATATCTAAATATGTTTGGTTATTGTAGGCATTTTATTATTAATGGGATGTCTTTTACTTTCTCCCCTCCCGTTACTGGTTCTTATTTAGACTTCCCTCCACACAATGCTCCGTTTTTCCTCCTTTGAGTCCCTCTTCCTTCATGCTTTATGCCCATCTTAATCCAGTTTAAAGTGCGCATAAGTATCCTCTCTTGTTTACGGTTACCCAAAATTCTCCCCTCCGTCACCCCGTTAACCTTCCTACATCCCTCCATACGTCCTTTATTTACTATTAGTGCCTCCTATTAAATTCCCAAGCCAACTTCCTCTCCTCTCCCTATCATATAAAACAAATCCTTGTTTGTCTTCCTCTTCATCCATCTCATTATTCATATATTTTATACTTGCCCAACCCCCCAAAGCCCCGCGCTATCCAATTTCTCTAAAGACTAACCATTAGATCAGTGGTTCCCAAGTTTCTTAGTACCCACGCCCCTAAAAAATTTAATATGGTCTCGTATGCCTTAAAGTAATATCTCGCACCCTCTATAGTAATAATTTATTGAAGAATACAAGTCAAGGTTGACCAAAACAAATTTATGTGATCAAGTTTAATAATATATATACAAAAATGAAACATGTGGAAAAGAAAAAAATATTACAGCAAATTGAAAGTTGCATAAACCCCACAAAAAGGCACCCTTTCTATAAACAAAAACTTAATTGTTATTTCGCACCCCGTGGAATACTATATCGCACTCCCAAGTGGTGGGAGCACCCCTGGTGGTGAATTACAACTACTCAAGACTACGCTCCAAATTAGAGTTTTAAATCTTGTAAAAGTTTATACTCTGATTATGTCTCCTTTTGATATCGCATTTTTACCAGATTAATTCTCCGTCTCACTACCTTAGTACCTCACAGACGTTTCTCTGCAATGCTGATTTTAACTCTGGTGAGGGGAAATTCACCTAGAGAAAAATCATTTGACTTGACCGGGATAGAGCAGTTGATGATATACGGCGTAACTTTATGGAATAGCGTCATGATGTAAATTAAAATCTTTGTATATTCCATATAAATAAGCTTTAATAATGACCAATATTTCGTTGACATCATCAAGTCCCAGGACCTGGTCATCCGACCTGATTATGCCGCTCAGTGACGAAACCTAGGTTGTTATCAAAGCTTATATGTAAGGAATTTATTCATTTCAATCGGGATAAGGCAGTTACGCTTGGTTTAGATTACGATTTTTTTGCCGTGAATTGAACATAAATTGGTGCTGGAGCTCACACTTTAGCCGCGTACAATTTTCATTCGTGCTATACGCAATGAATAACTGCTATTTATAATTTGTAAAAGAAGATGCCTCTTTTCTTCCACTCGGTCAGGTATTGTGGGCTGCCTACGATTCGATGGCTTACTCTACCATCATCATCAGGATTAAGGGAGATGACGACGGAAGAGTCGGCTATCGAATCTTCGGTGGCGTAATATCTGCTCTGGTGCAAAACCCGTGAGGAGTTCCAATCATACGCATGGGGAAAAAGTAAATATCTCATGTGCCTTTCGGTTCACCATAGCAAGAGTCCCCCCTTAGTGCACAGTGGCTCCATCTAGTCTCTCGCGTGGTAAACTATGCGCTCGGAGGTGCGGTCTCAAAACGTTCTCTCCCGGTAAACGGGTCCTTTTCCGCGCGGTGCAGCGGAGTTCGAAGTGGGTTGGGGGTCGGACGTGAGGTTTTTAAGTCTGGACAGCAGTGAGATCCCCCGAGAGTACGGGCGAGGAGCCCGGTGTGAGGGGAGGGGTGAGGCGACATGTGCCTTATGTCGATGGGACGGGGGGAGGGTCGAGGAACCCGCGGAGGACTGATGGTCTCCCCGGCGATGGGAGAGAGAGGAGGGGGGTCGAGGGTACAGGAAGAAGGGGAGGACACGCTTAGTTGCTCAGAAGTAATTAATTGGGCGTCGCGGGAACCGTCGCCGTCTTGTCTTGGGCGTGCCGGCGTCGCAAACGACACCGCGGCGTGGTGTGGTTCTAAGGAGGGTCACCGGGGTTGAGGGGAGGGAGAGAAACCACAGGTTAAGGTGGTTGGAGTGATCACTATATATTAAAAGATTTGCGTGAAACTTCGCATACCTGTTCTCATTTGTGATATTTATAGTTAAAAGTGAAAAAAATCATCATACTGATTTGGTTTTTGGTAATTCAATACTATTTTAACTCGTAGCCTTATGGCACATAACAAACATTTCGTAATAATTCGATTACACACGTACAGATTTTCTTATAAACCCGAAATAATACATTTATTATAATCTACTAGAACTGTTCCTACCAAATATCAAGGTTTCACGCCAAGTCGAAAAAAAAACATTGGTAGTTCAATATATTTTCATATAAATTTGGAATACCACGCCGAAAGCTCTAATCATGACATTCTTTAATTACGGAAAGAGTTATAATTTAATGCTTGTATCATTTCCATTTCTGCCTATATGATGATATGAAACCCATGATCAGATACACTCAAGTGAATTATGATCCATAACTTTTTTCCGACTTACTTAAAAAATATTAAAATGTTCACTCAATGACCCACGATCCAGCTACCTCATGGAAACACACGACAGCCACAAACCTCGGATGAGATGTTTCAAAGTGCAAAATCCAAATTCCAAGCGGGTTCTATCAGTTTTCCGTTAATACCCTCCAAAACAGAGTTTTAATCCAAATAATTGGAGTGATTCCATGATTTTACACCAAGTGTAAGTATATTATCATCGGAAGATCTCAGAGGATGGAAAAAATATATTGGACCGAAAGGAAGACGAGGGGAGAAGTAGTTGAGAGGGAAAGGGAGTTTTTGGAGAAAAGTTGTGGGACTGATGCGAAATTGATGGAGCAGCTTATTAGATGCGATAGGGCGATGAAGGCATCGGTTGAAAGTAAGTCTTATGGCAGCTATTATGATCTCTTATCATTCGTGGGAAAAATGATATTTTAAATTTAATTTATTCTTCAGTATATTTCCATAATTTTACTATCATTATCTAATTTACCGTGGCAGTTGATTAGGACTATGTATCTTCTATTGCTTCAGCTATAGGAGAGGCTGTGGTGAGATGTAAAACCTGAAGGTGAAGGAAATCCCGGAGAGTGGTGCAGGGAAGCGCTTCGAGAAAGGGAAGTCGGCGGGGCAAGTAAGAATGGTCGATAGATGTGAATGGGTCGGAGGTGGGAGGGGAGGGAAGTGCAGGGGCGTGTCGGATTTAAGATCGTCGCACTCACACGCCAACACATGCACGCGGGTGTTAGTGTCATCTGACGTGGTCCCCGGTTGACCCAGGGGATTACAGCGTTGGGGGGGGGAGGTTGAGGGAGTTCGGGACTGCTGTGCCTGGACGGGCCGAGAAGGAAGAGATCCAGCCATTGATAGCGTCGGAAATGCACCGCACTATTTGTTGGCTGATGTTATTTCCGACCTCCATTTGACGGACGTAATAGAGTGGAGAATGTTCCCATGATAACGACAAAACTTGGTTAAGGTAGCTGGAGTGTTAAACGTGAGTCATTGCGTGCACATTTTAATAACTTTACAAGTAAACCGGAAAAAATCTTGGAAAACATTCAACTTTTGTACATCTGTCTACACGGTGGAAGTCACTGCGCATGCAGTAATGTGAATGATCAAAGAATTATATTTTAAAATTTTCGCCTTAATTAGGGCATTGTTTTGACTTGGATTGTCGGCGCTGAATTCGAAATTTCAGCGAAATTCTATATATAAGCGCTTTTTTTACTCGGCGTAATACCTTTATATTTGTTAGCAGCCATTATAATAATATGAAACGTATTGCTTCGCCTTTTTGAAGAAAATCGGTACATATGCAATCAAATTGTTCCAAAGTAAATGTCATTTACCATAAGGCTACGTGTTAAAATGGCATTGAATTTCCAAGAAACAAAATTGGTAACACAATTTTTTCAATTCTGTCTGTAGATATTACTAATAAGGGCATGCATGCAAAGTTTTGCGCAAATCTTTAAATGAACAAATATTGCTCCAACCACCTTAAAACTGCTATATTTCAACTCGCTTTCCCCTTAGCAAACAGACCACTGAGTTCATCAAATAGCGATTTAACTCGCCAGTGGAGGATGGTTTCGTCTCATATTTTCCGCGAATAACCACGTTAATCGGTTATTTCCGTATGCTTTCCCCTATCAACTTGGCTGCTCCTTGATAATTGAAAAAATAAAATGGTTAGGGGGATGAATGCATTCCAGGCTGATTTCTGAACTCTAGGAAGTGAAAAAACTTATGAGCTGTTTAGAGAATGCCTCAAGGATGAGAGGATAAAAATCATTGCTTAAATTCATCGTACCTTGCTCATTTTTAGTACCTTAAACCATTGCATCCTAAGTCTGCACTTGGTTGTAATTTTTAATCGAATTAATTACAAAATTGATGACAGTTCAGTAACATGCCATTCAAAATTTAGCCAAGCTTGATTGAACTCATCATTTCAACAGTTAACTCTTCATTTCAACAACTTTCGCAAAAACGAATCTAGTATTATTTTTTCTTGTGTCTTTATGGTTAAAAATTTTCCTGGTTCGTAAAAGACGTTAAAGTTGAAAGGGGTTTGATAACGTTACGGCACTGGCCTGAAATATTAATGTAAGTCTTATGAAGTAACGCAGCTATGCCTGAATTTCCAAATGCATGATCTTAGAAATGGAATAAGATATCTGAAACTAATAAAACCTTAATCAAATGAAGAGAAGAGTTCATGACGCTTGTGCGTATTATAAGCTTATTCTTTAACGTCCGACATATTGGCGGGAAATTTATGTAATAGATCGTAAAGCTTGTCAAGGTAGAGGTCGAATTAAGTTGGCTCTTCATTTCTCTTCCACGAGCCAATCTTGTGTGAAACTTTCAGGAATATTGCCGACAATGTCGCTAAAATGAGATCTTGTTTCTCCGTGGATGGTAATCAATCAAAATACCTAGTGTTCGATCCGGTATGGGAGGTTCCGACGTTTGCACGACTTGGCGATGTTTGAGCAGTGCCTGCAAACTGCAGCGGGGAATGATATTATGCGTTTACCTATTTATAGAATGCCATAAGATAGGTATTTTTCTATATAGAATACTGAAACTAGTGTTCACTTTAGTGACTAGCAAAGGGGCGTTTTGGTTTCTTAGGCCTTACTAATTGCGTTTGATCTCAAAAAAGTTCTTCAAGACCAAATTCTGATCACTTTTCCAGTCCTACAAATGGAGTCTAACACAAATGCTTCACGGTATGAGGTTATATTGCCATACTTGAACGCATTTCCACAGGTGTAGGGAAGTCGTATTCGGGTGCATCATTAATAATTAGCTCCGCGATGTCATTTTGCGCAACGGGTGGGAATTTCCGAATACATACCTGCACCAAAGTAATTAAGGCTGGCGTTTCCGCGCCGATGAGCATGGAACGAAAGTTTGAAAAGCGGGAGGCATCGGGAGGAGAAGAGGGAAGCTTTAACGGAAAAGCTTCCCTGTGCACTGAATTGCGAAGCATAAGTGGATAGATTTCGCCTTGTTTTCATTCAACAACTCCTCGTCCCTTTCCGTTTCCCTCCACCCCACCCCCATGCACCACCTTTTGGGCAGGTCATAAATCATCTCCCTTACTTTAGACGGCTGGATAAAATCGATGAGTTCGCAATCGGCCTTTTCATCGTGGCGATTGAAGGGGATCGAACCCGGTTCCGGAGGGAGGAGAAGCAGGTACGGGTGTGTGCGTGTGTGGGAATGGATGGGGTGCTCTCGTATCGGGAGATTTTTTTTTGACGTGCACGTGAGAGATAGAAGACGAGGTGTGTGTGTATGTGCACGCGTGAATGCAGTTTTCCATTTGTTGCTCGGCCGGCAAAAAGATTCGATTTTTCTCCCGGCCGATCTTAAAAGAAGAAGAGAGAGAAAAAAAACCTGTCGGTAGGGTTTGAAATTTCCTCGCGACAACTGCCGTTCAGTTACGCATTATAGAAAAGTGAGAAGACGGATTTGCTGAGCCCCCCATTCTTCGCGTTAATGTTATTCAATCAGCTCATGGTCATTAGAGCCCCACAAATCCTGTTCAAGCTGTAAAATCTAATCATCGGATATCGTTTCCCCGACGCGAGAATTGCGTGCTAGGGATAATTGAGTGAGGAAATGGACGGGCATTAGATGTGACCCAGAAAGACAAGCGTTCGGTAGATAGCTGAGGAGGTTAGTGCTGAGGGTGGAGGGTGATAATGCTGAGGAATTTTGAAACTCAATTTCAGTATTCTTTCTTGAAACGTGGTTATCCGCGTCGTATCGTAAACCACCTGTGGACCTTACTATCTAAAGATGCTAAGGTTGATTTAGTTGGATGAGAATTAAATGCGTTGGTATTTTGTTTTGGGTTTCTCCGCATTATATGAGTTTGGCAGAGTAACCTTAGTCCAGAAATAAGTCTACGGAATAAGCGTTAGCACTGTGCATCGTCATAAAACCAGTTGAACGCATGTAGTGATTTTACTGCTAAAATAGAAATTTTCACCTGGTTATGGCTGTCAAGAAAAAACCGTGATATTACGGGGAAGTCAAGTAACAGCCAACCGCAGTAGTCTCATTGGTTGCGCGCCTACCTGGCAACGTAACTACGGCTTTGAATCTCGCCTTAGGTATGATTTTCTTGTATGTCTGAGGATTAAGGCCTCAGGTTGGACGATAATATATAAACTTACCTGCTGATTACCTAGATGCTCATATCTACTGCCACCGTTTAATTTTGCCTTTTTTAAATCAAGTGCTGATATTTATTCGTGGATATCTCGTCGGATAATAATGTTGAGCCCAACCAGAACTATATGGCAGCAATAATGTGGAAAAAACAATCTCTGGCCGTTATTTTCCTCGAATATTGTACCAGAAGATGAGGAACCGCCTGCATGTATAATAGATGGAATTATTTAAGGGATCCATCTTTTTTTCTCTGTCGAAGGAGATATACGCTTCCGGGCATTGTGTTGTGAGGCGTCGCCGAGCAACACGTGGTCGCCAGTATAAACCCCTTTCATCAAAATAAAGAAGCAAGAAGCGGGCGGGGAGGAGCAATAGAGGAGCGTAAAGAAGGAGAAAGGGAGAAAGGAATAGCAGGGAGAAAGGAGAAAAGATATTAGGAGTCGAGGGGATCTTAGGAGAATGCTCGGGGCGGATTTGGAGGAGGGAAGTGGGGAACCTCTGTTCACTCCTTCCCTTCTTACAAAATCCTCTCCAAAATGTGCTCGAATCTCTTCTCCAGCTCATGGGAACAGAGCCGTGGCGGTTCAGGTAAAAGCACCGGGGGAAGGTAGGATGAGGTAAACGTGGAAGACAGGGGTGTGGTGGTTTGGGTAGAGGGAGATTAGGGAAGAACCACATGGGGAAGGGGACCCTCTGGAGGGGTAAGATCGAGGAGGGGAGGTTCCTGTTGCACGATGCGTTTTTTTACGGCTGCGATATCCGTGCGGGTTTCCTGGAGGGGGGATAAGGGTGTGGTGTCTTCGGGTAGGGGGGAAGCTGGAAAGGTTTTTTTCTCCTCCCCCTGTGCAGGGGAGAAAGGGGTTTCCCTTATCCCCCGTGTGCAAAGGGTGGCGTCGAGTCTGCGCGCGTTTTTGGCCTACCCCTCTCGAAAGGTGTGGGGAACCCTGGTTTCGCCCGTACCCTGGGGGGATGGGGGTCTCCCCTACCCAGTGCGTTGGATTCCCACCGTGTCCCAACCCATCCCACCTTCCTGAAGCACTTCCACAGCTCCCTCCAACCCTCCCATCCTGAAAATATACTCATCCCCTCTCCCTGGGCAGTGCGAGGCTGCTTTTTTATAAGGCACCCCTAGCACCACCCTTTCCACACCGGCATGCCCCACCCTACCCATCCCCCAGCGTGCCCTGTTAAAGGTTAGTTCCTCACACCCTTACGGAAATCCCCTCTCCTAACTCTCCCGATGATTTTTTTCGAACAGCCATGTACCCTCATACCCTCTTTCTCCTCAGTTGCACCAGTACCCCTTTCCACTGCTTTACCGGCCCCACCCTTTTTCTTAAAAATTCCCTCCCGTGAGGCTCGCAGACCATTAAGGGAATTCCCTCATCCCTCCCGAGTGTTCTCCTGCACCTCACCACTTTGGCCCCTCCCAAAATATTTTATCCCTTCATTCCCTCTCTCGGTGACGATTCCTCTCACTTCCTCATCTCATTCTTCCACGGGACTTTCCCGAAAGAGGAGAAGCCTGGATAAAAGCTGAAAACCCCCCTAAGAGAGCAGAAATCGGCTTCGTAGACTGCAGGCGGGAGCTGAAATATCTTTCGCGACCCCCTTTTTCGTGCGCAATTCTGTGTGCAGGACCTCGGGGGTAGCACTCCGGTTTCGAACCCGGCATCCCTGGGCACGTGAGAGAGGGAGAGAAACGTGCAGCAGCTGCAGGAGATCGGTCGGTGGAGCTCTGAAAAAACGAGGGCGGGAAAATATCTGATTTTCCGCGCATATCGCCGCGTGTTGTTGTTGCAACAGCGGTGTGACAGAGAGTGTTTCCCGGACCTTCGGGGTGTTGTGCATCTTCGTCTTGCGTCGGAAAATCTGTTCCAACTTCGGAGTATTTGCTGGATGCGTCTGTTGTTTTGGGTGTGATCGCCGAGTTTCCTTCTTTTGGTTTTCCCCTGCTATCTTTTGGTCCATCGTGATCGGATGCTGCATGGATTGACGGCAGAGGATGGGAAGGAAGCGGAAGAGGCTGCCTTTGTCTTAAAGACGCAGTCGCTTGATCGGCGTGGACATCCCCGCCCCACGGTTGTCGTTCGGCGCGCACCGTAACTAGAGGAACGCGCCTACTCCGCATGTGGCAAAAGTGGTGGTGTTTGAAGGTTTTTCTCACGACGCAAAATTAGAAAAAACTAATCCCAACAGACTTGTGTTGTTTTTAATATTTCGTTTCATATATCCTTTGTTCTAAGTGCCTATTTTGGTGTTAATTTATATTTATTGCATCTCGGTGTGTTAGTTATAGTTTTTTTCATAGCTTGAAGATTTAGTGTAAATAGGTCTAAGAGTAATATATTTTTGCATTTTCTCGCATCTTCACGTTTTGTTATATATTTTCATAAATAATCGTTTTAAAAGTCTTTATTTAAAAATATTAACGTAAGATAGATCAATTTGGTGAACAGCTGTTAAATTTCACAAGTTTTTACTGGTAATACCTACCAGTATATTTATTTTAAAACAAAAATATCGATTAAGTGCTCGCAATATCACGTTGAATATAATATTTATATAAAATCATTAAGTTTTGATTTCAATTCGCACTCTATTTTGTTGGCATTTGTGTCGTTGATATTTAGCCAAAATTTATCTTTTATTATTATAGTGCTATATAATTATTAGATGAGCAGCTGTTTATTAATTTTATCCGTAATTATTTCCTTCAAACGTATTTAGTTCATATCTTATAAACACATCAAAATATTAAATTTTTTTTACTTCACTTAAAATTTTATAATCTTAATTATTCTTTAAAGTTATATCTGTTAATTTTCGAGGTGTTGCGAAAACATTGAACATACTAGGTTGTAGCTCGTAATTTAAGTGAGTATTTGAATATTTTATCTGACCCATTATTTTTTTCCGGCCGAAAATTTCTGCATGCCCATTTGAGGTAAAAACCTTCGTGACGATATTTTAATCAGTTTCTTTTTTTTAGCGAACCGTGACTTAATTTCTCAATCGCCAACGGGGACACCCAAGTTTCCATATACGGGTGGAGATCCCGCTTGACGCTCAAATAATTTTGCTATGGTCTTGGTCGAGGCCCGGATCGAGAGATAATGCACGCAATTTTACCACCTGGTCTTCCCTCTCCACCCGCAGGGATGCTGGAGAATGGAATACCGCGATCAGCAGCGGACGACAACGGGAGGACGCAGATGGAGGTGGACGGCGGTGCGCCACAGGGGGAGGCAGAAGTTGGGGAGCCCGCGATGACTGCCTCCACCGGCAGCGGAGGGGGCGGCGGCGCCGGACTTCCCCCGGAGGCAGAGTCCGCCGAGGAGGAGCCCTCAGGGGCGGCCGGATCCGCCGTCGGGCCCGAAGGAGATGAGGATGAGGAGGAGGAACTATGCGAGGAAGAAGAAGACGATGAGGAAGAGGAAGACCTCACAGTCAGCGAGGACACGAGCGCCAGTCTGTTACAGGGAGGTACTTCTTCGGCAATGTCCTCAGCCACCGCGATATCCGTGCCCGCTCCCACGAGGAACAAACGGAAAAACTTCAAGCCAAGGAACATCGTGTACGAGGAGGAGGAAGATGATGATGAGGACGATGAGCTAGACCGTGATGTCGAGGACGACGGTAGCCGCGAGGGCGGCAGGATGGCCTCATCTTCCTCTGGAGGAGGCGTCGGTGGTGGTGGCCATGGCATGCCCCTGGATCTGAGCCTCATGAGGAAGATGGGAGGCGGAGAGGAGGAGGAGGACGAAGAGTTGGAGGAGGACGAAGAAGATGAGGAAGATGATGAGGAAGACGAGGAGGAGGACGAGGAAGGTGGTGGTAGAGGCAGCTGCTCCAGCGGAAGCGGTGCCGAAGGCATGAGCGGCGGCGGTCTGGACCTGTCCTCGGGTGGCAGGCCCAGCTCGAGCCGGCGGAAGCGAATGTTCCCACCGGTGCGTATGGTCAGCGGCCGGGAGGAGGGTCACGGCAACGAAGAGGGCGTCTCCTCTTCGGCGTCCTCGTCGCCTGCGCCCGGCGTTGGGGCGCCGCCGCTGCCGCACCCGCCGCCCACGTCGAGCGCGGCGTTCGCGGCCTTCTCTCAGGCACTGCACCGATTCGGCTTCCCCCCTCACGGCGGCCAGCCCCGCGGCTCCCTGCCGCACCCGGACTCGGCCATGAAGGAGTACGCGGAGAGCACGATGAAGGAGCTGCTGGGTATCTACGGGCTCAGCGACGGTCCGGACTCCGCGTCGAGAAACGCCGCTGCAGCCGCTGCCGCTGCGGCCGCCGCCACACATGGGTTCGCCTCCGGTGAGTACCACTGCATGAACCTAGTCAGTAAAGCCTAGTTCTCATACCTTCCTGTTCGAGTTACGTTAATGATGATTTTTGTGTTTGAAAGAACTAATGTTGACTCTAAAATGAAAGTTTTGCAAAAAGAGCAATAATATTGCCCCATTATCCAGTGTTTATTGATACAATTTTAAAGCGTTAATGAGACGTATAAGGTCAAGAGACAGTTCAGACAATGTATATTGTCTGAACTGCTTGGATGCTCGAAAAAAATATAACAGGAAGAAATAACTGTAGGTATATATCAAACGCGAGCGCTCGAAACTTCATACCACGTTTGATAATTTTGTTTACATTTAATTCACCACGTTACATATGAAGAAAAGATTGGTTAATTTCGTGGTGTGCCAATAATTACTGTAGTGAACCTCCTTTATGCTTAGAATGCTTCTTAGACAACTACTATAATGTTTTTACCACCCAAAAAAATAAACAGGAAATTGGAAATATTTGGTAAAAGTCATGGATATAAGCAACTATTTAAAAAAAATGTAGTTTCAGTAACCAAGTTTCCCTCTGAAGCAAAATTGAATGGCTAATATGTTATCCACGGTATGGAGCCCTATTTTGTTTGCAATTAATTTTTAATTCCTCGCTCGATAATTTAACACCACGTAAATTAATATTACATGTTTACACAACGATAATTTAACACAACGTGAATGGGTAAAAAAAATATTATGATGAATAGAACTAAAACGTTTTAGATAAGAGATATTGAATGTCAAGGAACATGTTAAACCATTCTGTGTATTATCGAAATATCATTAAAACTTATTTCATTACTGTCACCTCAATTTACATGCATTGGATATATTCCTGTTTGGTGTGTTCCTAGAGCCTGGAGCGTGTCACGTTAACAATCGTATTTTTATCGCACATAAATCATTGAGCGTTAAAGTCTCCGAGATTACCTCCATTACATGACGGATGTTGAAGTCTCCGTTAAAAACGCGTTGCCTTGAAATGAAAACCTTGGTTTGAACGCGTATTTGTATCAAATTTTCACTGCTAACCTCAGACGGATATTCCAGTTTTTATTCTAGAACGGCTGTCATAAACCTTTGCCTTTTTTAGGCGTTCCCTTCTAGACCTTGAACTTTAGCTCAAAAAACGCGTGAGTATTCATTATTTATGAGCCCTTCCCATCATTTTTTAATTAGGCATAGATGGAAATGGCTTTTTATCATTTTCATGCGCTCCGATCCGAGCATTCCTTTCTTGCGGGATCGAATTCTTTCGCCTTCTCTTTTTTAACAATTCCCGCTGGTTGAGAGCGGCCATATCCATTAGTCACCAGGCGGAATGAAAGAGGCGCGGTAGGGTAGGGAAAAAAATCATTGCCCTCCTTTTTGGTTTCTCCAATTCGTCCCTCGTCATCTTTTCCTTCCCTCCCCCCACTCTTCGTCTTTCTTCCACCTACGTACGTCCCGTCACAGTCTCCTCCTCACAGCAACATCCCCCCACCCCCAGCACCCACCCATTTGTGACCATCCGCGACCGAGAGAAAAAGATAAACATGCTCCTCTTAAAAATTCCATTCATTCGTTAGTCTCGAATTCAAGCGGGAACAATATTTTTTCGGAGGCCAGAAACCTCTTCAATCCATCGCTTGTCATCATGCATTTCTCTTGAAAGTCTCGCTTGTGGCCCCTCTTGACCCCCCCGCCGTTTTCTTTTCATTCCTCCCTTTTCAATCTCTCGCGTCCGCCTCACCTCTCCGCACGCTGTTCTCCATTTCGTATGTCTTACCCTAGTTTCCATTCGCAGCCGAGGCGGTATCGTCCTGTAGAAACAATTTGCGGCATAATTTCCTCTCTTCAAATCTGCCCTTAAAAAGTATCGATATATTTCAATGTAATAGTCGCATTGTGTCCTCTCATGGTTCATAATGACCCGCTATTCGAGTTGACTTGGAATTATTCAAAAAATGTTTCTTTTATAATGTCGATGATGAATGAGATCCGAAATTTCGCTTCGTACATTCAACGTTCAAATGTTTGAAAGGTCTATTAAGTTACTTAGACAACCTGAATGGCGCTAGTACGCCCTCTTTTGTTTGTACAAGGGATGCTGATGCATCTTATTATAGTCACCCTTCAAATTAATGTTGATCGTAAATTACTATGAACTCTAAGGCCTCATTCAATAATAAAACCAATGAGCACTGAGATATTAAGATTGGATTGAAGGCTTATTTAGTGTCTAGAAATATCGGGCACGTGAGGTAAATTAGCTTGGAATAAATTTGTATTGTTTGGGTTGTTAAAATGTTATGAGGCTCGTAGTTGCCCAAGTAATAGGCCATCTATTAAGTCTTGGGATGAATGCTATGAATTCGGCGTGGCAGGTAAAAGAGTAGGCCCAGTGCTCAGCTAGGGTTAGTGACCGGAGGGTTCCGGGGTAAACCTTTCAGACTGCGCCGCCTAAAATCCAAGCGGTTCGATATCCTGGTCACGTAGAAAGCCGCAGGTGTCACAAGGAAAGGGCCAGGCCCTTCCACCTTAAATTTTTGAATTCCATGCACATTTTGGCTCGGTGCAAGGCCCTAGTCCTACCCTCGACTATAAAAACAGCCTTAGAGTTGTCACTAAATGAGTAATGAATCATTTGTCACTTTTGAGTTGCCATCGTAGCCGTGAAGTGACTACAGTAGTCGATGCAGATCTGAGGTATTTAGGTGTGCTAACTGCAATGGTTATAATAAAGCAGCGACTAACCAAATACTTTATTTCTAATACAAGCATAGCATAGATGTTCGAAATGGGATTCTAACCCGCGACCATTAGATTGCCAGGCCAACCTGGTCTATTCTGGCTACATCGAGGCCTTTTCTTAGAGTTAATCCGGAGTTATTCCTCGGAATTGATATTTATTTCGTGTACCATTATCCGGCTCACGACTCTCATTGCTCAACTCCTTATTGATTGGCCTACACGAGGTTTTTAACATCCCGGTTTGGGAATACGAAGGTCGCGTGTTCGAATCTAGTCAAGGGCATGGATGCTGTATATATATTACTTGGTAAGGGCTCAGGTAATACGTTTAAATACTAATTTAGAAGTTGTATTACCCTAAACCTTCTAATATGCGCAGTAAAAGCCCTTAGTCCGAAGAATATGCCTCGTTTCTACAAGCCGTGTAGTCGCATCCGTCTCTATCCACATTCCCTTTCCTCACAGCACATCCCCACTCTTCCTGCGTCGTCGTTCTTAAAGATGGATCCAGCGCGATCCTCTCTTTCTCCCAAACCTATTTCTCCAATCTCAGCTCCCTTCGTCCTCCTTCTAGTGGTTAAGGCCACTGCCTTGGCCTCCCGCGAGACCTGAACCACCCGCTCCCTCAACCCAATCTCCATTCCCTCTCACACTAATATATCCCCTCCCCCCGCCTTCACGTGAAACCAACTGGTTCCCCTTCCCTTAACTTTTACCGAATCGTCCGATCGTCCCTTTCCACCGAATTATAAGAGAGGAGGAGGGATATTGTTGAGAGGGAAGGGTTTAAGAGGAGTTCTCCTCCTCTGATTTCATTTCCCTTCGCCCGACTCCATCCGGCGAGTTTGTGTGTGTACCGTGCCAGTCTGGTCTCACAGTCCTTTTCTCTTTCTCCCTTTGAGTCGTTTCTGCTTCTCCCACTCCAGACAAAGTCCCATCTTCTTCCTCTCCTCCTTCCATCCAATCCGAGCCATCATCCCAAATCTTATAGGCATCTTTTCCGTGTTCTCAATCATTCAATTGTCGCGGCCATCCTCTTCGCCTCGCCCCTCACCCAACCAACCAACCAACCCTTCTCACTCATCCAATATTCCTCCCCATTATTTCTCATCCTCTTTTATTCTTCACTCCTTTTTATTCCCGTCTCTCATGACCTCCTCTTCTCCCCCCCACCCTCCCCTCTCCACATCCAAGTGTGCGGCCCGGAGCACCCTATACGCGACGGCGCTGCCTCGATCCCTTATTCTACGCCCGTGTCTCCTCCATCACCGCGCATAATTCGTATCTCCTTCAATCTCCTCCGTCCATTGGGAGCGGTGGAGTCCTGATCTCTTAAAATATGCTCGCTTTGGCTTCTTTCCATGCCCTCTCTTTCACTCATTATCTTCCTCTCTCTCTAGCCCTCTCTCTCCCCCACACATATTCTCTCTTCCATCGGCATAATTTTCCAACAATCTTTCGGGGTTTACACCAGGTTTACGGGTTTTACATCGCTGACATAAATCTTCGCCGGGAAAGTCTGGAATCCTTCATAATTTTCCAATGTTTACGAGTACAAAAATGTGCTTAATCTCCCTCCCCTGTATGCGTCGATACAGATTCGACGTCAGTCGGGATGAGACAGGAAGTGAAAAATATGCTTTCCGCGTGAAAGCAGTTTTCCCGCCTTCTCCTCGTTTGCTTTTTTTATTTAGAAGGTAAATGTAAATATAGTTTTTTTCCCCCAATTTTAACTGCCATTTAATAACGCTTGTATTTTATTCATCAGGTATACACGTAGGCATGAACGTACAGTCGGGATTTTCAGTTTCAGTTCCCTTAAAATATCCTAAAAATTATATATAAAATCCATCAAATTTTCATAACTAGGTGGTGATGATAGTAATTCTTATTGGTCTGGATACATACAACTTAAGCTTAAAATTGGACTTCATTAGCACTCTTATCCTTCATATATGCCACTGCATAGAACCATTATCCTGACTTTGTTAGTTCTGGTATTTTTTATTCTAGTTACAATTCATTTTTCCCAGTAATTTGCATGAGCGTAAAGTTATGTTCCTCTCTTCGCCGTCTTTAGATTTTTTCCTTTCCTTCGTTTCGGAATAATTCCACCCTTTAATAGGAGTCTATCTGTTGGACTCTATTTGCGTTACGTTTGAGTTATTTGAACGCATTTATATCCCTAGAATACTATTATGAATATTTCATCCGTTCGCCCTCAAATCTCTGCAGTCTCCGTCACTCTCGTTTGTCTCACTTAAGTCATAATTCCCAATTCTCGGTTTCATTTCCATCCCGACGTGATGCGGTCATGCATTCTTTTTTTCCCTCTCTCGTCTCCCCCCCACCCACTTCCCCTACCCCTGAGGAGAGAGACCACAGACTCAATAAATCCACTCATGCAGACGACGGGTCGGTTCTTCGAAGCATTTTTCGTCGTTTTTCTCCCCTTTCAGTCGCGGCTCACAAGTGCGCACATCCGAGGCTTTCAAGTGCCACGGCTCCTCCCCTCCCTGTCCCTCCCTACGCTTCTCCCCTGCTCCAATCACTTCTCCTCCTTCATCTTCCATTCTCCCCGTCATTTCCTTATCTTCGTCTCGTTCTTCCACTCTTCATCCTCTCTCCCTCCCTACGCTATCTACCTCTTTCCCCTATCTGTCTGTCTCCCTTCTCTTCGTCACCTATTTGAAGTTAGTAGTCTCCTATTCATAACATCCGCTCGTGGCACCAAAAGCGTTAAATTTTTCATGGCAAGTGTAACTGAGAAATCTTTTCAATGAAAAACTAGCACTGAAGATTTGTACACTAGTCTATTCCTCACGTTACAGTATTTTACACGATCTGATGAAAACCTACGATTACTTTGAAGAAAATCCAAAGCCTCTACATTTTTGTCTCTAACTCAAAGATTACTCTTTTTTAGCTTTGTCTCCTTTTATCACTCTTTCCTCTCGTCTGCATCTACATTCCACTTTTCCTTCGCGTCAATCTGATGTAAGCTTGATTTGAATGTTTCAAGTGATCTTAGCCGAGCGTATATCCTTCAGTCTGTCAGACTCTAGCGGATTCCAACGTAGTCTTTCCATGAGGTGTGCCACACGCTCAGTTCCTTCAAAGCAGATTTTGTCGAATCGTGCAGCATTTGGTTTTTTGTTTACTTCGGGAGAAGACCGACCGACTGCTGAGGTATTTTCCAACAACATGATAGGTAATTTTCTCGGTGAAGGAAAAATATTTTGTGAACTAGAGGAAAAGTGGAGAGAAATCCGGCATCTAGTTCGGCATAGTTTACCGTCCAATCTTACCCTTGAAGTCCTCTTCACGCGTTAAGTAGATAAGAGGATTTCACCGAATAATCGTCGTCACTACCGATAGTTATAAATTGGGCTCTTAGTATGTGAGCTAGTAATTATTGGATACCGCGATGAATGGCTATCCATCGATATGGTGCCTAGTGCTGCCTTATAAATGCTCTAATCACCGATCAGTTCCTTGTGCTAAAATATGTGAGTTGCAAAATGTGGCGACAATAAACCAAATATCACTGTATGCCTAGAGATCGAAAATTTCCGTAATAGGCACCTGGAGTACTGTAGCCACCCCGTACCAACCCTATCCCCTAGCTATGCGCTCATAATAGTTTGTTAACGAAGCGTGCTGCTCTTGCTCGATTCCCTTGTCTTCCATCTTTCCTCCCCTCTTCCATCTCCTCACAGTTCTTTCTCACTTCACGTTCTTCCTTCCTTCCATCGCCCAGGACACTCTCCCACCCACTCCCCCGATGAGTGCCTTTCATTTGTTACGTTTGATAAATGATATTCGTCTTCCTCGGGAGAGGGAAGGTTTTTGAACACCAAGTGAAGGAATGCGAGTCTTCTCCCACTCCCTCCCTCCCGCCCACCCTCCTCCCAAGACTTTTACCTCCCCTCCACTCTGAGTCCCACCTCCCGCCCCCCCCCCCCTCCGCCCCCCGAGCCACTCTAGCTCAGTGACAACGAGTGATGAGGGAGGGAGGAGCCCCCCCCCCCCGGGAGGAAGGAGTAGGAGGTTGAAGGGGATTGTCTGACTGAGAGGGCGAGGAGGGGCAGGGAGGAAGAGGGAAAGGGTGGAAAAAATAATTCTTGCATGGATGTGGGAGATGTGAGGTTTAAGGTAGTTTGAACGAGTTTTTTTTCTCTAGCCATTACGGAGGCCAAATTCGAATTTTAATTAAAAATTTCAGCAGTTGTATGAAGCATAAAGATAATACAGTTATTTTATGAAGTTAAAGTGTTGTTTTATCTGAATGAACGTATCGGTAATTAATGTTTTACACATATTTTGAGGCTGTACCTGTATTAATTTGTTAAAAGCCGCACGCTGAAATCGCCTTGAGGACCGAAAGTGTTTTTTTGGGATTTCATAAAAAGTACATTCTACATTGAGTGGCTATTTATTTGTTGAAAATTATTGAAAAACTTACGAACTGCACACTTTGTAATAATATCATTCTGGAGCCTACAACCATATCATGCACCGTGCAAAAGGGCTTCTTTTTTTGGACAAAACGTAGAATAGTAGTGCGATATTTGGCAGATACTTGGATCCTATTACGAAGATGAGATATTTCAGTATAATTAGGCCAATTTTTTTAACTTTAAGTGCATCGATATCTCATTCAGACTGCCGTAAGAGGTTGTTAGTCGATATCTAGGGTGTTTTACGGTGGCAAATGGGCTCAGAGGTGTGTTTTGTCAGTGGTAGGAATAGGGGACCCGAAGGGTTTTTTAGCTCCCTTCCTTTTCACGGGTCATGCACGTGTTATCGTTTTTACTTTTTTCATTGTTTCATTTCGTGTATTGCGTTTCATCGTCGGAGGTGCGATGGGTAAGACATATCGGCCCGTCTCTTCATCTTTCCTCTTATATCTTTTCTCGTGTCCGTCTGCGAGGCAAGGTCGTTTCATTTCGTCCAGTTTAGGATATAAATAACTCGGCTTGAAGAAATAAAACAGTGAACGTTAAAGATATGCCCTTCGCCGATATCATTTTGGCATATCACGGAATAATATGTCTGACGGAAAAGGAGTTAGTAAAGGAGTATTAAAAAGAGATTTGCTGATACATAAAAAGAAATTCGAGGGATACTTAAATACTTTAGAAAAAAGGTTCGACTAATTGGGAGTTCCGTCCTCCTTCAGACTTGTAGCAGTATTGATTTAGGCAATTGAAAAAAAAGTCGTTTGTACCAGTAAAAATATACTTTGGATGTATATGCTTTAACCGTGAAGGCTACGTCACTCCATTTAGCTTAAGGCAGTGATTCTAGGGCCAATAGCACCCATTCCTAGGGTGGTATTCAAGAACTTGGCCGTCGCGGTCGGCTGGAAACGTTTGTATTTGGCCCAGAATTTATAATCCAAAACCGAGAGATTAAGGGAAAGGTCGGAATAATTCTTCTCCCAATTCATTCCGTTTTGGACCCGTTTTCCAATGCCGTCTAGTTCCGCGCTTTTGACAAAAAACGACAATAAACCAAAGCCATCTGGAGTTCTCCTTAGAATGTGGATGCGTAGGCGTGATCGAGGCTGGGAGGTTAAAGTTGAAGTTGAGTGAGCTAGGTTCTTATGGGTCCGGGAGACCGGGTGGAGGTAATGGAAGAAAAAATGATAACGTGGGATGAGTTTCGGGGGGATAGCCCTGGGGGGGGGGGGGTAGGGGGTGGGTGAGGTTGGAGAACGGAGCCCATCTGTGTGGGGTGGTCGCTGGGGATGAAACACATCGAGAGCCAGGGTGGGGGAAGAACTGAGCCCCGGGTAGGTAGGTAGGTATACCGAGAAGCGATGCGGAGGCCCCTGTTCCGATATATCCCTCGCTCCCTTCTCCTTTTTCCTCCTCATGTTCGGAAGATCCTTATCACGCATCAGTCATCTCGTCCTTCCCCGCCTCACTCAGGCTTCCCTTGCGAGGGATCCTTCACGAAAAGTGTCGGAAAGAGATGGGAGCAAAGGTATTTTCCGTCGGAAACCACCGCTTTAAATGTGCCGGATAAATCGTCTCGGAAACGATTGTAATTTTTCAAATTTACCCTCTCCCTGAGACTCCCTGCCTTCCCGTTCTTTCTGTCCTTCCACCACCACTGCTACTATTGCTTCTGCAGCCCTTCCTAGGGCGTTTAAATGTCCAGCAGCGGCTCAGTCTCTCCAATCGCCTCGCCGCTTGTTTATGCGTTTAGGCGAGGGGAGAGGGAGGTAATGTAGAACACGCCATCCTTTATAAAGCGTACCTCCGCGTGTCTCCCTTCCTAACTTCGCTAGGTGCCTTTCTCAGTGCCATTAATTCCAGATTTGATCACGATCTCCATCGCCATGAGCCGGTTAAACCTAGCTCCTCGGTATTCCGCTCCTTTCATTCTGAGCACGCCGGACAAAAAGCGAGCATCGGTTCTTTCTCCCGTGGCAAACTTTATGCCTCCTCCGCTCCTTCCCCTTGTCACTCAATAAAATATGTGTGGTCATTGCGAAATACTTGGGCATTTATAAGTGGAGATACGTCCTCGCATAACTTTTGTATCGTTAGAATTGTTGCCGGGAAACGCTTAAGCATTTCATCCGCCGTATCTTAATAAAAAGACCACTTCTTCAAATGGATTAATTCAAGCATGAATCGCTCGATTTGAACAAGTTTAATGGGAGCATAAACGATTTGGTGTTTTTGAAAAAGATCTAATTTTTCGTAAAACTGGTGACAGCATTCAACAGTTGACATGCGGTATTGTTTTTATTGCCCGTACATTCGACTCTTTTTGCGACCACGTAAATCGGAAACCAATAACTGCAGTCAATAATTATAGTGATAAATCTGAGGTCGTTGATCTGTAATGGTTGCATATCATCTGGTTTATTAGCTTCTACTCTACCTACCCTCTAAAATAACGTCATTCCTGTTGTATTACTTCCTCAGCAATGGGATAAATTCCTGAGACTTTGGTATTTCCTAATTTGCGGGTATCGATATGTCGGCTTGACAGAAGGAAAGTAAACGGTGACAAATGAGTGAGTTTTTAAGGCGAAGCAATCGTGATATTCCCCTCTGGCGATAAATTTGCTCCCCACGTCTGTTGCAGCCATCATATGTGGAAAGAATCCCTGAGGCTGCAATCAAGCTTTGATTGGATGTGCCCTTTGGCTGTTTACCGCCAAAGAAAGCTCTTTGCTCGGTTCACCCATTTTTAACCAATGCATACACCATTATGGCTACTCGGGTTAACCGTAAGTGCATTGGCCCCAAAATGAACTGCACCCATGTAAGTGAGATTCCTTTTTACTCAAGCGGAAAGCATCAGGAAAATGAGAAGGCTGCTGGGATGTCAGCTGAGCTCTGCGATGAAGATTCTCTATCTAAAACTCTGTTGGTATTGCTCTTTTTCAAAACAATCGCCAAATATTTGGCAATACATCTGGGTTTTCAGGTGCTGGAGCTGTTCTGGTGATATTGCATTAACTGAACTAAGACAGAAAAATTAAGGAAAACCTAACATTAATGTTGGAATGCAAAACCACAACTTTGAGTTACCGGGTCTGCGTATTTACCAACGTAGCAACCGAGGTCGGCTGGTATATTTTCATCATTAGTCACACAATTAGTGCCTGTGTTGATTTTTTTATTACAACAGGTTACTTTCAGCCTTTTCTCGTTCGTTTATCAATCCTAGATGATATAAATACCCAGTGATGAAGAATTTCTTTCGGCAATATTCCTAATGATCTTTTGTTCTACACTCTACTTGTGGAGTTTTCAATTATTAAAATCATTTTTCACTCTTCATTTTCCTTTAATTTACACAGAGGAAACACTATGCACCCGGATCTGGACTTGAAACCGGATCTCTCGATATTGCGCTGAGTGCTTTAGCCAATTAAGCCATTGAGGTGTCATTTTCCCCTGTGGATTTTTGCTGGCCTTAAAGGAGCTAGATGTTCTTGACTGCCGGAAAATGAATGTTACAAAGCAGTCAAATTGTGCGTATGGCGCCACCGTCCATTAGGTTAAAGACAAACTTTAAATAGAGAGGTGTTCCATTTTGACATGTTTTGAGGGTACCGCAAACTAGCGGCGTTATTTCCTTCGGGCATCACCTGCAAGTGCACTCACACTCAGTGATTCAACCCGAAGGTTGGTTTTTGATAGGTGAGAGTAGAGCTCACCCCGGACTAAGCCACAGGCGTGTGAAATTCACACATTCAGGGTAGGGGGGCCAGTTCCTTTCCCTGGGCCACCTCGCACTCCGAGGATTTTTTTGTCCAGGGGCGTCCAAAGGCTTCACCTGGATTTGAACCCGGGGCCCTTCGATCAGTAGCCAAGCGCTCTACCCACTAGGCCACCACGTTTCCAAGTGCACAGAAATGCCAAAATGGAACGTGATTATTTCTCTTCGGAATACGCCAGTTCGCGATATCCTAAAAATGTCCTAAAATTTAATTTAAAAAAAATAAATCTTTCGTGGGTGAAAATTGTTTGCAAAGGATTTGCAGAGTGGACTGTCCTGGAGACTCTTCTGGACCCTCTTCGCAGGCACTCTTAAAACCTGCCACCCGTTCCCCGTCGTTGGATCTCCTTCACCCCGTCCGCCTCGAGTCCCACCCCGCCCACCTGTTCCCCTCTCTCCGCCTGCCTGTGGCGGACGGCTCCTTCAAACGAGGAAGCAGTTATAACAGAGCGAGCAGGCTTTAACACGCCGCTCAAATATTGACGTTCGTAGTCCTCTCAGACCCTACCTTTCTTTACGTGTCTGTGTCCTCTCCTCACTCCTGCTGCCATTTTTTTTTTTTTTACTTTAAGTTATTTGCTCATTTACTCATGAAGACAATACGTGCGCTCTGAACGAATTTCGTTTTTCGAAAGATGTAAAGAGGAAGGGGAATTGCTGAGAGGAGGAAATGGAAAAAGAAAAAAGTGTTCCTCCTTTTGGAGACCGCGAAAATTTTTGCGTGGGTCGCGCGAAGCCAAAAATATTGCCGCTCATTAGGCGTTTTAGCATTCTAGCGTGTTGTGCTTTGTGGCGTCCGCTAGCGGTAGCTTAACGATGTGGTTGGTCGTTAAGAATGGGCAGGAATGCGGTTGGTGGGTGAGTATTCCTTAACCTGTTAAACTTCCACCCCGTTGTGACATAGATTCCTTTTCTGGCATAAATTTCCTCGCGGTGAATCTATTTTTAATTTAGCTCCCTACTTTGCCTCTATTACTGCTCGGAGACTGTCGTTGCTATAGTAGTGCATTTAGAAATATAGAGTTTCTGTCTGCTGCAATCTCTCGATGTTGAAATCTATTGCAGTTTTCCTCTAAATTGAGCATTATTTTGTATCTAGTTCCGATCTTTATAATTAAAAATTCCGATATTAAAAATCGATTGATAAATGTTATAGAAGCGATGATAATAAGAACGTAAATTATCCGCAAAGACAAAAGTAAAAGTGAAATAAATGGAAAAAAATATTTAATGAGAAAATGTACCATGTCCTACATTAATACCGATGGAACAGTTCCACTTCACCAGCTTCGAGACTACATTATTCCTATATTCTACATATAAATTTACCCAGTTTTTTTATACTCAAGTGTTCACTATAGTGTTGATGAACTTCAGCGTGAACTGTGCTCACCACATTATGCATCCTTCGAATTTTCCCAGTGGTTTCTCAGAACACTGCGCAATGCGATAAACTAATTTTTCTCTCCACTGTAGGAGTTATGCAACAAAAACTCTCCATTGCATACGCTTCTGTAAATCGAAACGTGCGAAAAACGATAGGATGTTCCCGAAATATGTACCTGGAAAGTTGGACACGCATAATTCTGGGGTCCCTCTCGATTTGAATGAATTAATTATTTCCCTTTATTTTTAAATCAGCGAAAACCGGGAATCCTGCAGCACTCAGCGGATAATGCATTTAAAAAAGTTCTCTCGAGGACACATCTCGCGATCCGCGCCTAATTTAGTTGCGCACGCATTGTTGGAGCATGAACGCAAGAGGGGCAAGCAAGCGGAAAGTACTCCGGGGATATGATTTTTGCCGTCGTTTCGCTGGAACTGAAGAATCTCGCATGAGGGGATCAACACAATAAGTCGTCTGAACATTCTGTCTGTCTCTCTCTCGACAATTCGGCGAGATTTTTTTCTCTCCCTTTTTCTTCCCTCCCATACTACTTACTATTACTGTGCCAACCGTGTGTCTCTGCTATATCCTTCTCTCTTTCCCCTCTCTTTTATGCCCGCTTCGTTCTTCGCTCACGGCTTTTGTTCAACGTCTCCTCGAGTTGGTGTTTCATCGGGCATGCGCCGAAGCGTGCTTTTTGAATGTCGCTCTCACGCTCCGACGGTCATTCGGTCAGACGTTTGGGAGAAGGATACCCACCTCGTTCTCTACGGAGACCGCAAAAGACTTTAGCACACTCCCTCCTTTTCCCTCCCAGCTTAGCTACTCTCCACCGTAATTCTTTCTTTAGCCTCCACATCTTCAAGTCTTTTTCTTTCCTCCTTTGCCTCATCTTGGGGTTAAAGTTTATACGACAGAAGAGGCTGTCTTGCAAACAGCGACAAAACCGTCACTCGCCTTAACTGGGATTCGAAGCAGATTCCCCTTGGATTCGCGCCGGATTCTTTTAAATCCAAATAGTACCCAATTTCAGGTTTTTTCTTCCACTTACAATTCCTTTGAGAATTTGTGAGGAACTAGAAATTATCGCGACGTACCGTGCATCTACGAAGTACTCGCACACCTAAGCATGGCGCCAGAGTCCAAGAGGTCATATCGACTTTTTAACACATGGGCCTTGGCCTAGGACGCAACATAACTTGAGCAATAGTCACCCATAAGAAGAAAAACGAATTTGCAGAATTCATGGTTAAAATAATTGTTTACCCGGACGGGGCTTCGAACCCAGGTCTCCCGAATTGTTTCAGTTCCAATCTCGCCCCAGTAAGGACGTTTTTATTATTTACATCCTTATTTTTCCAATTTCTATTTCCTTACAGAAAGTAAATGCGTTAAAATATTTATCGAGATGAATCGAGAAGTCTGGGCCCCATTTCAGAAAGGACTGAAAGTAGTCCAGCTTAATTTGGAGGTAACGTCGCAGATTGGCCAAATTACAAGCATTGAGTGCCACAATAATGGAGTGGGAGAGGCTGTGACGACATAACTCGTCTGAATCAATGCTTGATAACATCGAAGTCCTTCCTGGTTATGGTCCTTGACCCACTTCCCTTATACCTGTGAATTTATCGGTCAGAAATGTTTGCGCGTGCCACGTCAATTTGGACTTTATGTATGGCTGTTGTGTGTCCCTAATCCTGCCGTCCCCTGACCCATCTGCCTTCCCTATTCCTCGCTCCGATTCCTTCTTGACCCTCCCCGATTCCCCGCCACCTCCCCGTCTTCTTCGCTCATTCACTTTAGTCAGGTCGATTCCTTTTCCCTGCCCACCTCAATCGGTCCCTTTTACCTTTCCTCTCCTAACCTATTATTCTATTCTTTCGCCTCGGCTGTCACCATCCCCAGTTCAGGACTTTCTTTACCTATTTCTCGCACTGACTTGGCTTCCCGTTTTTTTGGGAGCTCTCCCGGCTTCGTCCCATGCTTACGCTCATGATATGTGGGCAACCGAGTGGGTTACCTATCCCTTACGTAACTAATTGAAGTCCAATTAACTTTTTACAGGCTAAGAGTGTTAGCACCTTCATAACTTTGCATTGACACTCTTGTAGGCTTAAAACGACTGAGAAAAACCTTTTTACGCAATGTTAATATATTAATGTGAATTTTCTTTACTTTCAAACGGAATGGTTTCTTTCATTATCGGATGGAATGATTTCGTCTGCAAAAAAAATATGCATTGCTATCAATGCCGTTTCTGTGGTGAGCTAGTATAAGGAAGTTTCAATCTGTCGTATTTCTACGCAAGCGTCAATTTTTTAGAGGAATAAAGGGCACTAAATGCATTTTTAGGATACAAATAAAATCAATGAGAACCATTATTTAATAACGTCTTTCAGCTATGATAAAATTCCAAAAATATTTTGCTGTTTGCAAATATTTTTACACTTTTTATTAAACCAGTTAACCTCCACGCTAGTTTAGATGTACCGTAAATCTGTGTATTTATTCTTTGTCTCTCCTTGTTGAACAAATTTAATCTCTCAGTTCTTCTAAAAAATCGATAATCTGTGGTAAAATATCCATTAATGGATTGCTATCAAGACTGAAGAAAGATTCTACTGAAATTCAGCAGTGGCCGATGACCATTGTCCATTGTTCTCACTTGGCTTCCCCAACATGGGCCTCCAATTCCTCCTCTTCTCCATGTGTGAGGATTCCCTCGCGGACCACCGCGCAGTCAGCTAGGCTCGCCAACATGTACAGGTCACCTTTGCCGCATTCGGTATATCTCTCCCTCCATTCTGCATCCCAGAATACTTACTACCTCGCATTCCGGTGGTTTCCACGGTGAAAAAGGCATACGGAGGCGTACCATTCGTCACTTCGCCTCTATCCGTGGCTACTCCACAAGTCAATGCATCATTCTACTCGAGCTTTCTTTAGGCCACCTGTTCAGTCCACCTCTCCTCCTGGACAAACTCCCCGTTTCCTGCTTTACTTCTTGCCATCCTTTATTTCACTGCTTCCCGGCGCCGACGTACGTCCGATCTCGTATTTTTCTCCCTCCTCAAGCACTTCCTCATTCTCTTTTTCCGTGATCCGCCTGCAGACCACGATAGATAGTCCGAAAGCCTTTCTCCTCGACTAGTTTGTCCCGATGCTTCCTTTTTGATTTTCACGTTTTCGTCGGCCGCGTAGTTGATCGTTTCCCTTCTTCAGGTGCTGGATATGAACAGGAACCAACGCCCTTCGCCGAATTTGATGATGGTGTTTATCCGGTGAGCAAACTGGTGAACCCCCTCAATTCCCGGAGACTTAATTGACACGTCATTCCACTATCGTGCCGCCAAACTAATTTGCCATGCCGACTTCCAGTCACAATTTCTTGATACGCATGATCTCCCCGCCTGTAAGATGCGTCTTTGATTTTTTTTATTATTTTTAGAATTCATTTTTCACATTACTTATAGTTAGTAAAAGCATACTTATGTTCGCTCTGTAATTATTGTTCATAAACTTTACCACCCTAGTGAAGGTGTTTCTCTATGTCCTAATTATTTGCATTTGCTTTCTATTTATTTAACGGGTGCTGTAAATCAAGGTTTTCACAAATCTTCGTAAAAATTAAATAACGTCGCCATGAATTGCAAACCCAATCCATTTTTCCCGCTCACAGTCTCACCGTGAATCTGTAACATTATTATATCTTTGGTTTCCTCTTCATATTTGACGATCCCGCTATAATTTATCATTCCCTTCCCGAGAGTGGCATCTTTCTAAATATCATTTCGACGAGATCCATATTTCCTTCACTCGCCCTGACCATTGTCACGCTTTATCATCTCCGACTGTCTTCAACCATTTATTGACGTCACCAATACCGTCAGGAGGGGGAGGAGGAGGCAGGGAAGAGCTTTTGCTTCACCGTCCGCCGTTTCGCGAGCATTTTCGTCTCCTTATCTCAATGCTCGCCTTCCTCCGCCTCCTCCCTTCAAACTTTCCCGGGTTCCCCGCGTCGACATCTCGTTATTCTGCCCCTCTTCCTTTTCGCTTCGTCTGAGGAGTCTGCTTCTGCTGCTAGTTGGTATTTGACTTGGAAAAGGGGAACGGTGTGTATACAGAGGGGGGTGGGAGGGACTCTGTTGAGAGAGGCGTTGCCCTCATACGGAGAGAGTATCACCGACGAGGAGTGAAGGAAAGGCACGAGAGAAAACGTGGCTTAGGAGGAGGAGGGAGATGTTCTGGAGCGCACGGTTGTTGATCTCATTCCAGAGTCATGCAAAAAAAATGTCCGTGCGCTCGCCAGTGTACTCGCTTTGTCAATGTCCCAACCCATGATTTCGACCGCGGATGATTAATTGAAAGGAAAAGGTTTTGGATTTCGGATGTTGAAATGCGGTGTCAGCCGGGGTATGCACGCAGGGAGATGTATGAGAGTGAGTGTGTGTATATATATGTCTCTTTTTCCCTCGTCCATCGCCATGGGAGCCGTATGGTTCTTAGGGTTTTATTTGATTTCTTAACAGTGAGTTCCCAAGCGTGCAAGAGCCGTGGCTAGCCGAGCGGGAGGTGTTGGGATAGGTTTGACTCGGCCGAGTGCGTGTGGCATGGTGATAGGGAGAGCATAACTTATGCGCGGCGTTCGGCGTTTTGTGGCATGTTTTGTTTAATGAGATGTCTTCGTTCTTATCCGCTTCGAGTGGAAACGAGGACCGTGATGTAGGATCCCATGCCGAGTGGTGGAAAGCGCTCTGGACTTTGAAAGATAGTTCTAAATGGTTCCGTGGCATTCTTAATCGTCGTGTCTGTTCTCTGTGCATGCGTGAGATACTAAAAAAACGTATATCGCGGAGATAAGTGTGAAATAATTATTCTAACCGCCGCAGCGCTAATCTGTACATGGGGAGCAAGTTTCTGGTCGATTGAGAGATTCTATAGAATATAATAATACCATTACACTGATTTTTTGGCATATCTACATAGCTACCGGTTTTAACTGGATAAGCGATCGTATGGCAACTTTAGGTAGCTTTACTCAACTCTTGCGGAAGGATCACGGTTCCTTCTTCAGATTAGTCGTTATCTTTGTCCAAATACGAACCTCTTCTGAAAGAGGAGTGCTCATAGTTACTGTCCTAAGAACGCAATCCTTCAATTAAAACTTGTGATAAAAAGCAACTGACGAAATTTAAAGAGTGACAATCACGTCTTCGATCTCATGGAGGCAATTTAAAAATAACAGTAACGCGAGCACACGCGTTATGGAGAACCGTGGTGGCGCCCTTCAGTATATTTGGAGTTTCAAAAAAGAAAGGATTGTTATCAAGGTTTGAGTTAAATAATCATTAAAAGCGCCGTGCCGTAGCTCTAATCCGTGCAGGGCAGGCAAGTTTCTTTTCGATTGAGTGTGTAGATATAGCAACTTTCACTGATTTTTTAAAGAACTTTTTACGCGGCTACCGGTTTTGCCTTGATGACCTTGATTGATAGATACTTAATGCATGGCATGGCAAATTTAGGAAGCTTTAACTCAAATGCTTAAGTGTATGCGAAATTTCAGAAAGGAGTGGGTGATTTTTTTTTAAATTTCTCATTCAAACTTGCGAAAGTTGCAATTGATGAATTGTCGTGGGAAAACCGGTGAATGTTTTAATGCTTGCACGTGTTTCAATAAATCAGTGGGATGGCACGACGTCACGTCACTCGTTGCATTTGAGCGATTTCAAACAAATTCACGGCTGACTTATAAATTTCTCGTCTACGTCGTGTTATTCCCCGGTGATTTTTCGTTCTTTTTTGTTTTAAGGCTTAATATTTCCCGCGGGCATGCCAGCATTAGGTCCCGACTTTGGTTTTTTTGCTAATTACCGCGTGCGGAGTTTACTTTCGTTTTGACCCGAATTTCACGTCTTCGGACGTTTGAATCTTTCGCGTGGCGGGGGGGGGGGGATGAGGATTCCCAGGGGGACTTCGTGTATCAAGGCGAGATGGCCGAAGTGGACGATTGCCCCCATTTAAAACGTCCGAGTGGACAGGGGAGTACGAGCGAGATAGGGGATCAGAAACAGAAGAAGAGAGAGCGGCGCTTGTCACGGGCGCGATGTCACGCTGCTAAGGAATGTCCTTTTACGATCGAGCAATCAGTCGAACGCTGTCGCCGCACAAAAAACTCTTCAAAAAGATATATGGCGGTTAAGTGCTAAAAACGCCAATTGGGTTTTATGAGCTGAATTATAAACGGAATTTGGAGCTGCGATGCGTCTATCCCTCACTACTACCGATACGCTCTCTTCCCGCGTACCTAAAGTCAGGTTTATAGTAAATATTGGCGCAAAGTTAACCTCATAGTCGACTTTACGTCGGTTTTTCGGCGCCTTGCCGTATATGGCAAAGTTCACAGAACATCATAGTGTGTCACTCGGGTTTGGGTTTGAAAAACAAATTGCGTATGGTATGGTCAAATTTGTGGTATGTTGTGGAGGAAGTTTTTTCGTGGGTCCGTCACGGCCTTCCTCTGTGACTTTCTGTGGAGTCATCCCTCATATGTATCTTTTTTAATCATATCGCTCCTCCGAATTTGAATGTTGACAGGCGCCGGATGGAACTTGACATCTGGATTCTGGCCGCTTCTAAAATTTAGGCCAGTGCTCTCGAGTGAGCATATTCCTCGTTCTATGATTTCGGTTTTTCGTGAGGATCGTTCCGTCCTCGAAAGTGGGCCTGCTGAACTTCAAGCGGACGTCACGATAACGCTCTGTCAACCCGTCCTTCTGCTGCTCGCCGTTTTTTCGTTATCCTCGGCGGAATTTTCTACTTCGCTCTTTTGTGCCCCTTTTAAATTCCTCAATCCACACGATTACCGCTGTTGAAGTAGAGATTACTTTGCCGAAATGTATATCTCCAAAAGTGCTTATCCAATGATGGCCACGCCAATTGGAAGTTTACTGATGGTAGCCAGAAGTGTCGCTTAGCAATAGCTAATGATAAATAGTAGGTATATGTAGTCCATTTTGTGCGCATTTGAACTTTTATTGAGGTCCAACAAGAGATGATGGTAATCATAAAATAAGATTTTCAATTCTTATGGTATTTAACGCAACAGATGAATAAATAGTATTTCATAGTTCTATCCAAAAATTATTTTTAATAATTGGTTTTGACTTTCAAACTCATTTTAAGGAAGCCAGTCTATATTGCCAATCGAAGAAGTACCGAGTATGTCCAACTGCTTATGGTGCTCCATTTATCAGTGGTTTCTGTTGGAGTGAGAGCGTTGAAACGACTATCAAGCACTTCAGCCTCTACAACCACAACGTGACTAAATCTTCTCCTCTTAACGCTTATGGTCTTTCTTGTTCGTGAGTTTGGGTTTAGACGCCTTAAGATCTAAATTTATGATTGCTTTCGCTAATGATGTACAACGAATCTAGGTTACTTCCAAAACATAGAATTTGTGCGATTTGGAATGGCATGAGTCAGGTACCTTCTATAAGCTTTCAGTGCTCTTGGAATAACTTGTTAATTAAAAAAAAAATTGGAATAATATATCTTGAGCGGATTTTGGGTGTGTCTTCATCTGCAACAAGTGACTACTCAGCATGTGGGAATCGTAAGCATAACAGGCATTGAATGCGAGCACTCACATTTAAAGTTACTCTTATTGTTCTTTTAAAGCGCATACTTTTAGTCGACTTACCACGTCTCTCCTCGTATCGTGGCGACTGTATTTACCTTGCACAGATGTAACTGATGAAAACCGTAGTCCCATTAAGTCAGCGACGCGGTGAAGTTATGAGTTGGCTTGGAAAATGGCTTATTTGGCTTTCTCAAGCCTATCGAAGAATAATGCAACCATTATGAGTTCATCGATTTTTTAACAAGGTAAAATAAGTCAACTTCACCAAAGACATCATCGCGACCAGCTCGCAAAAAAGAACCTTTTCAATTCGTTCATGTCGTAGACAACGTAAAAATTTAGAAGCCCTAAATATCCCTACGTATAGAAGAAAAACCACAGAGTTTCTCGTGAGCGAGTCTTAATTATTTCATTTTACATCATTACGATCGTCATTTATGGCTCCCGTGGTTTCAGTTATCTAAGGATCAAAGAGAAGGAGAAACAGTTTTCCGCGTCGAATAATGGACCCGAGTGAATTAATTGAGCGTTGGGGGTCTGCTGCCCCGGGCGAAGCGGGACCTCGGAGGAGTTGTGGGGCGGACTCCCTCATAGTGCTAATGGAGTATGCTTTGGGTGATACTGATGTGGATGATTCAGATTATAGTGAGTGAGTTGGATGGGTGTATAAGACTGGAGGAGTGGGGGGAACTGCGCATCCATAGGCTTGTTAATTGATTGGAATCGTTCGTTGAGAGGGGAGAAGTAGGCTTTTTACACTTTGTGCCGTTTACTGGCTGCCAGAGGGCTTATAAAAACGATTGTTTGGGAGAACTTTCCATAGTCCCCAGGATTGTGTTTTTAAGGGCACATTTCTCCGTAAATTTGTCTTCTAATAGTACCTCTTAAGCTCATTTTACCCGGGGCACTTTACTGCACAGTCTGATGTATGGATGGATGCGCAGGAAAAATTGCGTCGTGTAGATTGGAGACTTGCTGGAATGACTGCGCGAATACACGAAGGAAATGCAGGAGAAAAAAAGCCCCTACTTTAATCCCGCGCTCGCGTTATTGCAATTTCTGTGCATCAAACAGCGCAATTCAGTGTCTCATGTAAAACGGCCTTTATAATCAGGGCTCCACGGAGCCGTAAGTCGGTTATGGAGAGTGGTACGGAAGCAGTTTCTTGCAGGGGCCCTGTAGTCCGCCCGAGTTGTTTCCCCTCCACTTTCATACCTTTTTTGCGATGTCTCTTGGAATGGCACCGATTTTCCTTCGCATTTTGATAAGTATACACTCTCCTTAAGCACGAAACACGAAAAAGGTTTTAGAACATTTGCCACGGTTGCGTGTTTCTCATAGCGATAGTTGAGTATACTTAAGAGTGATACTGATAGCGATAGCTAGGATTAGAAGGGGACTTGCCGAGTGTTTTTAAAAGGGGGTGAAGGAAAGGATATGGAGTGAGGGGAAAGGAAAGAGCTCTTCAGCGCTTCCATCATCTTGTCAATGGATTCGGATCGTTCGTCGAGAGGGAGAGGGCAAAGGGTTTTTTTCCTCTTTGTTCCGTTTATTGGCCGCCAGAGGGCTAATTAGAACGTTGTTTGGAGGAAGACTGGATAGGTTTCCTTTGTCTTTCCTCACAATCGTTCGCTCCCTCCTTTTCCCGCCGTCAGACCACGCGGGCGATCGCAGCGCCGCCGCCGATATCCCGCCTCCTCCAGACGTTATAAAGTGCGCGTTATCTTCCCTTTTCTTTCTCCCGGGCGCTGCAGATTCATCGGTTTTTCGAAATGCGTGGCCCATTTAAACGTGGCGGGAGGTTGATTCGTGGAGGAGAGAGAGATTGCGCGTAAGGAAGGGCTGAAGATATAGAATTTTTCTCCTTTCTGAGAGACACGCTTCGCCAAGAGACTTGAGGCAACCTTAATGAAAAAGAGTCGTTATCTTCTCCCCTACGAGACCGCTAAGGTGATAAAGTGAATGCAAATAGGGTCGAGCTTGACCGCGAGTTCCGGATTGTTAAGGAGGCTACATCATTGGGTAATGGGATCTTGTGGCGAGCGTTAGTTCCTTTAAACTGCAGTATGCAGCGGGACAGAGATGCACAAGCAGGTATCTTTTGAATATCTAATCACTGATCGATGCACATCTCTCATCGGTGAGTATATCATCTCGGATCGATTTCAACGAATATGGGTTGCGAATTCGTCGAAGGTGGTGGAACTGGTGGGAAAGTTAAGCGTTGGTTATAGTGCCGGGGACATGGTCACGTTCTCCGTATTCTCCTTCAGCCAACCAGTAATTGTAACATTATCTCATTTGTCCTATCGCAAATTCTGTTATGTACAATTTATTTTCAATATCTTCATCGTCTCTTTCATTTTCTTGTCCTCTTTCTGTCTCTCACGCACCGGGATTCCCTGAAAAATAGCTTCTTTACATTTTTTCACTGGGTAAATGCATTGCAAAAGGCATTAACGCGGGTGTTTGTTTTATAATTACGTTTTTCATGCAGAATTGGTCTTGGTCGTAGATGTAACACGGAATGTTTCCATACTTAACTGACGGGAATGCGATTTAAAAAAAAATTGGTCGCATGTTTCTGGAAATTGCTATGGGGGGTTACTAATACAATTGCTGCTGTTCAAGTGATATATAATGCAAAAATATCACAGTTGAAGATAACCATTAGGGATAGACGAATCAATAATTCTTTGTGGCAAATAAACTTTTGAGGGGGAGACACAAAGAAGCTGAATACGTAAAAACGGCTAAAATAAAATAACTCCAGCAAGAAATCTTGAAATATCGTCAAATTTTTCGGCCGGAGTGTACGTGGGGGAAAATCGCGGGAGAACTTGCAAAAAAAGGGGGAATCGCGATTACGGTCCCCACTCCCTCGGCTTTTTGCACTTGGTAGGGCTCTTGCGGGGGGAAGAGAAAAAAAATAAGTGTGTGGTATACTTATTGGAGGTACGCATGCAAATGCCTCTCAAACACACCTTGGCGTTCTAATTGACCGTTTTTAGGAATTGAAAATGTGCTTTCTCTCCCTATCGTCAACGTTGTGTGCTCCTAAAAGGACTTAACTGCCTTATTTGTCGCCCTGACCCCAACTCCAGGTCATCGCAGCTCCCCTCTGCCTACTCAACTGTATAGTCCCCTCTAACTCCCCACCTCTCACCCACAAAGGCCCTTTACCCCTCCCTGCTGTACTATGCCTTTTGTGCCCCTTCCACACTTCGGCCTTCTTTTCACTTCAACACATATATACCCAATGCTCCCCCCCTCCCCGTCCATATTTCTCTCCTTTTTTTATGCCTAGTCAGAGAAAATTCATGCCCGACTTTTATTCTCTCGTATCCGATATACTTCTTTTTTGGTAAATGCCTCGATTTTGCTCAAGTTCACGCCTTTTACAGACACCGTAATGCGTGATTTATACGGGGTGAACATTCACAACAACACGCGTTCTCATTTCCATAGAAAACCGAAAGTGGTCATTGAGTAGAACTTACGACTTCACAACATTTATATATGTGTGAAAATCCAAAATAAACTCCAATTTCTTCGTTATCAGAACCTTTGTATTCTAAATTTGCATTTGCATCTTTTATTACGATCCAATTGGATGTGACTTTTGGCCGGTAATTTTGAATGGCTTGCTAAAAATTTGATGCAGGATTTTGTATTTTGCGCCGGAAATTTTTAGTATCCAATGATTCAAAAATGTTGTATTTGTTTAGAAGCTTCTTGTTCCATTTTATATGTAAGTATAGCTAACTTTGTTCAAGGGACTCGGAAAAAAAATCCAGGTCCAGGAGATACGAAGCCCTCATACCCCTACGTAGGCCGAGTTCCTCCAGTCTCAGTCCTGCCCCGCACCCTATTTCGAGACTGGGAGCTTCCCCCGAACCCTTCGGAAAATGAGCAGTCCCTATTGACCTCTCGGTGACCCTTGGAGTTCACACCTGTGCCCACTGGCGGGGCACTTCATAATTTCCCTCACCACCAAACCAATGCCTCTCTATCCCCACCAACATCCTAAATAGAGCTGGCCCACTCATCCGTTCCCCCCAGCAAACAAATGAGCGAGGGAACAGAGTTGGCATGGTGATAAAGCGCAGGCTACCAATTCCAAGGACTAGGGTTCGAATTACGTCATCAAAGGAGATTCTCAGTAAAATCACGACCCTTAATCGGGTGCTATAGAGCGTTCCAAATTTAGTTGGCAGGATGGGCTTCGTGGAAAACAGTGTTGCCAATTTAGGTTTCGTGTGATCACATTTAGGCTACGTGAAAAATCATTTACAAGTGGCAGTAAATTCAAGTAGGTTACTTTAGGAAATAATATTTGCATTGTGGAACACCCCTAGACGTGCAGTTAGTGCACAGCATAGCAATCGGTTAATATTCCTGCTGGTATTGGCCACAGCGCACCTCTGGCCTTACGGAGATTTACGTAGGAAACGAGTCTCCCTAAGAGCGCAACTAAATGTGACATGTACCATGCGAGGAGAACACTTTAAACTTCTGTCCCCTTTCCAACGGATTGGACGGTAAATGTCGACCCCTAGGGAGTAAGTCTGTAACATTTGATCTACAGACGTCGATTGTCTGTTGAAACGGGTTTGCACTCAAGGCAGAAATTGATTTTTTAAACGAGGAATTTGTATCATAGGTCTCGTTAGAAATTCAAGTGTGTAGTTTGTATTCTTTCTCAACTGTTTCAAAATTAAATCAATTACTTTACGTAGTTTATTCTACAGAATCGCAAAAACGTATTCGGTTGTGAAGGTGTTTTTAGCATACGGCGTCGATAAAAGTCAAGTTAAAACCGTAAATATGTATATTTAGTTAATTACTGATATATTGAGCAACTTGTAAAATTTTATGCTTCATTACTGTGACAATATTTACTTCATACTTCCTACGGTTGCTTAAATTTGAACATAAAAGTTTAATATTGTATTTATTTTTACTAGGGAAAACTCTCGCTCAAACTACCTAAATCACATCCTCTTAGCATCCTTACCCACTTCTAAAAGGCACTAAGTTGTCTGTCGCCTCCCGAAATAGCCAACCAACCGACAAATGAATGATTATTCATTAGTCACATTCCCTTAGGCATCCCCATCAGACGATTATCCAGCCTCCTCCTCTATCCATCGTCTCATCGAATCCCTTCCCCTCCAAGCTAATAGTCTTCGCCCGCTCGTTGCAGACTCCTGCCCTCTGGCGCTGTCCTCCTTTCCCACTGTTCCCCTGTTTCGTCGCGCCTGGCTCACCGCAAATATCGTTTTTCTTTTTTCGTTACACCTCCTACCCTCCCTCCCCGCTTTTAATTCCCCGTCTACCTTTTTATGCACACCCCTCCCGCACTTCTCTTTCGTTTGATTTCCTTCCTTTACGGAGAAGTAACACGAGAGGGCGTCACAATACGCGTGGGAGTCCCGGGCGCCGCTGTGCGACTCACACGCCAACCAGATTCACGCGGCATTCCGGCGCGGCCGTCGCGCTCCGTGACGTTCAGTTGTTTCCACGCTGCGCATTTTGTATGAGAAATATAGAGCGCGGATTTTTTTTTAGTTTTCCACCCCGTCCACTCCCCTTCGAACAATCCACCTTCTGTAGAATTGAGAATACCTTCTCTCCTATTGACAAGTAGGTTGGCTCCCAACGCACGGGACTCTGTATGAGGGGTCTCCGATTAAGTTTCGTAACTACGCACACCGTTATTTTGCTTATGACTGTGATCCTTTTCATGGGTATCAAGTTGATACTGAATAATGTAAAATAAAAAATATGAAAATGACACATTGTTCGTTCGACCACAGAATATATTTCCAGTAGAGAAAATAATTCAAGGTATCTTTCTCTTACCCTCCTTGTAAATCATTCCAGAAGGTAGACTTTCATGTGAAAAATTTTCTTTTATTGTTTGGTCTTTGTCATAATATTGGTGCACAGTCATTCTCGTGTTTAAATCACCGTGATAGATTCCAAAGTACCTAATTAATGGGGACAAATTGATCCTGAGAAACCTTGGCTGCGCTAATCAGTCGCACCCGAGGATATTTTTGGTCTTCTGGGCACAAAGACAAATTTTCCATGTCCTAGTTTCGAAAACTTAGCTACAACAACTCACTGCAGATGCATGCATTTGGAGCATTGCCTCTTAGTCACAGCTTATTCAACACATAAAACATATCGGTAGCTAGCTTCCAATCATCGCCACGACATTTCATTTAAATTTCGGTTGCCTACCGTAACAAACTTGTCTTGCTTCGTTAACTCAGGACATATCCTAAAATGTTACCATTACAGACTCTTTTTGGTACTAATTCACTTTTTTTCTTCTCATATTGAATTTATGGTTCTTGTTACTAGTCTTCATTTTTTCTTTTGCTGTGTCGGTACATCGAACATGTCTCCCGTTTAATAGTTATGTGGAAGCGTTTGCGTAAAATCTCAAGAAATCTCTCATATTATATTTTTGGGAATAATTTGCGACACAAGATAATCACTTGACATTGTAAATAAAATCGTGCGATGAGTAATAGATTTATTTTTTTAATATTTGAAAATTAATACAAACTACACGCTGTAAAATTTCTGACGAGATATATTCGTTACAAATTACTTATTTTTTAAAAATACTCTCTCTCTCTCTCTAAAAAGTAGTTGTTTCAGGCTTGATTTGGTGGAATATCACAATGAAAGAAAAAGACTGGCAATTTTCCACAAGAATATTACTGTGGAAAATTGCCAGTCTTTATTTTTTTACTCTGTCTCTTTCTGGATAGCATACCCGTACCATTTCCCACGGAAAACTGCTGGTATTTTTTACCAATATCTCGAAAAGTACTGCGGTAAGTGGCTGATATTTCAGAGTCTTTGGATAGGTGAGATATTTTTCTTTATGCTGAGACCAAATTCATTGCATTTTATGTGAAATGATATCTCGCGTAAAATACCTTATGGTGTTGCAGTTGATGTCGCGGCTATAAATACCTAAGCGCAATTTAGTTCACATGAATGGAACTGTATGGCCAGGAGATATGTTTGATAGCCTGCTAGTAGGTAGCATCCTATAGGTTCACGATAAGCACGACCGAATATTTTGTGTTAAGTAATTCGAATTCGTTTGAATCGAATACGTCCTTGAAAACGTGAGTTTTTACCGTCTAGCAATTAAAAACTCTACATTATCCATGCTCTATGCCTTTAGTGAAAATAAACACCAAAAAAACAATCGATTATGTGATTATCAAAGTTATCTATCTTTCAGCGCACTTAAACTCTGCACCCGATCTGTTTTGAAGTCAACTGCTTACTGCACAGGGTCTGAAATTAGTGCAAAGCAAGTGCGTTGCTGTTTGTTTTGAAGTGAGCAGCGTATTAGAGCGAATGTAAAGCGTCTATGATGTACCTTATTGAAAACTGTCATGTATGAAAAAAATGTCTTGATGTATCCTGCTTGTCTACCAAGATGGAGAAAATTCGTGGTTGGACGTATATGCGTGCATGAGTTTTGATGGCACGGTCAGGATGATCCTAATGAGTGGCGAAGGGGCTGTGACTCCGTGAAATGATGACGCCGTCGGAGGCTCCGTCCCCAGTGGGGCACCTGGATCACCCGACGTGGCCGGCCATTGTCCCATGGGGGGGTGCCTTCGGTGTGACGGGTGTCGCGGCCGACTCGGACGAGACACCCGAAGCTAATGGTCGTCCCCGCAACGCTTGCGGGGCGCGCCCTAAAAATGGGTCAGGCGTCTTGGGTGACAGGACGGGAAGCACCGCAACCCTTTTATAAAAGACAACGAAACCGACCGTCGTCGCACGGGGAAACGAACGGAGATACGCGATGCACCGCATCCTCTGGCGGCTGCATCTCAAATTATATGTGCCGCTCGAGGGGATTTCATGATTTGCCACGCTAGTCGATTTGATTCGGAAAGTAGGCCGACGTTAACTCGCATATCAATTCCATAGTTTATAGAAGACGCGGTGGGGCTTTTCATTTTGTTTCTTCCTCTAAATGGCCTTTCACTCCTTTCTAGGAATCCCTTACCCACTGTGGGTTCCCCGCTGATATTGCCTGTCGATTGCAGATTTTATTCTTGCCATCTTAGAGAAAAAAAGAACAGACTGGGAATTGCGCATAATTCCGCATATGGTTTTCCCAGTGTTACAATGGACTATAACGTTGGAGATTCCTTACCGGTACCCTCATTTAGTCTCTGCGTTTAGAAATAAAAGAAGCAGTGCTCCTAGCTGTCAAGAATAGCGGAGAAAACGCATTTAAAAGGGCTTAAAACGTTCTTCTTTACGAATGCCTCGCTCCGATGTCGAATTAAAATTGCGATTTATTGGATTAGAGAAAACAGGAAGCAGACGGCGTCGACCGTTTCGAAACATTGGTCAGTTACGCACAGACCTGAGTGCCTTCGGTACTTCTCGACCTATTTCTAAGATCGTATGAGTTGTTTTTTAGTTATATTTTTTCTCATCTACGTACCACCCTCCGAGTCGCCTTAAGGGCGTGTTGCAGGGTTGTTAGGACACCAGCCATGAAAGTGGGTTGGAAAATTGAGAATAGGAACGGGGAAGATTAGGAGATATAAAGTTTGATGTGTTTTTTAACATTCGTGTTTCGTTCTGTTTCCGCAGTAATCGTGATTGGCGGAGGAAAGGAAAAAAATCTTACAGCTATCTCTCCAGCAGTTAATCTTCCTTATTTTTTCACTTTTCCCTGTTCTACAGATGTGTAGAGGAACCTGAAAAAGATCAGCTACATTGAAGTAAAGGAGTTAGCATGGGATATGAGAGAATGTAGTGCTGCCACTAACCAATCTTAGTATTGCAACTCTGTTGATGATGGCAGATAATGCGTGGGTAAAGTAATATGCTAGGTGTTAACCCGAAACTTATGTTATCTTAACTTAATTTGTAGTCATAGGATAGCATTTTACCTCCGAGTCACTAAAGTCTCTCAACCTTTTCATTTCATCGGCTGTGTTACACTTCATATTCGTACTCTTTACATTTTTTAGAACATTTTCTCTCCTCTACTTTTTAGATCCTACGCTCTACATCACGGAAAAGGTGAACTTTTTTCGTGAAAAACTCATTTCCGTCGCATCTTTGCGTCTCCCCCGTCGCTACAGCGCTCCAGAGATGCGTCCGCCGAATGGAGGACGCTGGAATTTCGCCGTTCGTGGCTCGTTCGATCATTATTATGCGAGACTCGATCGCGCCGGCCATTAGTCCGAAGAGGGGAACAAGTCGGGAACAACAGAACTTTGGAAAGGCGGAATGCCATTATTCGTTGCCCTATGGGATTGCAAACATCATAATGACTTTATCCATCGGTCGAAATAAAGATAATTCACTTCCTTTCAGCCAGGAATCTGTAGAATTCCATCATTTGCTGTCGCTCGGGAAAAAATTAAAGGGTCAGAAAAACTTTTCTGAATCCTTTTTCCTCCAAATGCAAATTTCTTTTGACAACCGCATTCCAGGAAAACTGTGTTCCTCTGCGGCTACAGTTCCTTGATATTTTAGGCATATATCTTTTTTATTTACCTAAAATAGAGCTGTTTTTTAGTATGTATGCTAAAATGTTTCCCATTCTTTTGTTCATTACGGCTTATTCACGGCCGTGCGATCCTGAGGGACACTATTAAAAAAATTAGGAATATCTGACGTTAATATCGCGTCACTTACTTAAATATGTGTAGTTCGTATGTTTCTCTATTACTTGTAAAAGTAAATGTATTACTCACTGTAATATTTTTATAAAATCACACAAGAAAATCTTGAGTTGAGAAGGGGCTATCAGCGTACGGCGTGGAATAAATGAGTCAAGTTACAGGCTTACATATTTATATTTTGGAAATTACTGAGAGGTTTGATTAAATTAAAAACAATTTGCGTCACATATAAAATAATTTTTTTCTTTACGCTTCTCACAACAACCAATATTTAATAAAAAAATTAATATAGTCTCTGTTGTGACTAGATAAATACTTGGCTCGCAAAATGACTTAATCTGCTCGCCGGATCTCATTTTCCCATGTCCTTCCCCCGACCCGTTCACCCCCAGCCCCCTTCCGCCTCCGTCTTTAAGAAGTCCCCACCGCCCCCGCTCTCGTGACATCCCACAAGAGAGTCCTCCCCGAGTCACAGCCTCCGCTTTCCCACACTGTCCCCTCCTTCCTCTACCCCTGCACCGCCAAGCCCTCCCTCCCTCCGCACCCCCCTCCTCACCCCCTCCCTCCGCCCCCCCCCCTCCTCACCCCCTCCCTCCGCCCCTATCCGACTCAAACCGCAGACCACTGCCGCTTTGGTCTCTCTCTATACCTAAGTCGTCTCAATTTCAACTCATCCTCCCGACCAACCCAACCCTCATCTCCCCACTCTCCTCTCATCCGACTCCGTCCCACTCTCTTCATCCACCATTATGCTTCAATCAGTTCCCTACTCTTTCTCCGCCCGGCACACACGTACAAGCTCTGTGATTCTTCCTCCTACGTTTTCTCACTCCCTCATCCCTTCCTGGACCACCCCCTCATGCTCCTCCTCCTACCAGATGAATTCTCAGCGGCACGTCACCACCTCCCTCCCTCCGTCTTCATCTTTGCCTCCATTCACCCCCCGCCATACGCCTCCTATTCTTCCTCTCCCTATCATTTCCTCCTCCCGATCTCCCTCCATCCCACCCCGCCAACCTTCTGCTTTCCCTCCCCCATGCACCCCTTCCCTCCCCCTATTTCTCCCATCTCTATCCTCCCTCCGTCCGCCGCTCTTTGAGGAGGCATCGCCATTACCAATTCGTTCTCCTCCACCCACAATGCTAAACCTATTCTCTTTCTCTCCCACCCTTCGCCGACCGTTAGCTTACCAGTTCACAATGCGCAAATTGTGATAGTCGGTGGTGGTGGTGTAAGAGAGGAAAATCAAGGCGAAATTGTTAGGTGGTAATATAGTTTATTATGCCGTCGCTGATGAAATTATTACTCGCCTCTCCCCGCCGTCCCAGAGGGCATGCCATGGGTTCATACGTGTTCTCCATCCTGAACGACCAGCACCGTCTTCTTTCTCGGCGTTCCATCTGGGTTAATGCGCCGAAGTTGTGCATGCTCCAGTTGTATTACCTTAGGTGCACGCTTGTGTTCTCGACCAGATCCTGAGTGGAAATATGCGTTCCCATGCAAACGGATTTGGGATATCTTGGGTACGTTGGGATGCAATTACGATGCACCAGCTATCTCAATCAAAGGTGATTGCTACGGTTCTCTGGTTTTGATTTTCATCTTAACTTTCCACGCCGGTGGAGATGTAGTAACTGCGTCGTGGGCCGAGTTTAGACGTCGTAATGTAGTTCGAATTAGGGATGCGTAAAATAAGATAATTATATAAGTTGTGGCGCTGCTTAATCTGTTGAAAAATCTAATCGGCTAAGGAGATTTTTATGTTACACGGACGTTTTACCTCAAATTTAAAGGTTGAGAAGTTTTTGGTAACCGGAAATGCTATGACGCTCCATTAATCTGCCTATACAAAAGGAGGCAATTCATCTGTTACTAAAATTAGCGGAGATTTAAAAAATGTTTCTCCACGTATTCTGACTAAAAATCAACTACAAGATATCTGGACGAGCTAAGCCTTTGGTTATATGAATGATATTCCTCCGATTTATATGTTTAATCATTTTTAACATTGAAAAAAATTTTGGTTTGAGAGGTCAACAGCCTATTGAATAAAGGAAGAACGAGGATGTACATTTCGATGAACAAGGAGGCTGTCATCAGGAGAAAAAGCGATAGTTATATTAAGGCTCTGAGGACGTAGATATGGGAATTAGTAGTTGTAATCACAGACTAGAGATTTTCGCTCGCTAAATTAAGATCGTGAGATGCGTCCGGATCGCCTTTATGATCGCTGGCGATCACTACCGTCTCGGAGAGCGCAGTTAACCTTTAATACGCATTTCTTGTAAAACTTTTTCGCGGATAGCCCCTAAAGAATTGGGCCTGGGTCCAGCGCATTTGAACCGAAGTGGGAAATGTCACGCACCGGGCATAGCTTACCGGTCCACTCCCCCCCCCCTCCCCGCTCACATCTACCCCCCCCCCCATTCCTCGCAACTCCGTCATCCCACCTCCCACTCCCCCTCCTACCTCTTTTATTAATGCCTCCTCGTTCTGCCTTTTATAAAAGGGAGGAGCACTTCAGGGGCTCCTTTCTGGCAGATCCGTGGGCCCCTTTTCTTCTGTTCTCATCCCCCCTATGTACTTCTTCCTCCTTCATCTTCTCCTACTCTCCTTAGGTCTCCTCCTTCGTCGGCAATTGGTTCCAATCCCCATCCCCTCCCATTCCATCTCATCCCACGTCCACCTCCCCTCACCTTGCCAGTGCGCTTTCTCGACAATGGGTTATGTGGGAGCCTGGAGTCGGCATCTTCTTTTGGCCAGGGCTGGCGCCAGGTTTTTTCGCGGGCCCGGAGGCGTGAACAGGCCTCCGCCTCGTTAAAAACGATTCGTGCATGTTCCTTTGTGTCATCGAGTCACTTTATTTTCATCGATGACGCGTTTTCTTAAATGGGGTCTCAAAATTGGCGAGGTATTCGCTGTCGGCTTGATGTATATGCTTAGCGAATTCTCGGCGTGAGTGCGAAGTTTTTTTTTACACTCTGCGAATTGTATTATGACCTCTAGCGCTCAGTGTGTAGTTAATTCGCATCTTAACGTTTTGGAAATGGAAAGAAGTTTGTCTGCACTGTAACCGCGATTTCCCTTTCGTTAAATGTCCTTAGGATGGGCATCAAAAAGCATTTTGGATTAAAACTCGTATATTCGGACGATATTGTGTGGAATTTTTCTATGAGGAATAACTTGGATTAAGTGCAACTTTCCACTGATAGATACACTTTATTTGATTACGCGGGTTTCCATGTTTCATATCATCTTCAGGTGAGGAAGTGTGTACAATAGCTAGTTTATAGCTAATGTACGCACTTCCTCACCTGAAGATAATGTAATACATCAAAACCCGGGTCGTGAAATAAATTGTATCTAAATATTAAATATTCCGCTTAATCCAAGTTATTCATTTTAGATTAAAGTTTAGGAGGAGGTAAAGTAGTTGGTTAGAAGAGGTATTGAGAGGCGAAGGGCTACCTAAGGCCGTGATAGAGGGGAGGATGCTGTGAGAGCGGAGAAGGGGAATAAAGAGAATAGGCATTATGGATAGGATGAAGAAGGGTTGGACGTACGCTGAGATGAAGAACTAAATCATGCAAGAAAACGAGGGCCTGCGGCTGGAAAAGATTGTATAGATGTTCCGTCTTTCTGTTAAACCTACCTTAAATTGTAAATAATTATAGTATAATGTAAAGATTGTCTGTTAAAAGACTTATATAAAAGTCATGTTTTATCGTTTCAATCGACTGTAGTATGAAGCGTTGTCCGAAAACAAATTGTTCTCCTCAAGTCGCCCCGACCCTTCTCCCTCGGTGTCTGTATCACTGCTCCGGGTGGACATGCGACCACACTCCCACGGCCTGCCTCTCCACCGCCACATCCTTCCCACCAAGCGTTTCGTTCACAAGGGTTTTGTGTTTCTGGAAACTTGTTCCGACGCTTCCTCCTTTCTGGACCCAGTGGGATATTCGTCCCAGGATGGTTTTGCACCCCTGCGTACGCCAAAGGTTTCGTGACTAAGTCTATAAAATTAATCTCGGGCAATATTGTGTCATTTTTATTTTCCTTTAAAATTTTTTAATAAGATAGGATCTTGTACTTCCCCGGCGAACTTGATGGAGGAATTCCTCTCGGATTCTCCACCGGGTTCGGGTCTCGATACTGGCCGATATTTCGATACCCGGCTCGTGCATCGTCATAAGAGCTGTTTTGTAAGGTTTCCAGTCCTTATCTTCGTGCAAGAGCTTGAGTTTTAAGTCTTAGAGAGTTAAGAGTGATTATCTCATAAGCTCATTTGTATATTGCTCACTTAGGGATCCAAATTATTTTTACGCGCGTACTCGGAATTGCAAATTGATGCGAACGGTGAATAATTAACGCGCCAAACTTTTTCGTGTGACGAAAATTTATAGTTTCAAAGCTAGTTTTTCACGAATTAAAACGGCAATGCTGTACATGATTCCAAGCTGTAGTGTAAACTGAGTATAAATGAAAGAAACGTTATAAAAATTATACTCCTCACCGTTGATTTCACACTGGGCCCTCCACAAGGATAATTTACCCTCACGCTGTGAGGATTCGTCGAAGATCCTTTCTCCTGGTAAAGAAAAATGCGCAGCGCCGCCACTTGAAGCACTGAAAACTGAATGCGATTTTTCACCGGCTATTTTCGAGTCGGGAATCGTTCGGCGCGAAATCAAACGGCCCTTTATTTCGTCGTATTCGAATAGCTCCTTCCTGGCCGACGTCTCTTCCTGTTTACGATCTGAAGACTTCACTTCTTTTACCCCGTCACCGGGCTCCGTCTCTCCTCTTCTCTCTCGACAATTCTTAACCTTTTCCACCTTAACCCACCTCACTCCTTTCCTCCCATCCTCCTCTCGCCCCGACTCCTTAAAACTCCTTGGCACCCGTTCGCTTCAAATCCCGATCATTGTTGTACGCCCCTCCGCAAGGCAAGTAAGAATAGGACAGTCGCGGCGACGCGTGGTTTACCTCGGCCGAGAAGTGCGTGGACTCCCCTCCCTTCTTTAGGATCCCAAGCCCTCGTCTATGTACTACGTCGTGTTTTGAGGAGGGTCTGGATATGCGTGCGAGTGTGTTTTTTCCCGTCGGGATATTCGAGTGTGCGTTTGCCCGAGGCATCTTCCATCTTCAAGAATCCCGGCGCTTTTCCTCTCCTTCGGGTAGGTCGGGGAATTATTCTCCCCCCGGTGTACCCGAGGTCTATAGGGGGTGCGATGAGTGAAACGCAAAGCGGAATTTGGACGCGAAATCGAAGGCGCGGGGTGGGTGACTTCAAGAATCGTTCGAATTCCTTTCGCTGCGAGAGAGAATCGGCTGCTTATTTCTGGAAATGTCACCTTCTTCGTTTGGACGTTGAATTGTTCAAGGTCTTTGGGTGAATTGCCTCGAAGACATATTACCTCATTGTTTACAATATTTTCGTGTAAGTTGACGCAGTTTTCAAATAACCCGAATTGATTGAGGTTTCCGGTTGTTAAAAAAAAAGAAAATTTCTGGGGCTCCTTGCGTTCATCGTCATTAAGGTTTTATCTTCCACTATTTTGATAACTTATTTCTTTAAATTGGCATATCTTTCTAAATGATTCCAAATACTTCTTATTTCAAATGTTTAGGGAAAAACGTGTTATTCTTCCAATTTGGATGTGTACCAAAGTTCGATTTCAAAGTTGGGTACTCCTCACTTCCTCATATAATGGCCTGAATTAAATCAAACATATTATGAATCAGATGTTTCTTTTAGGTATATTTTTTGAGGTAATTTTTTTTTCTTCCGCTTCGGAGTTATAGTAGATCGCACTCCATCTCACGCTGAACTATTTCATGTGCACCCTTACTGTGCTTGCAAGACATCAACCATAATTCAATTAATTTTCTATGTACATCCCATTGAAGTAAGCACGCAAAGAAGCGCAGCATAAATCTTTTTCTAAACCTTGAATATTTCTCATATAATTCACTCATACCATAGACATGAGCACGTCAGAGGCGGATGGACTCTGGCGGCATGACGTCTGATAGTTTCTCTATTCCCATCAAGCATGTAGAACGTTTCCGCTGGTCTTTGAAAGGTGTGGGCCCTTTGGCCTTCTCGTTATCTTTGCATTTGTTAGTCATAGATGATGCGCCAACGCAGTATCTTCCGCCATGGAATTAGATATTTTGATGACTGACTGGGAATGAGCGTATCTTGTTCGTTTTCAAGAGTGGGACACAAACCGATTGTTGGCTCTCGGAAGTGGGGTGACACGCTCAAAGTGCTGGCGCAAGTTGTTTTTCTTTTCGCACAAGCTCTTTGCGATTGCAGTTTTCGCGTGGAACTGTCAATCCGTAAGTCTCACGATCTTTCCGATGAAAAGACATGAGTGCTCCGGTGGGGGTGGGGGGAGAGGAGAGGAGAAGGGGTGGTGGAAGAGAACGTTAGCCTATTTGCGCCGTGAGTCACCTTGCGGTGCAGTCGCATCGCTAAGAATAAAAACGTGCCAAACCAAAACTTTGCCAGCGTCCTCGTTGCAGCTCGAAGCAGACAAAGGGAAATGCTTTCTTGAAATTCCGTTTTTCCTTACCGGCTAAATGAGTTGGAATATCTTGGCCGCGTGAACTTTGATTCCTTAAAGATTTATTGTCTTGGGTATTCTGGAAATAATAAAAAAGAAAATTAATGAGTGACTCCCAACTTCAGGATGAGATTGGCAAAAGTTTTTTCTTTATTTTGATATTTTTTTAAATAGCCAGAAATATTTCGGAATGAATTTGTGAAAAAATGTGCGAGTTATCAGATTCATTTCACCACAAATGTTTCAAACATATACACGAGAGTGAATAGTATAAAAAATATTCATACTCGTTCGCTTATCCTGTAAATATTATGTGGTAATATCCATCCTAAATTACTTATTCAAAGGTTACCCTTAGTCAAATTATTTTGATTCCTCCGCACATTATCCTGAGTCTTCCTTTCCATCAGTGCAATGCTTTATTTCTCAATAAATTCCTTCGACCGTTTTCGGACAGTTTCCTAGTTGGCAGCCGTATCTATTTTGAACAGTGTAGTTGCCTTCACATCATAAACGCCTTCTTCGCTCGAGCTATTCTGCGCGTAATGTCCGTTGAGCCTCTCTCTGCCCATGCTCTACAGCTCCCAAGGTTCTGCTTGCTATAAAGCTTCTTGGCATATCTCTGTTTCTCTTAAGATTTTCTATTCAGCGTCATGTAAAGTTAGTTTTCTTCCTCTTGAATTTACGCTTATGAATCTCATAAGTACTTTGTTAAGTGAAAGCAATAATATTTGTAATATTCAATCGTCCATCGGCTGTGATCATGACAAAACTCGTCAATCTTTTCATTTCCAATGTAGCTTCACTATTCTCTCCGTACAGTGGAAACATTTTATTTTCATCGTCTAGACTGCCTATCATCGTTCCAAAAATTAAATGTAGTGCGTATAGATTAGCATTTTATTTTTCAAAGTATTACGAAACATTTTTTGACCTGAAAAAGTGTATAGTAATTAGATTTAGAGTAAAGCTATTCGTTAGCCATCTGTCTATTCCATAAATGGTATATCGCGTCGTTTGATAAAACAATAGCGGAACATGTGAGCAAATACTATCCGTATAGTCACCATTAATCCACCCTGAATAATGTAGTAGTAAGTATCGGCTTTATTGCTTAGCTGCGCATCCTTGTATTTCGTCGTGATAATTATATTAGCTATGAGCCAAATCAAGGTGTGACAGGCAAAAGCTAGTTATTATTGGCTAGCCTTCAAAGAATCTGTTCCCACACAAGCGAGCATTCCGCTCTATATTTCATATTTTTTCGATTCTCTTCGACCATTTTTCTCCCACGCTAATCCCAAGTTCTCACGCCTCGGGGAGCGGGTTTCTTCCAGAATGTCACACTCGCAGATCGTCACTCGGACTCGATTCTCCTCCTCCTGCCTTCTAACTAGCCGTGGGAGTGTCCATCGGTCGATCGTGGCTCGCGCGACAGTGTGAGCGTGCGTGCGGCCGATCGCCATCTTTGGTGCATGTATGTGTGTGTGTGTATTGCACAAATGTCCACTTCCTTGTTCCTCGTTAGCGGTCTCCACGGGTGTAACCGTATCATCGCGGTTGTGGGGATTTGCATTATCGACAATGAAAAGTGAGCAGAGCTGTGGAGACGAACTTGGTTCCCTGTTCCCAGCATCTCCCTCTCTCTACATCATCTCTGAGTTCTCCCTCGAAGCGCTGGTTGTATTTCAATTCTCATCTCGTTCCCAAGACGTTTGCTCCCTTCTGTCAGGGACCTTCTACTAGGGAGGAGGTGATACCCTTCCTCTTGCCCCCGAGTACATTGCTGGTCCCTCGTCGTTCTTTCCCGCGATTCTCACCGTATTTTTCCAGTCGTCTTAATCCAAGTAGCTTGGTGTTGTTTTGACTTGTATTCCTTTTTTCACCAATTGTGGGAAGAGGGATCACTCACTGGGATAGTCCTGCAGCAAGTTTTCACAGGGTAAATGAAGTTTTATAGACGGAGATTAGCGGAAACCTGATTTTTTTATGTATATTTCCTGATGCAAAAATGATCAGAGAGAACAACAGATGTGCACATCTCACGGGATACACGAAACTCATGAAAATGTAATTACGAAAATGAAGGAATATGGAGACGACCGGGTTAGCTGTTTAGATATATTTAATCAATCCTATCAAACTGCTTCACTGGTAAGGCCTATAGCACGTTCGCAATTCATTGCAGATTTTACATAACTCATTTTTTATTTTCACTTTCATCTTACTCGAGTCATTATAACTCATGACTCACGCAACGCATTTCATCGAGCATTGCGATGGAATTGCAGCGGGGTTTGCTTCTATCTTCTATCATATTTCCACTTTTAAGCTTATTTCATTTTTGACAGATTTGGGTCTAATTTTTATTGTTTATTGAGGAAATAAATCTTTATTTGTTGAGGTAAATATGGATTCGATATATTTATTACGACATATATTATTCCGAAAAACCCTTTCAAAATGACTGGCAAAGCTTTCAAAAAGGGTAGTAATGGTTGAATTTTGCCGTATTCCAAAATCCAACGGCCATTTTTCGTATCCACAATAGCGGAATTTTTAGGCAGGCGTGAAATTCAAAATTCGACTGCTTAGCGATTTGCCCTTTCACAAGAAAATATTCTCCTCGTTTTGTTGGCCATTTCTGGAAATATCCACCGATTTTTTTCCCGCCACTCCCAGGCATGGATTAGGGCTATGAAAGGACACGGGGGCAGAAATTTTCGCGAAAAATTCTGAAGTGGAGAGGATAAAAGCGGTCATGTACGACATGGGAACATCCTGCGTCATTTTCCTTCTCCTCTCCCTCCCTCTTGTTAATCGCTGAAAAGCGAGCAATATGGATCGGTTTGGAGGATTAATCCACTCGCTAGGGTGGATGCGGAAATTGAGGAGAAACGGGGAGGAAAACTGAGAGGTTTCAAGTGGAAAGGGTATTCGGACAATGGAATTAACGCGGGGAGGGCTTAGTAGGTTCGGGAGGGGCCTTCAAATTTTTTTTCTCCTGCAGGCACACCCTAAGGGTAGAATAAGACTGCGAGGAAAGTTGAGGAGAGGGTATGAGGGAGATTGGAGCAACCTCCACTGCAACACCCACTTGATATTTCCCCAGGTCTTTCCCCCGTTTCCCTGAACTGCCAAAAAGTGAGCGAAGCCGGGGCTTTAAAAAAATCCGAAAGGGGATGAGATATTTTTTCCTCGCGCGGGAACATCCCTTGTGTTACCCTCACCTTTCCTCAGCTCACCCCCCGCCAGTCTCCCCTCCTTCCTCCGGAAGGGTTTCGGAAGAAAGGACGAAGGTAGAGGGGAGTTGAGGGGAGATAGGGGTGGAAGGCAACCGAGGTGGTGAGTTGGGGTGGGTGGTTTTTTTCTGCCCCTCACGCCTCATTGCCCTGCGGCATTAAGATCTCCAAAAGGGGGGCGCTCCTTTGGTTGATGAGCGGGCGGTGTGGGGCGAATTGGGTGGCCGGCCACTTAAAGAGATCGCTCACGGGGGATGGGATGGGGGGATGGAGAAATTGGAGGCGGGTGGGTGTGTTACGGTGGCAAAGCTTTGAGTGAAAGCAGCTGAGGGTGTTCTGAGGGTTAGGTCGGAGTGGCTTTTGCATGACGATCGCTTTGTGGCGTTTTTGCACATCTCACGGCATTTCCTCGGAAATACTTCCTGAAACACCATGACTGGCTCGGTGATTCCGAGGTTTTACTTTTTATTCAGGTATTTTCTCCTCATCACATTACGTAAATCTAGATGATTCCTCTTCATGATTTCTTATTTATATAATTATTATTTTTGTTCTTTAAGGAGATATAGGTCCTTTAATCGTAAAATTATTTCTCTTTATTAACGTTTCGCATTGTTATATATGCTTCTTCAGGGCTCCTTGTGAATTTATGTTACAAATTCAGAAGTAATTCACTCTGAGCCCTGAAGAATCATATATGTATAAAAATTCGAAACGTTGGTAAAGAGAAATAAAATAATTTAACAATTAATGGACCTATATCTCCTGAAAGAAAAAAAATAATTATATCACATTAATCAATTGATTGTCTTCGATAATCCAACTTCAGAAAATAAATACGTACATCTCATTGAGATCACACTTTGTTTTAGATAGGGTGCGGAATATCGTTAATATGACCACAAAGTAGGCGTTCTAAGTAGTTATAGTCGTAAGGAGAAGTCTATGTAAATAGATGGATTTATAACTTAGGTATTTAAATACCATTACTTGTTTTTTAAGGTACTCTGAAGTGTCAGTTGAATCGTTCGAATAGCTCTCATAGCATTTGAGTCAAAAAATCTGTTGAATTACGTAGTCGAATGCAAAACTTTACTCTTCAGAAATTATATTTTTAGAGGCATCTTTTGGGGTCAGATAAATTTATTTGAAAAATATTTCCCTCTCCATTAGGTTAATTCAGGAATAATTGAACGAAGTAGCATTATCTGAATTTAATTAACAAGTCCCTCATTTTCTCAACGGCCATCGCTGGGTGACAGTCATTTGTATAAAACCACTTACCTTCACGGAGCGAACTTAAAACTCATTTTTCCATTCTGCTTTCGAAATTCTCAAGTCTATAAAGTCAGAATTCTTGCGAAACTGAAATTAGGTTTAATTCAAGATGACGCCGTTCATATTACCCGGCGCAAAATCACTTTTTTGCCTCGTTCCTTCTGGGAAACCCACGCATGGCGTCTGGGCATGACATCGCATAATACAGACGACTCCTCGTTATATTCCCTCGTTCTTCTCGTATTTCCCTTTCTTTCCTTTCCGGGAAATCTTCCCCTGCGATCATCTCTGGCCTACTTTTTTGGGAGAGGTATCCAACAGATGAAGCTTGCGGTGGAAACATTACCCATGCACCTTTTTTTACTGCTTTTGATAGATGGGGATGTTAATGAATCGATGCTATGGGGAAAGGTTGAGATTGAGAGTTGCGTCCTACTTAAAATTCCTTGAATGTAATTTAACCGATGGAAATGAACAAATGGGAAAAATGAAAAAAAAGCAAGGGCTTGAAAGAGCATGCTTACATGTCTAAAAAATTAAAGATGGAGTGTCTGTGCAATTCGTTTGATTTTATAAATCATAACTTCCTCAAATTACGGCCAGTACGACTAACGAATTGCCATTAGAACGAATAAGTGTCACTCTCAGCCAAAATATATAAGTTGAAAAACCCACACAGGCGGATTTGAACTCATGAACATAGCTTATCGGGCAAGGGATATACCTTTGCTACCATTGGGACCTAAATATCTTATTAGATGAACAATAATTTTCATCACAGGGAAATATGAAAACCTAACAACGGAAGTATACAACATACGTTTGAAGTCCCACCTTTACAGCAAACACCGTGATAAGTGACGGTGAACAACAATGAATTTTGAGGGAAGAAAGCAAGAAATATTGAGTTATTAGCATACATGCATACCCCTAACACAGCTCTCTTCCGGGGTAGGCACTGTCAAAAATGTTAAATTCTCGGTGATAGGCCTGTAAAGCTGACTCTGCTTTAAAAATTTCCTCCATACTGCCCTGTCCTGTTTTACCGCCTTTGCCTCTGCCACATTCATGTACTGCTTCATACCTACATGATCTCCTATTCTTGATACTCGTAACATTCCTCCTCTTTGAAGAGTTTTCTTCAGCATTCTCCCGTGATTTAGCTTGCGTGAAACTTTCAAAGTGAAAAAATTGCATTTAACTGATTTGGAGTTCTGGCAATTCAATGCTATTATAACACGTAGCCTTGTGGTGCATGAGATGCATTTTGTAATAATTCAATGACACGTGTAGAGCTTTTCTTCGAAACGCGAAATATTACATTTCATATTATTTTAATGGTTGCTAAATAATATCAAGGTGGCTCCGAGTCAAATATTCGGAGAAACGTACTCTTAAATATAATTTTCCCCTAAATTTCGTATTCCGCGCCGAAAACCCTGGTCATAACGTGGTTTAATTAAGGGAAAGAGCTGTAAAATATAATTATTTTATCGTTTCCATTACTGCATGTTCTATGGTGTGTTCCACATTAAAATAGAAAAGAATATGTGGTCCTAGAATTTTTTTTCCTTGAAAAATTATTGAAATTTGCACTCCAGCCTCCTGATAGTAGAAATGTCGTCAAGGCAGGGTCTCTGGGTTTTCTTCCTCCTGGGGGATGAAAATCTGTGCAGTTTCGGAAGCATGAGCGAGAGTTCTCGGGACATTTTCCACATCGTAGGGAGTGAGAGGATGGGCGATGCTCATCACCGCGGGGCAAAGAGACTTAATGTGTGTAGAGGGAGGGTAGGGCGCGGGGTGAGGCCGTGGGAAAGAGCCAGTCGGGTTTTCCTTGCCATGTGTGTGTGTGTGTTATTTGAGAAATCGTCGGCTTTGCTATTGAGGCTGAGAGAGGGTTGAGGAAGGGGAGGGGGCAGCGGTTGATGTTGCGGTGGGTCGCGGGTAGTGGGGGGGGTCTGCCCCCCAGAGGCGGGGAGGTACGTCTTCGCGGAGAGGGATGAGAGACAAACAGAGGCTGGGGTAATCTGGGTGGGGTCCCTGTTAGGGGTGTGAGGGTTTTCGAGGAGCATAGGGGCATATGGGATGAGCCTGTTGGAGTACAAGGGGTTTGGGTGGGGGAGGGGGGTTGGCACAGGGGTTGGGAATGGTACCCTTTCTGAAAATAGGAAGAGGAATGGGTTATAAACCGGGGGGGGGGGGGATTTTTGCGGAAATCACGGAGGAGGTGATGGTAAGGTTGTAATCACTAACATGAGTTTCGTGTCGCATTTTCTTTGCAGTTACGCCAATCATGACTCTGCAGTAGCACTCCTGCACATATATTCTTGGTGGAATTTTCTAATATTCCATCATTCTCTGTAATTAAACACTTTTTTATTTTTTTAGGAGTTTCTTTCTCTCCTTTCTCTAATAAGTCTAATTGCTTCCTGATGTTTAAGGAATTCCGTAATAATTGTTTGGTATATTTAACATAATACTTTTATGGAGAACCACTGAAACCATTGATTTCATTTAATAATTTTTCTGTTTCATATGCGAAGTTACCCGGAAAATAGCTTCTTGACAAATAGTCTTAAAAAAAACCTTTTACTTGTAGTAATTTTATTTATTGAATGCCACTGTATTTAGTTTAGTTACATGTGGTTAGTCTCAGTCGTACTTATAATTATTTTAATCGCAGGTTTATGTAATTTAAAAAGGTTTATTCGAATTAAAATTAAACTAGTTTCTCCGATATTGCAGTAATTTCATTTTCTTTAATGATTTCTTTTCTTCTTGTCTCCTGTCTTGTTTTTCCGTTTTCTATCATGGCGATTTCAAAACTCATGGTGGTGTAATATATCTGAAGAAGTAACGGAAATAGGTGGTTTGACGTGGCATACAATACAGACAAGGGGCAACGAAATAACAATGCGTTACTGGCTCTGGGAATTTCTCTAGATTCCAGACTCGCGAATTTTTACAAATCCCAGGAACACGAGAAGTTTCTGAGCTGGAATTTTTCGCGGGAAACCTGATCCTTCTCCGGGGGTGGAAAGAGAATCCTTATTTTCTTAAGAGTTTTTTTTCGGCTTGGGTGGGGAAGGATTAGACGGGGACGAGAACGGGACCTAAAGGGGGTAAGATAGGTAAGGAAAGGAGTCAGAGCGAATGATGGAATCGGGTTGCAGCGAAGAGAGATGGAGAGAGAGAGGAAGGGCAAGGGACACCAAGGGATGTCAATAAGGCCCTTTTGGTAGGACCCGGTGGAATGCGGAAAACCTTATTTTTTTGGGGTGAAAAAGAGAATTTTTGGTGAAAAGGGGGAAAGGGAGTCTGCACAGGACGATGAGAGCAGGTTGAGTGGCCATGGTGGTGAAAAAAAAATCGTTGTGGAGGAAGAGGGGAAGGAGACCCTTTTGTGGATGAAGCCAGGTGGGGTGTAGGCCAGACGTGTGGTGCGCCGGTTGCCCACGGATGGCAATGTGGGGGATGAGGGGAAGACTCGTGGGGTTACGGAGAGGGTAGTGAGGGGAGGGTAGTATAGGCGAGCGGAGGGGTAAGAACATAAAGGGAGGATCACTTACCACATGGCCCGACAAAGGACTGGATGCCGGGGTGCCGCGACCTCTGCCCCAATTAACATAACCCCGCTCCACTGTGTACGGTAAGGGAGATCGCCTCACCTCGCTGGGTTTCCCGGAATACAATGCAGCAGTCCCTGCCATTTTACGCGGTCCGGGCAACGTGACCGGGAAGGGTTCGAGGAGTTTTGAGTAGAACCGCCCGTAGTCTCTCACTTTTTTCCGCGGAAAAGTCCCGAAAAATACTCCCTAGCAGGACCTCATCTCCCACTTGAGACCCTTTTATTCACCGATTTTTTTTAGCGGGAAAGAATGGGGATTTAGGCTCAATTTCTTCCCTTTCCGCAAGGTTTGGTCGGCGTCTGGTGCGGACGCGATAAAGGGTGCCAGGGTGTCGGGTGGTGCCGAGGCAATGGGTGTGGTTCGGTTCCGCCCCAGGAAGGCCTCGACACCCCTGAAACATCCCCGAGGAGAAGGGTTGCTCGCTCGCCTAACCCTACCTCTTCCAGCCTCCTCGTGGAAAGGGGCGCTAATGGAAGTTTGGAAGGTTCGGAGTTCATGGGAATTTCCGCTTTTTCAGGGTAACCCGTTGTTCGGTATGTTGGGAGACTGGTGGGAATCGAAGAAACACGATACGCCGTTAAGGTGTTTTTTGGGTGAGATTGTGCTTTTTTACGGAAGAAATTCGATCCGTCGAACACATTTTTTTTTTAGATTTCTCCAGTTGATTTATGGTCTGTCTTCTGACAGATGGAAGTCCTTTGTGGAAGCTGTCGTTCACTGTCGGGATTGATTGTTTGGATTCGCGTGAATATGGTTTCGCGACGCTGTACTGCTTCAGCATCAATGCGAATTTACGAATCCATGACTGTTGCCAGTTCGATTCTTCGATAATCATTTACCAACATCTATTCCATGAATAAAATGTCTGAAACGACATGCTTCAGCAAGCTCACAAATTTGCAAACTTTTGTTGGTTCGATTCATCACTGCTGATGTATGTACAATTGTACATCTATTGAATTAATGAAACGTCCAAAACGATGTAACTTCGTCCATCAAAGATGTAAAAAAAGTGGTGGATGTCAGCTGCTGTACAGCTCAAATATTGTTTAGGGTATATTCTCGTAAAATGAAATTATTGCAAACGATTGTATAATTCGTTCCCTATAACGAAATGCTTCACTATAGCAGTGTTACTGCCTGATAGTGCGTCTAAAATCTCATAATAATTTGAAACTATTTATGGAATATGTGATATAGATCAAAGTAGGTACGGATGGGTATTTTAGTATTATTCAGGATTTAAAGGTACTTTTTTTCGACCGAATTAGCATTTACATTTTATTTCTCATTTAATTATTTTTAGGGCGCAAATAGTTTTTTATTCTAACGAGAAGAGGATTCCTGCACTTCTTGTCTAAAGAATTCTTTTCTTGAATTAAGAATTAAGTTTAGAATTCCTTAAATTCTTCCTTTGGTGAATCCGACGAGAAATTTTATTGCTTAATAAAACTGCCCCCCTTTGAGAATCGTTCGGATTCTGATTGCGAATGTGGATTCGCCCACAGTAAAGGGATGATACTGCCTTGGTGACAAACTCTATTTTTCAAAGTAAATTCACCCCCTTCCTTTGATTACCCTTTCTGGCCCGTAAGCTGCTGCGGAATGCATTTGGCGAACCAGTTCCTCGAAATTCCGGTTATTAAAAAGATGTGCATCCACATTTTCAAAACTTCCTGCAGGAATTTTTTTTCCTCCGCAAGGATCGGGGGAAGATCCATTAATTTCACGTTCCCGCCAGTTTCACGAGCTCTTCCCTCCTCTATCACCCTTCCCCTGTGTCTCCACATGGCTTTTCTGTCTCTTCCATTCAACGCCAGTCTCCTGCTCCTCGGACGAACCATTCTTTTTCCACTCGGCGTCTCATTCCCCAACCCATTCGCTTCCTCCCTGTCAAACGCTCGGGAACTCCCCAGAAATCCCCAAACAGCCGCGATGCCTTTTACCCTACCTCGACTCGTCGGGAAGCTCTTCACAGGGCCTTTTCTGTAATCGTGTTCCATTCCGCTCTTTTTATTCGTTATAGGCGTCCCATACTGGGATTACCACCAGAGTAAAGGAACTGAATGGCGGAGAGGTCCCAAACTCAAGGGTTCTCGTGAGAGTTAGAGTGCATTACTCCGAAATGAGTGAAAATAGTATGATGCAGACGTTCTTGCAGGAATGGAATCGAGCTAGGGGTATGCATTATAGGGCTTCAAACTAAAATAAATCCGAACTAGAGCGATTAAGTTCATGCTATGCAAACACAAAAACCTTCATTTAAAGAACAGAAAAGGGGCAAATTTGGATTGTTCCATCCTGAGACCATGAGAAAAGCAATGTCAGAGGAAGCATCACTATCACAATAAATTTGCGGGAGATGTCCGTCTCTAAAAATTTCAAAATTCAAGCATAAACCTTTTTTAGCTTTTTCTTTCCATCGATGGAATGTATCTCAATATAATCGTCTGAATTATAAAGAATGAAGGAAAAAATTATTTTCTGCTATTGATTTCTAATTATAACAATGGCACACAGACTTAAACTTAATGGAGCAATGTTCCCAAAAAGTATTAAAAACATACCTGTGTTGTAGACATACAAGAACCAAAAATTTAGTAATCCTATCTCTCAGCATGAATTCTCTTGTTTTCTAAGCCACCACATTGGTAAGAGGAAGTATCCGATTTGATAACCGTTCCTGGCAATGTACTCCAGGTTTCGTGCCAGGGAGTTTTTTTACCTTTTAATAAATTTTCCTAAAATAACATCTGTCCAAGAATATTATTAATTTTTTTTATTTCACCGCGATTCATTGCGAGCAGTATTTTTGCGGCAAACGCAAGAAATTCTTAAACCAGAGTCAAATGCTCCTTGTGCCTGGGTGTTTGTAGACCAGCGCAACTGTACTTACGGATGCATTACACACGCTGTGCCCGACCCCTCGTATTCTTAAGCAAGCATAAAAGAGTTCACCTCGAAGGATATGTCTCCCAGGGTGCAACGGTGTGGGAGGCTATCCCTGCAAACGGCTGTGTCCCTTGGTTTTGTGAGGAACGGGTTCCGTTTTTTTTCTCTTCCATCCTCCCTTCTTGTGGGACACGTCTTGAAGAAAATAGGGGGAGATGGACCGGGTGTCGTTCGTTGTGTGTGCTCAGACGGGGACCCCCCCGCCCCCTTCTTTCCGAATGCCCGCACCCGTTAACAAACGTGCATTATTTGCCCGAAACCATTGCTCCGTGGGAATTTTTAATTCCCTCCCTCCTCGTGAGCTCGCACACAATTCCATCCCGTTTTGGGAATTTGAACGCCAGACCCCGTTAACGCGGCAGAAATCCGTGTGCTCGGCAAAAATGGATTGATACACATCATACGCATTTTTTTCGGGGTTGGGTTAGGATGCGTGTGTATTTTTTTCCGGTCCGGCGGGGAGAAAAAGGATTAAAAATCCTATTTTCCTACTCGAAACCCTGGTCTCTCCACACCCGGCGGCTCCGTCCATCCCGAACTCTTACCCCTTCCCACACCCTAGTCCTGACCCTATTCTATCCACCCTTCCGGTCTTAAAGCATTTTTCCCCAGTTCCATGTAACCCTTGGGTGGCTCATCCTTTCAGCTTCCGCCCTTTACCCTTCCAGTCTACGGTATAGTCTCTCTCTCTTAGGGTCCCCCATTCTGCGGAAGGGAGTTTTCAGGTAAAGGGTGTCGCGTTACCCTTCCCCTCCCATCGTGCATCCATCCCTTTTATATCCCCGAACCCTTTTATATATATTTCCACGTTTTTTCCACCCGTTTCTCGTTTTTTTACACCTGCCCCGCCCATGTGACCCTTAGCTACCCGTTCTCACAATTATTCCGCGGGTTCACCCTTATCCGAGGTTTTCCATTTTTCCCTCCTTACCCCCTTCGCTCGTTCTGAGGGACCCCACCCTGGGATATAACCTTTTCCGCGTCCTCACCCTTACTCCCTACCACGCCCTATCTCTCTTTTTCGCGAGGGGTAAGACGGGTATCCCCGAAAACCCCTGCCAGGTCTCGCTTGCCGTAAGATTCCCCCCTTTTACATTACCTAAATCAGTCCCACCCGTGAGGCATGTAGACCCAACCTTATTCCCCTTTGAGCCCGACCATAAAACCATATCGCGACCTCTGCTACGGCCGCTAATCTTGATGCCCCTTTGGCTCTTTTCCCACGAAAAAGGCGCTGGATTTTTTCCCTTTCCTCTGCCATGCATCTACACTGTAGTTTGAGTTTGTTTCTCCTAATCCTTGACTCCCAGTGGAATATCGTAGCTATTTAACTGGTGGAGAACATTCCGTGGGGTTCAGGACGGTGTGCTGGTTAGAGTACTTAATTCTTATATCGTGTGTCTGAGTATGGATCCCGGCAGTAGCGGAGTTTTTCAGAGGAATCCCGATACCTATTTAAGTTCAACGTGGAAATCATTTCCAGTGTAATACTCAGGCCTGTATTATATCCTCTGGTTAAATATATTCCTGACATGAAAACGAATGGTAGATTTTTCCAATCATTGTGATTGCAGAAATGATGTGGCACGCAGTCAAAGAGGGTGAAATTTGCCATGAAAAAATCATTTGACGTGATCGGCATTCGAACCCAGATCTCCCAATTGGCGGTCAGGTGTGTTAGACAGTTACACCACCAAGCCATCTTAATTCAAGGCTAATTTCAACGGGGAGATATACGAACAGTTGTTCTCGTCCTCAATTTACATTCTAGCACAGGAGACGTAGCCGTTTTAGCCGTACGCACGTAGACACATATCACACAGAATATTTCAAAAGATTCCATAAGTGTATACAAATACGTACATGCAAAATTCTTTTAAGCAGTCAAAAAGAAGTAACCAGTCAAGGAAAATATTCGGAGGGTGTTTGCCGCCTTTTTCGTTCCATGCGCTTTACCATTCCTTCCGACTAGGCTCCGGTATTTCACGCAGTGTTTTTTTTTTTTTTTTAAGCTTGCCGACTCGCCCGAGTGGCCGAGTGTGCGTGACTGAGAACCACTATACGATTTAAATATGCGCCCCCGATGTGCGAAATTTTCTTTGCCGTCTCGAATTAGCCCTCAAAGCGACAGGGGAAGATAAATAATTCCTCATGCCACTGATACAAGGCTCTCAACGCCGTGGTTCAAAGCACGCGTTTTTTTTAATGGGGGAAATATGAGCAAGAGCACTTTTCGAATTTCATGTTTTTTAAAGTAGGTATTTGCACCGTAACTAAAACTTCGGCCACTTAATCATTATTAAGCGCTAAACTTTTTCATCCGGCCACCGCAGTTAATATATACGTCTAACGTAATTGCCAAGTTTTTACGTTCGATTGGTCTCCTTGTAAAATTTAAAATTATGGTTGATTCCTGATCACATTTTTTCCCACGAATGGTTGTGATATAAGTCACCTTTCTGTGCGTATCATGTGCTCCTGAAGATATTCCACTAAGTAAGAACACCCTTTTGCCATACGTTATGTATTTTTTCAGTTTCTCATATTTTCTGCTTCACTCTTACTATCCAGATGACCTAGTGACTTTTACATCACTTTACCTGAAACTACCTATCCTTTCTGTCCACTTTTTTGTGGAATTTTTGAAAATTCGTTCACTATATTTCTTCAATACATTCCATATCCAACTGATACCGCCTTATTTCCCATGTTTATTCATCATTCTCCCTGCTTTATACGCAGAAAACGAACGTTTAATAAGCTTGGATAAATGACTTCTCTTTATTCAAGAGGTTCAACAGAACCAACCCATTCTACTCTCCAGTGAATCTTATCACACTTATTGTTTTTGCTCATTTTTCATGGTATATATTGTCAATTCGTCAAAATTTCTTTTCTTACAAATCTAAGAGAAATATTTAGCACTGCGTCTTGTCTTAGCGTACAAGCTACGCTGGTACTTTTTGACCCATCATTTTTCTGAGTGGGGACTAAGACTTGGCAATGCTTTATCTTTAGGATAAACACCTTTCTCGAAACTCGTTATCATCCTTTTACATTAACTCTCGAATCACTTTTTGCGGCAAATTTTGCACGGCGATAGCCTCATTGCGAATAGTTGCAACGTAATCATTTAATTGGAAAACCAGAGAGCACTGGAGGCACGGCCCGTTAGAAGTAGAAATGGCTTATCTTTGCGCGTATTTTTTCTTCAACAACACCCCAGAAAGGGTGTAACCGGACGTTGCACAACGTTTCCAAGCCCCGGACGGCGTGGTTTTCAACCGTGGAGGAAAGCACGAAGCGTGATCCAAGAATAAGGATTTTTCACTCGGCCCAGAAGGAAGGGATTTCACATTAATGAAACCTCACGTGTCACAGAATCTCGTGCGAAAAAAAATATAGAACGCACCCGCACGGCCCGGCTGGGAGCACGAAGGCACGAAACTCTGTGTGCGTTGCGAGCAGATGCCGAACTCCTTTCATTCTACCACCAAGAGATCGACGATTTCTGCGTACCCTTTTTTTCTCGGGACAAAAATCTCAAAATCTCTTTTTCCCTTTTTTCGGGGCGAAGAGGTGACTTAAATGACTGTAGCTTACCCCCGTCCAGGGATTTTTTAAGGGCTCTTGGAGGGGATGATGGCGTTCAAAAAAATCTGCCATCCCCTTTGACGTACCTGCCTTTCCCACCTCCGCACAACTGCCTGGAGGTTGGCCTCGCCCGAGACTCTTGAGCTACGCCCCTTAACCCCCTCTTGCCACCCGTGTCCCTCGGGGGCAAATATAACCCTCGGTCCCCCCTCAACCCCTGCTCTGCACCGCTACACCCATCCCAGGGCCACTCCACCCCCTTCCGAGAGAAAAAATACCCAAAAATACAATGGGACGGACTCCGGAAAAGGGATGGATTGGATAGGGGAAAAAAATGGAATAGTGGATTTTTTCTACGAAAAAGGGTAACCGTTATACCCCTTTTAGCGTCTATTTTCAAGCTTAAAAATTTCTCACCTTTTCTCTTTCCCCATCCTCCCTTTCCTTTAGCTCACCGGGCCTTACCTTTTTTTCCTTAGATCAGGGGTTTTTTCCTTGTCATCCCAGTCTCCCCTTTCAACCCCATCCGCGCGAATGTAACGCGAGAGAGCCTAGGGTTTCCCTTATTGTTCCACGCGCGATACCGGGGACCATTTCTTTGCCTCTTTTTCGACCATTTTTCGTTCGCGGGGTCCTTTGTCGTAGATTCGGTTTCCGCGTTTGTTTACCAAATCGTCTCTTCTCGTCTCAGCTTCCCCGCGGGGCGTTCCGTCACCAGGCAGAGCGCCACCCCAGTCCGACGGCGTGGGAAACTTTTTAGCGGGTAGGCAAAAGGGGTATTTCCCGTCCCGAATCCTATCCGCGGAAACCGTTAAACACATCTCGTATGATGCTGGTAGCCTCCAGGGAAACATTTTTTTCTACTTTTATCCTGGATTTCTTCACCCGTCCTAGATTGTTGTATTCTCGTGTTTCTGCTCATCTGGAGCTCATCTTACAGTTAGCATGATTCACGGGAAACCACCACGCTCTTGTTATTGCCGTGTGGGCCAATATGAAACGGTCACAAGGGACGTCGTTGGTGAGTCTCGAGTGACTGGTTATCTCTTTCAATATCTTAGCGTACCTGAGAAAAAATGGAGTGGATGTGGAAACTAGTTATCGTCGAAAGTATCTATGGAATATCAGCTTGGTTTCCGATTCAGCTCGTTGGAAACTTCGAATGTTTTACGAAGTTGTTGATATACTCGTCAAAATTTACGACATTGGACGTATATGTTATAAATATTACAGTAATGGATTTATTTGCTGGGCATACATACTGTAGAAACTTTAAATTCGACAGTCTCTGGCGTTATATGGTGGAACAGAATTTTAGTACTTAAATAAAAGTGCATTAGTTGTATTGCATGGGTGTATACCTGATGATGACGCCCTAAGCGTCGAAACACGTGTTGTGTAATATTTTACATTAAAATTTAAGTGGAAAGTACAACTACTGCAGTTTTATTTAAGTACTATCGAAACTTTATTTTACGTGTTTATTTTGTCAAATCGAGAAATTTTTTAATCTCATAAATAACTATTTTTATAGCCATAAAACCAGAAAACTTAGACCAAATTACATGTACATACCGACATGGAATCAATGGCAATATTACCTTTAGAAGTGATACTTGTTCCAAATGTGAATGGGTTTATAGCTCCGTGACCCTGTATTCGTAATAATGATAATCATTCAAATATTCTCCTTGTTTGGAGCATTATCAGCAAGACCAACGTCTTGTTTCGTGTTTTCGTTAGGTTTTCTGAATGAGATTTCTGAATCTGATGATCGTTACAGGTCAGGCGTTGAGTCGAGGGACGATATTACTTTCGAAAGACTTGAATCTTGGCAATCATCACTCACCGCATGCAAAATATCAGAGCGTGTTTTCATATGCTGATTGATGTGTACCAAGCGGTGCAACTCTACTAATGCACGGTTTTCCGTGAGTGTGAGAACACGAGCGAGAGTGGGGAGTAAGTCACTGTCGGCAGTTGTTTCCCGTTTTCCTGGAGGCCACATTTTGAAGAGAGAGGAACGGTCTCGTACGTAGGTTCCTGTTCTCGGGATGAAAAATGACACTTGGTTATCCCACGTTTTCGAGAACCTGGCTCTGAAAACGTGTTAAAAAATATAAAAATGATCCGCGTCCGAATTCTAATTACTATTGTTTCCATTAATCAAGCGAGCAAATGTGAGAGGAAAGGAGACAGAACCACTCCGAATCGATTTGCGCGGAGGTGCTGACCTCTCTCGTGAAAGGGGTGCGTTTTGCAGTTCGCCTCGGCTCCCTTAAGTCGTGGCCGCTCGTGCCGAGGAACATGCGCCGGCAATTCATTTGGCCGCTCTCGCGCGCCGGCGAGGCAAATCTTCACGAAATCACGCGAAAGACATGCGAGACTGTAGCATTGGGGGTGGGGAGAGGGAGGAACGAGAGAGAGAAAAAAAGAATAACGGTAAGCGAACTTTGTTGGTGGTATCGAGCCGAGCTCTGCGTGCGCCTCGGGACAGGAGTTGGGTGTACAAGTTTCCTCATCCAAGTTCTCCCGCCCTATACGCGTGTACTTAACACACACGACTACCTTTTTACTTAAGCGATAGTATTTTTCCCTAGTGGCTTGAGTCTACCTGTGTGTTTCCTCTGATTATTCATCAGTTTAAATAGCGTAGCTCGAGGAAACACATCTCAAGTCAATGCTCATATAGTTGACATTGACTAAAATTAAATTAATACGTAAACTTCAGTTGTTTTTGATATTTTAATGACATAAGTATCCTTTTTATTCGCATAATATTTTCCATTAATTATAAACACTATTGTCTTCAGAGATTGTAACGGTTTTGTGTGTCCACATTGTGGTAACTTGCTTACGTAACACAATACCGGAGTTCGAAAGTTTTATAATTCAGCTATTAAAGATTTAAAGACCGTATACAAGTGCTCGTAGCCCTGATTAACAATTCGTTATCATAAGATAATAAAATGTTTCCCTCGAGAGTTTAAAATCCTTTTTGGCAAGCACCAATACTCAAAGCAATGTCGTCCGCTGCCTTTCTCCATATCCCGTCAGCGTTGCTCCAAGCCATTTTCTTCCATCTTTTACTTCTTGTTATCCAAATTCACTCTTTTCGCCTCTCTTTTGTTCTCTTCCATTGCGGTCTCAAGTAAGCTATTGTGCTCCTGAATTTGTCCAGTTAATTTTTCCATTCTCCTTGTTAGTCCCTTTCATAGGCTTATCTCTTCTCCCATTCTTCGAAAGACAGTAATTTATCATTCGTCCAGCCCTTTATATTTCCATCAGCCTCCTTTAAGGCCAAATTTACGTCCATTCCAATCTGATCCTCACGTCTTCCTATTTTTTAATCCGTGCTGGCTCTATATGTATCTTCCCACCTCGTGCTGTCATTCTTGCTTCAATTTATCCTGGGTTACTTATAAGAATGTTTCAGGATTTTACTCCGTTTTCTTGCCAATTGTGTATATTTTGTACATGTTCACTTGAAATATGTTTTTACCGTTCAAGGTTCAAAATTTTTATCTCCTTCTAAAACATGTAAAAGTTGTTGAGAGATGGGAAACATTAATGAAATTACAATGAAGAGAGATAACACAAATTTCCACAGGTAAATTGATTTCTTTCGACCTAGGTTTCGATGTACTGCAGCATCATCAGGAGTGTGGCCATAGATCTAATGATTATGTAGTACATCAAAACTTAGGTTGAAATAAATCTATTTACCAGTGTAAAATCGCAATTCATGCCTTCATTATGCTAAAATTCCACCATATCACGCCTATTACGTTTCTTTTTTACATGCTTTTTATATTACTGACGCTCACCATCTGGAGATTCCATAGTCAGCCATCTACAGGAAAATATCATGTTCGAAGATTGAACGAAATTAAAGACTTTATTCAGCCAGGCCTATAGGCCAGTATTTAAAATAATTTGCACTAACTTTTAAAGCCAGCTAAGTAGCTTGCCCATATTTCATGGGGAGGTGTACTTGGAGCAATACCGTTCCGTATTTTACAGAACAGCTTTCTTTCCCAACATTTGGAAATGCGGGGAGGATGACATAAAAAGAAGCAAAAGGGGGGAATATATTTCGAGTCGGCTAAAAAAATATGTATAAAGGAATGAAGAAATGGTTGATTGTGTGTCTCTGGAAATATGGGAGTAGAGGTGCTGACGCCTTTACGGGGAATCCAGTAGAAGGAGTTGGAGGGAGGGATATGCAGCGTTATAAGCCGGGGAGGAAATGGGAGGTTGTAAGGTGGAGGGAGGTTTTTTTAAGGAGACGGTGGGAGGGGATTATGGAAAGGGTTGGAGGAGGAGGGCGACAACCTCGCGCCATTCCGTTTTTCACTTGTCATCGGTGACTCCCGCTTTGCAACCTCCCACTCGCCTCATCCCCCCCCTCTCCCCACCTCTTCCCTCACCCCCCAACCACCATTTCCCCGATCCGCTTACACAGTGTTGTTAGGACTGACTGAGAGAGAGAATGAAAGAAAGCGACCAATATTATTTGTGTGTGTGAGAGTGTGTCTGCAACCCCGGAAGATAGTTCGCTACCATGCTGTGCAAATGGTGCTATAATTGATCGCGATTCCCCATCTAGCGGTGTTTTTCTCTCCATTTCGCTTCTTTTTCATTTTTTCACGCGCGTATCTCGAGTGCGAGATTGACAGGGGTGTAAAAGAAACGTTAGTCATTGCGAGAAACATGTGGTCCGCACTGCTCTCGGGGAAAAGGTATATATATAGTCGTCGGCCGAAGGTGCCCTGCGTGTATTATGCAAACGCATGCAATCTCAGCGTGGCTCGTGCGTGGACCCCCCACTGATGGCCGGGTCTTGGTGGATTGTGGGATACACGTTCCGTTACGATGTTACCTACGCATTTGTTTTACTGTCTCGAGTTAGTCACTAAGAATAGCGTCGTCATCGGTGCACCTACTGGGTGGCGACGATGCGATGGGAGTCAGCAAGTTGTTAGGGATGCGAATATTTTTTTAAGGGCTCATAAAGACTCGTATGAATAGTTAACTTCACTGTGGCATCGTCCATGTTATTCCTTTCCGCTAATCATTGGCGTCACATTTATTGACGTCGACCAATCTGCTATGTAAACAGTATTAAGGATAGGCATCGTTTTTTTTCAAGTAAAATTAATAACTATTTCACCACTCAATGAATAATAATCAACTTACACGTGCCGTGATATTTCTTTCAGGTAGTCATTTGCCGTATTTGTTGGTTCAATCAGTGAAAAAACAGCAGCGCTGGTTTTATTCTCGTAAAAATTTATCTCGTAAAACATTTCTATTCACCACTCAGTTGTAAGCTTCATTAACCATTAGGTGAACCAAGGAAGAGTATTTTTAAATATCGGCTGACCGCGGTAGTGACGTACATAGTGCGAATACCCAGCAATGCAGGGATCCCAAGGTTTCAGTTACAACTGATCATGGTTTTTGTGTTACCGTGGAATCAAGATTTTAAGTTTGACAATGAGATAAATTCTTAGTTGTTGGATAATTTAAAAACCCAATTGTAGTCTACTTTTAAATATCAGTCATCAATTCACTTGCTAATAAGTGAAGTTGCATCAGTCGGACAGGGTATAAGGGCCAGAGTAAGATATACCCCGTACCAAAAGGTGCTATGCTTCATGCTTTGTCTTGTTTTTCTCAATCTCAAGGACTTGACCACCAAGGTGGCTTCCTTTCACGCCTGCGGACAGGTTCATTCGTCCAGTGGATAATAGCACATGCTCATGAATTTGCAAAACGGGGAAAATGAAAAATAGGAATAGTCTTGCATGACCAGAAGCGACATCTCAACAGCAAATCAAGCTAGCGAACCTCCTCGTCATGCCGTGATGAAACGAATTTTCAGGAAATCCACTCGTTTTTCACGCGTGGGTTCCTGTACGATTTTTCTTCATTTATTTAAATTAAGCCCTTGCTATGCACAGCATGCATGAGTGGATGCATTAGGTGACCCCTACTGTTATATCCCATGTTACCCATACTGTTATCTACTTAATAGCAAGAAATGAAATATCGTTTTATGCTCGTGCTCATCAGTCATGTTGGAATGTTTACGCCACTCTTCGAAGCTACTTGCGCTCTTCATCTTTGCACTGCCTTCTTTGACTATCCTGTTCTCGTTCACTTTGGGATTTTTCTTCTCCGTTTATCTCCTTCCGTTCCAGATACAAATGTGGGAAAGAAGTGGAGAGTTGCAGACAGCTTCTTTCAAAGCTCGTCTTCCCCTCTACTTTTCACGCTATCCTTCTTTGTCTACCCTTTTCTCTTTAACATCTTTATTTCTCTTAAAAGTTCGTCGCTTTTTGTTCCTGCGGTGAAAGTGAGAAAATAGATTAACCTTAATCGTTTATATATTTCTTACTCCCTGTTGCTTTAATGCCAGCCTACTTTGATGATATTTTTTTCATTTATCTGTCAACGAGACAATTTACACTCTTCATAATTCCGTATTCCTCTTCAACATTTCTCTCGTTCTATTTCACTTCTATGTTTCCCAGTGTTTCTATCCCTTACCCTCGTCGCCGTCTGTTCCAGCGGCGATGGTGAGAAAGGAGGGGAACAGCCTGGTCGCTCACACACTCCTCTACCCCCACACCCTCCTCCCATTCACGCCTCTCTCCCGCGTTCTTGTATACTCCTCGCATTAGCACGATCTCTCATTTGAGTCCGGAGCCCTGAGGCGCGTGGCAGTTGCACGGTGCGAGTGGAAAGAAATGGAGAGAGAGTCCGTGTTGCATTGCCATTCTCTCTCTTTTTCCTTTCCATTTAATGCTTTCCTTCCCCTTTGCCTCACATCCTCGTCCCTCCTTAATGAGAACCTGTGTTGTGCAGCGTTTCTGGATACGGTGCGAGAGACGGACAGGCGTGTAGTGGGAAAAAGAAAGCAAGAAACGAGGAAGGATGGAGTGAGTGAGAGAGGCCATAGACTTCTTCTTCATCGTCTTCTTTACAAGGCGGCAGAAAGAACCGGAAATGCACATTTCTTCTCCTGTTGCGTTGCATACGAGCGTATTCTCGCCAAGCAAGGAAGAGGAACAGATTAAATTATTATTATCCTTTAGGGAGAAGGAGGGAGAACACATTTTTTTGAGGAATTTTTCCAACATGAGTATCTCTTTTCTTCTCCTAATATTTCCCAAATAAGTCTTATGTTTAACCTCAAATGAATTCGATACTCGTGAAAAATTGAGGTAAGCTTTGATGATGAGCTGGACGAAAGGTGGGCTCTTATAAGATTTGTACTTAATAGTTAAAAATTAGTAAATAGTTCAATGACTTTCAGCGTTTATTTTATTTCTGGAACTGTGAATATCAAAGTATTGTCATCGAACCTTCCTCTGAATTTACGAGTTTCTTTATTTCCCTCAAAGAGTCTCTAATGGCTGTGTGTGTTCACATTCTTATTCTTCGTCTTCTTTAGAAGACGACGGAAAGAGCCGGAAATGCACATTTCTTCGCCTGTTGTCTTACTTACGGGCGTCTTCACTCTTCTCGGCGAGCAAGGAGGAGGAACAGATTAAATTATTATTGCTCCTTTGCAAGGTGGAGGGAATACCTTTTTCTTACCGCTTACCTACCTACCTACTTGACTCCTTCTATACCGTTTCGCACTCTGGGTTTTTTCTCGAAAAAGTCGGCGTAATCCCCCGCCACGAGGAATGGGAGGGGGAAAGAAATATATTTATCTCTCTCCCCTTCAACCCTTTTGCCTTCCTCCCGTGTGGGTGAAATCCGCGTCGTATAATACCCTTTTCGCTTCTTCCTCCTCCACCAGTCTTGGTACGTATCGTTGCTCGGCGAGGAGGAGTTTTTAATTCCGTTCTTTATGCTTCGTTTTCCCGCGAGACGCCGCGCGCGTAAATCCTATTTGTCTTGTTTTTTTCTCTTCTCCTAGGCGTGTTCCGCTTTTGCCGGGAAGGTTTTTATCCCCATTATTTGATTCGCGACAGTTATATTGCCGCGGAAACCAACTGTTTTGGTGCACCAAAGTCATTTTTAAAGATAGTTTTATGCTGAACGTAACTTCAAACGGTAGAAATGCATAATACGAGTGAGAGAGTGCCCGCAACGTACATTGTGAGAATAACATAGAAAAATTTAGCCTACATTTCTCGCTCATCTCTTGAGCTGTATTGCAAAGTACGAGCATAACTTAAAAACGAAACTGAAGACCGTAACTCAAGACGGTTGAACCTGAGCTTGTAAGCAAGACAGAGAGCGTTCAAAATACGCCTTGAGATATAACTGAACGGATATAATATCTGTTTTTCATCTCTTTAAGTCAAGCCGTCATGTTTTCCAATTACGAAGAAGAATGATTATTTTAGTTGACCAATTAGAACCAAACATACGGTATAGACATACGCCCCTAGTGAAGAGAAGGAGAAAAGCACTAGAAATCGTAATTTCATGAAGATGGATTCGTTTATCATAGAAATGGATCAAAAGTGACCACGTTTGCAAAAATGAATCGTGATTTAAAAAATACAATTCTTCTCGGACATTGGACATAAATAGATAAAAATATTATATAGGTCAACATGAGGAAAAAGAATAATTTTTGGTTTGAATACTCGCTGGATTTCTGCATGTGGTTAAGTTACGTTATATTCTTAATTTAAGTAGAATTATCTCGTTTTCCCTACGACTCTCAAGTAGTGGGAAATCAGGCTAGAATCTCTTATATGCGGAGTTATACAGAGTTCATTTTACTTATCTGAAAATTTATTATATGCTCCTAGGCTATAAAATGTTTGAATTTATCTTTGATGTAATCGGTTTGCGTGATTATACGCATCTAATCCATTTGATTCCGCGATCCTCCCGTGTGGGCTTCACGTTGAAGATTCTATTCATGGAAATCGTACTTGAAATGTCTCTCTTTTTGCATTGATGCATGGAATTGCTTTTATATAGGCACTGTGGCGACGGGATTATTACAGGTCATTGGAAGCCGAAGTAAAGGTATTCCAAGAGTTGAGCAAGGTGATAAAATGCTCAGCTGCTCAATGAGGCTGCAGAGTGACTTGGGCAAACGCCATGTCACCTCCTGGGAGGCTGTCCTCGCTGCTCTCTTCCCTTATACGCTGGAAACAATAGGGGTTTGTGGCATCCAGATCAACTCTCAGAGACGGGGTCACCTCTTAACCCCGTAGGAATGGATCCTTTAGCGCCATAGTGTCACCAATAGCCTTCAACCAGCTTGAAGCGCTTCCTGTGACGAACAAAAACTACAGGCGTTATATTGCAAAACTGCTTTGATTTATGACGAGAAAAGTGTTGAGGAAGGCCTGGGTAAGGATAATTCCATGCTACTGAAATATATGGTAAAGGGAATTAACTAGTCTTGTGACAAGATACTTGGATGGAAGACCAATATTTTCCGGAAAAGTGTAACCCATTAATGTGATTACGACGTAAATTTTGATCGACATAAATAAAATCTAGGTAGTGAATGATTGGGTGGATCTGCTCTCCATGTATAGCATGCTGCGCAGTGGGTATTCCTCCCTTAAAGCATTGCATCTGTAGGAATCCCCACACCTGTGCAATGGCAGGTGTTACTTGCACGTAAGGTCGTTTCAAGCATTTTTGACCTATGGTTTCGAATTCCCTCTTGTTCAACGAACCATAACGTCCCATAGTTGATAGATCCGAGGACTGTGCTACCTGCACACCATTCTAGGAAGCGACAAGAGCAGATCGAGCCAATAATTCCACCAAAACAAACCTCACCAATCATCAATTCCCTCCCTCTATTCCATTTGTATCCTAGCATCCCCTGTCACACACGCTTGCGGCGGCTCGCGCGATATTACATTGATGTAAACATAGAACCAGGGTTTTACATGAAGTTAATGCGGCTGCCAAGTTGTAATATTTGGTTTTTATGTTGTGTATTTCAACAAATTTTGGTGGTGGTTTCTTATCCCATCAATATTCATTCACAACATTCGCTGGGTGAATGAATAGAACACAATGATGCATGATAGACAGAAATCGAGTTCGTTATCCAAGACCGCTTGTGCTATAATTCCCTCTACCACTGTTGTCTCTGTTGGAGCAAATGCTTTAACGTGTCTTCGAATTCTTCTCCGCGTGCAAAAAGGTTAGAGCCGCACCATTCGAATCGCGACCAACTTATTTATATCTTGGATTTTTGCCTCTTCCCCGTATTATTTCCAGGCTATCGAGGTATTCAACGCAGAGAAACATGAGCAACCATTTACCTCTTCCTTGTTAAGCTCCCGGCCGGCAGACGTCTCCTCCTCCTCCGCCCCCTATTCGCGCACCCATAATTTTTGCTCTAACGACCCGATTTTTCGTTTTTCGTGGAGACGGGGAAGGAAAGGGCATTTTTTTTATTCGTCCACAAATTCCTGTTGCTAACTGGTGCAGGGGTAGTGGGAAGAGAGAGGGTGAGGTGGAGGAGATTTGGAAGGGTGGGGGAGGGGGGAGGGAGGTAGCTGAAAAGAATGAAGGGAGGTGGACGAAAGAAGAATGATGGAAGAAGAGGTCAATCGATCTCCTTCTCCGCACACAACTCTTGCGGTGGTCACCTCTTCATGGGGAAAGAGAGAACCGACTTGAATTGGATTTTAATCGTCATCTTGCGTGACATTGTTTCCCTCCGCGGGACTCCGCTCACAGCGCCAACCGAACCCATCTCGGTTCCCGATCTCTTAAATATAATATACCCAAACACATACTCACTCTTTGTTTTACGTTCCGTTCTTGGGCTGGGGGGTCCCGAGGTTGGGAGTCCTCGCTGGATGGACAGAATCATTTTTTTTCTCCTCCTCAGTGAGAGAGTGATGTTTTTCGACGGAGGTGAACGGAGTCGAGGTCATTTTGGGAAGGTAGGTATGTAGGAGTTGAGTTAAGCCGGCGTTACACGTGACATTTTCTCGTTTTTTCTCTTGCGTTGCTCCTTGCGCGTGCTACCTTGAGATTTCCTGTTTTTCCTGCGCTTTTCCCTGATAGAACCGGTGCGATTGTTGTGTGTCCGGGGAAGTGTGGTCCAAACAGGATTCCCCATTATTGTCACGTGGTTCTGGTACATCATACCATAGACTGAAGAAGAGAGTAGATGGTGTCTTGACGCACGAAAGTGAAGTTTGTTTTTTTCTCGGAAAAATGATCTAACTAACATGACTATCGCGCGCAATATGTTTAAAAAATGCTGAACAACGCAGTGCTTTTTTGGAAATTATTTCAATTTTGCGTGTTTATAGATAAATCATTATGGTACTTTGACGATTCCTTTACTTACGCCTATGTTTCCGACCTATTAACCATGTGGGCCCATCTTCTTTAACATTTCCTTCAGAATGTAGATGGTGTATGCATAGCATAGCTTAACCGGAGACAGCGATAAGCGCTTCAACCGAAATATTTGAGTTTAATTGAAATGAGACTACGAATGCCAGGAACGTGGCTGCTTTTAATTCCATCTACTGGACAAAGTGTAGGAAATGATCATCATTGCCAGTCTTCAATCTGAAGATTTGATTAATGCGGCTGTCCACTCTCGTATTAGCTCACCACTTCACTCTTGCATGTGTCTTCATTTTAACGTTCCACATGACTTACCTGATGTATCCTGTTCTTGGTCTTTCTCGATATCTCTTCCAATTTATTTCTTATTCCAGTAGGTACAACTGCCAATTGTTTCTTTTTTATTTAGGAATTTGTTTCGCAAAATTTTGCCAATAAGTTTGTCTCTTTTTCTTTTCAAAATCCAGGAGATGATAGGCAGCTTTAAAGAAGGAATATTAAGGAATAGGAAGGAATTTGCTTTATTTTTATTTACATTGTGTTAGTTGATATTCGAGTTGCTGGCGCAAGAGAGCGCCTATCGCAGTTGATGCTGAGTGGAAAGCAGAACGGACCAAGTTGCCGCAACGCCGTGCTGAGCGCAAGGAATGGCGCAGGAAAATATTCCGTCGCGCGTGTGATGTCTTTACGGATCAAATTGTTTCTGGAAAAAGAGGTTGGTTGGATGGTTCAGGCATCTGTGGGCCGGTATAGAGTTGGGAGTCCGGGATGATGTGAGAAGATGGGAAAGAGAAGATGAAATTTTGAGAAGCATGGATGGGAGTCTTTTTTGAAAGAATAAGATATGGAGAATTATAATTTTGATATACTGCCAAGGGCGGCCCCGGGTCCCTTTCTGTTCCGATGAACTTATCGGCCTTCTAATCGAGCGAGCACATTCCCCGTCTTTTGAGAGGAGTCCCCCCCCCCCACTCAACCTCCACCTCCATTGTCTCTCTCTCCACCTTCCAAAAGATTCCCCCCTATGCCCCCCGCATCACTCAGTTCGGTGAGGGAAACTAGCTTACCGTTCGATGTAAATGGAGACGGCGTTTTTGGGGGAGGTGAGGTAAGGAACCAGCCATGAGAGTGGGTGCCTATCCGTCATCTGACTTCTGGGACAACCGAAACCTTGGAAAGTTTACAGGCGGAAAGGGCTCGTTTACTACCTTTTTATTGCCATATCTGATAGAGTTCGAAAAGAACAAAAAGAACAGAAATTTTCCGGTCGTTAATCTTAACTAGTTTCCGAGTATTAGGCGGATAAACACAGAAGCGTGTTAACTCTTTCATCGAAAGGGGTAGTGAGCGAGTTAGTGCGTCACAACTCACATACTCCAATCGCTACTGTGAGTGGTGGAGGTGGGTGCTGAATGAACCAATGGGAAATAGCCGAGGTTGAGCTTTAAGAAACGACCTGGTGACTTTTTATGAGTTATTGACAGCTTTTTCGTTTTGCAACAGAGTGGCACTGTGCTGTGTAGATATTTTCCCATATTGTTCCTTGAGTCTGTTTTATATTAACGGGTAGTTAAAAAGGCACATGTCGCTCTTATGAATATGCTGGACTGAATATTCCCCTCAAATTTTCCCTACTCCATTACTTTTCCCTCTCCCGCATGAAGGCCAAGCTAATATGGACGGACTATATATGTATGTATATACATTCCAGTGCAATAAGAAGCCTCAATCAGCACCTCGTTCGCTTGAGTATATCTCGACGGTTTCGAGTCTTGAATCACAATATTTACAACGACATGCTTAATCCTTCACGCTTCCTCGATCCGTAACATGTCAAATCATTGACTATGAGAGGCAGCTAAGGGACTTATGCAATACCATCTCCGATTGTCATTCCTTATCTTGGAATTCATGACCGATTTTATTCATGTTATCCTCCCACGGCAGGCAGTTAGTTTTAAGGCTGTGCTATGTTTCGATACACCATGTGCAATTAGCAATCGGCCTGAGATGTCGCATAGCGATATCAATTGCGTTGGCCTGCGCGATGTATCACTTTGCTACATAATGCGATGATATTTACCAAGCAATGTGATTCGATGCGATGCTATAAGCGATATGCTCGATACGACATGCGATATATTTCATGCGAATCGTTGCCGATACAGTACAAAATATTCCATGAATTTCGATATGAGATGCATTGCGTCAGCTGCGATGTTATGCGATATTCGATTAATTTCCACACATTACGATGTAGCGTGGAGAAAATCGATTCAATGCGACGACGACGTAACGGATACATTGTGACTTATGCGGTTCAGAGTGATAGGTAAATCGCGTCTCTGCGATGCAAAGTGTACATCGCAATGCGATGTCTCGCAGCCCTGGTCAATTTTTGCATTCTTCGCAGCTTCACCCCCCGCATGACAGATTCGTCACTTGACCAGAGCGGCAGGAGGGAACGTCATCCATTTCTCCCGCATCCAGTGCCGTCCCCAAGGTTTTCTCCCGTCAGTCCGGTTTTCAGCCGACATCGCGATCAACGGGCGGAAAAAATGTATGCCTACGGTCGACTCCGTAATCGCGTAAAGCTATCGTTTTCGAGGGCTCCTTGGGAAGTGACGTTCGCCCGGCCGGGGATACCGTGAGCGACCGTCCATTTTCCCGGATCCCTTGGTCCATTAATCTACCATCCCTCTTCCACCATCCCCTCCACCCAATCTCTCTCCTCCACCCCTCCCACTTCTCCTTCCCATCCATCCCTCATTTCCTTTCCGGGCACCCCATCTTATCACCTTCCATCCTTCGCCTTCTTCATCCTTCTCCATCCTTCTTCTAATACCACGTCTACGGTACTTTAGCGTCATCAGTGTACATAAGGAAGCTTAGCATTTAGAATGCTCATAAAGCATTTGGGACCCATTTAACAAATGCTTACGCAGAAAAAGGCCAGAAGTTAGCTCCTACGTTTGTATAGACATTTTTTCTGAAAAGGTGAAACGTTTAGCTTCGGGAATATAGAATGGAATCTCCGGTAATGTAGATGGCAAGCTAGATACTTACAACTAGTAGAAAAATATTGAGCGTCCGATTTTTCTTCTAAACCTAAGGATATAACTTTGCTCCTACACTTTACCTGCAGATCAGATTAAAATAAGGGAAACATGCATCAGAACAGAATTTAAAACTCTGTTTTCCTGCACGAATATCAGCCAAAACGGAAACAAGTTGAAGATCTCAAACAACTCAAATGGAAACCAAATGCATTCATTAGGAAACGAATATTTTGCTCCTAGGACTCAACTTAGGGCTGGTGTTATAAGTCTTTTTGAAACTCACCCTAATGGCAGTTCCCTGAATATTACGTCCATGCATTGATATCTCTTTGACACTTCTCCCCTGATGAAATCACTAGTAGCACATAATTTTGCACTTAAATGCACAAGCATACGGCTACTGCCCTATTATCTTCTACCACATGCCCAGGTAGCGGCTCACTAGGCAGGACGTAGATGTAGATATGCCACTGTCTCCACACCCATTTGATCTCGAGACCTTTTTCCCAGACTCTTGTATATATCCTTCAATCCTTCTATTTTCTCTCACCACTACAAGTCGCGGAGGCAGCCGAGAGCTTGTAGCATTTCCCAAAAGTGCCGCCAACGCCCAAACGAACCATTATTTTCCGTTTCCTTCGGAATCCACTCGGGGCGACCGGGATGTGTCAGATGATAAAAAGTCCTGCTCTCACCCTACCAAGGAGCGTTCTTTCTCTCTCTCTCGACTGGAAAAATATTAATTTTTTTGAGTCCGGGAGCCTGAGCCACATCGGTGTGAGAGGGGGAGTTGAGGGAGAAGGAATGGGTTGGGTCGGATGTACGGGGGGATAAACAAAACAGAAGTGTTCGTGGGACGAAAGGGAGAAAAAAGATTTCCTTTTTGTAAGGAATATATATTTTTTGTTCCTTCCCCTCTCTTCATATATTCATCCGGGAAGAGTTAAGAGCACATTTATGTTTTCGATGACGCGTAGGTTCATGCCAACCCGGTTCTTTTATTATTTTATTTTACTGTTCGTCCCATCCTTGCCGATGTTCTTGGAATGCTGCGAATTCACGATTCATTGCTCTAAACTGCGTTCGTTGATGGTGGCATGATGTTATTTCTCTAGTTTGGGAAAGTCTCTTGTGACTTTCTCCTCTGCACTTTGTTGAGGACTACGTATGTGACAAGTAATTGTGCGTTTAAGTGCGCGGAAAGTAGCGCTTCATAAATTGCTCCGTTGAAAAATATCTCGTTTTATTTTTGTGCTGTATTTCACTCAGGTCGCAAGAATCCATATTGTGTCCGAACATGACATCAATTACCTCACGTTTAACAGCAATCTCGCCAAGTTCATACTGCACTCAGTATGGAGGAATTTTCAAGTTTTTTTTCGTGTTGTCCGTGTGTTTTGGGCACGATTAAAACTTTTTCGTAATCATCCTGCTGTTTATAATTCTCCCTTCATGACTGTCATCTATAGAGTCTGTCTTCAGAATGTGATTTCTCGATTTTACTTGGGCTTGTGTTGCTATACACTTCCTACTGCTGTCGCTCCGCGCGTATGAACCGAGCCCCATCTGCATGGATTCATTTGGCATCCGTTACACGGCAGTCATAAAGCTTGTTAAAGTCATGAAACTTGGAAGCAGTCGTAACTCAGAACGACGAACCAACTGCAAAACAATCATTACTCGAGGGTGAATATTATTTTAGCGTGGCAAAGCTTGGCCATAAATTATTGACTTCCTAACTTTTTTGACATGGCCAATGTCCAGATCAAAAACATTTTGAAGATTTTTAAGTAAGATATGAAACAGAATCAAATAAGTGGTTTATACCTCTGTCTGTGAGGACTCCCGTACTTGAGCTTGAAAAAAAATAATCGCCGACAAAGATGTTAATTTCTTAATGACTCATTTTTGCGAAAAGATCACAATCTTGTTTGGGTTTTGATGGCTTAATGTGTGAAATCCTATGGTGTGCATTTCTTCGGTGCCAAACTTTCCCGGAATTCCAAACACCTGGAAGAACATCCGAGTAATTCGACGCGAGGAAAAACAGACCACTTTGACGTCACCATCCGCTCAGAGGACACACAAAATCCGTCGATAGATAGATAGCCTCTCATGGTCCTTCCCTTTTTAGAACATAAACCACTTTTCGGTTATCCGCTAATCCGTTGATATCATTCTCGCGTGAACTGAACCACGCCCTGCAAGACGTATTAGATAGAGTTGACCAAGGAATGAATTTCTCCTCATACCGTTCCCGCTTCGGCTGACGGTGTCTCAAAGCTCACCCACCTTCCCCTTCACATCTCTTTCTTTTTCCATCGTAGAACTTCCTCCATTGGCTCCACGAAAGTTCTCCTTCCAGATTTTAAGAAGTCGTGAGTTTTACCGTCCTTGGATCTTCTCCACATTTTGCCCGTGCTATAAACCCCTCATATCCATCTCTGACCAGCTCTTCACCCTAATTAACTCTCCTGCTACTACCTCCATTGGGTGACTATTATACTATTGCGAACATATTCTACAGCGAGACTTCTTTTTTTCCGGTACCGGCAAGAAACTGACTCATCTATACCCCTCCCAGTAGAATAGACCTCGCAGTAGTATGAATGACTTTCGTGAATAAAATGAACTACATGAATCCAGACTCATATACGTGTTAACCTTCATGCATATATTTATGAAAGTGTGTTCCTACTCATATGAAGACATGACGTTGCCCTTGGATTTCATATTTTTCACCATTCTCATACTAAGCCTTCTGTCTGGCGAAATAGTGATCCTCAACGTTTATTGAATAAAACATTTAAAATATGCTTTGTTAGATGTCGAACTCCGTAAAGTACAAGAGACAAATTTGTTACAAATGCTTTGCGGTATATTTAAAAGCTTCTTGAAAACAACATTGATTGAACAATGAGGTGGAGATCTGCTTCAGACCAATCTTCGTATTGATGACCGCTGACGATGAGTCGATAGCGATAGAAAGTAAAAACAAATCATACATATACTTTCCCAGCGCGATGGAATTAACGATTGATCATTCATTTTGGGAAACCATTAACAATTACCAAGTTACCATCGCTTGGATAGGAAACAAAACGTATTATTTTCCCTTTGTGAAACGGTTTTATTTAATGGTAAAAATATGGCTTGTGGTAGTATAGGTGGATCTCGCAGGGGGAGATTAAAGCAGGGGATTTACATGGATAGATAGAAGAGATTTATTCAATGTTCTGGGTACATACCCCTAAAAGCAACAAATGTATAACGTACATGACATTTTGGATAGATTAAATGGAAATATGGATGATAATAGAAAATAAATGGAGATATGTCTTTCAATATATGTACGTATGTAGAACTGTGTGTTTATATATTTTATATATCTAAGGTACTCGTACCGACTCGATTATTTTAATGCCCCCCATTTTTTCATTTTTATTCCCAGACCCATAATTAATAAGCCTCCTCATCTTGGAGTTCACGGAATTGTGTAATTTTTCATCTTTCCTCCTCCTTCGGCTCTCGGCTGTTGTCTTCCTCCGAGACCACGGTTCTAGGATGCCGGGGCCACGCACCTTAATTCTCATCCCCCATCTTATTTTAAACACTCCCAGACTCCACCTAGTTCGGTTGTTTCTCCGTATCTTTCCGAGATTTACGGCTGCTGGCCGACTCGGCCGCACTGACTAATAGGCTTAATAACTACTCCGAGTCATTATGTTGTGCATTAGGCTCGATTCCGTTGGGAATATACGAGTGCTTGATGCCCGCTCTTGTGAGCAAAGTGGAAGGTGCCGAATGAATAAATCTGTACCCCCAGTACTTCGTTTCCCGCTTATGGGGTGGATTCCTAACTCTGCGTTGCCAATCGTCCTACATTTCTCTTTTGCCGGGGAAGAAGGCGTGATTCATACCATTTTCAATCCACCACACGCTGGTGTGTACACATATATTTGCTCGCAATGACATTAGCGGTCGTGGAAGGTGTTGCATTTATTGTACGTTCGCAGCGTATCTGCGGTTGTGTCATTTCCCCACGACCGGTGTTAAATCACCAAACGCGTGCTCAACTTCGCTCGATACAATATAAATATAATATAAATGGTTAGCATATGGTGTCTCACTTCTGTTTAGGCTCCCTGAGGGCGCATAAACTGCCTTCATTTGTTACCTCCTCGGCTTTTCCTCATTGCCCGCTCCCGGTCTGTCGGTAACGATCTTCGAAGGAGAAGAAAAAAAAATATGGTTCGAAAAATAAAAGAATCGTTAAAAGCTGCGGAAAATTCTCTAACCCTCTTTGATTTACTCCATCCCTCTGATTGGATTGGATGGAATATAAGAAGGAAAGATGATATGAGGGAGTGGATGGAATAAGGTGTGCATCATCGCTTCCTATTTTTTCCATCTCTTTGATTCCCGTTCCGTCTTATTCCGTGGGGGGAGAGAGAGATAACCAATAAGAAGTTTTGTTTCGTGGCGCGTTTCCCAACCGGCCTAAACTATTAACTTTTAATTTTGCCGTCGATCCCTCTCGGCCACCATTTTTCATGAAGTTTTCATTTATCATTTCTCCCCCCCCATTCCCCGAACCTCAACCCCCACCCACTCATCCACCTCCCCTCATTCCCCCACCCACTCCCTCCTTCCCCTTCTCCCTCCACCCCACCTCCGCCTCGGACTCGCTTCTACCCTTTTACTCCTTTCAACTCTGCGTTTTTTCCACTCTTTCTTTCGTTTTTTTTAACCCACAATCCACTTCATCATCTTATGTGGCGTCTCTCACCCCTCCTCCGCCCTTCCTCTGCACGATTTCCCCTCCCTATCCTCCCCCTCTTTCCCTTTCCCCCTGCCCTACTCCCCCCCTCACCTTACTCCTCCCATCATATTCTTCCCCCCCCACCCCCTCTCATATATAGCCGCCCGATTCTTTTTTTTTTTGTTCCTCATCGCTTTCAGAAGGCCATCTCGGAGGGGAAGAATTTTTTTCGCTCCATCACTACCAGTCGCTCTTCTCCCCCACCGCTCTCGCTTACCCTTCATCATTCGGGTTCCTACTACGCCCAGCTCATCTCACGCACTCTTCCCTTGATACTCTACTTTTCAAAAGCACATGCTCTGCGGCGACAGGGTAAAAATCCTCCTCTACCAATCCCACTGTCCTTGTCTTATTGAGCGCTGATTTTTTTCACTAATTCGCTGATTTTTTTCACTGAAAAGCCATAGGGGTTTGTGTTATCACGTGTTGATTGTAAGAAAGGACTTTAATCCCAAAATCGCCATCAGATAATATTATTATAACCAATACTCCCAGATTTATTCAAGTACGTGGGACTGTTTCAATGGTCTTCGGCGTTTTTCGTACGTTTTTTATGTCCTTCTCGGAGGTTTGGATACTGACTCTGTGGTTTATTTCTCAATAATTTACTAAAATAATTTTTTAAATTAACACATAGTTGTTGATTATTATTTTTTTGTTATCCCTGTGTAGTATCACTATCCCTTGATGCCTCCTCCTCCACGCTTTATTGCCTCTTCTTCTACCCACTAATTCTTTGATTTCCCCCTTTCCTTTCCGCCAATCCCTTTCCCTATTTCTTTCATCTAATTAACACCTCCTACTCCAAATGACTCCGTGCATACCAAACACAGTAGGGTCTCGACTATCCGAGTCCCGATTTACGGAAGAGTCCAGATTATCGGGGGTAAATATTTAGTTAAATCACCGCATTATTAAGCTAGTTATGTTGTACTTTAATTTGATTTTTTGTTGCTTCATCATAATTCCTAATGCTTATTTAATGTGGTTCATCAGTTAGTTGGAAGATATCACTCCCGCAGATATTTTGTGGCGGAAATGCCTTGAGATAATGGTAGAAAATGTGTGAGAACTGTATTTAGACTGTTTACATATATTTATTGCGGGAAAAGGAATATTAAGAAAATATTTATTTCACCGTTATTTTTCAAAATGTAAATGTACGTCACACTACGGCAAGGCGTGAATATAGCATTTTTATTTTTTAAATTTACGAGCACGCTAGACGACCCTTCCGCATTAGCCGAGTTTTCGGTTATGCGAGGTGTCCTAAGTTCACATTGAGTGGGATAATGTGCACTCCACTGTATTGTATTTACCACACGTATTTTTTCTCCTTTCGTTCTCAACTTCTCCGTCTCCTCTTCCCTGTCGTTCCATCTTCTCTGCTTTGTCGGAGTTTGACCCTCGGAGCCACTTGACTCGAGTAGTCCATATCCATGCTCTCTGCCCCACGGCCAGGGTAAATGCTTTCTGGAATTCCAATGATCGCAGCTCGTTCGGCCAATAAAATGGGGAGTTATTCGGGGAGTTATGGGGAGGGCATTATGGGATACCAGCGGACTGTGGGGGAAATGCTGATTCGTGTCTACTCCGCATGGGCGGATTCAAGGAGAGAGAAGAAAGTAATTAGCCACAGCTTAGTTACGAGTACTAGAAGATAAATTGTCATTAGATTTCCTGTAATCTTGTCGGGATGATGATATTAATTTGTGAACCGTGTGCTCAAAATATCATGCATCACTGCTAATTACCGGAATATTTTAAGTATGCATGAGTCAGATACCGCTCGCATGTTAATGATTCTCTGGTTGCCTTAAAAACGAATTATAAATCAACGAAAACGATGTTTTAATTGCCAAAAACATGACGATATATTCGCACTTGAAAGAAAGTATTTCGCAGCAGAAGTCACCGTAATATTTGGCACTCCAAATCTTGAGCTTACCTTTTTTTAAATAATATTAATTCAGACTTTATCTTTCACACTAACCGCACCAACAATTTACTTGCGTTATTCTTATTTCGGCTAAACGTGGGTTACCTCATACTGCCTGGAGGGATATGTACCTACTTGTTGCACGCTTTCTTTTGATATTTTCTGGAGGATTTGCCCTTACAAAGCGAATTTAGCTCCGATCACTATGGAATCACTTCGTCTCATCTTCAACTAATGTAGCAAGTTGAGACGTATTGACCGTGACATGTTTGGCCAAAAATCCCGAACCGACCACGAATGCCTTCTTATGATTTGAGAGATAATTTAGTGATAATTTTAACTGAGAGATGAATTTCTGCAGATATCCGTAGCGCAAATCCCTAACCAGTCGGCTGTGATTCAGAGACATCTCAGCGTTAGGTTACGCCAGGTCGCACCGAGTTAATTCGATGCGAACGGATACATGCATTTCTGTCATTTTCTACATGCACGCCTCGGCGAGTTAAGTTGTTATGCACGAGCCTTAATGCGTTTCTACTTCCATTATCGTGATCAGAGCGTGAATTTTTACAGACCTAAGGAGCATATCCTGAAGAAAATGAGGCTTAGTGATTCAAAACTTCACCGAGATCGTTGTTGCACTGCAGGATGTGAGATATGAAGCGTGCACTTAATATGCTAAGGCGCTGAAATCACTTAAGGCCTTAATAATCTCCGCAAATTCCCGCGGGATTAAAGAGCGTGTGAGCTTAACAATGTGCGTTACTGATCCACGGATGGGTCTCATCTCACTGTCTTCAGCAAGTTTTAACCGTATGTCCTCTCGTCTTCTCCCTCTTTTGCCCCCAAGGCGTGTATAATTACACCACTTCCACTTTGCCTGCCTCCTACCCTCCAGAATGTTATGTCCATATGCTTACTCCTTCCTTTTCCTCAGCCTTCTTCCCCAACAGTTTCTTTTTCCATCGCCATCATCATCTTCCTCCTCCTTCACCCGGGACAGATGGCTCATTCCCTAATTTTCCCCTCTTCTAATTAACCTTTCGAGTGAGAAGATTGCTCAAGAGGAAAAAAGGCCCGCATTGGAGTTTTCTCACTTGATCATGCCTTCCTTAGCATGATTGTCGATGTTGAATAAAATACATACATTGCGTTTGGTTACTTTCCTTCGCTTATTCAACGTAAATGTTTGCATTTACAATGCCATTTTGACTCATCCTGTGTGAAATTCATTTGCTTGGCGTGCCTAAGGAACAGGAAATAGTTTTGAAGTTTTTTTTTATTTTTAGCAAACAACACTTCATTTACGTTTTTACGCAAAATGTATAGGCTACCGATGTGGATCAACTTTCTTTCCATCGGTAGAAAGTTTAACTCATCGGAGTCCAAGTTATAGATGTTCAACTGAAGTTAAGAATTCTCAAGTTTTCCCAAAGTTTATTTTCAAGTCATCATAAATGCTCGAAATGCTACTGAAGGATTTTTAGTGCTGCGATTCTTTTAGCGCTTTGCGTTTTCTGAGAGTTCAAAGGTTGAGTACGCTACTGCGGTTCAGAGGAACATTTCAATGTTAGCCATTGTTTGCACTACCTTCGCCATTAGTGAGTCATCTCCCCCATTTACACATTAGAAAACAGCGCCATCTGCTAAAAAAAAGTACGAGTCAGTAAGTAGAATGACATCAATAACTCAAGTAGAATTTGTTTTGAGATTTCATCACGAGCTTCGAGTCCTTCCGTGAGAATCTAAAAAGATGATTCATCATCACGATTTTTCATTTCCAAGTTTATCGTGCCAACTCCCATCGCTATTCCTTACAATCCAAACCTTTCGAGCAATATTTCTAGAGAAATTATGAACATTAAAAACGAATCACTGAGGTGGAAAAACTTGTGATCGCCGTCTTAACAGCACTCAAGACTTCTAAAAATGAAAAGAGAGAACCGGCGGAAGAAGATTGAAACTCTTACGAGGATTCTCCCACCTCGCCTCAAGGAGCCTCTAGGTATATGGAGGAGGTGAAAGACGGAGCCACGCTAAAAGTGATGGAATTCTTTCCTTTTGTTTACTTTATTCGGAGGATGGGATGGACGAAAGTCTTCTTTTGGGTGTCTGGTCTCCTCTGAAGGGTTTTTTTCTTGCTGGATGAGTGCGGGAAAAAGTGTTATGTTCATGGGTGGGGGGAGGGTTCAATTGTGTGCCCAACGACGAATGTGTGCTTTGGGTAGGAAGGGAGAGGAAATTGGAAAATGGAGAGGGGTGAAGAAGAGCGTTGGGTGTTTGATGAAGAAAAAAGGGATGTGGGAGGGGTTCACATCCAGAGAAGAAGGTGGAGAGGGTGCTCTTGTCGTCGGCCTTATTGGAACTTCCATTTTGACCGTATCGTATTATGAGGGAAAAACTCATTTTTGTTTTTTTATCATTTTTAATATGCCCCTCAACTCCAATGACTCTGCAGATATATATCTTGTATTTCTGTCTTTATATAGGAAAACGCTGTCTGAAGCAACAGCCTCGTTTTTAATTTTTCTCAATAGTTAATTCAATGTAATGGCACAGGGCAGGTAACGATTAGCGTTAATCAGACTTTTAGTCTCATTATTAGAGAGTTTTAATAGTTGTGCTCGCTGGTTCCAATAGGAAAGCAACACACCTTTAGTGAAAAAATAATATCTCAAACATATTTTTATGCAGGAATTAGCTTATTCAACTAAAATATCACGCAATTTAAATGCTTTTAAACAATAATTTGATTTGACTACCCTTCAAAATACAGCAGATTGATGAGTAGACTCGCCAAGGCAGCCAAATGCATATATAATCCGTCTACGCTTGGCTGAGTGTCTCTTTATGTTCTCAACACTGGGGCGCACAACTCACAATTTCGCCGCTGTTATACCCAACAGGCACGCCGGCCTACCCTAACTAAGCGCAGGGATGAGGTTTTTGTTCGTTGCGTGGGAGGCAGGGTCCCTTGGCTTCGTATGAGACGTGTGTTATGAGGAGAGGGATGAGAGGGAAGTGTATGGGACCAGGAAGGGGAAATGGGGGGGGGATTTGTTGGTGGTTTGGGTGGTGAATATGGGGAGGGGATATAAGAGGGGGAGTTGAATATAGTGGTCCCCGCCGCCGCCGCGCCGGGACTTCCGCAGTAGCGCCACCTGTTGCTTCTACCTCTCTTCCCTCCCCCACAATCCTCCCCCTCTCCCAGCACACCCTCTTCCCTCTCCCCCTACAACCCTCTCCCACACTCTCCAGAGGGCTTCCCTCGCGTCCTGACGAAAAGGTGAAGTGAGGATCGGGACGCGTCCGTTTTTTGGTAAACATGCATCATGCTACACGCACGAGCGTATGCTATTATATTCATGTTGAGAAAAACCAATTTTGTAATTTCCACATCCTTTAAGTTTGTGGAGATTACTAAGTTAGTTTTCTCATAATGAATATCCATCTTTTCCACGATGTCAGGCCTGATATAATCAGTTTTTTGCTATTATATAGTTAAAAGTTCTCCGCCATCATTATAGTTTATTTTACTTCAACCTCTGTGATACTTATCGATTCCCTTAGAATAGATGCATACTATCCATAAAAGACGCTGTTGATTTTGAGTAAAAATATTAATTTCTTGAATCTGAAAATTTAGGATCGTTTAGTAGCACCAGAATTGAAGGTGGGCTAGCTTTTTAATTCTCCTCCAACCGGCGCGGCGTAGCCATCCTTTGGCGTATCACCATGGATATTTTAAAATTGGTTTGGTCATTTTAATTACTGAGATCACGCTATCATATAAATGTTGCACCGACATAAGTACTTGGCCCTTCATTTGAGAATTATTAATGGCAAATACTAAATTACTGGTGATGTTATGATTTAATTTCACTTCGATGAGTGTTTAGAAAATTTATAATGATTTTACTATAAAGACTTTCACTTCAAATATTGTCATAACCCATCCATTGTTTAAGGATCCAATCCACCAGGTTTTTCGTCTTCGGATTGCCTTGCAATCAAAATGAGGTTCAGCAAAGTGATTAGTTGTGTCAGAGGAGCGACAGTACGTGATGCATCATAATTTGGTGTGCGTGGTTTTATCGCATATCTGGATGACATTTTTATTAATTCACTGCGCTGATTTTTTTCATTCTTCTCAATGGATTAATCCATTCGGAGATGTTCATACCACGGTTCACGCTTTCGTCTTTAAGCGATTTGCATCTCGCACAGCCTCATGACTGCGCTCAATAATGCGTCCTCCACTTTACGATTGCATATGCATGTCTGACGATTTTCCATTCGAAGGTTCTCCCTTGATGGGCTGTGTTTTCTCCCTTTATCGACGGTTTTGTCTCCAGTTCTCGACCGATTGCCGCCCCGCCTATCGCGAAAGATTCCTCGTCGTCTCAACTCTCTGTACGCCGCCGCCTCACTTCAACCAATGCAATTGAACCCCGTTAGGTATGTAGTACCTTACAACAGGAGGCAATTATCTCGCGGGGGGGATCTCTGCCGTGGGTGTTGCGAGTGGCATTATTCTCACACCTTTCCGAGCCCTTTACCTTATCTGCTTATCCCTCACGGGTGTCGCCCCGCAGTGCGTTTTCTTCCTTCTTAGAAAGGGAAACGTTTAGTTTTTCCACCCGCTCGCGAGAGACTTTTGCCGACTCGAGCGTATTCGTGTGAGCTGAGTCGTCGTCCCTTATGCCGTCGCATTCCTCGTCATGTTCCCTCTTCCCTCAGCTCGGAATATTTTTCTTCCCCGACGAGTGAACTCGACCGCTGGGAAACACACTCGTGGTTGTACTGTTCGCGTCACTTCGCATGCCTTGCATATGATTTCGAATCTTGCGAGTGTAAGTTTTGAAGAGTGCTCGTTTCGTTTGTTTGGTCTCTGTGTGGCAGAGCGAGCGAACTTTGCAAAAATGCGATGTCCGCGCTGTTTGAGAATTCCATCTCGGTTTTTGTTGTAAGCTTGAATGTGGTCGAATGCTTGAATGTGTTTCAGAGTTTTTGTGCAAGAATGTCGTCCGGAGTATGGTGTTATACTTGCATTCCATTTGGTTCGGAGAAAGCAAAAAAATATTATACATCGTTAGGGATACGATAAAATTGATCATGATATAATCTCAATTTATTACTGCCAGAAGGTTATGTTCCGGGTAGTGAATTATTTACAAACAACATCGCTCTTCGACGATTATTTCGTGGGATTACTAATCTCTAGTTAATTTGCTTCTCATTTTTTCGATTTTTTATTTTTAATCGTACCTTTTTTCTCAAATTTTTCTTTCAAAGTCCTTAACGTCATTGAAATAATTAAACAGCAAAATGTAATATATTTTTAGAGGAAATGAATTATCCCCTAGTTCTTTATTGCTAAAGTTAGTAAAATTACATTTCATTTCATAAATTTGTTTGTTATTTACTTAATCCAATCCGCGGTGCTAAAGAGAGATTTTTTACAATTATCTGTCCTTTTTAACCCATGATATCAAATAATTTTTTTCCGAGGTAATCGATTCATCTTTGATTCTAAACCCGGAAAAGTTGTGCACCTTTTTTCCATTCAGCGATTTGACCATTTCGTCTTTTGTTTCCTTTTTCAGGATCGACACAGTCCGAAGGAGCCGGATGTGGTGGACAGCAGCAGTTTGACAACATCCGCCACAAAATGGCGGACAGCGTGGCAAAACTCGCGGGATTGTCGCCCAACTCCATCATGGGAAACCCAAGGGTAGGTGACGGCTTTCTTTATGTCCTTCTTCCTTCCATTTCAAACTTCTTTCTCCACTATATCCATCCCGCGGAACCAACAACACATTATTTTGTGTTTCACCAGTCATTTGGTTGGTGTTTGAACTTTATCCAAAGAATTGTCTTCTAAGTTAAACTAACTAGATACTATTTGCCCTACTCTGTATCTCTATTTAGCTCGTCGTATAGTCAAAATTTCCCATACTCTTCCATCAACGTCCATACTTTACCAACCTTCTCCTCTTTACACAATCTTCGACATGCCGTAACTTATCGACCATATGCTCTCTGAATCTCCGCTACCCAATTCCATTCCTCTCTAACCATCGCGTAAAATTACTCATTAGCTTCCATGCTACCCAGGTTACCTTCTACATTTTTCTCCACACCCAGATGGAAAAAGCTTCCAGTCTGCGTAAATCTTCTTTCTGCAAATACCCAAGTTTTGACGCCATAAAACGCTGAGCTGCTCAACATATAGTTTACATTAACCTTCTCTTTTCGTTTTTTCTCAGATTACCCCCTCATCAATCCCTTTCTAATCTTAAATACATCCTAAGCCAACGCAATTCTGCACCTTATGCACTTTATAGTGAAAATCAATCCCTATGGTCGTTATCATATGTCCGATCCCAACTACCCATGTTCGGTCGAACCTACCACCACCAATTGTCACCCTCAATTCCTCACGAGATGCAATGCGCACTCCCTGAAAGGCGAAGTCATTTCCGCATTCCCCAAGCTTTGCGACGCATTGGGGTGACTCATCAGTTATTGACAAACTTCATCAACTTTTTAAAGAACTTAATATTTAGCCACATTTGAAGGTGACTAAGGAATTGAACTAGATCGTTTGGCCGTGACGTTTGTGACACTTTCATATCATTTAAAAATATTTTTTTGCCTTTTTTGTTATATATGCTGAGATAAATCAACAAAGTCACGTAGAAAATTAGCTCTTTGTTTTAATTCTTGACCATTGTTTTAGTAGTAACTGTCATTACAAAAGTCTTTTTCTGTCAGTTGCCGTCAAAACCATGGCAAGTGCGCGGTTTATTGAATAACATATATGATTTCCACAAAGTAAATTAGAAAAACCTTCGCTTTTTCAACAGACTTGGTTTAAAAAATTGACTCTGACGCTATAACTGAAGCATTGACTAATCTAATGCTAGACGCTAATAACATTGACATTGACGCTAATCATCGCGTACCCAAGATCGTACGCTACAATCGTCACTACGTCCAGAAAATATCTTTTCATATCGACCCGCTCGTACTTTTTTTCACCCACCATTCCCTGCTTCTCTCCATGTCCTCTTGTTTCCCTCCCCATACCACTCCCCATAAATTTCCTTCCTCTCCCCCGCCTCCTAGTCTTTCCTCCCCTCTCCCCTATCGTCACCACCGCGAACTCCCACCTACTTCTCCCCTCCCACCATTCTTCCCCCCTGCCCCCCGCTTTCATCTCCCATTCCCTCCCCTCCTCTTCCTACTCTTCATGAATATGAATAGCTTAGCATTAAAATTTCAGATTTGTCAATATTTCGCCCTCCTCCTCGGACGACGACGAGAGGATAAAAGGCTAAGGTTGGAATTCATTTCCTTTCGTTAAAAAATTTGAATTTCAATTCCTATTCCTTGCCGTTGCGCCTTGCATTTTGAATTCTCGAACTTTTCGGGGAGTGGGGGTGGGGGGAGGGATCTTTTTCGGCTCGGGCCTAGTTGTCGCGTCGGGGATTCAATCCATCACTTCCCGAATTCCCTTCTCCTCGTCCCTCTCCACCAACCCTTTTGCTCTCTTCGTATTTTAATTGCTCGGTATTTCTTTCAATTTCGGTTGTTACCGGTATCGGCCACTGAAAAGTCTCCACCGTCGTAAGAGTCCCAGTGGGATATTCCGTCGCTCAGCAGCGAGCTTGAGTTGAAGCAATGCACACTTTTTTTAAATTCGGCTATGTTTAGCACACACCCTCTATGTCGCACGGAGCTCCTGAGCGTATATTGCAGATAGCAGTAGACTCACCCTTATCGGGATAAAACGGGATCGTATCTGTGACTGGATAAGCGAATGACCGGCTAATCCGTGAAAATAACGTTTCAAAGATGAAGATAAAATGAAATTACGGTGTGGTAGTTTTTGCTGGAAAAGTATGTAACAGATTGACCTGTGTTCAGCAGTTTAAGCGTATGGTTAAAAATAATTGACCCTCTAGAGATTGTTACCAGATGAATGACGGTTGAAGCAAGACTGTATAAGAGGGAAACACTTAAGTATTAGATTTCTAGGGCTGGATTGGGTATTTGGGTGGTCTAAAGTTCAAGTTATATCGCATCGTTTATCCTAAAATATTTAACCTTAAAACTAAAATCCATGCCCAAGTTGGAATTCGGCACGCGGTCTTACGATTACCTGGCGGGCATATTACTGGCCGCGATTTGTTTAGTTATAGAAGCAACAGGAGTAAACTTGAGTTTTACAATTAGCCCAAATTTCAACGCTATTTTTCACCATTTACCCTTGAACATTGATCTCAAGTTTCTCTCAGTATGCGCGCCTTAGTAGGAATTCGAACCAGCGATCTTTGGGTTGCCTCATCTGCGCGTTTCCAACGCGGATGCATTGGCAAGCGCTTTTTGTAGTTAAAGAGGTATACTTAGGACTTACACTTACAGAGGTAGGCGCTTTAACTTCTAAGGTTACTTCGCTTTGTCTACCTTCGGGCATTAATCCTGGCTTGTCTTGCACGTTACAGACCCTTCTACCTCATCCGGCGCGTTATGTTTTCAGGCATAGACTAAGGAAGAGTATAGTTGTAACCATCTAAATCTCCATAATACTCTGCAAGCCACCTCAACGTTGTATGTGGCATGGCCTTAATACCCCAATCAGAAATCAGGTTAATGAAACTACGACTGATAACGCATTAGCAGAAACCTGCAAATGCTTGTTACAAAGCACGTAGCCATATAGTGTGATAGCACAGAGGAATATTGAAGCCATTAAAATGCGCAAGCGGCCATATTGAGTAGATCGGTTGTATAGTTAATACGCCGAAAACATAGGTTTTTGCGGAAATGTCTCGGTACAGTGGTGATTTATTCAAAAAAATGCTAAATGGAAATATTTTCCAAAAAATATACAGAATTTATGAAAAAATTTCGCGCGATAGCCATGCTAGTTAGATCATTTTTATAAAAGAAAGGAGACTTCATTTTTGTGCGTCAAGACGCCATTTACACACCTTTAATCTATGTTTTTGGGAAACGTTAAGTCCGTTACCAAAGGCGCTCCGATCGCTTTTTTCCTGCGGGTTTCATTACCATGCCTAATGTGCTCGGAAGAGAGAGGGGGGAAACACATTTGGGTGTTTTCGCATGCATGGAGGCATCGGAGGGGAGAATTAAACTCGCGTTTTCGAAGGAAGGCGTGAATTTTTTTTTTGAAGAAACCAAAGGACAAAAGGCATGCCGCATTAAGCGGGCCGTAATTTAATCGCGTGCGATCCATGTCGCTTCGTCCCACCGCCTTCCCCTCCACACTCTCCCCCCCCCCTCGGAGGTCAATAGTTCGAATATATCGGAAGAGGAGAAAAAATTACCAAATGGTGGAGGAAGGTGGACTTTCACAATGTGTCGTTTGTGTGTGTTGTGTGTGGGCAGGAAAACTCCGCATACAATCAGTCGTGAGGGGAGAATGACTAATGTATCCGAGAGCGTTGTTAGAAGGTTGGTTTGGTTCCAGGATATACCCTACCCCCATCCGGGCAACTTTTCCTACATCTCATTAACCCCGCGTTCAAGTTTTTTCCCCTCCTATAATCGACTCTTCCGAAAGCTCATCGGATCCAAATGTGTTGAAACTTGTGTGCCCATAGCCCTCCCAAAAGCTCGTGGCAGATGCTCAATAGTTCAATTTTGCGACAGTGAGCATCTCTTTACTTAAAAAGAAAAATAACCGGTCACTGCTGAAGTATTTTGCCACGGGTGTGGTAGTCCAAGTATAAAATATATATAAAAGTAACACTCACGTACACTATGGCCTCTTTCTATTCGCTTCTCACGAGCCACTCGCTTCGCAACGTAACGACACAGTTGCTTTCTATTAGTTTTCGACCCTGCGGACTAGGCATCGCGTTTCAAAACAGATCGAAGGCCCAGTTGATGTGCGCTCGACTGCGCTTGAATATAATAGAACGTAGATAATCCCATTCGGAGTTTTCCCATGTTTACGAGTTGATTTTGATTAAATGGAAAAGGTTAAATTAAAAGAATAGGAAGAGTTAGTCCCTTTTCCTATCCTTGAGAAATATGGTAAGCCTGGGGAATTCAGGCCATCGTGAGCTATATTGACCATGGGTGGCAGAAAAATGAGGTATGTTACCCAGAAATACGTGCAAAGTTCTAGGATACTACGATATTAATAGTAATAAATGAATTGCCATAAATGCCGACAGTCAAAGGAATGCTCGGCAATCTTAGCTGGCGTATCATCGTCCGCCAACGAAAATATTGGCTGATCTAATTTTTCACATTCTAACGCAAGCTTTTTTGCCTTTTACCTAAAGCGATTGGCAAACCTTATCAATAACCGTATAAGCTAGTCAGTTTTGGTATTATTCTCTACCCAATTATTACCAGCTTAATTCAATTTAATGAAGTATAAATCATTTTTTTCACAAATTGACACTTGGGGTAATTTGAGTCAGTGATTCCGGGGTAAATCGGCTGCGATTGGTACTCTCACGGAATATTTGAATATATCGCATTTTGTATTATTTTTTCGTGCCGTCAATGTTTAGGGTGCCACGCCTATGGCTATACCTGTACAAAATTATATGGCTATACCTTAATATAATTACATGGCTATACCTTTGTATAAAATTATATGGCTACACCTGCATTAAATACTTCAAATATGGGGGAGATGAACATATGCGGTATATGTAGCCATGTAATGTATCCACCATGAGGTCGGCAGTTCGTAAAGTATATCGGAAGGAATTGAAAAACACCAGCGCTCACTGCCAATTAAGCGTCTCCGATAATTTCTTTATTTAGTCCCCCGCGCCGCTTCCGAGCCCTTTAATCGTTCCCGACTGCTAGCGTCATTGAATTAGCTCGATAAAATGCGGCAACCCGCACGAAAAAACACCGTTCAAAGCTTTACATGTACCGTGGGCGAGGAAGGATGATGGGAGATAAGGGCTCGCGGAGGAAAGGAGGAAAGCGGAGAGAAAGCTTGGGAGATGTGGAATTAACTCTGTATCTCCCCCGACCGACCCAGAAGCGTGTATGTAGAACATACTGCTATCGTTCCGTTTGTTTCTCGGTATTCGCCGTGCTCCGGGTTTTTACGGGAGGAGGCAAGGGGAAGTTGAGAGGGTGCCTGCCGGTGGTGGAGGAGTGAGTTGGACTGAGATCGAGGCAGATACAGGATGGGGAGCTAGTTATCCGAGGTGGGATCTCAGTCTTTCTCCATTCGGCATCCCCCTCCTGCTATACCCGCCCCTTCTTCCTGAATGCCACCCTCTGGTTCTGCCGCTCGGTTGGTTATATCGCAAGGCAACCGCCACTGAGGTCATTATCGCCATTGAAGGTAGTTGTGTTGGTGGGTTATGCAAGGAATATGCTAGCAGAATGAACGTAGGTGCTCCAGCCTAATCTTAACTTCTACACTCGATGATTTTTTTTGTTTTAATGGATTTAGTACTGCTGGACGGATTCTTCTTCATAGTCACCACTCAATTACAAAGTCAGCTGCTCAATTTCACTTTGTAGTTGAGTATTCACTATGTAGAGGAGTCTGCTGTTGGTTCATCCACAATGCCATCTGTTGCGAGAACATTGACTTTCTATGGATGGGACGAGATAACTCGTCCGTAGTGGGATTTGACTCACTGGCTCGGACTAGTTCTCCCGTCCGCGTCAGAAGCGATAGGCACATATACATACTTCTCTGTGAGCCACCGCAGGAGGAAGTGACAGGGAGTGCTTGGACACCAACCGTGAAAAGGAAAGGATTAGGGGAAGGGAATAGGAAAATATACTCTGCCGAACCGATTGGTTAAAAATTTATTTCTCTCCATGCGCAAATAGTTACTGTATAGAAAACAGAGCGAAAAGCTAAGAGACACTAACAAATTGCTACTTTTACTTTTTTAAACTTTCGTCCTCTCCCTCTTCTTATTTAATTTTGTAACATCGGACCACTTTTAATGAATTCTGCAATACATTATGTGGCAATTAATGCATTTCTTTAAAAACAGGAACAAACTTCTTTCATGAGTCCATAGCAAATTCGCCCTCTCTTCCCACACTACCGACAATTTCCCCTTTCAAAATACCCCTCACAACCAACCTGCCAAATTAAACATTGCAACATTTTAAAAAACAGTAACTCGTTTTAAGTAATAGACTGGTAAATTCGCGAGTCAAATTACTTTCTAAACAAACATTTCCTCTATATTTAGCATTGTCTTCACAGGTATTTGGAAAAAAACCTCAGTATCAATTGTTCGTGCCGTCATGCATTACCATTCCATAAGAACACAATAAAAATTATGAGAACAAGTCCAAAAAAATGAAGCGAAAGCATTAAACGTCACAATGTTTTCTATTCCCTCTCCTGTACATTGCTGGTGTCCCAGTACCTCCCACCATTTTCCCCTGCGGTGTCTCACAGGGCAGTATGCATATGTAGAGATCCATTCGGCATACTTCTCTTTAACTACACTTCTCCTTCCTAAACCCTAACTATTCTCTCCCCAGCTTCTTCTCCTTGCATCCTACCCTCCTGTTTTCGATTGCCCCCCCCCCCTTTCTACCCTCCACGGAACCTCCCCCTACCCGACCACCCCTCCCGCCCTCTCCATGCCCTTGATACCTGGCCCGTCTGGTGTAGAAAAGAAGAGGTGGGCGGACGGAACGGAAAGGTTCCGTCAATAAAAAATCACCTTCTCATAACTCTCTGTTCACGGAAGAAGTTTTTGAAGACTATCTGTGGGGTGAGGGTATAGAGACTCCAGGGACGGTCGAATAAAAAGAAACGGAATAAAAATGGGAAGGGGGAGGTTAAAAAAAAAAAGAAATTTCGTTTCGGAATAAAGATTCTCAGAGTCTGGGCATTCCACAGCGGGATGCTTCGGGATAAGAGAGTCGAGCGGTGAAGGGGTTTGAGGTAGGGCGTGAGGGGGAGGAGGGTGAGACTTGGCCGGGGGAGGACATGTGTGTGAAAGGGGGTGGTGTTTCGGGAGATGAAAGGGCGAGACGGAAGGAACGAGAATGGGAAGGAGAGACGAGATAAATCTTGTGGAAATAATGAAATGAAAATGATGAAAAAGTATGATGAGATCTTCGACGCGAGATGGTAAGGCGACGTTGGACGTGGTGGAATGGAGTATCGCAAGGAATTTGCTCCCGTAAATTAAACGGTGGTCTTCAAAGCAATCGGCCGTGGGTTTGCTGACCAGAATTTAGAGTGATTTTGAAAAAAATTGGAGTGCTTGGCTTAATATATGATTGGCCGTGGTTTTGTTTTATGGAATCTGGAAATAATTGTAATGAGTGCTGGAAATGTTTGTTTTGTTGTGTGTTCAAAAATTGAACTATTTTTTAGTAAGCATTCTCTTTAAATACTGTTATTTGATTTAGCCTAAAATATGACGCAGTAAATTCGTTAGAATCGATTGTCTGAGAATAAATTGTGTGAAAATCGATAATGTATTTTTTAGTTGTAAATTTGAGCATATTCATTTTTTTCTTTTTACTCTTCTCAGATTATAGTTAGCCACGATTAAGGATAGGTATCTGTATCTCTGAGAATATTTTTTCAACATTCACTCAACTACATAAAATAGAATAGCGATTATTGATCATAAAGAATCATGGAGTCTTAAACTTCCTTGCAATAAGAGGTGTATTTAGAGGACCCGATTCATAAAAATTTCTTAAAGAGAACTTTTCATGAATAAGCCATGATAAATGAAACACTTACCAGGCCCACAGATCCGTGCATGTTATATGATTACCACTTTTGCTAGAGCATTACAATGTAAGAAATTGAAGAGATACAATTTGTGATTGCATGCATTCCACTGGAACGCATAAACTTGCAGTTCCGTACCGATAAAATAGTTATGACTCACGGTCCAGTACCTTAAATGAGATTACTACATTGCATTTAAGTACCAGTTTTTTCTTGTGTCTTGTTAAGGGCTTAAATTTTCTAGTCGCTCAATTATATCTGAAATGGCCATCGCTAAGCCAAACAAGGAAGCAAATCGTTTACTACAGCTATGGTGCTCGACTCATTGTTAGGTCAGTGAGAACCGTCAGAAAAAAAAATGCTACCTCCGAAGCAATTGTCGGAATAAACTTTGCGAGGCATTCATAGTGTGATAGGTATTCGTCCTAGCCGAGCTCTGCCATCTTAATTTTCTGCCAGTCAAATTTTGAATAAATACCCTGGTAGCCAAAAGTTAATTGATATAATATTATGATCTAACACCGTATTAACCTAAAAAAACGTATATATGAGTCTCACAATAGTATCGCATTTTTTCATTAAAGCAAACTTTCATTGAAGCTGTTCTTCAAGGAGTTTGATGTTGCCAAGAATTTTATTTTTTAATAAATATTCATGGCAATGCCTTTAATTAGGCGTAATGTGCTAAGCAAGGACCTAGGTTTTCGTATCGCACGCATGTATCAATTGTCAATACATCCTTGAAAGAGGTTCAACACTTTCATTGTTGTGAGCCATGAGTGAAACGCATCTGCAGAATGAGAGTGAAGGTGTTTGCCAGTACAAATGGATGCATAGACGTACGATATGTCTCGTGTATAACATACCGAGCACGGTATGATAAATAAAATTTCCAAAAGAACGAGATTTTATTTTTTGATTAGTCAACGCGTTACGGTTTTTATCCCCGGAATCCAGTCCTCCCCGTCTCTTGATGCGTGAAATCTGCGCCGGCACCCGCTTGAGAAGCGCGAATTATATTTTTATTGAGAAAGTCTCGAGTGCAAAGCGGAGTGGGTTATGTTTTCTTGAAGAAGTGAGAAATGCGATATGTGACGAGGGCAGCATTGTCGGTGGTAGACGATTGGTTGGGAGGGAGAAGTTCGCCAGGTCACACGCATTGCCACCACCTCTCCCTCTTCATACCCTTCCTCCTCAACGAAAGAGAGACACATTCTTTCAGACGCCTTCAACTCACTCTGGCGTCGGATAATATCACATGGGAGGAGACATCCGGCTCCCTTCCCATCCCTCCGTCCCCCAAACCGAGCCTCCTCATCCTTTTTCCCATCTCTTCGTTCATTCCCACTTTTGACGATGAGGTGTCGCCTTTAATATTTCCCTCTGCCCTTCCAACATGCCTGTCCCATTCCGTATTCATCTGCATCAACGGAGCACCGCGCGAACTACCTCGGGTGCGTGGCACGGGTTGTAATTTCATTCCAAACTTGCGATGCTCGTCTCAGTTCATGTTCGAATCTCGCACGCTCCCCGGTAGTGCTATATACTGTAATAAGTGAAGAGTTACTACTGATATCTGTCATCTATTCTACAAGTCGTTAAGGACTTTCATCCCTAAAATCATCGTCTGTATGCAACTTTCAAGTGACTCTCAGACTTAGTTTTGACATTCAGTAGTAAACATGGCGTGATACCACGGAAGTGATCGGTACATTTTGGATATCGATGTCCTCAAGACGAGATCTTATCGTGTTAGAAAATAGTAGGACTGATTGCTTAGTGAGGATCAAACATTTTCCAGGCAAACAATGCAAGGCCAGACCATTTAGTGGGAGAGTGTTACGTCAACAAGCATGCGTCAAAGCAATGAATAATTTAAGATATTAATAGTGATTAATACGGGATGTCAATTCATGCGGTAAACAGAATCATTTAGGATACTTTTTCATGCGGGTTGAGGGATTGGTAATGTTAGTAATAAGAAACCATTGATAACAGGTACCTAATTTAGTCTGCTTCGCAATAATAGTAATTTTACAGACATCATCTATCGAAACCATTATGTTCACTTATTTTCCGCGTAAGAAAATAAAGTTTCAATCCCTTCGTTTTAGTATCCATTTCCATTATGTTGTACTTAGTTAATAGCAATTAATCATCGATAAAAGTTCCCAAATATATTTTACCTCGAAATAATAATAATTTTACAGACATCATATATCGTAGCCATTACGGCCCCTGATTGTCCGAGTAAAAAATAAGGTTTTAAATCTATTCGTTCTACCATCTATTTCCATTATGTTGTATGTATGTACTTGTGGTCGTTTTTTCTGTGGCACACACGCTGGTGTTAGTGAAATGAAAATTCCTCTCCCCACACGTCTCAAACTCCTCGCACCACAGACAGACCTGCCGTCCGCAGTCATTCCTTTTACAAACGAGTCCGCGATCTCTTTCTCGAATTCCGTTTCTCATTCTCGCCTCCTCTCCTTCCCCCACTCCAATTTCCTTTCCCGGACCGTCCCGGCAATTTGGCCCCCCTCAACCCTCCCTCTCTTCCCACACCTCCTTATGCGTGGTTGAGAGGTGAAAATTTATATACATATATATACTATATAAATTATCTCTCTTCCCTCTCCTACGTCGTACGTTCCGCGAATTGTCAAAGCCGTTCGCGCGCACGGGAATTGAGGATCGTCACCAGGCGAAGATGGAAACTTAATTGTGTGAGCCTTAAAAAAAAATAAAGAAAAATATGGTGGAATCGTCGCGTTTTTTGTCACATTCTTTTGAGTTTTTGAGCGAGCGTGAATGAGGAATTGAATCACGTCGCCGGTGTCGGGATCTTGATGAGACCACGTGCCGATTTTGTGTTACGGAGGGGACATTAACGCGGGGGCCAGCTCGTTTGTCTGGTGCGTGGGGATATTCGGAGTGTTCCGTCTCCAATGACGCAGATACTCGAGACTTTTTGGTTGCCTTTTTGCAATCGCATGTAGATTCATCATCCTAATAGATTCCTTTCATCTAACGAGTTGAAATTTTTAGTTGTTTCCTAGTTTTCAAAGGTATTTTTTTTCATTTACCTATTTCGTTTTAATAACATGGTTCATTTTACGCGTTATTTCGTTGGGATATATTTTTTCGTAGCAAATATCAATGTCTCAGAAACCTAATGATTCCGAACAAACTTTTCACTCCTTCAATACGGTTAAAATAACAATTAAAGTTTTAAATCTCTAAAAATGAATTGCTGGAATCGTTTCGTTTTTATTTTACTGATGCATCGATATCATGAATTTAAACCGCTCAAAAATTTGGAAAGATATGAATGACTTTTAAATGTTTCTAGTCGCTGCACTAAAATTTCAAATTCTTTTATGTTGTATTGTTTAACTTTTCAGCTCATAAAACTATCCACCTGTCATTCCATGTAGAAAACCCATTTTTTTCATATTTCCTTCAACACAATATTCTTCCCTTTTTTCAAGTCTAGCATCCCATTGAAGGTCATTACCTTAATTCTCCCATGTTAGTTTTGTTCAATTAGCTTTAAACAACCATTGACTGCGTGAAAAGTGTAAATCCGTGAGATTTCTCTCGTTCCCACTAGATATATTTCTCTACCCACGCGGTAATCCTCATAACCTGGATCTCTTTTTCTCTCTCTGATGACATGCTTCAAAGTTCACTCCGGTACGGTTCCGTCACAATGGAGCGCCGTCGCTAATTCGGCACATTCTTGTGACGGCGTTTCCCTCATTTTTCGCCCAACCTCTTTTCGAGACTGTCGGCCTCTGCTCCAATTCTCCTTCACGCGTCATTCCAAACTCATCCAAAATTATCTGAAAACTCGTGTCAAAACTTCCCTCCTCTACTTATTCCTAGGATTACCACATTGTGATGTCGCTAAACCGTGATATAAGTTTTTCCTCAGAGATAGTTTTGAAGAGACTAAAACCAAGACGTTGCTTATAGAAGTTATGGTGTGCAGTTATCTTATTTTTGATTGAAATAACGAAATGAAATTATTACTTAGCTGCGGAGGCTTATTCTAGTACCAAAGTCTTTGCTGTACCGAGTTCGAATCTCATTGCTAATGTGGTGGCTGAGCCCATCTTTTTTTTCCTCTGGCCCCACGGGGAAAACTTTCGTAGATGGATTGATCCAATTTGACATAGTCTTTTTCATTTCTTGCCATATATTTGTCGCTGCACGCTTCTCCGTGCAGCGAACAATGGGTCTAAAAGGAGACATTCCGGGACATTTCGGTGTCAGCCGGGTCTAATTTGCCTACTGGGCGGGACTCCGGGCGGGACTTCAGGCGGAACAGACCCTTCTAACCGGGACCTTCCCGGCAAAACCGGGATGTATGGTAAGCCTACGCTATTCCACTTCTCCTTCATAATCCTACGCTCGGGCTCCCTCCACACACCTTATGCATTTATGTGTTTTCTCGTCCCCCAAACTTTTCTCGACACCTCTTCCCACTGTTCCATACACTGTCCCTCCTTCACCTCACTCCTACAACTCTCCCGCCTTTCCTCCCCTACGCCCTTAAGCCCTCCTCCTTCGCCCAAATGCATTGTGTGGTAATTTCTAACCTTCGCACCCCCCTTCCCTCAACCATCCCCCTTCTGCCCGCCCATCCTCCCACCACGGCAACGAGGACGAAAGCCAACCATATGTTATCATTCCTCATTTCTTTCTCTCCCTCTCTCCCTTGATTTTTTTTCATATTCCGATTTTTCCGCCATTATGTCTTATTTCCTCTGCGTTCTTTCCTCCTTTAAACAGCCGTCTCCGAAACATTTCCCTTCCCTCCGGACGCGCTCCAACTCACCCCACTGCCGGCCGACCCCTTCGTTCTGCTCGCTACACTCCCCCAAAGATTCACACATCCACCGCGATGGAATTAACGCTAATAACGTGTCTCCGGCTCCTGTTCGTCCGTTTGTGTGCATGCCGCAGTTTTTTCTTCTTATTTCCGGGCAGGAATACCGTAAAGGTATCTTGATACGTGTCGGTGAATGTATGCTTTGGAATAATTGGAGTCATCGGGTTACTGTCACGCATAATGCGCTTTGTACTATGAGAGAGAGCCTATGATGTTTGTTTAAGGAACGAAGATGATTTTGGGACAAGTTCGACGGAGAGGAAAGTATACGTGCTTCACAGAAACGAGTATTTCCCATGAATTTGTACCGTATGCGGTTTTCTTTTTCCAGTTGTGTTTTGTTTAAGAAAACTAATGATTGGTAATAGACATAGGAAGCTGGCTGTTTCACAAATTCCTTTCATTCTTTATTCTTGTTAGGCTCTTTAGAGTCGGTAAAACTCCAAACATGCTGCAAGGTTCCTGAGACTCCTGAGACTAATATATTCCCTCATTTGAGAATCTATTCCACCACGATCACGAATGCTTCTTCTTTATGGCCCTTGTTTTCACATTATTAATTATTCTATTTACCCATATATCTTCGTTATTCGTCGTTCATCCATTTTTCCACGAGTTAATTCATTACTGAAGCCTTTCGCGATTAATTTTTTTCATCTATTCAATACTCCCGCGACCGTCTCAAGGAAAAATCGCTGAAATATTATCGTATATTCGATTGCATTTGCAATCGAAAAGGCTTTTATAATTTGTCTTTTTTGTGTTTTTTATGCATATTCAGAAATATACACATGCCGTTAAAAAACATGCTCGTTCTTTTAATGAGCATTAGGGGATATGTGCAACACTTTTTGGAAGCATATGCTTTGAAGAATGAAATTATGCCACTCGTGAGCGTTTTAGGAGTCAAGGATCAAGACTTATTGACCTTTTCCACTGGCAACTTTAAGGGGCACACGCTTCGCTTGCCGCTCTATCGCTTTCGGGAGATAAAAATAATTTTGTTTTCGAGAGTGTGTGTGTGTGCTAGATTGTTGTTTATTACGTGCTACCCTTTGATAGGTTTCCATTTCTTGAAGTTTGTTGTTTCAAAATGGTTAACGCAGCTAAGTGAATTATGAGGACGAGACGAGGTCGGTTCGTCGTGATGGGTTGGGAAGGCCCCGGCCCAGACGGTCAGGTTAAAATTAGGAGAATGGGAAGCGGGGGAGGAGGGAAATGGTTTTTAACTTCCCGATTCTCGTCGGCTCCTTATGACCGCATATTTCAAAACTTCTGCTCCCCCTACCCCCTTCCCCCCCCCCCTTCCCCCACGCTCCCCCTTCCTCCCCGCCCACTCCCTTCCTAACCCCAGCGATATCCTCCATCCCATTTTTCGCCCCACAACCCTTCTTCCGAGCATATAACGACCGCCATCCAGAGGCTCCACCCCCACCGGTCATCTCCGGTCTCGGAATTCCTCAAAAAATAAAAAAAAATTCCCATCTTCCCATACCACCTTGCCCAACCCTATCTCTCTCTCTCTCCCTCCTTGTGTTATACCCTACCCCTCTCACGCTGACTTTCCGTCCCAGGCACTCCACAGAAATCTACCCCGTCAGCCCCTTTTTTCCCTCATCTCCACCCGTCCCTGTCCAGACTCATCGTCCAACGTCCTGCTCTCAGGCTTTGTCGCTATCGAAGTCGGTCCTTCGGTCGCGCGACACGGGCGGACAGTCGCCAAGCTTCGTCACAGGGGTTGGATGTTTTTAGTGGGAAACATTTGGCGCGTTCGATGGCGGCGACTGTGGGCTTGTAGACTTTAGGCATGCCGTGGTCGTTATTGGTCCCTCATCATCCGGTGGAGAGATTGGAAGCAGAAATCACCTGAGTTCCATAGATTGGCATAATGTGGTGAACCATCTTTATAGGAGAGGGACCACTTGACAAATAATTAATTACTGCGGGATGTAATTGCCATACACAGGAAGAAAAAGAAGGATATTAGAAATTGGTGAGGTGAAATAACTCCGGATAATCATCGTTAATACATTTGTGGACAGAGAACGAAATGAAAGTATAAGAAAAAAATGCATAGTAGAAAACAGAAACGAGTGGCCCTTGAAAAGAAATCACAAATGGAATGAGCACATAAATCGTGTGGTCGAAGGAATAATAGTAAAAATAGCTCGTGATAAGTTACCGTTGGTAGAAAGAAGTAAAGGGAGACCAAAATAAGATGGTGTAATAACATTACCGACGAATAACAATGAAAGACGAAGGGACGAAAAAAGAACAGTCGATCTGCCACCTATATAGAAGGAAGAAGAAGGGTTTTAATTGTTTTCAGTGATTCAATGACCATTAAATTGTTTATGCTACCCTAATTATGTATATATCTCGCACTTTAATTTCGTTTATGTACTTTTGATGTCATATACAGGCGGTGCGTGCCTAAATCATGAGAATCATGCACCTAAATGTGACAGATAGAGTGCCTAAACATGATTGCTGTTAAAATGTAAAATAATACGTTAAGGCATACAAATTCTATTGATTTTTTTATACCTGTTCTTTTATTCACTTCACTGTTTCATACTTTGGTATGCTACTCCATTCTGAAAGCGGGTTCGTGACTTTTCGGACATAGCCGCAAATTTTCGTGTAGAATGGATCGCTAGCATTTAATCCTCAAAATGAAATGAGCTCCTTCCATCACCAGAGTTAACAGAAGAATAGGCTGCCCAGATGATAGAAGATATAAACAGAGTTGAGGACTGGTACATTTTATTATTCGGAGAGAAATTAAAGAAACTGTGAAAGTTGGTATCTGACGTACGCCTATGGGATCTGATGTTAGTGTTCTATAGTTACATGTAATTTATATGAGCTGCGTTACACGATAATATTCATCCAGTAATTTATATGAGTTCCTCTAAATTAAAGTATCGTTTTTGTTGAGTGCAATGACATACTGCAGGAATTTTGAAAACTCATTCATTTGGCCATGTTGCTAGTCCGAGAAAGTTCATCATTCCACCATTTTCTTGCATTTTTTGCGGGCGCGCTTGATTCCTTGAAATTTACCTCCACGGACGAAATAGGAAATGATTGAGGGAGAGTGAGTCCGCAGTTTTTTTAAATCTTTAGAATTCGTGAGTCAACATTTGATGCTGCTTTCGGTAAACCCATTAGTAGCTGCCAGGAGAGCACACGAAATTCTGAGCGAGGGAATTGGTGCTAGCAATTCCCCCCCCTTTCTCTCCCCTCCCTGTCATGTGCTATTAATCCGGGATGCGCATCTTCGACGGTATTTTTCCACGTATAGGTGGAACGCTAGGCGCCCTCATTTAACGAATACAGTTATGCTAAACCAAATTGACGCTCTTTACTAAGCTTTCATTTCTCTTCCTTAAAGTCACTGAGTTTGCGGTAGAGGCTCGTTTTTAGTTCGTTTGCCTTCAATTCATTAGAAATTCTTGTAGTATAAGAACTGACTGGGATTTTTTTCTTTTTCAACTAAAATGCAAGATTATAAAACAAAAGCAATTGTTAAAAACTACTGTAAAATTTATGAAAACGATGAAAATTTTAGGTTAAATTAATGAGGAAAAATGAGAAGATTCAGGTGATGTGGTGGAGTTTATTTGTAATGAAGACTGAAATTGCTATTTTCCACTGGTAAAATAGATTTATTCCGTCCAAGGTTTCCATCATCAATAGGTAAAAACATTATTATTCACCTGATGCCGATATACATTGAAATTTAGATCGGAATAAATCTATTTTACCAGAGTCAAATTCCAATGTCTTCCTTCATTATGAATATGAGGTGTCAAACTGAATGAATAAATGAAAGCATATTTTGGAATAACAAGCCTTTTTCCAGTGTAGTTGAAAAATAAATTTCTTCAATGTAAAAAAAGTCTATAAACTTTATTTCCAAAGCAATTTCAGTAAGGCTTTAAAAATGAAAGCTTATGTATATTTCTGATAAATTATTAGTGAGCCCGCCGGCTATAAATATACTTTTCAAGAGGACGCTGCCTCTTTGTCATATACATATTCCATAAGGGAAAACTCAAAGTGGCACTTGGTTCGCGGGTACTCCGCGCAGGACCACCTCCTCACCTGGTGTCAAGCTTCTCGCTTATGACCGAGGAAAAATAAGAGGCTGCGGGGATAGGAAGTAAAAAGGGATAGGTCTGGAAGGGTAGGGTAAAGAAGAAACCCTCGACTTCAAAGTCATGAATAGGCTAGGGGGCTGACGAGTGGCGAAACAAAAACATTTATACTAAGGTGTTAGCTACATTGAATCCTATTAATGAGGAAACTACAGAGTACTCAAAGTGGCGGTGACTGAAGCTCATTGATTGACATTGTAAATAAGATGCTGTACTGAATGCTGTACCGTATTTTTGTAATATAAAGAAAGCTTTAATGAGTCTGCGCCTGCTTGAATTGTGATTTTTAATGAACATTGAATATTTGTCTTATACTTGGTCTGTAGTTTCGGCCTTCGCCGGTCTTTCCTCGCAATTGCAGAGATTTTATAAGTAAGGGAAATAAGGAAAATGTCAGGGAATTCAAAACCTGTCAGGAAAATCAGGCAAATATCAGGGAAAATCGTCGAGCTGCCAGGGAAAAATTGGATAAGGGAGGAGGTCGATGAATAGGTCAGTGGTCGACGCACCCCAACTACACATGCGTTCGTTTTTGCCGGAGTCGATATTCTATTTTCTGATTTTGCCTTAGTTTTGTCAATAAATTTGATGTGTAAAAGTAATATTGGTGTGTTTTCTTAATTTTTATTTGCACTTAAAATTTTCACTGCTCTCTGATCGTCAAGAAAATATCAGGGAAAATGACAATTTTTGTCAGGGAAATGTCAGGGAATATCTTTTCCAGAATCTTGTAACAACCCTGAATTATTTTGCCAGAAGCTCTATGATATTTTTCATTTTTTTTAGAATATCCTTGATTTGAGAATTTTCTTTTTTGTTTATCCCAGCAGGTCATGTTGCAACAGGACATGGCCACCATCCTCACCCTTGCGGCGCTGCAAGAGCAGAAGGCTGCGGCTGTGAACATGGGAGCGGAAACGAGTAACGGTAAGTGAGATTCGACTCATCCTCGTTGCGGACTCGTATCGCTATCACACGGGCGTGCAGAGAGTAAAAAATATGGATTGATATGTGCACTGCAGCCATCGTTCCTTTATGCGGAGCGACAAAAAAGTTAGTGCACACCTTGCGAGCCTCGATTCACGATAGCCCGAGCCGCAGAAGAAAAATACATGCTCGGGATCATCGCCATTGCTGCGAATCGGAGTCACAGAGGTTACATCAATCGTAGCGCCCATTTCTTGCTAATACTTAAAAGTTACTTTTCGTCGTAAAATTAGTTATTTGCCTGACGGTTGTTTAACGTGTATTTTTGGTTCATATTAAACCCGTTTCAGGATTGTGCTGAAATGATTCTCAGGGCATAGAGAAATGATTTGCTTTGTCTTTTCCGTGTGATTGAAGTTTTGTTGACAAGTTTATAGTTTTTTCCTTGATAATACGTAAAAATGTCATTTGCCTGATGGAGAAATTACACTTGAAAAATTGTATCTAGTTTTTGACTGAATATAGGTATAAATGACTCGGTGCAATTCATTTTAAATTTTGTGTTAGATCCATTGAAATGTATTCCTCACAGAAAATAAAAATTTGCCTCTGTTGAGAATCAATGTAAATAAAATTGCAGTTGCGATTGCCGAAGTTCTCTCTTTCTCAAGCGCACTTCAGCGTTAGTCAACTCTGCTCCCGATCTGTTTTAAAGTGCGTTGTCTAGTGCACAGTGTCTGAAACGAATGGGAAGCAAGTGCGCATTTGCGTTGCGAAGTGAGCCACGTGCTAGAGCGAATGCGAAGTATCCAATGATCATGGTCACGAATTGGATTCGTAGCCGCGGGTCACCGCTATATAGGCTCTGCCATGCTTGTGAGTGCCACCCTCTTGGCACTTTTGCTTTCGCCCCGCGAAATAAATGAATCAAGTACACGTCCACGAAGCGAAATGCAGGTGGGTATATTACTCCCGGCGGCAGGGTAATAAAAAAATTAAGCCATCTTTGACCCGCTGCGAAATTCCTACTCCCCTTCCTTCCCCCCACACAAGTTTTTCTCGCTCGGCCTTCCTACTCACATCCTTAATGGACTCCTCCTCCTGCGTGCCTACGCGTACCAACCAAATTCCCACCTCTTGTGTTCCTTTGCCTTTTAATCTCCGCTTCCATTCTTTCACGGCTTTGTTTTGTTTTTTTTTCTTTCACTCATTCCGCGCGGACGGAGTGTGTGTGCGTGTGGAAGCAAACATCGCCGGGCGAAAGGCTCTAATTGGTATTTTCATTGGCTCATGATTTAAAGATTTTCGGCCCGGTATGAATTTAACACCATTCCTTTCCTAAGAGAGGTATTCGTTTGGTGGTAGGACCATGGGTCTCTCTTCCTATAATGGAAAAAAAGATGCTGTTGTCATATCTGGGCGTGCATCAGTCCAACCCAGCTTCGGTTCCCTCACGGTGGGAGAATGAAATGCGTCTGATTAAAAAGATTTATTTATCGCTTCAATCCTTTTTTGTGTCGCCCCTTTTAATTATCGTTCGAGTATCTATGGTCTGGAATTCTGAGGTTTCACACCGGGAAGGGAAGTGAAAGCTTTGGCATTCCTCATTTTAAAATTAGGGATTGATCCGGGTCAGAGACACTCGGTGACAATGCGGTTGGCCTCGATATAATCGCTCCATTTTCGTGTTAGGAATTCGCATATTCATATGGTCCACATCTTTTTTTTCATGCTAGTTTAAATCGATCATTTTTCATCCCGCCTCACCGCTTTTGTTAGTCCTTACGTGTTCTACTTCAGTGTTTGCCGACGGGAAGCATATTTTTTCCTCCTTTTTTATACTTCGCTTCCTTATCTCTTTGTTCTTCACTCTAATTACAAATTTTGACTTTTTATCTTGGTAGATCTAACTTTTGATTTCTCCCTGTTTGATTTTTGTGCTTATGACGATAAGTTCGATTTGCGTGTTCGTGTTCAATGCAGAGTTGAGTAGAAAAATCAATAAATTATGGTCATAAATAAAGCCGGGCACAAGGCTGATATAATACTGTTAGGGTTCTCCATGGGGTCAAATACTGCAAAACCCGAATAGACTTCTCTAACAGCATACCTCTGGAAAGCATCAGGTCATTCTTATGATATAATTTTTAAGTGTAAGCTTGAACATTGTTTTTAGAATCCAGAGGAAGCCAGGGAAGCCAGTCCCTGGAAAATAGGATGGTGAGTGAATTATTTAAGAAATTTGGAATCCTGAGAATTTGGGAGTAAAAACATTTTTCCTGTCTTATTTCTTGTGGCGGTTCCAAAAGTTGTGGAAGGTTAAATGTTTTTATGAGTAGGATGTTGCTGGGTAGTTATCGCATTATTACGTATCGTAGTTGCTATGGCGCATATTGAAGAGTTCTCTTTCCTGGATTACATTGCAGCTGCTGTGGAAATTTACTTGTGTCAGGAGTATTGTAGTTAAGGACAATTGAGCTGTCACATTTCCCCTCAGATAAGTTACTATGTCACCGTAAGTTTCGTCCACAAAACTCGGAAGTATATGGTGGATGTATTGGTGAAATTCATGCATTTCAAACCGTTACGAAGGAATTGGTAATATAAAGGATATGTAGTGAGCCATCAATTTTTCCTCGATCCCATACCTATCTTATTTTTTATATGAAAGCTAGATTAGTCACGAGTATTCCATTTTCCCCGAGGTTGCACGCAAGTGCTACTTCTTTCGTTCCGACGATTGTCGAATTCTCGCTTCGTAAATGCAGCGATGGGAAAATTAAATGAAACTAATCTCGTGAAGTGCTTTTATGATCCCCTGAAGAAGAACTCCGGCGAACGTTGGAGGCAGGTGCACCATAAAGGTGTCATGGAGCGCGAGGGAAAAATTGGAACGTTTTCATTCTGCAGGGCATTGTTTTATTTCTTCTCACTCGACACGTGTGAAGTGTTTTACCACTAGGAGAAGTAAGAGTGTGAAGCATGAGAATTAACTTCTTAAGCGTGTAAATGGCAGCAGAAATAACCCCGGCGGAGTGTTATACTTTCTTTCGGATATTTAGTTGGTTGGTAATATCGCGTTGAAAAATAGGAACCGAAAACAAATAGACTAAGATATGTTTAACGTTGCATGAGAGATTTTAGCGCTTCTTGGAGCATTGTAATGCACTTCATTCTAGTTTTTCAATAAGTTTCGAACATTTATCTTAATTTTCAAAACATTTTTCCCGCCTCCATCCAGCTTTTTAAAAGTCCTTTAGAGTCCATAGTTCTTGCTGTTCTTAAATATGTTAACACTCCTTGACGGAAAAAGTGACTCATGCGTTGGGCTTCCAATTCATTTTTCAGCAGTTTTCAAATTACCCTTTCGTTTTTTTAAGTAAATCTCTGTTGTAGCTTAGCTTATTGTGGTTCTTTGAGTATGACTCATTCCAGTTTTTAAATATAAATACTCGATGGAATGAGATGACTTAGTTTTAATTAGCGTGCTCTTGGTCCATTATATCTAACTTTATTTGTGAACTTTAAAAACTTTCCGTATGGTTTTCAAGGAATTTCTCGCGAAACTAAAGCTTCCTTTGGATCCATTTTGTGTTTAGTTTTAAATTATCTTTAAGTAATTATTCTTCCTAATCACTTGAAGAGATGTTTCTGTGCTCTTAGCTCCTTTTTTCAGCTACTTTCCAACATCCCTCTTGGTTAAAGAGAATTTTCCGCGATAGTCTTTCTTTTTGTGGTGTTTTCAATATTTTAGCCGCCTACAAGTTTATAAACATTCCTTTATGGAATAATAATGGGTCGTATAAGGTGTGTGCTCCACGGTTTTAAGAAACACGTTTCCGTCTTGCGCAAATTCTTTATGGACTTCACCCCCTGGCGCGGTGAATAGTGAGTGATTTGCACTAAGGGGCACACCTGCTATAGTTCCCCCTTTCGCTTTGTAACATGGCCTCCTCTCCCATGGGCGCATTTTTTTCCAGCCCTTTCGTACATCCCCGCCGCTCGTAAGCCAATTCATGACCAGAAAAAACGATCCTGTGGTTTCATCCCCGAGTTGCTGAATGAAAATAGACGATTTTATTGTAAACATATGCGCGCTGGCTTTCAATTTGGGCTATTATCTTCTTTAAATGCCCGTTTCCGGGAAAGCTCTCTCGCAAACCGGTCGTTTGAAATATAAACTGCCACCGAGAGCACGGTGTTAGCTGGCTCTGAATGAAGTGAAAATGAAAAAAAAAACAACTCGTTTCTTATTATGAACAAGGGTTGGATCGATTCTTAGTGTTCCTGTTACGTCCCGATACCAACATTTCACTTAACGATATCTCGGTACTGCGGATCTCTTACTTATTATATAGATTTTACATCAATATTAAGCATATAAAAATATGTACTTCCGTAATTGTCCTCAGGTAAACTCCAAATTCTATATTCTCATGAATTAGATACGTGAGTGAAATCGTAAACATTGAAAAGATGCCGAAAGAGACGAGTTGGCGATCAGGTTTTCGTGGAGACTAGACTGCCAGCTTTCCATCCCGAGGGTCTGGGTTCGTATTCCGGGAGTGGCGGAGATTTGTATTCTTAATTCTGATCCCTGCTTGGATGCAACGAGAGCTGTTCAAGTGGTTGTCGGTTACCTCCCCAAAGAACCAACCAAACAATTCGGAGCAGTTTTAATTTACGTACTACCCCCGAGATCGCTGTAGATATTTCTTAAAATATCGGATCGGCCGGTTCCGTCATTTTACCGGCAGTGCCGTGATCGGCCGATACCGTGATTTATTCGCGGTATCAATGACGTTCGTCACCGCGAATTATTGGCATCGGCCGATAGATAGGTATCTGGTCTGCTCTATTACGCTCGCTATTTTGAGTACTCTCTTCCCGATCTTCTCCGTCCCTCCCCCACCACCCCCCAACCTCCACCGCCGCCTCCAGCTCCTCATCCCTCCCGCGTCCCCTCGCCTTCCCCACCACCCCACCCCCGGTAATCGTCCTGCCCCCACTAAAGCCCGGGCTCTCACATTCAACCCATAATACCTCGCAGCCGCCGCCTACCACCATCACCAGCCATTATCCTGTCAACTCTCTGGGGAAGGAAAATTCTCGAGGGTGCAGAGGAAGGATTGGATTGGTCGTGGTGTTCTCCTTAAGCAGTTATCTCTCCTTCTCTCGCCCAATGTCCCCGTAGCGCATGCTTCCTCCTCCCGAACGTCCATCTCTTCATATTTTCTACCTCCTTATCCGTTTGCATCTCCTTTTGTGAGCCTGTTCTTTTATATCAGGGGAGACAGAATACATCCATCCCGCTCGCTTTCTTTCCTTAGTCATCGCGCAATCTTTCGATTTCTTCCCTCTTCGGCTCCTTCATCGCAGCTCTCCGCACCAGGCCCTCACTTTCCTCTCCGCACTCGTTTCCCTCCACGCGAACAGAGTCTTGTCCCCGTCGATATTGCGCGTTCAATCATGGGTCGCCATCGGAGTTCATAAAGTTTATCTGCATAATCTCTCAAAGTGATAATTTGCAATCACAAAAGTTTTCATTGTGAGTGAGTTTGGTTCAAGGTTTCCCACGCGGCTGAACAAGTATTTCCGAAGACAAGGGATAAATCCAAATACACCTAGGACGGTGAAATTCACCATTTAAAAATCATTATTGGAAAATAAAATAAATCCGAATGATGACCAGTTTTAGAGTTGTTCGGGTGAACTCAATAAGAAAATGATTTTTACTGATGAGCGTGTGAAATAAAATGAATTTCTTGGTTTGATTTAATGTACAGTTCGGCTTTATTCTCTGGCCATGTTTGTATATTTATTTTGAATATTATATCTTTCAGTTGCTTTGACAGCATTTTCCGATTCGAAAATCTATCATTCAACATGCTAGATTTATGTTACCTCAATTTCAGTACCAAAATTGTGGAATTTTTCGTGACATACACCAAATGCTTTTATCTATATTTGTGAAACTGAAGGGGCAAAAGAAATGTGTATCGTAGGTTTTCAAAGTAGGTAAAATGTAGAGTTATAATTCATCAATTTGCATCCTGCATCTGTAATACAAGTCAATAAGCTCTCAATGCATGCGTTTATTCTGGGACAATGACTTCACTGAAATTCGATATCCACAAAAAAGAGAGAGGACGAGGCGCTTTGAGCTTGATGGATGAGTTGTGAGAATGCAATCGAAACTTCTTCAACTCACTCCCATCGCTTCCCGGAATCTACCGTGCTCATGGGATAACGACGCTGATTGAGGGCCTGCAAGGTTGATTCTCCCGGATATAGTCAATAAAAAATCTCTCGAGTACGAGAAGTTTTGAATCGTGGTTGTTATTGGGATTTCCTGCGGCATTTGCTTAACCTCTCACCGCTAGCAACCCTGAAGTTCCAGCATTTTCCTCGCCTTTAGAAAGAGACAAGTTTCTGTATTCTCCAACAAGGCTCCAAAAATGGCTCGCCGTATGGTTCGAAATTGGCAGATTTTGTTTCGCTCTACGTACTAGCTACCACTATGATTAATTACGTTTCCAATTCTATATAACCGTGAGGTGAGCGGAAGAATGAATGTCCATATTTTGACTCTGAATGGCGTTTCAAATTACATTCTAAAGGTAATACACTTTTTCACTTCTTTTTAATTTTTGCCTCCTAGTGTTCTTGAAAGTGATTGATTTTAGTGGGGGCAATTAATCATAAAATATAAGACTGGTTATCATGAAATTTTAATTTTGCTGTTTTATAATGATTCGTGGCAATAATGTGATTTCTGCAATATTAAGTCAGCCTAAATGAACTGTATGTAGAATCATTTTCCATTCTACTATCGATAAATGTAAAATTATCACGACATTTGTTTTAAAAGTTGATGGTCCTAAGATTTCCTTCAAATTTTGAATGAATATTTTCCCCAGAATTTGAAAATACTCTGGAGTGTCGTGAAATCATTTTTCACTAAGAGTCACCAGAATAACATTATATCTAATCACGTTATTGGGAAATTAGTTTTCCTGCATCTTCAGATGCTTTTCTTTCATCGGAATATTGCCGGGAGACAAAATGGGAGTACGGCCCACATGATATACAGTTGTGTATCGCTACGTGTTTTTTTAGAATTTCACTTTTCTTCGACTAATTTTAAAAATTATATTTTCTCGTGTTCTTGTAAGTGATTGATTTTTTTGGGAGCAGTGAATCATAAATTATCAGACTGAAAATAATGAAATTTTAATTTTCGCTGCACTGTAGCATATTCAGGAAACAGCCTATGACGTTTCCTGAAGACGCTACAGTGTAGTAAAACTACTTGAAACGAAAAAGGTTTATTCAGCGGAATCGCAAACTTGCTAAATTGATGTTCTCTCACTTTTGGTGAAGTAGTGGGAATGCATGTGGGTTGATTCCAGAAATCCATCTAAATTCCATATTCCATATACCCTTACCAAGACAACGCCTTACGTTATATAAACGATTTTTTTGTAAGTAAGACCAAAAGTGTACAATTTATTACCCGATTCTGGATGTAAATCACAATCAGTGAATACCATATCAAGTGTACAGTTTTGGCTAAAGAAAGAAAATATAGAGGATATCTTATTTTAGCTGTCTGAAATTTTAGTTAATAATTTTTTGTTTTATGTACTTACTGATAACTTAAAGCCATTTTAAAATCCCTTTAGCATTTGGTGTATATGAATATGAGATATAAAGCATAACCTATAACATTTTATGGTAGTCTTAAAACAGGTCCTCCTTCAAGGCTACCTAAAGTTACTCTTAAATTGTAGAATATTAATGTGAGGATTAATTCTGTTGGAGTAATAAAATACATTATTATTATTCCGCCTGGACGTACGTCGGTAGTGTAAAAGGGGCGGCAACGGCACCTCGTCCACCGTTCCTCCCTTACGCGAGTCTTCCCTCGTCCCCCCTCCGAATGGACCCCCACTACAACTCCCGGTCGACCGCTCCCCCACCCGCGACCCCCCGAATCCCACCCCCGTCGGCATCTCCCGGTCCAGCACAACCTCACGCCCCCTCTCCCCCCCACCCGTCCAAGGCACCTCTCCCTCTCGCTTCGCATATGAAGCCGCTTCTAGTGGCGTGGGAGACCTCGGACGTGACCGCTATGGGATGACCAGGGCACACAACCTCCCCATTCCTCTACATCCACGGGACAGTATGCGTGTGTAAAGGACTTCCCTTGTCCTTCTGACTCTCCCTATATCCCTTCCCGTCCTATGATGGTGTGTCTAATTTTTTTTCATTCTATCTATCCCTTCAGAGCTGTGTTATTTCATCTCTGTATAACCTCCCACTTTACCCTCTTGTGCTTTCTTCTTCTGTTTTTTTTTATTATTAAACGACTTCCACGGATGATCTTCCACTTCGGTGATATGCCCTGGCTCGATGCCTAAGGGATGCTTGAGTGGCTGAGTTCCTCTAATACATCTCTCCCTCCCAGCCGCTGGCCATAACGAGTGGCTGGCGAATGCCATGTGCGATTTTATTGGTGGATGAGATTCCTGCAGTGCACTCTAATAGTCAGCAGTGATAATGTAATGAGAACTGAATCGGCTGAATCTTGCCACTTTTACGCTAGCAACGGTTGTAAGAAGGGCAGTCGACAATCAGCACAGTTTTTATTTCAGAGGCTCGTAAAAGTGTGAAAATTTACGCCGAAAGAGGTTAAACTTTTTTGACTCGTAATGAATGAACAGATAGTAGTTCTCTAATTATTTTGCAATTTTAATCTCATGGTTTGTGTAGAAGTTTGTGCATCATCATCATTGTTGTAAATGGTGTACAAACGCCGAAACTAAGTTGGATTAAAAAAACTTGGAGAGATTCAAAGTAGAAACTAAGTAAATAACTGATATCAAATAGTTAATATATTACAATTGAACAGTGACACCATATCAGCCTGCATGCCTACTAATTGCAATATTTGGTCATCTCAATTGAATACGGTGTCTTTACGAGATTTATCATACTAAATGCGATTCTTATCAAAGAATAATCGAGCTTTGCGAAATCGTGATCATTCATTGCATTTCTATGAAAGAGTATAAGAAGGCATTTATAAATTTTCAGTCCAAATTTTTTATCTAGAAATTTTGCGACTTTTAGTCTTCAATTGTGAAAAATCTTTGTGAGTTCGTGCTTAGCGATAGTATTATTTTGCTCACAAAACTTGTATCCTGAAGAAGTCACTTGATTGTCACCGTGGACTCTTCTTTCCAACTCGGTGCGGAATCAATCTAAATATAAAGAGCTGAATATCATGGAAGCCAAAAGATTCAATTCTCCTCCACCCAACTGACCCTTCAGATATTGGCTTCCACGTCATCCACCCGTTACTCTATCATCACAGCTTCTCTACTTCTTGGTGCTCTTTCTTCTTCACACCTGACATGACGGCTCCACCGAGTTGCTCGATATTGCTGGCATCAAAGGGCAGTATGGACGCATTGTATAGAGTGTAATGTCGTACAAGGGCAACATATTATTGTATATTTATCCCGACCTGCGTTCACTTGACGCAATGCTCTTAATTCGAACGGTTTCTTGAGTGCCTCACGTAAGAAATCTGTAGCTGGAGAGTTGGCACCGCGTCGTAATTTATTTCGCAATGTTTCTTTAATGAGGAATCAATGATGTGTTGGCATTCGTTGCAGCTGCTTGGATCTCATCGTCTAACGAGTCCTTCGGCACAAAAGAAAATGTATGCGTGTTTATTGGCATCTCCTCTACGCCAATTAACCGTATATTTTTACACGTCTTGTCCTGTGGTTACAAGAGTTGCTATCGAAGTGGAATCTAGAACTTACTCAACAGATTATTTTTTTATGTTCTCTTAGAATAGTCACCTAAAACATCGCATCACCTAAAATAGGTATAAAAAAGTAAAAGAAGCTTCTGGTCCGCCTAAAAAATGTTTGTCTCGTGAAATCACTTGACCTTGTTCAATAATCGCTCTTGGAAAAACAAAGCAGAATATTATGTAGTTAAATGTTTTATTAATTGTGAATTTATAATATATTTCTTCATGGAAATGGCCGCTGTTTGGCTGGGAAAAATGAGACAACACTACATTTCAAGTGACGTGAAATATGTTTATGCAACCAAATTGAGTTTAAGAGTGGCGTGTTCAAGCAGAGATAGGGTGAATTTAAGAGATGAGTTTCCAAAGTGTTTCAATGACTACGCAAAGTTACCTTGCTTTATCATCAGGCGAAAATACTTAACATTATTTAATCCGGCGCTCTTTTGTCACTTATTGTTCTCAGTTCCCTGGCTGTTTGGTTTCAGTAGGTTCTTTGAATTGTTTTTCTGTGGGGAAGTTGTTAACGCACAAGAACCCACCACATTCACGGTCTATCCGGTGCAAAAAGATGGCAGACTACACATTCGAAAGCCCGCACACACACAATTTGTTTTACGCCATGGTTCTAGTTGGTGGACAATGATGAAAGGTCACGCATGAGCATCTTTTGTGGCCTAGCATTTTTTCTCATTTTTAGTTTTCCATAACTGACTCGGCTCGTACAATAAAAAAATTGGTGCATCGGACGATTACTAAGAGTGGTCGAAGTTGATTGGGAGGGAGGTTCGGGGAGAAGGAAAGATGTGGATTAATGGACGTGAAGAGAGGTCGAGAGGCTCCGTTTTATTTTTTAAGGGCGACTTTTCCGACCGAATCTCCGTCCGTTTCGTGGGGTTAGCGCTATGCGGGTTAACATTCCTCTCCGGTCCTAAAACTAGACGTCTTCCCCCTTCCACCCCACCCCCTAGTCCCTTTGTCCTACTCCCCGTCCCCCCTCTCTATATACCACCTCCTCCTTTCTCTCCCTCCTACTCCATGCACAGTGTCCCCCCCCAACTCCTCATCTCCCCTCTGGTCCATCCAGTCAAGCTCCACCACGCGAGGTTCCACGGCGACATCAAACTCGGCCACAAACGCGAAAAACCGCCGCCGCAACGAGGCTAAATGGGTAATTTTCCACTTTAAGGGGAAAAAAGGAAAAGGATGTTTGAGTGGGTGGAGAAGAGGGAAGAGAGGGAGAGAGAGATGCAGGAGGAAGAAAAAAAAGTTAAAAAACTTTGTCCTCTCTGTGTGTGTGTTTCTCTCTCTCTCTTTCCATTTCCCCATCCTTCGCACGCCCGTATCCTGGGTGGCTGTGATTACCAGTATTTCCCACGGCTCTCAAACCCTACACTTCCCCTCGGCCTTGTTTCCCTTTTATCGCCCATTTCTGGTCCCCCAGTTCTCCCCTCCTCCACGAAACCCTATTCCCACCCTCTCCTCTCCTCCCTCGCTGTTCACCCCTCCTCCTCCGTTAATTTTTTCACAAAAGAGTATTTCTATATTTTTTTGTCACTCAATCCGAACAGTTCTGTCCTTTGTCACACAAGGAAGTGACTACTCTCCATCCTATAACTTGAGCTCCCTGATAACAATTATTTTGAGTGCACGTTGAAATTTGGTATGTTTGCCTTCACTACTAGGTGCGAGGGTTTTTGAATATTTTGCTGTGAAAGTCCTTTTTTCTCGATCTCGATTTTCTCTGGCCGGTAGTGGAATTTGGTCGAATAAAGTGTTTTTTTCCTGCCAGATTTTCATGATTTTCTTTCAGATAGACAAATGGTGGAAATCAAACTTTTGAACTAGAAAATATTTTCATTCGTCCTGATCAAGTGTGTACGGTAGATGTATAAAGAGTGATTTTTTCCTGCCAGACTTTCATGATTTTCTTTTAGGCAGTCTAATGGTGGAAATAAAACTTCTGAACTAGAAAACATTTTCGTTCATGTTGCTCAAATGTGTACGGAAGATATAAAAATAGATCCAAAGAGACGACTGTTTCTGAAAGACCGTTTTAAGCAGGTAAAACAATACATAGAAGACGGACGTTTTCGGCAAAATCATGCAAATTTGTAAATTAAGATCTGGTGGAAGAATTTACTCGTTGGAACCCGGATAAACAATGTTAATTTAATGCAAACTTTTCTAATGAAATGTATACGATTTAAGCATCAGCAACGTTGACGTGTCCAAAACGGTGATTCCTTTATGGTTTGCGGATCGAAAGAGGAAAAAATAGGACTGTATCGGGAGGTGTCTCAAAAGATGAGCTTAGTGCCTCAGCTCTCTGGCGGCGGCACGTCACATGCCATTGAGCGTCGATTGAGGTCGTAAATCTATGGAGGGTGTGTCAAAGACGAGGGGTTCGTTTGCGGGATCGAGAGAAAACGTCGCACGGCTAAGAGTCAAGAAGCCAACTGAATCAATTATGCGAAAGACGCAGTAGCTCAGGGTTAGAGTGGCGGCGTGGTGGTTGGCTCTCACCGGCTGCTGTAAATCAGTGTACCTGCCTGTCGATGCGGTGAATACGGCTACGCCTTCTCGCATCCCGACCAAATGCACCGTTACCCCTGTTATCACTTCATACCTCAGCTCGTTATATTTCCCCAGGGTAAAGTTTGAGTAAATAATTTATATCTGTTTCGTGATTAACGAGACACCGAAAAGACCCAAGTAGGCATTATTTGAATACCAGTCATTCTTTTATAAATAGAGGGAAAAGTATATTTTCGTGACATATACGCCAGGATGGATGTGAACATGGGTTGTGAACAATGTTTGGGACGATTAACCTTGCGCCTGCCGTAATCATGAATGTTGAGAGGGAACCTGCATTATTGAAATTCATTACTTTGGGAGATCTATCGCAGTAGTGTGGTTTAATTTACGTAAACACAGCATGAATGCGTTAATTTTACCGTTGAACGAAGGAAAATCACAAATGTTTTAGCATTGGCCACACCCTCATTTAAATCTTCTGTTCTTTGACGTAGAGGCTCCCTCACGTATTTCAGAAAATACTTCGTGATGAACTCCCTAATTCAGTCATTCACTTGTTCTCTGAGTCTCAAATACCGTGAGCTCATTCCGAATGTGGTCTAAGTAATGGTGAGTGACACCTCATCGCCAAAATAACGATCTATTTTACACCGCCGTAAAGATTTTTGCGCAAGAACGCAAAAACGCTTGCAGTCGGGGCGAATTCGTGTGCATGCGTTACCTGCTCTTAAAACTCTCTCTCTACCTTCGAAGTGTGTTTGAAGAGTGACACGCCCTGCTTTGTCATTGGTGGATGGAAAATGGCCACCCTTTCCACATCCCCCCACCCGCCCCTCTGGCAAAGCGACGACGTCGGGCGTAAATGTTTTAGGGGGCAGTCCGCCATTATATTTGCTCTCCCGATTTAGACGCAACCCAAAAGATATATGTGATAGATTTCAACTTCTTCCCCTCCCACCTCCCTCCCCTTTCTGACGGCTCCAAGGCTTTTGCAAAATCCAAATGCCGAGAGGTTCAGCAGCGCGGTGAGGTGATTGTGTCGGTCCGAAATCGCCGTTCTGCTGGTGTGCTTTGTCAAGACGACGCCATTTTAGCCTCGTGATCGGGATTGGATGAGGAAAATGGCATTATGCCTGTCGGGTGAATATCGTTTATCATGACAGTGAATTTTTCAGATAAATACCATGACTGAGTTTAGCAGTTTTCCTCCAGGCGGTGGTGGATTTTGGGATATGTGATATTCTCTTCACTGCATCGGGGACATCGAGTAGTTTTGGGTCCACGCGTGTTACGAAACTGTAACCACGAGTTCAAAGTTTTTTTCGTTTTATATATTAAATATTTAAAGGTTTAGTGCAATATATTTGGGTTCCGCGCATTTACTTATGGCGTTTGAACCATCGAAGTGGCGCTAACGTCACTATATGCGCACCTATCACTGTTTTGAGACTAGTCCGGGAATCTGTTTTGGGATTGCCCAGTTGCCAGTTAATAAGTTTTGAAGTACCGAAAACTTTCTTGTTCGTGATAAATAAGTAGCATGTAGTTAATCAATGCAAGAGTATTCATAAAATATCCTGCTTCGAGGTTAAGGTCGCACTATGTATGATAAAAAATAATTAATAAACTTTTTCCAGTTTTTAGGAAGAAATAAATTCAAGGTTGGAAGCCCTCGCAAAACTAGGAGTTCAAATTATAAATTATTTTATTTTTTTATTTTATTATATTATTTTACTAAAATAATTTACTGTAAATACTCTTTGAGGAATTGGTGATCAGTTTATTTGAATTTACATAAGTCTTCTAATTATTCTGTGGTAATTTTAGAAAACGTAGTTAGTCAAACTATGCTCAACTTAGTTGCGATCGTTTATCAGTCGCCCTTCTAAAGGCCATTAAGGGATCTTTTCATCGAATGGACTAGCAGTCAGAAATTTATTATGTAAACGTTGCTTTGATTCTTATTTGGCGGCTAACCTTATTTACGAAATCGCGTTTGAAACCTTTCAAATACCGCCATCTTCATTCTAGCGCACTCCTCCAAGCCATCTCCGCTTGAGGACGAGTCGCGAGCCCCAATTTCAAATCCCTGGGTTGCACAACGGACGCACGGTGAACTATGGAAGGCATCCGTCGGGCTATCATCCCACTTTTAACGTAAATGCGACTCCAAAGGAACCGCTTGCGACACAGTGGCCCGTGGATTCATTCGGATTCCGTCTCGAGGAAAAAGAGGGCGTGTTGTCAGCCGCGGGTGAAGAAGTTACACGATGAGCCGCAACGGCGCTTGAGCAGTAAATTGCAGATCTGCCCGCGTCCGCCATCATTCAGGCGAAAGCAATGAGGTGAATGTGGGGTTGTCGTTTAGAGTTCGATTGTTTCTTTTTAAAATGGTTATTAGAAGTTCTCGAAGAGTACATGGGGAATGATAGTGACAAAAAATATGTCCTTGCAATCTTTACTTCGTTGCCAGCAAAGAAACCTAACAATTCATTCCCGTCAGTGAGGAAATACCAGTTACATTCCATTGAGCATCATTAAACCGCTCTGTGACCAAAAGCAATTTCTTTAGGTCACAACGTAAAAAATACAACAGTGCTAATTGACTTGCAACTCATATCTATATACATATAATGCAGGATGCTCTGACAGACCGATTCCTTCACTCACCAATGCACAGCCCACACTACTGGTGACAAAATTTGGTAAATTTCTTTTTCCTTTTTTCGCGTAGCACCTATTCGAATATGTTCAACTGCACGCACCAAGGTTCCCCAGCCTTTTGCCACTATTAAGGTAGTTTGAACGAACTGACATTTCACCTGGAATTTGATGAATTTGACTACATTTTAAAGATACTACTTCCATATTTTTAGTTATATCAAAATATAAACCCCTTGCCGAACTACTTTTAGAGCAATTTGCCTAAAAAGGCACGCTGTTTTACATGGTATAGAATACGGGTGTGCGCTCCAGAGGGAGAACATCTAAAAAATTAGGAATTTATAGCACCTATATTTCATCAAAAAACTAACGGCGTGTAGTTTGAATGTTTTCTCAACTATTTATAAAAATTAATCAATCACTCACCGCATTAATTTTTACAGAAACGCCAAAAAACCTTCCGTAGTGAAGGTGTTTTTACCATACGGCGTAAAAAAAATGAGTCAACTTGGCGACTTATGTAGTTATATTTATTTAATATCTGAGAATTTTTGTCGCATATAACTATATTTTTTCGGGATTAATATTGCAATATTAACTTCATACTTCTTACAGACGCTGAAATCATAAAATATAGTTTTAAAATGATCTCCATGATGACTAGGGAACTATCTCGCTCAAACTACCTTAATTGGTGGCTTTCAATTAGTAGTTAACCAAGGCTGCTGGTTAAATGGCGGTGTTAGACGGCCTGATCGCGGAGGAATGTTTTTGGTGTATCTGGAGAGGCGTGTTGCCTGTTAAAAGAGGGTGGGAGTAGTAGTACCTATGCATTCGAGAGTGATGGCTTTAATGGGGGAGGGGGTTCGGCGAGCCAGGGTGTGGGAGGGCTGGCGGGCGGGCGAGCATGGAACGTTGAGAAACCGCGCGCCGATCAGGTGAAGACGTCTATTTGGGGAGATCGGTTGGGAACCGATCGCCTGCCAATGAGCTCAACCCCCGGCCACCGCTGTCGCCAGAAACACCTTCTTCGGCCGTCTCCATGGATGTGGGAAGGAGCCAGGGAATAAATCAGCGACGGCAAGCTATTTAACGAGCGCTCTCGGTCGGCTATCCAGGAGACTGTGGTCTCAATGCACAACCAAATCGACTCCTTAAGGTAGTTGGAACGAGATATTTCCCTAGTTGTAATTCAGACCATATTCGAGTGTAAATTTTTAATTCCAGCGCCTGTAAGAAGTGTGAAGTAAATATTGTAGTATTAATGTCGCAAAAATATAGTTATATATGACAAGCATTTTCAGTAGTTAAATAAATATATCTACATACGTCTACAAATTAACTCATTTTCTCAGGTCGTACGGTGAATACGGCTTCACAGTAGAAGGTTTTTTTGCGATTCTATAAAATTACTGCGGTGAGCAATAGTTTAATCTTTAAAAATAATTGAGAAACATACAAACTATTCACTGTTTTTTAAAGAAATCTAGTTTTTATAAATTCCGAACTATTCAATATTCTTCCTCTGGGGCGCACAGCCGAAATTTATCCCATGTAAAGCAGCTTATATTTTTAGGCAAATTGCTCGAAAAGTAGTTCGACTTGGGGTAAATATTTTCATATTGTAGGAAAGATGAATGTTTTCTTCAAAATGAGGTCGAATTAATCAAATGTTAAATTATGTGATATCTCGCTCAAGCTATCGCTACATGTTATAGATGTATTCAATCTACTTTGAGATAGAAAATATACGTCATCGAAATGGAAACACGGGACATATGGGATTTACATGAGACATCCAAGCATATAGGATTAGGTAGGGGAATAAACCACATTTAAAACAGTCTCTTGGTCGAATAATACATATTGGCTACCCAATGTATTAGATTTCGGGCCGAGTTGATTCATCCTAAAGGTGTTGCAATCGCACGAATGACGCTATGAACTATTTTTAATGAGCCATTTCTCGTTTAGGTATCACCAACAGGTGCTATGCCTTCTGAACTCTCTTTTACTTGCTAATTTGGCAATGCTCATTTGGTTTTGCTCATTTCCATGACCGTTCTAGTTATAATTATTGCGAATATATGTTACGTAATTACACTTGAAAAGCATCATTTTTCGCCCTCTTATCGATCGAAGCGCCATGACTTTACTTCCACCTTTCGCCTTTCAGGTTTGCTCTTGCATAAAGATTTAAAACAGTGCTACCTCTTTTCATCACGTTTTATGTTGAAATCTAAGAAGTTATTTCGATGCCAAAAATTATAATCAGTTTATGCGCGTGAAAAGGAAGCGATTTTTTAAAATGCAACGAGCTGCATAAATGTTGGAAACTTTCTACTCTAAAGTTTACCAGGTATTTTTATTGGCTTATAATGTTACATTCATTGATTTCCATGCTATTTTCAATCACTTGAGTGCTATTATTATGCGATACTTATCGATGCGGATTATGAAAAATCACTTAGGTATTTTTATCCCTTATCATAAGATCTTTAAACTCATGCTGGTTTATACACTGTCGCTGTACCTTTACTTGCTCTTCTTTTCCTGCCTATGCTTATAGCTATCATTTTACATATATGCATGAAATAAATAATGAATAATTACTGTTTTACATCCATGGTCAATTGGTCTTTTTGTCCCTATACCTGCAGTAATTCGAGTTATACATCAAATGACTCGATGATTATATTTTATTAGGAGAGCTCTTCGTGATACCTTCAAGGCACCACATGTCCGTGGGCGCATTCAAATTATAGGAAATCCTCTTCTGTCATTCACACTCTCCGCTTCACGGTCATGCATGGTGTGCTGAACTCGTAATTTCTGCTTCGTTTGAAGAAAAAACTCGAGGCAGCGTATTCGTGTGAAGTAGGGAAAATCTTAATTAGAAAATATTAATGGCTATTTTATGCATATCGCCCAAGGGAAGCCGTTAATAAATTAAGCAATAATGGATCTGAGGCCGCGGTATCCATAAATTAGATACTTCTCACGTCATTATGCGCGTATAAATTTAGCCCTCCCCTTCTCCAAAGGAGGTAGGTGGGTAGGTATCTTATATGCTTCGGTGCGAATGGGATGGTGGGCAGGGAAGGGAGGGAATGGGGGCGAGGAACGTTCTGTCCATTAATCATTCGGGCTTTTTGTCGTCTCGTTCCGCCGAGTGCACCTTGCTAGGCCCCTGAAGGGAGTCCGTGGAGCACACACGCGAAAAAGGCGGCGCTAAAACAATGTGCCGCCTTTTCCTGCAACCCTTCGCCTCCCCATCCCCGCGACTCTCCCTATAATACTTTTTGAAGATTCGTGGACAAGCCTTTAGACTAAGGTTGGCAACTCTCCCTGAATCTCCCGGAGACTACCGGAAACGGAAAATAATTTTTAGAATCTATCACCTCCCGGATTGAGGATTGTTCCTCTCCCTAATTGAAAAGGAATTTGTGTTCCTACTAAGAAAATAAGGTAAACTTAATGGTAATAAATTAGTTCAATAAAATACAACATACCCAACATGCAATTCCCTTTCAGGGTAAGCAATTTCAAAGATCTCCCTCTGGAGCGCACATCCGTAATCTATCCCATGTAAAACAGCCTATATTTTTAGGCAAATTGCTCGAAAAGTAGTTCGGCAAGGGGTTAATATTTTGATATCATTGGATAGATTCGAGTTGTTTCTTTGAAGTGTAGTCAAGTTCATCAAATTCCAAATGAAGTTATATTTTACTCAAAATACCTAAAAAGAAAACTAACGCGTTGAAAACCCGATAATGGAGGAACATTCGCTTCAACGCCGCGGAAATCTGCGGTGTAGCATATTTCGTGAATTAAACGATTAGAGCACTATGTAAGGTGATTGAATTACAGTCGAACTCATGCTGGTAGTGAAATTCACGGCACTGCCTTTTTTCACTGCATAAATATATGTATAGGGAATAAATTTTACCCACGTTCCCCTCTCCAGGTCCCTCCGCCCTCCCTCTATATTCGCGGAGAGAAAGACTCCGCCTCCCGGTGCACTCCTCAACTGCTTTCGCTCTTTTCTGCCCTCTCTCTTGTGCATTCTCTCTTTCCCCTACCTCTCCCAACTCCTCTTCTCCCCTCTTCCCCCTCCAATACTTCCCCCTAACCTCCCCCCCTCGCCTTTCAAGCAGCTCAACGCACTTATTTTAGGGCCTCGTAAAAATGGTCGGAACGTGACATTTCAAAGTCGTTAGTGCGTTCCCTTCCTCCGCCACCTCCTCTTCCTCCTCTTCGTCTTCCTCTTATTCATCTAGTTGCACTCCTCCCCTGTAGCTGCACTCGTGTCTTCTCTCCCTCTCTCCCCCTATTTTCTTTTTTTTCATTCATTTCCCCTTCTTTTTATTCTCCTCTGCTCTCCTTCCCCTTTCTTCTGCAGTTCCTCTCCCTCGTATGCAATCGTCTTTCCGTTTCGTTTTGCTTTCTCCGTAGACTTTTAAAAGAGAAAATATTAAGTCTTGACGCACGAAAGTGGAGTATTTTTTTTGCTTTCGAAAAATGATCCACCTAATAATAATTTTTTCATAATTTTTACGCAGTGTTTTTGGGAAATTATTTTAATTTTGTATTTTTTAATTCATAAATCATTACGGTACCAACCGCGTACGGATACTTCGGTACTGATAAATTTTTTTTCTGAGTATTAACTGCACAACTGATTCATTCAATATGGCCGATTGCGCATTTTAATAGCTTAAATATTCCCGTTCTATCTTACCGTACGGTTCCATCTATCCTCTTCTTTAAAATATGACTATCTAAACCTTCCTCTCCTACTCCTTAGCCTCCTCCTCCCAAATTCTCTGCCATGTAGCTGCAGGACTCATGTCTCTCCTTTCGTCCTTCATTGACTTCCCCCTCAATCCTTGCTCTTTCACTCCGTGTATTTAGTATCTCCTCTTCCGTATTGGTTTGTGTTCCAGTTTTTTGCGTTTTGCCTTCTTAGTCTTTAGCTTTTCTTACACCCTAACTTCTCTTCTCTGTCGCTGAATGCGTATTTTTACTCCCTTCGTCTTTATCATTCACGTCCCTCTCATCCCCCCCTCTATCGCTCTCTCTTCCATTTAATTCTTTATCTTTTGCATTTTCTATGCTTTTCTCTTCGTTTGCTCTCTCCCTGTTGCCTTACGCCTCTCATGCTCAGTTTGTTTGTACCTACGTAACCAATCGACATGCATTCACACTTCTTGATTTGCCAGGGTAAATTCATTCTGTCGTCTCCAGTATTTGCAGGTAAGATTTTTAAAGCGAGGGGCTATTCTTAAACGAAGTAAAAATTCCGTCACCCAAGTGGTTTCGACATTTTAAGAATGTTTTCGTAGCAAATTACTCTCCTCTCTACTAATTCATCACCGAAAATCATCATCAGGAACGGTTGAACTATATTGATTTTGTTTGTATCATTAGTTTACCGTGCTTCATTTTTTGCCCTTTTCAAACGTGATGGCAACGCCTACCCTGTTAGGTTTGGTAGCGTTAGGAACTAAAAATTACGATGGTGTGAACTCGCGTCCACACAGTATTTTCCGGTGAAGACATGTACGATGGTCGGCGTGTTGGTTGTGTGAACTGGGCCTTAAACCACGTATATTCTTTGCGTTCTCCTTCCTGCTGCACTTTTTCCTCCTTTTCGGTTTCAGCCGTCTTTCGTGAGTTTTCGTGAATTTACCTCGTCGGCGCGTCCCGATATAAATCCTACTCAAGCCCAGCCTTCACCAACCCATTTCCCTTTGCTCGTGCGTGCTAAATATAGCCCTGGGTATTCGTACAGAGTAAAATCTTCATTGCAGTCTTAGCTTTAGAAGTCGTGCATGTTTATGTTGGAAAGGTTGATAACGTGCAGGTTGACCGTGGTTATATGTATGAGTTCTCCGGGCCCACTTAATTACTTAATTATATTACGATTCTGCCGCGTAACTTATTGCCCTAAGCGTTTCAGTTTTTCATTCATTATCTATGAGGTATGTATACAACAGCTGGTCACTGAAAGACTAATTTGCCGCATCTATGCTATCATGAACACCGTTGGACGGTCGGAACCTTAATATTAAAGTATTTTAAGGTTTATTATTGAATAAAGGTGTTAAATATTCATAAATAAGGAAGGATGGGAATTCATCCGATTGTTCTCTCCCAACGAAGTGGCTGTGGCGTTAATTAAAATCCAATTTTGCAGAAAATGCTAAACATAATCTCCCCTTGGAAATGACTAATAGTCGTGTCACAGCTCTAATGAGCGTAGTGGCAATTTTGCAACAGTGCTTAAGTGGAGCGGAATTAAGCAAGGAAACGTTGGCATCGAGTTCAATAAAAAATATTACAAGAACAAGAGCACAACTTCTAATTGCGTCTTCGCATTACGGTATTCGTTTCGCCAACTCGTTATATATTTTTTAGTTGACATTTTCGTTCTGAACTTTTTAAATAAATATTCGTATAACGACTTCTGTACTTATGAGCATAATGGTAAGGAAACTATATTTTATCCGAGTGAAAGCTTAGTTTATTCAGTATTCCATTGCAGTCAATGGAGATAATGTAATGATTTAAAAATGCATCTAATCGATGATCATACTCTGGGGTATTCCTTCAAATGAATTTAGTAATTGTAGATTATTTTCAAGTGTTGTCCATGCTGCCATGGACAATCCTGGCTCAAGTTTCTTCAACCACAAAGTGGGAGTCTTCTCGAACCTTTTCGTCATAAAATATATATTTGTCCAGTAAGAAATACATTTTTGATAATTCTTCGTAACATTTGGCTCCCTTCATAATGTCTAAGATTCCTTTACGAATACTTCCTCTCCCACGCCTACCCAACATTTGAAAAATTGCATCCTAGACTAGTAACAAAAACGCATAATCAGCATCGCAGTATGCATGCACGAGAGGTGTAATTATTCTTGGAGTGAAATACCATTAAGCGCGATTCGCGTCAGGATTTCTTTCGCGTTAAACGCTCGCATCTATTTCACCGACATCACCGCTTGTCCGCGGGCACTTTTTGCCCGGGAAACGCGAGAGAAAACCGTGTTCCCTACCCCACCCCTCATGTGCACCCATAACTAGAGTAAAAGGGAGATTTTTGTCTCGCCACCACACTTCGCCTGCCTTGGTGCGATAGAACTGAAAGACACACTCTCCCCAAGAATTGAGAAGGATGCACATTAAGCTAGAAGTGGGAGGGAGGAGAGTATGCAGAGGTAATGCTCCCGGCCCTAAATAAAAATATCGTTCCGAAGATGGGTAGTGTGGGCACACGAGAAATATTGCTACATTATTATTTCCCAAGTGCATTTGTCCCGAGAATTTTAGTCTCTACTCCGAGACTATCGCAATCTCTAATAAATTGTAAGCTAAACCGGCCAAACTGTCAATGAAATAGAATCATATTTTCCACGCAGTGTATTAATTAGTCCACCAGGATCAGCATTTAGTTTTATTTATGAGAAAGAAATGTTCACACTTATTGCATACATATCATGAATAACCGATGTATTTTGATCAATAATCTTTTATGTATAATTACGTAGTATGGTAAATATTACGATGTATACGTAGCGTAAAACTTTATTTTTCGTTACGTGCCTATTCATCCTTCGTTTTCCATTGCATAAAATTTTACTTAGGGAGTCGTCTATCGCCAGCGTAAATGTGTAATGGATAAAGGACGTATTGTAATGTGCAATCCGTAGGATGACCGATATTGGGAACGTTGCGTGGCGTTAAAGAGTGTAAAGAAAATAGGAATCGATCTTCCCTCCTCAAACCGTCTCCTCTCATACACCTCTCCCTCTCGCGAGAACGCACCGTGTCGCCATCACACGGCGAGCCGGTAAAACTATCCCGATCCCTTCCGGTCGCCCATCTCCCACTCACGGCTGGTGTCCTACTTAATAGCATTAAGGGCTGCAATAGAATTTGCTTAAGGAGGGCGACGGAGGCAAGGGTGTGGGGGTGGGTGGAATAAAAGGGTTGGGGAAGGAAGAGGGGGAGTGGGAAGAGGGGAGAGGGGGGTGGGTTCGTCATGGGCAGCCATTCGGACCGCGGTGTGGGTAGGACGATATGGGAGAGGATGATAGAGGGGAATGGGAGTATGGGTACGCTGTGCAGGCGATGCGGAAGGTTTTTGAGGGAGCCCGAGCGGTGTGTGTGTACGGTGAGGGGAAGGCTCTTCAGGCCGGTGCAGCTGTGCACATCGAGGCAGAGGGAGGAGGGAGTAGTGGGGAGGAAATGAAGAGTTTTATTTCCTCTTCCACCAAAAGAGTTGGTTGACTGAAAAGATGGGGGAGGGGAAGATGGAGGGGGAGTGTGGGAACGTAGGGGGAGGGATAAAGTGGTGAGAGAAGGATGTGTGAGGGGACGGGAGAGGAAGGAGGAGGAAGAGACGGATGCGGTGAGGTTGAGTCGAGATGGATGGGGAGGGCGACAAAGTAAGGAGTCCAGGGAGTGATGGGGAGGGATTAGAATTATTATTCTCGGGTCCAGAGTTCCCCACACCCCGGAACCAAATTAAATGTCGGTCTTTCTCCCCTGGCTTAATGTTCTTGCGCACATGAATGCGATGACCTCACCCTAGATTTGTTGAGAGTGAACACTAAGCTAGCGTTGGCACGGAATATTATTGCAGGAGATGAATGGATGATTATGTTGACCGGTGTGTAGCATGATTGTGCTTCCGCCTTTTCTGCATCCACAACATGTATTAATCGGAGGATTTGTTCGGAGTGCACACTTAGCATCGATATATGCGAGCGTATCTAATGCATTTGCAGTGGAGGAATTAATGGTTATGATTGTCAATGTGTGGCGTGATTGTGTTTGCATGCGAAACTTTAGTTCGTCCTTAATACATTAAAAATGAAAGTGTGTAGTTGTACATAGTGGATGAACTCTTAAGGTATACCTTTTCCTTTGATATATTTTCGAAAAGTACTAAGTATTTTACTTTGTCATGAGTACAAACATTAAAAAATTCTATGAAGTGAAGCCTGCCATTTTCAAGTTTACCTTGTTAATAGTTACGTTTTCCAGAAGTTACTCGGCTAATGATGTGGCTGTAATAGTTTCATCGTCATGAACATGTTAAGCCGGTAGTATATTGCGGGCATATACATATTACTCTTCTAGTTAAATATCTTATAGTCTACTCCTATCCGAATATCTTTCGTTGCTTCTTCGTTGAAATTTCACCCAGTTGTATTTTAAATTAACTCCAGGGCTTTTTCAATAGTTTTGAACATTGATCCACGTACCTCCGACTCTCAAAAGCATAGCTGCGGCGTTATCTCCCAAGTAATTCCGATATAGAGGGAAATATGAGAGATTTGAACACCGAGGGAAGAGATGCGATGCGCAGGAGACGGAAGATTGGAATAAGCAATGCTGCCTTCATTTCTTAAGGCCCGTCATCTCATTCCGGGAAGGAGTTGATGCCGGCCGTGGGAGAAGACGCGGTCGGGAAGATGAGTCGAGTGGGAACGGAGGGGACACAACAGGGAGTATACGTCTCTCCTCTCGCTTCCGACCCCTTTTTTAACAAAAAAGAGGACCCAAGAACCACTCCTGGGGTACACCCTTCCTTTCCAACCCCTTTCCCCCCTGTCTCGCCCCCCCCCCCTACGAGCACACCGGAAAGCATCTTCAAAGCCATTATCAATTGGCTCAAAAAAATCGTACGAGCTGCTTGCTGTCCTATACCTTCTCTAAAACCCCTCCTCCTTCCCATGTTTTTTATCCCTTCCTCGCTCCGTAGCATCAACACGACCGTTTTGGTTTTGTAAAGAGGAAGGATATGGAAGATGGGAAGTCTTTTGACTTGATTTTTTTTTTCGTCTCCCTCCCATTGCCAAAAAGTCCCCGCACACAAACACGCGTACAACTTTTCATCCCACGCCGGTTCTCAGGGTGGAGTTGGGTCGAAATCCGCGAATGCAAATGCAAATCCTGGGAAGGCGAACGTGACTTCGCATGCACGCACGCCTCGAAATCGCTACGATATTTTTAGTGGGGGCTTTTTAGCGGCTTAACGTTCCGCGGATTTAAAAATAAATCCGATAATGTCTCTTGCCATGCCGAGGCTTCAAACGCGGGGTTCTGTCGGGATGTTCGTTCCTTCGCGCTCGTCGACGTGAACGCGCGACACAACTCTTTCGCAGCCGTTGTATTTCATCGCTAGGTGGTGGAGTGGCTTCACGTCGACCCGAAGGCAATTCGCCTCCTTTGATGTGGGCTTACACTAAAACAGTGATTGGAGTGCGCATTACGCTGGGCTTACCTGGGACAATTTATCTGAAATTATGAATAAGTTTTATTTACCTCAATTATGAATACATATGTTTGTATATGTATTAGTTATATATGCTGCTAGAAGCAAATTTTTCCTCAAATATTACTGTCCAATTTCGATTAAAACCTGTTCAACTTTAAGGAGTTTGATGGATATCCAGAAGATATCCAAACAATGTAATGAATTGCCACGCATGAAGTACCATAAATTTTTTATTAAGTACCAAATCTGTTTTAAATTAGTGGAATCTATTTTCATTTTTGTGATTATAAATGTAAATTTTTTAAAACAATGTGTAAAATGTGAAAAATCAATTAGTTTTTAGTCTTTTGCGTGAATAATTTAGTTAAAAATGTCTGGTAGCTCATTTTTTATCGGAGCGTTGCTTACGTAACGCGCTAAGATGAGAAACTCCATTTGAACGAGACTAAATTATATATATTCATTGATTATTAATCACAAGAACCGTAATGTACTTCGCATTTTATTCTATATTTTATATTTATTTATTTTTTATATCGGAAATTTTAGCAGAAAGGTTCTCTGCTGCTCCAATCAAGAATTTGGATTCGTTACCATTTCTATGCTCATTTTCACGATTTGTTTTTCTGCCGAGACAGAGTTTCGTAACATTTCTTCCACCGTCCTATCATCAATCTCTTCCCCAACGTCTTCTTTCCCATTCCACTGCCAGCCTTTTCCGCCACCTTCACCGCTACTAATTCTCCAAAACACACTTGTGGAACGAAATGAAGTTGGCAGTCTCCCCCTCCTCCCTCCCTGAACGCCAGCCTCATTACCGGCTGAAACTAATTTTCCATCGCTTTCCTTTCGGTCATCGTCTCTTTTTTCCACGACGAGAGAAAGAAAGAAAGGCCTCGGGAGAAAATTAAAAGATCGATCTACCGCTTCAACAATTTATTTTCTATTTTCCTCCAATCTAATGGTGACAATCCGATTATATTTGCCGTGTATTGACACGCCCCCGTTAATTGCGAGAGAGAGAGAATGCCTCTCCATGCCCTTTACCTTGCTGAGGAAACGTTCCGACGGAGTTTCACGCCGTATCGCAGTTCATTTCTTTTTCCCATAGGCCTTCATCTCGCGTTATTATTTTTTTCACATTGTTTTTGTTCTTCCTCCACAGCGAGATTTTCATCTTGATTGTCTCGTATTTGGATTTGGAGTCGTTTCTCATTTTATATCTCTTCCACGTTAATAAAATCGAGGGCGTGGCTTCAGACGTGGGGACTAGACGGTTCGTGGAATTAGGTGTGATGGTTAGTTAGTGCTTTGGGAAAGAGTCTTTGGTGGAGGGGAACAAAAGGCGTGCTTCCAGAGAAACGAGTGAGGTGAATATATTTCGATTAGCGTTTCGCGATATCAGAACATCTCACAAATGGAACGGCCTTCGTATCTCGATCCTTGTGTGCATAAATACGCTCTTTGAATCCTCTCGCTCCTCGAATTCCTTCTCTTGTAACTTGGGAGGGCACTGCAGAATATTCCGGAAACACCCTGGAGGTATATCCAGTCGCCGTGAGCTACGACAATGGAGGCGTCACATATTGAAAAAATATATGCCAGTCATTTACTTGTGAAATTCTTCTCTTTCTTGCCGGTTATTTTTTTTTGAGTTAGCTTTGCAAGAAGCTGTGTCAGATCGTTATATGTCCTGCGCTATGTCTTGAGGCCCCAACGGTATTTTAATGCCAATTTTGAGAACGGAGGGAGGTCAAGAATGGCATGCAGGTAGCTGCGAAATATAAAAGGGACTTAAATGAAAATGGAAAAAGTGTAGAGCCAATCTCAGGAGGGTTAACGGATGATATGATGAATTTCTTCATTATAGTTTTTCTCATAACAGTTCCTTAAACACTGATGATTATCCTCTTCTATACTCTACCGTTGTTACCTCATTCCTTCATTCCTCAGTAATTTTCACCCTCGGCTTGATTGTGTTACGCGATTTATGCTTTTAAGCTTCTGAATTCGTTTTCTCCTTTGGCATTCAGATTTTCTCTTGCTCTCACGTATTATATTACTCTGCGTAAAGTTGAAGAGCTGGTCAGGTCCGCGATTCGTTCATGATTTTCGTTAATGTGCGATGGCGCGATCTTTTTCTACATTCACGGGTGGAAAACAGGCGGGAGCTTTTTGTACCTCGCATGTTCACGTCAGACGAGTCCTATCCGCCTGATTAAGGGCTTCGCCAATCAACCAGAGAAATGTCGGAGGCGGGTAATGTATTTGAAAAAAGAAAAAACAAAGGTGAAAAAAACACACCGTCTACAAGCTCAATAATTTCACCCATTAGCTCATCTATTCCAGGGCGAGACCATCGCAAAGGGCGCTCTTATCATCCACTTTATCTTTCCTTGTCCGCGTAGCGAGGTAGGCGCGGTAGCCCCTTCCAATCCGTCCATGTAGTGTCAATTCTCGGTCCTCATGCGTCTCCTGTCTCGTTCAGTGTCGTCCTCAACTAGCTCCATCTCTCCCATCTCGCTCCTCCCGGGCCTTACCACCCCATGCCCCCCTCCAGTCCTTCCACTCCCCTCCAACCTCCCCGTTCCCTCTCTCCCGGAGATTAACTTGAAATCATTCTCCTCTCTCCTTGCTCGACACTAGTGGTGGAATAAAGAGTTGTCGGAGTGAAACGTTTGTAGCCGCAACTGTTTCGGTCCGACAACTGTTTCAAATAACTGTTGCAAACAACAAGTTAGTTCCGTGATCGCGCCACGCCGTTGCGCTCTATGCTGTGCAGCGGAAACTGCTAGCTGAAGCTGAGACTGTTTTGTCTTCTATATCGTTCCAACTGCACTGCACGTGTGGCTGCGTTGCGGTTATAAGCTGCAATTTGTAATCAACTGTTGATTGACGACGACAACAAACGAGTTGGTTAGAGTCTGTTGCAGGTTGTTGCCGGTTTATTCAGCCAACACATGTTGCAGATAGAATTAGAACTGTGGAGTACTTATCTTCCATGAATCCAAATTAAATTATTACTTTATTTAAATGAAAGATGTCTTATTACATAGAATATAGATCTACCAGCCATGTTTTAACAGCGCCGATCGATCGCCTGTTGTTTGGTTTGCCTCTAGCTGTTGTCCACGACTAGGAGTTTCTCGGAAATGTTTCATTTTGAAACTGTTTCTGTTGTGAAACAGTTGCAATGAAACTGTTGTGTTCTTTATGTGCCACCACTGCAAAATACATCTTCAACTTATTGAAGCTTGAAATCCGCGCTGACAACTCATTTCCGGAGTGAATCGCATGCGAACGCAAACGGAAGTAATGGAGCTGTGTGAAATTTGCAACGTGTATTACCAAACTAGATGCATCACCAACACCAAGATAGATACACCAAACTAGGTTCATCGAATTCATGCCATCCGGCGAACTGTAGGATGAGGAACACGACCATCTATTGTAGAGTTGGGAGTCTGCCGTCAGAGGACGTCTCAAAACCTTTCGGTTGAGTGTTGGGGGAGTGCATACTAGTAGTGGAATAAACTTTTGTCGGAGCGAAACTGCTGCAGCCGCAACTGTTTCGGTTAGACAACTGTTTCAAGTAACTGTTGCAAACAATAGGTTAGTTACGTGATCGTCCCGCAGCAGCGGGGTTGGACTCTGTGCTGTGCAGCGGCAACTGATAGCTGAAGCTGACTGTTTCGTCTTCTATTCTGTTCCAGTTGCACTGCATGTGTTGCTGCGTTGCGGTTGTAAGCTACAATTTGATGGATTTGAGTCTGTTGCAGGCAGTTACTGGTTTATTTAGTCATCACATGTCCGCCCATCGTTGCAGATAGAACTAGAACTGTGAAGTATCTTTCATGAATCCAAATGAAAATGCTGCCAGCAATGTTATAACAGCGCTCATGATCGCCCGCTGTTTGATGTGCTTTTAGCTGTTGTACGCAGCAGGGTGTTTCACGGAACTGTTTCGTTTTGAAACTGTTTCGGTTGCGAAACAGTTGCAATGAAAACTGCTGTGTTATTTTAGTGCTACCATTACTCGCTACCTCCTCTTCCTGAGCCTTGTGTACTCACGGGAATAGTCATCGTGACGGAACTGGCATACAAAATTGCTCATTAAATAAATTGCTTGTTTAGTAATGAAAAACGAGCAAATTATGTATCTTAAATCACACATTTTGTCATCCGGGAGGAAATATTCCGGGATTTCCCGCGCCCAATTTTATTTAATTCAATGAAATGGTATGTAATAAGAATGTTTGGAATCCCTCGGTGACGCACTCCCTAGCTTTTCTTAAAGTGGAATATTTATGATATTTTAATAACGTTGGTTTTATTCAAACGCACTTTGTCTCACAAACATCAATTAACTCCTTCGGTCATCAGATGATCCGAAATAAATCAGTTGGAATAAAAAATACTGGTTTTTTATTAAGCGAAAAGTGAAATAAATTGCTAACGACGTAAATTTTTTTAAAACGGAAAATCTCCCGGAATCATTCGTGATTTTATTCGCATGATTAAGAAATTACATGCCGCTGTAACAACTCTCTGGGAGCCCAAGTTCTCATAAGTTTTTACTTCTATCTCGGAACGTCTTATTCATCAATTTATTTCAAGTCTGTTCCGCAAGAATCGGCTCTTCAAGCCTGGAGGAAAGATATCAGAGTAGGAGTGGAAAGGAAGGGAGAAGATTTGAGGGTTACCGTACCATCCGATGGAGGGAGAACTGTACAAGTATTCTCATCATTTCACCCAAGTAGGAGTCAGAAAACAAATTTCAGACATTGGAAAACAAATTTCAGACATCCCCTGGGTGTGTTTGGACCGTTTAAGACAATTTCGATGAGCGTTACTACGGATTCACGAGGTACAATCACGAGCTGTTCAAGATTTTTGTGTGTTTAAACCACACGAAACAATCACACGCAGTCTTCCCGATTGAGTTTTTCTCTCCGGGATAGTGTTGATCGATTTGAAAACCCCCGATAAGAGACTGCTTAAAAAAACATATCGTACAGCTATCCACCTGATTTGTTCAAACGAACTGAAATCTGAAATCGTGCGTAATTTCTCCTTAATTACGTGATCTAAATTATCCCGAATGGTTCAAAAACACCATTCCATGGATTCTAAATCCGTCCCTTCGCGTGATAAACGGATACTCTTGCCACCATGATCAAGAGTATCGTCGTCAACTAGCTCCTCGTCTCCTTTAGCCATTGCTCCTGCAAACCATTTCCCCTCCTATGTTCCAACCTCCAATCTATTCCACCCAATCCCCACCCCCTCGTGTTCTCCATCCGCGATCCCTTCTCCAGGAGCGACTCCACTTAATCTCATTCTGCTTCGTCTGCCACCTCTCCTCCTCCCCCTACACCGCCCTCACGAGACCTCCCGCTCCTTCTCCCGACCGCGTTCGTCCACCCCCACCCTGCCTTAACCCTTCCACTCCTTCCCCCCCCCCACCTCAATCTTCCTCAACACTATTAACACCACACAACCGAGCTGGGGTCTTATCTTAATAATAATCGCCGAGTTCCTTTGTTGGAGTACTTTTTAGCCTCCCACTCTTTTTCCCTCCGTCCCCCCACTCCCTCTCGCGCGCACACAAATCTTTTAATCTCACAAAACGATGGCCTTTTCCATTCCCCCACCTTCCTCATTTTTTCCCTCCCATCTTTGCATCTCGTTCTCTCTCTCTCTTGTACCCTTCTCTCCCTCTTCCCTCCCCCCCCCTCCCAGTCGTTGCCCTTAGAGTTGGAGCCCACCCCCACACTCAACCCTTTCAGGAATAAAAAAATATGAAGAATATGGTTCTCTTTCTCGAATCTCATAACCTTCTCCCCGCCAAGACATCTCCTTATCTAACGCGTGGTGGGTTCCTGATTTTCCTGTTTTTTTAAATTTGACCACGCCCACTTTTAACTTTCAAATCTTCGGCAAACATTGCCTCTCTCGCGCGGGCGGAGAGATTTTATTTTTTTGTCTTTTTTTTACCTGGAAGCCGTTTCGGTAATTTTGTGTCGTGTGTATTTAGTTTTTTTCATTTGCGCCGTTGTTGGACGTGAGATGCGATTGACGCTAAGGAAATTTTTTTGAAACTCCTCCCGTTTATTTTGCTATCCCAACAGGTGATTATGAATTGTTTGTTCAGGATGTTATATTTCTAATGACCGGTAAAATTGTTTTGCTAGCCGCTGGAAGTTAAATAAGTTGAGATTTTAGAACAGACACGATAGATTTGACCAGGCTATTCGATCGTATGAGTTTCGATTCTGAAGACCATTCATTCATTACTGAGAATAAATTCAGTTATAGTGCGTCTTTCTCGTTTTTTTAATAGTGAATGTAAAAAATAGGCAACATTTGGTATGCATCGAAGAGGTTCAATTTTGAGCAGATGGTGGTATTTGCAGCGATTGATGAGTTTTTACGAAGCTTTTTGTGAAACAGTGGGGAAAAATGGCCGACAGTTCTACTAAAAATTTATCATGGTCTATCCTACCCGCTTTTCTACGAAGTTGGAAATTTTTAACCCATTAATTTTTCTTAAAATGTCCACATTTTTCACCAAACAACTCTCTTAGCGTTCTTCAAATCATATGCAGCAATCTATTGATTGTCAGTAGGGTGGTGTGCCATAGATCTTGTGAAATGTTATAAAAGAGGTAGCTATAAATTATTGCCACGTATTCAAACCTCAGAGGCGCTTCAGAGCCTACTCACGAGCCGACTCTGAATGCCTCCCCACCCCCCCCCCCCTCTCTTCCCCCTCCGGAACGTACCTCAGGCATAAATGGACTCAATTTATGCTTCATATACTTAAATGTATTTTATATCCTTTTTTTAAGGCCCGCATCCTGCTCTGCCTCCGCTCCTCACGTATTTGCTAACTTAAACAATTATTGAACGTCCCACGAACACTCCCGCGCTCTCAAAGCGCGCAGTTCCCGAAAATCATCCTCCCTTCTCCTCCTCCTCCTCCCCCACCCCTCATCCTCTTTCCAATTTGGTCCCCAACCCGCCTCCACCCCCACATCTCCACCTCCAACCCTCTCCTCCGCCCCTCCCCTCTCTTCACCGCTTCCCCCAGAACGCCACCGCTCAAGCCGCCGCTAATTTTCCGATCTCTCGAGTCAAATCAGCCCAGCCGTCTCCTTAGCATCGCACTCACGCCTTCTTCAACATCCCTTCCCTTCCCCCTTTAATGCCGCATCGGAATTCGTTCATTCTCTCTCTCTCTGCCTCCCATGTCTATTTTTAAATCCTCCGAAGCCTTTACAGAGTCGATGGTCAGTGGGCATATTTACAATTTACCGCCCCTCAAAGATTTCTGTTTGGATACTTCTTTCCGTGAAGTAACTAAGTTCTAGTTGTCCTGCGTTCGTTTATTCTCTCTCTGGCTCCCATGCCTATATATAAATCCTGCTAAGCCTTTACTGAGTCGAGGGTCAGTGGGCATATTTACAATTAACCGCGTTTTAAATACTTTTTTTTCGTAAAGTAGATTAGTTCTTGTAGTGAATGAAATATGATAAATATAGTTTTTTTCCGCAGAGTTTAATTTATCTCTCGAATCCTTTTTTAGATGCAGACTACCGATGGCTCAGTTAAGATTGATAATTTCGTCAAAATTTAAAAAAAATAGTCGTGCACTTGAGAGTGAAAAATAACTTGCTCCAAATTGTCTTACACGTCGAATTACATTTTTATGCGTAGAATTTTATTCTACTGTTTATTTACGCATTATGGAGGAGTTCATTTTCCATTTTTCAATGCATGCTCGTCCACATTTTACTCACTGTGAATCAGAATTACGATTCTCATTGAGTGCGTATGACAAAGTGAAGCCGTTTCAACTTCATAAGATACATTCCGAACGGTATATTTTAAATCGAGAATGATCACGAAAAATTCGTCCGCACATAGTTTTTCTATGCACTCCTCAAATTCCTGCGCAGTGTTTTTTTCGCGAGTACTAGCATTCGATTGCATCATATGCAGTCGTATTGAACTAGATAAATCAGTTAATTCTCATTAGATTTGTACAGTTGCTCGGAGACAGTTCATGCCTGCCTTTTACACCATAAATATCTATTCTTCGTGTTTCCTAACTCTCCTGGTTTGTCTGCTCTCCATTGGGCTAAAGGTGGTTGGAGCGATAATCATGAGTCATTGAGTGCACATGTTAATAACTTTTCAAGTAACCCCAAAAAAAATCTTGGACCACATTTCACCTATGTACATCTGTTTATACGATAGAAATCGCCATGCATGCAGTAATATAAATGATGCAACTATTATATTTTTAAAATTTTGCCTTCATTAATTAAAGCATTGTTATGACTTTGTTGCTCGGCGCAGAATTCAAATTTTAAGCAAAGGTTGATTGTAAATACGTTTTCTTTAACTCGGCATGATACCTTGATATTATTTAGCAACCATTATGATAGTATGAGGCTTATTATTTCGCTTTTAGGAGAAAATCTGTACATTTGTTATCGAGTTACTTCAAGATACATGTCATGTGCCATAAAGCTACGTGTTAAGATAGCATCAAATTGTCAGGAAACCAAATCGGTAACACAATTTTTTCACTTTTATGCATAGATTTTTCTGACAAGGTATTTTTCCATTATGCAAAGTTTCACGCAAATCTGTACATAAACAAACCTCGCTCCAACCACCTTAATTGTGTTCGGGAGACGTTGCCGAAATCCGTCCGTTTCAAGTTTATCTCTCTTGACGTTCAATTTTCCGAGTGAATTACGGGAGGCCCGATTCGTGAGCACCGTGGAGGTAACACCCCTTCCTCCGGCACCACCTTCCATCGCTTCTCCCAGTTTTCGCGGGAATCGTAAATTGAAATCCTTACCCAACTTTTTTTCCACGAAATTTGGGTCACAGATTATATCGCGCCCTGTGTGGGCTGAGATCGGGTCCGGCAGTCACGCATTTGACACTTACCGGCGACCCTCTCTCACCCCATTTCCCTTACTCCTACTCTGTATCCACCTAGCTGTCGGCGACCGTGCAACTCCGGACCATCGTTAGCAGAGCGTCAATCCAAATACTGTTTGGCTGAACGATGACTCTCCGTTCTCATCTGAATGTGCCTTGTAATCACTTCCTCACTCCCTGAATTTTGCGTCTCTCCCTCTCTTTACGGTAGTTCAAATTATCCTGCGAGATACCTGCTACACACTGATTCCACACACTTTTGAGGTGGTTTTCAGGGTATTATGTAGATGTAGATAAAATATAGCACGTCGGTGCACCTCAAACTAAGGGCCACATCAACTTTCTACAATCTTTAGCTATTATTATCTGGTCTGATGGAGTGAATCGCTCTTCCTCATTAGCAAAAAATATTTGCGAAGGCTCTACAGTACTTCCTAACCATTCTTACATATTTCACTTACCACTGTATAGCCGGAAAAATTGCCTCATTTTCTGAGGAATTTGCAAAAACCTCTTTAATTTCTATTTTCACGTAGCGCTCAATTTTCTTTAGCGGATGTCTCGACTTTTAGTTCCTCTGGTCTCCCGTCGGATGGAATGCAAAGATTTCTTCCTCTTTCAGGATTGGTAAAAAGAGTAGGTTTTACTGGACGCAATACGTTCAGTCTTGGATTGCGATTTTATGTCCTCAGTGAAGGAAACTTTATCCCATCTCAATCAGCATCCTTTTTTGCTGTTCTTTTCCGCCCTACCTAGAGTACCTATACGGAAAATGTATGACATTTCTGTCGCTAGTAAGAAATAATTGTAATTGAACCTTTTATGATTGGTCGTATAGTTTCCGGCCATGGTGAAGGAAGCCAGTTCATCTCCTTTCCACTGCTTTCTTACGTACTAGCTGATGGTTACGTATGCAGTTAGGCGTGGGTTAAGTTCCGCAAAGTTCTTCACCCGAAACCCCGAAATATATCCTCTGCAGTTCCCCAGCTCCCAACCCACCCTTACACTCATTCTCCCCCAACTTCCCCTGCTGTATTTTTTTGTCACTCCGACACCCCCTCCCTACACCCCCCGCCCTCCCAACCCGTCTCGTGACGTCTTCCATGCGCAAGCGCGGGCAGATCGCACTCAGCGGGCCGCCCGGCCCCGAGGAAGAGCCCGCGACGGAGTTCCCACAAGCGCATCCAGCCCTTTTGGTGGTGGGACATAAAAGGGATGAGAATGCTGTGGTGTGCGAAGAGCAGCACAAGAGGTGTTGAGTGTGTGGATCAGCAGGATGTGGACGAACTGGGAGAAACTGAGTAGAACGGTCTTGTTTGAGTAGGAAACCGCTGTTGTATTGTGTCTGCGTTGGCTGCCAGTCACCTCACGGGCCCCTTCCCGCCCTATCTTTCGTTCGTCTCTTCCGGGGAGCCCCGACATAGGTAATTGTGGGTAAAAAGATGCTATCCAGAGAAAGGGGGGTTTTAAGGTTGTTTTAGCATTGTTGATAATGTGAAATTTAACTTCAACCACGGGTTCAGCATATTGTCGTCGACGGAAGAGTTTACGATCGCGTGAAAAGGTTAAACGAGGAACATTCAACGTCAGTTTCAAAGGTCAGCCAGTTCCATTTTACACCCCAGACCATTTTCAATACGTGACTATGATGTAGTTATTCATTTGGCCAGCCTTTTACGTCGATATAGTTGGTAATAATTGTACAATGAAGTAGTAATTGTTCCTACTTCTCCACTGCCGCACCCAAAATAGGAATTTACCGTATTTATTCACAATTCGTTTTAATGTAGTAACAAAATTGATGAATGGAGGCGCAGTCTGTCAAGTACGTAAACATCCAAACGTACCGGGAGACGGACGACTATTGCCGATGGCGTTACTCATTGAAAATCTAATCGTATTCCGAAGTCGCGGACGTGAATCTCACTTAGGGTTATAAATTTTGAAGCAGACGCTGAACAATCTAGTAACTCGGTTTTTTTGCGAATCCTATAGATTTTTCCGTTCTGAACGGATCGCAAATTGGTCGCTATCACACCTACTGCCGCTTACACTGGCTGGATGCTTGAAAAAGTTACCCTTCTGGTGGTTTCCAGTGCAACTCCGTGCATTTTCCGTCCGCGTATCCCTCTTCTCCCACACCTTTCCTTTAGTCTTCCCACGAGCACCCCGATCCATCTCGTCTTCATTGTCCGGGTCCACATCACCCCTTCCTGCCTCCCACCCAAGGGAGAGTGAATGGGTCCGAGGCACAACGAGCACCCTGCGCTTCCTCTCACCGCATCCTCGAAATTCATGCGACGGACGGTGAAGGTGGTCCCTTGGAGACGAAGGATTGATTCTCTTGTCCCCGGAAGGCTCTTGGCCCGAGAGAAAAGGAGCAAGAGGCGTCAGTCAAGCGCGTGTTAGACAGAGATATTTAAAAAAAGTGGTGGACGTTTTCCTCTCTCTTCTCTTACTGAGATGCCTGTCAAAGCCTTGTTTATTCAATCTTCCATTCTAGTCTCGTCCCGCGAGATCGCGAAAGCTTTATCCCCTCTTTTGCCAGCTCTTTCTTTCCTTCTCCACTGTTCCTCTCCCTTTCTCTCGTCTTGGTCCATCTCTAATCCTCATCCCAAACGTCTCTCATCTCACGCCTCTGCGGGTTAACCCTCCCTCTGGTCTATACCTCCATCGCTTGCCTCCAGCGGATCAGGAAGTCATCCATTCGGAAGGTGATAATTTCTGCGGGAAAATGTAAGTATACTCTTTCGCCTTTCATAACGTCTGCTATAAGTATAAGAAATTGAGTAAAAATAAAATAAGAAGTGAAGAAGAATACAGAAGCGTGGAGGGGGTAAAGACCATATGAAACACTAAAAAAAGAAGAGCCAAATGGATTGTGCACCCCCTGAGGCACAATGGGTTTGTGAGATATATAATTGAAGTAAAATTAGTGGGAAAAGTCTCAAGAGGAAGACCCAGGGAAATATACATAGACCAACAAAAGAGGAAAGTACATAAGATGTTTTAAAAATAAACTTTGTTATATTCCACACAGTTTTATTACAACTCGACCCGTTTCAACCTTTTCAGGTCATTATCAAGAGTTTAACTCATGATAACTCTTAATAATGACGGTTAACTCCTGATAATGACCTGAAAAGGTTGAAACCGGTCGAGTTGTAATAGAGTTGTAATAAAACTGTGTGGAATGTAGCAGTTTATTTTTTTAAACATCATGTCTTCATTCCTCAAAGTGAACTTGCGAACCATTGAGTTGATACAGAAGAAGAACTACCAGGGAGTTTGGGAACTAGCATTAGACAGGGAAGGATGGAAAGCTGCAGTCAACAAATCTTAGGATTGAGCGACCTATGAATGATGAGTGATGCACGTCTACTGACAGCCAGTTATGCAATCATCTGATATCGGAATAAAAAAAACTTTGTAAATTTCACATGAGTAAGTTTAATACGACCAGTTTCATCGCTTGAGCGACATCTTCAGGTCATGAAGATGTCGCTCAAGATGTCGACCTGAAGATGTCGATGTCGACCTGAAGATGTCGCTCAAGCGATGAAACTGGTCGTATTAAACTTACTCATGTGAAATTTACAAAGTTTTTTTCATTCCGATATGAAGCAATTTCACAAAGTTACGCCTCAAACCATTCAATCAATCATCTTATGTGCTCCCGTTGAATCTTTTATCGCAAGGTTTCTCGGGTGATCCACCGGGCTTGGGGGTCCATCTCTGCCGACGTTTCGTAGAACGATCTCATCATCATCAGGACTTTTGAACGAGAATAAGATAGAACTATTACGTATAGGTATCACTGTAAAGCTCTCCTTTTGCAGCTCAATATCGGTTTATTCTTTGAGTGTGAGGCCAATGCATGGTTCTGGAGAGCATTTCAAGTCTTCCGGTGTTGGATTTAAAATTGGCAGCTTGGTCAAAAAAATGCGACGATTCGGCTTCTTGTCGACAGCAAACTTTTTATTATCTTTCGTATCAAGATGTGCACGGAGTCAAATTAATGGGAAATGGCCTGGGTCCTTTGAGCGGGTGAAATTTTATCTTGGGCACGTTATGTTCAGTGAGTGCGATCGGAATCAAGAAATTTCGTGGAGAGAAAAATCGCGAACTTTTGTGATACACTCTCGTAATATGCCGAGTGCAATAATCCCGAAATATGGTTGTGAATAACTGGTAAAATTACGCAAAGAAAAGTAATTTTTTTCGAGGATTGTGTTTGCAAGAAAAAATAATTGTTATTTATGGAAAATATTTGTGGTGGAGTTTCTGGTGGTGGTTCCCTTACCAAGCACGCATGACGAAAAGTAGAATCTGTCATTAGTTTTCTCCAGCGTACAGAAAATAATATTTTGTTCACCTCCAGTCACAGCCTCTCCTTCTAATTTATAAACATACTTCGTTTTTTGTGTCCATTGTGGATGTTTTCAGAGATTACACTAAAAAGAACATCAAATATCCTAATAATTATGAACGCATGCTTATTAAAAAGTAATTATATTTTCATGCAATACCTTGAATAAAACCGTGAAGACCATAAACTTTTATTTCAATTAAAAATATTTATTAAAATATTTATTTTTATCTGAAATTCCAATCCCAATAGACTCTTAAGGGAGAAACTGCCGGCCGTGTTATCCAACGTAATCAAAATTAATATTCACCTCTCCTTATCCGTCGAATCTCGCATGGTGTCATTCTTTTCCTAAATCCTCGCAACGAACGATGGTCGATTATATTTTCTCTCTCTCCGCACTAGTTCACCTTGATAGCATTTAACGCTCTGCCATTATGAGGAAACGTGTTCTCTTCCCGATAGGCGACTATAAGACTTACAAGAAGAACATTTCGCTTCCTGGAACTTCTTTGCCATTCCGCATGCATAACTCATTTTTTTCTCTCTCTCCCGAACAACCCCGTCTGCTTCTAATCCCGCCCGGCCATCTTTCAATTATTGTCCTTCGCCATCCGTCAATTTTCTCCACTAAAAAGAAAAAATAAACTCTCTCTTTCTCATGAGCTTTCGCGTGCACACATGCTCTGTGGCGTGCACAGGGCTGGCTTCTCTCTCTCTCTCTCAGATGTTTCTTTCTTGCCCTTTTCTTGCTCATCTAAATGCCGCATCCTCCCTTCGTAGCTCAGCACCATTGCTCTCTCTCCCTCTCTCAGATAGAGTGAGGGACGCATTCCGAACCGATCGCAAGTTCATCGGTCGCCCTCTGTAGACTCACCGAGCCGAGTGCTAAGAGTCAATGCGTCGAACTTATTTTGATTTCTGCCGCTCTTTGAGCAGCGCTCAATGCGTCACGTTCAATGTCGCTTCCTTTGAGCGTTTCCCGTTCTATTGCTCCTCTTTCCGACGCGTATCTTCACAGTTTGAGATGTTAATAGGGCTTGAAAAGTGAAATTGGCATGTGTCGATTTGAAGAGGGCAGCCTCAGGAGATGTTTCCCTACCAGGTTAAGATCGTTTTATACGTTTGATTAATGTTAACATGTATCTCATTGCGGTACACATCTCCCTATAAGTTGTAATATGAGATATCTTCTCTATTAATAAAAATAACAAGTTCTTTTCGCGCATTATCATAAACAAATATCTGCTCCCAATGTTAATGGTTGCATATTTTAAGTACATGGAAGATAAAACTTTCGGCAGAACGCCCAGTTCTCAATTGAGACAATTTGGGTGCCCTCCATAAGTATTGGATCACTTCATTGTTAAACGTAATCATCCTTGGAGATGAATAAAAATGAAAATGAAGTAAATGTATCTTCAGGGATGACATGAATAATCGATAGCGATATTTATTTCATGCGTTTTGCACAAATTAGGTGTCAATTCAGCGATTTAATGAGTATTGAATTACTTACGAGTTAAATGTCATCGTCTTTTAAGATGAATTAGAACGAAAATGAAGAAAATGTGTCTTTGCAGACGACCTACGATACGATAGTGATACGCAATTCATGCGTTCAGCACGAATTAGGTGCCGATTGAGTGAAAAAATGTGATCATATTCGAAAGTGAATTAATGTCGTGTAATTCGACAGACTCCGCTCACCTCTCCTAACAGCCAATCACGACTATATATACGAACCCAGGACCTGATGCTCTCCGCTCTTTCGCCGAGGAAATAATTTCTCTTCCAACTTGGGCTCCTGAAATTTTACGGATGCATGCGAAGGGATTCGCTCACCCCAAGCCGGTTTTTTTGCATATTTTCTCCGTCACTCCGATCGGATCTCAGATCCATATGTATCCCTCCCCTCCCCCTTGAGCATCGGGAGTCCGTCCGTTGACATTTGGTGGCTGGCCACGAGCGAGAGTAAGAGAATACGGGACATTCGCACGTGCAAAAAAGGATTCATCATGTATTCCTCGGTTCAGGAGTTGATCGTTCGAGCAAAACCTTGAAATCTCACTCCTTCCTTTTTCTCCCACTCTCCCTCACTCCAAGCCTCCCCGACGAAACTTAACCAGCCTGGGGTCACAGCTTACTTACAAGGGGAGAATCCGATAGCCGGGTCTCGGATTTTGACGAAAGTTGGCAAGCAGGTAGTCCTAGGATAGTGATTTCCGAATCACTCCACGCTTTGGGTAATAAATCCCATAGTTTAAATAAAAGAGGAGATCAAATATTTTTACCCTCTTTATTAGCCTAATACCTCAGTTACATGGCGAAGTAGTGTAGGTGTGAAGTAGTCGAAAATCAGTGCGATTTTCATATATTCTAGACGTGGATGTTGGTTTTTTCATCCGCCGTTTTTTTATTCAGCCTATCAAATCATTAAATGTGTTAATTGAGCGTTAAAATACGGCTTTTTTGGCGATGGCTACCTACTTAAATAAATAATATAGTACGATTATTCTATCAGCAATTATGATTTCATATAGGAAGTATATGATAGAATATATAATTATAAAATCGTATAGGAGATAGAGGTCGTCAAGGCACCAGATATTTTAGGTCAGCTTTTGCATAATATTTTTAAAACATTTCGGTAAAACAAATTTAATTTTTTTCAGCTTTGCTAGGTCTCTAAGCAAATCAGGTATTGGAAATCTAACATCCAGTACCGGGATTTGAACATACTAGAAGAATCTACGCCAAGATAGTCACTTCTTTACTCCTTCACTACTTCATCATGTGTTCTGAGGTGCAATTCTATGGTTTATAATGGCCTAAACATATTTAAGCGTAGGGCATATAACCCCAAAACTGGAGGTCTTCGTAAATTTCCATTCTAGGACCTTTCGTCAAAATACGAGACCTGGCTGTTAGATGCCCCCCTTGTGAGTTCATCTCTCGTTCCGCTCACCCCACCATCCCCGAACACCACCGAATTCTCGCCAATGGCCGTTTCCACGACTTCCTTTATGGCTTCAGTTTTATTCCTCTTCTGGTCCATCCTTTACATATATATATATACATACGCTCGACGAACAAAATCCCTCAACCCGGGGGGGGAGAGAAAGATAACACTTCCCTCACATGGGCCCTCTTAATGTCCCGTCAAACGACAAGCCATCCGTCGGACACTCCCAAGAGACGAATGAAAAAAAAAACGGGTGGGTTTGCAACAAAAGCTTCCCTGTGCATATAAAAAAGGACCGCTTTCTTCGCCCTCCCGAAAATCCACCATCCACACCCGCTTTTCGGGTTCCATCTCCTCGACATCTTTCCCTCGAAGGAGAGAGTGTCTCTCCCATCATCATCTTCCTCTTCTTCTTCTCCGTGGCGAATCGTGAGTGTGCTGCGAGACGCGAAATTTCGGTGAAATGTGTTCCAAACACTCCCAGCTTCGCTCGAAATGGGCGTGTTTCAATCTTTCGGTCACGTTGGCGACAGCGTTTGTTTATTCAGGAAGTCGAGGCGGCTCCCGTGACTGGTTTTAGGGTGTCCGAATGGTTCTGAGAGCGATCCGATATTCTATAGCATTTAAGTCTTTTATCTCAGGAATCGTCTGTGCAGAAGTCAGCCTTTACAGCGCAAACTTTCGTGGATTTCAAATCTGTTTTCGTGTGTATAATAAAATGACAACTTTCGTATTCTTAAGGTTAAATCTGGATGGAGAAGCTAAGATGAACTTAAAAGGAGAAATGACTTGCTGATATTCGAGTGTTCAGCTTTATTTAAGCAACGTATTAGGTATTCCAATATATAGTGTCCGAAAATGTTAATAGTCAACATTACTATTGCTAAAATAAAATGTAATTTTAATGAGTACATAATGAAGGAGTCTCTTTCTCCATGTTGTAAGTGATAGAGTTAGCAGGGGAAACCTAGAGTCGGCATTTTGTGATCTCCCATCTTGTGGGCTTCAATATTTTATAATATTTTCTCTGTTTATTTACAAAAATATCAAAATACCAGATACCACTAAACTAATTTTTGCTTACGTTAGCATCATTTTTTACATGTTTTATGCTGGAAACAATGAAACGCAAATTAAATGTAATCCACTATTTTTTTCAAAGTTTCTGGCCATCAAAATACTCACAAAACCCCCAATAAGTAAAAATCATTAGCTATTTCTATAGATGAGTAATAATGAAAAAAAAAATAATTATTAAAGCTGAGTTATTGCTGATCAAGTAATAGGGGACCATAATGATGCTAACGAGACTTAATGACTCATGACTTGATGACACGTATAAAAATATATGGAAATAAATGGTTTCATACCGTAGACCGAGTTTACTTTGTATAAGTCTGTCATGGGGAAGGTGGCGCATATGACCTTAGATGCTCGCCGCGAAATGGTGGAAACGTCGAACAAAATCCTGAATTGCCTCAGATACTTCCCCGACCACAGTCGTAAAGCGCGGAGTAACGCTGTTAATGCCGGCGAATTACTTCAGGAAGTGTCATCGTGCACATAGTTGAATTACCAGAAATTCCTGAATCGTCCGTAAAACGTTTTGAGAAGCGAGTGAGACTCTCTTGTGGCACCTCTAAGGAAAATAAAAATCTTGGCCGACGGGAAGAAGATCGGAGGGTAGAAATTCCGACGCCCTTTTAAAAGCCCTTCCTTGCAGTGTTATCCACTATACGCTCGGAATTTAATTGCTAACCTTGGATTCGCTCGGAGTTCGCCTTTTTGAAACGTCCTGTGTTCTCTATTTTCCCCGGTCGAGCTATAAATTGCGGCCGGGGCGTATATCACTTCGCCCCGCTCTGTTATACACCGAGCTAATGTTTCATCTCTAAATGGAAAGATGTTATTGCTCGCGGGAGACTACTACCGAAGGGGGAGGGGATTCTCGAACTCGCTCGCACAGTATTTTGATCGTTAAAATGTAAATGCTCCCTTAAGAAACACTTCCAACTCTCCTATTCCTCCCGTTTCCATCGCCTTTACGCTCGCCTCTTGATGGCACTTCCATACCTTTTATATGCCTTTTCCACCGTCGGCTTAGTTTCTTCTTACCTTAGCGTACACCGCATCCTTGGTTACCTCTGTGCGCGAAACTGGGAAGGATTTGCGGTATTTTTGGCTGCCTGAATGACTTCGATGAACTTAAGATGGGCGTGTTCGTCCACAAACTTCAAAGGTCCCACCTATTTCGTGTCGCTCCAGGCGCAGTGCAAGAACCGAAAGCCTTGATCGCCAAGTTTATCTGACATACACGTCTTGGTAAGTATTTCTACTTCTTCCCGTCTTGAGATTTAAGTTTATACGTGCACAGATGCGTTCCGGCTATGCAATTACGGGCACATGTGATCCTTTCCTTCTTTAGCGTCAGTATTACCCAGCTTGCTGAATTACGTTATGCATTCCGGAAGAGGAAGTCCGAGAAAAATATCCTTTCATGATGAAAGAGCTTCGTGCATATCTAAAGGAAGTAGATTAAGTTGCAAATTCAGGATATCAACACATCCTAATTTCAAAATTATGACATTAATATTTAAATAATAATTTAACTTGTTATCTCACATAGTAAAGAATTTAGAGTTGAATTATGCTCTTTAAAATATGCATTATTTACTTGTACATTTGATGAAATATCCTCAGCTCTTAAAAAATTAATCACATTCATCTGAACGTGATACCTTCTTTTACAATGCATTATTTTTCAGACCATAATCATGACAATGGAAACATGACATGTCTGTCGAGTTATACTGAATCATTACGATTTCAGTGTTTCTGTGGTAAAATGTACCCCAAATACAAGGATTTCAGCATTGTGCAACCGGAAATAAGTGAATACTTAACACAAACTTTATAATGAAATGTAACAGTGACCAGTTGGAAGACCGCAAAAAAAGATGAAGAGACAGCTGCCAATCCATCTCCCAAGATTCGGAATGATTTCCCGTTAAAAACAGGTGACTCGCCCATTTTAAGATGAAGAAATGCGACAGAATTTCGAACAAGCTTGCTTTAAAAACGCAGGACCTTTTTTTATTCAGCCAGAACGTTTTTAACATTCCAAAATTTAGAACAATCCCGCAAGTTCAGGACATATGGCAGCCGTAATTGATGAGGAATTGAGAAACGAGCTATGAGTACAAAATGAAGCGAGGAATAGGTTAATGCTGATACCCAACGTTTGTAATGTAACCTAGACGTGTTCATCTTTGTCCGAGACGAGAAATATGTCTGATCGCCCTGATTCATTCGAAACCCGTCCTCTTCTCCTCCCTCTTCGTATTCTTAGTCCTTTTTCCAACTCCCAATCCTTCATCTTTCCTCCTCCTCTCTCCTCTTCTCCCCCATCTCCTCCCCACCTCCCCCCCCCCTCATCACGCCTGGTGGACTCTTCCCATACCCAAGCCGACCACGTCGACATTTCACTTTTGCCTTCGTCATCATCCATCGTGGTTAATGCGGCAAATGTCGACTCACGTCCAATATCCTCCTTTATCCCTCCAAAGAAGAATTTCTCAGACTGGAACCGGAGAAAGGGAAGGAGGAGTTCTTTCTTTTTTCTTAAAAAAAAAAAAAAGAACGACTCGACAGCCTCCCACCAACCAACACCGCAGCAGCCGTAGAAACGACACCACGGGCAAAGATGGGAGATTTGAAGTAGGTTGGGATATGAAGATTTTTGTTGAATAAGAAATGGGTTCCGTCTGGGAGGGAGAGGGATGGAAGACGACTGGCTTTGGGGCCCCGTGTACCTGCGACATGAAATCTTTCAGATAAGGATTTATATACAACGGGGAAGGAATGCTCGCCTTTATTCGCCCTGGAATTTTTATCGTATCTATTCCTCGTCCCTTTTTATTCTTGGCCTCTCATAGCTGTTGCATTTAAGCCTCGCGCTCCGCGGGACTGGTATTCACAGAAGGTTTTAGAAATAACGCCCCCCCATATCACCCATTGTTTCAGAGATAATTTTTTAAACAAGAACGGCGTCATAACGCCTCTTAAACCGTCACAAGGAGGTAGACCTTTTATTCAGCCAGCTGGAAGAAGTGACTTGGCACCTATTTCCATGAAAGCTGGTGTCTCACGCGGCACGGTTTGGTATTTCAAAGGAGTCATCAATTTGAGATGGCTCTTTGTGGGATAATTTTCATAGAAGAGGCAATATCTAAGGAAAATATCCTCTTTACATTTTTCAAGCCTTGCCATTGAATCTGTTTTTCTTTTAAGCTTCATAGCCATCGAAATTAAATTTTAATTTCGCTTAAGAAACATCTAAAGATTTGTGTCATTGTTCGAATTTCACATCGGACGATATATATAAAGAATTATATCTTAGGAGTCGTGTTCCTGAATTTGGAGAGAGGAAAAGTATATTTTTTTCATACGTATATACCATTGAAGTATAATGAAGATAAATAAAATTTGTCCTTTGTTAAGACGTAAAATTTGATTCAGTTTTCGACCGGATGCTCACGCAATAGAAGATAATAGCTTTAGGGCTCATTCAATAACATTCGCATCAGTCGAACTTAAGTTTCCCCATCAAGACGAGGAAAGGCAATAAATTCTTCAGGCGATGCCGTTTATAGAAAATTGTTGTCAAATAAGTTCTTGCGGCATTCAACGGTATGCAGTGAATGTGGAAAATGTACCCCTACATTGCGGTAGAACTTCCGAGTGCCATAAATTTCAGAAGTTATTTCATGCATTTATACTTTTCCCAAAAATGGTACGTAACTATTCATAAGTCTTTTTTGTCTTTTTTTTACGGAATGAAGTTTGTCTCAGGAATGAATTTTACCCAAAGCAATACAAATATGTTCTTTTCTTTGTTTTGTAAAATTTTATAGCGATACTAACCCAAGCAAATATGAAATTGCTGTTGGAACCTTTTAGTGGGATTATCTAACAGCGATGTATCGGTACGTTGCAGTCAAAGGGTTCAGGGATCGCCACGCTCCGTAGTCCCAATATGCTTCCATTTACTCGACCGATGAGCAGGAGTGCGCATGGCCAATCACTCCCTTCGATCGATTGGATCGGCTGCCAATATTCAAACGGTCCAATCTCCTCCAATCAGAAACGTACCCTCCCCTCCAACGCTAAATAAACACACGGAAAGTGCGCGGCGCCTGAGTGCCACACCCCTCAATTTCTCATACTTCTCCTGAACACGCCGCTCGTGATATCCCCACCCCTATCGGCATCTCCAATCCACTTCCATCTCTCTTTCCGTTCCCCCCACTCATTCAGGACCCCTTCTCCATGCAGGATTGGCGCGAAATCCGGCTCTTTCCAAGGGAATCCAACAGGTTTCACCCCACGCGGGCGCAGTGTACCCTGTGCCATACCCTTCTCGCCTCCTCAAACACCCTGGGATGTGTAACAGCTCCTTTAGCGTTCGGTGGTCTCTCCCTTATCTCTCTCCCCACAAACTTACGCGTCTCCCCTCTACCGATTTGATGACTTCCTGCCTTCTTTCCCCTCTTCTATTCCTCGGCCATTACTTTTTGGTGCTTATGTCACCAACGCTCCTCTCGGCTCCAGTCCCTGGCTGTGTGTTTTTTTAACGACGAGAGCAGAACGCGGGGATCATTTTATTTCCGTTTTAATGGCTTCCTATTAGTCCGTTCGCTCTCTTTTTATGCGGCCAGAGAGCAGTTTCAGATTTTGTTCAAGGAAGTCGAGCATTACGTTCTCTTTCATTTTTTTTATCAAACCAATCCTTCGTGCTGTTAATATGTGTATCACACGGTTTTTATTCCGAAATATCCATTGAATGCGATATCCGTGTAAACTTCTTTAAAAAAACTAAATCGGAAGGATTTTGTCTCTCACTTCAGTGATCGTTGCTGCTCTTTGGAATTATCTTCCACACGTGTGAGATATGTATTAATAGTGGAAGCAGTGGACATTCTTTTGAAATTTGTAGTTTCTTCCCGAATTATCTTCCGTGGTTTCCGAAATACCTACTTGATTACTTTCTGTGCAAGAGCTCAATCTAATATTTTCGAGTTGATACTTAGTTATAGAAAGAGACACAAAGTTATCTGCGGTCGATGGTGATATAGGTACTCGTCAAAACTCATTTGTAGGTTTGTTTTGATCAATTTTTTTAAGCTTTTGCGGTCCACCGTGAAATAGCTATGGTCTATTACTGACCCTAGTCCAACTCGGCTTGTAGCCAATGCTCTTTTACCGTCATGATATCAGTTTTCATTGTGAATGAATATTAGATTCATGATATATCATGATTTTCTGAGCTCCTCTTTTAGCAAGCATCTGAATACATTGTTTAGTTACTTTTCCCGACTACTTCTACTTTTTTTTAATTGAACAACTTATATGTAGATTGTTCTTATTAGGTACTTATTAGGTATGTACTGATTACTTCTGATCATAAATGCAAAATGATTCTTTCTCACCAAGTTAACCTTTAGAAAATAAATTGAAATAAAATAGAACATTAGAATCACGTATTATCTTAATTTGTGTGACGTAATTCTAAATTTTTATCTGTTGCGTAGACTTTCCTATAAATTTATGTGTGTGAGTGAGTACAAATCATTACTTTTAATTCTGCCAACAATTCTGTGCCAAGATGACGGATTTCAATAGGATATTTCGACCGTATAATGCTTTCTTAGACCTCGTCATGTCAATTCATTTATGTTTTTGGCCTATCGTTTCTTTCCTGATTCCTTTTTCTCTCCCCCCAAGTTATTCTGTTCCTTCCATCGCGCAACAAATTCCTTGGGTCAAAACCTTGAATTCACTTCGTTGTAACCCGGTCTCTTGACGAAATTCGGACCCCCGCTTTCAGTTTCCCATCTCGACCCGTAGGGGAGGAGTTAGTTCCTCCTACCACCCGAATCTCCATCCTTCCAAACCGTCCCCCCAGCATCTCTTCCCCCTCCATAACACCGTTGCCTTCAGCGCATGCTTTTTTCCCTATCCTCCCCTCATCTGCCTCCCCAGATCCCCCGTGAATAATTCAGAATATGGAATCCGCGCATCCTCATTCTTAGTCCGAGCTGGCCGGCGACGCTTAATTAATTCCCTCAATAGACTGCCACCCCGCCAGGGTTCATTTTTTATCCTCCCTGGCGTCCGTCCGCTTTCATTCGAATACATTTTTGTGTCCTTTTTTGTTTGCGACTTGGGCCGACTTCGTTTCCTCGCAATTTTCGCCCTGAATGCATTTCGGAACGGGCGACAGTAGCGCCGCTTCCCCGTCCGTAACCTCCCGCGTCCTTCTTTTGTTTCCTTCCGGCTTGGCAACGGAATCGTTTCGGCCGTCCGTTTTTGAGGCGAAATGAATCAAGGTGGAGGCGATAAATTATTCAACTTCCAACTCGTTCGCTTTCTGCGGGTTCCAAGTTTGCACAATCCGACGAGATGGAGATTCGCGCCTTTGGCGATTGTCCTCGTGGCGAAAATCTTCGGGGCGAGGTCAAAATTAAATTTCGATAAATCCTTCGAATTGCATTGTGAGCCGCGTTAATCGGTGGTCACTGAAGTAAAAGAGAGGGAGAAGTTGCTGAAAGACCTTCCGGATTTAAGTTGACGGAGGCTATCGTAAATTCACCGAAAAATATTTACGTTCTTGATTTACGTCAGTCGAAAGACATAATTGATTGAACGTTGATTAAGAGACGTCAAAAGACAGGAAATAATTCGTTAATTTCTCCCAAGACTTCCGTTTTCTTATAGTATATTTTCTTATAGTATATTTTCTTATTTTTCATATAGTTTAGTTTTTTTAATGAGCAAAATTACAAATCCATCGAACCATCATATAAATGGAAGATTACCGAACTGGAAGAGCTGTACAAGTATTTTCAACGAGACTGAAATGTTATTCTAAGATTACCTTCAAACTTTTATAATTCTAGTTTATATCAGCCGAAAATCACGATATAATGAAGCGTAGATGCTATGAAAATATCATATTTAATTCACAAGTGTTTTTCAAGAATTATAATTTCTTTCAATATTTTGTCTTTAGTTGCCGAACCTTTTTTAATGTGTTGTGGGCGGAGTTTCGGTTTCTGTTTGAGCGAGCGAAAAGATCGGTCGTGACGTAATTTCCAAAAACTGGTTGTGTTAACAGCGCTTGTTTCGGAAGAGATGAGTACCAGTGTGAGACTCAATCAAAAACTCATCTTAACTTAATGGGAATGGATATTATGTTGAGACAAACTTCAAAACTGAGGAAAAACATGAAGAAAGAAACGCGGTGGTGAAAACGGAGGATGAAACACGTTCGTAAACACTTTATAATTGGACTCGGGAAATATGGAAAATTCGCGTATATTTCAATCCAGCGGGCATTTTGCATGCGTAACTAATTTTTTTCGCTTCCTCTCATTTTTGAAAGCACTAAACCGCTCGCAGAGGGGATGGGGGAGGAAAAATGGCAAATCTCCTTTCGCATAAAGTGAAAATTGAAAAGTTCCACGTTTAGTATCCCAGTGGAGTAGTTGGTGGGTTTTTAACTGGAGTGACACTCCACCTGGACGGGTTTACCTGCAGCCGAGCCCGTTATAATTCATTCTCTCGTGGATTTCAGACCATTGTCGGGCTTTATTGCACGCGGAATTAGCATTAAAATCGGTTCTGTCAATAAAAATCTCCCTCCTCGTCTGGAGTAAACCCCCCCCCCCCCCAACGTTTCACTTGCACGTTCCGCGTTTTTTGTTCATTTAAATTTTATTAGCGCGCGGTTTTTCCCTTATCTTAACGACGAGGCTTTGTGCTAACGGCCCAGTTAACTACTTAAAGGTATCGCCTCCACCCACCTACCTCAAACCACCAGAGCGCGCAGAAAAATCAAGATTTTTCGCGGAATAAAAAAAATGAAACTCACGTGACGCAAGAGTTTCCTCCTCCCACAAGATCATCCGGAGAGATTGGAATCTGTAAATCAAACTCGCCAATCAGCATTTCATCAGCCTCGGCCGGTCGTTCTTCTTTTTTCCTTCCCGCGTCGTTTCTTTTGTTTTTTTTTAACCTGGAGGTGCAATTCAGGAGAATACGGAGGGAATCGGGGAAAAACGTTATAAAAACGCCTCCAACCTCCTCTCCTTTTTTCGCGTGGAAGAAATACCTCTTAATGGTGATAAAATTCGCAGTTAAAAAGGAGAGCTGGAGCGTTCATCTTCTCTCTCTCTTTCTCGAGACGCATGCCTCATAAAAATCCGAAACCGGGGCCGCCAACTTATACTACAACGCAACGCCCTCAGCCCTTCAACTTTATTCCTCTACTCCTCCTCCTTTTAAAACTCCTTTTTCCCGAAGGAGGTTGAAATACACTTGAAACTGTCCCATGTATGGAACGGGAGAGTGAAAGGAATAGGGATGCTTGGAATAGATTCGTAGGGTCCAATCCTACCTAAACCAAGGCAATGAAATCGTAGTATGTGTAAAGATACATATAGAGGTACTTACATGCCCATCATGCCATTCCCGTTCAGAGTATGCAATGTCAAATAATTTAGTTATTGTTATTAGGCCTGGAAAACTGGATTTCTTTTAAACATTTCCTCCATAGTGTCTTATTCCTGCGTCACACATGCTGTCCTATTCTTCAGACTCCTAATATTTCTCATCTTTAGAGTCTCTTCCAACGTATTCACCAATGACTATCCTGGTCTACCCCTTCCTCTCACGGCATTCAATCCTCTATCATATATGTTTGGTTATTTGACTATAATCCATTCTCTCAACACGGCCAACCAAAGAAGCACACTACTTTCATATATTTCCACGACTGTAGCATCCAATCCACATTCTATATCACGGCCTTCTCATTCCTAACCCTATCCATTCTGCTTTTGCCGCAATATGTGTGTAAAGGTAGCTTCAATAATTAGATTCCGGGTGAAATACTAGTTGGAACTTACATTTAACTCTTAACGAATTTTTGTAGTGCCACAAGGTTGGCGGATAAAAATATGCAAACATAAAAAAGAGATACTGAATATGAGCCCAATATTTTTCGGTGGTCTAACCACCTTTCTCAAGCGAGAGAAGGGAAAACTATCAAGGATTTTCCCTTCTCTCCGTTGAGAAAGGCGGTTCGATCACAGAAATATATCGGGGTCTTTTAAGTGAGTGTTTCTTTTTTATAATTGACATGTTTTATCTTGCTAGCAATTGAGTAGATTGGAATAGAATTTACTGTAAATCAAATGATAATTATATCTTCTTACCATTATTCTAGAAATTAATCAATAAACAATAATTTAATATTTTCCATGGCTTCGTCTGATAAAACTCGCTGTTTTCGCCACCGATAAAAACGATCGCATTATTTTAAACTCCGAGACTAGAAGACCGCGCCTCAAACTTGCATGTAACACAACAATTTTAAACAGTTTAACGCGTGTCGTTTTTAAATTATTTTACACAAGCGTATGGTCCTTAAAGCAAAAATTTCACCCAATTTTGTCAATTGCTTTAAAATGATATTTTCTTTATTTGTGTTTTTAAGAGAAAATTTAAATCTCGCAGGAGATTGATAACATTTTTTTCTTATATATCACCTCGAGCATGTTTCAGCCTCTTTGTTTTTTCCTTCCCCCGCACCGCAAATTCGTTTCCCTCAATACCTTCCGCGTTCTGATCGCACCGCGCCCGCCCGACCCACACCGTCCGACCCGAACGCCGCACGTGTCGGCGGAAAGTGATACTTTGGCGGTTTTTTTGTCTCGTTTTCGCGGTGTTTCCACGTCGCTCCACCCCCTGACGGTTCAAATTTACTCCCCCCGTAGGTATCCGGACGAAATTCCGCGTCGTTTACCCCTCAAAAAAATTCCCCCAAGGATACGCCTCATTGATTCCGTCCCGCAGATGGCGCACAGCGTGTGGTCTTCGCAGCAAGCGCCGCCCTCGGCGATTTTCGGCGTAAGAGGTGAACTCGAGAGCTCTCGTACTGGTGTTCTCGAAACTCATGCTTCCCCCAATGGAGATGGAGAGTCAAGGAATTCTGGGTCATTTGATGCACGCCTCTAATAAAGTACCGTCATATTCATTCCGAATGCTCCGGTGTTGATTTCTCGGATGATGCTGAAATGGGTGGGGAAATAGAAGAGGAACTATGGATTAAAAAAATATTTTTTAGCTCATCATGGATTCCTTTAGTTCTGTGGAATACCTATCGTTTGACTTTTCTTCCAGAAATTGTGGAAGAAAGTTTAATTCTATCAAAAAGCGTATGTTTCCCCGTTTTCATTTTGACGTTCGTTTAACTGGGTGAAGTTTCCAATCTCGAAATGCTTCTTCCCTGTTAGCTGACTGGTTTATGATTCTGAACCTCCCACTCGTACGCGCTACCGGTTTGTGAGATTTGATCGATTGCGATGTAGCTTTTAGTTGGATATAATTTTTTTAATTGTATCTCTCAGGTGAACTCGTCCCATGCATGAAGAATTGTAACTCACTTGTGGCAGACTTTCAGAAGAACGTAATTCAGGTTCATAAATTCAGTTTCCTTCATCAATTAAGTTTTCGACTTCCATTCTCCAAAATTGATACTGTAAGGAAGATAAATCTTGTTAAAAGAGGGAATGGTAGGTCCAATGCCAGCATAGTTGTGTTTATTCACGCGTAGTTTCCTAAACACATCGTGGCTAAAAAGAAACAACTGAGTTACGGTATTTCGCATCGCCCGATGTGGAATATTTTGCGTGAGTATCGGTACTTATTTTTGGTGTAGAGCTGGAAATGATTCAACGGCTGCGTCGCTCTTCTCCGACGTCGAAGATCTCGAATCGGAGGAATGTTTCTGACTTGAAAGACTTTTTGTGTAGGTATTTTTTTCCTCCGATCCCAGGTCATGTATGGTTCGGCGTCCGATAGTTCGTTAATGATAACAATTCCCCTTCCCTAACCTCCCGCACCCCTCCGCCCAGACCTTGCGACCACACCCTTCTCCAAACACCACTGCATCATCCTCCTCCCTCCCTTTGGTGCTCTCCGTGGCGTAGTTCAACGAACCGAAGTAGTTTACACGGAAGAAAGCAGAGGGCGGGCGAGTGCGGAAAAAAATTAAAGAAGATCCCGACGCGTTCTTTTTCGTTTCCTTTACTTTTTCGAGAGATGGGTGTGCCATCTTGCCCCTCCCATCTTATCCCTTACCATCCCTTCCATAAAAAATAAGCGTCTCCCCTGCCGCTCCACCTCCAGAACCCAGCACTACTCCGCTTCCCCGGTATGGGGGTCAGATTTAATACACAGGACCTGCCTGATGACGCAAACGCGGGGTGCAGGGGTGGTCGACCTTTTTTTAAACTACTATAATACTTTTTTTATTCCTTTTGCGAAGCTTGTATCGACTTCTCGACTTAACGGGAATGTGTGCGTGGATGGAAATTGGGAGAAGAATTCGCTTCTCCGTGTGTAAAATGAGCGGACAACGGTCATCTTGGTATGGGAATCGCGGTTCTGCGGTGACTCTTTTTCTAAATACTCCGCCGAGTTGAGATGCGTGTGGTACGGTTTCGATAGATCGACTTATTGAAGTATAAACGATGGCGGAAAGTGTTTCAATTCCTTGTGAAATATTATAGTGATCTTGTAATCCGAAGAAAAGTGATTATGTATATGCCTTTAACTGTGAAAAAAGTTCGTGAGATGTAATGATATGAGGAAAGCTTGGAAATGGAGTGAGGTTTCACGAAAGATCACAAACAAGATGTCAGCAATACCTCGACGAATGAAAGTGGTTCAAACAGCCAGTCATCTAATTTAAATATTATTTGATTCATTCGTATACTTGGAGTATTTAAGTACCCACGTTTAAAATTCAGTGACGACGCCGACAATTTACGAGTAGGAAGCCAGTCGTCTTAATCATGGTAGGTTCTCACTGTCTCGGAAGAAGAGTCGTCTAATTTAAAAATGAGTTTCTGGCAGTCATCAAGAAAAGATATGGAAATGTATGCCGGTTATAGTCGGTCTTTACTCACAATACGTGTCGCTAACACGGCTAATTAAACTATATATCTGTTTTGAGCTGAATAATTTAGCCAAGAAATCATACGGGTATTTTTTTCTAAAGTGGCTTTCAAGTTCGGGGAACAGATAACATTTTAATGAGCATTTTTTATTTTTAGCGCTCGTACTTGAATGGAATGGAGTTAATTTTCAGCCACAACTTCGCTGTTGACAGTATCACGGAAAAAAGGAGGAATACCGATTGGAAATTGGAGCCGTTTAGAGTCGCAGAATTTTGAGAGAGAGAAAGAGTCTTCTTCCCAAATCAGTCCCTTGCGATTTCGGGCTCCTTTACGAGATCGTCGCTTGTTTGCCATTCCGCGTTTCGGCCCTCAATTCTCATTGTTAGTCCCCGTCACTCATTTGAGCATTCGGGATCGAGGAAAGTTCACGGCAGGAAATTTGAATACCCGAAATCCGGCCTCTGCGAATGGCATATCCGATGAGGCGAAACTGCGACGGAATTTCGTGAGGGGAAAAAATGATGACTATCGTTATTTTTTCTCCCGTTCGACGCGTTTATTCATCGGGACCTTTTTAAGCTAGCTCCGGCTCCTTTGGGCCGGCGTGTCCTCTGTGAGGATCGAAGAATTAAGTTTGTGGAAGAGAATCGAGTGAGAGATGGATGGTTTTTCTGAGGCCGAAGGTGCCCTTGAGAAGTCGACGAAACAAAAGAGATACGCTATGCGGGATATTGAAGATCGGATCAAGAGATTGCGGATCACGTGATCGCTGGTGTGTCCGGCGAATTTTGAGGGAGATGAGAACTTTGCCCGCCGCTGCCGACAGGCACAGCATTTGAGGAATAATAATGCTAGCACATATTTATTCCTCAAATATTCATCAAACTCATTTACAAGATAGAACCTGAATGAGAAAGGGGATTTTTTTGTTCTGCTAATTTCTGAAATGTTATGTATAGCGCTGGACTTGGAGCGTAAGTGTTGAAATATGTTGGTGTGGGTTAGAATGAAAACTTGTATTTTAAAGATAATGAGTGCGTGGACAGTGTGATTTATGTTTAAAGTACGTTCACTTTTTGTCTTAAGATGATAGTGAGTTGAACAAATCCCATTGAATTTCCTGACAGTGAGTTTTCACGAAATAGTATAACGCGTGTAGTTTATTTGAAGGTTTATTTTAACGAGGAGTATAATGAATGAAAATTTTTCACTGTAATTTATTCGAAATTAAAGTTTGTCCAAGATAATAGCCCAGTTGACAGAAATGCAGCTAATCAGCAAACACGCCCAATGCCTTTTGGGGAAAGGAATCACGTGACCGAATAATCCATTATGGTGGCCTTTGTTTAAATCATACGACCGTGAAAAAATTGTTTACCTTTCATTTCTTTGTAATCCAAATCATAATATTATATTTCAACTGCGCTATAATCTTGGGGGGACTCTAGTTCGGCAAAGAGCACAAGTTTCTTCAAAGCTGCTCGCCACTCGCGTCTATGAATCGGAAGAGTGGGATATTTGACTGGAGGTCAAATGAACCAAAATGTTTCCAATCCGATAATTTTCAGATAGGAATGTAAAAAGAATATCTTTGGCATTATTTCGATTGTGCCATTCGTATATCTATATTTAAAAACACTTTTTTACATTTAAGACTTGGATATTATCAAATTTTGGAGGGCACACACTGTTCGAATGAAATACTGTCATCATCTGCACTACTCGAACCATGTGCAAATTTGATTTCATGACCTTCAGGTTTTGGCTCGCTTTGCCCTTAATACTTCAATGGCATTTACACGATCGGCTATCATTGACAAAAGTGATAAGAAAACTCTTGCTAACAGTGCAGGAAGCGCTGACGATTTTATGATTGTGAAAACGTAGTATGAATTTCTCTAGCTAAGCGCTCGCTAGGCTGATACACGCTAAACAAGCACTCCGTTGACGCACCTTCAAACTAAAATACCAAACAAACGACCATCAGCCTCCATTTGGCCAGCGGCAGATTTAGTATGAAACTATCAGTTACATGCGCATCTTTTAGTGTATAAAATTTTGGAAATTATGGTTTCAATATGCATGCGAGTGTGAATTTTGGTGACATTTTTCCTGATGAATTTCTCTCTTTCCTCACTAGGCCAACTCTCCACCTCTCCTGGAGGCACCGTAAGTCCAGCAGTTGGTGGAGCACCTGGAGTTCCTGGAAAAGTTCCTGCTCCGCCTATAGACTATTCCAGATATGTTAAGAGGTTTTCTAGTGCGGCCGAGTGTGGGAGCTATTACTGCAGGGACCTAAACTACCGGTGAGTACTTAAAATACTTTGCTATAGGATGTACCTACTTTTCCTTTTCGTACAGAATTTCCTAAAATTATGGAGGGAAATGTGCGCTTTAGTAACCCGAACTATAACTTCAATGTTAGTGGGACACGTGAATGCAGCATATATTCATATATCATGATGTCACTGCAGTGTCTAGCTTCCTAATATTCTTCTACTGAGAAGACCGAATGAAGTTAGGCTGATCCTTTCTTATCATTGTTATCTTTGTGCATTTCTCAATGAGACATTGCTAAAGAAAATTTGGGCTATTCTTGAAGCTGGGATTAAACTTATTTTAGGCTTTGAAATAAAATGAAAAACTGAATACTACATTGATAAAAAAATATATTTCATTAAAATTAACTGTTTCTCCATATTCACTTGTTCTCTATTCTTGTGAAAAGGGAACATTTTCATTGCTTGGACTGCAACTCAAGAGTGTTCGTCAAAAAGGAGGAAATGATCAGGCACTTCAAGTGGCACAAGAAAAGAGATGAGTCCCTGCAACATGGTTTCATGAGGTACTCGCCCATGGATGACTGCTCTGACCGGTTCAGGGATTGCAGTCACAACCGCAAGCAGACACACTATCATTGTCTCAAGGTGAGCATGCTGTCACTGTTTCCACTTATCCTATCAAGTACTAAACTGCTATCCTATAGTTTAGCTGAGTATCATTTAGTTGCACTCTGGGGACCAATTTTGCTTCCTGGAGGAATTCATTGACTTAACTTGATTCTTTTAGTCATTCAAAATTGTACTTACTTTTGAGGATTCCATTTATATGAGTACATCTTAATTCATTTATTGCAAAGAAATTCTCAAGTTCACCATATAAAGATTTAGAATGAATTCATTTTTTTGGTAGGGAACTGGAATATAAGTACATATGTAATTATTTCTAATGTGTATTACTGACTCCTGGGTCAATCAGATCTCAGATTCTTCCTTTAAAAGAGACTGCTCTGACCAGTTGGGTGTAAATTCTCTTTATTATAATATGCGATAAGTAGTTGAATAGTGATTGATATTTTAAAGCTAATCCATTCAGCAGTAGTATAACTATATATAACTGTTCATTCAGCTCCTGTGTATTGCTGCCACTTATAAGTTTAATCTTGATGAGGCTGTTTAAGGGAAGAACCATCATCACAGATTATGGTTGTGATGAATTGTGCAATTTGTGTGAAGTACTTCCACTGTAATTAACTTTAAAGAATATTTAAGCTAATGATAGGGCACCCTTAGTTTGAAGCTAGAAAGAGTAGAAATATAGGCTGTGATATATAGTTTGGGACCCACAAGAGCTGCATGAAAACATCACCCGTAGAGGATTTACAATTGATAGTCCTGTCAATTAAATTAGCCTGGTTCATTCTCACGTCAACACTCACAGGAGGGCTGTGAAAAAGTGTACATCAGCACTTCAGACGTGCAGATGCATGCGAATTACCACCGAAAGGACTCTGCCATCATTCAAGAGGGCTTCCAGCGATATCGTGCCACAGAAAACTGTGCCTCGCCACACTGCTCATTCTATGGTCAGAGGACGACTCATTTCCATTGCCGGCGCTCCAACTGCAAGTTCACATTCAAGAACAAAGCAGACATGGGTATGTTTCTTTGCTCATTTTTCTCTAAAAAAATAGTAGCATGTCCAAGGTTTAAATGTCCTTCATGAAGCTATTACTTAGAGTATCACTTTTTTCCATTTCCTATGATGCAAAAGTTCTGATAAGATGAATTTATCTGAGTTTTGAAATGCAAAAATATCTATTTCCATTGATAATTAAGAAATAATATTGTCAACATATCTAATTATAAATAAAAAATAAAATATCATGATGGATCACTTGCCTAATTTTACAAACATCAAACTTTATCTTACTGTTTAGATTATGCTTTGAGATGACCTCATGCCCGAGGCACAGCAAGTATTTTGTGTGATCTCTAGTCTCAGTCATTATGTAATTACTTGTTGAAATGTGTGGAATTTTGTGAAACGATGTTTGAATTAAGTGTAGAAACAGCCAACTTATATTGCATCAAAATTTTCTATTTAAAAGCACTTCTTTTGGCATTTTCTTTATCTATTCAAGAAGATAATGGCCTGAATAGCCATGTATTCTATTGCACAGTGCACTAATGTCATTTAATCAACTGCTCACCTCAAACCTAGTTTTGTAGTATCTAACCCTTGTTCTCTTTCCTTTTCTCTCTTGTTGGTCAAACAGAGAAGCACAAGACCTACCATATCAAGGATGAGCAGCTCAACCGTGACGGCTTCAAGAAATTCATGAAGCACGAACATTGCTCATTTGAGAATTGTCGGTTCTCGCGAGTTTGCAACCACATTCATTGCATCCGTCTGGGGTGTTCATATGTGTTGCACTCAAGTGGCCAGCTCTACTCCCATAAGAGGAAGCATGAGAGAAAGGATAACGAAATGGCATACAGGAAGTTCAAGCTGGCCCAGAGCATGCTCAAGAGTTTTGGTGGTGGCAGTATGGATGGTAGTGGAGGGGGGAGTGGAATGGGAGGGCATTCCGCGGCAACTAGCCCACATGATCTATCTTCAATGGACAGCATGTATGCTGAGAGGGTGAGCTATGAGATTGTTTTATTCTGAGGCAACATATTACAGAATAACATCAGTCAGGTCTGAAAACACTGAATACATTACCCAGCATGATTATCTCCACTTCATAAGTAGATATATAGGCCAAGGCTAAGTCTTAGATAGTGACAGGTTTTTCACTTACTCAGGTTAAATCAAGGATATCCTGATCTAAATATTTCAATCCTAGGGTGATTTGATGACCAAATAGGTAGATCATGTGCCAGAAGAGTGTGGGTTCAATCTGCATAGCCTCTGGAACTCCTAGCTAAATGCTAGCTGTGTGATTTATTTCAGAGGGAATTTAAAAAATACTGAATTTGTACCCAGCATATCTTCATGCTGAGTTTTTTAAATGCAGGATAAAATGCATAATTAAGTATTGAAGATATTAAAGTATTGCCTACTGTTACTTATTACACTGACCTTTGGGTGATACTCAGTAGATATCAGTCATGAAATTATAAAGTGGCATATCATGGTGGAATAATTAATAGTTGGCTCTTCTGCGGTGTGGTGCATGGATCTGATTGGCCACATTTTCAAAATTAAATCAATACCTCAACATGCAGTTCATTCTTTCCACTACCACCAAGTGAACTACAGTACATATCTCTATCTGCTTTCTTTTCATTTGGTAATTAGTACAAGTATAATAGTAGCAATACATTACTTTTAATGTGCTCCAATGGCTAAGATTATTTCACACTTACTGTAATTAACTTTGTTGCAGACTGGGTAAACAGCAATCAAATGAATAGGAATCAACTTTCAAATTTGAGTGGAGCACAGCAATGCTTAACTTTGGTAACTGAGTAGAAACCTGTTTCCATCTTGGCAGACCATATTAACCATAAATATATACACCATACACATATAAAACTGAATTGCAGGCAATAATGGTCCATGCACCAAGCCAGAGATTCGTCTACATAAAGACTATCTCAGTGTTCAGAGAGTTTTGGCTGGTTTCCCATTTCATTGAACAGTATTTCTGCCTTTTTTATAATATCATAATTTTTTAAATTGATACTACTGCTTTGTTTTGATTCTTCTGCGTGCAAATTAATGCAGTGCATCATAAATAGCATAATTTATGAGATGCATCTTGTCTCTTTTGTTTCCCAGGTCATGACACCGCCATCTGTCGGGCAAAGTGGTCGCCTGCAAGGTGTCACCCCGGATCCATCATCATCCCCCATCACACCCTCCGCCATCCAAACTTCTGTCATTCAGGGTCCTTCTGCACCACGGCCTCAGTCACCTCTACAGCAACATCATCTGCAACAACAGCAGAACCGAGGCATTGGCTCATCTTCACCTCCGGGGAGAAGCTCCCCTGAGGGAATGGTCAACGGTCTACCACCTGGGGCTACAGGCTTGGCAGCCTTTCACAAATATCCTTCTGTCTTTGGTGGTAAGTGTGTTGTAACTCTAATATAAATTGGTTCCTTTTTGTATGTTTAACCCTTTTAGTGCTACCTTCTGCCAGCAGTACTTGCGAGTAATGAGAAGGGTAATTTAATGAAATGTATCACGTTAGGGAAAAAAACGTTATGACGTTATTGTTTCAGATATCCATAGGTGTTTTTTTTTAATTTTATATAAATGAAATTAACTCATATAGATACCATTCTTTTGCATCGTCTGAAAAATAAATGGAATTATTGAGCTCAGTTGCCGAGAACAGGGTCTGGACTCTTGTTAAGCTGTCTCTCAAGGGGTAACAACATACCTGAGATTATGGTTTCGGTGGAGGTCACTTCCCTTCGCCCGTATCGGCCATAGCAGACATTTGTTCTTTTGCATAGAGAATCCTCGCTCGCTATAGCCGACATTCAGTGCTAAAAAAATTTTATGGTCATGTTCTATCTCATGCATCAATTCCATGAAGATACATATATGTATATATGATGCATATTTTCATACTTCATGATATTCCTCATATCATCACTTTTAGGTCTTGACTGTATGGCGCCTACTCCACCGGGATTGCCTGCTCCATTCCTCATCGGAACTCCTGGGGGTGCTGGTGCCGGCGTTCCTGTTGGTGCCATGGCTGGCTTTCCCCCACCCCCACACCTCCTCTCCCAGACGCCCACGGGAGAGCCCTCTTCTTCAGCAGCCGTTGACCTCTCCCACGGCGATTTCCGGGCTGGTCCCGTGGCCGTCTCTTCAGCCCTAATGCACCCACACCAGCATCCTGCCACTGCTGTCATTGGTGCCAGACATTTCCCAATGCTGCCTGATGACCTGTGGAGAAAATATTTGACCTGCCACAGGGCAGGGGAAAAGTGTGGGGGGAGAACTGCCGGACCAAATGCTGTTTGTGAATTCTTGGGGAAGGAGCACTTCCACTGCATGGCAGAGGGGTGTGATATGACTTTCAGGTAAGCAATCATTTTTTTCTCTGATAAGGCTACAGTTGTAGATCAAATAATGTTTGTTTAATTACTATCAACATAAAGTTTTAAATGTTCTACAAACCATACATAGAAAATTTAGACCCATGCCCTCAGCACTGATGCATGGAATTTTTTGTTTCTAACAAAAAAAAAGAAGTAGACTGCAATTTACTAGGAGGGAAAATGCTGCTTGCCTATATATTGGGATTGTAACCTCACAGAAAAGTCAATGTGATGAAACATTTTTTTCGTCTTTTGTTTCTGCCAAAGAATTTTCTGGATTAGCTATTTCTACTCGAACATCAAACAACTCAAAAGATAATGTAAGATTTGGAGATCACTCTAAAATGTGAGGCAATCAGAAAGTTGATGTGAAATTTAACTGTTTTCTTAAGGTGTAGGAATCAAGCAAGTTGCTTAGATCAGACAAACTATCATGTTCTACAATCCTCAATGCATACTTTTTACTACCTTTGATTAGTTAACCAATATTTTCTCAGCTTCTGAAAAAATGCTTTTGATATGGCAATATTCAATTGTTAAATGTTAGATATTTCAGCTCTTACCAACGGTTGAATCAGCTATGATTGCCTAAATCCATTTTTTGTTAATCATCAGATTTTCTGCTCTTATCTTTCTGTAGGTCGAAAGATGGTGTCCGTGAGCATGCCAGGAATCATGAGCAGCAGGAGCAAGTCACCGAGGCATTTTATTGGACAGTTGAAGTTGGGCAAGAGCCCTGCAGGCCATGCCCACCAGACTGCCCTTTCCAAAACAAGGAAAAGCACTACCACTGCTGCTGGGTAAGTCCTTGTTATTGAATTTTTGCTTTTTATGAAAACCATTAGTTGTGTTGCCATCGAGGAGTCATCTGGCTTTGGGTGTCCCGGCTCCCCATGATTGCTGTGTATGTATATGGTATTACTTGGTATTCAATGGCACTATTTTTATTAAGAGAGCACTGTGTCACAGTTTAGCTAATTCAGTAATTTATTGTTTTCCTCAATGCCAATAAATTTTTCTCATTCTCTTGCAGGAGAACTGCCGTGAGATAATTCTTCCCACTGACAAACCGTTCCGTAGGCTTGACCATTACAAAATGCATGAGTACTCGAGGAAATTAAGCTTAACTAAAGACCCAATGACAATGACACTTGCAACATCTATTGATGGAATGTTCCGTCGCAAGAGGGGAAGGCCACCAAAGAACAGGGTCATTGAGGTAAGATACTGTCCTTTTGCTAAAATCTTGAATTTTGCTCATAATCTAAATATGAAGTTCTTGTCTAGCATTTCCTTGTTTATATATTATTCCATACCTATGGGTGGACTAAACATGTGTTGGAGAATTATATTATCTCCTGTTGGTGAGGCTATTCCTGCTATTTTTTCCTCAATTTAACTGATCATCCACTTAATTAATCAAGTGTAAAAGGAAAACCATAGAATATAATGACCTTACATAGACCAGTTGCCTGCTATACAATTGTGTCAATCCAGGATACATTTTTGGTTTTTCGCTCAAGATATGGGATACCTTTTTTAATTGAATGCAAGTGATTGGAGCTGATTTCATGAATGTGCAGAAATTATCAGTTTGTAGGCAGGTGTGTCCTAATTCAATCATTGGGTTAAAAAATTCAGTGATAGAAATATGTATTAAGGGTTATGATAATTGCTTTTTTTATTCCTTCAAAAAGATTATTTTTGAACAAAATGTACTACAGCGACTTCTTTCCATTCCATTTCAGGTTTGGAATGATTATGTAAGTTTACAATTTAAAAATATTCATATGGTGAAGGTGAAATAGTATATGTTCCTGCATTGTGTTTTTATTTATTCTGATGATTGCTACAGAAACCCATTCAACAGCATGGGACTCAATGTTTTGCCACTCGATCCGATTTTAATATATACACTTCCCAATAAAGAGTTTTCACTTTAGACACTTAACCCTTCAACGACGAGCGACGTAGTCACTATGTCGGTCACGAACTTCACATGCCGCGGAGCGACGTAGTGACTAAATCGCGGCGATTCCATTTAAATCAGTGGAAAACCAGTGGTTCCATTTAAATCTCCTCCGACCTATGAGATGGGATTCATTTAATACTCCTCCGGGCTTGAAGGGTTAATTCTTGTTGCTAGTGCATGAGTGTCTTCATTTTAAGTATCCACAGCATGATTTTGTTTCCTATTTAGGTTATCCCTTTTTGGATTAGTACTGTTCATCCAGCAAGCCATTGTTTCAGACGTAGGTACTGTTCTATAGGTTTTTTTGCTGATCAGTAGTGCAGGGGACCTGAGTTTTAGAGGGTATACAGGATATCTGATCTACAGTTATATTCTCATATTTCATTTGGGATGAAAAATTTACTTCTTCTGCACTAGAACTATTGTTAATTTCAAATTTGCTATTCAAGCTTTTTAATTGACATCAAGGTCAGATCAGTATGTCATGAGAACTGATTGAAGATGCAAGGAAATAGTTTTTTTGTAACGTGAGACAAATGTGGGGTTACATTCTGTGAGTTTTTATGGTTTCAGGTATTTGGTATTCCCTCTTTGCAATAGGCATTAACTCTCACTCCCTCTCCTGTAGGGCACGGATAGCTGCTCTTTAATCTCACTGAACTCATTGTCTAAGTAGCTCACATATTAGTAAATCTCTCACATTTCTGGCTTAGAAGGAATGAAATTTTGGATTCAGAGCATAGCAGAAGAGCTTATGCATATCAGAAATGCGTACATGGTCTCGAGAAGCAGGGAAGTAAAACTTAGTTTTTCAGTGGGCAATTGATTCATAAGGATGTGGACAGCTTTTTATCATGAGTAGTCATAAAAGCCTATGGATCACTTTACTTCCATAAATTGCATTATGTATCTCTGAAGTTCTTTGTGTCATTCTTTTAATGAATATGTTAATTTTATTCAATGGGAATGTCAAAGCTATTGTCTGTTGTAATGCACTGCTTTTTTATTGCATATATTTTCTTCTTCATTCAGTGAAATTTTAGCATGATGAAATCATTATCTTTTAACTTAATTATTATCATAGTTGCATGGAAATAAAAAGTCATTTGTCATAATAATGTAATTCAAACATATATGTAATAATGTAATACTTGTGGTATGCTTCATGCAGGATATTTTGTTATTGATTCATCTGTCTGAATGTGTCAAATTTGTAATGCCTGAATAGTATTATTGTATTTGATTAGAAATGTGTACTTATTCCAACAAATATAGCACCCTAAACTGAAAATGAAACCAAGGTTTTTTAACTTTGCAGTTTCCAATGACATCTACTCCTGGAACCATGGATGTTCCTCAGGCTATATTTGCCAGTTTCAAACTCCCAAAACCGGCAGCCATCGCAGCAAATGTGGTTCAAAGTCCTCCTTTTGGAATGGCACCAACTTCACAGGGAATGAGAATGGGACCAGTCGCAGGAACCCCAACACCTTCTCCCCCAGCTTCCTCCCCTCCTCGTCCGGCTCCCCCCCTCTCAGCCCCCCCGATGAGCTCTGGAAACAGTGCTGGGGAGAAGTCTATGGTTAGTCCCATCAAATTATTCTCCTGCATTACTATTATGTATAACCTTCTCAGAAAGAGTTTTTCTGGTTTCTATGATCAGAGTAAAATGTTCAAATATTCACATTTCCAGCCTCTCCTCAGTATTTGTTGAGTGAATATCTTGAGGCTATAGCATTGGGGACCTAATTATTTTTTTGAAAAGGACTAAAGTTGATCTGAAGTGAAACGTATGTATTGAACTAACGCCCTAAAGTGGCCATAAGTTTGTTTAGGGGGTAAAATTTGAGTCAATTTTTACTCACCAGCAGACTAAATGAACTACATACGTAATAGCCTAGCTGTTGATGGTTCTCAGCCAACGCAGTCCAGGTTGTTCTCAAATCTCAACTTGAGTCTGTCATCTGTTGGATAATAATGCAATTTTGGCAATTTTTAGCATAAAATAAGTACCTACTCAGACTAACATGATTCCGAAGTTTGAGAGTCTTATGTTTTAGTAAGTGTATTCAGTTGTAGGCATGACATGCTACTGCAAAACTGCAATCAATCTCATGGAAATTTCAATTGAAAAGTCATGATTTCCTGAGCTCATCTTTTAGCAAGTATTTGAATACACTGTTTCTTTACTTCTCCAGACTTTATTTCTACTTTTAAAAATTGAACAAAAATATATTTAGATTGTTCTCATTAGGTACTTATCAGGCATTTACTGATTATTTCTGATCATAAATGCAAAATTATTTTTTCTCACCAAGTTGTACTTCAGAAAAAAAATTGAAATAAAATAGAATATTAGAATCACATATTATTTTAATTTGTGTGATGTTTTTCTACACTTTTAACTGGTTGCAAAGACTTTCCTTTAAAGTTCTCTCAGAGTTTTTCATGGCAATTAGCTGAATGTTTCAATCTTCTTTCGGGATATCTGCCACGTCATTGTCTTTCTTGACAATGTTTCTCCTCCTGTCCTGGAGGCATCTTCAGGAGAAACGTTGTCAAGAAGAACAACGACGTGGCAGATATCCTAGAAGAATAGAACACTTTCCTATAATGTTATGAATGTGTATGTATTTGAGCGAGTACAAATTATTAACAAGTGATACAGCAGAGGTGCAACCTCTTCATAGCATATAATATTGTTTATTAGATTAGCCAATGAGTTCTATTAAATTAAGTTATTATAATTTCTCTTTTAAATAGGCTCATGTTCAAGAGGGCTTCTATGTTTTTGGTGATGGGTGCCCATGTCCAGATGGCCCATTGTGTCCCTTCAGTTCAAGGCGTCACTTCCATTGCACTCAGCCCCGCTGTTTCTATGTCACAGACCGAGAGGATATACTAATCATGCACTCCAAAGACTTTCATGATAACATTGACATAATGGAAGGATTTGTGTTTTTTGATAGGACCATTGACTGTCGTCTGCCTTCATGTCACAGGTAAATACTCAAGTCAACAAATGCTAAAGTGAATTAAAAGAGGCATTGGTCAAATTGATAGGAATAACCTTGTGCTCCATATATTTCATCACTGAGAATTAAAATCTGTATATTTAAGAGAATAATTTTAAGTTAACGTCTTGTGTATATATGTGATAAATTTTACTGTAAATAAATCAGAGTCACAGTTAACATGGCTGTCACATTTTCTCTTTCCCTTCTGTCCGTACAGCATTAGCATAAATTTCTTTAGGAAATAACATATAAGTAAATACTATTTGAGCCAAGTGGCCTTTGGTCATTGCATGCAGTTTTTTAAAAAGAATTTCTGATAGATAAATCAATCTATGATAAAAAATCATATTTTTCTCTCTCAGCAATAAAGTTAACAGGCACTTCCACTGCACTCGGCCCAACTGTGGCTACTCTTTTGTGAGGTACTCCACAATGGCTGTTCATGAACAGAAACATCGTGATGAGGAAGATGGTACGGCAGTAACTGGGCCTGAAGTAGCAGAAGGTGAAGAGGACAGGTGGGAGGGTCCAGGGGGTGAAAGCACACCCAATGGAGCTTCTGAGAGGCGGACATCTCCGGCATTGAGTTCCGTGAAGGAGGAACCAACTTCCCCATCATCAAAAGTATTTGCAGTGCAGAGCCAGACACCAGTTGGGCGCATGCCATGTACACCCAATCAAATTGCACGTTCCGGGCAATTGTCGCCGTCAACTGGAACCACTGGTGAGTATTTTTAAAAGGGTTTGCTTTATCGGGAAATAGAGGTGACTTGGTAATAAAATCTGATGACAGTTAGGTGGTTATGTAGTACAGTTTTAATTAAATTTGGGTGACTATTCTGTTACTTCTCTTTTAGTCTTGGATTTTCTCATAACTTTTAAAAGTTAAATATTTTGGTCACAGATTTTAATTTCTTACTGTCAAAATGCTCTTTGTATTTTCACTGATTTATATCAATATCGGGGCAAAAGATTCAAATCAAAGAGTCCCAGGGGGGTTTGTGTCACCCATCGTCAAGAGTTCATTGTTTTCTCTGTAGCCTTTATGGATATTGGTGAGTCTATAAACCTCATCTTGCTTGTCAGTTAATAGTTTTTACAGTGTCAACTACAAATCCCTTGATCTGTAAAAGCATTTATATGTAAAGTAAATCACCAAATCACCAAATTCACCTAATTAATTGTTAACTGTCAACAAAGATGAAATTTATACACTTGCCACTGTTGAAAATCTTGGAGGAAACAATGCTTGTTGATGGGGGATAACTTACAGACTTTACCTCCAGGAAGACTTAAGTCAAAACAATTTCAAAAAACTTCTATAACAACGGAAATAATCAGCTTCTCTATTCAATAAAAGCTTCCCACTGATTTGATTTTTTTCACGTTTATGTCGTTAATTGGCTTTTAGCAATGAAAATTTTAATTCAAATTTTCTCCTATACTATTAAGTGTAAAAATGGCTATTAGGGAACAATCTATTTTGAAGAATAAGAGAAAGCATTTATCAGTTGTTACAGACGTAATGGTTTTTATGGGTAGTGTCAAGTAGTTTGGTGGTATCTCATGTTCACCAACCTTTTCATTATACTTTCACCATGTGTGTGTCAAGGATGGATTTTAGAAATGAATAAAGTTTTTACACCAAGAAAAGTTTTTTAGGAGAAAATCTGATTTTTAAGTGTTGTCACATTCCCACTCAATTACATTTCGATTTTTCCAATAAAGGGGCACAATAGTTAAAAATTTAATTTTCATAAATGATTTTTCATATCAATAGAATGTTTGATTTTGGTGTTGGGTCCTTGTGTGTTATGAATCTTTTTAGCATGCTGCTTGAAATATTTCTCTGCATTATATTCTGTAGAAAATGTTTGCATTTAGTATTTTAGTTTTGCAAAGTTGTAGTCCACTTATTTTTATTAGCCTCCATTCATTGTAATGGTATCTGGTGCCATTCATTAAGAATTCCTCCTACATTAGTTGTTATATGTTTGCAAACCTGTAGCCTGTACTTCTCGGTCATTGTGAGCTCTGCAATCTCTTTAAATCTTAATTTTCACTTTACCAAGTGAGCAATATAAGAAAAAGTATACATTAGATGTGACAACCTTTGCTCATGCAACAACTCAATAACCAAGCAATAATAGAATTCAAGCATTCAGATGCCATTCAGATGTAACAACATAGAATTGTGATACCCACTGATATCTATGTATAGGTACATTTTTATATCGTCATAATCATAGGGTTTACCCATGTAATGTACAGCGTGGCAGGAAATCACTCAGAAAAGACAAATGTTATTAATTTTTCCATTTATAAAAATTAAACAGTTAAAAATTTTTTAATGGGCATTCATTAAGCCATTTGTGAGATGGAAATTGTGATGGAACAGTTTGGTGTAAAATCTCCATTTAGGTTAATGGGCCCAGGCCCATTTATTTCTTGACATTATTCACTATTTTTAACGAAAACATTCTAAAATCAGAAAGAATTTATTGACTTAATTTAATTTTTTTGCTAGTGTTGACTTGGGTACATACTTTTTTCACTGTCATAATCTCTGGAAAGTGTGCTGTAAAATATTACTATCATCAATAAACGTTTTACATGCTTCAAAATATTATCAATGGCCATTGCTAATATATAAGCAATTATTTGTACTTTTATCAGAATTCAACTGGTATTATTGAGGTTGACACTGATATGGTTTCATAAATTTTGATTCGTTAAATAAAATGTTAAGTACGAATGATATCATTTTTTAATCATTGCAAATGGGTGTTACTCAAGCCACTATGTTTCAAAAGATTTTCCTCAGAAAAACATTAATTTGTTTCAAACCAAATCAAATCAAGGGATTTTTTAATTGGAAAGGAAACTTCTATTCTTATTAATCAGAAACATATTAGTCAAAGCTTTAGTTCATAATTAATTAGTGCATTGACTCATTTAAGTTCTATCTACCTAAGAGGCATTTCCTATGAATTAACAATTCTTGGATTTAACAAACAAAATAGACCTTCCATCATTATTATCACATTTTATTTTCATTTTAAATATTTCATTAATCCCTTTCACAAGTTCACATCTATTTTTGTTTAGGTGCATGAGTGATTGCTTGTTTGAAATGGAAGCACAGCACAGAAAAGATAATCATTTGATCTATTTCTAGCACTACAACTACGTTTGTAAGCTTTATGCCAAAATTCATGAGCACACAGAGATATAAAAATGTAGTACATGAAATTTTTTGACAATGTTGTGATATTCCCTTCACTTTGGTGACGTCACCACCCTGCATCTTGTTGCCACCACAGTTGTGAAGGCCGCTGGGACCTTCTACCCCCTTTCTGCATTCTCCTCGGGTCGTCCCCATGGAAAGGCTGCGAAACACGAGACCCAAACCTCTCCGCACCCTCCCTCGCACTCCCCCACTGCACCCTCCAGCCAGCAACCCTCGACCTCCTCCTCCCCCCCTCCTCGGTCGTCCTCGTCGGCTGCCTCCTCCTGTGCCTCTTCCCCTCCCCCACTCATCATCCCCCACCCCACCTCCTCCTCCGCACCACCTCCTCCACCACCCTCTGCCCCACCCCTGCGATTGGCGGTCGCTGCTTGGGAAACCCCGGTGGCGGGTGTTGGGCGGGACAGCACCGTTATGACAGGTGGGTGTCGAGCACCCTCAAAGATATATCAACCCTTTTTTCCCCCCCATTTGCTAATGTCTATCTGGGCCAATAAGAAACTAAAGTCCATTTCAAATATCTTCGTGCTTCTGATGTCCAGTGGGGGAGGAAGCTCCTCTGAGTGAGCAGAGCATACCCTCCAAAAATCTTAGTAGCCCGCAGGCCCCAGTCTTGTTCACGTTGTGCTCCTGTGTGCTATGTTTCCAAGTTTATCACTACCATGAGACCTGACCATGCATTGTGGCTGTCCCTTCATTCATCCCAAATGGAGGCAGGCGAATTACACCCTTCCAATTTCTCCTTTCTCCTATCTGTGTCACTGCACATTAGACAATGTCTAGTCAGACTTCTCCCTCCTTCCTTCTATCTTCCCCACTCCCACAGTGGGGAGATCCTTGGAACTCGCAAAATTGCCCCTGAAATTTAAGTACGAAGATATTTGAAATGGACTCTAGGCTTGAGTTTCCAAAATCTCACTGTTGCCTCAGAAAATGTGTGTGCCAGTATGTTGACCCAAACCCACGATTGTTACAGCTAAGTCAAAAATCAGAACCACAGATTATTAAAGGATAGGTTGCATTCTGGCACTGATTTTTCACTTTTGGTCTTGTTGGCCCGAATCATTCACTGTTGATCTCTCTGAAAACCCAGATGAGAACTCTTTTTAACTTTGATTCAGGTCTAGATGTTATGTGTCTTGGATTCAGTTGTTGTAATGTTGGTACATATCTCTATTAGCCAGAGAGAAGCACACTTTATTCATAGGTGTGGGATAGACATTAGGTCAATAATTTATTTCTTCTATTCTATACCTAAATAATGCATGCAGATTAGTTGCTGTTATAGATTTTGTTTTTTATTCTTTCTGGTGTAGATGCACTTAGGTGATTTGATATGCACATCCTTTTAGATTTAAGTTTCAGTAGTTTTTTATCCTAGAATAGAGTGCCATATGATTTTCATGATATCTAGAAATTGTTTTAATGTATAATACATATTTTTGAATGGCTATGACAACAAATTCATCAGAATACAAGGAACTTATTGCATATCTATAATATTTAAATCTAGCTCATGAACAAAGACCACTTGAATGTTTTTGCAAATTTGAAGTTCACATCTTTACTTTAAATATCACTTTGTTGGTGTTAATTGAAGCAAGACAATTTCTTAACGGTTTTATTTTAAAGCTGTACCTTGTGCTCAGGAAATGATGGCATACTTTAAAATAATCAACGAATAGCATGCCATGTAGTTACTGAAAATCAATGAACCTCAGGGAAAAAAATTAGTTTATAATTTTTAAAAACTATAGTGGTAAAACTGAGATAAAATGACTATCACTTCAGTTCCTTCATAGCACAATTATATGCACTGAAAACTGAGAAGGGTTGGTTTTCAATTGTCAGTATGAGAAAGTTTATCATTTGGATGAATCTCTGTGGAATTTAAGTTGGTTGTCGCCGATTTGAGTGGCAAGGATACATAAATGTCATTTGACTTCATTTATTTGAATTTTAATGGTATCAAAATACTAATTTATATTTGTTTATATGCATTCACTGGTAGTTACCACTTCACTTTCAACATTTATGATAATTCATACAGATGGAAACGAAGGATCCCCAGATGCATCACAGCAAAATTCACTGGCTCATCTCTTACAAAGAATTCCAAGTGAAGGCGCAGGAAATCAGGATGTTCCTCTACAGCCCCAGCCCAATATACCTCGACCAGATTGCTGGATGGATGTGGAAAAACATGTTCGCTATGGACCAGAACACTCCTGCAGCAGGCCATTTTGCAAGCTGAAACGCAAGGAACATTATCATTGCCTTGCTTGTAATCAGGTAAGAAATGTACATTGTTACAGTTTATATGTAGGGAAATAAATTCTCAACAAACTGTCTGCATAATTATTTGATGCATATAGAGTAAATTCAAATTGTAATCTAGGTTTTAAAACCTAGAATGAATGATATTTCAAAACATTAGTAAGTTTGTGTAGGCGTAAAATTTTGTTTGGAAAAATAGCTTCTGGTTACACTTTTGTTATTTCATAACCAAATTGAAATGTGAGAAGAAAACAGTCAAAATATTCTCTGAAACTTAAATAATGCCCAATCTTCTCTAAATTTTCAGGCATTCTCAGAACTAGAGAGGCTACGCCCACATATTCAGAAGCATGCTGGTGGAGCTCTGAGCCCTGACAGCTCATGCTTACCCTTGGCTGCTTCTCCTGGACCCCGTACTAAAGATGCTTCTGTGGGGACTGTTGTCATCAAGAGCGAAGAGGAAAATGGGGGGGAGTTGGATGGAGAAGATGGTGGAGGAAGCACAGAAGGCGGGCAGGCAGTGGAGGGGACTGAGGCTTTGCAGAGATCGTCGCCGCAAGTGGCCGAGGAATCTGGGCCTCCGATGTGGGCAAGGGCAGGTCCAGTTGTGGGAGGTGACCCATCGTACCCTCATCATTTTGCCCTGGCCAATCCTTTTGCATTGGTCACATCACGAGGAATGCCATTTGTTGGCCCTGGAATGCCTGCAATATACTCTTCTCCAGCTGGTAAGTGATATTTAGATGGAAGGAGGAATACCTATACTATCTTCTACAGCTTGCCTAGTCTCCTTAAATGATATGATTCTTCAGCTCGGCATACTACCTCTTTTAATTCATCCATCATTAATCTATTCACTTACCTCTCCTTTCTTCAACATCCTCCCCTCTAACAGCAAGCACTATTACCCCTCATTGCCTCCTCCAACCAAGTACTTTGGCTCATCCTAATACCATCCAGGGGTTTCCTCTCCTCACCCACCATGTTGAGCACTTTCTTTTATGTATTTCATTCCGTCCATCCCACTTTCTAATATGTACTAATATACTAACACTAATATACCCTGGTCAGTTACTCTCTACTATCAATTCAAAAAGTTTTCTTTTGTTTTCAACATACAAAAAGATATGTAATTCTAAACCTGTATTTTTCCATTTTTTCCAAGGGTAAGAATAAATGAAATTTCAGAATATTTTCTTGGTTTAGCATCCAATTTAGCTAAGTTGAAATTCAGTCTTTCACATACGCAGCCAGGAAAATGGAACGTCAGTGAATTTGAGCTGTCATCAGTGATAGAAATAGATTCACTTTAGTTATGGAAATGGGGGAACAAGAGTTAGAATATAGCAAGAAAGGCTTTTTCTGTGACCTTTTTTCCATTAAACCAAATATTGTCATCTACCCTCTGCTGCTTTCTTCTGGGGATGGGATATTCATATCTGTTTGTGTTCTCCATTGTTGTATTTCTGTTCTCCGTTATATTCGATTTTATTTGCTTGGTTGGGAGTAAAACCTGTACTTATGATAAAAAATAGTGATGTAATGATTTTTATTGAATAATATTTTATAGATTACCGAGTTTTCTGGCTATTTAGAAATGCTGTTTTACTTTAGAAACCCACAGAAAATAATCTTACATCTTATTGGATCAATCTCAGTGTCAGTTTCTTCTTAAAGACCTATTTTAAAGCCTGCAAGATACAAATCTAAAAATCAAATGCAAGTAAAAATAAGCATGATGACTTCATGGATCACGCCATGTCATCATATTTGTTTTGGTATTTGGTAAAAGTTCATTTCTCTGTTTCACCAAAAACAATATCAAGGGGCATTAGAGAATATTTTTTTCTGAATTCTAATGTTAACATTAGGGTGCATCTTTCATACCATTGTATCTTATAAGCCGGAAAATATGGTATATTGATTATTTATTTTTATTAATTAAGTTGAATATTATTTTTATGAGGTTTTCTTGACATATTTCCACTCTTTACTGCTATATATGTATTTCACTTCTGAGCAAGAATAGGTTCATTATCATTTGTGTCGTTTTCACAATGCACACTGTTCAAGTATATTTTTCTTGAAGGCAGATTCTCACATCACCATCATTTTCTTCCAGGTTTGATGTTTGCTCCTGCCCTACCTTCCCTTCGGCCCCCCCAGGGAGGCAGTCCTGCGGGAGCAATGATGGGAGAGACAGGCGAGTCTCCATCAATGCAGTCTCAGAATCCCTTTTCAGCCCTTCACAGGCCCTCGCTCCTCGGGAAGAGGTCCTCTCCCACAGCGCCCCTGCACGCTCCCCTCCACCACCTCCACTTATCGTCTCCCCACCATCAGTTTCTGCCCCCGCCCCCCACCGCCCCCTCCTCCTGCAACCCCCAATCACCTCTGTCATCAGCGCTGCACAGTGATCCAATGAGCCCCGAAGCGAAGAAGGCACGCATCCAAAACAGCATGCGCATTCTCAAAGATGAACCTGTACCTGAAGGATACATACGATTCAGGTAGTGTTTTATTTTTGAATCAGACTAATCACTGCAGTTCCATTCTGTCCATCAGTGGCTTAACTGTCTAAATGACTTGAATGATATAATTTTTGTTTTGTAAATGGGTTTTTAAGCAGCAATTAATTCACTCTGTTTTTGATATCTCAGAATTAGTGAATAATGCAATTTTACATCAAATAAAAAATAAAAATATTGTAATTTTTAATGCTAGAGGAAAAAGGCAATTCATAATTTACTTTCTAGCTATGGATTTGGAAAAAACTGTCATAATGAAACAACATTTTCTAATGAGAAATTGGTGGTGTATATATTTATCAATTTTTGTTTAGGAAGTAACATGACATTTCTCAAAAAAAATTTCAAGTAAAACTCTTTTAGTATGACATTCAGCATTATGAGTTCTGACCCTTGAATTTGTATTTATTTTTTATGTTGCTCCACATTTGGTCTCTCTTATTGAAGTGACCAATTCCACTGCTCTCTGTAACCATTTAAAAATCAAGTGTCTTCCTTTTGTCATTTTCACAGGTTCAATGAGGATTGTAAGTACCCTCACTGTGGCTATCGGGAGCATCAGACCCACTTCCACTGCATGAGACCAGACTGTGGGTACAGTTTCTGCGACAAGACTAGGTTTGTGCAGCACACAGCTCGTCATGAAAGATTAGATACTCTGATGGGAGGTGATTTCCAACAGTTTCGTGCTAATGTTGCATGTGGTCGTCCTGACTGTGCATACACCTCTACTTTAGGTAAGAACTTTGACATTATATTATGAATTTGAGCTGACATGGTTAAGTTACTGAGAATCTAATTTGGAGAAAAGCAAAAGCGACCCTATATGTCTGAATATACGCCCCCCATTTACGATCAAATATCGATTTTTAAAAGTTTAGGGGGGGGATAGTGGTAAGAGTATTTTTATGCATAAAGAAAGAAAGTCTTTCTGAAATTCCATGGCTAAAGGCCCTATGTGCCAGAGAAAAATGGATAATGAATGTGCAAAAATTACATCAGTATGAGGTACATATCACTTAGTCATTTTGCTTTAGAATTCGAGTAACATTTTTTTATTATCTCATTCATTTTTCATCAATGCAGTGCAGTAACTCAGTAGGGACAGTATATGCAACCTGCAACACTACAATGTCATGAATATTTTTCTGTCTATGAACAACCGTGGTACACATTTTAAATGGCGAACAACTTAGCTCATGCATTCCGCAATGGTGAAATGCATTTGCAAGTATCTCATTAATTTTTCTTCAAGACGACTTGTTCATATATATTCATAAATTCAAGTTCAATGGTAGTGAATTGCTATTATTCAATGTTGAGTGCCTTGTATTATAATATAAGTGCTTATGAAAGAAATAAAGTTTTTCCAAAAATCGAGAGAAAAAGGGCTATTTTCAGACAAATATGGTAACTTGATTTAGCTAATTAAAATACATGATGAAAGAGGTAGTTTAATTTAAATTTTTTTGGCATTTATGTGTGTTTGATGTATTCCATGTAACTAATATAAATTTCTCTCCACAGGCTCAATGCAAAACAAAGCATCCCACTTTCACTGTTTGAAGTGTGAGTTTGTGTGTACAGATACTAACAAAGTGGTTGCTCACAGAAGGCAACACCAAAAGTTGGACTCGATAATGGCTGCTGGTTTTGAGAAGTTCACTCCTTCTCAGACGTGTCAAGTGGAAGGCTGTGCTCACAGTCAAAAGCAAACTCATTATCACTGCTTGAGTTGCCATTATGCAGTTCTAGGCCTTTCCCAAATGTCAGCACATAAGTATCGACATCTAGAATGAAGAAATTGTGTAGAATATATAAGTGTAAAAGATATTGTGGAGCCATAATTGCTTTTGTGGTTTAAGAACCTACAGTTGTGGATTAGTCTGTGATTATTCAGTGATTAGATCACAAGAATATGTTAATAAATATGTATCTTTGTTGAAGATATTTAAGGATGCTGTCCTCAGTGAGTCATTTTATGTACTCTGGCCAATATGATGTGGCTGATTAACCAGTGACCAAGAAATTTATTAAGGGATCAATACTAGTTTTGCAATTATGATCCGTTGATGTTATTAAATTTCTTGAACGATAATGTGAGATTTATTTCAGTTGTACATAGTGAATACATTTTATGAAGGAGTGGAATGTTATCTGCAGCAAGCAGTATAAATGATGTCTATTGGACTTCTTATATCCAGATTTAATTTTATTTCAAACTGGAAGAAGAAATTGAGAATGACTTTCTTACGAAGTGAACTTCATGTCACCTTTTGTGTAAATATCCTATTTTTTCATGTTAATAGAGAATATTAAAATATCAAAGTGCAGAAGTATAGTGTGATATTCTGTGAGGCAGAAGATAGAGTCACTAGTGATTGAGTTGACAATATTTTAGATGCCTTATACATTGGTTTGATTTGATCAATAGGTCAAAATATAGTGCCTTTAGTCATACCCTTGAATCTTCCCTGGATTACATGACTTTTCCAATGATTAGTATTGTTTGTGCCTTACAAAGGGACTGAGGAAGATTTGGCTGATTAAAAAATTTCCTGTATGGCTACTGAATGCAGATAACTGTAAATTGGATTCATCATTATGTTATGCCTCAACTTAGAAATTGTAAATATTGTTAACCAGAGTGCCATATGTTATATGGAAAAAGAAGTTTGAGGTGAAGTCCTTTAAGTATATTTTAAGTTTCTGGTGTTGGCTTAGTGAGGAGGATATCTATAAATACTTCATATGTCTTTTAGAGTTTGAGATTGATCACTTTGATTAGAAAAATATTTTCTGGGGCCTTGAACTGAAAGTTATCCCTCATTTAGTGACCATATTTCGTTTTTGTGTATGATAATCGGTGCTATTTTAAAATGTAGCGGACACAGTTTTGTGCCTTTAATTTAATTTATCTGTGAGTTGTATTTTAAATAGGTTGCTTATGGCATGACATAACTGGTGACGAAATGGTAATGGTTGCTAATTGAGGAAGTTTTTATAGCTATTTCAGTGTGGTTTAAATGTTGCCTAGTCAACAAAATAAAACTTCCCTTTGGCTTCAACGTGGTGAAAGTTTAAAGAAGCCAGACATCATAATGAACTGGACTATCCAAAAGAAATATGATGAGTCAAAAAAAGGGGAAAGCAATTTTCTCATGCAACCTCTGTGCACTTTGTATTAAGGCAACTAATCACCATGTGATTGATATATCTAGCTAGTCACAGTGTTGGCTGAGTTATCATAGTTTGATGAACTCTCCAATTATATCTGTATCAAAATATGCATAATAGCTGGCATAAGATTGTCAGTAATTATACAATGGCATTTGCAATAAAGAGACAAATGTTTTAGCATTATTTAGTCTTTTAAAAGTGTGTACATTGATGTAAGTGCCTTTACTAATACCTAATAGAATGTTCCTGATTGAGATTTTTGCTGGTCCTGATCTGATATAAAATTGTGAGCAATAATGCTTTGTAATGAAAGGCACAATCAATGGAACTCCATGTAATGCATTTGATCTCAATACAGTCCACCAGCAATTAGACAAAATTTTAAGGTTCAAGAGGCATAAAATAGCATTAGGCTGATAAATGTTCAAGGCATTTATTTTGATGGAAGCCTATCAGATATCATGCATCAGTGAACTAACAGAAGCAAAAGAGAGCTTTGCAAGTAGCTAAACTCTCCTAGGGAAGTCGCCATGGAGCAGGAGCATGGGAATAATTTAAAGAGATCTGTGTAAGCCTTCTTATTTGTGTGTACAGAAAATATTAGTGTTATTATATTTATAAAAACTTGAAAATGATGACAACCAAATGATAGGAAAAGGAGTGCATTAGTGTGTGCCATATAGGTGCAGGTCTAAGAACAATGATTTCATCAAGAATATTGCATGTGCAAATGTGCTCACATAATCATTCATTATGCACAGAAAACTCATAATATTTTCCTAGTATGTGGCATGCTCTATTCATTTTTAGATCATTCATATAGTTTTAAGGTGTTCATCATGAGTGCTTTCAACAGGAGTAGGAATCTTACCCCTCCTTTTATTTAGCTTACATCAACTGCCACAAACAACAAACATTCTTCTATTGCATACTATCAGTTGAACTATTACAATAACTTGAGGAGATATAGAGCAGATGGAGAGCACACAACATGAAGCCTCTGTCAAAAACCATTATTCTTCATTGCTTTCTACTTGATGTTTTGCAATTATGTACAGTTCTTAAGTAAGTCATGAATTGGCACCTTCAGAATTTTCAATGGAGACATTGTGGTTATCATGAGAATTATTTTTGAAGGTGTTTTACACTAACTGTGCTGCTAATGTGTCACTTTTAATTGGCATTATCAATGATATAAGGTGTTTTTATTTCTTGCAATACGATCAAGACTACTTCTTGCTCATTATATCGTGATTCATTGCGACTGTGTCTTCTTGTTCACAGAGTTTCTCTTTAGGGGGCTATTTATTTAATTTTTTTTGGGGACTGTAATTTCCCCACACCTACAATGATGAAGTTCCACCTATCCATTGTGACCATTTATGTCTTTACTCTGCATCTCTGTAAGTTGTAAATTAGCTCTTAAAGAATGTATCATGTGTTATAGGTATGAATGAAGCTTAAAGAAAAAAATGTAAACCAAAGTTAAAAACAAGGAGGTGGAACAGGAATAAGCCTAAAAAATATTTTGGTTGCTTCTTGCATTGGCATGACATGTTTTGAAGTTAATACAAAGATAATATCTAACCCACCTCTTACCATGCCTTTCAATGGAGCTCCTATGGTTGTTTTTATCGTATAGAGTATTAAAGTGGAGTGAAGTGTAGTTTGTTGCTCACTAAATCTTCCTGCTTATGTCAAGCTTTCCAGTTTTTAAGTCACCCTCAAGGGCTTTATTGATAACATCCAAAGCCTGGTAGCATTCCAAAAAGTTAACTGACTTAAGAGTTAAGTTGTATTGTATTATTGCTCAATATTGCACATTGTGGACTAAGTAGCGTAACCCACCAAACATTCCCACATCTACAAATTTGAAAAGACATTGACAATTTGTTGGCAACAGACTATGCTGAATCCTAATTATTTATAATGATAAAAAATCCTGTATTATGTGTGTATGTATTGAATACTGAAATTTTGAGTAAACTTGTCCCTTTTATTTGATTGTTGTCTAATTTTACTTATGCCACTTGGGTGATGTGCTTTAAAGAATATAGTGAACCAATGATATTATAGCTAGGTTACCCCAGTAGCCACAAACGATAGTACAGCTATGATAGTGTTGATTAATCAATTGTTAGAATGAAAACAGCTACTAGCTATTCCAGAGGTCCATTTCTAATTAAAGTTAAGGAACTTCTTAGCTTTTCCACCATGTTTACAATAAGCTTGGATAGTTATCGTAGGAGTTATTCCAATCTTGGTAGGTTGTGGTTCCCACCTAGCTCCTATGCTCCCAAATCATTCACACATCTTAACTTCTCGGAAAGTACTGTGAAGCAATATATCAGATCATGCATTTATCAAAAATAGAGTCTTCAAAAAACTAATTAAGATATGCTTTTGTCATCTTTTTGCTGAAAAATAAGATTACTGCTTATGATTGAACAAATATAAGATGGTAAAAATAAGTTGCAGATTGATATTGCAAAAGATTGCAACTTAATGTTGTCATTTTCAGAAGGCTTACTTGTATTTTATTTAGGTACAGTACACCTTTGGCATTTCCGAAACATTCCACAGGAAGTAGATGGCACTAACAAGGTCAAATTCTTTTTGTCACCAACACTCTCTTGGTATCCATATTTACTGTCCTTTAACCCATGCCCACTAGACCAAAATTCTTCAGTACTTTTATTCTCTCTTCAACGTCCAATAATAATCCTCCCTGAACACTTTTTCTGCCTCTTCCAAATTTCTCCAACAACCGTTTCCTCCTCCAATTGAGGTGATGTAAATTTGATCAATAATGATTTTTAATGATAGGCAAAATCAATGGAACTTCATATAATGTATTTGATATCAATGCAATATAATGTACATACCAGCAATTAGACAAAACTTTAGGTTCAAGAGTCATAGAAAAAGCTTTATGCTGAAAAGTGTTCAAGATATTTAATTTGATGGAAGTCTATCAGGTATCATAGATCAGTGAAGAGAGCTTTACAAGTGGCTTAGCTCTCCTACAAAAGTCACTATGGAGCCGGAGCATGAGGATAATCTAAATGAGATTTGTGTATGCCTTCTCATTTGTAGATAGGAATGGAAAATATTAGTGTTGTTATGTTTATAAAAAGTTACAATTGGTGAATACCAAATGTTAGGTAAATGAGACATTAGTGTGGGCTTGTTTAAGATAAGAGGTTTCAAGTACATTTTTCATTTACCCGTTACCTCATCTTCCTCGCAACCCAACTGCCCCTCCCCACCCATCTTCTCGCATCTCAAAGACCTCCAATATATGCTCATCCCTCTCATGCTATGTTGCTACACTCCAGGTCATAGTCTTTATTAATCTTTTCTCAACATTTTTCCTATGTTAGGCAGCATCACATACTTATTTGGCTGGGACGGTACCAGTATTTTGTTTCGGAGTCCCAAAAGACAAAAATATTAATTTGTATCAGTTTTAAAATTTTATATTTCGATTAAACGATAATTGCAGTTAGAACTGGAACTAAATATATTTAACTTAAATCAATAAATAATATTTTCCCTTAATATTTTATTAATTTACTCTTCCATTGACTAAATAAATGATTAGTCCATATTCCTACCTAAACTTATAATATCCTATAGAAGTTGCACCAATTGAATAGGAGGGGGAGAGCTTAAAGCTCGAAAATGGAAAGCCCTGCTCGCCCTAACCTGTTGTTATGCCATTTCCCATGGCAAAACACCATAAGTTAATACGTTGAATGCAGGTGTCTCACATGAGTGACGGCAATTAGATTTTTAAATAGTGGCATTGAAAATTTTATGAGCACAATACATATTTTACAACTAGGTCTCCTGTAATTGAGTGGCAAACATGATAAACCTATAAAGGAGGTTTGCATGCTTTTCATGGTCAAGTCAGTTGACTGGGGCTGTGTGAAATGCTGTAATTTATTATTTTTAGGCCTATCACAGTCTGTGTCCAGGTTTAGCACCAAATAGACGAGAGGGGTCATTTGACCCTTTTTTGGAATTCAACCCAATATTTGACTAATTATTCTCCATTTCTTTGAATTTTTCTGAATTTGTTCATATTTATACCTTTATTTTTACGAAGTAAAAATATATTTTCATAGCCGTTATTTGGCAAAATTTTACAATAAATTATACTCACAACGCCTGGGGATCATTTGAACCTTCCTTGCATTCGGGAGTATTGCTGCGTATTGTTAACCATTCCTTCTCTAAGATGCATTAAATTATCAATTTTTAATTATTTGTATGAATCAATGTAAATTTATGTGACAAATGACCTTAATCTACTTCATGGTAATAATACATCACATGTATTAGTACCATGACTAGTTTTCTTATGCCATGAAAATACCCATTGGAAACATCTGTTTGCAATTAGACCGAAATGGCATCAAAAACCAAGAATAAATTTGTCATAACTTTTTGGTTTTGGCCGAAGTCAAAGCAAAATATTGCGTGATTGCATTTGAATGCACGTCGTGATGTTTTTTTCGTCGAAATATTAATTTTTTTCTCATAAAAAATTGAATTAAAAAATCTCAGCTACGAGCAATATTTTCATAACTTAAAAAAAAATACGCTGTGTGGCATTCATTCAATGCGGAATGGGCAGCAAAATGTAATTTGACATTCTATTTTCTCAAACGACCCCCACCCCTCTGGCTAAGGACCCCCATGGCTGTTGGAATAAGCTCCCTACTAATCGTTTTCATCCCAGGAAAATCCTTTCTAAGGACCGGATGTACAACCGCCTAATCTCATAACGAAGACCTTCCACCGAGGGAAACTGTTTCCGGACGAGTGTGCCACCCTAACAACCTAGTGGCTAAGGTAAGAGGCGAAGACAATTTTACGACGGTATGCAGGAGGAAGCTATTCTCACCTTTATTAGAAGCCACCTGTGATGGAAAACCCAGAAATTTCAAATGCATAAAGAGTGATCTGCGACTCTACGCAAATCCCTTTCACATATGGCAACTACCTACTGCTAAAAAAGCAAATGGTATAGTAATCGAAGAAAATAAATAATAATTCACCAAAGTACTGTATCTTGCGCTGCGCAAAGAATAAACAAAAACCCTTAACTTTCTAGTTAACTATTACCAAATAATTACAAAGTAACACTACAAAAATGGCACAACCACAAATTAACGATGACCTTAGTAGACAAAGGTACAAATCAGATAAGTTAGTACTCGTAAGTCACCGCAAAGAGAAGAAAACATCGAGAATGTCCAGAGATTATAACCGAGGGCAAATGAAAGGAAGAGTTCTCAAAACGTACATTATTTTGAAGGATACCAGTAAAAAACACCGGACACAAATTTATTTAAAGTATGCACCACAGAATAGAAAAAAACGCCGATAATAATGCTTAATCCACATTTTCAAATCACAAACAGGAATTTATTGCGACTTTTCGTCGTTGATAATGTAACGATTGGTATTAGATAGTATTAAATTAAATTTAGTTTTTTGATAGCAGCAAATGACTTTGTATTACGAGTCATTACTTTGAAACCACCAGATTCTCATCTTTTAAGATTTTTTCAACAAAAAAAATCAACCGCAGAATGTACTTGACGTTTATGGCTGTAGTAAAAATGAAACTTGATAATATTCCCCTAATGACAAAAAAATGACGGTATTAAATACTGTATTCGTCAGAGGAGTTAGTTATAAAAAATTTACTTCCAAGAGCAAACAAAGAAAACCCTGAAAAACTGGAAAAATCACAAATTGGCCATTAATTTAGAAGATAAAAGTACTCAACTCTAAAGACTGATCCAGCCGAAGATAAAAATTGAAAATATCCGGCTCCTAATCTCCTAAACTTAATGAACTCCTATTCACGGTAACCTCCGCTACCAAATGTTGGTAACGACTGTGGTTACCAACACCAAAATACGTGCATTGAAGAAATTATTGTTGCATTCAACTAAATGTAGTTATACTTTATTTTTTTCCTTAGCTCTCAATGCTACTTATTTCATATTTTACAAATGTCATAAATATTAATTTGAAACATTTCTAAATTTACCTTTCTTACGACAGTTCAAGTATTATCCATTTATAACTCCTCAAACTCATGCAAGTTATAGCAATCCTGTAAGATTTTTCAATGACGATCGCAATCTGACCGAAACACGAGAAGAGTACATTCTTTTGGAATAATTTACTTTCGCGTAAATATTCTTTTCTTGAAATCCATCTATAGTTGCCAGAGATCGTTCTTTTATACTAGGGTTTCATGTTTCATGTAAATCGCGTTGTGACAAAAAGGGCAAACAAGTGTCCGCTGCGGAAAGCGAATAACCCAAAGGAATGGAAAATAACACTTCATTGGAATTCACTTGGCGAGATGGAGCATTACACGAACTTTAAGTTTGACCTACGTAGGTCATTTTTCCAACTACATCAATTGCGACTAGAGAATCGAGTTGGGAGCTGCGGTTTCTCCGAATGAAACGCATAAACGTCATCCCGTTTTAAAATAATTAGAATATGATACTAGAATTTGTAATTTTGTTGTCTGCACCACAGAACATCTTACCTACGCTGAAACTGTTTCTTTTTCCATACTTTTTTGCATTACCTCATACAAATTTCACTAAATTCCACCGCTGATGTTCCTGCCAATAAGAATTAAAAAATTATAAATTTAAACTCCTTTATTGTAAGCGGCAGTTCATTGTCTTCCGTGTGATTACTTTAAAATCACTTGTCGCTCGTCATCCCAGTTAGATTCGACTATATATTATATCTCTCGTAGTACGTCTTTGACCTAAGAGATTTCGCACAAATGAAATTTGGCTAATATTCCTAACATGAAACATTTATTTTTCGTAAAAATTTTTGTTTTCGTCACGGAGATAAAGGAAAAAGATATGATTTATCCTCCCAGAAGTCGACGATGAAAACCCTCAAAAAGTGTAAATATCAAAAATTTGCTTTTATTTCGGAAGATAGAAAAACACATCTCTTAAGAATATGATCGAATGTTGGCTCCAGCTGAAGATAAATATTGAGAATATCCGGAGTTTTATACCAGGTGCGTATACCATGCTAGGAGGTATTCTCGTAGAAATTATATTTGACTCTACGATACGGATACCGTGAATGCTACTCACACTCCTCCCAAGTCGACGACTGCCCGTTGGTTAAGCTGCTAAGTGGGCGGAGCTTACTACATCGGTGAAGACTCACCACCAATCAAAGTATATCAGCGACGTCCAATAGTTCTGAATTCACGGCAGGCAAAGTTCCCAGGATTGGCAGCGGAATTCTTATTTCCTGCTTTTCCCCCACCATCAGTGAGAGTTTTCCAATAGGATACTAAGGATTTGAAATGGAGGGGGGAAAGTTATTTCGAGGCAGTAATAGCCGAAGTCAAGTAGGACTTTTTACGGAGATACCTCCTCGAATGTTATTCTCGCCTGGCACGTATCTCGCGAAATATACTATTTATCTTGCTCCTCCGACCTACAAAAATTTTCCGACACGGAAATTATGCCAGGTTTTAAGTGATTATCCGGAGGAAAGTATCAGGAGCGAATAACGAGCGAGGAGGTATACTTAGGAAAGGATGCACTTGACTCACAAATATTTTGGACCTCGACTTGCTGTTGCAGTACGTTCAGTTTCCCCCCACCCTATCTTGTCGTATTATTGGCTGTGGCCGCGAGGTGGGAGGAGCCTTGGAAAAAAAGGAAGAAAGTTAAGCAATGAGGTGAACCTTTCGCGTAAGAGGTATGTATGCTGTTTGTGATTGGATGGGTATCTCCCAAAAGACTACGAGCTCAGCCGGTCAAGCGCACTAGCCAATGGAATGCTCTCCCACAGAAGAGAGAATTGAGTGGGGCTTGCTGATACCGGTATCGCGTAGTCAAGTGACACCTTCTATGAGAATACCTTCTTTCAGGTTATGTGCGCCTGGTAGAAATCTGAGAATTTTCACGGTATTTTTTCGCCGTGTTGCGTCTTTTCTCGAAATTATGAGATTCACGAGATATTTAAATTTCGCTAAACATGTTCTATCCTTTCTGTCAATTATTGATAAGCGTTAAAAGTGTATTCATATAAATTTCGAATGAACATGGAAGTAAAAATTCATGTTACAAAGCCTATTCCATAAAGATGATGTCTATCTCAACATGAAGTCCATCATTAATTAAATAGCCAAAGTAATTGTAATGTCCAACAGGGTTTTTTTAGAAATTACGAACCTTAGTGAACTTTATCTCTTATAATGATGATCGCAATCTTTGGGTGAATGAAGTATCACCTCACCCAACTTATATTTCCATACATTTTTACAGCCCTAATTAAATTATAAGGAATCCTACTTCATCATCATCATGGTGGTATAGCGGATATTTCTAAAAATCCATGTGAAACATTAGTGATTACGCCTCAAACAAATTTAACCAAGTTATTTATTTTCCTCTCCTTGTTTCTTTTTTATCTACTTTTCATTAATATATTTTGAGATGTCGATGCCTCTATTTATTGTATAATTGCACTTGGGCGTGTAAGAATTTCTCCTAACTTTCCGATCTCTGCGTGATTGCAGAGCATGTGGACGTGAGCCCGTTTAATTTTATCTTATCACATAAAATAATGATTCCTTATCAGGGTTACCTAGATACTATCATAGTTGGTAACAAATGCGGTTACCAACACCAGTATACTTGCGTTGAAGAAATCATTTCTAAATACACCAACATGAAGTTATACATTATTATTTTCATTTGCTCTCAATGATACTGAACCCATATTTTACAAATCTCATGAATGTTAATTTGAAATATTTCTCAATTTACCTTTCTTATAACAGTACAAGTATTTTCCAATTAGAACTCTTCAAACTCATGCAAGTTATAGCATGTAGAGATTTCATGTGAGATTTTTCAATGACGATCGTAATCTGACCGAAACACTAGAAAAGTACATTCTTTTGGAATAATTTACTTTCGCGTGAATATTCTTTTCTTGAAATCCATCTATAGTTGCAAGAGATCGTTATTTTATACTAGGGTTTTATGTTTCATGTAAATTTCGTTGTGACAAAAAGGACAAACAAGTGTCCGCTGCGGAAAGCGAATAACCCAAGGAATGGAAAATAACACTTCATTGGAATTCACTTGGCGAGATGGATCACTACACGAAGTTTAAGTTTGACCTACGTAGGTCATTTTTCCAACTACATCAATTGCGACTAGAGAAGCGAGTTGGCAGCTGCGGTTTCTCCGAATGAAAGGCCAAAATGTCATCACGTTTTAAAATAATTTGAATATGATACTAGAATTTGTTATTTTGTTGTCTGCACCACAGAACATCTTACCTACGCTGAAAGTTTTTCTTTTTCCATACTTTTTTTGCATTACCTCATACAAGATTCACTAAATTCCACCGCTGATGTTCCTGCCAAAAAAAATTAAAAAATTATAAATTTAAACTCCTTTATTGTAAGCGGCAGTTCCTTGTCTTCCGTGTGATTACTTTAAAATCACTTGTCGCTCGTCATCCCAGTTAGATTCGACTATATATTATATCTCTCGTAGTACGTCTTTGACCTAAACCATATCGCACAAATGAAATTTGGCTAATATTCCTTACATGAAACATTTATTTTTCGTAAAAATTTTTGTTTTCGTCACGGAGATAAAGGAAAAAGATAAGATTTATCCTCCCAGAAGTCGACGATGAAAACCCTCAAAAAGTGTAAATATCAAAAATTTGCTTTTATTTCGGAAGATAGAAAAACACATCTCTTAAGAATATGGTCGAATTTTGGCTCCAGCGGAAGATAAATATTGAGAATATCCGGAGTTTTACACCAGGTGCGTATAACATGCTAGGAGGTATTCTCGTAGAAATTATATTTGACTCTACGATACGGATACCGTGAATGCTACTCACACTCCTCCCAAGTCGACGACTGCCCGTTGGTTAAGCTGCTAAGTGGGCGGAGCTTACTACATCGGTGAAGACTCACCACCAATCAAAGTATATCAGCGACGTCCAATAGTTCTGAATTCACGGCAGGCAAAGTTCCCGGGATTGGCAGCGGAATTCTTATTTCCTGCTTTTCCCCCACCTTCAGTGAAAGTATTCCAATAGGATACTAAGAATTTGAAATGGAGGGGGGAAAGTTATTTCGAGGCAGTAATAGCCGAAGTCAAGTAGGACATCTTACGGGGATACCTCCTCGAATGTTATTCTCGCCTGGCACGTATCTCGCGAAATATACTATTTATCTTGCTCCTCCGACCTACAAAAATTTTCCGACACGGAAATTATGCCAGGTTTTAAGTGATTATCCGGAGGAAAGTATCAGGAGCGAACAACGAGCTAGGAGGTATACTTAGGAAAGGATGCACTTGACTCACAAATATTTTGGACCTCGACTTGCTGTTGCAGTACGTTCAGTTTCCCCCCACCCTATCTTGTCGTATTATTGGCTGTGGCCGCGAGGTGGGAGGAGCCTTGGAAAAAAAAGGAAAAAAGTTAAGCAATGAGGTGAACCTTTCGCGTAGGAGGTATGTATGCTGTTTGTGATTGGATGGGTATCTCCCAAAAGACTACGAGCTCAGCCGGGCAAGCGCACTAGCCAATGGAATGCTCTCCCACAGAAGAGAGAATTGAGTGGGGCTTGCTGATACCGGTATCGCGAAGTCAAGTGACACCTTCTACGAGAATACCTTCTTTCAGGTTATGTGCGCCTGGTAGAAATATGAGAATTTTCACGGTATTTTTTCGCCGTGTTGCGTCTTTTCTCGAAATTATGAGATTCACGAGATATTTAAATTTTGCTAAACATGTTCTATCTTTTGTGTCAATTATTGATACGCGATAAAAGTGTGTTCATATAAATTTTTAATGAACATGGAAGTACAATATCATGTTACAAAGCTTATTCCATAAAGATGATGTCTATCTCAACATGAAGTCCATTATTAATTAAATAGCCAAAGTAATTGTAATGTCCAACAGGGTTTTGTATAGAAATTACGAACCCTAGTGAACTTTATCTCTTATAATGATGATCGCAATCTATGGGTGAATGAAGTATCACCTCACCCAACTAATAATTCCATACATTTTTACAGCCTAAATTAAATTATAAGGAATCCTTCTTCATCATCATGATGGAAGTATAGCGGATATTTCTAGAAATCCATGTGAAACATTAGTGATTACGCCTCCAACTAATTTAAACAAGTTATTTATTTTCCTCTCCTTGTTTCTTTTTTATCTACTTTTCATTAATATATTTTGAGATGTCGATGCCTCTATTTATTGTATAATTGCACTTGGGCGTGTAAGAATTTCTCCTAACTTTCCAATCTCTGCGTGATTGCAGAGCATGTGGACGTGAGCCCGTTTAATTTTATCGTATCACATAAAATAATGATTCCTTATCAGGGTTACCTAGATACTATCATAGTTGGTAATGAATGCGGTTACCGAAACCACGATACTTGCGTTGAAGATATATTTTCTAAATACACCAACATGAAGTTATACATTATTATTTTCATTTACTCTCAATGATTCGGAACCCATATTTTACAAATCTCATCAATGTTAATTTGAAATATTTCTCAATTTACCTTTCTTATAACAGTACAAGTGATATCCAATTAGAACTCTTCAAACTCATGCAAGTTATAGCATGTAGAGATTTCATGTGAGATTTTTCAATGACGATCGTAATCTGACCGAAACACGAGAAATGTACATTCTTTTGGAATAATTTACTTTCGCGTGAATATTCTTTTCTTGAAATCCATCTATAGTTGCCAGAGATCGTTATTTTGTACTAGGGTTTCATGTTTCATGTAAATAGCGTTGTGACAAAAAGGGCAAACAAGTGTCCACTGCGGAAAGCGAATAACCCAAGGAATGGAAAATAACCCTTCACTGGAATTCACTTGGCGAGATGGAGCATTACACGAACTTTAAGTTTGACCTACGTAGGTCATTTTTCCAACTACATCAAATGCGACTAGAGAAGCGAGTCGGCAGCTGCGGTTTCTCCGAATGAAAGGCCAAACCGTCATCCCGTTTTAAAATAATTAGAATATGATACTAGATGAAATTTGTAATTTTGTTGTCTGCACCACAGAACAGCTTACCTACGCTGAAAGTTTTTCTTTTTCCATACTTTTTTGCATTACCTCATACAAGTTACACTAAATTCCACCGCTGATGTTCCTGCCAATAAGAATTAAAAAATTATAAATTTAAACTCCTGATTGTAAGCGGCAGTTCCTTGTCTTCCGTGTGATTACTTTAAAATCACTTGTCGCTCGTCATCCCAGTTAGATTCGACTAAATATTATATCTATCGTAGTACGTCTTTAACGTAAGAGATTTCGCACAAATGAAATTTGGCTAATATTCCTAACATGAAACATTTATTTTTCGCAAAAATTTTTTTTTTCGACACGGAGATAATGGAAAAAATAAGTTTTATCCTCCCAGAAGTCGACGATGAAAACCCTCAAAAAGTGTAAATATCAAAGATTTGCTTTTATTTCGGAAGATAGAAAAACACATCTCTTAAGAATATGGTCGAATGTTGGCCCCAGTGGAAGATAAATATTGAGATTATCCGGAGTTTTACACCAGGTGCGTATAACATGCTAGGAGGTATTCTCGTAGAAATTATATTTGACTCTACGATCCGGATACCGTGAATGCTACTCTCACTCCTCCCAAGTCGACGACTCCCCGTTGGTTAAGATGCTAAGTAGGCGGAGCTTACTACATCGGTGAAGACTCACCACCAATCAAAGTATATCAGCGACGTCCAATAGTTCTGAATTCACGGCAGGCAAAGTTCCCGGGATTGGCAGCGGAATTCTTATTTCCTGCTTTTCCCCCACCATCAGTGAGAGTTTTCCAATAGGATACTAAGGATTTGAAATGGAGGGGGGAAAGTTATTTCGAGGCAGTAATAGCCGAAGTCAAGTAGGACATCTTACGGGGATACCTCCTCGAATGTTATTCTCGCCTGGCACGTATCTCGCGAAATATACTATTTATCTTGCTCCTCCGACCTACAAAAAGTTTCGGACACGGAAATTATGCCAGGTTTTAAGTGATTATCCGGAGGAAAGTATCAGGAGCGAATAATGAGCGAGGAGGTATACTTAGGAAAGGTTGCACTTGACTCACAAATATTTTGGACCTCGACTTGCTGTTGCAGTACGTTCAGTTTCCCCCCACCCTATCTTGTCGTATTATTGGCTGTGGCCGCGAGGTGGGAGGAGCCTTGGAAAAAAAGGAAGAAAGTTAAGCAATGAGGTGAACCTTTCGCGTAGGAGGTATGTATGCTGTTTGTGATTGGATGGGTATCTCCCAAAAGACTACGAGCTCAGCCGGGCAAGCGCACTAGCCAATGGAATGCTCTCCCACAGAAGAGAGAATTGAGTGGGGCTTGCTGATACCGGTATCGCGTAGTCAAGTGACACCTTCTACGAGAATACCTTCTTTCAGGTTATGTGCGCCTGGTAGAAATCTGAGAATTTTCACGGTATTTTTTCGCCGTGTTGCGTCTTTTCTCGAAATTTTGAGATTCACGAGATATTTAAATTTCGCTAAACATGTTCTATCTTTTGTGTCAATTATTGATAAGCGTTAAAAGTGTATTCATATAAATGTCGAAAGAACATGGAAGTAAAAAATAATGTTACAAAGCTTTTTCCATAAATATGAAATCTATCTCAACATGAAGTCCATCATTTTTTAAATAGCTAAAGTAATTGTAATGTCCAACAGGGTTTTGTTTAGAAATTACGAACCCTAGTGAACTTTAGCTCTTATAATGATGATCGCAATCTTTTGGTGAATGAAGTATCACCTCACCCAAGTAATATTTCCATACATTTCTACAGCCTAAATTAAATTATAAGGAATCCTACTTCATCATCATCATGGTGGTATAGCGGATATTTCTAGAAATCCATGTGAAACATTAGTGATTACGCCTCCAACTAATTTAAACAAGTTATTTATTTTCCTCTCCTTGTTTCTTTTTTATCTACTTTTCATTAATATATTTGGAGATGTCGATTCCAATATTTATTGTATAATTTCACCTGGGCGTGAAAGAATTTCTCCTAACTTTCCGATCTCTGCGTGATTGCAGAGCATGTGGACGAGAGCCCGTTTCATTTTATCGTATCACATATAATAATGATTCCTTATCAGGGTTACCTAGATACTATCATAGTTGGTAATGAATGCGGTTACCAAAACCAGGATACTTGCGATGAAGAAATCATTTCTAAATACACCAACATGAAGTTATACATTATTATTTTCATTTGCTCTCAATGATACTGAACCCATATTTTACAAATCTCATCAATGTTAATTTGAAATATTTCTCAATTTACCTTTCTTATAACAGTTCAAGTATTTTCCAATTAGAACTCTTCAAAATCATGCAAGTTATAGCATGTAGAGATTTCATGTGAGATTTTTCAATGACGATCGTAATCTGACCGAAACACGAGAAATGTACATTCTTTTGGAATAATTTACTTTCGCGTGAATATTCTTTTCTTGAAATCCATCTATAGTTGCCAGAGATCGTTATTTTATACTAGGGTTTCATGTTTCATGTAAATCGCGTTGTGACAAAAAGGGCAAACAAGTGTCCGCTGCGGAAAGCGAATAACCCAAGGAATGGATAATAACCCTTCACTGGAATTCACTTGGCGAGATGGAGCATTACACGAACTTTAAGTTTGACCTACGTAGGTCATTTTTCCAACTACATCAAATGCGACTAGAGAAGCGAGTCGGCAGCTGCGGTTTCTCCGAATGAAAGGCCAAACCGTCATCCCGTTTTAAAATAATTAGAATATGATACTAGATGAAATTTGTAATTTTGTTGTCTGCACCACAGAACATCTTACCTACGCTGAAAGTTTTTCTTTTTCCATACTTTTTTGCATTACCTCATACAAGTTTCACTAAATTCCACCGCTGATGTTCCTGCCAATAAGAATTAAAAAATTATAAATTTAAACTCCTGATTGTAAGCGGCAGTTCCTTGTCTTCCGTGTGATTACTTTAAAATCACTTGTCGCTCGTCATCCCAGTTAGATTCGACTAAATATTATATCTATCGTAGTACGTCTTTGACGTAAGAGATTTCGCACAAATGAAATTTGGCTAATATTCCTAACATGAAACATTTATTTTTCGCAAAAATTTTTTTTTTCGACACGGAGATAAAAGAAAAAAATAAGTTTTATCCTCCCAGAAGTCGACGATGAAAACCCTCAAAAAGTGTAAATATCAAAAATTTGCTTTTATTTCGGAAGACAGAAAAACACATCTCTTAAGAATATGGTCGAAGGTTGGCTCCAGCGGAAGATAAATATTGAGAATATCCGGAGTTTTACACCAGGTGCGTATAACATGCTAGGAGGTATTTTCGTAGAAATTATATTTGACTCTACGATCCGGATACCGTGAAAGCTACTCACACTCCTCCCAAGTCGACGACTGCCCGTTGGTTAAGCTGCTAAGAGGGCGGAGCTTACTACATCGGTGAAGACTCACCACCAATCAAAGTATATCAGCGACGTCCAATAGTGCTGAATTCACGGCAGGCAATGTTCCCGGGATTGGCAGCGGAATTCTTATTTCCTGCTTTTCCCCCAATATCAGTGAGAGTTTTCCAATGGGATACTAAGGATTTGAAATGGAGGGGGGAAAGTTTTTTCGCGGCAGTAATAGCCGTAGTCAAGTAGGACATCTTACGGGGATACCTCCTCGAATGTTATTCTCGCCTGGCACGTATCTCGCGAAATATACTATTTATCTTGCTCCTCCGACCTGCAAAAAGTTTCCGACACAGAAATTATGCCAGGTTTTAAGTGATTATCCAGAGGAAAGTATCATGAGCGAATAACGAACGAGGAGGTATACTTAGGAAAGGTTGCACTTGACTCACAAATATTTTGGACCTCGACTTGCTGTTGCAGTACGTTCAGTTTCCCACCACCCTATCTTGTCGTATTATTGGCTGTGGCCGCGAGGTGGGAGGAGCCTTGGAAAAAAAAGAAGAAAGTTCAGCAATGAGGTGATCCTTTCTCGTAGGAGGTATGAATGCTGTTTGTGATTGGATGGGTATCTCCCAAAAGAATACGTGCTCAGCCGGGCAAGCGCACTAGCCAATGGAATACTCTCCCACAGAAGAGAGAATTGAGTGGGGCTTGCTGATACCGGTATCGCGTAGTCAAGTGACACCTTCTACGAGAATACCTTCTTTCAGGTTATGTGCGCCTGGTAGAAATCTGAGAATTTTCTCGGTATTTTTTCGCCGTGTTGCGTCTTTGCTCGAAATTTTGAGATTCACGAGATATTTAAATTTCGCTAAACATGTTCTATCTTTTGTGTCAATTATTGATACGCGATAAAAGTGTATTCATATAAATTTTTAATGAACATGGAAGTACAATATCATGTTACAAAGCTTATTCCATAAAGATGATGTCTATCTCAACATGAAGTCCATTATTAATTAAATATCCAAAGTAATTGTAATGTCCAACAGGGCTTTGTTTAGAAATTACGAACCTTAGTGAACTTTATCTTTTATAATGATGATCGCAATCTTTGGGTGAATGAAGTATCACCTCACCCAACTAATATTTCCATACATTTTTACAGCCTTAATTAAATTCTAAGGAATCCTACTTCATCATCATCATGGTGGTATAGAGGGTATTTCTAGAAATCCATGTGAAACATTAGTGATTACGCCTCCAACTAATTTAAACAAGTTATTTATTTTCCTCTCCTTGTTTCTTTTTTATCTACTTTTCATTAATATATTTTGAGATGTCGATGCCAATATTTATTGTATAATTGCACTTGCGCGTGAAAGAATTTCTCCTAACTTTCCGATCTCTGCGTGATTGCAGAGCATGTGGACGAGAGCCCGTTTAATTTTATCGTATCACATATAAAAATGATTTCTTATCATTGTTACCTAGATACTATCATAGTTGGTAATGAATGCGGTTACCAAAACCAGGATACTTGCGTTGAAGAAATCATTTATAAATACACCAACATGAAGTTATACATTATTATTTTTAATTGCTCTCAATGATACTGAACCCATATTTTACAAATCTCATCAATGTTAATTTGAAATATTTCTCAATTTACCTTTCTTATAACAGTACAAGTATTTTCCAATTAGAACTATTCAAACTCATGCAAGTTATAGCATGTAGAGATTTCATGTGAGATTTTTCAATGACGATCGTAATCTGACCGAAACACGAGAAGAGTACATTCTTTTGGAATAATTTACTTTCACGTGAATATTCTTTTCTGGAAATCCATCTATAGTAGCAAGAGATCGTTATTTTATACTAGGGTTTCATGTTTCATGTAAATCGCGTTGTGACAAATAGGGCAAACAAGTGTCCGCTGCGGAAAGCGAATAACCCAAAGAATAGAAAATAACCCTTCACTGGAATTCACTTGGCGAGATGGAGCATTACACGAACTTTAAGTTTGACCTACGTAGGTCATTTTTCCAACTACATCAATTGTGACTAGAGAATCGAGTTGGCAGCTGCGGTTTCTCCGAATGAAACGCAAAAAACGTCATCCCGTTTTAAAATAATTAAAATATGATACTAGAATTTGTTATTTTGTTGTCTGAACCACAGAACATCTTACCTACGCTGAAAGTTTTTCTTTTTCCATACTTTTTTTGCATTACCTCATACAAGATTCACTAAATTCCACCGCTGATGTTCCTGCCAAAAAAAATTAAAGAATTATAAATTTAAACTCCTTTATTGTAAGCGGCAGTTCCTTGTCTTCCGTGTGATTACTATAAAATCACTTGTCGCTCGTCATCCCAGTTAGATTCGACTATATATTATATCTCTCGTAGTACGTCTTTGACCTAAACCATATCGCACAAATGAAATTTGGCTAATATTCTTAACATGAAACATTTATGTTTCGCAAAAATTTTTTTTTTCGACACTGAGATAAAGGAAAAAGATAAGATTTATCCTCCCAGAAGTCGACGATGAAAACCCTCAAAAAGTGTAAATATCAAAAATTTGCTTTTATTTCGGAAGATAGAAAAACACATCTCTTAAGAATATGGTCGAATTTTGGCTCCAGCGGAAGATAAATATTGAGAATATCCGGAGTTTTACACCAGGTGCGTATAACATGCTAGGAGGTATTCTCGTAGAAATTATATTTGACTCTACGATACGGATACCGTGAATGCTACTCACACTCCTCCCAAGTCGACGACTGCCCGTTGGTTAAGCTGCTAAGTGGGCGGAGCTTACTACATCGGTGAAGACTCACCACCAATCAAAGTATATCAGCGACGTCCAATAGTTCTGAATTCACGGCAGGCAAAGTTCCCGGGATTGGCAGCGGAATTCTTATTTCCTGCTTTTCCCCCACCTTCAGTGAAAGTATTCCAATAGGATACTAAGGATTTGAAATGGAGGGGGGAAAGTTATTTCGAGGCAGTAATAGCCGAAGTCAAGTAGGACATCTTACGGGGATACCTCCTCGAATGTTATTCTCGCCTGGCACGTATCTCGCGAAATATACTATTTATCTTGCTCCTCCGACCTACAAAAAGTTTCCGACACGGAAATTATGCCAGGTTTTAAGTGATTATCCGGTGGAAAGTATCAGGAGCGAACAACGAGCTAGGAGGTATACTTAGGAAAGGATGCACTTGACTCACAAATATTTTGGACCTCGACTTGCTGTTGCAGTACGTTCAGTTTCCCCCCACCCTATCTTGTCGTATTATTGGCTGTGGCCGCGAGGTGGGAGGAGCCTTGGAAAAAAAAGGAAGAAAGTTAAGCAATGAGGTGAACCTTTCGCGTAAGAGGTATGTATGCTGTTTGTGATTGGATGGGTATCTCCCAAAAGACTACGAGCTAAGCCGGGCAAGCGCACTAGCCAATGGAATGCTCTCCCACAGAATAGAGAATTGAGTGGGGCTTGCTGATACCGGTATCGCGAAGTCAAGTGACACCTTCTACGAGAATACCTTCTTTCAGGTTATGTGCGCCTGGTAGAAATCTGAGAATTTTCACGGTATTTTTTCGCCGTGTTGCGTCTTTTCTCGAAATTATGAGATTCACGAGATATTTAAATTTTGCTAAACATGTTCTATCTTTTGTGTCAATTATTGATAACGTTTAAAAGTGTATTCATATAAATTTTGAATTTACATGGAAGTAAAAAATCATATTACAAAGCTTATGCCATAAAGATGATGTCTATCTCAACATGAAGTCCATCATTAATTAAATAGCCAAAGTAATTGTAATGTCCAACAGGGTTTTGTTTAGAAATTACGAACCTTAGTGAACTTTATCTTTTATAATGATGATCGCAATCTTTGGGTGAATGAAGTATCACCTCACCCAACTAATATTTCCATACATTTTTACAGCCTTAATTAAATTCTAAGGAATCCTACTTCATCATCATCATGGAAGTATAGCGGATATTTCTAGAAATCCATGTGAAACATTAGTGATTACGCCTCCAACTAATTTAAACAAGTTATTTATTTTCCTCTCCTTGTTTCTTTTTTATCTACTTTTCATTAATATATTTTGAGATGTCGATGCCTCTATTTATTGTATAATTGCACTTGGGCGTGTAAGAATTTCTCCTAACTTTCCAATCTCTGCGTGATTGCAGAGCATGTGGACGTGAGCCCGTTTAATTTTATCGTATCACATAAAATAATGATTCCTTATCAGGGTTACCTAGATACTATCATAGTTGGTAATGAAACCGGTTACCGAAACCACGATACTTGCGTTGAAGATATCATTTCTAAATACACCAACATGAAGTTATACATTATTATTTTCATTTACTCTCAATGATTCGGAACCCATATTTTACAAATCTCATCAATGTTAATTTGAAATATTTCTCAATTTACCTTTCTTATAACAGTACAAGTATTATCCAATTAGAACTCTTCAAACTCATGCAAGTTATAGCATGTAGAGATTTCATGTGAGATTTTTCAATGACGATCGTAATCTGACCGAAACACTAGAAAAGTACATTCTTTTGGAATAATTTACTTTCGCGTGAATATTCTTTTCTTGAAATCCATCTATAGTTGCAAGAGATCGTTATTTTATACTAGGGTTTCATGTTTCATGTAAATCGCGTTGTGACATAAAGGACAAACAAGTGTCCGCTGCGGAAAGCGAATAACCCAAGGAATGGAAAATAACCCTTCATTGGAATTCACTTGGCGAGATGGATCACTACACGAAGTTTAAGTTTGACCTACGTAGGTCATTTTTCCAACTACATCAATTGCGACTAGAGAAGCGAGTTGGCAGCTGCGGTTTCTCCGAATGAAAGGCCAAACCGTCATCCCGTTTTAAAATAATTAGAATATGATACTAGATGAAATTTGATTATTTTGTTGTCTGCACCACAGAACAGCTTACCTACGTTGAAAGTGTTTCTTTTTCCATACTTTTTTTTTCATTACCTCATACAAGATTCACTAAATTCCACCGCTGATGTTCCTGCCAAAAAAAATTAAAAAATTATAAATTTAAACTCCTTTATTGTAAGCGGCAGTTCCTTGTATTCCGTGTGATTACTTTAAAATCACTTGTCGCTCGTCATCCCAGTTAGATTCGACTATATATTATATCTCTCGTAGTACGTCTTTGACCTAAACCATATCGCACAAATGAAATTTGGCTAATATTCCTAACATGAAACATTTATTTTTCGTAAAAATTTTTGTTTTCGTCACGGAGATAAAGGAAAAAGATAAGATTTATCCTCCCAGAAGTCAACGATGAAAACCCTCAAAAAGTGTAAATATCAAAAATTTGCTTTTATTTCGGAAGATAGAAAAACACATCTCTTAAGAATATGGTCGAATTTTAGCTCCAGCGGAAGATAAATATTGAGAATATCCGGAGTTTTACACCAGGTGCGTATACCATGCTAGGAGGTATTCTCGTAGAAATTATATTTGACTCTACGATACGGATACCGTGAATGCTACTCACTCTCCTCCCAAGTCGACGACTGCCTGTTGGTTAAGCTGCTAAGTGGGCGGAGCTTACTACATCGGTGAAGACTCACCACCAATCAAAGTATATCAGCGACGTCCAATAGTTCTGAATTCACGGCAGGCAAAGTTCCCGGGATTGGCAGCGGAATTCTTATTTCCTGCTTTTCCCCCACCTTCAGTGAAAGTATTCCAATAGGATACTAAGGATTTGAAATGGAGGGGGGAAATTTATTTCGAGGCAGTAATAGCCGAAGTCAAGTAGGACATCTTACGGGGATACCTCCTCGAATGTTATTCTCGCCTGGCACGTATCTCGCGAAATATACTATTTATCTTGCTCCTCCGACCTACAAAAAGTTTCCGACACGGAAATTATGCCAGGTTTTAAGTGATTATCCGGAGGAAAGTATAGGAGCGAACAACGAGCTAGGAGGTATACTTAGGAAAGGATGCACTTGACTCACAAATATTTTGGACCTCGACTTGCTGTTGCAGTACGTTCAGTTTCCCCCCACCCTATCTTGTCGTATTATTGGCTGTGGCCGCGAGGTGGGAGGAGCCTTGGAAAAAAAAGGAAGAAAGTTTAGCAATGAGGTGAACCTTTCGCGTAAGAGGTATGTATGCTGTTTGTGATTGGATGGGTATCTCCCAAAAGACTACGAGCTCAGCCGGGCAAGCGCACTAGCCAATGGAATGCTCTCCCACAGAATAGAGAATTGAGTGGGGCTTGCTGATACCGGTATCGCGAAGTCAAGTGACACCTTCTACGAGAATACCTTCTTTCAGGTTATGTGCGCCTGGTAGAAATCTGAGAATTTTCACGGTATTTTTTCGCCGTGTTGCGTCTTTTCTCGAAATTATGAGATTCACGAGATATTTAAATTTTGCTAAACATGTTCTATCTTTTGTGTCAATTATTGATAACGTTTAAAAGTGTATTCATATAAATTTTGAATTTACATGGAAGTAAAAAATCATGTTACAAAGCTTATTCCATAAAGATGATGTCTATCTCAACATGAAGTCCATCATTAATTAAATAGCCAAAGTAATTGTAATGTCCAACAGGGTTTTGTATAGAAATTACGAACCCTAGTGAACTTTATCTCTTATAATGATGATCGCAATCTATGGGTGAATGAAGTATCACCTCACCCAACTAATAATTCCATACATTTTTACAGCCTAAATTAAATAATAAGGAATCCTTCTTCATCATCATGATGGAAGTATAGCGGATATTTCTAGAAATCCATGTGAAACATTTGTGATTACGCCTCCAACTAATTTAAACAAGTTATTTATTTTCCTCTCCTTGTTTCTTTTTTATCTACTTTTCATTAATATATTTTGAGATGTCGATGCCTCTATTTATTGTATAATTGCACTTGGGCGTGTAAGAATTTCTCCTAACTTTCCAATCTCTGCGTGATTGCAGAGCATGTGGACGTGAGCCCGTTTAATTTTATCGTATCACATAAAATAATGATTCCTTATCAGGGTTACCTAGATACTATCATAGTTGGTAATGAATGCGGTTACCGAAACCACGATACTTGCGTTGAAGATATCATTTCTAAATACACCAACATGAAGTTATACATTATTATTTTAATTTACTCTCAATGATTCGGAACCCATATTTTACAAATCTCATCAATGTTAATTTGAAATATTTCTCAATTTACCTTTCTTATAACAGTACAAGTATTATCCAATTAGAACTCTTCAAACTCATGCAAGTTATAGCATGTAGAGATTTCATGTGAGATTTTTCAATGACGATCGTAATCTGACCGAAACACGAGAAAAGTACATTCTTTTGGAATAATTTACTTTCGCGTGAATATTCTTTTCTTGAAATCCATCTATAGTTGCAAGAGATCGTTATTTTATACTAGGGTTTCATGTTTCATGTAAATTTCGTTGTGACAAAAAGGACAAACAAGTGTCCGCTGCGGAAAGCGAATAACCCAAGGAATGGAAAATAACACTTCATTGGAATTCACTTGGCGAGATGGATCACTACACGAAGTTTAAGTTTGACCTACGTAGGTCATTTTTCCAACTATATCAATTGCGACTAGAGAAGCGAGTTGGCAGCTGCGGTTTCTCCGAATGAAAGGCCAAAATGTCATCACGTTTTAAAATAATTAGAATATGATACTAGATGAAATTTGATTATTTTGTTGTCTGCACCACAGAACATCTTACCTACGCTGAAAGTCTTTCTTTTTCCATACTTTTTTGCATTACCTCATACAAGATTCACTAAATTCCACCGCTGATGTTCCTGACAAAAAAAATTAAAAAATTATAAATTTAAACTCCTTTATTGTAAGCGGCAGTTCCTTGTCTTCCGTGTGATTACTTTAAAATCACTTGTCGCTCGTCATCCCAGTTAGATTCGACTATATATTATATCTCTCGTAGTACGTCTTTGACCTAAACCATATCGCACAAATGAAATTTGGCTAATATTCCTAACATGAAACATTTATTTTTCGTAAAAATTTTTGTTTTCGTCACGGAGATAAAGGAAAAAGATAAGATTTATCCTCCCAGAAGTCGACGATGAAAACCCTCAAAAAGTGTAAATATCAAAAATTTGCTTTTATTTCGGAAGATAGAAAAACACATCTCTTAAGAATATGGTCGAATTTTGGCTCCAGCGGAAGATAAATATTGAGAATATCCGGAGTTTTACACCAGGTGCATATAACATGCTAGGAGGTATTCTCGTAGAAATTATATTTGACTCTACGATACGGATACCGTGAATGCTACTCACACTCCTCCCAAGTCGACGACTGCCCGTTGGTTAAGCTGCTAAGTGGGCGGAGCTTACTACATCGGTGAAGACTCACCACCAATCAAAGTATATCAGCGACGTCCAATAGTTCTGAATTCACGGCAGGCAAAGTTCCCGGGATTGGCAGCGGAATTCTTATTTCCTGCTTTTCCCCCACCATCAGTGAGAGTTTTCCAATAGGATACTAAGGATTTGAAATGGAGGGGGGAAAGTTATTTCGAGGCAGTAATAGCCGAAGTCAAGTAGGACATCTTACGGGGATACCTCCTTGAATGTTATTCTCGCCTGGCACGTATCTCGCGAAATATACTATTTATCTTGCTCCTCCGACCTACAAAAATTTCCGACACGGAAATTATGCCAGGTTTTAAGTGATTATCCGGAGGAAAGTATCAGGAGCGAATAACGAGCGAGGAGGTATACTTAAGAAAGGTTGCACTTGACTCACAAATATTTTGGACCTCGACTTGCTGTTGCAGTACGTTCAGTTTCCCACCACCCTATCTTGTCGTATTATTGGCTGTGGCCGCGAGGTGGGAGGAGCCTTGGAAAAAAAAGGAAGAAAGTTAAGCAATGAGGTGAACCTTTCGCGTAGGAGGTATGTATGCTGTTTGTGATTGGATGGGTATCTCCCAAAAGACTACGAGCTCAGCCGTGCAAGCGCACTAGCCAATGGAATGCTCTCCCACAGAAGAGAGAATTGAGTGGGGCTTGCTGATACCGGTATTGCGTAGTCAAGTGACACCTTCAACAAGAATGCCTTCTTTCATGTTATGTGCGCCTGGTAGAAATCTGAGAATATTCACAGTATTTTTTCGCCGTGTTGCGTCTTTTCTCGAAATTATGAGATTCACGAGATATTTAAATTTCGCTAAACATGTTCTATCTTTTGTGTCAATTATTGATAAGCGTAAAAAGTGTATTCATATAAATGTCGAAAGAACATGGAAGTAAAAAATAATGTTACAAAGCTTATTCCATAAATATGAAATCTATCTCAACATGAAGTCCATCATTAATTAAATAGCCAAAGTAATTGTAATGTCCAACAGGGTTTTGTTTAGAAATTACGAACCCTAGTGAACTTTAGCTCTTATAATGATGATCGCAATCTTTGGGTGAATGAAGTATCACCTCACCCAACTAATATTTCCATACATTTCTACAGCCTAAATTAAATTATAAGGAATCATACTTCATCATCATCATGGTGGTATAGCGGATATTTCTAGAAATCCATGTGAAACATTAGTGATTACGCCTCCAACTAATTTAAACAAGTTATTTATTTTCCTCTCCTTGTTTCTTTTTTATCTACTTTTCATTAATATATTTTGAGATGTCGATTCCAAAATTTATTGTATAATTTCACCTGGGCGTGAAAGAATTTCTCCTTACTTTCCGATCTCTGCGTGATTGCAGAGCATGTGGACGAGAGCCCGTTTAATTTTATCGTATCACATATAATAATGATTCCTTATCAGGGTTACCTAGATACTATCATAGTTGGTAACGAATGCGGTTACCAAAACCACGATACTTGCGATGAAGAAATCATTTCTAAATACACCAACATGAAGTTATACATTATTATTTTCATTTGCTCTCAATGATACTGAACCCATATTTTACAAATCTCATCAATGTTAATTTGAAATATTTCTCAATTTACCTTTCTTATAACAGTTCAAGTATTTTCCAATTAGAACTCTTCAAACTCATGCAAGTTATAGCATGTAGAGATTTCATGTGAGATTTTTCAATGACGATCGTAATCTGACCGAAACACGAGAAATGTACATTCTTTTGGAATAATTTACTTTCGCGTGAATATTCTTTTCTTGAAATCCATCTATAGTTGCCAGAGATCGTTATTTTATACTAGGGTTTCATGTTTCATGTAAATCGCGTTGTGACAAAAAGGGCAAACAAGTGTCCGCTGCGGAAAGCGAATAACTCAAGGAATGGAAAATAACCCTTCACTGGAATTCACTTGGCGAAATGGAGCATTACACGAACTTTAAGTTTGACCTACGTAGGTCATTTTTCCAACTACATCAAATGCGACTAGAGAAGCGAGTCGGCAGCTGCGGTTTCTCCGAAGGAAAGGCCAAACCGTCATCCCGTTTTAAAATAATTAGAATATGATACTAGATGAAATTTGTAATTTTGTTGTCTGCACCACAGAACAGCTTACCTACGCTGAAAGTTTTTCTTTTTCCATACTTTTTTGCATTACCTCATACAAGTTTCACTAAATTCCACCGCTGATGTTCCTGCCAATAAGAATTAAAAAATTATAAATTTAAACTCCTGATTGTAAGCGGCAGTTCCTAATCTTCCGTGTGATTACTTTAAAATCACTTGTCGCTCGTCATCCCAGTTAGATTCGACTAAATATTATATCTATCGTAGTACGTCTTTGACGTAAGAGATTTCGCACAAATGAAATTTGGCTAATATTCCTAACATGAAACATTTATTTTTCGCAAAAATTTTTTTTTTCGACACGGAGATAAAGGAAAAAAATAAGTTTTATCCTCCCAGAAGTCGACGATGAAAACCCTCAAAAAGTGTAAATATCAAAAATTTGCTTTTATTTCGGAAGACAGAAAAACACATCTCTTAAGAATATGGTCGAAGGTTGGCTCCAGCGGAAGATAAATATTGAGAATATCCGGAGTTTTACACCAGGTGCGTATAACATGCTAGGAGGTATTCTCGTAGAAATTATATTTGACTCTACGATCCGGATACCGTGAATGCTACTCACACTCCTCCCAAGTCGACGACTCCCCGTTGGTTAAGCTGCTAAGTAGGCGGAGCTTACTACATCGGTGAAGACTCACCACCAATCAAAGTATATCAGCGACGTCCAATAGTTCTGAATTCACGGCAGGCAAAGTTCCCGGGATTGGCAGCGGAATTCTTATTTCCTGCTTTTCCCCCACCATCAGTGAGAGTTTTCCAATAGGATACTAAGGATTCGAAATGGAGGGGGGAAAGTTATTTCGAGGCATTAATAGCCGAAGTCAAGTAGGACATCTTACGGGGATACCTCCTCGAATGTTATTCTCGCCTGGCACGTATCTCGCGAAATATACTATTTATCTTGCTCCTCCGACCTACAAAAAGATTCCGACACGGAAATTATGCCAGGTTTTAAGTGATTATCCGGAGGAAAGTATCAGGAGCGAATAATGAGCGAGGAGGTATACTTAGGAAAGGTTGCACTTGACTCACAAATATTTTGGACCTCGACTTGCTGTTGCAGTACGTTCAGTTTCCCCCCACCCTATCTTGTCGTATTATTGGCTGTGGCCGCGAGGTGGGAGGAGCCTTGGAAAAAAAGGAAGAAAGTTAAGCAATGAGGTGAACCTTTCGCGTAGGAGGTATGTATTCTGTTTGTGATTGGATGGGTATCTCCCAAAGGACTACGAGCTCAGCCGGGCAAGCGCACTAGCCAATGGAATGCTCTCCCACAGAACAGAGAATTGAGTGGGGCTTGCTGATACCGGTATCGCGTAGTCAAGTGACACCTTCTACGAGAATACCTTCTTTCAGGTTATGTGCGCCTGGTAGAAATCTGAGAATTTTCACGGTATTTTTTCGCCGTGTTGCGTCTTTTCTCGAAATTATGAGATTCACGAGATATTTAAATTTTGCTAAACATGTTCTATCTTTTGTGTCAATTATTGATAACGTTTAAAAGTGTATTCATATAAATTTTGAATTTACATGGAAGTAAAAAATATGTTACAAAGCTTATTCCATAAAGATGATGTCTATCTCAACATGAAGTCCATCATTAATTAAATAGCCAAAGTAATTGTAATGTCCAACAGGGTTTTGTATAGAAATTACGAACCCTAGTGAACTTCATCTCTTATAATGATTATCGCAATCTATGGGTGAATGAAGTATAACCTCACTCAACTAATAATTCCATACATTTTTACAGCCTAAATTAAATAATAAGGAATCCTTCTTCATCATCATGATGGAAGTATAGCGGATATTTCTAGAAATCCATGTGAAACATTAGTGATTACGCCTCCAACTAATTTAAACAAGTTATTTATTTTCCTCTCCTTGTTTCTTTTTTATCTACTTTTCATTAATATATTTTGAGATGTCGATGCCTCTATTTATTGTATAATTGCACTTGGGCGTGTAAGAATTTCTCCTAACTTTCCAATCTCTGCGTGATTGCAGAGCATGTGGACGTGAGCCCGTTTAATTTTATCGTATCACATATAATAATGATTCCTTATCAGGGTTACCTAGATACTATCATAGTTGGTAACGAATGCGGTTACCAAAACCACGATACTTGCGATGAAGAAATCATTTCTAAATACACCAACATGAAGTTATACATTATTATTTTCATTTGCTCTCAATGATACTGAACCCATATTTTACAAATCTCATCAATGTTAATTTGAAATATTTCTCAATTTACCTTTCTTATAACAGTTCAAGTATTTTCCAATTAGAACTCTTCAAACTCATGCAAGTTATAGCATGTAGAGATTTCATGTGAGATTTTTCAATGACGATCGTAATCTAACCGAAACACGAGAAATGTACATTCTTTTGGAATAATTTACTTTCGCGTGAATATTCTTTTCTTGAAATCCATCTTTAGTTGCCAGTGATCGTTATTTTATGCTAGGGTTTCATGTTTCATGTAAATCGCGTTGTGACAAAAAGGGCAAACAAGTGTCCGCTGCGGAAAGCGAATAACCCAAGGAATGGAAAATAACCCTTCACTGGAATTCACTTGGCGAGATGGAGCATTACACGAACTTTAAGTTTGACCTACGTAGGTCATTTTTCCAACTACATCAAATGCGACTAGAGAAGCGAGTCGGCAGCTGCGGTTTCTCCGAATGAAAGGCCAAACCGTCATCCCGTTTTAAAATAATTAGAATATGATACTAGATGAAATTTGTAATTTTGTTGTCTGCACCACAGAACAGCTTACCTACGCTGAAAGTTTTTCTTTTTCCATACTTTTTTGCATTACCTCATACAAGTTTCACTAAATTCCACCGCTGATGTTCCTGCCAATAAGAATTAAAAAATTATAAATTTAAACTCCTGATTGTAAGCGGCAGTTCCTTGTCTTCCGTGTGATTACTTTAAAATCACTTGTCGCTCATCATCCCAGTTAGATTCGACTAAATATTATATCTATCGTAGTACGTCTTTGACGTAAGAGATTTCGCATAAATGAAATTTGGCTAATATTCCTAACATGAAACATTTATTTTTCGCAAAATTTTTTTTTTCGACACGGAGATAAAGGAAAAAAATAAGTTTTATCCTCCCAGAAGTCGACGATGAAAACCCTCAAAAAGTGTAAATATCAAAAATTTGCTTTTATTTCGGAAGATAGAAAAACACATCTCTTAAGAATATGGTCGAATGTTGGCTCCAGCGGAAGATAAATATTGAGAATATCCGGAGTTTTACACCAGGTGCGTATAACATGCTAGGAGGTATTCTCGTAGAAATTATATTTGACTCTACGATCCGGATACCGTGAATGCTACTCACACTCCTCCCAAGTCGACGACTCCCCGTTGGTTAAGCTGCTAAGTAGGCGGAGCTTACTACATCGGTGATGACTCACCACCAATCAAAGTATATCAGCGACGTCCAATAGTTCTGAATTCACGGCAGGCAAAGTTCCCGGGATTGGCAGCGGAATTCTTATTTCCTGCTTTTCCCCCACCATCAGTGAGAGTTTTCCAATAGGATACTAAGGATTTGAAATGGAGTGGGGAAAGTTATTTCGAGGCAGTAATAGCCGAAGTCAAGTAGGACATCTTACGGGGATACCTCCTCGAATGTTATTCTCGCCTGGCACGTATCTCGCGAAATATACTATTTATCTTGCTCCTCCGACCTACAAAAAGTTTCCGACACGGAAATTAAGCCAGGTTTTAAGTGATTATCCGGAGGAAAGTATCAGGAGCGAATAATGAGCGAGGAGGTATACTTAGGAAAGGTTGCACTTGACTCACAAATATTTTGGACCTCGACTTGCTGTTGCAGTACGTTCAGTTTCCCCCCACCCTATCTTGTCGTATTATTGGCTGTGGCCGCGAGGTGGGAGGAGCCTTGGAAAAAAAGGAAGAAAGTCTAGCAATGAGGTGAACCTTTCGCGTAGGAGGTATGTATGCTGTTTGTGATTGGATGGGTATCTCCCAAAAGACTACGAGCTCAGCCGGGCAAGCGCACTAGCCAATGGAATGCTCTCCCACAGAAGAGAGAATTGAGTGGGGCTTGCTGATACCGGTATCGCGTAGTCAAGTGACACCTTCTATGAGAATACCTTCTTTCAGGTTATGTGCGCCTGGTAGAAATCTGAGAATTTTCACGGTATTTTTTCGCCGTGTTGCGTCTTTTCTCGAAATTTTGAGATTCACGAGATATTTAAATTTCGCTAAACATGTTCTATCTTTTGTGTCAATTATTGATAAGCGTTAAAAGTGTATTCATATAAATGTCGAAAGAACATGGAAGTAAAAAATAATGTTACAAAGCTTATTCCATAAATATGAAATCTATCTCAACATGAAGTCCATCATTTTTTAAATAGCTAAAGTAATTGTAATGTCCAACAGGGTTTTGTTTAGAAATTACGAACCCTAGTGAACTTTAGCTCTTATAATGATGATCGCAATCTTTTGGTGAATGAAGTATCACCTCACCCAACTAATATTTCCATACATTTCTACAGCCTAAATTAAATTATAAGGAATCCTACTTCATCATCATCATGGTGGTATAGCGTATATTTCTAGAAATCCATGTGAAACAATAGTGATTACGCCTCCAACTAATTTAAACAAGTTATTTATTTTCCTCTCCTTGTTTCTTTTTTATCTACTTTTCATTAATATATTTGGAGATGTCGATTCCAATATTTATTGTATAATTTCACCTGGGCGTGAAAGAATTTCTCCTAACTTTCCGATCTCTGCGTGATTGCAGAGCATGTGGACGAGAGCCCGTTTAATTTTATCGTATCACATATAATAATAATAATTCCTTATCAGGGTTACCTAGATACTATCATAGTTGGTAATGAATGCGGTTACCAAAACCAGGATACTTGCGATGAAGAAATCATTTCTAAATACACCAACATGAAGTTATACATTATTATTTTCATTTGCTCTCAATGATACTGAACCCATATTTTACAAATCTCATCAATGTTAATTTGAAATATTTCTCAATTTACCTTTCTTATAACAGTTCAAGTATTTTCCAATTAGAACTCTTCAAACTCATGCAAGTTATAGCATGTAGAGATTTCATGTGAGATTTTCCAATGACGATCGTAATCTGACCGAAACACGAGAAATGTACATTCTTTTGGAATAATTTACTTTCGCGTGAATATTCTTTTCTTGAAATCCATCTATAGTTGCCAGAGATCGTTATTTTATACTAGGGTTTCATGTTTCATGTAAATCGCGTTGTGACAAAAAGGGCAAACAAGTGTCCGCTGCGGAAAGCGAATAACCCAAGGAATGGAAAATAACCCTTCACTGGAATTCACTTGGCGAGATGGAGCATTACACGAACTTTAAGTTTGACCTACGTAGGTCATTTTTCCAACTACATCAAATGCGACTAGAGAAGCGAGTCGGCAGCTGCGGTTTCTCCGAATGAAAGGCCAAACCGTCATCCCGTTTTAAAATAATTAGAATATGATACTAGATGAAATTTGTAATTTTGTTGTCTGCACCACAGAACAGCTTACCTACGCTGAAAGTTTTTCTTTTTCCATACTTTTTTGCATTACCTCATACAAGTTTCACTAAATTCCACCGCTGATGTTCCTGCCAATAAGAATTAAAAAATTATAAATTTAAACTCCTGATTGTAAGCGGCAGTTCCTTGTCTTCCGTGTGATTACTTTAAAATCACTTGTCGCTCGTCATCCCAGTTAGATTCGACTAAATATTATATCTATCGTAGTACGTCTTTGACGTAAGAGATTTCGCACAAATGAAATTTGGCTAATATTCCTAACATGAAACATTTATTTTTCGCAAAAATTTTTTTTTTCGACACGGAGATAAAGGAAAAAAATAAGTTTTATCCTCCCAGAAGTCGACGATGAAAACCCTCAAAAAGTGTAAATATCAAAAATTTGCTTTTATTTCGGAAGACAGAAAAACACATCTCTTAAGAATATGGTCGAAGGTTGGCTCCAGCGGAAGATAAATATTGAGAATATCCGGAGTTTTACACCAGGTGCGTATAACATGCTAGGAGGTATTTTCGTAGAAATTATATTTGACTCTACGATCCGGATACCGTGAAAGCTACTCACACTCCTCCCAAGTCGACGACTCCCCGTTGGTTAAGCTGCTAAGTAGGCGGAGCTTACTACATCGGTGATGACTCACCACCAATCAAAGTATATCAGCGACGTCCAATAGTTCTGAATTCACGGCAGGCAAAGTTCCCGGGATTGGCAGCGGAATTCTTATTTCCTGCTTTTCCCCCACCATCAGTGAGAGTTTTCCAATAGGATACTAAGGATTTGAAATGGAGGGGGGAAAGTTATTTCGAGGCAGTAATAGCCGAAGTCAAGTAGGACATCTTACGGGGATACCTCCTCGAATGTTATTCTCGCCTGGCACGTATCTCGCGAAATATACTATTTATCTTGCTCCTCCGACCTACAAAAAGTTTCCGACACAGAAATTATGCCAGGTTTTAAGTGATTATCCAGAGGAAAGTATCATGAGCGAATAACGAACGAGGAGGTATACTTAGGAAAGGTTGCACTTGACTCACAAATATTTTGGACCTCGACTTGCTGTTGCAGTACGTTCAGTTTCCCACCACCCTATCTTGTCGTATTATTGGCTGTGGCCGCGAGGTGGGAGGAGCCTTGGAAAAAAAAGAAGAAAGTTCAGCAATGAGGTGATCCTTTCTCGTAGGAGGTATGAATGCTGTTTGTGATTGGATGGGTATCTCCCAAAAGAATACGTGCTCAGCCGGGCAAGCGCACTAGCCAATGGAATACTCTCCCACAGAAGAGAGAATTGAGTGGGGCTTGCTGATACCGGTATCGCGTAGTCAAGTGACACCTTCTATGAGAATACCTTCTTTCAGGTTATGTGCGCCTGGTAGAAATCTGAGAATTTTCTCGGTATTTTTTCGCCGTGTTGCGTCTTTGCTCGAAATTTTGAGATTCACGAGATATTTAAATTTCGCTAAAAATGTTCTATCTTTTGTGTCAATTATTGATACGCGTTAAAAGTGTATTCATATAAATTTTGAATGAACATGGAAGTACAATATCATGTTACAAAGCCTATTCCATAAAGATGATGTCTATCTCAACATGAAGTCCATTATTAATTAAATATCCAAAGTAATTGTAATGTCCAACAGGGTTTTGTTTAGAAATTACGAACCTTAGTGAACTTTATCTTTTATAATGATGATCGCAATCTTTGGGTGAATGAAGTATCACCTCACCCAACTAATATTTCCATACATTTTTACAGCCTTAATTAAATTCTAAGGAATCCTACTTCATCATCATCATGGTGGTATAGAGGGTATTTCTAGAAATCCATGTGAAACATTAGTGATTACGCCTCCAACTAATTTAAACAAGTTATTTATTTTCCTCTCCTTGTTTCTTTTTTATCTACTTTTCATTAATATATTTTGAGATGTCGATGCCAATATTTATTGTATAATTGCACTTGCGCGTGAAAGAATTTCTCCTAACTTTCCGATCTCTGCGTGATTGCAGAGCATGTGGACGAGAGCCCGTTTAATTTTATCGTATCACATATAAAAATGATTTCTTATCATTGTTACCTAGATACTATCATAGTTGGTAATGAATGCGGTTACCAAAACCAGGATACTTGCGTTGAAGAAATCATTTATAAATACACCAACATGAAGTTATACATTATTATTTTTAATTGCTCTCAATGATACTGAACCCATATTTTACAAATCTCATCAATGTTAATTTGAAATATTTCTCAATATACCTTTCTTATAACAGTACAAGTATTTTCCAATTCGAACTATTTAAACTCATGCAAGTTATAGCATGTAGAGATTTCATGTGAGATTTTTCAATGACGATCGTAATCTGACCGAAACACGAGAAGAGTACATTCTTTTGGAATAATTTACTTTCGCGTGAATATTCTTTTCTTGAAATCCATCTATAGTAGCAAGAGATCGTTATTTTATACAAGTGTTTCATGTTTCATGTAAATCGCGTTGTGACAAATAGGGCAAACAAGTGTCCGCTGCGGAAAGCGAATAACCCAATCTAATAGAAAATAACCCTTCACTGGAATTCACTTGGCGAGATGGAGCATTACACGAACTTTAAGTTTGACCTACGTAGGTCATTTTTCCAACTACATCAATTGTGACTAGAGAATCGAGTTGGCAGCTGCGGTTTCTCCGAATGAAACGCAAAAAACGTCATCCCGTTTTAAAATAATTAGAATATGATACTTGAATTTGTAATTTTGTTGTCTGCAATACAGAACATCTTACCTACGCTGAAAGTTTTTCTTTTTCCATACTTATTTGCATTACCTCATACAGGTTTCACTAAATTCCTCCGCTGATGTTCCTGCCAATAAGAATTAAAAAATTATAAATTTAAACTCCTTTTTTGTAAGCGGCAGTTCCTTGTCTTCCGTGTGATTACTTTAAAATCACTTGTCGCTCGTCATCCCAGTTAGATTCGACTAAATATTATATCTATCGTAGTACGTCTTTGACGTAAGAGATTTCGCACAAATGAAATTTGGCTAATATTCCTAACATGAAACATTTATTTTTCGCAAAAATTTTTTTTTTCGACACGGAGATAAAGGAAAAAAATAAGTTTTATCCTCCCAGAAGTCGACGATGAAAACCCTCAAAAAGTGTAAATATCAAAAATTTGCTTTTATTTCGGAAGACAGAAAAACACATCTCTTAAGAATATGGTCGAAGGTTGGCTCCAGCGGAAGATAAATATTGAGAATATCCGGAGTTTTACACCAGGTGCGTATAACATGCTAGGAGGTATTTTCGTAGAAATTATATTTGACTCTACGATCCGGATACCGTGAAAGCTACTCACACTCCTCCCAAGTCGACGACTCCCCGTTGGTTAAGCTGCTAAGTAGGCGGAGCTTACTACATCGGTGATGACTCACCACCAATCAAAGTATATCAGCGACGTCCAATAGTTCTGAATTCACGGCAGGCAAAGTTCCCGGGATTGGCAGCGGAATTCTTATTTCCTGCTTTTCCCCCACCATCAGTGAGAGTTTTCCAATAGGATACTAAGGATTTGAAATGGAGGGGGGAAAGTTATTTCGAGGCAGTAATAGCCGAAGTCAAGTAGGACATCTTACGGGGATACCTCCTCGAATGTTATTCTCGCCTGGCACGTATCTCGCGAAATATACTATTTATCTTGCTCCTCCGACCTACAAAAAGTTTCCGACACAGAAATTATGCCAGGTTTTAAGTGATTATCCAGAGGAAAGTATCATGAGCGAATAACGAACGAGGAGGTATACTTAGGAAAGGTTGCACTTGACTCACAAATATTTTGGACCTCGACTTGCTGTTGCAGTACGTTCAGTTTCCCACCACCCTATCTTGTCGTATTATTGGCTGTGGCCGCGAGGTGGGAGGAGCCTTGGAAAAAAAAGAAGAAAGTTCAGCAATGAGGTGATCCTTTCTCGTAGGAGGTATGAATGCTGTTTGTGATTGGATGGGTATCTCCCAAAAGAATACGTGCTCAGCCGGGCAAGCGCACTAGCCAATGGAATACTCTCCCACAGAAGAGAGAATTGAGTGGGGCTTGCTGATACCGGTATCGCGTAGTCAAGTGACACCTTCTATGAGAATACCTTCTTTCAGGTTATGTGCGCCTGGTAGAAATCTGAGAATTTTCTCGGTATTTTTTCGCCGTGTTGCGTCTTTGCTCGAAATTTTGAGATTCACGAGATATTTAAATTTCGCTAAAAATGTTCTATCTTTTGTGTCAATTATTGATACGCGTTAAAAGTGTATTCATATAAATTTTGAATGAACATGGAAGTACAATATCATGTTACAAAGCCTATTCCATAAAGATGATGTCTATCTCAACATGAAGTCCATTATTAATTAAATATCCAAAGTAATTGTAATGTCCAACAGGGTTTTGTTTAGAAATTACGAACCTTAGTGAACTTTATCTTTTATAATGATGATCGCAATCTTTGGGTGAATGAAGTATCACCTCACCCAACTAATATTTCCATACATTTTTACAGCCTTAATTAAATTCTAAGGAATCCTACTTCATCATCATCATGGTGGTATAGAGGGTATTTCTAGAAATCCATGTGAAACATTAGTGATTACGCCTCCAACTAATTTAAACAAGTTATTTATTTTCCTCTCCTTGTTTCTTTTTTATCTACTTTTCATTAATATATTTTGAGATGTCGATGCCAATATTTATTGTATAATTGCACTTGCGCGTGAAAGAATTTCTCCTAACTTTCCGATCTCTGCGTGATTGCAGAGCATGTGGACGAGAGCCCGTTTAATTTTATCGTATCACATATAAAAATGATTTCTTATCATTGTTACCTAGATACTATCATAGTTGGTAATGAATGCGGTTACCAAAACCAGGATACTTGCGTTGAAGAAATCATTTATAAATACACCAACATGAAGTTATACATTATTATTTTTAATTGCTCTCAATGATACTGAACCCATATTTTACAAATCTCATCAATGTTAATTTGAAATATTTCTCAATATACCTTTCTTATAACAGTACAAGTATTTTCCAATTCGAACTATTTAAACTCATGCAAGTTATAGCATGTAGAGATTTCATGTGAGATTTTTCAATGACGATCGTAATCTGACCGAAACACGAGAAGAGTACATTCTTTTGGAATAATTTACTTTCGCGTGAATATTCTTTTCTTGAAATCCATCTATAGTAGCAAGAGATCGTTATTTTATACAAGTGTTTCATGTTTCATGTAAATCGCGTTGTGACAAATAGGGCAAACAAGTGTCCGCTGCGGAAAGCGAATAACCCAATCTAATAGAAAATAACCCTTCACTGGAATTCACTTGGCGAGATGGAGCATTACACGAACTTTAAGTTTGACCTACGTAGGTCATTTTTCCAACTACATCAATTGTGACTAGAGAATCGAGTTGGCAGCTGCGGTTTCTCCGAATGAAACGCAAAAAACGTCATCCCGTTTTAAAATAATTAGAATATGATACTTGAATTTGTAATTTTGTTGTCTGCAATACAGAACATCTTACCTACGCTGAAAGTTTTTCTTTTTCCATACTTATTTGCATTACCTCATACAGGTTTCACTAAATTCCTCCGCTGATGTTCCTGCCAATAAGAATTAAAAAATTATAAATTTAAACTCCTTTTTTGTAAGCGGCAGTTCCTTGTCTTCCGTGTGATTACTTTAAAATCACTTGTTGCTCGTCATCCCAGTTAGATTCGACTAAATTATATATCTATCGTAGTACGTCTTTGACGTAAGAGATTTCGTACAAATGAAATTTGGCTAATATTCCTAACATGAAACATTTATTTTTCGCAAAAATTTTTTTTTTCGACACGGAGATAAAGGAAAAAAATAAGTTTTATCCTCCCAGAAGTCGACGATGAAAACCCTCAAAAAGTGTAAATATCAAAAATTTGCTTTTATTTCGGAAGACAGAGAAACACATCTCTTAAGAATATGGTCGAAGGTTGGCTCCAGCGGAAGATAAATATTGAGAATATCCGGAGTTTTACACCAGGTGCGTATAACATGCTAGGAGGTATTTTCGTAGAAAGTATATTTGACTCTACGATCCGGATACCGTGAAAGCTACTCACACTCCTCCCAAGTCGACGACTGCCCGTTGGTTAAGCTGCTAAGTGGGCGGAGCTTACTACATCGGTGAAGACTCACCACCAATCAAAGTATATCAGCGACGTCCAATAGTGCTGAATTCACGGCAGGCAAAGTTCCCGGGATTGGCAGCGGAATTCTTATTTCCTGCTTTTCCCCCAACATCAGTGAGAGTTTTCCAATAGGATACTAAGGATTTGAAATGGAGGGGGGAAGGTTATTTCGAGGCAGTAATAGCCGAAGTCAAGTAGGACATCTTACGGGGATACCTCCTCGAATGTTATTCTCGCCTGGCACGTATCTCGCGAAATATACTATTTATCTTGCTCCTCCGACCTACAAAAAGTTTCCGACACAGAAATTATGCCAGGTTTTATGTGATTATCCAGAGGAAAGTATCATGAGCGAATAACGAACGAGGAGGTATACTTAGGAAAGGTTGCACTTGACTCACAAATATTTTGGACCTAGACTTGCTGTTGCAGTACGTTCAGTTTCCCACCACCCTATCTTGTCGTATTATTGGCTGTGGCCGCGAGGTGGGAGGAGCCTTGGAAAAAAAAGAAGAAAGTTCAGCAATGAGGTGATCCTTTCTCGTAGGAGGTATGAATGCTGTTTGTGATTGGATGGGTATCTCCCAAAAGAATACGTGCTCAGCCGGGCAAGCGCACTAGCCAATGGAATACTCTCCCACAGAAGAGAGAATTGAGTGGGGCTTGCTGATACCGGTATCGCGTAGTCAAGTGACACCTTCTATGAGAATACCTTCTTTCAGGTTATGTGCGCCTGGTAGAAATCTGAGAATTTTCTCGGTATTTTTTCGCCGTGTTGCGTCTTTGCTCGAAATTTTGAGATTCACGAGATATTTAAATTTCGCTAAAAATGTTCTATCTTTTGTGTCAATTATTGATACGCGTTAAAAGTGTATTCATATAAATTTTGAATGAACATGGAAGTACAATATCATGTTACAAAGCCTATTCCATAAAGATGATGTCTATCTCAACATGAAGTCCATTATTAATTAAATATCCAAAGTAATTGTAATGTCCAACAGGGTTTTGTTTAGAAATTACGAACCTTAGTGAACTTTATCTTTTATAATGATGATCGCAATCTTTGGGTGAATGAAGTATCACCTCACCCAACTAATATTTCCATACATTTTTACAGCCTTAATTAAATTCTAAGGAATCCTACTTCATCATCATCATGGTGGTATAGAGGGTATTTCTAGAAATCCATGTGAAACATTAGTGATTACGCCTCCAACTAATTTAAACAAGTTATTTATTTTCCTCTCCTTGTTTCTTTTTTATCTACTTTTCATTAATATATTTTGAGATGTCGATGCCAATATTTATTGTATAATTGCACTTGCGCGTGAAAGAATTTCTCCTAACTTTCCGATCTCTGCGTGATTGCAGAGCATGTGGACGAGAGCCCGTTTAATTTTATCGTATCACATATAAAAATGATTTCTTATCATTGTTACCTAGATACTATCATAGTTGGTAATGAATGCGGTTACCAAAACCAGGATACTTGCGTTGAAGAAATCATTTATAAATACACCAACATGAAGTTATACATTATTATTTTTAATTGCTCTCAATGATACTGAACCCATATTTTACAAATCTCATCAATGTTAATTTGAAATATTTCTCAATATACCTTTCTTATAACAGTACAAGTATTTTCCAATTCGAACTATTTAAACTCATGCAAGTTATAGCATGTAGAGATTTCATGTGAGATTTTTCAATGACGATCGTAATCTGACCGAAACACGAGAAGAGTACATTCTTTTGGAATAATTTACTTTCGCGTGAATATTCTTTTCTTGAAATCCATCTATAGTAGCAAGAGATCGTTATTTTATACAAGTGTTTCATGTTTCATGTAAATCGCGTTGTGACAAATAGGGCAAACAAGTGTCCGCTGCGGAAAGCGAATAACCCAATGGAATAGAAAATAACCCTTCACTGGAATTCACTTGGCGAGATGGAGCATTACACGAACTTTAAGTTTGACCTACGTAGGTCATTTTTCCAACTACATCAATTGTGACTAGAGAATCGAGTTGGCAGCTGCGGTTTCTCCGAATGAAACGCAAAAAACGTCATCCCGTTTTAAAATAATTAGAATATGATACTTGAATTTGTAATTTTGTTGTCTGCACCACAGAACATCTTACCTACGCTGAAAGTTTTTCTTTTTCCATACTTATTTGCATTACCTCATACAGGTTTCACTAAATTCCTCCGCTGATGTTCCTGCCAATAAGAATTAAAAAATTATAAATTTAAACTCCTTTTTTGTAAGCGGCAGTTCCTTGTCTTCCGTGTGATTACTTTAAAATCACTTGTTGCTCGTCATCCCAGTTAGATTCGACTAAATTATATATCTATCGTAGTACGTCTTTGACGTAAGAGATTTCGCACAAATGAAATTTGGCTAATATTCCTAACATGAAACATTTATTTTTCGCAAAAATTTTTTTTTTCGACACGGAGATAAAGGAAAAAAATAAGTTTTATCCTCCCAGAAGTCGACGATGAAAACCCTCAAAAAGTGTAAATATCAAAAATTTGCTTTTATTTCGGAAGACAGAGAAACACATCTCTTAAGAATATGGTCGAAGGTTGGCTCCAGCGGAAGATAAATATTGAGAATATCCGGAGTTTTACACCAGGTGCGTATAACATGCTAGGAGGTATTTTCGTAGAAAGTATATTTGACTCTACGATCCGGATACCGTGAAAGCTACTCACACTCCTCCCAAGTCGACGACTGCCCGTTGGTTAAGCTGCTAAGTGGGCGGAGCTTACTACATCGGTGAAGACTCACCACCAATCAAAGTATATCAGCGACGTCCAATAGTGCTGAATTCACGGCAGGCAAAGTTCCCGGGATTGGCAGCGGAATTCTTATTTCCTGCTTTTCCCCCAACATCAGTGAGAGTTTTCCAATAGGATACTAAGGATTTGAAATGGAGGGGGGAAGGTTATTTCGAGGCAGTAATAGCCGAAGTCAAGTAGGACATCTTACGGGGATACCTCCTCGAATGTTATTCTCGCCTGGCACGTATCTCGCGAAATATACTATTATCTTGCTCCTCCGACCTACAAAAAGTTTCCGACACGGAAATTATGCCAGGTTTTAAGTGATTATCCGGAGGAAAGTATCAGGAGCGAATAACGAGCGAGGAGGTAATCTTAGGAAAGGTTGCACTTGACTCACAAATATTTTGGACCTCGACCAACTGTTGCAGTACGTTCAGTTTCCCCCCACCCTTTCTTGTCGTATTATTGGCTGTGGCTGCGAGGTGGGAGGAGCCTTGGAAAAAAAAGGAAGAAAGTTAAGCATTGAGGTGTACCTTTCGCGTAGGAGGTATGAATGCTGTTTGTGATTGGATGTGTATCTCCCAAAAGACTTCGTGCTCAGCCGGGCAAGCGCACTAGCCAATGGAATGCTCTCCCACAGAAGAGAGAATTGAGTGGGGCTTGCCGATACCGGTATCGCGTAGTTAAGTGACACCTTCTACGAGAATACCTTCTTTCAGGTTTTATGCGCCTGGTAGAAATCTGAGAATTTTCACGGTATTTTTTCGCCTTGTTGCGTCTTTTCTCGAAATTTTGAGATTCACGAGATATTTAAATTTCGCTAAACATGTTCTATCTTTTGTGTCAATTATTGATCAGCGTTAAAAGTGTATTCATATAAATTTTTGAATGAATATGGAAGTAAAAAATCATGTTACAAAGCTCATTCCATAAAGATGATGTATTTCTCAACATGAAGTCCATCATTAATTAAATGACCAATGCAATTATGCTTTCCAAGAGAGTTTTGTAGAAATTACAAATGCTTGAGAACTGTTACTCTTACAATGATGATCGGCATAGTTGGGTGAATAAATAAACACCTCACCTAGTAATATTTCTATGCATCTCTACCGTCCGTAAAAACTTTAAGGCATCGTACCTTTTTATCATGACAGTGTTATTGACGAAATATCAGGCAATCCTTGTGAAATATAATGGGTGGCGCCTCCAAATTATTTTAACTTATAATCTTTCTACCTTTGTTTGTTTTTCAAATTTTTTTTTTTATTTATTTTGAGTTGCGGATGCCATTTTTATTCTTTTTCCTATATTTGGGCGGGACAGGTTCTCTCATTACTTTCCGCTCTCTGCGTGATTGCAGAGCAAGTTGAGGATTACCCCATTTTATTTTAACTAACCGCATATGCTCATGAAACCTAATCACGGATATTTTTGCTTTCATAATTAGTAACGAATGTGGTAATTAACACCAGGTTGCGTGTATTGTGGGTAGCATGTTAATAGTTACTCACCAGTAATTGTAATACTATTGTTTTCCTTAGCTCTCAATGGTACTGATTTCATGTTTCAGAGATATCATCATTCCTTTTTTTAATAATTTTTAAGTTTAGCTTTTTTTTTGTCATTAGGAACATAAATTTTATATGTTGTACTCCTTAAAAAATAATTATATGATTGCCCATAGTATCATGTATCTGATATTTTCCCAGGACGATTACCATATTATCGATACACGAAAACATCCATTCTTCTGGAAATGTCTACTTACACTGGAATATCCTCCATTTGTAATCCATCTTTGTTCGCTTGGGATCGTAATTGTAGGTTAGCGTTCTAAGTTTCAAGTACACGGAGCTGAAACAAAGAAGCATAGCCAATACTCCGCTACGGTAAGCAAAAACTCAACGAATGGAAAACATCCGTACATCCGAATTCACATGGAAAAATGGAGCATCCCACTCAAAGCTCTGACACAATCAACGATAACGTGTCATGGGAACCGTTAACGTCATAACGTGTGACGGGAACTTTCACCCTACGGACACAATCGACCTTACGGCGAACCTCCTGGGAAAGTTGACTGTTGTAAGTGGAAAGGTTAATTCATGCCAGATTCTATGTAAACATAGGTGAAGATTGCATTTTAATTAAAAAACTTAAGTTGATTAGCTTACATAATATACTAGCTACTTTCGGTAAAATGGACGAAGTCAAAGTGTGATATATTTAGACTCCTGTTAATTACAGCTTCTGACAATGCTCAGTTTACATTAAAACACATGGTTAGTTTATAATTAAACCAACAGGAAAATATTTTAGTCGAATGAGTTGCGAAACAAGAACACCCCCACGGAGACTTTCTGAATAAACATCGAAGAAGAATGAATTGTTTTCCGACAGGAGACATATATGTTGCTTTTAATCGTGAAAATTGTAAATGATACTTTTTGTAAAGAATAAATCATTTTGAGGAGTTGTCAAGGTTGAATATTCGAAAGTTTCGCACGAATTTACTAATATTATTAAGTACTATTTAACAATATACTTATCATGTCAAGTCGTTAGTTTACACATTGAGACGTAAAAATGCAGAGCATTAGTTTCCCTACCTAAATGACTTATCGCTATGAAATATTCAGCCTTGTAGGTACAAGGGGAGACAGCGTATGTCGATAGGCCTTTTTTAAAGGCGACATATTTGTGTGATGCAGGAAGATGCAATTTCTACGCTAATGTGTTGTGGTATTTCCTGAATACGCCCTAGTTATGTTCCATGTCTTACTTACGTTTATCACGCAAAAGGCTGCACTCCACTTCAGAGCAGGGAATAAATGAGTAAATGTTGATTTTTGTCTATAACATTGTTCTTTAATATTGTAAATATATAAGTACTGAAGTTACTGGTAGGATTAAACCAAGTCCCGCACAACGTCGGTCCGTCTGTTATTAACTAACCCTTAACTTGGTTTTTCTCGCAGTTTTCTTATTCCCAGATTATTCAAGGTAGTTTCCTATTCGTACCCGATCAAAAGGAAAGAGAAAAAAAATGCCGCCCGAAAGAACCGAACTAGCGTCCGGAATACAGCACGTACCGATTACACCAACTCACTTCTTGGGTAAACTAGTTCCCATTGGGTATTATAATCAGCATTAAAAATCAACATTAAAATGACTGGTTTATGTACGTAGTCTTTGCTTGTCTGTCAATATAACGTTATTATGTCGCATCAATTACAGGCAAACGCTGCACAACATAATATTTTGACATGCGATAATTGTGAATAACGATAATTTTGAGTACATACTTCACTCTTTGCAATGGAATAAACGACTTTTCCTTATTTTGTTCAAATTTTACAGGTTATTCATCCTCGTTCGGGATATTTTAAGGGAAATTGTTAACCAAAAATACCGTTTATCTTGTAGACACTGAGCAACGTGGCACTGACGTTTGGTCATAGATGATAGCTGGAGAAACTTGCGAAAAATATTGAAAGCTTCAAATAAAAGCTAAATATGAACTGGACGTCCGCCATTTTCTCAATTTGTATATTCTGACTTCTGTGGTCCTGATTGGTTCTCCGTGTACGGGAAAGGTTGCCCATCTCTCACGTACACGTACTCCCGGTACACGTTGGCTATGCCCGAGCCCGCTACTTTCCCGTTAGCCACCGCTACACGTATTCCGGTCAACGGCTCGCGTCACACGTTGACGTCGATTGTGTCGCAGCCTATTGTTAGTTATAGTTTGACTTGTTACTAGTTCTATCAGTAATTCCTAATTAATTATACAGCCAATTCAATTGTACTTTTTACTTGAGATTTTTTTAAATGACAAATGTTAGTAAACTCCACCTCCCTCGATGATGCCCTCAATGGTTGGGTCAATGAATTGTCACATAACGATCGCAATGTTTGTGTGCATCACTCCCGCCAAAAAGTATTTAAGGCATCCTACTTTATCAATATTCCAGTGGTATAGCTAATGTTTCTTGCACTCCTGGTAAAATAAAAGGGTAGGCGCCTCCAGAAAATGTCTACACATTCTTTATTTTCCACTTTTGATTTTTATTTCATCTACTCTTCATTTCATTTATTTGAAATGCAATGAGATTAGATTCTTTAACATTTCACTAAATTTGGGCGGGGAGGGTGCTCACTTACCTGCCACTCTCTGAATGATATCGCTGCAAGTGAAGGACAGTCCGTACTATATTTACGTACCGCATTAATTCATGACTCCCAATCATGTGTTTCTCTTGATCATTAGATTAGATATAGGTGGAGTTCTTCCAAGGAGGACCTGAGGCACTTATGTGCTAATGGTCCTTTTATGGTCCATTGTGCCAACCACATTGTAATCACTCGAAGAACCCAGGCGCCCTGCTAAAGTTTAGCATGTCCTCTACAGGGTCCCTCCCTGACTTCGTCAAGTTCCAAAAATGGTATCTTGCATCATAGTTGGTTAGGAATTCAGTAACCAACACGGATGCGTGTATTGAACCAAATTATTTTTTAATTTGCCTTCATGTTTTTACTATGATTTTTTCCTTAGGTCTCAATGCTCTAGATTTATTTATACAGAAATATCATAAATCTTTCTTTAAAATAATTTAAAAATTTAGCTTTTATGGAAAGTACATATATTTTCCATTTTTATCTCAATCTCAACTAATCTTTGGTGGTGTTTAGTAAAAAAGGAATATCAATCATTCAACGGCAAGCTGCCAATTTCTGTTTTCTATCGCAGCAAGAAATATATGAAATAGATAGTGTTTGTTATTCTTTTAATCCTAAACTGATTTATTCCTCAATCCCATTTAAATTAAATAGGCAACATTTCTTACGAAAAAGTAGTACTGGAAGTATTAAAAAAAAGTGTTGGGGTAGAACTCATGTTCTTTTTCACGAAGACAAATATGTACTAGCACTGGAAATACCACAGTTCACAGGTAAAGTACTCGTGTACTAGTTTAGTATTGGAGCCAGTACTCATGTACTAGTTTATGGGTAGTGGTGCTGGAGCTAGTACTCGTATACTTACAATAGGTATTTATATTTTTTATAGGTAGGTATTTATGCATATTAAAGAAAATAGAAACCTGGTAAAAATACAATTTATTGAAATTATACATGGTTACTAAAAATAAGTGGCACATCAAGCCCCTTCACGCTTTTTGAAACATTATAGCACTCCTTTTGTGTTCCCATTCCCATTTCTGCTTCATCCTCTTCAGTTGGGAAAATATTTTTTCGTATTCTGAAAGAAACAGCTAAAATTATTCACGCTATCACAGAGAAACATATTTAAGAATATAATCAAAACATAATCAGTGCCAGTTGTTTATATATATTTTTTTCCTGATGTTATTATATATTTCACCAAATAAACATTTTATGGGTGATAGTTATATACTCATGGTATAGTTATTAGGGTGTTATTAAAATATTCGCTCAAATCGCTCAAATTTACTTAAGACGCAAACACAGTAATTTTTTTCAGAAATATGGGCGTTCAAAGTTTTTCTATATCGATCATATAGTAAATAAGCAAATAAAGGCATACATGTCTTTACTTAAAACGAAATTTCCACAGTTTGAAGAAAAAACTAACTGAAGATCTACTTATCCCGTTTTGGTCTTAAATGAAACCGAAAATATATAAGCTGTTTAAGGTTTAAATGATATATCACCTCCCCCAGCAGGTGTATCCTCTTCAAAACAAGCAAAGGACACTTTTTCCTGTAAGAAGGCAGACTACGAATGACATGGCAACTAAGTTACGGTGGGACTTCGTTAACGACTTCGGAAATTTAAAGTGGTTGGACCCATTTTTTTTATTTACAGATTTTCGTGAAACGTTGCATACATATTTTTATCGGTGATATATATGTGTAAAAGTGAAAAAATCATCATATCGCTTTTGTTTATTATAAATTTCATGTTATTTTAACAGGTAGCTTTATGGTACATTAGTTCAGTCAATGAAGGGTTTGTTGAGGACATGGAAGACGACAGAGACCAAACTTCAGGGAAGGGTTTGGAGTTGATAGGAGGTAAACATAATAAAATTCCCCGGACCTAGGAGGTGTGCGGGGGGGAGGGGAGGACGCAGAAGGTCCCTTTTTTTGATTGTTCGCTCATATCTTGAAAACGGTGCGTGGTAGCAAAAATATTACTGGTTCAAAATTAAATCTGATAAAATGTAATACAGAATAGTTTCTTAAATATTGATTTCTATTCCTCATACTTATCGAGATATTTGCTGGTGAAAATTGAAAATATTTGAAAAGCACAATTTCCTCACGTTTTTTGACAAACATTTCCTTCTAGCGGCTCAGCCTTTATTTTTACAGCTAAGCCCTAAGGAGTATAGTTGTAGAGAATTACATTAGCTTTTAAATAAGAACATCATTTAATATTTTGTCCTCAACAAGTCAATAGTTACAGCAATTTGAAATTTCAAGGGAAATTCCAGAATTTCCTAAGAAAACCCTCTATCTTAGATGGCATATATTTCGCAATAATTCGATTACATATATACACATTTTCTTATAAATGCGAAAAAAAACATCTTTTATTCCTATAATAGTTGCTAACAACTATCAAGGTGTCACGCCGAGTCAAATATTAAAATAAACATTGCACTTAAATGAAATGTGGTCCCACGATGTTTTTTTCTAATTACTTAAAAAATTATTTATTTAAATGCCCACCCAATGACCCACAATTACCGCTCCATCCACCTTAAATGGATTGAGCAGTGATCAGTTCAATGATGCGCCCGCCGCGAAACAGGAAAATCTTGGTTAAAATTAAAGTCTAGATGAATCAAGTTTTCACTGTGCATTCCAAACTTTCCTCCATTACGAGTATCACCCGCTAATATTCAAGGAGCCTTGAATCTTCAAAGCCCTTTGAACGGGTATCGTTTTATCAAAATATTTGACAAAGATTAGATTGCGTCGTCTCCAAGGCAATCGATATCTTGAGCGGATGCAGAGAGGGTCAATTAACTCGCTCCCTTCTACTTTCACTACATATATTTCCTACTAGCTGAATTACCCGGTGCTGCTCGGGAACACACTTCTTTCAGCCCGCTTGCCGAAATTTCAAAAGTTTTGGCAAGTCGCTTGCAGAAGCGTATTGTTTCCAGGGTAAACGGCAACCAATCTGGCTCTGCACTAGTGAAACATTTTCGTCAGAATAAAATCCCCCGCAAGCTCTTGCAGAAGAAACCTGCGGAAGTAACTTACCAGTGTAAATCCACCCTCCACATAAGTAGCCCTCAAAGTACATACAAAGTAGGATACAGGCATAAAAGATTTCCACGGAGAATCTTCACGCACACTTACTTAAGGTTTCTGGAATTATTTTTGTTTGTGCTCAGATATACGAGACACTTTGCATACGTGTTCTCATTAGTGATATCTATAGATAATAGTGAAAAAAATTGCACCATACCGATTTGGTTTCAACACTATTCATCCTAAGCATTCGCCGGGAAAGACTTATATTCTACACAATTCAATACTATTTTAACTTATAACACATGACGTGCACATATTACGTAATAATTCGGATACAAATGTACAGATTTTCTTCTTAACGCGAAATAATACATTTATTATTATTATAATTGTTGCTAAAATATCAAGGTGTCACGCCGAGTCAAATATTCGAAAACGACATATTTCAATAAAATTTCGAATACCGCGCCGAAAAATCTAGCCACAACATTCTTTAATTAAGGAAAAGACTTGGCATATAATTCTCAGAAAACGCATAAACAGATGCATTTGAGTGAAATGTGGTCCATGAATTTTTTTTCTTAAAAGTACTAAAATGTGCACTCAATGATCTACGATCTCAAGCCACTTTCTAACTTTTCTTTTCTCTCTCTCTCTCACTCTTTTTCAATCTAAAATTAATTCCTCATTGCTAGATGTTGGAGGTTTCGAGCATCCTCTCACAGTAAATAGTGTGAGAGCACTGTGATCTCGCCCGGTGGGTGCATTTTCATTTCCTCGAGTGTGCGGACATTGGAGTGGCATAATGTAGGGTGCAACATTTATTCCGACGAGCGAGTGGTATTGGCTTGCAAAAGGGTAGGTGTGTTCCACGAGTGGCGAAGAGACCTCTTTGAATGAGGTAACGGGATCCTCAGTTAAAACACGGGGTAAATGAGAATATTGACGCCGCCGCTGACCTCGTAGGCTTTCATCCATTACTAACCTAGCTGCAACCCATCATATGGCATTCCATCTATTCTCACAATAGTTCTACTACGTTAGCTACGTCTCAAATCTTCCTGGGTTAAGCTTAATAGTTTTTAATAACTGGCTAATAATAAAGGAAATGTTATAGACTTGATTTTGTGGAAGCCATCCATCACCGAACAATTAAAATAATTTATTTAACTCCACTTGCAATATTTATTCACCAATTCATTATTACCACTGGTCTGGATGGAACTTGCTAAGAACATGGCGAATTGCACAACCGAATCATCACAGCCATTGTCGCCTTTGTTTCTCACTGCGTGTACTCTATGACTTGGACGAGATTAGATTATGCCCTCGCCATTGCAGCCGCTGTATCAAGTGGATCGGCACAAATTTCCTCTCCCCAGTTCAGTTATCTCCAGTACCCCTCCCCCCTACTCCCCTCCCTTAGCTCACTAACATGTATATATTTACAACGCCATTCACACGTAGGTCTAAAAGCTTTCGACTTCTTGGCTGATAGCACTACATTGGAACTCACGTTTTCCTCCGTACCATTTATTTGCCTGTGATGTTAGTTGGAATGGTAGAGAAGAAAAGTTACCCATAGGGTATTTGGTGAATCTGAAATGTCCGATTAAATGTAAATGTTCCTAATGTACTTTCAGGAGGCCTCGGATTGAGTAGAATTCCTAAACGGCGGGAGCTTTGCAGAATGCAGCCTTCACTTCCGTAAATATTCTGCAGTTTCTAAGTCTTCGGTGGTGAAAAGGTCATATCCGGTGGACATTTTTGGGCATTCTATCTCCTGTCTGAATTCGCCTTTTGTGAGTGAATGTGTTTTTTTTGTTTTTTAATGAGTATCCTTGCACCATTAAATTATCGTTTTAACGCTAAGGGGGCGTTACGTTAATTAATTACGTTAAACATTAATTACGTGAGGCGATTTTGGCGATTTTTCGACCCCCCCCTCCTCCCCCCTTGGTGAGATGTCGTGAGATTTGGCTCGACCCCATCCCCCCCCTAATCTCACGTGAGATTTTAAGAAATGCGTATTTTTAGTGTAAATACCTTAATCTGTGCTTGATTGCGTTGGATTTATTTAAAAACATAATTTGCTTAGTTATTTTTATTTAAGACTAGCTAAGACTAGTATTTAAGACTACTAAGAACGTAATCTAAAATCAGAGTGAGAAAATCGAACAATAAAATACTTAAATAGGAACTACTAAAATTCGTAAAACAATACTAATTCTAATTCAGTCGACGGGGACACGTGTGGTATCAAGAGTGACTATTGGAACCAACATGTCCATGTGATTTGTTTCCACATGTTTTACTTAATTTAACCCACTTTTCTCGCAATTTTACACTGTTTATTGCGCAAAAATATTACGTGATATTTGCCGAGACCCCCCACGTGAGATTGGGTGAGATTCGGCTCGACCCCCTCCCTCCCCCCCCTAAACGCCTCACGTAATTAATGGACGCCCCCATTAAGTGCCCATAATTATAATTTCGGATGAAACATCAATTAGGCACGATAAATGGTGTGAATATGCTTAGCCAACTACGTATTATGTTCTCGTTAACTAACCGACGACTAATAGAGAATCTAAATCTGTGTTTATCTCGACTTAATCATCGTTTTCAAAATAATTCATTTATATTTTTCAATGATGAGCGAATAAAATCTCTCTGGGAGAGATTTTATTCGCTCCAGGTGTCACTTTTTCCTCTATGTTCCATCAGTTTGATGAAAGTTGTACGGGAAACTTCAAATTTGGCAAATCGGGTCATATTAAACTTCTTTCGTCGGATGGGAATATACACGTTAAACTTGACCTTTCCCTGCCCACTTCCATAAATCTAGATACCGTGGTTCTGAACATTTCACTGCTATTAAAAACTTTTCCAAGCTTCTTCAATTGTTATTCACTGAAAATGAAGTAATAAGGTTGCTGCGGTTTGGAGAGGATAATGATTCTATATTCAATACATTAATTGTTCTCCCAATAGAATAATAAAATGGAAAATGAAACTTCAGCATTTGTGTCGCATACAAATAATACTCCCACCACTGACCAGCCATGAGCCATGGCTTCCAAACCTAACGAAAATCAAGATAATATTATTATTTTTTGTCGAATACGTTTTTTGATGAATCCTCTACTTAAAGAGCCTCATTCAGTGCCATTTTTTCGAAATAAATAGTTGTTCTTCCAATAAATGCATTAATAAGCTAAAAACAGAAAAGCGAGCCTGGATTAGTGATCGCATTTAAATTTCATTTCCCAACAAACGCCGCTTCTTACATTAGTTTTTCGCAAAAAAAATATTCACATGGAGGAGACAAAAGCTACTTTCCATTATGTTAAACCATTAACTGCGGTTTGGATTATGATAATTTGGAATCTATAAAAAAATCTTCAAATGTAAGACTTTTTAATATTTATACACTAATATTTCTGCAAGGGTCAAGACTTCAAAGAAATATTTCATTAATTTTCTTTTAGACTCTAATTATTCTTGAAATCACTGCGCCGAATTAATTTTTGTCGCTCCAAAAGTCTGATAGAGTTGCTTTTTTTATTTGAAATGTTTGAAGAGATTAGATTGTGCTGCAGCTGGTGCTTTAGGTGGAAAATTGGATCTCCTCCCGCCCTTCCACGATGTGTTTAGTTTTCTCCTGCTCGCCCCCCCCCCCCATCTCCCCTACGTTCCCTTAGCAACACACATTAAAAATGTGTGTTGCTAAGGGAATTGACACGTAGGTATACATGCTTATCGCTATTTTTCTGTCCACCCTGCATTGGTAGTCACGCATTCCTCCACGTCAGATTACTACATGTGTGATAATTTGGAATTAAAAAAAAAAGAAGTTGCATTTCTTGAGCACTCGGTAGCCCTGAGTTGTATGATCGAGCTGAAAACCTTCAGGAGTTTCAATGGCTTTGGTGAACTCCGATTCGGAGAAATATTTTGGAGAATACTTTCTCTTGTTAGCAATCGTCTTGCGTGATTACTATTTATAATTTCATTGCTGAAGGCTGTTTTACACGAGGCATTTTATTGCACAATCTGATGTATGCATGGATGTGCATTGAAAATTGCGTCGTGTAAAGCGGTGAATTGCAAGAATGCATGCGAAAATGCATAAACGTGAGATGTGATAATAGCCCCTGCTCTAACTCCGTGCTTGCGTTCTCGCAATTTCTGTACATCAACTTGTGCAAATAAAGGCCTCGTGTAAAACGGTCTTAATACATGATTTTAATGCTCAAAAGTCTGTTATAATAATGTCTTCAATTATTATTTCTGGTTAATTATTCCCTCGTCATAACTGGTAACAGACAACTAATGAAGTATGCAGGCTGGTTTGATGTCAACTTGTTTTAATGAAAAATTAATAAATACTGTTTTTTATCCAGTTTACACACAAAGTCTATGGCTAATTCCAACATTTAAGCCTTGTTTTCAAGTGTTGAATATGGTAGAGGTATACGATTTGTAGTCTTCATCATCAGTCGTCATCAATCCGAAGATAGTTTAGCTGCAGTTCTTCTTTTCACTCACCTCTCCGCCAACCTCTTCATTTCAACATAACTTTTACTCTAGGGGTGATTTCAAATCCGTGTTCCTCTAACTATTTCAACTTTTCCAAAATGATTCTTGCACCCTATTAAATTATAAAAGTAAACATTCTTCTCCGAAGGTAAAATAGAGTTTCATCCACTTGCGACAGACTGCTACTGCGAATTATTCATTGTAAATGACCATTCGATGGATAGTTACCACAATTATTTTAATTTTCTCACTTATTTGTTTCCTTAACTTTATCCAATTTCTTGAACTCATCTGTTAGGTATTGAGTTGAATTGTATTTGTAATTTTATAAAGTATAGAAAGTGCTCGAAGTGAACGCCCGGAGATAAGCTTTAACGGAGATAATGTTTAAATGTAGTTGCAGATATGATCCGATATCTTTAGGATAAGTATCAGCCTGAAAAATCCATTGAGGAAACTTTTAAATTTTGATGAAATTTATTGAAATAAATCTTGACGAGCTGCACCTTGATAAGCTACATCACCGTAATAAATTTCGGTAACATCAACGAGGATCCTAGTTAAGTCTTTTGAGTTTGGAGAACGACGTGTTTTGAATTTGAGTGGAGGGAATACCTACTGATTAACTCCTGATGATGACGTGCAACGTCGAAACCTAGGTCGGATATCTGGAACTACAAAGTTAATGCTTCTCATTCACAATACCTACTGATTGATTGGCAGTTATGAAAATCCTGTTGAATTGAGATGACCATGATAAACTTACGACCACCAATATTCCTAAGTTTGCTGCAACCTCGTAGTCTTGCATAGTATAACCGCTGAGAAGTAAATGGTGAAGTTCGTCCATCTCATGCAAACATTCTTTTATCTAATTATTGCCCCTAGTGATTTGATTTATCATTAAGAAATTGGCTTATTTATAAGCATTCAGTCATGACATAAATTAATGACGGCGATAATAGATAGCTTTGTTCATCGTCAACGAATACATGATGCTTGCAAAAATATTCAACTAACCCATGTGACGAAAATCCTCATCAGCGGGATTTGAACCCGCGACATCAGATTAGCAGGAGAGGATGAACCCCATCACATATTAGGTCGGCAATCATTTATTATTACAAAATCAGCATGAATTCCGGAATGGTAGTTATAATGAAATCCAGATAGTTCTCTTTGCTCACATCCTCTTTCAGGTTGAAAGCCACGCTGAAGTTAATGCGATTTTTAAGATTCTGAAAATGTTCTTGGAAAATTTCCATATTCGAAGTTATTCCAGAGGTTTTTGCAGTATGAGATACCTACACTGGAACGTAATATGTTGAATTGTAAGTTTCTCTTTAAAGTCTTTAGTTTAAGTTCCCGTTATATTCTATGGCCTAACTCTGTGCTTACGCTCTTTATTTTCCTTCTCTCCTACATCTCCCTTATCATCTTCCGCTTGATCCACGGTTTACTAATTTTTGTTGCACTACTTACGTCTACCTTAAATTTTGAAATGAAATTGACATCAACGGCAAAATAAATTAACCATAAGAAATTTTTTTAAATATTGATATTTTAAGAATAATTGTAAGTTAATCCTGTATATATTGCCTTTTCGATATTTCTTGCCTATGATCAAGCTACCATTTCCGCTCCTTTTTGGAAAAGAAATTACTAGCCATGACTTCAATGGCTTTTTGCTACGCCGACAAGTCTATAGTAAATTTTTGCTGGTAAATTAAATCTGAACACAATAATTTCCTTTGTTAAATAATAAATAGCCATATATTAAAAACATTTCAACAAAGCGATTTAATAGAGCGGCGTTATTTTTAAACAATTATGAAACTTTATTGACACAAGACGGGAATAATATATTTTCTTGTACCGAATCAACTAATTATCAGCATAAGTATTATTCAATACAATTCACATAATATTCGACATGCCCTGAATACTCTAGATGAGTTTATATGCGCAAGATGTAAAACTATATTCTACGTAAAACGACCCTACACTGCGCTGCACTCCTTTATTATGGTTCAGCGTAACATATATTTCCTTTGACTGCTTTTTAGTCCCCGCTTAGCTATCAGGATCACACCTTCAACTGGGGCGAGATTTTCTTTCGTAGTGTACAATCACCCCGTGCCGCACCCTATGAAGGAAACATGTACGGTATTCTTAGGCCTAGATGTAGGTTAATTGACTCCGTGTGCGTATTAATGTGTCGTTCTTCTTCCTTCTATAGACACTGCAAGTGAGCATGGCAGCCAGTCGACAATTGTTCTACAAGCAGATTTAGCTGCCCACACTGGTTTACTCTGTCGATTTAGCCATGGCCTCAAAGGATTCCCTTCATCGGACGAGAGCAGATGCGAACGGTCTCCACCTGCATCGATGGCCGTAAACCGCCAGCTGTTCGTCAAGTTGGTCATTCTGAAGGAACTATCCGTGCCCCATGGAAACAAACCGGTTGAATACGGCTGGGAATATTTGGTAGCCAATGCTAGGGTTTTGAAAAATGAGCAAGGGAAGGGTTTTGTACATTAAAATGAATTTTCAGGGACGGGGGAGGCTCATAAGAAAGTGATATTAGGCATAGACGAATCGAATGGAGCCGAAATTTTAAAAAATAAGTGGATTTATACATTCTGATGTGTTACGAGTTGGTGAAGAGAAGACACAAACTGCTGAGAGACCACACACTTTCAGAGTTTCATTCCACCTAGAATGAAGGTAAGATCTACGCACTTAATGGAAGCATCGATTCAGGGAAGTAACAGCGACACCATCTTAATCTACAGCGCTAAAAAAGTGGATGTAATGAAAACAAAACCTGGTTGAAGTTTGATTATGGGATGGCGAGAATATAGCCGACGAAATACGTTGCTTCCTTGTAAAGAACATGTTCAATCTGATAGGGAATTCTAGCTGTGTGAACATATGTGCGACAAATTGAGGGTCTGACCAACTTCAGGAAGAAACTGGTAGTTTGTAAATTTCTTCCAGTGAGTGAATAATTATTTCGTCCACATTTCCAATTCCCAGTGCACCACGCCAAACGCTGTGCGGTGTTTTACGATGCTCCAGACAAAGCAAGTCGGAGCTCGTATATTGACAAGCCCAGGGAGAGAAGAAGATGCATTCGCAGAGAGGGGGCGGAATTGAAGGAACTTGAGAGCGACTTTAAAAACTAGAACGAAATGTATTCTAAATTCAAGGAGAATCTAGGCAAATATTTATTTCCTCTGCTCAACAAAGCGTAAACCAGGGAAAGTGTACACTAAAAGGAACCAGTCTTTCGAGAAAAAGCTGTTAGCTACAGCTATTCAGCATTCAGCTACACAAAAGAGAATTCAGCATTCAGCTACACAAAAGAGAAAGTTAGCCTGTACTTCGAAGATTTTGACGAAATACACCCCCTTTCCAAGTTCTCAAATTTTCTTCCCTCCTGGTGGCTCTGTAGCAGGGGACGAACTAAAATTTCTGCGTCACAACCAGTGCACGCAAACATGCAGACTTAGAATAGCTACTTTCCGCATTTGCTGACCTTAATGTCTCCCTATCGACGGGAATGATCGAGTAAGTTTCATGCACATGGATAGGAATTCTTCACTCAAATACGAGTGTAACTAAGGCATATCGAGACGGTAAAATAAAACACATCGGTTCAAACGTGAAGGCGTTGTTTGGTAGAAAATGAAAAAACATCATAACAATTTATTACAGCGAGGAAACTTTTACAAACCACATAACAATAAACTCAACCACGACCCGGGTTTCAACGGCTAAGCGTCATCATCAGGTGTAGAACCTGATGATGACGCTTAGCCGTTGAAACCCGGGTCGTGGTTGAGTTTATTGTTATGTGGTTTGTAAAAGTTTCCTCGCTGTAATAAATTGTTGTGATGGAATACCACAAAGTTTCTGAAGACTACGTTTTATTAAAAAAACATCATGTCATGGTAGAAAATGTGGCGCAGCTTGCGAAGAATCATGCCATGAATTCCTTTGCCGGAGATTTCAACTTCAAAGAGGCAACCTTGTCACTATTACGCCCGCTGCCTCCTGAAGGAGCCAAAGTGAGAACAAGTATTCTCCAAACGTTCGATGGATGGACGCGACCGCTCTTTCGTTCTCGACAACCAACCCCCTCCACAACATGTCGTGGAACACATCGTCTGTTGGCTTGCAGTTCTCGTCATGAAGAATGAAAAATGCAGAGAACTTCTTCAGAAGCTGGCGAATCGACAAAACACAGTGCTTATATGGCTTCAATTGATATAAAATGACGAATGAATGGTACAGGACGGAGAATATTTTTCTATGATACCCCCGGCCACACACATTTGATGTGGCTTGCAGGGTATTTTGTAGATGTAGATGATGGCATCCGTGTACATCCAGGATCATTTAACTCTTTGGCTTCTCTGCGCCTAACGGTTCAGCACGCGACTTCAGTTGGCTTGTATGTCTCTTCTTGAGGAAAGAAGAGCGCAGAGAAGTTCTTCAGAAGATTGCGCATCGACAAAATGCTTCCATGGCTTGAACGAATGGAAAATAGCTAATCAGTGGCAAAGAACGACGAATATTGATCCCAATGATGGCGATTGAATGTTCCTTCTGGACAACCAACCCCATCCTCAGGATTTCGTTGGTCTCACCGTTTATCAGCTTGAACTTCTCGTCTTAAAAATAAAAGGAGACGCAGATAGTTTCTTAAGAAGCTGGATCATCGAAAGAGCACAGGTTTTCTATGATTTGAATTAATAGAAAATGGCAAATCGGTGATGAAGGATATTTGTCCGAATTAACGTGGTCTAATTTTTTTCTCAATAAACAGTCCAACCTTAAGCATATCGCTGGCATTGTTATTTGTCGGCTTTAAGTTCTCGTCTTGAGGAAAAAAGAAGGCAGAGAACTTTTTCAGAAGCAGGCGCATCGATATTGGGATAAGGCATCCCCTTGCTATTAATACCCACGATTTTATTGTCCTTTGTTTTCTCTGAGCTGTACGTCTCAATTTCAAAATCAATAATCCCCGCGTAAAGGATAGACGCAGGGAATTCGAAGAATAAAATTATCCTGCATGCACACTGATGCCATCATCCAGGTGTGCAGAGGGTTTTTGGAAAAATATCCTTCAACCTTTTTCATTGATTTGCCATTTCCTATTAACTCAGACGATAGAAGTACCGTGCTTCGTCGATGCGCCTGCTTCTGAAGAAGTTCTCTGCATTTTTCTTTCTTCAGTGCGAGAACTACAAGCCTGCGGACGATGAGTTCCACGACATGCTGTGAGTGGGGTTGGTTGCGAAGAATTAAAATCCGATCGCGTTCACCCATCGAGCGTATGGAGAATGCATTTCCTCGCTTCGGCTCCTTTAAAGAGGCGGCGGACGTTAAAGTGACAAGGTATTTCTGTTACAGGTACCCCTATTACCAGAACCATTAAACAAAAATTGGGTAATTTGATGTGACATTAACGTGATGGTAGGCGAGGTTAAATTGTGGAATTGTGACGCAATCAAATAATGAATCACTTGGTAGTCTTCCATGCTGTTTTAATACAAATGACTGGTTTAGTTGTCAAAACATAATCATCAGAGTTCAAATATAGGTTCAAGTGCGGTTGGCGTCTGATTAACTGCACAGGATCTGATGGAGGGGTTGAAGGGAAAGATTCTTAGGGAGGGGGTTAGGATTAGGTCGGTTACTCAACGCAAGGACATCATTATCAAGGGAAAGCGCACAAAAAAAAGTCAAACTTTAAAAGATAGTTTTTTTATGGATAGGGATAGTAAAATAGGGGGACAGCTTTTCAAGAACTGAGTAGTTTAATTGCTTTCAAATACTTTTAAAAGGTACATTTTAAGGCTACACATTTTAAAAGCTGAAGCAGCTTCCAAATATTCTAAAAAATCTACCTTAACACCTTTGTCACAAAAATGTAAAATAGAAGGTTTAATTAAAGAAGAGAGCAATTGTCAAGTAAATTAAATTAAAGATTAATCCAAATTTTCAACAGAAGCAGAGGAAATTAGACTCCTACGCATGCATTTCGATCACCCAGGTGACCATCGGTGGGAAGAGGTTCCTAACCTCGTGAACACGTGCGTGTTGCCCGAGGCTTAAAGCCCTTGATGACCGAAATGTATGCATAGGAGTCTATTTCCTCTGCTTCTATTGACAATTCAGATTAATCTTTAACTTAAAAAGGCTTAAAATTAGATGAGTGCTTAGAATCTAGTAAATGTTTGCCAAAAAAGACTTGCAGTCACAATTTATAGAACATTTTAAATGTTCAGCTATTCTGGTCTGACCTTCCTATGTTTTATCATCGAGAACGGTCGGTTGTATTTCAAACTGTGTGGAAGATTACCAAGTTATTCATTATTTAAATAATGTTTATGTATTATTTCTCTCACATTATGAAAGCACTTTAAATAATTGCTATGTGTATATAGTTCACAAAAACAACAAGAGAAGAATTAGTGACATCCATCCGAACTTATTTTTACAAGCCAGTAATGCAATGCTACAAAGTAATTCTACAATATTAGGCAGAATTCTCTGGTATATACATTGCTGATGTGTTGTTTGGTGAGGCCGATGGCGGTTTACGAATGTGTAGAATATTCATTTAAAAATCATTGAATTAGCTAGTCACATCGTTAAAAATGAAATGGAATATAATAAAACGAAAAAAGTGTCCAAGAGGGAGGGCAGTCACTTGGGAACCAGGAGACTGTTTTGTCAGTCCAAGGTCTTTTAACAATTTTTATCCAAAGCCTTGACGTGAGACATGGTTCCGAAAATTTCAAAAATTTCTGTTTAAGTTCTAAAGACCTAAGCCAAAAACATGTATTACGTAAGCAGGCAAATCAGAAATGTGGATAAAAACCAAAATAGTTAACAATGAATCATTTATTGTCACTGGTTACTATTATTTATGTCAGTAGTTGAAGCCAGCCGGGGTGTTAAGAAGCAAAATAGTGAAAATAACTAAATAAAACAGTGCTAATAACAAAAAAGTTCATTCATTTAAGCTTATTTATACTGCAAAAAGTTAAGTTGCAAATATTACAGTAACCTGTACTGAGATTTCACCATGTGATAAGGAGAATTGGTCCATATGTCAATGCAACTATCGTTGTGTCAATGAATTTTGATTCAAACAGTTCAATTTTTAGCCCCTACGTAATTGACGAATGTGATGTGTATTTCTATTCTCTGTCAAGGGATTGATAGACCCGATGAAAATATGGTATGATACATTTTTCATCATACTTTTTCGCAGAGGTTATTTTTTATTTAATTTGTTACTTGTGTGTTATTACACAAATTACGAGCTTAATGAATATAATTTGCAAGAAAACAGTGATTTTTTATGCAAACATTTTGCGTAAAATACATGTAAGACGCACTTTTAAGTACAAGCATGGCAATCACTGCGTGATAATACGCCTACATAATTTGATAATGAAAACTAATTATTTTTATATGGTCATGTAATTTTTTTCAACTATGGTGATTCCATTTTCTCATTAGATTTGTTCTTCCCCGTGATTATTTTTGTTTTTCAAAATTCTCATGTGGAGGTTGAAGTGGTAACTGTTTTTAGTTAATTACTAATTTTTCAAAAATAGTAGAAGGTTGTATAATTGTTGGATCCAAATTATTCAATATTCTCCTGTTTGATGTATAAACCTGTCATGGGAAATTCTGAAAGAATTTATTGATGGGGATGAAGAAAAATTCATTCGTAATTATGATGTTTGTAACTCGATAACTTTATCTGCTCTCGTCTGATTAAATTTAGTATCGGAGGTCATTGAAGTTTTCCTATCTTTCAACAGAACATCTAAGAGCGTCAGTTTGTTAATATTTAATTTCCGACGCCATTTATAATGTTATGGGGTATGAAAGTCCACTCATTTAAGTATTTCTCCAATTAATACGTCAAAAAAATGAGAACCTCTTTTAAGGATAGATGCCACAACTATGATGATTTGTGTGGAGCTATTATGAAGATATTATGTGGAACAGCTATAAGTTGGTGAATTTGGCATGTCTTAATATTTTACTTTGATAAATTTGTAATTTATACGAATGAGGCAATGTATCGAGTAATGAAGCAATAATGGTTGTTATATATGTTGTGGTGGTTTTCACCAGCTAATGACCTTTTGTTAAATCTTAATGCTAAATATTCATTGGATTTACAATACTTCATATTCTGCTCTTTTCCTTCAATGTTTATAACAATTATTTGTCACTACTATTTCAATGTATCATTAATCATGAGACAACAATTGAAATTACTACTTTTATATTTTATGCCGTGGTAGGTCTGTTTGAAAGAAGTTAAATTGAAATTCGTTCATATAAAGTTTTATCAAGCTCCAAGAAGTTGTTCTTTATTTGTCCCAACTTTTTACCTTGGCCATAGATGTCTTCCCTGACGTTAATTTCTCCTAACTTCTATCTCGTTACCCTATCTCTTCGAGTCCACTGTTCCTGATGGACGACCTCCAATGCGAGACTGTATTGATAATGTGCTGTAGTTTACTATTTACTGCTCTTTTAATTGCAAGTGTCTGAGCATTCATGTTAAATATTTGTAAGGTACAACTCAAATCAACTTCTTTGCAAAGGACTTCTTCCACTGCCGAGTCAGCTTGTGCGTTCCCAGGAATGGCTAACATAACCTCGAGCTCCCTCTAATGCAATTCAGGTTCCTCTGAATTTCATATTATTTAAAATACCATATAATAGGGTCATTCATGAACTACGTATATGTTACGTGTTGTTTATGTGTTAAACACCTTCACATATTGTATTTATTTGTATATTTATTTTTGGATGAAAGAGCATATCTTGAACTATTTTCCGACTTAATTTCCTCAGTGAAATCATTCGAGACCGGTTTGTTCAATTCCTCTTCAAAGAACGACGCCAATAATGACTAACACTGCCACAAGGCGTTTTTTACGTCATCATTGTTGTCATAGCGCTGGCCGGCCAGTGAGAGCTTAAGGTTCAGAAACTGGTGAAAGTCGGTCGCATCGAGGTCCGTGCTGTACGGTGGATAGTCGGCTTGTCACCAGCCAAAATCGGTGGCTAGTCTTTGTGTGACACCAACAGCATGAGAACGATCAGTCTAGTGGCTCCTGATTGCAGTTGCTAATACTGAGAGAGTATTTTACTCCACTAAGTCGCTCGCAAAAAAGATGCGTCTTATTTAAAAAAACAAAGCGTTATCAAAATACAGGGTGATTACAAAAGAATGCGTCGGTATCAAGGATCTGTACTTTTCAAACGGTACGAGCTACAGAGCTGCGCGATCTCTTAATATGACCGGTTAAAATTGGTTAAAATTACCTTTAGTTCTTTCGGTTACCACTAGGAAGCGCTAGTTGCCAAGGTAAGAGCTTTATTACCTCAGTTATTGTTTGCGCAAGCTTCGCGATGGCAACAGCTCAATAAAAAACGTTTTGTGTGTTGCAGTACGCGAAAAGTGAGTCTGTCACAATGGTGCAACGTGCTTTTTGGCGTGAAAATGGCATTGATACACCGCACAAATCGAACATCTTACGCTGGTACCTACTGCCTACTAACAGCTAGGAATTGAAAGCACGCATAACTTTGGCTGAGAAGAAAGTAACTGCTGACATGCTTCACAGAGTGTGGGAGGAGTTTGAATATCGACTTGACATTGCTCCGGCTACTCAAAGAGGACATATTGAACATTTGTCATGTTTTTTTCTCGACAAAACTAGAAAATGTATCGGTCATTTTAAGTGGCTGTGAAGCTCTGTAGCTCGTACTATTTGAAAAATACAGATCTTTGAAATAAACGTATTCTTTTGTAATCACCCTGTATTATGAGGGAAAATGCAATTGCTCCTAGAATTCCAGTATTTTTCCCGAAAAATTATTTTAAAATTTTAATCCATTCCAAAATAGTAACTAGAGGCCACAAAAGTCGATAAAAAGATTTTTAGTTATTTGATGTAGGCTTCAAAAGAACTAATGAATGAATATTTTAAAATATATCATAACAAGTCTCTCCAAAAACGAAAAGTCTAACGACATCATTTGCGATCTCTAGTTCTCTGTATTGCAAAACCGAAGTCGAGGAGGTGCATGTTAAAGAATAAAAGGCCAATACTGTGTGCCGTGTAAATGATAAATATACATTTTATTTATGAGTGAAAGCAAAGGCTCACGTGCTTCTATAGATGAGTAATTCGCAAACGTAACCAAATGGTACACATGGCTCGAACATCTCCAATTCTCACGACTTTTGGCGCAGAAGAGGAAAATAATAAGGAAAAATGTGCTAAATATTAGCTTTTAATAATTATAAATGTCAAAGTTATGACGTTTCGAATGTCACAAGTTGGCACAAAATGGCGCGCCGCAGCTCCGGACTGTCACTCCAAAACATATCGATCTAATGGTCAGATTTAAAATTTAATGCCTTTTTCGTCATTAAAAGGCAACAATCTGGGTTATATTTTAACTGTTTGTCTACATCTATTATGAACTAATAGATGACTATAATTTTTCTTATTTATTAACATTTTGATCGATGTTTAGCGCCTTGTAACGCCTAAAATAATTCTTAAGGCCGTTTTACACGGTACATTTGTTTGTACAAACCCTTCCGTGAACTCTTGCATGAGGAAAAATGTATCGTGTAAAGCGGCAAATTATATGAACTTTTGTGCGAATGTCTCAATGCCTGCACGGGAAATAGAACCTGTTCTAATTTCGTTGAGACACGTACGATCTCACGTACATTCGTTTGTACAAAATTTTTCATCGTGTAAAACGGCCTTTAGAAAGGATTATGTTTAATTATTTTGGACAGTCACGACGCAGGACTGCACGTTCATAAACTTTTATATATGGCACACAACCACGGTACAATGGAGTAGCCAAAACGGAAAGATGAAAGATTTTCGACTTTTACTGCTTAAAAAAAGCGATGTTTGACAAACTCATTTTAGGCTGAAATATATTTTTTTACAACAGATCAAACCTTTATCTAAAAAAAAACAAAAATGAAATTGATGAGTCATTTCGTTGAACTTACCAAAAAAAAGGCAAACATAATGGCTTGCAACGCACGCGCCCGAATTGAAAATTGCATTGGGAGGCATGCGCCGCGCGTCTTATATCTCAGTGAAAAAATACGTGGCTTACGGCCTGGTTACACGACACATTAACTCGTATAGGAGCTCATGTACGTTTGCGTGAACGGTTTCATGTCCATTTGCGTGAAGCGATTCATGTATGCTTGCGTGAACGAATGGATGAACGAGTGGTTACACGATGAATGTTTTCGCACAAGTTTTCATGAATTTTACCGTTACGCATCACGCGATTGCTTTTGTTTTCCCCCTCAAAAGCGCAAAATTTCAATTTAAACATTTATTGACTACTGTGGGAAGAAGGCGATGTTTATCTCAAATTCCACTCCTCAGTTTCTCTGAGGTAAAATACCGTTAGTACATCTTGTGGTAGGTAATGGAAACGACTTATTCAGTTGTTACTCGACTCGTGGCGTCCGGTTTGTTTATTCAGCTTCGTTTGGACTGTTATGTTTCTGCTGTACCTATGCACCATCTGGCGGGCTATTCTCTATCTCGAAGCTACCGATGCGGTAGTTTTGAATAGGCTACCAGAATTGGCTACCAACCGTATTCTCTAACTCGCGGGAGCTTTCTCAAGAACGTATTAGGAAGTGGAGAGAAGTTTGACGAAAGGCTGGTATGAGAAAAATTTTACTCCAAATCCACGGTAACTTCATTTCTGGTGACGTCAATCTTAGAACCAATAGGAAAGCTCTTCTCAATGTTTTTCCGTGGATAAAACTGGTGAAACCTGTTTTTAGGCCGTTTTAGACGGTGAAAATGTTCGTGCATCGTGTTTAGCGAAACATTCCACGCAAAAAATGATGCGAGAAAAATTCTAAAATGTTTTATTTTTGCTCTCATAATCTCGTGAATAATCTTGTGAATACGAACGTAAGACGTCCATAATGGCTGTTTTGGTCAATTGAAATAAGACTTCGTAAATATATTCGGGAATTAGGGTTCATGTCAATTATAAGATTCAATATGATTCGTGCTATTTGCTTTCGTCAATTACTCGCTGCTTCAAATCATTTAAATAATATACGAAGATGAAGCTTTCAAAAGAAATGCGAAGGTGATATACGTAACCACGGCCCACTTAAGTAACACATTATGGGCTGGAATCACGTTACTTACCGAAGGTAAATATTGCTTTCCGTCACTTCAGTTAATATCTTTGTTGTGAAAAATCCCGCAAATGGCGAAAATAACAAAAGTAACCCAGTGAAAGTGCATATAATGCGCATTTCATAAATGTAAGAAACATACCCGTGCGTTGGATAATTATAGATAGATAAGCGTTATAAAATGACCAATATTTAAGCACGGTATTCGGAGGCCGCGCTTCGTGAGGCTACAGTGGGAGTTTATTGGGGCTACGGAAGTAGATCCGTGACATTTACACAATACGAATGCGAGCCTAATAAGCTACCCGTAGCTTCTGCTCACTTTTTCTCCGGTAGATTCCATGATAGAGAATACCGATGGGAGCAAGTAGCTTGTTGAAGCATCTTTTCGCCAGAAAGCTCCGATGCTTCGAGTTAGAGAATAGGCCCCCTGGACTACTTTCGGAATAAATTTAGAACACAAGGTTACATCACTGATCCAATATCTACGATATTAGATATTGAAATTCTGACCTGTGAATTCCATGGATTTGGACAGGGTGACGAATCTAAGTGTGGCTGCAGCAGCATCATGATACGGCAGTAGAACTAATGACCAGACGCGGGAGGAGGAGGCGTTCGATTTGGACAAGGCCATGGATTCAGAGGAGAGAGGCAGGTCGAGGCCTTCTGAATATGGTATGTACATGAGGATTTGTCGTTCGGATCGTGACACCTCTCGCATGCCAACTGCCCTCCTCCCCTTGTTCTTGTACAGTGAATTCTGGGGGTCGATTAAATAGGTCCCCTCACTAATAAGATAGATTCGTCTGCCTGCCCCCTGTTCCAGACCATTTTGAGAGTCGAAACCGGGTAGTCAAAAAGGTGCGAAGGTCGATTACGGGAGAGATATGTCCGAAGAAGGCGATGAGTCAAAGGAGGTTTCTTGAGAATTGTCCGGGAGAGTCAGAAATCAAACTGTAAAGCCAGGTAGAGAGATCCCAAATGAAGCAAAGGTCAAAAAACTACGAAAAAGCAGAGTCACACACCAACGATCCAAATTCCACGAAAGGTAAACAAACGGCAAAAGCGTCGTCTCCGTTGTCTACCACTCGTCTCTGATACACGATCGCAAATTATACAAATGCATGAACCAAATTAAAAGGGTTCTATTTCCTGTTTATGCATTCATTCATTCGTATGCAGGTGTGGTTACACGGTGAATTTTCGCGATCATTCTCGCGTTCATGGTTCCGCACATTAACTTGTACGTGTCAATGTATCGTGTAACCAGCACCTTCTGATCCCCACTTCTGCCCAAACAAAGATTTACTACCTACTATGAACAGAGGTGTAAAGAGAAGGGATGTGTCGTAACAGTCCTCGAAGACGAAACTTAATTCGAAATACTACATTCTATTACAAAATTCCGATATTAATATGAATGCCCTAACTTTTTCTATTGCTGCCCAACTCTCCGAGCTGCACCGCAGCTGCGGTGAAAACTTATTTACCTAATGGGTCATACCTACTTGAATCCATTGCCAAATTGCTACAAAACATTATAACAGACATAAAAGTTTGTTTTAAAAACTCTTTCCTAATACAAGAAATAAATGTACCGATTTTCCTTCCGTTTCGAAAAATCTTTGTGCAATAGGTACAAAGTCACAAAAATATTCAGATATTTTCGATAGAGAAACCGTTTCATCACGAAAGACAAAAAATTAAACTGGTTTCGCTGTAGTGGAACCCTTGTACAATTGATGCTAAATTATTAAAGCTTGCAGATTATTTCGGTTGAGGAGGCATTAAAAATTCATAGTTTTTAATAATTTCCTAGAAACTGCACTATTTCGCGAACTTGTCCAGAGGACAGAAAATACGAGAATCAGACAATTAATAGGGCAGCACCTGGCCTATGGCCTAGGTTATATATTCCGCCCCATTTTCCTGTCGCCACTTTCAGCCATGAAGACGATGAACGACTCGTCCTTCAAAACGCCCGCGTTGCCGGGCTGTGATCAAAAAAGCTGGCCAATATACAAATATTGCTTTTTTTCTAACCGGAAGTTGAAACCTCGCATGGTCATTCTCGATTGATTTGGCACATAAAATGAAACATGTTGCTTGTTTCAGTTCTTACGTATTTACAATATAAAAGGGCGGAACAAATTTAACAAATTTTGCAAAACAAGCGCACCTTCAGATTTCTTTGAAAATCTTCGAGTTAAGCTGATACATAACCTATTTTTGTTTATTTGTGGAAAAAAATGATACTGGCCAATAAAAATCTCCTTTTATTTATCATATCATAAAAATTAAGTGTTTATTTCGATTTTTACTGCTGTTATGCAACAAAATGGCGGAACTGCTATCAGTCAATTTTTAGCAGTGATGTAGGTAGGGAAAAAGTAAGCTTATACACGGATAAGCACTGATATATACCCCAAATATATATACCCCAATCTCTTTAGAGTGTAATTCCAAAGAGATTATCTGCGCTCGTTGGTGAACCCGGAAAAAATGTATTCATTATCGAAAGCCTTTTCCAGATCAATGAAAGAAATGAATGTTGCTTTTTCTTTTTTCATCTCTTTTTCTAATATTTGCGAATAAGCCGCAAACGTAAAGTCTGAAAAAAAGTGGCAGAAGTGTAACAAGGTAGCCGTTTCATGGTGTCTGCATGAACAACAGGTGTTAAACGAGGCATATGAATGCCATGCCAGAGGAAAGGAGAAGGAATGGCGCTTGATCTTACCAAATTGGATATTTTGGTTCTTATTTTAGGCTTCGCTCCATTTTCGCTGGTTGGGTGTTGGAATCCCAGCTTGGTTCCATTGACTACACGGTTGATTTCACCCGAAAATTCCACATGGTGCAAACAGTGATCTATGGCTCTTTTTACGAATTTTTAACTTCCACATTTACAAATGTCATTGAAATTTTGGAGCAGTCCACCATGAAATTAAACCGTAAACCGTACTTCAAAAAGATATTTCTTATTATTTTTGCGTGTTGGTGAACTGGAGGTAGTAAAATCGTTATACGAGCTTCCTCACATCCTTCTAGCCTTAAATACACTAATATTATCATAAAATTAATTACCAGAGCGATTCATAAAATGACATCAGAGAGTAAAAATTATTTTCATCTTAGTTCATTCTGGAATCTTTTTAGAGTTCCTTCATATACTTTGCAGACAGACGTAATAAGCCGTTTCAAAAAATAAGAAGGATAAAATTGATTTCACCTATATTTCTTCAGCATATTTTTCCCGCGATTGCTATCAAATTAAAAGTACCAGAAACATTCTCTTGATTGAGAAACTGTTTCCTGAAAAATGAAGAAAAGGAAAATTAATTTCCCAAATTGTGCATTCTCAAAATATTAGCTTAGTTGCTCCGAAATTATACTATCATGCCTTGAAAGATATTTTGATTGAAAAAATAATCTCAAACAGAGAATAAAAAACTTAATTGATTTCCTTTGTTGTTCAGTTGCGAGTAGTTATACAGTGCCACGACTTAAATGTGAACAGCAAGAAATGTAATATTATATTCGTTTCTCAAAGTTACAAAAAAATGAGACATTTCCACATTTGGATCTGACGTGATTTTTTATCTTTTTACTACAACATTATTTTGACTGACGGGCCGATTGGGAAAGTGTTTTCTTGAGATAGGAAAAACTAATTTATTTATGTGTCATTCACGAATCTTAATCCAGCTTCCGCGAAATCATGATAACAAACTGGGATTTTTTATTTTTTTTAACCGTTATCTTCAGCAAAAAATAAGTGATTTTCGCCTATTATATTCGCGAAATATTTACAAACTTACAAATTATAGTAAAGCGCAAAAGGATAGGGAAATTATTTTCTCACCAAAAACGCCCGTCTAGAAGCGAACAAATTTTTGATGGCTATTATTGAGTATGAGCTTATGTTAGATCTTTCCAAGTGTCACGGCTTTCTCTCCCATAGGCCCAGGTTCCCGAGAAATAGCTAATACCTATAGAATTTCGCTCCGTGTAAATGCTTAGCATTATTCTTATTTATTAGAAAACCGCCGTGGCCGAGTGGGTTAAGGTGGTAGTAGAAAAGAACGAGACAGTATTTACTGTTCGCGGCTCTCATCCGGCTAATTATTTCCGGTCGAATGTTTCGGAAACAACGTAATATACCCGATCCCGGACATATAAGAGGGTAACAACAGCAGTTTTAGTTTTCAACAAATTTCATGGAAAAACAACTAACCCTTCAGGGAGTTTCATAATAACCATAATGTTGTCTTTATTATTGAGCGAATTTAGATCTTTATATACCTCTTTTACTAGACTTTTGATCTACTCTCTTTAAAAACTCACTACATATCACACGTTAACACCCGTGCTCTGAGTGGAGAAAACCCTACCAGGCGGGACTCAAACCCGCGACCTTCGGGTTAGCAGGCAAGGAGGTTACCCCACCGCCACCGAGGTCGGCGAGGTACGGTCCTCGCGAGAGCTTACGGCCTTGAGATGCGCAGAACAGAGGGGGTGAAATTTGTGCAAGGGGTAAAGGAAAGGAACGGAGGGGAAAGTGAGCGCCTGTCAATCAGAATGACCAACATAGGGTCTCAGCGTAAAAATGTAATTCCGAGCCGTATTGGACAATTCGACTCGTCGCGGAGCATGGAGCAGGTAGCCGACCCTTCCCCGTCATACCTCCGTTCCGCGGCCGGGGTTGTGGAATAGATGGTCTTACACGATACCACACAGCTGGGCATTTCAATTGCTTTAAACACATTAACATTAATTCAACATAAATAAATAATAACAAATATAGTCGCGATTCCGCTGAAACGCTGATTGAGTAGACACCAAACTCCGCGCAATTCCGTTGTTTTTCAGTGACGCTGCTAAAATTTTCAGCCGCGTGAAATTCTGTAATCCAGATTCAAGACACACAACATAAAATTACGAAATAACAGTGCTTACTATATTCTTCTTATACTTAGCTAATGAAATGAATGGAATCGGACTTTGAATACAACTAGCTAAAATTTCAATCACTGAAATAAGAAAATAAAAAGTAGGTACTTGAAGAGATAATGTCATAAATTGGCACTACGTACATGTATATTCGATGAATAAATAAAAAATTGAGAACATAAAAGAGTGGAAATATAAGACTATATATTTTAGAGAGACAGAGAGAACATACACTTTTCATGAAAAAGTAAATTGGATAATTTCCGTAATTTATTTAAAAACAGATAATCGCAAGAAATACGAATGTGATATTTGTTTTTTTTTAATATTGTAGAAAATAGTTAGTACTTTTTGCACTATAATTCCATCTCCGAGTCATCGGCCTGAGATCCCCAGGCCGTGACCCCCTGGCGCGCGCTCAGGTCCAAAGGGACGACGCCCACTCCATAGCCCACTGCGGCGAATAGCTGGGGGCATTCAAATTTATTGAAGGTATATGACAAATTTCAAAGTTGACAACGAAAATCGTAAACATTAGCCCACCGGTGCTATCCTTCCACCCGCGGCAACCGGTTTTTAGATAATAGACCCTTCCAGTCCCATAATCGTCTACTGCGCAACGCCATAAGCTTTCGCGAGGACTGTAACCTCCTCGCCTGCCAACCTGCCTGTAGAGTAGCCAATTGCGGGATTCTATGCTTTGCTCGACGATTTCAAGAACTACTGAGCCACAAGGGACAACCATTACGTTATAAGTTAGGCAACCATGTTGTAGAAATTTTGATGCAATACTATTGGTTTGAGGCACTGATTCAACGGGCGCTATGGAGAACACCAAAGGGGCCCTTGTTGGAGATATTTGCCTCAATTATAAAGGGGTGTACTGCTCTTCATCCAGAGTTCTGCGCAAGTACTGACTAACAATAAGGAGGAGGCCACGTCTGCCCATTTGTATCACTAGTATAAAATGCATTATAATGACGCTATACCGTAATTCAAAATTAATATCAATTCACTTTGGTTCAACTGAGAAGCACTGTCTGCAAAATTCACAAATTGGATTTTGGGCTTTAGTATACAATTCTCCGATGTATTTTGGGTTATTTTAAAATATTGAAAATACCTTCAAGATGTATTTGAAATATAAAATACTTATAAGTATTTCAAATACTGCCCAGCCCTGTCCATATACATAGTACAGAAGATTAAAAAACTCATCATTTCCTGTAGCGTTTGCTCGTCCTAAAAAAATGCTATCACTATTATCGAAAGCAAGACTTCGATGAATGAAGGTTTAGTAAATTCAATAAAAGGAAATTAATTTATTTTTTGCTTGATATAACGGCTTCTGAATTGAAGTTATCTGTCGGTTATCATGAATGTATACCAGCTGGATTAAGATTTTGTGTATGAGTCATCAAGAAATCAGTTTTAGACCAGGCAGAATCTTAGCAACTGGATTAAGATTTCATGAATGAGTCATAAAGAAATCAGTCTCATTTTATTTTTCTTTATCTCAAGAAAACTCGCCGCTCACTCGCCCCGAGTCTACGAACAACCTACCAGGATAAAAACCTATATTCATGATAAAAGAACTCGATGGCAGCTTGGATTTCCGCCAAGGCTAGCCGAAGCCCAGCGGCTCGGATTCGTAGTTCGGTATCCGTCATATGAACTCCTGCGTGACAAAAAATACACTACATATTGCGCAATATACCGAGTTCATCATTTTAAAATTATATCGCCCTTCGTATTCATCCACCAAAAAACTTCATCGTCTCTAAACATTCCATAGTTCTCCGATTTGGAATAAGATTTCGTCCGGTTAGAAATTCTGAACTGAGTAATAGGCTCAACATTTTTGGATACGTTCGATCGATTCATGTGCCTGTGGGAAAAATAAAATTGTCGAAATAGAGGGAAATCGAAGAAGAGTAAGATTTTGGTGATATCGTACTGAACCCCTTCGCTGGGAAAAAATATACATTCCAATAAATTAGTGAGAAACTCCCTGATGTAGCCGTCAGTGTCTCTGCTGAGTCCTCTGATAGTGTGACTATAATCTGGAAGGTGTTTTGTACATTTTTTTAAATTTTGCTTGGAAAGTTAGGTAGTAGTAAAAATCATGCGTCTATGCAGTTTGGCTACTATTTCACCCTGCTTTTGGTTATAGCGCACATCTTCCGTCCGCAATTTCATCAATAACCTCTTTTTTTGCATATTGCACACATTCCGAAGTACCTATGCCTGCGATCATGAATTAATATTCATGTACATACAAAATGTATATTCATGCCTGCGATAGTCACCGGAGCGAGCCTAGTGAGAATCTAATACTGCGAGCAACTTCCCGGTTGCGAATGCGAGGAGCGATTGCTAGCGGCGAGGAGGCCGGTCGAGTATGAATGCACTCGGTGACATCCAGTGGTGACATCGAGCCATACCACCAAGGCCATGGATTATATCCATGGCCTTGCATACCTCCAGAGTCCTCTGGATGGCCGTTCTCAACACCACTCCCTCATCTAAAACAAAATTCTTTTTGTTTCATCCTGCTGGGATAAATACGTTTATAGTTATAGACATTTACGTAAACCTTTACAAACGCAAAAATGGGCTCGCGCAACATTATAAAAATGGCCGCCCAAGGTAAACCGCTTGAGATAAAAACCCTTTCTCAGTGCTATTAGAGCAATTAGAAGCAGAGCAACCAACCATTTTGCTTTATTTCTTCTGCAAAACAAGGAAAATCCTGCAGAGCGACTGCCTACCGCCTTCACTTTCACACAGTAAGCAAGAGTGCTGGGAACAAAAATGGGGGAATGCGACGACTCAACTATGTAGTGTATTATCGGCAATCCAGAGGACTCAGCATACCACGACCCCCGAGAGACATCTAGGGGGCCGTGGCCAAACTCGGGCTCAGATTTCCGAATACTCCGCCAGGGTGCGGGCCCCCCACCTGTTTCTCCGTCAAAAACGTAGCTGAGACGGTGACTCATAACCAGCCGACCGATTATAGCCGAGTACGGAGGCTGTTTTGCAGGGCTCTAGTGGAAATCAGTTATATTTTTTTCTAACATTGGAAAAATATTTTTAAATTCTAAACTTTTTGCCGTTAATATATATTTGAGGAAAATGTACAAAGGTTAGCGGTTTATCTACAAGGAAAAAGTGCCATCATTTTTGGGCAGGAATTGCCGAAAGATATGTCGACTTTTTATGGCACCTAAATTGACGTGACTTCCTAACGCATGCTTTGCAGAAATATTATCTTCCCGCCCACAGAGTAGGAGGATTCTCGACCACTTCAACATGTTGGGTAAGAAAAAACTTAAATTTCATCACTTTCTTATTTCCTAACAACCAACCATGGGATTGGAACTATGTACCATTTTCATCCTAGAAATTAAAAAAGTAGAAATAGTAGAGTCTTTTCATACTCAGCATGTTAAACGCTAACCCGCCAAGTGACGCCTGAGATATTCTCTTTTTTCATCTTTGTCGCGTAGGTATTTCAAGGCATGAACAATCGAGTTTTCATTCCGAGGGCCCCGGTTTGAATCCCCACAGTGGAGGATATTTTTCAGTCAATACCTGACCTATACTTATGCGCCATGTTGAGAACAATTCAAATTTAGTCCTCCGTCCGTCGGACGGGACGTCAAACTATGAACCCCTTACGCCTTTCATTAGAGTGGGCGAAAGCCGACGCCCCTTGGAGTTTTACGTCACCATACCTAGGGCTTGTTCAAGATAATAGCGAACTTGACCGTTATAAATGCAGCCGATCATTAAATATGTTCGATGCCGGCTAGTAAGGCAAATCACGTGACCGAACAATCCAATATATAGGCATTTGTTTACATCATATAATCGTGAAAACATTGAGACTTTCCAATACTTTCTCCGTTAATTCAGTATATTCCATCGAATTGTGGTATTGGAAACTTTGCTTGGTGTTGTCGTAGCGTTGCTCGAAAATAAATTGTTTATTTCCAGCTCGCCCTTACCCTTTTCCCTCGGTGTATGTATGACTGCTCCGGGTGGACATGCGACCACACTCCCACGGCCTGCCTCTCCACCGCCTCATCCTTACCACCGAGCGTTTCGTTCACAAGGGTTTCGCGTTTCTGGAAACTCGTTTCCTCCTTTATGCGACCTTTGGGAAATGGGCTGAAAGAGAATAGATTTTATAGACAGAATGAAGAGAGGTCAGGGTAAGCATAAGAGTGGGGGTATTACATACAGTGGGCATGGGATAACTGAGACCTGTTTGCGGCAAACGGAGGATGAGTAGGGTTAGGAATGAGTAGTTGATGAAAGATAGCTCCAGCAAAGGACATGTATGAATAGAATAGAATAGAAAATAAAATTATTAATATTCTGGGACTTAAAAGGGCTCTTAGAACATGGAATACATAAATTAAATATAAAAGTCGTTAGCAACACAGGTTCTTTGTAGCAAGGCATACATTAGATGGACATTCTATCTAATGACAAAAATGTGGCACAAGCAACTGAGATCCAGTCTCATAAAATTAAATCTGCTATAGAAAATACACTTAATAGTAGTAACTATGGAAACACAGTACAGTATAATAGAACAAAATCAAGTCTTATCAAATCAAATAAAGCCAGAACAGAGTTTTTGCACTAGAATTTGAAATATACAAACATTTTTTATCTAAATAATTTTATTGCTCTCTCAGGTATTCATGTACTTTATTTTTGAATTCAGTTATGGAAGGGGTGTTTTTTCATATTTTTTGGGATACAGTTCGACATCCTACATATGGTGATATGAAACGATTTGTTATATGTGGTGGTTCGGTGGTGTGGAACAATCAATTTATCTGAATTTCTTGTAGTAATATTTTTACTGGTGCTACTATAAATAAGTTCTCTGTAAACATACTCCGGTACATATGTTCTTAACAATTTTTAAATAAAAACATACAATTGATACCATTGATACTCTCTTCGTTTTTCAATTTATAACATTATTATAGGGTGTTACATGATTCCCAAGGGGTACATTGAAAACAAAGAATTCCTGCATTTTGAAGTCTTTGTAATTTCAACAATAATTCCTTTGTCATGTTTGTAGATACACATGAGCAATAGTGTATGTGAGGCATGATAGGAGAATTTACAAGCTTCTTTCACAAGGTAGTGGGGATCAAATTTCTGAATTGTTTTAACTGATACAGGGCTTTGTATACTTTGCTTGAAGTTGACTTAAGATGTCCATTCCAAGTTAGGGTATTGTTTAGTTTTACACCAAGGTTAACTACTTCAGTGGAATAGACAATGCTTGAGCCCTTAGCCTATGAAAGGAGTGTAATTTGTTGGCTTCGCTACCTTGAGTGAATTGAATAACGATACAAATACTTGATAGTGGAGTTAATGGTGTGAGAGAACGGATTATACCGAGAAAGTCCTGGGTGAATGTGTTGGAAGTGACTCTTAGGAGGAGGAATATTAGGAGTCTTTAAAAGCATGAGGGCATACATGAAACCAGGAAGCCAGATAAATAAGATGTATGTAATTATAGGGCATTACGGAGGAAATTATTAAAAGATAGCCGGTTTTATAGGTCTAACAGCAATAGTTAAATGTCTTCACTTGGTCTACCCCGGAAGGGAATGGCGCGATGGGTATGCATGTATGATGATAGGTGGGACGTATGCTGAGATGAAAAAGGAAATCGTACTAGGAGGCAGGGCAATGCGCCTGTAAAGATGTAGAGCATATTTTTTCTCTTCCATTTAAAACCTGCCTTACCTCGCAAATTACTCTATTAATATTTGCCTTTTTAAACTCACGGATATTCAATTCTTGCAACAGTCGAAATACTGAGAGAAAAAGTTTCAAAGGTGTCAAAATATATGGAAAGTGACAACGCACGCCGCAACGAGCCCAATAAGGTCGAACTACTCAGGGTGTCGAGGTAATGAGACTTCAAACTATCGAGAGAGTAGAGAAAGTACTTCTGGTTGAGTAATGTATGGTATGGAACTTAATCATTTTCGAGTTTCGCCTGCTGTGAACCTTGGGCAACATTTTGTTTGCTTGGTTGTCTGTCTGTTTTCCTCCCACAATTACTTCATTCTTTCGCTCTGGTTACTCCCCCTTTCTTTTGACCAGGAGTTTTTTGGGCCTTTTTACTTTGTTTTTCCTAGAACCACTTAAATCGATCAACCTCCCTAAAAAAATCTCTCAATTCCATATATCTTCCAAATGAATAACCGACTTCCGCCACATCTTTTTTATTGCTCAACCCATTTTTCTCTCGTCTTTAATTTGGTAAAATAGCACAATATTTTTTTGTCCGTTTACTATCACTCATCTACATCTACGAAGTATCGTGCAAGCCACTTCTAGGGCATGTGGCACACCAGGGGTGATTCCACACCAGGCATGCAGCACTCGTCCCAGTACAAATCGGGACCTCGCACGTTCCCCCGGCCGCTAGGCGAGAACCAAAAAGCAGTCAGGAGAACAGTGAGCAGTCAAACTAGAAACTGGGAGACTGCTACGTAAATGAACATGTAAACATGCAGTACACTGCTAAAGAGACATCTAGCGGTTAATATTACTAATACTTATTCTTAACATGTGCTCATAAAACATTAGCCTTCTCTTGCGCATTGCATATTCTCCATTTGTTTGTAAAGATCTTCCTTTTCCCTCTTCTTTCAAGAACCATTCTCCCTTTTTTCAGAACGAGGATCCTTCCTTCACTTCTTTCTCTTCTAATCCCTCTATTGCCAATTTATTGTTAAGAGTCAGGCATGCTGGATGGAACTATTGCTACAAAAACAGTTTATTTTCTTAGTATTTTGTTTTAACGTGCTTCGGCGGCTAAGGTCATTTCGCACATACTGTCTGCCGCGCGCAGACAGAAGCAACAGCACTAGAATGAATGGGAGAATCACCCCTCCAAATTCGAGCCGAGCCCAACGATGCTTAACTTCGTTGACTGATCGAGAACAGGTGTTTCCACCGTGGCAGATCGTTGCCCGCAATCAGTATATGTATTCCAAAATAATGGCTTGTGCGATTGTTTTGTCTCTTTTTCAAAACAAAATGTCGAAAATGTATGCGAAGTTTTCCCATTTTATGGCTGGTCTCCTTTATTTCAAATTCTTCGTATTCGTACGACTACAATGTTGATCCACATGACTAGCGCCCTTTTAGATAAGGGATTCCTTAACTCTGGAGATTCTTGGAATAATTTCTGGCCCCTGTGGCGGCGGGCGGGGTCAAGTCCTCACCTGCTTATCTGAGGGTCGCGGGTTCAAGTCCCGCCCGGGTCGGTTTTCGCATGCCCAGGAAATAGGTGTTACAGTCAAGTTCTGGTGGTTCGGCCCCTGATAAAACCCGAAACACAGGCAAATACCTAATCGGGATCGCAGGGGCATACGTCACCAGAATCGTCCGAGATAACAAAAAAATCGATAAAGACGGCTTATCGCGATATCAGTGTACTGACAAATGTCTAGAGGCTTCCAACATGGATTAGAAAGAAATCGAATTGATTTCTGATTGGTTCAAAACGACGCTTCCCCAAATGTCCATTCGGGCAAGGTCCTCGTATATATGTGGTTTTGTACGCCCTCAACGTCTTCCTTCGTGCATTCATTCGCTCATCCTCGCAAAATAACGACCGCTCTCACCGACAGGCGTACCTTCAGACGTGTTGCAGTTGCAGTTAGATCTACAGCGACGAGATAAGCTCTCAGGTACTTGGCCACTGGGGATGGGAAGGCTGGACATGGAACTCAACAGCAAACTTTCAGCAGGTGCATTACGCTTTACATCATATTTATTTTATAGTAATTCTTAATAAGTAATCTACCGATTTAGGTAGCTTTAAATATAAGTGAGTAAAAAGCCTCTACATTTTTACATGAGCAGAACATTACCTATCAAAAATATTTTTTCCTTCATCTCGGAATACTTCCTACCTCTCTTCATGCCGTTCAACAAATATTCTCTCTTTCTTTCCCTTACCCGCTTACCCAACATCCTCTCCTCTTACTACAGTCTTAAGCAACCCTTCGCCCCTCATTGCCCCGTCCTACCACCTACATCGCCTATTCCTAATCTCATCCAGAGGTTTCCTTTCCTCACCCACCATACCAAGCACTTCCTCGCGTGTCTCCCTTTCAGTCCTCTACACCTTCTTCATCCTCCTCCTCACCTACATCGCCGACCCCTACAACATATTATCACCTTCCTTTCTCAGAGTCTATATTTTTACCCAGTACAACGCTACACTCCGTATCAATCTCTTCACCAGCTTCTTCTTTATATCCTTACCCGAGGTCCCCGTTATCAGCTCCCTTCTATTACTGAATGCATCTATTGCTAGCGCTATTCTCCTTCTATTGTCCATTTTCTTCTTGCTTACTACCAAATAATTAAATAATTTTACTTGATTTGTTCGTGCCCTTCAACTTTAACCCTTTAAAGACCGAACTAACTTACCAACTGTTTTTTATTATTTTTTCTGCATATTCTATTTATTTTACAGCTAATTAAGAGATGTTATGAAAGAAAACCCGAACAAAAATTTTTAAATGCGTTTTCAAGCATGTTCCCAAATGGGAACATTGGACACTCCAGTGAATAAAATTTCAAGGTTTTACTTTTTTTTGAGCATGTATATTTTTCGAAAATATCATAAATGTGGTTTAAAATACATGTAATTATGACATAATTCTCATTATATAGTGTATAAATTGCATTTATGGATTACTCATGATACATTGAAAAACAGTGAAGATGCATTTTTTTTCACATTCGGCGCATTGGAGGCGAGTGTTTATTTTGCAGACTACGCATCTTCCCTGTGAAGATTTATTTAGAATATTCCCCCCTGTTTTTCTTCGTTTCACTGAAGAGTGCGTCTTAGGTCCAGGATGAGAGATTATTTTTGGGCGTAGTTGCATGAGACTTGTCGCTACGTCACGGAGAAACTCCAAGTGCGTTTTCGACCCTTTTCCATGGGTTTCCCTATGCAAAAGCCATGCACTGATGACACTCATATTCAAAGCATTTGAAAACAGATTCCACCACCATTTCTTGCTTCGGAGTTTTGGCCTGTAGCTACTCAGAAGTTTGTCCAATACATCATCCCCCATTCCCAAATTATATTTTTTTATCAATTGCGGGTGCGTAATTTCTATCCTTTTCCCTTCCTTCCTAGAAAATCTCTTTACAGGACCCAATGGCTCATTAGTGTAGCAGTTGGACCCTAATGTAACCACTGAATTATCATTCCATTGACAGAAAAATACCACTCCATCACATAGAAAATCAAAATCCCCTCGGTGAGATTTTGCCATCACTTTTGATGGTTTTAGCGGGCATTTGGCTATCCTTCCTTCCCGAATTGTACCTGTTGCCTTTATGCTTTTCTCTGCCAGTTCTACTAGCAGTGAGTGGGATGAAAAGAAATTGTCGAAGTATAACTCAATTTGCTTAGGGTGCTCTACAACAGCCAAAAGATCGCATACTACCCTACTTCCCAGCGGTCCAGTAGAATTTTTTTCTTTCCCTGAATATATTTGCATCGCATAGGGATATCCTGATGATGAACATAGCATCCAGATTTTGTACCCAAAACGAATTGGTTTTCCTTTGATAAACATTTTGCTCGAGTGATGGCCGTTATATGGAACCATAGATTCGTCAAGGCTTAGTTCCTTATGGAAGATTCCAAATTGCACGACGTTTTTTCCCAACTCTCTATACAAAGGAGAAATTTTTCCTAATTTGTCACCCTTTTGCAACATGTTGTTATCGGAGAAGTGAAAGTATCTTTTTATGTCTTTGAAACGATTCCTGGGCATCACTGATGGAATAATTGGAATCGACATATCCTCTGCAGAACACCAATACAAATTTTCTTTGGGGACCGTGTGGTATCCACTAAACAAAAGTATTCCGAAGAACTGACCAATCTCTTCCCACGTAACATCAAGAGATGAGCCTTTTTGTTGAGCATAAATAGAGGACATGTTTGCAACATGACTCTAGTACTGTTGTGGTAAATACTTGAAGAAGAGTTCAATCGGCTCCAAGGCAATCAGTTTCTCCAGATGATTATCTAACCCCAGCATTGGTTCTGACGGAATTTCACTTTCAAATGTATTCAGCTTCTTCCAAATATTGCCTGTGAATGATACAATCATTCAATTACTTCATGGCTGATGAATATATAAATTGAAAAAAATGAAAACTTTTGAAGTCTTAAAAGATGCTGAATTGTAATTTTTAAAAGAACATAACCCCGCAGCGAAGCAAGAGAAAAATATATTTTACTGACCTTTTCCCATAGTACTGCTTTTCTGTTTTACTCCTTTCCTTCTAGATAGACTGTCTTTCTCTTTCCCTCCATCATCATCTCTGTTTGGTAGAGTGAGGCTGATTTGCCCACATGTGTCAGCCAGAATTATTTCCACTAGATCATTTTCATTGACATCTTCTTCATCCGTCAAACGGTGGTCTTCTTCAGGAGGAAGCTGGCACAACTCGTATTCCGACAGGTCATCGTCACTTAGAACGTCTAAATATTCGACTACTTCTTTCAAGGTAAGAAACTCCTTTGAGCTCATTTTATCAGAAGTGTCTAAAAATGTATGTACTTCAAAGATAGCGATCACAAAACCGACTCTCAGAATGACTCAACAGAGGAGCACACACTGGACGTCACAACCTGAAGGAACAAGGCACATCGAAGAACTAACCTCAATCAAGCATTTAGAAGAAGACTTGTTACAACTAACTAGGGTTGACCGGGTCTATTTCATACCACAATGTCCAACAAGGAACTACAATGTATTTATATAGCTGCAAGCAATCTGAGGTGGTGAATTCAGATATAATTAGGCCAAAGAAGCGACAATGTTTCAAAACTCCTTTGTATGAGACGATAAAAATAAAACCACAAGAGTTTGGGGATATCTCATGGGAGGCAAAAAACAGCATCTGACTTAGATATGCCGACAGTCCAATGTTCCCAAATGGGAACACACCTCAAAATTTTGTTATTGCTTGAAAAATAAGTACAAACTTGACCAAAACACTAAGTTTAACAATGTAATGCATATTGATCTTTTGAATAAATGAGTATTTGTTACTTGAGAGCGAGTGTAGAGAAAAATATTGGATAAACCGCATACTCACTACAGAGGTGATGAAAATACCTAATTTTAAAAATATATAATTAACGACAAATGTATGAACAAGTCATGCGATTCACTTTAAAAAATACTTCCATACTTTATTTACATAACAAAAGCTATAAAAGGAATCACAGATACGAAATATAATTTTCATGAATTTTTATAAATCTGTTCCCAAATGGGAACATTGGACTGTAAACGGTTAATGACCAGCCTCGCTTTCTTTGTTCATTTATTTTATTTATAATTTTATTCTAATTTTATATAGTAATGCATATTTCTGTTTTCTACCGTTGGATAAGAAATCTTTAGGGCATTTGTGTTTTGCCACAGTATTGGTAGCAGACGTATGCTAGTATCAAAATTTGAACCACCATGTGTTAACTTGAAGATAAGCTAGTGAAAAAGTCTCTGAATAACTCCAATGAATCTACTCCAAGTAGTAATTTCAAGGCACCAATTTATATCTGAATACAATTATTTGAGAGACATTTCGATTGTGATAGCTTCCCGCGTAGTAAGTTGGAAATTTAGTAAGATAACAGTTTTTAAGTGAAATTTTTATAAGTACGTTACGCAACACGTCATATTTTTCTGAGGTATTTAGAATGATTAAAACTTTGTAATTGGTTTGTTGGTGTCCATTTATTTACCAAAGATGTGATAAAAATCCTAAGTTTGTGAAAACAAATTTGAGTTAACTTCAACGTAAACATGTGCTAATGTAGTTAAAGCCTGTTACTGAAAACAATACTGCTCAAACGTCCATTTTCTATATGATTACCTGGTTGAAGATCTAATTTTCATTTTATGTTCATGTTCGCAACTTTCCCCTTTCTCAACCGGTCACCTTATTTTAGAGGAAATAACTGATAAATGCATGGATTAGCTGTATTCAATTCACGAGTGCGTATTTAAATGTTCACCAGATTGTACTAAGACCAGCAATCCTTATCTTTATCCTTAGTACACTGGGAGGGTTAAGAGTTTTCGCATTTAGAAATTTTGTATTATTAGCTACATCTACATACTACCCCGGAAGCTGCCTCAATAGGCGTGTGGCGGGGTGTGTTAGGACACCAGCCGTTTACATATAAAAAGGAAACGCTCTAATAAAATTACGCCTAGCATTTATTATAGTCCCTTATTGTTCGGGGGAAAAACGAATTCCCATACCTATCCGTTCGGCAAAATATCTCTCTTAATTTATCGTTTCTGTCGGACCTGTAAATATAGTGGGGTTCTAATATGATGTTGTCCGTGTCGCTCTGAAAGATATCTATTTTCAATTGTTCAAGGAATCTAAGCCTAGCGCGCAGCCTCCGAGTCTCTAGCGGCTCCCAGCCTAATTCGTTTAACATCTGTGTAACGCTGTCTGTACGCCCGTAGCAGTTTTTGACGAATCGCGCAGCTTTTCATTTGTCACCGATATCAATCACGTCCATTCGCTATGTCATACTGCGCAGTTACCTATAGTAAATCAAGGGAAAAAATACAGGATTTGTAAAAGAGTGTCGCTGAAACATTTATTCAGAACGAGAAGGAAGCAGAAAAGTGCGTGATACCATTGTATATTTTGAAACTTTGATATGGCTGTCAATTTATTAATCTGTCCCTTCAGATTACCTATCTAAAAATAAAAAAAATTCCTCATATTGGAATTTGATGAAATGATATACCCGTAATGGCTAAGATAAGTGGGTTGTCGCAGTAATACAGGGCGCAGGTTTGATTTATCAGGATGGAGATCACAATTCAGCAACCTGCTTCTAAAATGGGCAAAGGAAAATATATTTCATCTAATCGTGTACTACCGATAAACTGATTATATGTATTTCCTTTTCTATTTGCAGAATGAAGGGACTGCCCTGCGGTGAAACCATGAAGTAGCGACTCGAGAAACAATTTGAAGAGATCAACGGGAACTAATAATACAATAATGGAAGGAACTATTTCAAGGATAAGTAGGTGGAAAAACTTCGAATTTCTAATAGTCATTTGACATTGTCTAGAGCTCCATTTCAAACTCATAAATGTTTAGTCTTTCAAAGTATCAAGTTGTCCAGGTCCGAAAACATTTAGATGCTCAAATTTGTACGTCACGGTGCCTTCGATATGCGAAGAAGACAATTTTCAATCCAAAAATCATACGTCAGTGTACCTGTACATCCGAATACCGGGGAAGGCATGAGTGGAGAGCCTTAAAGTTTATCAATATCAAAGATTGATAATAGTTGACCAAATTGTAAATCTTATCAATATCAAAGGGCAAAAATATAAGATGGTGAAATGAAAAAGATAAAACTCATATAAGATTATTTACGGCCATTCTCACGGCTATTTTCATTTTTCATTTGAGTATTCTACCAGTTGATTGATAGATTTATGGACATTATGGACACATTAATGTCCATAAATCTATTACCATTAAAGGAATTCCTTATCCTAACATATAAAATTCAGGTACATCGTCTCGCTTTCCCTCCTATAGATGCCATTAGTTCCCTCTTAAATTCCTCATTTTCTACCTCTATTTATTTCGTCCAAAATCCCTATCCTCTTCCATGCTTCCCCAGTATTCTCCTCTCAATCACCCTCTTCAGGATGCCCTCTCCGCTCAAAACTTGCTACATCCATCCCTTTTGCTTTCTCCGAACTTCCGCCACCAGTTCTCCAACCATACCTCCTCGTTCGTCCTTCCGCAATGACCAAGTTTCCGACCCATGCAGCGCGACGCTCCGTATTAGAGTTTTAAACAGCCTTTTATTTACGTCTCTTCCCAGACCCCCTGTCATCAATTCCCTTTTCTTAGAAAATACTTCTATAGCCTGGGATATTCTGTATCTGATGTCCTTACCACTAAACCTATTGTCTTCCCAAATACTACCAATAAATGAAAACTGCTCGACCTGCTCTATTTTGTGCCCTACCACCCTTGTATTCAGCCTCGCCTTCTTACTTCTAGAAAACCTCCCCTGCTTCCTGGTCCGCGCCCAGCGGCTACAAGAGCGTGTTAGAATATAGGTGGTCTCAAAGCGTCGACAAAATGAAGATATAACTCAGCCACTTAGGGAAATTTACGTATATCGAGCAGGAATTCTTTTACATGAATTGAAGGACACTGTTACCATGTCTCAATTACCATGCTACCCAAAAATAGCGGACCTTCATCTCACGATTCTATCAATTCGTTAATTTTTTGCTGCTCCAACATATAATATCTCAAAACCGTTACTTTCATCAGGTATGAATTGGCAATTATTACTGAGAACTGACGAACGAGCAATCGAGCAATCTATCTGTTTCATCGGAAATTAGCAGTTACCCACCAAATCAACGGTAATTTCGCACGATTCACATCCCTCGTTCCAATTACAACAATAGCTAGTACAATTAATAACGTGGAACTTAAACAACGTGCAGTATCAGAGCAAAAGCAGAAAAAAAATCTGGAATAATTTTATTTCCACGGATGATCACAAGGTAGCCACCGCTCATACAAGCGTCTCTAAGGCCCCACAAAAGGAGATGCCACTCCTACCACACTGGTGCGGTTTGAAATCGGAATTTTCTAACCAACTCTTCAGTGGCGACAGTCAACTTGCTCTAGTAGCTCTCGCTGTAATTAGCTAATAGCTAAAAAACAAGGTGGTAAGATACATATATTTAATTTTTATTCAATTTATCGGGAGTTATTCCTTCTTATAAACAGCTTTTCTCAAAAATGGCTTTCATATTGAGTAGAAAAATACTATTTTCCCAGTATATTCCCCATTTACCCATTACACCATGAAATTTCCAATTCAAGTTGCGAGAAAAAACAGCTTGGAAAGGTAACATTTTGTAGTTCATATCGAGTGGAGGATACGTTTTTCTACAACAACCCACAATATGAATGAAATGAGACTAATATTAGTCATTTTACGATGGAACCACCTTAAGTGGAATTATCCCGAGCCGCACATCCTAGAGTTGGTTTGCATGGTACTTCGTACCTGTATACAGATGGAAGTGTTGATCCATGCACTTTTTTCAGGTTAAGTAACGCGGATGGTTGATTGAATGGTCAAGAGAATGCCGCCAAACTGCGCAACGCGGGCTCGGGAGACGAGTAGGGGTTGCTGAGGGTCCAGAGGGAGAGAGGTCTGAGGATGGCTGAGCTGGAGCTGACGGGACGTACGCGCGTGGCCATGTTTGACCACGTGGCCTGGGGGAGAAAACATGGAAAAAAGGCGGAGGAGAGGATTGAGAAGAATGTGACGGAACTGGAGGTGGTGATTGAAGAGGAGAAGTGAAAAGACTGGATTTTTTTCGAGTGAAGGAAGGGGGAGAAAGCTAGCACAGGGGCGGAATTAGGAGTTTGGGGGAACTCGAAATAAGGTCGGTGGAGCGGAGAACGGCACGTGCGGAACTTTACGATCGATGTGTATCGAGCGTTATAGCATCAATTTTAGCCACATTCGCACCGCAAATAATGACTGTCTCCTAGAACCGAAGTCAGGGAAGAGTGGAACGTGGTAACAGTGCCCGGTAACAGGGGCCTCATTACACTCGATACGTAACAATAGAATTGTTTAGCATACACATTCAGAAAGTACATACCTACCTCAAGGCACTCGATGGGCAGTGATCGTAACATTCCGTGCAGGAAACTCTTAGTGTCTGTCTCTTAGCGTTTTAGATAATAAGAGTTTTAGTTAATAGATGGAACGCTATGGATGCTACCTATCGAGTGCCTTGAGGACCGCTGCTGTCATATTCAACACCTCGATGGAGCACGACGGGGTATTCAAAAAGTGAGTGCACCGGTATCTCTCTTGTAAAGATAGTGTGAGCGAGATACATATTATATTTCATATAATTCAATGAATTTGCACTCATTCTAAAGGAAAATACCACATTTCTCGTGGTAACAAAATATTTTCCACAAATTGCACTACTTTTTGAGATACTTGCCTGTGCACTCCAAAGAGAGATAATTAAAAAAGAGGAATTTCTGATACCGATCGCGTCATATGTAACGTATTTAGTTCTCAGTTTTCTCAATTATTCTTAGAAATCAGGACACTGTCTCTGGCATTACTCGGTGGAACTCCTTCATTATTAATGAAAAAAACAAGCACTTGGCTATGACTCCACACTTAATTAGAAACAACACGACCTAGGTTTCAGCATCTCATGCCATCATCAGGTTCAGGAATCATAACCTGATGATAGCATGAGATGCTGAAACCTAGGTTTCGTTGTTTCTAATAAAGTGTGGAATCATAACCAAGTGCTTGTTTTTTCATCAACTTAGAAATCAATATCTCACGCTAACTATCACTGTAATATAACAACATCGGTTGTGCTCAGGCGTTTTTAGTATAATGCGTGAAACTAATATCAATCAAGTTGAAGCCACAAATTAAATTTAGTTAAACACCTAGAAGTTCAGTCAAATAAAGTAAAGTTTTTATAAATTACTATATTTATTTCATACTAAGTCAATATTGTGCTTGGCTTAAAAAAATAGAAAATAATATAGTTCTTATTATGACTAGTGAGAAATCTCGCTCTAATTACCAATGAGAAGGAGGGGCGCGCGTGGGGAAGGGGGGAGGGGAAGCTGAGGGAGGAGGATGGGACAGGATGGGAGAGGAGGCAGCAAAGGAGGAGAGTACGAAGGAAGAGATGGAGAGACAAGGGGCGGAGGAGTCTGGAGGTTAGAAGGGGCAACAATACAACCGACAGTCTTAAATGCAATGCAAGTCTATTCCGCAGAAATTAGCCACTTCCAAACCTTCCAAGTTGTTACTACAAACAACACGAATCAAAGAAGAGAACAGACAACACCACGTACTTCAAAATCATAACGGGGAACTATTGAAGCCATTAAAATGCTCAATTGGCAACAAAGAATTGATCGTTTGTTCTGTTAAAATGAATAGAACGAAGAAACTTGTATATTAACTTAATTAACCATTAAATAGATGTCGCATTAGCGTAATGATCATTTAAAACAAATGCATACCTATTTAAAATAATTGAAAAAGCATAGAATTTTCAATGAAGTTACTGGAAAAAGTTCAAAAGACAGTCAATTTGCTTGGATCATTTGCAAAGTAACACAAGCTTCACTATCGTCCTCTAAGAGGCCATCTTTTCCCATAATTCATACCAAACAACACTTGGCTCTCATACCAAAGTCAGAGAACGGTCAAATGGGGCTCATGAAACTCGATACACAACGATCGTTGCGTTCCGCGATGGCCGTGCACCCAACCAGGTCTCGTGCCGCCCTCACCAGTCTCTCCATCTCTTCTTTCGTCCTCTCCGCCTTGGCTCCTCCTCTCTCATCCTGACCTTATCTCCTTCTCAACTCCTCCTCTCTCCTACCCCACTACTCTACTGTCCACCCACAAAACGGCATCAACGACTAAATGAAGTTCCACAGCAGAACGACGCAAGCTTAAATTATTTTTTTCACATTCGTGTGGTTTTTTGGAAAACGAGTGCTCTATCAGACGACAACTGAAAAATTCTACCCTTCCTGGAGACAGTTTAGGGTTTAAATTGCTGGAATTGCTTCACTATGAGGGTGAAGGAAATGCTACGATTCCTCAAAAATATATTTTATAGTCACTCGCGACCAGTTTCATCCCTACACCAAAGCATCGTCATCAGGTGGTCATCACCATGCGTGCACATGCTTGCGCATCATCATCCACTTTGTATAATTACGTGGAATTCGAGTGTTTCCTTTACTTTCTTATAAATTTCCATATTTTTATATATTAAAAAATTTAAATTGAAAAAATACAGGAGCTAACAGGCAACACTGGATTAAAAAGGCAATTAAAAAAATATTTTATTTGATAAACGAATATCTAACCCAGAATTTGAACTACTTACAGAAGGACGTGTATTCTGATGAATTCCACATAATTCTCTGTTTTTGCACAACTTTTTCCAAAAATGTAAACTTGGAATACATGAGACTTCAAAGCAAGAGAGGGTGAAGCATGAAAAAAATGGATAGCCATATCAACACCATTAACAAATTTCTTTTACGAGAAATGAATAAAGAAACGAATTATTTCAGGAAATAGAATGAAAAAAGCCTAATGGCTCTAATTTCTCCTAGTTTCCGAGCAATTAGTCAAATTATGCTATTATCGCATTCGAAATGTATAAATACGACAGAAATAGAGCTGAGTTAAGCTCATCTGGCTGAAAAAGGTATCAATTAAAAATCTGTCCTCAAAAGAATCGACAATTATGGAAACTTGCGCACTTCTAGTCATTAATTACTTGGGCATGATAGTGGTGAAGGCAGTACCATATAAAAGGCATAAACGAAGAGCTGGAATTTCCAATCCTTTTGAATATTGTCACGGTGGAACCTCTTCGATCTCCTCCGGTTATTTCTTTCCAAATTCTCCCTCGTCTTATCCATGACCCTCACCACCACTCACTATGCCACCGACTGTGACCCAGTGTCCTCAAACCGCTCCTCCATCCCTCACAGCTCCTTCTAATCCCTCCGCCCTCCCATCGCCTCTTCCTCCCGTCTTCTCTTCACCGGGCCCCTGCGGTTTAGGTAGTTTGAGCGAGGTGTCATTTCACACAGATTTCAATGAATTTGGCCTCATTATAAAGAGAACTATCTCACTTTTCCAAGGATACTGAAATATTGGTCACTTACCGCACTACTTTTCGGGACATTTCCCTAAAAATTGTCGTCGTTTTCCATGGGATGTGGTGCGCGTATGCACTCTTAGAGAGACTTTAATTAAAAAATGAGGAATTAATGACGCATACATGTTGAAAAAAGTCTCTCGCCTATTTTAGAAAATAAATCACCCACTCACCGAGGTAATTTTTACGGAGTCGTAAAAAACCTTTTGAATGCGTTTTCTCTGTTCAACAAGAAAAAAATGAGTCAATTTGAAGATTTTTTTAGGTCTATTTATTTAATTACTGAGAATTTCAGCCATGTGAAACAATATTTTTGTACAATTAATATTACAATAACTTCATGCTTCTTACAACTCTTAAAGTAAAAAATAAATTTCCAACATGGTCTCTATTATGACTAGGGAAAAATCTTGCTCAAACTACCTTATACCCACGCATTCCCTCATGGATACCTTATCCGCTTCCTCTCCACCACCATCGGTCCTCTCTCCCTCTGGACTTTGTTCCCCTCCCTCAGACAACCCCGCCATTATTGAATAATCTGTGCTAAACCTACTACAAACGATAACCGCTTACATCAATAAGAGTTCTAGCTCTCGAATTAGCATCCAGTTTAAGAAATCACGATCGGCACCTAAATTCTTTGTTATGGCTGGCCAAATACAATTTTACCCACACTTGTACAATAGTTTTGGCCGGCACTGTTTTGAATAAAATTTTCTTTGGCATCCAAGAAAGTTAGCATTTCCATTTGGAATCACCTGGGTAGAAACAGATAGGTTTGACCTGAAGTTTGTCACAACTATGGCTAACCTGATATAAGTATTTTGGCTGATGAAGATGCTGCAAATGGCATTGGTCGATCCGATATTTTAGGAAAAATTCATGATTTTGGAATTCATAGAAAGAATTGGTAAATATGTTGGCATTCTGCTCTAATTCGCATATCACTAAGCCATCCTGATAAAGAATCTGGATTTCAAAATACAATTATGAGGATGTATATAAATCACCTGCAGTGTACCATCAGGGTAAGCACACCCCTAAGGCAGATTGATTTTCTATTCTTCTGTTCTATTTTTCACTAACCTACAGGTATTCTGTCAGTCAGGTTGTATTTAATGCACCCTTTAACCTTATGAAGTTTACAACTCATAATTGAAATTAAGTAGTATTAGAGAAGGGTACAGGTATAATCATTTCCAGAGATAAAGATTTGTATAATAAATTGTATTTATGAATAAAATATATTGTAATGCATATTCTTTATGTTCCTGAGAAAAAGACAAAAGAATAATATACAATCCCACTGCAGGCAATGATCAATTTACTCGGAAGGAATTCGTTCATGGAGACAGCATTTGCAAGTGATCACCAAATCCACAGCTCTCATCCCAAACTGACTTTCTCTAATCCCTATTTTTTTCGGTTAACACCTAATTTACGGCTGGATTACTTGGTGGTCCTCCTTATCAATTTCTATTCTATTAGTTGATCCAAATATCACACTGATTAAGTTTATTGTGCAGGGAAGACAGTGAAAGAAATTGGTGTGAACATTTTCGATTGTGGATCACTTAGGGCATCTATTTACCAAATGTTTGCCATGGATATTCAAAATATGATTTATAGGAATGATAACGTTTTGCTAAATATTACATGTGTGCATAAAAAATAAAGCAAATACACATTCTAGTTATTAATATTTGAGTTCAATTTAAAAAAAAGATTAATTGGCTGGACTGCCCATGATTTTCCTCTTGGAGTATTCTCTAAATTATTAAACACTGACATATGCATTATTCAAAATATACTTATTCAGCTTAGGGACGAGTTTTCACTCAAATATTCTGAAATCATGATTCAAAATGCATGATATTTTCATGTAGCCATTCATATTCTCTCATTTTGGAAAAGATACTTCAACAGAGGTAATGAACTAGGGGTGCAACAGTCAGGGTAAGCAGACCTAAAACAAAGTATGTATGGACGGAGAAAAATGAATTTAAATGAACATGACACATTAAATTGAAATTTAAATAGTAAAAATTTTCTGATATATTCTTATGATGTATTTCATCACTCTTATTGCTTATTACTCCAAATCACAATATTTATAAAAATAAGGGGGATGCTGGATAACTCGTCGAATGTGACGGAGGTCTAAGGGTATCTAAGGGTGTAAGGAGGTCTAAATAGCTTCAAATTTTGATTTTCACCAAAGGCCTTGATTCCAAAAAATTGGCATTAAGCAATCAAGGTCACTTCATAACATATTTTTGGAGGAGGCAAGGCTTGCTACGACGATACTGCATAAGAAGATATGTATGATGTTTTAGTGATTATAACTTCATAATTTAACATTATTACTTCATAGAATTGCATTTTAGCATTTAGAAACTTTGAATGCAGCATTTTAAACATATTGGTGGGAACAGGAAAATTATGGCATGAAATTTTCTCTAAAAATGTTCTCTAATTTCTAAAAAGAAGCTGAAAAACATGATTTACTACAGCTAAATGAAAAATAATGCTAAACGTAATGTTCATTGTTATTTACTAAACCTGAAGTTATTTTAGTGTGTATCAATTCCATCGCAAGATGCTGGTTTCATGAATTCCAGTATTTTAATACTGAAATGATGCTAGTAAAAAAAACATGATTAAATTTCGATAATATAAGATTTGAACTTGCATTTTGCATCTGATCTCTGTATTCTCTCTCAAAGTTCCCAGAACTAGACAAGAACCAAAGTGCTGGCAATTACTGTGAACACATCACGATTCCTGAAAAAATTTCATCTGAGAACAATCCCCTGAAATCTCTTGCAGAAGAAACTTGTGGAAGTAATTATGTAACTGGTGTAAGCTATCCCTTAGCCATATAGATTCTAACATACGGTGATATGATATTGGTATGCCCTGCATTTGCAAAACTTTTATGCCTGTATAGTGTGTACTCTTTGTTTTGATACATAGGTATACCAAATAAACCCTCAGCAGACTCTTGGGGGGGAACATAAGGAGGTTGTCACCATTCTGCATGACATTTACTTTCACCAGCCAATGAAATAAATATTCAGATTCATAAAATGGTCTTTTATTAATGGTTAAAGAAGTTTCATTTCTGTCGCAACCAAGGTCTATATCGGTTCTCATTCATGCGTGCCTCAGATAATACAGAAAATAAGAGCTTTTAAAAGAAAAGAGATTGCCGATGGCCAAAGAAGCGACAGAGAGATAAGCTTCCAACCTGAAGGGGAACAGGCCACATGGTCTAAGCCTAGACAGTTATTGATGATGATTTTATCGCAGTGTGTCTTATAAGCCGGAAATGAAATATTGAAAAAGAGTGGAAATATTCTCTGAAGCTGGGTGTTGGCTACCAGTGTCTTTGCCAGTCACTTGGTTCTCAAACGGGCAGCCACCAGAATGAAATTTAATGTGTAACAGGTAGAAAGAAACAGTTTCTCCATTAGCTATTCACATCGATGTCTTATTTGAGCCTCTTCTGCTTCCTCTACCATCAAAATGCACCGGATTGTTTTTTGATTTTCATAGTAAGCATTACGGTGCGTGTCAAACATGAGGGCCAGTTGGGTGGGAACAGGGCTGTGAATAAGGTAACTGTGTATATACATTACTCATGACTAAAAAAGGAGTAATTGTTAAGTACTGGACAAACTACACATGAAAAGAACTTTTGGTGTCTCTTCACTACTTCTTGAGTTGCAAGAAAAGAAGAATGCAATACGCACCAAGCTTAGAATGAACATTGTACATACCCATTGTACATAGTCATATGGCTGTGAGGGGTTAAAAGTTGCCTAAGGTGCACAAAAAATTATATAAAACAACTTATCTATTGGTTCCCATATGCATGACTATTTACCCAAGGACCCAATAAAAATACATCAAGAATCCACCCAAAAGCTCAGCAAGAAAGTAAGGAATTTAACAGGGCATTACATTATACACCACGTATCATCTAATCCTATCAATAATTGAAGAAAATCAACAATACCAGGAAAGGAGCCCACTGATATATACCTAATGTAACACGTTGCCTCGTAGCATCCCACATTGCATGCAAGGTTGCAGCAAGCTTGCTTGAGTTTTGTGTACGGCTTGCCAAGATTGGCAATCATGATGCAAGCCTGCTGCAAGTTTGCCATTATTGTCACATTCGGTGCCAGCTGAAGGCAAGTTGCACTCGACCTGCATGGAGTGTGCCAACCTTGCCAACTTTGCTGCTAGACTCGAGCAACTCGGCAATATTGGTAGCAACAGTGCAAGGCCCAAGCAAGCGCCAAGTTGACAACTATGTCACTAGTATGCCATCCTATTTTAGTTTTAGTTTTGCAACTAATTTTACAGGGTTTTCTCATTTGCATCTGATTTTAATCTCATTTGTATTGATTTTCATCCTCATTTTTCTTGATACACTCTTTTGGAAATGATTTTCACATCCCATTTTCAAATTATTTTTTTAACTCGTTTTTACATAGACTTATTTGCAACGTTTGCTACTGATTTAACTTTCATTTCCAATTGATGAACTTGAAAAATCTCCCCAAGCTTGAATTTTGGCGGTTACATCTCGATGCTCATTTTTTTGTAGTGATCATCGTAGCGCCCATGGATACTAGTGGAAGTAAATGGGAAGTAAATTGGTGAAAGTGGGAAGATGGGAAGAAATTGGTGGAAGTAAATGGGAACAGATCTGCAACTCATTCAATAAAATATGGAGTGCCACAAGGCTCAGTCCTTGGCCCTCTATTATTTATCATCATGATTAATGACTTACCAGCTAACGTGGCGTCACAGTGTGTTCTTTATGCTGATGACAAAACTCTTGTACAAAAGGGCAATAATTTAAGTGATGCAATTGTGCAAAGGGAGAGTGTCCTAATGCAGGCTCTTGACTGGTTTAACAGTAATGGTCTTGTCTTAAACATGGACAAAACTCAAAAACTGATGTGCAGTCTCAATGTAAAAAATACCAATGGTGTACATTTACTAGGGCTCGAGATTGACTCACAACTAAAATGAGATAACCATATTAATTGTATTTGTAAAAAGTTAAGTAAGGCAATTTACATGTTAAGAAAATTGAAATCCCTGATTCCTATTGAGTATCTAAGGTCTCTGTACTTCTCATTCTTTCAGAGTCATATAAATTATGGCATTGAAATTTGGGGGCATGCTTCTTCTGTCAAACAAGTTTTACTGCTCCAAAAAAGAGCAATAAGGATTATTGGTAATGCTAACCCACGTGATCATTGTAAGCCACTTTTTTCACAGCTGGGCATCATGTCTGTTTACAGCTTGTATGTTTTCAGAGCACTCTGCTTTGTCAAAGACAATCTAGACAGTTATAGGCACAGATCTAATGTTCACAACTATAGCACGAGGAACAGAAACAATTTGAACATTGAATATTGCAGGTTGTCTTTAAACTATAACTCCTTCCATAAAGTCAATATCAGGTTATTCAACAGGCTACCAACCCTTATTAGAGCTGAAAATGTTGCTATCTTTAAAAGGAAATTAAGGGTTTGGCTTGTGCGATATCCCCTTTACTCTATAGATGAGCACTTTGAATGTAATTTTAATGACATATGATTGTGAAACGTGTTTGTACACAGAATGTATTTTTATGCTTGTAATCGATATTGGACGACACCTAATATGGTTTACACCATTTCTCAAGGTGAATAAAAATTATTATTATTATTATTACTATATAAGTATATATGGATATACATAGTACCCATGGTAGCATCCTGGTGTGTTTTGTGTCATTTTTTTACTTTTGATATTTACCACTAATTAGTAGTTGGATTGCGGTATATTTCGTAAATTTGTTTGCATAGTCTGCAAGAAGAATTAATAGAAATAAATTCACAGGTATGATTTAACAATAGTGGATCATTAATAATCTAATTTCTAAAAACATCCTTTGTGCTACATTAAACATTTCATATTATCATTCTGCCCGTGGACTTTGTGATACTCTATTGAAGTTTTGGAATACTTTTAGGGGCCAAAGGTCGATGTTTCTCCATCCTACCATGAGCTATTTCAATCGGAAATTTCGTGGGAAGCCTACCGTGTAATCAGTGGAACAAGGTTAAATCCTTGTGTGTAACCTACGAAAAGTGTGAGCAAAGTCTAAAAAGACGGATGTCGGCGATTTCTGGTAAGATAGAGCATCAATCCTCTCCTGTTCTTTTAAGCATCGTTAATTGAACTGGTAAGCATTGTTTGACATAGAAAATTCATGGGGGATTATATGTGTATAAAATCGTTACACCTTTATCACTCATTCATGTCAGAAGTGTTGAATTGAGGCTCACAGCTATGAGGATGGAATTGCAGTAGGAACCCTTTTTATAATTTGGGAGAGAATTTGCAGTGCCATAAAAACCTATTAATACTTCATTTCAAGAGGTAATAGTGTTTACAAATTACCCTTGCATATGCTGTGAAGTCAGCAAAATGAACTGTTCTCATGCAAATGGTGTTTGTCCTCTTATATTTCTGGCCTTAAGACTTATCGTTATTACTTTCCAGCAAAGAACCTAATAAGTACTGGACTATAAAGGAAATGCCATGGTAAATGAGGCAGTTACTCAGATAGTGACTGGCAGCATTTTAACGAAAGAATTATATGATAAAACTTTTATTTATATGTTAATTTTTAAATAAGGTTTACAATTCTTTTAAGTTCACCAATGCAGTCTCTGCATTCTCAAGGATAGGCATTGCCTCAGCAGCAGGACCGATTTTGCATTTTGGTACATTGGAAAATATGGTGGCCAACTGGAAATATTGCCAACTAAGATGTCAAGTTTGTTAACAATAGTTATATGATGTTAATGATATCTACTTTTGCTGGTGTTAGTGAAATATGTGCTTCAATAAAACATTATTTGGCCTAAGTATTTACTTTTTCAGCACTTAAATAAGTCATTTTCAACGTTTTAAAACCCGTTTTCAACTCTTTACAATCTAATTTTCAACTCTTTTAATCTCATTTTCAACTGTTTCAGGAACTCATTTTCAACTGATTTTCCTGTGTTTCAATTTACCAAGCAGTTACAAATGAATTCCAAATGAGTGAAGAAATGAGTTGAAAATCAGATTTAAAACAGTTGAGAACGAGATATTTCTATTGTTTCTACCTAAGTTGTCTTGTCATGACAAGATTCAGTAAGGTTGTCATGGCAAGGTGCTGCAAGGTTACAGTTGATTGAACTAATTAATCCTTCTAACCTTACTCAATTAATTGCATAAACAGTCCTTGAGTAAACTCTTGATGTGATAAGAGATTAAGAATGGAGGCAACATACTAATGTAAAAATTGTTTATGAATTTAATGAGTGAAGGGATTAAAAATAACTAAGAGACAAGTAACATTTGCCTTAAATATTGTTAGTATAAAAATGTTAAGAAAAAGGGAAAAATTGATAAAGAGTCACATGCCATACATTTGTAATAAATTTCTAAAAACTCCACCTTCCATCTCGATGTCTTTTATTGCTTGAGCATGAGCCTCTTACATTGCTCTTCTAAGTTCATTATGGCTATCTTCAATGTGGGTCAATGCAATGAGTATGCAAAGTAAAAAGTCATTCCATGGTTAAACTTAAGCTCAGTACCAAAGCTCTTTCATCCCACAGAAGAGGGAAAACTCTTAAAGATTTGGATCAGGAAATCTGATATCAAATCTAAGCACAACTGAGACCAAATGCCCAGGGAACCGTTCATTTAGTTGGTTGACTATGGATAGGGAATGATGAGGACCCTTCACATTCACAGTACGTCTGTTATCGTGTGACTTATGGCATATCCCCTCGGAGTAAAGGCAAACTGTTTTGAAAAAAGTGGAAAGCAATGAAGGAATCTCTTCTGCAAGTCTACCCTCATAAAATAATGTACCTCGTACCTGATAGCTGAGTATTCCAAATCAAACATTTAATCAGAACCCCAGTTGAAAGTTACTTTCCATAGAGGCTTGTGGGGTTTTTCTAGTGACCAAAAATAAGAATCATATCTGTATTTACTCTTCTTTGGAACTTTTATTTGTTTTGGTACTTCTTTGGAATTTAATCTCTTTGGAACTGAGCTTAGTTGGTCAATAGGATGTATCAGTAAAAATGAAGATTATCATGCAGCCATTCACAAAACTCAAGCTGTCTGGCACGATACCTATGTCAAAGATGTTAAAGTTGATACACATGGAATGGATACAAGCCTTCCTTATTACTGTTCACTGAATCGATTTTTAATAAAATTCCATTGTGTATAAAGAGTATTGAATCAATAAAAAGATTCAAAATTGAAATGAAAAAAAATTTTTGCTACAGAAATATTACTACTCTGTCTCAAGAGTTTATTAACAATGTTTTATGACTTTTTTGTATGCTGCTTTATGACTTTGATGTATTATATTGACGAAACCTATACAAATGTATGTATTTGTCAACTGGTGAATAAAGAATTGAATAGAATTCCTCTAGCAATGTTCTGTATACTTTTGACTGCAAAACCCGGACAAAAATCCCTTTTGAACTTGCTCTAGGGCAATGCTACCACTATGGTGATTTCCTCTTGTTCACTCACATCTATCAGACCAAATGCTCATAAGACATGTGAGAACAGGGAAATGAACCGGTGTCACAATGGTGTTGAAAAACCCAAGAAAATATTTGGGTGACTTGGAAATCTTTGAGTCTGAAAATTACGGCAGGTACTCGGCTACAGTATTCCTATCACAAACCCACAGAGCTAAATCATGTCTTCATACTCAGCACTAGAGAACTCATGAGACAAGGAGAAGGTTTCATTGGAATATACCACAATGCTTTGAGTGTGTTCTATCTTTCCCCTATTTGCGCTCTCATAGGACTGACAACAAATCCAAGAATTAATAATGCAATTGAGTAAGTTAAGAAGGATTAATTAGTTCAATCACCTTCTTAAACAATGAATCTCAGCAGAAAGTATTCATGGTCTCTGACTAATGTTTCGGCATGGGAAAATCAGGTGGCACCAGACCTCCCATGACAACCATATATTGTGGCTGATTCCAGTCAATACCAACTCATCACCCTGATGACCACAGCAGTGTAAGCTGCCGAAACATCTGTCACAGACCCAATGAACCCGATGGAATCTTGAGAAACCTTTCTGCATATTATTCACCAGGAAAGCCTGACAGGTTTCTTTAATTAATCTCAGTGCTTGTGATCAGCAATCCATGGATATGGAGATAATCCCCTCTTGAGATCTTTGTTACCACTTGATTGCTTATTTCATTTAGTCCAAAAAAATCTACCATTCAAGTTTCAGTTGTAGATTATTCCTTTTGACACATGTAAAAAAAGAATTTCCATCATGTAGGTTGCTTTTAAGACATCAGTTTCACCCCACAACCAGGGGGCACCTTCAGGTCAAAGTGATTTCATGAAATGATGCATTTTTTGCTGCTTTTTTAATGATTTTCTGTCTGCCCTTGAGTACGCTCATTGGCTGTTTGTTTTTTGGTCTAATAACTCTTTTCCGTGTTAAAGTGAGAGGATATATGTCCTCTCGATTACATTTTTCTGGATACTTCATTATTTCTTCAGTTTCTCTAATGAGTCGAGAAAAATAGCAGTTTTCCCTCGCCAGCACTTCTGTGCTGTCAAACTCAATTTCATGTCCTGGTTCTGACCGTGCATGCTTTGCAATTGCAGATATGCATAATTATTTCTTTTCTGTGGCCCTCTGGTGCTCCTTAATCCTGCGGCTCTCCCTGTTTGGTCAAAGTAGGATTTCCCACATTTGCACTTGATTTCATACACTCCGTCATACATGTGATTTGGGAATCCTGTCTTTCGGTTTAGGAATGATATCTCATATTTTTTTCCTGGCAGAGAACCTCGTCACTATTTTTATGTTTCCAGAAGAGCTTACTTATCTTCTCTGCCATTTTCCATGCCTTTCTGTTCCTTTTTTCTTCTTATGCCTGGTTCTTTGGTCTTCATTAATGCTTCCGTCTTTCCTTGGATATCCATTTTTCTCCAGCATCAAGATCAGGTTCTGCTTCTCCAAGGGAAGCGATTTAGCACCTGAGAAGCTGTAAGGCATGATGAACTAATGTGTAAATCAATGAGTTCTTCTGTGTGGGATGGTGGTGTGATTTTGCATTTAGATACCAATTTGTATGGGTTTTATTTCAGTATACGGAGTCGACAAGGCTTCTATCTGGTCTTTTGTTCAATAAAACATCCAGGAATGGTAGACGACAGTTTTCTTCAATCTCCATCATAAATTTAGTGGCATGAGGTTGCTGATTTAGGTGGTTTAGAAACAGCCTGACTTCTTCTTTTACACGTGGCTACACGACGAAAGTGTCATCGGTATTTCAGATCCAAAGTGAAGGTTTCTTCTGAGAAGACTGCAATACCTTAAAATTTCTCTGAGACTACTGTTCAATAAATATTAATTAAAAACACAGGTCAGTATTCAATAAATGTATGGAATAACAATGTTGTTTCATTTCAATACTATCAGATTCCACACAGTAGTGTTTGCAAAAACCAAGCCATGCCCGGTGTGAGATTTAAACCCACAAAGGTTTGATTGCCAGACCAGCACATTGCTGACCTGAATTCTGTAGACTGGCACTACTTTTTCACAGAGAACTTTTTTTTTGTAGATTTTCGCAGCCCATGTTTATGGTATTCAGGTTTCTGGTTCTGCGATTAAATTATTTAATATTATGCGACAGCTTCACCGTGCTATGCTGCCGGCTTTGTCGGGCTTTTAAGAACAACAATGGTCTTTTTTCAAAAAGTAAATAAACAATTCCAGCAGTTGATGATTTTGAGAAGTAAAAAACTTAAACGTGTAATCCGGAAGAAAGACTGGTATCACTCTGCCGTGGCTGAGCACACTACGTTAGAGGAAGGTCACGCCATTGACATCGAGACGGCAAAAGTACTACACAAAGAAAGCAGTTACTTTCCACGGCTCATAATGGAAGCGGTTGAAATAGAAAAAAGACCAAATAATATCAATAGAGAGGATATTTATAAACTCCCTTATACCTGGAAGAGACTTATTCGAAATTAAGTTTTTTACTTCTCAAAATCATCAACTGCTGGAATTGTTTATTTACTTTTTGAAAAAAGACCATTGTTGTTCTTAAAAGCCCGACGAAGCCGGCAGCATAGCACGGTGAAACTGTCGCATAATATTAAATAATTTAATCGCAGAACCAGAAACCTGAATACCATTTGTCACAGAGAAATTACAAGGACCTGCACCAAAGGGCAAATGCATTTCTTACCTTCCAATGTCCTGTCCAAGCTAATTTGCCTTGTTCATCCAGACAGAGTGGATCACCTTTTTCACGGTTTACTACTTTATCATGGTTGTCTGGCTCAGTTTTCACAGCAAACTGAAAGGATTGAAAAATTGTCATCGCAATGTTGCAGAGTTAAATGATATACCCCAAAATTCTAGGATGAATTAGTTCTCACAAATGATAGGAGGCATCAAAAGTTGTGAAAGAGAAAAATACTATGACCAAAAGTAATTACATACATATGTACCTACTCCCAACAAAAGTGGAAAATAGAAGCCATTACCAAGTATGACAGAGATCTATAATCAATATTTTACTTTAGTCCTTCTGGAGTTACATTATTCATTTTCTTAAAAAGTGGATTCACAAGAGAAAACTTGCATTCATATTCATCAAGTATCAATTTATATGCAAAGTAGCTCTTAATAATAATGGACTTGAAAGAGCGAAGTTTATCATCATTCCACCAAGAGTTATTCCAATATTCATGTAGGCCTTGTGAAACATCAGGCTGTCAGCCAAAATTCACAATGCTTAGGGTTCAAAAGGATGTCCAAATCTTCCTCTTTTTATTAAGCTAACAATGGCATTCATCAATTGAAGAAACAGTTAAAAATTAATACATAAGTATACATAAATCAAGAAGCATCATTCAGTGAGTATAAGTTGTGTATTTTATAAGTGCTAATTTCGATTTTTCTTGTATAATTATTCGTTCTGGCAGTAAGAATCATTGGTAGTTTATTATTTTTACAGCGATGTGTTTAACACCACCAAATACAGGTATCCATACATGGTCAATTAAAGAATAAAATCTTGTTTCTTCATTCTCTCCAACCAATGAAAGCAATTCATTTCAAGCTCTCTGTACACATTTTCTTCCTTTCACAAAAGGAGAACTGCACTAGGCCTATTTTTTCAACTTATTAGTAAAGACTCCTACACCCCATAAATTTGGAAAATTCTGTCATTCTCCCTTTGTCTTCTTCATGTATCACCTCTTTACATATCTGATACATTTCTTTCAACAGCATCCATGCCCTTTTCCCCATGAGCAAGAGCATCTAAAAGATTTTTTCATCTGGCCACAGTCGCTTTTCAGTACCCCCAATTAACAATATAGGATTCATGCTGCTGCATTCTCCCTCAAAGAACCAAGCTAAAATAACCATTGTCAAGGCATTAATGAACAAGAAGCATAAAAGGAGATAATGGACCTATTTTATCTCACCTGTGCATCATCATAGTTAAAACAACTGCCTTCCATTGGGTATCCACTGGTTGGTTCATCCTATCTCTCAGGCTCATGCAACATTTAAATGCAGATAGATAAGAAAAAAATTTACAAAAATTATAGATTGGCACCTAAGTGAGGCAAGGCTTGTCAGAAAAATATCTTTTGTGATGCATCCTTTGCATTTTTCTGGGAAAAATATGGTCAAATATTAGAATGATTACCACCAAATTGGAATAAAAGTACCCTGATATATTTCTTTCTATAATGATTCTGAAGATATGAACTTCCATCAACAGAATAAAGTAGATGAGTTTTCCATTTTTGTTCCAAATATTATTAACATTTTAAGACTATAGGTCATCGGAAAATTTTACCTTTTTAAGCGCTCTGAAAAATTTGCACTTTGCAGCTTAAATAAGTGTTTTCCAGAGCTGTTAGAGAATTGAAATAATTTCTCGCTTTGAACATTCCACAATTTTTTATTTTTACTGATCATGGTTTCAACACAACGTCATTTTCTAGGGATTTTTTAACCTTTAAAATGGTATTTTAAGTCAAAGCCATGGTCATTAAAAATAAAAAAGTGTGAAATGTACAATGCAAGAAATTATTTCATGCATCCCATTTCCACAAAGTTAAGCCTGAAGCTGTAACTTATATTCTTAGAGAATACCATGAAGTCTCAAAAAAGCCTCTCCTTTTTATTATTTATTTTTAAAAGAGCAAAAAAAGAACTACCAATAGTGAGTGACTTGGATCTCCAAAAAGAGACTACAGGCAACAATGCATATATAAATAGGTATAATACAGCTGAATTTATTATAAAAGAGTAATTTATAAAGTAAAACTTAGATTATGATACTGAGAAAATTTATATCTTAAGCTACGTCCACACAGGGCGATAATCGCTGGATTACCGACAACACTACTCTCGACAACATCGTCACTGGATACGCTGATTTGTATCTGGATACATGTATCTGCCGATGTTGCCTGTCCACACAGCCACCGGTGAACCGGCAACTTCTCCCAGTGTCAATTTCTATTAGTGTTCAGTCTGGTTCGTAGAAAAATGGATTTAAACATTGCTGCTGGAATTGCCACTGCGTTTATCATCGTGAATAGTGGGACACAAAGGAAGAGAAGGTGGTGGAAAAAACAGCATTTGATGGGAGGTGAATTCAAGGGTGATTCAATACTCAAAGAGTTACATCCAATGATGGTTCCTCTTTCAAGAACTTTGTCCGCCTTACTAAAAGTGATTTTGAGGAGCTGCTTCTATTGGTTGCCCAAATAATTGTGAAATGATACGAATTGGAGAGCCGCTATACCACCTGCAACAAGGCTAATGATTCCTTTAAGATATTTGGGCACCGGTGATACTTACTCCAGCCTCATGTACTTATTTCAAGTTTTGAAGCAGTACATTTCAATGACAGTGCCCGAAGTGTATCATGCAATAAATTGAAGTTCTAGGTGGATATTGCCAGATAAGCATAAAATAAGTAACTCATTTTAACTGACTTAAATGTTATTAGAATTTATTGGTAGGAGGTTATACACATAAACATACAAAGAAATATACAGATATGCATCTGAGTCAGTAGCATAGTGGCTATTCATAAAGTAGAAAAATTGACATTTTGTTAACTTTATTGTTTTTAGTTTTTTCAAGGATACGATGTTTCATTTAGGCACCAGGAACTTGCTTAAATTAAATTCTTCCATGTTTCTAATTGGTGTAGGAAAATGTGAATAATTCGTATCAACGGTATGTGGTAATGAATAACTGGGTTCCAATTAGGTGTAAATGCTGTCATCTGTGGAATGTGATGGAGATGGCGTATTTGGCAGAAAACACGATACACTATTTGAGCACAAGTCTTTACTTAGTGTGGTTGAGGGCGACGAGCTCACGTCAAAGTATCCCTTTTCTAACTTGAAAAGTAAAATGTCTCTTTCATGCTTTACAATTGATACAGCACGACTACTTTTTTTTCGCTTAACGCATCCGTGTTGCCACATTTTCTCCATACACGGAAAAGGCATCTTTCTGAGCCATTTCCTCATGAACTGATTTCATGAACTTGTAGGCTTCTTTAACTAGTCCAGATTTGATTTTTTGTATTTTGTTTTGTCGCTCAGGAGGTCAAAATAGGTGCTCGCTGATCTGTGGGTTTGTAAGTAGTACGGGTGCGTCTGCACGTTTCCCATACATTTTCTTTTGTCCATATTATCTGAAAATAAAGCGAAAAATGAAAAAGTAGTTCGTGAGAAAAGGATGGCACAACATAATAAATAAACAGAAAATTGAATTATTTACATAAGGTATTAATAAAAAGTTTGAACATTAGTAAATTACTGGGCAACATTAAATATTTAGTCTTGTGCCTACTTCAAATGACTCTGTATTCAATTATTTAATAACATCGTGTGAATGTTTGTTCTAGAAGCATTGTGCTTAGAATATTAGGTTATATTTGTGTGTGGTAACTTCATGTTCATTCTGTTCTGTTTATCAAGTGATTATCAAGCGTATTTAATTATTATTCTACTGTAAGTTGATGTATACATGCTAATCCATACACCTACCCATTTAGTATGTTAGTAATAAAAGAAATATATAATAAATTTTACATGTTGATGAAGAATTATTGCCGTGACTGCAGATCCCGTAAACTCACTCCAGGCCAATGTACAGCTGCTTTGATGAAGTTCGACGTGCTTACTTCGTGAAGGTGAGTATGGAATGAGAATACTTCCCTATCATAGTAGGCAATTCTATAAAAAGTAGTCATTTGTCTTGGCATTGTCATTCTCATGAAGACCGAGGAATCTACCACCTCAACTTTGTCACAAAAATCTTCTCTATGTTGCCCGATGTGTGTTTATACAGAGCAATGCTTTCCATTCCAAGTGGGAAACACAGCAACATTCTTTGATCTTTACTGCCATGCAACAGGGGTGATGTTTTTTCGCATCCAGACACTACATCAACATCGCTGGGCAACATCGCCCGTCAACATGTATCTGGTGATTATCACCCTGTGTGGACGTATCTTAAGAAAGAAACTGAGCAGCAAAAAGTAAATGTCTCTGAACTTTAGAGAAAATAACATTAACCCTTTCAACACTAAGGAAAAAATTGTTGAACATTCCCACTGATGAAGTTCAGTTTTTGGCATATTCTAATTCAGCTTGATAAATTATGATGCATGAGACTAAAATTTAGAATTTTTCAAATATATTTATAGTTGTTATAACGGTTTAAACTTTTGACATTCCTGAATGTCCTGCACCAACAGCAAGCCATATTGTGCGGGTTGCATGCATTAAAGGAAATTCCCTTTTGCCGATTCTACATGATATAATTGAATTTACCACATGTCTTGATGCTATAAAGCACATAATTTTAAGTATTTAATTTCTTTCAAAGTTCTTCTTACACATTTCACTCATTTCAGCATCACTCCAATCATAAAATATTATGCTTAAGAAAAAAAAAATGAAGTAGAGTTTGAATTATGTACATATTAGGAAATTTTCATAATAAAATACCTCCTATGGAAGTGCAGCTACCATCTTGCTAAGGAGTATTATTTAGTAAAGAACTGGATTAATAATATAAGTTAAGAAAAAGGAACTGACTGACAAGGGGAGTGTCCGATAACCGGGTCGCAGATCTTGATGAAAATTGGTATGCATATAGAACTCTGAATGCTTTTCACGAATCACCCCCCATATGGGCGTATATATTCAATAGTTTAAACAAAAAAGGCGTTTAAAGATTTATAGATGTTATAAAAACCCTTTATATCACCGGGCGGTATCAAGGTGGTTTGGTCCAGTGGTTAGCGTACTGGGCTTCGGAGCGGAGGGACCGTGTTCGATTCCCGTCGGCGACAGATTTTTTTATGCTTATTTTCTTTGTTTTTCTGTCGTGGAATTCTCTGTTAAAATCTAATTTTTACTTTTCTATTCGAAGTTTTTTTTTATGAGTGGAAATATTTTTTTCGCGAATACCATAGGGCTTATTTTTTCTTCTTTCGCGCGAAGTCAACGTAATTTCTTTGTTTCCCCATTCTTTCACCACGCAAACTTGATTTGTTCCTTCATTTGCAAGATATCCTCCTGTTGATATAATAATAATACAATAGTCTTAATATTTGTTACATCATTATTTATAAGTCCCACGATCAAAGATCCCCGTTTTCTTGTTTTGCCGTGCATTGAAAAAAGGACGGGAAAGTGTGATCGGATTATCTACTAATTTCTGTAATCGAATCACCATTTCTCGATCTAAATACATACAAATAAATACATTGTAATAAGGCTCGTGTTGGCGAGTGGCGAGAGTGACCACTTGCAGAAAATGTCCATGGCAGCGCAGGAAGGAACCCCTTTCCCAGGGCATCCGTTCGACCATCTAACTGTTGTTTTCCGAAGGCATTATTGGCCCTATCTTCGACCCTTCCTCAAATCCTTTTTTTCGTCAGCATTCCTAAAGAGAGTAACCACATCACGAGGATTGGGAACCGAATGGTTTTTCAATGAAACATATGATATTAAGCACGGAAGTCAATTGAATTCTGTCTCAATATTATAATTAATATAATAAATAATAATAAATTTACAAGGTAAATAAGTCAATCGCCAATCGTCAATCTTTTTCTGTCATTGTTGGCATCCTTCCGGATAGTAGTCGTCAAAAAGACATTTAAAACACAGAAATTTAGGACACCAAGAACACCTTGTGAAACTTTGTTCACCACAATCACATTTTGTTTTCAAAATATCTTCTGGAAACAAAACTTGTTTTACATTAAAGAAAACCTGTCGCTCACTAGAGAGTCTGGAAGCAAACCATGATTTCATAAGCATTGGTCGAAACACTGGCGCGGACAACTGTTTGTGAATGAGCGCATGAACTTTTATCACTCTCGCAGATGAGTTGTCACGATTTGAATTCGTTAGAATAAATATTTTTACTTGTCTATAGAAATAAACGTTACAGAGTGCAAATCGGAGTAAAATTTGGCGGAATAACCTTAATTGTGCTGGTAGGTTCATTGGAGTCGTCCTTAAACCGTTCGTCGTACAGTGCCTGATTCGTTTGTCCCGCCCAGGAATCGGTGAAAAGAAGAAACTTTTCTTTTTTCGCGAATGGCGCCAATACCTTGTTCAAAGCATTTAATACGTGCTTGTCAAAAGTTTTCCAGATTTGGAACAAGTCACAAATAGTGACTTTCCTCTGTCGAATCTTATGTTTTTGTTTAAAACGATTTGTCCACGTCATTGAAGCGTTGAACTGAAAGTCCTCGGCCAAAAATTGAGATGCTGCTGCCACAGCCCACTGCTGTAACATTCTCGTCGTCACATGCTCGCCATTTTCTCTGCATTCGCAAAACCTGTCATAAGTCCATTTGTCGATCATATCCCACTTATCTCTCTTGGTTCCACCGGAACGGATATCTTTTTCCCAGGATTGTAATTCCTCAAGGCGTTTTAACCGTCGTGTCACACGGCAGCGAACTGACTTCAATGACCACCGAGGATTGAGTTTAGCCACAGTAACCGCTTTAATTTTCGTTTCCAAGGGGACCCTGCGTCTTTTCTTTGGTGAAGGTCCGAAGTTAACGTCACTCGAAGACGACGACTTCTCTTCTTCTCGACTTCTCCTCTCCCCCATTGTCATCCTCCGTCGAAGGAGACGATAATTCCAAATATTCTTTCGTAGCATCGGGGTCATATTCTCCCACTAGTTCGTCAAACGTTTCAAAATCCATCTCATCCATTATTTTCAAAATTCTTGAAAATATTTCCTCTCCTACTGCTACGGAGCGCGGGGATGGCTCTTCATTAGCAGACTCCGAAATGTATCCACCTTCACGCAAGAGAAAGCCACAATGACGGAAGGCTTCAGAAAACAAGGTCAGATTTTCCTGACCATCTTCATTGCTGGTGGAACTATTTCTTTCGGAAGATGTTCCAGGTACCGAATCCATAAGTAGGAGAAGCCTGAACTTTAAATTATACTTTACCATACAGATGCATACCAAAGAAATTTCTTCATTAATTAAATTTATCATAAAATAATTTAAATTTTAGATATGTGTATTGCGAATTAAAACTCAAATAGCATATCTAAATTCAGGATTTTATGAAACCAAATATCCTCTCGGCAACTGAAGACTTACGACTCCGACAAAAAAAATCGCAGACGCACTACTGCTTGAGAATCACATTCCTTGCGGTTCAAATGTTGACGGTGAACTGAACATGCAACGAAATGCACTCTCTTTCTAACACTGGCGAGAGTTTTTGGAGGAAGAGTCGAAGAGAGGGCCAATAATGCCTTCGGAAAACAACAGTTAGATGGTCGAACGGATGCCCTGGGAAAGGGGTTCCTTCCTGCGCTGCCATGGACATTTTCTGCAAGTGGTCACTCTCGCCACTCGCCAACACGAGCCTTATTACAATGTATTTATTTGTATGTATTTAGATCGAGAAATGGTGATTCGATTACAGAAATTAGTAGATAATCCGATCACACTTTCCCGTCCTTTTTTCAATGCACGGCAAAACAAGAAAACGGGGATCTTTGATCGTGGGACTTATAAATAATGATGTAACAAATATTAAGACTATTGTATTATTATTATATCAACAGGAGGATATCTTGCAAATGAAGGAACAAATCAAGTTTGCGTGGTGAAAGAATGGGGAAACAAAGAAATTACGTTGACTTCGCGCGAAAGAAGAAAAAATAAGCCCTATGGTATTCGCGAAAAAAATATTTCCACTCATAAAAAAAAACTTCGAATAGAAAAGTAAAAATTAGATTTTAACAGAGAATTCCACGACAGAAAAACAAAGAAAATAAGCATAAAAAAATCTGTCGCCGACGGGAATCGAACACGGTCCCTCCGCTCCGAAGCCCAGTACGCTAACCACTGGACCAAACCACCTTGATACCGCCCGGTGATATAAAGGGTTTTTATAACATCTATAAATCTTTAAACGCCTTTTTTGTTTAAACTATTGAATATATACGCCCATATGGGGGGTGATTCGTGAAAAGCATTCAGAGTTCTATATGCATACCAATTTTCATCAAGATCTGCGACCCGGTTATCGGACACTCCCCTTGTGAGTCTTAATTAAGAATTACTATAGTAAGCACATTAAATTAGGTAGCTCATTTTATTTGCAGCCATTCATTGTGTAGACGAATGTAAAAAATACTTCTAAAAAATATAATCAGTCACAAAAATTAAAATCATTAAAAATACATAGGTATTCTGAAAAAACCTTTTTTTTAGCTATTTAAACTTTCACATACTTTCAGCATTTGATGTTGCTGCGAAAGGTTTAAAAACAATGGATAATGCATAGTGGCAGGTTTCCCTCGCATGCCGGATAATATGTAGTAATGTTCTTCCTAATCCCTCACTTTGAGCATTCTCAGCACTTTCGTTGCTTCCTTTTGCATTTTGTGTCACCTATTTTGTATTGTTCAGGAAAATGCCTAGACAAGCCTAGATTTCTGGATGGTGGAATACGGGAAGGAGGGGAAGGTGTAAGAGAAACTGAATGGGCTGGTTGTATTAGTGATTTGATGATGGAGAGGCAGTAGTCATGGAGTGGGATTTTGGGATGAGATTTTATGAAAAGGAAGTAACTATTGATTAATAAGAGGTGAACGATGTGGATGTCTAATTTTTTATACCACTTCTTCCTTTCGATTGGGTAATACGACATCATTTAATCAAAATGATCAATGCCTCCTATAGATTCATTGTATTTCACAACAGCTTCTGGGTTTGGAAATGTTTCCACCTCCTCTCCAGCAAGGAACATCAATCATTTCACTCTCAAAGTTGGAGCTGATCATCAGTACATCCTGTTTGTCCTTCCACTTCATCACAGAGACACCTTCATTAGTGTAAGCTTGCACAACTTCACCTCTTTTCCATTTTGCTGAAATTACATGGGGAGTATTACAGTTTTGGTTGGCTCTGAGGGTCCCAATGCAATAGGTCTGCCACTCAAGTACATAGTTGATGGGCCAAGTCGACACTTGTATAAAAATTATTCATTAGGAATGAATGGTCAACATCAAGTTTGCCATTCATTAATTTATGGACAACCTTGTCGATGTGACCTAGGCTACCTACATCAATGTTGGAAGCACCAGCTTATACAAGGAACCTCAGAGCCACACCGGAAGGTTCTGTCAGCATGTACAACTAAATCTTTAGTGGTGTCTCTTGCCTTTCATGAAAATTCTAAATACAAAGCAGTCCTTCCAGAGAACCGTACTCTCTGAGTAGGCATTACTATTGTGTTCATTGTCTCACGAAGAAGGTCCATCAGTGGTGGTATTCTGTACAGTCTGTCATTAGGTCTAGGCTCACTGGGTACTGGATTATATGAAAAGTGCAAGCTATGTAATATCCTGGCGAACCTGTCGAGGTGCATGCAGCGTCCAAAACAAGGAAAATTTAAAAGGAGGTCAGTGCGCCAGTAATCAGAGATTCTGTTCATTTTGATTGTACTCATATGAAACAGAATCTCCAGGATCACCAGAAAATCCTCACTAGCCAAGGATTTCCACTTGGTTATCCTTGCTTTCAGCGCTACATTTGCGCCACGTAACTTATCTGCATAGTCATTCATCTCTCTAACAATTATTTCTATCATACGCAGTGTTGATAATAAGTCAAAAAAATTTTGATGCTCCTCTGCGGGGTCTGGAACAGAACAAGATTCAAAAGGCAGATAGGTGATATTTACACTTTGAGAATCATAAATTTGCATAGTTTCACCAAAAATGCATCAAATATGAGCCAAACCAAATGGAGCACACTCCTTATCTCTTAAACACCTACTCCAAAAAGCCTTCCCCTTAGTGAGACGGTACTATGTACATATCACTTAAACTTTTGTCCTCCCTGAAAAAGAATTTCATTTTGAATTTTCTTGTATACTGGCTTCAATTTAACAATCAATGCTGCTTCTCCCCTGCAAGAGACCTACTCAGTGTTGATGTCTTACCTTTTTTGATCAACCCTAACCTGCAAGAAATTCAAGGCATGAGAGAATGGAATGTTGATATGGAAGCAGAGATTTTTGAAATATATTTATAGTTGTTATAACACATACATAAGGTGTGAACTGAGGATGAGGGCTACGGGTTGAGGAGAAGGTGAACACAAAGTATACATGTACAGAATTATAAGCAAAGATGCTTCCAGCTAGTAAAAATATGTACTCCTGTTGAATGAAAGAATCTATAAGTTTGATGCTGTGGATGCCATTATGATGAAGTTAAAAGAAAGCTGGAACATGCAGTGACCATATTGCATCACCAGTGGCAATTGAGCAAAATTCATTTCAATTTGTGATTCCAGCGATAATCACATATTTGAGCTCTGGAGCTGTTACATGTAAGTACTGCATTAAATGATGTGCTGAAATACAAATCAATTTATTCAGTGTTACCACTCCACAAGTGTAGGGTAAATAAGAAAAATAATGAGAATGCCTAAAAATGACAGGGTAAATCTCACAGAATGGAGTGGGAATAACTGTTTTGTAGTCACCAGACGAAAAATGACCATGAAAACATCAATGATTAATTAATTTTTAATGCATGAAGGAACTATTCACTATGCCCTGAAACGACAGTTACTGGTTGATACCACATAAATTGAGGTAATATTACCTCGATTTATGGCCCACAGGCTGTGGGTTTGCAAAGTGCGCCCCCTGAGGGTTGCGCCTCTGGCAGCTGCCTGCCTGGCCAGCCCCTAGCTACGACGCTGAAGCTAACATGCGGGAATTGGAAAAATCTTGTTTATTCGCAGTAATGTTGCATATATATATTCATACTATGTGGCAACATAGAATAACAGTTATCTGGTATTAATTAATGGCAAATAACTTTTATCAAGATTTTAAGGAATTTCCTCAAACACTCACGGAATTTTCATTTAATGATTATAGTTCTCAAAGTCACTTTTATCCACAGAAGTGACTACATATATACGTCTTTCTCAACACAAATACATCAGTAAGTAATGGGTGCGAGCATGGGTGCGTTGAGTTATTAGTTAGTCACGTCGGGACTAAGCGTTAGGTAGATGCGAGGTAGTAGCTACGACAAACTTAGTCAGCACATTCAAAATGATTAATGGTAAATTATATATTTTTTAGTAGTAAAAACAGTAGAAAACAGTAGCAGTGCAGTAGACCTAATGTAAACAGTAGGATTACAGTAGACTTACTGAAAACAGTAGAGTTCCAAAAAGCCTATAGGCTACTGTAAACAGTAGGTGAAATTTCCAGCAGGGAATGGTTTAACAACATTTCATTCATTCAAGTAACATTACAAACAGAAAAAAATAATCTCGTACTTAGCGAAGAAAAACCCACAAACTCCACTGGAAGTGAAACAAAAGTGTTCGAAATTATAATAATATGTATACACAGCTGAGCAGGCGGTTACAAAGCCTTGGTAGAGAGCTACAGGATTGTTTTTTCTAAGAGCTCTGTATTCAAAAATTAGGCTAACGCTTTCCACCAGGATCAAAGAATGGAAATGTATCAATAAAATGATGCACTCAAGCCACACAATATACCTACTACCGGAATTTCCAAGAGCTCCTTGATAATCTTCCTAATCAGATATACGGCTGTTTCTTCCTCTCGGGTCAAATACCTATATCAACTGTCCATCTCCGTCCTTCAGACAAAGTTGTACATCCGGAGGATTGGGTCTTCAATAATTTTCCTAAGATCATCAACAGAGTTATAAGACGCTTCGACAGTTTTGTAATGGTAAACTTAATACGTTCACAACTATAGTTGAGCATACATAATTAGTCAACCAAAAAATTATTAAGAGAGAATTGGGCACCCAGAAATAAAACTGCTATCAAAATCTTTATCTTATACTTCACTTACAATTCTGAAATAATTTCTTCTGAAAGATCTTGAATATAGGATATATTCAAGATCTATGCCAAGGTCCCTATATATATATTATATAGGGACCTTGATCTATGCTTAAATGCCGTGGGGCTCAAGGCGAATGTGCTTTGTTCTGGTATTACGTTAGTCCGTTGTTTCTTAGGCGGCCCTTAGACCATTTATATGGTCTAAGAGGCGGCCGGATAAACCAATGGGATAAACGGAATATATCAATCACAACAGATGTTTGAGTATTTGGTGGTTCTTTGAAAAACTAATCAATCGAACCTCTTACATTTAGTTATGTTGAGACTATTTGGCGTCAAAAGGAAAAGATTGGTGAGTGAACGTATAGTCTTTTACAATTCAACACCGCGTTTGTCGTTTCAAAAAACATATTGTGCGTGCGTTAAACGGGAGTGTTAAAATATCTATTTCAAAAAAATATTCTAGAACTATATATATATAACGATTCATCCTCGCTTGAACAATGTACATCCATCTTATCGTGATGAGGGAGCTTGTGTGCCTAAGTGAATCTGAGAGCTATGGCGGCGACAGCGTAAGCTCCTGGTAATAAGGCCACCCAAACCACTCAAGTAAAGATTTTTCCTTTGAAACTCAACTGATTCTGGACTGAATCTCCACTGATGCCCCTTTTCCACTACGCTCATCTTACACCGGTTAGGTGTAACGCCGGTTACATTTTGTAATGGAAACGCTAGTTTTTGCCAACCGTGGTTGGATATGAAATATTTCTAACCACGGTTGGCTGACGCGCGTTAGCCGGTAACGCGTGTCAGAAATCGTAATGGTAACGCTAGTTCTGCAAATATTACAGAGTGACGAATGTATTTCACTCGTGGACTGAGCTGAGATTCCGCTACGGAAGTTTCGAATGGAAATAACGCAATCGGCCCCCAGCAGGACATTCGTTACGTGGGTCACAACTTTCCTCCTGGAACGCAGGCCGGTTACCCAGCATTCTCTAACCTCCGTCAGAATGAGCGTAGTGGAAATGAGGCATGAACGGGAGAAAACTGGCTTGAAACTACCTTGCAACTGGATTGCACTGCCTTGGTCACAACAAGAAAAACTGCTGTGAACTGAAACTCCACTGCTACACTCCCTTGCAACTCCATTGAAATAGAACTGCTTCTCTCTTGCTGCGTGAGTGCTCCACTGCCACTGAACTGAACAGTTGGCCCAGGTCAAGCCATCCTTTAAACTCCACTGCTTCTCCCTTGTCACGTCATTTTATTGCCTCGCCACTGCAATGCACCTAAATACTGCAGCTGCTGCAGAATTTAGGTATCCCCACTCCCAACCTAACTGAACTGCTTCTCTCGTGCTGCATGAGTGCTCCACTGCCACTGAACTGGACAGTTGGCCCAGGCCAGGCCACTCTGGGAGTCCGAGCATCGCGGTCGAAAGCGACCCAACCCTTCACTGTGGGCAGTTTATGGCGGCAACTGACCAGTTACACTATAGTTAATGTTGTATTGTCATATGCCGGCGATGGCTTCGAGAAAGTTTCCGAGGTCGCCTGACGGTGTTTCAGTACCATGTGCCAGTCGAGGGTTCGAGAGGATTCCCCGATTCCCTCGAGAGAGTTCCCCAAGGTCGACGGAGTAATATAAAAGGGCGATCTTCGGCACGGCGCGGGGAGTAGTCAACATGCTCGCAACACGGCACCTCGGAACTCTACCACTTGTATTATCGGAGAAATAAATTAGTATACTCATTGGAAGTTGGTGTTTTAATCTAAGAAAGAAAACACTACAGTTAATAACGTCTTAAAGTTAAACATAAATCGCAAAATTGTTTGTTTTTGTGTTGAACTAATCACGCTGATGAAAAAGGTTTTTTCATCGCACTTATACGATAGATATTAACCATTTTAAGCGCTATAGTAAACCAATAGGTTTGAGCCAGTTTAATGTAGGTACATTATATTACTAAAGCACGAAAAATGGTTAATCTCTATCGTTTAACTGCGATGAAAAAACATTTTCATCAGCGTGACTAGTGCAACACAAAGACGAACAAAATTATTCGATTTATGTGTAACTTATAGAAGTTATAAACTATAGTGCAACTGGTCAGTTGGTGCCAAAAACGACCCGCGGTGAAGGGTTAAGTCGCCTTCGACGCCGAGGCTCGGACTCCGAGTTCGAGTGCCTCCAGAAGAAATCCCCTCTTTTTCTTTCAGGCCAAGGGTTTTCTTGCTATTGTGCTCAATGACTCATTCCGTAAAAAGAATTTGAAGAAGCATCTACCCGGTGTGTTTAGCACGTGATCCCTCCTTCACCCGAAATTTTAGTAAAAATGGGAAGCCTGCAAACGAATCGGAGAGATAGTTCTGCCAGTCAACTCTTCACTGAGAGCTTTGCGTTATTAATTTCCGTTATACATTATGTTATTTATATGTGTTTATTGGTAAATTCAGCCATTTTCTCCTTTCAACATTTCTGCAAGTTAGGGGTCGTACATAGACTACGTTACCGTTTTCGGTGATTTTTACCCCCTTCCCCAACCCCCTTTGTTGACAACCGTAGTGTTTTCTCCAAACCCCCCCCCCCCCCCGACATGTAACGTTGTCACTACAAATGAAACTTTCAATTCAAAAATATTTTATCAAGTATTGAGTGAGTTTATATTTAGGGGTAGGTTGATAGAAAAGTTTTGTCACGAGGTCGTTTTTTAAGGTGGTTTGAGCGAGATAGTTCCCTAGTCATAATGGAGACCATATTGAAATTTTATTTTTTTTATTTCAGCGTCTGTAAGAAGTATAAAATAAATATATTGTTATTATTATATTTAGCGGCGCTAAGAAAAATTTATATATGACCACGTTTTCAGTAATTATATAAAAAAAGCTTCATAAGTCTCTAACTTGACTCATTTTTTCACGCCGTATGGCTGAAAACCCTTCAAAACAACAGGTTTTTGCGATTCTGTAAAAATTACTTCGGTGGGTAATTGATTAAGCCCGTTTCACACGATACTTGATCCAGCACAAGGTCGAGGATACTCGCTAGTATGATAGCTTTCCAGTACCGTGTGATATAGAACCAGAATACTGCCTAACAAGCATGATAGCTATTATACTCGCTGGGCTACTTGATTTCGTAATTGATGCGGTACTAGTTTGCTACTAGCTCCCAGTAGGACCTCGTAGCCGTCGACCAATCACGTTAGCTTTAACAGTCCCAGTGCGGTCTTAAAATTTTTTAAATCAGCGCCTCACTTTATCGCGGGTGTTACTCAGTCTTTGGTGGTGAAAATGTGCGGTGAAAATGTCTCGACAATCCCTGCTATTACTGCAGCAGCCAAAAGTCACCTTCTTTCATGGACATTTTCCATTTCCTTTTAACAGTTCGCAACAGTGGATGACAGTACCGCTTCATCGCAAGCACAAGTTCAATGCTCGTGTGAAACCTTCTATCACGGTTTCTATCATACTGGGTTCCGTCCTCAATATTAAGTACCAGCTAGCATACTAGGTCTTGTGCTGGATCAAGTATCGTGTGAAACGGGCTTTAGTTTTTATAAATAGTTGATAAAACATGCAAACTATACACCGTTAGTTTTTTTGCGAAATCTAGGTTCTTTCCTATTTTTTTTTAATATTCTCCCCCTGAAGCGCACAGCCGTAAGCTTGAAGCCGTAAGCACAGCTTGCATTTTCAGGCAAATTGCTCGAAGAGTAGTTCGGCAAGGGGTTAATTAGTAGGTATGTTTCATATTTTTATATCATTGGAAAGATGAGAGTTATTTTCCTTTAAAATGAGGCCAAATTCATCAAATTCTAGGTAAATTGATTTTCGCTCAAACTACCTTAACCCGGGAAAAGGTTAAAATGTTAGCAATGTCATGGTATGAAGAATGGCAACTTTGTAGAAGTAATAGTTCAGTTACATAGAGTTATAGTAGAAGCTTGGGGTGCATGAACACCCCGCGCGCCCTTCCTCATGTTAAACTCTGTGGTATTTTTGACGTGATGTTGGCGAGTTGAAACGTAAACAGGCGCATTGTAACAGCTACGTTACTTTGAGATAACCCCCCCTCCCCCTCGTTACCCGCCGTAGGTTGGCGACCCCCTCCCCCCTAAGTTGGTACTTTAGTTGATCTTGAACGATTGCGCAATTTAATTTATTCTGTAATGTTAAGTTCTAGAGTGGTGCAGGAAAGACATTGATCAGAAGTAACGCCTCCAGACAAATATTTTTGCCGGAGGGAGCAGGGAAGCCTGGCCATAAAGAGCCTATTTTTGCAATTCAGGTGGTCTGCTTGATCTGCTGCCCGTCCGACGTATACCAGATACTGGTAGTGATTTCACAGGCTCACTGGCCAGGTCGCCCAGAATGTCTCTTCCTCCAGCCCACTCTGTCACTCCCCCTTCACCAGAGCAATCCCTACCATCAGCTGACAGAGCCTGCAATTCCTACCCATAGAATTAGCAGAACAGCTGATTCTAGTAGCAGCAACCGAAAACAAACTAAGAAGCTGGTTGAAAGACCAAATTTGTCAAATCACATTTAGTTTCAAACAGAATGCATTGCTCATTATTTATTTACGCACTAGATTTCAACTCATCCTAATATTGCGTCGGAGGTCGTGGATTCTTATTTTTCTTAACATTAGTTCACATTACTATACCAATAACTAGAGGCCAATTTAAGATCGGATTGTGATTTTTCTTTCAGCGAAATCATGAGGAAATTCACACGTGCTGAGCATTTTAATTTTGCAACATCGTTGAAAATCACGTTGCCCAAAAGCCACCAATTTCTCACATATCCGGCTATACCACATGCCATGATTCTTCGTTATTATAAAAAACGGCTGTACCCATGGTACTCATCTTGAAAAGGGCAATGAAACACCAAAATGAATTGGTAAATTCGTGACGTCAAATTACTTTCCAGACATTATTATGCTGCATATTCAGCGTTGACTTCGATTCCCCAAATAACCCACATACAGTTACCAAAGTGCAAATTATATCAATTCGGCAACAACATAGCTTCCCTTGGAGGTTTCCGATACTAGTTTAAAAGGCTCTGTAACCCTGGGCAACCCTGCCATGGAAAACGGGGTTCTTTTTAGTAACATTTCCAACTCAAAATTATCTCAAATAAAAATCAAATTGAGCAATTCCTTCATTATATTACACTGGTGAGTGACCCGTCATTATAAATCTTTCCTGTGATTCGATGCCTCACGCTAAGGAATCCATTCGAATGCTTCTCCGCGAATTGCATTCTACTCGTTACACCCTTTACACCCTTGACTCCATGAATGCGATGATCCCCAAAGAGCATACCACGGAGGCTTTCATTCACACACGAATCTCGAGATATCCACGTTACGAATCTGGTCGCCAATTAACGCAACCGCAATTTGAACCCTGAAAAATAATGGCGTGCGAATGGAGTGGGGCTCAAGCAAGTACGATAAAATAGCCCGAGTTTGCTTATTCTGCGGGGGATTTCCATCATATTTCATGACTCATTTCGATAGGCTCCTGCGTCAGGTATTCATTTTGGATTGTGCCTATCGAGACGAAATTCCACTCACTCACATCATAAGACCTCTCGTCGCTCAATAGAATTGACAAGCTTCCACTTTCATGCTTCGAAATCCTCTGCGAATGTCTCACTCAAAATTCCTCTCAAGAGTTTCCGCGGCCCATTTTTCCATCATGAATTCAAATATGATGGGGGAGTGTTCAAATTTCCACTCTTATTAACCAACCACCTTTGATAAAGTCTATTCTCTCAGCTCTCGTTGAAATTGTTGCCACGGTGAAACCTTTTTTTCTTCAATATTTTGTTTGCGTTCTGGGGGCTTCATGTGGCCCAGTAGCTTACTAGTATCCCTTTGAATATCATGTTTTCATTTCAATCGAGTTACCAAGGAAGCATGCAATTAAAGAGTTGCTCAGCAAAAAAACGCAATAGCGTAAATGACACTCGAACCCGCAAAATTTAGGTCAGCAGGTGAGACTACTGGTCAAAGGACGCAATTCCTATGGGTGACTAGATCGGATTGATGACTGAAGATATTATTATGCATCGTTCACTACATTTCGTATACCATAAAATCAGCTGGAAATTTATTCAACTATTTGATAAGAGCTATAAAATAAAGAACTTGAAGGTGGCATTATGCCGGTTATAATTAACATCTGCAAGAGCTATGGAAGTAAGAAACTTTTAGATGGCGTTATGCTTGCTATCATCAAATACGTGTTAAGATAACGTATTTTAAAAAAATGAATGTATTAATGAATTTTACTGCATAAAATTGACCAAATAAGTCAAGAACTGGGCGTCAAGTTGTAAATAAAAATAATTTTGAATGATCATTTGCTAAAACCATTAATTTTATAAAATTGTAAAATGCAAAGGCAAAGCCGGTGCATCGATCGAAATAACTTGATAATTTCATGACCCATTGAGGAAACTGTACTTTTTTCAGGTTAAACCCCTAAGCATTTAGAAAAATCTCATTAACTATCTATACTCAGCATGCTTTTTGAATTATTGAAATCAAGTGGTGTATGTGGAGAAAAATATCCACAAGTTAAGGAAAATATTAGAGCATTTTTTCATCCGTAGGAATAATCATATACTTACTCACAAAGTGGCAATTCACCAATGGAGCACTCTAAAATGATATTTGATAGGTGGAATAAAATGTCTCGGAAGCGAGCCCTTTTGTGGACGCTTAACGATTTGAGTTATTTGAAGGAAACAATTTGGTCTCATCAAAATGGAGAAGAATCACGCAAACTTATTTTATTTATGTCTCTATTTTAGGCCATTTGGACCATATTTTGATTCACTGTTGTTTCACGGATGATAATGATTCTTATTTTTATCGGTTGGATCCATCCAAATTAACTCAGTATTCTGGCGAAGGAAACATTCCCAGTATCTAGAAATATTTTCAATTGGATTGAGTTTGGATGAAGTTCCGAGACGCGAGTAAATCTGTATTTACGCATTGGAGTAATTTTTCGTCTAAATATCACCATTGCCTGAAGATCGGAAATCAAATGGAAAATAATATGTTCTTTAGCATCCCATTGCATTGATGACAATGCTTTTTAAAAGGAGTGAATAAACGAAAAAGTAAAAAGCGCTCGACCGCTCATTTATATATGTTCAATACGCGTTTATACAAGTAATATATTTATCTACGAATGTTAAATAACCTCATATGTTCTTGAAATTCAAACCTAAAACCTTTAAACCTAAACTAAACATCTCGCTGAATAACAGCGATGAATTGAAAAAAAAATTGCTAAGGTCTACCTTAAAGACTATACATTTTAATATGTAGGTCAGTGATGTCTATTACTCTTGGCAGCTGAGGGAAAATTTCATCGAGACCACTACATATATTGAGAAAATTCAATGCTAATTTCTTTGTAGATACCATTGTTTGAAATAAGTTTGGATGTTTATTTATTTGATAGCGTTCAATTAGGAGAACTGAGTTAATAATAATTCAGCAATTACCTTGGCAATACTCGATGCGACGGATCTCATTAATTAAAAATTCCTCTCTATCCATCTTATTTCCTAAAATATGGTGTAAAGAGTTATTAGAAAGTTAAGAATTTAACTTTTCGTGGACCATGTCCATCATAATAATGAATAAATTTACAAAAATATTATTTCAAAACTAATGAACATCGTGTTTCTCAAATATCTTTACACGCAATGTCTTTGCGTTATTCATGATTTAAGGTAACAAAGTGAATTAATTAAACCTTAATCAGAGGTTCATACAGTGATCATGTTTTTACGAGGAAGCTGCTCAATCTTCACTCATTTTTTGATTCATGATGGAAGGAAAGTTAGGAAGTTCACTCATTTTTATGACTCCCATTAGTATAAAAATGTATCGGAAAAAAGCAAAAAAAATCATTATCACTCCAAGCCTTAACATTTCTGATATGAGTATTCATTTGAGGGAGGATATGTAATGTAGGTAAATGATTGTTCTTGACGTGAAATGGCTAAAGTGAAAGACTGGGTTGAAAGAACTTTGTCGCTAATTAGGACTAGCGCGATTTCTTTCACGATTCTCATGCCTAGGAATGATGATTAATCTTCCTTTTCTAAGGACCGAACATTAATCTCGCATTATTTCAAAGGAAATGAGGGAGGGCATTTCGTAGAGCCGCAGTATCTAGGCTAGAGATATCTTTTCATTACCAACGTTCTCGGAAATGCAAAAAACGTGAGCCCTTCAAAAAATCATGGAAATCCGTAAACCTATGATAAACATGAGAATAAAAAGCCTATTTACAGTGCCTGTGCGCTTTCGTTATAAAAAACTATCAATGAGTACAAATGCAGCAAGAAATATTGGTCACGACATGTTAAGAAATATATTCTTATAACATATTTAAAATAAGATATATTTCGTGGGTTGGGCTATGATCCACTTTCAGAGTTATCTATTTCATCTGGATATTCGTTGATTACACAAAATCATTATCCAGATGGAAAAATGATAGATGAGATATGAATGAGAACCAATGGAGGACCAGGAGTATTCAAACAATTAGAAATCAAGGACTGTCCAAGTAACTACTTAATGACAGTCGGAAGTAAACGACGAAATAAATCATACATTTAGAAAGAAATCGCATTATTATTGGTCACATGGATTGGAAGATGACACTGCGGCAGGTACTTACTCGATCGCAGGATATTTTCTCGTTTGACCCCCGCACACTAAATTGTACAAATGCCGTATATTTATAGAAAGAATCAATATTATACGGAAGGCAGTTTCAAGTACGACGCCCTTTTACTTTGCTAAGCCCCTATCAGCCTCCTAAGCCAAATAAATTGTACTCTGTGTTAAGACTGCCACCAACTGTGGAAATTTTTTTATGTGATCAGCTTCATATACGTTTATGTTTAAGCCCGTAAATTATGCAACGTTTGCTAACAGCGGGAAGCATTTATTTTAAAAGCTAAAAATTAGGACAAAAGGAGCATTTTGTATTTGCATTTAATACTATTTATTTCCCGCTAACTGAAATGTTTATCCAGCTTTTATTTTGATATACTTCTACCTCCACCACTGTGCACTATGAGCTGAATGGTCGATTAGCGATTAATATTTAAAGAAATAGATAGCGTTTTTAACTTGAATTTTTTTAAGTATCACAACGTAGTCATTTCTCTTCATCGTGGATGGGTAAGTTCTATAAGTATGTAAGACTTATGCACCTAGGGCACTTGGAATACGAGCCTTGGGCCAAATTTAGCAAAGAAATCCCGCAATTGTAATGCATATATTAGCTGCATACCAGTGTCTGTATTTTATCGCTCTGCTTGGAGGAAATTGTCAAATATAAGGAAACACTATTATCCAAGAAAAGTGAGTTTTATATTTAATATATAACTTAATTCAATTAAGGGTGAATAAGCAGCTTGTATGCCGTCCTTTCAACCAATAAAACCAAGGGGTTTTTGATTGCTCTTACCCTTGTGCTACTTCAATAGCTTTAAAGCAAGTTCATTCAAAATTGGCCAATAAATTTATTCTCTTCATTTTACTCCCCTCGGTATCTATTTTATATATCATATAGTTTAACCTTAAACATGTTAAAATATTTCCACCTCAATTGATTCGGTCTACTTTTCTTTAAATGATTTGCTTGAATCCAACGTCTAACCTTAAACCTAGCTAAATTGATAAGAAATATTTTCACATTCAGATGCAAGAGAATCGATGGATTCCAGAACAGTCATAGTGCTATCAGTCAGAAGTTTCTCGGAAGTTTATCTAATGCGTCAATTATATTCGGAGTGCATTCAGGAGTACTTCACGGATTTTAGTCAGCGATCATCAACCTTAATCTAAGACTATTAGGCCGCTCAATGCATTAGCAATTTTGGCCACCATACATTCCTTGCATCCATTTGATTATCCAGAGGAAGGAGACTTCACTGAGGAGATGGATGAATAAAAAGCTTGAGTGCTTGCCTGAAGATTGGCCTACGTCTTTTGAAATGTGGCTTGGATGATCACAAACCACTTTGTGTTCCTTTCACAAAGAGTGTGAGATGATGAGAGGATGCCATTAATAAATTACCCCGCCGTGCACACTTTAATGGCAGCTCATTTTTCGAATGGGGACAGGAGTGCTCCTCTCCGCTCACTTGGGACAAGTTCATCGTGGTATTACCCTTAGCCAATGGAAGCGTGAACGCGTGTCGTAATAACTTCTAAAGCGTGCAGGTCTCGAAATACGTGCATCTGTGGATTGCTCACAAGGGGCGAGGGCAGGGGGAGAAGCTGGTTCCTTCGTCCTAAACTTTACCGTATACATGGTATGGAGTAAGTTGACCATATTTACCGGTTAGGTCGGAACTTCACCGGTTTTGAGGTGTTTATCCAGGTCGTGGTAACCCAAAAGAACAAAAATAAAGCAATTTATACCGTTCAAATTTTCTATTACAATTGAATGAATATCTCCTCTTAAAGTGAAATTAAAACGTTTATCTTCTACATTAAAATGAAATAAACGTTTCCCTTATCGTTTGATTTATTTGATTCTCCTATTGACACGTAAAGTCATTATGCATATTACTTCCTATATTTATAATATCATAAGCTCTTAAGTAAGATTGATGTACACAAAAAGTGAGCCATGTAGGGATCAAAAGTGACACGTTTTTCAGCAGGCGAAATCACTTCAGGCGTCAATTCGTGGAATTTGTATGCTTCTATATTATTGAAATGCAGTGGAAAAATACGCTGTGCCTTTTAATAATATGGACTACCGCTTCACTTGATCAGAAAAACATCAGGTAAAATTGCCCGTGTTCCAGGATAAACGAAAGTATGGATCAGAAATCTGGTCATCTCAATACACTTATCTGTTGCCTCTCTGTACTAACTACCAGGGTAGAGAGTCAAATTGTACGAGAAAAAAATAAAAGGATGCATTTGACCAGCATTATGGTTGAAACATTAATGATGTCTCTAAGACACAAATACAAACCGGTAATCTATCCAAAGGTTCAGTTGTGATATGAGGAAAGAGTTATAGTCCTATGTTTCTGGTAGATTCTAACCCTAAAAGCATTTGAAATACATTCCTGCATGGAGGGTCCAGCATCTTGCCTTGGGTCAGCAGCGGTTTGCAACAAAGTTCAACTATGTCGAACACGTTTGGCGGCGCTGTTAAATAAGATTTCTAATCCGTAACCCTCCGATCTAAGGAAAAATGTGGCATCTGCTCTGCAGCCAGTGGACACGCTACCCAAACGTTCCACTAAATCATAAAAAAATAATAAATAAGAGTTAACCTTTGTATGGATACTCAAATAAACGTAGGATAGACCATTTTTAAGGCAACACTTTAAATGTATTCCTTCTTCACTTTCATTTCTCTAGAATATATTAAATAATATTTTATTATGTATTGCGTACTTGAAGGGCTTAATAAATAAACTCTACACTCCTTAAAAAAACCCTGATGCCTGGTTTTAGAGTATCTGGTTAAATATTTTCTCGGTATGATAACCAAAGAAAATTCCTTATCCCGCATAAAACGCTTAGATCAACTAACTGTCTGATGTAATATACAAAACCCGAAATCTCATTAAACAAGTTAACGAAAAGGCTACGCGACTTGCAGTTAACGTTAACCGTATATTATAAAACCGGGCCTAAATATGGCAGGGGACTCGCGTTTTAGGTGCTAGAACTACTAAGGATAAATGGACGGTTGTGCCACAGGTGATCAAGTGCCGTTTACCAAGTTTTCTGAAAATGAAGGATTGAGTCAACAATGGATTTAAAATATAGCAGATTTCCAAAATTTCGATGCTGGCAGGACTTTTCAGACATAATAAGGCTGTTGGTAATGTTTAGAATAGAACTGAGTACGATATTTTTTTAAATATTACACTCATGAGCTGCGATGAAGCTTTTTTAGCTGTCACCCATTGCGCTGAACATTCAAAATTGCAACGCTATCCTTAATCCCGATAAAAAACACTGAAACAATCTCCGAGGTGAGACTCGAAGGATAAGATTTGACTTTCGGATTGCCTATCGAATTACTGACCTGACTACCGCGGCAAGGATCCAAATAAATCCATGGAGCTGATTCGTACCAATTCTCTTCGAAATTATGACATGTAATAGCGAGTGGCAACTTGATTGACCGATGCGAGCAGACGTTTAACACAGACAAGCCCCATGGATAGGGCCACGGAGAATAAGTGAGCCTCATAATCAGCATTTTTCTGGCTACTGATTCCAACATGGTATCCAGTACAAATAACATATCTGAGGTGAACCGTGAAATTTTGAGGATATATGCGTACCGTGGAGTATAGGTGCACTAAGAAAGGATTTTTAAAATTAACAATTTTTCGGGTTGTTTTTACCCCATTAATGTTAAATTTAACTCCCATAAGAAAAGCATAGACTACCGTGCAAATATTTCTTCTATTGCTTTTTCGTATCATTTTCACTCAAGGTATTGGATGGAAATGTTTATCATGGAATGCATAAAGGAATGCAGTAATTAATTCTTTTATTCAATTTTCTTATACCCTTAGTTTTTATCTAAGTATTGCGTTTTTAGCACTAAATTCACCAATTTTTCTTCCTTTTCAACAATAGAAATTTCAATTGCAATTCAACCATTGCATTAAACAAATGATGTGGTACGCAGTCACGCGCACGAGTGCGAAGTTATACACCGAGGACGGTGAAATTCGCCATGAAAAAAAATCATTTGACTTGACTGGGATTCGAACCCGGATCTTCCAATTGCCGGTCAGGTGTGTTATCCAGTTACACAAACAGGCCATCTTAATTCAAGACTTAATAAGGTGAAGGTGTGTATAATAATAGAAATTTCCATGCCAACTAGGCGTGAATATCCATTTAATAGCGATTTCATGAATGGCCATTCACGCCTGAAACATTTAAAGGCCAGGTTCAGTGACTAATTTGATAGTGTTTACCCCAACCTCGCTATTTGCGTTTAATGGCTTTTACATAGTATCAGCATTTAGCACGTCACATTGATTCTTATTGTCACATGCAATGGCTTTCATGTTTTCTCTCTCGCGCTGAATTATAACGGGCACCCTCATCTGGCCCTTATTAGCATTATTTGTGGTCGCAGAATGTAATCACATTACCAAGTAGAATACTTGGTATTTTTCTGCTTTTAGAATTGATATAGAACGTGTATACCATCAAAAATATTCTGAGAATTTGAACTTAACAACATGATGCGTAGCACTGCAATGGTCATTTATTTTTACAAGAAAAGCGAACGAATAACGATGTTTATATTTATTTGCATATACATATGTCAATTATTCGCTCTGGATCCAGCTCTACCTCAGGATGCATATGCATTAAAGCCATACCAGGGAGCCTTTCTTGACACATTGTTGATCGGAGCCACGTTTTAATCCTCCTAAGACTAGAAAAAGTTCTCTCTTCACTCGCATTTGAATATGGAAAGGTGATGAAAATTTTTAATAAAAAATGTATGCAAGGGAAAAGGTCCGTTTCGCACATTTCAAAAAACGTGTATAGACCCATGAGGCTCTTGTCCTTCTCTTTCGAGTTTGAGTTTCCAAAATTCTAATTCAGAAAGAACTAATCTTTGTACAGCATCTATTGATTGGTTGAAGAATGCAAAATACATAATTGCAATTTTCCGAACTGTGTGTGAAATGTCTTCCCTGGACAATTCCTTTGCCGATGGAAAAAATATACTGAAGTTGTACATTTCCAGAGTTTTATCAGGAAATTGAGATTTAAACTCTTCGATTACTTATTCGATCATTGGTATATATATATAGCTTGCCTATAAGAAACGAGAGGATCGTTGGAAGGATAGTTATCTATGTGCTTTTGTATTTTGACTTTACGTGGAACTCTCAATTCAATTATTTCTTCGGCAATACCTTCCAAATCCTTATAAATTATTGCGAATTTTATTTCACAATGATCACGTTTCCTTTTCAAAACTTTAAAAGTATCACCTAACTTTTCTTGAGCGGATTTTAGATCTATCCTCGATCTTTGAAAATATTCGCTTAATTATTTAGTGCATGATAATATATCAGATAAACATATTATCGTGACCAAGGTTTCAGTATCGATCAGAGCTACATGGAGAGTACGAGCCGTTGAAGGCGATGTTGAATAATTCCAATTTTCTTTGGATTTGAGACTGCCAATTATTTTTGGTAATGACTCTCTGAATTGGTTCACGCCATTGTGGCGTTCAATCCAGCGGGTTTCGCATAAGTTTGATAAAGTATGACCAAGCAACTGCCTCAAAACTTTGGATCTTTTTTCTGATACCGTGAAAAAATAATAATTTCCTGCATTACACCGACAGCATTTCGTATAACCTGAACATTGGAACTTCGTGAAACGGAGAGGTTCAATATGCGATTTTGACACGGGGTATGAACAGCATGAATAGCGTCTTTCATAATAAACGTGACAGCACCACGAATTTCAGAAGTCATTCTTATACAACCATCACTCGAAATGGCTAAACAATACTTAGGATCTAACCGCAAATCCTTCAAGATTTTGAGGACAATTTGTCCAATTTTTTTTACCCCGTAAGCTTCTTTTCTTCTCTTTCTAGATCAGTGTCTCCCACTTCTGAACGTAAATCTATAAATTTTACGAATAATTCTTGCACATTAAGAGCATTATCAAGGTACCGTATTGCCAAAGTCATTTGGGAAGTTAGAGATATGTCTGTTTTCTCATCAAACAAGATACTGTATTCTCTTGCAGACTGCACTTCGGCAATTATTTTTGATAAAATTTCTTGTTCACAGCATCGAATCAAATCGTTTTGAACTGTTTTACAAACATAAGTTGCGCGGTATTTCGATGCTAAATGCTTCTCAAGCGCACAATCACCACTCTTGATGCGGAATTTTAATAATCCTCGGAAATTACCTTCATTTACAGAGTTTTAAAATCTAAAGGCCCATCATCTCGATGACCCCTGAAGTCTACGTTCTGACACCCTAGAAATATAACTGATTCGACTATTGAATTTAGGACAATTCGGTTCCCCCTAACTTGTCGGAATCTTTCTGTATTAAGTTGATTTACAACCGAGTTTTCGACTGATTCCAAATTTTTGAGATAGTCTTTGGCAGCCAGGACTGCATTTTTATGAGTAAGGCTATTATTATGATTCACCAGTGGAGAATCATTTCCTGAGAGCTTAGAAAATGAATCTAAGTGTTTATTAGAAAGTCGACCTAATTCTACGTTCTTTTGAAATCCTCCTACTTTGTGAATAACAAAAAGGGACAATATTTACAAAAATACCCCTTTTTCCCGTCGGTTAAAACCAACCATTCATATAAATCTAAATATTGTGATCTTGCATAACGCCTCTCATTTTTTCCCCTTTTCATATGCTCTGTGAATGGAAAAGAGTACGTTTTTGGAGGTACCCACGGATGCAGCAGCAAGTTTCTCTTCATATCATCGTCAACATTCTCGTCAATATATATCTCAATGTCGTAAGTTCTCACATTTGAGGTATCGCGTGATACTCTTTTGGGCCTCGGACTTAATCATGAAGATGATCCGGAATCGCGAACGATTGAAGCTTCAATAACCTCTATGGAATTTCCAGTATTCCCTGTTGAGTCAGTGGCGAGAATGTTATTATCATTATCCAAAGCTGCAGGGCGTTCAATAGGAATACACATTTTTTTGGAGCACCAGCAGAAAAGTAACTAAGAATTGTCTGGCTACTCTTCTTCCTATAAGAAACCTAAAACAATTTCACTCCAGTAAAATCTAAATATTAGAATAATTTGAAATAAATCTACACGGGGAGAACGCGACAGGTCTGTCGCGCCTGTCGGCTGTGGGCTGAAGCCCAGTTTTAATCACCCTAGTGAACTCTCCCAAGTTTTCTCCAACACTCATCACGCGCCGAGACTTTTCTTGTTTTGACATAGCAAAATGGTACTGGTCGCTGGATACGTACTGGTAGCCCCCTGGGAGGTGATGCTTCAAATGTCGGATATAAATGATTCAGTCGATTATTTCAACGATATACTAACTGAATATTATGATTGACATGCGCCATTTAAAAATTTTCATGTTCGGCATCAACCCAAACCTTGTTTTAATGCTGATATACGTGCCGTCATTAAATCAAGAGATTCTGCATACAAGCAGATTCAGCTGTGGAGATCTGTCCAGCACTTCCGGAAGTATAAGATCCTGAGGAACCAAGTCAAGCGAATGATAAGAGATTCCAAAGCGCGCCATGCACATTCGATGTTCAATGAGTGTAATTCTCTCAAAGCTCTCTGGCGGTCTCTAAGGTCTCTCAATGTTTCTTCTCATTCTAACTCGATTCCCTGTTCCTTTCCTCCAGCTGAGGATATCAACAGGTATTACGCTTTGGTATCATATACTGACCCAGAGGCAATACAGGCGGCAATCAAAAGGTACGATAACTTACCCCAAGTGGAAGGCGAAAATCTTTTCTTTAACCATGTTTATTTTGAAGACTGATGCAAAGCTATCTCCACTTTGAAGTCTAACGCCAAAGGTGTAGACGGGTTTACTGTCACAGTGTTAAAAAAATGTGTTGTCGAATTATCTCCCGCTGTAATTCATATTTTCAATTACTCGCTGCAACATTCGGTCTTTCCTGATCTTTGGAAAATTGCGTGTGTGAAGCCCATACCAAAAAAACCGGAAGCGGTTGAAGTCAAAAGTTTCCACCCCATTAGTATCCTGTGCATCCTTGCAAAGTTACTTGAAAAGATTATACACTCTCAACTTTTCAATTATTTATCTTCTAAGAGCTTACTCCGTCCTCTCCAGTCTGGATTTAAAACTGGGCACAGCACCACAACAGCCCTATTAAAAGTAGTAGGAGATATCTAAGAATCCATGGGCCAACGATGACTATCAATCTTAGTCCTCTATGATTTCAGTAATTCCATCCCATCTGTGCACCACCAGCTGTTAATTAGTAATCTAAAACATTTAGGACTGTCGTGCTCTACCTTAGATTGGACTCGGTAATATCTTGCCAACAGAAAGCAATTTGTAGATATAGGTACTTCCACCTCAACTTTAGCGGATTTAATCCAGGGAGTTCCCCAAGGATCCTTTCTTGGCCCCCTCCTATATTTCCTGTATGTCAATGATATACTCGTATATACATTATTCACTGATTCTAATTTCCACATGTATGCCGATGACCATCAGCATTATGTTGACTTCTTAACTGAGGAGTGCTTTGAGGCCATTACTATTATAAATAACGAAGGCTCTCGGCTCGTGGAGTATGCAATAGGTCTCAATCTTGAAATAAACTGTAGTAAGGCTCGAGTGATTCTTATAGGGAATCCTAAGCTTTTAAAGAAACTGCCTCATGATTTACCTACTGTGACAGTTAATAATATGACCCTTCCTTAACTTGATACCGTTACCAACCTGGGTACTGTAATCAAAAAGCACTTAACTTGGGAACCATATGCAAATGTTATTTGTAAAAAGAGTTTGTCCGTGCTCTAACAATTGCGACGCCCTAAAAACAATTGAGAGTTTCGTGTTTCCTATTATTGATTATGGGGCTTCGGTCTGTGACGGTATGCTAGTCGTACGTGTAAATCGTATCCAACGCCTCCAAAATGCTTGCCCTCGATTCGTCCTTGACCTACCTCGTTATTGCCACATTTCTGGATACCTTGCTTCCTTAAATTGGATGAAAATAAACCCCAGACGTGATTATCAGAGTGTATTGGCAACGGCTTTCGGGCGTTCCTCCGCGTTGTCTTGTCTAAAGGCGGCGACAGTTTCGTCGTCGCCTTTGGACAAGACAACGCGGAGGAACGCCCGAAAGCCGTTACCAGTATGGAGAAACGCCGCGGAAACCTTAGATACAATTATCAGGCTGTATTACTCTTAAAAAAGATTATGTATACTAAGACACCTTCCTATCTGTACAATAAGCTTTCTTTTGTTCACACCATTCACAGTCGCCCTATTAGGAACCCAGATATGCTAAGAGTCCCTCAACACTGAAATGATAAAGAAAGAGGTGCTTTCAGGATATTTGCTGTCATTTTGTGGAATAGTTTGCCATCCATAGTCACTCACTGCATCTCTGTCAAAATCTTCCAACACCATGCTCGAAATTATTTTGTCTCTGGGTTCATGCTGATTATATTATTATACTATTTTTTCTTTGATTATTGTTCTTTTTTTCATTATGGTGCAATGAATTTGTGAAAACTAATCGTTATTATTTGCTGATGGAACTGACCTTATTGTATTTCATTTTTTATAGAAATTCCAACGTTTGTATTGTACTCTCGTAGTACTGTGAGTCATTTTGTACATTGATTAAATAAAATATCTAAATATATAAAACATCTACTTTGCCTCTTACTAATCTCATCAAGAAATTTTTCTTTCCTCCCCTACCATACCGAGCACTTCCTCGTTTGTCTTCCTTTCCGTCCACCACACCCTCTCCATCCTCCTCAACACCTCCATCTCGAATCATAGCTAAAAAATATTTCCAAACGACCTCTGGCTTAGAACCACGAAGAATGATTGGGGGAGGGCAACGTGGGCATATCTGAGGCTACTGAATACCATTGCACGAACAATCCTACCACACGACCCCTGACCTCCTCAATTCTCACTACGCATTCGGCAGCATTTCTCCATCCGTCCCCTCCCACCTCTCCACTGCTGCGCCAGCGCGGATTCCCCCTCACTCCACTCGGTCTGGGAGGAGGGGGGGCGCAGGTAGTGGGGGAGGGAGGGGTTAAAAGTGGAGGGGGCGGGACGTGAGAGTGTGCTTCCCTCTCTCTCTTTCCCTCCGAACCAACCGCACACTCCTCCGCCTGCTTTCGCTCCCACCTGTCCGAGCCTCTCTCTCTCTCTTCCACTACACAAGGGAGGGCGAAGCAGGCGAGATACCTACCTACCCACCGTGTGCTCAACCCCTTTCTCCGCCCACGCGCGCGCGGCTCACAGCCAAAGTCTCGGGAGCGTTTATCCGGCAGCCGGCACGGAGCTTTCGGAGGGCGGCGAAATCCTTACCCCCCTCCCCTCAGGAAACATCATCACTGACAACACTTTTTTCACACATCCATCTACGACATCGTCCTAGTCTGCCCGGCACGGGATTAACCGGAAGTTCGTCCTGGTGTTGCGGCGACCGAGAGGAGACAGTTGCAGCGGTCGACGCTTGACGTGAATTATGACCGCCGCAGGAGGAAAGAATTAACCGCGTGGTGCCAAGTGTAAACAACACCCTGCTCGCCTCTTCCATCGTGCCAATCTTCATTGATCAACGCAATTTAAGTCTGTCCGCCCACGAATTGGCGCTTCTCGTGTGATCCAGAAGGAAGGTACTGGGGAAGAATTGGAATGTGAGGAAGACGGGAGAAGAGAAGTTCGTCTCCGGCATTAGGCTGCTCTTTCCGAAAGACGAAAAGGGGACCGCGGGTTATTGTCCCATCCAACGGACGGATTACTATAATTTAAGTTCTGATACGGTGAAAAAAGACTAGGAGGAAAGTCATTGGTTTTTGAGTGGATGGTAAGGAAGACAAGGAAGAGAAAGTTCCGGCGCATGGATTAGCCTGCTCTTCCCAAATTACGGCAAGGGAACTGCAGGTTCGCTCCCCATCCGACAGACGGAACTGTGTTCTTGGAGTAATCTTCTTATTGCATCCAAGCAAGGGGTGGATTTCCGACGAAGATTCTCTGCCAGTGCCGATATTCGAACCCAGGTCCTCCACGTGGAAAACTAATACTCAGTACCTAACGTACCACGCAAGTTCTACACTTAAATAAGGCACTGGACTTGTCCTCAGATCACCCAAGTATATATCGAACTATCAGTGACAAAACCGTCACATCCGGGATTCGAACCCGGGGTCTCCGCGGTGGCAGTCAATACGTTGACTTCCACCTCCGTGATATTCCGACCCTCACGTCGATCTTCCTCGCCCCAGTCCCCTGTGTACACCCGAGGCAACGGGTGGTCAGCTCCCTCCCGCTAGCAAGCACCGCGACGTGCTTTATTTTCTTGATCCCGCAACTCCCTGGATTAATTTTCCCGTCCACCCTCCCTCCGCGATGCGTCTGGAAAGTTTTGTTCCGCCTGAGGGGGGGAAAAGAGGTAATCTTTAAAAAAAAATTGTTTCCTCTCATCCCCCGCCAAGTTTGTCAACTTGTGACAAAACCGACTCTGGCCATAATCAACGCACGAGTTGAGAAACACGAGGCGGATGGTTAAAAGTAGAAGATTGAAGAGCTGCTTGAGTGCGTGTTTGTGCTTGTATTTGTGTGTTGTCGTTCTCCTCTTGTGTAATTTCCTCGTTTCTCAATTGTCAGGCAAAGCTCTATCTTTTTTCTTTAGAGAGAGATCCCCCGCTGTGCATCATCGCCCGTCCTCTCTCGCATATTCTACCCGGAAGGAAAGTGCTCTGCGGGGCACGCACAGAGGGAAAGAGAGATCGGTGTTCTCAGTGGCGGTGGTAGGGTGGGGCCAAGGGGGCCACTCCTCATAATGGACCGTGAATCGCTCTTTTGAATGACCGGCAGGAGGAGAAGAAAGGCCGACCCAACTCCTCTGACCTTTCGAGTGAAGGAGTGTGGGAAGGAGGGGGAAGTGGAGTGAATAGGAATAGAGAAGGGATATCTTCTCTCCTTCCCAAATACCCCCGCCGCTCTCTCCGAACCAAACCACGCAGTTCTCGAGTGCACGGCGACCGGATAAAGCATTCCAACACACACCTCTGGAACCTTTCGCCCTTCTGGACTGGGAAGTGGTGGAGTTGGGAGGAAGAAGAGTAGAAGAAGACATCGTCGTCCCCATTAATCGCGCATACATATACATCTCGACCACGTCCCTCTACTCTTTCATCATACACGCACACATGTGCACGCGAATACACAAACACAATCTTTCTTCCTCGCTCTCTGTGTAGAGTCATCTCTCTTCCCATTGGCCCCGCCAAATCCATCCCTACCTCCTCCTCCTCCTCTCCCCTCGGGCTTACCCTTCCCCCACGACGTCCCTGCGCGCCTGGTACCCCTACCCTCAACGCCACACCATCCCACTCGCACCCCTCCTCATACTGTGAATTCTTCCTCCTCCTGCTCTCCGCTCTCAGACGCCTCCCACAAGGCCCTTTCTTTCTCACTCCTCGGCAGTGTTGCGTGCGTACGGCGGAGTTGCATTGTGTGAGTGAGTACACGCCGTATATTTGTGTGCGTCTGTGTGGATACGAGTGCACGTATTACTAAAAGTGTTGTCATTTTTGACCGTGAAGAGGAACAAGAGGGTTTTAGTTGAACGTGGCGAGAGAAATATATTGGTGAGAGACACGAGAGGATTGGGAGGAGAGTGAGAGAGGGGTGGTGGAAAGAGGGGGGTTGGAAGAAAAATCCTCCCTCTCCCGCCAGTTCCGCGGCGTCGGGAGGGGTTGGTTTGGTGAGTCAAGGGGTGGGTGGTCGTCGAGGAGGACGAAGGGTAAGGGTGGGGTGGGGGATAAGGAGGAAACACACGGGACGTGAGACGCGTAGTACTCGTGTTGAAGCCGGAGGAGTTGGGATCCCGAAGTTTTCCTCCCTCGTGGGATTGTGTCGATCTTTCACTCCGCGGTCCCTCCCTGCGGTCCGCGGGACGAAGCGACCGACGACTCCCGAGCGCCGAGGAACACCGTGCCCGCGTTGGCCGCTTCCCTCGCCGGTCACCCTCATCCAATCCTTCCCCTCTTTTAACTACTCCTCCGCGCGACTCAATCGGATTCAAAAAACTGCGTCGCGTGTAAATCGCGTGGTGGTATTCTGCGGTGGGGTGAAGGCGTCCGAATAACACGTCGCTATCTTCCTCGTGGGGAGTTTGTCAAAAAAATAAGCACGAGGAAATTCGCTGGTCCGCTCATTTCCTTCCCACAACCGAGTGCACCGGGTGACTCGCCGGGGATCCGGAAGTGTTCCCCCTTGGTGCTGTACCCTCCTTCTACGTCTTCTTCCCCCGCTTATTGCATTCTCCGAAGTGGTCAGCCTCGTGAGGAACATGATGGGCGTTCTTCCCGTGTTTGTCCTGGTGGTCGCCTGTCTCCTAGGTGGTGAGTACAGTTCTAGCTTCTGGAAACTTCTATTCACTGATATATGTCATTTACATGAAACTCAACAAGCCACCGGTGGCTCGCCGTGTGCGAAGTTTTAGAACATCAGCCATAAGTGGCAATAACCAAAGTAATGAACACTTGGTATTTCACTCATTTTTTTTTCCTTATTTCCGCTTAGAAAGTCATCATCTGATACTATTACTTATAGTATTACTTTGATGATATACTTATTATACTTAGATACTCTTATTACTTACTGATAGTATTATTTTGTTAGTGCAGCAGTACACAAAAAATGTAGGTAATAGGCATTACGCATTGCATTATGGCGATTTTGTTGTCATTTTAAGGCCAGTTGAATGTAATTTTTTAAACAATTCTAAGACAAGCACTATTCGTCTACCCAGCTTACTTGTTAATGCATTGTTTCTCGACATTGAAAATTCTACCTGAGACGGAGACGAGCGTGTTTACAAAAAATCACGTACGAAAAAAAATTACGAAAACATATTACTACGGGATGCCTATACTTAAGGAAACGGATTTTCAGTTTTCTATTTGGAATACGTGATTACTGAGTCTGAACTTAGGCACTCTCTTTTGAACTTGACGTCTAACCAACCAGCTTTTGATTTCAATTATGTGCATGTGGATGCAGGGAAAAAAATTAGAGGGAAAAAGTAATGAACTTACTTTGATCTCAGTAAAAATATGATAGTGAAGAAGCTTGCCCTTCAACCATCATTCGCTGATTGGTGCTGTGGATAGTTACCATTATAGTTTTCTCAGCTAGGATGCTGTCAGGTTTTTGTTCCAATTAGGATAGATGAGTTTCAGTATGAGTTAGAGCAGTGCTGTGACTAATCCTCTACTCCAAGATTAGGCTGTCGTCCTCCTGGTCCAAATCATCGTCCACTCTTGGCACATTTTCGGCTGTAACACGCAGCGCAATTTCCTAGTCACTTAATACTTCATGACCAGCCACAGTTTGGTCAGCATTAAGCCACTCACGCACAGTTTTCTCATCTTCATCCGCACATCCACTTACACCTTGTAAATTTTGCACTACCTCAGGCAACATTTCATCCAAACAGTCCTCAAAACCAAGAAATTCTTCATAGTTTCTCAGTATTAGCTAAGGTCATAGAAAGGAGAAGTTATATGTGAAAAACGAAGAAGTTATCATAGAATTAATGTATTTCTCATAATGACGCCAGAAATCATCGATGCAATCATTAAGTTATTCATTTTCATATGATTCATAAGCGCGCCTTTCGACCAAATTTTGGATGGAAAGCGTTCCCCTAGAATCAACTGTGCCAGGCTGGGAACGGTAGAACAGAATGTTAAGTTGTTAAAATCAAACAATTTTTATCACTCACTATTCAAATGTTTTTCGAAGCAAACGCGTTGCGGTGCTTCTAAATCTGGAACACCGAAGTGAAGACAATATCTGAAGGAGGAAGGATTGTACTTGAAGCGTTGAAAAGTGGTATTAAACAAATAAAAATTAATATTTTACCCTATAAATAGTTAAATATGAATACCTCCGTTTAGGTCTACGCGAGTTCTACGTTATTAAAACCTTATCAGCCTAAACATTTGGAAATAAGTTTTCCTAATGCGGTTCCATCGTTTGAAATAGACATTCGATCATATTTAAGTAGAATCTTCAGAATATGTACTCGACGAATTATTCAGTAGGGAAGATCTCCTTGTTGCCTCCCTCCATCTGAAAGGCAAATCTGTTTTTGTAATAAAACAAGAGGAGTATGAATGCAATTCTGTGAGGGATTACGTGTTTCTCGAAGCGGAGCGAGAATCTGTTTTTCTCGATTTTGCTATTGCTACAGCAACAAGCACTGAACGAAATACATTATACTTTATGCATAAATATGCAACGATCTCGTGTTCTTAGATTCTATCAGTGGACTTAAGATAAAGTGTGATGGTGTAATCATATGTACATATCAATCTCATTCGTTTTCCATTTCCCGGATGCCTCCAGACACACTTTTCCTGCAAGAGGGACCCTTCGACGGAAGGCTTTCGCCACTGTTTGCTCAAAGTTTCCCGAATCAACTGTCGAAACTCAGAAAAAGCGCGTGGTAGATGCTCATCATCGGCGTGTCGAAGATGCTCATCATCAGAACCGAACGCCCCTGCTCTCCGAATCTCAGCCCGAAGGAACTTTAAGGATATAACATTCCGCAGGTATCCGGATGTGGTCCTCCGAATCCAACTTACTCGATCCCGCAAAGGCGCCATAAAGTGTATAGCCTGGAAACATGTTACTTTTAGTAGATCTTTCAAGTACCAACGTACTTCCCACGATACACAATTCTATACGGAAATTTTTTTCCATCATCTGACTCACAAATATTATAAAGGATTCCACTTGAATAAAATAATGCATGTGTTTGGCTTTGTTTCATTTCACTACGAAATCGCTGTCACATGTGGCAGTTTATGTGATAAACATGTAAAAGGAATGAGGACTTTGTGAACATCTACCATTGACTAGGCATCATTTATTTCATTCGCGCCATATTTATTTCGTGTCAATGACGTATGAAGTTAAACTTTGCAGACAGATCAGCCCTATAATCAAAATTAACCCCAAAATCCGATACCCAATTTACGAACCATGAGGTTTAATTTAAACGAGCACAATTTCTCTACAAAAAGATCGGTTTGACTTTGACTTGAAATAATATTTTTTTTGAGGTAGATACACAGCTGCTCACAATTCCCTCGAATGTTCTCTGTCATTCACTTACTCATCTGTACAATTTTGACTGCGAAAATGCTTCCATTATTGTTTCCAGGAATTCGGGATAGTAATTAACAACGAAAGCTCTTGAATAGTAACCAACCTCGTAGTCCTGAGCCTAATTTACTCAGGCGTTAAGCCATTGCACTCATGTGTGTTTACTTTGAAACTGGTTTATTTGAGCTCAGGTGCTTTCATCTCAAATCATATACCCGCCCACAAAGCTTAATCCGCGGCCAAAGTAACTCACACGGAAATTTCCAACTTCACTACCGTCCGCGTCACCTATAAACAGCGTATGTGACGGCGGCTAACTAGTTGAAATCACGGCCTCTGATGCAGAGCGCCCCAGCTTGCCCTCGTAGAATGACAAAATTTTTGACGCTCCGTGATTTTCTTGCTAATACTTTTCCTTCCTTCCCTTAATTCGTACCCAAATTTAGATCTCCTTTTAAATTGATGCGCAAATTGCTGTGGCCGCGAGGGGAATTTAAACGAGATGAGCAATGACGCAAAATTTATTGGCCAGAGATTGCCTCCGCGTGAGTGATGAATATTCATAATTAAATATGGAACCTTACCCAGGGTTAACTTTGAGATAAATTGACAACATGTACACTGTAATCTCGAGGTTTTCGAAAGTTTTTAGAACTATCCTGCCCCAGTAACTTGGCGTTTAATCTGGCGGGTTGTAACGAGGCAGTTTTTGTTGGATATTTCGCAGGGGAAAAAGTCCAACACACACACACACACATCCTTATGTGTATTTTTTTGATACTTTTAATTGATCAGGGATTCTCTATCTTATTTATTGAGTGCTATAAATATTTTTAAAAATATAGCAGTGAAATTTTATTTTTCAAATTCTGACATAGTTATACTGCGTAGTAATGGAAAAAACTTTGACAGGATATATTTGTGAAATACATTTTTTTATTACCGAAGGTTTAGGCACATTTCCTTTTTCAATAGTCGCATAATAAGAAAATAGGGCAAATCTTTGAGGATAGATTTTATCACCTCATTTACCTAAATATAAAATACTACCGTAAGGCAACGCAATTAGATTTTACGTGTGAAATATACATTGACTTATGAATTTTAAAACAGATTTGATACACGAATTTGGCTATTTTTTCTACCTGAGTATCTATGCAGGTTGTTTATCCCTCGACTCCAGCAGGACACTCTAGGCCCGTCATTTTATATTTTAAATATTAATTATTCAAACTTTTTGTAAGACCAATGCGGAGGTTGGAACTCGTACCCGTGACTTGAGTCGTAAGTTTGGAAAGTGAACAATCTATCAACAAGAACGAAGATTGCAATGAGTAGTATGTTATTCTTCTGTGGTCTTCTGAAAAATAGTTGCAACCCATGTTTGTACATTCACAGTATGAAAGGATCCTTTTACCACAATTATTTTCAAATAAGGACAATAATCGGCAAATGACAAGTAGAAGTTCTCCAATGACGGTAAAAAAATAAAAAAATGGTTTTATTACTTTCTACCATGTTATATATTTCAAGTGTTGTTAGCGCAAAATTGCGTATTCATCATCATAAATACGGCATGAATACGACATAAATACGGTGTTTATGGCGTACTTGTTCTTCCACTATTTAATATTCCACGGTGCAGTGGCAGCGTTTTACGGTGTTTAGAAAATATTCTTGGACTTTTATATGGTATAAAAAGATGTAATAAGAACTCTTAACAACAAAAATGTTTCGAGCTGTTTGGAACTAACCGGGTCCAATTTGAAATGAACTTGCATAGCAGAAAGAGAGATTTGCAAATTTTAACAATTCGTTTTCTCTTGAGTCTTGGAAAATGTTTCAACTATGATACTTATTCGAACTCTTGAAGTAAGAGAAAACAAGAATGACTCCATATGTACGATGGTTATGAGATTGCTGAGTGCCGTACTTATGGCTGGATACCATATTTTTTGATTTGGTTGTTTAGTCTTCTTTATATTCCCCGTCAATATATTTATCTACCGTGGGTTGTGCAATTTCTCGGTGATCTGTTATTGTATTGGTCAATTATTTCCCAAAAAAATTTCTTTCGTTGATATTTTGAGAAATATGGTGGGAAATTCAGTGGGTTAACTTGATAGCAGCGATGACAATTTACGTTATTTAAACAACAAATTGGATACATTTTAAGCACATTGAGCCCCAATCGCCCGTTCAACTATTTATTCCCACTAATTAGATTCAATGCACGAATTCACTCAATTAACACCGCGGGGGTGGAGAGTGACATTGTTAAGTAAAACGAATGTGTTAAATAAATGTGAAATTATGACCTTTTCAAACACGAATGAACTTTGAAAGGATAATGGCCATCATCATCAACTGGTATTCTGCCTGCTGGCAGGTCCCAAACACCAAAGCTGTCTCCAATTCGTCCTGTCCCGGGCCTCTTCCTTTTTCAGCCTTCTTCTCCCTCTTCGATTTTTCTCCCTCCACTGTTCCCTAGACTGCTGTATTTAAAATTCCCTTCCCTCTTAAAATGTGTCCCATCCAATTTCCCTTTATCTTCTGCATTGTTTTCAGTAGAGTTCTTTCCTCCCTAACTCTTCCCAGAACCTCCTCATTTCTTACTTTATCCACTCATTTTACTCTCTCTAGCCTCCTCTACACCCACATCTCAAAAGCATTGATCCTATCCTTTTCTCTTCTTCCCAATGTCCACGTTTCGCATCCATACAACATAACTCCACACATAAGGATAATGGTATGTACCATAAAATATTCAAAATATAATGACAATTAAATCATTCATGAAGAATAAACGTTGACTTAAATAGTATTAAATAATATCAACGAACTGTCTAACAATTAAGTATTTTACAGGATAGTATTTCGTCTATGTTAAATAATGGCCGTGCATCCTTCGCATGCCAAAGAAATCCATTTGAGCATCAAATCTTTAATTAGTTAACACTTACGTTTTAAAGATGAATCGCAATGAAAAGTATAAAATACCACCTCACCTATTTATAAAAACACTATTCAACTTTTATGTTTCCTTGACCTATTTTTGCTAAAAAAATTACTTATTTTCAGGCGAAAACAGTTTGATCGTCAATAAATAATAACTGTTATTTACTTATTTTCTAAGGTTTGGAAACATTATTTTTACTTCATAAACGCTATTTTACTCACATCTTTACGAGGAATTAGTAATTAACATTTTATACAATTATTTGCTAATTTTTGAAAATCTTTTTCATGATTGAATTTTCAATTATTGCATACACATAAGAGGTACTTCTAATCCGCATGGATAGTCGGAAGGTTCCTTAAGTAAAATAAATAGAGGCAAGTTACAAAATTCAACATTCTTAAACTCATTCAACCTTTTTAAATATTGAATGACAACAACACCTTAATTATTACTCTACAAACGAGCAGTAGGTACAAGTATACGATAGCAGTTTTGCAGAGTAAATAATATTTCAAATAGCACCTTAGATACTTTAAACTATACTAATGGCACTGTCATAATAGACCATACAAAGGAAAGATATATTAGTGAAAGATATATCTATAACATTTATTTTTACTTATTTATACCTTTCAATTTGATTTTAAATTAATTGAGAGAATTTGTTGAGACGAGTGTGCTTATTTCTTTTCGCGTACTCCCTCTTGTATTAGGTTGGGTTATTTTGTTAGAAACCTTTATTTCATCCGTATTAGGATATGAATGTGAAGAAGCGGCTAAAATAAAAAAGCCCGCGTGCGAAAACAATCAACACGTCATAGGAAGCGGCAGTGATGACGGGATAAACTGAAATTTTCAGCGTCCGGAGTAGATTCTTAACATTGAACGAGGGAAAAGCTGAAGAGCACTTTCCCATTACTATTTAATCATTATAAGCACTCAGAGCGCACCCCGCGGGTAGTTCAACAGAAAGTTTAACACTGTTGGATGAGAGAGAGAGACGCTAGTAGGGAGGTTGGGAAGCAGGAATTTAAAAAAAACTCGTTTGGCTTTCGGTAGGAAGGGGGCGGGTGGGAAGGAAGAAACTTGGAAAGGACAACGGAGATAAGAATTAAATATCAACCTTTTTTGGGGGAAATGTGGGGGGGGGGAAGGATAGAGCAGTGGTGTGAGTGAGGGAGAGGTTGAGGAGACTGGGATTGGCTATCAGAGAGAAGGAAAAGGTAAGGCTTTTGGTGTGGGAGTTGAGAGGAGGTGTGCAAGCGGGAAAGAGTCGGGAGGGCAGAAAGAGTGCGTTTGAGAGAGAGAAACACGGTGAGGGAGGGAGGAAGAGAGGGAGGAAGAGAGGGAGGAGGAGAGGGAGGAAGCGGGCCAATGCCTATCGACATTTACGAGTGAATGGGTCGTGGAGAGCGTTCAATTTGTCCGAGAAGGAAGGGAGGGTGAGGAGAGGGGCTGGAGGGTGGGGGGAAGGATGAAGGGGGACGAAAGGTAAGAGTAAGGAGGGGTGGAGTTGGAATGAGGAGGGGGTAAGGGAAGGGGGGTGGTAGGTGCATAGCAGGGGAGGGAGGTGGAAGTCTGAGTCTGTTCGTGTGTGTGCCAAATTGAGGAAATCGTTCTCCGCTGTGTGGCCGTATTGTTTTCGGATCTGAATAATAAATGTTTGACTTTATGCGGAACTTGGGAGGGAGGTCACACACACACACTAACACACACGTACATACACACAAACACACAAAGGGAGGGGAGTATAGACTTTCCATTTCGCCGAGTGACCATCGATGACAGCTTCTTTCTCTCCCCCTCTAAGGTTCGCTCGAAAACATTGGAGTGAAAGGAGACTAGAGTGTATTGGACTCACTTGTCGCAGTTTTGAAACGCGTGATGGTGACGCCAGATTCTTTCAAAGGTAGAAAAAAAGTAAATTTATGAAAAATTTCATTTTTTTTAATCACCGGCAAAAATGAGAGATCAAGCCTTTAAAAATATTTTTCTTTAATTCTCTCACCTTACGTGCTGGACTTGATAAGAATTGTGAGGGGGGAGTGTATATATCGCAGGTTTTTGTTTGCTTAAATCTTTTAAAGATTGACTCTTATTGTTCAATCATCATTTTTCAGGATTCCTGAGCTTTCGATGGATTGCTTTTGATTAACATTTTCTCGTCACCTATCAATCATGATTTCTCTTGCTTTCTCGCGAAAATGACTGACTTCCTTGAGCGACCGACTTACCAAGCGGGTTTCCTGGAAAGCCAAATATGTTGTGCCGTGTCATAGGTCAGAAAAGGCTCGTACGAGGAATGAAGCGCGGCAGAGCTGGCCAAATGTTCACGTGAAGCCATGTAACTCAACCGAATAATTACATATTCAGGAAATCGATTTATTTATTAAGGTGTTTTTATCCGACCCATATGTAAGGGAATTTCCTTGATATTTATCCATTAAATAAGTTGTATTAACACATAATATTCCAGTAAACATTTACTTTCAATTACAATATCTAATGCACAAAGGGTAAGAAAAAAGACTTTGCTGTTCCACAAAATAAAATATATTTGCGACCGGTTTCGATACGGCGTATCATCATCTGGCAATTTCACATATTAGTACATAGAATTTATACCCTTGAAGAAGTTAGAGGGGCGGTGGAGTGGAGGTGGGGAAAGGGGGGGGAGGGGTGGGAGGGGTTTTTTGGAGAGGGTAGTGGGCAGAGGGTGGGAAGAGGGGAAGGTCGGTTTGGGAAGCACGTCGCTGATGGGTCAGTGCACGGGGTAGCCGAGGGTTGGTGTGAGATGACGAAAAAACTCCACTCCACCGCCCCTCTATATTCACGATATGCTATACCGTCATCGAGGAGATTGGATTTGATGATTAGTTTTTTTCTCACAATGCACTAAAATTGAATGCCACCTTTTGATGGATCATATTACAGGGAGTAGAATAAAAATCATCATTAAGTATTTTGTTTAAACCTACTTTCCATACATTTTCGATAAGTTAAACATTTATTTATGGACCCCTCGTTAATATTATGAGCAATGTTTCAAAAGCAACCGCGTTTTCAAGTCATAGCGCGCAATCACTTCTGACCTAAACAAAGCGATAATAATCAGAGGCCAATAGATAGGACAAGCAAAGTGATGACGGTGAACGTAGAGGTGTAGTATCATATGTCATCATCAGGAATTGGTATTTTGGGTTTTAAAGAGATACGTACCAGTCTATCACCTGGCCAGAAAAATATATAGATAAAACCCAGTTTTACTTAATTAGTAGATCTAGGTAATGTTTCTGCTCACCTAATGCAAAAACGAGGACAGGCGATATTAAACCAACTAAACTTTGTAATAAATATTTGACGGATACCAAGATTTAAAACAACCGTTCAACAAGTTAAAGCACGTTTTAAGTATAGGAAATCGTATAGTCACACTGCTAAATAAATAAGTTGGTGAATAGAAAGGGATACACTTATTTTTTAATACAAATTACGATAAAATGACCGGACGCGAGGTTTTGTACGCACATACTTCATAAAAAAGTATTTGAAACACCGGGTGCTACAAAATTGCTGAATATGTTATGCTAAAATATCCAGTTCTATAATATTCCTCCCGTTTATAGATTATAGTCCCGAAATATTTTAGCTCAAGATTTCAAACGCATCACGATAAAACTTAATGACCTGTGATTGTGATATATTTCCGAATCAAGAACATTTTCAGCCGTATAGATGAGATTGTCGTGACTCCTTATCGACTATTGATTTCCGAAGCATTTATGTGTCCTGACGGATATATCCACATGTAAGTGCCTTGTGGCCTCTTAAACAACTCGTATACACCCAAAAAGAAGATATGTTGTTGGAAAAGTTCGACAGTGGTGAATTTACTTTTCCCGTTTCAATGCTTATCAATTTTCGACACCATGCTATGCAAGTGTAATTAAGGTGCATTTAAAGCCTCAACAAATGCAGATGATGATTTAAGGACTAGACTTAATCCATTGCTTGCATTATATAAAGATGTGCGACAGTAGGAACGCAAATGGCAAGTGCACATCTGCCATTGGAACTCAGTAGAATTATTTTCAATCGCATGGATCAGTGAATTGGGAAGCGACTCTGTTCAGTGATAAAAATCTAGCTGAAGTAAACAGAACTCCATCATCAATAAAAACTCATGCTTAAGTCTATTTTTGATCACTTACACTTGCATTGCTTAATTCAATCCTTAATAATGGGCATGAGCCAAGTGATAAAACTATTATTTTTCTATATCTTATCCTTATTTGAAATGGTTGCTAACATTGACACATAAAATGGGATTACAATAAATATAGATGAAATTATTCGCATATTTTTATTTTTTTCCACGCCCCAGATGAAAATCGATTCCTAAACAGACGCATACAATTTATTAAACGCCATAGAATAAATTAAAGCATACTACACTTACACATATTTTATATAATCTGCAGGACATCAGATTTTGCTGAATAGTAGATTCAATCTCCGCATAAACCCGCCTAAACCCCCTAGTGGAGAACCCTTGCCATAGGCCAATCCAAAGTCAAATTTAACACAGAAAGCCTATTATGATTGTGCTAATTTTAAATTTTTTTATTCGAGCTAGTTCTGCTTTTTCAAAAGTTAATAACAATGAAATTGTCTTAGTTTTTCATGGGTACCCAGGACCTTAAATTGATCGGATGTTTTTGTTATCCAGCGGATATTCTTTGTAACGCCCTCTGATTATTGTGGACGCATATAAGGTCTCATTTCCAGTCTCAGGATCGATTGACTCCCTCAAGGCACTTTAATTTCAGTCTTACGCCTCCTGTGAAATTGGGGCATAGCATGCTTCACCGTTTTGAAGTTTTTTTCTTGTTCATAAACTATTTTTTTTATTACGCAGCCGAATCCTTTCATAGATTGGCTAATTTACTTTCAGATGGGTTAACGCTTCGATGCTCTTATCTGTCCTTTGCCATTATGAACAAAATTGTTCTTGCATTACTTAATGTCTACATAATGTAGCGAGTCGCTTGCTGAGATATTTCTACTATGTGATAGCTTATGTAGGATACAAACTGTATTTGCAAACCATTTTGAGTAGCAAATGAGTGAAACAAATTTCTAAGCTTAGTGAAATAATTACTTATCGTTCAATCAAATTTGGCTTCCCAATATTTTTGAAGCGTTAAACTAGATTACCATGCGTTTAACTTAAAGTAAGCTTAATTTATTGCATTTTTCCTTCTATTTCCCTTGAGCCAATTATAAACTGCATTATTTAAATTTGCTTTCGGCACACGGGTACCTACGTATAGTTTTAGTTTTATGCTTGGCTTCCAGAGGGCTTTCTCTCTCCAACATCAGATGATACCCAAAAAATAACATTTTTTTGCATCCAGATATCCAAGGTAAAACCAAGGCGGAATTGTGTTAGGGGTTTTCGATTTGACCGATTAGATTCCCCGACACATTCAAGTAGAATCAGATACTGGGGACGTAGGTTTTTGGAGTACATCCATCATGAGGTAACAAATAATAAATTGTTCACACTTTTTTATTGCTGCTTACCAGATCGATTTCGATTTTCCGCATCCTTTTCAAAGGTGTGAGGCTAGGTTAGAGGCAGCTTATATGTGGATAAAATCGCACTCAAAAATGAAATGGGGGGCAGTGGTAGGAGTGGATATGAGTGCAACCTTCCACGTCTACGAGGATCGGCAAGGAAACCAAATTTTCATATACGTGACGCATGGGTAGAAAACTGGATTTATTTGTAACTTTTAATTTACACATGAATGTGACCAATGACTGTGTCCTATTGAAGCCATCATCACAACCAATGCCTCTATTCCCCTACCCCCTCCACCCTAAATTCCGCCTCCCACCTCCCCAATCAAACCCCAAGGTTTGACCATTGTTTCCCTCCTCACCCTTGTACACGTGGAAGATTACACCCCCATTTGCTTCTTTCTCATAACCCTCTCCCCTCTTTTTCATCGATGCACAATGGTATATACTAGCCACCTCTATCCTAGCTAAGTACCTTTGATATTGATGTGAAACATCCAAACCGGTCCGGACCACAACAATATAAATAGTGCGGAAAATTGCTAAATATTTTTTATCCCGGGAAATGTCTTCAATCTTGACTCGACTTAACATCCGACACTAAGAAAAAACATTTACAGCAGACTTAGACACATTTGAAGTTGTTGAATTCTGCCGCAAATTACGGTTACGGAATACAAATAAAATGCCGCGAGTAAAAAAAGACATTAAGGGTGGTATATGTGTAAATGCCGGCAGACCATCGATTTCGAGCTACCGGTAGCTCGAGGGGATATTTCCGGTAGCTCGCGATTGACAATGAATGAGTCCAATGAATGTATCAAGCAACTGCCATTCATTCTTTGGAAGGCCGCCATATATTTTTCATTTTTGAAGAGTAGCTCTTTAAGGTCGCGGAGTTTGCTCCTGGCATAGGGTTTAGCCTCATGGGCAGTGGCTTCTTTGGGGCCCTTATTCCCTTCCATTGTCATTCTTCTTTGACCGTAAGGGCAGAACATCGAGCATCCTCAAAACCTGCTGACATAGCAGCGAAAGATAAGAAGCCTGGGTTGCATGGTGATCTGTACAAATGATCTGGCAAGCCGTATAGGTCAATGGTCCATCTTCTGGTTCAGGCAGATTTTTCTCGTTGAAATTTACATACTTTTTATATATGTTTTACACATCACTGGAAAAATGTATGTGCAAGAACGGCAATCGTATCAGTCATTATGTATAAATTATGGCGCTAGATAAATAAATTCTATTCATAATTATTTTCAAAATTCCGCGGATTCTCTATTATTTAAGTTGCAATTAATCGAGCTTCATTTGATTGAAGAGTATTTTTAATGCAATGGGTGTTTAGATATTGTCTGTCTCATGGTGCTAACAGTGATGTTAGATTACTGAAGTGTTTCGTAAAATATATAAAGATGTATGGGGGCGATATACAAAGTGGAGGAAATATTCGTTATCTGAGGTATAGAAAAAATGGAATCGGCTTTTATTAAATGAACACAAAAGAACTTGCAAAGTTTACACACATACATAGGTTCATTTCATGATCCGAGCTTAAACGAGAGATTTCGTCAAAAAGACGTTATGTGCCATAATCCGGGTGAAGCCCTTTTGTTTCCAGCAGTTTCTGCTTTTCTCTGTTTATATTTAATAAAAATGAAAGTTCTTTTTCGGAAGTTTATAATGAACTCTAAAAAAAGAGACCAGCATATTTTTCCACGAGAAGTTCCTAATATATTTTAAACGAGAGGTACGAATACATTGAAATCATTTTATTTTATGAGTTTGAATTTAACATCACTCCCGTTTAAGTTCCTAAACATTTGCTCCTTGACAAAAATATTTTCTTTCATTATTTATACATGCAAGCATCCCTTTCGAATTTCGTTTCTATCCAAGTATTCTATTATGGGCACGGATTCAGACATAATGTCCTCGGTTGATCGAAACCTTGCTATGATTTGTTTTATGGGCTACTAAAGTAATGGGTTTTTGGGAACAAAATTCACTTAGGGAAAATGCACCAAGTTACTTTGATGACGTGTTACATGATGTTCTGGAAACCATAATTTGACTATTACACGATGAATCCTTGAATCACATTTTAGGATTTTTATTTTGTGAGCGCCCTCAGGTAATTTAGATTTTCTATGCAGTCTTTTCTTCAGACTGATTCGTTACAACGAAAGAATGGTCGCCTTAAGAAAAAATCCTGTTGAGTGAAGCTAGTATTTCCCATTCTTATGACATAGGTGACTAACTAAAGAGAAGGTATCTCGGAAATCATGGTTTGAGCGCTAAAAGAAAGCACAAGCAACGACTTTCTGCTTAATTAAACATTGTAGCATAAAATTACGTGTGCTTGAGAATAAAAGCTCCACTGATTCTATTAAAACTGAGCAAAGCAGCACATTCATTAATTAATTGATTAACCATTCTACACATTATATTCTTTTTTTTGTAATTTTCAAGTCGAGGACTTGTTCTCTTCAGCTTCATAACGCTCCTCTTAGCAAGAAAGTGAGCTGTGTGTCACTCCACACCCTCCACATTTATTCCACATTCCCGGAGTTATTTCTTCAAAGCGATAAAAGCGACCACAATTTTTATTCTATGATGAATTTCAACTATACTGCATAATTTTCAAATAATAATTACGTCGCACACGCCGAAATCGATCTTAATGATTAAAATTGGCGTGTAGTTTCCTATAGTCATTCATTATCACCATAATGAATAAAACTGAATTCCAAAAAGGAACGCCTTACTCCATGTATATCCGCAGCGTAATAACATTCCTACTTAATCGTTTTATTTTTTCACAAACTTTTGTTTCGCACTAACATTAAATTGAACAGTAAAATGTCTAGAGATGTCCTTGCTGTGAATTACAGGGTAACAGATGTAGATGAAAGACGATGGACAATCGGAAAATGGATTTATTGCTACAGTGGATTTTCTGTATGTTTGCAACACACGCACTTGTCTTGAATTTTTTCGCAATAGCTCTTGCTTTTCAACGTTGTTAATTACCTTGAAACTAGAGGTATTTCCCAATCGCTAATCGTTTCTGTCACATGATCAATAAAGAAAGAATGTTTATAAGAATACGAATGAAATAAAACCGAACGTACCATGTATTTATTTCATCAGTGACTCTCACTAGCAAGCGCTGATAATTAACTTGAAAGGCACCATCTTTCTCATTACTTACTCGCTTCTTACTCGTAATTTTGGGAAGAAAATAGGACTAAGCATCCAGAATAAATATATTCGAATTCACCGTGCAATATGTTTTTTACGGCACCTCTTGCTTTTAAATATTAATTATCACTAATACACGACGGTATTCTTAAAGTAATTCATTGTTATCCATGACATCACCACCACACGAGTCAGAGTGACCGCCAGCTCGTATCCTTATATCTGTATCACTCGTGTAGCATGGCATAAGAATAAAGATAAATATCCAATACTAAGGTATCTTTAAAAAAGAAATAAAAAATAGCGTTCCGCTGGCGCATTTTCCCTCGCGTCTAATCTGAGTTAGAATCTTACAGTGCCAGCCGCACGTTTGTCCCAAAGGCCGACATCTCCCCGTGACCACGTATCCCTCCTGCTTCGTCCCGTGAGTCTCCGTGTCGCTTCCCTCCTCTTCCGCCCGTACCCCGTACACTTCTAACCCTCTCTCACCCTCTCCCACGCCTGTCTGCTGCCTCATCTCTCGCGGGCCTCACTCCCCGGCAATAAAAGAAATATTCCTCGTTAATTCCGTGGACGAGCAATTCGGGAAATAAACATATCATAAATCCAAGAGAGTGAAAGCCGCCGCGAAATGAGACATGCAGACGAGCGAAATAAAAACAAAGTTGATAGTATTCTTGCGGAACGCCTGGAATCCCACCTTTCACGTGCGGTCCCAGCCGCCTGTCTCGTGTGCGTCTCTTTTTCCTCAACAGCACGGGAGAGAAAATGGCAAGTCCTTGCTCCTCCTTGATTTGCCTGGCGTATAAAAATAGGAGAACAGAGCAGAACGGGCTCGGAAAATAGAAGAGAACAATGAGTAGCAGTGGAATGACAATTGTGAATATTTTAAGAACATAACTGAAATTCACGATAAGACCTTAAAACAAGCTCCGCGCATCAATTAATTAGTGACCATTTATCATGAATGGTGACGGAACCACTTAGAGATATGCAATTTTGTGATTTAGTGCAATGAGTAAAAGTGGAATGAAAAGTTTGAATATTTTAAGTAGATAAGAGTAGTTCAAGAATAATTATTGAAGTAACTCCTTGCATCAACAGATTATTTATCATTCATGATTATTTAACAACTTCAGTAAGGTGTACGCACATCCGGATTACTGAGGTGTAACTCAGCGATTTCGAGCGCTTACGGAATCATGGAATAATAACATGAATATTTTAAGCCGAGTAGTGGAATGAAAGATGAAATCTTCCCATAAAAAGCAGCTTTAGGCATCATTTTATCAAAGCAAATAAGTAAAATTCCCAACTTTATTGTTTAGAACAACGAGCGAAAGTGAAATGTTGAGTTTGAATAGTTCAAGCGGATTAAAGCAGCTCAAGGAGAATTGTAAAAGCAACTACATGAATTAAATAGAGTGTATTTCTCATGATTATTTATACATTTTAATGTGGTGTAAAATGTATCTTTATAGTATTTGAATTAATGAGATGAAATTTAACAATTTTGGAGCAACTATAAACGGTGGAATAATAAGCATGAATATTTTAGTAGATTATGGGAATAGAATATTTCTTTCTTATCTCAAGAAAGTTTCAGGCATTATTTGATTAAAGATTTAGACCCGGTTTTTATAAATAAAATTAATCGTCGACGGATTCACATTGTGGAATTTTCCTATGGTTTGGAATTAAATAAATTTGTAATTTTCCACACGGGTTATTATCCTTAACCGGTTTCAACGCAATAGCGTCATTTCCAAGAGGTTACTAAAACCTCTTGAAAATTACGCTATTGCGTTGAAACCGGTGGAAACCGGAAAACACTATTACGTTTAAACAAGTTGAGGATAACAATCCGTGTGGAAAATTACAAAGTTATTTCATTCCAAACCGGTTTTTATAATAACTGGTTAAATATTTTCTCGGCATGAAAACCTATGCTACTATGTTCTCTAATCACGGTAAATAACTGACAGCCTTATGTAATATTGAAACTCCAATTCTTAGTTAACATCAAGTTAACACATACGTTATGGTCATATTAACATTAAGTAGGCATCATAAAACCGGGTCGTGTAGTCATAAATGAGTAGTTTGGGATTTAAACTAGGTGCACATATATCCAGATGAGTGGAGCGTGCATATTAGGGATGAGGACGATAGCGCAACACAGTCATCACTTAAAATTTTTTAATGCCCCTGTGGTCTTAAAATATGATGAGCTCAAAAAACAAGTGATGAAAAACGTAATTTTTCATGTAAAGCTTTTTGTTAGCGTGCCTTTGGACCAAACGACCCTATTTTTCACTCACCTTCAGTTGTGAATCAGCCCAGAGACTTGCTTCTGGACGTAAGCTTCAATTCAATGTCGTGAATGCATCTGCTTCAGCAAAAAGTTAAATAAATAGCTGAATCATAGCGTTACAAACGAAAGAAAATCGTATAAATACGTCAACGCTAGTCATTAATTTTTACTGAAATATATTTAAACAACCTCCTCTCACCCATTGAACAAACTGTTCAATTCATCTCAAAAGGTTGTTATTCCCCGACATAATCTAACTCTGAACATAGTTAAGACCCTAATAGAAGATGAAAATTTGATGCAAAAACTTGCACACTTCGCCGCATAAGAGGTTCTTATAAATTTCAGTCTCGGAACGGATATCTATTCCTCATCATTCGTGATCCTTCACAGGAAAACTAAGGTGGTGGATACGACCAAATTACTGCTCTTGTGATATAAAATAGCCTACTCGAATTTTCGTGTGAATGATGCGATAAATGATCAGAATATCGCATTCCATTTATTAGTATTTGCTTTAATTTTCAAAGGACTCTTAAAAAGTTTAATAAATTGCCTCTTCTTTCAGTCAATTATTCGTTGCATCTGACACGTGTGTTCTATGACTTGAACACTGAAACATAGCCAGTAGGAAACTCATTGTGCAATTTTTATGAAAGCATGAATGACCTGTTATTAATAGAGTAACAACTAATTTTATCAATATACACAGTAACATTTATCTTCAATTCTATGGCATCGAAAGATAAGACGAGGCTAGTTTTGCTTCAGTCAATTAGAGCAATCATAAAAATGCTCGTTTATGTTTCTTGCCACCTAGTTAAAACCTAACTACACATTTGTATAAATATAGCCAAGTTTATATAAATGGTGTCTGGTGGTTGAACAATTTCATTCATGCAGTGGTTGTTTTGGTTCCCATTGTAGTGGCAGTGGCAGCTTGTAAATTTGTGCGATTTAGGGTTTCCAAAAGCAAGGGTAAACCTGCCATCTAACTCAATATCTTCCTAATCCTTAAACGAAAGCAATATCTATGTCCACGGAGGGATTGGAACCCGCGGCCTGCCGCGGGTTCCAATCCCTCCGTGAGACTTTCCCTCCGTGAGAACCCCTGAGCTACGGTCTATCCACCATCTACCGAGTCGGCACGAGATACCCCAGAAATAATATGAGTTAAATTATCTTTAAAGAATACGCAAGTGCCCCGTAGGGTTTTTAAAAATAATAAAAAATGACAATGTGAGTTACCTTTTCTAATGGTTGTATTTATAACATTTTCAGACAAGGTTTGAGGAAGTTTGTCCAGTATATTTATTTAACTGCCATTATTTCCATCGTTTAAGAGAAAAATTACGTTATTTCTGTGAGAGTGAGTTTGGGGTAAGTAAAAACTTAAACTGAGTGAAATTAGAAATTTTCAACTCACTGCAAAGCAGAATACTACATTTATCTCATTTTGAATCCTTATTTACAAAAGGACGGAGTAAAAATTTAGCCCTGGTTTAACTTTAAATCTGTGAATACCTACGCCCCTAGGCGTCCCGGCAAAACGTCTCTTTTCCAAACCAACCTCGAGAGGGAACATTATGCTCAGCTAGGAATTCCCATCTCGAAAGACCTCCTCCAAACCCCTGCCTGATATTTTTCCGCTCAAGTTACCTAACGCACCCGACTGATCCCCGCCAGAACCACCCCCGGAAACTCCTTTCCCTGCGTCACATAATCCAACCCTGGTGAGGCCGGCTTCGTGTCTGAAGCAAAGCGGACCATCACCTTCCTGACTCGGATCTCCCCCTGGCAGAGTGTCCCACAGCGCCAACAACCCTCTGTCCATCCCCTGAGCCCAACTTTACTCTCCCTCCCTCCGACCCTACCTCTCTTCTCCCATAATGGCTTTCCTTTTTCCCCTACGGTGTTCTTTTTCCCATTTTCTTGTTTGCACCAGAGGGGTGGACACCCGGGCCTAGTAATCAGATTTCTCCCGTACCACAAGGATGTCACGAAGTGGCCTATTTAGGGAGAAAAATAAGCTTACAGGTTAATTCCATCTATTTGCTAGTGACATTACCACTGGAAGGGATGATAACATGCGCATAATTAATAACTCAAACGGCAGTTTAGCACAGTATTACTCGTTTCCTGATAGAAATCCTTGCGTAACCACTCTAAAATCTACATATGCGCTTAAGATGGAGTAAATTAAGTGAAAATCGCTTATAAAGGGTTTGCAATTGGTATATAAGGATGTGATAATTAATTATAATGTAACATAACAAAATAAAATGGAAGTTAATAAATGAAACTTCAAAAAAATTAATGTTCTTGGAAAACACTTCTAATTAAAACGTTCGAAAAAAAATTCCAAATAAAATGCGACTTTGTATTTAAAATTTTGAATAGATTTTGACAAGAAAGAGTTTTTGACAAAAGAGTAAGAAAGTTTTATGTTTATGACTCATTGTATCTCCGTTGTTTTTTCGCTGCAATTCTTCCATAAATCATTCTTGCAGGCTCAGTATTAAGGAGACTCGGTAGTTTTACTCAACTTAAGAGAATTCGATGAAACTTCCTGGAAACATTAATTTGGTTGTCTTAAAGCTACCTGATTTTTTCAGAATTATTTGCAGAAGATTTCTTAAGATAATTGAACGAGAAGTGGGCATGAAAATACACAAGTTGTTGTGGGAACGCAAGGCTTTATTCATCAGACAGAACCTTTTCTAATTATTCAATGCATAATAATTTATATAATCGATAGTAAAATGTATATTTAACAGATTTTTACTCCGAGCGCTTGAATAAATCCTTGAATAAATCTTTCGCGCGCGTTGCAGATCGTGTGAAATTGGCACCACGGATAATTTACTTGAACGTGGATGGATAACTTGCAGGATGCAGAAGAAAAGGCATAAGAACGTGAAATTTCATGCCCAATTCTCGATCAAATATCTTTAAAAAACCTGCAGTAAATAATTCTGAAAATATGCAGGTAGCTTTAGAACAATATTATTAATACTTTCAGGAAGTTTCATTGAATTCTCTTAAGTTGGGTGAAACCACCGAACCTGCTTAAAACAGTGAACCTCTCGTTGCCAATTAGTCCAACGCTTATTTTCTCCTTTGTATGAAGCCCATTTACTATCTACATTCACTCATTTAAGCCCAGCTTCATTATAACTGGTGAATGTTAATTATCAGATGATAAAGCATTTACATTTATGTGATATTGACTGAGAAATTATGTTCAACTCTTAGGCTGCGGGAAACGTACATGTACGAGTGTACCGGCAAATGCGGAAAATACGTTATTGTACGTTTGACCCTCTCTCTCTACCTGCTCCCTCAGCCCTTTCATATTTTTATGACCCGAACTCATTCTTTCCAGCGGTGGACATTTGGGAATCCACCCTTTTTACCCAAACTACTCCCTTCCCACGCTCTTTAGGGATCGCATACCACCGCAATGAGGTACGACCCTTTCTTCCGATTGTCCGCTCAATGGGCTATGGTCGTCTCAAAAGTTAGTTGTCTTATGCTCGCGCCCGGCTCAGTTATCAACGGATTTATTTGGTGTTTGGTATGGAAATAAACAGAAAATTAATAGAAAAAAATATTGTCATATTTGTTTTTAACAATTAGACCTGTAAACAAATTTTCAAAATGTTTTCAAAGTCCCACTGATCCCTCAACAAGTTCCGGTGCCCACCCCCTGGGATCCCGAGAAAAGGATCGGGAGGGGATTACATGGGTCAAATAACTGCCCGGCCTCTGCCCGTGGAAGGAGGGACAGGCTCCGTCCTAATAGGTATTTCCCGCACAGGGTGGACGAAATGCGCTCTACCTGCAGCAGCTTAAGGTTTAATGTAGTACATTTGTCGGCACGTTAGTTGATATGACCATAATTTATGGAAGAACATATCTATATTGATTATTATATCTATAAAATGTTTAGAAAGATTATAAAACCAAGCCTTAATAATAATAATTTGTCTTTATTGGTGCGAGATTGAGACTGGGGCAGTCCCTTCGACTACCTAACCCATCGTCATAACATGCAAGAAATAATTACATTTTGACAATTAAAATTATATAAAAAGAACACAATAATGACCATCAATGTCTTAAAATGAATCCACTGGAATGTAAATAGTGTAGAATGATGTCCATGATTGTGGAAAAAAGTAAGGAATAAGGAGCTGATATCCATAACGAAAATACCCACTGCAGGAAAACACCCACACATGAAGAGTGTGAAAAACCTGCGAAAACCTACACATAGATAAAGCTAACGTAGTTTTTAAAAACAATGTAAGAAGAGCAATAAGAAGAAAAAATGGTAACTGATATTCACAAATAAATGTGAATGAAATTTTTAAATATCAATAATTATAATAAGTCAGGTAGTAAAAATATGAAAAATATAAAATACGTTTATGTGATGGACAGACATGACAAAATGAATCTTGTGAGTTTCTTCAAAGACACTGATGCCAAAGGTTCTACATTTTTCAGTAAGCCTATCAGTTTTGTGCCCTAGAAAAGAAAAAGGCTAAACTAAATTAATTAGATTACCGATATTCAAGTATCTATTACACCGTATACCAAGAAAACTTACACTATAGCAATTATTAATTATTTAAAAGGTTTTCTGTAAAACCTAAGCGTTGATATAAATAATTTTATGGTTAATTTACCACAAAATATTCCAAATAATAAGGCAGTATTACCCAGCAGTTACCAATTTATTCAACTAAAATTCATTCTGCTGTATGGTCAATTGGTCAATCTTTACGATAAAAGAAAGAATATTACAGTATTCAAAGTAACAGATTGCAACATATATCTTAATCCAGCATGATATCAAAACTGAATATTATTTTTAGAACTTTGGTAAAATATTCCATTCGCATAAAAAACTCTCCGCCTGTATTTTAATAAACTCCGTAAGTAAATATTATGTGAAATCCTACTGCAAGTGAGAAAATACCTTGTAACAGCTAATCGAGTTCCCACCTATTTTTTTAGCTATGTATATATTTTGCTACACAGCTTGGCTTGAAATGCCTCAATAAGTATAATGAATATAAACAAACTTAAATTTATGCATGCATAATATAAAAATATCTTCACTTGAATGTTTTTATACGCGTTTTATTCTAAAATGACAGATAACTACTTGGAGTAAGAGCGGCTGACTGGTGGCAGCGCATTTTGGTGAGCGCGTGGGCTGTGATATTAACGGAGATAGAGCGCTCTTCCAAGTATGGTTTGAAAAACAAGGAAAGTAAGGATGTATTGTCGGGACTGTTTTAAAGTGAATAAAAATATCTTACCCATACGCTCCAAGTCTGCCGAAAGGAAAATTTCATCGTGGGAAACTGGATGACTTAAGTTTATAGGTTGTTTACAGGTTGTTAGGATCGAGGTGATGAGTAAATTTGCCATCATGCTTAATTACTCATTTAACTATGGGTCGTCACGTCATTGACACCTTAATTCGGCCACCCAACATTAGGAATGGGATGTGACTGGGATTTTTTTAACAGCTCCGATTGTGACAGCTCCGGCTCAGTCACGGGTCTAGAGTCAACGCAGCCCGCTAATTTTGCATTTTTTTGCAAATCAGTTATTAGTTTCAAATAAGTTCCGGAATAAACCTTAGGCAGCTAGAAAGCTGATGTGAATAGTAGATTGAACTCTTTGAAGTTGACAGTGAAGGTTTGCGACCTTGTAAACCTGGTAGTAGTTTCACAGTCAGCTCGTAGAGAATGCTCTCTTCAGTGAAAAAGGCTTATTGTCAACGGTCTTAAAGGCAAATAACCTAAATTGTTAGTTTTCTTCGCAATAGAAAAATACGTAACTGACGAACAAGCACAGAAATAAATTTCTATGGCGCAGTTGACTAGTGAACGATAATTTGAGCAAGGAAAACTGCATAATTCTATTAATTGGGATCCGATAAATTTCCCTAGTAAAACCCAATATGAACTGATAAATTTCGGTTCCATACGATGTCTTATTTCTTTTGACAAAACAATGAGTGCGAGATTGTGAAAATAAAAACTCAATTTATACTGTACCCATAACTGCTCTCAAAGTAACTAATTGTGTACGCTTCCTTACAATTACTAGAGCGTAATTCTCCAATCAAATCTATTTCTCTACTGAATTGGACGCTGTTAAAACCTTTTGATTATATTCTGTGAGTTCATCTTGAGATAATGGGACTCTTTTTTATTTACTTATTGCCTCATTAAATTTCTACTTTGTCTATTAAAGAAACCTACATCTTCTCAATTTTTTTCAGATAAGTGGGATTTTCTATGATGATCTTCGTGTTTCCGATTGAATTCCTCCATTTTTCGTTCAGTAATATTCATTTAGGTCTTTCATTTCGTGCTTTACTTCATTTTGCTCTCTGTCATCGCTTCTTTCTTCTTTGACAACTCCGTCTTGGGACCTTATGTTACAAATTAACTAGTTTTCCGCTCTCCCGCAGCTGCTTAAGCCTACACAGTACCCTATAAGACGGGAAAGACTACTAATACTGGAGAAAAGAAGTTCTTCAGCGCTATAAAATAGGAGTAACCTAAGCCTAAAGAACATTTTTTTAATCAAGTCCTTAACTTTAAGGGTAGCATGAGCATGAGAATAATCTAAAAATACCTCTTTTCTTGGTTTACCATCTGCATGACTGAGCAAACATACGGTTTAAACAGAGTTAAAAAATAAGCTATCTTAAACTGAAATATTCAATCGTATAACGTTTCTCCATTGGTATCACATTGTCATCTAGTAACCGCTGGTATGATGCAGTAGATATCCGTCGTAAAATATAAAAAAACGGATAATCATCCGACTATAATATATAATAACGGCTTAATGATTAATTACACTAGCAAAACGGTAGTATCCAATGAAGGTATCATTAAATTGTATTGTACTCGTTGGCTTCCACTATTAAAACTACAGGTTTTATCACCACCATAGAGTAAATTATCAACAATCATTTAAAAAAACTAGGGTTCCATTATATTGCAAAAGACCACAAAAGCAATATTAATTAATTGTAGGATTTTAAAAGTCCTCATTCAACCTCGTCCCATTGGATAAAAAAAGAAAATTTTTACAGAATTAGTATCAGTTTATAACTTCTTTCAAGCCTTGCAGCTCGAAGATTCGTAGTTCTCACAGAGCAGAGGAATGATGTGCATAATCCCCATTCAACCTTGATGCTTAATGCTACAGAAGTTTTGCATCGTCCAAGATTGTCTTTAGCATTTTCTCAAATTTTTCACGTTCCCTTTCTTGTCACCCATCCACATTCCACATTCCCCGCGACTGTCACGATCGCTTTCTTCCACTGTGAACCCCGCGTTTCAACCTCCTCCGCATTACAATAACCATCCCGAGTATTCTTCCATGCTTCTCACTTTTCACTTCCCTCCCTCGAACCGTCCCCTTCGCGCCCCCACACCCTTTCTTCCTCAACCTCCCCCAAAGAAAAAAAACCCTCTCCTCTCTTTCTTCCGTCCCTCACTTCATATTTTCTTTTCTTCACAACTGTCCCTTTATGTCCCTCTGCCTCTCTTCATTTTTATTTATATGATATATCCTTACAGCCGCCACACCCTCTTCGTCCCGAGAATCTCTCTCCACTTCTTAAGCCTCGCACTCTCTCCCACGGTTTCTCTCCATCCTCCACACTTTTTCCTTTTTTTTCTTTTCCTCCAACCACCTTCTCCCCTTCTTTCCCCCTTCGTCTCATCATTCTTCGCCCTACATTCCTCTTTCTCTCTCTCACACGCTTCTATCCCTCACCGCCGTCACCTTCCCTACGTCCTCCTTGTCTCCGCCTCCCCTGTCTCGTTCCTTCCCTCAAGAAGGAGCGCGTCCACTTCGCCTGACTGATGATGCCATTGTTGCTGCAGATGCCCGTTGAAGAGCCCGCCCTTGCCGTAACCGTGTCGACGGTCGACCCCGGGAAACTCAATCCGCAAGACTCCGCTCGCAGATATATTTATACGAAGTGCGCGAATACGAGAAGTTTGGTCCTTTGCGAATGTTCTTCTTGCTCCTTCCCCCGACGCAACACGTTCTCTTTATTACTCATCCTGATTCTATCTTCCTCTCTCTCTCTCTGTCTTTCCTTCACTTTCACTTTTATGTCATCTTCCTCTGCAACTGCTTTTCAACTCTCGGAAAAAGTCGCGACAAAAAGATGTGTTGTTGTTTGCAAACCCTCTTCCCTCGCTACAAGTATGGAATCAGATGGTTTTTACTTGAAACAGATGAGGAGTGAGATGAATGTTTTAGATATTGTGATACACGCATTCCTTCCTAATGGGCATTTGTTGCGAAGCATTACAATTCATGGTGCGGCTGATGATATTCTGCAACGCGTATAATGCCTATTTTATATTTAAACTAAAATGTAATGAAATTTGATTTCATTTGAATTTTAAATTATTTTATTTTGATTTTAGAGAAGTATTAAAATGTAGTGAGCAGAGATTTTCTGCCGGTATATTTTTTTGGTCAGTTTTAGACAATTTGCCTTTCAAATTTTAATTTATCATTTTCTTCTGCCATTCACTCCGATGTGCAAAAACTAGGTATTTTAAAGAATTTAGATTATTTTACCATTTATCGTAAGCTAGCAAGTTCCGACGAAAAAGATTATTAATTATAAATTAGTTTAACTACTGAATACTTAGCATACAGGCAGATATTTTAAAATGAGAAATTATTTTTATTCAGAAGCTCTGATGACGAGGAACAAGTCGTTCTTCGAAACGTCGGTATGAAGCCTGGTGGAATAGCCGTGAAACATTTGTATTTTAAAATTGCCAAATTTCATCTAATTACCGCAGTGTTGACAGAGCTTTACGAATAATTCAAAGTAGTTGTAAGATAATTCAAAACCATAATTGAATCTGAATTGCATCTCTGGAAGATATCTTAAGTAACTACCACCTGACTGTCTGTTACCGGCAGACAAGCACTATTGTTCACTTTGCGCTGCTGTCACGAAATGATCTCACTAGCTATTTTCGCAAGGCCATCAAAGAGCTTTCTTTCCGCTTTGAGCCGATGTTTAAGCTGAGGTGCTTGCGGAATGAATACGCAGCGATGATACCCTCTTCCCAAATACCTATTTTTCCCCTTCTCTGAACTAGAGGAACCATTGTTTGGTGTATCCTTCGCAAAAGTGCAGACGAAGCTTTAAAAAGTTTTTTCCCCCATGATGTTTTGTAAACAGGCAAGAGCATTTGTTCCGTTCTCAAGCGAACTTTTCTCCTTTGAAGAACTACAATTTTCTCCACGGAAAAGGCACATGCATAGTAAGGATTGTACGGAGAATCCTTAGACATTCTGGCCGTATCCACCATAGCAAAGAGGACGGATTAGAGCATTTGAGTACATTTTTTTTATCGAGAGATGACATTCTATTGACTTAGGTTGTGAGGTCTCTTTTGCCTTCCTTCTATAGCATCCGCGGAAACCCTCGATGGTTAATTTTCCTTTACTTTTGTTTCTCAACACTTTAGGAACTATTTACCTTATTGGAAAAGGAAAAGAATTATTTCAAAAAAGAAACAAAATGAATCCGTCATAATGAATTTGATATGATGCTCCCAATTCCTTTCTTAGAGACAGAAGATTCAGTTGTTCACATCGTAGGTACATCGACTGAAACTCATTCTAATAAATGGTCGTACTGATACCCAGGTAAAAAATATTTCGCTGGATGTTTGATTACTAGTGACTGAAACTTGAATTTAAGTGTACTGATTATTTTTTTCTTTCTGCTGCTCTCTCTGTGGAATTAAATCCATAGTTTTATCAAGAGTAAGAGGAAATTTTCAATGAAAAAAATATATGACCCGATCGTGGTTCAAACTCGGATCTCCGGAAACACGATTCTACTAGTTAATTAAGCTACTAATTCTTTTTAAGGCATGGTGATGTGTTAACAGATCCTAAGCAGAGCCCTTTTCGAGTTTAAGCATATTTATATAATGAATTTACGCACAATTTTATTATACCTTGTGCCCGTGAGCGTGATCACTTACAATGTTCATTTCCACGTGTATTATTTAACGATAAAGTATTTTGAAAATGGATTATCATCACTGTTACAAACTGAAAGGGATCAGAGAATAAAATATGCTGTGTATCTATTTAAAATTCTAATTATCAATTGACCTAATAGAGATTTTGATCATTCGAAGTGTTTTGTTCGTGTAAAAACTAATAGCAGAGTGAGATAAGATAAAGGTACCTAACGAAACTTCCTACCTTTTTTGTTAAAAGAAAACATTTCCCGAGTATCAATTGCTCCTCGGAAACACTAAGGCTTATAACGTCAAATGTAGAGATCAGTGAGAAGGTATATCATCACCTGTAATCCTATTTCCTTCTACGCTAGTACCCTGGGGAGAAAAACTCAATTTTTCAGCATACCATTGATGACCCTCTGGCTTTTGTGCCCCACAAATCCTTTGTTGGAGCTTTTGAGAGACTACTACAAAGCCTGCCCATCATATAACCGTCATTCATTTAATGGCAGAAGAGAGGGTAGAACTCGTAACCCATCTGTCGTTTCGTTGGGTCAAAGCAGATCTGTGAATTTATCTGGCTATTCGTTACCTCAGTAGGGCGGGTCGATGTTTTTTACTTTCTTTTTTCAAAAATGAGGGGGGCCAAAAAGTTGTGTTTTGGTTAGCTATTCACAATTATATTTACAAGAACTGGCAATTAAATTGGTTTGCTTGGTAAATAGCTACTTCAAATTCGTGATATATTTCACGTTTCATGAAAAATTCGCAGCAAACTGTCTTCTCACAAGAAGTTCCTTCTTATCATTATTTCTCTCTGTACTTCTGCTCTAAGGTTAAGAATATACTTATAGCATTCTATAACACCGGTAAAATAATTCTTGCCATTCGAAAAAGTTTTTAAACTAGCAATAATCATTTGCAACCGAGTGGCTTTATATTAATTTTTTATTTATTTATTTAATTTTTATTAATATTATACAAGTAGTGGCATTTTCTAGTTTTTTTCAGGCACGAATAGTTTCTTCCTCTTGAAAAATCTGAAAATTCGGAACCATGGCTAGTAAAAGTAAGACAAGACTGGCAACTTCCACTCACATGAGTAACTTCATTGGAACTGGTCGAGGAATGCTGCCATGTGAACTCCCAACTCCGCGTGTTGTTATAAGATATGGGCTTCTACTAAGAGAACAGAGTGGATAGATTGTCAGAAATTACCCAGCAGCCACTCTGGCAAAGGATATTTATCAAAAAGTGCTTGAAAAGTGGGAGCTAGCAAGCAGTTGTTTTGTGGTGCTAATTTTAAGTTCGAGAGTCACAGCCATAAACAAGATAGAAGAAAACTGGGAAAAACCCAAAAACATATCACTTGACAGAGGAAAACTGGATGAGAAAGAGGCTTTCATAGCAACGTTAGACAAGCTCTTTGAAATCCTCAATTGCAAGTGTGAGATTAAGCTATGTTCAAAATTTGTGGGTCCATGTCTAGGTGGTGCCTACTGTAAACATGAAGTGCACATCTCCTGCTTGCCTTGTTCTAAGGATATGAAGATCCCTGTCAAAGAACTAGTGTTTATCTAAAGTCAAAGAAAGAAGGTTGGATTTGTTGGACAGCATCAAATTGGATTACCAGATCTACGTGAGCACAGAAGACTAGTTAAAAAGCAGAAGAGGAAAGAAGATGATTTAAGAAGAATTTCTGAATATAAGCAGATGAGGAAGGAAGAGTTAACATTACAACCAAATGGAGTTCTTTTCTCCGACGAAGATGAAGATCCAACTGATGTTTGGATTGAATAATCTGAAGATCCTTTGCAGATTCCAATTGATGATGCTGATGTACCTTCTACATCAATTACAAGTCATTATAATACAATACAATTGCGCAATGTTGCATAGCAAAGTATTAGGTATGGTGTCGGTCTACGTGCTCCAGCTGCCATTACAAAAGCTGTATTCTTGGATGCTGGATTAATTACTGAAGGAGACAGGAGATTTGTGGTTGATCACAATAAAGTAATAAGGGCACAAGAAAAAGTCATGAAATCACTCGATGAAGAAATTCACGCTCAATGCCGGATATGCAATATTGAATGTATCTTCTTTGATGGACGCAAAGATTCCACAAAAGTTCTGTTACAAGCAGATAAATCAAGTCATCAGTTTCCAAGCATTGTGAAAGAAGAGCATTACACTGTGTGCTGTGATCCAGGTGGTAGGTATCTTTGCCATTTTACTCCAGGGAAAGACAACGAAAAGGAAACCTGCTGAAGTTATTGCTAACCATCTTGTGGATTTCTTAAAGAAAAACAGCATTGATAATAATTTGCAGGCTATTGGTGGTGACCCAATTAATTTTAACACTGGTTGGGAAGGAGGAGTCATGCATTGGGATGAGGCAAAGCTGAATCGTAAACTCATATGGTTGGTTTGTGCTCTTCATACTAATGAGCTACCTTTGTGGCACTTGATCACAGATTTGTATGGAAAAAATTTGTCTAACAACAAGTGGAGTGGTACGATTGGCAATATGCTTGATACTGCAACAGAACCAGAAATCAATCCCTCATCTGTCAGAATATCCTTTCCAGAGCCTCTGGTTCTATTGAGTGACACTGTTGTCAAAGATCTCTCTACAGATCAGGCTTATAGTTACAGAATAACTCAGGTCATAAGGACAGGTGTACTTCCAACTGATCTGGCATTATTAGAAATTGGTCCTGTAAGCCACTCTCGGTGGTTAACAACTGCAAATAGGATTTGTCGCATATGGGTTTCAACACATGACCTATAGAGCAACAACTTGAAGACGTTAAAACTGCTCTTGACTATATTTTTGGCGTTCAATATCCCTGCTGGTTTAAAATAAAATCGAAATTCTCTTGGGTGGAAGGACCTCACCACATTCTTTATCAATTCAAGCTCCTAAAATCTCAGAAGAAGGCAGTATCAGAAATTGTTTTGCCAATAATCCAACGTTCATCGTGGTTCACATTTAGTGAAATGGTGCTTCAGACACTTTTATGCTCGGAAAACCAAGAAGAAAGGAAAGCATGGGTCCAGAAGATAATTGAATTAAGGAATGAAGATGATGATACACCAGGAGACCTATTTGTTCGGCCTAGGATAACACCTTCAGTAAATCCAAATGCAACTACCCTTTTGGAACTGATAGACTGGTCAGAAAAAGTATATAAACCTCCACTTACTTATCAGAAATGAGAAAGTTTGTTTTAGAGCCAATGCAAGTTCCAAAGTGATCATGTCATGGATAGTCCATAGAGAGGTGTGTGAAACAAGTAACAGAGGCTTCTGGAAAAGTGTATACTCATGAGAAACGAGAAGGATTCATTGGAGGCCTGGAAGCAAGCAGAAGAATGATGTATAGGAATGAATCGAAGCAAAATTTGATGGATATTGTTGGTTTAAACTTTTTACATTTTTTTTCAACGAGTTTTAAGTGTTTGATAATAGAGACAACATATACATAAAATTGTTTGAGTTCATTAAACAACTTTTGAGCAAATTTTATTGGAGTTCATATGAAATTTTCCCCTTGTTTCGGGAATTTCAATATACATTATAATCAATCGCTAAATTACCAAGTTCAATGTTTATAAATAAGAAAAAATATCTTTTATAATAGGATAGTATACATCAAAAGGCAAATTTTTGGACCCCCTCATTCACAAAAATCACGAATTTTTATTTTTTCCCTCCAACTTGATAAGCCCTATTACCACAGCACTCTGAAGCATTCTATCTGGGCTACAGGCAAGTGGAACTTGTAAATCCGCCTGTCGTAATTCATGGTTATCCCTTAAATATACCAGGGGGTTTATGTGGACATATATCCGCCTTAGTCTCACTCCCATATCTCAGCACAACTTATTATGCTGGTTAAAAAATGTCTGAACATACGAAAAGTCTACACCTACAAGGAAAATTCTCCATTTCAGCCAGGCATTTAATATTTACTTACGTGAATGAGAGGAACCTCTTGGGAAACAATTTTGGCTTCATATCACTGTCTAATGTTTCAGTTCTGGAGTGATCGAAGGAAATCCTTAGTTTAGCCAAAGATGTGGGGAACTCCTTTGGTAAACGAACTTCATAAGAAAATAAAGACTAGGCAGAGGAATTGACTTTATGTCCAATCCTGCAGGTGTGCAAATTAAAGTACGGCTTTTTCCAAATCACAGTAAAAAAATAAATATCAATGAGTGGAGCTGAGGTAAAGCTAAAACTTTTACCTCAGGTGTGATTCATATCGCTATTATAGCAATAATAAATGCGTTAAGAATAGAAGAAAATACATGAGTTTACTCTAATGGAAAGTTATGGACTCTATGGAAAGTTAATGACTCATTCATTTTAAAATCCGTTATAGCTTATAGGGCTATTTAAATGGAATTGAGCAGTAAAAATTGTTTCGAGTTATTGCTCTTAATTGACCCTTAATGATTCTTGTGACTTTCATTCATCACCGAGAGTAGTTAGAGCACAATTTCTTGGAGTTATAACTTTTCAACGTTTCTACTAATTTCCATAATAAGGCCCGTAATACATTTCACTTGCATACATTCCGCCTTTGTATGATTTGCCACCTCTGCGCATTCCTTATAAAGTGCTTTCTAGTTAAGGCTTCCAACATTCATTTATATATTTACTAATCTCCATTCATTCCTTCACTGAATTTTTCTGCCTTCATCTGATTTCCTTACGAATTAACTTTATTCCTTTACCTTGTCTAAAACTTCCCCACCTGTCTATCTTATGTTCTCTATCCTTTTTCACATCTCACATGCTTAAGATATTCTTTTTCCTCATAGATCACGTTTCAGTGCTCTAATATGCTATGCATATTCAATATCAATATACTCACCTTTCTTATCTACACACTGCACTCATAAACTACTTCTAATTGTAAAAGCCTCATGGAGAAGCAACGTTAACGCCAAAACAGGTAAACTTAGAGCATTAGGTATTACGTTCGTCACAAGCTTAGCAATTTTCCAGTAATGCTTTTTGTGAATAAATAGCTTCCACTTGGTGGAATATTAGATTCAAGCTATGATTAATTTATATGCTAGACAACTTATATTGGTTCTTTTATTCCTCCTTATGGTGGCTACTATACCTTACCCGATGGGCTTGCTAAGGAGAATCATAAAAATGTTTGCAGTGGTTCTATTTAACAATAAAAAATAAGGGAACATATTTTTCAGTCTCGGACTTTACGGTATGGAGATTTTTCATCGTTGGTATGAAAGGTGAAATACCAACACTCTAATTTTAACACTATTTTTTATCACAGCCATTGTTTCGTGGCAAACCAACATCTTCAAATGGAAGACCTGAGCCTTCCTTTTTGTTCATCTTCAACCTGAAGATATTATATTTAAAACGAAACCATGTTCGTTATGAATTAAATATAGTGCTAGACTTGCAGTGTTAGTATTTCACCTTTCATTCCTACAAAGAAGGAATATACTATGAGGAAAATGTAAAATTTACTGTAAGCTGTTGGTTATGAGCCTGAGGGAAAATTACGCATTGCCGAAGCTGCCATCCGCAGCTAGAGGGTACCTACTCGCGCATCGATCGTAATTCATTGAGTGCTGCAGTTAAAAGAAAAATGACAAAATATCCCGTGCGATGAAAAATATCTCTGCATGACCCGAGTCGAGAAAGCCTTTCCGTGCCCGAAACCACTCTAGGAGCTTAGTTAAAATAGTAAACATTCATTCTTTGGCATTTCTCGATCGGAAATTGAATCCGTTCCTTTCACCGTCGCTCTGAGAGGGAAAGCAGAACGAATGGAAAACACGCCCACGTGATAAACGTCGAGGACCCGGGAGCGTTATCTAACCACTCGCAGGATTAACGCGCTTCATAATGCGTGCTTGATTATGTAACGCGAATTAAAACATTAACGCTGCCCTTGATGAGTGAACCACTACTCTCCCATTCTTTTGATCGGGGCGCGCGTTCGGCATTATCGTGAAATCGTTCGGCGTCCGTGACCAATGACCCGGAAAATCGACTGCCCACTCGATCGCATGCCTTATCGTCAAAAGCGATACGAATCGGCCGTTATTACCGTTCATTCATTTTTTTATCCCTCTCTCTCTACCTTTTACTCCGGAATTCGGAAACCAATCCCCGTATCGGGCGCGATGGCTTTCTTTTTTGGGCTTCACGCTTTAGACTCGGAGCGCACGACTTGAATAAGTGAAGAGGAAGAGGTGAAAGTGATTAATTCTAGAGACGGTTTCATTCGGGAGTCATAAGGTGGGTGTAATGATGTGCCGTTTCGATGGAAATCGACGACGAAAATAGGGTGGGAGGTATGCTTTGGTGAGACTATGGGGAGAAGCACCCTCAGGCCACGCGTTTAAGCCGCTTCTACTCCTCTCCCAAAGTGCACGCAATTGAATATTAACGATGGAAATAGCTACACTGGGGGGGAGGTCGGCCGGTGCAAAGGATTGTTGGGAGAGTTAGCACAGAGAGAGGGTGAAGGGGGAGGGAGGAACGAGGATGTTGTGTGGGTGGGCCTAGAGATTGAGGATCAAGCTCCCGTGACGTCACTCACTCACATCCCGACCCACCCAACCCGTCGCGAATGGGTGGGCGGGAGGGGGGGGGGGAGAGAGGGTGGGGGGGAGGAGGAAATGGGGGGAAGGTGGATTTTAAAGGAATTGGGGCAAAGGAGGGGGGGAGTTGGGGAAGGGGTCGCGGCACAAAGAGGCATGAATTGACTCGAGACGGGCGAGGGGCCAAGAGAAACGTCCTTAGCCATGACCTTGGCGAGGGTGGGTGGGCACCGTTGGTTTGATGCGGCCGGTGGCGAGTGAGGTCACGTGGATTTTAAAGCAGCTCGCGTCCCGAAGAGCTCTAGCGCAGGGAGGAGGCAGGCACCTCGAAAACCGTCTCTGAATAGGACCGGAAAGAATGCAACTAAACTATGGTCTAGGAATAAAATTACTTTAAATAAATAAAAAGCAGTTTTCCCCTTTTTATATTAGATATTATTTTATGCGACCGGTTTCGATGTATTACATCATTGTCGAGCACGGTTATGATACTAAACTTTGGTAACAGAGATAAATTTAAAAGGTTTAAATAAATCTGTGTGGGATTGCAAAGTAAGATACATATTTATTTTTACACAATGAAACTATTCCACAAACTAGGGCCGGAGACTGTCTTACTTCCCATTTTATTTGAATGTAGGCACATTTTTATCAATAATCACTTAGCATTACGACATTTTCCTAAAAAATATTAATTTGAAAAACGATTTTTAAAGCAACAAGCTAAAGGAACATTAAAAATGAAATCGATATTTTTACAAAGTTCTCGAGGCCCGTATATTCACCATAGCATATGCTTTAAGTTGGTTGGTGATGGGTTATTTGGGGAGGTGACGGATGACAGGTAATTATACGCCATTGAGGACAGTAGGGTTAGTTGGAGAGGGGAGATCATTCGGGGAAGATAGGAAACGTGGAGAAAAACCTGGCGTCGGCATTGGACTGCTCTTAACAAAAAAAACCAAGAATTCCAAATGTTTTACGTCTCATCCGACGGACGGAGTACTTACCTATGAAATGCTCTCCTAAACAGCACCCGAGCAAGGATCTGTAATCCTTTGAAAAAGTATCCGCCATTTCGGGAACTCGAATCCGGACCCTCGGGATGGGAAGCTGGCAATATATCCACCACACTTACAGTCCACGGAGAACTGAATTCAGACACGGGTTTCGAGTGCACCACAGACATTTCCAAGGACAGTAAGCAGCCTAATGCGCAGGTGGGACTATCCCATCTCACAGAAAATAGGGAAGGGTACCAATACACCCTGCGATATATTGGTGTAGTTTCATGCCTAAAAAAAACATGCGACGATTGAAATACTTGGTAAAGTCTACATAGAATTAAATTTTCCCCCGGGTTTCATCTGTAAAACAATTTTTTTCATGATCACTCAGTATCGTAGTAAGTATTAAGCCCTCCTAACTGAACAGAAGGAGAGGGAGCTCGTACATTCCATTAGTAATTAAAATATCAAAATTTCTCGCATGCGCAGGCAGCAAGGTGCAAACATTACCCCAAAACTCTCCCCATGGTCCCATTTCCCCCCTATCGAGTGAAGCCGTCGGCCAAGTTACCGTGAAAAGTATGTTCCATTTGAATGGACCTTCGTAGTCATAGTTATTGCGATAATGGTACGTGGTGATTTTCAATGTATTTTCATATCGTGGTGCATTTTTGATTTATTCTTATTGACATTTTTACGAATGAATGACAAAAGAAACTCTTTGTACAGTCCACATACTGATAAAAACCAGCAATGTAAGATGGTTAAATTATTTTTTTTTTCCTTCCCTCTCCTCCTTTTTTCCTTCCACTTCATTCGTCTTTGTTTCCTTTGCCATACCCCGTTCCTCGGTGACATAACACTAACGTGACTTTTTCACAACCTTACAACCTCAGCCTTATTCGTTTTACCAAATCCGATATGAGTAACTGGTACATGTACATACCGATCATTCTAACTGTTCATCTATCCACTTTCATTCTAACTATTCCTTCCCCTTTCCTCCTTTCCCCTATAAAAACATTGGTTTCATAGTCTATAGTTAAACATTTTCTCGGTAGGTCTACTGAAATTAAAATGCTCTTCCATTGAAAAGTCTTCCATCAAATAACCAACAGACTTGATGTTATATACAAAACCCGGACTCCCATCAGCATCCCAATGACGCCGTACAATCATGGTGTAACACATTAACATCAAATAAACGGAAAGGCTACATCATTTTACCGTTAACGTTAACCAGGCATTATAAAATTGGGCCTAAACCATCTAAAGAAAGTCTTGCAAGTCTCATGTCCCGTTGATAGCGATCCTGATAACGACAACTTATTGTCAAAACCTAGGTCGGTTATAATGAACGTCTATCGATTGAGGGTTTTTCAATATTAAGGGTGACAGGACTGTAACAGACAGGAATGGATGTGCTATACGTGCACATGACGTATGAAGATTTCAAGGAATCGAGGAAAAGTGGAGAAAAAACCTGTTTTTAAACAAATTTTACTCCACTTAAAAAAAAACCTATCTTGGTCTAAACTAAAGGCGCCAATATATCCCCCGTTACACGGACCATCCGTCGAGCGGAATACCGTGTCTGAAGTGAACAATAGCTGATCTTTTATTTATCCTCTAAATACTCTATACCATTGTTTGACTTCGAATCCGGATCATCGGCATAGGATGTCTTTTTAAAGAGTGTTTAACCCGAAAACACGTTTCGCGGTTTTACAGCTGAAAAATTCTTCCTGCCCAAGTTCCCTGTCTTAAGCCTAACTCTGCGGAATCTCTTGATGGCAACACAATATAAAAAAGCTGTAAATTCTGCAAATGCTTCTGATTTATCATGCAGTCGGTTTCGTACTGTACATGTACTTTCGTACTGTAAATAATGTACTGCACCCGCCGATGCTTTTAAAGTAAAACTATTTATTAAATAAGAACACAAGAACTTGCGGAGCATAAAGAGTGAACATTTCTCATATTTTATCCTCATTCAACCCAACCCCTTTAACGTTCCATGATTTTGTACAGCTCCACAAAGATCCCCGAGGAAATGTTTCCTCGGGGTCAATACGGTAAAAATAGCTCGAGTCATGCGGGCTTAAAAAGTAATTAGCCTTAATCTCGTCTCTGATTTTGAAATATGATGAATGCCTTCAAAGCTAATTTTAAATTGCATATTTGACAGCTTTTAATAGATAATCATTACGTCCAATTATAGACTGAGCAAGCAAAAGGGGTTATCGAGGTATGCTAGTTAAGAAATATTAGATTAAAATAGATTCTAGCCCCGTCGGAGCTCTTCAATGATGACCCACCTTCATCACTCAAACAAGATTGATGCTATCGGATCAATGAGGATCAAACTAGTGTAGTGTCCGGTGAACCAGATTTTCAACCAGATTGCTTTTCGTTTGAATGTTGGAGGAGGAGAATATTTCAAAATCGTTTATCTTGGGCGCTAAATATGGAGTCAGAGTTCTATCAGGGGAGTACATTGGCAGCAATAGGCGTTTGGAATTCTGTATTACCATTTTTTACAAATAGTATCAATTGGACCATTGTCTTCAAGTAATAGTACGTATGGTACTCTTATGGAACCTCTAAACATGAGGTCAAGTTGGACTAGTATCACCTATTTGCATCCTCACCGACAATCAAAAAGCTAAAATATCCGAGAAAGTTTCTTGTCATCCATTTAAATAAAAGTGACTTATATGATACATAAACGATAAAGATTACTGGTGATGTATGCTGTCGACATACATGGCGGCTCAGTATTCATACGAAAAATATTAAATTCGTGACATGATAGAGAATTTGAAATAATACATTCTAAATAAAAGAAAAGATGAATACCCATTAATTTATCAAGTGATATGAATATTAGTAGGTATTTTAAACTTTTAAAACCCTCTTTGGAAAATGAATATTTAATAAATAAATAATATAATCAATTGGGACAAAACGGGCTGTGATGAAGAAAAATATATTCCTACATATCATGGGCTGTAATGAAGAACAATACTGTAAAATATGTTACGGGCTGCAATGAATAAAAATATATCCCTAAATAATTTAGGTACATACAAACTTTAAATAATGTTACTCAATCCTAAAAATGAGTAATTTTATATATTTGCAAATTAAAATTTTCAATTCCGATGAAGTCATTTTTGATATTTTCAATTCAATACAGAGGAAAAAAAAGAACTCAAGACTGATGTGAAAGTCTGAGTTTCTTTGTTCTATCAGAATGAAACTCAGGAATGACGAAGGTTATGAAGTTTTGGGAAACGCATTTCAACTCTTCTTATATTCTTTAACAGCAATTGATACATAATGTCACCATTTCACGGAAAAGTCAATTCAAGTAAGTTATTTTCCTAAATACTACTCTTTTGGAAAGAGCGTGCAACGAATTTCTGGAGGAAACCAGAATACCAGAAACTTTTAATAAGGACATTTAAATCGTCTTTTTCAAGAGTATCGGTATTTTCACCGATATTGGAGGTCATGAGAAATTAAATGCGAAAAAAGAAACGTGGGTGACAACCATAACGTGCAGGTCCGTACTTAGGGATTGAGGGGCCCTGTGCAAACGAAAGTCGGGGGCCTCCTAATTTCGCTTGCTATTGTTGATACGGTAGAATTTTTTTAAAACATATATCAAAGAAAGACGAAAATGATCCGACAAAATGGCTCATGATTTCAAGAAACTTACGTATGTATTTACTATGTTTAATAAGGAAAGCCTATTCATAATGAATAAAAAACTTTTAGTAATCTTCCACGGATTTATTTCTATGGCACGACGCGTTTCACTACTCATTGGCATAATCAATTATTCCACAGAGTGGTGAAACGCGTCGTGCCATAGAAATAAATCTGTGGAAGATTTCTAAGTGTTTTTTATTCATTATGAATATCGACAACTTCCACTAGGTCCAGCCTGGAGCAGCTGTATTTATAGGTAAGTCTACTGAAATTTGATGAAATGTATATAGGTACCTACATTTTTATGACCCATGTGACATTTTAACATTAAATAGCAACGAAAAACAAACTTTTTACATCAAGATAACCTTGATGACATTTCACATATAAAATTACAAAGATGAATGAATGGTGCACATTATGAAAAATCTACTTTTATGGCCTTCATTTAATCCTTTATGTCATTTAAGTCTAAGTTATCAGCTAAATTTTTATGTACAGAGATTGGTGAATTGAATACGTGACTTTCTAAGTAATCGCAAGCAAAAAGTAGTTATCGACGGTGTGAGCTCTGATTTGGTAAGAGTGACACCGGCGTCCGGCAAGGAAGCGTGATCGGTAATTTTTTTAAATATAAATTACCTAATTTCTCGAGTTAGCAGTAACCTTAGATTATTTACAGATGATGCAGTCATCTACCGCGAAATCGGTGAAGATGTGGACTTAGAAGTTCTATCATCGAACCATAAATTACGTAAACTCGTGGTACCAGGAGTGGGAGCTTGAACTAAATCTTAGTAAATGTACAGCAGTACACTTCTGGCGGAAGTCAACACACCAACCCCATGTTTACACTGTGGGTGGAGTAAACATAAAGTCGTCAGATGAAGTAAAATATTTGGGAATTACCTTAACTTCAAGCCTATCGTGGAGAACACACATATTAAACATTTGGGGCGCAGCCTTAAAGAAACTAGGATTTATCAAGCATATAGTAGGAAGGTCCTCGGATGAAAAAGTGAAAGAGAGGTGCTACTTCGCTCTGGTTAGGCCACACCTCGAATACGCCGCGATCATTTGGGATCCTGAACAGAAAGATCTGGTTCGAAAAATAAAAAAAATACAAAGGAGAGCTGTGCGCTTCGTTAAAAACTGCTATGAGCGAACAAAGAGTGTTTCACTCCTTTTAGAGGGATTATGTTGGGAACCAGTAGAGACTCGGAGGCTAAGCGCTAGGCTTACATTGTTTGAGAAATTCCGAACAGGTGTGTTTCAGTGTGACACAGAGAATATCATTTCGACGCCGCACTGCATCTCTAGGTCCGACAGGAAAGATAAAATAATACAGATACATTGCCAAAAAGATAGGTACAAAAATCAGTTCTTCGCTAGCACAATTAGCACGACCATAATAAAAACTGAGATCCATTGAAAACATTTCCGAAATACACTTCATCTTTTCACCTACCTATTATAACATTCTCCTTTACACCGGCTGGTGTCCCAGCACCCCATTCCACACGCCCATGTGGTGGCTCGCATGGTATTATGTAGATGATAGGTGAAGATGATTGCAAGATCTTTTAGGCGGTCTTGGGACATAGTATAATCTTGGTACATGGGATCTCAAATTTGTCTTTAATAATTTTAAAGTTGAGAAGCTTCCTTCACCACTTGCAACACTTACAGGAATCGTTAAAACGATCCGCAATGCTATGCAAGTATTATGTAAAGATTCATTTTTTCAGGCCTGTGATAAAACTCCACATATAGATTTCACATCTGGCTGATAGCTTTTCTGACACAATTCATTTCAATGTATTTAACTTATCAAATAGCTCCTTCCCATCAATGTCTCTAGAATCCCTGAAGGTTACCATTTTCTCTAAAGTTTTCAGTTACGCAACAATTAATTGTTATTTCAAGATTTAATTTTTTTTAAGTCAAACAAAAAATAAAAAAATACATTATCTCTGAAACTGCTCCAAACATTCATTGAATGATGCAATAGGTTGGTCTACAAGTAGATAAAAGAACTTAAATTAAAGTTATTTCCTGGAGAAATTTCTTTTACACCATCATGATGTTCATTTTCATAGACTTTCCTTTTTCAAGCAAACCTTATTTTTTGAAATCTGTAGTTGTATGCAATATACTTCTACGATACGTTTCCCATTAAAAACTGAAAAAAAGTGCGGTGTCCCATTCCGTAAACGTGGCACACAAGCACGGAGCCACTTCAGTTGGATTCTATTAGAAGGCACGGGAAAGATCCGAAAAGTACCTATGTATAAGATCGTCGGGATCGGGTGCACCTGCGTCTTACACGCGAGCGCGGGTTTCCCCGCGCCTACTGAATGAGGCAAGCCCCGGCGGGGCCCCGCATAGGCGTGGGGCCCAGTGCGGCAACATCTGTCGACTACCCTAGGGACGGCACTGATTACGTGCAAAGTATTTCAGAAGATCTTATGTTGTACATGAATAAAAATAATTGTGATGCAAGATACATTATTAATTACACTTTTGAAGAAATAAGTATTTAAGTGTGCACCATAGCCTTATGATGAAATACGTTCTGGGCAACCAAAGAAGAAGATTCCGTGAAAATGTAAGTCTATCATTTTACCTTGTTTACTCCAAAAGGCAGCTATAGTTTATACTCTTGTTCCGCAATGGTTATCTCCATTCTCATAATGGTTTCTGAAAATTTTATTTATTTTGATAAAAAATATTGACACTTATTTTTAATATAAGTTGTTAATTGTGTAAAAACGCAGTACAGGCATTGGTTTGCATAATTCAATTGTGTATTCAACAAAAAAGGGGGGTAACTTGTTTTCACCAACATTACGTACTACTTGGTATTCGCCATGAAAAAAAGCACTTGACATGACTGGGATGCTGATATTTTCATGGTAAATTCCATCCATTTGGTGCATAAATTTGCACCCGTGTGCGTGGCTGTTTATGACATCATTTGTGAATTTCGCAATGGTTTTTAAATCAGCATTAACCTTATGAGCGCGATACAAACGTTCAAATGCCGTCTAGTTAAGATAGATAAGAAGGTAAAATAGGGTTTAAAATAGTTTGACAGGGTCGGATGCGAAATTGAGGACAGCTGAGAAGGGCAGGTGGGGGTGACAGAAGCCACAGGAGGTCATGAGTGCCACGGTAACCGAACAGTTTTCGCGCGCAAACGGAACGGGACTCGTGGAAAATAAGATTCTCGAACGTTGAGAAAGGAGTTTACATTTCATTAGCGGGCGGTTGCAGAGGAAGGTAAAACACCGAGCACTCGGGACAAACGGGCGAGCGGGATAGATGATTGGTTCACGGCGGGGCAATTTACACGGTTCGCTGTCGATAGTGTCTGGGGGGCGGCGGGCGGTCGGATAGCAATCGCTTTTCTCCGGCGCGGACTCCTGGCGCGAGGTTCCCAGCGTGGAGGGGCCGTCCTTGGGCCAAAAGGTTTCTCGATCCCTCTGGCTAAAACGACCGCAGCTGCAGTGACATAGTTTCCTTTTCCTATTTCCACGTCAGCCACCAAGCATGTGCACGAGCCACGGCGCACATTGCGCTACGTTCGCTCAGCTTACCGGGAGATCTTTTCGATTACCCGAAGAAGTGTTTCAGAGATAAAAAGAAATGTTCTGATTGAGTAAATGTTTGATTTTGAGGATTTTATTTCCGTAGTTCTTGTCCCAAAACCCCAAATGTTATAAGCAAATAGTAATACTCTAAAAGGTGATAGAATTTTTCGATCCGGCGGATGAAAGTTGCTCAACGTCTCAAGAACATTAATAACGTTATTCATTTTTTTTAAAAGCAGAATAAAAATATTTAATTATTAACAAAATAAAGAAATAATTTCAAGGAAAAATAATCATCGCACTTGACTGACGAGATTGGACTGCATGCGACCGTAAAATTAAGGTAATTTCCGCATTTAATCTACGATTGTAGAAAAAAATTAAAACTTGGATAATCCTCTTCCGAAACGTCGATAAAAGAGAAAACCTTAAAATTTAACTAATGAGAAGTACGTTACTTACAAAAATAGTTAATATTATTGGCTAATGAATTATGGCCTCGTGGCTTAAATATTATTCTTGGATGAAAAGATACACAAAACCATCAACTTATTGAGCTCAATTGAATTCATTTACCATTGCCACAATTTGTGTATGGATACTAATTTAATACTAAACAAAGGAAACATTTGTAGGCTTGATCTTGTGGAAGTTATCCATTACGGAAGAATTAAAATAACTTAGTTAACTCCACTAAATATTTATTCTCACGACCCGGGTTAGAATACTTGGTGTCATCTTCAGGTCCGAAGATGACACCAAGGGTTGAAACCCGGGTCGTGAGAATAAATATTTATTGGAGTTAACTAAGTTATTTTAATTCTTAATACTACACCTTATAAAAGATAAAGAAAAGGTGGAGAGCAATATGATAGAAGAATCAAACTTCTAAAATTAGTACCTTTAAAGAGCAGGCACCATAATTGCTTCCAGTAAACTGTTTATCCTGTGATATAAAAAGTTCAGACGATGTGTGTCTATCATTATGTTGCCCGAAGAAAACGATCGCATTCTTGATTATTTTCAATTTGCAGCCAAATTAATAGAACTGCATTTCTATTCTTATATAAAAGATTGAAATAATCTTAAAGAATAAATTTTAGCTTTCGATGCAAAAAGACAGCTCTCATCTACCATCAAGGAAACCATGGAGCCGTTTTTTAATGCCAAATTTCAAGCTTTGAAACCTGGTTTTCGGTTAAAACTTGTGAAAATACCATTCCCATGCACCTTGCCTTTGTAAGAGTTTCAAGCATACTCATCTTATTTGTAAATATCCAGGCAAACTCCATGCGTAAATTGTTCCTTTGATCTAACAAGAACATAACCGGAATTATTATATTTATTTATTTTTTTACTGGTGATTCGATAAACAGGAAAACCGCTAAATCACTAATTAATGTCCGTTTGATACCTCTGTACAGGCATTTTTCACGATGTTCATGCTTCAAAAATAAATAGTAGAGTCCGTTTTCGGGCTCTCTACCTGTAGGCCACCAAAATGGTAATTAGGCAAGTTCATTTCTTTCCTATGGTGCGACTAAATAACAAATAAAAGTAAATGTAATTTTACATTTGTGACCTACGTGCCATTTTTTATTCTTTTAACCGTAATTTTTACTTGCCTATTTTGATTAATTTAAAACTGCTAATACGAGAGACTCTCAATGAGGGAGTATTTGCTTCGTTCTCGGTTTAAAAAGCACGAATGACCGATTTTTTGCTTTTCTGCGGTTCTTCATTCATATGAACGCGCACTGGGGTAATTGGGTAATGCAGATTAAATTTCATTGATTTGACCCAAATTCATTCCATGATTGGACACGGGCGTTTTTTTGCAAAATTAACTACAGGTGGGGTAAAGCAGCCAGCAAATGCGAGTGTAGGCAGATATCATCCATGCCGGAAGCCATGTTTTTGAGCCTGGAGACAGAAAACTGCGCCAAATATTTCCAGGTGCAGAGAGTGTCGGAGAATTTTGTCACATTTAAATTTTTAGAATTTGATTTCAGAGAAAATTACTAACCTACCGGAGATTGAAAAAAAACCTTTAAATTCGTGCGATCATTTTAATGGGACAAAAGTGATTGACCAAAATAATAGCATTGATGTTAATGATCTTCAAAAGCTGTCAATACCAGCTACTCTAATGTGACTTCAGTACATGAGAAAAGCCATTATGTCGCATGGCAGCCAATAAATTGACTAGAAAATACATTTTCTGAGCTTTTTTCTCATCTTTTTAAAATAATGCTCTACAATTTTTGAACTTTGTCACGTGATCTTCATATGGCTCCGATTAATGGTATCCCTCGTAAACCACGTACCAAGGAAATCAATTAATCCCATCGTTTTGCTCCAAGATATAAGGCACGACAGGTACAAAATTAAAGTGTCAACTTCCTCATCCGATACTCACATGGACTTGATTGAACACCACGAACAAGTGATATTCCGAATCAATTATCTCCTGTTTTCATATTTCCTGCTACAATTACGCATTTTTATTTTAGGGGCCGAAGCCTTAGAATATCTGACATTGCTCACTTTAAAAATATTATCTAACAATAGGCGGCTTTAACTATTTTTAGATATCAGGGAATTATATAATACTTCTATTATCTTCTATAGTTATATATTTATATATAAATCTGAGTTTGTACATTCATTTTATAACTGGTTGAGCACTTATAAATATGTATTATACATATATGTCTATTTATTCGTAAGCATGTAATATCCTGAATATGTTTTTGGTAAGAGTTAATTTTGCAAACAAAGAAAAATTATTTAAAAAATATTTATTATGTACAGCCAAATCTGGTTTTATGAAAAAAGAGTAAGTTTTGCATTTCGACAGTAGATGAACTGAATTACCGATTCATAAAGCTTTTTTCAATCATGAATTTGAGACGTTCAGAAACATGCACTACATTATTTTCCGCGGGCGATAATGCTGCAAAAAGATTTTTGGTAATAAGTAGAAAACTTTACAGAGGAATGCAGAGGCGTGCGATTCATGGACAAAGATAATGTTCCTTTTGATAGTTTTAGACGTATTAGTTTCGGGTACTTCATGCTATGATCTATATGACCGGACGGCCACCCCGAGAGAAATATTAGTTCCGGCGGCCAAACTACTTTTTAATTTACTTCCTGATGAGGTGTGAAGCAATTTCTATGGCTCCATTCAACCGCGTTCCGGAATCAGAGCCACGCCAAATTAAAACTCTTCCCGCGGGCAATTGAGCAGCGAGCCGAGTCTTTGAATTCACGGCTCAAATCAGTCTCCTCGACGTTTTTTTTTCGAGAATTTTATTTGAGAACTTCCGGGAATGGATTTCCACTACTCCACCACCCACTTGAGTGACAAGTGTTGACATGAAATGCAGGCATTGAGGTAAGGGAAATGGATAACTATGCTGGGAGGCAAATCCCGCACGATATCAGGGAAAGGGAAAGTAATTGATCGGAAAAATATATGCTGGAAACGCCTCTTTTGAAACGATTTCATTACGTTGTCGTAAAATATTACCTTTTGTTTATTGTTTTCAGTAATAAGTATGGAAAAATCCAATGTTTGAAACGCAACGTACTCTACAACACAAAACTATCCTCATCCGTTGTACTTTTTTCATTGCACTCAATTTAAAAAAATGTGCCCTCTAGACTATAGTGAATCTCTTAATTTATGTCTAAATTTTTCGTAAAGTTTCACACAATCTGTCGGGTTATCATGTAATGATGGATTCCCCAAATAGATCATAATTTATCGAGAGTCCTATTGAGACCAAAGTTTCATAAGTATATTAATCATCGTTTAGGTACTTTTGCTACATAAAACATTAACTATCTTGCAAGAAAGAAAATTGCCACGAGTTTTATTATAAAGAGCTGACATATTCCCAGCGCGAGAACAGAGAACAAGCTTTAATTTAAAAAATAATGTTTATTAGCACGTATTATAATATATATGTTCTTATACATATTCTTTCACAACACGTTTATATATATTACATGATTTTGTTGGAACAAATATTTTCACTTTCGTAAATAATTCTTCTTAAAAATTACGCACGTTTTGAGACGTGGAAAAACTACGTTACCGGGAACATGGGGTATGACGCCTCGGAGCGGTATCGCTTCCAGCAAATCGATGTATTTCCCTCAGAGATTCGGCTTGTTTTTCATAATTTGACGAAATAATCGTTTTAATATCCTCAAGACTGATGCATGATGTATGATTGCATCCAATCCAGTCATAAAAAACTTGTGGGATTGGATCATTCACGTTGAAGTGCATGTAGATTAGAGAAACAATGCCGTGCGGTGACGTCAAGCGACCGAGATGCTCTTTTGAACACGTGACTCTTTCATATTTTTATTCACTTTTGAAAGCTAATATTAATGCCAGCGATTTACGTATACACGTTTAGATTATATATTTGAGTTCTTGAGGATTTTTTTCCATGCACATAACTTAAATATGGTGAATAAATTTTATGGATGCTCCCCGTTGTTTTTGGATTCCGCATAATTTTTCTTGAATGATTTACTGACGGAAAGGAACTGGCACCCTCCCCTGAATTTGAGAATTTCACTCGCCAATGGCTTATTACGGGGTGATCTCCACTCTCACCCATCAAAACCAACCTTCGGGTTGTAACACTGAGTAAGTGAGTGTGATTTACTGACATTTGAGGGCCTGAGAGTCAAAGTAATACAAGTGACAAACATCGTCCAGTGTCACCTGTATCACTTTACTCCGATAAGAAATGACAAAATGAAAAGTAGTTTAAGTGTTCGGCGGCTAGATTGCAGCACCATACGTTCGTACACTTGTATTCCTTTTCCTGCAGCTACCTGACGGTACCCGACGGTACCAACTAAGAACAATGCACTCATATCGTTTTTCGTGTTGATGTCACTTGTATTACTTTGACTCTCAGGCCCTCATTTGTTTCCGATTATAATGCAGTACGTGCGATCGATGCAAGAAGAGAGCGAGGGATAAGGTTCGGGAAGGTCGAGCAGAAAATGAAACTAACGGAAACGTAGGCACGGAGTAATTTCCATCCGGCAAATGTTTCCGCCAATGGTATCACCCGCCACTAAGAGCCACGAACCCTCTTGAGAGGTCACGCTCTGTCACCGCGGCGTGAATTCCAATCCTCGCCACTCCCTGAGGAGTGACGCCACATTTTTCATCCACGGCGGGGAAAATATCAATCCTCTAATTACCATCGAGCTAGCTCATCATGGGCGGGTACTTCGCGATTGAACCGTGCACATGTATCTCCTGAGCTCTCTATCTCGTTACCAGAGAGAGGTAGATGGTAGAGGATGGGATGTGGGAATAGGGTTGGGTGATGGGACGGGATTAGGGGTTTTATCGGCGCTCCATATCTCCGTTTGCTATTCCTCCCTGCGTCGATTTCCGACATAGTCATCCCCACAGTCTCGCCACGCCGGCGCGGCGTCGCATTGTGCATTGAGGCATGTAATGCGAGTTGAGTCGGGAAAGAATGAGTGGAATGCCCTCAGAAGGAGATTGAATTTTTTTTCCAATAGTAGCTTTACGGAGTCATTAGCATTACGAGGAAAAAAGGAATGGTAACATGAGATACTTGATTTAATTTTATTAGAAAAATTACTCGTGGCACAAGTGCCCATTACGATTACGCCTCGTATTAATTAATTTATTGAAATATTAAAAATAAAATTTATGAATGGCTTATATGCCTAGGTACTCAATAACAATAATGTCGGAAATTACAACAGTTTCTGGATCAACTTTGAGAAATTTCATGGTGAATAGTAAAAAAGGAAAACTTTGAAAATAAAAAAAAAATCTTCGTGAAATTTACTGAGTTTTCTTCTTTGCTATTCATTACTACTGGCCAAAGCATACATTAGAAGAAAGCAGACATTTTAGGATAACCCTTAAAACAGTATTTTTGTTACTTTTTTAACGATGGTAACTATAACAATAAATATTTCCTGCGGAATAAATTATCCTTCATGGTTTTAAGAACCTCAGGGCCATCATAAACGGTCTTTTGACTTAAGGCACAAAAAGTTCACATCCGATAATTGGAAAGAATTGAAAACATGTGGTACTTCATAAAATAAAATTTGAAGTATCATATGCAGCTCAGCATACCTAGTTTTATCATAAATGCAAATGTATTGATACCCACGAATCACATGCTATCTATTAATTTGTACGATGGCAGAAGAAGAATTAGATTTAAGTGTGTATATTTTTCACGGTTACTTAACTGTTTATTATACATGTAGGAAGCTGAAATGAGTCGACTTTCTTTCAAATAATGCTTTGAAACTTAGATTTTAACTCTGGCCTCTTGGTTTGGGACATACTTTCCGCTTAGATTCCTTATGTTTAATGGATTTTAAGAACTTTAAGACGAAATTGAGTGCTTCGGGCGAATGCATTTTGCAAAATTCATACGCCCGCGCCCTGTGTCAATGGATAACGTATATGGTCACTCGCTTGCCATCTATTGGTGCATATATGAATCACAACACCTAGCAACTGATTTATACGTACGCAAGTGTAGGTAAATATGGTTGAAGAGTTAAAAGCAATTGTCCACGAATAACTTCCACTTCCAAAAACACTTTTCCACAAATGTATTTGTGGAAAATTGCTCTTCATCCGTTGCATGTTGAAATGCCACGCCATACCACCTTAATATTCGATATTCATACATGTAGATTATCATATAGTAGATGAGCATGCAAAGGTTTGCTGTCAATCGCTGAGAAAATTTACTAATGATGTGGTACGCAGTCACGCGCTTAGGTGCAAAGATATATACCAATGGGATGAGATTCGCCATTATAAAATCAATTAACTTGACTGGGATTCGAAGCCGTATCTCATAATTGTTCTCACTATCTCACCAAGGACTTAGTGGTGTAACTGGTGTACACACCTTAGCGGTAATTGATCAGGGAGTTCCAGGTTCGGAACCCGGTCAAGACAAATGATCTTTTTTCATGGCGAATTTCATCCCTTCAGTACGTAGCATACAAAGGGTTCAAATATGGTCCAGAAAATCTGCGCAGGTAAAGTTAAAACCCTGACTCTAGGCTCTTTTGTGGCCATATACTACTATGGTAATAATTTGTATGCAAAGCGTCTGTAGTCACATCATGTTGAGCAATGAATAATATGAAAAATTAGTAAGAATGATAAACGTGAGAAACATGATTAGATAGAGTGATGTTTCGATTTGAATTTGTATTAATACATTTGTGAGGTGGAAAAATCATTTGGAAGGTGCACATTAGGATGATGCCCACGGGGGATCTGCAAATTCACTTTCAGCGAAACTGCTGCGAGTGTTTCTCTCCAGAAGCAATCACAATATTAACAGCCTATGAAGACATTTATCTAAAAATATTTGTGATGAACAAATAATTTTATTAGAATAATTCAGGAAAATTCTGCAATCAATACCTTTCACACAGTGATTATGAAAGTAGGCTGGCATTAAAAAAGTTGATCAATGCGTGAATGAAAACGAGTAGATGCGTGTATCAGGTTGTTCACTTTGCATTTGGCGCATATAGCGGAATTCTAATAGTGTTTGGTGCATATAATAAGAGTCAAATTAGTTTCGTAGCTTTTAGCGAAAATAGCAGCCTGATGACGTTCCAGCAAGGAACCTCTGAAGTATTTCCATGAAACATATGCTGCATTGTATGACAGGCAGAATGGTAGATATGCATGAATTATTTTCCTTTCTGATGATTGTCTGAGAATAAATTGAAAGAACTACCATTGAGAATCATTATCTGTTGACCTGAGGCAAATGGGAAAATGCAACTGCAGTCGGCACAAGTAGGCAATAAGAGAGTCGCCCGCAAATGAAAGAGGGTATAAAGTGTTCCCGGACAATGTATCCCTTCAGATTCACGCGGAGCTGCAGTTATTTTGTTTTTATGGCGAAGCAAGAGCGCAAGAGAAGAACTTTAGCTGTATAAAAAAAGTTATTACTTCTCTGCTTTTAAATAACGCGGGGATGAACTAGGCATTCTGAAGGATGCGACTTCCCCACTTCAATGAGGCTACCGGGTTGGGAGAATAAGCTTGGGACGGTAGAGGGTAGATTTTGGGGGTGAAAGAGAGGGTACAGGGAGAGGGGAGTAAGGGGCGGTTCTGCATCCTTAGATTACGTGCATCACTAGCAAGGGGGAGGGAGATTCGAACCCCATCCCAGTGAATGATGATGATGAGGAGGAAAGCGAGAATTAATCACTCAAAAAGAGAGGTTTAGAAGAGGAAGTAAAAGAAAAAAAGGAAGACGAAAAAATAACGTGAGGGGAGACAGGAAAAATCGCTGCAGGGGGGAACAATGGAATACGTTCCTTTCTTTCAACTCGTTAATACTCTCGGATCACGCTCGGGGAAAATATGTGGGAAATAATATAGAGCCCGCTGCAGGGTGAATATGGGGTATGAAGAGAAACAAAAGATAGTGATTTTTAAAAATTTGCTTTCACTCTTCGTGTGAATTATTGTTTTACTCGATTTTCCTTGGAGAAATCTTTCAACCACGGAGGTTCTTTCTGTTTTTTCCCTTCTTCTGCACCAAAACAGGACGACCAGAAACCTGTTTCAGTCTGAAATCTGACCGAACAAGAGAGATCTGGAAGGTGCTTTGGCTTAAGTACTGCCTTCCTATTACGTACGGCTCGGGCTCAAATACCGGCGATTTTTCAGCAGAATCCTACGTCTTAAGCAGCTTTATTTAAATGTAACTCAATGACGATTGAATTGTTTGGGCCAGAAGCGTCGTAGATGTTCAGGATTTCAGGACTGTTCAGGATGCTGATGGGAAGTTTTTTTAAATATTTAATCAGGTGGAGTTTCATTGTAGTATAACTATGCACAGTTTGAACTACAGCGGTAAAATGTAATGGGCCACGATTGCAAACGTCTCCCTAGATAGAAACAGAGGTAAATAGTTCATCTTCTTTATTAACATCAGTTTTATCTCTTTATCTTCATGTATAGCAATATTATCTCGGAACTATCCCTCAATATTGAAACGGTGTCGGTTACATCAAAATGACATTTGGATGTACGATGTAAAATTGACATGTAATGCTGCATGGGTCTTAACTTGTATGCTATGTTGTGAACAGTTCTTGTGCATTACTCAGTCCGTTAAATAAAGTGAGAAGCTGCACACATCTACTGCCGGATTTTTTAAGGTGGATACTTGTGTAAAAGCTTTTATTAAAAAAGAACCAATAGGACTTTCTAAAACAAGTTACACCAATAACCGATAGCCAAATAACCGAAACCTGATGTGGTTTCCGATTTACATTTACTTTGTACGTTTATCCTGTGCTGAGAAAAAGTTTCTTTAAAAAAATAACAAGAAAATTTCTTTAGGTGATTAAAAAAATGTAACTCAGGTATCACACTACCAAAGTGCCTTTAAAGCATAAAAATTGAATTACTATCAAAACGAATGCTTTTCCAGCTATATATTTTTAAAGTTAGCAGTTCCTAGAGAAGAAGGAAAAACTTGGACATTTTTTTTCTATAACCACACAAGAAAATAATTATCGAACTTGAAAAAAATTGTCTTGCCGAACGCACAATTATAAAAAATATTGGTGTAACTCATTTTAAAATGAGCTTATTGGTTCGTTTGCAATTGGAGCCTAAACCTAAGTATCCATAACAAAATCCGACAGTAGTGCGAGTGCTGGTTTCTCTCCCTCTTCCTCCTTTCCCCAAATAATAATTCCCAAACCGTCCTACCCACGCAATCCTGACGGCTCAATGTCTCCCGTAGATCGTCTCCCCAAGTAACAAACCCTCCCGGTTCATTTTTCCCGCGTTCTCGAATTTCGTCGGGGGTGTCGCAAAGAATTCGGTGACCTCGGGGGGAACAGGTGCAACGGGACCTATAATCCTCGGGATTTTCCGCGTCCCGATTTTGTCCCTTCGTCTGACTTTCCGTCGTCTCTGCGCCTCGTGGAAAGGCTACGCCAACTTTTTCAGACTTTGTTCCGCGTATTTCTAGAAGGGTTCTTACCAAGCGGAATTGAACTTTAGAAACTGAATGGAGAGTTATGTTCTATCGATATTCACATTAAATTTGAAGCTTCACTCTTGTTGGAGATACTACACGATGGTGGATTACCGTTTTGCACGAATAACTTTAGCAATTCTATAACTATTCTAAGGTATTTAAACAATTGAAATGATAACTATACGTGTTTTTATTAACATGTGCATCATCATAAGCAATAACGGACCCGGAGATTCGTTTCGGCAGCTTCTCATTTCACTCTTCTCTTTGATAACCGTTTCAGCCCTTCTCTTAATTCTGACCTCCTTAATAATTTATTTTCCCTTGGTCTTCCTCGGTATTCTCCCATTTATTTCTCCTTACTCTCTGTTTTGTCTCAAGATGTGTCCAATACATTTATATCTTCTACTTCCGAGCTGAATTGAGCTGAATTACAAATTATTTTGAAATAAAACAGAGCTGTTTTTAGTGTTAATAAGTTTTACATAATCGACTCTCATGAGTCCTAATCAATCAATGGAGTTGATTAGACTTATTTGTAGAATATTATGTTTTTGTTCCAATAATCATTTATCCTGGAGAAAATTTAACGCATTTTACCAGAAGAGAAAATTTACCAAATTTTTATTCTCTATTTTTCACCCAAAATTCAGCAAATAATATTTATTCCGGTAGTATTGATCCACTGAATCTTGGTGAATGAATATTCTAAGCACGCTCTGCCCAACTTCAAAATTCCGAGAAGAGAATTTCAAAGAAATCTCCGAAATTCTGATTTCATTTGTAAAGGTTTTTTTTTACCATTGAGATGTCAAAGTCAGTGTTCTTGTAAAATGTCCTTGTAGATCGTGCTTCTCACAAAAGGTGTTTTTCGAAAATGGCAGTCGATAAAAATATCAATATTCTGGATAGATTCGTCAAAATATTCTGGCAAAATGCGTGGCTTAATGCGTCCTTCGGCCACGGTTTTATCAAATCAAAGAGTATCTTTGAAATAATTGCAGCTATGGCTAATAGCATCAAGTTAAAAGTTAAAGCAGACACATGTATATAAATAAAAATATATGCACTATCAACAAATTACAAGTGAGGCTTAGAAGACAAGTTTTTGAAAGGTATGATACTTACTGCTCCTTTTATGAACACCGTGATGACGTACGAAAAGCGGTTATGAAAAATGAAGTGTAAATTTCGGCCTAACAAAACTTTTTCAGCTTAAACAAAGAAAATATATTCCTATAAAATAGTTTCCGTTAAAGTACTAAGTATTCTAAGATACTTTAACGTAGTGTGCATTAGATAATATCCCTATTTAACTCCCCTTACGTCTCATCATTCACGAAATTATACAATGAATTACTTTTCTTACCATAATGCACCAAAATATTCATGCAAAATAGCCATGAATAAAAACATTAAATTTAGATCAAAAACTTTTAATGAAGGGATTGAAGCTTAAAATATTAATCTACTATATACTATTACTATTTCCATTACTTTTAATGATCAAGCTTTACGACCACCAGGCACGAGGAACTTTCTTAAATTTAGTATCAGCTCCTCCCAAAGTCGTATATAGAGTTAAAACATTAATCATTAATGATAATTATGAAAAATCAGTGTTTATAATTTTTCGGTTGATTATAAATAAAATGGTAGGTGGAACTGCAGTACCTTTTCTCTTTGGAAATAGTTATTACTTCTCAGCGCTCTCAAAGAATTTACGTCAAGTTCAGTTTTCCACAAATTACCTATTATAGCTGTGAAACTTCATGCTTTTCCTACGGCTGCGTTCAGATGTAATTTACAAAAGATACTCACCTAAGTCATTAATGGTAAAATGTCAAAATTTTGGCACTTAGCCATAATGCCTGGAAAAAAAGTTACTTGCAATTTGCTTTTGATTAGGTGCATGAAAATTAGTTCGAGACATTCTGACAAGGATGTTTAAGGAGCAGCTTTCCCTAAGCTCCTCCCCTTTTTTTGTGAAAAGCTTTTTTTTCTCAGTAGAACGCAAGGCGTCCTACCAGGCACTTACCCATATCTCCATACCCACACATACCCCTTTTCATCTAATGATGTTTAGATATATCCCCATTAACTTGGATCGTGTTTATGTACGAATTTACCGCAGCGAAGTTTTGGTGAAAGGTACCGGCTGAGTTACCCTGGGTTCTTAAGAGCCATTCAATCACTTGATATTGTGGCTTATCCGCAGTGTAATATACTAAGGAAAAGTTGGATGTTGTACGCAGAGGACAGAATAATGATCTAGTATAGAATATCATCAGAGCTGCATTACAAAAATACATTACTTTGATACACTTATGATTTAGCTAATTTAAAGTTAGAACAACTTATGAGCACCATTGAAATATACGTATTACATACCATTTTCCACTAGTCACTAAGTAGTAGAAACTGCAGCTGCGGGTTAACTATGGTGAACAAGGCTATTATAAATTATCCGTGGTATTATATTAAATACCATAAGAAACGGGTCCAAGTTTTAGAATCGGATCATTTAGAGAAAGATAAAGTCTCTCACGACACTCCCTAGTAGTGTACCTCATAAAGATGTGTGTTCGCGTGTTGAAATAATCCAAATCCAAATGGACAAACATTTTAGGCGTGACAGTTGATTCATCTAGGCTACTCCGTTTTTGCGTGATTATCGAAGATATATCATTTTGATGGCTGTAGACTAGGGATTCTCAAGCAATGGAGGATTCCCATGCTAGGGAAATTGGGACTATTCAGAAAAATGTGTTGTTCTGAATAGGTAATATTTAAACTCTGTAAAATTTTAGTTTTTTTTCCTTTTTCTGTGGCGGTCAATAAAATTTATTGAATACTTCTGATAAAAATCGATTCTTCAATATGCACATTATTTGAATTTGTGGAGTTAAGTTAATTATTAATTAATTTATATTTGGAAGGGGAAAGGTGATCTATTTTAAATGGGAGGAACTGAGCAAAAAAGGTTGACAATCACTGCTCTAACAGGATTTCTCATAAAGGTGGTCGTATGCGTACTGAATTGGTCCGTAATCAAACCGGAAACCATCTACATTCGTGACAGCTGATACGACTAGACAAATGAATGCTTTTTTAAGTTAACGAAAATGCATTGCTTTGATGGTTCTAGATCCAAATGACTAAAATAGTCTTCGTCCCCAAGTCTCTTCAGATCTCTCAGACCACCATCGGCATACTTATCACACTCAAAGTGGTGAATCCACGACAGCGGGCGCGCGAGTCGACCCTCTCCAACTCCAGCAATTTCCCGGTGACTGCGTCGGATTCTCTTCCCAGCTTGGGGTTCTCCATGGCTTATTCTCCGCACACACAAAAAATCGGTAATCGCCATCGCACCTAACTGCGCAGAAGAAATGCTGGCTATCCGGAGGGGATCTCCCAGCGGCCATTATGATCGCTACGTTATGGGGAGCTCTTCTCCGTAAGCGCGCGCGCCGCAAATGGAATGGCTAAGGTCTCGAATTTTTAGCCCCGCCGTCGAATCCAGCGTAATCTTTTACCTCCTCGTGAGTGTTGCCCTCTAACTACCCCACCCCTTTCCCCTTTTGCCTCGCAGATCGATCCCTTATCCAATCGCGGAGAAGGACGCACCTGTCCCCCACGAAACCAGTCCTCCCTCTTCACCCTCTATCTCCCCTGCCTCGCCTCCGTCCTAGATTCCATTACTACGCTTTAGCCCCGCTCTCCGTCACAAAAAAGGATTAGAAAAATAAAAAAAAGGAGTAGGAATCAAGCCATGAATCGTTTGAAATATTATCCTTCCGTTTTTTATTTAGCTCATTTTCAGATATTTTTCGATTATTTTACTTATTCATTTGAGCGTAAATTGTATGTTGCACTACCATATTTCTCAGATTAGTACACCTACCACCAATATGGATTCTAATTTTTTTAATCATCCATCATTGTATTAAAATAATCCAACACTCTTTTCGTTAAAAAGATGAGATATGAGAGCTATTTCCATTGGTAAACGGATTTTCAATGTTTAATTTTCAGTTTTGAAAGCACTGTTCGTGTTATTTACTTATTTGAACATATGAAAATTCTCCAGGAACTAGGTTCACGCACATTTTCACACCACTTTTTGTTTTTTTTTCAACCATTCCGTTAATACTGATTCATTCCCACCCCAATTCCGCCCCACGTAATGATTATTTTTACCTCATTTTTGCCACGACCTTACCCTCTTTCCACCTATCCCACCATATTCTAGCTCACATTCTATCAAACCCTACTTATTACTTCAAACAGTATACTTCATACCGATACGGATTCACATTTTAATAAATTAACGATTGCTTTGTTATAAAATGATTCAATCACTCTTTTCGTTAAAAAAATGTGGAACACTTCCATTGATCAACGGTTTAAAAATACTTGATTTACATTGTTAAAGGTATTTTTCATCTTTAAAATTGCGTCCTTTTCGTTATTACGTGCCTGTTTATTATGAGTTTTTCTTACAAACTTACAAAGGTCCAACCGTGTCCTCAAATCTTGCAACCATGATTTGACTAATTTACAATCATGACATTTTTCTCAGTGACGTAAGTGGCAGTACAATACTAAATTTTTACTTCCATAGAAATCTATACATCTCTATATTTAAAACAGAATATTACAAATATTCTTCCAACCTTAATTAAAATAATTTCCCGAAGCCATGTAATGATGAAATATTGCACAGCGACATAAATCAGGTGGTGATACAATATTTTATTGTTACTTTATTATATTTATACATATTATATATGTATATACATGAATATTCAGCATTTAATATTTAATTTGTTTGTTTACATAAATACTTTCTTTTACTTTTTAGTACGAATTATTTAATTTTGTTTAATTTTTTTATTATTTTCATAAAATCACGTATAAAATTATTTGATTTTTTTTTAATTTACGTATTTGAACACGTACAAAATTTTCGTTCATTCTTAAACCAGTGCCTTCTTAATCATGTCCCAGGCCAAAATAATTTCTGCCCCATTTCCGCAACGATTATAAAGCTCATTGGTGGCTAAAGGCGACTTACTCTTCCCACCACTCCCAGCACATTCCTACTAATTATCATCTCATGCCCTTGCTATTCTCGGCTCATTTTATAGCCCAATTCTACCACTTAATTCCTGCACCTTTCACTCTGCGCAATGCTCCGTACGTATATAACCTTTCCTCCGTGCACTTTTCTCGATCTTTCAATGCCCCCGTTTTCGCATACTTGTTGACTGCATCCCCTCAAGCCATTCTCCTCTATTTACTCCTCTGTCTCAACCTACCCCGACTCACTCTTGACCTCCAACCAGTAAGAACAGTTAGAACGGTATCAACTATCCCGAGGCATAATTATTATAATTAATTACAAATATATAATGAACATTATTTCCACATTTTCCATAAAATATCAATTTACAAACGAAATAATATATGAACGATTCTGCAATAAAAAGGCATAAAAATAAATTTTTTATTTCTAATTTCAATTTATAAACAAAATATATATATTTCTTGGCATTTTCGGTATCTTAGAATTGAAAAAATTTTTAAACTTTTTGACAATAAGGAGGGATGGGGACCCAAATGATAATAACAACAGTTAAGGATCAAGAGCTCTCTTTATAGTTTTTTATAAAATATTGGCTAAAAACTAAACTGTGCTAAACAGTAACACAAATGATTTGCAATAACAAGTCATAAATATAAATTTTGAATTATTATTTATGAAAAAAATAATTTATATTAATTTTCTTTGACTTAATTTCCAGATTTCATGTTCCACTTACTGTGTTAAAATTTTCCTTAGAATTTTAAAAAACTTTTAATTCATTTAGAAAACTTAGAATTTCTCCAGGAACTTGATTCTCGTCTTTTTCGAGATCAATAGACAAGTAAATCTAAATTATATATTTATACAAATTGTCAATGAATGAATGTCAATGAGAAAGAAATGTTCACTCCAATGCAGGTGACCACCGACAAGGAGAGATAAAAGCTCTTAAAAACGTGCGTGTTGTCCAAGCTTCAAAGTCCTCGCATGCATGCATAGGAGTCGAAATTCCTTTGCTTTCATTAGCAAATTATTTTAATCTTTAACTTGATTCTCACTCATTCGCGGCCACTTCTTTATATTTTATGAACATTTTCAGAAAAATTTACCACACATATTTTAATAAAAAATTAGTAGTTATTTTTTCTAAGAAAGGGCACCTGATACACCTAAACACCTAATAGAAACGGGCCATAACAGTGATTTTAGCCTAAAAGTGTTACATGTACATGACAAAAGTTGGAAACTAGGTACTCTTGAAAAATTTGAAATTATGAGACATAAAATGCTACCAAATGTTCAAATTCTAAATGACGTAACGGCTTGCAAATGATCCCATCTGCTTACAAAGTGTTTAACCTTGTTCAAATCTAACCTAAAAGACCACAAAACCCGTACTCCACATTCACCACCACCTGTCAACTATCCTAACCCCCCTCCCTCCCCTCCTGCAAACGGACCAATCCCAATACCAAAACCAGACTCCCACCCAGACAGCGGATGAGAGCGGGAGGTGGAGTTGTATTCTGGCCGTGGAGAATAAGAGAGGCGGACAATGGGCTCCTTCACTTGTGCCCATACTCTAAAGACGTGTCGTGACCTAACTCAATTCCCTTCCCGATGCGCAGAAGGTCCTCTCCCTTGCTCCCGCACCTCGTTCTTTCACCTCTCTCCCATCTCACTATTTTTTTCATACCTCTTCTCCCCCATGCGCATGAAACCACCTCGGAGTATCAGATTAAAGGGGTCCTGGGAGGTGTGCCCCTCAGTGGAGCAGGTCCCATCTCCCACTTCCACAATCTTCTTCTTATCCACCGTAATCCAACTCCTCAGTCCCATTCCTGTTGAAAATATACTTCGTGTTTGATAACCTTGTAGGTCTATTGAATTTCTGAGAATTTTTTTTACTAGCTTTTCGGTGGCATTTTCAGATTTTTTCATTCGTAATTCCTTTACAAAAAATCGGATTTGGTGCGGCTATCGGGATGAAACAATCTAATTATATTGTCAGTGAATTACTGATATGACATGGTCATCATCACGTGGCAGGCACAGACCATATTGCAGTGGAACCACAAGGTGTTATGCATTTATTACCACCATTATTTATTTCCCCATCATCGTCCTGTAGTGAATATTCTTCGGGTGTGCTAAATATCTAAATTTATTGAATTTTCCTGACTTTTTTTTACTAGCTTCTCGAGTGCATTTTTAGTTTTTTTTAAATTTGTCAATCTATTCAAGAAATGAAATATAAGGTGCGGCTAACGGAATGAAACAATCTAATGCTGTTATCAGTGATACTGTATAGCCATCATCACATGGCAGGTACAAACCCCATTGCAGTGAAATTTGTAAGGTTTACAACTGTGAGATATCGTCTAAAATTCGAAAGAGGACGTACGAAGACTGCTGGATTTGCGAATTAATTGAATAGATTGATAAAAGTCATCTTGAAAGACTCACATTTAGAGGACTGGATCTGTGAAGAGAAATTTTTAGTATTATATGGCTATATTAGCTCTTCATTTAATGATTCATAGTAAGCTACTTTTTAAGACTGAGCAGGTTGATTAACTTTGGATTATGCCCATCAAGTATATATTTTTGAGCATTAATTTGGAAAAATATTTTTACACCAAATTTGAAAGTACCATGGCGTGACTCTGACGTTTAAGGCTTATCAGTTTCATTCAAAGAGAGAGGCATGATCTTGAGAGTTTTCAACAGTATTTTAGGCTTATGAGGTGTCTGCGTGGTTTTTGTCATTCAGCCGTGTTCTCCATTAGTTCTAATATATCACATATCACATACGAATTCTTACTCTATGGTTATATTCAATTTAACCTAATGCTAATGAGTTTTCATGTTTCACAAAGCAGAACCCACCATTTTTATTCTTTCTTCCGTCCACAATAAGTTATATATCCCCTCCTCACTCATCGAAGCAGCAACTCATTTTCCTGTCCACATGCCTTCTTAATCCTACTTCTCAAGTCAATAAGATCGACTTCATTACGGTGGCCGTTTTAATGGGAGGAAATAGGTCGTAAGCGCACACTAAAAGCTTGTCAACACCAAGAAAGTGCTTGAGTCCCTTAAAGAAAATTAAGTAACTCGTCAGAATGACATAAATAAATTTCAAATGTAACAGGTGGAAAAGCTGTATCAAGCCGATCAGCAAGTATAATTTATTCTTTCATAATATTTTGTCACCGGTTCCATCAATTTGAGATAATATAATAAACGGAGAATACCCAGTTTATACAATTTTTAATTAGCGAGGGTCTTTTAGGGTCGTATTAAAAAAGAATACATTATGAAATTTTCTGTAAAGCAATTTTGCTGCATTTTCTAAGAGTATTTCCTGGCTCACATTACCTCCTTATGTGACTCTCGATAGTTTATAGTAAATACATGATTTAGGTGGAGCACACCTATTACGATATCGTTCAAAGGGGGATACCTACTGCAATCAAATATATTGATTTATTATCATCCATGATTAAAAATTTAAACACTAACTCTTAGCTTTTACGTGTTATTTTACGTTGACACTGAAATGTTCATTTTATACTCCAACTAACCGGGCATATAATTTGAACACGATTTAGTCATAAAATGGCCAACGATAGCCCCATCTATTACTTATGTATCAAGGGAACGGCCATGGTTTGGAAAAGTTTCCTGTACTGCTGTGGAATTCCAACCGATCTCCCCTTCTTAGCTATGGTGAAACATTCTCCCTATTGATTGCAGATATAATGTATTTAGTGGTTAAAGGTGAACGATAAGTTTCTACCCTCGTCCAAGGCTTTCAGCGTATTTTTTCTAGTTGTGCACTAAAAAGAATATAATGAATCAAATTCTATAAACTGGAATAAATATAGCCATCATAAATATATTTAGCCAATACGACGATGCAAGCATGATGCACACATTGAGTTCCTTCAACCTAATATTTTCAAAAAAGCGATTACTCTAACGATATAGTAGTTTTATTCCGATGCGCTTATGCATAAATGAGAAAGGGATTTCTCACTGTTCGTTTCTGTGTCCAGCGTTAAATCTTATAATCACGAGAGAGACACCGGGAAAAATACGAAATTATGCTATTTATCCTAATTGCAAATATACAATATTTTTGAGCTTTGGCACATGCCTATTTTAACATTATAACCTCTAGATTAAGTGTATTTTGTTTAATGCATAACATTTTCTCAATTATTTTGTCAATTGACCGATAGGTTAACAACATTTAAAGGACTCTTATAGTCAATGCTTAGTTTCTTATTGAAAGACCTAAAAAAAGAGATAAAAGGCGTAACATAAATAACAGTCTCTCCATTACAATTGGAATATTTTTGTTGCTACATTTATATGCATTAAAGATTATAAACAGACCGTGTTTGCTTCTTGTCATTTTTTCAATTTAGTATGAATGATACCTGAGTAAATTTATTTTTATATCATTAAATAGCTCGCAAATAGTTTGACGCTTTAAAGCATGCATTTGAACGTGGCTGGGAAAAAATTAACTTCACTGAAAAGACTATGAGAAAGCCTTAAGGATATGCTATCTCGTAATTTTACTCTGGATGGGCATTGATTGCACAAATCGTCTCTCAAAATAATCTCGTGCGTCTGCAAGAGTATTGCATATTATATATTTATCTCGCGTCACTAGGCAATATTTCAATGTTACACTAAGATGAGACCCTTTTCGTAATGGAGAAATTGGCAACCAGGGTTTTCAAGGGCAGAGAAATGGCTGAAAATCTTCGATTACCAAGGTTCCGTTAGTCAACCGTAAAAGAAAAAAACACTACCCTCGGGAAGTCATTAATGTATTATGCCTTACACTCCACTACTTATTGGCAGGACCTCAAATTATCCCTCAAACCCGTTCAATTTGGCGTCATGCCGACACCACCACACCCCTTCATTTAATCACGCGCCCTCTATGTAAATCCACCCCAAGAACACCCCTTTTCCCCCAGCTACGAACAAACCGGTGGCCCAACCCTTAAACCCGAACCTTTTCAGCCTACACGAAAATTCCACATCCATGGGCACACCTTCACAGCACCACCTGGCAACTTCTCAACTTCAGCCAGGACTCCCTTTTTCAAGGCGTACTCCTCCAAGCCGTGCTTCCCCTACCCATCTTTCTTCTAATCTCAACAACCTCCCCCCAATTCCCGGCCTAAACCCCATATGCGTGCCAGCTTCTTCCAACCCTCCTCCTTCCTCACTCCTAAACACCGTCGTATTTCACCCCCATCGAAATTCGCCCGAACCTCCCCCTCCCTTCCCCCCCCCAACAACATGCCCCGCCATCCTTTTATCGTTCCTCATCGAGGTGAAATGGGTGGGGCGGAACCCCCAGGACGTGGTCATCAGATCCGCTATCTGGGTTGACCTCCCCCCCTCCCGCCCTACCTAGTGGAGGATTTCATCATTCGGGAGAGCTCTATCCCGTTGATTATCCCTGAATTACATCTGCGTCTACGTGCTACTCCGCTGGTCACTGCATGGGTATTGTGGCGGGTGTTAGAACACCATACATTTATCGGAAGGGTACAGAGGAGGGAATTGAATTAGGGAAAGGGCGAAGAAATGAGTTGTATATTGGAGGATTATCACCTCACTCCGTTTTTGTTATAAACACTCATAGTGGAAGGTAAGGAGTTCTTAAATCTTTCTGCTCGACAGTGACTTTATCTTATTTTCTCGCTATTGTCCGCTCTAGGGATGAATTTTGGGGTCAATTTCGCAGTACCCAAATGGAACACATGATCTACGAAGTTTTCTAGCAACTTTACACTAGGATGTAGTGTTTGAGTATCTAACGGCTACCAATACAGTATTTCTAGGAGTTTTGCCACTCTATCTGTTCTCTCGTGACAGCATTTATGAAAATAAGCTGCTCTTCATTTCATTGTCCTTAGCTTGCGGAGTATTACTCTGTCCTGGGTCCAATTTTAATAAATTAGGGCATATTTAATTAATCCAATACAAGAAAGAAAGATTATTTATAGTTTTATGTGGAGCTTAGGGCTGTGTGGTTCTGGAACGTGGTCGTTACAGTAAGAAGATGAATGTAGACTGGATGGTTTCGAATTGTGGGTGTGGAAAAAGACGAAGAGTAAGCTGAAAATTAAGTTTACAAATTATGAGGTTTACAAAAAGAACAAAAAATTATGAAGTTTTAGAGATGGCAGGAGAGGAACAACGAAACGGCTAACTAAGGAACTTAGATACAGGGATGTGACTTGTCGTTTAGTGCCGGACCGTAGGCACAGAATGATCCCTTTCGGTAAAGTTCCGGAGGCACGAAACTGTCCCTTTCGGTTATGTTTCGGATCAGAGGCACGAAATTAATCGTTTGGTTTCGGACCGGATGCACGGAATGACCCGTTTAGGTTAAGTGCCGGAGGCACGAAATTACCCGTTTAAATTAAAGAGTTTCGGATTGAATATGTGTAAATTCAAAAATAATGATTCGGACAGGTGCGAAACGCAGATGAAGGTAGTGTTTTTTCGGTTTTTAGTTCTAACGTTAATTTATGTCATTTTTTTCCATACCTTTTCGGGACTTATAAATACCGCTTAGGATCTTAAATGCTTTTGCAATTTTATTTTCAAAAGCTTACACTAGCCTGTTAATGTTCATCAACAGTGCCGGTAGTTAACAAGGATCGATGGATGGAATTGCTTTCCCCCGTTTTTTGGCATTCCCTAAGATATGGTCATCCGTCTTCGTGGGTTATAAGCCGCGGCCCTTCGGAGTTTTCTCGACGAATGAACCGAACTGTTAATCCAAAGGTCATGGACCTTACCGAAAAGGGTTTGAAGGGTCGATGAATGGAGCGTCAGTATAGGCATCCAACAGCAATACGGCAATTCTTTTGAATGTATGTTTCACACTTAGAGTGTGCCGGGGTTAAAACAGGGAATTCCACCTTTCTTCACAAACCAACTAAATACGAATAGCTGGACTCCCGCTTATATAGGAGTCCTCCTTCCACTCCGGCGACCTTGGCGCCGCTCCTTTGCTCTCTTGCATCACTGACCGCCTCCAGGGTCTTCGCGAATTCTTTGGGGCTCGCGAATGTTCCTTTACGCGAACCCACCACGTTTTCTGCGTCGTCCGTCCACCATTCGTCAAGCATCTGGAAGTTCTACACCACCGTCAGGCTCCTCAGTCTTGTGCTAAACCCCCTTTTTTCGCACTTGCGACAGACGTTGTCAACTTTACGGTACAATTTAAGCGCCAAACTCATTAATTACAAGACCAATTTAACTGGTGAAGTGTAACAGATTGTTTCGTGCTCATTAATTTTTCTTATTGTTATCTTGATTAATTTTTGATAATTTTATGTTTTTGTAGATTATTTATTGCTAATATCTGCCGGAGGAGAAGACGGAATTCATTCATAGGGGATATGTTTTTTAAAGATATATTGTTTCACGCAGGTTGTAATGGAACTTTTCAATGTTGAATTTATTGAACATTGTAGATTGTTCACTTCAAGGATTTATTCACACGACGCGTTTCGTTGCATACACACTTGAAAACATAATATATGACACTTAAAAATTTTGTGTGTACAATGAAGCACGTCGTGTAAATTAATCCTTTAAGTGATAAATTTTCAATACCTTCCTTCAAAAAAAAATTTTCTTACTCAAGCAAAGCATTTTATGCCGGCCAAATTTATTTTTGTAATTCTTCTCAACTTACTAGTATTTTAAAGAAATTCTTATTCTAGAAAAAGTATTTTACTAAACTGTATATATTTTGGCAATTTTAATAGACTTAACTTCGATTTTATTTAAGGTAACATTGCTTGCTTTACGCTTTCTCTTTTGTTCAATTCTTGTCAAAACATTTTTACTCAGGCAGGAGGGAATTTTACTTTGTTAACAGGTTTTTTGAAGCTGACGAATAAAGCATTTACAATTATTTTTAAGAAAATTGTACTCATACAGCAAAATTTTGTGGTAAAATCTTACGCTTTTTCTCTTTTGTTTTTTTCTTGTCGAAGATTCTGAACTCAATTATCAGGGTCATCTTGAGATCTCCTCTCAGGTTCCCTTGTAATACTATTTCGGTGGGTGCGGTTATCATCCATGTGAATATTTCCAACTATTACTGTCCCCTCCCTTCCTAACTCCCATTGCCCTGTATCTACCTCCCTCACGCATACTATCTCACCAGCTCGGCCACAATCCTCGTCTCTCACCCTTTCCCACTACTTTTGTTCTATGGTCAGAGGTAGGGAGCTAGCATTTCTTTCTGAGATGACCATCATGGTTTCTCTCACGCCACCCTCCACGATGCACATTCCCAGAAGTTCCCGACGTCTTTCGGCTCGCCTCAAATATTACCTCCCCATCCCTTTCCTCGCACCCTTTTTAAGTGGCACGTGTGATTATATACCGACGCCCTTCGAATGATCCTTTTACGTTCCGTTTTTGTACCAACAATCCGCCCGTCCTCGCCGTTTCAGATGACGTCGACCCGACTTTGGTCATTTGCATGGTATTTTTCCGGAAGAAAATATTCCAAAGGGTTTGAGAGCATGGGTGGATCGTTCGGGGTTTTCCGTCTTCAAGAAAATGAGCCCCAACAATTCCCTTTCTTGCGCACCCTCCCCACTTGCGACCATTGTCCACCCTGCCGGGTTTCTCCGGCCCCACCAAACCTCCCCTCAAAGCGCCACCCACAATTGAGATAATCCCATGCACCTAACTGCACTGAATCCAGTTTCCCGGATTCGATGGGTAAGGTCCGAAACCAGATACACAATTAAGTGCCGATAATAGTGCCTTTTCGGATCGTCTGCCATTTCGTGCCGTGCCTTTTCGAGCCGAACACGGTTTCGTACCTTTTAGTGCATGCGGTCCGAAACCTTTGAATTACGAACTTTAAAGTGCCTTTTCATACCGGATCAAATCCCTGACTTAGAAGAAGGCAGCAAAATTGGATAGACTGGCGTATTGAGCGGTAAAGATTTGCTTAAGGGGAGAAACTTGGTAAGTGTTTCAGTGGAAGGGTAGAAATATTTTATAATATTACTGGAGCATAAAACACGAGAAATGTAAAAGGTCGATTGCGATGTAGCGAATGTAGCGATGGTCAATTGCTATTTTAATGGGGTAAACGTTAAAAGAAATTATATATACCTTTCATAACATATTTTCATCTGGGGTGCCTAATATATCACTCCTGTTTTGCTGTAAATCTATACGTAATCCATGGAGTGAAATAAATGCCAATATAATCATTCGACTTGTTCACTTCTCAGGCCGGAGGCTGTGAAACATTCATCGATCCCAGGTGCATTGTACATACTAAAGGGATTGATCTCAGCTATTGTTTTGTGATTTCAGTCTTAATTAAAAAAATTCTAGTTATTCAGCGGGTAATTATTATTACTGAAATTGATAGACTAAAACTCATCTTATTTTAATCTAATAGTTATAAAAATAATAAAACTTTGTACAATTTCATAAAATTCTTAGTGAGATTTTTTCATAAAACTCTTGTTTCATTCAGCAGTGGACGTAATAATCGATTTTTAGTGTTTTGCAGGTTGAACATAAAACAAGCGCTCTATTCCTATTTTTCCCCACACTTCTATCAAGATTTATTGGAAACACATCGTCGTTGAAGTTATTATCCGTATGATGCTCGTGAATTTTTAGCACTAGATTTATTTTACTCCTTCAGGCAGTGATTGAAATTTCTCTTATTATTTTTGTATAATTTTGCACGATTCCTACGTTGATCATAAAGTCAATCCACAGGGAAAGAAATACATGGGAGAGGAGTCAATGTGAATATGTATGGCGATATGATAATTTATCGCGGAAATTAGTACTAATACCCTTCAAGTCACTTTTGAAACCCCACGTCCGAAGGAAAGGGAGATGTGCGACTAATCGATAAGCGCGAGGGAAGGCACTTAAAAGAAAACTACACGCGGCGGGTGAAACCGAGTGATGTCGAACTGTCACCATTAATTTTCTTCGTTGGCAAACACAAGAGATTGGAACGGGGATAACCTCGATAAATTTTCTGTCGCCCCCCCTAAATGTTATCGCCATCTGATTCAGCGCCACCACCGCGGGTAATAAGCGTCAACGAAATCACTTATTAAAACGAAAATTCATCCGGAATAATGATTAAATATGGTGTAAGTAAATAATTTTGAAGTGGAATCTAACGACAAAAAGAGAAAGGATTGAAAACTTATTCCTGAATGAAGACAAATTACTCAAAAATTACTCCGTGGAGATAAGATAAATGTCAATTTTTTTTCCAACCAAAATGAGTAACGCGGTTTTCTTGTTTCCCTTTAAAATGTTTGACCAGTTCATTTTTCATCGTTCAGTAATGAAAAATCTTTTCAAGAGAATGGACTCTCATTACTGCTAATGACATGAAAGGTCAGGATTGGTGATTTACCATTGCCGCAAACTTCTTGGCTGACGTTAATTTTCTCACTCTATCACCAAGAAATTTTCATTTTCCATTATTTGGATTTTTCTCCCCTTCTCGTTCCTCAAATGGTTGCTTAAAATGTCGGCAAACACGCAAGTAGGCAGTAGGAAGGTCACACGTTAGAGAAAGAGCGTTTTTACTGGTGTTCATTCAATCATCGGCTGAGCGGTGCTGGGCGTTTCAATAACCATAGAGCCATGTATTTAAATATAATAAGAAAATTATAATAATAATGAGATTGACTCAAAAACAGGGTTTTGTAGTGATTCATTTTAGAATGATGCTAAGATAAGGCGTGAGCAATAAACCTAGCTGAGAACCAACAGGCACGTTGAGAAAATATGTTATCAGAAAAATGATATAAATTTCGACCAATTTTTGAAAAAAATTCATCTCAATATAATTGGCAATAGCTGATTCATGCATGTTACACGTACTCTTAGGTTTCACATATCGACAAAATAGTTCTGTCATAAAGGTTTTATTAAATTGCTAGTAATTTATAATGGTTAAAGTTTTAAGGATGATAAATTTGGGGATATCTCTCTGTGCAAAAAGAGGTTAGTGCTTTTAAATTCTACCTGGAAACTTTCAGTACTAAATATCTTAAGGAAAATCAAATTCCTAAATAACTTTATGATTTGCATCTTCTATTGAATAAGAAAGTTTGCAAGGCAAATAAAATGGAGTCCAATTTCGATTTTTAAAATTACTTTTAATACGGGTTTCATCTACGTTTTATAGGAAAGGTGACTCCAACACTGAGAATAAAACGATCTTAAGAACGTGAGTGAACTAGTTTAATTTAAACCGATGCCATTGCACCATTATCGTACAGTACTACCCCGGAATCTGTTTCAAGGGCATACATAACACACGCGCTATGGCCTTGTCCTATCGTTGCTAAAATTTTTGAATCATGCTGAACTAATTACGAGAAGTGTTTTCTTGAGAGTAGGTTGGAAGTTAAAAACTCAACTGTTCTTGGCCAACGTTTCGGAATTTAATGAAATACATATTCAGGGCTAAAACATGGTACCTAAAGGTCAACAATGCAGTATCAAAATCGTGACTCCTATTAAAACATTTGTTTCACGGTATTATTGAATCTTCACTTCACTTCGAAGTCTGAGTACGGTAGCACCTCGTACATTTTCCATCACCACCAATGTTACTGTATTTAGGAGCGTCATCAGGCATGTCATTTTTGAGAAAAAATTGAGGGCAGGAATTCTATTCAAACAATTTTACCCTAAGATACGCCAGACATTTAACTTCACAGCGTAGAATTTAAAGTCTTGCATAAACTAAAATACCATATAGTTAACGACTTGGATATGAACGCTATGAATTCATACGTTACTGATTAGTTAAAAATAAATTACGTGAAAAGGTAAGAACACAAACCGACGAGTCATGCATATCAATGATGAGCAAACCATATTGATTTCGAGAGTCTTCTTCGTTTTTCTTCAAAACTATCATTTTGAAATAAATTCCTTTCGTCTAAGAAAATAACTTCCCAAAATAAATTGTAATTTCAATTTCACAGGATTATGGACATTATTTTTATAGTGGCCCCGCAAATTTTAAGGAGTATGTAATTCCTTCAATGTGAAACCTTGGCAGTAATACTTTGTTTAACTTTTTAATCACATTAATATAGGTATTCAAAACTAAAATTATTTTGTTGAAGTTTTAATTCCCAATGCAAACAACTCATTTCAAAGCAGGATAGGATCCTTTTAAAGAAATTGCACCAAAATGGAATGGAATTTATTTCACAGGACAGGACTATTATACTGATATATGTTTCAGAGATGAGAGTTGTATGTGCAGGAAATCTATTCAAGCAGGGGTCCACAAAAATGTAACCCTGTTAAAATGCCTCTGCAGACAAGGCCACAGAGTTGAATATCAAGTCGTAAGCAATCTAAAATACTGTCAAAAATAGCACGAATGATGCATATAAAAATCCTGTAAAATGCTCTGAGCGAATGATGCACACAAAATAAATAGTTTTTATAAGCACAAGCACATGAAAGTAAATGGAAAAGACACTCAGAAAAATTATTAGAAAGTTTTGACGGTCAAGCCATCTTAGTTGGCAGTACATTACTGGTTCTGTGTTCCCTTTTTCTGTAAGCATAAATTAACCCAAATTTTTAGCCGTTAATGCTACCAAGAATAAAAAGAAAGACTTGTCACGGGCCTGGTAAAGACGAAAATTACGGTGTGTAAAGTAGGCGCAGTTGCTGTTTCTCTCCAGAGGGCTACCTCACACTCCAACTGACATTGTGTTCCCCACGTTGATACCTCTCCCCACCTCGGCGTAATCGAGTTGGCATTTTGCGTGGAGACGACGAGGAAATGAGAATCGTTTCCCGGTGCGATTCACATCTCCGGAAAATTAGGGCCAAGGGAATTGGAAGTTCACTCTCGCGGAGGTATCTCCTCCACTGATTGATCAGCCGGGCGAAAAGAAAAGCGGCAGCAATCCCCCCGCTGCTCGGCGAATCATAAAGTACTCACGCGTTTACACGTGCGAGGAATCTGCGTGGATTGTGAATACCGGCGCAAAAATGATCACGTGCATCCTGCTTTCTTTTGAAAAGACTTCTTTAATTTCCTCGTGTGTTTGGAAAGGGCGGAATACCGCGGGGACGATGCAAAGAAGGGCAAAGGGACGGGGGGAATGTTGGCTGGATGGGAAGGGAAAGGGCAGGGTAGGAAATCTCGAGTGCGGCGAAGTGTTAATAGAAGTTTATCTGTGCCTGGGGCAGTTTACCCGTCGAGGATACGGTTCGCAGGTTGGAGAGGGGTGGAAGGAGAGCGGGAACAGGAAGAGGGGAGGTCAAGAGAAGGGAAAAGCGAGCAAGGGAGAAATAAGATCGTTGCATCATACAGTACTAATAAAGCTATTAAATTTAGAGCACCAACTATCACTTTTATGTGTATATACAATTTAAATAAATAAATAAATAAATAAATAAATAAATAAATAAATAAATAAATAAATAAATAAATAAATAAATAAATAAATAAATAAATAAATAAATAAATAAATAAATAAATAAATAAATAAATACAAATATTGGAGAGATAATAAAATAATGAATAGAAATAAAATAACTATTTGTAGCAGATAAATGCGAAGTCAACGATGTGTGGCGAGATATGGTGGGACAACATGGTGAAGTTAAGTAAATTAATCTTGGTAATGTCCACTGAGTAATTTTATTGCACTGTGCGTTTCAGCGCCGACACTTTTGGTGCAACAAAATTACTCGCAAGTGGACATTACCAAGTTTTATTTACCGCAGTTTTGAGGATACCAGGACTAGCCACGGTATTTACCCTTACGGAGTCACCCGCAAGTTCACATGAGTGCGACATTCCACAGTGGATATATCATTTGCCTTGACCGGGATTCGAACCCGGATCCCTCGATTTCGCATCTCGCGCATTCGAACCCTTCGAGTCCACAGGGGAGAAGTTTAATTTACTTAAATGCTAAATTGATTACAATAATTATCACGACATGCCTATCGTTTTTATATCGATTAATTTGCCTTGCGTAATTGATGATGGTTAAAGGCACTCTCGTGGGGACTGCCGATGGTAGACCCTCTTAATGACGGTCTCTACTCGACTGCGAGCATAATCCGACATTTCGCGAGTCCCTCAGCGAGGCCCGGTTCACCGCGGGTGGCCACCCCGTTGAGCTTTACCATCATTACGGAAATCATTGAAGTCCATCATTAAGGAAAGTTGGTAGAACATAACTTTTATGTGTGTATCGTTTGTTTAGAGTTACTATTTTCAATGATTTCCGGAAGTACATATTCTACTCTACTTAGTGACCACGCCTCGTTTAACAGCGGAGATGAGGCCAAGAGAAGGAAAGAGTAAACTAGAGGGAAAGACGATGTAATAATTATGTATAAATAAACCTATTTAGCTTAGTTCACCAACTGTTACTTTAGTGTATAAAGCAATATTTGTGATAATTTATTTTTCTGTGCATACATCCTGCTATGCTAAGTGAAGACTACTTGCACATGTGGCCAAGTGAGATGAGGCCAAGGAAGAGGGAGAGCAAGTAAGAAAATGATATTATACTGTATTTAAAAAAAAATATTAAACTTAGTTCACCGACTATCTCTCTTATGGATAAAGTAACATTTTTAATGATTCGTTTTTTTCCTGAGTGTATATCATGCAAAGCATAATGAATACATGTAGGAGAGAAGGGACCAAGAGAGAGGAAGGACTGGATAGAAGATAATAACATACTTCTGAATGACAGCTTATTAGCTTCGTTTGCCAAGTAGAGTTTAGATATATAGTTTTTAGAAAAAAATAGAAATATAGTTTTTTTTCATTTTTTATGATTCTTTTTTTCTCTGTCCCAGTCCAAAAGGCTTGGAAGACGTTTTGCGTGAGGGGAGAAGGAGGCAAAGTGAAGAAAATAAAAAGCATGATAACGACTTATAGTACAAGAATAAAATTATCAAACATAGTTCGCTAACTATTACAATTATTAATAAAGTTTTTTTTATTTTTAAATGATTTTATTTGATTTCATTTCAGAGCTTCTCTCGCTATACTTGGTGGGGGCATATTGTGCATCGCCTAATGGCTGATACACTTGAGCGATCTCATTCGTACTTGACGTTCGGACATACCTACATGCATAAATATGCGATGGGACGGCGTATCGATACGGTGTATGCTCATCTTTTTTCGTCTCTTATATATAAATATATGGGAATTAATAATGGGGATCTCAATGAAGACTTTTAATTCGATATTTAAATGTGATAAATACTTTTAAGATAATTAAACTTAAAGAAAATTATGTGATAAAGTTAAAATATTTCTTCTAGCTGCCATTTGGGCTTACTGGTCTACAAATTTTGATATTAAGGATCAAGTACACTACTTTGGAGTTTTTATCGCCATTTTCAAGATTGTTTGGTTACCTTGGTACCTTGGTTACAGTTGTTGTTGTTTGTTTATTTACGGGGAAGGATGACTCATGGAGAAGTGAGAAGTAAGTAAGTAAGCGATTTTGGACGTGTACTATCGTATGTGGTTTTCCACGTTTCCACGTTTCCAGTTAGGGATTCCAGCGTTTTAAAGAACACAATTAAATGCGATAGGTACTTCCGGTGAGGAGAATTCAATAAATATTATCCGATTTATAGCATTATTCCAACTGTTGCCTGTGGCAATTAGTCAACTCGCTAATTTTAATGATAACCGATACGTAAAGTAAAACATCCTTGACTTAGACGTATTAAAATTTCCCATATTAGATGATGTTGGCCATGTGGCTATAATTAAATATAATAATAACAATTATTTTTTATTTTTCTGTGGCAATTCACCTAAGAACAAATACAAAGTATACACACAAAGTATAAAATCACACAGCAGTGGCTGAAAGACAAAAAATATATTATTGTGAATTGTAAATAATATTCTGGACTTCATATAAGTTCGCATGCTTTTATAGCATTATCCATTGTTTTTGATTCAACTATAAAAAATTAACAGGGATATTTAGCCAGTTCACATAATCTATTTATATCAGCATTTATATAAATATAGATACATATACCGGGAAGTTAAACAAGATCAAATGACCGCATCTGACAATGAAATAGCTGCGTTGAAACTAATTATTTAAATAGTATAAGTGGGAAATTATGACAGACACAAAAATGTCCACTACGCCTGGCTTATAGCCGTCAATTTCATCCCAAACTAGAACTTTTACAGTTTTGTCAAGCCGAATGCAAACTCAATGGTGAAGAAGGAAAGTGGCCCAGAGTGATTTTCCATCATCGATTTCCGGTGACGTTGATATACCAATGTGGCTTCGAATCAAATTTTTACGACAGCTTTTGCACGTGCATCACTCGTCACTTTAGTTCTTGGGACTCTTTCCCCCTAGAGTTGCGGTCTCAACATGCCGGAGGGTGGACGGGAAAGGAGGAGACAGACGGTGGAGGAATATCCAAGTTTGGGAATAATTGATGTGAGGAAATCGCGTTAAGAGAAAGAAAGAGCCGATGACGACAGTGCTCGTTCCGTGCTTGCATGGGTTTATAAGCCGGTTTTTTAAATCCCACTTCGTGCATGTTCAAAACCCCGCGGATTTTCTCAGTCTTAGTGACTTCAATGTGAATCCTAGGGTTTCTTCTTGAGATAGATACCCATCGGTAAATAAATAAAATCTTTTGCATAGCTACGTGAGTTCTAATCCATCAAAACCTTTCCACCAATCGTAAGTTTTGGAAGGAATTTTCGGTATTTAAAAACTGAAGCAACGTTTACCTCTGCTGAACACTAAGAACTAGGTCTATTGAAATATTATATTTGCTTTCAGTAGAAGGTGTTTGATCCAGAAAGTATTTTACATGAATATATGTTGGTAATCATTAAAAAAAAACAATGGGTCTTTTGAAGTGTGAGAATTTCATTCACGAAAAGCGCCTTACGTTATTCACCTTGCGATACATTTATTGAAATTTGCAATCAAATTTTCATGAATGCCATTACTCCGTCCTTAATTTGTCACTTAACACATTTGAAATTTAGCTACTGTTTCAAAGATCGAATTCTCCTATACGAATTTGCAAAAAATGGAAGTTAAAGCATAAATTCTACCTCAGTAAAGATGCCAAAATAAATATAACTGTTTCAGGCTGGACCTTGTGGAAGTTTTCGATATTAATGATGAATAAAAAACACAGTAATTTTCCACAGATTTATTTCTATGGCCATTTCAAATAGAGAAGAGAAGGATGTGGAATAACGTCAACACCAACCAGCGAAAGAAGAAGCATAAGGAAACAAATAATAAACTCCGGCTTGTTACCAACCCAGCGAAGGAAAACCAGTGGAAAGGACAATGCGAGGAAATGGAAAAGCTGAAAAAGGAGGGGTAAGTGGGTGCAAGTGGGTGGGTAAGGTGGCTCTGCGCCAAAGTGAAAATGTTATCGGGCGGTAATGGAGGCCAAACTATGCCATAGGTTATGGAAAAAACAGGGAAAATATAACTCAGATGGGAAGATATTGAGGATAGTTAGAGATAATATGTGGAAGAGCCATATTAAATCAACAATAGAGCTGTACACCTAGATATAGAGAATGAGAGAACAATAGATAAGAATAACCTCGGACTTGAGATAATTAACAGAGAAATAGAGAAGAAATTACTAGAGGTGAATGCAAGAAAAGCTGTGGGAGTAGAAAACATACATTCGAAGTTACTGAAATTAGGTTAACTTTAACAATTTTTGCGGAGCTCTGGGGAAATCAGCGGAACCGATTGATTACAACTAATCATGCATATAGGACCGCAGCACTCAAAAGGACACCACTGGAATCGTATTATATCATCATAATTGCAAACATTTGTAATAATTATGGTCATTAGAAAACGCATAGACTCATAAATAGGTTAATTTACTTATTTGGACTTTGATAAACTTAACGTTTTTCGACGTTTTACTGCGGAAATTCATCATTGTGAAAAATAAAAATAACCTTTGTGATTCCTCAGAGACCGCATTCGACAATATTTGACGTTTCCACGAATCATATGAGGGAACATTTATTTCCTGACCTAGCTCATGCTTTCCTAAGGCAAAGCTGGCAATAGCTCAGACCTCCAGAACTCAGATACCCATGGGGCACGCGATATTCTCATTGTGTCATTAATTTAACATTTGACCGGGAGTGGGAAAATACTTTCCAATAGATGGGAAGGGGGGAATAAAGCCCACAAATGCGAGCATAAAATGCTCTCTTACCCTCCTTTCTTCGGGTAATATCTACGTGTAAACAAAATCATAGACGACCAAAGTACGGAAAAGCAGTAGTAAATACCAGTTCACAACTTAAAAATATACTTAAAAATGTTTGCAGAGTCGGACATTTTTTGCAGATGTAAAGAGAGAACAAGTCTTGAAAATAATCATATAATGGATGTGGTTGAAAAATATATAGATTTAACAGCCTATCAATAAATTCAGCCCGTATCATACTCCACTGAATTATTGTAGGCTGCAAGGGCAGACTGATAATTAAGCTAAATTGCATTACTAAATCTAAATACTAATAAAATTCTAATAAAAATAAAAAAAAACTTAGTACTACTACATACCATTAGAGATTATATATCTTTAACTGATTGGACGCATTTTAGTGATGCCATGATCTGATCAAGAAAAATGAAAAATTAAGCCTATGAATTAATATTTCCGGGAAAGTGCCCCTTAAACGAGAACCTCGTTTTCGCCACCAAATACAAAAAGAAACTCATTATAAATGTTTATTGGGACATACAATGCAAAATTTATCTCGAAAAAGCATAGAACATGTTGAAAACCCCAGTTTTGAATTAGAATAAACTTGAAAAACTCTTGACCGGGCTTAAATTTTTATTTTAGTGTGGGATGTAGTGCCTCCCTTCATAGTATATAATTAAATTATACGAGAGGAACTTTTACGAAACCCAAGCAAAATCCACTGCTGACGAAAGCTAAAATTTGTTTCACCGAGAAAATAAATCACATTTACAGTCAATATATCTTTGACCAAGGCTTTAAAATTTCCTCACCCATATAGAATAAAGGCTAAATATAGTAGATTGATACATTGATATATGCGCAAAAGAAGGAAAAAATAATAGAAATAACACCCAGATGGAAAAGAGGCATAGAAAACAAAGCGAAAGAATGGAGAACTAGCGTGGAATTAAAAAGGAGTGAAAAATATAAAACGAAAAGCCAATGCGTTGGGTTACGTGGTACATAGACGACCAAAAGGGAGAGAAGAAGAAGATAGACATAGAGATCCATAAAAACATGAAGAAAGGCTTAGTGAATTATTCAAAAGTAACGGCAATGATTCCAAATACTACTTTCAGTTACGTAATCCTTGACGGAATTTGTAATTTAAATCATCGTTAATGGGTATCATAAAACACTAAACAGTTCAAAATTGAGATCACGAAGCACAAGTGACACTAGCGTTGTCGTTCGCGACTTATGTTAAGAGGTAAACAATTAAAATTGAAGGGAAGGACTTGGAAGGGAATATACAAATGAAGGGAAATTCGATACTACATGAAATAGTTGAGCTTAAACAGGGTACGAAATGTAGATAGAATGTGAATGGATGAGAATATAAGGAGACCATATGATAAACGGCGCTTCCTTGGATCGCTTCGCGGGTGGCGACGCCACTTTGTGCGGCTGAAAGGAGCGGAGGGACGGCAAGCAATGAGAGGGGTGATAGGAGTTAGAGGGAAAGGCGCAAACATTTTCGTTACGCTCAATTATAAGTGGGAGTGGACTAATCTCACATCGTTTTTCTCGAAAAAAAACTCCGTTCCCGCCTTCTATTCAAATTTCCTCTCATCGAAAAGGGTTAGGGTTGCGTTATCTCGAAATCATTCTCTACACCTCGTCGATAGCGTGTAATTTAAGGATCACCGCCATAACGTAATGCTTGGGCTCCATCACTTAAGGGAAGACAAGATTCATTATTTAATAAAATAAACTTTTACAAACCACGTGAAAAATCATAGAACTCACGACAGTGATGGGTAACGAAGAGATATGGGAGGAGGGGGTGTTGAGGGAGTGAGTCATTGGTGGTAGTGGGGATGGGGGTTGAAGGTCAGGAGGGTGGGGGCTGGTAGAACCAGGAATGTTTTGTGGATTGGGGGGGGGGGGGGTCAAGCGGGAAGCGGCTGTGAGGAAGGGAGAAGAGACGGGGTACAAATATTCATTTAAAACAGTCACCTCTGGGTAATACAATCTTTTTAAAACTTCCCACTGCTGAAGTGAGTCAAGTTTCCGTCTGTTATTTGAAAAACATAAAATATCAACATTAAAATCACTCCGGTGGTCATGAATTAAAAAACGTTTCGCAAAGTTCACACTTTCACATTAATATCGCAATTTATTTAAGATCTCAATAACTTAGGCGTTAAAGTGTGGGAACTGCCAAGATGATTATGTTGGGAAAACAGCCTGTAAATTTAATGCAAGAACCAATGAACATTTACATGCTTTTAAAAATAATTTTGATCTTAAGAGTAACTTTGCGAAACATCTTTTAATCCCCCCCACTCATAATTCCCCTTCACTGGATATTTTGTATATAAGGGACTATATAATAATAATAAGTTTTATTAGTCAAAAGTATTCAGAAAATACACAGACCTTGTCAGGAGAAATGTCAAGTGTACATAAGTATGCACGAGAAGGTACACATAGTTACAGTTTAACATACATTTCAGAATCAAATATTTGTGTATAATGCGTGAAAAACTCGCCAACAGAATACAAAGCACGTGAGGCTAGCCATGCGTGAATCACACTCTTGAATTTGGTCAAGCTAGCCATTCTGGCTGAAATTGGTAGATGATTAAAAAGTCTGATACCTAAATTAGGCAGAGAATATTGAGTTTTCGTTAACCTGCATTGGTTTAGGGATAAGAGATTATTATTTCTTGTGCTGTAATTGAGAGTTGCACATCTTGTAGGGAAGATTTCAAGATTTTCTTTCACATAAATCAAAACTTTGTACACATACATACTGTAAACCGTTAAAATTTTCAATTTAATGAACAGTGGGCGACAGTGTTCCTAATATGGGGATTTAGTTAGTATTCTAAGAGCCTTTTATTGCAAAATAAATACAGATTTTATGTCAGGGGCATTCCCCCATAGCTCCAAGCCATAGTCCAAGTGGCTGTTAAAAAAAAGCAAAATATATACATCTCATGAAATCAGAAGGGACTCTCAAACTTAGCTTTCTTAAAATAAAGAGAGCTTTGGAAAGCTTTTTATTTATCTCAGTAATATGATAACTCCAGCTGAGTTTAGCATTCCCCATTTACCCCTACATATCACCGGATGATGACGCTCAAGCGCCGAAACTCGGCTCGTGAGTCCTATGATTTTTTATGTGGTTTGTAAAAATTTATTTTATTAAATATTTTATATAGAATACCACAAAGTTACGAGAGAAAGTATTTTATTCTTAAGCTAAGATTCAGTTGCTCTGTAGAAAACTCGTATATATGCGGTTACATTTAGGCAACACCAAGAAAAAACTTTACAACTTCATTGAAAAATAAAATATTTGAGAGTTACAGTGTTTTTACTTGGTGTTACTATCATTAAGTTCCACTAAGTGCACAAGTTTCCACATTCTAAGTTGAGTCTGAGACTTTTATTTGAGGTTACTCTTATATTTTAATGTTGTAAAAATGCGCAAAACATGAAAATTTTCATTCAGATGCAATTGATTTTATAAGCTAAAAGAATTATTTATAAATATGTGAGATCTACGTAATTTTAGCACACCAAATACTATGCGATAATATCAAAGGTGAAATTTGCATTCTTTATCGTAATAATCAGCTAAAAATCTGGAATAATTTGAAGTAACTTTTGTATCGTAACTTACGTATGGTACGTACCTAATAATGATAAAAAAGACGCATCCAAAGAATATGAATCTGGTATTAAGTCTTTGCAGCTCTCGCATTGGTTAGAGTATTTAGATACTCTTCACTTTCTTCACGGTAAGCCTCATTCATTTATTAAAAAAATCACCCGTTTAACTCTCCTCGCTGATTTGATGGTACAAATGGATGTCATGAACAAAACTTACAAAGCTGGCATTGTTAATTGAAATGAACTAAGTTATGACAATAGCAAATGGAATTTGAAGTTATAGAACACGAAATCCTTACAGATTCGTATATCGTATCCATGCTGTTGCGTAAAAAAAGACACGGAGACAATAAAAATTGAGTTAGGCAGTGACTAGGAGAGAACTGAACGGGGAGAAGAACTTTAACCACTACCTTGAAGCAGAAGGTAAAGGAAGCCGAAAGGAAAATGAGAGAAAAGAGTAAAAGGAAATAGAGCTGATGAAATCTTTTCTCAGCTTTCTTTACTATCTGATTTTGGGCTTACATCAGCAGTTGGAACAAGATAATTTCCTTTCTAAAAAAGACAATTTTCACCGATATTAATGACAGCATATAGATAAAATATATCCTATCCTGTTCTTATTTTCTCTAAGCTTTAAAATGTATGCATATTAAATAATAATTCATAGACTATATATGTCACATCAATGAATAAATGTTACTCTCAGTGTAGTACGTAAAACGTAAAAACTGTTTTTTTTTGTATTTTCTCAATTTTTTGTATGGATTTCCTTGAGTAAAGAGACCATAAATTAAAGCATACTCCGAGCATCTAATAGATGGAATTGTTAGGTGATTTTTCTGATTTGAATGAGACCTTTTATCCAAGATCACCGATATGCGGGGCAAAAGTCATCAAATAATGAAACGTAACAACTGAATCGACTTCGATATGATATATCAAATGCACCTTCATTACGACTACGACTTTGTCACGGTGAATGTGAAAATACGGGCAAAGACATGGTCATCATCAGTTATCATTCCGAAGTTTGGTATGTCACAGCTCTCCAAACTACTCTCCGCTCCACCAAACGGTTCGTTCCTACATAATTCAATTTGACGTCCATAATAGTTTTCCTGATGTTTTCAATTCTTGGTTTTCCCTTTTAATCCTTGTCATTTATTTCTCCATTCATTATTGCTTTTAATGAACTCTTGTGTCGCAAAATGTGTTTCTTTTTCTCTTTTCTTACATAGAGTTTTATTGAGGTAAAGTTTTCTCCCTTATTTTTCTTAAAGTATTCATTATTATTCTATTCCATCCAGCTATTCGTGCAGCATATTCATTGTTGTTTCGCTCCGTCCATTCAATTTTCATCATTTTTCGATAGCACCACATTCCATTATTTTCAAGCTATTTTGCTCTGCAGCAATTTTTGTTCAGGTTTCATGTCCTTTGGAGAGTACGCTCTAAATATATATTTTAATACTAGAAGGCTTGAGATTTCGGACTATCATCGCTGCCTGAAGGGGTCATTTTGACCCCTGCCATCTTGCATGTTTAATATCACCTGGTAGTAGTGCATTTTCCCACCCGTTTCTTGTATGAAAGTTGTATTTAAGACTAGCATGGATTCAGCTGGACCTCTTAATGACTGTTGCTTACCATGAGCTCTACCTCTCCGTTGTCTGTTTGTCTCAGACGATTCTTCCTCAAGGAGCTGCGGACATTTTTGCCAGGAAATATTTTTCCCAGTATATTTCGGTTTATAAATTACATGGCATCGATGGCAGCCAGGCCCAATATTTCGTAAAATACATCCATTGGCCAGAGCCTGGTTGCAGCCCAGAATGAATACAAAGCAAGCCATCTGATCAACTGAACCAACCCCTGTTATTGTACTATGGTATTACTGAATACTCAATGACAACTTTTTCTCTGTGTCACTAGTACAAATACTAGGATGCATTGAACTAAGAAAAATGATATTTTTGGTCACCATGCCCTGATAAACTGCGAGAGAAATGTCATCCTTTTTCAGGAGGACTGTAAGGTGGCGTTCTGCTTTTGATCCTTTCTGACACGATATACAGTGCCGACCAGCTTGTTGGGCATGTATTTAGTCAATGGACAATGACATCTTGAAGGAATTAATTGCTCGTCTACAGTTAAATCCAAGCCTGGTCTGTAGTTGCAGTTACAGTTCTCAATAAACGGATTCCAAGTATCAGACACGAGAGCAAATTTAGTCATAGGTAGTTTTCGTCTGAATGAAGTATTGCCGTCTTTCTCTTCTTGAGGTCAAATCATTGGAACCTCATGATTTTTTTGAATCGGTCTCTACTCATAGCCTTTACAAAGAAAGCTGGACCACAGCAAGTTGAAGTCCAGGTGACGAGCATCGTATGATCCCCGGGTGAACATAATAATGATGAATGGTTCCAACTCGTCAATGGATAGAGACCATGCTTCATTTTGGAGCTCATCGCGATCACGTGCTTCCCTACAAACCTTGATGCGGGTGCACATGGTCTTGGTGGAAAACAAGTGCCACACAGAGTGCAAACAGTCCGGATCAACATTGCGTTTTGCAAAGGGGGAAGGCGTCTTGCGAACTATGGTGTGCCCTGCTCTAAGCCCAACACATTCTTCCTCAGTTTTACAAACAGTTGACTCTGTGCATCCGGTGCACGAATTTCACCAACTCTGCAACCCACTAATGCACATGCAGCACTTCTCCTTCGACCTAGAGCAGCTCGACCACGAAGAGGTGTGTCGCCCTACTGGTTGCCGACATCAAAGTGAGGCTGAGTTCCGCTAGCCGCCGCACCACAGGCACCACGACCATGTGCTGCTCCCCCGCGCTCCTCCCAACTCCCCTTGCACATCTACGCATCATTAGGCAACCAAAAAATTCGTGCTAAAAGCAAAAGCGAGCGATTTGGTGACTTACTAAAGAAATTAGACGGCTGGGGTCAAAATGACCCCTTCTTGCAGCGATGGTATAATTCCATGTAACTTCCACAAATATTGAGCTAGAAGACCAAATTTTTTAGGAATACTACTTCAAGACATATCATGAAAATTCAAAAAATCTGGGTTGTAAATCAGCGAAGAAAGTATGAAAAATATGAAATCACATTTTAAAAAGGGTCAAAATGACCCCTTCAGGCCTTCTAGTGTTAAATGATTAGGTACTTCCATATTTCCAGGCTTGTGTTATCACCACGATACAATATCTTCACGGATTCGTAACCTTTGTTGATGCTGGAACGGGCTCCAAGAATCCAATATGCCGCTTTGTAAATAAAAATACGAGGCAGAATTACTACAGGAGCCAGAGAGAGAGAGTGAGAGAGAGAGGAAAGAATCGGGCACACGGGAGGAGTAGACTTATGGGATTTCGTAGTGATTGGGAGAGAGTTAAAAGGAGAGAACTTGACTCGAGCCACCACTCCCTTGAAAACTGTGAGCGGAGGAAGGACATGAGGAAGGAGGATCAAGAGTTGGGGGAAAGAGGGAATGGAGGACGTAGGACGGACGAAGTGGGGATAGAGAGGAGAGGGTTAGGGGGATGAAAGAAGACCGGTGGGCCTGCACATGGTGGGGGATAGGTGCTAAGGGAATCGCTCCTCGTCGGCGGGATTAAAGCTGGAAATGGCAAAGGGTTGAGTCTGAAGGGAGGTGGGGCACGTGAGGGAGGGGGAGAAAGGGAGGCGAAAAAAATGGAGAGGGAGGGGGGGAAAGGAAGAAATAGGGGAGAGGACGGGAAGAGAGCGTAGGCCGGCCTTCAGCAGGTGTGGGGAGAGAAAAGGGAGGGGGTAACAACAACGGGAAAGGTTTCGGAATCGCTAATTAGAGGGCGTGCTCGGGGGGTGTGGGTGTGCTAATATGCGCTACGGTGGGGAAAGGACGTAGGAGGGCCTTCCTTGTTAAGAGAGAGAGGGAGAGACAGAGAGAACTGAATGGGAGTGGACAGGGATATCGTAATCTGCATGACGTAGGTGTTTTAACCCTTTACGCCCTTTAGAGCAAATTTATGATGTTGTACCCATTAATTGACATTATCCCGCGTTTTCACAGACCGTGGAAATCTCGAAATTAAAACTGTGGCTGCATGAGTTACTGTCATAAAAAATTATTTCTCTATGCTAACAATGAGAAAATTTGCGCAGGGTTTCAAGTGCATTCAATGAAGTAGTTAATTATGAACTGCTGCTGAGTATGTGGTCCATGGCTGGGTGAACTTCTTTGCACACTGCCACTCAAAGAGTTGGGACTTTCGGTATTTTGGAAACTTGACAAATCGCTGGTGGAATGAGAGAATAAATAGGCAATGAATGCGTACGTCTGTCAAGTTCAGGTGGTTCGGCCACGAAGAATCCTGGTGACAAGCCAGGAGTGGTTAATTGGGATTGTAGGGGCATATGAACCACCAGAATCATCCGGGAAAATTAAAAACAATAAAAATATTCAGGACAATTTTCTGGATTACAACGTTCCTATGGAGTGAGAGAATTTTAACTGAAAGAAAAATATACCTACAGAATTATGATAATAGTTGTTCTTTATACTGAATAAACCTTTTACATTGTACACATAAAGTTCCGAAGAGGTTATTGAAATTAAGTATTATTATCCAGCTACCCGAGGGAATTGTTTTATTACATTGTTTTTAAATATGGAAACCATTTTAACTACAAAGAAAAATACACATTATGGTTTTAATAGTTAGCTGATAATAATTGACTAGACCTGGCAGTACTTAAAAAAGAAAACATAAGGAGGAAAAGATGAATTGCTAAACAATAGATGAGCATCAAACGAATGGATGATGAAACAAGTGATATGGACAGTGAAAAGAAAAGGACGGGAAGGTATGCATATACATTACTAGGGCATGGGAGTCTCCGTGAGGTATGGAACGAGAAAGAGGGGCATGGTTCTCTACTCACTGAGCAGAAATTGGCTGAGACGTATGGGGATCATGTGGGAGTGACACGGTTGCGTGCCCGAGAGGCAAAGTTTACGAGGGACGGCCGAGTTATTGGGGGAAGAGGAGCGCGTCTCGTGAGCATTAATGGAAAGGTGACATGGAAATGGACCCAAGGCAGAGGGCATGATTGGCGCTAAGGAGAGCACAACGGATATTCCGCATCAGAATATGAAGAAACTTTGCCGGTGAATTCCAGTTCCGAGAACAAAACGTTTACAGGACAACACGAGGATTCAGACAATGGACATATCTAATAGCATGCCAGATTTGGTAAAGCAAGTGTTACAGTTTCTATGGAAATGGCAAGGAAACAGGTCCAACCAGATATGCAGTGCACAGTGGTACACTTTTAAAAATAACCTTTTGAAAAAATATTATGTGCAACGTTTCTTGGCCAAAATATACGGATGAAAATAAATTAACATAGTTCAGTTAAATAACTTTTAACTATAATAATATAACAAAAATATATTCAATTTTTATGGAATATGAATATAATATGCATGGAATGGGAGAAAGTTCTCCAGCATATCCTTAAATTCCACTGAGTAGAAACACTAGAGTGTAAAAGGAGACCGAAAATAGGATTTTTCACTGTTCTTTAGTTCTCTAATGCCCTAAACTTTAGATTTGAAACAATTTATTCCATTAACGACCAAAATTTATAGTTTACCTTTCCCTTCCTGTTTACCGTTCAATCAACATTCCAAATTTTTCGAACGAGTTTTATTCATGGAATTCGCTAAAATTGGCATGTACTCTTGGAGTATATGTTTCCTATTTATTGGAGCAAATAACAAAAAAATAGGAAATAATCATTGCATTGAACTCACAGATAGGAGAGGGTCAATAACAGAGTACAAGAACTAACCCAAAAGATATTTATTTTTAAAAATGGGGTCAGAATATTTCCCACGGGTTAATCGATAACACACATGATGGATGGCAAACACTTGCCAACGCAGCAATCTCGTGGCCCCAGCACCAAACGCCATTGAACAGCAATGCACACTCGAATACGGGTGGGCGCGGGAACGGTTACTCTTTCACATTTTTTTTACTTCAAAAGAAAATAAAGCTCGCGCGCAGCACACAGCACAATGGCGGACAAAGGCATTTTGATCCTCGCACGATCACCCCACAGAACACTCTGATTCGGTAGGAAGAGGAGTTTGGGAGTTAGTTCGGAAAGGGAAAGACAGAGGAGGATGAGAGAGGCCCCTCAGTCGGGTGAACTGTGTAACCAAGGTTGAGAGGTGGAAGTATAATTCGTAGCGCGCGGGGAGAGGTGGGGGGGGGGGGGGGTAGTTGGGGTGGGGGAGGCAACGGAGAGAGGTCTGAGGGTGAGTTCGGACGAGAGGGGAGGGAGTTTTAAGGGGTGGAAGGGGGGAAGGAAAGAGGGGAGGAGGGTGGTGTTTCGGAGAGGCATGTGCGGAAAGAGAGTTTGTCGGTGAATGGCTGTGGATGTGGAATATGGGATTGCGTGGCGTGCGTGCCTCGACGTAATGGTGAGACGCCTGGTGGAAGGACTGGGAAGTGAGGAGAGAGTGAGAGAGCTAGGATTGGCGGGGGAGAGGGGGGACGAAACAAGGGGGCGTTGTGTTGTTTTAAATGGACGGGAAAGTTTTCATGCGTGATAAAAGCATGTGGGAAGAATTTTTGGACGGAAACACGGGAGATGTACGCCACCAAAGGGAGATGGAGGGAAAAAAGAGAAGATTGAAGAGGGAGAGGAAAAAAGTGGACATAGAGAAGTGTATGGGATACAAAAGGAATAAAAAGTGGACACGATAGAGACAGTAAGGGGGCGTGGGTGTGGCAGAGGGGGAAGTAACGGTTATTTTCTAGGGGTTAACTATCCCTTTCAAGCACCCCACGTGGGTGCTCTAAATAATCTTTAAATAGTAAACTCTTCTCTTAAATAAAAATCTTTAATGGCCTCAAGTAAATATAATCAAATAATAACTAATATAAATTAACATAAATCAAGGTCAAGTGTTTGTGGATGGCACAAAATAATTTATTATCATAAATCTTTCACTGACTTAAAGTTAAATTGGGCTTCGAAAGAGAAAAGGTTATACCCTGATTCATAAATAAGTGTTGATGAAATTACAGTTTGTCTTTAATTCATTCTATGATTTTTTCCTATCACATGTTCAATCCTTTGGCAATCTTTTTTCTAAGATTTTATCTTTCACTCTGTTTTCCCCTAAGCAAAATATTTCTCTTCTTATCAATGCCATCTTAAAAACCACCTATTCCAAATCATTAGACGGCCTATGGATATGTTTACCTTCGAATATTGAAGATAATAACGGATATCAAGGAATTATTGATAGCTACCATTTACGTGAATGTGGTATAGATAGAAAAAAGATTTATTATGAGAGTTTAGGCATGCTAAATGAATCATTAGTTCAGATAAATGACCAACCCTAAGCTTTTTTGCAAGATGAGGATTCCTCAGGTGACTGAGCTTATAGCTCGTGCCCTGTGCTTTCAAGTAAGGTACATTTAGGCACATTCTCATACCTACTCCAGGATATGAATGCGATTAGCCAAATTTTGGTGATGAGACCAATACGAGAGATCATGATCATCCAAAACGAAGCAGCTCTCATGCATGTCTCCATGGGCAGTGAATTACAGGCCTCAAAGCTCAAACTCATTAAAGAAATATCCTTCACTGACGGACACCATTGTTGCAGCTTTAACTTGAGAATCTCTGAGGGATTTAAATCGCCAGATGAGGGAAATTACGTGAGACTTATGGGGTAAGGTAAATAGTTCGTCCGAGAGCATTTGGACAAAGGATGTGCTTTATAACCCTGGGCTTGAAATAATAAGCAACGTTACTGAACAATCAAGCCGAAAGCCAAGTTATCTATTTATTTTCATTTTATATTCTTAAAGAATTAATGATATATTCATATTAACTATTTTAGGAGGTTTAAAATGTCCTATCACCACTTTTATTATCCTCTGGGACTGATATTTTCCGATGCTTGTCATAAAAAATAGGGAATAATAAAAATAGAAATAAATTTACCCATATGCGGTACCCAATAATGTGCACCTAAATGAAGTGAGTAGGGCATTGATAGAGCTTCATTTAATTCACATAATGTTTATGTGAAATAGAGTGCCGCAACAGTGTTTGATTATTTCGAGTTTGGTAGAAAAAATAACAATTTGCATTTAAAAAATACTTATATTGAACGATTTGTTGAACATGGCTATTGTATTTTCACATAAAAGACTATGCACCCAAAATACATTTGAAAATTATCGCCAAATCAGTTGCATCAAAACTGACAAGTAATACATACAATGAAAAATCTAATATCAGTAGAGATATTCCCACTTATTGGTTCCTGAGTTTTTGAGGTTGTGGAATGTGGAAACCACCCCTTACAAAAGTATCAGCATAATTCTTATCTCTGAAGCATTCATGTGCCTCTCGAGTCTTGAATTTCACCATTGCCTTGAAAGTTGGTATACATCAGCGGATAGATATCTTTCACTTCAAGCCTGAATTAAAAACAAAAAGGTAATTTATTCCCTATTAATTTTTCCCATTGCATTTAAGTTTTATTGTTTGAAGTTTTACTGGAGACGCATCTGGTGGTATTCAAATTATAAAGTTTATTAATAGGCCCTTATGCTATTCATACATTCAAATATTTCATGCTAATATCACGTATTTGTATTCTAATAATCTGAAAAAAGTTCGGGAACCTAATCTGTCGAATTAAAATCTTATGATGATAGGTCAGATGACACTTTCAAGAAGTATAGAAAGGGTTATTATCTCATTGTAGATGAATTGATATTGATAGATTTTTCGAATATGTAATAATCAACAAGTAATATGACGCTAATAGAGTCCTTGAGGCTACTGTAATAGGATAATTAATTCAACAGTAACTAAGTTCTGTTTCGCGTGCAATTAGAATCCTTGGGTATATGCAATTGTACGTACACAACTAATTGAAAATAACATAATCCACAGGATGATTCGAGGAGGGCCGAAAATACCAGTTCTTTTATTCAATATATATATTTTCCACGCTTGTATTACTTATTATGAATTGTGCATGCCTTTATAAAATTTATATTGTAATGATAACGTTTAATTTTTATTCTCTTTCACTGTGGTCCAATCTTGTGATCCATATACTCCTATGATTCCAATAGAACTCATTTCTTAGGGTTTTCTAATGGCCATATCATCGAAGTAATGTCTACGCACAAGATGATGTAATACCACGAGACTACGAGGCCAAACCACATAAAACGAGTAGAGTAGGGTAAAACTATGTTGAAAATATATGAAAAATTCTCAGAATATTATTTAAATAGGTAAGTTATCAACCATATTTTTAATTATGTACCTCTCATATGGCTGAGTATCGTGACATGTGAAATGAAACGTGAGTCTGGACACTGAATAAGAGAAAATGCATGAAATGATTAGCAAATTAGACATAAATTGGAAATAAAAAACATTTTTTGCAGGTAAGGAACGATAAATACAATCTAAAGGGAAGATGACTGCGGGGAAAAGTGCTAATGTTGGAGAGGAGAAGAGAGATGTACACATTCTGCGGCAAAAATGTTAATGGGATCTTTTATCTATTCGCGTTCACCCTTTAGCAGAGATGAAATGCCAGATGAAGGCAATGCCAGTGCACCTAAGGAAGAAAAGATACGATATCGTGGAATTGATTAACGGATGTTAGGCATGGGAAGGGGGAAAGGTGAAATTAGACGAGGAAGACGAATGGTAAAGGGGTTAAATATAGAACTTGCACCGATAACGCGGAATCTGGGAAATAATTTATATTCCTAGGATGAGGGCTGCAACGGAAGTTTCAAAGAGACGAGGTGGATAAAAGTTGAGATTAATACGATTGTATCCAAGGTAATGAAGAGAATTATGAAATGGAAATTCCAATAAGAAGAACTTTATTGCATTAATCAAATTATAGTTTGAATTTGGCAACTATTATGACTCGCAATTTTTAGTGGACACTGCATAAAAACAGTAAATATTCCCACTTAAAAATTCATAAGTCGTTGGTATGAATTCATGAGAAGCTGATGAAAATTTGGCTAGAGCCATACTAATGACGGTATTCAGGCCAGCTGAAAATGTTTAATTTCTTTGAATAAAAAATATGCTCAAGAACGATATCTTTAGAAGCATGAAGCATGATGTAACGCCTAGTAAGAAGTTAATTATAATCTGCTAATGTTTGAGAACCGGGTTTCTGCCTGAGAAGTGAGTATATTCTTCACTATGAGTAAGTTTAATGCTCGTGATTCAACGGCGGCAACCTCCTGACGGTGGAAGACGCCGTATTTTGTTGAAAAATCATTCGTGAAAACTAAATCACCAACTGACTATTTTTCCGGAGTTAATTCAATAAATTAACTAAGCTAACAAGAGAAACTGTACTATTATTTTTTATGTAAACTTAATTTTATTTCCTTAGGGTAGTAAATAATGGTAAGTAGAGCAAACTGTATCGGAATGTTTTGGTAGTACTGATTCTTTTGCTTACCAACTTCAGCCATTTAAAAGAATGTTTAGCTCTTCCATCATTATTTCAGCTGTCTCAATTTTCCTTGGAGACAGCACTACTAAATAGGTATAGTCATGCAGCTCACAATCAATCAATTATTAAGGTGGTCAATTATTAGTCGCGCTACTTACACTGAGAATACGCCTCACTAGGTAAATTAAAGACGGAAGTAGACAAAGGAGACATTGTGTAGATGATTGTATTCAAATTTCGAAGTCAATTTTACACGAGTTATTCGATTCTTTTGCTAATATATGTATCAGCAGACTTATGAATGGGGTTACTGATGCTCAATATTAACATAGGAGCTATGTTTTACGCACGCTCTCCTGTATCCTCACTATATTTGCTGTTTACGCGTTTCATGTGTGAAGGTCATATGTTTATGTTTTATTTTGCACGAATTTATACGTTAAAAATAGGACTAAATTTTCGATAAACGAGGTAAAACAAGATTAATATTAATACAAGCGCATTCACATAGTCTTTAGTCAGACACAACCATGCGTTGCGCTGTGATTTGAAACACCTGTACCAGAATTCAAAATGCATTCCTCAGCTCCCAAAAAGATCAGTGTTGCGCGGAAGTTGTGTGGACATTCTCAAAAACGTGGTGGCTTCCGTGTGGGTGAACTCAAAAGCCGAGTTATATAATTCCGCCACCTGGCTCCGCGAACAAAGCAGACTTTCGGGATGGAAAATTTCGGCTAGGATGAGAGAAAGGGCGCCCAGGAATGTAGACGGGAAAAAAGAATCGAGTGTTTGAAGCGACAAAGTGACGCAATATGGAAGATGAATAAGAGAATGTGGAGTAGAGAGAAAGATAGAGATGTGCTGAAAACGAAAGGACAGGGAGAGAAATCGCGAGGGTGGGGCTGGAGTGAGGGCGGCGATGGGCGAATACCCTCCGACCTCCGGTCAACTCTTCCGTCCTCACTCCCCAAAACCAAAAAACAGATTCCCGACCCATATCTACAGCGTCCCCTTTAAAAAAATATAAAACTTCTACCCTTCCATACGCACAAATTCCGTTCCTCTCTCAGCCATCCGGATACACACATACATCCTCTTCCTATCTCTTTCTATTTTTTCCGCTCCCTTCTCCTTTCCGGAGATCGTAAATATGCTCGGCTTCCATCCTCACCAAACTGGTCGGTCGCCGTGGAGTCGGCGGTGAGGGTGGTGTAAAGTGAGACTCTGAAACCCCCTAATATACCTTTCCGATATCACTCCATTCCCTTACTCCTTGACTTCCTTTCCCAAACCCAGCACATCCATTGGGGATCGGAGATATCGAGTAATATATCGGTATATATGTGCTTGCATGATATGGATGCTCGGTACGTTAAAAATGCAAAAAAAATCCCTAACAGGGAGGATTATGGTTCTCTCTGTCATTGATAACTGCATTAACGTGCGCTAAACACCTGAATTAATTGATAAATAATGTTTTGAATCTAGAATAGTCATTAAATTTTTTCAAGAGACTGCTGAAATTTATTTCTCGTTTACAACTACTAAGAAACACGCGGGTACCTTGATATTTCAAAAACACCACAAGATTTTTTTCCTTAGGTAAAGAGGCTTTACTACGGTAAGCTTATTAAAATGTTTTCATTTCATACATTTAATGCCTCTGTGACCTGAGGAATTGCAAGAGGCCAACAAATAAGAAAGTGTACTAAACGGTAAGACCACAACTTATCCGTCTTCAAGGGAAAAAAGAGCGAAGTCTAGAAGAAAGCTAAGATGTTAAGAAATAAGTTCCAAGGCCAAATGATATTTTTTTCAAGATGGTATAGCCTTCAGTAATTGTAAAATTACTGGCTAAACCATAAACATTCGTGACCAAGGGAAGAATGTTAGCTGTCAAATGTACTGGAGAGTCAAAATCCGAAAGCTGCCTATAATAAACCCACATCGATCGATCGATCTCATGCCTAAAACATTTTTACCCTCTCGAAACATGATTTTTTACTTGATAAAATTTCATTTAGTCACTAAAATAAACCATCCTCAGTGGCGTTTTAAATAAAAAATTATATGAAAACTCCAACTTGGCATTAAAATATCCATAATTTATTCAATTTTATTTTCCTCTCTTGACGTGTACTTGAAGTATCGTGTAAAATCAATTTTTCATCTGCTTATCTTTTGTCAGCGATTTGAAATATTGACTTCAGAAATAAATATGCTACAAAGATTAACTTTAATTATCACTATAATGTAAAACGCTGTGATTTGTTGACGATATGTTTACCTTAGTTGCAGCACGTATAGAAGCTATTATCACTACGATAAATGGATAAAAAGTAAACTACCACTAAAATAAATGTAAACCATATTACAAAAAGCTACTAGATATTTCACAGTATCTATCAAACAAAGGTTATATGTTTGATAATCAACAGGGGGTCATTCCATACCATTTAACCAGATTTTAAAATAAGTTGTTGCAGCACCATTTCATAAAAAATTCAAATTTTGCACACCTAATACCACATCTCTGTAAGGCACAAAACCAATTTTTGTTTATCTTTTTTCATGACCTCAAGGACTTACAGGCCCGTGAAGGTCACAGCGCGTTGTAAAAATGACACTTTCAGCGAGTATCGGTAATTAGAATTACTCGGAAGCTACAAGTTGTAGGAGAATGGTTCACATACAAGATTAATCATCACAAATTGAGTTTTTATTTTACATATTTTTCATTAACCTCACTGTATAACATATATGAGAACAATTAGTCCAAAATTTCGATTCAAATCGCTGTTTTTTTATAACTTTTGCTATGTTTTTCTTATAGAAGGATTGTGATCACAAGGTCTATATTTTTGTTATAGTGTATTTTTAGGTACCATAGTAAGCATTTTATAAGAAAAACTTTGTGTTTGTTGAGCCTCTAGCTGTTACAAGCTTAGAAAAATTAGAAAAATTGAAAATTGACCTTTTTTGGGCCCCCGTATCTTTGGTGGGGGACTATTTAAAAATTTAAAATTTTCAGTATCATAAGCTATGATTTTATTAAGAATGCACTAAAAATTTGGAGCATGTTGTTTGACTTGTTTGGAAGTTACATCACACTGAAGTTGCAAAACATTACTCTCGCCCACTGGGTAGAAGCAATGTACGGATTGGTGCATATAATTAAATTTTGCCTAAATTAAGTCTTATTTTGATTGATAATTAGCACACCAGTTACCTATTTAATGTGTTGATAGTTGTAGATTTCATGTTTCACTAAGAATAAAAATGTCTCATAAGTAGAATTATGGCAAACTATTTAGCCTGCATTGGCTTTTCCACTGGACTTGCTCTATATGATTGTTATGTTATCAGTAAGCTGATATTCAATCATCAGAGTCATTAATCCAATTTTTTTCTTAAAAACGTAATTGAATGATTCATGATTTCTAACCCCCACTCATACAGACATTATGACGTGCGATGTACAATCCAAAATATAGCTAACAAGACAAATGTCTCGATAGGTCTATCGGTCTCCTCATGTTTGTTCAGAATTTCGCAACATACCCAATATTTCTCTATATACCGCTTTCCCATCCACCAAGTAGAAGCAGTGTAAGTAGCGGCTGCTGTTTCCGCCATGATTCCTCCAGATTCATGTCTTCCTCTTTGCTTCTACTTTCCTCACACCATTTATCCCATTCACTGCCCATCCTCATCCCCTTCGGACCGGACCAGGGTCACCGACGAAAGATTTCCCCGACGACCATCCATTTCCATTACCCGTGTTTATTCCGGTATATCCCTGTCTTGTTGAAATTTGTCGTATGCACCTGGGTGAATTGAGCGTTTTCTAACCCTCGCTACTTCAAATGAAATTCCCTGCTAAATTTGATATTACTCTGCATTAGGTGAACAGCGTAATAGACTCTAGTGTCTAGTTTAGGAAGTAACTTTGGATGATTTAAAATGAAAAAGCATTATTGTTACCACGGAGTCTCTTCTCATTTTTTTATTGCATGAAAGTGGTTAAAGAATGGCTTCTTTCTTATAAAAATGCTGAACTTTAAATATTCACATCTGTACGACATAGAAAATGTAAATTGCATACATTAGCCGTTGATGGCGGCTTGATGGATCCCATCTAAAGCTTCCATTGTTGAAAGTTTTAACGATAGATATGTGATGTAATTTAAACGGAAGTAAAAAAATTATTATTATACTTATAGTGGACGGACGTCTATTCAACTGGAGCTTCTTAACAACTGGGAACATTTTTTTGCGCCATGACACTGTTAAGAGTAAATTGCGGGCGTATGGATAAGTTAAATATGAGCGAGTGTGTGAATTGTGTACGTTCTTCAGTGAAACATGATCCTGTATGCCTATTTTATTTCAATTTACATCGAATAATGTTCATCACACCGTAAAGTGGCGAATACTTTGAACAGAGGATTGCTCACAGCTAACCTACCAGCTGTGGCACCGTTTAAAAACATGTCTACGAATTAGGACCGAGTAATAACTGCGATGGCGTAAGTTATCACCCATCCCTCCGGAAATTCCCACCCAGAGGGGAGCATAGGCGTGCCGCAAAATTTGTTTTTCAGCACTCCGGCGAGGTCAAAAAACATCTTTCGGCGTCGTGCATTGTTTCCAGGTAAACCCATATACCTTTCAAGAATGTTATGAATAGTTCAAATATTTAAGTGAATAACTTTGTTTCCAAAACTCTTGAAACTAACTCCTTGATCCTCGTCACAGTATTCATCGCTGAAGATGAACTTAATATCACTAATTTTATCCCACCAAGAAAATTAATAGTACAATTTTGGTGGAAATTGTTTTTTGCTAATGGCACATTGATGGATAAAGTTGATATGAGCTGTTGAGTGAGCATAAATTATCATTGTGGAGATGTGTGAAATGTGGATATAATATCTTTCTTGAAAGTCATTTTAAAATCATTTTCCTTTGGGAATATATCACTGGAGTTTGGAAAAAAGTATGAATTGATAAACTCAATGTATTAAAATAATCCAAACTAATATAATTAGTTATAACCCTAAAATTTACTTCATGAAGGTTCCAGGGCTTCAGGGTTCAAGGGCCAAATGATGATTTTATTTCTCCTGGTACCTTAAAGTAAATCAGTTTTTTTCACACCACAGGTTTTTTCGAATAATTTGGGAGACCGTGAATATTTGTGTATCACATTTGCACTATGTTAAACGAATTTAAAATTTCGCTTAGTTTCAAAGGAATAGATAGATTCACTCATAAGTAGTCCTTTTATTATATGTAGCAGCTGACGATACAATTTTCAACCACACCTCCACGACTCGGATGGCTATACAAAACGATAGTAATGTAAATTTATTCTTCCAAGCATAAGAAACTGCGCATAATATATTACACCTGGGAAGGTAAGCTAGAAGACATTGCTGTGTGTTTAGGGTACCTTCAGTTGACTAGCATAGGTTGCGAAGCTACAAGTAAATATGCATGAAAAATATGAGCTAGAGTTTTTCATTAAATATGGTGCGCACGCGAAAAACACATTATGTGGTGATAGCAATTATATAGAAGGAAAAGCAAGTATGGCAGAGGTATTGAAAACTAGTGGAATTCCGCTATAAGGAGACCCTCCATTAGTGATCTATACATTATACCATTAGAAAATTAAACTGGTTTTCATATCAAAGTTTGGCATTGACTACAACTTCCATCTATTCCTCAATTAAGGTTGAGGAAGTTACCGATAAAAAGCAAAAGTTCTTTTACTTCTCCTCTAAGAAGTTACTTTATTCCTTTCTTTTCTCATCTAACAAGTGCAAAGTTCGTTGTAGCCCAACCTTTTCAGTCGATATTGATGAGAACATAATATCAATTCATTTCATTCACGTATCACCTTCTGGTAACCCGCCTTATCTGTACGAAAGATTTATTTGGAAAAGAAATATTCATTTCATACCCACTAGAAATCACAATTTTGACATTCATATCCCCCACCATAGAACATCTCATCTCAATAAATCATTCATGGTTACAGCTGCCAGAATATGGAACTCACTACCGATAGAAATAAGAAACTTGCCATCAATACATGTATTTAAGACTAAAGTATATAAGTTGTTTCATGATAGTTCATGGAAATTCCCAGTGTAACTAACCATGCTGACGTGATTGATTACTGATGTGATGAGGGGAGAATATATTCTGTGTTCATGATATAATTTTCTATTGGTGCTACGTTTTTCTGTTATACCTGAATATTTTCCTTTGAATAAATAGTGATACTGTTACCAATGTATTTAATATGTCTGGAAATGTTGTGTGGCTAGATACCTGGGTATCCACATTCGGGATGCAATTGTATGTATGTATATGCTTGTATAGATTTATATTTTGTTTTTTCTTTCCTTTTTTTTCTCCTTTATTTTTTTTGCATTTACAGAATCTTGCTGTAGTGTTTTTTTTTCTTTGTACCTCTGTCAAATGAATTTTACTGAATTTTAGTGCAATTGTAAATTATCTCATGGGCCAAATGGCCCACGATAATAAATTAATTGAAATTGAAATTGAATATACTCATGTGCTAATCTCAGCCATTAAGATTATAAACCGCTTCCTCCATATCCTCTCAGATCAGCATACATCTGCATTTCGGGAGCATACGGTATGCTACCCATCTTCCTTTTCTTTTATTCACTAGCGTTGTAAACTAGCATCATTTATCTTCTTATTATCCGAGACATCTGCCAATGCTATGTAATTTCTCACGTTAACGCGCTTCGTAGTCTCGGTTTTCTACCACAAACCTCCAATTTGCTATATGACTACCTCCTTTTCCTGGTTTTCTGGTTCTTTTTTCCATTTTAGACATCTCTTACTACGTCTAATTATCAGATCACGTTTTTTTCCTCAGGGGAAAATCCAAAGGGAAAAACGAAACGACTTTGGAATCAAAGCCATCTCCGACTTCGGATTAAAAGGGGAGTGATTAAACCTAATTAAACCAATTACTCTTTGCCGACTTTGAAACGACCTGATTCTCCTCATATGGTCCAACTCCGTGAATGTTTAATAAGGAATACTTCTCGTAATGCCACCCACATCCGTCTACAACTCGGGTTCTTTTTCGTAATCTTAAAATTATTTTCAGCACTTACTCTCGATACTGAATGAGCGTACTGAAATACCTTTGACTTTTCGACCGGCTTTGATGGCTTAATGTCCAATTCAATTAGTTGAGATATTTGCTGTGCATTTCCTTTTTAATTAAAGTATCTTCTTTCTGGCCATACTTGCCGTATTCAAAAGCAAAAATATTGCACTTTATAATAAAGGTTGCATTGCAGCATACCTTCCAGTCTTTGTCAGCATAATAGAATATGACAGCAGTAACCTCTTTAAAGTGGTAAAATGAGGTAGTGGAATCACTTTCTTCAAGAAATGAGACCGTAAAATCAACTTTATTTTAGATGAAGCTATTTTATGGAGAAGGTATTATTTTTTTAACTGTACGACTCCCATTTAATTGCAGTATAGCAATTGTGTAACCAAAATATTACTTTTGGTGCACCGAAAGCAGCAGAAAGACGTTTGCAAGTTTTCTTTTGTTTATTTGTTCCCAGCTGATATGTACCAGTGTCTTTGATTTCAAATGAAAAAAATATGCATCTTCCTTCTAACAGTTTCTACTAAAAATCCTGATTGGATAAAAAAAATGGAAGAATACTTCAAGGAAAACGCGCCACGGGATAATTTAGTTCAGTAGTAGTCATTTCACATATTTTTTATAAAATAGTACATCTCTATCAAACCCAATACAAAACATGCACCTAGAATAGGTATTATGGCCAATAACGGTGGAATATAATGACAGCGATTCCTTAGTAGGCTACTTTAGTTAGAAGAGCACTTACTCAGAAAAAGAAAGGGAAATCTTATATAGTCGTGGATTAAAGAGTCAGTAGCGTAAGTACGTGATTTTTTCGAACTACGAATAAATATAGTTATTTGTTACCACAAAGTTATTTGACGATGAATAATATTGTATAAATGGATCTAAAAAAAAATTTAAAATGCTTTTGATAATACTACAAATGACACGGATATATTACAGCAAATTACACAGATATAGGATCTCAAGCACCATATGGAATGATACTACTTGAAAGGAGTAGTTAAAGAATGTATATTTTTGGGGAAAAATGAGGGCAATTTGATATGCTAATTGCTTAAAATTCCTGCTATGACATAATTAACTCAACATTTACTCGACATAGGTACTCCAAAATTGTTCGAGTTGGCTAATTGAAATTGATTTAAAAAAAAGGTGATTAAATTTGTGTAGGATACCGTATATTGAGGAGTTAGTGGCAGTGGGAAGGGGGGGGGGGCGAAAAGAAGCATCTTATAATCAAAATGGAAGAAATCATTTTTTTTATTGAAGAAATATTTTGAAACGAACATCTTTGAAAATAAAAAATGTTGAAGTATTGAAAATGAAAAAATATAATATTAATCGTTCAGTTTCAATGTATTTTTTTTATTCTTATAATACTGTAAATTATGCTGTTGTTAGAATACAAAATGAATTCGCATTGCTAGCGTTTTGACTTCAAGGAGAACGATGCTCTTTTGTGTAAGAGTTCACCCTTTTTTCATACGTATGTTACGGAGAATATTCATGCAAAGGTTTTCGATACATAAAATTTCCTCCTCACATGATGTAGACCAAAACTATCACAAAAAAGAAACCTGACACATGATTTCGATTCGTATTTACTTAAACCTTTGATCAATGACGAGTTTAAGCTATTTTAATGGAATTGCTTGAGATAGACAAACAAATATTTATAAATAACACTGATATTCGATTATATTTTTCTCTGAATTCCTGAAAGGCTCCTTATTTCCCTCCAAAAAAAGCCTTTGGTGTAGCCAAATGGTCACTTTTCTCATTTTTCTAGTCACTCTCAAAGATATCCAGCTGACAAAGAGAATGCTCAATATGCAGGAGAGTGGCCTCAATTATCAAAGCGATCATAACTTTTGCGCCTGGAGCCACTTCGATATAGACCAGGCGGGCACCGCGCATTGACATCATCAAAGTGCGAAAAAACCACCATCTGTAAAAAATAATAATAAACGTCACCTCCACATACGGTGTACGCGAGTATATTTATGGGAAGGTATATATATTTTTTTTTCGGGGAAAGGGGAAAAGCCGCGGGAAATAAAATCGACCGGCGATATTTCATTTTCCGTCCGAGTGGCATCTTGATTTTCGAAATTAATTACGACGAATGGATTCCTCTTCTTCATCCCGTCACATCATCCTCGACTTTGTCGTACTCTCTCTCTCTCTCTCTGTCTCTGTCTGTCTGTCTCTCTCTCTCTCTCTCTCTCTCTCTCTCTCTCTCTCTCTCTCTCTCTCTTTCTCTCCCTCACCCACGCTAAAACCTCTCCTCCCCACGCTTCCCCCTCCCTATATCGCATGAGACTTTTGTGCTACACGATATTCATATTTCAATATAAAATGGCGATACATCAAGCAAATCAAACCATCACGTATATTGCATATTAAATAATTAATTAGTAATAAATATGGTATTGCAGTGAGTGATGTATCACGTAATACGCGATATTGCGCAGTACATGATGAAATATATCGCACGGTATCGCATCATATTGCATAGCTGTAGCACTGTCGCACGATATCATATGATCTCCCAATGAAAATAAAATTGAATGCCTTAGTTTACATGATATCACACGTGGCACAATATAGCCAAATTATGCGTACCATGCATGCATCACGCATTTCCCATTCGGGGTAAACAAAGTTAAATAACTTAATTATTGGTGTAAATCCAGAAAACTGGCTCTCTATTAACTATTTCGTCCACAATACCCTACTCTTTCGTACCTCTTTTGCTTTTCTTACACTCATCCATGCATACACGCTCTCCTATTCTGGAGATTCCTAATATTCCTCTTCTTTATAGGTACGTATAATATCACATATCCATCTACTTTTGATATCGCATCTAGCACTTCACTTGATAATACGTGTTTGGAAGATGTTTGATGATGCCACATCCAGCATGATGCTACATCTCGAATGATATCGCGATGCGATATAACTGAATGCATCACATTCGAAGTATAGCAGTATCGCATTACTGTTGATACCCGGGGACATTTAAAATCCCACAGCTCTTGTATACCCTCGCTTCCCACTGCTTCTCAGCCGCCTCTCCATTTACCAATCACGGTCGAGATTAAAAGCAGGGGGGAGTGAGGCCAAAGTAGGGGCAGAGGAGGGGGTGGGTGGGTGTGAATCGCCAACCTACTCCCTCTCCCTAAGCTATATAGAGAGCAGTGGAACCCCCGCCCTGACATCCACCTTCTAACCCCCCCAAGTTCACTCCGCATCTACTCCACAACACTACTCTCTTCACTTCCTCAACATTCCCAAATTCACCCACCTCACCCATTTCCATCATCCCCACCCTTCCTACATCCCCCCTCCTAAACCATCCCAGCACTCAGCCCCTCTCCCCTTCACATCTTCCACACCCCACGGCGTGGACAAACAACCGGATACCACGAAGGGGGAGATGCTGCCGCCCAAAAGAGCTTAGCAGAGGGTGTGGCATCTGTTACGGGGTGTTACGGTGGAGCTGCATGTGAGGAATAGGGCCGGAGGCGTAGGCAACGGTGATAGTGATACGAGTAGATATACAAGGAGTGACTGGAGAGATGTGAAGGAAAGAAGAGATCGAAGAATGAGAATAGAACGATGCGGCGTGCAGGAATCGCGAAGGACGAACAATTGCTTCTCTCCGAACAAAATGTGAAAGACTTCTTTTGATAAAAATGTCTGATTGCGTTTTATGCTGTGTTAATATATAACTAAATAATGTAAATAATGACCACTTATAAATTAATTTCTTCTTCTTTTTTTAGTTTTGGTCAATTTAAAAGTTACAATTTTACCTCCAATGTTTCTGCAAATGTATTGTCATCCTCAGGGCTAATTGACATAAACCATAAAGCACGCCAGATTACACAATAAAATTATTAATTAGTGAGTTAATAGTTTTTTGAGTCATGGTGTGCTTTCTTGTTTCCAAGAAACTGTTTACATCTATCCTGAATATTGAAATGTTTGTTTTACGTCTTTTTTTACCCATCTTGTTAATAAAGTTTAAATTCCACAGGTTTGTTGTTATTTATAAACATTGTGTGCCCGATAGAGAAAAAATAGTCAGTGTAATTCTCTCCTAAGTTGTTATTAAAGTCAATACCTCATCATGTTGTTAATTTTGCGTCATGGTTTATGTCAATTAGCCCTGAGGATGTCAATAAATTTGCAGAAACTTTGGCGGTGAAATAGTAACTTACTAATTGACCAAAACTAAAAAAAAGAGGAAATTAATTTATAACGTTAGAAACTGGAACATGTTTACGTGTATTCATACATATGTGCTGGAAAAAAAACATTGTTGACTTCCTTTTGCTCTGAACGACCCAAGAGATAAAACAGTTGATGGGTAAAATTGTAATAACATGAAAATAACCCAGCGATTTACCATATATTATCTTTCTAAAAGATTACTACCACAAAACGGTTTCTCAGTGGTTCCTATAGGTACTCCAATGATGTGTACCCATATGTATCATATTGAGTTTTGATTGTATAACTTATAAATGTGAATTCAAAATTATTATTATTATTATTAAAAATGGTGTAAAAAATCTAGGAAGTTGGATAAACGTTTTTAGCAATGATTTAGAAATGTACACAAAGTGTATATGAACGCGTAAATAGCACGTACAAAGTAATTTAACTTTTGCAAAAATTTCAATTAACTAAGTAGTAAATCATTTCAGCAGAAAGATTGACAAAAGGGGATAAATCGGGAATCTACCTCAGTACTTATTAGTGAGAGTCGTGGCCGAGTTTCATTAGGAAAACATTTAATGTGCCTCCAAAAAATAGGTTCAAATTGATTTATTCCAACTCAATTCAACTCTATTTATGTTAATAAAATAATCAAAAAATGCCCGGTAAATTTCCTCAAAAAATTTATTTAACCGATCTAGGCATCGGCAGACATTTGCCATTATCGAGTTTTCGATAATGGCAATAAATTTTCGATAATTTTAGATGTTTTCCAAAACCTTAGTCGGTTTAATAAACTGTCTGTGACAATTGACAAAATATTTTTTAAATGTTAAATCATCTATATCTTCGGACATTTTAAAATTTATTCTATTTATGTTCCCTCGCTCCTTGAGATAAAGTAAAAGAAAAGTAAGGAGTAACTGAAGACTTACAAATATCATTGCCATTAAAATACTTCCTTCGCCAAGGTCATAAAATATATCAATCCAAATTAACCATACCACTCATCTTTAAGTATGTCTCTAAAATACTAGAATATAGAAATAATAGCAGTTTAATTAAAGACGAACTCACTACTAGCTTCTTAAAACAATGGTGTTCCTAATCACGCTATCATAGGACTGTACATGAAGAAATACCGTGAATAACTGTAAATATCAGCATTCTGACACTCAAAAGAATATAATAAATAGTGAGGATGGAAAAAGCAACTAACACTACAAAATACGCAGAATAAAAGTGTCTGATAAAAAAAGAAATCATGGGTAAAATATTCCGTGCACGCCTCGTAAATACAGTTTTCTGAAATGACAATCCGCCTTTCTCAGCTTTATTTGGGCAATTAATAGCAAAACAGCAAAGCGGCATTGTGAAAAATCGTTTCAAAACCACAGATTTGAAATCGTATGATTAGTTTATTTCAGTTATTTCACGCGGTCTCCTAGCATAATCGTTTAAACAATATATTACCAAGTGTAAAATGCCCCAGATTGCTCTGACCCCATGAACTATCCTTGTATAACACAGAATTATGCTGGCGATCCTAAAATTGGCACTGCACCCTAATTCTCCTTCTGAGGACATCAGTCTATAAAGTACATAAGTATTGTTTGACTAATATAAAATTTTGAGCCCAAATATTTTTTCGTAATTTTTACAGTTTTTTATGATAAACTCTTCACTATCGAGCACCTCACAGCTGTTCATGAAGCATCTGAGGGTTGAAGCTACTTTATGTAAACAGGTATGCTACTGAAAGGCATCATTTGAAACTGGCTGGTTCAAAAAAAATTATTAGTATGTTTTTAGGCACCTAGGCTTGCGCGAGGCAACCGTCTTATTAGCACAAATGATTTCATGCAGAAAAACACTGTTTCATATAGCGTGATGAAATGTCATTTTTCGCCATCAGAAAACTTGTAATCTTGGATTGATACTACTGTAGTTTATGAAAAAATCTCGCTCAGGAGCACAGGAATAACGCAGGCCATAAATAAAAGACTGAGAAAGAAAGAGATTGATAAGAGTCAAGGGTGAAATTGGGTGAAGTGATAATTGATTTATCTTATCAAGGCAGTAAAATGTATGGAGTGTCACACACCCTGGTCTTACCTGAAATGCCTGGTGAAATCTGCCTTTTTCCCACGCCTAAGATATTCTTTGTATGCTTTTTCTATGTGTAATAAAAATGAATTTTCAAAAGATGGCTTTGCTTCTGTCGACATGCACGAATTTCATTTGGCTAGTCTTTCTTATACTGAGGCCTTAAAACTCCGGTAATGTAAAATCCCATCGTTTTTTACTTGACGTTTTTAAATCCTGTGAATTTATTTTACCATTATTACCTTGCAATGTGGATTATTCAATAATTACTGTGGAACTATTCAACCCTAGCAGTAGTAGGCACAGTAATATAAGAATCATTGAAACAAAATATATCACTATCTTTTTATATTCGTCAATATTTGATGAGTATTAATATTTTATTCTCAAGTATACTAGAATACACACTATCATCAATCATCATCATCATGAAATATTCAACGAGTTTACATTCTAATGACCGTTTTCAAAGGACCAGACTGGCATTAAATTCCGCAGACATTCATTTAGGTAATTTTTGCTCCAGAATATAAATACTTTATTAGCTGGAAATTTTTAGAGTTGAAAGTGATATGCGAAATAGCAGCGAGGTAATCAATAAACTTATCATGGCTTTAGAATAAAAAAGGAACCACAGTTATTGGTTTTTCAAATGAAATTATCGTGAATTACTTTTAAAATATATATTCTATTGCTTCTAAATATTTTATGGAATTGATACCGTAAATAATACTTCTTTCATTGCATTCTTTTGAATAAAACTGCAGAGATGTTTACTCAGTTAGTAGCTAATTACTATCACATTATACGTTTTACATCTTTTTCGATTCAGAGGCACAAAAAAGAAGTCCATCGCATGCTTACACTTCTTTTAGGGTTCAGAATTTTATGGGGAGAATTTTTTGTGTTGGCGAGTGAACTACCAGATGCAGATGGCAGCAACTGGCTCAGATAAAAGTTGGAGTTGCGGGTTCCAGTACGTGTGCGCAATAAAATTTTGCAGCGGGCTTAAATCCTCCTTGGATAACATTCTTTCTCGCGTTCTGCGGTTAAGTAGCGCATTCATGCAGCTTATGACGAAGGAGAGAAACATTTCATTATTTCCGTGATTCTGTACACTATTACCATAAATAAAGTGGATTAAATTGGTTAATAAGGCATCAAAAAATAAAAGAAGATTCAACAATTCAGACATAAGTAATTGAGTAGAAAAATAAATTCCATTGGAGGCGGCAGAGAAAGAAGAACCAGGGATGCAAATAAAAGACTTACGAAAAGAACAACACATTTAAACGGTTGTATGTATGATTAGATCTGGCTGAAAGAAACATCTTCCCCGTGTTGAATGAGTACAAAATACTGTATTTTCCTTAGATGCGTATTTTAATTCGAAGACTGAAGTCTATGACACGAAGTTCATAGGCACTTTTAATCCAGTGAATTAAGCTGACAAAATTGCAAAAAAATCCTGATGTATCATTACTTTCAATTGATATATATCTTGGATGCAAAAAGGCAATAAAAACCATGGGTACTAATTTGTTTACATTTATTTTCCTATTTTTATTCACGATTTTACAAAACTGTCTCCACTCACTAGCAAAATATTTGTTATCTCTCAAAATCAAAGGGATAACTAATTTCGTAGATCAAAACAATAAGTGTGTTGCACTATGCGCCAAATGAATACCGTGTTAGACAGTCCTACTCTGCAGCAGAGCACACTATGAAGGTGGAAAGACGACATCCCATGCAAACAACGAGAATTAATTCATAATTGAATATTTTATTCTTGAAAGAGAGTTAAATGTAGGCGCGGGATAAATAATACCTTGTTAAAATTGGTAGGTACTGCAAAAATATTATTGAGAACATCACGTGAAATTCAAATGTGGACGAGGTTTTCAAAGGGAAGCAACAGATTGGATCGGAGGGCGACAAAATAAATGGGAAAATCCGCATTAATAGGGGTAGCAATACATGGTGGCCGTTGCGCAAAAGTCCTAGTCCATTCCCTACGAACTAGCTCCGTACAGGGGAGTAGAGTACTCTCCGCGTTTGAATACCATAGTTCCCAAGATCGCAAACCTTCATTTTTTACTTTATAATGCTCAATCTGTTATTCAAATTATCTTTCTGGCTATCTATGGCTGTTACTCCAATTGTTACATGAGTTTCTCCAGGGAGTTGCCAACACTACCAGAGTTTTTCGATGGAGAATAGGTTGATCGTAATCATTATTATGTGAAGCGGCTACTGACACTTTCTCCGCACTCTCAAATCAAACGCAGTTAAGTAGGCAGCGTTGCGTAAGTCCTTTCTTCCACCCTCCGCTCATCAGCCGACCCTTTTCACTCGAGCCTTGCTCGAAAGGGATAATTGTTTTTTAGGGCCCGAGGCAGGTGTAGGAAGTTAGAAATTGTGGGTGGACGAATGAGATATTAAATGCAAGCGGAACACGTGGGCGTTAGATTTCGCTGAAGGCAGAACCTTGCGAAAATACGAGTGGGCACATCAAATAAGAATTGCTTTGCCCTTTGCCGAGAGTGCACGGAGCAGGCGAAGAAGATGAGGAAGATTAGTGAGAAGTAACTAAGGGGGAGTGAATTAGCCGAAAACCTTTTATTGAGAGAAACAAAAAAAGCGTTAACTTTTACAAAATTATGCCCGTTCGTTTAACCAAAGATATCCCCTTTAATGTCGGTGAGTATTTGCTCTTTCCCTGCGAAATTCGCCCAATGAAAGGCCATCTCTTGAGCCTTCGGGAGATATCGCCCACGACAAGGCCACCCACTTAAATTTCCGAGTTCCGCTTTGCGTACTGGTGTTATTCTTCGTTTTCCCAAAATGAATTAGTCCAGGTTAATTGCTACAAATACCGAGAAATGAAAAGGGCAGAGAGTGTATTTGTTCATCTTGCCTCTAGCACACTCAGAAATATCTTGTGACAGCCGAGCTATTTTTTATGTATGCAACTGAGTATTTTTTTACCCATATGTATTTTATTTTAAACGTACCAAGATGTCTGCAAATAGCAGGAATTGAATGAAACTTTAGGTGATTGTTTTCACCAAGACAGAGTGCTTGCGATTACCTTACTGGGCTGCTCAGGTTTCTCTTCTTTCAATTTTTTTACCCATATGTATTTTATTTTAAACGTACCAAGATGTCTGCAAATAGCAGGAATTGAATGAAACTTTAGGTGATTGTTTTCACCAAGAGAGAGTGCGTTCGATTACCTTACTGGGCTGCTCAGGTTTCTCTTCTTTCAATCATACTAGTAGAAACGGTACCATGGAAAATTACTGCTAAGACACAATTCACTTGGCTGTATTTAAGCTATATACTCAGTTCAAATATTAATAATGGTTTTATGGATCACTGTAAGTATTTCAACCATGATTTCAGCAATCTGCACATGGACTTCCTACCGTGGAGCACAGAGCGGGGAATAGAGTTGGGAAATTGCGATCACTTCAAGTAAAACTATCAATAATGCTGGAAGAAATGGAATAATATTAAGAATTTACATTGCGTGGGTAGATAAATAAATGAAATAAGGGAAAAACTAGTTATATACAACATACTAAACAAAGTAGCTATGTTTTTGATAAAGTTTATAATGAAATTCCATATTTAAAAAAAACATCAAAACAACGGGGGATTTATGATCAGCACTGGGCCACATGAAGTCCATATCGTTAGAATTTGTACCACTATACTACAGCAGGGGCTACATTTTTGCAGTCATAAATATATTTGCGCAGTGATGTAACCAATTTTCCGCTCTGAAAGAAGTGATATAGGCTGTGAATTGGGCCTTCACCGAGTGTCATCGGACTGCTCGAGGAAATTCCTCGCTTAGGAAGGCTTTGATGAGGGCAGCGGAGGGAAATACTCGCTCAAAATGATTAGATTGGAAGTTGCCAAAAATCTGTTTGATATTTAAAACATAAGTTGATATCTTACATTGCGAGCGATGTCTACAGCACTGGCTTAGTTAGTTTGGGAAAAAATACCGGATATGATCTTAACCAGAAGGCAACTAATATTGCAATTGACCAACTAGAGATATGTTCCTGCGGGGGAACTATTCGTATTATTTTCTGATGTGTCTGACTTTGATCGTGGGTGTTATTTGCTTTCATTCCCTAACCCAATGATACATTTATGCCAATATTAACATCAGAATAAGCATTCTCGTATTTAAAATTCCTTAAAATTATGCCCAAAGTATTTTAGCTGTAGGAAATTTTGTGTCACAGCATGGAGAGGGAACTTGTGAAAAACTAAATTAAATTGCAGGGTATTGAGATATTTAGAAAGAATTGAAAACAGTAAGAAATATTTTGACAGTGTTAATTTTTAACGCCGAAAGAAAATCGGAAATGGAGTGAAAGGGTCACAAAAGAAAATTGTGGTCGATAGAGGAATCAAAGCGAAATAATATTGGCATATTTCTGTACTGATCACCATCCTTGGAGCATGTATACAAAAGAGGGTGGGCGCGATAATAGAGCAAAGTATTTTTTTGTGGGACCAGAGCAAGCCGGACAAGCTGTGAGGTTGGACACGTACGGACGGTAACATTCGCGAATTTTGAATGGTGGAGCCAGATTACCTCGCAAAATATCGTAGTGAAACCACTACCTGAGTATATGAGTTTTGGTGGCGGAGCTATAATCAAATATTGCTTTACTACACAGCATCATCTGTTTACTAAAAAGGGTGAAGGATGATTTTTCGTTTAACTTCTATATATTCATGAAGCGCGCATTCAAACACTGTAAGCACTTACTCCTTTCACCCGTACTTGCTTGCAAAAAATCCGAGAATACAAACTATTTTAGCCATAAATATGACAATTAAATGTTGACTTTCTGGGCTATATGGGCTAGCTCTCTGATATACGACTATGTTTTACTGCCAATTGCTTCGGAGTTGCCATGGAGACAACTTTCACAGCTGAGGACGTACCTAACCATACATAATCTAAGACGCCAGCAGTAAAAAATATTCGATAATTAAGGCAGGATTATTCGAAAAAAATGACTCAATTTTAAGTAATAATTCAGGTATTTTTTATAGGAATACCAAAGCAATTCTTTTCTTTCCAGTAACTGGAATCAAAATTAGATATAAAATTTATTCCGATGGAATAAAGTTTTTCGCGAAAAATATCGGAGCATAATATTTTGTACGTACTTTATGAAAATATTTTGTTAATTTATTTCAGGTGCATAGATGAACATGAAATTCATATAATCCAGAGGATTTCCATATTTTAATTGCTGCAAAGGTTTCTGAAAGCACCGAATTAAGAGTTTACTCAAATCAGAATCAATTATTAAGGAAGCACTTGCTGATCTTATTTCCTCCACATGGTTAATTTTAGAGGATTTGGTTGGTGTGGCTAATATATCGAAATCCACCCCGAAGGTCCGGGCTAAAACCTTGGCAGAGGCGAAGACTATTACCAAAGACTATTACTAAAATTATGGGATATTGTAAAGCACTTAAGCTGCACTATTTCATCTGCCGAAGATGACGTTGAACTGTTTTGTCTTTCATTTAGAGTATTACTAATGGCAAGTTTCTATCCCTTTCCTCCATTCTACCCTTATCAACCCACTCTTTTCTCCCTTAATTCCGCAAATGACGTCAGTAGTTCGTCGCCTCCCTGAATGACATTTCGTAAATTGCATAGAATATGCGGCGTTCTTAATTCATTTTGCCGTACCTATCTCATAGACATTGTGAAAGTGTTCATAACAAGATTTAGTGCACTTTCTTCGTTTTCGTTCTATTTTTGAGACTTATTATTTACTAAGGTGTATTATCACATCTAGTGTATTAATTTAATGAAAAGAAAAGAATAAAGTATATTGATTTTTCGTGCTTATAAAAAAGAAAAACATAAAAGTTAATGAAATTCTTGCTCTTCAACTCATATTTTTTAAAAATAAATTATATTTAACTAGACCATTTTTTAATTAATCTAACTTGGTATATATATATATACATTTTTTCCAGCGGAATACCTTTAAAATATTGGTTTCAGTTGGTAATACATCCGAAACATGTAATTATGTTTAAATATCAAATTCATAAATCCATAGAAAAATCTCCTTATGGTATTCATCAGTTATATTTGGGATTGATCACTGAATCCTTGAAAATCCTATATCAAATGTTTCTCATACGTTTTGAATCATAAAATGAATCCAGCTGCAACAGGATATGAATTAGAAGGGATATTTTTAAGGAAATGTATTGAACAAGAAATTAAAATAGAATTAGAAGAGGACCAACGTAGGTGTAAGCCAAAAACCTTCTAAGTTAACGAATAATTTTCATGGTCTTACATTGATGATGACCTCGTTCACTCCATACTTAAAGTTATCGCTCGAAAGTAACGGAAATTACATCATTTGTTTCCCCAGAAATGAGAGCGAGCGGCGCTAGCCTTGATATGCTACGCCGTCTATTCACAGAAGGATTCAGAAATAATTTGATGGAGCCCTCGCGCACATTCAGGCAGGCAAACGAGCATCCAGCACGCAGCGGAGCAGAGCAGTGTCGGGGAGAAACAGATTTTGATGTAAACGAGCAGTGTATCCCGGGTAACAAGGAGGTGATTGCGGAAAAGAGAACAAAGCTACTGAGGTCATTAGTTTGCGGCCCGGAGCTTTTAAAGGCATTCGTAAACTAGAGAACTCTGGCTGAGAATCCGTTTAATGGAGAACAGGTGCGGTTGCCGGGGAAAAAACTGTCCATATTACTGATATTTCAATTTGATGGAAGTGAATATTGCGAGATGGGTACGCAGCTTCAAATTCATAATATGCATGAAATGAAGTGATAAGTCTTCCTGTAAGTCAGTGCTCAAGATTTAAGTGAAAATACTAAGGTGTAACACGCACATTAATACACGATACATAAATTGCGAATATATCATCATCTACTTTCATGATCATGACAGCAACTGGAGGGTAAAAAGCACGTAATAGTAGTTGATCTATAACCAACCATAGACAGGGGCTTGCTTTCTAACTTCTGGAGAAACTAAAGTAAATAACACCGAATATTTCCATATTTTCTCTCACGTGACATTGGAGAATGCTTTTATGTAATCTATTGATGTATTAGAGCCATAGGTCAAAAATAATTTCTAACGAAAGCCGTTTTTAGAGTATATTTCTTATCAGTAACCTAGATGGACGCAAGAACGCACTATTTTGGGTAAGAACAATTGACTATGAGACCGGGTGCACAGGGTATTCGAATTCCAGATGTGGGTAATTAAAATAAAGCGAGTAAATAATATATAATGTCTGTCCATGTTCTACATAATTGGAGATATCCCACAGTTTACCAAACTTTTTTTAACCGGACTTAGTGCGATTATTATATAGCTTTTTCCAACTACAAGCCCATTTTGGTCCCCGAGCCTTTGCATTTTACTGAATTGTATGAAGATTTCGGAAGAAAAATTTGGACGCTAAAATTTCGTTATAGTAATTAAGCAGGTAACATTCTTATCTTCAAATATAATAACCATCGGAAAATGACATGACATTCAGATTGTAACACTTTCCGATATACTTATAACATGGTAAATCATTACGCTACAGCTAAATATTTGACATATTTTGAAGATACCTGAACTAGCCAAGATATTACCTTTACGATTTCTCCTGCGAGTGCATTTAAATGCATAAATTCCACAGAGGAAAAACCATTCACCTTGACTGGGATTCAAACCCTGATTCCTCGATAACGCGCCAAGTGCTTTAGACAGTTAGGATGCCGTCCTTCTCCCATGTGGATTTTTGTGGGCTTTGAAGGAATTAGATTTTCGATAATGCCGGACATATGGTGTCAAAAAATCAGTCCTAAGCGTGCACTTGCCGCAACTGTGCACGTGATAAAAGCCTAACTAAGAACACAATGTGTTCCCCCTTTCAAAAAAGTTGGAGGATATAGGGACTAGCCACAGTATTATGGAGCCACCACTTTTACGGAGTTACCCGTAAGTGAGCATTAGTGCGAACGTTCCACAAAGGACAAAAGTATTCGTCTTAACCGGGACTCGAATCCGAATACTATGATATCGCGCCGAGTGATTTAGCCAGTTAAGATGTTAAGGTACCCTTCTCCTATGTGGATTTTTTGAGCTTTAAAGGAACGAGACTGCCGGACATATGATGTATCGGAAGCAGTCCTGAGTGTGCAGCTGCCGCGAGGTTAAAGCCAAATTGGTAGTTTCAGGCGTAACTTGATGGAATCGATTCATGTTAGAATGAAAAACTTTAACTGAGTGATTCCACAATATTATCACTAAGAAACCGGGGGTGTTTATTCGTGAAAATATCGTGGAATCACAAACTAAAGTTTTTCATTCTAGCTAGTTAAAGCTAGCAAAGCTAGCTAGTTAAAGCTAGTTAAAGCTAGCAAAGCTAAAGTTTTTCATTCTAGCTAGAGCCAAACTTGGAACACAATGAGGTGTTCGCTCTTTTTGACAAATTTTGAGTCTACCGGGACTAACCACGGTATTACCCTTACGGAGTCACCAACAAGTGCACATTACTACGAAAAAGAGTTGTAATTTTCGCAAATTAAATTTTTAGTACGAATTAGGATAAAGAAGATGCGTAAAACCGATACAAAGTCTCGAAAGGGATGACCGTTGCGGGAGGGGAATGCAATGGCGGGAAAGGATCCCTGGCCGCAGCGGGACTGACTCTCGCGTCCTGGATTAGTTACAGTGCTTAGGGAATGTCCCCTTCATCGACAACGGAGACCAAAGTGAACATCTTCAATTAATCAGGGACTGATTGAATATTTTACGGCCGTGCCGCGCGGCGGATCGAACTGAAAGGCATACGCCAACAGCGATTTCATTCCACGGCTTATAAGAGTTCAAGGGTTCGCGTAGGACAGTAAAAATTTCATGAGTCCGATTTGTTTTTTTTTTCTGCAGGTAAAAAATTCTGATTCTAATTATAGTGCATTGACAAGGGATTCTATGAGCATAGCAAGCAAATACCACGGAACCACTAATCAGGATATCTGAATGTATTGCAATGAACTTTGCCCCTCAGCTCCGCATTAGGCCCTAGGTGCTCACAAAGATATCTTTGAAAATTACTCTAACTCGAGTAAATAAGAATTTTCATAAAGAAAAGTATGGAAATCCATGGAGGAAGTCAACGCAGAACATTTTATATCACAGCATTTAAATATGGTAAAGTACGTCAAAGGTAATGAGACAAATACGCCATAACGTTTAAATGATATAATTCATATTATAGCAACTAATTTTGACATTATTTTCCAATAATAAGGATAATATCAAACACACTTATTTAGTTTTTCTATCGCCATTTTCGAGATTAGCAGTATTGTTGTCTAGGTGATGGTGCACTCGACGTTTTGAGGAGCAGGTTTGTTTATTTGCAATAAAGATTACTAACACAGCAGTAAATCGTAATATTTAAACATAAATTTAACGAACAATACGGAGCAATTAACGGATAAAATACAATGTTTTTATATTTTTTTCTTAAAGTTATCTCAATGAAATAATTTTTAATTATTGATAGCAAAAATTATAGGTGTGAAGAAGTTATGAGAGCTTTATACTTCTTTTGTTCGCATATAAAACCTTTCTTGCGCAAATATAGGTACTGGTAGAATACCTTCGAGCACGCATGCAGTAGGCAAGTGAGTCCATCCATGCACTGTATTTGTTAGTTGGGCCGGACCACACACACATACAAGCTGGTACATATGACGTCAGGCATGAGTCATCAGGTAATCTATCGAGATGTTTATACGCTGGAGCCCAGAGACCGCATTTTTTCTTCTATTTTTCATCACAAGCTTGTTTCATATACCTATGGGATCAATGTGAGCGGATTCATTAGACTTTGCTATTTGGGCGAAAAATGTTTTTACAAAGGTAAAGTTAATCTTTTGACGGTAAGGCACGTCAATTTTTTTCCCGTTAATACGACCATAAATAATCTCTAATGGCGTCTTAACCGTCAGAAATCCTTATTTATAAACTACTACATTTGATAAAAATCGTACACAATTTCAGATACCCATCAATAACGCCGCAGACAAGATTTATTTAAATTATTAAGATGTTTCTTTGGCTGGGGCTTTTAAGGCACTGTCGGCAGCTTTACCATGTCTGACGTCACACGCCTGGGATTTTCTATATAGACTATATAGACAACTTTCCCCATCCATAAGGTCTCTATTATATACATGCTCTAATTACAATACTCAAGACAATAGTTATTCCTAAAGCAGAAAGAGACAGGTTGGTAATAAGTAAAAAGAAGAGTATCGAAGTCGTTTAATATGATAAAAGCAAGAATGATAACTAAAGTGAAGCCACGAGCAGCAGCTTGTATTCTAGAAAATGAAATACAAAAATACTTACTTATCTAAGATTAAAAAACCCGTTTACAATTTTTAAATTCACTCCGCTTTGGTGAATGAGATATCACTATAGTAAATTAGGAATGGGCTAATAAACTACGGGTGATGTGATCAAAGTAACAAGTAGTAATAAAAGCATTTAATACTAATAATAATCAATGCTTGTGTGACTGTGAGTATTTATTATGGAGACCGAAAATTATCTTACGGTGCCTAGCGCCCTTGGCCTCCAGTCATTCATGGGTTAGCCTTTAATCGAAGTGAGACGAACTACGTGACTCTAGATAGCGAAATCAATACTTATCTATTTATTTTTATTCATTTTTAAATGTTTTGGCAAAAACTTTAACCTTATTGGAAAAAAGGTAACTGATTTATTCTTATCTGGCCCTACATTCATGCGTCATTCTTTTTAAATATATATTATTCGAAAGGGAACCTAAGATATTGAAAATAAAATATTTATATTTACCAGGCTAACCTCAGATTAGACCTTTTTTATGTAAAAGACAGTTAAATTTACCGTGGACGAACTAACTCCTTAAATGATGATAAAATACAATTAAAATACCAAAAATATCACCTGCGAAGTGCTGATGTGTATTTACTTTCAGTGGAGTTAATTTTTCCTGAAGTGAATAAATCTACATGCATTTTGTTCCAAATGCAAAGTACGGATTGAAGTTACTTTTATTATCCCACGGTCATGTGGAACAATGGTATCATTTTATATGCCTTCCTAACATCAGCTAAGTTCACTTATATTTAACTTCAAAGGAGATGGAGTCCGAAGAAAAAACATGCCGATTTTATGTGCAATTGGAGAAGTACCTAGATTGAATGTATGTCATGGCTTAGTTTTTCAGAGCAAATAGATCAGCAGAATTTAGCATTAAATTTTTTATAAATGCTACGCTCTCGGGAATGAGTTTAAATTAGCTTCCACATTCACCATTTATTAGACTGGTTTATATCTCTATCGCCTTTTACCTGGATTACATACATACATACATACATACCCCTCAAACCATTCACTTTCGGGGTAGGAAAAGTCGCAGAATTTAGTTATTACCGTTAGTCTCAGAAAACTGGTTCCTTTTCAATAATTTTCCCCAAAACACCCTGCTGTTACAGCACTATCACTACAACTTACACTTAAGCGTTGCTTCATACACGCTCTCCTATTCTTAAGACTCCTAATATTCCTCCTCTTCAGACTCTCATCAACCACTTAACCCATGACTTCCGCGGTCTACCTCTCATACCATTCACTTAACTATCATTTTCACCTTAATTAAACCAACAATTACAGATAGCGTAATACTTTTTAAACTGGTTGCTGGTTAATGACTTCGAGTGCACCACTGAAGTTTTCAGGCCATCATAATTATAACCCGTAATTTGGTGGCAACGACGTGATGGTGCGAGAGAAAGTTACGAAACGGTAAATATAAGATTTGTAAAGGTGATCAACGGAACATAACACAGAGTGGTACCCAATGATAAATGGAAGATAGAATAACGAAAAGATAATGAAAGGAATTGTGTCTTAATATGAATTGAGTCGAAACTTTGATGAGTTTCTTTTTCCTGCTGGAAAGCAGATATATAGCACGGTGAGAAAACAGGAAAAAGTCACATAAATGGACCAGTACTAAGGAAAGTTGTGATGATAGAATTTCGAAGAGAGGGCCATTAAAAGAGCCAGAATGTGTTTTATTAAAGAGGATATAAATGCATTGAGGCGCGGGAAAAATTCGCGATGACAAATTCGTTGCAGACTGGATACCATAAAATCCTTTGCCACCCATCAGTACCATCTATAGGGAAATAACAACCCGGAGTTTTTTGGAGTGAGAAAATAATGAAGGTATTCACGACCAGACGACGAAGTGATAAGACAACCTCCCTTTTTTCTTAAAAACTAAATTGCAGAGCAACCTCTTCGTGGGGCATACTGTTGCTGACAGAGTTCTCATTGATGTGATTTTTCAAAAATTGCAAGCTCATGACACCAAATTTACGCTATTTTTTAAACAATTATGAACGTTACCATGAATAAGTGTTAGTCAAAGCCAATCTACAAGCAACCTTTCTGCTCCTCGATTGTAAGGCAAATTATAACACCGGATATTAATTAAATATCTATATTTTCCATGGAGACCAATGTCAGATGTTTGGAAATAGTTTTTTCGACTGAAAATTCATTTAAAATGTAGCTTGTTTACATAATTTATGAATACATTGATGTTCCAGATCGGAGGAATGCTGTGATAATAAGAATTAGATGAGAGGGTCATTAAAAGAGCCAGCATATGCTTTATTTAAGAGGATATAAATGCAATGAGGTGGGGGAAAAATCTGTACATCTGGAATAATTTTTACCTAGAGAATCCTAACTTATATTTTCTTTTTCACCAAAAGGACGCTTAACGATATTGAGTTTTTCAAAATGTCGCAGTATCAAAATATGTATAAATTAATTTTTTAGTATTTTTGGTGAATTTAAGAAACAATCTATTAACTCATGAGTCACATGTCCCGAATAAAATGCACACGGTACGTTTTATAAATAAATAGTGAAAATATTTTCCAAATAATTGTGTGTAGGTAGCGTAAGAGTTTGGGATAAGGAAATGGCACGGGGAACGCCTGCTTCTTTTAGCATATTGAACAGTATATTGTGTACATTATAAAATATAGTGGAAGGGAGACAGATGCCCAGCAGAACGGGAACGGTATTTCACGCAGTTAGTCGTGCATGACGCGTACCTGATTTTTATACTGATAATCGAAAAAAAACATGCGTTCGCGCGTCATTTACGGCACATGTTGAGGGAAGTTCTTCACTATACCAAATGGCGACATGAAAAATTCTTATCAGTATAGTTCCTGAGCCTTAATTTAGCATAATTTCATGAAATATTGAGCATTTTAGTCTTTTCACTATTTTTTCAAAATTGAAAGCATACGTTCCTTAAAAAAACAAACATACACGTTTAAAAATATTAATATTTTCTTCATAATACTGCTACATAATTATAAAAAATAATTGAATGTTAAAATAAAACGATAAAGTAGATACTTTAATTTGCCAATTTAATTTTTTTTAATTGTGTGGACTAAAATGCCTCAGTTTAAGTCAGCCTTATATTTGCTGAGCATTTGAACCACGTGAATTTACAGGATTCGTAGCGAGAGCGTTAAACTAAATGTTAATCAATGATTCGGTACATTTAAGAGATGAATTTATTGTACTTATTATTATGCATCGACAAGGTGAATAATAGTGTTACGGAGGTTGCATAGGGTGCAACGCAAGTGAGTCTATTGACTGCCAAGTTGCTGTTAACCACATTCGGAAATTAAGGGAAGAAATCATCAACACAGATTATTGAGTGTGTGCAAAAGAAAGGTGTGGTGAGGTGGGATTCGTGAGGACGCAGCCGTGTGAGCCGGGAGCAGCCGTGTGAACCGGCGGCGTGTCAGCGAGTGCCTGACGTAGATGAGGAAGTGGAGACCTGCTGTGCGGGACGTCGAGTTAAGAGAGAGAAGGAGTACCCTGTAGATTACTACAGAACATAAATGAAAGAGGTTTGTTACTGCTTTATGGTAAACAATCGTCTCTTTCTTTTCATTCACCCAGAAACGATGCAATACCAGAATGTAAAACCACAATTAATGACTAAGTTTTAATTTTAAAATTCATACTAATATTTAAGATTAAAAATACCTTTAGGAAATATACACCAATGGGAACATTCTTCCTTTGCACCACGACTTGGAAGCGTACGAAGAAAAACTTCCCAAAATTTTTATTCAGGTCGGTAACGGTGAAAGGCTGTTTCTTTATGTTTCGTCATTTGTTCGTCCATTGTGTTTGCTTAAGAATCGTTGCGTGGAGCGGAGAGGATTGAATGCAAATGAACTTCGTAAGAAAATGGTTGAGTGGGCGTGACAGTGGACATAACTTTCAGGAAAAAGAAAGTTATTTTCGTGGGCGAAACAGGAAAATTCGTGCTTTGTATGAATCTGGACGGATTGGAAACTTTATGACAAAGTGGTGGACGTTTTGTGCGAGAAACCTTGACCACATGTCCCGATGGAGCATTACCATTTTCTCCAGGGGAGCTAAACAGAAAGTTAGGCGTGCAACTCTCGAAAGTATTGATCGCATTTCTTTGATCTATGAAGATGCTGAGCCAGGTTGTGCTACCTTTCCGACACATAACACAGAGAAGATGTGCTCTTTTCGAGTGGAAGGAATACAGCCAGACGTGCAGTACTCTTGAGGAAAAGAAAATACATTTCCCAAGCAGTTGGAAAAATGTGCTAAGAATTCCCGATTTTCCTTGAAGGAATCAATTCAGAATTTTATGGTTCAATTGAAAAATGTAGGGATGGTGAATTATAGTTTAAAGCACAATTTGAGTGACACATTTTTAAATAAACTTCACTCAACCAATTTCCGCTACATAATGCCGGATGCATTTCAGACTATCGATTTATACACCATGCGTAAGTTAATATATACGCTATAAGTAAGTTATATACGTAACTTTGCTTCACTTCATATTTGAGAAATTTGAAACGTATTTGATGATGGAATAGAATTAAATATGAAATTTACCCCCCAAGATGATACCCCTTTACAAAACATTTTCTTGGGTACATGAAAAGTTATGTCTCCATTCTGTAAAGAGTTTCAATGGAATTATCGTTTTTACTGATATTCCGCAAATTATCGACTTCCAAATACAAAACATGTTTATTGCAGTAAGCTAAAACCCTCGATGCTTGCATGTCCTGAATCATCTTTCATTCTCATTGGAGTATTTCTTTTGCTATTATTCCTTGCTACGCACGAGTAGGTACATCGCATTTTTTCTTTCATTCCTACGATAATTCAAAAAAGTGTACCCTCAAGAAACAATTCCACAATCTATTTCAGCGTAGTTGAAATATTCTTTGGAAACAATATCTTTATTAAGACTTCAAAATGAAATACTCAAAATTAATGCCTTAACATGTGTATGCGACAAAGGGCGAAAGTATGCGCCGAAGTTCGACATTAGAAAGATGCATCGTACCACCGGAGTAAGTTACGAACTTCACAAAGGCGGGATTTTGCAGGCGGTGAATAGCGCCTCTTGGGGCACGAAGTTAGCCGTCTACTCCGACGAACTATCGGAGGAGACTGGCCATTCAGACGCAGAGTTACGGCCTTGAAATTGCTAATGGCTTAATTCGTCCGCACCCTGAGATAAGGGGAGTTTATTATTCTGCCAATTAAAATTTCAGACCAAGTAAGGTGCATGAGAGATAAGGGTTTTAATCAAATTATTTCATTTTCGTTAACGAGACGAGCTGAATAGACTATCATTGTTCCCAAAGCCAGATGAAACTGTTTTTCATTTTTTGAGCATATTTCAAAAGATATGAATAAATTATCAATTCAAATTTTTCTAGGGAGGAGTATAGCACTAAAACTAACATTTCAGTATCAATTTACTAATTTACCGGAAGAAATTTATAAAACGTATTATATTAGAGAAATAAAAATTTACTATAAAATTTTAAGGAGATACTGCTTTCTTAATTAAAAATTGGTATAAATTAAAGGGAACAAAAGATAAATTTTACATAAAATCGATTATATTCTTACGAAACTATTTTAAAACGAGCTGAGAGAATAATAACCACTACTCCAATGCCTGATGAAAAATTTTGTTTAGGAATGAATCATGCCGTTGCGAAGCATTTATTGATAATGCTGTTAGGTGGTGTTCATGAATAGTTAGTAATATAAACTATTTACTGTCCTGTCTAAAAATATAATCTGAAAGACATTCTGAGAGATAAAATACACACTTATGTTCTTAATCGCTGCTATTTACAATTATACGTATGTATAAAATTATACTGGGACAATATAACAAGTACCTTTAGTAGCCTATAACCATGGTGAATTAGATATAGTTGAAAAGAGCAAGTAAGAAGTTTTGCACAAAACATAATAAACGGGAAAATGCACCAAAGTCAACTCTGTGAAAGGTAGAGAAAAATTAGTATCAGATACTATCAGATGACAGCTATATTAAGAAGAAGATCATTAATCCTGAAGAAAACAGCAACAGAACAAATAGGGAGAGGAAGAAGTACAAAGGATGGATAACAATGGTACACCATCACGAACTTAAGGAGCAGGTCATTTAATATTGTTATTCATTATAATTCAGGAAATTGGATCAACATTTATGGGTAAAGAAAACAGAAGTTTACTATACCATGAAAATGACGGTCACCCGCTGAAACCTATTTCGGTGAACAAAAGAAGGTGTGGATGAATACTCTCTCTATTTCTCTTTTCCTACGGAAATGAAAACATTCACGATTTTAAGCCTGAGATAATTGTTCTAACATTTAACGGGTTTTTGAGACATCATAGAATATATTCTAAATACAGCAGTACAGCTTCTAAATATTCTAAATGCAGTTTTCTAATTCTAAATACATTTTATTCTCATTTAAGAGATTATGGATAAATGATTGAGGGAAAATACTCCATCATAAGTCTATAACTTGAAATTAGTTAGAGAACTCATGCTAGATAAAACATTATTAAAGCCTGAAAATTTAGTTCTTAGTAACATATCCAGGGAGATCTTATTACCTACCATAAATTATGAGAAGGACCAAAACCACGCCGAGAAAACGGATGAAATCAAAGGGGACCATACGCTTTGAAGCGACTGCATTAAAAATAAAAATGCAACACACTCTCTCTCGTCTTTGCGTTCAACGAGGGAATAAAACGTTTCCATCGACTCAAGCACCGGACAGCCCGGAAGCTCCCAAGCGGCCAGTAAAGGGGGTGGGGGGAACCGGAATGTACCAGAGAGTTGGATCGTGGGGGAGGGGGCGTGGATGGAGTCGGAAGGGGAGGCACCGTGGCACACACAAGGGTCCCCAATGACGAGGGTTATGAACTCTTTATTCGACCTCGACTGCAGGACCCCTTCCGAGATTTCGGCGAGACCGACGGTCACAACGTGAGAGAAGGAAGGAGAAATAAACGCGATATTTTTCGATCCTTTCCAGGGGGTGGGCGGGTGGAGAGATCACTCAGGACGGAGGGCAGTAAATTTAGACCGTCATTGAAGCGAAGAGCTGGAAAGGGGTAACGGAGAAGGAGGCAAGTGCTCGCGGAATATAAAACGGGAGGTGCATCCGAGTTGAATGTACTGTGTGGAAAGGCGTAGGCAGGAGGTGTTTACGGAGTGAGCACCGAGGGGATTTCGGGGTGAATTTCTTTGGGCGCGTAGACGGGAAGGTGAACCCGATGAACTACCATGAAACGGAAAAATAGGGAGGGAGAATGTTGAAGTTGCCGGAGGGTAAATGGAAAATAGATACGTTCATACTTGAGGCGCGCGTTGAAGAAGGGAGAGAATGACCAAACGTGGAAGATGCAACGACTGAGATAAAAATTTAGAACGCCGAGGTAAAAGAAAGCAGGGGCGAAAGGGTGGATGTGCCTATAGCTGGTGTAAGAAATGCGTGGGGGAGTCCCGGCGACGAAAAACCAGTTTAAGCGGATAGGGTAACAAAGCGGAGGGAAAAGATGGAAATGGAGAGGACGGGCGATAACACGAGGCTCAGATAGGACGATAGGCCGTGACAAGAACTGAAGGGACGAGGCACTTGAAAAGAAGAACAGAATACACCTGCTCATGGTGTGAAGTTAGAGATTTAAGGCGCGTCAACTGCAGTGGTCTTTTTGTATGGCATTAAAAGTAAATACTATTCTTATGGCGATTAGCGTTGTAAGCGTTTGAATTGATTTGATATATATATTTTTACCTGAATTGGACTGTACACATTCGGTCCTCTCTATCACCAACCCAGGGTCTCGCAATCTACATAGCCGTTTCAAAAAGATAGATACATTTAAGAGTTTAAGAAAAAGAATGTGAAGATGAGCACTATCAAGAATTCTATGACCAGTAATGAGGTGAGAATGATAATCTCAAATGGCAGCAATAAAACCAGAAAGAGACAATAATAGGTCTGTGGTGAGCAAGTAAAAAAAGCAGCGATATTTATTCAAAACCAGAAAAAATAACCATTTTAAAGAAGAAACTTTTAACCAGAAACATTAAAAATGTAAAGAAGAAACTTACGTCTCTTGATGTTAAAAAATCGAGTGTATGTATCTCTCGTTTCACGCACGTTTGTCTGATGTACTATTGATTTAACATAATCCGAGGCTTATGATAATTTCAGACCACTTGAGCGATAAATATAAAATATAAACGAGCGAAAGACACTTACTTGGAAGTTTTAATTTGCATCTTTCAACCATTAGCTCAAGGGTTGGAAAAAATAGGGGTTGCAGGACAAAAAAATAATAACGCCCTTATCGTAAATGAAAAGGAAAACTTTGGTATATTCCACCAATTTATTTTCAGGTACCACTAGTTTTGACGCAGCGGCGTCATCTTCAGCTGCGTCGAACGAGTAGTACCTGAAAATAAATTGGTGGAATATAACAAAGTTTTCCTTTTCATTTACGATAAAATGAACTTCCACATGGTTGAGCCTGAGACGATGGAGATAATAACTCCCTTATTATTTAAATTACAAAATTCTTTTGTAGGTACCTGAAATCACCAATACAATATCTACAACTTTTGTCTCAAACATTTTTTGTACAACCAGGCGTTATTGCAAGGGGTAGCAATATTACCGTTTTGTATTTTAGGGGTTGAAGGAGAAAAAAAATCACAACTCCATTATTATTTACATTACAAAATCCGTTTAAAGTTACCTGAAAGTTATTTAACCGATTTGTCTCAATCGACCGATACATTGAGAAGTTATAACTTTTCGCGTAAATATTATGCAATTTTAGAGCTTTTGTCATTTTCGTTGCCACGCATTTATTTTATTGTCACCCAGCCTTGCAATACGCATTGCAGGCTAACAAACTTATGTTTCAGCACAAATAAAATTCCAAACATCTAAAATATATCGTAGAAATAATAAGTGTCGATAAAATGGAGCCTACAATAACAAATAACGTCTCGCTAGTCACTGAGGGAGGTTTCAGTTTTGAAATGAACTGGCCGCCCCTGGAACTTTCAGTCGGGGTGAATATTTTGCGGCGATTCAGCGCTAGTCAGGGGCAGAGAGCGTCCTGACGTCATTAGTTCAAAAGACATGTACTCATTGGTTGATTTCAGCCGCCATCTTAAGCTCATGCATGTACTACAGTGCTTATTTGCCTCCAATGCATCATCTTACAGAATCAAAGTATTTTAACACCCAGGTGGCGTGCGGCAATACATATCTGGCTACAACTTGGCCAATATCAAGTTGATTGCGCTGAAACTTGCGCGCATACTACATTCGAGTGCGATTCAGCTATTCCTGTTGTTCGCTAGTATTTATTAAAAATGTGAACTTCGAAATCTACCTGCGCCTGTAGGCCAATTTAGAAAGGGATTTTTAGAACCAAACTGAGACACGCCCTATTAAAAAACACTATATAATATGTACTTAATATCCTATAAAGGATAGCAGAAATATTAATTTCATTTTGAGGGATAAAACACTGAATTGAATTTGAGCCTTGCGAGGTCTCAGTATATTGTGTAAGCTTAAAAATTCCTGCGCTGAAATATAAAATATCTTGAACATTATTCCCAGGATAAGTATAAAATTATATCATTTTATTTATTTGATTACATTATCCAATGTTCTTCTGGCATAACCTCTTTTTTGTTCATATTTAAGAACCAGATGATCCTCAACTAATTTCACTTTTAGCATGGCTATATTGGAATTATCGGCGGATATTGATTACCTGGAACAACCCGTTTAAAACTCGATATGTTCGAGGTAACTTGCAACGCCATTCTTCACAGTGCTCTAAACTCTCTCAAAATATTCGAAAAAAAAACCCGCAGGATCCACTGTGGGACAGGTTATTTTTTCCGGGACGATTTCCATCCCAAGGCCGTATCTCTTCCGGCTCCCGGAGATTTTTACGCACTCGAGAGAATAGAGAGAATGAGGGAGAGAGAGAGAGAGAGACCGGCAAAACCGAAACCAAACAGGCATTTTGTATTAAGCGCAGAAAAAAATTGTGAGGAAAAAAAAGAGATAAATGTTTTTAGAGAGAGAGATATGGAGGAATAAAATAAGGGCGGAAGAGGAAGTTGAGAGAGAGGGTAGGTTGGGAATGGAGTGGACGTAGAGAGCGATAAAATGAGTCTCAGGCAGTGGAGAGAAAGAGGACGTGGAGGAGGAAAAGGTGGGCATATATGCGATAAAAAGACACAAAAATGAATAAATTCAAGAGAAAGAGTGGGAGAAATGGTAGAGAGAGAGAGTCAGAGAGAAGATGTTAGTGGTGGCGTAAACAACCATAAATATGGAAGAGGGGGAGCCCATGTGGCTCCGAAAGCACCGCCTCTCTAACAGCACCACTTTCACGTTTCCACGAGACTAGTAGGCGAGGGAGTATGTTAGGGAATCGCGAGGAGTAGAATTGGAAAGTTGAGATGGGAAACTTGGGGAAAAATCATTTTCTATCGAAGAGAAAAACTTGAAAAACAAAAACGAGGCGTTTGAAACAAAAAACGAAGACATTTTAAAATATAAATTGAATGTCGAAATGATCTTCACTGTTTTAAGCTTCACTTCGTTTCGTAATCATAATTGTTTAAAAAATAATCAGAATACCGGTGCTTTTCCACAATATTTTACAAAATTTGTAGAAAAGTACAAGTATTTTTGTTTCAATTATGAACTACTGTCGGAATTTATCCCAATTTATACTATGTGTATCAATTAAAATATCACTTTGCAATTCACATAGTATTCATTACTAAAATCAAAATACTTATACTTTTTACGACTTTCCTACAAATTTTAAAAAGTACATTAATTTTGATTGTGACTATAAATTATAGTCGGAATTTACCCTTTATGTAATCATTATCATATTTTATGAAACAATTACAATATCAAATTGCAATTCCTCACTAATTGATTACATACTACTGATTTCGTAACAGGGCTATATCACCAGAAGTGCATTGCATGGAATTTATGGAATTTGCATGAAATTGCAAAGTTGCAGTAATTATTTGAAACATAGTGAAACAATGTCATAGACTACACCCTGAGATGGAGTCTAACATTATCACATTTGTTTTATGGAACAATAAAGCTCCAATTACGACTTCTCTATCAAGTGTTAAGCTGATAATTAAATCTATCAGTACGTTTACTTCTTTATACTTGATGGATGTATCCCAAAATTTAAATTTCGTTTAAATCTTAACCTGTAAAGAGAGGACATCGCCCATATCAGAAATTTGTATTGAAAAGCGTTACTTTCGATTTTAGCAGGTATATTTTTCGAGACAATCGGGAAAATGAGCATTCGTAGGTAAAATAATGACGGAAGAATGTTAGAAAACGTATTTTTTTACAGTAAAAAAACATTATCCATCCACATTTTTATAACTTCCACCGGGAAAATAGTTTTTTGCTTCCTCGCCATTACTACTGGGAATATGGGCGGAATGGAATCGTCGGGATGCAGCACAAGACGGGGAAGGAAAGAGAGAATGCAAAGGGTTTATTGGGTGGTTGGAAGGAGCAAAAAGGACAGGGTAGGTGGGCTGGAGAAAAGGGAAGAGGAGGCAAGAAGGGAGCGTGGCTCCTTTCTTCGCAGCTAGGGGACTGTCCCTGGAGATCCCTTCCACCGAGACATAAATTTCGAATTCCGCACCCTATATCACACCACACATACTACGACTGGAGGATGGCAAGTCTTTTCTCTCACTTCCTCCATCCCTGCCCACCCTCTCTCCCTCCGTCTCCCATTCCTAACCCCCATGTCTACTCCCCCAAAAACCCCGCCCCCCTCACCCTCCGACTCAGTTAAGGAGGAAGGGCTTCAGAAAAGAACATATGTGTTGTGTTGTGCGCGTGCTAAGATAAATATGTACCGAATCCTCTTCCACGAAAAAATAAAATAAACACAATTAAGGTCTTCCTCGAAAAATAAAACCATATGTACACGTTCACGTACGTCTATAGGATATATACAGGGATTGATATAGGGACAAGTTTAAGGGGGTAACATTGACGTATGGCAGGGACGTGGGACAATTTCTAAAGCGGATTTGGGGGTGTGATGGTTGGCTGGTACGGGGAAGGGGGGGGGGGGTGGAAGAGACGGGGATGATTTAAAGAGTAGGGGGGTGTTACTCTTCCATCCAGATGTACTTCTTTTCCTTCCCCGTTCTTTTTCCGCTCAAATCTTTTCCGCGTTCCACCAGTCTCTCTCACTCTCTCCCGAAGCCATCCCCGTCCCCACCCTCACACATCAACACCCTCTGGGGGAATTTCCCTCCCCCCTTGTTTTCTTCTTCCACATCAGCCCCCAAAACGCCTCTTTATATCCCCTATTCTCCAACCCTCCCTCCTTAAAAATAATGTAAAAAAAACTCTCCGCTCCCACCACCGTGACCCTATGTTTTCTTTGTCCCTGTAAACCCTCCCACACACAGCAAGCCCTACATCCCCAACTCCGCTCTCTTAAGCGCTTCTGCGGTGATTTACTGAGAAGTGGGATATGAAATAGGGTCATATTATGAAGGGAGAAAATGTAGTGGGGTTATTCGAGAGGGTGGTTTCGTCCGCGGAGGAAATCCAGTGCACGTCTACCCCCTTTTCCAGGGGGCATACGGCCCTTATTCGTCACTCATATCCGATCACGTCCGCGGCCAGTCAGAGGCTCTCCCTCCCTCTCCGTGTTCCTGACGGGGATTTTCAAATCTAGGGTCGGCGAAAGGGTTTAGCAAGTGTGTCGCTATGTTTTCATATTCGGGACTCGAGCTTATGCTAATGCCTGGCGATCTCCGTGAGCTTTGGCATTTACGGCTGTGCTGTTCAGGTTTATTGTGGGTTCATGGCTAACTGACGGCACTAAAACTGTGTCGTTGTACTACGACGGTGCATTGCCCCAGTAAAGGTCGGTGATGCGTATAACACTTTCAGATTAAGGAATATTCATATCATAAAGAGAAAGACAAAAATACGCATGTTATACTCCATATTGTGCTGTTGTCCAAAAACGTAAAATACGGGTTTTTTATGCTATGAATCATTTATTGTTACCTGACGAGAAATATACATCATTAGCAAATAATACTCACACATTATACTACTGACTAATTTATAATAAATCTTTCTAATTTTGGAGGGATAAGAACAAAGTGAACAAGGTTGAATGAAACAGAAGTTAATGCAATAATTAAAAGGTTTCTCTTTAATTGGTAGCAATATATTGTAGAGTTACTCGCAAATATAGCACAAATAGTGGCAGATCCTGAGATTCTTATAACATTAGGAGTGTTATGAGTCATGCCAGCATCCTTATCCTAACTGTTAGCGAAACAGCGGCGTACTAAAATGACGTGTATAAGATCTAATTCGCTAGCTTTTCGCCTCAAAAAGTATTTGAATTGCGCTCGCCAGTAAAAGAATGCCGTTACTGAGTGAACAACGTATAATCTTCATTGATAATTCGTCAGAAGTCTAAATATTCATTTTGAACATATTTCCTCTTGCGACTAACTCGATGGATTAGTCAGTTATTCGTGTACGACGGGCTTAATTATTCCCATACGTTTTTCGTCCGCATCAGCCATCCAACATTAGGTGTTACGTTGTGGGAAAGCATTTCATTAAAATGTAAAAATGATGTTTTGTTGAAGTTGACCCTAATGAATGGGAAGAGGCTTAGTGAACCTCTGGTGAAGTCAATTAATCCCTATTTCAGAGTTCCATTTAATGATATCGATAAAAACAGCAATTACTGAAAACGGTTTCAAAAAGGTTTAGAGATACATGTTTTAATTGCATTCACTGAACCCATTTATAAAAATCTACTGCATTTAGAGTCCATTAAATACTTTCACGAAACAGGGCTCCACGGCTTAACATGTCTGTCTACATACTACTCAAGTTCTGTTTAATTTGTATATTCCTGCGTATTTTAGCCTCTCAGAAAGTATAGAGTATTCAAAGGTCCCACTTCTTTTTTAGTTAAAATAAGAGAGTTTTATATTGCCAATTATATAATGAATTTAAAATTAGTAATAGAAATTTGTGACGTGGAAACTATAAATGCAATGATCGAACACAATGTTTTTCGGAAACGCCGCTATAATTGATGAAATGGGTTACAGCACATGGCTGAACTGCGAGTTAAAAGAATGAATGTTTATAAATTGATGAAATTGTACAATAATAGAGCAATTAATACGAATTGAAAGTGACTGAATGAATTAATGAATGAAGGTGACTGAACAGTATACAATCAATACATGGCTTAAAGCAGTGATAATCATTTTTTTAGTAATATCAATGTATGACCATGAAAAACGCGTCATCGGTATAATCTAGAGAGTTTAGTGATTTTTGATAGCTAAGGAGTCAAAAATGTGCGACAATATAAAAAATCCGAGATTTTGCTATAATAACACAGATCAAACTGAAAACCAATCACTTGAAACTTGAAGGATTAAAAGAAAATATTTCGCTTCACGAAATTTATCATTTTAACGGGGCAATGTAGCATACTGGAATCACAGCCATGTTGAATATTTCGACGAAAAATATTTTAAAAAGCAACCACGTACGTGCAGTGAGTTCTATTTTTAGACTCCACACTGTTACAGGTGTGAGTTAGCAACAATTACGCTACAGCGACCACGACCTGAGTACGTGATCAAACTGAAACCAAACAATAGCCAATAGCCGCAAAAACAATATTGTTTAAAGTTATGAACACCTGTACACGAAGGGAAACGAGGGGAAATTCCTCCGAGAACATTCGAGTAGAAGGAGGGAGAAAATGAATATATATAAGTATATATATATATATATATATACCCAATAAGGAGTCACAGGCGTGACAAGTAAAAACATAGTGACACAAACAAAAGAAACTCACACGAATAGTTGTTTAATTTTCGACAGCAATCAACTGTCTTCTTCCGAACTGGAGAGAGTACTGGATCATCCAGTACTCTCTCCAGTTCGGAAGAAGACAGTTGATTGCTGTCGAAAATTAAACAACTATTCGTGTGAGTTTCTTTTGTTTGTGTCACTATGTTTTTACTTGTCACGCCTGTGACTCCTTATTGGGTATATTTTCACCACGTGTGAACTTCGTCGATTGAATATATATATATAATAAAAACACTTGACAGGGGGTGGGGAAAGAAAAGTAAAAAGGGAGAAGACTTACTGGTACGTTTCGGGCATGTAGGCCCTTCTTCAGCTATAGAAAAAAAAGTCTATATAAAAAATAGTATATATATATATATATATATATATATAGGTGAAATTACGTCATTGAGACCATAGAAAACTGAAGAAGTATTTATAAAGTAGTGGTTTCCGGTACGAGGGAAGTATTAGCCGTACTGTAAAAGGAAGTAAGCCGAGGTCAGCTGGAACTACCCGAGACATAACCTGGGAGCAGTCAACCTTGCAACCGAGTACCTGTAGTGAGACAGCGGTGGACGTTAACTGCATGATTTCCTTAGCCAGTCGAGGGATCAGCGCAAAGCATGTGAGTCATGACGACAACCATGAAAGAAGTCACTATATTTGCTAGTATTCATAATTAATTGGTAAAGGGTATTTAATTCTTTAATAATAATTTAATTGGTAAAGGGTATTTAGGCAAGTAAATACATTTGTGTGCAAAAAGTGAAGTGAGCCGTGAAGGCAATTAGAAATTCCCAAAGGGAATTATCACTGTGGCCCAGAGGGCGAAGAAACCAATGTGATACACTTACAAAGATAACAATACATCTGATATTGTGATTAATGTATAATATGTTTTTATTGAGTGACATATTGTATTTCATATGAGTTAGTACGGGCAAATATCTAACCTTTGATGTGGAATGAAATACAACTGTGAATAAATAGAGTTCATAAGTTATAAAGAAAGGAAAAAGTGTTATTTATTTTAATTGAAGAATGGAAAGGTTATCGTTATATAATATAGGTAATTGTTTTTAAAATGCTACAACTTCAATATATATCCTTCTGCGGAACTACGTTCAATATTTACTATTGAATTGGTGTCTTCTGTATCTTCATACTCCAACAGCCTCTACATGTCATGCTGATGTATCATACTGAGCACATAGTTTAACTATGAAATCGAAATTGGGAATTTGAGGAAACTGATAAGCGATTGGATAAGCGAAAGTTATCAAGACAAGTGATCTTATGTACTTAAAATGGGAATTTACGAAGAATGACTCGAATTCTGAGTATTTCACAATGAAACTCAGTTTCTCAGTTCCCGCTGCAAGACTCTTGACCGAATTTTTACCACTCCGTTCCGTAGAATTGTATATCAATTCCTTTGCCGTTTCTGTGGAGAGGTTGGCATTGATTTAAACGCACACTCCTTTCCCTCCGCTAAAAAAGCGGGTTTTTTGAAAATTTCAATACAGTACTGAGGTAAATATCTAGAATGCATGATGTATTCAAAGTAGGGGTAGTTGTTTCACGTACGTCAGCTAAGCGAAGCCCTTAAACCGCTAAAGTAAAGTTGAACCACGTGATTTGGAGCTCAACTAACTGTTATAGTCCTTGCGTATTCCACTAATTCACACAGACTCAATTGTCTACAGCTGCCTGTTACTTCTTCACAGATGTGTAGAATGATCATTTCGTGTACAATGGTCAACGTACTCGAATGTACGATCAATCTTAAATAATTGTTGATCATTAGCATCTATTAACGTATGTACAATATACATCAAAAAATTTTACCGAGCTATTTTAAAGCTACCATTTAAGGTTTATCCTAGGTATGATGCGAGGAACAAAATTTAGATTGCTTGTAGGAACAGTTTGTTCATCTAGTTTTTCATAAACAATAAGTACGAACGGAAATAAGCCCGGACTTAAGCCCGTTTCACACGACACTTGATCCAGCACAAGGTCTTGTATACTCGCTAGTATGCTAGCTTTCCAGTATCGTGTGAACAGAACCAGTATACTGGCTAGCAAGCATGCTAGCTAGTATACTCGCTGAGCTACTGGATTTCGTACTTAATGTGGCACTAGTTTGCTACTAGACCCAGTAGGACCCAGTGGCCATCTACCAATCACGTTCACGTTACAGACGCTGTGCGAACTTCTCTTTTTTAAATTAGTATGGAATAATATGGAATAGCTGCTTAATAACAAGCATAAAGTCGATGATCTCCTAGTAGGGTTCCAAGCATGCTAGATTCCGTCCTCAATATCAAGTAGCGGTTAGCACACTAGGTCTTGTGCTGGATCAAGTATCGTGTGAAACGGGCTTTATACTTTAGTTGTGGTTGCTTAGTAATCACAAATATGTTGATGATGTTTTACGCTTTAGTTAATGATGAATAAATAAACTGAAAACGAGAAAACTGAATTGGTTTTTTAACTTTTTGTTCCGAATACGATAAATCGTGTTCCTTTTACGATTCTGGAATGGAAAATAGCATTCTGTGTGTTTTAATGTCCTAATAAATAATACTTTTGAAAACGTAGCGGAAAAATTAGTGTGGGAATGTGTAAGTGGCATGCAAACGTAGCAGACTAAATATCGGTGTTTCTCTACTAGTTATAATATTATTATGCGGTAATGGTGATGAAATAGTTTCCGAAAAAGGAATATTTCACAATGGGTTTTCGATAGAATACGGTGGATAGACTACTTAGAGACACTTTTATGGACTAAAAATGATGTTAGTATGATAAGGTTTTAGTACTTGTGAAGCGCCATTTTATGAATGATTATGGTCATTACCTCTCGTTTGGTAGGTTCCAAACAGTATTTCATCAGTAGTTTTTGTCCTAAATTCTTCTCTTAAATACCACATACTTCACTCGTCCTTGACTGCTACTACCACTTTCTCTCTTCTCTCTATCCATCACCTTTCCTTCCATTTCAGCGGTTCAAAATCAGGGGTATGCGTAATTTTATATTTTACCTACGATGTGGCTATATTGGGGCTAAATGCTGATGTGACTAAATTTGACAGTGTTGGGCGATATATGGTTAAATTTAAGTGGACAGTACAATTACTGTAGTTTTTATTTGCTGATGTGACGTTAAGAGCGAAAATGGTGTTTGTAAAAAATTCATTGTTTGGAAAATGAGGCTTGAAGGAAAACAAATTTATAAAAAATAAGCCCTCAGAGCTGTTTTCTAGTGAATGATACCTGAAACTAGTATTACAACACACGTGTACAAAACAGAATACAGGTAGAGGAAGGCTTCTGCGCATATAAGTAAAATGTGGCAAAAACTGGCTAACACCACTTTTGTTCCCAGCGGCTCATTTATAATGGACGGAACTAGGTAAGCACATTCCTATAATGTGATGGGTTTAACTGCTTGGCGTACAATATTAGGAAATGAATTGACAAGTGCCAACAAGTCGAAACTCAAGGTTCAAAATTGTTTGGAATTGCTAATCCACTGAGGCTCCAATCAAGTCTCTTTGAAAGCATTCCCATCTACGATCATAATGACGTATAATTTAGCCTTAGGATGGAATCCAAAACCAATTCTCTCTTGTTCTTTTTATTACGCTTTCATATTATATACATAAGTGGTATATCCCTTTTCTACAAGCTTTAGTCTCCTTCCTTTGCTTCAATTCCGTACAACTGCTGTTCATCAATATTCAATGCATCTGCATTTCTTGATAAATCTCCTGCTATTGCGGTTCTGGTTTTCCTACCCATTACAATTCTTATATCCTCTTTATCTTCCTTAGCTAATCCTTCGCCTTCATTTATTCCATCAGCTGGTCTTCTTTCCAAAATATACCCCATTTCAATTATTCAAATTTCATTTCCTCATTATTCTTTTACGAAACTTGTGACTCAGAAATTCTTGCCAAATTTTATTTCAGTTTAACGTGCTTCGACAGCAAAGGTTCTATTCGACAGCTATTGTGCACCGTATTCCTCTCGCGGTCTGAAGGAACAATCATCATCAATCCGAAGATTGGTTTGCTGCAGCTCTCCACTCATTTCTCGTCTCAGCCAACCGCTCCATTCATACATTATTCTTCAATTTTACTTCCTTCATTTAACATTTTATAAAAAAATTTAATATTTTATATAAAATATTAATTTTTTTTATATAAATATGTATATTATATATAAATATGTATATTGTATATATAAATATAATATATTTTATATAAATTATGTAAATGCATATTAATTATTTATTTAAAATTGTTATTTATAATTAATATAAAAATAAAATACATAAATATAATTGAGGGTCTGAGATTCAAAGTATTTACAAGTAGCAAACGTCGTCCAGTGTCATTTATATCACTTTACTCCAGTAATAAATGACAAAAATCAAAGTAGCTTAACTGTTCGGCGGTTCATACGTTCAAACACCAGTAAAATTCCTTTTCCTGTAGCTACCCGACGGTACCAACTTAGAACATATGCACTTATATTGTTTTACGTGTTTATGTTACTTGTATTATTTTGACTCTCAGGCCCCATCAATTAATATAATATGTTTATGCATATATAATTTTAATAAAACACATATTAATAAAATATAATTGTTTTATAAATTATAATTTGTGTTGCAATCACTGTTCTCTTATTATTTTTTACTACATATTATTATTGTTTTCAAGAGGCTAATGTGCCGCAAAATTTGTCCAGTAAGTTTATTTTTTCTCTTTCTCAGAATTTTCATCACACTTCTTTTCTTTCCAACTCGTAGAGCTTCGTTGATGTGTTCCTTCTATCCATTTAATCTTCATCATTCTTCGATAGCACCACATACCTATCCATCTTCCTATATTTTTTAATCTGCAGCTGTTATTATCGAGGCTTCATCACCATATAAGAGCATGCTTTTAATGTTTGAATGAAAAACTTCCTTACTTGCAGGCTTGTGTTACTAGGAGAACATTACCCTAAAGAAATTGGGCAATCGCCCATCAAAATTCGAGCCCAAACCGATGATTCTCAATTTAGTTTGTCAAGCGGGAGCCCTTACTTTCTCCATCTTTCCCAAATTCTCTAATACTTCCCTTGAATTCCTACTTAAGACACGCAGCTATTTTAAGGAACTTGCATTTGTGAAATGTCAAAACAAAACAATTACGAGAAAATGTAAGATTAGGTAAGAGTATCTAAATAAAATTGAAAATGCGCCGTGTACCTCATGGGGCCTCCACCTAAAGATAGTTACTTCACACTCACTTTTGTAGATTGTCATGAAATGACTTTTGATGATGCACGAATGCATGCATGCATCTGCTGCGTGCTACCTACCGGCATCCCCCACCCGAGGAAAATCATCCCCCACTTCGAAGCTCCGATTGTTTCCGCAGCTTCTTCGCTCAAGCGTCTAATCCATGAGAATCGTCCCCCTCTCCTTCCCGTCTTCGAATCTCCGGCGACGATTTCATCCCCGGGTACACGGGAACTCCATGAGACGGATTTAAAACTTTATTTTAACGAGTCACCTGCCTGCGACGTTACTGTCTCGTCCCCAAGCATGCAACTCAGCTGAAGCTGACGACTGGCCCCCATCCCCCGGCTTTCTTCCCTTAACACGTCGCTGACTTCGCGAGGCGGGAGTTGTCCCCGCGCACTCCGCTGTCCATTCCGTCATTCCTCCCTTTCATTCTTCCTCGAACCAGCATTCTCTCGAGTCTTCATATCCCCCTACCTTTCCCCTCATCACGCCTTAAACAAGCGCATACCCATTCCCCACTCACGTGCGCCATCTGCCAAACTCCATTCTGCCCCGTACATCTTCTTCCACTCACATGAATCCCAAACTACTTTCACCGCTCAAACGAACCTCTCTCTCTCTCTCTTTCACGATATCTTGTCTATTCCCAGGGGACTCTACGATCCAACGTAAGATTCCTTTTCGTGCGCAAGACTTTTTCCCTCTCTCATCCATCCCCCTGAGAAAAGGGAGGGATAGATAACTCGGCCTTACTACTAAACATTTTCCTTCGACACTGGGGCTATCCCAAAACACTCTTCGCCATGATCGATATTTCCTGTATTGCCATTCCACCGCTTTCCGTTTCTCAAGGAACCTTCAATAAGCATAATAAGACGCGTCAAGAGAATAAAAATTAATATCTCAACTAATTCCTTTTATGCATGAGCGTAAAGTAGCATGAATGTGCACGTATGAATTAATGCTGCTTGAACTGGAAATGTGGAATATGGCTGCAATGCAACACCAAAATAATTGAAAATTTTCAACCATTTGGTAGGATTGTCTTATAGGTAAGTTCGGCATGCTCCTTACTCACTGTCTTAACATTCATTTAATGTCTTTGAAATAAATTTTTGTCTGAAGTAACTCTGATTCGTCTTTTTTAGTAATTTTTATGCATCTTTACACTTTTAAGACCTAAAATCTTTCAAGAGTAGTTAATCATTTCGCATTTATCAGCTGAATATTCCATCGACGGAGTTTGCTAAGTGGTTTACACATGATTCCAGGTTAGATGCACATGAATATATGGAATGAATTGATAGTAAATATATGCGGAATTTACGGAATGCTTGAAAGGAATTCCAATGTCAATACTTGAGGAGGTTTATTAAGCCTGACTCAATCCTCTTGTTTTACACAGCCTAATACATTATGTTGTTCAATGTTTTTGTGATTGGCAATATATTTTTCACAACTGAGACCTTTAGAAGAAGACGATGAAGGAGGGATAAGTTTTCTGGGTTACGAAGAACGTATTAGAAATGTGTTACTGTGAACATGAAATTTATCATAAACAGAAGTTTTGGATCGAATAGACGTTGAAAATAAGAGGACGCGAAAATATTAGATAAGAATGAGAGATGAAGCATGATATATTCTGGATGGTATCAAAAAATATATGCAAATGACATGAAGAAGGATTACCTCAGGTGTTTTGGCATTTGGGTCAAGTTTTGCTGTTATTCTTAAATATTCACTGTCATAAGTAAGTAGAAAAAGTTTACCGGTTCCGTCAAAGACCTACCCCTGGATACATACAAGATTATTGTCTTTGTTAACCACAACACATCAATTTGAAGAAAGAGAAATAGATACACTGGCTAAAATTGCATTACATACATATTAAACCAAACAGTGTTTTGGATATTTGTATTTATGATACTAGTAAAATCCTGTACCGTGATGATTGCATAACGTGCCAAGACCTTGGTTGGCGGTAATTCAAAATGTGGAAACTTTAACCAGTGCTTCTCTTTCTCTTTCTTCAAGATAGCTATCCCTATATATTTAAATGTTTTTAGCACTCCCTTCTGATATATCGCAAAGTAAACATCATTATTGCATTTCTCTCAACCATAGTTTTCCTCGTATTTTACTCTTTCCTTTCAAAGTAATTTCCTCAACTTCCCTTTCTCTACCAACAATAGTCATTTCTTAAGTCATTTCCCCTCAAAATAAATTGCCTTTCCCTTGTGCATTCTCTTCCTGATAACATTTTTCTGTCCGGCACACCACTTCAAGGAACGGCCTTTTCTCTTCGTCAAAGCTCTTTCCCACTTCCCAGTCGTCTCCTTTTGTCATTCCTCTTCCTGCTCCCCCCAATTAGCTTCTTTCTATTTCACCTCTGTCACCTCCCTCGTGCAGACGACGCGTACTGGGTCGCACCTGCTGCGACACAACGCCCCATCCCTATGATCTCCGGCCTTTCGATACACACCTTCACCTCACGACGGCGACGCTCAGTCAGTCCCCCGTTCTACCTAACCACTCACTCCATCCTCCCCGCTCAAACTCAGCCCCCCCGTTCTTCCTTTTCCTACACCACCTTACCCTCCCCCTCTCCCCATTTCGCCGCTATCTCAACGTCGAGTCGGAAGCCTCGTCATTGTCCCAGGCGCCCCTACACCACCGCGTCAGTCTACTTCCTCCACCCCGATCCTCCGCACATGTGACACCACGTTCCTCCTCTACCTCCTCCATTCTCACCCATACCACATTCAACTTCCTCACACTTCCTTCGCCAAAAGACTCACGCAACACGGTATCTGGGAAAAAGAGGGAGCGTGTAAAAAGAATAAAAAAGAAACAAATATATATATATATATATATATATATATATATATATATATATATATATATATATCAATACAGGAAGAGGAAAAAAACACACCTACCCGAGATAGTACGAGATGCGTCCGTCCACATTTGCTCCGTTACCTGGAAGTGATTTCTCGGATCGGTGACTCAACTCGTCTCATACCGAGTCCTTGGGAAATAAAAAAAATTCTCCAAGTTCCCCTCGCTCTTTTCATTCCTACCTCACATTCTTCCTTACACCTTTATCACCCACAGAAATCGACTGGCATACCCCTTCATCTACGCCATGGATTAAAAAAGAGAATATATGAAACAATTCGGTGCGATTGCACAGGGTAATATTGAAGCCGTTGAAATACGCAATCGGCCATATTGAATGGATCATTTTTTCAGTTAAAAGACCGAAAATATTGGTGTAAGTAGCGGGGCTGTCGCGATACCATAATGATTTATCTGCAAAAAATACAAAATGGAAATATTTAAATAAAATTATTGGATTCCCAATAAAATGTGTACACAAATGTCGCGCCATAGCAAAGTTAGATGGATCATTTTTAGCGAAAAGAAACCGGCTTCGCATTCGTGCGGCAAGACGCCATCTTACTCTTCTTTTATTTATGATCTATACCTATATGTTACCTTCGTGTGCGTGTGGCAGGGGATGTAAGGGCACCAGCAATTAAGATGGTGGCAATAGGAAAAAGGGTTTGAATGAGACAAAGGACGAAGAGCGAGCTGTGTTTCGACGCATCAGTGTCTCGCTCTGCTTTTACTGCAATAATTAATGGTGCGTGTGCAGATAGAATTTTTGTTCCAATGTTTTCATCAATGTATGTCGCTGTGAGTTCGAAACCAAGGTTGTGTATTTTTTAAATAAATTTGGAATCACCAAGTACAGGGTCTCACGTTTGGATATTATGGGTTTATAAACGCCCTAGGGGGAGGAGAAATTAGGGTAGAGACGCTATGGCTTGCCTCTGTTGAACCTGAGCCCGTGCCGAGTAAACCTGACCTGTTAACATGCGAGAGTGCACGCTAACTACATACATTTAAAGGAAATTAGTGGTTACTACGCAGCGTCATTTTTTGTGTGAATATAGCGGTGGTATTTGGTGTGAATATAATGGTGCGAATGTTACAGGAATTGCAGTCTCGTTACGTTAAGTATATTGAAAATGAAACGCAGCCAATTTAGGAAAACTTACATATTTAGAAGAGAAAAACAAAATAGCCTAATCACACGTTACCCGTGTGCGTGTCATAGCGGGACGTCTACTCTGGCGATATTGTTCTGTATTCGTGAAAGCGTAATTTAGGACGGAGCCAATATCCGAAGATAGTTGAGTACTTTTTCTAATGTTGTTTATTAACCTAAAGTTCAATAAAAACTGTTACTTTCTTTAATATTTACTCTAATAAATAAAATAATCTAATGACCAAACTCTTTCTTGGGTTTTTGGGTTAAAAACCAAATTGGGTTTTAAGAAAGAGTTTGGTCATTTTATTGGTACATGTAAGGAACCGTGGAGAGCCTAGTTTAGTTTTGTGTTGTTCTTATTTTTTTATTGTTTCTCCACTGCTAGCTATCCGTGAGCATGTTTTATTAACTGGCCTCTCATCGACTTTAGGCTATTCAGATATACCCGACGAGAGCCACCCGTTAAAACGCAGCGTCACTTTTGGTGTGAATATAACAATGGTACGCATGTTAGAGGAATTGCAGTCTCGTTGCATTGAGTGTATTGAAAATTAAACTCAGCCAATTTAGGAAAGGTTACGTAATTAGCAGAGAAAACCAAAATAGCCTAATAACACGTTACCCGTTTCATAGCGGGACGTCTACCCTAGCGATATCGCTAGATGGTCATATATACGTAAACAGGAGTCAAATAGTCCTTCACAATAAGATATTTCAGGTGGACGAACACAACAATTGACAATCGGATACGTATCCCTACGCTCGACGTCACACATGGAACTACATTCAACTCGTCATGGAGCTCTATAGAAAACGGACGGTCGCATTCCTTCACGAAACACAGTTTATAGTTTATTCAGTAAGTTTAATACTACATCTAGTGTAAGGCTTCATTTTCCGGTGGTGATCGTTCTGTTTGCACCCAAAAAAAATTTGTCGAAAGGGCGGGATTAGCTGTGAAACCCTAGGCACTCTGCGTTACGACACTCAGCAGCCTTGAACAGGCCTATTTTTAGCATTTTGCATGCAAATTTAAGATTTATTCCCTCCAATATTCAGTTGACTTGAGAATTGAAACAGCAAGATCTGGCTGGTTGGTCACGTTTTGCAAATGAGTTTAATTCCATCATTCAGGAAAATGTGAACGTCTTGAGAAAGGTACTCATGTCAGACGAAGCACATTTTCATTTATAGTGGATTCATCAGCGAACAGAACTTCTGCGACTGTACAAGCACTTCAATTTAAGTATAAGTATTTTTTTTTGTATTTTGCGACTACGTAGTTTTAATGTCCCATCTGAAGGACGGCATCGCAGTGATTTTCTCATAGCACTGAAGTAGGGAATGATGGAGATTATAATGAAAAATCTCCGCCACTGCTGGGATTTGAACTTGTGTCCTAAGGATTAGAGGCCAGTGTTCTAGCCACAACGCCAGCCCAATCCCGAGGTACATCTTCCTCTCACTTTCTCATTCGGGGACCCTTCCACTCCTTGCTTGACATTTACTTCCCATCCGATCCCCCTCCGTTCACCGGCCTTTACCATTTCCGCCTGTTCCCGAAATACCCCTCCTCCCCCACTGCTATTCACGCATTCCGAGGCTCGGCCTCCTCTTCAGCGTGTCGTCTCATTTCGCTGATTATGACCGGTACGCGCAATGCCCCGCGTGTATGCCTGCCTTGTGTCTCGTCCCCCTCCAACCCTCACGCGCACGGGGGGTAATGAACCGTGTATCTCCGAGCGTAAGCAATCTGTTAAAAAGACCGTCGCGAGCGTTGTATCTCTTTCCTCGTCGAATTAATGTGATACGACTTCACCAATTTGCAAAATGAGGAGGACGAGTCCTCAAGCCGCCCGGGGGGGTGTCGTGGAAATTTTGATGCCGTTGTTTTCTGTTACGCCATTAGTGTAATACCGAAAAATGCTGACGCAAACTGGACATGGTAGTTCCTTTTTTCCAAGGTGAACTCTTTTTAAGTTTCTCACCACCAGAAAATTTTACCTTCCCGTGTCAGGCAAATATTTCTAAATTAATATGATCATATATCATACCCTTCATATCATACCCTTTTTAAAATGTGAATCTTTTTAGCCTAGTTTACGATTGTCGTCAGCTTGAAACGTTAACCGTGAATGGGAGTAACGTTCATGATTTCGGATTACGATCGACTGTCAATCAAGACATGCTTCGTCATTCGACGTCCATGTTTGTTAACCTTCGGCTGCACAGATTCATGTTAACTACCCATTACTGTGAATGTCGACAAAATGATTCACATCAAATTATCGCTGTGAATGTCGATATAAATATGGAACACTTATTTTCGTGGATATGTTATACGTGCATACAGGAAAGTAAATGGGAATAATTGTGCTAATTTGATCAACGTTGAGATAATACCAGGAGATTATTTATAGGCTACCAGCCATGGAAGCGAGTTCAAGAAAGAAAGGACTCAGAAATGAATAACTCTATTCTATTCACGTACTACGCAAGCCATTAGCAGTGAATGTTGAATTATTGAAACGTGAAATTTGGAACTGGTCGAACTTTGAAGTTTATGGTTGACGTTTTCTTTCAATGTTAGATGCCTCAGTAAACAAAAATTCATTGAACTTCCGGTTGAAGTTGAATTTCACGTTGCCGCAAATCGTACGCCGAGCTTTGATCGTAACATTTGCAGTGAAAATGAACTTCTTACAATGTATTATAATGAATAAAAAAGAGCATAGGTGGTTAAATTAAATAAAGTGGTTGTCTTCACACGTTTATGATTTAAGAAAATGGGAACCTTAACTGGAAGGGCATAAGTTAATGAGAAGTGTGATAAAAATTGTTTTAAAAAGTAAAAAAAGAGGATAAAGGAGTTTAGGTTTTCAGGGTGAATAGACTAAATACAGTTTTGGTGCGTTTCACTTCGAGTTATAATTTTAGGAACCAAAGTTTTAACAGAGAACTCAACCATCGTCATAGCCTAAACCCCAGGGTGACCTACCTAAAACCTGGTGACCGTGGCTGAGTTAGCTATTGAAACTTTTGCTCTAATCTAACTCAATTTGAAACCCGTAAAAACTAAATTCAAACATAAGAGGATGTTTAGATAATAGTTGCTTGAAATAGTTCCCGCTGAAAGACAACTTTCGGAAACGATAAATCAGCATAACCTATGCAATTCACGACTTTCCCAATAGTAGGGTAGTGCTTTCGAGGTCAATTCTTAGAAATAATTAGAATCTAACCACATTGTACTTGATTATGTAACTACTTGGTTATGTAAGCGAGGGCTGATTTTTTTTGCTAACAGAAACAACATATTTTTGACGTAAATCACCGGTCCATCACATTTTTTTTAAAGCAAACTGGGGTCACTAAATTCATTTAGGAGCTCACTTTCCATATTAATTTAATTTCTTCAGTCTCAACTTGCCTAATGAGGTTCTAGATTAGCAACAGCATCTTGTTCTAATATAATGTGGGTTCTTTATCTCTACGAACAAATCTGTCGTTCAACCAGTACGTCGAGATTTGCGACCGCGTACCTTTGCTAATGACTGGGTGGAAAGGGATGCATTCAAGAGAGAATTGAAATAGATACATCTGACGAAAATGGGAACACCCGATAAAAAAACGCAAAATGTCCTTCCTATCACTATATTTATCTTTCTTCCTTGCCCGATTCACTCGTTTCCTTATCTTCAAAATATTCCTCTGCATGTTCGCGGCATTTCCCGCACAAAGAGCCTCTGTTGCATCACGATCGCATTTTCGAGTTTTTTTTTCATGCCACCTACTTTGACGTCTGCTTGGAGCAGAGGTCCGTGAGACATCCCGGAATATTGACAAAAGAAAAATCTGGTTTATTTTTTTAGAGCTAAAAACATGAGAATATGTAACAGGTTCCCCCACGTTGAAAAATGAAGCTCATCAGTACCCAAATAAAATTCGCAGTTGGCGTTTTTCCGACAAGATTTTCAGCAATACCATAATACATTTAGTTCGCAGTTAAATCTTCCCTTGATATTGATTATATGTACTTATATGGTGTGTATCGGTGGTTCTCAAACAGTTTGGGGTTCCCCTATGGGGGGGTTAAGGAGGAATTGGGACTATTATTCAGCAAAATGTGATGTTCTGTAGATCAAATAAAACTTGTAAAATTGTAGTTTGTTTCAGTATATTCTATTGCTTTCAATAAAGTATATTGAATACCACATATTAAAATTGATTCTTAAGCATACGCATAATGTTCATTTAAAGATATAAATTATTATACTATAGTTTGTATATGGATGGGGAATGGTATTATAGAATATGATGAACTGGGGAATTGAATAAAATTGGCTGAGAACCACTGGTAAGAATTTATAGCATCTTCGAAAATCTATTAAGTGGCGATAGCTGTACAGGTGTAGTGTAACTAAATTTGGTGACATAAATTTATCACTTGGCCTAGCATATGATAATTAGCTCTGATCCAAAGAATAGTGTTATTTGGATTATAATAGGACTTGGAATCTTGCACGATCAATTGCATAAATTTTAGCCTTCATTTTATGTGCTTGAGAAGCATTCACCGTTGTTCATTTTTTTAAATGGACCTATTAATAGCAATTTTTACCGCAAACACTTGACTGGCGGTAAGAATAGAAATTTCTTTTTAGGAATGGATACAAAATGACACTTAATTGGATATAATCAAGATAGACTTTATTATGTACAATCAAACTACCCAGAAAAATTCGGCCAAGATAGCAGATAGGTGAGCAATGCGCTCCAGAGTTTTGCGAAACGTAAAAAATGCCGATCAACAAACAATATCCGACAAAATTACTTATACACATGTGCTTAACTACTGCACTTACGGAACTATCGTGGTTTGGTTGGCAATTAATAGACGTCAATTTGACCGCGATTTTTGAGTTTATTTAGCTTTGAATGGAAGAAAATTCCCTGACTGAATTGAACTGTGATCATGAAAAAATGTTACTGGAGGTAAACCCTCCTATCATTTCTAAGTATTGTATGAAATATTATAGCATAATTTTTTGTTTCAGTCGGTGAAAAGGTTAATAATCGATTGATTTACACCAAAGGGTGTGAAGTTTGACATAAAAAAAATCTAACTCAGATCTCCCAATAGCCGGTCAAGTTTGTTATCCAGTTACACTAGCAATAAGCAAACAAGCCAACTTCATTAATTCAAGTCAGCGGGGGCTTATACGGACTAGACGTAAGATCAATTGATAACGAATTTTGTTTGATAGTCTTGTGATAAGTGAGCTATTTCTTTGGGTAGTGAACGATAAATGCATTAGTTGGGAAACGTGATTCTTTTAGCCGAAGTAAATGTAAATCAGCAGTCTAAATCGCATTACAGACTTGTGACTAAGTTACTTGGTGAAATGTTTGCATATTATTTCCATTTCAGATGTAAAAGTGGCCTACGTTTGAGTATTTAAATCACTAAACATGTAGCACTTGCATGGGAGAGGGCCAACGACAAAGGTCATTTCTCCTCCGAAAGTAGTAAAAAGGTGGCTTCTTCGACAACCATGAGATTCATTGATGTATTTTTTTTAAATACCGACAGGACAATCACTCCGTTAAATTATTCCCATTTTCCATTTATGCGAGACAAACTTCCCTCTCACGGAATCGGAAGGCGTTCTCTCTCTTTCCACGTTACCCCACGACCGGTTGTCCCTACATGTTGATCCTAATTTAGTCACCAATCGATTTCACATCAACGAGAAAGAGCTCCAAAACCCAACACCGTGTCGTCTACTCCCCAACTCATTCCAACACCCTATCTCCCTCCCTCCACTAAGCCCGTTCCCCCGCCGCGCCCCTTCTGGTTCAGCCCCGTCCTCCACCCACCCACGCCCTCCCCTCCCCTAACCACTCCTCTGCCCCCTCTCTCCATCCCTCCCTCAAAACAGGAGCCTCTCTCTTTCTCTCAATTCGAAAAGACCAACGCCATTAATTCTCCCTAGCTCTCTTTATCTTCGGTTCTCCGTTCCAATCACTGCTCTCCACTTCCGAAGTTTCTTTTTTTTATTTTACATCCACACTTACTGCTCGATCCTCTTCACTTTCAAATCAACGGTAAAAATCCCATCAAGGGAAAAAACAGCTGTTTTCACGACTAAATAAAAATACTGAAGACTACCTAAATGTTTGAATTGGCTGCTTTAGGCGCATTCTAACGCAAGGTGTATCCTGGCTTTGGAGATGACGGTCTCTGGCATAACTAGGTGGGATGTTTAGACGATGAGGTTAAATTAGACACTGTAGCTCCACAAAAATATATGAATTTAATCTCTTCCAACTGTGGTTTTGATGTTGTGCATCATCCTCGTGTCACCTGAATATGATCCACAGCATTGAAACCGTGGTCGGAAGAGATTAAATACATATATTTTTTGTGGAATTGCAGCGTTTACTTTTCTCTGATATTGAATTTTGTTTTACCCTTGCGTTTGAGATCAACCCCTACGTCAAAATTGCTGATTCAGGAGGTACTCTGTGCGTTAATCCATGCATACCTCATGACTACCATACATTTTATATTAATAAAACTTGAGAGAGGTGAATGTGAATAAATTGATTCGCATACTGAATGTGGAAGACTGCCTGCAAGATTTGTTATTGTTTTCCATGAACGTAAATAGCCATTAATACCAGAGAAAGCGTTTATTTGATTCAGATATGGTACCATAGTATATCGACGATGGTATTCTACAAATACAGATAACCTTCCAAGCTTTTGGCAGCCAGCGGTGATCCATATGGGTGAGTGGCAATGGGTGTTATGTCACCTGCCAAGATAATAGGAAAGAAGAGAGAAAAAATTGAGACTTGTTCTTGCACTATCGGTATGTATATCAGTATCAGTATCTATAGTGCTGGTGGTAAATAATTATGAGTTTGAAAATTACATTTTTTCCACAAATACGTCTGTCAATATGACTTAATTTATTTATAACTTCTTGTTCTGCGGAAGTAAGCATTCCTTCAAGGCAGTAATCATTACAGCTATATCATCCAAAATATCTTTTAGATTAAGCTTAATTATATAATTACTTTCTAATAAAGAGAATAATGGATAAATTGCTGTCCTTAATGAAATCAGAAACTGTAATGACAAGAGGTTTCACGGACTTCTTTGATATTAGGTTGGTGCTCACCATGCCTGGTATAGTAAAAAATGTTTGTGTATGGAAGAAAAGTGCTATTTATTCAAACTCCATCCACTTTTTTAAATGATTTAATTTTTAAATGAATCCCCTTTAAAGTTCGTCAATATATTAATAACACAGATGCAGATAGCAAGTAATTAAAATTTTCCGGTAATTTGAACTATTCTTTTTTGTCATAAATAATGTTTTGCACGTCTAAAATAGCGGTGTATTCAATGAATAGGAATAAATTAGATGGTTTATGATCTTGCTTAATGTATAATGGGCTTTTTCCGGGCTAAGTTTATTTTTCATATTCCAACAATCCTCTTGCCTCCTTGGCCCTGGTGATAAAAACACATTTTTTTAACTGATGATTCATACAGAGCCAAATATTAATACTAAATAGGTATATCCACGGTAAACGCCCATTGCTAAATGTTTTGCATTCAATGCATCATATTTCTTCCAAATCCCCTTCTGTGTTCAATATTTCCTTGGATAATCAACTGGAAAAATTGGTATTTCATTTCGCGTGATATGCCCTAGATATGCTGTTTTCCTCTAGTGAACAGAATATCATCACCAATTTCCAGAAATCTAGCTCGATTTACCCCACAGACACTCAGTGGTTGCGAAAGTCACAGAAAAACTCTCAGCCGGATAATATCCACGAATGGCGAAAGAATTTGTTACTGAGCGGATTTGAGATGAACGTGGCGAGAACTATCCAGGGTTCTCTAAATTCAAAAGCCACTACTGGAACTCCCTTTGGGCCCTGAACACATGCAGCTCATCAATGAGAAGTCAGAGCTGGGAGTGAAATCTTGTCCTTTTGGTTCGTACACGAATCCAAATCCCATGGTGGCTGACGGTGATTCGAAATCAAACCGTTCCGAGCACCGACATGATACGCATAAAGATATCTCGCATTTTAACCCCGAATCAGGATCGAACATCACTCGCGTATTTAATGCAAGCGCAGCACAAGAATGCAGCCGGAAAATCAAATAAATGTGGAACAAAGTCCATTTGCGAATATGATTGTAAATGGCAACGGGCACAATACTACGTTATTGACGAAAAAACGTATTGTATATTTCCACCAAAGTTCATTAAGGTACGAATAGTTTCCACGCCATCATCATCCGGGGAAGATCACGGCTCTCCATGATGCGTGCGCTCTTGTTATCTTTATTTCTCAATTGAGTTTATGAAACTGAAAACGTGATCATCATCCTACAAATTTTGTCAGGAGCTTTAAATTAGAAGTTTTCATTGACGGGCTGCGTTCTGAGGACAGTAGCTGTGGGCAATGCCTTTGCACAGCGATTTGTGTATTGGATTACGATAATGACAACGCAAAAGAAGGAACAGTGATCCCACCCCAGGTACTTAAAAATGGAACCCGATGACGCTGATACGTTGCAACGATTCGTAGGTTAATAAACTTTGGTGGAAATACACACTGTGTTTTTAATTCAGTTAATAAAAAATATGCTTTTCCTCTCAGTTCAGTAGGTTATCGTCAAATGTACATTACGTCTTATTTCTTCGTATTCAGAGTAAGTGGCAAAAGGCATATCTCCATCACGCATGATAATGTACGCTCGGCACTGACTATAGGTGTAGCGAAACATGGCGGCACTCGCTTTTAAGAGTGTAACGCAAGGGAGAGAAAAGCTTACAAGTGAATTGGGATAAAGTGGCCGAGTCTTCCTCCAGATGTCACTCCGGGAGTCCTTCGGTACCTTTGCCCGCTCATCAACGGTTGATTTACACCCAGTGATATCTGATTCTCCGCTGGTGATTGCCACCAAGTTTCGATATACCTATACCAGGCTTTTTCTAGGTGAACATTTAAAAATAATAACTATAAAATGAACCACATGGCAGCTTCAACCCATATTTTATTCTTCAAGTTGCACACATTTCTACATTTCACAGAAATTTACACGGACAAAAATAAAAAAATAGCTCAAAATTACATGGCGCCGTTAGAAAATATATTTTATTTATTTAAGAAAGAGGTTTAGAGTAATTCATTTACGATTAGTCAGACAATTCTCCAATATGTCCAAGCACAGAGAAGTTGATGCAAATTTCATGGAGGAAATATCAGTCAAAAGTTCTATGTATTCTGTTTTAACTAATTCTATATATTCTATTCAGTCTTGGCCATAGACAGCATGTATCGTTTTATTATCTATCCCGCGAGGCACTTCTACAGATGGTACTGGAGTAACTGAGCGAGTGCGGAATCGAGCTTGTTCCTTAACTTTTTTCTATTCGAATTCAATACAGGTTCGGATACTCTAGCCTGGGATTTACAACCCAGTGAATGCGCTGGTAGGAAACCATTTTAGGTGTACGCATTTGATTGCTTGAGAAATCACAGGCCTGCACTAAAGAGAGAATAAAATACTCTTCAGCTATGCGTGGGTCATAAACAGCAGAATATATGACGTTCACAATGTTGAGTACCGTGTGAAAACAAATAAATACGCAATCACTCGACGATGAGTCCTTGAGATCCTGAGCCATGTGATTACTCGGGGATTCCCTTCCAACGTTGTTTTTGGGACGTTGGAAAGGGATAAAATAACACAGCTAAACGCACCCGCATTGCTCATGATCTTTTTAAAAGCTTATACTGATGAAATTTGAGAATTTTACACTTATTACCCCAGCAATGAAGAGAATACAGAAATAAATACTCAGTAGACAGTAAAATCAGCCTTCAGGTACGAGGAATGATCAACAATAATTATAATAGTTTATAAAATCATCCTAAATCGGCACTCCTCTATTTTTACGAAAATATTTTTGGCCATTTTCGAGCCATCAACATTCCTAAAAATCGCCTCAAAATACTGAGGCAATCAAATAAGATTGCTGTTCAATTGCTCAAACTTCTGAAGCAATATTTACATTTCATAGCCACAAATACATATTGCTACAACATAGATCAAAGACCCAGGTTTTATTTGGTCCTGGAAATTAATTCGGTTCGCGATACTCGATTTGACAAATATTCAAATGCGCTGTTTATTTACTTACCGCTCGAAATTTCTCCGCCTATTTTCCAACTAATTTTTATTCTCTCTTTCTCGAGCCCACGCATGTACAGTTTAAACGATTGGTGTGCACGCAATTGATTTTTGGCTAGAGTTTTGGATCAAACGGCCAGGTTCTACATCAATGCTCCACCATCCAAATTAGGGGCATTCACATGCAATCACGCCATGCACTTGCTCGTAAACTGGCAGGCCATTTCAGCTGGACACTGGTAAGCAAATTTTCTTCATCCGTTTATCATGAATAATTGATGAAGTGGAGCAACGCATAGCTGCAGCAAATGTTTGCGTGGTGTTTTCCGTGATCAGCGTTTTAGAAAGGGTTCGATGAAGGGCTAAGGTTTGGAGGATTAAATGTTTTTTTCTGCAAATAATATTACACGAAAACTACAAAACTAGCACATCTTTCATTTCTGTGCTCAAGTGCTGACTTTAAGGGAAAATAAACTGCGTTACATCAAAGCATTGAATGAAATATATTACCAAAGGAACTTTAATATTATAATTACTCTTTTTAAATCATTCTGTTTTTACTTTTCCAGAGTAATAGACACAACAACAAAATTATTGTTTTTATCGATTGTCACCTTAATGAATTTAATGATGATCTGCGGGTTATGTACTTTTTTAAAGACTAAAGATTCCCGAGCAGGTAACAAAGAAACAATTTAATGCATACTACACTACTTGGTACCTATTCGTCTAAGGATCCACAGCCAAAAACGGAGAAATGGCTACCATCTTAACTGTTAATCTCTGCTCTGTAAAACTCATCACGAGCTCAACTCTACGTGCATTGTGCTTAGACACCATCGCTTTAAAACTTCCATAAATACGTTTAAATCGGTGCTTTTAGAGGAAGGCCATTGAGTAAAGAGACGTTTCTTTCTTCCTATTCCCCCTGAAATTTTTAAAAATTATCAATACCAATAATAAGGGAGTTTTTAAAGTAAAAATTATTGGAAAATTCTATAAATTATTTTACACAATTAAACGTATCAGTCATGTTAAAGCATTATTTATGGATAACTATGAGAATGATTTTTCAATCGGAAGTGTGCTCTGTGTCAGGTATTTCATAGACAGTACTGATAGCCTTGGTTGCATATATCGAAAGTCTCAACTTTGTCAAATCATTTAGGTATCTAAACGTTTTAGACTTCTACAACATTGAAGACTTAAATCAAAATGCAAAAAAGTAATCCATCTATCCTACACGTTTGATGCCTAACCCATCACTATCAATTAATGTCCAAATAACTGATAACTGTAGAGCGAACGATATCTATCCCTTGCTTTCGCGCACCGTTAGCACGTTATCACTCCTGAAATCTTTTTGAGTTCCCACGGCCAGAATCTTTGAACTTAAAGAGCACTAAAGGATAATTCTCGAGTCCCCACTTTGCTCTATAACCCAGTTAATTGTTTTACGATCCGAGTAGGACCCTTCCCTATTGAAATCTTATCTCTGGAAAAGAGGCTTTATCCTCAATTTCCTATGGAATGTATTTTTGGGTGAGTTAGCGTGCGTACGTATACCTACTGGTAGGAGAAAAAAAAAACAAGAGATCCAAAATGGATTCCGACAAAGGATATTTGGGTGGAAATGGTGGGAGCTTAAGAAATGGGAAACGGGTGGTCGAAAAAATGAGGAAAAAAGAAATGAATTCATTAGAGCGTGTAATCAATCAACTTCCTCTCCCATTCACACCTCCCTCAAAGGCTTCCAAACGGATCCTCTCCTCTCTCAGCAGCTCCCTCACCTCCCCCGCCCTCATTTGATCTCCATAGGCCCTCTTTATTTATTTTATCACTCCTCTCTACTCCTTGGTTACCGCCGCCATCTCCATTTCTTTCTCTGGCTGGATCTCGGATCTCTCTCGTTCATCTAATCGCCCTCTCCTTCATTAATCGCTAAAAATATCCTTCCGCTCCAACTCAGAGGGATTTAACGTGAAAGGGAGATGAGCAGGTTTCAAGTAAAAAGTGCTAAAAAGGGCCAGGCGTTGAAATGATTAGGGAGGAATGTGGAGCTCTTCTCTCTCTCCTAGCGTTAAATGCTACTGCCATGTTTCAATTAAATTGAGGAAAAAACTCATCAATTATTTTCACAAGTACTTGAACCTCCGTTTGAGAAATGTAAAATATAAATCTGTGGCGTTGAATAGCCGCGAGAAATTCTATATCGTAATCAAAGGAATGGGACAAATGTTAGCGTCAAATTAATGAATTATGATTCATTGTGTGGTGTCATGTTTTCAAACTGGTGATGAGAGGACGAAATAAGCGTTATTACATTCTAAGATATGGTAATGAACTAGATATTTAGAATTGATTGACAGATTTCCACAAGCCGAACGGTTAACAGGATAATTAAAATATAAAAAGAGGATTTTTGAGCTTAAAAAAACTGTCTACGGACGTTTCAGTGCAGAATTTGATGTGACCTGTTAAAGTTTTACTGTTCATATTTTATGTAATGGCTCATCCTTGTGTATCTTTACGTATTTGTTAGTACTGGAATATATTAATGAAAAGATTTCAATATTTTACGGAGACTGAACTCCAGGAATTATCAAAATATACATGCTGTTTTTTATTGAAATTCATTTCTGCAAAACATTTAGAATAGCAGTGGAAAATTCAAATTGGAAGAATTTTTTAGCGTGGGAAAACCCAGCATATTTATTTTGTTGTCATGCCTGATATATTTACATATATTTTGTGGATCCGTTGATCCATGAATTTCACAATGACATTATATGGATGAATTAGCCAATTATCACAAATTTACGGTTTCAATCAAATCGCTTCAATGACGCGGAGAATGAGAACCATCTCCTGTCATTCCTGTTTTACTTTGTACCTAAGGATTCAGTACGTGGCAGTCTATGTGGTAGCCAAAATCATTTCAGTTTACTGATTTGTATGCACCACACCTCCACAAATAATATGACTCATACAAAAAAGTATACATAAATTTTCATTAACTATATATGTAATTATTTAACTTATTTATGGGGTAACTAAATGGCTGAATTCAAATGAGGTAAGAAAATTGGTGAAGGTTCAGGTGATGGCTCCAACAAACAGTGTAAATGTTTAATTTTGCTGTATTGAAGCAAATTTGATACAGTTATTGTGATGCAAAAATCCGCATATTTTGGTATTTGGTTTGAGTATAGCAGATTAAAGTCATACAAGTAAGGTAATACTTCAGGGAAGGTATTTATGACCAAGCGATGTATTTTTCCCCGTCGTTTCATTTTACTACTCTTTCAAATTAAAGCATTTCCTGGCACACAAGTATGGAAGATTTTTCGAAAAGAAAGACCTCAAGTAAGTTATTAAAAATTAGTTGAATAAATTTAAAAAGATTAAATATCTTTCTCATTAAAAAGTCAAAAGCCTAAAAATAGAAATATTTTGAAGAAGCAACATTATAAAAAACATGATATTATGTTCTGTTCCAAAATGTACACTTACTTTTCATTCTGTTGATATTTACATTCAGCACAATTTTCAGGTCCTCATTTATAGAATTGCCGAAAACTTTACGGTTAGATACGACAACGAATTGATTTTCCTCATTTAGAGCGAGAAAATGAGACAAAATCTTCCCATTTTGTAGAATGGAAAACATCTTCCCCCAATTAAGTGAGGCAAAAAGAATAATACCCTGGAAGAACAAGAAGAGCCGCCTGGGATGGATTCTCAGACGAGACCAACACCCGGAGGAATCATGGCGGCTTAAAACTTTTGACCCTCTTCATCAAAATGTGAAATGGAAATGTTGTGTCTAATAAAACCCCTCGGGTTTCAGCCACTCTGGGTTGAATAAAACTCTTACGAAGAGTTTCTTCCTTTTGAAGACACAAAAACGAAAAAATATGCCCCAAAACACGAACTCGCATAATTATTTTTTTGATGACTTTCTGGCAAAGTAATTCCATTTTCTACCGCCAGTAATATCTTCAAGATGCCGAGGATCGAATAATACTCAAGGAAGAGAATAGAACTGGTTTCCTTGTACATATTTTGAGACAAATATGTTATGACTAGACTATTTTGCAGGCATACTGCAGTTGATGATATGAAAATACTCAAACATGAAATGAAATAAACAATGTGACATTGTATTCAACTGAACTGATAAAATGACTGTTCACAAACGTTGGTTTTAATGCCAACCTTTGGAAATTCGACTGAAATTATTTTTCTCATTTTTCTTTCCAAACCATCTAATTTCATGAGAACTACCTACTTTTTTAGCAATAGGACTTTATTATTTTTTTTTTAATTTCACAAATAAATAGTGGAATATTAATAAAAATTCCTACACCACTATATTATGTAAGCACTTGATTTGACTATATAACAATGATTTCTAAGTCAAAATTCAACGTCACCAAAGTAATCCAGAATGGGTAGCATATTAGTAGGCTTATTGACAGATCGAGCGTTGAAGTTAATATATTTTCCAAATACCTCTCTGCAGGGCTTGATATAATATAATTTCTGGCATACTTAAGATGACATTTTGAAAAAGAAATCACCGTCTAGGAGCTTCCCTTTACGCGTGGCACAACATATAAGGGAATTTCATAAAAACCCACAGAAACATATATTTAGGAACATTTCACGAGCAACGTCGATTGCCTCGTATTGGTGAGAGATGAGATGCATCAAAGATTTTCACAATATTTCCACACCAGGAAACATGCACCAGTGGCAGTAATTTCAGGACTCTTATCCGTATATGTCAGCTATTAAAAAGTAAAGTTCATCCAATTGACATTTATTACTTCAACCGAAGAATTTAAGATATCATTTTAATTTTTATCTTAAATGTATGAATATATCGTATTATTTTCAATTATCCTGGTTTTATACACGATTTAGTGTTTTTACCTTTCAATTAACGCGGCTTAACCAAAACTTTAGGCATAGAATGCATATGGGGTTCATGTATAGTTTGAGGCAGCTTTGATCATGGTAACCAGGTAATGGGGTGGTTTACCACTCATAAGAGTGCTCGAAGAAATCACGTGTAAAATGTGACCAAAATTCACTCTCCGTCAAAGCACTGATGAGCATTTTTATACCTTTTTTTTACATGCTGATGTCTGATCCTGGGCATCCTACTAGCAAGAAGTCATTCAGAGGGTTACCGCAGTAAACCTTTGGTGTTAAACGCCCAAACTGATTCATCAAAGAATTACGTCGAGGAAAACGACCACGCGAATCAATTTGTACCACTCGAGCGCTGCCAAATGACTCTACCATGCCTGTGACACGAACATTATTGCAATCTGTCCATCGGCGGGGAGAACGCGCGAGACGAAAACCACCGAACTACTACATCCGACTCTGATAGACTGCACTGAACAAGATGACCTATCCCTCTCTGACCGTGCAGCGTGGATATCACCTGTTTCGACCCTATTTCTCCATCGTAGTCATTTAACATCCCATCCTAGAAGGGAGGTGACGGCCAGTGGCAAAGCCATTATAATCGGAATTTCACTACCTACGCATAAAGCGTTTTTTTCTCAGTGAAGTTTCCATTAAAAACACTGACCTAACATGCAATTTTGGTGCTAGTTTGAACGTACGCTGGAGGTTAAGATTAAAAATTGCGGTTATGACTTCAATGCGTTAGGATTCCGCCATGAGGTTAATGGAAAAGACCAGTTTGTTTGAACTAAGGTCACAGAGGATCAAATGAAACAAGGTACATCGCGACAGGGAAATTATTGTGCCCATGTGGTGGAAAAAAAGCAAAATTTGTGTAGCAGTCTTTTTAGTTTTTTTAGTTCGTCCTTAGTAGAGTAAAATGCTAGTAAAATGAGACTAAATAAGAATGGTTCGAAATGACAAGGAGTTGGCGTGGAAAAGACTGAAGAAGAGGTGGGATGCAAGGATGGGGAAACGGGAGGTTGAATAAGGAGGAAGACGGGTGGGAAGGAAGGTGACATTGAGAAAGGGCGGTGGGCCTAGTTCCCTTTAAAATCCAACTCAATATGTGATTGAAGTCCTAATAAAGGACTCCAATCACATATTTTAAGCAACAAATATGGATAGGCTACTACGTTATTTCGTAGTTGTGCTCACGAAGGCGAATAGAATTTGGCAAAAATACAGCAACTTTTAAATATGAAAATTGCTGAAAGAGTTCTACTCATTGAGAAAGCGTTTTCAAATTAAATGTTTTCTTAACTATTCATAAAAATCTTTTTACGAGCTCTCAAGGTTGTTACCATAAGAAATCGTACAGTGACATCCATATGAAGTTTTAAACAGGGTGGTGGGCCTAGTTTCCTTTAAAATCCAACTTGAAGAGCCCCAAGGAACGCAGTAACGGAAATAGTAAGAATAACTTCCACCTGGTATGTAGTAATGCTGGACCAGCCTGCTTTAAATTTACGGAAATATCGAATTTTTTTAATTTTTTGGACGATAAGAAGAATTTCAAGCTTTTCAGGCAAGTTCTCAGACATTTTCACCAACCTTATTTGGGGAGATGACTGACATCAGATATCATTTGCCCCATTGTGGACAGGTGAGTTTGTTTGGCTTGGGAAGGTTTAACGGGAGAGGACGGGAAGTGAGAAGATAAGAAATGGACTCGGCCCACTATAACACTGACAATGAGCCATCCTAATGAAACGATATTTGCGAGGTTTTCATCAAAACAGTGCTACCAACCGCACGATGCTACGACGTGTGGTAGAGTAGTTGAAAAAGTCCTGAAAATTAATAAGTTAGATATATTTTTGATTTTCACATTACGTATAATTATCGACTAACGGTTTCATCGCAAAGGCGACATCAACAGGTAGACAGCTCAAAACTATCGTCAATAAATAAACCTAGTGTGAAAATGAAGAAGTCATTTTGCCGATTCAGTCATAATGAATTTTTGCCAAGTTAAGCCTGAGAATATCGAGCTCAGTCCAAGAACTCTTTGATCAAGCCACGAATGTAGGAACGTTGAGACAGATCCAGCAAAAAGGTGGGAAGCAAAAGTTGTGGAAGCATTGGAGGTACCTAAGGTAAGAGGACCATGGGGAATACAAGTTTTTCCTAAGGGATAGTAATTAGGAAGACGGATGTTTGTGATAGGGAGTGGTTTCGCTCTGGCGTAATGGTGACGTGTTTTGTGCGAAGGGATGGACTGAAAAGGAAAACAGGAGCGAGGTCCAGAGAAGGCGAGAAGGCGCATGCGTGAGAGGGTGGACGAAGGGCGGGAATACGGGGAGGGGTGAGGCGGAGCGGGATGATGGGTCGTCGCAAACCCGGAAGCGTCCAAAAAACCGGACACTATCAAAGATTCCGCGCGCGGCTACAAATTTTCGACCCTCTTCGTAACAGATTTATGTATCCGGAGCCACCACACCAAAACGCGTCCGGGAGCATTATGAAAAGGGTTTGATGTATTTAAGGTAAGGCTCGAAATGGTAGTGATGGAAATTTTATTCATGCGTCCACGAGATATGCATATCTCCAGGAGAAAAAGATGTCCTCTGAAATTTGAATGAACCATAACGGCAAGTATGCCTACAGCTGAAACCAGGAAGTTTCTCTGATTTCTCTGCATTGTTCATGGAATTCTATCGCTTAATTTTTTCACGAATCCTGGACAGACAGTTTTACCTTTAATAATCAAAACTTGAATGCGTACCATCGCTTCAAACTGTTTTTCCAATCTGAAATATGTAGCAAAGATCTTTATCTAGCTGTGTGGTTCCATGATATTACAAACATTGAGGCGTAGTTGTTGTCCATGACGTATTTAATCGCCCCTTTTGTGATTTACAAGAGCATGAAAAATTAGCTTTGAACAATACACGGCTGACTTATACGAGCTTCGTATCAGCGTCACATATATTTTCCCAAAATGAGCTGCACAAAACTCATTTGTAAGCAATTTTCATTGAAAGGAACACGTTTTGAATACGTTTTTGTTTCTATGGTGTTAAATACGAGTGAACCATAAAAATAACCAAAAATCGCTATCTCACATAATATTTCTTTGAACCCCTAAGTGCAACTCATATGAAATCAACTTGTCCTCGTATATATCATAGTTCCGTATACATTACTGTCAGTGCAAAAAGCCTGGGATTCTCCCTTATCAATGCCAATAGCTCCACGCGGTCATCCCTCAAAATTAGTAGCGACACTTAATATGTTCGGGTATAATGAGTCGAACTGAGTGCTTGCTTATAAAGTGAACGGCATTTGACATCGCTCACCTGCCCTAAATGCAGCAGCCAATCAACGAGGATACATATCTTTACCACAATTTTCGACCGATGAAACAGCGATGATTTCTGAGCCCTTAAATTTGGATTCGCTGAGTATATTTTAACAATGCTACACAATATAGTAAAAATTACTAAAATTTGAAAATAGGATTACCCCTCCAAATTTGCATATAAAAATTAAATAACGAAAAAATGGATAAAGAAAGGATATCTGATGAAGGGTTATGAATGCGCCAGATGAGAGGGAAAGAAGAAAAAAGTTGTATTAGACCAGAGAGAGATGCAGAAGAAATAGATCAGGGCACGGCTACAAAGAAAATAATACCAAATTAAAAGATTATCGAAATAAATTAAGATAAACCGCATCGAATATCAATAAAATTATTTAATATCCAAAGACCGGAAGAGATAAGCATAGTATAGAAAAAACTCCAAGAACTGCGGAACTGGCCGCGCAGTAATTTTAACGGAGCCACCCGCTGATGGCCACACAATTGTGTGAAATTTACAGTGAAAAAATCATTTAGCTGGACTGGGATTCGAGCCCAGTCTGGGTTCTGATTCCGTGAAAGTTACTTCGCTGCCAGATTCCCAGTTCTTTGAATTTGTCTGGAGTAAACACGTTTGTGTGTAAAGTTGGGCTTTAGCTCGTAGACTGTAGCGCTTTGCACCCGAACACGTGTACTCTATGGCATCAATTGCACGGTACCTATGAGAACACCTCGCTCCTTAAAGCCTCTATGAAACTCACTGTGAAATAGGACGCCGGGTCTACTTAACTGGTTGTATTACTCGGAGCGAAATCGAGGGTGAATAGAATTTGGCAATAATACAGAAACGTTTAAGTATGAAGATTGTTGAAAGAGTTCTACCATTGAGAATTCGTTTTCAAATGAAATCTTTTCTTAAACAGTCATAATATCTTCATACGAGCTGATACTCAGATTTTTACTATACAAAGCCGTACAGTGGCATCCATATGAAGTCTTAAACAGAATTTCCGGAGAAAAGAAACGTAATAGCAATAACTTTTTAAAATATCCTTCTTTCATAAAGGAAAAATCATTGTAAATCCAACAATACAGTAATATATAAGTAAATAAAAATATAGAGTGAATATTACAATAGTGATCCTGGTCACCAAAGATGGAAACCAAATGGAGGAAAATGAAAAATAACGTTCATCTGAGTATCAAGAAGAGATGTGAAATAGTTTAAAAGCAACTTTTTTTAGGTAACCACAACTCTTTGCCACATGATTTAAAGAAACGATAACATTATTTTATTCTATTCATACATCCAACAAAATATATGGTTTCCATCATTTCTTGGGAAAATGTTCCGGAAAATTATTTCATGAACCGGCGATCAAAAGAGGGTAATTTTTAGGCCAATCAAATACCCTCCACTTATGAAACTAAAAGAGTCATATTCATGCTACTCAGAGTTTCCTGAAAGAATTTCTTGAGTGAATGAACATATTTATTGCCTTACAAACTATTAAAGAATCTCGAAACATTCCTGAAAGTATAGCCATCAATCCAAAGGGAAAACTTTCCATGCAAATGAACCAGAGCGTTTATCACATTTAGGGAAAATTAAAATTCTACGTTTTCTGAGGGTCTCTTTTCTCATCTTAAAAATTCACTAGTCAAAAAATGGGAAAAATTACACTTTATTGTTCAATCGAGATGATCTTAATCATGATGACGGCAGTTTTTTATATTCTTTTTTGTATAGGTTTTCTGATTAGGATTTTGGATAGGTTAAATGAAGGTCTCAGATGCGAGAAATTCTCACGGGCCATTAATATACTAGGAGGGAAAATCTTGAAGGAATAAAACACGAATTTAAAAGATAAAAGATGACCGTGAGAAGGAGAAATTCTTCATGGCTAGTTAGGCTGATGGGAGCCATCGCTTCAGATTCCAGGTGATGCGATCTCCTATTTTTTGATGCTACCGTTTTGACCAATCCGAAATATATTTGAGCTATAGAAATGGAATTATTTACAAATTGATCTATAGCTCAAGGATACGTGAGAAAGCAACTAAGATGCAAGGAAGAGATTAATTCAAGGATATCGTCTTACAGCATATGAAAAAATTATAAGGGCATCAGGAGTATAGGCTTGCTATTTAAAGGGCATGCTTAATAGGACTGCCGTGTCAATCGACATAGCTAGGACATATTTGACATTACATTTTCAGAAAAGATTAGATATGGATAAACGAGTAAAATCATGTAAAATCCCCTTCTTTCAGTATTACAGGGATTGTGATTAATGCCTATAGTGCAAATATTCATTTACAACTGGTGAGATATTGTGAACGACGTCTATGATGACAAGATTCTTCAATAAATAGCATTTTATATCGTATACTGCACCGAGTAGGGTCTATAAAATAAATGTTTACTTTAATTTCAGCGCATTGAATATGTCGAAATGTTTCTGAAAAATCATATAAACTTTGTCTTTAACTCAATGAGTACGGATGAGGATAGTAGTTTCTATTTTAAAATTAACAAGACAATGGTTTTCTCCCAAGGCTTCAGTGGAACAGGGTTTCATGATAGTGTACAAAGGAATTATACATAAAAAGCAATAAGAAACGGTCATCAGCTTGGTATACTCGTGCTATATAAAACTTTTCAAGAAAAATGAAAAGATAAAAATATTTCCTACACCAATACTTAAATCTGGATTTGATGGTGATTTAAAGATTGAGGAAACAATCTAGTGTGAACAGTCCTTGCTTAAAGAATGATGGCAGTTTTTGTGAATGGGACGAAGAGGATCATTTGTTATTCCCACAGCTTCATCATAAATACCGACAAAAAAACCATAGACTAGCGCAACATATAAAAGAGAAATCTCAACATTTATATTAAGGATGGCGCCATAAAACGTGAATTCGTACTCTCTACAGAGTGGGAGAATTATGATACTTCTGCCAATTAATTTTTGTTCATAAAAGTTTTCATCGCAGCAGATTGTATCACGATTTAAGTTTCAACTGTTGAGATTTACGTGAAGCCGTGCCGTTGCATTTAACTGTCTCACAGAATTAATTAACTAATTAATCCTTTATTTAATTACGAGAGATGGGGCACGTGGAAGGAGCGGGGAAAACAATCGTTGGGCATCCTCGAGCCAAAAGGGGGGAGGGAAAAAACGACGAGAAATGTCACCTAATTAGTGAAACCTTTTGGAAGGCACACTTTATTCGAGGAGCTTCCCTGCCGGGTGTGTTCTCGGAACGGTTGGGGATTTTGTGCGGGTGTCGGGAGTAATTAGGAGTTTTGAATGCTTTACTCGGCGGGAAGGCAGGGCGAGAGGCTGGTGTGTATTTCAGTGCGTTTAGGCATGTTTGTGTTTCGGTGGGAGGCTGGAGGAGTTGAGACAGTCAAGGGGTCGGAGGTGGGGGGGAGGGGCGACATCATGTTGTCTATCAAGCCACGGTAAAGGCGAAAGGAGAACATTCACTCGGCCGGACAGGGAGGAAGGGAAACGAAATTAGTGGGACTGCAGAAAAATAAGAAGAAAAAAAAACCACCACAAGGTTGCATGGCTCACCTACTCCTCTCCAAACTTGTTTCAAGCCTCAAATGCAGCGATTGCGAGCGATCTTGTTGCATCAGGAAGGTATTTGCCTCCTCAATGGTCCCTGAAACACAGGAAAAAAGTCTGAAGAGTCTTTGCAAATTCTGAAAGCAGAGTATTTCCGCATCGTCCCAAAATAGCATTTATTGGAGATATATATCTATCGCTGTGCTAATCGAATAAAGATAAAAAAGTTACAGTGATGTAGGTTAAACAAATTATGATTTTTTTGTCACCCGCATTTGGTCACAAATAAATTCAATACCCATTTAAATTTCCGTGCTGCTTGTCCTTGCAGCTGGTTACTCGCAGTTATGTATATGTGAACTATTTTTGATTTTTTACAAAGGTAACCCCTGGGCTCATTAGAATGAGTAGTCTAGAGCGATCATCACACCAAACAGTAATGCACCTGTTGCATTCACAACCTAATGAATTATTCATTCGTGGACTCAATTCATTATATGTTTCATACTACTGGTAATTATGTAACTTTTGAGTAGCAAACTTCGTGGTCATTAAAACTGATGAGGTGAAAAAATCACAAAACTACCATAAAAATATCAGGAAGTGATGCCATATCATTGATGCCATTAGAATGATGTTCACAAGGGCTGAATTTCGTAAAATGCATATTAAAATGTTATTATTTTTCTGAGCTCACAGATTCTTCGAGAGATAAAAATAACTTTCATCACTCATGTTTAAAATGCATTTTTCTTACTAAATGACAGTTAGCTGTAGAGCTGATGCTTTATTTTCTAGATCTTGAATAAAAGTGTTTTTGAGTCCTCCGAGGGATTTAGCTTGCTATTATATACGCTTATTTTAACGAGTTCTGCAAATTAAAATGTTTAAGATCCTCTTAAACGATTACACTTGTCCATTTCCATTTTTAAACGTCGTGGACGTTTGTGGTGGGATAAAAAGGCCACATCAGGAAGATTTAAATGCTTAACAAAACACGTACCAATCCTTAAGATACAACAGTTGGATGAATGATGAGTACCGATCATTATCCTAAAATATTTCTATCAGCTTAATTGAACCACAATCCGTCTGCTACATGCGATGGCTCAATCCAAATGCTATGAGCAGTGATATAAAAGTATTACGATGAAAACGTAAAATCGAAAAACTGGGTCAGAATATTTAAATTATTGAACGTTCGTGCTCCTCTTAATGCGCGGAATAACGCCTCAAGAAGGTGGGCAAATGGTATTAGAGAAAATTCGTAAGATATGTAGGCAAGGTTCTTCAAAACGAAAGTAGGTGCAAGGGAACGTCACTCGCGTACAACTTCCAATCCTTTCGTAGCGGGAGTTCTTCAAAATTGGCTGGCTCAGTCCGAATACTGTATCCTACGCCCAGTTCATATTCTTTCAACCACAATTCAACCTCTTATAACAGCTCTGGAAGGGCTATAATATATTAATCCAATAAAGTTATTGTAACTGGTGGTGTACCTGAACTTCATCATTCATCTTACCGTTGAACTAAGTGATTCCAATACTTGCATAATTTATCTTCCATCGCCATATCTTAACCATGTGCCAAGAAGGACTTGCACCATTGACTACGATTGAACATGAATTGTATATATTTATAAAAAGAATTTAAATATACTAATTTATAAGTAATTATAGAACTTCTTCAAAGGTTAAAAAGCATGACATATTCATGCATTTCTATGGAACTACGAACGAAGTAAACTTGTATACTGCTAGTTTAATTCATTATCAACTTCCGGGTGCCGTACTTTCATTTGATAATGAGAGAACTAGACATCATTATATTATTTTCAAATCATCGTATCTGTGGGAGCAAATTATAGGTTTACACAAAGGTAACCCATATTGTATAGAAGTGTATGCAGTTGTAAGGATGTCGTTACTTCATTTTTTCTTATTTTGAGTAGCAATTTATTTATCAATAATGAATAAACTCATTGAGGCACTTTCCGTCAACTTACCAGCAATTTATTCCCGCAATTTATCCGTGAAGGACGAATAATTATCAAGCGAAGCGGAAAATAGTTCCATCACCGTAATCATTGCTCGTGAAATGGACTGTTGATGATGACGTGCGCAACAAATTGTAAAGTGCATATCAATACTATCATAAAATATCCTGAAAGGTAATAGTCGTGAAATGGTGAAAATGGATAAGATAAAGCAATTGAAATCAAAAATTTAAAAATTGTTGCCAGTTACGGGAATTATTTTGACAGTGAGCACAATTTTACGTCAATTTCGTGACTTTTGGAGGGGCAGATTTCACTTAATACCTTGAAGTACGTATGATTGAGTATAAAGCAAAATATTAATATTTTCTAGTATAATTGTGTAGTAAAAATGGAAAATGTTGTAAGTGCCAGAAACTAAAATTTTCAGTTTCAATAAAATAAGTCCTTCTTTCTCCTACGGCCTACGGCCAAATAAGTCTTCCGACTGCTCTACAAACTAGGGAAAAATTTTCTGACACTTACTAACTTGTCTATCTTATTACGCCTGGCTTGTACTTCGCCTTTCACCGAAAAAAGTATTTTTTTAATTTTTTTGGCACTTAAATCCATTTCCATTTTTAGTTCACAATTGTATTTCTATAAAAAAGTATTAACCAAGAAATAGCATTATAATAAATATAAATTGACTACATAGTACTTGATTAAAATCATCAGGCTCCAAAAATTGTAGGCCCTAGATGTAAGCTTAGTGGAAGCGAAAATATGAACTTCATGGTATCAAATTCACCACGAACTGCGACGGATTGAACACCATTTATAGCAACGCATGCTAAACCGTGCTTGATGTAGTTAATAACTCGTTGTCTAATAATTAGCAATGCATATAGGGTGCTCAGTGCGTTTTTGCTTAGTGAAATCTCCAGTACAAACATTGACCGAATATGCAATTTTGTGAGCTTGCTTCAACGTACACTGGGGGGTTGGTTTCAAATTTGCGGTTATGGTTTCAAAGCGTAAGGACTCCGCCATGAGGTTAACGGAAAACACCAATTTGTTTACACTAAGGGTACAGAAGCTCAATAATGACAGGGTACTTATTGGGCCCTTGTCTGAACAAAAAAGATGAATACGTGGTTCAGTGTTTATAGCTCGCCATCAGTAGCGCAAAATGCACGAAAAAATAAAAGGTATTATGCTAGTAAATTGATTAAAATAATGCAGAATTTGATAAAATTCAATGTTTTTATTCATGCACAATGTTATCAACCAAATATTATTTTTACTATTAAACCCGTATCTTTGCACTGAATTTACAGGGGAACTTAGCGACTTTGCTCTGTATTACAACAAAAGCTGGTTCATCCTTGCTGGTTCAACCCTGGTGAAACTAATCATGAAATTTTTTATTCTTAAATAGGAAGAAAGTACATGGACACAAGTGTAATTTTGTGAAATAAAAGAATTAACCCAAGCAAAATAGAAGTCATACGTTCTACTCTAATGAATTACAGAATGGTTCACAATTCATTTTATCGTTTAACAGTTAAAACAGATACGGTAAACAAGAGCATACCAATAGATAAGGAAACTCTCCAAGTTAGCTTTGGTAATAAGCGGCATCGCGTACTTGCATAATTAGTTCCTAGGTATTACTAGTATCGAAACATGGAGTTCAGAGTCGTTGGAATAGACGTGTTTTTGGAGATAACAATCACAATCCTCTTCTTCTGCCCCCAATCTCACCTGATCTAAACGTGAGTGACTTGTTCTTATGAGGGTAACATTAAAGATCATGCCTTGGTACCCTCTTTGCACCATATCACCAAGGATGCATTTACGAATCCAACACATTTCATGCACGAAAATAACTTGGAGAGCTCCTTAACTTACTGATTTGCTGCTTTTTACAGCAGCTATTATAGTTACTAATTAATAAGCCTTCAAAATTTTGGATTCAACTTAGGATCACCCTGTATTAATACGAATAGTTTTATGGTATAATCAGAACAAATTTCTTCCGACCATTCCAGTGGTTAATCTAGCTCATTCAGGTACAGAAGGAAAGACGGGGGAGGGAGAATAACTCCTAATCATATAAATAAAGCATATAATTAGTTGAATGCTACTTGAAAGAGTATATGAAATTCTGCTTGATATTATCACAATTTCTAGTTCTACTAATTCGTGAGCGATAAACGCTGCATGGTAGTAACCAAGAAATTTACTTTGAAGTACACACTTTATAAATAACTCACAGTGGTGAGAATACTCATGAATGGAGACCGAGCATACTACTTTTACGTTAATCTTTAACCTTAAAATTTAACTTTGTATGTTATTTTTAGACTCATGGCTGGTTGCAGAAACGACCCATACGATTTCTGTATCCAAATGAGTTATGAAATATCTAAAACCAAAGCATTTGCTCAATATGCACTGCAGAAACATTCAATGGTATTGGTTTCATTAAGGGTCTCATGACTTATGTAACTTGATGGAATGGAGTTTAATAATTATGAGTTCCATAAGTAAGCAAGGTAGCGGACGCGCAGTGAACTACTTGGAGGGTGAACTAATTAAAATAAGAGTAAGTATGTGAAAAATGGCAGGTTCATTTACTCATGCTATCTATTAATAGTGTGCATAAGTCATTGGGCCAATTGGATCAATAAATAAATATACATTTTTGCAACGATAGGAGATCGGACCATCCCTTCAAATCAATGGTTAGAGGAAGATTGGTTATTAAAGCGACAGTTCCTGCTCTCCTAATTTTGTGACGAGGTCCATTACTTTATGGATCCCATACCCGAATGTTTTGTGCATCTTCCAATTAGATAATGAGGATATAGAAACCCAGAGGATTAGAATTTAGGAATCAGCCGTCCCGGCGTGCTTCGAAATTATATGAATTGGCTCAATAGTGCAACACGACGGAGATATTTATAAGGAAACCCTTTGGGTAAACCGTAAGCTTTATAATCATAAACTATATTACCAAGGATTTTGAATATTAAATTATCACTAATTACGATTAATCTAATATCTATGTCAAATCCAATAGATAGATTTATTTTATTTATCCCAGTTCATGTATGTAATTACGGAATATCTCAGAGCTAACATACAAATAAAAGGGAACTCACGTAAATAAATTACCAAACCAAATTATTTTAAAAGATATACTTTAGACACTGCGTACCCTTACTTTAAAATGCAAAGTAAAAGGTTAGCGGGCAATTTTAAGTTTAAATAGTTCTCCACATCTGTAAACCATTAAATGTAGTTTTTCTATTTGCCCATTTTAAAGTAGGCCAAGGCAAGTTACCTAAGATCATCGTCTATGCTACCATTCTATCCCTTCTCTGCCGCCTCCTTGTTCCTTTTCGCCCTCTAGATTAAATCACGGCGATAACGGGCGATAGCGCCAACTTAGGGAACCACTGATTTATACCAAAATCTTACATTTATGACTATGAATTCACGCACAAGCAAAAATAATTGGTTTGCGTGAATGCAAAAAATTACGCTATGTAAGCATAGGAACTGGTTGCACAAACATTTTGCTATGGGTTATGACTTCATAAAATTATGGTCCTCTTTATTAAATTTGGATGGCAGGAACTCTCAATATCTCCCAATACTTCTGATGTATTGTCACCTCTTTTTGCGCTTCTTAAAATGTATGTATGTTAATCCTATTTATATGAAATACATATGCACATCATTAATAGTAAGCATGAGCCATAAAACGCGTCATTAGTTATATATTAACTCTTTAATCAAGTAACTAAGCCTCCAGGCAATAATTTACATACCCAACATCTTGTACACTTCATTTCTTCATTGGTCGTTCAATCTTAAGACCCTTACTCCCTGGTAGTTCTTCTTATGTATTTTCCTCTCCATTTTGTCTATATATTTATACCTTGGCCTTCCTCTTCGGACCCTTCCCATTATTTTCCTTTAATTATATTCTTCATAAACCCATCGTGCCTAAGAGTCGGCCCAATACATCTATCTAGTTCTTCTCTTCTGTATCGTGTTTCATATGGTCTATTCAACATCTACTCTTCTCTTTACTTCTTCATTTATAATGTCATCCATTCATTTGATCTTCAGCATCAACCCTGGTTACATATGGAACTTTAAACTACATTACATCAGGTCAAAAGAATTACGAGACCTACCCACCATTATATTTATGGAATTTTTCTGCAACGCATATTAAACGAATGACTTTAATTATAGATTACTTACATGACTCATTTAGATATATGCATGCGTTTCTTTTCTGCCACCGTCCGTTAGTCATGGGCGCATAGTGCGCCTATAAATTCCTCACTTCTTCGTAATTAAGTTCTTCGCGAACCCCGAAGCGACAGATTCGCCAGACAAGCCCTCAAGGTGATCCGAAGAAGATAGAGAGAGAGTTAGGGAAGATAAAGGCAAGTGACGATAAAAAAGAGGATATGCGGTAGGGAGGGTAAGGAGATGCGGGTGGGGGAGTGGCGGTTGCAAGAGGCCCAACTTGACCCGGAGGGGAGGACGGGAAACAAAAGACTGGAGCAGGAGTAAACGAAGGAGCGTGTCGCCTGGGCTTTGCGACTGATTTCAAGTGGAGGGATTTATCTAAAGATATGGTGCGATTAATCGGTCTTGAAAAGTTCTTTGTTAGGATGCCTTCCCTTCCAACTCCTTGCACTTCTAAACCCCTCCCCCACCCCACTCTCTCCCAATCAGAACTTTCTCCTCCGATCTCTCCATTCGTGTTCCACCCCATCTTCCTCCGTGGCGTGGCGTCTCGGTCCCTTCTGGATTTAGGATTTCCACCGCCCTGCGGCGCACCCTGAGAACGTTAAAAGAGGGATAGATAAACCCATCCCCCTCCTCACTCACGTACGATCCAGGTGGCAACATCTCGGTGAGCTGGGATTAAATTAATGGCATCGTGGCAGTTTCTTGTTTCACGCTGTTTGAGCTGCCCCTCACATCATTCGGTTACCTCTGTGTAGCCACCAGCGTGCAAAGTATCCTTCTTGCCATCGCTGGCAGGTGATACGGGGTCTTAAGCTTTGAAACTGGGTGGAGAACGTATTGTGAGGATTGTGAGCAATGATGGATTACCCGAAAAATGAGCGAGGTGGTGCTAACGAGATGGTTTGCTAATCTATCACAATAGGGAAAGAATAAAATGAAATATTCCACACTAAGTTAAACACCTTCCAACTATTCCTCTGTTTTCCCATCATTCTCATGAGGTGGAGGAAGATACATAAGGCGAGGTGGATTTGCATACGACTCACCTTAGGGTTGTAATTTATAAAAAATCACACGCCAACTACGTCAGCAGATGAATGTTATGGGTTAGCTAATTTTTAGTTTTGTAAAGTAAAATTACATTTATTTATTTCTAGTATTTCCTCCAATACTCTTTAAATTCATAAAGTAGAAGTTTCAACCACTGTGTCACCAAATCACCTTGCATTTAGCTCTAGAGGATTAAGCTTACAAATTCCAAACGGACAGCTGAACTTAGCTGTTTCAGCACAAAAGTTACGGGGGCTTTCCATTCAAGGCGTTGAAGTTAGCGCACATCAGCGAACTTTAGCGCACACGAACGACGTTAAATGGAACGATGTGCGCTGGCCAAATCTTTTGTAACCTACCAGTAGGAAGCATTCCGTGAGTGAACAACAGCCACGGCCGAATCTTATGCGTAAATTTGTTGAATTCGTTCAAAATAAGTATTAAAAAGCGTTAGCTTTTTATCAGAGTATAAAGAGTAATTTAAAACCTCATAATATGCTTCTTAGCCGCTTTTACTGAAAATCAACAAACTTGACAACAATCATGGATGCCATTATCGACGTTCTTTTGTTGTTTAGCGTACATCAACTTCGCTCCCGATCTGTTTTGAAGTGCGCAACCTAGTGCGCAGGGCCTTTAACGAATAGAAGCCAAGTGCGCTGCTGTGTTACGGAGTGATTAGCCTACTAGAGCGAATGGAAGACACCCTACTTCTCAACCAAAGCACAGAGAGCAGATCTCGCGCTGAACACGTACCCATTTCGTAGCGCCAAATTGGCATCAATGCTTTATGGGTTGCGTCATTTACAATTACTAGGAATACCAGGGGCAAAACAGTCGAGCCGGTGCACCAACTGCATATCAGCCGGGGGTGACTGTTCACTGCAGAAAAGTTATCTATTGTTTCTGAAACTTGGGGGAAAAATACCGAGACGTTTCAACTTATCTAGGAAATTTTTATGACGGAGAAAGCATGTGTTTGTAATTGGTACAGTACTTTTGGTCTTGATCTTGAATAATTAACCTTCAGGTGACTTTCCTATGCCCTCTTTCCATTCCTTGGTTGTAGACAAAAGAAACATTGATAGATGCATATTTTCGTAACTATTTCTCCGGCAGAAAGTAGCATGCTAACGCTATGGCTAGTGGGTTCTGGAAGCTATGTAACCCGCTTGACACTTATTTCAGTACGGTGCTGCGTAACGGGCACGCTTTGTCTCCACGGCGGGGGAAGGAGATAAACTCTCTTTGCTCGAGCCTCCTCAGGTAAAAAAACATTCTCGCTATTCTTGTTCATTTCTTACAACCAAGACACGTCCTTTGACCCTCATGCCTTCATAAATCATTCATGGACTGTCATCAACTATCGTATAGGCCAAAATACCGGAAATTACACAAAGCTGCATGCTCTGGGAGGTGTAAAAACCACCTCAGGATTAGTTGTTGGCTTTCGTGGGATTCACTCTACACATACGAGACTGACAAAGGGAGGTTGTGGTATTCACCATATTTTCACACGGGAAAAATACTTACGGAAGATTTTTTAAACTGAAATTAGATATCAAATATTTATTCGCGTACATGGCATCCCAAGGTGGCACAAGAAATTACCAGTAAAAACATATGCGAAAATCTTTAAAACCGTCGTTAGAGTCATTTATGACGTAAGTGTACCACCAAAATCAGCTAGGATGGTGTGCTTGAACTGTTCGAGATAACTTCGATCACATAACTATGTAGTCACGTGGTATAATTACAAATGGTTCGACATTTTGGTGTGCTTAAATCAGTTGTAACAATCTCACGCAGTCTACCCTATCGAATTTTCTCACTACATAATTATAGATCGAGTTGACAATATCGACTATATTGGCAAAAAACACGATGGTGGATGCATAAGTTACCCACACGTTTCAAGCACACCAAAATCTCTAATCGCTCGTATTTATATCACGTGACTTCTTAGTTACGCTTTCGAAATTATCTTGAGCAATTCATACATCCCTCCAGGAGTTCAATCACGGATCCCCATACCGTATGCGTTTGCGTTATCGTTATTTTAGCGTTTATCACTAGTTTTAATTGATATAGTGCGTCCTTAAGGCAGTAACTGCGAGCATTGATCTTCTGGAGCGGATTGCCTTTGGATAACGGTAACGACGACGGAAAAGAAGGAACCGTTATCACGCTCCTAATGCTAAATGCACAGAAAGAATACTGGAAGCTGCAGAGATGAAAGTTCTGAAACTAATAACAAACAAGGAGTTAAGAGACAGAAAAAGAATGAAGGATATAAGAGAGATGTACCAGGTGAATAATAGTAATTATTTCTTATATTAATAATTATAATTTGATTAAAAATCGAAAAATAGAGTAGAATACGCAGGATAGAAGACGATATAGAGGTGAAAATTGCAACGGATAAGAGCCTAAGGGAAGACGAGTCCAAAAATGCCTCAGAAAGCGATGGAGAGACAACGCCAACCCATAAGAGAATAATACCGAAGAAATGCAGGCAATAGGTACACAAAATGAAGAGACAAAAGAAGAAAACCAAGCAAAGGTGTCTGGGATTAAAGGAAGGTATTTTTTTTTTAATTATGAGCCAGTTATATACTGTCACGGGCAACTTCTTTTTAAATAGCTAATCGACGTTCACATCAAATGATAGACCTCACACAAATATTTTTGAAGCTGTGTTCTGGAAACCAGGGTGAAAAAAATGGAGACCGTTGGGATTCGTCTTTCCATCCCCTCAAAACATACTTCCCTCACTCAGCCATAATATCTCCGCCGGAATATCCAACGAAAAATGATTGCCCTCGCGTCGAAATGTCTCGTGTATTATTCAACGTGGCCAAGTGTCCCATGGAAGGCATAGCGTATTAGTCCCCTTAATGCACAGAGACGGGCGGGAAAACAAAATCCGTCGGCGAGGTGACCTTCCTTCATGGGTAGAAAGAAGTTTGGCAGAAATTGGAACGCACCCACATTCGTCTTCCGAACTCGTGACATTTCCTTTCTCCCCTTTTCCACCGCTTTGCTTTTCAAATTCTGTACTATTTCTCCTTCCCTCCAACAGTTCCTTCCTCTCGCAATATTTCACTCCTCCTATTCCCGATTCCTCCGCTTATATTTAGCCATTTTACTTCGGAAACCTTTCGCAGAATATGGGCTCCTCCCACTTCCTTTCAGTGAGAAGTTACTCCTTTCCTCGCTCCCATCCCCACATCCAAACCCAATGTCTCCTCGCCCTTCTCTTTGGCAGAGAAAAGTTGTCCGCCTCTTCTACTTCTTGTCCTCCGGGAGACGTCGTTCGTTCTTCTCGCAAGATGGGAGCGGGGAAGGCACGCAGCTCTATCGCTCACGGAATCCAACATCGGGGCGTCGCAGCCGGGGGATCGAAGTGGAGAGATAAGGGAACGGGACAGGGAACTGAGGGGGAGGAGGGTGGGGGGAGGGTTTGTTGGTGTAAGAGTTCCCCGTGCCCTTCCCTGCCCTTCTTTCTTCCCCAAACTGTATTGGTTCGTTCCGATTCTTCTCAAACTCCACCTTTCCCATGTCTCAACAATGCGTCGCTGTCACTGGAACGTCTCTTATTACCATTTTCACACACCACCCTTCTAACCGTAGCCAATTAAAAAAAAGATAGACCACGCTGAAGGATGTTTGAAGCATAAACCCTTAGTCTGATCTTCTCCATCGATGACCACTCAATAACAAGCACTGTCATTGCACCGTTACGGTAAAAGAAAATTGATTGTTTTGTCAATAACGCTCTTTATTAATCGAATCTTCTTTCTTCTTGTTGAAAACTTAGTCCAGGGGAGAAATGAGGATATTGCGTGAAACAAATATTATCAACCATTTGCTATAAACCGGCAAGTATCTTCAGGAAGAACTTCCGGGTTCAGTTGTATTTTTAGTTTGTTTGGCTTTAGCTTTCGCTGCCATTTCAGACGAAACTAGACGCTGCTGCGGCAGTATACCATCCAAACTGACAAGCATATTTGAAAACACAAGACCTGCTTATGAACAACTAGTTCAAGATCCAGACAACCGTAAACGAATCTCCCAAACCAGTATCCAGCAAAAAGCTTCACCGGAGTGATAAGTAAGGCACGGGATGAGGAAAACGACTAATGCTCAGTTTTATAATTTTAGGTTATATATTTTTACGGCGCAGTAACCAATGTGAATGCACCTTCCTATCGATAATTTTACGTCAACTAATCGAATGTGTGATGTAATTAACAAAATACATGCTCGTTATTTACATCACACCAACCTATAGACTACATCACATACGAATTAACCTAAACGACTCATTATAAAACTGGGCCAAAGTTTCCACAGTGTATATTGCTTGAAGTCTTGTCTAGGAAAGAATCACCAACCACTAAAGGGAGCAAGTGATAAGTAAATTTAAATTAAAGATTAATCCGAATTGTTAATAATAGCAAAGGAGTTTTGGCTCCAAAATATGCAGTTCGGTAATTCATGTAACCACCGACAGGGAGAGTTTAAATCTTGTAAACACCTGCATGTTGTCCGAGGTTCTGTCTGATTTTAATCCGAGAGGATTAATGCGTCAAAGACCACACACGGACTTTGAATCTCGGGCAACACGCACGTATTTACGAGATTTAAACTCTCCCTGTGGATGCTCACCTAGATGACCGAAGTCACCGAAATACATGCATAGGAGTCAACATTCTTCTGTTATTATTGTTAAATAACTAGCTCTTTGACTTTGTTTAACCCAAAAGGGAATGACGTGATGAGTATTGAACATGACGTACCGAAGGTTTCGTTTCGGGGGTTCCATGTTGAGTATAAGCATAGTTGAGGATAAACATTTTTGATAATCAAGAGAAAAATTGTGTGTTTAAGCAATGAAGAGTGTATTGCGACTCTAGTGTAACAGCTGTTTCGTTAAATATTTGTAGAGAAAATTTATGAAAGAATACTATACCCACAGTTATTTTTTTTAATTAAAAACATAATTATCGAAAACTTCATTCGAAATACATAATAAATGAAATAAAAAATCTCACTTCAAAAAATATAACTTTCTTCTTTAGCACCAATTAAAAAAAAATGTCTGGGGATATAAGGATCCCCTCCCTGACTAAGTCATTGGCATGTATCTTCTCTATCTTACACCAACGGCTGACGAAACTTGTACTTTTCAATTCCCTTCCACAAATTCCCTCCAACTCTACCTCTATTCCCTGGCTCCTATTTCTGCCGATTTCAAAAGACTCGAAGAGAAGCGCTCTTGTTATACGCTCCCCCACCGGAGGGAGAGTGTTACGCGAAGCGAGAAAAGTAGATAAGAATAAAAAAGATGAGCACGGGCCGAGTATAAAAAAACAAAGCACTGCGGTTTTAAGTTCGTACCTTTTCGAACCTTTGAGGATCTGTCGATGGGAATTTTTCCAACGCGTCCGTTCAAATAATCATGTTGCGACTCCGAGTCGCACAGAAAAATATTTCCTTTTGTGCTCTCTCCTCAACGATAAATGTTTAAACGAAAGATCTCAAAGTTAAGAATATAGAAGGCATGCTTTGAAGTCGAGTTTTTTCAAGACAAATTTTGTACACAAACTACTTCCGTATTACGAGAAAATAAAATGCTAACATTGCGCGTATTCGCGTTGCAAAAGCGCTTCATGTGGACGTATCAACCCTACCAGCACTTTTTGAGCTCAAAGTGTGGGATTTTACTTTTGGGGTATTCAAGTTAAAAGTGTATTTTTCAGGAAATTTCTGTATTCCGCGGTGAACAGGTGAACATATTGTACTTACAACTGGATGTTATAGGTAGCTCACATACCTCCTTACACGTTGTGTTTTTGGGAAAAAAAATTAGTAACATTTTGATGAATTTCTGTCTCACACATGGAGTGTCATTTTATGACAAGAACTATCAATAAAAAATACCATTACAAAATCCAAGCAGAGTAAAAATATTGTCATATAAAATGGTTGTTTTTACATATTTTTACATTAGTAATTTATTCAACAAGCGTTGAGCGTTTATTATTTTTTTAACGACTAGTTGCTTAACGGAAAACTTGCAAAGTAAATAACCCAATGTGATTAATTAAATGTTTGACATTAATTCTGCAATAGACTTCTAATACCGTGGGTATCTAATGGATTGTATGCATGCATATATGTTATTGTAAATGAGCACATGATTGTTTTGAATTGGTTCTTTTTCAAACTTTCGTGACAAATAACTTTTACGCTACTTCTGAGGTTGTTCCAAATAACCGGAATTCAGACACGAAAACCTTAATCATTGTAGGAAAACGTTTTCTAAATAATTTACGAAAATTTGTGCACTAATTTTTGTTTTGAGATTGGTGTTTATAGCTGCTTATCATATTACGCTTTTACTTTCGACCTTCAGTCTTCAATACATAAGCAGTGCTTTCCAACCGATATATCGTGACCTACTTGTGAGCTCCAAGTAAGTGTGCCACCAAGAGGTATTTTTACGTGTATTATCATAATAATATCTCAAAGACAGAGAGAGACTAGTTAAATAAAAAACCCGATAGATTAAAATTATCTGATTAACAGTAAATGTATTCTAGCGTATGCCGTGAAACTGTCCGAGTGTGCCGTGACGTGATAAAGGTAAGGTGAGCAAAGCGCTATTCTTGAGGCATCCCTTCTTCCACCATATTCTTCTAGGATATGGAGGACAACGTAACTGATATCACCGGTATATAATGTAATAGACTAGCATACCTGCTGCCTGCTTTGCATGCAGTCTCTCTCTGAGAAAGATAGACTCGCTCTGAAAAAGTGAACCCGAGAGTCCCGAAAAATTGGCAAAAACTTTTATTGGTTGGTGATCGTGGGCAGGCATGGTTTCATCAAAGCTGGAGTTTCTAGAAAAACAGTAAGGCATTTTTTGCACATTGCATTGTTTTAGGTGCCCCACTGGCAATTTTACTTCCACAAAACAGCAGGCACGGGAGCAATATTTGACATACATTAACATATACTGGTAATGAATTATCTCCGAGGTCAGTTTATCGCACATTCATATAGCATTCGTAACGGTATAAGTAATACTTCTAAACTTAAGACGTGAAGTTTGTACCAATATTGAGGCAGCGGCACACGCAAGTGTTTTGAGGCACGAGAATTTGAGGCATTCATTCCTCAGGGTTTACCCAGAAATTACAAACTTTCATAATGAAAAGTTATTACAAAAGAAGAGGAACTTCGATCAAAAATAAATATGGTTTCAAAACTACGAACTGAAAACTAATACATTATCTTCATCATTGTTTCAAAGCCTTTCCAACCTCACGTACTTCCACGAGATTTTGGGCCACATTATCAAAGAAGCCTCAAATGACCAGTTTGATATGTATAACTTTTTAAATATATATGAATACACGTGATTTGCCATTGTAATTCCCTCAATTCACTATGGCATAAGCCACAGCCAAGTTCAGTCATAAATTTGACTCAAACACGATACAATTTTATGGCTGCATTCACTAATAGAAAAAAGATTAGATTTAAAAAGATAAGATTTTACAGGTGAGTGACCGAATAAGGAGTTTCTCTGCTAGATTATTTCTTCTGCCTTTTCGCTCGAATCTCATAATTACATTATGATGGTACATGGGAAAAAATGAGGTGCATGCACAACTGCATCATTAATAATGCCCCCGCTTCGCACATTGTAGCGTATTTCAATCCCAGAAACACTCCTTATTGCTATATTTGCGCGCGGAACTCAAAATACCCGTTTAGGGAGCCTCCTACAGGGACGCAGACGAGCAATTAATTTTCTCAGGGTCGGGATCGAGGAGTTAACCACCATCGCTGCTCATAATCCGGGCATCGAGATCGCAAATGACACCGGAGTTCTTCAGATTCCTCACCCCGTTATTTTTATTTCCTTAATCTCGCCTGCGCACGGAATCTCGCAGTGGTTTATTTATTCCAACTCCCGTCGCAACGTGTATCCACGCGTGCACCATCTTCATACTTCCGTTTCATCTCGTAAGAAGTGTACGTAACTCGGTTTCACCCACATCACGGAGGGCCCAACACATGCCCTTGCGGTACTCATGAACACACATTCGCTCCGGATCCTTTCAAAAGAACGGGGGCTCCATCTGTATGCATCTCGTTGCCGGTTTAGGTATACATAGACACACACGCCGGCTCTGACGCCACCATCAGGGCTCACCTAAGGGACAGAAAGACACGGAGGTGTGTGGGGGAGAAGATAGAGGGAGTGGGAGAGAGAGAGAGAGAGACCGTAGTAGAGCCAAGCAAAGGAGAAGGCGCGGACATGAATATTCATGCGGGACAGCGCGGCAGCAGAAGGTGGGCTGGCATGACGGGGGTATATATGTGAGCGCGCGCCCCCGACGAAAAACGATGAGATTGGAGGGGTTCACGAGAGCGCAAGATGACCTTAACCCCGATCCCAAGGATTTCTTTTTCCTTCCTTGGACACCTCATATCATCGTATTAAACTTTACCGAGGCCGAGAGGAGCAAGCTGGCTCTCGAGAGGGTGTGGCGATAGACTCATACCGTAGAGGAGCACGGGGGGGGGGGGGGAAAGAGTGGGTTTAGGTAGGGTGTTGGGAAGTTGGAAGCGGTAGGCAAGTTCATTTTAGTAGTGCCTACAATGGGGGTAGGTACCGTGCACACGTGTGTTAAGGGAAAGCGTGCGAGGAGGGACGTCCCATCACGATACAGGAATGAATCCTCGGGGCCTCCCGACAGACTTCGCGTGTCAGTACACTTCCCCGCTCTTCCACCTCCGCTGGGAAGACCTCTCTCTCATTCTCTTATTAGGACGTTAAGGAATAATGCACGGCATGAGCAGATTGGAGCGGGAGACTTTACGAGGCCATGTCCACGAGAGCGCGCGCGCGCCAGAGATTGGGATCATCCGGTTTTGAGCGCCCGCTCGCGAGCGGATTAGCTACAAATTTATGCATTTTTGCGGCTCGCAGGGGGAAATGAGTGCCAAGTAAATTACCAATGGTTCCATTTCCGATAAAAATATAGGATCGCAGGTGGTCGCAGGAGGAAAATAGGCAAAATATATCTACCTCTCAACGCTAAAAACTTACCAGTCTTTCAGCTCACATTTCCTTAAATTACGCTTTAAACACAAACATGAAGTCCCATTACTTACATTCACCATTGTATTGGAATTTTGCGTTGTCAAAGCTGTAAGCATTATTATATATTTTTTTTAGAAAATTTCAGAACTCTCTTTCTCTCTACATTTGAAAGTATTACAGTAATAAACACCGTGACCGATTGGAATAAGGAATATAAGACAATATCAATCAACTATACGCATAAGTGAACAAATTTCTGGCACATCAAGATGAATTTGAAAGCTAGGATATAAATTGTTCGGTAGCATCTTTTAACAAAATACACATCTCGTAAGATCAAAGAAATATTAAATAAACATATTTCCATGATTATTCCAATTAAATTCTATTAGCAATCACGTACATTTTACTAAAGCATATTACGCTGCTCAGTCTAGGGTATCAAAATATGAATATTTATTTGTTAATTTCAAAAAATAAACTGTTCCTCAGCCCATTTAGTGCACTTGGAAGTCATAAGTTCGTTCTGCATTCATCTCTCCTTTTTAGAATGGCAATTTTCTTAGACAGATCTTCACTTGAATCTCACCTTTTGTCCTCTCTGTCACTCCCCGACAAAATGAGACCGCACGGAACATGGCAGACGAAATCTTCGCGCATCCATCTCTACAGGAGTATTATCCCTCCCGACCTGACCTTGCCGCCGTTGCCACCGCCCGGAGAAAGGGCGCTTTAAAGCTTATGCTCCACAAAGGATAAAGCGCGAGGGATAAACAATACTTTCAAATTGAAAAGAAAATCCACCGTGTGCACGTTCCGACTGGAATCAAACGCCGGCGCTCGCTTCTCATGGATGGGGTAACCAAGGAGCTGAAATGCGGTGAATCAGAGGCGAGGGAACCGCGGCACCAAACTCTCAAGGCGAGGCAGTAGTAAGAAATAAAGAAGGGAGCAAGAAGTGGCATATTTCGTGAGGGTGCCTTAATTGGAATCAAGGTGTCCTCCCTTCCATATTAATCATTAAAGGGGATTCTTCCCCCCCCCCCCCAACCACTCACTCACGGGGAACGGGCAGAGGGTGTACAAGGGAAGCCATATAATGGAGAAGAGGTGCGCTGGAGGGTGGAGAATAGAATGCGGGAAAAGAAGAGGTAGGTGGGTACAAGGGCCTGGAAGACGGGAGGAAAAGGGTCTAGGAAAAGCCGGCAAAGAGAGGGAACTAGAAAGGGGAGTTCTGAATCCTTCTTCTCCTCGGGCTTTTTAAATGAATTCGAGGTGGTGCAAGGGAGGTTAGAAATGTGTTGGGAGGGGTCTCCTCTCCCTACAAACCCTCCTTCACCACCGCCTTTCCTTCTACCGTGTCCTCGGGGTGAAATGAGATTGGAAGGCAAGAAGAAAAGGGATCCCTGGGATGCTTAATCCGTGTCTTGGGCTGGCCATTGTTGCCTCCCGCGTCGCGCAGAATGCTTTGTGCGGTAGAGAAAAGGCATGAGAGGGCGGGGGGTGTAATGGGGGGGTACGAGGAGAAGAGTGGTAGGGAAAAGGATGAGCGGTCCGCGGGATGAGTATGCTCCCCCACCCCCGACCACCACTCCCCTCAATAATCTACATCCACGTCGTATTGCCCCGCAGGCCTAAAAAAGAATGAGCAGTGCGGGGTAATTCCTCATCAGCCGTATCCTAAGCTACACGCTAATTAAGGGCCAGCACCAAGTATACATATCTTCTATTACTTGGATGCATGCAACTATCAATTTCAAAACAAATTTAACCTATAAAAAACCCTAATATCCAAGCTAGGTACACACAGTGTAGTCAACCCATTGTTGGCCTTATTGGTAACGGTGTAATGTTCTAGACTGTGGACCCAGATATCGCAAGTTCTTTCCCCATAGGGGTGGGTTTTTCTCCGCCCAAGGCATGGATGTTTGAGCATTGTAATGAAAAGTTTAATTTTAAGAGAAGACTATGAATGAAAAGTCTTAAATTCGCTCGTTTAATAAGGATGATATTATTTTTATTATTATCTAACTCCCCTGCGGTTCACCTCATCGATAATCTATATCTTCATAGTGCCCTCAAGCAACCGCAAGGAGGATGTCACTAGACGTATCTTATTCTACACGCTTAATAAGGACAAAGAACGATTATACATACATTACACATGAATTATGTAAATATATGCCTAATTCATATGTGTAAATATATGCAATTTGTAAAATAAATAATCCTTGGTAGTGGTACTCAAGGACGAAATAGTCCTTCGCTTGGACTACCACTTTGAAGCAGTGGAAGAGCTGGTGCCTTCTAAAAACCCCTAGAACTGGACTGGTAGGAGCAATAATAATTGCTTATGGTAGACCTACCTATGCCAGATACATCTTAGGGTAGGAAGCATACGAAAAGTAGTTCAGGTGATGGTATCATGATAGTTAGAGACGAAAGTCAAAGTATCTGTGGTATTAAATGCAAAATCAGATAGGAGGGTAATAACCAAAGAACAGGTGACCGACAAGATTCAGATTATTGAAATAAAAGCACACCCAACTAATTTCGCAGTGGTCCAGATATGCACGCCTACAAGTAACCGTTGTGAGGGAGAGGTGGATGGTGCATACAAACAAATGGAAGAGGAAAATAGAAAAATTTCCAGTAAGAAAAATCAAAAGGGTGAAGGGCGATTGGAGTGCGGCGGTAGGGGAAAGGAGAAATGAGAATGGGGTGGAAGAGTAAAGGTTTGGGAAAGTAAATAGCTACACTGACGGGACAGGTGAAATTTGTAGGAAAAAATAAATAAATAAGTACAAATTCTTAGTTTAAATGCCGAATAAGGCGTTGGTACACGTGTGAAATATCGTGAGACATAAGTAGATATGAAATTGATTACATCATGATCGGACAGAGAGTTTTGGTAATAATATAAGAACCTCGCGTAGCTTTCCATGGGGTTTATGCGATTTGAGATCATAATTTAGAGCTTGCAAGATAAGTTTTCAGATTCAAAAGGCTCTAAAGTAAAAGTATAAGAAGAAGAGCAAAGGAGCTTCAAAAGGGGTAAAAAGGAAGAAATACCTGAAGCTTGTGGACAGGAGATTAGATGAGGCAAAGAAAATGGATAAAATTGAGGAAAGATAAGAGAGTGTATAAACAGGAATACTAAATGCGGCAGAGTAAACAATAGGATGTATGGAATTTTGACGGAATAAAAAGCCATGTGTTACAGAAGAAATTATTATAAAAATGGAGAAAGAAAGAAGTTAAAAAATGCCCACACCAGACTAGGCAGGAGGAAGGCATTAGGAATCAAATAATAAACCCGGCGAGTAAACAATCGGATGAAAAAAACTGGAGAGAGCAATACGAGGAAATGGAAAAGATACAGGAAGAGAGGGAAGTGGGTGTGTTATACGCTAAAGTGAAAAAATCGGGCGTTAAGAGAGGGATAACGATACTCAAGGTGAAGGACAACACAAGGAAGATATCAATCGAATGGGAAGATATATCTAAAAGATCGAGGGAATACGAGGAATAGCTCTATGACAGAGATAATAGACGAATGAACTTAGGCATAGTAAAGGGAAGCACAGTAAAGAAGCGTAATTATGGACCAAGGACGCTAGACAGCAAACCAGATAATGCAATACTAGTGATAAAGGAAAAAAGTGTGTGAGTAGATTAAATCCCCTCAAAGTAACTTGATAGTTTAAAATATTTCGGAGGAGAACATTTTTAGTGTATGATGTACGAGGAGGATATGTGGCCAAGGGAAATCGTGAAAAAGGTTTTAATACCCGTCCCGAAAAAGAGGAAACCTCAGAATGCGAAGACGATAGACCAATATATTAATTTCACACGCAGCTAAAGCTGTATCCAGTAGCTGTATCCAAAATCACAGAACACTCATACGAAACTTATGTATGACCTAGATGGCATAGGATAGGGTGGCTGATGTAGATTTCGGGTGGGCAGTAATATGTCGGAGGTTAAGAGATGATTGCTCGTTGTCACTATTGAATTTGAAATCGTACGCCGGGGAAAGGCTTGAGAAAAGTTATACATGGGAATAAATGTAGGAGGGCAGCTGATTCAGTCTGTTAGACTTGCATACGAATTGATTTGAAGTTAAGTGAAGAAAATGCATAACAGATTATTCACAAGAAAATAAAATTAGTGATATTTTCTAGAACAAAAAAGCGAAGTTTCTCATGAGAGTAGGAGGGTACAAACAGTAATTACAGTAACATAATTACTTGGTAGCACACTGGAGAATAACGGTAGGTATAGTAGCAAGGGCATTAGATATGGAATTGCGATAGCAAAAGAAGCGTTTGGCATTAGAAGGGAGCTCATGACGTGAATCTTGTGTAAGAATCTAAAAAAAAGGTTGTCTTAGAATCTGGATTTGAGTGTTGCGTTGTGTAGCCTGACTCCGAGTAAGGACGAAAACAGGCTGCAGGCGTTTGATATGTAGTTATGGAGGAGGATGAAGAAAGTGCAATGAACGGAAAGGAAGACAAAGAGGATGAGCTTGGCATGGTGATTGAGGAGAGGAAACTTCTGTAAGAGATTAGGAGGAGGAAAAGTTGGTAGTTTGAACGTGGGATGAGGAACGAAGGGATGCTGAATGGAAGGCCCTGGTAGAGGGTGTAATATTGTGTAAGCGAGAAGGGAGGAAAGTGAAATGGATTAATGGACGGGATAGGGGGTATGGCATATGCTGACATGAAGAAATAAATGAATGTCGAGCTAGGGGATAGCGGTCAATAGGATAATTTTCTCTCTTCCATTTAAACCTACCTTAACCTGAAGATCACCCTAATAATTATTTTCGGTGCGTTGCGTAAGTTCTAGCATTCACGACAAAAATTATAATGGATCCTAATAAGGAATTCCTAATTCATGGGTCCTTGGCATACCTTTTTTTGCTTTTTCTTGTTGTATAAGACAGAAAAAAGCAATTTTAAAATGCGCAACAATATTGAAAGCCTACAAAGATTTAAGTTGAGTGTAAGATGCCATTGCTGCCTGGTAAATATCTCACGGCATTATATGCGGAATAATCCACCAAATACTTGAAATAAATCAAAGATATACCAAAAGTATCACATTGATAAAACATTCTAAATTCTAAAGGCTTCATAGTTAAGTAATTTCTCTGTATATTACTCTATTAACACCACACAAACACACAAAGAAAATCGCCTGAAATTTTACAAAACAGCAGCTGTTCCTTCATTGTTATATGCGAGTGAAACTCGTACCCCAGGTAAAAAGGAAGCAAATGAAGTTCAAGCTGCAGGAATGAAATTTCTGAGATGTGTACAAGGATGTTCCCTAACGGAAAGATAAAGAAATGAAGTCATTAATAAGGATATATTAATACAATCAAGAAACGAAAAGGTTAAAGAAAATAAAAGTAGATGGTGCCAATATTTTAATAGAATGGCAGAAAATAGATTACCAGTAACAACTGTCGAGTATAGGCTGAAAGGAAGGAGAGTCGAGGGAAGACCGAGGAAAAGACGAGTACTGGAACAGGCAAAATTAAAGCCTAATCCATGGAGTGAAGAAGAAGAATTATTTCGCGGTCATTTTCTAATAAAAACTGTTGATTACTGTACTAATGCATTCAAAAGGCGTTAATAAAGTGATATACAGAGCAATAAATTTACTATGAAGCCTTTAGAATTTAGAATAGACAAAAAATGAAACTTATCTACCAAATATACACATAATCATGTCCTTAAAATATTTTTCAAAAAATACCGGATTGAGTTGATTTCCACAGTACCTAATATTTTCAAAGATTTTAAAAGGAGTTTTTCACGGAGCTTCTATGTACCACAATACCTCTAGAGTATTTTATCCATGCAATACTACGATATCTCTCTGATCCCTAATCATGCTGAGGCAAACTATTTTACGTAAGAAATGGTATTAGGCTTAACTATGCGTAAGTCACAAGCATTCATGATTAAAAATTACTTTCTTTAAATCCACACATTTTTATTTTAACCAACCCAGGTTTCAGCAGCTATGTGCCATTAGCAAGGGAAACATATTATCAGGTGGCCAGGTATGCATATGGTTGAGGACGACCTCTCCTTTCTTCTCATCCTTAACCATAGATATATATACCACCTGATAATATTTTTACCTTGATAATGGCACATAGCTGCTGAAACCTGGGTCGGTTAGAATAAAAAACTGTGGATTTAAAATAAGTAATTTTAAATCATTAGCAAAATATTTAGTTGTCTATCAAATATACCAATATATGGTGTACCTTCAAATTTCGCTTAGTGATTTTAAGTGGCCTATACGATATTCCCGCAGTCAACCTGCGAGAGAGCAAGGAATGGTGGGAGGACTTGAGGGCCTCCCCCACTCTTTGCCGAGGGAAAACGGCCTGACTAAGGGTGGAAGGGAATGAGGAAGTTCACCGGAATAGATATCCTGTCCGAGAGCACTTCGAAAGCCGCCGAGCGAGTCACCGAGGACCCACGCAACGTCCGCCCTGCCCGGAGAGCAATATCACATTATCAGAGGGCGGCGAAGTCGTCTCGGAAACGGATTTTCCACGCTGAGGTGAAGGACGTCACGCGAGGTCAAACGGACTCACGGAGAGAGAGAGAGAGAGAGAGAGAGAGAGAGAGAGAGAGAGAGAAAGAGAGATGTCTGTTTGTGGGTCGGAGCGTAGATCTGATCGTGGTCCATTGATTAGTCGTTCTCCGCAAGGAGTGCCGTTTTGCCGAGCGAGGTGAAATGAAAGCCGACGGTTGCAGCAGCGATCTATATTATTCACCGCTTCATGACTTTCTTCTCCGATGCGAATGCTACTCCCCATTTATTTGCCGATCACTGAGTACGAAGCATTTAGATGTGCTTGAACGACAACTCAGGAATGCTCAAGGTATTTTCACCACTAAAATAAACGGAAAATATGGCAGTTGGTTGAAGATTCTTCTTCGAAGTATTCGAGAAACGTGCTCTTTTAAAATACGAAGTCTTGGGATTTCTTACCCCCCAATGTCTGTCAATTGGCGGAAGAGTGAAATTTATCAAATACCGAATTGCTAATATAAATTTCAATTCTCGTTTCATTGGAAGCCTCCATCCATAAATCCGTTATGTTTTTTATGAATGCAAGGTATAATTACTTGTGAGGACTACCTTGTGAGCATATAAAGCAAATTTAGCATGGCGAATAGGGAGCTCATGATGAGTCCAACAGGACATCAGGCTTTATATTATTACTAGTGGAAAATCCACCTGAAACCAGCTAAAATATTGGCGAAATACGTCAACATCACTACGTCTAGCAACTGATTCTTACCTACGTACGCGTAGCCTTGTATATATTAACCTGAAAAAGCTCAAACCTGCTAGAAAAGCCTACTGAAACATCCTAAAATATAGGCGAAATGGCCAAAAAGTAATGAATAAAGTAAATAATTAAATAGAAACTAATGTGTGGTTTTTTATTTTTAATGAAAACAATATCTGTAACAATGGTAAACAATGTATTATGTCTAAATGTCAGATTGTTTTGCATGCAACATTTTTGGTGAAGCAGGCGGAGCTGTTACTACGCAGTTTCCCTTGTGTGTATTTTGAAAAATGCATACGCCTGCGACCTGAGTCTTTTACTGGAGAACGTATATGGGAGCTTGCCTTCCATCTATTGGCGCTCATCTGAATCACTAGGTACTCAATCAATCTACGTGCTCAACTGAATCAATTATTCGTACGCATAGCCTTTTATATAGTAGATATGAGAAGTATGAAATACTCCACCATTTAACCATTTCTTCACAAATAACACTAGGAGAGATGATAAGATTTATCCTTTTTTGTATTTAACTGAAATATTATTTCAGTTAGACAACTCAATAAGGCGTAACTCTCCGCTTGGGTAATTAAATTGAAGTATTTTTCTGCAACTTGAGATTCTCCAAGTAGCTATATTACCTTAATGGACAGTGACTGGTGAAAATGAAGCGCGTGCCCAACGGAGCATGAGATTTTATGAAACATTCAAAGATGGATGGGTAGATCATTTATTAGTATGATCTATCCTCTCTAAGATAACTCAGGCAACCAGAATATATGGCATGGCATGGCATTGATGGGCGCGTTTAGGGAAATTAACCATAATTTGGCTGAGGACCCCAAGGTCAGCATGATAGAGCTGAAATCATCAGGCAACCACGAGAGGAGATATGCAGCCTTACCTCTTTGCCTTTGACATATGCCTTGCCTCTTTGCCTTTTCCCCATTTTTACATATTTGTAGGCATATAACTTCACGTTAATACATGAATATATGCCGGGTTAGCAAGACGACCAGTTTAAAAAGTCTTTCGGATCACAGCTTAGACTTTTCCATGATATTTTAAAATCAGAGAGACGAAAAAGCAAGAAAAAGCATTACCTACTCTCGTTCCACCGCCGATGATGACGGCTTGACCGTCGAAACGTCCAAGTTTTCTTTTGTGAGTGTCCTTTTTGCGTGTTTATGTGTTTGTTTAGTGTATCACTGTTTTATTTATGCCTGTGCATCGTCGCCGAGATCGATTTTCTACCAAGACATTATATATATATATATATATTTACGCACTCCAAAGCAACTAATGGCTTAAAAAAAGTGCCGGCACGTGAAACATATCTTGGTCGAAAATTGAGCACGAGGACCCATTACCGGTTATTGAATGCCTCATAATTTGTCAGAAGCCGTAAAAGTCATAACCTCTCATATTTACCTGGGTAAGATACATTAGATACATTAAAAACATCCTCTAAATTTGATACGTCATGTGTCGAATCAGTGAAACGTTTCATGCTTGGGGCTCAAAGTCTTAGCCAACTCGAAGTTAGACCTGACCCCTTAACATCGCCGATATTATCAGATTCCGCCGTGAACTTTGGTTGCATCATGATTACGTTTTGTGATCACTACTCATTCCCTCCAAAAGTTAACAAACTACTCTTCTTCTTCATTTTCGAGTTTGGCCTCCAAAGGATCGCGGGGAAGAATTGGTGTGCTTATTAGTCTTCTTATCAACATTGCCTCCTAAAAATCAAAATCCTCTCAAAATTTCTTTATCCTTTCGCTCTGGTTCCTCCTCCGTTCTCCTGACCAGGAGGTTTTGGAATTATTACTTTTGTTTTTTTTTCTGATATTCTTCAGCTACATCTACCTTCCTTCGAAAAATATCTTTCCAGATAACTCATAGATTGTTGCCAACATCCACCATACCATTTTTTGTTTTCTCAGCCCATTTTGTTGTCGTCTTTAATTCGGTGATAGAGATGAAGATTTTCTTTGCCAATCTACAATCTCTCATTCTGAAGATTTGCCCAATAAACTTCAGTCTTCTCTCGCGTACACATTTTATTTGAAATCTCCTCCTCTTATTTTGCCAAGTTCTTCATTTTTGCTCTTCTCCCTTATGATATCCTTTTCTCCGGACCGAGAATCTTCCAAAAATTTATTTATTCTGTAATTCTTCCGTTTCTCCTTCTTTGTTCAGTGCCAGAAATTCTGATCTATGAAGTTCTTCTGGCTTAGAAACTGTATTGCAGTGTCTAATCTTTGCATTGTAGGAAAACGCTATATTTTTATCTATTCTGTAATAACCGATACGCTAATTCCTTCTTTCTGGCTCCTTCTTTATGTGCACCTTTGCCAAGCCCATTTGGTGTAATCTATTCACTTAGATACTGTAACATATTTAAAACTTATGAACCCAGGATTTGAGGGTCATTAATTTAAAATTTTAAAAAAATCTCCAAGCACATTTATTACAACAGCTTTGATGCCGAATTTTCTGGAAGTTTCTTTTCGTAGTTCTGACGTAGAACTGATAAAATCCTACCTGAATATAAGTTACATGGGATTTATCTCTTCCGTAGAATTAATTGAGATAACTTTTCCAATGATTTTAACCAATATACCAGACTTTAATGCGATAAAATGAATAAAATATCTTTATTTTAAAAAAATTAAAAGAATGCTCTAAACTTCAATGTCCAAAGTTTGAAAAAGATCGTTATTTTGATAAATATATTAATGAAAATGTGTTTCTTGTCTCGTTCGGTGGTTATTTTGTCCTGTTCATCCCGTCCCTCTTTCGTAATTTAGCCACTCCTTCTAATTCCGACCAACAACATGCAGCCGCTCCTCATTTGAATTCACCGCCATGTTCTCGATTATGGCCGCCATCTTTACCCCACCTTAAGGTCGGAGTGGTCCCATCCTAGCGACGCCCCATCCCCCTCAACCTTAACCCTCCACTATTCTCCCTCAAACCCTCGAAACGTACCCTTTTCCCTTCTTCACCTCGAAATCCCTCCGCAACCCTCTCCATCCCCTTCACTTCGCCTTCAAACCTACCCCTTTACAGCGAACCAACACACCCCTTCTTCGCTTCAATTCTCAGTCTTGCCTCTCTCTTTCCATTCTTCCTCTGCCTCATTCCTTCACTCCCTTAAATATTCTCTCATCTCCCTTCATCCCTTTTCCAGCAAGCGACCTCTCCCTTTCATCTCTTTATCCTCCCCATCCCCCCCCCACACACTCCCTTGTCTTGGCACTGTCGACTCCACTCTGATTTCTCTAACCTACTCCCTTTTTCTCGAACTCAGAGTTGAATTCGTTTCTTTTATCCCACTCTGGTTATATATATAAAAGTGAATAGGTAGCGTCAGCAAATCTACAGGCCGGACACATTTTTATTTCAGTAATAAAAAGATACATCAATAGATTTCTAAGGAATAAAACCGAAAGTCAAATTCTAACTCCTACCTGCCGGGAAATAAATTCTGAGGCAGGCTTTACCTTCTTAGTAAATGGTGACTCCTGAGATTGAACTTATTTGTCCAAGAATAAATATAAAATTATAGTTTGATGGGTATGAATTTAAAAAAAGACCTCGTGGCAGAAAAAAAGATAAATTGAACATTATACACTTTCTTGCCATTCAAATAACGACCAAGTATTACCTTTGTAATGGACTGTATTGTAACATAACAGCTTGGGTCATTGTCAAAAATCGGGGGAGACGAAAAGGTACGCCATATTGGCGTGTGTAGCACGAACTCGTGGCGAATACACAATAATGGGAAGTGGAGAAACAACAGCCAATAGGGCATGCAGATAAATAATAGCGGAGCTCCAACACCTAGTCACGGGGAGAGTTTTAAACAGGGAGTTAAGGAAGGGCGTTTAGGAATAACGCACGCGGTCAAGATGGACTCCAAGGGGAAGTAAAAATCAAAGTATGGGGAGTGAGATATAATAATGGAGATCACCACCTATGCTGATTAAGTTGGGAGCAGATTGAAATACGGAGGAGGATCGTGTATCAGAGCAAACATCCTGCGTTGTTTCTTTTTGTGAGAGGAGAAAGGAGTGACCAAGGAGGAGCGTGGCAGGGAATCGCCTTTCGTACCTGTGCGTCATAGGAGTGGCCTAATGTATGTACATATTTTATGTTTCTCAGTATAAAAAATGAACAGTGAAAATAAGTGAGTGCATTATAAATGTGTGAAAAGTGATGGCTCAAGTGTGCACAAGGGTGCTATGGCCTTTTTAAATGAGTCAAGAAGACAGAAGATAAGATAAGTGAAGGGCAAGATATTGATTAAATGTACCATCTTATAAATGTGTGAAATCGTATTAGTATGTAAATTTAATTCTCATGCTCTACCGACAGGAAAGTAAATATATCGCAAATAATGAATATTACAGTATCTAGATTGAGTTTTTTTTCTTAAAATTTTCGTTATAATCAGGTCTACCATTCAGTGAAACATAGCTTTTTCTAGAATGCATGCATTTTTTGAGAGCCAATTGTTTCCCTTGAAAATTTGTAGAAAATTGTCGATGTATCACCCGTGGGTTTCTTTCAAAATTTATGGTAATATCCAATGATTGTAACACGATTTTTACCTTACGAGCGTACCAATGTGAATTATTAAAACATATTTTCGTCGTCTTCTTCTTCTTTACTTAATGAGTTAGGCTGCATAGCCTTTTTCCGAAACCATCTTAGTTTTGGCCGACCAACATTGCGATGACCTCCTGATTCATGCCATCAGGCAATTCTCGTTTTGCAGCATTCTCCCATAAATTGTTGCACCATTTGGCTTTGCAATTTATTTTTCTTTTTTTGTTTTTTATCTTGTAATCTAATTTTCCCATGTGATTTCGTTTTTTATCCTTCCATGTAATGTACAGTCTTCTACCGTTCTTAGTAATTTCATATCAGCCGATGTGATGTTGTTACTTTTTCACTTTGAGAGAACCCACTTCGTAAGCTAAAAGTACTACTGGAACTGTCATTGTTTTGTAAAACAGCAATTTAGTTTCTTTGTTTTATATTTTAGGATTCTATGAAATTTTGCATAAGTGTATTCGGCTTTAAGTATATCCTCAACATATTGGTATGTTATAATATTTCACATGCAAGGTGATTACAACTTGACACTTGCTATCACTGAAAAGCCTTGAGGTGTTTGGAGTGATTTCTGTGAATTTACAGATTTGCGTAAATGTTTGCATACGTTTTATCATTAGTGATATCTATAGGTAAAAGTAATCATAATCACCATACCGATTTAGTTGTTGGCAATTCAATGCAATTTCAACACATCCTTATGTCACATGACGTATATTTCGTAATAAATTGATTAATTGTGCATATATTTTCCTTTGAACGCAAAATAACATATGTATTATTATTATTTTTATTGATAACAAATATTTTAGTTTCACACCGAGTCAATTATTCGGAAAAACATATCAATATAATTACATTAAAATTTTTAATCCCACGTCGATAATTCTAGTCATATCATGCTTTGATTACGGAAAATTTTAAAATATAATTCTTTTATCATTCCCATTACTGCCTGCATGGTGAACGCATAGAAAGACGCACTGATATGAAATGTGATCCAAGAATTTTTTTACTTGAAAAATTATTAAGATTCGCACTCAATGACCTACGATTACCACTCCAGCAACCTTAAGGTGAAAAATATCAACAACTTAAAATAAACAGAGAAAACAAGCCTTTCAATTGCCGCAATTATTCAACGAGGTTTTTGAGAATCATGTGAAGGAGAACGGCTCCACGTCAGAGGTGCCGCACCTATATACATGAAACGAGCGCCTTGGAGCGTCGTTTAGATAATTCCATGTCCTCTCTCTCTCTCTCAAAGGGTGGTTTTGCGCGCGGCGTAATGAATGGCCATCTGGCCCATCGGTCTCCCATTCACTCACTATATATTTTTACGGATCCGTGGACCTCTCACTCTCTCACACTCACATCCCTGCTGCGGTCATTAATCCTCGCCTTTCATCCTCCCCAGCAGGAGGGCGTTCCGTCACCTCACCCTCCATTCCCCCCATCGGGAGAGGATCTGTCTTTCCCATGGTGACACCCACCCACACGGTCACTTAATATCCAATGCTGGGAATTACACTGTCTTATTTCATGTTCCGTGCCGCGGCTGACTTAAAACCATCACAAAGATCCCCTCCCTTTCCTTTTTCTGGCTCCCATCGTTCTGCCTAAACTCCCTCCCGTGTTACCTTTTATATTAAATGAAAATGCCAAATTCGTGAAACAATGTTTAAATTTACCAAAATTTCTTAGGAGTTGATTAAAAATAAAATCTAGGCAACTTATACACCTCATTTTTGAGTAATTAGCAAATAATTGTAGCGATTGAAGTCAAAATGACTAAATTAAATGAAAATAGCATCGACTTGCAGTTGGCTTGAAGTCGGCTGGCGGCCTGCAGTCGACTTCTATGACCGGAAAATATTCATTCAAAAACATATTCTAAGTGGATTGAAATTCATCGCTCCGGACTCCTACCTTCACAATGGCCCGCTGAATATTACAAAAAATTGGAAGTTTCGCTATTTTTTTTAAATAAAAACAGCAACCGATTTATAAGAAAATTATTCCATTTACCGCAGAAAATGACTCTTTATCTACTAGTGGAAGAAATACACCAGCCGTAAAGAAAGAGAAACAGAAACACTGGTCAACATTTCCACACTAAAGGTTTTGGCACGTTGTGACATCATCATGGTACAGTTTTACAAATGTATCGGCCTTATGGATTATTAAATTATATGCGTGCATTATTTAACTGTACTCTAACTATGGCATAACGTACAGAAGCCTTGGTCGGCGGTAATTTAGTGTGGGAATTTTCACCAGTATTTCTGCTTCTATTTCTTCAAGATGGATATATTTTGTTTCCACAAAGTATGTGTCAATATTCTTGCATATTCATATATCGCACTACAGCCGTAACTGGGATGAGTAAAAGTCTGAAAGGGGCTCTTTAGCTCAAGTATAGAACCCCCTTAACCAATCCTACTTCCTTAAACCAGCACTACCTCACCCGATCTGAAACCGAGGCGAATAAGACGGTGCTTCGTCTTCTTCCTTTTAACTTCTCAAAAAAAAACCTCCCTTGGTGTGTGATGCCGTCCGTGCATGTGGTCGGGCAAGGGTTGGAGACCGGGGAAAAGGAGGGGAATTACGGAGGAAAAGGGGCTCTATCTTTTTTTTTATACATACACAGATATACGTGGTGGGGAGTGGGTTTTGGTTGGGGATTTTCTTGAGGGATGAAAAGAGGTGGTTGGATGGAGGGGGTTTGTGTAGTAACCGAGGCGGGGAGGGGTATGTGCGGTGCCGAGGATTTTTCGTGTCGTGGGAGTGGAATGGGATGATGCAGGGTGTGGAGCAAGGGTTTGGGTGATTTATTATTTTTTATTTATTTCGCTATATATATTTTTTCTCTCGTCCTCATCCTCACACGCTGTGGAAGTCGACGAGTGTGGACGTGCTGTCTTTTGAAGGTAACACAGGGAAGAAGAGATAGAAGGATACACAGTTAAGGGAGAAAGACGAGTGCGTGTGTGAAAGAGTGCGACCTCTGTCACTTTTTCCCGTCATTTATTTTTCCCTCACGCCCCGGCCTTTCCAGGGAACATCCATCCCTCCCACTAAGATTCATCCGTTTAGAAGTACTATCAGGTATGTGGTAGTATGAAATTAGGAAGGAAGTGGAATAGAACACTCATTGTGTCGTAATAAGGGCAAAGAGAACGCTGCAACTTCACAAGACTCATTTAAGACACGATCGTATTGTTGATGCAGTACATCATGATCAGATGATTTACCCAGAATGTAAAACCATGGTCGTCAATAGATAATTACTCTGGTGTAATCGTAATGTTCTATTTATTCTTTTTGTTATTAGGATTTAAATTTCAAATAAGTTAAAGCAGCATAAGGCATTGATTTACTGCATCGTAATTATGACAGGTAAGAAGCAAAGAAATTGCGATGCTCTGAAAGTAGAAGGTGCATGCATACATATTACATACCCATCATGCCATTCTCTCTCGGGGTAGGAAAAGTCATAGAATTAAGTTATTGCCGTTATCCCTATAAAACTGGCTCCCTTAAAATAATTTCTTCCTTAATATCTTATCCTTATTAACCGCTCTCCCATTCTTAAGATTCATGCTATTCCACCTCATTAGAGCCTCTTCTACCACATTCACCCGTGACTTACGTGGTCTACCACTTCCTCTCAAACCTATCTGTTTGCTATCATATGTCTGTTTTGATATTCGACTCTCTACCAGTCTCTCGACATGTAAAAACCAACGAAGCACACTCCTTTCATATATATCCACTACTGGATAATACAACCCACATTCGATCATCACCCTCTCATTCCTAGCCCTTCCATTCTTCTTTTCCAGCAAACACTTCTCATGTATTTATCCCCATTCCCACTGCATTCATACTGAAATTAGAAGGTACACGGTCCATTTTATTGGGATTTCTTCATATTCTCCCTAGAGTGTGCAATTTGCCTATAGCTTTAAGTGGTCATGTGGATATCAGATGAGAAAACTTTATTGGATACATTCTCAGACGCAATCGCATCTCGTGAGTAAATTTCCATTATTTCTTGTTGAAGTTGCATTCCTATCGCCAACTCATACATTATCAAGAAGGATTGAGTGAGAAAGTGTCACTAAGTTCTGTGTGGCATCTTAAAATTGCCACTTCACCTCCTACCTTGAAGGTGCATGCGACTCACTTGCTCGCTCCCTCACTTATAACTAACGCGGGGCGAAGTAAAAAAAATACACAATTTGGAAGGACTCTTGGAATTCTCTTTCCTTCCTTTCGCCACATACTCTCTCCTCCCCCTCTCCTTCTCCACCACTCTTCCACACACACCTAATCCGAGATCTTGACATGCCTTTTCCTCAAATAGGTCGAGTGAGAATAGTGGATGAGGACCGCTCCGCGATAATCCCATACTCTCTCCTTCTCTCTTCGAAACATCTCCTCACTCTCCTTCAACCTCATCCTCTGGAATAGCTTCTCTCTTTCTCTCTCAAATATATACCTCAATATTTCCTCCACCATTTCCGCTCTCTTTTTAGCGTCCTGGCTTTATAAACCCTCCCTTTTTCATGCGTCCTTGTGCATCACTCGTGTGCAGGACAGGTCTTCGTCCGAGGGGAAGGGTTGTTATGGAACACGAGGAGATATTTCATACGGTAAAAGTTTCATTTTTAAACAGCTTACAACGAATCAATTTTGCTAGTAACCAAATGCAATTATTATTAATCAAGTCTTGGCTGGTAAAGCAAATAATGATTCCAGAAGTAATAAGGCAAAGCCAATCGGTTAGGTGAATGGTGAAATAATCCAGAGGCGGTGGAGCAAAATTCTTATCCCAACTATATCGTGAGTGAAAATATACTGAGTGTTATGTATTTAAAGAGGAGACTCGCGTTACTAAAAGACTAGTTAACTAAAATGGGGAATGGATAAGAGGAAACCTTTCAAAATTTGAAGGGTATACCAGTTTAGAGGTTGAAACAATGGGATTTGGAATTAGCAGTAGAGAATGAGAACGGACCAGGGGCTTTGTAAGTGCTGTATCTAAGAATGATAGTGATAATAAGGTGGACAAAAAAGAAGATAATGTTAGTGCTGGTCATGGTTGTACGCATTCTATTACTCAGCAATTTGACGGGAAGTTGCATCGTATTATTGTGTTAATAGGGTAAAAGGATAATACTGACAAAATTGAAGAGGCATAGTTGGTGGATATATAAGGTTCCTGAAGACAAAAGCCTAGAAAGAAGAAGACTAGGTAATTGAGGAAAATGAAGAGAACGAATAAGTTCTTTGGAACTGTGAAACAGAAAACAGAGAACAGTACACAGGGAAAGTACTCCTAGTCCAAAATGAAAATTAGAGAAGGAATAGGTGCACAACGGTGCAGTGAACTATTTAGATGCATTTTAATGTCTACCCTGGTATATCAATCAGCAGGGCACTAGAAATCAATATAACATCATCTACTACTCAAAAATTTGGTCGGCAATTGCAAAGTATTTTTTACATATAATTTTGCAACAAATCCTATGGGGTAACTGTCCCAATTTATCTCTCTTGAATCCATCATAGCTGTTACCTCTAACTATCCCTTGTTTCTCCCAAGCCCTCGCCTCTTAGTTTGAAGTGCGCTCCACCTAGTTACACGCGGAGCTAAGCATTTTTAGCCTCAGCATGTTGAATTTCGAGAGAAAGGACATTTAATAGGTAAATAAGACGTGTTTTTGCTGAATAAGGGAGAAAATAAGACGGATCAAAGTTGAAAGAAAAAAGGAAACGAAGGATGTTTGGAGCGTATGAAGACAGTGAAGTCAGTTTGCCCACCTAGAGGATGGACGTTTGCGAATATACTCATTGGCGTTAAAGGGTGTAGTGGATTTTGTATAGTTTTATGCTTTATACTTAGTTTCAACTGATGGAGCGTCCCCAAGGAGTAGGCGATATTAACTTAACAATAGCAAGAAAGGTAACAGAACATCGATTTTCTATGCATTGTTTTAGATAAACCAAGGAGGAATATCGTCATTAACCATTCAATCCTTAAAATGCAGGACTGCAGCTCGTCATTCTAACCTGTGCCCTACTAACTCCTTAATGTCCTCGTAACTCATTTGTTTTATATCCCATATTAATAGTCCTACATATTTGTCCATCTTATCTTCCTAATAGAGCTTTCTTTTCTAATTTCCCGTCAATTATGTACCTTACGTGTCCAAATGTGTGGTCTATTCATCTGGACCTTGTCTTCCTGATAGTGCTCAACCAGGTTTTTTCGTCTTCTAGTCATCTCTACACTTCCTCGTTCCTAATCTTATCTGTCCATTTCATCGTCAGCATCCACCCTTACAGCAACTATTTTAGAAATCCATTACTCTCTTCTTTCCAGCTTTTCAATGATCCGTGAAACATACAATGCAACATTTCATACGTATATTTTCAGGTACTGCTTCCTTTTTCGTTATCCAAGTTTATTATTTAAGCAACAGCTGTTTTATTACCATGAATGCTTTCTTGGATTTAGCTATCCATTTATAGATGTACGACCAAGGGGGATTGTGTCCCTTTTACTATCCCAACTTGAAATCTCCCATGCTCTCGCCCCTGCCTTTCGGTAGTGTATCCCACGTCTACGCTTCCCACACGTGTCCGTCACCCTGCTCTTCCTTCTCCTTCCCCCAGAGGGCAACCCTTCGCTTCGTGTCTATCTCCATTTCGATCTCTCCATCCCATACCGATCAGCCAATCGCCCACCGTTGCCAACCTCTCCCTCCCATTTCAACCCGCCAAAATGTTACCCCCAACCGAAGAGACTCCCTGTCACATTTCCCCGATTCTTTCACCCCCCAACCCCATCTCATCCTCTTCCCTTCTCCGACTCCTCCACCCTCTACCACAGTTTACTTCCCTCCGAGAGTTTGTCCCCATCCTCCGGCCGCCCGCCTCTCCAACCTCCCTCGTCACATCCGCACCGAGAGTTTTCGCCCGCGTGGGAGGGAGGACAAGTGGCGCGCGCGCCCCCAACTCCTGGACCCCGGAAAGCTGTTCGTTCGACTCCGGCCCCGGAGAACGGACGTAGTTTGCTCTCTGTTGTTTCGTGGCTTTTGAGTGATGTATCCGCCGGGTGGAACAGTGCGGTGTGTTGCGTCGTTCCTCCCCTTCCTCCCCCCAAACTCCTAACTCCTTCCACGACGAGATGAAGAAGCTAAACTGAGAAACGCAATTAGAGCATCATTTCAAAACGGTCGTTCCGCAGTCACGCTCATATGGCACGGACGGTGAAGGTATTACCTATTAGGCTCACGCACAGTTCGCTCTTGTAAATTCATAGGCACCGTAGGAGAAGAGAACGAATACCTAGTAAATACAGAACTCAATTGTGGATTTCAACGTCAAAGATCAACTGACTAGATCGACAATAAAGAGCAAATCTTGTACTTTTGCACAGAATTTTATTTTCACTCAGCATAATGCGTTTCACCAACTTGCAGCATAACCAGGAACAAAATTTAGCAATTTTCAGCACAGGTGTACATGTGTGTATATATATAATGTCTTGGTAGAAAATCGCTCTCGGCGACGATGCACATGCATAAATAAAACAGTGATACACTAAACAAACACAGAAACACGCAAAAAGGACACTCACAAAAGAAAACTTGTACGTTTCGACGTCAGGACGCCATCGTCAGCGGTAGAGGAATGATGAGTCCGCTCTGTTCCCTTGGGAAGGAAAGGGCAGAGAGGAAGGAAGGGGGTAAGTGCGAATGGATAGTGGTGGGGAGAGAGAGGTGGCTATTGGGCTTTTAATTCAATGGGCTAGGTTTAGCCCGGGCTTTTCGAATGCTCTTGTCACCCAAATATGGGCGTATTCACGAATTTTCACGTCAACATTACCGGCGGATTCAGGAAGGGCTTCTATGATCTCTAGGGAGAAACAATCGTCAAAATTTTGAGAGTGGGAGGCGGTATGTTTGGGAATGGGATCAAGAAAAGGTGGAGTTTTGGTGGCATGGCGGTGATTGTTCATACGGATATTGAGAGGGGTGGTACATTTTCCCACATAGAAGGCAGGGCAGAAATTGCAGGAAAGGCGGTAGATGATGTTGCTGGTGGTACAATTGGCCGTAAAGGAAGATCTTTTGAGGGAGGGGGTGGCGGAGGGGCTGAGGAGAGAGCAGCATTTGCACCTCGGGCGTCCGCATGTTGAGGAAAGTGGCGGTGGGTTGCAGGGAGGGTCTAGTGGATTTTAAAATGTCCCGCAGATTTGAGGGACGCTTATAGGAAACTTTGGGACATGAAGGTAGGAGGAGGGAAGTAGAGGTATTGTTTTTTAAGATTGGATACAGGTCTTTCAATATGTTTTTGATCCTGTGTGCACCAGGGAAGAATGTGGTGACAAGGTTAAGTTGGTCAGGTTGGTGGGTCTTGGTCCGAGGGGTATATTTTGCAGTAGGAGACAGGATTTTATTTAAAAGCAACTTCTCTGGGTACTATCGTTCTCTGAGGGAGTGATGGAGAGTTTCGATATATTCTTTTAGAGAGGGGGCATTGCTGCAGATCCGGTGGCCGCGGATAGAAAGGGAATAAGGGATTGAGCGTTTGGTGTGAGAAGGATCATATTTGGGTGACAAGAGCATTCGAAAAGCCCGGGCTAAACCTAGCCCATTGAATTAAAAGCCCAATAGCCACCTCTCTCTCCCCACCACTATCCATTCGCACTTACCCCCTTCCTTCCTCTCTGCCCTTTCCTTCCCAAGGGAACAGAGCGGACTCATCATTCCTCTACCGCTGACGATGGCGTCCTGACGTCGAAACGTACAAGTTTTCTTTTGTGAGTGTCCTTTTTGCGTGTTTCTGTGTTTGTTTAGTGTATCACTGTTTTATTTATGCATGTATATATATATATATATATATATATATATATAAACACTTGACAGGGGGTGGGGAAAGAAAAGTAAAAAGAGAGATAGGACTTACTGGGACGTTTCGGGCATGTAGGCCCTTCTTCAGCTGTAGAACATTGAGAAGTCGCCTTGCGAAATTGCCTTCTCAATTTTCTACAGCTGAAGAAGGGCCTACATGCCCGAAACGTCCCAGTAAGTCCTATCTCTCTTTTTACTTTTCTTTCCCCACCCCCTGTCAAGTGTTTTTATTATATTGTGGCCTATTGGCGAAATTTTCGTTTCGTGTATATATATATATATATATATATATATATATATATATATATATATATATATATATATAACTATTCATTAATTCACTCAAACCGCTCACAGGCGTAAATAATAAATAATTTCGTTCAAACAGAGGGTGAAAGAAAGAGAGTTCAAGTGGGGGAGCAGTTGGGGGGAGGGAAAAAAGAATTGAAACATTGTAGCAGTGGTTGAAGGATTTTTCGTGAAGCGAGGCGTGTGTCGCAACGGGAAGAGAAGCAGATTGGGAACTGTTAACTTTTACCTTGAGAAAGGTGGATGCCAATGCCACCGAAATATTGGAAGTTTTAATTTGTGTCTTTCGCTTGTTTCTATATTTTTATCGACCACCCTCGTGGCATATTATGTATATATATATACACATATATATAATGTACGTATAAATGTTAATAGATAACCCAGAGACTTTGGATTATGTGTATGTACCTGAGCTGAAAGTTGCTATATTTTGTACCTGATGATGACGCAAGTTGGTGAAACGCGTTGTGCCTAGTAAAAATAAAGTTCTGTGGAAAAGTAAATGAGGTATTATTCAGTATGTAATAAATACTTGCACGAAGTAAAGCCTTAAATAGTAGGGTTTCAATATCGAGGTCCAACACAAGGAAAGTGATCTTTTCGTTGCAAATTCCCTTACTTAGGCACTAAATTGACCACCTGGGTGTGCATTTTTGCTCTGTATATAGCTAAAAGTAAAGTTCCTGATAACTGTCATAAGGCCACACTTAATCTTCAACCGCACATATGAATGTAACGACCCTTCTAAGTCAATTCAAAAAAGTGCTAGTTATTTATCGTAAACTAAATGAAAGAAATTAAATTTTCAGATACTATGCAATTTTTAAAATGTTTGGAGGTATGCATCACAAATTCTTGAATTAGGAGCAGGTCTGATGATTAAAAAAAACTGATTAAAGGTTAGTAGAGTAAGTGGCTTTCCAGCGACTGTCAATTCGTTGAGAATCGAAAAAAATGTATGGTACTCATACCATCAAACTGGGTTCAATTTTCCGAAGGATTAAATAAAAACTAGAATCAGAATTCCTAATGGAACTTATATAGACAACATCACCCAAAGGAAGTCAATCGAACTTTATATTTCATGATGCATATAGTTCCTTTCCACTTACGAATTAAGCATGCTCAACGCAATCCGAAACATCAAAGTAACAAATTACCACGTTCAAATTTGCACTCTAGCATTACGCTTTCACCCAACCATAAGCTTGCAAATTTCCATCGTAAATATAAGCACTTTTAACATTGCAGTGTTTTGATAGTAGCAATCACACAGATATCGAAACGCTCAACACAAAGAACAGTTCAGATAATCGCTCTGAAAGTAATCGAGTTTTAGTATATGATTTAACTAGGGGTAACTGTTTGCTTGTACTATTACTCGTTTCCATTCCTTCTCTCGTTGCTTGCATGCGAAATTGAACTCCTCTCCACCAAAATGGATTCCATGTTCATTTTGTTTCAAATGCTTTCTCTTGGCACTCAAAGAGTTTAATTTTTGTTGCAATCATACATATCAAAGGATAATCGTAATATTTTCATTAAGATCAACTTTTACGGTATTTATAAAGGAATTATCTCATGGACTTTCCCTGAGATCGACAAGATTTAACCAAAGAGTTCTCTCCTTCCTTTATCTTTATTATCATTATTAATCTTTATCCTTTTCCTGTCATTTATAGCTCGGAACTAAAAGAAATCAAAAATATATATTGGATTACTTTATGCCTAACTTGATGAGAGCTGGTTGACCACTAAACTATGAAAGGATGGTTTTAGAGAGTTCAATAAATAATACAACATTTTTTTTCCTAACACAAAATATTTCACTTTCAATAACTATAACGCTCCAAAATTGTTATTATTCAGTCGCCAAGTTAATGATTGTGAAAATGCATAACTATTTATACGAGTGCTTTTAGGGACCTATGAAAGTGAAAAATAAAACGTTAAGTTTAGCAAAGTACGGAAAACATTTCTATATCCGGTGAATATTTGACTCACAATTAATTCTACGTTATTCCTTGATAAATCAATAGGTTTTTTTAATTCTAAGAACGATCGTGCTAGACTATGCATTTCATCAACAAAAACATATGCGGCTGGGATAAACAGTCTAGTTTCTCTGCATATAAATTTCACAATAAATGATCATTGGAAGACTTTGAGACACATTTGGAACAACTTTGAAGTACGACGAAGGCATTAAGGAAAAGGCCACCAAAATTCTGGTGTCGGCATTTAGTTTTAAAATATTTACTCATGTTTCACGACTTGATATTCTTCTTTTGTGCCTAGGGGAGGAAAGTTTATTGTTATCAAAGCACTCTGATCATCATTAGAAATTCAAATAAGGATGAATTATAGAAGAGTTACGAGAAGTTGGAAGATCATAAATAGAGGAGATGGACTGATGGTGAAGAGAGGAAGGCAATAAAATCTTGGGAGAGCCGAAGGGAATTTGTGGAGAGACTTTGAAGCGGGGGAGGAGGGAGATTTTGAGGGGAAAGAATCACGGAGAAGCGAACGGAAAGCGATATTGGAAAAACGGGGCTCGACTTTAAAGGGTTTGTGGGAGTTGGCACTTTAGCGAAACATGAAGAAAAAGTTAGATGTCATTTAATTCAAGTACTGAAAAGTTAGTTCTGGAAATCGGTTGAATCAACCCCGTGAATATGTGAAATTATTTCACCGGATTCTCTTCCTGCCAACTCTATTCCATCGGCATGCTGAGGAGATTTATGGACGATGCACGAAGATTCAACTCCGTTGCATCAGGAATTCCTTATTGTGATGGAAAAAAATTGAAAATTGACGTAACAGGATTGAATCCGGTGAAGTCATTGGGAAAACTTCCCGAGTATTGAAAATGTGTGTCTTGTACACTATATGCATGCTGGCCATTACTCATACCCTGCCACACAACCTTGAGGTGACTTGCAGGGTATTTGGTGGATATAGATGTATATTCGTGTGAGAGACTGATTTTATTCACTACAACATGGTGATGGGACTCTTAAAGTATGGCTTTGGAATTGAAGTAAGCATATATTTTAGGTTTACGCTGGGCTCAAATTTGGTTAGGTAGCTGCTAGTAAATCAACGGCATTTACTAATCACTTCTTCGACAAAACCATGAACAGAGCAGATAAATAAACTAAACTTCCTACTGCTCATATCTCCAACTCTTAGGTCAATTGTCCGTGCTATTGAATCTTAACTTAATTGGAGGAACTTTGTGGAATATCCACATTATTAAAGAATTATCATTTACTAAAGAACAGTACCAAGGGTCAATTCTATTAATACTTCCAGAAACATATCAATGGTTGAGTATCTTACGTGCAATAAAATCTCTTACATTTATCAACTTGGGTCAGTTTTCCGAAGGAATTATTTTCGATAAGCAATAGGAAAATGACGCTCACTCACGGAAGTACAAGCAAATATTTGGGAAAGACCATTTGTAAATAATTTCCATGTAATAATTATAATACAAATGTTTTTCCCCGACTTACGTAAATCTTTCTTTGGGAAGCATCCAGCGTTTATTTATGCGTCTAGTGTACTTACACAATGTAGGATAAAGAGCCAAGCTCAAGAAGATAATAAAAAAAATCACATCGTCTAATTAAAGGTAATTAAGATTTCCTCGTAGAAAAAAATGCCAACAAATATTATTTATTATCTTAGCCGTACCGTGACGAAATTTAGATGAAGCGTATGTGGAGAGTAAATAATATTCGTCGTGATTTTTTGGACTTAGATTCGTGATAAAATCTGGTTGGAAACCTACGATTAAATCAATGCGTTTAGTAAGTTTACAACCGAACCACAGAAGGTTCTTGAGAATAGCCATCAATGGAACAGATGAAGAAACTGCTTCTCCTACTGCGCATTATTTTCGCTGGTTTTTGAGCTCACCATTTAAAACTTGTTAAATTCTCCACGAAGAAACCGATTCTTGGATAGGGATTATAATTTATAACATAATACCTACCTTTTGCCAACAGGAATAAATAAGCACTCAAGCAAAGGAAAAGACTCTCAAAAAACTCTTAAACCATGCTGTACTTGGTACCAGTGCTACCAGTGGTACCAGTGCATGTCATTTTACGCAATGATCCATTCCAGTTTTGTAGAACAGTAAAATTTTGTCTAGATCGAGTGTAACCATAAGTTGACCAGAAATAAATGCACACGCTTTTGGAATATCAAGCTAAACATTATATGATTTCAGAAACGTTTACATCTTATTTTTGTGACGCAAAGGAATTAAATGCCACTTCTCTAAATTACAATTGTGTTCGAGAAAAAAGAAAATAATACATTGCAAATACAACTATGAAGCAATATCATTGAAAAAATTATCTCGCACTTGATTTATGAGTTCACTTGACAAATTGAGGCATGTAAAAATCTAACGCTTGTTTCTGCACATGTCGTTTCATCTGATTGGTGATATAGCTAATGCATATAAAAAAGATAGTACTTGAGTTAATTATGAAAGAAAAAACATAACATTAAATTAGTAACTACCCTTACACAATTTTTATGTATTAAAGATCTTGGGGGCAAGATAAAGCTATTTTTTCACACATCAACAAAGAATTATATTAGATGTCCAATTCTCTCCTCGTAAAAAATGAGAAATATTGATAGATTAAGGCTTCTAACACAAAGAATTAGCATCCGCACACAACAATCAGCTATACAGACGATGTGGAGAAATAGAGGTCGTTATATTTTGTCTGCCACGGTTAAGAAATGTGAAGGTTGACAGATGAGTAAATATTTAAGACGACCTATCGGATTGGATGATACCAAATGAGCAACGTTTACCAGTTGATGCAGAAAAAGTATTCACGGCCACTCATTCTTCATTTGGCATACGGGTACCAGTGTTTGAAATCCTCACGAGATAGGCTTAAATACTGACTTGAGCGCGTGCAACGAAGATCAACGAGATGTGTAAAAGGCCATTACGATAAATAAATAGGTGTTAGAAACTTGCGGCAACAACCAAGATGGGATTCTCCATCAGGCCGACAGTTTAAATTTAGCCTTAATTAAGTACCTTGCAAGCCGATCTGTTTCTGATAACGTCAAATACAATACATAATACAATACCGGCATACTAAGTTAGATAAGAAAGAGATTGCAGAACGGACAGATCAAAAATGCCATTTTTCCTAAAAACGACTAGAAATCTTAATTGATCTATAAGGCTCTATATTTAAGTTTTTCGATCGTGCAATTAATTATTATTTTCTCTCACTAATGTATTTGGTAATATATATAATTCGCAATACTAACAGAAGTTCTCGCATTCTCTCTGTGTAACTCTTGCGTATCTGTGAAAGAAAATAAGAAAAGGAATTCGTACAAGACATGTGAGGGAATAGGATAAACGGAAGAAGAAAAGGGGACGGACATAGCCAATGTGAAGGAATGAAAGGGAGCTCACGAAGGAGAGTGCTTGGGAGAGGAAGGGGGTAGGAAGGTTTGGAAAAAAATCACCCGGCTATAATGGCTGGGAGCGAGGACGTCTATAATACAAGAAGACTTCTCCAAGGCTTTTCTCCGGGCGCGGGATGAAAGAAATATAACATTTGAGATTTCGGAACTGGTCGAATGACGGGAGCATCTGGGATTCCATTCCTCTCCATCCTATGCCTTCAACTCGGAGAGGATATCCTTCTCCTTTTTTTCAGTCCCTGCTTCCTTCCTTCCCTGTTATCCGTCTCCCCTACACAAATCCTCATTACGGATTAAACAGTTGAAACGCTGGGATATGATGACGTAGAGTGGGAGTTCATGACGCCACGGATCATGGACCAGGACATATAAGGAAGACCAGGACACGTTATCCCGCTTTTTGTTACATGGTTTATAGTCTTTTTAACATTTGATATTTGAAAAAAAATTTACCCTGCACTTTTAATCTACATCCGATAATAGTATTCTATAAGGAAAACTGAATATGTTTGTCCATAGTGCTGTTACACTACTCATAATTACACCAAGTCAGTTGGGCCAACTGGCCCCTATCACGTGGTAGATTGACCGACTGGGCGGGGTAGGTTGGTCCATTTCATTGGTTTAATTTACTGATGACTATAAGAGAGGAAAAAGAGATAAAATATATATAAAATATTTACTTCGTTTCAAATAAACCAAGGATAGGTATAAACAGTAATTTTGTTAGTATACCACTTATTTATATTTCAATATGAAAGTATTATTGAGTACTGAAATGAAAATTATATAAAATTTCAAAAAATGAATTAAAATTAATCTTATGATGGCCACTCAAGAGTGATGAAAATACGAAATAATTTTCAAAGAAATAGAAAATTATAAATTTAACCTATTTTATCACAGAAGTTTTTCGCAGTGGATAGAAGCATGAAATATGTTTTTCCCAGTTGCGCATGATTCATATCCCCAGCGTTTAAACTTGTACGCTGAATACACCCTTCTCCCGATTTTCCAACCATAAATGATTTTACACAGCAAAGACAAAGGTAGTCCTCTTCTTTTTTTCTTCATGAATCAAACGGTCGATGTCTTGCATGGATTTCCGTAGCCGTTTTAATTTCCTCTAAATTTCTCCTCCGGGATGAAAATCATGCGAAAAGCTTCTATGCGACATTTGTGACCTGTTCGTTAAACGTAACTGAGATGTGTTTGGTAAGTAGGTTGGTGATTTGCGGGAGGAGGCGCCCGGCAAATGAGGCCATTTTCACCTCTTAGGATTCGTTGGATGTTAGTATAGGAAGATTTCTATCTTGATTCAGAGGAATGACGGTGAGGAACCCCGCATCAGCATTAGGGTAACGCCGACACAGCTTTCAAATTGTGCGGCGGACACAGGCGCCGACAGGATAATTTTACGCGAGGAGAATATATGTACTTGAAAAAGAAAAATATAATTAACTGAGTTATCTGTATTACAATGAAATTATTACTTTAAATTTCAATTATGTTTTACAGATTTGTCTCCAACAAATTATATATCTTCAATCTTTTATTATTATTCTTTAAAAATTTATTTTATCCTGATCTTAGTTTAAACAAGTTCGTTTAACAATTTACAAACTATCGAGCTAAATTTTAATTATTTATCTGGCAAATAATATAGATTACGCCTAAGGGTTGAAATTCGTCATAATAACATTTGACTTGACCCGGAACTTACCCTCTACCTCATGACTGCGTACCATGTCTTTCGTGTATTTAGCAATTTTTTGGGGATTAACATAGATCATTTTTTTCCAAATTGTTTTTCACATTTTAGTTTTTGGAGCTTTCTTGTGTATCCTTTGTATTCTACACAATTTTCACGATTCCTGGTTTTTCATCAGTGTACCATCTCATAATTAATACATTTCGTATTCCATTTGTACTCACTGATATATTTTTTATACACTGCCGGTGCACCCCTAGTCATAATTAGCATGCGTACAGCTAAAGACGCTGGATTATTCTCAGTTTTATGTTCCTCCCAGCGGACGGAATACAGTACTTGAAGTGCATTCCACAGGTTGTGATAGGGATTCGAGCTGAAAAAATCTCCAACATAACCAACGTTCAAGCCCTGGCCCTTGATATTGGAACCCAGCACGATATCCGGGTAACGCCTTTATCTCTGTCTATATCACAACCCTTAGGAATACGGGTGGTTAAGGAAGAAGGGAAAAAAGTCGAATAATGGCGGAAGTAAGTATGTAGTAACAGCAGGAACAAATTGTAAATAAGCTGTAAAAAGTTGAAACTGCAACTGTGCATACCTGGACTAAAATATTTGGGGAATGAACGACTGAAATATACACAAATCAAAAGAGGCCGTGAACCGCGGACCATGGGATAGGTTCATATTTTGACAACCCCTGCCAATCATGCTAGCGGCATCCTGCATTGCTTGGGTGTATACGCAAATGTATAAGCCGATAGGGGAGTCATATTGATGGAACTGTTAGTGCAGGAGCACTTTAGCATAGATGCATAAAAAAATTTGATTACCATTTCTATTAAAGTCGATTTGTTCATAAAAACTATCAATTTGCAAATATCTCTTTGATTTTTTATCTTTACCTCTGTCATTCACAGTAAACTTGAAAGATAAAAGTTTCAGTTTTAACAGGTGGAGTTCAGTGCACAAATTGGGAAAAGAAAATTCCCACAGTATTTAGAATTCTCTCTACTTTTTAATTGTAAATTCCACTGCATAAAACCTTTTATTAGACCTCATCAAGTGCCTTAAAAGTTGACAAAGGTTATTTAACACTGTTCATCCCCTAGGCTTCCTGTTTCTTTTACTCAGCATAACAAATATTTTAAAACTCGTTTACCTTATCTCTGCATTCATCACTCAATAAATTGTTGTTGAAAAAAATATGAACAACGTCAACTAATGACTAGAGGGGTATAATTGTGAATGCATAGAATTACACAAAAGTGACTAAGGAACAACATACATTGTTATTTTACTCTAAAAATTGTAAGTTGATAAAATATGAAAAGATTAATTAGAGAAAACATAGTAATTAGCATTACATCACTAGAGAAGAACCGATTTTTTCTGTTTATCATGGCATTACGATAACTGTCGAATTCCATTAGCATTATGGGTTTCAACCAATCTGTCAATTAATTAAAACCCTCCATTTCTTGGTCTTAATTCAATCATACTATTTGGCCGATATCATTGTTATGATTCAATATATTTATTTTTCACTAACAATATCATATTAATAAAGTACTCACCCACCGCATGTATGTCAAGCATATTCTCAGGGATGCTCAAAACTAAAAAATATGGTAATTTTGTCGTTTATACAGCAAATCAGTCCTCTAAAAGGGGAATAATGTATTTATACATTTTATGGCATTTTCTATCGCTGGGTTAATGTTCTCAACCGGACATAACAAAGCCTGGTTAAAAATTAGTTCCTTCAAAGACCAGACTAAGCTTATTACTCTTTGGCTCCCGGAAAATGATATACTCCTGCTATTTCTCCAAACTGCTTTGGACCAATTTCAAAGTAAAAGACAAATATACAAGATATGATCGTTTTGTAGATTTGGGTACGACAGGGTAGAATAACAAGTTAAAATAACAATTAAAAATTAGTTCCTTCAAAGACCAGACTAAGCTTATTACTCTTTGGCTCCCGGAAAATGATATACTCCTGCTATTTCTCCAAACTGCTTTGGACCAAATTCAAAGTAAAAGACAAATATACAAGATATGATCGTTTTGTAGATTTGGGTACGACAGGGTAGAATAACAAGTTGCAAGGAAAACTCGACTATGGCATCACCTTTATAGAAATATTCAGTTGATACTACGCACTTTAAAGATGATCACTGATTGCAATGATACAGCAACAGTTTGTTTCTCTGACTTCCACACTACCAAGCGGGTAATAAAACGGATGGGAGACTGAAATGGCTCTTAAAGCCTGGGATTTGACTTTTTCATCAACTACAACCGTAAAAGGGTAACATGAATGTGTACAGTGAGTAATCCTCAGGTTACAACAGCGACAATCGTGGGATTTAGCTCTTCCATCTTCTCCTATGAGGAGGATGATATGTAATCCCTTCCCTGCGTGACCTTGTGTATTTCCGCAGCCTCCCACTGGAAGGCGCCACTAGATCTCGGCTTTTAGCAATCCATTATGCAAGGATAACATCAATATCGTCGTTAGCAATATCATGACGTTCCTGGACAGTCGTAACGTCCTCCATGGCTGTCAGCACGGCTTCCGGAAAGGTAGATCATGTGAAACACAACTCGCGCTCTTTCTTCATGACGTTCTCAAATCTGGCGAATCGAAAAGACAAGTTGACGCATTATTTCTAGATTTTAAGAAAGCTTTCGACACGGTACCTCATAACAAACTTTTACACAAATTACAGTCATGCGGCCTAAACGAAACAGTAGTAAACTGGATACGCGACTTTCTGAGTGATCGTAAGCAAAAGGTAGTTCTTGACGGAATTAGCTCTGATGTCGTTAAAGTGACATCAGGTGTCCCGCAAGGAAGCGTGATCGGACCCCTTTTGTTCATTATATACATAAATGATCTATGCTCTCGAATTAGCAGTAAAATACGTCTATTCGCCGACGACGCTGTCATCTATCGTGAAATTAGTGATCACTCTGACTTTGAAACTCTATCATCGGATTTAAACAACGTACATGTGTGGAGCCAAGAGTGGGGACTCGAACTTAATCTGAGCAAATGCACGGCGGTACATTTCTTGCGGAAGTCGTCCAACTATTCCCATGTATATGCTGTGGATGGTGTTAACATAAAGGCGACAGATGAAGTGAAGTATCTAGGAGTTACGATAACTTCGGACCTATCGTGGGGAGCACACATAAGAAATATTTGTGGCAGAGCTCTGAAGAAGCTAGGATTCGTCAAGCGTATTGTGGGAAGATTTTCGGATGAAAAAGTAAAAGAGAGGTGCTATTTCGCACTCGTCCGGCCACACCTTGAATATGCAGCGAGCATATGGGATCCGGTGCAGAAAGACTTAGTCCGGGAACTTAATAAAATACAAAGGAAAGCTGCGCGATTCGTCAAAAACAGCTACGGGCGTACTGACAGCGTTACACAGATGTTAAACGAATTAGGCTGGGAACCGCTAGAGACTCGGAGGCTGCGCGCTAGGCTTAGATTGCTTGAACAATTGAGAATAGATATCTTTCAGAGCGACACGGAGAACATCATATTAGAACCCCACTATATTTCCAGGTCCGATAGAAACGATAAATTAAGAGAGATATTTTGCCGAACGGATAGGTATGGGAATTCGTTTTTCCCCCGAACAATAAGGGACTTCAATAAATGCTAGGCGTAATTTCATTAGAGCGTTTCCTTTTTATCTTTAAGCGGCTGGTGTCCTAACACCCCCCGCCACACGCCTGTTGAGGCGGCTTGCGGGGTAGTATGTAGATGTAGATGAATATCCCACTTCTTCGCTTCTTTCTGCCGATATTCTTTCTGTACGGCTTTTGCTTTAGTTTTACATTTTTTATTCGATCAAAGTCCCTCCTTTATGGTAGATTCAAGCTCCAAAAGAGGCCTTATCACATTTCCAAATGCATAAACTATGGTTTTGACACGTCCCACGATACCCTGGTATCCTAATCTCGTCCGAAGTCCGCCCGTGGCAGGCTCACCTCAGATATCATAATTTGAAAGTGGATATAATCACGATGCAATATGACATGCGCCGCATTTGAACTCCAGCCATGGCTGCCCGATATAAAATCCCCTGGACATGATCCGGGAGATGGAGCATACCTATCTGACCAGACCTTTATCGAAAAGAGTCAAACGATATGATACGAAATTATGAAGTTGTGTTTCGCGCAAAAAAATGGCATTGAAGGAAACCATATCGATACCAATAAAAACCAATGTCCGTGGGGGGGGGGCGATGCAAATGATGAAGAAAACGGCTGAACCGTTATAGTTGGTTTTGGGGTAATTTTTTTGTTTAGCATCACATATATCTGGAAAAATCCCCAAATTTCCATTTTTTATCCAGATGTGTATGTATATAATTGAAAAAAAAAACACGCCTTGATTCAAACACGTTAACTCAATGTTAAATTTATATATCAAGCACGAAAAACTTTGCACTTAAGCACAGATGTTTTCATTTTGCAAACATTAGTAACAGCCTCCTTAAATAAGACTATTAACAGTGAAATAGCGTACACAATATATATGTATATTATAATCCATACCAATAAAATTTGCATAACGGTAATTATTTTTAGATTATATTAGATTACGGTTTATTCACAAAATCATGGTAGGGTAGGGGAAAGGATCAAACGAGGAAGGGTGGGGTGAGAGTTTGGCAAGGATTGGGGAGGAAAGGCAGGGGCTGTGGGGAGGCTGGATCAGGAGGGCAGTGGGGAGGGAAGGTCCTTCCTTCCCCACAGCCCTCCTGATCCTTTCCCCTCCTCTACCATGATTTTGTATATATACCCTAACCAAAATCGTATTTTAACCTGAAGATGACACCAAGTGTTGAAACCCGGGTCGTGGTAATAAATAATTAGTGGATTTAACAAAGTTATAAAATTCTTCCGTAATGGATAAATTACACAAGATAAAGCCTACAAAAGTTTCCTTTGTAAATAATTACCGTTATGCAAATTTTATTGGTATGGATTATAATATACATATATATTGTGTACGCTATTTCACTGTTAATAGTCTTATTTAAGGACTTATTTAAGGGAATGACACCAAGTGTTGAAACCCGAGTAGCGGTAATAAATAATTAGAGGATTTAACAAAGTTATTAAATTTTTCGGTAATTTTTTAGTCAAATCTGATCTTTTGTAACATAATTTAGGATTAATTTTGCAACGGAAAATATTTTCTTGAGAAACAAACAATAGTTCCTATATCGTTCATAGTAGTTCACTTCCAATATCGTTTTCCTACCAAGACTATAAATTATTTACTGAACTGATATACCTATAATTATCTAATTAGTAATAAATGATCAAAAATAATGCAATGTATATTGAAGTAGCTCTATACTTCTTCGATAAAAAAGTTTGGTTGAAATTCATGCTATCTATGATGCAAGTTACTCTAAGCTTCCCCAACTGCTAATTAGGAACTTGTGAATCACTTTTTCCAGTTTGCAAATCATATTTAACGAACACTGTCCAAACTAATAGGGTTAGTTTTGCAAAAATGGTTGGAAATTTAGAAAAAAACTCGCAATTATATGGCTATAGTTTAGGGTAGATTATTTTCCTTACTCTAGGACAAGTAATTAAGTCAATAAAGATTCTTTTTATAGGAGAAAAGTATTATGTTGGTGCCTGAGGAAAACTTCCGACATACTGAATCATTAACCTCGCAGAGGGATCTTGAAAAACAATCCAGACTGGTAGGGGTAGGGAGACTAGTAAGAAATAGCAACTTTCGCAGCATTCCGTAATAAAAGCTATTTTTCCGAAAAAATATCTACAACTACCGTTCGTGGACATCCTACCGGAGGAAGTTTACGGCACGCGAAAGGACTGCACGCTTACCCACGTAACCACGTTGCGGTCAGCCTTGGTGTCCCTCTTGCATAATTTCTCATCCCACCAGGACTCAAAGATTCCCCAGAAACGGGCCAGGGTAAGCTAAATGTCACAGTTGGGAGGCATAATTTGGGGAACGGCGGAAACTTCACTTATTAAGACTACGTAATGGATTGAAATAGCCGTAGTGGAGGTGATTAGGTCTTAGGAGGAGGAATATTTAAAAAGGAGAGAGCTAATCATAGAAGGAGCTAATGTTAGAAAAAAGGGCAAAATGCTCTACCGAAAAAAGGGCATGTTGTAACATTCAGGGCCTCGCATAAACGGGAAAATAGGAGATTTATGAGCAATACGTATGTCTTATTATCAATTATTTGAACCGTAATCTATAGACATAAAAGAGTGGTAATGGCTCTCTTGCTGAATTGTTGTTTGCTCTTGTCTCTTTTTCTGTTCTAGCTGCTGGACTACTGAATGCTGAATTCCTTTAAGGGATTGACAAAAATGTAATCACTTGCGATGCTAATTTCCTCTGCTCTTCATTATTTTGCTAATCTTTTGCTAATATTATTTGCACCTTCAATGATATTATGCAGTTCTTATACAGATCTTTCTCATAAAGCAAACACTATATTCAAGAATCGAATAAAGTCAATTCGTCTTGCTCGAGATAACGTAACTAAACATGAAATTAGCCTGTGAAAACACTATTTGTTCTAAAGTGCTCTCGGAAAATGTGAGGAAAGCATGGGATGTTCATGAAAAAAACAGGTCATCGACAAACATGGACAAATGAGCGTGTTGACCAGTTACAATGAAAACTTAAGGACTTCGTCACAACTTCCAGTTATTCAATGAAAAATTGCCATTATACTGCCCATTAGGTGCAATAACTGCTCAGCTATGAGTCTGTGGGGATACTCGTTAAGCTAAACGGACGGAGATCAGCGCTTTATTTTATCAGAAATTTATGACTTCAGTTTGTGGGCGCTGAAGACAATAAACACGAAGAGCAATTTTGGACGATATTTTCGTTGAAACTGCTATTTTATGAACTGTAATAAACGTTTCTGAGTATTTCAACTTTGTACTCACCTCCTGAATGACTGGAATGAGGGTGGGATGGAATGGATGGGAATTTGCTAAAAAGAATGTAAACTGAAAAGTGGCCAAATTTTTCCCACCTCATTAAATATTAAAATTTGAAACTTTTCATTGTATTATATCGATAATAAAATACTATTTGCGTCATATATCTCAGCCTTCCAAGTGGAGAATGAAAATCGCTATCCAAAGCTGGTGTTTCAAAAGTAATATCTTGTGCTTATGATTGTAAAATAATTTTATTTAACTCAGTTTTTTTAAATCAATGCTTTCTTAAAGTTTAATTTAGAATTTCTTATTTGTTTTATGTTTGGTAGGCAAAAATATTGAACCATGAAATGGAAAGAAAGATCTATAAGCATGTAGATTATATTATTTGAGTTAAACATATAGGTGATAAAATATATATAACAGGTGATTAAGTATAACTAGTAACCGTAACTTTATTAATAATTTCTCAAATTTCTACGCATAAGTCATTTTTTTAAATAATAATGGAATTATCTACACCTGAGAAGATCTTTGGAAAAGGAGAATAAAGGTTGGTGTTTTAAAATCTAGACGAGGGAAATCACAAACGAAGAAACTCCCTTAATCATAGTATCAGCCTTTTTTTAAACGATTTACACACTTGCTAACTTTCTTTGGGTAGTAGTATATTTCAGTGGTTTTACACGATAACAATGCATCATAATACCAGATGAATGGCATGGATGATTAAACGTATCAGAAGCCCCTCTCTTTTGCACCGATGAACGCCAAAAGAAAAGGAAAAGTCTGCCAAGTAAACAAAACCCCAAGGAAAGAATATCTCGAGGTCGACGGAAAAATAGAGAATCAAATCGTAAAGAAGAACGAGATATGGCGAGCCGCCAAATTGCATAATTGGACCGCCATGTATTATAAATGCTTGACGAAACAGAATAAGCTAGTGGAAAGGAGGGAAAGGAGGAGGAAAAAGGGAACAAAATGAAAACAAAGAGGAACTATGAGGTCAGAAATAAAAGAAAAATACACCCGAAAAAGAAAAGATTCATTTTTACAGAGGAAAAACAAAATTACCCGAAACGCATGTCTTTGACAGTCAAAGCTGGGACGGATATCTTTGGGTTAGTACCTGACCCCTTACCCTTTAACCCATCATGTTCCCAACAGTGACATTCATTATTGATATCTGTAATTTCTATGATGAATCTCACCCAGAAACGTCGTTAGTGCTCCAGTGACATTCGGTACGATCAGCCTGTCCCAAAAGGCTGATTTACTCCAGTCCCTATCGTCGATATGTCCCACTATAATACATCGTCCCACTTGAAGTATCCGTCTCCATCTCTCGGATGACAGACGGCATGCATTAAGGCTAATGAGCCTTGGTTGCACGAAAACGGGCGATCGAAGAGTTTTTCTCTTCACAATAGCAATCAAGAAGAGGGTGTTTAAAAGCCAGTTTTGCGCACTGACTGAAACTTTCTTGGGAAAACTTTGGAGGGTTGTGCTGCTTAAAAAAATCGAAAGATTTGGATTTGGAATGGGCAAGCGGTAGGAGGACGCAAGTTAAAATTCTAAAGCGACCGAAGTTAGCAACAACATTTTTAGCACTTTTAAAAAGAGAAGAACACTTTTTTTCACCAATGTAAAATGTGAAGACGGCATACTTGAAAAAAAACACCATTCTGGAACACTCGACATGTCTATTTCTTGCGATGCAATCCCATTTACTAAGATGCAAAAACTATTTTATGGCAGACGAAGATTACTCTTGCTGTAAAACTTCGCGAACCTCGTCCCTAAAACCTCTGTTTTCGCTCAGCAATATGGAGCGCCAGAGTATTTTCAGAAAACAGACGCAGGTAATATGATAACATTTAGCTAACTATTTGACTTATTCGCATTTTAGCAAAATGTAAAACTTAGTCCTTTGCATTTTAGCAAAACTCGGAGAAAAATGCCAAGAAATTATGGCAAGGGCACTGTGGAGTGATTGAACGAGAATCCGGAAAATAAAACTTTTATCTCCGAGAATATCGCTTTTATTTCAATGTATCCGTTATCTATCAAAATTTCATCTTTTCTTATTCTCTGAACTATATAAACGATTATCTTATTATCTAATTTTATTTCACACTGCACCAATAAATAGATGCTGCTCACATATCCAACTGCGAAGACATTTTATTTCAAAAGTATGACTAATTGCTCCATGTTTAATGCGTAATTTACGTGATTGTATTTTTCGAAATATATGATTTAAACTATGATTTAACTATGATGACCAATATGATTTAAAAGTATGGTCGCTATGAATAAATATTATTGGGTTTAACCTCAAAACAACGGTAGCTTTGGACACACGACAAGTCCACTTCAGCTTTTTCCAATTATTGCAATTGCAAAAATGATGTGGTACGCAGTCACGCCCATGGGTGCGAATATGTAGGTACACCAAAGACAGTGAAATTCACCATGAAAAAATCATTTGACTTGACCGGCACCGCTGAAATTCGCCTTGAATTAAAATGGGTTGGTTGTGTAACTGGCTAACACACCTGACCAACAATTGCGAGATACCGGGTTCGTATCGTTCGTATCCCGGTCAAATCAAATTATTTTTGTCATGGAAAATTTCACCGTCTTTAGTGAATATTCACGTGGGCTAATGTGAAAACTGGAGTCGAAAACATCTAGTTAGCGTGAAGTATCTCACAATTTTGCTCTGAATATTGATTGTTTGGTGGGGTAACTAAATAAAATACCTACCTGTGTGGAGTGTGACCTGTGGAGTTGTGAGATCCCAGTGAATTCGTAAATCTTTTCCTCTTATGGTTTTTATACGATTTGGAATACGCATATAGTCATGTACGTACATACTATTGACCCTCAATACACAATAACATCCCTGCCCAGATAACGGTTGCTGTAGTTAAATTTAAGTTTATTGTTTAAAAAAAAATGCACGTGGTTTGTCTAATGAATCCTGTTATAATATGTGTATATTATATGTATATATTATATATTTGTATAATATGTGTATATTATGTATGTATGTTCCATTTAATACATAGCCCTGAATAAGATTTATCAATAAATCGAAACGTTGGCAACGGTGCCTACTTGTGCTTGACCAAACCCTCAAAACATCCAGCCATTATCAATCAGCATGTAAGTACACAAATACCTACCTGTGTGGAGTGTGACCTGTGGAGTTGTGAGATCCCAGTGAATTCGTAAATTTTTTCCTCTTATGGTTTTTATGCGAATTTGAATACACATATAGTCCCAGGAAAGCTTTTTCATTTAGGGATGTTCAATGGAAAAAATTCTTCAAGGCTTTAGGGAAATATTTCGAACAATATTTTAAACAATTCCCAAGCCATTTAAGGAAATATTTCTGATTTGAATACGCTTTGACCCCGAGTTTAATTTTTCGTGAAATCCGTGAATCAGCCTTCCTCTCGTTTCACGCTCAACAGTCCCCCGCCCATCATTAAACGACGTTTCCACGCATGTATTCAACGGCTATGCCATCCACGTGTCACCCTAATCACCCCCGTTGATTGTCGGAGACCTCCAAGGAAATCTACGGCGGACGGCGTGACGCTGCAGGAGACGTGCCTTTGGCGCGGGACACCTTCGGTGGCGGCATGGACTTTCTCCCATGGTCCACGGAATATTTCGGGGAGGGGAGAACGTTTCGAGGGAAGGTTGGGAATGGCGACCTTAATTACGGGCATTACTGAATCTCGCCTCTTAAAACCCTCCCGTTTCCGCCTCGAGTGCCGTCAAACCGCACGCTCCCGCTCTTGAGCCTCCCCTATGCGATCATTCATCACCGCGGTGCACGCACGGGCGAAGCCGCTTACCTCGATTTCGCGGTCTCGCATTGAACCGCACGTTTCCTTCTCAATGACATGGTTCACTTCCACCAAAATTGTATCCCGGTTCTATTTCCCTCGGTCACTGTTTGGTACACAAGCTCAACATATAACATTAAGATGTTCCCATTATGTTGTCGTTGTTTAATGATGTGTTTTTGTGTTGTTAGTTATATTGTTTGTTGTAATTTTTTCTTCCACCAGAGGGCATAACCCATATTTTACGATAAAAAAGATAGGTGGCAGCACTATTCTACTGCCTGCATTAATGTGCACCATTATGACCGGGACCAAAGCAAATTTGTTTAAAATTACAAAGAAATGAGATACAAATTCCAAACCATCATGTACATACTATTGACCCTCAATACACAATAACATCCCTGCCCAGCTAACGTTTGCTGTAGTTAAATTGAAGTTTATTGTTTTTAAAAAAATACACGTGGTTTGTCTAATGAATCCTGCTATAATATGTGTATATTATATGTATATATTATATATTTGTATAATATGTGTATATTATGTATGTATGTTCCATTTAATACATAGCCCTGAATAAGATTTATCAATAATTCGAAACGGTGCCTACTTGTGCTTGACCAAACCCTCAAAACATCCAGCCATTATCAATCAACATGTAAGTACACAACCAATATGTTTCGAGGCACATCGACATTGAATTGAAGTTACTCGCTCTGTTCAAACAAAATGCTGTGCAAGGTTACCAAAACTAACATAGGTTATAAAACTAACATAGGTTATAAAACTAACATACCAAAACTAACATTCGATTGCATGGTGTGGAGAGCTTTGAAATGGAGCTTTGTAAAATACGATTTAATCGGTCAACCGTTTTAAAAACTCTATTATCCAATCTATTACCTCAATATCATTATTTAAAGCGATCTCTATCAGGTCAGGCAGTTTGAACTCCATTCGTCTCTGAGGTACATAGTCGAGAGTAATTTATTACTCTGTTTCACAGAAACTTGATTACCAGCACATCGTAACCATTGTTGGTAGTGGCCTACGGTTTTAAGGTAGGTTCGAACAGATATTATGGAAGAACTGCCGTTTGCACTTCTGTAATCGCAGCCACCAACATATTTTTACCATTTGATCAAGCAGGTTGACACATTCCCTACACTAAATCTCACTAAGGGATCCCATTCTTGTTACTCCCCTTCCAAGGGGGGTTATTTTTTAATCTCACTTAAGTGATAATGCGCCATAAAATATGGAAAATTACGTCATTTTTCGTAGTTCAACTCCGCCACCCAGCGGTGTGACCATCTTCGGCTCTCCAGAGGTGAACTGCCGGTCTATTTATTTGATTCATCCGCTCTTTAGACTCTTGATCCGTATCTTTCGACTCTTGGTCCGTTTCATTTGCCTCCGCATTTCATTAGTTCCATCTCAAATGTGGTTAGGCACGTGAAATGGAGCCACCATCGGACCTTGGCCGATCGTGAGCCGATCATTATGAGAGCAAAACGGATCTCCCGCCTTCCCGCAAAGAGTTATAAAAAAGGTGAGATTACAAAATAACGTCCCAAGTTAACCCAATATCCTATCGTTTACTACAATCTACAAAAATCTATCTGCCCCTTCTAACCTGCTCCAACTGTTCACCATTCCCCCTCTTAATTTCCTCCAGCAGCATTCTCTCCTCAACCATCATGCCAAGAACTTTTCCCTATGCTTTTCTCTCCTTCATTGCTCCTTAACCACACCTCCTCCTTAACCGCACCTCATTTAATGTAATCATCATTCCTCGGCTCCCCAGCTCTACCCAATCCTCAACCTTCAATGTTTGTGAAGACTGATCGACGATTAGTCCTCACAAAAGCTCATGGCAGATGCACAGTGGACGATTTTGAACCTGAAAAGGCCTATATAGTTAAAACCCAGTCAATGTGGTAGAAATTGAAGTAGATGCGTTCATTTTTTCACTTTAGAATACTCCACATAAAAAGCATCAACCTTTCATTTTCACCTTACTATTCTCAATCTCTATAGTGATAGAAAACATTGCAAAATGTCCTTTTCAGATGAAGAGTTGATTCCCTAGGAGGTGGCTACACACAGAGAAGTAAGGTACTCTCCGCGTTTCACTGCCAAGGTTTCCAAGGCCGCATACCTTCAATGCCAACTTCAAAATTCTCTGTATTTTGTAATTCACATCATATTTCTAGATCTCTATAACTCTTTATCATATTTCTTAGATGGTTTTCACCAAAGGGTTTCGAAAAGGATCAGTGCATTTTGATCCAGCTTTTGTTGAATAGTAAACATTGTCTTGAAATACGCGTCTGACACATTCCCGCTCTTCAAGTTAAATACAGTTTTGTCAGCAGCGATTATTACCATGTGCCGTTCTCTCCCCTCCGCTCCATATTCGACCCCATTCACGTTTGTCTTCCCCTCCTTTACACAACGCTTTGCGAACGCGACTGCCACCATGTTTTGTTACCACATTACCCCATCCAATATGGGCAACTTTTTTCGGGAAGTTTAACTGGTCTTTAAGTGAGTGGGGTAGATTGTGTAATTTATTTTCGCGGGCCAGAAACATTTTGGAATAAAATACCCTCCCGTTCTTTAGGTTGTTCTAAATTTTTTGTAGTTTTATAGGCTTAGAAGAGGCATGAAATGCAATTTAAAATAGATTTAGTTATATCCATATTAATTTAATCAAATCAGAAATAGCGCACGGGTCATTTAAAAAAATCAAGCGGGCCAGATATGGATGGCGGGCTGTGGGTAGGCCGTGCCTGCACAAGGCAACATAGTATAGCTCTCTGCGTATCGGTCCTCCGTCGATGTTTGCGAGAGGCGTGTGAGCTAAATCTTAAATTACCATGGTCTCTATTCTCGGAGCCAAACATCGCTCCAGTCGGAGTCCTCGAACAGTAACTGAAATTAAAAATTGAAGAGGAAAACCACCGCATAAACACGTGCGACCGTTGCCACTCCGCTGCAAAGAGTTAAAGGAAAACTACGCTTTAAGAATAACAAATAAATTCGTCTCTATGCCTCGACTACGTAGACATTCCAGCAGCCCGCGGTCCCTTTTTTTAGGGGGAGCATAGCTTCGGACAACCGCCTCTTTTCTTATTTTCTCCACGTCATTGACCTCGGAGATCCTCTTGGAAGAAGAACAACTGGGAGTCTCTTTTTTGTTCCGTACATCGAACGCAGACCTCATCCAAAGCTTGGACCCCGTACTTCCCCTTTAAAGCTGACGCGCCACTGCAAAAAACTTACGCCTGCCTACTGCCCTTTTGGTTCCCGTTGTTACGCGTTCTCCCTTCTTCCTTCCCTCCTCCCATTCCTTTATCCCATTTTCCACTTCTCTCTCTCTCTCTCTGTACCTCTTACCTACTCTTTTTACCACCCTTCCTTATCTTTCCCTCTTAGTTATCCCCCTTTCCCTTTCCCCTCTGAGTCCGCAACCGTTTCTCGACCGAACGGTGTCCTTATCTCTCCGCACGCATTTCAAGTGAACATCCACCCATTGAGACAAGTTTTTAAATAGCTCGGATACCCCCACAACAGCTGAACTCCCCTTTTGGGTCACCCTGGGGCTTTCCAGGTAGACTATTCTACTCATTTAAGGGAGAGAAATACTATTGCCCAAGAAATATTTGTGATATTCACCATAATAAAAATCAGTAGCCTGGATTGGGATGCGAACCCGGTATTTTTTTCACTTTGATTTTTCACACATTTGCGTGAGCACTAGCAGGTGAAGCAGTCAAGATGAACGCACGGCCAACTCCATAGTTCTTTGAATGCTTCCACAGCAAACACCTATGTGTTCTAAGTCGGCTTTACCTAGTGGACAGCGGCGCTAGACGCACGCCCCACTGGTACTCTGTGAGATCATATGCGCGGTGCCTCGTGAGAACATCACACTCCTTAATTTATTTTGTGTGAGATATCACTTCACGTATAATTCTATGAATTTGGTGTCATTTTAAAGAAAAATATCTCAACTTTCAATTTATAACAAAATATCAGCCACCTATCACTGTACGTTTTGAGCCATTTGCCAAAGATTACCAGCCAATTTCCATGGAAAATGGTACGCGTGTGCACTCCACTTTATGTATAAAAATAAGGAATTTATAACACATAGATAGATCTCTGTAGAAATTTAACAGTGAGTAGTTTTTACGCTTTTTCAACTATTTTTACAAATCAACTACTTACTCACTGTAGTATTCGTTTCATTATTGAAAAATGACTCTTTGTAGTGAAGACGTTTTGAGCGTACGACGTGAAAAATATGAATCAAGTTAAATCATTTAATTCATGTATTAAACTATTTGCTGTCTCATGAGAGTTAGAACGTTGTGAGAATTTCTGTCATATAAAGCAAATTTGTAATTAATGTTGCAATATTTACCTCAAGCGTCTTACAGTTACTTAAATTAAAAAAATAAAATTTTATATATGGTCTCTATTATGACCAGGGAAAAATCTGAAATCCATGAAATTCACAACGGAAGAAGGAACCTGGGTGGCATTTGGTGCGATACCTATAAGGGTCTCAGTTCGAATCCCAGTCCAGGCGCATATTCTTTACACTGTGATTTTCCACATTTATGAAAACACACGCGTAGTGTGCGAGTGAGTTCAATTCTTTTTGCACCAAAAGATGCGAGTGATTTATTCATTTTGTCGTTATTTGAGTAGCAAATAGTGCTATCAACAGCATTCTTCCTCAAACATTTCTCAGTCATACTCAATGGCATGTTTTTTCAATAATCATTTAAAACGTCCATGCTATTATTTTTTACCGTTTTTATTCAGTGAAAATTTAAATAATTATAAAAAAAAACAGAAAAACCTCTCATATTATTGTTAACATTTATTTTTCTGAGCCTTCATCACTATTTACTAAATTCACCTCTCTTCATTCACATCACTGAGTCACTAAATACTAGTTGGCAAGGAAACAAGTATTATTAAATTAGGACTCAGGAGTTGAAAAGATTACCTGATACTGTTTGTATCTACTAACAAAGTAATGAATGTATAAAGTGCTCACAACTGAGAGCGGCGATTAAAAAATTCTATCACAACTTTTATTCCAAAAACTGAAGTATTTCTCTTGAATTACCAGGGTAAAAGAAACAGATAAGAGGTAGTAAATTATGTGAAAATAAAATTTTTCAGTCGCGTAAAGCGTAATCAAACCTTGGTAACTCAGTGGGCACAGTCTAAATTCACGTAAGGTACATGGGAAAACGAAGCAGATTGGCTGATTGAGTGCTCCAGGAAAATTCAGATTTTAGTCACGTCCACCCATGGATTTGCGTGCAAAAACAGCGTTGAGGACACCTCTCATCATGCTAACTAAGCAAGACTGCGTCATAGTTTCGTCACCTCAGCTCTGAGGCGCCAGATTAGAGTAGATGAGACATGCACCTATTCCCCCAATTTCGGTCCCAGTCGTAGAAACACTATCAGCACCATTCAATTCCAACTAAAGCTTCACTCGAAGATCCTTTGCTGCAGAAAAATTAGGCAGTACGTGAGTAGCACCTTAAGGTAAAAGATGAACTCGATCTTACACAAAACCTCTAAAGACAAAATGAAAATTCCCCACAAATCTCGCCTTCCTTTGCTCGGCTTTTAACTTAAAAGGCTCTTGAAACATGCTAAATAGGAGGGAAACAGGAAAAAGAAACTTCGTTTTCATAATTACTGTGGAAGATTCCTCAAGGTAGGAGGAAAGGAAGGATGAAGCACTCAAGTTCATTGTGGGACAAATTTGGTGAGCATTTAAACTGAAAGCATCTCCGACCAAAATCTCTTTCCTTATTTCCATAAATCATTTCCGAGTTTAATTCATGTCAGTAATTACATGTAAATACTTCAATCCAGGACGTATTTTCTCCTTAATGTCAATGGCTCGTTGCTCAACCAAGAGGCTTTAGTGTTCGCGGTGTAGAAGTGCAAAAATGTTAACCTTAAAGATGTTTTGAGATCAAAATCTCAAATATTTATTGCTTCATATATGCATAAACCCATGAAACTGTTTTATGATATAATAAAGAGTATTCTTATACAAATTATGGTAGAGCTACGTCACTGAAAAAATGTGGAACAATTGGATATAACTGAAAAATTACGATTGCTTTTAATCAACTAACCTTAGTTACTTTGACAAGATACTGAGAAATGTGCATCTCGAGGGCTATTTAGTAACTTATGTCCCCCGTCGAAAAATATTGTCTCCCATGGTTGTGGCATCTATAAACCTCATTGTTTTTGACAGTCAACATTTTTGGCGTTGTTAACTACTGAATAGGCGACTATGAACGCTTATTTTAAGTACAGCCGCTTACAAATATCCTAACATGGTCGACCGGCTATAAAAATGAGGTTAATAGTGCGCATTAGGTGCACGCAGACTTATTCCTCCACCGGCGTTAATTTCCTTTTGGGGTAAGCGAAAATTTTTATGGGGCCTCACAATAGACACACAATTTCAAAATTGTAAAATTTAAAATATTTTAACAATCACTGCTAAATTATTGTAAAACGTTGAGGTGAGCCAGGCGGCTGCCATTTGAGTGAGATGAAAATGAGGTTTGTTTATTCACATTTTCCGATTTAAGCCGAAGGTTAGACAATTGGCATTTTTCGACTGTTAGCAAATGTCACTAAGAAAACAACAAATCCTTCAATTGTCAACAACTTTCCCCTGTGATTTACCTAACGTAAATGGATAAAATATTCTGTATTTAATTTTCTTTTCACGAGGAGGCATTTTATTTGCAGGATGCTTAAAAGAGCCCACATTCACTCTCCTCTCTTGCTTCGAAGTATTCCGCACGATTTTTTTACGATACCTCTCACTGAACCACATACGATTTCACTTCTCTGCTCCTCCAATTCCACGGATTTAGATAGAACGCTTAGCCCTCCACAACGTTTTAACCTGTCACTTTGATCTTAAATCAGCTTCTAGAAAATTCTGAGTGGAATTATGTTAGAATTTTAAAAGCGAAACACTGTACCTACGTGCAAGCTGTTTTAAATACATAAGTGAGAGCTCGGAAGGAAATGGAGAAAAGGATATTGAAGCCCTCGGGCTTAGTCCAAAGGGAATTAATTTGTGAGAACAAGGGAAGAACTTCGAAATTTGCAATTTTATTAGCATAATAATTTAAAAAAGGAACCTAAAAATGAAGACTAAATGCGATGGACTATAAGGGATGTCTTTGCCATTAAGGAAGTATTGTTTTATCACTCCACTGATACAAACAAACTGGTACTAGTTTCAGCCTTATATGTTTCATCACTTTTATATCATACAGAATAAACATAGCAATCTTTAATAAAACCAACATTTGCATATTGATAATAAACATAGGAATCCGGTGCATTGCATTCCACCTAGTTCAAAACAGGAATCCTGGATAAAAATATAGTACTATTTTAGCTCTTTATTAAAAACGTTTATATAAAGAGATATTTAACCATTCTACTTCCACTTTGCACAAACTGTCAGAAGCATTGGGCATGCATATTGAGTTCACAACTAAATCTTGAGTGGTTGAACACATTCTGAGGCATAATAACTACTTATAAATATAATGACGAAATTAAAAATGAATGGTAAGGATTTTCGAGAAGGGCAGAGACGGAATACTTCAGGAAAATTATAAAGGGCATCGAAATGAAGATTAGAGTAATAAAAAAACGGTTTTCTGAGAGGAGAGTGGAGTGGGGACGGAGCAAAAACATCTCCGAATTGATGACTGCTGATGATGAATTACTATTGAGTAATGGCAAGTGTGAATGAGGGCAATATACAGGATTTTACGCAAGGACAGCAATGCCAAACCAAATTTGCACATTTCTCTTGGCCCAACTCTTCAGGTTGTTAACGTGATGTTGGGCGAATATAGTCTGTGCCGGCACAAGGCGTGGGCGACGTGGGCTGAAACCATAGGCGGCCGGCCTTAAGGGCGACTAGTCTGCGACTTAATAATGTATGTGATAAGAGAAAATAAAGTATGAAAATCGCAAAATATAATTCCTAAATGTATTTACATTCATAATGGCCTTCTTTAGAATATCATAAAAGTGACTGACTAACTAACTAAATTCAATAAAAATCACAATAAAACCTACATACTAACAATTTCCTTCATTAGCATTCTTTTATTGAGCCCATTGAAAGAAACTGTGGCCAAATGTTTGCTACAGTTTACGGTTAAAAGTACATACACTCACAAGCCGTAGGTAAAATATAAGTAATCCCTATAATCTTTTTTCCTCGTAAAAATCGAAGCTTGGAGACAACTTCTAGATTAAAGAACGAGTTTCTGGAGGGAACATAAACTACAATTTCAAATGGATCGTTTTGAAACCCCTTAGTACTACCCCTTAAATTAACGTGTGGTTTAAGAAATCACAATGAGCAAATAAATTCTTTTTTAAGGAGCGGCCAAATAAAGTTGTGCCCACACTTGGAAAAATAGCTTGGGCCGGCACTAGTTATAAAATACATACATTTTCATCACTTTCTCTCCTTCAACACTTCATCTTTTGTGCTCTTATCCTCGTTTTTTATTATAATTTCCCGCTCTTACTTTCTCCCTCCTCCAACAAACCACCATTCCCCTCTTCCCGTCACTCTAGCGCACTTTTCTCTCCAGGGCAGAGAGACTATCACAAAGTTTTTTTTTTACTTGATTCTCCTCCGGACTAACTCCCTTTCACTTCATTCCTCTCCCACGCACACATTCTCTCTACTCTCTCTCTCTCCCGCTCCCTCCAAACGTTTTCATCCCCAACCTCCCGTCTGACCTTTTCTTCCCAGTCCTGCCCCATTCCTGAAAACGCGTGCCCTCTCTTTCCCACCCTCCAAAAGTATTCTTTTCATTCGACACAGTTTTTCTTTCTTTCTTTCTCTCATTCCTCCGAAGCCCAAAACACACTCCACAGACACACACACCTCGATCCTGTCACACTCCTCGTCACATTCCCACTCTCTCGCGTTGCCCTTCTCATCCTCGGAAGCATTGACGTAATCAGCGCCGTAACAATAGTCTTCGCCGCGCTAGTTCAACCACCGCTGTTTTCGACATCTGTCACGGAAGGGAAATTTTGAACAAAAGAAGATAAGGGAACGATTTCATTTCCCATCTCTCTCTCACTCTTTCTCCCTCCCTCTCTTCTTTCTCTCTCTCTCTCTCTCTCTCCTATCTGGGAACACCAACACACGTACCCACCATTCCCTTTCCCCTTCATTCTTTCGGCCTCACGATCGAAATTTTCCCGCTTCACGGTACTCGACCGACAAGTCCCGCCATGGCCCGGCACCGCAGCCACCACGGTGTGACATTTTAGACGAGGAGTCCCCCGGCTGCCTGCCTCCGCTCTGCTGCACTCAACCCCCCCCCCCCCCCGCACTCTAACCACATCAAATTCACACATCCATGCGTCTACGTCCCAGAGCGGTACCCTAAAAGCCACCTCAAGAGTGTGTGGCAAGGCATGATTCCACACCAGACGTGCACTAGCCGTCAAGCACGCTTTCATACTCCTGATAGCTATTTTACCAAATGTGCTATCATATTAATCCTAGTTGCCTGCTAAAACAGACAATAATACTGGCGAAATAGCCAAAAATAAAATGAATAAAATAAATAATAAAGTATAAATAAATGTTTGATTATTTTATTTTTATGGGAAATATATATGTCAAATTATGGTAAGCAATATATAATATCTCAGTGTCAGATTTTTCATGGCATAGAACATTTTTGGTGAATCAGGCGGAGCTGTTACTTAGCAGTTTCCCTTGAGTGTATTTTCCCAAATGCATACGCCCGCGACCTGTGTCTGTTAGTGGAGGACGTATAAGGGAGCTCGCTTGCCATATATTGGCGCACATCTAAATCACTTCGCCAAGAAACTGAATCATATGTATGTACGCGTAGCCTTTTGTATACTAGATGTGTCTTGCATGTGGTACGGACTTCACATACAAAATTGCATAAACATTCTGCTTGTGCGGGAAGGAAACTGCACTAATTATATAACGGAGAGTAGTAATTTGTTTCAGTTCAGTCATGATGACTTGCAAAAATTATCATAAAATTACAGACGCATAAAACTTTAAGTTTATCAGCATTCGCTTCATAGATAAAAAATTGAAAAAAAATCCTAAGAACATCGCTACCTGTTGCTATGTTTATTAATAGTGGTTACCTCATTCATAGATATTGTATTCCTTATTGTTTTGCGTAAATAAAAAGAAATTTTAAACTTTTCCATCCTAAAATCTATTTCTCTACTTTTAAACAGGTTTTCGAATCTTCCACAGTAGCACGAATTTTTTAAAATTGTCTGTAAGTCTTCGTAGAGTTTACTCAGTAGGTTTTACCTTTCCATGAAGTAGGATGATTTGATGTACATATAGCATGAGTAATCAAATAACTGGGGGCTATAATAAACTATCGTAAGAAAACCATATTCCGGACACATGCGACAATGCATAAATGAGTCTCGGTTTCATCAAGTGAATACTAGATGGGTCCTTGGATGAATAAGTGAAGGATAGCTATTACTTTGCTCTGGTGAGGCCACGTCTTGAGGGCATCGCAATCACTTGGGACCCAGGATGAAAGATTTAACCCGCGAACAGGGCCCAATTTCACGGGAATCCGCGGGTAGTATAAAAAACTGCCACAAGCGCAGAGCATGTGCGACTAAACGATTGGAAGACCTGGATTGGGAGTCGTTAAAGAATCGAAGGTTAGACACCTGGAAAAGTTAACTGAAAAAATTCAAGAGTTTCTGGTTGACAAAACTGGTATATTTGGCCCCCGCACTACACCTGCGCGACATGCAATAGCAATAAAATTAGATATATTCACTATTGAAAACAGATAGGTTCAAGAACTCTTTCTCCACGCGCACCATTCATGACTACAAGCGAGTATCGAGGCACCATTTCAGCTAAAAACAGTTCACTTATCAACACGTTCCTCCACAATTCCTTTTTTCTCTACCACTCCTCTTTATAGTACCATAATAGCCGATGCCGTCAAAAATTTTCACGGTGATGATGAGCAGTGATTTTTTATACTGCCTTCATTTTATTTTAATTTTGCTACATTTAAACAATCAGGGAGGAATTTTAAATAATTTCATGTTTTATGTGTCCATATTTTTGTAATAATATTGGATATTATTACAAATATTGTATGACTTTTAGTAACATAATTATAATTTTGAAGTCATACTGCATGCATGCTTCCATGACTTAAGCCTAACCAATGGTCCCCGAGATGCTTAAATACACTCTTAATCCCGCATGAGTAAAATAATAATAAGATACTGCATTGCATGTGAAACCTCCATGCACATCATTACCTACTTAAAATTATTATTAGTAAAAAAAGCGAATAACATTAAAATAGTGTGTTTGATGGTTAGCGCATGCCTGGTGAAACTTCACCTCCTGCCACACGCCCTTGAGGTGGCTAGCAGGGTATCACACAGATGTATATGATGTAGATGTGTCGTTGGTGCCCTAAAATCCGCTGCCACACGCCATGCCGGAGGCGTGCGGGAAAGTAAAGAGATGTAGACACTCCTTCTCGCCACTCTGTGAGCGTTTTCTTTCCGTTTCAATCGACTCTAAAGCGTAAGGGTTACTTTTTTTCCTCCTGGAGAAGAAAAGTTTAGGGGTTGGTTCACTGGAGGGTCGAACGGAACGGTGCGGTCTTAGGCGGTCACAATCCCAAACGGTAGCCAACACTCCCCTCGACCCAATCTCTTTCCGCGCCGTTCCCCGTCTTCTGCGAGCACCGGGTCGGGTGGAAAAAAACTCGCTCCTATTCCACGAGTCTTTTCAGAGGGAGGAAGAGAAAGAAAGGAGTTATTCTCCTCTTATGTTTTTTTTCTTTCACTCACAAGATCCAACCCTTTTCTTTTATTTCAATCGTCGCGACCGCTCTTTCCCTCGTTCCCCCAAAAGTCGGTCGGTCGTCTTAAGCCTCTCCTATCAACGCCCTCTTTGTCTCCGCATCTCTCTCTTTCTCCTCCTTGTCACTCCGTTCTGAAAAAGAGGAATCGGACCAAATGCCTGGCCCTTGCGTGGTGAGAAGGGGAAAACGCTGCTGTGGATCATTAAATCTCACGACCTTCCCCTATTGTCCTCCTCCTCCATCAACGGCTTGCTTCATGCATCCACTGTTTGCGTGTGTTTCCGTGTTGGCCAAAAGGGTCAATTGGCATCGACGCAAGCGGTCGTGATCGTTTCCTTCCAGATTCGTTTACATTCCGAACTCATTCTTTTTACCCTTTCCTCCTTCCCAATCCAAATCGCTCGGGTGGAAGGGGCCGCACGAATTGAAAGGCGTACTTTATGGGTCAAAAGCGCCCGAGTGAATGCGTTATGGCCCGGGTCTCAGAATCCTTTCTGTATCAACATCGAGTGCCAGCCCAAGGTGTGGGTAATGTGGGCAAAAGCCACAGGCAGCCGGTCGTTGTAGGAGTAAGTCAGCGGGGAAATAAAGTATGAAAATAGGAAAATGTTACCAACCTCTAATGTATTTCCATCCAAAAAGACATTTTTTTATTCGATCGTAAAAGTGACTGACGCTCATAACTAACTTCAACCAAAAGAACAATGAAATCTACTGACTTACAATCCCCTTCATTATAATCCTTGACACCAACCCATAGAAAGAATTTATGACACCAATTGCACTCAAATTTAAGACTCAAATTACATCTGAACTCAAAAATAAATTATAGTGTACATGAACTTCATAAAATTAAGCTTGAAGAAAATTCAAAAATTTTAAATTGAATTTCTGATGGGAAATGAAAGTACAACGCTAAGAGGATCGTTCTGTTACACTGGAGTAGGCCTCAAATTTACGTGAGGTTTAAATAACACAATTGGGTAATAAATTCTTTGCTAAGGGCGGGTAATTAAAATTTTTCCAACACTTTCAAAATACCTTTATAGTATCGTAACCTTCGCCGCCCGCAGATCGTGCCTCACTGACCACATAACCAAAGAAATCATTAATAACCAGCGGGCCCATGTTAAGTTTTTCGCAAGTTATTTTTTTTTCAATTTTGTCAATGGTATTCTTTATTAAATAAAATAAATTTATCCATAGTTAAGTTTATTTGCGGACGGAGGAATGTGAAAAAAATATTTTAAATACCCCATTGAATATAATATTAGAGGTTGTAATCATAAATACTATTCCTGTTGCCAGCATCTCTTTTCATACACTACTGTCCTTAACGAAGCATTAGGTTAGAATCCATTTCTAATACTTTCCTTATAAATAAGGAACATCTTCGTTTTTTTATTCGAGTAGAGATAACATTATGCTGTTGAATAATCCTCATGGAGTAATTCACATATCTTGAGGTAGCTCTTAATAGGTGAGATAAAGTCACTCATCAAAGTGTAAAGTGTATCCACAGTAGACATATGAATAACAGTCAGCGTATCCACAGTAGACTAAAAAACAAAATTGCACACAGTGTACTTTAACGCAGCGGGAATACTATACGTCAGAAGACGATTTAAAAAACCTTATCCAGTGATACCTTATTTTGTGGTACGCTTTATATTAGTCGAGAGGAATGAATGTTGACAAGAGAAATAATATATATGATCATCAACGTTTCGCTTCCTCTCCGTTCATCAGGAGAAGCACAGTTCCCCGTCTTTTTTGGTGAAGAGAATGATCTACAGGATCTAGTGCTTAAAGTATTACATCAACATAGAGATAGAATACCTTCGAGTTACCTGTTAGCTTGGATAATTAATCCATACTTACTCAGAAGTTGTTCAGGTACAGAGTCTTTCTAGGACTAGGTATACCAAGTACGCTCCTAAATAGCGGCGTGATATGAAATCAAATTGTGAACAATCAGTTCTATAATATTACATACTTTGCCACGCCTTATAACAACATGTTATGCATCTCATTTTTTACTTCAAAACGCAATGATACAATAAATAAATCTAATGTCATAATTTTTTTTCAACCTAGGACGTGCAAACAATCAACACCTTCTTTAATAAAGCTGCATCCTAGAAATTTGAAGAAAATAAAACCTTCTCAAAGCGTGGCGTTAAAATATTTCGGAAGTTACTTCCAACTCTACAATCCTTATGTGAAAGTTCTGTGCACAGTTCAGTGCGATAATTTCTTCAATTTCGATAATTTCAGTGGTTGCATGTGATTTCAACCTTGCCAAAAGTTCGTCAAAATGGCTCTGAAGCAAGTAGTACCCAACCAATTTGCTCTGAACTCCCATCTTCCCTCATGTTTCCTTCCTACTTTTCAATCCGCATTGCATGAGAGAAGTGGGCCACGCAAATTGAATGGCGTGATTCGTGCATTAGAGGGGCCCCAGTGAACGCGATCTGGAATGCCTCAAAGTTCCTTGTGACCTTCTGATGGGGCACGAGTCGTAAGGGATGGAAGAGTACATTAAAAAATGAACCATGCTCAACATGGCATATACAGGCGCATGATTGTGGAATTTCGTCACAATCACCAAGGTACAATGCATTATTTCAAAAATTAATGACATTATCAAGGAATCCCTTTCAATTGATATACATCTCCACACTTAGTGCCCCAGTGACCACTTCAAGTGTATAGGGTAAATTTTATATCCTACGAAAGTAAATTAAACTACCACTGGATTGATGGTTAAATGCATTGGCAAAAACCTGCAAATACCTATCAGCGGGTGAAATTTCACTATCATGTACAAAATGTATGCTATCAATGTAATAGAAGCTATGAGTATTAACGTATTTTTCCACTACATAAATGTGCAGAGATACAGTAATCATCAAGGGAGAATACGATTAGCGCTAATCTTATGATTTATGTGTAGTAAATTAAGACAGAATTATTATAAATTAGATTACATAATAAAATCTACAACATGTCGACAAGCCTTATTATGATGAAGTAAATTATAGTCTCTTATTGGTCACTGAATAAAGACAAACTCGGCTTGAAACTTGCTTTAAATAATACATAAGTCTAAATTTTAACTGATGGTCAGTCAGTGATTCTCATCCCAGGTATCGTGGTAGGCATGTGATGCTAATGAAATCGTCAAAACGGACTTTTACACATCTTGACGATCTTTGCTGCACGTGTTTAGATGTGCTAATTTTAAATGATATGACGGAGTTTAAATACTGTTTATTTTAACTATTTTAAAACCCGAAACCCCTGCCCACCAAACTAACACCCCCTTTCTCATAAGCATCATAGTACAAACGTCACCACTGGACCTTAGTATTGCTCATCGTTATCCCCGCTTCTTCTTTCTCGTCCTCAAACTCATGAAATACTGAAAGCGTTCTTCATGGGATTCCCAGGAGTTCAGGTACCGACGCACAGTGAGTCAGAGTGCCGGTTTAGCCCACCAAAAGTCGAGTTTTCAAAGTGTGTAAACATGCAAATTTGGAGTTATTGCAAAGGTTAAGGTCCGCGCTTTTGAGGCCAAAAGACTGATTTAACACAGTTTTGATACTTGTGTTATGACGGATTTCATCGCCAATTTTCCAATGAAGTTCCACCTCCTGTAATATTTTTCACTCATCCCAAAGCAGTTTAATCAAATGAAATTGTTCTCACTGTTTATCATGGTTTATATATTTACCATTTTATCAAAATTCTGCCAAATAGACTGTGTTTGGAGAGCTATAACCTAATATTTACACACACCCCGCGATAATCTAAGTATACAAATAGAGATGAGCTACAAAAAAACCACTGCGTGATACTGCTTTCTGTTTACTTGAAATTAGTGCAGTATAACTTCCGGATTTCGCGCCAAAAAATTAGGCGCGACTAGACGCAAACATTCATTTTATATTAAGATAAATAAATGTCTACGCTGAAATTAGTGCGCAATTACACCGATGGTGGCGCTGCGTTTTTGATCGTGGTACAATGGTAATATCAACAATTTCAGCGTCACTACATGTAATATCTTTATATTGTGGTTGTGGGAACCACAATATTAAGATAAGAAACGTCGCGACGTTTCAGTCACTAACTCCAATGTCGTCTTCGGGGTGTCAAAGCCAGGAAAACGTCAGTTCCTTCATTATGCAATGCAGCATGCACCAGTTTTTCTACCGTTTCACAATCTGATATGCAATCCATTTCCCCCTCCTAACTATCTTCCTCTCCTAATTTTTCATTTTGACTAAAGGTGAATATAACAGTGAAATTTTGTCTTGTATTCATCAACTTGGTGATTAATCGTACCTGCATACCGGAGAAAATTTTCTTGTGTGCAAGAGAGTGACGCAGAGCACCACTTATCTTTCCTTTGGACGAAATAAATTCCTCGACTTTCTGGAAGCTTCTCGTCAGAATCTGATAATAAGGTTAAAAAAAGACCGTGCTTGTGTAATTAAAATTAATGATATTTTAGTTTATTTTCTCTTCAGTAACAAATGACGATTCTCTGATTCTCTGTGTGAGCCCTTTGGAATTTATCTTAACCAATTAAGTGCCACAGTACCTTTCTACAACCTACGATGAATAATTTTACTATGTTCAACTTTCATTTTTCTCGGTGATTATTTAGCCTAAAATACAGAAAAACATAATGTAGTCCACAAGGTACACACACAATCATTTAATATTTCTGTCTGGATCCAATTGAAATTAAAGTATACAGAACGAATGCGTATAGCTTAAGTATTAAACTATTTTGAAGATATTTCCTCATCCCTGACAGCCAAAACATAAAATAGGTTAACGAACTTAAGAAGGTTTTCTTTAAATAATTACATGTAATGGCCCTTACCTGGGACTTGACGTTCAAATCTAGCAGGTTATTAACATAAAAATGCATAAACGATATAGCTGCTTCGTCGTGCACTAAGAGGCATTTTTGTCTCCAAAGGGAGAAGTAAAAATGAAAACCCCTTTCAACTGACATAAACGTGAATAAACAAGGAAAAGAGGTCGCCTTGCAAGTTTTCAAGCCACCGAACAATACATTTTTCAACTCGACGTCAATGCTATTACAATAAACCTCTGCAATTCTAATCACCAGATAATAACCTCTTGCTCAAACGACTTAGGAAAAACTTTGCTTCTTTTACCAATGCCGTTTTTTTACTGGAGATAACCATGTTAATTGCCAACGTTTATGATGAGTTTCGAGAACTTTAACTTTTTTGTCGGAGAATGACTCTCCAGAAATTTGAATTACAACGCTTCAATGATGTTTAGAATTTGAGTTGAGAACTGTAATGAAATAATGACATGTCAATTAAAGGTCCATGAATATTCCACCTATTAGATATCACTTTACAACCTTTTTCTTATCGTTTTCTCTTCATTTTACGCCTCCCTTACAGCTATTTCTCTCCGTGTCCACCCTCTCCCTACCTTTCCTCGCGTCTCACCCCAGCACACACGAATCCAAGAACGAGCCACCCTGGCCCTTAAGTGAAATAAGAAAAATAAAAATCGTGGAATAGACTGCTGAAAGATTTTTCTTTCTTTCCATTCCCACTTCTTACATCGTTCGCGCTCCTTCCCGCTCCCAACGGGAAGTGAAGACGGGGCGGGGACAGGGGGGATGAAGAGAAATGATGAAAAATAGAAGAAAGGGAAGTTGTCTTTTTTTTCCTCTCGTCTCACATTCTTCTTCTTTTTTATTTTCATTTTATTTTTATTGCTCGCTTTTACTCCTCTCGATTTTCAACTCCCTCCCACTCCCTCCCCCCTTTCCCCCAAAAACCCACCTCGAGCGCCGCAGGAAGGAAGAAAACTTTCCTCCAAGTGAGAGAATGAGAGGAGGGGGAGGAAGAGGGTGTACAGTGGAGATGAAATTACCGCTCCTCCTCGCCTCGCGTTTAGATTGCCCCGAAAGGTTATGCGAGTTCGCGTTCACGGGGTGGGGGGGTGGGAGGGTGGGGAGGGTGAGAGGTAAGAGGGAAAAGGAAAAGGGAGTCCGAATTCGGGTAGGGAGGGGAGGCAGAAATCTTGGAAGTGGGCTGAGCATTTGGGGGTGAATATGGAACGTAAAGGAAAGGAAGGATCCATCTGATTCTAGAATCTCCTAATCAAAAGTATTGGTCGGTTCGTTGGTTACTTAACCCCGGAACGCACGGCGAGATTCCTAGCGCCAGAACTGGCATGGAAAGTGGTGAGTGGTTAGTTTCTCCGTGAGAACCACTAAATTGTATTCCATCTGCAGGAATGTGAGAGAATCACTTGAGATAGTCTTGCTCTGGTAGGCATTACAATGCGCTGAAGTTTTCAAATGATCCGGCAGAAGAGTTGTGTGCAAATTTATGTTTTCATTTGTTATTGAATAGAGAAATAAAATTGAATGAAGAAGACAGATGGTAGAGTTGAATAATAACAATCATATGTAGAAGTCATTTTCTAAATAATTATTGGGTCGAGTTATTTTTATTCCTGAGACTTTTTGCACAGATTCCTGATCAACAAGTGTTTCCTATTGATAGTATTATCATAATTATGATGATTGTCATTTGAATCTAATTAAATAAATCTATATATATATATAAATAAAACTTCTTGGAGAATCACTCGGGTGATACATATATAATATGCCAAGAGGGTGGCCGATAAAAATATAGAAACACAAAAAAGGACACTCACAAATTTAAACTTCCTGGAATCCTACTCTCTACCCTGAGAAAGATGGTCACGATCCCATCGAAATATCGGAAGTTTAAATTTGTGAGTGTCCTTTTTTGTGTTTCTATATTTTTATCGGCCACCCTCTTGGCATATTATATATATATATATATATATATATATATATATATATACATATATAATCATTGGAAGCTTTCACGAGCGTGAACACAAATATATAAAAACTTTGTCACAAGTGTGACTAAAATGAAAACACATAAAAAAGACACTCACACGGGTTGTAAATTTTTCGGTGGATCGCCGCCACCTTCTTCAGCGAAAGGTATAGGAAGAAGTCTTCATTCTTCCTATACCTTTCGCTGAAGAAGGTGGCGGCGATCCACCGAAAAATTTACAACCCGTGTGAGTGTCTTTTTTATGTGTTTTCATTTTAGTCACACTTGTGACAAAGTTTTTATATATTTATATATATATATATATATATATATATATATATATATATATATATATATATATATATATATAAACTTTGTAGCGTGTCAGTCAGTCAGTTAGTCAGTCAATCTGTATCCATTTTGTTAATTTCTCTCTCAAGTTTTGAGCTACAGATATGAGGTTTGGTGCATTAAATGTGGATTCTGCTGGTATGATTTGGTAGTAGTTTTGGGTTTTTAGCAGTTGGTGGTGCAAAGAAAAATACAAAAAACCGTGATTATTAAGCTCATCATCCGTAAAAACTGCTAAACAACGATGAATTTATTTAGGTTAGCAACGGTGAAGTAAACAAACAGTACTCATTAAATTACAATCAGTTACAAACGGTATGGGCACATAAAAGTTGTTAATTTATCTTTTTCAGGTAAGTGTTGATTGCACTACGATATCTGTATTACTTTATTTTCATTTCTTTATTTCCCTTGATATATAGCTACTTTTACGTGAATGTAGTTATTTAGTGAAGACATTTAGAAATTATTCGGGTGAATGTTTAAATGTATACCACTCCAAAACAATAAGGTTCATGCCAAATTTCTGTAAACTCAACGTTAATATAATCAATTAAGTGTTTTGATATTGCCGTTCCCTCGATTTGTTTTCATTGCATAAGATATACGATAAGCTAGCATCAATGAAATGAACCTCAAGAGTTTTCCATACAATAAAGTGTCTGGATAAATACCTAAGGTCATATACGTTTCAATACATTTGCGTGTGCCACTGTCTCAATATTGGTACAAACTTAACGTCGAAAATTTGGAAGTATTACTTCTACCATCACCAATACTATATGAATGTGCGAGAAACTGAGCTCGGAGATAATTCATTTCCAGTTAATGTATGTCAAATATTGCTCCCGTGCTTGCTGTTTTGGGGAAGTAAAATTTCCAGTGGGGCACCTCAAGAGTACACCAGACAGAGACTGCCTGCAGAGCAGCCAGAAGGTCTGCTAGTAACGCATCATTTTATTATTTTTACTTATTATCACTAATGCAATATGAACGCTATACGTCTAATATGTAAAGCAGTCACCCGCCTTCAATTTTTTCTACTAATTGGTCACTTCCTGTGACTTTGTGTGTAAATATTGGTGAAATTATCATGACCTTCGGTTTCTGCCATGCCATCCGATATTCGCATCCAGGCGCAGAGTTGCTGGACAATTCTGGCACAGTAAATGTCCCCGTGTGAACAGGGCTGTAGATAGGGGTCGGAATTAGCATTTGCGCCACTGAATTGCTAGGTGGATTGGTTGCGAAGGGTGGCTAATACATATTGAGTGTAGGAAGAGTTCACAGAAACTTGGCGTCGGATTCTGCCTAATATTCACGAATGATCTAGTCATTACTTATATATCTATTGTAGGTACCATGTGAGTCATCTTAAGCGTATGTGGCAGGGGTGAGTTTTCACCTACGTGCACTACATGTCTAACAAAAGCTAATTAGACTACGACTGTCAATGCATTAGTGTTATATCCTGCAATAAACTGTCAGGAGGTGATCTTTCACCAGCATGCACTGTAAGATATCTTGCCAATTTTATAAAAACTATAATTGTTTATGTGTTTTGCAAATACACAAAAGCGCAGAGGTACAAGAGTTATACAGGAAGCATGCGAGACTAAACATGTTAGTGCTACCTTTCAAATTAAGGCACACTCAGTGAGCAAATCAAATAATTAGCTAAACTTCCCATTGAAAAACCCAATGATAAAATCTTACCACACCGAGCAAAAAAATAATAAAAAAGTTCCTCTTTCATGCGAATTAGGGCATAATTATCCAATTAGGAAGGGAGTGGAGAAAACATTATGGTAACTTGTCTTTCGCGGTAAATTATTATTTAAAACCCTTTCGTTCTGCAGTCAACATCCGTAATTTTATGCTTATGATCTTCTATACCGTCTTAGTTGGATTTCTTAAATTTTATCACGTCATCAGAAAATAAACAGGCTTGTCTCTCCAGTCTATCATGCAATCCGAATGGTTATATTTATACAAAGTGCTCTTCAGGTAGCACCCAAGGGGACCAGGATTCCTCTCCATTATCTCCGCCACTACCAGAATCCAATATCCGGGCCATAGAAACTGGAAGCCAGTTCTTTAGTCACCACACCGAACAAATAAAAGATAAAAAAGTTCACGTTAATTTTGGCATAATTATTCAGTTAGGAGGAGAGTAGAGAAAACACAGTAGAGAGATTGTTACTTCAGCGGCAAACTACAGTGAGGAAATAAAAATTAGAAAATAAAGCACCTGTACCGGCAAAACGAACCTGTGGCTAGCTGTACCAATGTACATATCAACACACTACCCAGACTTCCTAACTTTCAAGGTAGTTTCAGCAGGATTAACGGTAACTCGATGTTTTGCCTTCACGGAGGAGGCAAGTAAGGGCTAATGGCTACAATAAGGCCTTCAAAGAAGTCACTGCCCATGATTAAATCTTCTGCCAGTAATCGGGAAACTATGGCACGCGAGCCACCAGGTAGCACGCGAACGGCTTTCGGTACCACGCTAATAGAAAACGACTAAAATTTATGATATTTCATGCCTTTACTCATGGTGGCACGTGCCTGGCATGTTTTTAAAGTGCATGTAAGATATGACACGTTTTCAAATATCGGTTGTCGACCGCTGCCCTATACCATCCCCCTAATTCCAGGAAATGGCTGCGTCTTGAGCTGTGTTGATACATCTGCCGCAAAATACGGCTATTAAATGTGAATGAACTTCCTTGACAAACAAATCAACCTGGACCGGGTATAGATTCGCGGGATTTTGTCTAACCAAGCCAATACGCAGACCACCAAGTTATCCAGGCTTCCTAATTTCCGGTCCCGGCGGATTTTTCCTCGCGGCAATTTATTCGTTAGCGGGACGAGGAATTCAGTTCCAGCCCCTTTCACCGACCACCACCTCTTAAATCTCAGTCTCGGCGTTACTTGGGGAGGCGACGATAATGGCAGATTACTCTCGCACGGAACCGATCGGAAGGAAATGGGAGCCATTTAAGGAAAAGGATGTTGCGGTTGGAGGCGAAAGGGAAACTTAAGAGAGAAGGATGAGATGGGTCGGAGAGAAGTTTAACGATATCAATCGCGCATTTCTCTACACGCTTTGGCTCATCGGGCGAATGATGAATTGAGGAAGTGGTAAAGGAAAGGAAAAGCGAACGGTGAAAATGGAAGGGTGTTAAAAAAATTGACTGCTGTAGGGCGCCATAATCAAAGGAATATTAACGACCATTTCTCTTTCTCTCTTTCTACTGCGGCCGTAGTTCTCGCTGCAAAATTGCCGCTCGAGTTAATGCGAAATAAATTGGGATCGCCAGAAGACGACCCACTCATTCGAAAATCGTTGGTTGAAGACTATTTAAAGACTTCTCCCTCAAGTGGGCACATGATTTTGAGTTCCGTCATTAAAACAAATGTTTCCTTTTAATGAGACTTGACGGTGTATATTCTCTTGCCATCTTAAGCACCAGCACGACTGTTACTCGTTTTGATGCATTATTTCATGATAATTTCACTAATAACCGAACTAGTGTTACCTCTGAATACTTTATTAATGAAGCCTTCTTGGGTATAGCTGATGTTCCGACGAGCAACTCGTTCATCCTCCTCAGGGCAAAACTGAGTGCCGAATTTTCTCGTGGCCAGGTTTTTATAAATATGAATAAAAACGTGGCCCAAACCAAACTTCGCACTCAGTTTTGCCCTAAGGAAGATGAGAGAGTTGCTCGTCGGAACGTCGGCTATGGAAAGCCTATTCCGTTATATCATCCACCGGGAATGCCTCCGGTGTTTAACTGAATACTTTCTTTGAATTGCGTCACAAAGATTTTGATAAAGGTGCTTTTCCGTGATAGGATGCGATTTCCGAAATTTCAATTAAAACTATTCGCATAATATTTTGGGGCATAAGGTATCATAGCAAGAAAGACCGATATTGATATTTATTTGGACTACTTGGTCCATCCACTCGTTTACGCTCCTAATATCACCAATTGCTTAGTGTGAAAGTAAGCGTGATAGCAACAAAACACGGTTTCGTTGCTGTTGTCGGAACGTCATTTATGCAATTCATACTGGTAAAAATGTAATTCTTTGATAACTTTGTGTTACCGACTGATACATTTAGTGTTAAAATTATTCATAACATACTACTACGTGAGTATACAGATTAAAATAATAGAATTTGTCAGCCATCATCAATTATTTTTGGGAAAGAGGCTGATATTTATTCCATTAAAAGGTTTTGGCATTCATTATGATCCCTTATGAGATTCCTTACTTTGTTTTTTGTGACATAATTGCTTAACTAACATGAAGGTGTCTATCAGATATGATGAAAAAATATCAACAGTAATTTCTCCAAGTTAGCTACCACGTAAGAGTATGATAAGTTGACCGATAGTAAACATCTTTAAGCAACACCTGTAAAGTTCAGCGAGAGCGAGTAAAATAATATTTGCACCGTGTCATGTGGAGATAGATGTTGTCACATTGTTTATTAATATTGACCTGGAAATTTAAATTTGAGGTAGTTAGAGCGAGATACCACTTCACGTAAAATTCAATGAATTTGGCTTCATAAAGAAAAATATCTCATGTTTCCAATGGTAACAAAATATTATCCACCTACTAATATACTTTTGGAGTTATTTGCTATATTACATGGGAAATGGTACAGGTACGCACCCCTGAGAGACTTTGTTTAAGAAATAACGAATTTCTAACGAATATATCTCATCAGAAATTTTCATCTGACCAGAAAACATTGTGTAGTGTTTATTTATTGTTAACTATTTTTAAAAGGAATCAATTACTCATTGCAGTAATTTTTAAAGGATCGCATAAAAATGCGTCAAAGGCGTTGTCAGCGTGAGCAAAAGAGTCAAGCATGCATATTTAGTTATGGATGAGGATTTCAGTCATGTAAAACAATATATTGGAACCTACAATATTAAAATAATTACTTCATTCTGCTTACAGCTGCTTAAATTAAAGAACATAAAACGTGCATAGTTTCTATCTTGACTAGAGAAAAATTTCGCTCAAATTACCTTAATATCTAAGAAAATTTTATCGTATTTCAGCACTAAAAAACAACTAATTATAAATACTGGTTGGAATAAATATCTATATATATGTGGTATTTAAGACTCAATTTATTTAATTACATAAGCAAAGAGCTTACTTTGAGTTTGTAATACTTAGTAATATCTTCTCAGTTATTTTTACCTTTTCCGGTCAAATGAATTCCACTAGATTTTACGCATTAAATCATCCTAAATTGTTTAGATCCATCAACCGCAATGCTTCGAATGTTTCGGCTATTGTAAAAATAATTATGATCCTTGAGAACTAATTACCAAGCGATTTATCGCCTTTTATGAAACTGTCAAGAAATCACTCTGAAAGTGGTATTCCTCTACTCAGCACACTCGATATCTTCTGGCACTCGCAAAGACTAATTGGTGTGCATTTCAAGTGCCACTAACACATCGGAAAGTCAAAAGCTTTATTGCTTTGGACGGGTGAGCGGCGAAGTGGGTGTTTCAAAACGCAAGGTCGACTGGGGAGTTGAAAGGGGGCGAAACGGTTACCTCCGCTGAAAGGAGGGGCGCTAATGCGGGATGAAAGCTGATATACGCGGCCGGGGGAATGCTCGGCAAGAGTTTTGATAAAACGCGGTGGATGGCTTAAAGAGATGTGTTGAAGGCACCTCTATGGGCACGGAAGGGTTCGTACAGCAGCGGAGGCTGCGAAAGGAGGATAAAGGTATTGAGCGGATCACGTCTTCAAATTGAGTGGGAGAGTGGGTGGCCTGCCAATTCTTAAGGTTTATTCATCGTCGATGGAGATATATACTTCTACCCTTCAGTAATATTTATTTTAGTTGCTTCCACGTTGCTATCAACATCTGCAGTCATCAATCGGGAGATCGTTTTGCCGCCACTTTCCCCACTAGTCTCTTATCTGTTAGCCTCTTTATTTCTCAGTAAGTCTTAATTTTAAAATTCTAAATAATTTTTCAAATATATTTCATCCTTTTTCTTTATTTGAATTTCTCCCTATTAATTTTCACGTCCATTGCTTTTTCAATTAGTCTTTCATGTCTTTGAATACGTCCTACAACTATGCCTTTTTTACTCCTCAGTTTTTGTTGAGTATCATCCTTCCTAACCCTTATTAAGACGTTTCCAATGAAGGTCATCTCCACCCATTTGATCTTCACCATTATTTTGTTGTACCATATTTCCATTACTTGAAATCTTCTTTGACCCGACCGGCTAACATCAAAGCTGGTGGACAAATAAGATCCGGCCCAATTAATATGTTTCAAAGAATTGCCCATGACTATCTTTAAAAAAAAAAATGTCGAGATATTCAAGTTGGAGAAGCTATGTCTTCAAAACGAGGAAATCAACTTCAATATAGCAAATTTTATCCTGAAAGCTAATTTATTTCTACGTTTACTGAATTTTATTTTTTTCGCCTTTGACGCAATTTTAGCTCATTTCATTTAAAAAGATATCAAAGTATGTGGCGCGCAACACTATAATCGCTCATTTGTGCGCGCTTGATATTAATTTATCAGTTCATCACTTTCCATTCTTAAAAATTGCTATTTTTAAGTTAGAAAGCCTCGAACTGAAAAAGGAGACATTTTTCTAAAGTAAAATTTCGTAAAAGTTCATCTAAGGTGATATAAATTTTAATTCTCATCAAAAAACGTATAAATGAACAATATTTCAGGTGCATTAGGTTTAATTGAATTTTGTTTCCTCTTTTTTAATATAGAGCATATCAAATTCTAGTATCTCGACGGACATTAAATTCTTTCTCGTGCTTTTAAACTGATTACTTAAAATAATTAAATTAAATCTGCCGGCATGAGTATAACTTAGTGAATTTTTACATTGAATATAAAAAAATGGAATTTGTAGTGGGTCATTTTCCCGATTCAATGCACCACGTCTTTTTCTGTAATAGAGTATTTGCACACTTTTGGGAAGTGTCATCTAAAAAATCTATCGATACTTCAGACACTAAATTTTCATTCTGACGCTCGAGAGGCTTTTCGTTATTTTTTTATTATCTAATAAAATCTAATAAACTATTATTGCGCCGAAACACTGGTCCGCCATGTTTTGTAGGCTCTGATGTCATCTGCCATAGTCGACCATTTGTTGATTTGGAGATTGTGTGACTGTTTAGTCTTAGCGTGCGGACGTAACTTTAGCTATTAATTAGCAAATACCGAAATAACTTCGAAAAGGCAAATACTATTTCACTCTCAACGCACAGCTAGGCTATTTCGCTTCTGCTAATATTGGATATGACGTCACACTACAAAGAACCAATGGTTGGGCGTTTAGACCTAGGCAATTTCGATGCTAAAACAATGCATATTAAAAGCTATTTATTAAATTAATTAGTTGGAATTATACCTTGGTATTTCGTACGTGGCATTTCGAAACCAAACACTACTCGCTATAATACATTTCAACAAAATACCTCACTTACGCAAATACTCTATTGGTCTCAACAATACTCCTTCGGTCACATTCCTGTATTTTGTTATTCCCCCACCAATCCCGTACCGTGCTCCGTTATTGACAAATAAATTATTTTTCCTTTGACGGGTTATGCTCAGTTATACTTCTTACATTTTAGAGGGCCTGTTTTCTAATGAATTTAGTGTTGGTAAAATCAAATTATATATGTAGTTTCTAATGTCATGGACAAAATGTGCATCCTTCTGTTGCCCATGCTTATAAATTAACATGGTTCTGATGTTCCGATCATTACAATAAAATTTGATTCGCTGCTATCGCTTATACATTTTCTCCCATTCCTGCAATCACAATCCCTTGGCCTCCAACTGCTCCATATTCATCTTAAATTAATCTCCCGAGTAGGATTTACCGAATTATATATCATATTCACTATTACTTTTAGAATTTGAAGTTAAGCAAGAGAAAAAAGTTTATGATAATTACATTGGTTTCCCTTAAAGTTTATTCTCGCAATGATAAAATTACCTGTTCAAGAGAGGGAAGGTATGTTGTTGTCGCAACTCAGAGCATATTAGTTGGAGGACTGGAAGGAAAATATACCTTGGATAGCTTTCTTTTAACGTATAATATGGAATAATCACCTTTCATTTGGTGTAAATGAAAACCATTCTCTTTGCAGAAACTACGAACTAACTGAATGCTGAATTCCGGATGAATGTATACGAATGTTAAATCCCAAGCTTTTCCTATCACTGTAATTTTTCTGCTTGTGGAATTGTAGAAGTCGGCCAATTTGAAATAAGTTCCAGATGGAGCATTGGGTGCTATGCACCAGTGTATTTCATCAAGGCCAATGTTAAGGGAAAGAAAATTTCATACGCGGTATGAAAAATAGATTAAGAAACTAGAATACACTCACAGAGTTTTTATACCGTATTGAGTCACTAAAGTACTTGAAATTTGATGCTCCAAATTCTTTACTGAGCCGTATATTAGGTATCTTTTATGGTCACATTTTCTTACACAGTAGTCAAACGGTAGATTTATTTTATTTATGGCACATCTTCCCTCAAGACAAGATGAGAGGTGAGATATCTCGCGTACATCGTAGGAGGCCTGTCTCTGTTACAATGTCACCAATAGTTTGCCATTTTTTTCAAGTGAATCTTTTGTGATTTTTACTGAGAGAGTTTGGTAACATACTCTTCTTCTTTCGTATTGCACCGTTAGTTTGCCTGTATCATCGCATCATACGCACCGTGCACATGAAAACCCAGTAATAGTGGATAGCTTTAATCAATATACGAAGTAGGAATAGTAAAGAGTACACTGCATTGCAAACATAAGTAACCTTTTTCCAGAGTATTGCGGCATCCAATATTTCATCAAAGAAAGGTCATACCTGTTGCTGTTTACGAAATGTTTTTAATTTTTTTCGCTTGAATATTCTGTTTCAAAACCGGATTGCATCCATTTCCCAAGAGACGAGGATTTTCTTAGGTAGACGGCACAAATGCGCTCTTGGACTCTCCAAAGTTCAAGTTCAAAGGAGGATTTCTTATCACCGAAAGGACGCCGACTCTTAGTAATCTCCTCTTCACCGATTGTCATTAAAATATAATTGCTTCTCTGTGGTCCGGGAGAATTCACCGCAAACGGGCTGTGGCCGCCGGCGGTGACTGCGAGATGTCTCCGAGAGACCCCGAACATAAATTAAACCTCAGTAAGGAGACCCGCGTGTGTGGTCAGCGGCCTGGGGTCCAATTTCGGCACCAACTGCGCCCATGGGTTTTCGTGAAAGGGATTTCATACGAAACGAGACATGAAGAGGTGAGAGTATTTAGCGAATAATGAGGTAAACAGGTGGATTGGTAATGTCTTAAGGCCTGAAAACATGATGCCTTACATGGTATGATCTAAGGCTGGCATTCCAGTGCCAGGTCGATAAGAATTGGATGCGGCACCTATGGCAGCCGCAGACATCATCTATGTCGGTACATATCATGATGCGGTAGAATTAGCACAGTTGAAATCTAGTCGGTTTTAAAAAATGGACTTGATGATCGAAAGACTAGTTGCATTTTCGCAATTCTATTGAAGCTAACTATCTCCCCACATACCCATGCATGATCAATTTATTGATTTAAATAAAATGTCCTCTTCCAAGCTTCAAACCTGTCTTTCTCGCCAGGACAGCACTGGCACCGATATGGCAGGAAAATTAGCACATTTTCTATTTATTGCCTCTTGTTTGCAATTACATTACATTCCACCCGGTGGTAAATGAAACAAATATACAGACTAAGACATTGTCACCGGCAGACTTGTGAGCAATTCCTGGCGCCAGGTATGTATCCGTGTGCACAGGTCTTTATGTTCAAATCTAATTTGATTTTGAGGGAGGGAGAGACGTAGAGAAGGGAAGAATGGCTGTGGGAGTATGAAAGAGGACAGTGGAGATCGTGCGGCCGAGGTCATATTCATCACTTGCCTCCTTTAGGTGGTTCTATCATGAAATTTCTAAAATGTGATTCGATTCACATTTTGTATACTTGTATAAAACGTGTCCTGTGCTTGATATGTATGATCATCTATTTTATCCCAAGCTGAACTTGAAATTAAACGGTGTTGAATGCGAGACTGGGTATAGAAATGGCAAATAATATTTTTCAGTCTAATTGATAGCATGATTTGTTTAAACTATTTATGAACTAATGAAACCTTCCTACAATTATGTATGTGATTGTTCTTCTTCATTTCAAGCTCCACGATAAAAAATGTATTACGTAACAAGTTAGAAAAATTTCCGTACCCCATTCCAAAAACACCACGTTTCAATTTAGATTATCAGAATGCATAGATTCGCTACTGCCATGCGTTAGAGGAAATATACCAGTATCAAGTAGTTTATAATGTGCAAGATGCAATTAATGTACCTATTCATATGTCAAGGTCTGTCAAGCGCATACCAACATAAATTGGTATGTCAGGTGTATCGGGTTCGTGCAGTGGCCAGATAACTGGATTCATATCCGGGGGGACCGGTTTCGATGTCTAGATTTCTCAGAAGGAAACTCACCCTTTATGGGTGTTTTGTGGAGAGAACTTCAAGTACAGTGCTCAATACTTGGGGTTGGGCATTAAACTATGTATCCCTTGGAACCTTGTGTCAAGAGTGGGCAAATGCCCACGCCGAGTATCTATCAAACATGTCCTCAATTCCTCTAATAATCTTTCTCTATGCCGACTTGTCCGCATATAGTCAATAAAACAAATGTCCTCAGTTATTGGATACTTCTCCAAGAAACCAACAGATGAATAATGGAGGAGAGGGGGAGATATCAGTAGGCTTTTGTCTTAATTTGCTAAGGAGCACTAACACCACTTTTGCATGCGTCCTGTTAACTTTTGTATATCTGAGTATCTATGCATCTGATAAAACATTTATACCTTTAGTTTCTACAAAATTGGCAGCATATACTCGTAGTATAGTGCATATTGATGAGAATTCACCTCCTAAAAGGTGTTTGTAGTACATAAAATGGTTTTAAAAGGTCAAAAACCATAAAATTACATATACATCTACTGTGTAAAAGGTTACGCGTACGTAAGTGTGATTCCGTTCCTAGGCGTAGTGATTAATACGTGCGCCAATAGATGGAAAGCGAGCTCCCTTATACGTTCTTCACCAACTGACACAGGGGGCGAGCGTATGCATTTTGTAAAATACGCTCAAGGAAGACTGCTCAGTAACAACTCCGCCTGATTCACCAAAAATGTTCTATACAAATAAATATCTGATATTTAGATACTATAAATTGTTAACTATTATTACATATATAATTTTCATTAAAAATAAAAACCGCACATTAATTTATACTTACTTACATTATTTATTCCATTTTGGCTATTTCGCCAGTATTTTAGCCTGTTTCAGCAGGCTATTCAACTAGTCTACAATATAAAAGGCTACGCGTACGTTTATATGATTCGGTTGCTAGGCATAGTGATTCAGATGTGTGCCAATAGATAGCAAGCGAGCTCCCCTCTGCATTATCCACTAACTGACACTTGGCGCGACGCATGTTTTTTTATTTTAAATATAGGTATAATTTAAAAAAAAATGATAACGAACTGTCAACGAGATTTTAAAGTTATTTTAATTATTATTTATAGATAATAAAACTACGGATGAATTTCTGTTTAACGTTTTACTTTATTCATACTTTTGTCTATTTTTCCAATAATTTAGCCTTTTAAACAGGCTTTTCAAGTAGTCACAACATAACACTCTGATGATAACTGCATAACAGGGGAAACACGTATATGTGACTCGGGAAGAGACCCAAACCTTCAAGTGTGTTTGTTTAATAAGAAACGATGATCCTCGCTCCCTCATGTTACGAGAATTTGTGAGAGGGATCAAGCAGGAACTACACCAAGCTACCAACCAGATGTGACAGTGTACCCTAGCCGAACCAAGAAGTGAACCCTGAAGCACCAGAGGGTCCCTTATTTCTAATGTAAGGGCATTCTTCCCGAAAATAGGAGCATTCTATCGCGGATTGGCTTCCCTATTTTGAACATTAAATGCAGTGAACTGTCGTGTACCGCTAAAATGCTCCATTTTTAAGACGAATAAATCTGTAGAATTTTTATAGCGGCATTTCAATAACCCTGCAGGGTATACTGAAGTACATGCAGGTGAAAATTCATCCCCTGCCACAAACCGTTGAGGTAGCTTTCAGGGTACAATATAGACGTAGATAGGTTTAAGGACCAATGGTGGGTTAAAAATATAAGATATTAGGGTCAAAATTGTAAGATTTGCTGTGAGAAGGATGCCTGGATGAAGGTTGAGGATGAGAAACAGAAGAGGAAGACCAGGAGAGAGAGAAGATAGGGATTCATCCGAGACATTTGGAGCGAGGGCGCAGAAAATAATGGCTTAGCATGGTTGTGCCTAAGGGCTTGAAAACCAGAATGGCGAAGGGGGGCTTAATGGGGAAGTGAGGAGGGGAATAAAACAGCAGGGACGGAGGGTGAACGCACCTTTCCCACCTCCACCCCTGAGCCCTTTATCCTAACCTTCGTATTTCACCTGCTCTAACTTTCCTCACAATTAGAGAATGTTTCGTACCTCACTAGAATGGGATCCAAAACCGCGGTTCACGTTTCACTGGAACCGAGGAATGCCTAAGATTAATGGTGGGCCAATTAAGAATGCTGTGGCAGTCCTTTGCACTATTAAAATATTTCGGTATTCTCTATAAGAAGTCAATGTTCGAAACGCTATAGTCGTCATTGAATGCAATAATAACAGATTATCGCATGGTTTCGTTGAATTATTGCATACCGATCACCCATTAGATATTTAACATTAATGGATAATCGTGCATGGATAATATGCGGTTACTCAAGAATACTGAATCGACTAAACCATGCGATGAAATTGCTACTGCTGCAAGCGTTACTTATTATGTGTTCCGATAATCGACCCGGCTCTGATGTTTTGTCGAAATATACTGCCGGATCTCGGGATTTCCAGACTTTCCCTGTTATAAGAATTTCGGAGTCCATTCAAATAAAAACTCATCGTCAGGTATTTATTTACCAGTGAGTCCTTATCCCACCCTTTGGTTCACTTGCGCCACGACAGTGTGATGACTGCAAGCATTTATGGCATTAATCGTTTTATTCACTAATAGGCCATCTATCAGAATGAGTATAGTAATGCATTCAAACTCTTATTACTCTTATATCTAGCGAAATGCATGTTTAATTTTATTATTTAAATGCAGGATTTTAATCACTGGCGTGCCTCTTAAGGTGTTAAGTAAGTTTATAATATCCATGCATGAAGCATGTAACGCAATAATGAGGTTAATAATGTATAAATCCCCATGGATATCAAAACTATAATATTCTTCCCTTTGTAATTTGGGATTATGATCGGAAACATTAATTCTTCGCAAAGGCATTGACATCAAGGACATTAGAAAGCGTGTTAAATTTGATTATATTTGTACCTAATAGAACCTTTCCACAGTTAAATTCCTCATTTAATCACATCTAATAAATATTTCAATTAGGTTAATAGACACACAGGCCGATGACATTATAATACATGTTTGATGACAGTATGTTCATAGACATGCATACAACTGGAATCTTTCCTTATGTCTTCCCATTTTAGAATCACAACTCATGAATTTAAACGTATTAAAATACAATGCATGAATTGCAGAGTAAGGAATGGAGGGAAAACGAATTTCTAATTATTTTGTTCTTGAATGGAGAAGCTGACTTCCCTTACATTTTGAGCAATACTGAGCTGAAAGAATTGTAAATCAAAGTTTTGTGAAGCAAGCACGAACCGATTCAGAATAAAATATTTTTTCCTGTTAAAAAAGAATTACGGTTCTTAGAACAATATTTAGAGGTAGGTAATCTCATTTATTCATCAAATAATATTCCACGACTCATATTAAGAGAATTGGGACCAGCATTCGAGATTTATTTCTGAATACAGTTTAGCAGTATGCCAAAGAGCTTCTGTCGTGAATATCGTTCATGATTCATATTTCCTATAGATACAGCACAAAAGGTGTAAATTGTTTTATGAAATACTAGCGGAAGGTACCCGTTGAAATTCAACGGGTGTGAAAAACATTGAACTTATTTTATAAGAAAACCGCAAAGCCTAAAGAATACTGTCAGCGTGATGTTTTGAGGAGTTCATAAACTATCTTTAATGTTGTGTTTGTTGTAGCAGACACGATGACCGTTTTTCAGGTGCACGGAGAGATGAGTGACTTTCGGTCCTCTTTCATGCACGGTAAACCAAAATACTACTTTAATAACACCCAGGTCGATAGATGGTCACCTCGGCCCTCCGGTTCTTTTGAGCCGTTTTCTGAGTGATTAACAGCTTGATCACTTCCCTTGTGTACAAAAATATATTTGTATTCAATGATTCAATTGAGTTGCGCAATTAAACGTCGATATGTACGTTGAGTATCTTAATCAGGATTGGAGATAGGGTACAATCCAGCTGTTAACAGCGTCAAAAGGAGTGAGTATTTGCAGCAGTCATGTTTATTTGACCTATGAATCCTCCATCACCCGGACTGCGCCTTCGGCATAAAGGATAGCCATAATCATTGGTTTCGGTTGCTAAATAAAAAATGCATGGTGATTTTTAGTGCACTTGCCGATTTTCATGCACGGATGTCGTTCATTGCGCAGAATGTCCGCTTTTCTTTCGGATAAGATGCATGTAGTTAACATTTTGAGTTTTCCTACTAATTTTGACTTTATACTACTAAGCAATTTATGATCCTTTAAGTTCGGGATAAAAATGCTGGAATGGAGATAAATTTAAATGCAAAAGTTTTTTTCAGAGTTTTCCTTCTTCACGATTTTATTGAATGTGCGTAATAAGACTAACTACTCAGCCAAGGCCCTAACTCTTGTTCTGTAGTTGGATCCATAAGTACATTCATGGACCTGAATAACATGATTAACTAGTGTCTCAGAATAGGTCAAATATAACCGAAACGGTTAATGGTTAACCGGAACACTTGTGAAGGGTGCATTTCGATTACGAAGCCAAAATTTCCACGGGAAGATGCATCAAATATAGATGGTGTTTGTAAAATCATTGTGTCTTCTGCTAACGGTTGTAATATTGAAGCTGCGTTCACTTTCTACAAATTATATTAACAATCGTGCCCATATGGTGATTGCGTACAAAAATATTATCAGTTAAGCAAATTTTTGACGCTTAAACAGCTGAGGTTAAATATATGATTGAGGATATTCTATTCCACTGGCTATGATTCAATTTTGAGTTAGGATAAACTATCGGAACATGATGACGCACGTTCCATTTCGTAATGTTTGACACTATCATACGAAATCTAATCAAATTAGCCAGGTCTAGGCAAAATGAGTTACGTCATCATCCTTCTCCGATTAAGCTCCGAGGGCGGAATAGGGTGCGGTTCACGACAAATAACAGCATCAACGACTCTCTGATGAAAATTTGTAATTGCATTTTAGGATGGCGTAATTGCTCATTAGCGTGATAGAGCAAGGGTTAATTCCTTTCGACCAGGTAGGGAATTGATATTGGGAGCTGAGGCGAATCTTTTGGAAGTGATCTGAGAATTTTCTCTCCTGTGAAACGAAGCAAGGAGCCCTCATCGGTAATCATCGTTTCGTAATACGCTCTTCAGAGATATTAGCATTAATCCTTAAGGCTCGTTCGCAACAACTTAATGTGGCGAAACTTAACTTATTCTCTCTTTGAAGGCGAACCAAAACGCAAACTTTCTGACCAAACACAGCTCACCACTGCCAAATTCGATCTTACAATCGATTGACGAGGCCTGTAGATAGCGTGAGCTCGAGAGTTGTAGTCAGCTCCTCCGAAACAGCTGAGTAGAGGTAATTGTAAATAATGAGTTTAACTGTAGAAATATTAAAATGGAAGGTTTTGCTGGACATGTAGGGGTTATTTTGCACTAACTCGATCAACTTATCCGCATCCATTTTCGTTTCAACGCATCCACATGCGGCTTCATAATAAAATCACGTTTTCAATATGGCTGCTCGAGGAGATATAGAGTGTAGCGATCGATTGCTGCCCGACTATCGATAGTAGAGCATGCCATGCTATTGGCTGGAATTAAAAGAAAGATGAGCTGGGCTCAACTCCAGGCTACGCCAAATCGAGTTACGCCGCTTTACGTCGTTGTGAGCTGGTAGACGCTTTTCTCAAGGCCTCATCTCTGGCGTTGCGCCTAGTCAAGCAAAGTTATGCCGAGTTATCCCATTCCAGAATAAGTTTTAAAGGTTTTTTTTGCACTCTGGACTGAGGTTTATGGTGGGTTTTTTTTGTAAAACTGGAAACTTAGACGTCTGTGTGCTAGGCATATGCTTCCAGTGACAAGAAATTCTATCAGCTTCTGCCACCTAACGGATTTCTCAATAACTAAAACATCAAGCTGCCTTAACCCATTAGTGCATAAAGTTATTTTTATTAAATATTTGTCAAAAATTAATTCTTCTGGCTTTAATGGTTCATTTAAACTTATTAATGCAATGTTTAATTTCTATTAATCTATAGTTTAACAAATGCAACCTGTCCGATATATCGGACGCTATGCACCGGGGACAGTTGTGTAGGTGATTGTTGTGCATTTCTTTGGAAATTTTTCAAATTAATTTAATAAATTAAAAAAAGTAATGTTGTCAGTGATGTGCTATTAAAAGACAATAATACAATAGTATATAAACTAGATTCATGATTTTTTTTTACTGTTGTACATGATATTCACAGAAACATTTTGGATGAATCCAAACGTTGAATTTCGTGCAAAAGGTATTTCACTTTGCCTTTACATAAGGCGCAACGTCATTCGGTATTATTGAACAGTGGCCAATGGTTCAGGGCATCAAATCTTACAGACTTAATGGGAACTGGTGTATATTTGCCATGGTTAGGCATTATCAAGGCAAGTGACCGTCGAAATTTTAAAAGTGACTTCGTTTTCTGCTGTTATTTTTCAATAAAGAAGCCATGCATTTACAACTACAGCATCGAAAAAATAGGGAAAAATTGGCCACCACCATTTTTCCTGTCTTATTCTGGACCTATATGAAGCAATATAGTGGTCCATTTGATCTACTCCCCCATCCCTCGATTAAAAGATGATAAAACTGTGGGCTGTGGCACAGAAATCCTGCACTTTTTCTCTCTTGATCATAGTTTAGTGGAACCAATGGAAACTTTTCATAGTTTGTGGTCACAGTAACAACACTATTGTCTTTCCACCTGACAAGTAAAGCATCATCACAAGTTTTATAGTCATATGCACCTCTTTGTTCCCTCTTCATCATCAACTTTGAGTAGAGAGGACAATTTTCTACTCTATTTTCCAGTATTGTCCCACTTTCACAAATCTTCAGAGAAGCAAGGTTCCTAATGAGTTTCACCGAAGTGATGTACTTATCGAAAAAAACCTTATGTCCTCCATCTTTAGGAATATTAGCAGCATTTTTAAGGGATGAAACAACATCTTCACCAAGTACAATTTGCCGAGGTTTGCGAGCATCTTTACCGGTGTACACTTGAAATGTTTATCCACCATTGGCACAGGGGGTACAATTTTTAAAACCAAAACGAATAGGCTTTCCCCTAATAAATTGTTCGGCATAATGCTCCCGTAATATGGTATCATACGTTCATCAATAGGTAAGTTTTCATCTAGGCCTCCGTGAAATTTGAAGACAGCTTCAAGCAGCGTAAAAAAAGCCTCATTTTGAAAACACGGTTACTTCTATCGTTTAATGAGCTGTCATTTAGATGTAAATGTCGCAATATGGTTTCAAATCGGTTACTGCACATGCTTTCCGATATTAGTGTGGGCACATCATTTTCCTTTTACCAAAACAAACGTTTATTTGGGTATTTAGCATAGCCTGACATTAGAATTCCATCGAGGATTGTCATAAGTTCCTTTTTCTCCAAACCAAGGTTTACACATTTCTTGTTAGCATAGGTATATGTTATTCTGTCTGAAAATGTGACTTAACAGTTCATCTGAGAAAAATAAAGTAAAAAAGTCCAGTGGACTTTCACATTTCAATGCCTCTTCAGAAGGAAGATTTGGAGTACAATTTAAATTGAGCTGGAAAACAGGAGTACCCCTTCTCTACGTATATTGTTTATATATTGTTACATTGTGTGGGCTTGTATCGTTAGTCACCTCCAGAGGTGCTGTTGGGTCTGCTAGTCGTCTTCTTTTGTAGCGTGGAGTTGCGTCTGAACTGCTTGGAGATGAAGTCCCAGGTGAAGCGATGTGTTCTTCCGCTTGATCGTTCCCGCCAACTTGAACCTCACACGCGCTGGGAAGGGTTCTTCTCCCTAGATGGTTGAGGTCTGCAGCATGCTCTTCATCTGAGTTGTCACTGTCCTATTCCGTATCCTCTTCTTCTGCCGGTGGTTCAACGTATATAAGTCTTTCGGCATCCACATCATCATATAGAGCTTCCAGAATTTCATTAACGCTCAACCTATAACATTAGTATGTGACAAAGCAATGAAAGAATAATATATCTTGTTATTGGTAATTATTTATAATATACCTGTTTTCCATTTTTAAATAGAGTAAATATTATTTTATAATTAAAATATACGATAGTAAAATGAAAAAGGAAGATATAAATATAAGAGCGGGTATCATTGGATTAGCTACTGAAATTGACCCCCGTGCATGGCCGATATATCGGGCGGTCTGTTTTAAGTTGTGATAAAAGGAACTCCAGATAAACTTAAAACAAAATTAAAATAAAATATCTATCTTTAGAACAAAAACGTGATAGAAGTTATCAATATATTGTGCATTATACTAAAATAAAAAATATTTTACTTACCTTGTGTGGGTCACTGAAAATTCTTTCGATGCCATGCCCTGCATAAATGCTTGTTGACACGATGAAATCACTAAGGCAGCTGAGATATCAATGCAGTGGTAAACACAGACATCCATTTGAACGTAATATAGTATCACAATGTTGCACATATCAACTCGAACTCGGAAAAAAATAAAATAAATGCGTCCGGTATATAGGACGCTATGCACTAATGGGTGAAGATCAAGCGAAATGCGTGCGTAGGCCGTCCTTTATCTACGAGTTAATTTACGTGACTGCGGGCTTAGCCCGTAGTTTGTCCTTCATTTAAATTCAGTGACGACAAGCATAGCCCACCCTAAGTCTGGAATGTGTTAAGTTGTTGTGAACGAGGTTTTATACCGAACAGGAGTGCAGTGCACAAAAAATTCGAACTTTAAGATAATGGACGTGGTGAGTGGGACATATTAGTGTGTATAGATGGATTGAATTAGGAAAATGCAAGGACTATTAAGTTCAAAATTAAGCGCTCCACTCTTGAGATAAAAATTACGCTTTTCTTCATCTCTTTCACTGTATTTCTTTCCATTTCGCTCTCTCCCTAGGGACTGGATTTCTTTTTCATTCTCCTACTTTATTAAATCATGGGGCCAGTTGGCTCGTGCAATGAATTTTAAGTTAGGGGCTTTCGCTTATTTCCCCCTCTCCTCCACGTTCACTTCCCTACTCAACTCTTAATTCCTCCATTCCTTCAGGGCACTCCCCAGGTCTTTTTCCTCATGCGAAGTTTTCGGAAGAGTATCACTCGAGAACTTTCCGAAAGATTCAAGGAAAGGTAGGGGCGAGGAAAAAAGGATGTAACATCGACTTGAGACAGTATTTTGCATGAGAACTGTAAGAATAAGTATGGAATGATATATGTTTCAATTAACCGCAAGATCAAAATGCCATTCAGAGGAAGAACTCTCAATAGTAGAATAATGGCACACCTCATAGCTATTGCCATTCGTTATCAACTCGCGTCAAAATAGTCTATTACTGTTTTTCTATGACTACCAACATAAGGCTGTGAAAGGCAAATTTATCTCCTGTATCATTGTTTAAAATTATATTATGTTATAAGTTTAGTATTTTTAAGTAATTTTTATCAATATACTTTATAATTTAACTCTTTTACATCTTTATCCTTATGAAATTAACCCTGAGTAAGAGAATTGAATATAGGAAGCAAATGCATCCACGCCATGAGTGGTGACAAAACCCAACTTGGCGGGACTCGAACTCGTGACCTCATACTGATATGAGTATGCTCTTATGTCACTAAAGACTTTTTATGATGTAAATATATCTGTAACTACGGCCAGAGTAAAAAAATGTTTTGCATAAGAACCTCTTCTTTTTCACTCCATTCCAGAACTATATCCTAAAATATATAACAATGCATAATTAAAAGGTTGTACCCTTAGGAAAGAATAGAAGAATATAAAAGGCAATTCGCCTCTGTCATGAAAATGTAAGTACTCATTATGCATACACATCTGCATATCATCTAGAACTATTTAGAATGTCAATTCCTTCCTTTCATTATAACTGCTTACCCAATATTCTCCATTTCGTCATGCCCTTCAACATTTCGTAACCTAATCCTATGTCCACTAATTCTGCTTCCTCCTGATTTTCCCCTCCAATTTTCATTTCTTCTTTCCCATAATGATTACTTATTTTCCCTTTTTTCCCCTCACCATACTTTCTCCATTCATCTAAATCCTCTCTCTAAAAGTAAAATTTATCCGCTTCGTAAAGCTATGCCCGAAGCACAGTCCTTTGAAAGGTTTCATCAATTGCTATCACGCCAATGACACATAATTACTCAAAGAGAATCGAAGAGGAGATGGATGAATGAAGGGAGTTATACGGTTTCAACATTTAAACTTTTTCCACCATCTTCAGTAGAAACGCTTTTTAAATTTCCAATTACTCTACATATATTTTAACTGCGTAAAAAATACGATTCTTAAAAATGATTCTTGGTAGCTCGCTATCATCACATCTCATGTTTACTTTCCACATTCAATTCCTAATATTTCAAAGCATCTCTTTTCGTATATCCTCCCTCTTGTTATTCTTCTCCTGCCACTAATTATTCCACTCTCTTGTTATTTCCCCTCTCCTACCATTAGGTATTCTTTAAAAACTTGGAATACATGAATGCCATTATCTACGGAACTTTTATATTACTGAATAAAGATGTTGATGTGCGTTTCGGTTTTAATCATAGTTGTGCAGACTGATTTTTAACTCTTTTAACCAGGAGGAAAATGCTTGAAAAATAATCGCTATAACTGTATTCATCAAACCGCACGCTACAGTTGGTATGTGGAGATATAAGCTAGGGTTAGGCTTGAAAGGGGTAGTATAATGAAGAATAATGAATAACAAATTTAGTATAAGAAGCCTCTATAATTGATTAAAAAAAGCCTAGCTGTTTGAATCAATGGGAAAATATTTTTAAATATAATGGCTAGAAAAATGGTAATGAGATTATGTTTGCCATTTTTTATAGCTGTGATATGGATATGATGGTAGAGAGAAGTCGGGATGTGTACGGGATATTCAGCTTAGTGGTAACTTGTGATGCGGAGAGTTGGAATATGCCACCACCGTGATGGTACTCCAGGGATTCAGGCTGCCGTAGCGAAGGGTTGCTATGTCAACAAGCCGAGGAAAATGGAATGACCCCAAGGTTTAAGATACAGCTCTCGAACAACTGCGTAAAGAAGAATTAGACAACCCCATGCAAAGTGTGCTGTGAAACATCTTTACAGAAGGCAAGGCTGATCTCCGCTTGACTACAGCTCGGTTAATCTAAAATTCAGGCCTTCACAGCTGTTTAAAGATGGTGATGCGGCTTTCCAGTTATACTGCTCGGTTGTTTCGGTTTAGCGTTATTATGCAACCATAGATAACTTACATCTTCCATATTTTGGACAAATTACTGAGGAAATTAATGACTTTGAATTAATGATTCGCAAATTTCGGAAGGTATGACATAAATACATCAGCATTACAGTCATGTATAAGGACAGATTAATACAATTCATTAAATTAAACCAAAATATATTACAAAAAATGCTGATTTTATTTTTTAACATGAAACTTATGGGTGATCTATCCATTGCTCTCTTGCAATCACATTATCCGAAAAATGATATACTTACTAACGAAGTATCCAGCATTTATCAATATTTAACTTGTAAAATTATTTATTACCAGAATTTTTGCTGTAGAACAGTCTAATTTCTCAGTCACACTTTGGTCCCAAAAACGGCTACAAAACAAAACATTTTAGTAAAATAGTTTAATACAATATGTTTCCAAAATTATATAAAGTAGTGAAATTGAACTAGCTTCATTCCGTAAAAAATTTGAACAAGAGCCATCCCAGAAAATTTTATAGGTGAGAAAGTACAAATTATGAACAGAAATTTTACAATGAAATAAATACAAATTTTACCGGGGAAATGTTATCAAGAGAAAGAGGCGTAGGATTTCTTAATGTACAAGTTTGAGATATCAGCTATTGCTAGCATTGGTTGAGCTATTTCCATCCTCATTTTCCATTCTACAATATTGAAAACAATAGCATCTAAACTGTAGAACCGGCATTTGCTAAAGATTCTTGTAGTTTTTATGGGAGAAAGATATCCAGACGTCCATCATGGTGGAGTAAAATGAATGCTCACCTAGGAAGCTACTCACCGGCAGAGCCCTAAATGAGTGCACCTATCACATCGTAGGATGTGTATGCAGCACTCAATCAGAGCACAGAGCTTTCTGACAAGTTTCATGATTAATGGATCCCCAACCTACCCCGCCGTTTCCACTAATTAAATGGAAAGCATAGGCGTGTCGGGGTCTTACACTGTCCCGTTATCTTGCTGGTGGGTAATGGAATTTAGGGCTTAGGAATCCGATGAGTTTCATTTATGATGAAATTGATTATTCATCCATGTGGCCCGAATTCCCTAACAAAGCCATAGTGGACAAAATGACCTATTTATCTCAGTAAAACCACTCCGAATGTAAAAAACAAGGAACTTTTTAAAGTTTTTAAACACCACACAAGTTATATCATCTACTCCCTCGCCAGCAAAATTCCCTCACAGTGAAAGCTGCAGATTCGAAATAATACGCTAAAATAATGATAGCAGCAATCTGAAGGAGGACATATTTAGGAAAAATTTTACAACGCAAAAGTTAATAAGTTCACCTTCCAAAGGGTTACGTTTTACTCTCCTAACGTACGGACTCAACCGATGGTTATAAAAATGAATTGTGGAAAATCATTTTAAATTTATTCTGAAAAAAAACAGCCGCGGAATCGCGCATAATGAAATAAACAAGCATGTATCCGAGGTGTGACGATTAGTCCGCGCATGTAAATCATCCAGATCATATGCTCATGAGATAAAAAGGCAGTGCTTTCAAAAGACCCAGATGGTATGGGAAGGACTGAAAGGAACAAAAATGTGGGGAGGAGTTTTAGAAAAAAGATAAGTGTATAGATAAATGTCTTTCAATGTGTTATACACATCAATGTTTTATATTTCGGGGAGAGAGTTCCTCTTCCACGTTAGTCCTTTCTCACAGTTGAATAACCCTTTTTTGAAATAGTAAAAACTGATAAATATACCTACTATGCAATATGATGTCCATTGCTGGGTCTTTGTCACAGAAAAAAGACTAAAATCTGTAATTATAAAATTGAAATTCTGTTTTTTGAAAGCAGTAGACTTCCAAATCTCATGACGGATTATAACAACATTTGTCACACAGATATCATAGGACGTATAAGGATTAATTGGCTATATTATAAAGGCCCAGGGGCCCCAATATGGGCCTATTTTTAACCAACTTTTACTTCCATAAGGAAAGCATTTTATTCGGCTCAGAGGTCAATTCTTCTGCTTTTTTACATTAATTGCACCCATTTTACAAACTTGAAACTTTTAGTACCTATCGGATGACTGAAATAAATAAGGTTTTTTTTAATTATTGCATTCTATTTATTTATTCACTTTATTTTCCCTAAAATATGTTTTGCTCCAAATACGTCAATTATTCAAATATATCAACAATAGAAACTTTAATTACTCGGCAACCAGAGCGTAGACCTTAACTGGAATATTATGCCCGATACACTTATGACTTAGGCTAAATGATCAATGCAACAGAAACAGCGAGATTTAAGTTACGGTATTTTTGATCTCAACTTCTCCATGTGTGGTTAATGACTTTTATATTGTACGTGCATTCTCACGTTTTTTTGGGAGAATTTATGTAATCCTATGCAACAGTTTTCTTTTTTTATTTTTCCCGTTTAGTTCACGGGCAACATCTTCTAGTATATCAATTAAAATGGATACATGAATGCTAAAATATTTTACATAAATAGTTATATGAAATGTGAAATAATATACAAGCGATTTTTCACTGTCACAGTTGAGTTGAAATAAACAAATTAGCTTACTTAATTAATTACTAAAGTAATTGGGTGAAATGCAGGATTATTGGCATGTATCCTTGTAAAAATGAATCCACACCGGGTAAACCCTTGCAAATTGAGGGAAAGTACTGAAAGAGAGGTAGGATAAGCGGTGAAACTGAGTGCTGGAGCACTGCTGGATTGCTTGTTTACTCTTTCTCGGCTACCACACTGTCCCATCCCTCCATAAAAACCGCCATCACGATCTCAACCCGCTGCTTACGAGCGTGCCTACTGCCATACAATCTTTTTCCCTTCTCTCCCAATCCTTAACTTTATTTTCCCATCTTCTTTCCATCCCCCCTCTTATCCTAGAACCCTTTTTCTCACAAAATCTCTCTCCTTTGTCCTCTTTTATCCTTTTTCGCTATGTGCCACCCCATTTTCTCCCACACTCCAGTTTCCCACCATTCTCGCTCACATTAAAACGATGTGATGGCCCAGACGGTCGTTTCATTTCGCCATGCCATTCCCGGACGTGAGCAATGCTGAAATGAGTCACGAGCAAGGGAAATAATAGTAATAATATAACAATGACGACGGTGTTATTCCCTGTGTGAGTTAGGCCGATTCCAGGGTGGCTGACTTCATACATTTTTTCTCCTCGGTCCTGGATAATCCACGAGATAATAACGGGGAGGTGGGAGATGGGCTTAAGGATTAGGCCGGAGGAAGCCGAGGAAAGGACTGGGGTATGCGTCGCATCATTTTCGCAACATTTTAAATTCATGTTGGTTCAGTTTTAATGCTCTTTCATTTGCGATTTAACGCCGTCATCAAGGGGAGGTGACTTGAATTTTTTGCGCTTATGTAGCAATCATCATCATATGCTTACTTCATGATACACTCGTGGGGAAAGGAATGGAGTGATAAAATTGCCATTTTGTAGTGGAATCCTTCATTATTTTCTGCGGTCGCATTTTAATTTTAAAGACAATCATAGATGTGTTAGGAAGCATAAACATACTTTTTGTCGTGTAGCCAATATGCAATTCAATTCATTGAAAGCAAAATATCTTTCACTTTCTGGTTAGTATACGGTATAAAATCTTATATAAAATCCCATTATTGGAAACAAATTGCCATTGAGGTTTTCAAATATTATACTAGACCAGTACTTTCATTCACAAGACTATGATTTAGCCACTAGATGCTGCCATTGGTGCTTTTTCCGGTGGTTATAGAAGATAGAAAAAATTGATGCAAATTTACCCATGACGAATAGTAATTTATATATCACAAATTAGCCATTGCGTTTATAAATAATGAGTGGTGATAATGTTACCACGTTCTATTTGAAATGAAAACATTAGGTAACTTAATTATCTCTCTTTATAGATGCCGCCCCGATCTAGAGGCAACAGACACTGTAAACAAATATCACCATGACAGGAATACGTTCATTGAATATATTTTTCTAATCTATGTAATAGGGAATCTAATATTTTACACTCTTCGCAAATTAAAAAGCAAAGCTAACCCTTGTAAATTAATTCCTATACATATTCGGTTCGGTTTAAGAGTGGTCCAAGTTTCAAATATATGGCAGAAATACAGTACATTTTGATTAGCTTCAAAATTTGAAGTGTTTTATCCTGCTAAATGGACTTTAAACTTTCATGTAAATAATTGCATCATTTTATTGTAAATTTTTAAACCCTATATATATTTCTGTGATCCAATATACTTTTTCACCGGATTCCAGTTAGCCAAATTCAACTTTCTACTATAAAACTTTATAGAAAGTGAAAGTAAAATTTTGGATACAGCCACAATGTACCATGCAGCTTGCAAAAGAGAGTTTGGATTTATTACAAGCGTAAGCTTAACAGACACCCTCTTTTCAAACAAGAAAGGGGATTATAATTTCATTTTTTGGGTCGGTTTTATACAAACTGGTTAAATATTTTTACTTATGACAACCGATTTGGTACGTTCTCCCATCAATAACGCTATCGTCAACTTATCTACAGCGTGATGTATTACAAAATCCGAATCCTCAGTAAACATCAAGTTAACATGAAGGGTACATTATTTTGTGGTTAATGTAAAACCATACATCATAAAACCGAACCTTTAAGAGAAATTGAAATATCCTCAGATATTGAATTGCACTCTAGATGGCCGACAAAAGGAAATAAAGCCTGTATTTATTAATTTTTAATGTGTTTCAACTGTAAAAATATCATAAGCTCTGGCCTAATGAGAAAGAATAAAAAGTAAAATAAGTCCATTCCTTTTTATAAATTAACTGCTAAGAAAACATTCTTTTATTACGTAACTTAAATGATTAACCGTTGTTAGGCCGATTAATGGTAAACAGATGATAACCTATCCCGAGGAACAAGCCAAGTCCGTTCAAAAGATATTTTTGGCCAGCTCCAATGGGGACGGTATTGATTAAATAATTCAGACAACTGCAATAATAAACTGCGACTAGTTACATGCTGCCGCATTCATTAACTGACGTGGATAAAGGTGTTCGGTGTTTCACTGTGGAATCCAACGCTACTCTACGCCAGTTGCCGACTATGAGTGACTTTATGCGCAAGTGTTCCCTAAAGCTAGGCCTATAATTACTAATCGATCCCTAGGGGACGGAGGGCTGAGTTGTGTCCACAAGTGCCTTTTCTTCGTAGTTGTCCTTGAGGATATTTTATATCCCATTTCATGCAAGACATTACTGAAAATTGCGCGGCCATTATATTCTGCTAGTAGATTATCCAAAATGTATAATTAAAATATAGACTTTGCCTACTGCTTTGTCATTAAATGCTGTGAAAATTATGCGCATTATTTTTGGAAAAACATATACGGTAAACTAACTTCTTGGACACATTGTGCGACAAAACAGTCGATTGAAAACAGCACTGGATGTAAAAAAGTTATGGAGGAAAGAGGAAATAATGCAAATAGCAAATTATCATAGTCAGTAGTCATCAATCCGAAGATTGATTTGCTGCAGCTCTCCACTCAGCTCTCCTCTCGCTTCATTCCTACAAAATTATTCCCTTTGACGACCTTCATAATCTGCTTCATGCATCCGATTCTTGGTCTTCCTCTGTAATTCCTCCCATTCACATCCCCTTCCATTATTATTTTCAACCGGCTACTGCATCGCAACATGTGCTCAATATGTTTTTCTCTTTTTCTTCTGAGAATTTTCACTACATATATTTCTTCTCCAAATCTTCGTAGGACTTCTTCGTTGGTGATTCTCTTCGTCCATTTGATCTTCATCAATCTTAGATGGAACATAATTTCATTTGCTTCCAATCTCTGTTTTTGCTCAGGTTTCATTAATTTATAAAAGCATGCATCAAATATTTGTTTAAATAAACTGCTTCCTTACTTCCAGGCTTGTGTTTTTAGCTGTTATCAGGCTCCGCTTCTGTTAGAATGCTCTCTTTGCTAAAGTAAATTATGAATGATGTCAAAATGGAGATTTCTAAAGAAGTAAAGCGGTCAAGCTGACCGAATGGTGGAGTGGAGAGCGGCCGAAAACCAGTATTTGGATTGATCACCGCTGATGATGGTGTTGGCATGCTATATACAAAATATTCGAGTGACGATGGAGGAATACGATATTCTGAAACATTTTTCTGTCTAAAATAATTCAATATGCCCGCGGAGCATTAAATATAGTGAAAAGTTGAGAGTGGTTAAAACATATCTGATAATTAGTATAACTTCAGACAGACATGGATAAAAAAACCTAGTGTCCCCTCAAAATTGTACTGCAATTGGTTGAATGATAAAACACAGACAACAAACGAGTGGGTATTAGAAATCACAGATAACTAGTGAACTCAAAGACAGAGGATAAAAGTTGAAAGTCATTGGCCATACGATATTTTATGGAGAGAATTGCTCGCATTTAATGATCAATTTCGTTCATATCTCGATAGCTCTGAAAAAATCGGATATTAATACAACAACTTGAGTAGCTTTAGAAATGACTGCACAATTTTTCACGTAAAATAAATGAGTTGTGATTGCTTCGGAATTGGACGCAATTCGAAATATGCACTCTATTCTAGCGCAAAAGTACATTCAGCGATTTTACGGCATCTTCCACATGAAAATTTCCACCTGATAGACAGTTACTTTATGAAATTTGTCTAATTTTGGAGGTAAGAGACAACTAATGGCATTTGCGCCCAATAGGATATAGATGGGTGTGATATTTAGAAAATAATGACTTATATAATGAAGATGAGGATAAACACTGCGTTGGCATTAGCCTACTCTTGACGAAAGGCGTCAAGTAGGTATGTCATACTGAAACAACCTATCTGGCGAACGAAGTATCAATTGCACATGATATACCCTTCAAATAATCCGCTTCCTAGTTTCCCTCCGCTAGGGATTGAAGTAAAGTCTTCGCCTGCTAACCCTAATGTCGCGAGTTCCATTCCCGTCCGGGTGGATTTTTCACCACGAAGAGCATACATGAGTGTTAATGTGCGTATTTCGTTGTATGTTGCAAAAATTGTACTGTAAAACGCCGATAGTGTTGTTTGCAGTGGTAGTTGAAAATATATATAAATAAAATAAGTGAAAAGCCGATACTATAACAAAAATATCAATTCAACATCCTTTTTTATGAAGCTTGCACTCCACCTGCTAAATGGATTGCTCGCTGCCTCGGGTTATCAAATGCCGTTCAATAATTTTTCATAAAATGAAGCATTAACTCTACATTAAATTTAAAAAATTCAGTGTCCTTCAAAAGCCTAAAAGATGGCAACACTTTGTATGCCCAAAAAGCGTGTTAGTCATGTTTGGCTTAAGAATAGAATACTTTTTTTCCGATCACTACACTGACCATATCAAAATGAGCCGAGATGGTGCTCAGCCATCTATGGAACTGAGCCATCCAAATAGCTTTTTTTAATTACTTTTCTCATCCCATTACACTGTTATTTTACACATTCCTTAATTTTCTACGGAATAATATCTCACGCCCGGCCCATCTAACGACCATTAATGCATTTCTCACCCTAGCCTTATCTGTCCTTCCCATCTGGCCTCGCTTTCATCATTTTCTCCATGGGTCGATGCCCCCCACCTACCTCTTCTCGAAGCAATATCTTCAAAAGCCCCCATTACTGAATCCATAGCAAATCTTCTCTAGCATCCTATTTTCCTCACGTGCTTCCTTTCCCTATACCCTCTCTTACCTTCACTTTGCAGCCCCTCTCAATCCCTGCGATTTATCACCGATGCGTTACTTCTAATCTTCTGCATTCTCCTGCCCCTCTCATTTGCTATTTTTTTCCTACCGCAGTCCATGATCTCCCTGAAAAATCGATCTCCCTTGGCGCCGAAGATGATACCTCTCCTCGATGAAAAACTATCAATTTCACGATAAATTACTGAGTAAAGACGCTTTGAATTTACCTCAAAAGCAAACGAACCGGAGCGGGATGTAATGACGTTAATGCTGCAAAATTTAACATCTGTTCATTACTACCTAAGAACACGCAGCCCATAAAATCCGGAATCCTCGTAAAAAATACGTCCATTAAAATGAATATGGATGGACATCGCTATAATTTTCACTTCTTAGCAAACTAGCATTCTTGTATGATGCATCCAATTACCTAAAACTGTCTGTAACAAAATAATCATTGATCTAAACATGAAAATTTTAGCAAATACAGAATATAATTATGAAACGATGTGCTTTTGCCGGAGAACATAGCCTGAATATTAGGGTTTGCACATATTGAGTAGCTAAGATCTCATTAATGCTGAGAAATCTATATCAAGTAGCAGAGTCTATGCTCATGGTAACTTCCGAAGCATCCGCATTTTACGAGGCAAGGAGGATTCCAGCGAGTAAATAATCGATTCCAAGTAGTAAATAGGAGCAATGGTCCACCGGTTTGAATCAGGATTTTGGAACTGACAGAAACCACATATGTATGAAAGGATAAAAGACTTTATTTACGACAAAATTAGAAAAAAACCTCAACTAAAATAGAAATAAAAGAGATTTTGACAACTGAAATTTCTCTTTCATTTAATAAATCACCATTATTGATCTTTGAAATAAATGTTATACTCATTCCAATATCTAAATATGGATTTAACAAATTTTGACTGAAAAACTAAGTCAAGGTGTTAAACATTTCGGAGCAATTGATTTATTCGTTTAAATTCCAGTTGCATTTTCCTAAATTATGCGTAAATATAAATTTTATTTTATAAATGGTAGATAAAAAAAACCAAATTCAGAAAGAATTTATGCGGGAATTTAAAAAATGAGTCAATACAAAAGAATATTACAGCATATATCTGTTCCTTATTTTATGACACGACGTATCATAAGAAAATACAGTGCATTGAAAGCAAGGATAGCATTAAATTTCTGAACCTAATCCGTGGCATTTGGAAAAGGAGGAGCTTTAAAAGCATAATATGATACTTTTATCAATAGGAAAATGATTAATATACATAGTTAAGTATAAAATTATTAATATACTAGATATTATTAAGAAAATCTGCTTGTCAAGGGAGGCTTAAATGGAAGTGAATAAATATCCAATAGATCCCTCCTATTGCTGAACGCTTCTTTTGCTAGCGCTATTCTCCTCCTAATACCTTTGCTACAATGCCAATTTTGTTCTAGCGTACGGCCGAAGAAATAAAATTGCTCTACTTGGTCCAGTTTGTGCCTTGCTACTTTAATGACCAGCCTCGCTATCTTATGATTGGAGAACCCCATTACTTTCGTTTTCTTTATTTTTATTCCGTATTTTCCCCACTGAGTTTCTAAATCATCTACAAAAGCTTTCAAGCCCTTTGATGATCAACTAACCAACACCTGGACGTGTCGCATATCAAATGGACTTAATAAGCTGATCTCCTCCTTTGATTATCACTTCTTGTTCTATTATTTTATCCCTTACCATTCCTCTCTACCATTTCGTCGATGAATGTTCAAAAGCAAGGCCACAGCGGGCAGCCTTAGCCAATGACCTATATCTGCCTATCCTTATTCTCCAATGCATAACAATTGATATTCTACTATATATAAAAGACTACGCGTACGTACGTATGATTCAGTTACTAGCCGTAGTGATTCATACGTGCGCCAATAGATGGAAAGTGAGCTCCCTTATACGTTCTCTACTAACTGACACAGGGGGCGAGCGTTGTATTTTGCAAAATACACACAAGGGAAACTGCTTAGTAACAGCTCCGCCCGATCACCAAAAATGTTCCTTACAAAGAAATCTTTCATATTTAGATACTATTTAGTAACTATTGTTACATATATTGATTTCATTAAAAATAAAAAACTCACTTTAATTGCTATTGAGTTATTTACTTGCTTCATACCTTTTTGGCTATTTTGCCAATATTTTAGCCTGTCTTAGCAGACTTTACAACTACTAATGCATAAAGATTAAAATACTTATTTAGCTATAAAAGTAACGGCTTTGGGAAACCACAATGATATTTCGCCATGAAAAAGATAGCTTTATCGGTCAAAAAGATTGTATGTAAATCCAAAATTACGTAAGATAACTAGCTTTGTATGCTTTGATAGCCCACAGAGATAATTATATTTTGGTTATTAAACCATTCAAAATTATTGATTATTTTAATGAGCACACACCATAATTTCCATGCACTCATTAAGCAGGTGGGCAAAATTTCTAAATTACTTAAGTCACACTGCGCCATGCATCGTTGTTTATCTTAGCGATAGTTTTCTCACACCTTGCCCACCTGTCGTGGAGAAATAAGGAAGGTGACAATGTTAGCTCACATTTTCTAGGAGTTATGGTAGTCTTTGCAAATAAAATGGAAGCATAAACATGGCTGAAAATGGAGAGAGTAATTTTAATAAGCGTGCGAAGTACCGCAGCGCCAATTTAAGCCGACTCACACGTCTCATAATACCTCAATTTTTTTTTACCCTCAAGTTTTCCCGAGAAGGATTTTTGCAATCGCAGACAGCGTGTTTAGTCATTCCCACTACATCTCACTCTTCATCTCCGGAGATCAAAGTGTGAACTTAGAAATGCGAAGGAAAATTACTCACACTCAGTGGCATGAATGCAATTTATGAAAAAAAACACCCGTTGGACGTTATCTCCAGGATCCCTGGGTAGGGTTGTTTTCTTTTAATGGATCGCCATTTTAAGACGCAGATATTTTTTCAGCATAAATATCTCTTTATGCATATGTAAACAGCTCTTTTTAATTAAATAAAAAAAACTTAGGCGTGGTTTTTTTTCAGAGAGTCAAGCGTTTGGAAGGAAGGGTAGGAGGGATCTTCCCCTTGTCTCAATCTCGCCCTTCATTAATAACGGCGATGATTAATCAGCGAAACACTTTAAAATAAAATAAAAATCTCACAGCCTCTCGCGATCCGAGGGAAATTGTAAGAGGGGCAGAAGAAAAGGCGGCGAGGCAATGGAAAGGCGGTGGTGAAGTGAAATAATTCGATTTGGGGTAAGGATGGGACTCAATAATCGCGGAGCTTGACATCCTATCCATTAATCTCTCCGTCGTCTCTTCTCCTCACCACCCATGTTCATGTCTTTTTTTCAATTTAATCCCCTCCCTTAACAATTTTCTCCTTCATTGATTCGAGTTCCCGAGCCTTTCCCTTCCTCCCTTGCTTCTACGTCCTTCCACGGAGATAGAGAAGCTACGGTGACCCTCCTCCCCCCCCCCCTCCCACAATCTCCACTTTTTTCAACTCCTTCCCCACCTCCACGCTCCCCGAAGTGTCCCCTTCTTCCGACCCTTTACTCTCCGGACAAACCTCAGGCTCTTTCCTGACCACCACACCGCACTCCTCGTCCCCTCGTCCTTTCATTTATCCACCCCCGGCCCACCTCTGTCTCCTCCGTTCCCCGAACGCGCCCCTTTGCCGGCTAACCTCTGAATCCTCCACTCTCTCTCTATCACTGTAAAACCAAAACCGACCCACTCCAATCCCTACCTCCGTTGGAACCACTCGTTCCACACATCTCCGCTTCCCTGTAAATACACAGGACTCTCTTCTCTACTCTTCCTTCCTTCCTCTGCCGACCTCAATCGGGAGATCTCTCTCCCCGGCCATCTAAACCTCTTGCCTTTGAAGTGAGATCATTCTGACTCCTCTCCTCTTCTGTATCTCTCTTCCGGAGTCTCCGTCCGACGCGACCCTTCTCTCACAGTCAAACCTCATCCTACATTCCTTTCTTCCTTACTCTGTCCCATCATGAAACCCCTCCTGGGGCCGATAGCCCATCTCCTCCTGCTCCTTCTCCTCTTCGTCTTTACCTCTTCGTCTTCGACTTCTCAACAAGTGCGGGCCCGAGAGTGGAAAGACGAGGCAGGAGAGGGAAGGCGAGCGAATCAGAGTGCAGCAAAAGGGAAAGTTTCCGCATTAACATGTCCTCCTATTGCTCCGATCCCCTTGGTCACTCTGCCTTCCCGATCTCAGGGGTAAATATTTATAATTGATCACGTTTATACCTCGATGTCCACTTTCAATTCTTTTACATTATTTTCGACATTCACAGAGATGTTTTCACAATGACGAATAAGGTGTTCTTACATTTTTAAAATTTTTAACCAGAATAATAGTTTTATATCATGCTGATGGCTAATATAATTAGCAAGAAATGATGAACTATTCATATAACTTCGCATCTCGTCCCTTTTTTAAGCAATATTCTTACTGTGCTTGAAAAAAACGTTAATTACTTTTTGTTCTTTAAGCATTTTTACAACACCTGTTCATTCTTTTACCCCTGGCTTCTTAACTAGGTTTCCATAAACGTTTCCGGCAGCGATTTAAATAGGTATGAATCACTTACTACAGATAAGAAAAAGCAATCAAGCGGCTTTAGTAATATATAGCAACATATCTTGCATAACTTTACGTTGTATGAAGCACCATTTTGGCATCATAGTACTCTTGAGGCGTGGGAATCTATTTTATGATTCTCCAAGTTATATTTTTGGACAGTCGAAAAGAAAAATTATTTTCCCAAAATAATTTTCCAATAACCAAAATTGTGCTTCTTAATGCTGATAATCCCAACAAATTACAACAATGGTATTCCATTCTTCCACATTCTACTGCTATCACATGGATCTAAATGACGAAATGTTGAGGATATCGGGACTAACCACGGTAACGTAAGTGCACTTGCGGGTGGCAGAACATTTTTCTCCAATAAAGCCCTCAAAAATCCACAGAGGAGGAAGACTGTTAAAGTTTAACTAGCTAAAGCACTCGGCGCAAAATCGAGGGATCCGGGTTTAAATTCTGGTCAGCATGAATGACTTTTCTTCAGTGGAATATCACACATAGATGTAAAATGTTGCTCGGATGAAACAATGGAGTAAGTACTGGTGAAAATCTTGAAAAAAAAACTAAAACAAAATATTAATTGAACCATATTGACAAAATCCGGAACAGTAAGGAACAAGAATTGGAAATTGTCCGAACGAATTATTGTGAATCTTCGTCACTTTCCAATCGGCTTTGAACTTAACCTCTCAAATATTACATATCTACTTACAGAGCTCAAAAGACATGTTCTCAATAAATACGCGTGAAATGACATCTCTCTAGAATGTCGGCACGAAATCGACACCGTGACAGTAGCACATCAAAGTGATAGGTCAAGAAATTTGAGTGCCCACGGGAAATATCCGCTAATCTGCATTTCCCCAAGCTCAACGAAAGGTCCCCGACCGTGGACGTAAATAGTGACACTTCCCGCCCCTCATCGCACCTCGTGTTTACTTCCTACTCTAAATCACGCCCTCCGCCTTGCCACCCCTATTAAATGACGGAACTTGCTCTACTCAAGTGGCCATCCCTTCTCTTAATTAGAAGTCAAATATGTGCGCATAAAACCGACACATTTGGCTTTTCCCCCGTTTCGTCCACTTGGGTTTCAGGCTAATGCAAAACATAAATATCTCTTCGGAGCAATGGATTAGGTAGCTGATCCAAAAAAGTTCCACCTTATTTTAGATAAAATTCAAATATAATAATCACTCTCACTCAGTGATTCAGCCCGAAGGTTGGTTTCGATAGTTGATGGTAGAGCTCAACCCAGACTAAGCCACAGGCGTGTGAACTTCACACATTCAGGGGGCCAGTTCCTTTCCCTGGGCCACCTTGCACTCCGAGTATTTATGTTCGGGGGCGTTCAAAGGCCTCACCCGGATTTGAACCCGGGACCCTTCGATCAGTAGCCAAGTGCTCAACCCACTAGGTCACCACGCTCCCTTTATAATATATATAATATAATAATAGAAGGCATGATTTGTGAAGTTACAATATTTATTTTGGTCAGTCAATTATTGACAAATTTTACTACTTCTGTCTGCAGTAGTTACTTTATTGGCAGTAGAGTATCGATCACCCAGGTACCGATTTACCGAAGTTCCGTTTTAATCGAGATACATGTTTAGATAACTAAAGCATTTATATATGCGCAGAATTGAAAATTTACTTGCTATGACAGACTTTTTAATGCTTATTTCATTTGATTCAACTGTTAGTTGGAGAATCCCATCCCAGAAAATATATTTCTCCTGAGATACCTAGAGATAATGGGAAAAAATAAGTAAGAACTGCATCTGGTAAATTGACTAATATTTTATTTAGGAAAGAATAAATATTTTGTTTTCTTCAGTTATTTCTTTTAAGTGATTTTTTTATAAAACCAAAGTCGTATTACTGAAAGATATGAAAATGCGTGTCGATTTGATAATTTACATACGCCAGACGAACCTACCTATTATACGAATGTACAGTTATCCAAGGCGACGTCAACTTGGATGATCGAAATTTGAAATATTTAGAGAAACGAAATTCATTATTTACAAATAATATGTCTTTCGTTCCCAAGATTTTCATATTTTTCATTGGAATTCATAACGTAGGCTGGTACATTATGAACTTATTATAAAAAAGCATACCTACATCAAAATATCGCCATATACATAAATTCCTAGGTGAAAACATTGAAACTTTTAAAGAAAAAAGCGCTATTAAAAACAAATCATCAACCTTACAAATTGATAATTATGTGATGGGTTTTATTATTAGTTGGGAATTGAAGGGCACAATTACTGTCAGTCCGGACCTCAGATTTATTCACGCGTAGGATCAACATAAAGCCGAATACCAAATGCTTATTGCTTTTTACTTATAAAGAAGTTCTAATCTTTGAACCTTAATGTATCAATTGATGGCGTTGATACAATAATTATTTATCTTTTATAAAGTAAAAATTCGTGTCCCAACCGTCGATAACATATCACGCACACTTTTTTATTGTATGCCATTCTGATTCTAAAATTACTTGAGGGTCTACGCATATATGCATTTCATGTTGGTCAGTGGCGCTACAATGACACTATTATTATCCCAAACCGATATCAGGTGAAAATGGCTTCCAAAGCAGCTTACCCATTCTCTGAACAATGACGCAACTTTGTGGCATTTCATTGAAAACGTAACACCAAATCAATCTTAAGCTCAGGCGTAACTAATGAGGGTTTTCCGAATGTTGACCCACCAATTCTGATTATCCACTTAAGCGGGAAACTCAAATGCCTACGCGGCCTGGAAATACAAATACACTGCCGAAGTTAGGAGATGATTGGGTTATGGTATGCAAACAGAATAACTGGGAAAAGTTACGCTGCGTGGAGAATGCCGAAGTACTATTCAGCGCTTGCAATCAAAATCAGCTTCAATACAAGACTTCAGCTTTTCTCTGTGTTAGCTATGCCATTGAGTTCCAAAATATGCTAAAACATATTTACTTTCACCGTTTTTTTATTTTTCATTTAATATTTATCGAATTTACGTACCTTATACAATATTTTAGATATTTATCGTACACCATTTCGACGTTTTCTCAATTCTCTAACCTAGTTAAATGCTTCTATGTCATCAGCAATTTTTCCCTCAAGAACCTTGTCTATTGCATAACAGTTCTGATTTTCTGCCATATTTTTACTTTCATATTCTCAAATTCTTCACCAAAAATTGATTCTAAACATGTTGCTCAAAATAGCAAGCATAGTAGTTAAACATTTGTTACATACAGAAGACCATTGTGGCACCTTAAGTTGGCCACTGCTAAAAGATAAGAGTAACCTTGAAGATAGAGTGTGGGTATGGAGAGGAATAGAAAGGTGATATTAGCGAGGTTCAATCTAATGAGAAAGATGAGATAAGATAGAGGAGAATAATATAATTGTGCACATTAGAAATTTAGACGACATACTGGGAAGTATGAGGCATGGAGATCTTACAAGGAGTTCAACAAGTACGAAGTGCTTTGTGAGCGAACGTAATGAAAGGCCCCACGATGGAGGATTTCAATTATTATTATGGATTGGGGTTATTCAAGGAAGTGGGAATCGATTATTTTATCAACTTATGATGATATTGTTGCCAACATTTAACATTTTTATGAGGAAGAAGTATCTAAAAACATAAGTGTGGAGTTCTACTTTGTACGGCTCGAAGACATTGGTAAGCTGGAACAGAAGAGATTAAAGCCTTTTAAAACTTGGTATTGTGGGCGGATGCTGATAATAAAAGAACGGATAGGATCAGAAACGATGAAGTGTACCGAAGAATAGAAGAAGACAAAACCATATGGATCTCTGTAAGGAAGACAAGACCCAGATGGATTGGCCAAGTCTGAAGACGCCACGAATTACGAAGGAACATTATAGAAGGGTAAGCCCCAAGAGAAAGACCAACATACATAGACCAGTTAAAGTTGGATATGGAACAGAAGAGCAGCATAGACAACAGGGAGTTAGCAGGGGAGAGGTTAGAACGGAGGGCTGTGGTCAACCAATCGATTGAATCACTATTGATGATAATCCTGTTCAGTCATACATTATTTTGATATATCCTCGTCGAAATATTCGCCAACCCCATCATTAGCCTGTATCATATCACTTATAAATCTCTCATCTGATTTATTATCAAATTAAACATAACAAACATGAATTTTTCTATAGAAAATACCACTTTTTTCTAAATACATATATAACCTCAAGTTTGTATGGCTTAATCAGAGCTCATTAATGCACAGAATTTTAAGAGGAATCAAAGCATTATGAGTGAGGTATAATATTAGACCTTTCATTATTTTTAAGAGGTTATTGAAAGAGACCGAGGAGTAAAATGTGACAGAGTAATTCAGGTCTTCTTCCGGGCGCAATAACATTTGTCATTGTGCTCATGCACTCTGCCCTACTTTCGAAATTACACGGAACTCCCTTCGGTTTATTTCCTATCTCACCCGCTCAGCAAGTCCGACATTCAGCGGTCGAAATTCATCTCCGCTTGGTCCTCCCACCTTCAATGCCTTGGGGGCACACGCCTCCGCTCGGCCGTTATATTTTAAATCTCCCCACCCACTCCCAAGCAGGAAATCCCTTTCTTCTCAGACTGCCGTTTTCATTTTGTCGATTTAGATCGTGCATTGCCTGGCTATTCTCGTCCTTCCGCGCCCAAATTTATCGCTCCCGAAAATCATTGGCTTCCTCTGAAGTGCCTCCCTGTTCACTTATACTGTCCCACCAAGTCCCTTCCGAACCCCATGTATGTATATACCAACAAGCTTCTCAAAAATTCTTGAAGGATGTGCAGGATAATACAGCTTTGCTAACGAAAGGGCTAATTTCCTTTAAAAAAAACAGTCACTGCGAATTAATAAGTAGAAGCTGTGTGCCTTTGTTCACTTTCGAAAACATTGCGAGCTATGCGCCTACCATTCTAACAGCATGAAGAATCAGACTCATCATCATTTTGCGTTTATTTACAGCTTTTTCCGTTTCCCGCATTCTTCATTTCATATAACTCCGTTACGAATGTCGTTCTTAATAAATTGACTTCCTTCATTCCAAGTTCTCATGCTCTTCTCGGCCATCTTTTTCTCCTTCCACCTAGAGATTCCCAATTTCATATTTTGAAGGAACAAGGACTATAGATAAGCCATAAGAAGACTCCAGAGTGTTAGCAGATGGAGGAGTAATAATACGCTAAGTTATGCATGTATCTGTGAATATGTTTTCATATGAATAGGTCTGTATTCAATTCTCGGGTTATCAATCGGTAACCACATTAATCTTATTAATCGATTGTGGTGATACATGGTGGAAATAATTGATAGAATTCATTATGAGAATAAACACAGTGAAAAGTCCACTTTTTTATTATTTTTTATTGTTGTCGACCGGTTTTGACGTCTAAAGCGTCATGTTTGTCTTGATAATGACGCTTAAGACGTCGAAACCGGTCGACAGCAATAACAAAATAGTGGAATTTGTACTGTGTTTTTTCTCATCATGAATCCCACTTTAATTTTAGTTCTGAGCTAAGAATAGCAATCTGAACTACCCGTGAAATGGTCTTTTGAGCTTCCAAACTTCTTGATAAACTGCTAATACTAGAGAAAAAGAAGTTAGGCTCCATAACCTTGAATGTAAATAACCCCCTTTACATTAGAGTGAGGTGAGCTCTAGTTTTACTTATCATATCAGACTTTTCACCATGTGGCGGAAATTCACCTTAAGACACATTAGTGCAATCAAAAACACCACATTAGTCATACCATGACCAACTTTGATTATTTTTTACCTCGTTATTAAATATATACAAAGTTTTATTATGACTTATAAGTATGATTATAATTTGAACATTATGTAAGGGAGTATTTGTTATTTCTAATTATTACTGACTATGTCGACCAAGGTTTCAAAGCTAGAGCGTCATTTTTAAGAAAACGAAAACGTTCATTGTTCGTGATAAAATGGGCCTCAAGCTTCGCTATTGAGAGGTAAGCATTTCAAGTAATTATCCAGGACGTCAAAAACATGCCTAGAAAATTGGTTATAGGAAAGTTGTTTTGAAAATGAGTCTTACGCGTTGAAAACACAATCGGCCTACAAAAGTGTGAGAACAAAAAGTGCTAATCATAATGCTCGTTATTAATATTATTTCACGTTAAATCTATGCATGTACACTTTAATTTTAATCGAAGTGCAAAACTGTGGATTGAAACCTTGACTGGAGTGAACAACTGAAAGGGAATTCTTTAACTTTTCAGAAATATTTGTTACTGTCCTCTTTCAGTTGATCATTTAAGCGTGATATACGCCTTAATAACGCGTTTAAGAGGAGGACGTGGAGATATACATTTCTAAGGTCCTTTTTCATTGTTGCAATTTACCACGGGTCAACCTTAACTAGCTAAGTGAAGCGGATAGGTAACAATGGAGTACATCATACATACGGATTAGGAATTAAAAAGAAAGAAAAAACTTTAAATTGTATTTATCCACTCAAATTCATTAATAACGACTAAGGTTTCAACGGGTCACTGTCATTTTTACCTTGAAAATGACGATGACCCTTTGAAACCTTAGTCGATGTTAATGAATTTGAGTGGAAAAATACTAATAAAGAAAGTAATCGATATAGTACGTTCACTTTTATTTAAAATTCACAACACGTGTTTCGGCTCTTTTCACTAAGCCATTCTCAGGTACAATTACCTGTACCTGATTGTACCTGAGGATGGCCTAGTGAAAAGAGCCGAAACACGTGTTGTGAGTTTTAAATAAAAGTGGACTCATTATATCGATAACTTTCTTTATTGATATGAAGTTCCACCGCATCTCGCCTGACTCTGTTGATTTCATTGGAAAAATAAAATTGAAAGTTTTTTCTTGCTTTTTACAATGAAAGATTTCCACAAAGTGAAGCTTGAATGAGGAGAAGGTCTATTTTTGCATTTTTCCCATTCATTCTCCGAGACTTTGTTGAGACCCTTTTCCCTCGCATCCTCCTTCTAAGTATTGCGAGGATACAGAGCAAATGCCGCCAGCGAGGAAGAGGAAAAGGTAGGCGAGGGCAGCAGATTTTTGAGAGTGGGGCGAAGATGGAAGTGTGCATTTCCACCCGAGGCGTATGGTTATTTTACTGGTCTAGGTGGGTTATGCATCGCAGATGGCAGCGGAGGCAGCGACGGATACAGTTGTTGTGCTCGGGATCCCTCGCGGTCGCGCGAAGAAAAACAGGTTTTAAGGGTCGGATTGAGAAGACGACGAAATCAGACGGTGGCGCGCGTGATCTTTTGCGTCTGCCCGTGCCGATTCTTTGTTGCGGGTCAACGACTCTCCCGGGTCACATGAAAGGGATTGTTAAGGGTAAAGGAGGAAGGGAGATAGAAGACGACAGGGATGAGTCTTGGTGCGAAGGAGCAGTTATGCCCCGGAATAAAATATGTTTCTATCCGGAATTGAATCGTGTGGCAAGATGCATTGAAAGTATCCCTGCGACGAGTGGGGGAAAAAGTGAGGCGATGTGGATCTAGTTCATTGAATTCGTTCAAAAATGTGAAAGCTCGTCCTCGGTTGCCTCTAGATTTTGCCATCAGATATTTCGGGCGTTAGTTTTGGAGTAGCCAACTAGATTGTTTGATTCTCCGTTATCGTGTCGTAGCCCACGGTTTTACGAATGCTCAGCATTGTTGGAGGGGTATTTGAGATGTGTTAAAGAACATTAAGAATAGATTATATTCAACCATGATTACACACTAGCCTCCGAAATGCTAATGTCTCATTTTTTATGTGAACCTTTACGAACCTTTAGATTTCCTGTAATTATATTATTTATTTCCATCGTGCAGCAAGTTTCTTTTTAGACTGCATCTATGGAATTTTTATCCAATGTATCATATGAAAAATCAGATCAAAAGAAAACCAATCGATTACGTAAACGCTTGACTCATCAAACAAATGTTTTGCGAGATAAAATGCAATATATAATATCCCGGATCCCACACATTATATTTCTCTTATCTATGCCCTTTACGAGCTTTCTCTCCAGCGATAGTTATTTATTTCTTCGGCTCCAGAATAATGAGCATGTATTTTATCGTGTTTGTTTTTCATCGTGCTTAAGGCCATTAATCACTTTTGAAAAAAATATCGCGGCAAAGTATCACCGAGGGTGATAATTGCAGAGGGCGCGAGTTTTTGTTTATACTCGGATGCTGAAAGCGAGTCCGAAAGGGTGATTAGGGGGCTCTGTTTGCTCTTTGTCCCGGAGGAGGGAATGGTGAGAGGGAGACGGGCCAAGCGAGCAAGGCCCCTATTGTTTGAACGCCCTCCTTTTTAAGGCGAAGGAAACTTCGGGCTCTGAAAGGATGAGTAGCAGGATCAAGGTTGCGGAGAGCATGAGGAAAGACGTGGGAGACTAAGAAAAAGAAGAAGATATGTATTCTATCCTCATTCTCTCTTCCCAATCGGCGATGAATTGAAAGATGGGAGAGGTGGGGCGAGTCACGAGACAAAAGTTTCTCGGGAACAAAACCTCTTGCTCGTTTAGAGCCAGCATTCATCCTTGGTCCTCGGAGTACTACGGAACATATAAGGTGTCGGAGAGTTATGTTTGGGAAAGGTTAAAATAAAGTGAAAAAGTTTCTGGGAGACATATGCACTGAACTGAGAGATTTGGTGTAACAGGAGTATTAAGAAAGGACGAATTGGTAGATGACGATGTAATGTAAGTGATAGTTTTGAAACTATCAAAATCGAATTAGGGTGAGAGTGATTGTGCACCAGGATATAATTAATAGGACGGAAGGATGATGAGTGTCTTGTTACGGATATGTGGAGAAGAATGAATGAGGAATATGGTCAATATCATGGTGAATTATTATCGGGCTTCCCAGTGGATTAATATCTTCTTAGTGGCCAACGTTTCGATATAAGGCTTTATAATTATCCTCAGGAATGTAAATGATGATGAAGTATATCTACTGACCTGAGGATGATGGAAAAGTATTTCATTGAAATGCTGACCATTATGTAGACATCAACCAGGTGGGAGGCCCGAGGAGAATTCAACAGAAAAATTCGCCGAAAAAGCCTGAAATCTTTCATCTCGGGGTCAATATGTTTCCAAGCGTAACTTTCATAGAAGTGAAGGGTATGCACGCATCTTTCAAAATAAGATACAACACTGAACTTTTCTTAACACTTTGAATTATTCTGAAATTCATTTCTTCATTAACCCTATAGTTGCATATGTACGAAACATTTAATTTTTCACCTTAACTTTTTGCGAAAGGAAAACTTTCCGCCTAAAAGTATCCCCTGTCACAGTTGTGCAGGAAAAAGGTCGCGCTTTGCATCACATCTTCACACCGATGGAAGTGATTTAAAAAACACTGCTCCAGCACACACACACGTGCTCGATACGGACCTCACCTGCCAATGTTTTTTCACCCGTCGCCGCTTCAATGGAGCGGACAGCACGACTGTCGCTGGCAGCAGGTGACGATCTTTTGTTCCCGCGCGGAGAAACGGATTATTTGCTGGCGGCAGATGTGACAAGGCACTCATATCGTCAAGTGAGGACATGTTTTTTCAATCAGCGAATGCGCTAAAAAAAACATATTGAGGAACCCTGAATGCGCAGTGTGGTCTAACGGTGTCAAATGCTCACCTAGAAGAATCGCATGTGAAAAAGAAATTCTAGTCCACGAGCTAACAAATGAATGAATTTGACACACTGTGGCCGCCAGTAGCTTTATTTGTGATCCGCATTGATTTGATGTTTGTTGCTGTGAATATCAATCGTGGTTATAGACAATTTAATAAACTCTATTTCATTTGGCTTAACTGAGAGTCTTGTAAATTTGAGCCCTAAACGGAGAAAACATATGTTTAATACATGTTTTTAAGACCAAAATCCTACAAGGTGGTACTGATAATAGCCAAAGCATTGCTCACCACTTGCAAATTTCATACTTCACAGCGTAATAAGAATAAGAAAAGATTCAAAGACACAAGCATGAAAGACAAGGTAGATCTTTCTCAGAATGTAATTTATGCAACAATTTAAGGCTTTGTTGTGTAAATAAGAGGGAACTAGTGTGAATGAAAATCATATCTTAAATATTATCCAACAAATGTCCCAAACCTTTCTTAGAATTGTTAGGTTTAAATAAGTTAATGCTAGCAATAGGCAAAACCTTGAGACACGAACAAAAATGACTTGTTGACCTGCTGATTTGTGATTGCACTGCCTAAAGGTTTAAGGTTTAGGTGATATTATGTCATCCTTTTAATAATCCAATAATTACGATTTAATTTTATAATTAAAATGGTATATTTACAGAACCTTCAGAATAATATTTTTATGCAAATAGAAATTTTATGCAGCCCTGATTGGAGAGCCGGAATGCGGAGCAGGTTGGCTGGTCGCCGATTTTTTTCTTTCTAATGCTTAGGCATATTTGCGCAGCAAATTATTACATTTTCATATATAGATATTTTAGAAAATTTAGAGTTACACCACCTACCTGAAGGGATATTACAAATCGGCAAATTACCATTTATGTCGGATTATATTTTCGGAATATGCCTGATTATTTCTGAAATTTTCTACATTCAATCGCACGTAGGCTAGGTATGGCAAAATTTGATTTTGCTGAAGTTTTGGTGAACTTACACTCCTACAAAGGTAAATTTACTATCGTGAGGCGTTTGAAAATTTGAAAAAGTGAACATCGATCAACCCTAACGACCGTTTGGCTATGAGAAAATTGAAATGTGAAGGAGGGAGAAGGAAAGATAACTACGAAGACAGCAAACGCGGTTTTATAGGCGCAAAAAGGGCAAACGTATCCTCGTAGTGGTTCACGGCCAGGGTTGGTTGCCACACTGTCGTGTGCTCACGTCATTAAGTCGGGACAGTCGGACGGCAGGAGACCACCATGGAAAGTCCGACCGCAGACTTCCCCTCTCCGAAAAACCTTGTCCCTCCACTTCTTCCACCACCTTCAGCCATTACCATTCCTCGCTCCCACTCACCCACCCATCTCGACTCTTTGAAATTACCGAAATGCCGATTGCAGACGCCCCGACTGGACGTTTTTGCCAATTATCTCGTTTCCAGCCGCCGCCCTCGTTCACCTCACCCGTGACTCCCATGAGGCACTCACATTCGTAACTCGTAAAGAAAACACACGGCAGAAAATATCTACATCGCTAAATGTCTACAACTTCATAGGTTTTTGTAAGTCGACTGTGAAATGCTAGAGCGAGGATCAATTTAAAAAACTCCGCTGGAGTACATCACTCTTACTTAGGATGTCATCATCTAACTTTCGGATTTGGTTGTGCAAGGGTCACTTAAGGCCCGGTTTTATAATCTCTACTTTACGTCAACTGCAAGATGAAGTTGTAAGAAGCTCTTTAATATGAGAAATCCACGTAATACACATAATTTTATTTGAAGGTCCTTGCTCCTAAAGGCTCTCTTTGTTAACTCTTTGCTAGTTACATAGGATGTTTTCTTGAAAATAAACAGCATCCTTGGCAACAATATGAAATTATTGAATTAAATGATGGCACCATATTTTGTCGCCATATACATCCAGCTTTTGGTTAGATGACACCGATGAAACCGATGGGGAAACGCATCAACTTCGGTTTTCATTCAGAGAAAATAGACAGGGATTATTAATCGGGCCTAAGGGTCACTTTATTGCCACCACAATATTACGTTCGCAGTTTTGGATGAATATTAGAAGTCAGCTTTACTTGACGATGAATGAGTAGGAAAAAAACTAATCGTTTACACAGATTTATTACTCCATCAGAACTATCGAGTCTCGGAAAATATATATTCAAAGTGAGTTGAAGAATTCTGCTGAACGGAAAACTCATTTAGCAACTGTGCAATTTGACGGTTTGACCTACATCTAGGTTCCCGGTCGGAATAATCAATATTTTTTCGCTTCAAACGCCTGGTAAAAAAAAGACAATAACTTAAGGTTCATTTATCGCTAATCAAATTATGGAGGCAGCTTCCTTCTTTTCTGATTTGTATAATATCCTTAATAAAATCAATAATTTATAAATAATTTGTCCGATGTTATTCCAAAGAAATAATTCTTGCTTCCTTCATAAAGCGCATAGACGGTTAATTTTTCGATTGTAACAAGTAATGCAGCCGTAAGTTCAACGCGTTGGTTGGAAAGGCGTTTACGATTGCGAGAAACAGTCAACTGAGAACGTCAACCGTTAACTTTCAAGTTCAAACAGTCCTGGCTGGAACAGTAGATGTCGTGAATATAGTAATTCATAGTCCATCTTCACCATTGTCTTTTCAAAAAATTCATTGCGTTTCCAAGGCTAGTACACAAGTAATAATAGGCTGGTATAGTTAAAATATTGTTCAAAGCAGTGTAATTATTTCCGCACTATAAGTTGAATCCACGAAAATAAGTGAATTGCCTTCATGTTTATATTTAAAGCGGCGGATAAATACATAAAAGAGTGCAGACAAAGATTAACGAAGATGGATGACGATTTTCAACGCAAGCTCTATCTGACAGCCATTAGTAAACCGAAATCGCGAGCGCAACTCCAATTCAGAGCCAGCGTTTTAATTTGATACCATTCGTTAGCTAGGCTTGATTATTCCTAACAAATCTGATGGGTCTCCTTTGACATTTCCTCACCACTCAAATTGCTCGAACACTCATACAGAGTAAGTATATATTATGAAGCCCATAGAAGGCGGTTAGTGCATACAATAGTAATCTGGTCAGAGGCATCAAAGGGTGGATAAAATATGAAAATTAGGATAATCCAGGAAGTCAGGACAAAGCTGTTACCGAAGAAAACAATATTCATTTAATAACTTAAACATTAGGTAACTTTCAAGACAAGTAGCAGTCACTTTCATGAAAGATGTAAATTAACGGTTTGGGGCATGAAAAAACGTTTTTCTCCACGCCATAAGGTAATTGTTATTCAATCAGTTAATTACCCATTTTCATATCCGTTTATATGAACTAATATTTATGATTTATCAATAAGGGGCACTTATCTTCATACTGAAAATAAAAACAATTATTACATCAGTCGAACTTACGGAAAGGATAAAACTTCAGAAAAAATACAAACCCCAAAAACTTCACTGATGGCGTGTCACATTCTTCAGATGACTTTTACGCAAAATTGAACTTCAATGAATGTGATGGACATTTCAATCTGTGCCACAGATTCAAATTTTTCTCTCAACTCAAATTTCAAATGTTCACTCACATAGCGATTATCGCTGCCACATTATATTTTTATTAAGTTAATATTTCGTACATCAATTCAAGACGTCATTACGCTGGAATCTTTAAAATAATGAATGAAATAAATTAATAAACTTATACTCTGAGCGAACTTCATGGTATTTTCCCGAGAATTGGCTACAGTGAACGATTTTGACCACTTCACCAAAACCACCACTTTTGACCAAAAAATTCATGATAGTGAATTTTAACAAGAAATTTGGTGGTAGAAATTGTTAAGTGTCTTGCAAGAGTAAGGGCTCCACTATTAAAAAAAATCAACTGAGTATGGTGTATTTGTTTTAACTGAAAGATTCTGTGGTTTATATTTCATTGCAATGTGTCACATAATATATATAGTATAACATGGTATAATACATATGGCCTGATCTTACAACCTGGGTGGGATAACGCTTTCTCCTTTCTCGTTTTCGCCATCTTTATCTTTATCTAAAAATGCAAAACTCGAAGTTCAAACTTACTGTCCTGATAACGCACTTCATTAACATTAGTGATTTGAAGCACCTGACTACATTTCATAAATGACGATCACGTTTTTTCTCTAATGATCGAATCTGAAAAATAATGATAACGCGAGCACATGCGTTATAGAGATCCACGATCGCGTTCCAGGTGCAGTTGCCCACAACCAAAACGTTCTGCTAATCATTTGCTTTTCTTTCATACCGTTGCGTGACCTAAGGATTCCAAAACTTCCAGTTAAATGCATCCAGCATATATTTTGCGCATTATGGCTATTTTACGCAACCGAAAAGCGTATAGGCGTATAAATTAGTGGATCTATTTTTATACCTTAAGAGTAAATTCCGACCCATGATCCTGACACTTTTAAAGTGCCTTTTAATGAATATTTTTAGTCCGTCTCTTTGTGATGGCGGAATGCTGTTCGACCACGCCCATCGCTCGTTTTTTGTCGCCTTTTTTTTCAACCTCGCACACGTCACGGCCTGCCACTCTCCGCTCTCGCATCCCACCATATTTTCCGTCAAAAATTTGGCCTCCATGACAGAGTGATTATCTTTGGTCACATAACAGCGTGGTGGGAAGACCATTTATTCCACGATATGCGATCATCATACGACACTTTTTCTAGTACCCCTTCCACTCTTTGGGTCTGGGTAAAATTTATGGTCATCTCGAAGAAACGTCACTTTTCAATCTTTCTGCTGCCCATTCAATGCCAAATACATAACCTCATAGAAAATTAAGAAAAAATGTTCATGCATTTTCACAGGTAGAAAATAAAACATGATTCCGAACCTGATAAAATTACGTATTCTTTCTACTGCATTGCCTTTTTGCCTTTTTTAATTTACTGAAATTTAAAAAAATTACAACCTAGGTTGTCCGAGCACATAATAAATCACAACGGCAATTACTAAGGTTATATAGTTTTAAAAAACAAGTGCCAGTAGCAATAGACATGGATAAAAAAACATTTGTTTTTGTTTATTTCTTCTTAGTTTGTTATGGGCATAGACAGTAATACTTTCGGATACAAGATAGTATTTGTATCCTGATGGTGCATATTATTTGCGTGATATTTTAATTGCGTAAATTAATTTAATCATTTACTGTATTTATCAAATATATTTCGCTGTAAGTACATTACTATCAAAATTTATAGTAATTTTATTATTGGTTAAAAATTACTACAATTCCTTTATATCAGAGGCCAATTTATTGACACCCAAGTTCGGCTACATGGTTTACATTAATTCGTAAATTATCTCAACCTAAATCAATATGAAGACGATCGCAAATGAGGTACTGATTTGAGAGTTTTTTTCTGAAAGGAAGCGATGCACTCCCGTTCAAATACGCCCATTATACATTCATTGTATTTATTTCTAACTTTGAGAATTGATTTTGGCTAAAACTTTCTCCTCTGACAGTAAATAAAATTCCCAACATTGCAGACTTTATATTTCTGACGTCGCGTGATTATCAAGACAGAGAATGACATTGACCTTGGTCATGGCAATGAAACCGCAATCGACCCAATGAAAAAAACCTCTGGAGGAAATACCAAGAATTCAATTTTTTAAATGTTCAAATTCCTCTCAAAATAACCTGAAATATTTTCATACGGACTGAGACTAAAACATTGACAGCAACTGGAGGCAGTGGCAGCCAGTATCACAAAATAATCATTAGACTCTGGGTTCCCACAAGCAGTCACATGATGAGGTACTGAGGCTATTAAGTCTGACATTTCTATTCATATGGGCAATGTCTAGGAAATTGAAAATTTGGCACGTGGCTAACCTGCGATATGGATTGGGTTCAGCCGAACCCTCGTCTCTAAACAGGCGCGCGTGATAAACGCAGACCTAATCGAATCGGCAATACATATCGATTTCCCATTGATACGATATCATCACTACGATAAGGGTACCCGGCTACGGAAGGGCCCTTGACCTGCCTCCTCCTCATGAAGGGAGCGTGACCCGAATTTGTCGAGAGAGGTCGCGCACGAGAGGCAATCACGTTGTATCAGAGGGCGCGGAGGTAAAGGACAAGGGCCCGGCCAATGAATGGGCGGAGGGGAGATATACGAGGAGGAGTAGTCTGACACCAATAGATGGAGTGATGGCATTGGGGGAGAGGCACGACCACCGATTGACGGATGACACAGGAGATACGGACGGCCGGAAAGAACCTCTTGTTGCCGCGGTGAGCTTGGTAGAAACGTCTATCAAAGCGTTCGATGGTTTTTGCGACCCGAAACGACCACTTTGCGCGACCTCTCCTCATCGAATGCCGCGGATTCGATTTCTCCCTCGTCCGTGTCCCGTTTGCCAAATTTTTAATGCTCTACGGTTACGCGAAGCGACAGGAGGATGATTATAAGGGCAAGCAGGCAACGGCGTCTCCCTCTCTCTTCCTATTCGCTTGCCAGGGGGTATGGAGAGGTGCACAGAGGGGATGGGTGACGGGGTGACGAGGGCAATTAGAGATTTAGGTTACGGTGGAATACAGTGCGTGCTAATGCAACGTCGACGAGCTTTGAGAAAATGTGGGTCCCGGAAGTGCTACTAACAGCAAATGCACCTATAGAAAAACACTCATAAAAATGCATAGAGGGAATCAAGTCAGGTAGTTGCTTTAAATTTAAGCCAACCTATTTTACATACAGAAAATAAGATACAGAAAACAATCAGTACTTCATTTGACACAATATACGCTTCCATATCCAAGGTAGTAATAAAAAGACACTATATGAATTCATACATTATTTTGAATATGGAAAAATATTCATTTTCTCATCATCAAATATAAGTTTGATATTGAGGTTAGCCTTGAACTAAAAATAAATGGAGTAAAATTAACATTTGAAAGTACCTAATGTGAATCCTGAGCTTGCGAGCTGCTTCGCCGCAGGACCATCGCGTTGATCCATCAAATTAATCGTCATAACAGGCAAAAACTTATATAATTTTCATTTCACCAAGAAGTCTCCCCAGCAATGTTTCTGAAAGATTTCAAAAATTAAAATTAGCAATGCTTCACTTAATGCCTGCGAAAACACTGTTTGAAATAATATTTCAGGGCATAGTAATACATATCACATCAATCATAGTACCAAAAGTTAAATAAAAATAAGAGAGAATTTATTATTTTGAGCAAAGAATTTCTCTTCTCAAAAAGGAAACGTTTTTAAATTTGAATTCATATTCTGTCCAATAGTTGGAAGTTTTGAACAATAATATTAGGAGCTTTAGCTCAAACTGGAATTTTATACATTGAGAATGGGAAATCGTGTTAACCACGTTCCGATTACGTTAAGCACGGTTAAATGAAGTCTAATTAAAAGAATATATTTATATATTATATTTCGTTCAAACAGATAGTGAAAGAAAGAGGATAGGAAAAAAAATATATATATATATATTTGCATATATATATATATATATATATATATATATATATATATATATATATATATATATATATATATATTTGTATATATATATATATATAAATGTATATATGTCCTCACGAAAAGCCACACCTAATGCGCTGATAGTGTATTGATGCAATTACTCTGCGCGCCCTTCCGAGAGCAGATGTACCTTTAATTATTTCGATTTTTGGGACAAATTCATTACGTGGCAAAGAATGAAAGCTGCGATTTTAACAAGTTCCACTCACATCCGCCCCGTGGGTTATGTAGATTTAAGTGATGAGGTTAAAATAATGTAAAAGAAGCAGTAATTCACGAATATTCCTCCCGTCTCCTAACCCTGCTCCATCCAGGGCGTTCCCAGTCTGCCATTAGACCAGCACTTCTCTGAGGCCACTGCTTCACGTTAACATTCAATCTCTCAGGCGCGACCCAAATACTCTCCGCTCGTCAATTCTTCCCTACACAGTCCTAATCCCGGAAAAAATATATTCATACTTGATGAAGGAGCCATTAATTTTTATTCCTATGAATAAATATGATCCCAGGAATTGTATCTTTCTCGAATAAATAATCTTTTTGCTTCTCTATCTCCCGAAGGGATATCACTGCATTTCCCTGATCCCCAGCTCTCACTCCACTGCTATGGCAAACATGAAAAATATTCCTATATTCTCTCTGATTAACACCCTTCCTATGTACCGGGAAGGCAGCTTATTTCACAAAACCGTTTGGGAGTAAAACGTCGAATGAACAAGATCTGAGTCCTCAGGACTTGGGTCTTTTCCAGACTGGCAATTTTGAAGACTTCGTATCGGCAATGAAAGAGAGTAGTAACGAGAGTAAAATCACCTCATACGATGACTACGCTTATACTAAAAATTATTAAAATTAATGAATATATAGCTGGAAAATTACGAATGGTCAAAAAACCACTTAATTGATTTTACAGTTTCATAACAATTCCTGCGAGAATATATGTTGACTATTGAATGAAATAAACGTTTAAGTAAAAACATTATCATCATTGTGATGCGTTTAAATACTTTTTAATGCTTTTTGGTGAAGCCAAAAGGATGTGCTTATACCCATTAATTTTCTCAAAGACAATAGTTATTTCATTCCATTTTGTTAATTTTTAAATAGGGAACGACACAGGTGCACTAGAATCTTGGAAGAGAAGACGGCTCTCACTTGGTATTCCGAAAACAATTAGAAATTAAACTTATCTCTGCATCTTTGCCCACACATAAAAACTCATTGAGTAATTTTTTAAAGATGTAAAACCTACGTTATTAACGACGGAAATATCTTAAACTAAATATTTTTCCAATCTGGCAGTCAACTATTTGTTTTGTAACCTCCAACTAATAAGTCTTTCTTTTTACAATCAAACATATATGTATTGATTCCAATTACTTATTTAATATGTAAATCGGGCTCTCAACCAGTGGTAAGGGGACCCCACCACCAACCACCAACCTTCCCACCCTGGTGGAAATTAAGGGGGCGTAGAGGGAAATTGCATCCACTACTGAGCAAAATATGATGTTCTGTAAATCATGTAACATGTGTAGCATTGCAGTGTGTTTTTATTTATTCTGTGGCGCTCATTTTCAAGATATATTGCGCTCCATAGATAAAAATCGATTATTTAACATACGCCTTTTCTTTGAAACGCATTGTTTTAGTTACCATCTCTTTGGAAGGGGTAATAATATTTTGAACTGTGGTGAAAGAGGGGAGTTGAAGGTTGATGACCACTGATGTCAATTTGGCACAGTTACAGGAGTTTTGTCCAATATTTGTAATACTAAAGTTTTGAACAGTATATAATATATATATTTTGTTTAATTTAACTGACTTAAATGCTGTTTTCCCCAACTTTTTCACCATGTTATTTCCGAAAATAATTCCATCACTTTCATAATTTAAACTCTGGATTACATAACCGCCTCGTTACGAAGCCATTCTCACGCAGTAACGCATCGACGCCTCCGCTAATGCCGCCGTCGATATACAACATTCACGGGGAACGGTGGTGGGGAGTGGAATAAATGAGAAACTTCCATGGAGTTCCATTCCGCGCCAATAGGGACGGAAAGAACCCTAAAAGTTAAGGGAAGCGTTCGAACTTCCACATTCGGATATATATAAATAAACCGGTCACGTGCTCACGGTGGAACTCATTAGGCGCGACTGTCTCTCTCGCCAGAGGTCACATTGCGGTGCAATTAAAAGAGACGAAGAGAGAGAGATAGAGTGTGTGAGACAGAACGGGGGAGAATGAGAGAAAAATTTTAAATAAGAGTGTGTGTCAGTCAAATGACTGCTGTTGGTCGGACTCCAATTTTTTTTTTTTATTCCTCCACCCGCAGCGCAGACTATTACTCTCACGTCCTGCTGCCGCTTCCCATTCTCTTCTTCCTCGGACATGTTTCCCATCTCCGTGCGTGTGTTTTTTTTCCTCAATTTTCCCCAACCCTTCCCATCTTTTCCTTCTTGAGAGCATTCTTTTTCCGCAATTACTGCTCCTCCGCCTGTCCGTCTCGCCCCCTCCCTGTTGGTCATTATTCCTCCTCTTCTCTCTCCCCTTCTCTCGTCTCTTTCTCACCCCCTCCCTCTTCCCCACCTTCTAATTTATATCCACCACCCTCTTTCTTCCCCCAGAGACCAGTATCATCGCCAACATTTTCATCAAATTTTCCCAAACCTCTCCCCCCATCCTAACGCGTTCATTTTCACACTTTTTCTCTCTCTCCCCGCACATCCCTCTTGATTTCCCCTATCCTGTTTCTTTTTCATTTTCCCTCTGCATTAATCTCATTCCGCGATAAAAACTTCTTTTTAGCCATTTTTAAAGCGAAATTATTTTTGATCTGTGTCGAAAATGCTCTCGTATGGCTGTTTCACAGAATCAACACACCAGTTATTCAAATGCCTTGCTCACCACAGTAATACCTTTTCCAACAGCGGTCACTACAGGACTTTCGCTGAATCTTCTCACTTTTTTCCACGATTGACGTATATTTTCGACAATCCACTAACGCCAACTAATACTCATTATGAGGCACACGAATGCCATTTTTATCAATTTAATGTTTCATAATACATACCCTGGTTTTCCGCGAAAATATGTTAGATTTAAGATTCAAAAGGAAATATTATATGATATATATATATATAATTAAAGAATAAAAATAGCAATAACTCTGTAATATGCGTAATACCACGAAACAACACACAAAATAAAAGGAAATGAGGTGTTAAAATCGCAAACTTAAGAAAATCAATAGGCAGATAGCTAATGGTTCATTAAGAGAATAAAAATTTAAAAAAAACTGTTACTGAAGAGTAGTGGAATCTTAATGAATTCTCCTTATATCGGGTTTCATCTAATCCGCAGACATTTGCTTACATTCTCCATAGTGAGAAGGATTAGTGAGAACTTTTTACGTCAAAGCCTCTGCACAATCTAGTTTAATAAACGATCATAATTATAAAGGGCCAAATGAGGAATACATTCGGTTATGTGGAAGAAAGTTCACTCCGTATTACGATGAAGTAGTCCCATACAAATTGCCTACAAATCAAGCAAATTTTTGTCAGTAATATTTTCGTTACTCCTCAATTAAATTCCTTGTAAAAATCCCGACATATTTGCAATAATTTGTATTATTTTCCTAATAATATCATTTTAGTTAACATTGTGTTTCTAAAAGGAAATTTTACCAACTTACGTAAATTTTTAATGGTTGAAAACATGCACGAACTCTACGAAACTTTAAGTTATAAAAAAATCATATTCCAATATTTGAGCTTTTCATGTTTATCAGTGAGTTATTGGTATAAATTACGGCAAAAAGGGATATCAAAATTTATGATTACTATTCATTCAAACCTCGGAAATGGCCCCAAAAGTTGTTTAACTGAATATTCAAAAGGCTCATTTAGAAAATTCATGATCATTTCATCTATAATCTCACCAGAGGAAATATTCTGATTTCTTTAGTAACTAAGGTAATTGCCCAGGTATTATTTTACTTTTTCATGGCATTAATTGCCTTAAGTTTGAATGAAATACCTAGCAAATACATTACAGCTAAGTATAATCATCATTGTCACTCGCAAACACCCCGCTATTATGACGAAAAAATCCACATTCAGATGATTTTTTTAATGCATGCATGGTAAAAGTACTGATACGAGAAAAAGTTAATTTAAAATAATATATAAGGACTAACATAATTTTTCCCTTCCATTGATTGATCTCTGATTCGATCTTAGAAAATGGAGAAATATTATGTGAAATTAATTCATGAAAATTCAAGATTTTACGAGAATCGCGCTGGTCTACTCGGCTCTATGGCGAGTGAACTCGGGATGGGCCACGCTGGGAAAACTAAAACTGAATTAAGCTGACGAGAGGAGGATATCGGGGCAGGAGGGATGAGACGAGGCAGGTAGTCGACCGCACGACTTTCCGTGACCGACCCGGTTTGTGTCACCTCCCTCATTTTGCCCTTCCCACACCCTGTCAATGCCCTACACCCTGCCCAGGGTGTGTGGGGTGGGGTTCCCGAGCGAATGCCTCTCTCTCACACACACAAATTGGGCCAGCATCTTCCTCCGCACAGAGCGTATCTGAAAATCCAATTAATTTATTTGCCACCACATTCCGCGAGACACCACCTCGTTCGACGTCGTTCGACCAATTATAAAACGGGGTGGGAAATGGAGTCCTGCCCCTCTTCTTCGACTTAGGCACACGACATTTTGCGGTCCATGGAATCTCCACCCCGCGCGCTAAGTGAGATCGCGTTCCACAAAATTAATTTTCCCTCTCAAAACAAAGTTCAAGGGGAAAGCTTACCCTTTCCGTTCTAACCCAATGCGATCCATCCTAGTCTCAAGTCTCTTTTCTGGGATTATTGTCGCGGAGCAATGTAGGAGAGCCATGGACGGATTTCTGCGGATAGGTCAATTAAAGTGTCCAAGGAAAAGATGAGCATAAATGTTACTATTTGCGACGGAAACACCAACTGCAACCTGACATAAGAAGTTGCTTAACGAGATTTATGACTTGAAAAATGTGCGCCATTAATGAGAAAACGCTTTTGATGAAAGTTGGTAAGGAATGAATAATTCTATTTGATAAACGCAGTGTTATAAATAATATTCTTAATCTAAATATTATCAGGAGCATCGGTTAGTTCTCACTCGAAGTTCTAATATACTGCCCCCAATAAATTTCTACATCAATAAAAGATAATGAAGACTAGTAAAAATAGAAAGGTATCCGATAAAACAAATTAAGGAGTAATAATTTCCATGGCAAAACGCATACCAGCCTTTGTTTATTGAATAGTCAGGAATAGTGGTTTCTTCAACAATACTGAACAGGAAGGCATGTGGTGTAACAACATTAAACTGATTTATTTGTCATAAATATGAGGAACTTATGAGAAAATATGCTGCATTAATTAGTATGTTAAAGTCAATGAATATTTAATGTCGATATTCCAAATATATTTCAGTGCCTTTCCCTATCATTTGCACTCCTGGAAAGAGCAGCAATACGATGTCTTAGAGGCTTAAGTAGTTTTTCACGATTCCAGGTAACTCACTTTCGGCTATCTCCCTCAAGGCATGATATCGGAATTCAAGTCCATCCTATTCAAATTAACACCACTAAAGATGCTGCCGAATATGAAAATCCTTCGGTCTGCCTAAGACTAGTCCCGCGGGAGGTACCCGACAAATAAAATACTCCGTAGAATTAGGAGAGACCCTTCAAACCGGCTCTTCTGGCTAAACCGGCTAAAGCCAGTGTAAAGGTAACCTCAACTGCTCAATTTCAGGCGAAATATTAGCCACACTATTAAGAGTTCGATAGCAACAGGCTCATCAAGGTGGAAATTCACTTTCATGGAATAAAATATCTACGCATCCTTCCACACTTGTATATTCTTATAGTACTAATATCAGCCGCATTTTATATTTAGCTATAAAAATTGAAAATATTGATTCTATTGCTTCAAGATAATTACGAAAGTACAATGTATGTTGTGCTACAACGCAAACTGCGGCAGTTTACGATATTTTATTGATACTATCAGCATGACAAAGGGATATAGATGTGGGAAGGACATTTATTTAAGAATTTATCGTTGAAATTTGACTAAATGATAGTTGTATGTACTATACTACAATCCGATAACATAGCTGACTTATAAAAGAGAAGTCAATGGTGTTAGAGGTAAACCAGGTAGCCGGGGAGTAGACCGAGTAACTCTTGTCGAGGAATCCTAACAGAAGGATTGGTAGGAGTCAACAACAATAAAGAAATCAATGTATGAGTGCAGCTGAAGAAAAAGGGGTATGCGAGGATAAGGCAGTATGGAGGATATTATTAAAGCAGAGGCAGCTTATCAGGGCTACCACCGAGTTATAAACCTTTCGACTGTGACTACCCCGAAAGGTAACGGGCTTATGGGTATGTATACTATATTATTTTATGCTTATAATCATTAAAAGTAATTTATTACAAGTAATCCTAATTAAATAAGTATTACATTTTACTTACTTGTAATTCTCTTCTATTAATCTCATCAAATCCTCTTCAAATTACATTTCTTGTAATTTGAAATATTTTTTCAAATTATAGTTTTACTTGTAATCTACTGCCAAAGTAATCGTTACATTTGTGTGATCTTTACTCTCGGTACGATTTGTAGTCGGGGCGTAATCCGTCTATAAGAATGTCAATTACTCCCGTTTTCGGTTGTTATCGACTGCAAGGGATATATTTTCACAACCGTTTTATTCGACTATTTGCTTCAGCCACCAATGAGATCAATCTTAAGCCGGGTCTCTACCAGAAACGTTTTCCGCGAAATATTATGCCGCAACGTTGTTTTTTTGTTTTTTTTTACTCTAATACTCTTAAAAAATCAATATTATGGTAAACCCAGAGTTTGATGAAAAAATGTATTTTATATTTACTTGTAATTTTAACTGATTGATTTTTCAAAAGCAGTTTATTTTTGCTTTCCCGGATGATTATGGTGGTCCGTACGTCCCTGCGATCCCTATACGCCATTTTGACTAATCATCAGGTTTCTCAGGGGTCGAACCACCAGAACTTGAGAGAAATTCCTATCCATGCTTGACAGTATTTTCCAAGCAGAGAAGCTCACTGGCAAATGTTGACGAAACAAAAGGGCTGAACATCAGAACATACAAAACATAATTCGTACGTAGCGCCTCCATTTCATGTCAAACTCCTTGCAGGAGACAAAAGAGCGCGAGGCCGCGAGAGATTCGCACGGCTAGAAGTCTGAGGAGCAGGAGAGAGGGGAGAGAGAGGGCGGACGAGACGGTGGGTGTATGGCTGGAGGGGAGGTGAGGAAGAGTAAAAATTTCAAGTGGAGTACGGAAGGATGGAAAGAGAGAGAGAAGGAAAGGAGAACATCAAGAGCTTGGCGGGAAGGAAGACTTTTTTCGAGTGCAGAGAGAGAGACGGAGAGAGGAAAGGTTGGCTGAGTGAGAGAGACTAAGGGAAGGTTCAGGAGGGAGGTAGGAGTGGCTGAGAAGCACTGCCTCAAGTGAGGGGGAAAGGTAGGGAGGGAGAGAGGTTTGGCTCGAAGGGAAGGGAGTGGGAGGGTGGTGGACGGGCGGAGAGGGTGGAGGGACGTCTTGGCGAGGCCCGCGAGGGAAAGGTCGAGGCCCACTGGGTGAAGGAGAGGGAAGATAGCAAGGAGGAGGAGTGGGAGAAAGATAAGAGAAGGGAGAGATAAGAGGAGGGAAGAAGGGAGGAGGACAGGCGGAGGAGGCGAGTTCTTACTTCGCATTACACGCTCCTTAGGTGACGATGGCGTGAAGTGCTGGTGACCTCACGCGCTCCAAAACCTCAGACCACTCGGCCTTCATTCCGTAAATTTCGGTGTCCATTGTAATAACCAAAATGAGTACCTATCCACACTTTATCTATATCTGAACTTTATCTATATTATCTATATCCTTGAAAATTCATCTTCGATAGGGCTGGGCTGTTTTCCGGTGCAACGGTTCAGCGGTTCGGTTTTTCTCAGAACCGGCGGACCGGTTCAGATTTAGTAAAAAAAAAATGGTGCACCGGGGAATCAGTTCTGAACCGCTGCACCGGGGAAGGGGTTCTAAATCGGTGCACCGGGGAAGCAGTTCTGAGCTGGGGCACTGTGGCATCGGTTCTGAACCGGTGCGCCGGGGAAGCGGTTCTAAACCGGTGCACCGGGGAAGCGGTTCTAAGCCGGTGCACAGGGGAAGCGGTTCCTAGCTGGGGCACTGTGGCATTGGTTCATAACCGGTGCACCGGCGAAGCGGTTCTGAAACACCGATGATCGTTAATATCAATGAATATTACCATAGGTAAATGATATTGTAGTTGCAAAAAAGTAGCAGTACATCTATTGAGTTGGTGAAATACTCCGATAAATGAAAAGTGTTGTTGCACCCTAATATTTCGTGCAGTCAACAGTAAATAATTCCGGAATGGTACCCTTAAAGAATATAGTGGTCGTCACGACTGCAGAATAAGGAAATGTAATGTAATTTCATAGAATTATTTTGCATTTAGCGTACTTATACATACACTACAGTGTATTTATAAGTACGCCATATAAGTAAAAATACGCTATGTAGATATATAAGTGTGTATTGCATACTATATACCATGGATACAAGCTCTATACACATATATGAACGTGTCTATAAACACTAAACAGCAATCGCCAAGTGAATCGGAATCCGATTATCAATGCACCAGACATTCCAGTATTCCTCCGTGGTATTTTATTTGCAGTGAATGTATTCCCATTATGTTTTTATTTTTTAATCACCACTAAAAACAGCAATCATCTTATACATAAGCAAAAGGTCTTATACATCAGGGTTTTATAGCATATTACAACTAAATGCACAAAAACACGTAGCCTCATGGCGCATGACATATATTTCGTAATAATTCGATAACATATGCAATGGCTTTTATGCATTTCTCATTACTATAATTGTTGCTTACAAATATCAAGGAGTCACGCCGAGTCCAATATTCACAAAAATATATTTAAATATGATTTCGTCCAAATTTCGAATACCGTGCTGAAAACTCGCCATCACATGATTTAATTGAGGGAAATTGTGTAAAATATAATTCATATATCATTTGCATTACTGCCTGTACGGTGTGTTAAAACGCATAAACAAATGCGTTTAAATAAAATGTGGTTCAAGAAATGTTTTTCGACTTAGGAACTTAAAAAATTATTAAAGTCAATGACTCACGATTGTCTCTTCAGCCACCTTAATTATTTAGTTTTTTTCACGGCAATTGCGCTCTCTTGTCCCAGTCATTGTCCAACACTCGTAATCAGATTCCTTTCGGGCAACTTTCACCCACCCCATTCCTCACTTCGCCAAGTCTACGGGACGTTCGGAAACTATCGCACAATATGAGAGACTTCTACGAGGGAAGAAAGTGGGTGGTGGTGAGGAAGGGCCGGGGACCAAGAAAGGGTTTCAGAGCGTGCGTGCGGAGGTGGTAGGGAAAGGGTTCGAGTTAAAAGTAGCGCAGTGCTGAATGGCCAAGAGAGGGATGGGGAGGAGTGAGAGGGAGGAGGTCGAAGACGTCGCGAAGAAAAGGTGGGGTCGGGGAGAATGGGGCGGGTGATGAAGGAGAGAAGACTGAGGGCACGTAAGGGCGGCGGGGTTGAGGACACGAGAAGAAGGGCTGAGGGTTAAGTGGGCCCTGGACGGAGAAGTACGAAGGAGGAGGGAAGAGTTGTTGGGGGAGAGAAGGGATTAAAGTGAGAGGGCGTAGGGGGAGTGGGGAATGGTCGGTGGAGGCTCTTTGGGCAAATCGAATGGCCTAATTGGAGGACCTCGGGTGTTCCGTGTGGATAACGAAGTTAAGACGAACGGAATGGCTCGGGAAACGACGAAGAGTCAGGTCGTTTAAAAAATTGTTTCATTCTTTCCCTCCCCTTCCCACTCGCCCACCCACCTCTCCTTTTTTCTTCTTCCCCCATTCTTTCGGTCTCAGCCAACCCTCCTCAATCTTTTCCATCTCCCTCTGTCTCTCTACCCCTTTCTCTCGCGCCCACGGGTAATTAAAATCAATTTCAGAAGTGGCCGGCCGATACTCTCTTTCCCTCCTCCTCCGGTCATGTATTGTAAATGGGACCTGAGCGATCCGAGCGAGCGCAATAATAATCTTGGAGTAGGGAAGTGCGTTTAGAAGGGAGTGCTCCTCGATCATCGAAATGAAAGAGCACTAAGTGATATTAGGGGGAGAATAAGGCGAGAATTTCCGCACCATCACGAGAGTGCTCCCCGAGTATATATATACAATTGAGTGCGTGCACACTATTAGCCATTACTATTTGATGAAGATGGTTTCGTTCTTTAAATGGAATAAGGAAGGAGCTATTAAAATGGCAAAATCAAAATGTTATCAAAACTAGATTCAAATCTAGGGGCTGCGCACATTTATGTCTAATTCGAACAAATTCTCTCGGTTTCGAATCGTCAGGACTTAGTGCCCTGGGTTATTGGGAGAAGAATTACTTTTTGTTTACGTGTCCCTCACAAACCTTTTCCTCCATTTACTTATAATATTATTGCTTTAGATTTTTGCAATGATGAAAATTGGTTTGAACTTATTAGTTAATTATTCACGTTGAATCTTGATAAATTTAATCAATAATCACTCAACAGTAAGACAGTAAAACATTTCTGGGAAATGGGATCTTACAGAAACAAATTAAAGGATTCTAAAGTACAACTGCAACATGTTTTTAATCTGAGTTTATCGCAGCAGATGTTTAAAGTTGGTTGGGTTTATTTCGGGAGGCGACAGGTCATTTGCACCTATGATAACAGGTGGATGGGCAGGTAATGGGCTAAATAGGGAATGGGGAAAGGATGGAGAGAAACCTGACGTCGGAATTAGCTTGCTTCTAATGAAAGGCACCAAGGGTACCGTAACTTAACGTCATATCCGACTGATGGAGCGCTGCACTTCAAGTGCTCCCTACACAGCACCAGGGATGGGTATTCCACTGAACATTCTTCTCCATTTACGTGATTCGAAATTGGGCACTCGAAATGGGAAAGCAGTGCACTAATTACTACACCAACACCGATTTACAGATGTGTATAGCTCTCAATTTTCATTATAAAGTAGAACGGAAAGCAAGCATGATCCTCATGAGAAAATCAGCTGAGCATCTGTGTAGTACAGGTTTTCATGGAAATATGGGTGCATGAAATAGTAGTTTTATACGATTACAGATTTTTATATTTTAACAGATTTTAATAGGAAGAACACGGAGAAACCAGATTGACGTAGAATTACGTAAACTATTTAAGCTAAGATTGCCTCCATGGAGAAAGATTCATATTAATTTTCCGACTGTCGTGGCTCTTCTCATTTCATTATAATATCATGTGTTAGGACGCTATAAGGCAACGCCAAAAAATGGGAAACTTTTGCAAGAAAATTGATAGTGTGTTTTTGATCATGAAGAAGATAAGATTGTGTTAGGACAATATTTTGTCCAACATCTTTTTATAACTCTCTCCTTATGGCACACGGAAATGTAATGAAAGATGAAAAAAATATTCGCTGGGAAAAAACTTTGCAAAGGGGTTTATATATTTCCTATTACGATAAAAGAGTTGGTATATGGTAGTTTTTATAGTAATATGATAGTTCATCATTGCAATAAATCATCCAAAACACTGTGAAGCTGGAGAAATATGTCTGATCATGCCATCGTAGACAAATAAACTACCTCAATCGAGAGCAGATATATCTCTCAAACCCGTGGTTCTTATAATTAATATAATTTAATTTCAAAACTATCAACATTTTTTATGATCATCTTGATTTCATCATGTCTAATCATTTAATTACTCAAAATACTTGGATCAGCCGTTATTTAACCTTTGAGCTTCTCCGGGGCTAAAATTCGGTGCTCATAATAAAACGGAACACCGCTGGCGTATGCATAAATCTTCATTTTTCTATTTGCCTATTGATTATGATGAATTTATGCTCTATCGAGTATACCTATGCATTTAGAATTCCCATTTTTGACACCAATTCATTGAATCCCATTATTCATCGTTTTAGTCGCAATGAGAGCATATTACTTCGTAGCAGTGGTACTCCAGAAAGTGCAGCCTCTGCGTGATCATTTGTCTATATAAGTAAAGAAGCATTTCAATTTTTCCTCGTTAAACCACTAATTACCACCCGACAATCTTTCATCTCCCTTTTTAAAAAGAAAACTTCGTGCTATTCTTTCCTCTGTTAAAACGATATTTCCCGGAGGAAAAACTGCCTGCATCAGCCGCTCGTTACAGAAAGCTAACGAAAATACCGAAACATCATTTTGATTCCATCTCGACTGCGACCACGCTCCACTTGTTACATTTTGTGGAAGCGCTCTTGAAGTTAAGCACTACTCATAAATTATTTTTTTAAACCACAAACAATGCATTGATTTTGACACTGGTGGTTTTGCTCTCAAGTCAAATATTTAGTGGCAGCAGTTTAAATAATTAGGTCAAACCGAATCGCATGAATCCGAAACATTTATTCACATAGGTTCATTACTCCCACAATTGACGACAATGCTAGTGCCTACATTTGTTAAATTCACTGCAAAAAGTCATTTACAGAGTATGAAATCGACAGAGGAAGGAGATTAAAGGTTGCTTAATTTAAAGCACTCGGCGCGTATGCAAGCCCGAATTTTATATTTGTTTTTATTGGTGAATTTTGCACATTCGTGCATTTCCTTGAAGGGTGACTCCACTAAATCTATTGTAGGTACTACATAAGCCTTAGATAAAGTAATTATGTTGAAATAAAATGCTAATGGCACACGAATGTGTGAAATTCTCAGTGAAAATGATCATCATTCTCCTGGATCGGGATTCGAACCTATATCCCCTGAATGCGAGCCATGTTCTTCTTACAATAAGGCTTCTCCGGAGATTTTTCTCCTTTGAAAATTTCGATGTGAGTCCTATTGGCTTTAAATTCTTGCCCTCTGTCAATAAGATACTCGTAGCAGTAGACCTTGGATTCATGCACGCCAACTGGTTAAAGTTATACCCCGCGGTCATGCCTGATATCGTAAGCTTGAGGCAAACATAAAACTGATTCCCGTGGCAGAATTGGAATCTTAAAATGTTGTTGAAAACCTGGCTTTCGCGGCCAGCAATCACAACAATCTCTAACTTGAAAAAGTGAATGAGGAGGTTAATCACCTTCATCATAATCCACATTAGCAGTCACGATCCAAATATTGGTTTGATGCCGCTCTCCACATCACTCTTATCTCAGTCAAACCTTTTATTCCTGCAAAGTGTTCATCTTAACGTCCCTCATTACTTGCCTCTCGTATTCCATCTTTGGTCTTCTCCGATAATTTTTTTCAGACATTTCTCGTAACACTACCGTTTTTAACGGATTGATGCTTCTCGAATTGTGTCCTATTGGTTCGAGAAAATCACATCACCGTTCATATTTTGCCAAATTACAAGTTTAAATTTTATTTCACGGACCAATTGGCAACTTTGACAAGGGTAGATTATACGAAGGATTTCGCGTATTTTTCATCGGATTACGCGCACGAAATGGATGGATAATGGCGATATTTTCCGTCGCGATACCGATTGACGTCCTATCTCCATAGAAAAAGACTGACAGACTTTGTGGACCCCGCAAAGAAAAAGAACCAAGCCGGACCGGGCCTGGTTCTTTTTCTTTGCCGACCCCAGGACATGCGAGCCCGCCGGAAGGATCACGGAGAACTTTCCCCAAGCTAACTCGAAGCCCTGCGGTCGCGGCTCTATTAAACAATGACGAGGTAATCCGAAGCGGGACGAGAAGCGAATGATCGCTCATACCGGATACACGGCGTTGTTGCCTGCGGGGTTTGCTGGTGTCCGTATAGGGGAGGGAAGTAAGTAAGGACCAGCCTGCGAGGGAGAGGGAAACACCATTGTGCTCTCATGCATTCATATAATGCGCTAATACGCGATGATGAAGGGCGCGATTTGAAAATCACTCGTGAGTGGATGAAGAACTAGGGCAAGGGAATCTGAAAAGACTGCAAAGCGAAGCATATAAGGCTTTCCCGGCGTGTGGTGATGTTGAAGGTTGTTTGGGCTTCCTACCGGGTTAAACTCTCCATCTCTAACAACTTTTCGATGCACGTTTCGTCCATCGTCATCAGGGTATGACGAAGTACCCTGATGACGATGGACGTTGCATGGAAACGTCAGAGATGGAGAATTAAACCCTGTGGGAAGCCCGAACAATCTTCAACGAAACAGAAATGTAAGGTAAGCTATTTTTTTTAGGAGGGCGAAAGATTAAGGCAGCTTTCCACACAAGGCGTTGTAGTTAGCGCACATTGGAACACATCAGCGAACTTTAGCGCACACGAACGACGTTGAGCGATGTGAGCTGGTGAAACGTTTGGTAACCTGCCGGTAGGTAGCATTCTGTGGATGCACAACAGTCACGGCCAATTGTTTATTCTGGAGCTTTGGTCTACAATTCAATTAAAAAACCACCGCTTCACCAACGTTTTGTATTTGATTTACTTTTGATGGTTTTTAATCCAAAGTTATAGTACGAATATATCTTGTCTATTCGTCAAATATATATTAATTATAAAACTGATATCTAAATGTTTTTTTATTTTTTTATATTTAATATTTTTTGCTCATGAGTGTTTCTTTAACATTTTTTTATATAAAAAATATATTTTCATTTAAATATTTGTTGATGTAAAATTTTCGTTCTCAGAAGAACATTGTTGTTACATATGGCAACCATACCTACTGGGATAAACATTTTACTCTCGTCTTTTAATTTCACCAAAAGTTATATACTGATTGTGAGTAGTTATTAATAATATCTATGTATAGACAAGCACGTTTTTTATGTATGACTTACATGTTGAATTTTTAGCCCTGATGAAGCTTTAATAAAAAAAAACGAAACGTCGGTGAAGTGATGGTTATTTAATTGAATTTTAGACCAAAGCTCCAGGAAAAAAACAATCAATCATAATGAAAGTAGTCAAGATTATCTATATACAAGTCACGGCTAAATATTTTGAATTTGGTTATCGTTCAAAATAAGTATTGAAAACATAAGTCTTTTTTACCTCGGGCTGAATAAAAACTTGACATTATCAATGTTTGATGCCTTTACGGAAAATCAACACATATCACGGATGCTATTATCGACGTTCTTTAATTGTGTAGCGCACATCAATTCTGCTTTCTATATGTTTTGAATTGCACTACCAGGTGCTCAGAGTCTTTAACAAGTGGAACGCAAGTGTACAGTTGTGTTGCAAAGTGATAAGCGAACTAGAGCGAATGGAAAACTCCCTAACAATTAGTCTACACTGCTCGTCTACACGGTGCTTCGTGCGCCAAAATTATTCGCATGGTAAATCGTCAATAGGTGTTCTCCATTTAGGAATTAGGTCAGGCTGTACATAAGAGAACACCCAAAATAAGTTCAACCGTATCTGGAGTTACGTGATGGAACAGTATTTCAGCAATTAAATGAAACTGTAGGAGTTGTACTGTCCACTTATCTTTAATGGTACAATAATACACTACACGCGTTTCAACGCTTAGGTCACCATCAGGTCACCTCATGATGACGCCCTAAGCGTTGAAACACGTTTCGAGTATTATTGTACATTAGAGATAAGTAGACAGTACAAAACCTGCAGTTTCATTTAATTATCAAAAATAAGATTTGAGTCCGGTTTCATAATCTCTGGTTAAATATTTCCTCGATATGAAAGCAGATTTTGTACGTTCTCCCATCGATAACGCTAACGCTGGCCACCCGGCAGTTCCCATGAAATATACGAGAGAACTCAGTTAACATCAAGTTAATAAAAAGTTTACGTCATCTCTCGGTTAACGTTAACCAAACATAAGAAAACTATTAGGCCTTTAAGTGAAATTATCCCAGGAATCAACTTTGTCAAATTTGAATGCTGCAAAATGTTTCTAAGGATACGGTCGAAACTGAAAATAAGATAGGGATTGAAGGAGAAAGGGAAGGCGGCCAATTTTCCGGAGGGACAAAGGATTTATGTCTACACTGAACGTCTATATGATTGCTCGTGGGTCCAAGCTGTTTGCTTGGTAACTCACTAGCTTACCCAGCTACGGTTTAGAAATAGAGTATAAGTCAGGTTTTACAAAACAGAGCGCTGAATGGGGTGTTTGCACATCTTGAAGAGGCGATGGAAAATCTATGTGCAGCTGATGACGTATGTCTAGGTTGTGAACAAGCAGTAATGAGTTTTTAACTCAGAACACTTGTGGAATCCTTTTTCGTCACGAATACTTATTATTACTGTTTTATCATTGCCCATTATTCATTTGCCTTTTCATGACGTATTGTGGCGTGAGTAGAGAGCTATTTCATAACGGCAGTGAGTTGTTTGCTTACGAGTTAGGTTGGATATTGGCAATTTTTGATTAATTTTTTGTAGAAATCGATTTGAAAAAGGGAATATGGAGATTAATTTTTGTCACATTCTGTGATAAATACAAGAAATGTTGACAGGAATTAATTAATCCTCAACACTGAAAAACGTCAATGACAAAAAATGATTAGGTATATTATAAGATTGTTGATAACAGAAAAAAACGATGGAAGAAATTTAAATGCTAAATACAATGAAAGATTATTACATCAAAGGCTGCGGGCGTACCGACAACGGGAAATGAAAGAAAGCTGCTGCTAACAAATGATCGTATTCCTAGCGGTCTTTATCCTAGGCTAGAAATAAAAAAATCAAAATGGGATTAAAACGTGACTGCAAACCTACGGCAACAGTCCGTTTGGATTGAACATCTCCATACGTGCGATACATCACCTGTGATAACATGCGTGGAAAGAGTCTGAAAACAAGAAAGGAGAAACAGAGGGAAAATATTGTGGGCAAATTTTGAGTTACAATACGATGGAGACAGTGGAATAGTGGTAAATAGGATATAGGAGGGATTGTTTTGGAAATCACTCCTCAAGATTTATGATATGGAGTTACTTAGCGCAAAAAACCATGAGTTGACGAGATTAACCAATTAAACAGTATAAGGCAGAACCACTTTTAAATATTTCTTGAAGTGAGGCATTTGACAATTGGAAGTCTCTGTGTAAAAGTGGGGCCAAGTATATTTTCTCATTTATTTACTAACAACTGTTACGTATAGTCGTGTATTTTGCTAGTGAAAGTGATAACAAAGTCCAAAGTTTGAACACTTACATCTTCATGGGAGCAGTTCACGAGAGAACTGACTACAGCTGATTTATGGGAGGAATATACGGAGCTTTAAATAGGTTGTCATCTAAATTCTCTCCAATGGAATTAGTTCATTTTAACACTGACCCCTCCAACAATGAAGCACTAAATTGTTAATTGAGGCACTCTAGGAAACCATGAAGCCAATAAAGACGGCACGGTACACATCTGGGATGACTGTTCAAAAATCACGCCATAATTAATGGCGCCCCGGGCAGTCGCCCACATTTTTCTCTTCTAAAAGGATTTCCCGGAATCTTAATTACCCCTCAACTCCGAAACCGAACCTTTAAAACAATGCAGCGAAATATTTTCGAGTACTTCAACGTTTTTCAAGAGAATTCTTCGGTAACGCTATCGCTTTCGAATCCTGATTGACTCGTCACCGATATCGCCAGAGGGAAATGGGCGTTAAATATTTACCTCAGTGCGATTTCAAAGAGGCACCAAGCAGGCAAACATGGTTACTACGTGTTCTCTATTGCAACAAGTGAAGTAATGAGTGTATCGTTATGTGTGTGGTTTAACTATCCCTCAATAAACGGCAGTGCTCACACATTCACCGTACATTCCAAATGAGACCGTTGAAATAGGTCGTTCCTAATATTAACGACTGAATTGTCAACCAAAGAAGTTATTTTCAAACAAGTCGGTTGTACTTGGGACAAAGTTAATTTTCTGTCATCTATTTTCTTTCTAGCATGTCGATAGATTTAACTCTGTGGCTCACGTCCCAGTTTGTAATCCAGTTTCCCTCTTAAAAATTTTATACACGGCCTTTTGACCTCAAATATTGACCAAGCTATTAGCAAGATAGATAATGGACATTTAAACTATGGCAGCTCGTAACAAACGTGAATACATCGTCAAAGCTACTGAAGCATGTAATTTGTAGTATTGAATTAGCGATGGTATCCAGAGCAAATGGCTTAATGGCTAGCTTAATGGCTTTCAAATCGCATACTGTACGACACGAACAATTAAATTAAAGGGAAGACTTGATGGTACAAAATGGTGCATTTATCTTTCAGTTTGGTCAGTTTTAATACATAAAAACACTATTTCCTAAAGAGAAAATCGATCAGTGGTGCTAATTCAGGGTTACAAAACTAACATCGTCATTATTTATAAATAAATGTAATGCTAGTGGTCATTTAGTCTGTGGTAGTGATATTTCTTGCGTTAGAAAGCATACTTCAGGATTACCATTTAGTTCATTAGTCCTAATAAGGGCAAAGAAAACCCTGCAATTCCACAAACTTTTATATTTAAACGACCATGGTTTCGATGCAGTGCATCATTTTCTGGTGAAGATGCACCGGAACCATGGTTGTTCAAATATTTAATTTAGCGGAAATTCAGTATTTCCTGTACCCTCATCATGAAAGAAGTCCACTTAGTAAAGCCAGGGACTGCCACCTTCGTCATTCCTGGTATTTTTATCTTAATGATATATTATGGTAATCGGTGAATCAACTTTTATTGCTCGCCTAATTAATAATAAAAATGTTATTTGTAAATCCTATATAATACTGTCAACTGATTGTAGAATTTACTTGGAAATATTTTGAGTACACCTACTTGACAGTTAATAATAAAAGTTAGCGTTATGTAGTAGCTGGACCATCCGCAGGAAGGATGCAGTAAGTTTACCTCCGCATCGCACACAATTTCCTTCGTAGGACAAAAAGGATAATTAGCCCAAGATATTAAATAGAGCATGCTTAAATGTTTGCAATGCTTGTGAGGCACAATTTGAAGATAAACGGGTCGTACAGTTCAAACAAGGGAGAGTGAGCTACGAAACTGTACGTTAAGCATTCCACCTCTTGCCAAACAGCCGGTTCGATTACTCTCGTTCCAGTATATTTTTGCAATAGGACCTTCTACTAGACAAGTCGATGACGGGATATCGTTTAAATTTCAGAAAATCAAACTCATAATAACAAATAATCCTCCATCAAGTGAGAATCTTTTTCTCCTCATGCTCCTATGTTACGCCTTATCGATGGAATATATTTACATTCTTCCATTTCCCAAACTCTCGGTCCATACCTTCCACAAGCAGCCAATTATTTTTCTTGGTTTTATATCTTGCTCTAACCAGACAATCAGACATAATACGCTAGTTACCAATGTAAGTGTCTAATCAACATGATGGCGCGTTTAGGCGGCATTTAGAATTTATCGCGGAAAATGCCCATTAAAAATTTATTATACCACCTCTTTCTATAATAATAATCTCAACACGGGAAAAAACGCATAGGTACTCATGAAGCTTCTGCTAAACCCTTTTCTACTTACCTTCTGACAGTTTGTAAGCGTTTTTCATGACAAAATAAGGCAGGGCACGATCTTCCGCTCATTTAAAACTATTACCTAAATGACCTAAAATATTTAAACTGCAAACGCTTGGAAAAAGCTCAGGACGGTTGACAAAAAATCTGAAAAAACCATGCGTTATATTAAGTCCCAGAGACAACTTTTCTGATCCCAAGCTCCCTGAAATTCAAAAAAAATTTTTGACGATCACCCCAAACGCATATCAATATTTTATCACGATACATGCATTGAAGTTTAGCTTCCCGAAACTCCTTGCAGGCGTCACCTTCATGTAGAACTTGCTATTCAGTTTTGTCATGAACCGCCGCCAGAGAATCCATCCAAAGATGTAAAGAAGACGCGGATGGTATTTTCACGCTAAACTAGCTCCCTGATCCTATTGATACAGAGTAAGGATGCGCGTGTGAGTGAACGACCTTGAGCAAAACGCATATATCACCTGTATCCGGCAGCACCCACCTCGATCCCTTTATTGTTATGACCTATCTATCTATGCTTGTTCTCTGTCCATGCCTCACCACGACGACGCTGCGACAGAAAAGGACGCCAAAAAAAACACCGCGACGTCGACGACCGAGCAGACGGTTTTCAATCGTTTGCCTACGAATGCAAACACTTCCCTCCTCCTCTATAACCCAGCTCTGGCGTCGCCAGTGGTGCAGTGACACGGCGCTTTTGCGAACATTCCGCGGAATAAAAGAGTTCGGATCATTCCCAATAACGACGGCGGTGGCGTTTCTTCTTTTTTATTATCCTTTCCACCTCTCACCGCGGAATGGAGCCACCGTCGCGTCGCCTAGCTGGTGCTGCCACCACTACCACCACCACTATCTCTAACCTATACCATCTCTCCATGCAGATGATCACTGCAAATGCGACGCATGCATATAACTCAGTTTCGAGATGGGTTCCATCCATCAATCTCGGGGAACGCAACCGGAATATTTGTCTCCCCCGTCGTTGAACTAGTTCAACCTAACCGACGAGACCTCCCTCCCTGCCGCACAGCGTAGCAGACAGACAGACATACACACACACACACACACTCATAACACTCGCATTTTCCCACCGATAGTGGCGACGGCACACAATCCTTTACCCATTCCAACCCCCCCGGTAACGCGTCCAGCCCCCTCCCCTTGCACTACTAACCCTTTCTCCGCACACATTTCCCATCATCCCTCCTGCTCTGAACCCACACCCCCATTCCTCCACCCTTTGCGTGTTTTGAGGTCGTTCGTTCTTCTCGAGACTTTTTCTCCGACGCCCTCTTTTCACTCTTTCGCCATCTCTCTCCACCCCTCCCTCTCTCCCCCACCCCAAAAAACCTCACCCTCTCTCTTTTACTTTATTCCTCGCAGAAAACCCTTTTACCCCGCCTTCTTCGTCCCCTCACACTATACTAGTGCTCAACTTCGTTTCACGCGTAGCCCGGGAAAAAATGAGAGCCAATGATAAACTTCAACTCTCCTATCTAAAATCCAAGCTACGGCTCTCGACGAGGAAAAAAGCGATGTGCAAGTGGTGAAAGCACAGAGAAGTGCACAGTGGTGCTCATATCCGAATGAGGAATGTGTGCTTGGAATGCAGGGCATATGAGAGTTGTGACCTCCAACTGCTGTGAACTGCCGAGAGATTACGTTGTTGGAATCACGACCGTTGTGTTTTCTCTGGGAAATATTATCTCTAATGCACAAGGCTTCCGTCGCCTAAAACTGAAACATTAAAATATCAAGTACTAAGTGGTTTCTCACATTATTCAAGCCAGACTAGAAGCTTGTAGCACCATCCTATGTGGTCAGATTTATCATAAAAACTTATTTAAAGCAACGCAGATAACAATGAGATCGCATATAGTTAACGATGTAATCCGGAGAATGTCTAGACCCGTTGTGGGCGCATTGATACAAGAGCGTTTTATGTTTAAAGGGATGTGGTCATTTTAATTTCCAAGCAACAATTTGTAGTTACTTCCAATTGACCATTTATGTTGAGAACTCCATTACAATGTTCATTTTTTACGTAGACCTGTTATATTGATCAATCTATCAATTAAGTCTACTGATGACTAGGAAAATTTCTAATGGGCAATCCAAGATTGATAATAATTAATTCTACTTTCTCAATTAGAAACCCTGATTTTTATAAGTTAGCACTTCATAGATCGATTCTTACTGGTAACTACGATGAAAGCTAGCATGAGCAATGAATTCATGTTTGCTTTTATCATGCAGCAAACATTTTTCATATTTTTACACACCAAATCATTTCTCCATTGAGCAAACGAAAAAGCAGTTCAAGCACTTGGGCGATATTTTTTGGGGAGATCAGCAAAATAAAATTCTTCTAGGCAGTACCCAGTATAATATTAATACACTAAGTGTCCTCAAACGATTTGGTAAGTCAATTACATACATATCTTACCAACAATTAATCAAATTGAGTTTAGATAAAAATTGTTGCTAAGGTCAAATACTCCGACCAATTGTGTCTTAATTTCAACCAACTTCAATGGAGTGTAAATCGTGGAGTACCAATGGCCTACACCAACTGGTAAATTATGTTAGCGGGCTGATTCAGCGTATACGGTTGTGGATGAGGTAGCCTCAGTTTTTCAAGGCAAAAAAATCACTCGTGCACTGTAAACATCACCTTAGAAAGCGTAAATCACGGGCACATTGTCACGTTTGCAAGAGCATTGTTAGTAGTGCATCAATATCGCTTGTCATTATGCAACGTTTGTTTTTGGGCCTCTGCAACTTAATAAAAGTGCGAATCAATTTGCATACTTGTCGCCATACATCAACTTCAAGGCGTAATAACATTATTTAATGATAAATGCATACACTTTACAAAGATAAGTTTTCTATGATTTTTATATATGCACACAGTGCATTTTTGGTGTTGCTTCAATAGCGTACCTTGTGGTGGATACCTCAGGAATAACCCACTACAATTTGTATTGCACGTGTTCGCACTCATCGCAGTATTGCTAGTATATCTCTTGACCTATTGGGTTAAAAAAAAAGATTGGGGATCGGGGAATATCTCACACACGGGCAAAAAGGACTCCTTGAAAGGCTTGTCTCTTCGTTGGTTGTTTATTTGGAGCGTGAGATAGAGAGAAAGAGAGTAGGCAACATGCCCCAATAAGAATACGTGGATAGGTCGGTAAAGGATTATTTGGAGAATGAAAAAAGGCTAAGCGATACCCGGCGTCGTATTAGCATATTTTTCACGACGTTTAAGTGCACTGAGATTGAAAGTTTCACGTCTCATCCGACGGACGGAGTACTGCACCTAAGGTGTTTGGAGCGGAATCGTGGGTCATTAAGTGCACATATTCAAATTTTTTTAGTTCGTCAAAAAATAATTCTCGAACCACATTTCATGTGCGATTTTGCAGACAGTAAGGGAAATAGTACAAGAATTATATTTCAATTTTTTCCATAATTAACACATGTTATGACAAGATATTTCGACGTGGTGTTCGAAATTTAAACAAAAGTATATTGAAATATGTTTTTTTGCTTACTGGACTCGGCGTGGCACCTTGATGTTTGATAGCAGCAACTATAATGATAAGATATATATTACCTCGGGTTTAGAAGAAAATCTGTTTGTATCTCATAGAATTACTACAAAATAGCATAGCATTGAATTGCCAAAAAAACCAAAAGGGTGCAATTCATTTTTTTACATTTATCTATACATACATCACTAATGAGAAAACGTATGGAAAGTTTAACGTAGGTCTGTGCATAGACAAAAATCGCTCCAACACCTTGAAGTGTCCTCAACATGGCGCAAAATGTAGGGATTGGGATTCCACAGAATAATTTTCAGCACTGCCTGGGTTTGAACTCTTGCGGAAGGAATCCAGTAATATAATGATCACTTCAACTCTTCAACCGATATCCTCCTGGGAGTTGACGTACAACTTTCGTGCCAATTGTTTATTGGTAACAAATTGGAATTTTCTTTACAGTCGGATTATTTGAACCGTGCTGTAATGTAACTAAATATTGTTATTACGTAAGAACCTCTTCTTTTTTTAAACTGATATCAGGCCTGACCTAGTGGAAATTATGGATACCCATGTTGAGAAAACCACCTTTGTTATTTCCACAAAACTTTATTCCGCTGTATATTCTCACTCAACCTACCGCTAAATGCACATGGGTGTGCCACAGTGTGGTGAACGCGCGACGTGCCAGCGGAATAATGTTTTGTGGAAATAACAAAGGTGGTTTTCTCAACATGGTTCTTCTTTTTTGTCCACGAATTAATGTAATTAAGGGTATAATTTTGGAGTATTGATTAAATATTTTTTAAAATACAACTCAATCAGACACAGCAAACGTTTGGCCAAATGTATTGAGTTCCTCAGGGCTACTATAAACAATAATATAGATAAATAATGTTGATTCAAACATGTTATTCACAACGAAAACTTTTGAATATTTAAAAATAATTGACCTATTAATATCTTTAATTGTTATTATGGTAATCTACCATTTTAAGTAAGTTTAAACGGAAGAGAGAGTTACACCATCTAAATTTTCCCGGCAAAGGCCACTGCTACGTTCAACTATTTCTTTATTAGAATTTTCATACGCCCTATGCCTCTTCATACCATTCATGAAACCTATTCTCTTCCATCCCCTTCCACGCTTACCCAACATCCTCCCCTCTTTGACGGCCTTCAGAAACCCTTCAACCCTCATTACCTCCTCCAACCATCTGCTTTGCCTCTTCCTAATCTCATCTAGAATTTTTCTCTCCTCACCCACCATAACATCTTTTTTCTCCATTTTTTGTATACCGTTCTATCCACTGCACTCACACCAACGGTCATTTTGCTTTGTTTCTGCCCAAAGTTTTAAAACTCTATTTGTTAGGATTCTAATTTTTCTATTTGGAATCGGAAATTTTAGCACAAAATAACCTTCTTGAGAGGTGTCAACTTTCAGGAACGGGAAAAGGGTGCAGGACATCTTGTAAGAGGGTTGTGCATAAATAGTTTAGTTTTCTCGGGGGTAAGTTGGAAGTTAAAAACAGTTACTCCTTTCCAACGTTTCGGAATTTAATAGTCTAGCTTGAGGGCTAAAACACGATACATGAAGGTCAACAATGCAGTATCAAAAATCATCAAACATCATAACAAATAGATATAAAGCATATAACTCTCGTCACCCATTATTATCTCAGAATATTTTTTTTTAATTTTGCGTCAGAATGTGCATATTATAGTACACTTTCTCTATGCTGTGAAATCTTTTGAGGTCGATGTGAAGAACACCGAGCTCTATAGAAATTTAACAAGGTATTTCCTTTTGCGTATTTGAGGAAAGGGAGGAAAAGAGGCGAAATGGAAGACGAGGGAGGTGGAGGTATATCATGGCTTCAGCTACTCGAAAGACACCTCGCGTGGTTCTCTCGCGAGCGCACATACTAATGAGGCGAGTGCGGGGCCGTGTTTTTCTTGCGCGCACATGCCTACAGCGCACAGTGGGGCGAAATCCCAAAAAGCTGGCCGAAATATGATAACGTTACCCAATTTTAGTGAAATTTTGTATGATGGTGTTTATAGGCACGCTGATTACGATTCTAACGTCAAAATTGCAAAAAACAAAATGGCGGATCTAATATGGCGGATCCAATATGGCGGATTAAAAATCAAAATATGTAGCTTTAAAAATGTTTCAATATTCATTAAACTTTGTATATAGGGGTATTTTGGCTCACTAATTACGATTTAAACGTTAAAATTGCATGCAAAATAAAAAAAATAGCTGAAATCGTTTCAATTTTCATAAAACACTGATTGTGAGTGAAGGGTTTTGGGGCACCCTGATTACGTGTTTAATATTAACAAAAAATTCAAATAATCAAACTAATGGATCTAATGTAGAGGGCTACACAAAAAACGAAGAATGCAGAATGCAGATAAAAATTGAACTACAAGATTAGGAAGTAAAAATTAGATGAAGCAGACTTATTATTAAAAATTAAACATTTCAATTTTATTCATCGTTTAAACATCGGAGTACATGAAATCGTTTATAATGAAGCAAAGCGCACTAATCAAGTTCCGAATCATCTGTGTCGTAGTCTATGGATTCCTCAGAAGAGGTGTGCCCCTTTAGGTGGTAGTAAAAGTTGTATAGCATCAGGAGATAACGATTTCAATGTCTTCGGTGGCAATTTACGTAAGCTCGAAATAAGCGGATCTGCAGAGATGTGTAGTCTTTTAAAAGGACATCTTCCGTCATTTTAACTCTGTTGCTCTTCCGCCAGAAGTTTTGTAGATACTTTTTGATTAGTTTGTTGCAGGATTCTTGTGCATCTTCTGACATTTGCCCAATTGGCAATAATGTAGAAGCTACTATTCCTTTGCGTTGAATATGGATTTTGTGGACTGAAGTTGGTATGTAGAACCACGGATATAATTCTACAAATAGGCGAGCTGTTCGTAAGGAGTATTCCGGAAAATTGATTAAATGAATCTCGTGGCCACACGAAAAACTTTGCAATAATACACGGGATCGATTGATTAAATATTTAATCACGCCTGTTATAGCAGCAAAAGTAGTTGCGCTTTCGAAAAATCGACGATTCGTATTGCCATAATTTGTGTTACTGACTACAGGTTTTGGTTTGTCAACGAGAAGTCCTGCAACTGCTTACAAAATCCTGATCGTATTAACTCATTTGCAGTATCCGTCTTTATTTTCTTCCAAACTTCGATCTTACTTCATTATTGGAAGCTTGTATGCCGCATGCAAACAGTACTCAAAACATCTTATCCACGCATGTAAGGTGGACATCCCGAATCCCGAGTTTTCTTCATTGATTTTCAATTTAAGAATCTCATCAAGATCATTAAATTGTTTTGATGTTGCCTTGCATAGGTAGCAACGTTGCGTTGACGAATTACTCGTGATGACATTGCAAACTTTTCTATCTATCATTTTTAATGCAAGTTTGCATGTTAAAAATATTTCTTTGTGATTCCTTCCATTTTGAAAAGGTTTACTATCTTGTTCTTTTATGTAATCTATTTCGTCGACAGTGGCTTCCGTATTTTCGTGTAAAAACTGGATTCGTATAGGCATACAAATTCTGGGTGACGAGGGTCACAGATTTTCCACACCAAAATTTCTTTATTACTGTCGTCAACATATACTAGCTGTAGCGATACGATTCTCTATCAAAAGTGAAAGAGTAGAACCGCCTGAAAGCACATTTTCTCTAACAAATGACGATGATCTTCTGTACGCTTTCGAGGTTGATGGACTGCCCGTTGTTACATCTTTAACAATTTTGCAGCGTCCAATTGCCCAAAAGCTCGAAGACTCAATTCTCAAGAAGACTCAAGAGTGGCATAACTCAATTCTACACTTGATTGCATACACAAATTTTCATAATTTATTTCGCTTTGTTCTTTCACTTGCAACATCGAAGTCAGCAGAAGGGTGACCAGATCTTGTTTTTTTGGTGTTTATTCTCAAGTTTCAGTGTCTTGCAAATAAACAAAGACGCTTAGCCATTCACCAAACTTTTTGAAAAAGGAGTCCTCGGTCCTTTTAACTTCCTGCCACTTAATGCTGAAATAGGACATTAATTTTTGTATAACGGGATTCACGTTTTCTTATAGTGTTGAACGGAATTTCAGTGGACTAGGCATTGATTTTTCAACTGTTTTGCAAGATGCGTTCATGTTTTTATTCAAGTGGCCTCTTACTAAAACAAACATTTTCTTTCGAGTTAAGCCAACTTTATCATTGCTCCCCATGGCTAGGCCATCAGATTCTGCAGTAAAAAATAAAATTTGTAAAAGCCTTCATACATTCCGAAAAAATAATAATAAAAAGTCGTACCATATCAAATAAATTATATTTATAATTCACTTATAATTTAGTAAACAGTAATAATAAAAAACTTAATAAAAAATATTAAAAAAAAAATGTAAAATATATGAAAGCTTAGCGTCATCTAAAGGTGTTAAAAAAGCAACTTTGAACCTGTTGTGCAATAACCTGCACAAAATGCAGATTGGCACTTTTTGGCAGCTGGTTTTTTAATATATTATATATAAATAGCAGAGAATGAGATTTCAATAAATTTCGTTGCAGAACTCCGTGGAATTTATAACTTTTTTTTCGAATTAAAAAAAAATATATAAAAATTAATTGGTCAATTTGGTCTGAACAATTTTTTTAAAATAAGTAATTTTAAAAATTTTGATGACATTCTTGTTACACATGTAAACATTGCACTCACCATCACGATCTTCGTCCATTTTGAATTGTTAAATTTGCATGAACCTGAACACTTTTACACGTGTTTGAAATAACTGGTATTTCACTTATTTTGTGTCGCGCCGAAGTTGCTCTTTCAAAGGTCACTTTTCAAATGATGCAAGTAGTCAGATTCAAGCTTCGGATCTTTTCTTACGATGAAATTGGATACATTGTACATCAGTCTACCCAACTGCATACTTAAAATTCCCTGAATAAAAACTTTTTTTTTCGACTTTTGGCCAGCTTTTTGGGATTTTGCCCCACTGTGCAGCGCGTGGAAGACGTGAGAGTTACGCGTTGTATTGAGGCTCGTCCGGAATCCCTTAAATGTAGCACGGCGATAAGGACAGACATCCTGGAAACATACAGATTGACGGGCGCGTATGTACGCGTCATAATCATTCATCAACAACACCCCTGTGGTTCTCATCAGATTAATCTACAATTACATCTATATATCACCCTGCATTCCACCTCATGAGTGCGTGACATAATGTGAGTTTTCACCAGAATACACTATACTCTTTCCAACATAAGTTGGTGAAAATACGACTACTAATACATTAGCAAAAACCTGCCAATACCTGTCAGGATGTGAACTTCCAACTACTTGTACTGCAAAATATGCTACCAATGCTAATGAAACGAATTAGTACCAATGTATTTTTCTGCAACATAAATGCATAATTATATGCAATAATTATACAGATGCATGCATGACGTGATTTTTGTACTACAAAGCAATTGATGAAACCTCTAATAAGATTGAAATTCATGTTTTAGAAAATGTTTTAGACTGGCACAGGCTCATTATGAGTCTTAAAATTCATTACTAATAATTTTCAAATTTGCTCCACCAGATTTTTCAGAACCTACTAAACCTATAATTTCATGCTCCAGAAGACTCAAAGGGCATCCATGCTATAACAAATGCCTATGATGCATCTATTATGCAACGAATGTAACTTAAAAATGTTTATATGATTACTTTCTCAACCTATATTTATTCGTATTATCTTTTATGGATAAATACGTCTAATTGTTAATATTTTTAATAAATAGGTCTAATTACTAGTACTACTCTTTTCTGCAGACGTTTTGAATATTTATTATGCTTCTTCAGGGCTATATCAGGATTAATATTACATGTTATGATAACATTCAACAAATATTTATATATTATACTTTACAAAGTTCGATACATCAGTTCAAAAATTTTAATTATTTCAAAATCAAATCTCAAAATGTTTTAATCAAAATTATATATACTTGTTTTAAACATTTACACAGAGCTCCTTCTGTATTTCTTTTTATGAGATAATGATGATTTGGTTGCTCTCAATATCTCAGTCTCTTGAAAAATCTAAATATCTTAAAAATAGAATACCCCAACATAAAACATCAATAAATTCCATAATTCTGATATTTGTACTGGCAGATCACGCAGTGAAAAACAGCAACACATTTTATTTCAAATAAACAAATAATAATAGATTTTAAACCTAACTTATTAAAACATTTTTTAAAGAAATTGAACACATTATTAAACACGAAACGACCTACAATAAACAAACAGACAGCCCCAAATTACGCAAAATATATATTTGAACTTCAAATGTTATAACATAACTTAACTTTTGTTTTTATTTTTTAAAGCATTTAAAATTTTCAAAAATTAAAAAACAAACAAATAATTAGCAACCGAATAATAATTATCTCAAAAAAAGGAATACAGAAAAAATTCTGAGCTAATGTTTAAAACATGTGAACTGATGTATTGAAATTTTAATACGCAAATCTTGTTGAATGTTGTACAATATGTATAGTTAATCTTGATATAGCCCTGAAAGAACCATAGTTGGTATGCAAAACGTTGGCAGAAAGAGCAATACCGTCACTTAATGGTAATTTGACCTAGGTCTCTAGAAAAGATAATATTGAAAATGTTGATAACACTTTCAAAAACTAAATATTTCTCTGCAAAGGACTTTAATGAAATTGATTGTTGAATGGTCACACATTCTAAGATGATTATACTAAAAAAAGGCCTAAGAGGTTGATTTAAAGACGGATTGATCATAATCGACTAGTTCCATATAAAACCTTAAATATTCCGTGGTGAATAACAATTCCGTGTCATTGAATCTGCTCTAAGTTCGTGCATAAATTATTGTTCAAGGTACTCCTATATTTTAGGTAATAACATTTTCCAAACGCTTTTTTTCAATATTATTAGTAACAAGAATTTGACTGGTACCTATATTGACCCACGGGCAGTCAAGAAAGTGCAAAGGCCCTTTGCCTTAAAGTGAATTTTTCCAGAAGGCCAGTACAATCGGTCATTCAACGTTTTTACAGCAGTTTTTTTCCTTTCTTGTTTTGAAAAGGCTCCAGAAACGTCAAATGAAAATGTTTTCTTTCATGAATAAGGATACTCCCTGTCTATTTAGAGCAGTCTTTCCACCATTATTCACCAGTATTTATTGGAATAATTAGTGCAAGAGCTTATCAAAACCTAAGGAAAAATTGTTCACTTTGGACTCAAGATACTACCTAAAGTAGGAAACAGGCCGCGGTGAATTGTATTAGGAAATATCGACTACAGCCGTATAGTTGACAGTGATTTTTTTTTGCATCTATTAGTTTTACATCAATTTGTCAGAGATTTTATTTTCTACGATTAAACGTAAAAACCGGGCAGCAGATTTCGTAATATAAAACCGATATTTTTTCTTCGATAACCAGAATTTTACCAAATACTCACCTTGCACAAAGACAGCATTCATCATCTAAATTTGCGGGAAAAGATACTTGTCAAAAATTATAGGCAATATTTATTATGCGCTGTCTCCTCGTAATCTTAGTAGGTGAGTGGAAAGGAAAAAAATATCTTTAATTGGCGCTTATGTATTCGTAAGTTAGGCATAAAAAAAATTGGTTTCCTAAAATTTTGGTGCAGCTTTTTAATTTTGTGGCCCATGGATATTAGGCATGAAATTGCTTGGTGCGCATCGAATCATTGAGGCAACGTGAGAGTACCATTTCCTGCTGCACTTGGCCGCTGAGGGACATATGAAAAGATACTGAGAAATCGTGACTCATCACGCTTCTGCAATGGACTCTCTAGACGATATAAAGAAAGTCATGCTTCTCTGTTCCCTATTTACTACGACCTTTCTATTTCCAGTTGTTTCCCTCTTTCCACCGTCAGGTAGGTGGCCGAAGAGAGCAAATAAAATTATTTCTATATCATTACTAACAAGAACTGTCAATCATTTATCATCATACATCATTGTTTATAGCCCAGAAGATGGATGAATAAACATCCGAAACGTCGGCAAAAGTTTAAAAATAAAAAATTATTGTACCTATACTCATGAAATTTGCACCATTAAATAAAGAGGTCGAGAACAAATACCATTTGCATTAAAATTATTTCTCCGTGAGTTTAATTGCTTGCTATCGACAAATGCAGACGTTCACCGTTTATGAAATGCATACGCGAGCATGCGAATTTTAAACACCGGGACGTAATTGAGCAAGCAAGTAAGCTTCGGAAGTTAGATCGCTATATGAAAACTATGTATGGGAGGGCACTCTTTATATTTATTAATCATGATGCCTATAAGTTTCCCGCGCAATTTTATAGTAAACTATAATATTGTACTGGTTGAATTCCAACTGGGAAAAGAAAAATGAAACTGTCGCAACTGATTAAATCAGTCCTCCCAAATTGATGAGCAACATGCATATACTATGTAGCAATCATTAACCAAACATGGAGAGGTTGGGATAAAAACATCCCGAAAAAATCTCTCGCAGTTATTCTATTATACTAATCATTCAGCCTATTCATTTAATGCCTCGGGCATAAGTTCCCATTTAAATCATATGCTGTGCTTGCAAAGAAAATACATTTTTTATTAAATTCAATCCTTTCAGGTGAAACCATGAGGAAGTCCATTATGAATAATGACAATACAACTATGTTTCAATACATAGAGTTTTTAATGGCACTACAAGTTTCAAACCTACGGTGTCATAATCAGGTACAATTATTAAAATCATAGCCAGGTGGTATATATACTCAAAAGCTTTTTTTTATTTTTATCGGAGAAATTCATAAATATCAACAGATTTCCGCAGGAATTTTGACACAATTATTGTCTTGAGATTCAAACCCTTAATTTTTATCATGATTCATTGACTATACGAACATTTTCAGAGCATTGGCCTTTACCTGAATTATACTCTGTAAAAAAAATTGAGCCCTGGGGTGGGGGAAGAGGGTGCCACATGGCCACATTCACCCCAAGTAAAACAAAATAAAAAAGTCAAAGTCTGTAATGCGCAATTTTTCCCTTGAAGAGTAAATATACAGAGATGGTACATGAGGGTATAATTACCACGAGCAGTACGTCATAGACGTAATCTGAGGGAAGTCAATCTAATCAAAGGAATCCGCTAATTAAACCCTCCATAAAATAGGTAAAATAGTAGGTGTCATAAGCTCATTGCTCTTATTCCATGAAAGGAAAATGGAGACCAGCCTGGTTCTTGGATAAAGAAAACCTCCAGCATTGAATTCATTCCAACTGACAATGGATGTCCTTGAATTCATCTCGTAGGAGATCTATATTAATTTCATATAATCTCCTTCTCAGAAGAAATGGAAAGTTTTACGCAAGATTTGGCTCAGTAAAAATGAACGGGACACAGTCGCCTCTAAAGAAAACGAGTAATTTTCTCATACAAAAATGAATACCTTTCATAAAACCCAGGCTTTGAAAAGATAAAATACATACACCTGAACATTTAGTACTCAACTGAAATTTTACTGCATCAATTATTTTTCAAATAGTTTGTATTTTTAACGGCTCATTATTACCCGTAATAAAGTAATTAAAATGAAATAAGTATGTAAAAATAGGATAGTGTGGAAAATGTTCCTGCACCAGAACCAGTTTAAATCCCGGATATTGTATGCAACTACTGTTAACTATTATTTGATTTTACTGTTACTGCTTGGAAAGGAAACTTATGAAGTACGCATGGGTAAATACTCATGCAAGTATTTATTTAAAAAATAGACTCATTTGAATGAAATGTTTCACGCCAGCTGAGGGAAACTTTTGTCCGCCATGAAGGCATCGTCGCCATATCAATACGGGAGCGCGAATACAAGCACATAGTCGCTCACAAACGCATATACTACCGGGGCACGAGAGTGTTTCGGCAGGTGATTCCTACAACGAAAGCTGCACACGTAGAGAGTGAACGGGACGTCTAGTGCACTACATATCCTCTCCTTCTCGCCCCCCTCCCCTGCAATCCCCCCTAGCCTCATTCTCTGTAGCTCTCACGGCGCAAGATCCCCTTCCCCCCGATGGATGTGATGGGGCTGCAAGCGAATAGATCCACTCCGCGCTACGCGACCCTCTCAAGGACTTACTATGTGTGTGTGCGCGTGATTGTGCATCTGTGTTCGAGTGTCAGTCTGCTGGCGTGTATAGTTTGGAGTGGAATAGCAGCCTCGTGGAGGCGTTGGAAGCTGAGAAATAACCAAAAGAGCAAGGAGAATCAAAGGAAAAAAATGAAGGAAGTAATCGGAAAAAATAGATAATGATGTTTACTAGTTACACAAGAGTGAGAATTTTTCAGTGAATCTCCTCTTAGTGAAACCTTTTTGAAGCTAAAAGTCGAGATGCCTGGGATTGGTGATGTAGTATGATGAAAACCATTTAATCTATTTCGATAAAATAAATTGCAAAGGAGATATAAGTTATGCATCCGAATTTAACATTATAATAATTTTAAGGACAAAGGTGTTCACTCCTTAGAAGAGAATGACTCTTTATGGAGTATCTTCTCTCACAGAAACCATTTCTAAGCAAAACGTTGAGATACATGAAACTAGGCATGTAGTACCATGGTAGCCAATGAAACTATTGCAGCAAAATAAATTGAAAAGTGCAGATAGATGAAGTGTCCGATCTATCTATGGTATCCATATTGTTACGTCATGGTAACTTTTTCTCGAATTTATTCAATAAAGCGCACGGCAAATGTCACTAAACAAGTCGGTTGCATCACAACAGTCGCTTAATACTCGAAAGGTGCCCATCATAATAGCATGTGAGTTTTAATTATTTAATTCATGACTATTTTTAAATAAATATTCATATACAAGCGTAAATAAGTGGTATTATCTCAACAGTAAATATATTACGGGACTATGCCAATCGCAAGAAACCCGCGATGTTCAAGATCCATATAAGAGTTCTTGTAAACCAAGAAAGAAGTTGAATCATTAATTTGCCAGCAAAGTGTTTAAGATTTGATAAATGATCTGGTGCTTTCCCGGTGAATTAGTTGTGTAAAATATTTTCGGATCTTCATCCGGGTGACAAGTTACATTTTTTTAACGTTACGAGGTCCGACACGGCCCTCGTGATCATCATCCCTGATGTCGAGGGGGCCCGTGTCGGGGAACCTGTCACCGGGGTGAAGACCTGAGAAGATTTTATTCAACTGCTTGAGTTGTTCTATACCCGAGGAGGAAACAGCATAATCCAGACAATATTCAAATAAATATCGATCAAGCCATCGAGTTGTGATTCCTGAACTAATATTGAAGCTTTTTAGCACTGTTAGCCGCATAGGCCGCACCTTAAACTTCCGTTGGGCTAACAAACAAGCTCTACTGTTCAACGTCTGCGAATAAAAAAAGAATGGTTCCATTCCTAATCGAAATTAAAAGATCTTTTGAAAAATACCATATAATTTGCAATCAAGAGGATAAGAGCGCACAGAAGTTCTAAACAAATATCCTAAGAATGCAAGTGTAAAACATTAAAATGCTATTATTATTTTGGCAGGTATGTGGTGAATGCATAATGGTCTCAAATTACCATGTATGTTTTGTCAATACTTGAGGAACGAAATTTTCGTAATATGGTGAACTTACGCGACCTGTCATGCAAAACCAAGAGTATGAAATACTGCTCGAATGAACAGCTTATTCCGACGGAAAGTTTCTTTTTCAGAGATAAGGAATACCTGTTCGTCAAAAAATATGTCCGAAAAATATTGCATTAAAACGCAATCAAAATTTGTGACGCTAAAGTTTCCTATTCCCGTACTATTTATGAGTATTTCCAAAATAAAAACAACAAAGAAATATTTATACATCCGGGGATATATATGCCTACACATGACATAAATTGTAGCCCAACTCCTACTTCATTAAAAAATATATCAAGCAATAAATAACCCTGTTCAAGGAAAGATGTAAACACTCGCAGGAAAAATTGAGGATTGCGGCATTAATCATCGTAAAAAAAAACAGTTCATGGCAGGAAAACACTACCACGGAAGGGAGACTTGGAAATCCTGCAAAACGTTCCGACAAAATGAATAAAACCTGGCCTTGGTCTAGAGTTATTGCTTAATCAACTTAAGCTGATATCTGATGTTTATATTATGTTACTACCCTGGTCACCAATTTAGTTTTGCGAGGTTTATAAGAATTTATCTGTAACAGTATTGTGCACTGCCAAGGTCATTTAGGACGCATGGATAGGGGTAGTATAATATCAACCATTTAAGTATCTAGCCTTGTGTATAATATCACAAACATCGTATCGCAAAACATTGTACAAGAAAATTATTGTACATGTCTCAATTGTACAAGAGAGTTTCTCAATGCCACAGAAAGTAATTTTATACAGCTTCATAATGTTATGATTTTTAAATGGTGGATATGAAAAATGATACTTGATTTCTAGAAGCACGATATCAAATTTGTTTTGACGTCTCGCTGCGATACAGACTTGGAATGCAATGCACGCTAATATTGAAAGCTACCTGTCAGCTTCGATCATCTAATATTTATTTTTTTTCTGGCATCCTATGATCTGGCGTATGATCATAGAGACTCCCATCATAGTCCCTTCTGATCGACCACCTGCTCTTTCATTGAAGTTGCTAGCGACATAGGCTACATAAATTTATACATTTTTCGACTCGCGAATAAAATCTTATTCAATTGGATCGCAATTGCTCGAGGTGTACCTACTTGAGATGAGGCTTACCTGGAGGCATCGTTTGTAATGCCCCGTTTACATTACCAGCTTTCTATGATAGTAACTCGCATGCTAGTACGAATGTCATTGTGTGAACGCAAGTAATTGTCAACCCTAGTAACTTCACCGCACTTGATTTACTCGGGTTGGAGCTGATTACCGGCATTTCAAATGAATTTGAACGGAAGGGAGTTGAAACCGTTTTTTAAATAAGAGTTGAGAAAATGGAGAGTCAATACGGCAGTACTTCACTGAAAGTGAAATTGAAGTTCTCCTGGTTTAATACAGCCAGAAAGTTCATTCAAAGGAGGATGAACTGATTAAATTAACATTCTACACAGATATGAAATATGAATGCTGCTCAGAGCTGCTGCAGGCACGTAGGCCGCTTCAATTGTTTTATTTTATCGTGATTCATTACTCTTTACCAGAGATCAGTAGCATTTCTACCAATGTAAAGTGGTAAATGGGTGAACGCAAATAAGTAGGAGACACTATGTTAATGGTAATTCAACCCTAATAATGTATTCTGGAAATCTTTTCACTGTTGCCTGGTAACCTAGTCGCGTTTTCCCTGGGAAATCCTAGCGTGACTAATGTCTTGACAGTTTAAAAATGTGTTTATTCGACGATAGGGTCTAATTCAGGGTAAGGTCCTAAACCTACACCTGCACCTACTCCTTCAGACTTAAAGGTGGAGGTGATGATATTTCTCAAACGGGAATATCAAAACGTCATAAGTTGTTCAAGATTTTCTCGAACCAAAACTTATGACAGGAAGAATATTCATATTTTATGGAAATGCCGCCCAATTACAGATATTTAACTAATGCTGGAGGTATTTTTTTATTATATCACTGGAATAATATGGAAAACACGATAACTTAGGAATAACATGACAACGGATAAGATTCCCTGTGAACGCCGGAGTTCAGCATATGTGATAGCCAGAATCATCCTGATTCTTGCTATCTTCCGCTAACAATGAACAGAGTCACTTGTTAATTGATGTAACACTATTTAAATTGCACTCTTTTAAAAAGGCGTTGAAATTAAAAAGTGGTTCATCATTTTATGCAAGGCTTTGTCCCTTTTGCAAAAGTACCTATAGTGGAATTAATGGCCGTACGACCTCGAGAGAAGTGTCATGAGAAATGAAATAGAATAAAGATACCTATTATTATAACTGAATTTTTTTCGATTAGATTCCGGGAAAACCTTTACAAAATATGCAGAAATTTCTTAAAATTCAGCGCTTTTCTAAACAGCGTCCCGTTCCATTGTTTTAAGAATACAGGAGGAAATATTCTCAAAGGTAATCAATTATGGAATCAATTTTATCATTAATCTTAAGACTTAAAACCAAAATGAAAAATAGCCCAAAAAAATCGTGAAGACTGCCATTTATTTCAAATTCCTATTCACATTATATTTTGATTAAACCATAAATCAATCTGTAGGCTGCAATTGTATTGTGATTGTTAAATTTCAAGTTCAAAATTAAAATTCAAGGGAAGTTGGGGGATTAAGCGGCCAGATGGCACAGCCCCAAGGAATGCCCCACTGCTCTAATATGTATACATTGTATACATATTAGAGCAGTAATTGTATATTATACAATTACTGCTCCAATATGTACACTCTTGTATGCTAGTAGTTCGGAGATCTCCACGAGATAACGGTTTGTCGTGAAGGACATCTTCTTCGTGAAATACCGTAGGCTTTCCCACCTGATGATATGGATAAAGTCTTCTCGGGTATGGCACTGGGTTTGGCTTACCATTATTGACGTTTCGACAAGTAACTCACTCATCTTCCCCTGGGGAAAACTGAGTGCCGAGAAAACTTTGATGCGGTAAGCCTGATTGAGGCTATTTTCTACTAGAGCAAGCTTCTTTAATATTAAGGCTAAGCTTCTGACCCCAATACATCGATTTTCCGACCGATGTATCGGGCCGCCATGGATCGGTCGGATAAGCCCGAGTTATTCTAGGTGAGAGGTTTATCTTAATTTCTAGTTAGTTAATGGGTCATTTAGTTGAGCACGACTGGAACAAGGGAAGAAGGGATTTCTTCACAATTACCATCAGTTTTGACGCCGCCAATGCCTTTCCCTCTACTCCACACTCTTTGCCACCCGTGGGAATGTATCGCTCGATACCCGATGATATTTGCTGCTTAAAACTTTGCGTGAAGGTTAACTGAAAGAGGTTGGAGCGATTTTTGTTCATGCTAAAATTTGAGTAAAGCTTAGCACTCTTCGTCTATTAGTGACATCTACAGATAAAAGTAAAAAAATTCAATTTTATTGGCAGTTCAATGTTATTTTAGCACGTAGAACTATGGCACATGACATATATTTCATAACAATTTTATCAAATATATACAGATTTTCTCCTAAACGTGAAATAATACATTTATTATTATTAAAGCTTTTATTTAAAATATTAAGGTGCCACTACGAGTCCAATATTTAAAAAAAAGTATTTCATTATAATTTCAGGTAAGTTTCGAATACGAAATTTCGAAAGCTCAAATCGTAGCATAGACTAATTAGTAGAAATAAAAATAATAATTCTTGAATCACTTTTATTACTGCCTCAATGATGAGTTCCAAAGCATAAACATATGCATTGAAATGAAATGTGGTCCAAGAATATTTTTTTTTTATATTAAAATGTGCACTCAATGACACGCAATTACCGCTCCAACCACCTTAAGGAGAGGGGAAGAGTCTGACTGACTTTGGGAAAGTAGAAACGAATGAAAGGGCTCACGGAATGACAGCATCAGAGGCGGTACGCGGTGGGAGCAGCGGGTAGGTACTACTTCCAGAGCCCGGGCGCGCGTGATGGGAATCAAAATGCCTGAGATGGTTACGAGCGGATGTTTGCATATTCGTACGTGCGGGGGCGCGTTTTTCCTCCTCCACTTCCTCATCCACCCTCCCGAGCTATTTAAACAGGGCCCATCCCGCGACGGTCTCTGGGTCCCTTAAGGGATGCCAGACAGTCAGGAGGCAATCTCCCAAGTTTATACGATGTATACGGACGGCGTAACTTGTTGTGGGGGGTCGCAGTGACAAAAAGATTTGTAGAGGAATGGGGACCGTCACTACTCTGGCCAATCGTAAGAATTCAGTTTGATTCTCTCAAGATTTTTAAGCCGGGAGCTTACAACCCGATAAAATGGCGTATGAGATGAGATCGTGCTCACGACTGGAAAGTCGTGACGGCAAAAGAGGCAGTCATCTTCTCGTGAAGTGCCACGGGAGTTGAATGAGGGTCATCAGAATCATTGCAGTCGATTCAATTTGTTTTAAGAGGAGAAAAAGGAGATTCAAAAGGAAATTTCATGTGGGCGTTTCGAGATAATCCAATTGAATATAGACTCATTCCCTCCTCTCTCTAAATCGACCAGGCACAAAAATCTAGACTCAGCTCCAAATTTAAAACTTACTGCATCAACTAAGGAGCTATGGTACTGCCCTTCGTGCCTTCCTTGATTTCACAATGTTTCTTCTCAGAACAATTATTTTCAAATATTTTACAACCCTGCCTAAATGATAAACTGATTATTAGCTCATTCTAACTTTCATATTATAAAGTACTTCGTTTCTATCTAATTTGTTTTAAATAGGTAAATAGCCTCTTCAAATATATATACCCAAATAAGATAAGCTATAATCACGATCTTTGGGTATCGAGCTAGTGTGGCGGCAGGAATTATCGTTTTCCAAGCATATGACTCGTGAGTTCCAGTGTTGACGGAAATTTTTCAGTGGTAATCCGATTCCTTCTTGGGTGCTTTAAGGAGAGCACTTCAAGTACCGTACTCCAACCGTTGAATGGGATGTTAAGCTGCAGACCACTTGGTGGTAATCGTCACAGAAAATCCATATACGCTAACGCCTGGTATCTTTTCACCCCCTCCTCCACTCCATTTGTAATCCTTTTCTTGGCAACTTACTCCCATTTCTCCAATGACGCAAGTGACTTAAGCTGTCGGACTTCTCCCTAAATAAAGAAATGAACGACCAAGTCTTACCTGAGCCTGCTCATCAAGGTGTAAATTGCACCAATCTTAAAAATCATGGCCTGAGGACTAGAGTTGATGAGGAAGTGAATAATAGTCCTCATTTTAGGTCCTGAAGACCTTCTTATCGCATAAAATTCTGTTTTTATTACTCCAACAAATTTAACAACCATTTATTTGGAGGTAATTTACATCCCAGTGAAATATAGGTAGCCCAGAAAAGACCCGATTTGGGATTACTATCTTTTTCATAGTATAAAAAGGCAGAAAACTGGTACACGTGTTGTTTTCACCTTAAAAACTATTGGCATGCAAACCATGGTAATTAATGTCAAATTAATCATAATAATTTAAAAGCCATCCAAATAACACCAATAAGAATTAAACATGGAATTACAGTTGTATAAACAAATTGGAATGAGGCAATAGGCCAGGTAAATGGCAAAGGACCTCTGATGAGGTCTTCGACTTTTCTTTTGAGAAGAGCCATTGTGTTGTGCTTAAAAAAATGAACGGTGGAGCTAACGTTCGCTAGCTCGATTGAGAGGGAACAGAAAGGCTTTGGTGCAATGTATCTAAACATAATATTGCTTAAAAGCTAAATTCTTCGTTTTTGGAATTTTAACACCAATTTTTTATGTTGCTTGTTTTGAATAGTCTCTTGATTTCGCTCTGTTTCCCCATATGGTACACAATTTGTACTACATAGTTCTTAGGCAAAAATTAAATTTCAATGATAAAATATCGAGGCATTTAAATAAGAGGAAAAGACAGAAGTAAACATGTTCAAATAGTACATATGTATGCATAACCTCAGAAGTACTCGATGGCTTGAAAAAGATTACGTAATTACTATAAAAACCAACCAAGCCGAACGCATCGGCTTGGGTCGTTTCTCGGCTACGGAGTGGGACACGACTCCCTGGGCACCTCTGACCCCATTCTTCCCCACTTCCATGCCCCCCATTCTACCCCACCCCATGCGCCCCACTCTCCCCTCCCCTCCTGATGAGTTTCTTCATTTCGCCACTTCCAAGAAATTCCCACGCACACCCCCATTAGCTCCTCCTCCCCCTTCCCTTACAAGCCTTGATGACAAATTCAGCACGCGGTGGGTGGCCAGTCACGAACAAGAATATCTCGTACATCCAATGCCAGGGAAGTGTTTCTCAAAATAATATCATTTTCCAGGCTAGACTAACGTCATATGAATGCAGTGAAATATACGGCGTGGCGTGATGATGGGAAAAGCCTGAATGTGTAAAGAATAAGCGAGCACACCCTGAATGGTAGAAGGGGATGGGCGACACCAATTCTCTCCGGTTGTTAGCGGGAAGAGCTCTCTTGAGGGGAAGATGATAAACCCCCTTTGCCCCTTCCGTACGATGCATTCCTCTCTATGGCTTGCACTGACACCTCAAACAATTCTACAATTGCTGCATGTAAATGAAGGTACATTCATACTTGCCAGAGTTTTCGCGGGAAATATAAAATTGCATCTATATTTCAGCACCCAAAGGAGGCCATTTTATCATGACATTAATGTAAGTCATTGATCATTTACCAAACAATGATAAAATATACATCTCACCACATAACATTAATAAAAGCTCCATTAATGTGTTTGCATGTATCCAATGAACTGCTCGCTGTTTCAAAGGGGTTAAAGAAATTGATTATATATATTTTCAATCTAAAACAATGATGTTTTCAATTGCTAATCACATTCCGAAAAATTATTCAAATCGATTGCAACGGTCTGTACAAATATTAGGATGGATAACAATCTTTTACAATACATGATTACTTCCACAACATTTGAGCTGAAACGCTTCATTGCACTGAGAACTCGCTGCACAACCGAAGGAGCAATAAGAATCGACATAAAAGGCCGCCAGGGTAACACGGATAAAACGATCAGAAAACGTCATCGCTACTCCTTCCAACCTCGCCATCGCATTGAATAATACTCGAGCCGCAAGTCCCACTTTTCAATTATGCCTTCATTTGAGCAGAATTTCACGGGGGATTAGAATTTGTACGCCATTTGTCGCGAATGCTTAAAAAAAGAAGGGATAATGAATGACGCTGTATCCTTGCTCTTCCAACCAGAAAACGGGGACAATCCAGACTTCTTTGCACTGCTTCAAATTTTGCGGAAGGAGAATTGTTCAAGCCGCTTTCCCCTTAGGAGAAGACGGTAATAATCAAGCAATTCACCAGCAGTTGGCGTGCATGCTTCAAGTGAATGGAATACGTGCGGCAACTACGAGCAAGAACACGCACACACTCTTGGTATTCGTATGCTATTCTGCACCCCTTATCCAATAAAATACACGACGAAAATTCAAAAGACTAATGAAAAATTATAACAGTTGGTGCTAATTATTTTACGAGGCTCCACTGTCAATTGATTACAATCTTAGAAATGCATCACCTGCAGTTTGCCTATGCTCACATCCACATGCTGCGGCCATCCATGTTAACGGAGAAAACTGGTTTGAGAACTTAACACTTTGAAGCCCTGACCCAAGTGTAGCTCGGGTGGAATGATTGCACTCAAAATCCCAATCCTGAACTACAACTAGACACTAACAATTGAACATATACATTATAACGAGCTTATATTTCTTGTGCATGGGCTACCAAGGCTGTTGTTTGGCCATCTACATTGGTCAAATTTTTTTTTGAAATGGTGCTTTCACATATAACCTAATGGAAGTATTTTTGTATGATTATCAAGTGGCATTTTGTAAGTGCCTACCCATAACCGCCGTGGTTTCTAGGCCCAATGCTACTCAAAGGGTTAAGGATCGTAAAAAGGGTATTTCGAGATTCAGATTTTAAATGAGTCAATATGTAGTGTACTGTTGAAAAATATATTTACCGTAACTTTTATGATACTCAGGTCCCAAATTAGCGTCATATTTTACCATTTATACCAATGTCCATAAATAACATTTAGTACACTCAGAATTTTCCCACCGAAAGAAGAAATTACGGACTTAAATGAAATTCAGAAGTCTGATGCGGGTAATATTAACGTGCTAAACGCTATCAATTAATGAGCCAATTTAAACTTCTATTAAACAGCAACTGAGGTCTAGGAGCGCTATTTATAATTTATTAGTGGAATAATGACGATTCTCAAATTTAAATTAAATTTGAACGTGAGTCAATCCAGTTAATAATTACTTAAATTAATTCGTGAGCAATTTAATATCTTAGAATTTAAGTTCAGAATCCATCCAAAATGATCTCAGGATTCTGATTAGTGGATAAGACCCACCAATTCCGATCTAATGGGAAAGCAAATGAATATGGAGATATATTGCTTGAAGGAAAAATAAACTGAAAGTTTGCTTTAACACATATTTTCTCAAAGTTTCTAAATAGATTAAAATACGGCTTGATTACATATATATCAGGAATTTCAGTGAATTTGACTCCCCGATTTAAGTCTAATAAGTATACATTTTGTGTTTTAATAAACAAAAAGATAAGAACCTTTGTGGAACTGAAATATGGTATCATGTTCGTGAAATGAATGGAAATTCCCATGAATTCCAGCCAAATTTAGCCCCCTTCCGTCCATTTTCGTTGTGTTGTAGGATAGAAGGAACCTCCTCCGCTGTCCTAATAAGATTTAAATCACACGAGCGGCAGGATTTAAAGCTTTCGTCTTTAATGGCAATGAATAGGAAAATGGTATTTAATAATATTTTAAGTAACAAGCTCTTCATAGATGATAGATGATGTTTCTACGGCGCGTTTTCATGTGGAATAACAAAACATGTCAATGAATTAGAAGCAGATAAATTACTTTTGAGTGAGCAAGAGAATGAAGTCCTCAATTTTAATCCATACACATTTCGGTATTAAGATTATCACGTCGTGTTTGATCATTTCTCCAAAGATTTGATTCAATGACAACAAATGCATATCGGGTTTCACACACATCAGTGTTTTAAAATCCATTTACAGCAGCACTGTAATAAGTAGCAAATTCCATGATAACAGTGATGAATCATAGTAACTTAGTTTACATATACCGTATTTATCAGATTCTTTTGTTTTCCTTTGTTGATGTTGACATATGAAATTTTACTTATACCTTATGCGGTCGTTAAACCATATGTGGGCCTTATACCTTCTTCAACGGATGAACATTGTAAAATGTTAAGCAAGTAAAGGTTTTTACCCATGCTTTCTTATATGTTCAAAATGAAGTTTTATTCTAAATGGTGACCATATAATGATAACAATACGTTCATGCTGCAGGGTTTCCTGAGTCCCACCGTGCCATTGAGCTCCGAAATCCCAGTAGCACCAAGTCAAAGAATATCGCAGAGGACAACCAAGTATCAGCTAAATTATTGCTTTGAATTTCAATCGCAGAGAATTCCGCGTGTAGTAAAACATTCATGAAAGTTACTTATAGCGGTTGCGTGAGGGATACAAATCCAATGAAAGACGCAAAACAGGGTGAGCATGCCTTTCTATCATAAGTAAGCAAACTTCGATGTCATTAGGGGTAATGGGAATTCCTAACAAGAGTGAAGATAAAACATAGGAATATTAGATATCCTAGGAACGAGAAAATGATGCACACGCTCGAGAAAGAACGCCGTTCAGAAATAAGGGATATTTGAGGACCGCACGTCCGTCTGAATCCTCTCCGACGTTTAAGCAGCTTACCGCAGCCAATAATACGCCCACGGAAAAATGTAAAGGGATGCCGAAGCAATTCGACAAAGATCTTAAAGGCTCTTAACCGCGGAATCTGGAAGTACTAATAATTTCTGGAAGAGGACGGAAGGGATAATGGGGGAGGGTGGTACGGTACCCACTTTTCTCCGGTCTCCAAGGCCTTATAGGAGCCAAGTTTCTGTTAGACGTAGGAATTATAGCGGACTTCCGGGGAAGGAATTCAAATTTTATCAAAGAACCTCGCACACGAAAGACTGGAGGAGCCTAGCTCAACGGCGCGGAATATTTTGCGATTAATTGTAAGTGATTGGGAAGAGGAGGAGAGAGGTTGGGTGTGAGTGGGGGTACAAGTGTCTGTGAAAAGAGCCTCGTGAATAAGGAAAGACGTCCCTCGAACTTCGAGAGGAGAAGCCGGCTTGCGGGGAGCGGCCGGAAGACGGTGTCGGGAAGTGAGGGGGGGCTCGGCCGGGAAGGTGAAGAGGTTGGGTGCGGGCGAGCGTGGCCGCGCTATGCGCTCGGCGGGTGGAGGGGGCACAACACCGTACGGCATTGACGGCGAGGGGTGGAACGGTTACGTTGCGTCTCGCGACCCGCTGACCCAGAGAGGGATGAAGGGAGAGGAAAGGTGAGGTGGAGGGTTGGAGTTTCTCGAGCGAGGAATATTGATTGAAACAATGTTCGACTGTTGCTGTCGCTTATAAAACCGAGACGAGGGATTCTTACGACCATCGTGACCTATCCCAATCGATGATACACCTCAATGGTCTTCTTCAAAGGAGGTCGAATCGAACAAAAATATGAGAGTTATGATATTTTCATCGTACCTGTTGTGTCTGCAGGAAGAGAAGGTTTTCTTTTGATAAAACTCTACAGTTGCGCACTTTTTATTCCACAGATCACACTTGTAATTATTAAGGGTTATTTTTGAGAATGGACCTCCCTTTGTGGGAAAAAGTTTCTAATTTATAAAAATATGACAATTATTTAAGTAAATATATAAGATGCCTATATTTATTTAAGGAAATAATTTGGTTACAAACAAGTCACCAACTCTTGTCAGTTCCGGAGCAATTTGTGAACTAACAATACTAAATTAGGCCTATTTCATATTAACCTAAAAAAATGTTAGTATTAGTGTTAGTGAACAAGAATGTAGTCAAATTAAAATAGGTTGAAATAGGTAATTTAGTTGTCGTCACTATTCCAGTAGACGTGATATTTTTACAACTACCCTCTCTGATCAAGCATTTAACTGATCCAAAAACTTGGTGTAGTCTTCAGTGAAAGTAGAGCAGCCTTTATTAAATACCATTGCTCATGCTACTTTCGTGGTAATTCAAGGAGTTATCAAAGGGCATATACTTCTGATGTATTTCGTTAGTGGAAATAAAAAATAAATATATATTTTTCTACACTATAAATGACATGTACAAAGCAATTTAGAATGAAATTGTAAATATTACAATTAATTCTTTCAATATTATACTAACTGCAAGGACGTTTTTGGTAAGTTCATAGTATTAGAATTCAAAATCCGACTAATTGCTTAAGTTTTTAGAGTGCTTGATTCATTATGGATTGGATGTTCTTATATACAAGATTTTACGATTCAGGTAAATTCTTTACCTATTAACTCAACCCTTTGATTCAAGATCAAAATTCGTGAAAAACATCGAATGCACGTAGTATAACAGACTGGTTGAAAAGAATTACTGAAACATTTAGGCACTTCGGCATAGTAATGCTGAGTCAGAGAGATGTGTCCAATAATCAGGTGGTATAACGCAAACAACAGTGGCTTACATGATTGATATATCATTTTGCCCATGAGGAAACATTCGGAAAGAGATGAACCAATTAGTGAGCGTATCCCATGGCCCCGTTTTCATTTGCTGGCAAAAATGACTCCAAAAACAAACACCTTAGAAGGTTGCACACTCATGAGAGCCAATCCAATTAACAGTTTCCGTTCGTGAAATAGGTCCAGAGAAGGCCTACAATGCTTTATATTTTAACTATTGACCAAACCCTACACACGATATGAACAGGAATATTTTCTACCGATTTTGATTTTGTACCTAACGAAAAAATACAGCACTCATATTTATTGTTGTTCGTTTTCCATCTTGAAATACGAAAGTTAAAGCGAATTCTTTTATTTGTAATAACACAAAATTTAAACCAAAAAATTTCAAAACTTTCCTCGAATAATATGCCAAACATATCGCATTCAGTATCCAAATAGAACAGCTTCAGCGAGTACTACAATGGTATGGTAAAAATCATATCCAAATATTGTTAGGCTTTTCTAAAACTTCGCCCAAAAATAAGGCTGTTAGACCTGGTGAGGGAACATACCCTCAAAATCCTAATTGCAATTGACAATAATGTAGATACCAATATGGCAATGATACTGATTACTGTGGGAACACGCAATGAGAAAATGAGCAATAACCTATAATTAAAACCCAAAATTCACTGTACACCCCAATCAAACGAACTCTAATGAATGAATTATTGCTGCCGATCCGTTGTTCCTTAACATTTGCGGTTTACCTAGCCTTCACAGTTGTTACAGATTTTATAGGCTCAAAAACTAGTCGGTTGTTTCAAACGAAGGTAATTATCAATCAACTACTGATTTGCAACTTTTCATAGAAACTAGATCCCAAAAGTTGCATCCATGACTGAAAACTTTATTCCCAGCTGACCCTTATAATTCCCATTAGTCACAAAAATAAACTGGCTGGGAATTATAGGCATCAAATGACTCTCGATACTTTCCGATATACTTGACCTAAAAGTAAAATGCGGTAAATAAAGCTATTGCAGGAATATCATTCGATGTTTAAAACATGCGATAGAGAAACCTATGAAATGAAACTAAGAAATCATATGTCTTTAAGGTAAAATACATTGATTTTCTACACATTAGTGTATAGTCTAGTATTAGGTCCCTGTCTGTTATTTTTCTGTAATTCCCATTTTAGTCAAACGGTAAATTGGATAAGTGCTGCCATTCAAGAAACATATAAATCCTGCGATATTGGGGCATGTTATACAGCGTAGTGATAAACAATTAGAGTAATTAAATTAGAGTTATTGATAACGACGCCGATTCTTCCTTCAAAGCTAGTATAATTTTAATAGTGATTGTTCAAAAAATTGCTGACATGATTTAATTTTTTTGACGTAGGTAGAGAAATAAAAATTTCCTACAGGTACGTTAACATGTAAAAATGGTCAAACTTACAGTTTAAGGTCCAACATTTCACAGAGGGGTAATTTCACATTGTAAAATTCATATCGACATGCTGGAGGCATCCCACTCTCCATCATTCCCTCACCCCATCATTTACCTCATCATTAATCATTCTTCAGTAATCCCACAATCCCACAAACCGACATGGTCCCTCACCTGAACTCATCCTTCACATCCCCCAACCGCCTTGGCCATGGTTCCACTCTGCCATTTCAAGACTAACCCACCTCCCACTGGACCGACCCAGGCCTCAAACTCCCTCCACGTATCACTCTTGCGCAAACTTAATGGTGTTATGCGTTCGTGATAACGGGCAATCAAATAAGTTACGTCATAATAACTGAAGCAAGAGAATGAGCTAAATTATTGCCTATAACTTTATGCGTCGCAGCAGAACAGAAACTCAACCAAGTGCATACTTCTCATCTTTGAGGCAAGAGACTTGAAATAGTCGAAATGTCGCACAAAGATGCAGAAAAATTGGTCATCTACAACAATTATTTTCGACAGTGGGCTTCTTTTGCAAACCAAATCACCCTATTTTACCCATTAGTCGTATTCCCATACTTTTTTCTTGCTCCAGAGAAACCTAATAATCCCTCTAACTTCTTTATTTTCAACCTCAGTCTTTTCAGCATACCCATTAATCTGAAACCATTCACTATTCTCACCTGTGCTGATACGTCCTTCCACTCAAAATAACTAAACGAACTAAGCATTCTGTCATATTTCTTCCATTACTGGACATTCAATAACAGTTCTATCATAATTGATGCTTCAATTAATCTCTATTATTTTAGCCTCGGCACTTTTAACGTAGCACACGACCTGGCTAACGACGTGGTTCCTGTCAAAAAGAAGGTAGAAACATGCAGAATATTTAAATTAATAAATAAAACAATTAGAATTAGTATCTTTTCAGCTGCAACAGATATCGCACGTCTTTTTTTGAACTGCGAGTTTACTTGGACTTAAAATGGACATAAGTATTTTAAAATATGATTGAGCAAAATCAGCTGTAACAATCTCGGGGTAAATACAACTCAAAAAATACCAAACCGGAGCATATAAAATGCAACAACGGTGCGCTTGACTGAGTAAATCGTGTTTATTCCTCCTCAGTAAATAAGAGTAGGGAAATCCTTGAAAATTAGCAGTGTTGCTAGAGTGAATCGCCCCTCTTCTGCTTGCTGCTGATTGTGAAAATATGATGCTTTAGCCCTAATAGTAGGGTATTATCTTTAACTGATTATGGCTTCTGAAGCGGAAAACCGGCCATATATTATTTTTTTTCTCCAAGCGGAATAACCAATTGCGCCCATGATCATCGAAAAAAACCTCGGAGCATATTGAGCAAAAGGTTTACAAGATAGTCAATTAAATCTTAACCCTGAGGTGACGGATCACAGTAGTTCTCCTTCGCGAATATATAAGTATGTGTATGCATTTTGAAAGATTTGATGACGCAGGTATCCGCACTTCATCATTTGAATAAAAAATATGTAAAAAAGTAAGACAGTTCAAGGTCAGTCAGTATACTTCCTGCATCTATTCATCCGGTGAGTTAATCCACCGCGGAACGAAACAAACGCCGCGTAAATATCCGATATGAGAGGCGGATGAGCCAAACTTTCAATTTTCCACTCGCGCGATGAACTCCATCCTCGCCTCTTCCTCAGATTAATACTTAAAACGCTTCCGCGCTAAATGAAAAAGTCAAGTCAGCTCTTCCTTCTCCTATATTCGTCTGGTGGAGCTCCTCCGAAATATACGGCTCCCGGGAATGCTTCATAGGCCGTTCACCTCGCGTTTCCCCTAAAAACCATCTCTCCAACTCAATACTAACAGTATCACATAGAATAGTACCTTTAATCCAGCTACTACTGAAAGGATCATAAATAAATACGACGATCTCATAGGGTATTAGGTATGCATAAAAACAGCGAACAGAACTATAACAAAAATGCACACTACGGAATCCATCGTTTCATTCAAGAAAATCCTTGAATGCCGGGATTCATTTTTTTATTTCTTCAGTTCAAATGTGATAAGCTGAATCGAAGAGACTGTAAGACTGTAGTCTAGTCATTTAGTGCTCAAAAAGAGGGTAACCTGGAAAGTTTTCCGGGAGTTTTGAAAATTGGTATTTTTATAGATTGCGACGTGCTCTTTTCGCATTTTTACTTTGCCACCTCGTATCTTTGCCGCTATACCTGGTCCGATATACCTGAGACTTCACGGGGTTTTTCTGGATGATGTGATATTGAAGAACAAACGTTGGTCTCTCGAGAAATGGAAGAAAAAGAGTATGGAAATGGAAAAAAAGCACAAATGGGCTAATTTCTGTCACCACACTCGAGCCCCCAGCTCCGGAAAACTTGTTGAAACTTATTTATTGCAAATGCAAAAAGAGATATCGGGGAGTCTGCCGATGCAAAAAGGATGGATTAAAGTTCTCCGTTATTTGCACGAATTGCAATGGTACCTGTGATAATTTACAAGTTCCAACAGAAGATATCAATGAAGAGGAAGAAACGGAGACTGTTCTCCAGCAAACCAATTATGAAATCGAGGAAGAAGGTGATTAGGTCGAAGCTGATAACTCTATCGCGGATAACGTAGAAGAAATTTCTACTTGTGACGTTTCGCACGGTTCTGAAGACGATTAATCCGCAAAATCTGGTCTATCAGGGATAGTGAAGCGGAGGAGAGTGCAATAAATTTTGTAATTAGTAACATGTGGATTAGGCCTACTGGGGATACTACAAAAAAAACGCACCACCACCTCGTGGTGGTGTGGAGATGGGTTTTTTTTAGCCAATGCGCGTGTTGGACTAGATTTTGCGGTACGCCTTGGTGAAACCATTCATTTTACAAAAAAAACATATTAGAACATATATTAGGAAATTTTCTCGTTTGATTTATCACGAACTATTTTCATCGAAAAATGAGTGGGAAAGAAGATATTGCCAAAAACTGTTTTGGGCGCCATTTTTACAAAATGGCGGCGCAAGCGGCAAATATACATCTACATCTACATATTACCCCGCAAGCCGCCTCAATAGGCGTGTGGCGGGGGGTGTTAGGACACCAGCCGTTTACATATAAAATGGACACGCTCTAATGAAATTACGCCTAGCATTTATTATAGTCCCTTATTGTTCGGGGGAAAAACGAATTCCCATACCTATCCGTTCGGCAAAATATCTCTCTTAATTTATCGTTTCTGTCGGATCTGGAAATATAGTGGGGTGGCAAAGTAAATATTCGAAAAGAGCACATCGAAATCTATCAAAATACCAATTTTCAAAACTCCCGGAAAACTTTCCAGGTAAAACTCCCAATTGACAGGACTATTGGCTGCATTTTTCCAGAATTGGAGAACGTGAAGGAAGGACTTGTAACGAAATTGAATTCGAAGATTGAATAGTATAAAGTACAGTATTAGTGCATGTTAATGACATTTTGCGTCACTGGTTGTTCAAGGGAAAATTTAATTGAGTTTTTGGAAAATATTTTCCCGGCTTTCTTGATGAGATTACCAGGTGTGTACATTTCTAAAGGATTATTCAAGGATATATAATGTATTCATGCATCGGGTTGCAAATTAAACACTGATGACCGTACTTGTAAAAAGAACAATTTAAAATATCTTCCAGGTTGACTTTGGCAATACATATAATACATATTTTTCCTGCCTGCAATCCGATGGGGTAGAATCCCCACCAGTTTTGGTGACTCCACAATATAATGAACTAAACGTTATTTTACTTACTTTCCGGCTACTTATAGAAAATAGTGCCCTCTGTTAGATACAGAGAAATCCTACCTTTATAGGCTATTTTTTAGGTATTTAACTTAAAAAATCATTATGTTAAATGCCATGATGAGTAAAACATGCCGAAAATTATATTTTTCTATCCATTATAAATGCCTATTTGCGAAAAACTATTTATAAGAAGCAGTTTTACCAAAATAATTTAATAGTATTGTAAAATAGGCACCTTTCCGTAATTATAATTGATTTTTGAGCTAATTATTCTGGTTATCAATGTCATAATACGCTTATGAACGGAAATAGAACTCCAGTCAGGAAAAAGTATTCATTAAAACTATGTTCGTCGACAGTCTGGGATTTGGTACTTGCTTTAACTCACAGAGTTGGAACCTAATAAAAAAAGCTTGAAATCAGAGGAATATGGAGCGATGCAAATGCTATTTCTGACGTGCGCCCGCTGTCGTATCTTAACGTCTTTTTCACATCGTTTCATATATTTTCTTTCTCTCCCTATCTCTCCCGCTTCAGGTTCCGAGTGCTTCCGGGTGGACTTGGAGGGTCCCAGATACGTCTTGCGGGGGCGCTCGGCGAAGTTAATTTGCAACCACGGCGTGGAGCGGCGCCTTCTGCACAAAGTGGAGTGGCTGAGGGACGGCGAGCGCAAGTTGTTCCAGTTCGTGCGGGGGCGGAACCCCCCCTACCGAAACTTCACGGTGCCCGGAGCCATGCTGGACGTGAGTTGGATTAGTCATTCGTAATTAGCTCGGAAGGAGAGAGAGAGGGAGGGGATTGTTTGGGAAGATATGGGAGCCGGGAGATGTTGATGCAGCTAACTTCGTGCGTTCCTCACAACAAAGCGACTAGGATATAGAAAGAAAAATCTGTGTAAATAGATTATGCTAATTTTCTTCACAGTTAGTGTATTTTTCTTAATCCAAAGGAAATTGGTTGATTTTTTCCATCATTATACTATCTTCGGAGCTCATCCAAAATTAAATACGTTGATTTTTCTTCCGATATGTTTTATTTGAAGTATACCAAATATGAAATTATACATAAAGCCAAACGCAGCCATTTTATACTAAATTGACAGCTAGGAATTGAATAGAAAGACTGTCGAATTCAATCCGTTCTGGCGTAAATTTGTGGAAGTCCACTTTTAAATAATGCTAAGGTCAACTATGTTTAAATCCACAGAGTATACCTTTCAAAATAAATTACCTCAGGATGTTATAGTAGACCTAGGAAAAACTATGTTATCCTAGTATTACAATTTATAACTATTCATTATTAATTGGCAAACATAAATAATTTTTCTTGCCCATTTAAATGTTATGATGAAAATATAATCTTAATGACAAAAAAATGCCTATCTGTAATTGTTATATTGTCCAAAGAAACGTTTGATCTGAAGTAACATAGCAGGTATCATTTCTCGAATGAAGTCTAAGTCTTGCAGTCTCAACATACATTTCAAATATTGGCCAAAAATGGTAAAAAGAGTTCAAGTAATTTATGTTGACGCTCTCCCTACTCTAGCTACCTACTCACAAAAGTTTTCTGAGTATTTTAAAATCAGTCCTTTTACTGCAATCGCAAAGACATTGAGAATAGATTTTTCATTAATCCAAACCTTGCGCTATCGTCTGGAAAGTTTTTCAGCCTCTTCTTTCAATCTACTGTTGGTGAAACAGCCAATTTTTCTAAGTTTTTGGTAACAGATTTACGCCATTTTCCAACAGTTTTTCGGAGAACTGTAGAATCCTAACATATTCAAATCAATCGTCAGGATTTGGAAAATCATGCTATTGAACATTAGACTTCATTGTAACTGGAATATGCTTGAAAGTTCTAGAAAGCTTCAGAAGAAGTTATCTGGGTGATGGGTGAACAAAGGGATCAATTCAATTTTTCAGTCCTTATATGAGAAGCTTAAAGCCATATGCAAGAGCACATAATTCTCGTAAATATAATACTACTCTACGTAAATATAATAATAAGTACTCTCTTAATCTCACGTGCCTTTCCATTTGGCCCACATTCATCCACCTCTGACTTTTTACCTTAATACTCAGATTAAATATTTTATATTCCCTTGACGTATTATTATCTACTTCTTTTGTATAGTTTATGACGTGGACATTTGTTTGCTTCTCTTCTATTAATATTTTTCTTACTCATTCAAAAAAAGTAGAGCTCAAAAGAATGTGAACCAATAATTACTTCCATTACTTTATTTTGAGAAGATTGCCTTGACAGTTAAATTGATGAAGGCTTGTAATGACGTCAGCACAGCCTTCAGAGCGCTATTTCCGCTAAAATTGTTATACAAGGAAATGTTAAAAATGATAAATTAAATTACAATGATACCAGTATAAGTGAGAGATCATTCATTTTGGCAATAAAAGCGCGCAGAATTTGGCATATTTTTGTCTCTCCTGGTACTTCAAGTTATTAATTTCTTAAACGAAAATAATAGATTAATAGCGAAAAAATATGTAATGACAGTGGGTCATACTTTGTCGTAAGCCGTACCTATGAGGAATAACGGCTTCTAGTCGAAATAATTCTTCCCCAGCATTTAGAGTTAAACAAAGTTTCAAAAAGTGCTCACAATGTCAGCTTACAAAAGAAATCCGCACTCTATACCCTAATTGCTAATTCACTCAGTCAACGTCTAAATATGATCCAGTTTAAAATAGAGATGAAAAACACCGTAAAAAGGGAAGTGGTCCATACTCAATCATTCCCAAATGAAAAGTCTTTGCGTTTTTCGATATCGTATCACAATTCTCGAGGAAATCTATTTAAAAGCTTGTACCGCAATGGTAGCGCAGAAATACCTAGGAAAAAATTCTCACTCTTCACCAGGATTATGAAGTGATGGACACGTTCTACAAAAGCGGACTGATGGACACACATCAATTTATCACTGCCGCCCGAAACTTATCCATCGATATGGAACGAATAGCACGTCAAGGCGGCGGAGAGGGACAAAAACACTCTGGGATTGCAAGAGAGAAAAAGAAACCTTTCCCCCATTCTTTTCCCCCCTCCCAACTCCCAATTTCCACACGGCGGGCGAACTCATAAAAAATTTGTGGCCGAAAAAATTGGAACACCCCGGCACACCTCTCTCTCTCTTTCGGCCCCAGCCACGGGGCCTATGTCCTTAGACGCTTCTCTCCCATTCCGAAGCCATTGACCAATCTTTTATGGAAAAAAATGAACACCTTTTCGATCGAATGGATTACGCGAAAACCACCCCAACAAAAAAATGTATATATCCTCGTCAACCAATAAATTTCTATCGTAAAAAAATATACCACCATCCCGGTGCGATTTCCCTTTTTATTCTGACAAATCGAAAAATATAACCGAGAGGGGGAGGGAGGGAAAGGAATACGAAAAAAATAAAGTTTTGTCACCTGTCAATCCTCAGACACGGAGTTCAACCAACGCGTCCTGCTCCCACGCAATTCCTTCGTTAGCGAATCAAATTATAAATAAAGATGACCTAAGAAGGCTCTCCTAAGATCGTTATTGGTTGATAAGGGTAAAGAAAACATTATTAGAAGGGAGTTATTGTGATTTTTTTCTGTATATCAAAAAACCTTCCCCATTTCCACCCCCATGGTTTGATTTTGCTCATTAACGAACTTGACCGAGATTTTCCACCATTTTCCATTTATATTTTATGTATCAGCCTGGAAGTAATTTCTGCAAAATTACGGCAGTTGAAGAGACTTTTAAAAATCATTATCACATAAAAAGTAGTAGAAAGGAACTCCAAGCCCTGAGGACGTATAATAAATATATCAGACGTTGAAAGTAAAGGAGCACTAACTGATCATTCATAATTGACCTCTATCTCCATAAAATGAAATATTATCATATTGAGAGGCAAAAAATATTATCCATATACATTTTATGCAAGCACCCCATTGCACTGCTTTCTTTCCCTAAAAATGATGGAAATCCACCAAGGTAAAACTATAAGAGACACCTTGAAAGTTGTTGGTTGATTATTTAGAGTGAGATACCGTCTGCTGAGATCATTTGAGTCATTAAGAATGGGTATTTAGAATGTTAAAGAGAGGATTATTCGGGAAATGGAGAAAGAAGGGAGAGAAGCATGGCGTCGGAATTGGCCTACTTGTAGCGAAAGGGGCCGAGGAGTTGACACTTTAACGACCCGTCTGACGAATGGTGTATTACATATGAGTTGGTATTGGAAATGCTCTGAAAAATATCCATCACTGCCGGGATTGTATGCCTCGATATGAAAAGCCATTACTCTATGAGCCTGAACAACTGGATCGCTAAGATCATAATTTCTAACGCTAAAGTTAAATTCCTAGAAATGTATTGATTATTTCAAATTAATCAACATAATCAAGAAATAGAATAATTATGATAGCTTTGTTAACTCCTCTATATATATTTTATTAACACGAACAACCTTTTCAGTGGAAAGGATAAATATCTCGTGATCCAGAAAAACCCTCTCACTCCAAGACTATGGAAAATCCATAAAGCGAATATACCCATTCGGCCAGTGGTAGACAGCTCTTTTGCACCGGCGCACAAACAAGCCGCGAAACTTAATTCCATCTTGAACGAGTATACTGATTTCTCGCCTAAATTTAGCATTAAGAATTCCATTGACTTAACCATGAAGCTGAAGGGTACTTCAACACCACCTAACGCCAAGTAAGTGTCCTTTGACGTTATCAATTTATTCACCAGTATCCCTAAACAAGAGCCGTTAAATCTCACAATGGAATTACTTAGAAATAGAAACGTAAATCCACTAGTGCTGGACGAAATTCAATCTCTTATGGAATTGTGTCTCGCGCAAAACTATTTCCTGCTCAACGGCAACTACTACAACCAAAATTAAGGGTTAGCAATAGGGTCACCTCTCTCATCATGGATGGCCGAGATTTTCATGAACCACTTCGAGGATAAAATAATTAATCCGGGAAACAAATTGGCCATATACGTACGCTATTGGTAAATATATGTAGATGATGTTTTATGCTACTGGACGGGAAAATTCCGGCAAATATAATCCTTTCTAACATTTATTGATTCAATTCACAATAATATAAAGTTTACAATGGAAATCGGCAGTGATCAATCTATCAACTACCTCGATTTATCCATTCATTTATTAAACGGCAAGCACTCTCAATTTACCGAAAACCCACCACAACCAACGAGGTAATCCCAGCGGATTCCTGTCATCCCTTCCAACAGAAAACATCTGCATTCAATGCCTTAATAAGCAGATTGATCAAAATTCCCATGCAAAAACCAAACTTCGAGAGAGAATTAGGCATCATAAAATACATTGTAGTGAAGAATGGCTACCGAGCACAGTTAATCGACAAACTACCAGCGAGCGTCAACTAGCCATTTCAATGGTGTCATCCCTGCGACGAGAAGAGTCCACAAAGAAATGGTATAAAATTGCCTTTATAGGGAACTCCTCCTATTCAGTGACTTTATGTTTCCCAAAGAAACTGAGCTGTATACGTCAGTAAAAGTGGACGCCCTATCCGAACCAGAGTTAAAGAACACCGGCATTGTTTACTTAAAGGAAATATTCGCTCCCATTTTGCCAAACACCTAATAGAAGAAGACCACCGAAGTGACTTCATCCCTCAAGTCCTTCACTCACAATGCAAGAGGCACAAACTGGATTATCTAGAAAATCTGGAAATAATTCTACATTACAAAAATCAACATTTGTATGTGTTAAATGAAATGTTCCCTTCTCACTTTCCTTTCCTGACATTACCTTCCCCCCCCCCCTCCCATGACCCTTAAATAATATTCAAACCTTCCAACCCCACCCTTTACTCGGATAAGTCACCCACTCTCCGCCCTCTGGCTGCTTCCCCATCCCCTACTTCCCCTCCCCTACACTCTGACAATGTGTATAAGGGACTCGTGGTGTAATATGGTCACCTTGAGAATGACTTAACTTGAGTCGAAACCTAGGTCGGATAATAAAAAATTACTGTGGAAGATTACTAAGTGAATTTATTTACAAACTATCGAAATGTGGTTCCACCAATTGAAGCCAGAGAATATAAGGTATATTCATTTATAAAATATATTTATTTAACGCAACCACGCACTGCTGATCGCGCCAAATGCGCGTATATTATACCGTTCCGGTGAGTGCGAGACTCACCCCTACCGGTCAATTGACAAGTGGCGCACTTGACATGAGAAGAGTGTAATGTCGTCTTTGTGTGAAAGAGGAAATTTAATAACTAGTAATATTGTGAATACACAGCAGAAAATATTATAATAAAAGATAAAATTCACAGCAGAATAAGATATTACATGATATGACAATGAACAGTATATAGGGCAGCCTCACAGCAAAGCAAAACAATAGGGTGAGGCATGCAACTATAAAGAAGAACAATAATTTGTCATGACCCTATTTTTATTTTATAGCATATGCAGGAATAGATTATTTTTTTGTATTTTTGTCTTTTGTTTTTGAACGTATCTTTTGATTTTTTGAAAAAAAAATATATTTTTGTATAAATAATAGCATGTTTTAGAAGTTAATTCACGCATTGTTTTTTATTACTACTAAAATTGGTATATTGGAATTGTGTCGCGCTGGCCAAAAAGAGAATGCAGTCTCTTGGAAAGGAGCTTATACTTCGAAATGGCACGATACGAATGCGGCCTCAGGGTGGCAGCCGTACCCCACCATTTGCAAAGATAATTATACACTAAGAAATAATGTTTTTACCCCAAAGATATAGATTTAAAATCCGATTGCAAAAGAGCCAATGGTAGCTGAAGTGGGATACGTATGATACGTGGGTAAGGGCAGACATCGTCACAGACTTCATCCTGAAGTCCTTCAGAAGAAAGTAGATCAACTCGGACTTGTCGTTATCGGTGTTCACAATGAAGTCTACCCTACTCGGTGGTCGCCACACAAACTCGTCGGACGTCGTTGAAGCGCCACCTTTGCGATGCCGCCGTACCTCTCTTACTCTCTTGGTACTGAAGTTTGGGTGCTTTTTGGGATCACCTTGATCCGAGCTTTCCTCTAAAGGGAGTTTTCCATTTTTCCGTCTGTATTTTCGATGCAGATTTCGACAGCGCTTCAATATTTGCAAGTCGAAACACATTTTTAACTATCTTTGGACAGTTATTATGTTTCACTACAGGTCCTGGTATTTCTTGACAAGCTCTTTACAATGACGCTAGAATCAACATCCTAGTTCAACGCGTTCAGGAGCTACACTGATTTTAATTAATGCGTAGAGCAAAACTTAGGCTCCCACGCGCATGCGCCTACACGTTTATGAAGTCATCGTTGATTGGCTCAGCCAACCGCGTCGAGAAGTTAAACATGTGGGTTAACCACACATTCTCTAAACATTACTTCCGGACTCTTGGTCTCTGAAATAGGGCTTGAAGTCTTACATATGTTCGCAGCGTGAGAAAGTTTGACCGACCATTACTACACAGAGCAATTATTCGTTTTCACGTCAAAATAAATAAACGATAATTTTTTTTTAATTTGATAAAATCTTAAACTGAAACAAAATTAACTTCCAGCTACCTCAAGTATTCTTGGAAAACCATAATCGCAAAGGATTATCGAAAAAACAACGCGGGGATGCTAAAAACGCTTCACCAGAGAAAAGATTCAGTACCGAGGGTGGACGATTCCGTCGTCGAGTTTGCCGTAGCGAAATGATTAAATATTTATGCTCGCAAATGATAAGCAGCCTAACTCAAATCCTTATTTCGTAAACTAGCAAATTCCATTTTCAATGCCCTCATACCTTTTGGTACTTAATACACGAGTAGATTACAATTGCACTACTAGTGACTAGATTTTTGGGTTTGAGAGGGGAATCTCAAACTCACCCCACACAATCAAGACGTTAACCTCTCCGTCCATCCTTATCTTTCCCTAACTCTCTTCTTCCTCCTCATTATTCACCCTTCCCATTTCCAGGTAGACTTTCGACCTTTCCACAATCGATGCATCGATTCCGTCCGCGTGGCGCGCTCTCACTTCTCGTTTAAGTTGCCCTGGGGCGAATCAATTCGTCCACGCTTTTTCCATCGCGTCCTGAGGGATGGATGGGGGACGAGGACTCCCGAAAGAGAGGCGAACGAGAAATATATATTACTTGGTACTTCCCCTTCTTTCGTTCACATTTTTCATCAAAAAATATAAAATATTGAAATAAATAAAGCATCGTTTGCAGCTGCGAGAGGTGATATTTATTGATAAATCCAACATTTATTTAGATTCTACTTAAAATATTTATTATTTTATCGATAATTTTACTGTAAATTAAAAACAAGGTCCTGCAGCAACAAAAAATGAATGGTTAGTTTCTCTAGATGCTCTCGGTAAATCGGTAAGAGTGTTTACAATGACTGTGGAGCCATTTCAAACTCACTCATACATTTTGTCTGTGAACACTGCATTATGTAGTAACTTGAAAATTAAGAGCGTTCGATGCACCATTACTATTCCAATATTAATTTAAATTAAATTAATATTTACCAAGTAGATCATTTTTTTCCCTCCAAATTTAGCATATCACCATCGGTTAAATATAGTTTTCTCCTACGCGAAGCAAAAAGTTGCCCTTTGAGGTTGTTTTATTAATCTTATATTTTATTTTTGAAAACATAACGGGGATAGTGATATCATGTAAGGTAAGTAATATTGGACAAAGTTTTCTAAAAAGTAACATATATGCAAAATTTTACCATTTTTGTCCTTCTGCAATACAAATTTTGCGAAGATGTAGATTACTATTACGAATATCTGATTTGCGAGGAAAATAGAGTAGTTACAATATAAAACAGATAAGGCAGAAACATATCAAGGCAGTATTTTTATGCGTGTTCAACGGTTCTCCGAGACTGCAGGGAAGACTGGAAGGGTGACCAAGTGTTCAAAGGTTTCCAAATAGTACTTTGATTTACCTCTTTCAAACCTAAAACTTCATCCCTACGATCACCCTTAGGGACTTAGATTGATGGAAGCAAGGGCGTGGTGCAGTGACAAAACCCTTAGACGTTGCGGCTAGCTCTCTCAGGAGGGAATTAATATCCAGGAATGATATTTGGGGTCCCAAAAGAACAAACTTTCACTTCCAGGTTTCACCTTGATCTGGTTCCCTGCGGCTGTTCTACGGCTGAAAAATTATAAAATATAAATAATGTACTTCAATAATATATTAAAAATAAGGAATACTACCTATTTTTAGTGTTCACTATTTAATAATGTAATATTTATTCAAATTTGATGACAGCATTACACATGTAGGCAGTGTCACATGCAGCTCTGTTGCAAATTAAAGTGTACGTACATATTAAGAAAATAACATAGTATTTCTAAAATATAATTTGTTACGCTGACTGTGATCTAAACAATAAAGTGCCATTTTTTGAGACAATACAGACGGTTTCAAAATGCTTTAGCCTTGAGACTGCGGTCGATAAAAAAAACAACCATGTGGAAATTTTCTCCATTTTTAAATACTGAAATTCCACAAGATGTAAAAAAACCTTTGAATATGTGCACATAAGAGGTGTAAAAAAAATTTCAGTACTGATATTTTATAAAATTATTACAAAACATTACAATTTTATTTACCACAATCCCTTCAAATAACTACCCCTGTCTAGCCATTTACCTAAAGGGGTGGTACTGCAAAAGTCATGAAAAAAACACGTTTTATTTAATCCTGTTTTATACCTCCAATGAGTTTTATTGCGAAAAACAGTTTGTCCAATGATGGTGGACGTGACCCTAGAAACTGAAATAAGTCGGCAGGGACAAAATTCGATGGTAAGGGGGATGATGAACGAATGCCATCCCATTTTTATTCGAAACTTGCGAATAAATAGGGTTGAATGAGCAGTAGTATTTACGCGGTGCAACATCCATTCTCCGCTGAACCGAGGTTCTGGTCTCGTTTATGGGATTCCACGGACACTTTCACTCAATTGTCTCAAACCTACGTGATAATTAGTAAGACTAATTTTTTGAACATATGAGGGATCCAATAGGGAAGAACTCATTAAATGAAAGAAAAGAGTTAACGTTGACGTTAAAATTTGACCGAGACTGACGTGCTTCCTTTTGCCTCGGAGAAAATTCGGTTTCCACTGAAATGATTTGGCTTCATTTTCTATGTTGTACTCGCTAATCCATGTTTTGTAACCTGTAATGATAGTATTAAGGAATGTGTCATCAATGAATTATGTCCTTTAATGAATATTCTGACTTGTTTCTTTAAACCGAAGTTGTTTCTGCTAATCCGTCCTTAACCGGCACATCTCACAAAATCGCCTGACGCAAAATAAAATTATTTTTCAAAAACAGCTGCAGCTCTACAACGAGTGGATGTAACAGAAATATATAAAAAGGAGGTTACTCGTTAGTTTTTCTTAAGAGAGTTGCCATTAACAAGTCCTCAGACATAGCACATCTCTTATGCAGCTGATTTACGCGTTAAATAATACACAACCATTCCATGAAAAGTATTTTACGTATAAAATAATCCCGGAAAACAACTACCTACTACGGGAACAGATGTGAAATTTGAAATACATTTCAAATTAACGGTTAAAAGCATCACCTTGAGAAAATTCCTCTATATTGAATTAAAACATTGTGTTTCTCAAACATGATGTGTGCTAAAATCAAATTCCTACATTCAATAATTAAAGGAAGCCAGTAAAAAATAATACCTACCGTCTACAATTTGGGATGAATATCATTTTCTTACGGAGCTCACGATGCGAGATCATAGGTAGTTTAGTTTTGTAACAGGATACAAATTGCCAAATAAATCTTTTCACAGAGGTGGCAGTAAATTTGTAACTGAAAGATGATTTAATCACTACCATTTGGTTGGTCAGCTTTTACTCTAACCATTTATCGTGGTTTTCCTACTCTAAGTAAATAATAACTTGATTTAATCTAAGGATTAAAATACTTTATTTGCACTTTTACCAGAATTTCGAATCCTGCACGTCACCTCCATGTTTCAAAGATCTTCCCTCAATGTATCGACTTCCCAAACCATGCCCCGAGGAGGGGTGAGTACGGGGGGGGGGGGGGTGGCGTCCCTTTAAGCCCGCTCTCACGAACACGAGCGATGACGGCAGGTCCGAGCGGAAGACGCGACATGTCAAAACTTCAGCACTTCCTCCTCCGAAAAACGCCCGCCATAAGGCAACGCCACCTCAGGCCCTTCCTATCCCACAGCCCCCACAAAAATTCCCTCTCTCGCCGTCTCCCCTCTTGAGCACCCGTGGAAGAAGCTAGCGGCCAAGCTTCCCCTTCCTTCTCCAATCTTCCCCGGCCACCTCATCTCTAAAGACTACCACCCTCCTCCTCCCTCAGCCTTTACCCGCCGAACAGGTGGACCCTCTCTCCCGGTCGTTTCACTCTCACTAATGCCCGCCCTCCGCTGACCTCACACGGACGAGGGTGGACAAGAGGGGTGAAATAGAAGATAGAGAGGGAATTGAAGCTGTGGATTCTGAGAGGATAGAGAAACAGATGAGAATGCAGTGAGAAAGGTAGATAGAGGGAGCGTGTAAAGATGCTTGGGAGAGGACATTAAATGAAAAACTAGATAGTATCTGGGCGTATGTAGAAGGCTGGGGGATGGTAAAGCCTTATCTTTTCAATGGGTATTTTAGCTACTGACTGGTGGGTTTTTGTGCAGTTTTTACCCTAACTTGGCCATTTCTTGAGATATTTTTACCTTTCTGCACACCACCTGCTCGCCATCAGGTATCTCTTTAAGTTCTTCATGCCCTTTGTCACTCTGTACGCTCTCCGAATTTCCTATCCCCTTCCTTTCTCTTCCTTAAGTCCCCAGCGTTCTCCTTCAAGTTACCTTTTTCAACATACCGTCGTCTCTCAACCTGCCCTCCATCTATATATTCTGCCTTCTCCAAGTCATCACTACCGACTACATCTCCTCTCCTACCATTTCCAACAGCTTCTCGTTCGTCTTATATGCCACCCATCTCACCCACTCCATTTTTCTCCAATATCTCATACGCCTCCAGTCCACGTACATCCCATCTCCGAAATGAATTTTATTTATTTTATTAACTTTATTTACTTATTTATATATTTATTCAACATTGCCCCGAAAACAGCCTCAAGGACCTTTTACATCGGGCATTTTAACAAGCAACAACGGACAGACACCCACAACCATATCCAAGGGGGAGACAATCCTACGAAATCGGGACGCCACTGAGGCCGAATCGAATTACTCCATATTATAATTTTCTCCAATCTTTTCTTTGCGTCTCTCCTTTGAGTTCCCCACATTAATTCCCATTTCTAGGAAATTACTGCCTTGGCTCGGGAAATACTGCATCATATGGCCCAACCACTAAATGCATTTTCTGCCAAAATACTTCATAGTCAGCTGTTTTTTGCCCTCCCACCATTATATTTTACTCCACCCTCTTAATTCTTAAAAATCTTATTACCTTATGATTCAACTTCATCCCTTCCCTTATCACTGTACTTTAATGCAATAATCATTGACTGCAACCCGTTGGCTGAACAGCAAGCCAACACTTGGTGTCCGGCGAATCACACTGATTTTATCAACTCCCCTCCTGTCTGTTATCGCATCTTCATCTCCACCATGCTTTCCGAGCCACTTCTCCTCAATTAACGTAAAAAAGCAACGGCGATAGTGGGCACTCTGGCCTCACTCCCCGTCCTATCACGGCCCATTCGGATCCTCCATCGTCTACCCTTATCTGTCGTCCATCTCGTTCATGTAGAGATATTCTCATCCAAAGTACCCCTAATTTCTTCAGAACTTCCATCAATTCCGTCCAATCTACTTTATTAAACGCCTAGTGAAATTTCTATTTTTACGAAAAATTATCCACCCTGAACGTTTGATAAGCGGCAGAATCACCGCAAAACTAGCTTAAAAGGAGTCTACCGCTAATAAGGATACGAATGCGAGGAAAACACGATTCATCTGGTTGGGAGTTCGAGCACAGAGTATTCAAATTATCGCGGAGTTCATTAGCTATGGTTAATGCGAAAGGCGCGATTTGAATCCTTAGGCAGACGAATGATTTTCACCTTGAAATTATAGCGTTCTCGCCTAATATACTATCGCGAGAAAGTAGTCCCTTAGCACCATAGAACATGGTATGATTTTTCCCTCCTAATTTCTGTATTTCATTATATTAATATGGTGTCGCAACGATTTCTCCTATAGTACAAAAAGGTTTACGTCTTATTAACAGCGTTAATGATACACTCACGGGTTCCCTAACATCAATTACTTAAATGCCAACCTCAGCTATAGTACCATATAATGCCATCTTGTCCCTTCTTTTTATCAGTGGGAGTGGATGTGCGTCGTTCGCCTTTTTGTGTTCACGTGCTCGTCTCTCAGGCACACGTGCGGACGAAAAACCAGGTAACGGTGGTGTTTGGCAGAGGGGATGGGTTCGACACGGTCTCGGTGGACTTGCTGTTCTCTCTCCTCGTCGCCCGGAGGGATTTCAAAGAAAATAAAACAAAAGGGACCTAGACGGAAAAGTTGCGGGACGCACTTTCAAAACAGTGTGAACCGGAGAAGAATGAAGTTCTGGTAAGTAAAAAAATAATATCAGGAGTCGAAGAAAATGTTTTAGTGACGGCTCGTTCTCAACGCTCTCAAACTGAGCATCGCCTAATTAAGCTTTAGTCCCAAGAAAAATAACCACTAATAAAATCCTGATTCTTGTGCTTAAGTCAGGAATCTGAAATATCAAAATCAAAATAAGATAACATAAACTGTCTATATTTCATCGAGTTCTCACACAATGAACAAAGAAGTAGTTTTCAAGCTTGCTAATAATTCTTTTTTTTATTAAATCTATATTTTTCGACTGCTTTGCATATTTCGGGCTAATGTAATCTCCATTGTATTTAATCCAAAAGCATATGAGAAATCAGCATCTCGCTCACTTCATAAAATTGTCTTCGTGTTGCTACCACAAGTATGTGTTTTTTTACCTCATGTTAAATTTAAATCGTGTTGCTGCTATGTATTTTTGAGGTATTAGCTAAAAGGCACTCGGTAAACACACGAGAGAATATTTAGAAATGGTGGAAAGAAAACTTTATGTCAGAAAAATAAGTATTAGTTTTACTGTAACGTGCCTCGAAAGCTGAGGTTATTTAAAGATTTCTGTCTGCCACTTCCAAACAGCACTCGGACGATTAGGATTCCCTCTTCAACCCTCCGAATACCTGCCGAACTTATGTGAGCCGAATGATGCTAACTTTTATGACTGTGCGTTAACCGGTGTTTCAACAGTGGCGTAGCAACTCAAAAATGGTAATCCCACAGTTTACTACTTTACTACTTAGATATTCATTCAAATACTCCCTTAGATACTACTCGATAGATAGATACTCCGCGTGCATAGCAAAGGAAAAAACTGAACTATTTAAAACAATTTGAAATTAGCAAAAGAAGTTTAAAACTAGCGAATGACATGACCTGACTTTCAACTACCACTCTCCCCTAATACCGATGACCATACCCAACATTATTTCACAATCCAATCCTAGCACGCATAGTTATCAGACTGTTGTGATGATTATTTTCTGCACAATATTCACCCAGAAGATTCTACGAACTCCATTATATATCAATCATCAGCTCAGTTAAATAAAGAGTAATAAGAAATAATGGAATGAATTACAACTTGCAAAGTCATAATATTATGATTTAATATTAACGCTGAAATTATGGGTATAACAATCGTATTCAGTATATTTTCTAATAAAGAAAATGAAACGCAGCATTTAGTTCACACAATACAGTTGAGAGTAAGATTATAATAAGGCAAAAAAAAATTACTTAGTGTGCACTTGCAAATAAATATGCTCCAAATGCTGTGATTTACATCATTCTTCCGGTATGAAGGCCTTCCGGCCTTCACGCTTTCTTACCTAAAACCAGTACATCCTTGGTCGCTCCTGTTCCATCATATATGAGTCTATGTATTAGCCATGCTTATACATATACTTCTTTCATTCCATGTGTTCTCTTAACAAACTTTCACTGAGGATATGTCTCTAATCTTTAGGACTCTTTTCATGATATATATCCATCGTCTACGTGGTCTACCCCTTGGTCACTTCTCAGTTTCAACTCTTCCCCAATTATGGGAATTCTACTGCTTTTCATTCTTTTTAAGTGCCCCTGCCATCTTAATATATTACCTTCGACCTCATTTCTCAAGCTACTAATTCGAATTTCATATCGGATGTCCGTGTTTCTTTCTCTGTCCATTCTACTCCTTCCCGCTATACTCCTCAAGGGCTTCAGTTCCCCATCATCTTGTAAGTCAGCTCCAATCTCTCTTATTTATCACCCATGTTCATGATGCATACGTAACTATTTATAGCTAATGAATTTTATATTTCATAATCTTAACCTTTCTTGGTATTTTTCTGTTTCAGAGTAAGCGTCTCACACTTTGAAACAACTTTCCTCCTTTCTCTAATCTTTTATTTTCAAATCTTCCAATCATTGCGATTGTGTCGGTGGCAGCGGGGTAAAGTCCTCGCCTGTCAAGCCGAAGATCGCGAGACCCGCTTGGGTAGGTTTTTTCCATCCAGGGCATGGTTGGTTGTGATTGTCCATTATTAATTGTTAATACACACGATGTAAAGGCCAAATGAGTGTCTTTTTTTCGGGGGTGTTGTCAAATAAATAAACATATAAATATGATTTGCAGTCATGCGCACGGATGCAAAGGTATACACCAAAGACGGTAGAATTCACCACGAAAAAGTTATTTGACTTGAATGGGATGCGATCCCGGATCTCCCAAGGTGTGTTAGTCAGTTACACCACCAGGCCATATCAATTTAGGGTGAGTTTCAGCGGGGATTTTTACGAACAAGTTGCTCTTGTCTCCAGTCTAAATTGCAACACAGGAGATCGTGCATGACATGCCACAGTGAAGGAGAATAACCCCAACATCTTCGCTCTAGAACGACTAACTTTTGACAAATTTTCCAATCGTTGCGACTGCACAAATGAAGTGGTACCCAGTCACGCGAACGGGTGCAAAGATATACGGCAAAGATGGTGGAATTTGTCATGAAAAAATCTAGTTTCATACTATGTCACCGCGTAACCAATTACCATTCAAAAATAAATTTGCAGTTGCCAGAAACCAAGGAACAATGAGAATCACAAGTTTATGAATTTAGATTAACGTTTCTAACCATGCGAGTGAATTGAGCTGAACCAAAGCACCTCAGATGGCACAAATGCTCTCCTACTATTTTTCTCCCGGCCTCCCTTGACGACCCTGACAGCGTGAACTCATCGCCGCCGTCTTCTCCTGCTCCCGCGAGCAACGAAGCACGAGAGTTACTCGAATGTCCCTGCTTGCGCACTGCGTCTTGGCGTTTGCACGCGGATATTGAGATAGGGAGGGAGCAAGGTCAAAAACGGGTAGTGGTAGGGCGAGATGAACGTTGCATGGCGGCCACTGTAAAAGTGATTCGAGCGTCGCGACGCGTCGAGTTGCAATCCTTGTTTGTTCGACCAAGTGAGCACCGGCAGAATTTACTTTACGCACGTGCGCGCTGATTTAAGTGAGCTCTTTCCTCGGAGCGAAATCTCTATTTTCAAACTGCCAACATCATCCGCGTAGTACATGATTTCGCGAGTGCCGTCAGCCGCGTACTATAGCGGCCGTGATCAAACGAAATATTAAATTGAGCGAGGCGAAAGGAAACTGTTTTCATCCGCTGTTTGCGCGAATCATCACGGCGGAAATCAATTACGAGGAAACGGTCGAGGATCGAAGGGTCACATTCACGTAGTGTATTCTCAAAAAGGAAGGATTTAAATATCACTGGTATCTCTTTGATGGTTCGGCGAATCATAATGCTCCAAGGTAACCTGTGAGTATACTAATTAGGCATTTATTAAATATTTATCCCAACTGGTTGCATTCCTTATGGAGATCGAGACAAAAACTGCCATAGGGAAAAAAGAGGAAATTTTCCTCTCGTAATTTAATCATGTGGATCCTGCTAAAACAAAATCATTGTCAAAAAGTAATATCTGGAGACCGATTTGTGTTTGGATGGTAACTTCCTTTCAGTGAATCAATGAAGAAATCACGTCCTGAGCAAATAAAATTTTGGAGCGTTGCTGAAAACCATGTTTTAAGTCCAGCAGCCACTCACTTCTCGGGTCCTCAACATAGACCTAGCCTCATTGTCTTTGGAATATTTTACCATATGCTTTCATGTTTGTAAAATGAACAACTCTATCTTGACATCCCTTTGGATCTCCATTCTTTCTTTAATTTGGCCAGTAAATATTTAATGGGATCAAACTCAGTCCGAAGAATTTTTCCGAAGGTCAAACCCAGCCAAATTAATTAATTTCTCTAACTAAAACCCACAAGACCTCCCAATGAATTAATTTTTACACCTATCTTCTGGTGCCTAAAGCCAACGAGATATGCTGTCTCATCAAGATCGTTAGATACATTTTCGTGATAAACTTTAAATGCATACATACTTGTAATTATTGCTCATATGAGAGTGTAAGAAAGAGTGTGAAATACAGTCGCAGTGTGGCTTCATCATTCACCAGGTTGGCAAAAAAACGGACATCAAATCCTATTGCTGGCGGCAAACATTACATTTTTTTCTCAGGTTCCACTGCCATTTACGTATTCAAGATGAAAATATTGATGAATAAATCGATGGATTAGGCTTCTACTAGGCGAAAATGGATCTTGAGTGAAAAAATACCCGAATTTAACTACAATTTACACATAGATGTTAACTTTATACTACAAAGATTTTCCACAATGCACAACAACCACCGCGATGAACCATGAAATTTTCAAAATTGTACATCGGTGAACTTCATTCAAGAAAAACTTGCTCTCCGTAAGGTAATTTCCGTAAGTTAACCAATATTAACGCCTGTAATACGCATTGTTATTTATATGTACCTAGTAATCTATACGTTTAGAATGGCTAAGGGAATATTTTTACTCGCCCAACGACTTAGGTAGTTTGTTTTCGTAATGTTGACTTCACAAGGTCCATTATTTGGCTCATTAAGTACTTCATATGAATACGTATTTGATCTGAAATAACACTGTCTAGCCTAGTGGTAAGCTCTGAATCTTCTCTTTTTCTCTGCTCTCAATAACGGCAAATTTGCAGCCTCAGGAGCGAAAAGAGTGACTTCCTTCAAGTTGGTGGTGAATGAATTTTGAAAGAACTGTGCATCGAGAGAATACCGTGTTAGTTGAGCAAATGGGATGCTCACTATTGGAGGATATACCCATCATTTCTGCATTTGACAGAGAAATTAAGGGTCTGAACTTCGTGCTTTATTGTAGTGAAAGAAGGGAAGTAAAGATTATAAGGATGCAAGAAATATTTCATATCAATTTATGTGTATAATTTGAAATGACACCATCATGTAACTCATTTTTAATTTATTATTCGAAATTATTTCAGTTAAGTGCTCACTCCATTCCCAACTATGAGACTTTTGTGAACAATGAAATATTTCCTCATATGACACAGCATCATACGAGTGATGATGTTCGCTGCAAGGTTATGCTTAGTCGAAGGAAGCCAAATTACAGATGGACCATGGAAACCAGCCCAATATTTTTTTTCACGTTGCTCTTCAATACATGTTTCCATTCAGCCACACTAATAAAGTAACTCATGAAAACCTCCAATTTTAAGCCTAAGGCCATTTTATAAATATTAACATAGATAGGATATGTCTTCAAAACTCCGTTAAAAATTAAATTAGGATCTTTGTTACGTCTGATTGATTGAGGCCATAGCATTAGGACTGAAATCAAAAGTTTTGAATCCGGATTTCCCTGCATTTAAGTAGTTAAAAATAACAGATTTATGCTGAAAATTGAATTTACATGACTGCTTTGAATTTTGTCAAACCTACGAAATAAATAGCATCTTATACCGACAAATAATTCGATTCCTTCATTTGGCACCACACACAGAGTAATTTCATATAAAGATTTCCCAGGTCAGTGGTAAAGTTAATGATCTATCATGGACTTAAACCCCGAGACTATTGTGGAATAATTTATTTAACTCCTCAATTAAGCCTCTAAACGTGGTACGAAGGAGAGGGTTTCCGTCTCGGAAGCATAAATTCGATTTGAGGCCAAAATCTGTAATTTTCACTCGGCTAACATTTGCTCGCCCACTGAAACTAGTTACATTAGCCAACGCAGCCAGAAATCTCGAGAGATAAGTCGTCATTGAGGGGGGCGAATGTAAACTGGTCATCGCTCAAAGAGACTTCCCCACCGCTCCCCGTTTTGCCGCAATAACGTTCATCCCTCCCGCGGCCGCTCTGCTTAAGTTGATGTCCATTCCATCTATCTGAGCACACGGTTTATCTTGAAGGGGTACTCTCTCTCTATCCATCTCCCTTTACCCTTTCCTTTTACCCTTTTACCCTTTCCCTTCCCCGCCACTCCCTGCCACTCTCCCCCAATGGCCAGGACGCATGCGAGCATTCGTCTTCCGATTCCCTCCTTCCTCCACAACCCTTCTCGGTTAGCCTCGAGTTACAGATTTAGTTTTTTTCTCACCCGGTGAGCTATTTTCCTTCGCAGGGATCTCCCTCCTCCATGTGGTAACATTTTTCTTCGCATGGGAAAAGAACAAAATCTGTTTCACCTCCGCAGCAGAAATGCCGTCTAATATTCCGCGGTCACGAGTGATCTTCACGCTTTTAAATTTCGTAACAATTTTCATGTGTCTCACAAATTTAGCACAGATTTATGAAATAATACTCGATAGAAAATTTTTCATTCACAATTGCTTCATATCTGACTTACACAACTTTAAAGATGTGATTTCCTTGTATTTGTACCTGAAGATGTCGCTCAAGCGATGAAACTGGTCGTATTAAACCTACTCATGTGAAATTTACAAAGTTTTTTCATTCCAATATGAAGCAATTTCACAAAGTTACGCCTCAAACCATTCAATTTACACAACTTGTTTACACCTGGATTTTAAACTGATTTAAAAACTGAAACGAAAAGTGAATCAGTTGTACATGGGTTGTAAACCAGTTTATATTATACCCTAGTCAAATTAAGTAAGTTCTAAATATCGCTTGTATTTAAAAATGTTAATGGGTTCAGCCAAAGTGAACAATATTATTATAAATACCAGAATCATCATGCAGACTCCAGGAAATAATAAGAAAAAGACCTGAAGAGAAGCTATAATGGAGTTGCATTGCAAATCAGTTGTAAAATAGGGTAAGTGAAAGACTTTTTTAAATGAGTGAGACATTGGATGTAAAATTTAAATATGTAAAGAAAATTAATGCAGAAGTGTTCCAGTTGATAATCATTAAATTAAAATTTATCAGCTGTCTTTTCGAGATTTTTTGTAGAATAGTTTTATTTCTGATTTATCAACCGCCGATGAAGGGGGGATACAAGTTTGAAACATTGTTTTGTCACATTCTCATTTGCGCGCTCATTTCATCAATGATTAGCGGGGCGATTTCATATTGTGAGTCACTCAAAACGTTTCGTAGTCCGTGCACCAGGGGAAATAAGAGTTCTGTGAAATCCCAGTGATTCATCAAAGTCAATCTTTTAAGACATGAAATGCATTTCCCATCAAGGATGATAACTCTTAACGAGGGAAATTGAGTAATTGCATCTCGTACGTCAGTTTCTGGGAGAAGTTATAATAATCTGCGAATAGAAATAAGACAAGTAGATACATCTATAAATTACAGTAATGGAATTAAAACTCTAGATCTTCCAATTACAATTCAATTCCACACTTGGCTAATGCACATTTCAAATCCCGGCCAAACCGAAATATATTTATATTGCAGCGTTCCTCATCGAGAGATTTTAAATTATACTCTACAAACGCACCATTAGTAATGCTGGGAGCTCGTTTATCTAGCCAGATCAAGGATCATTCAGTGTTTACACATATTTACATTAATTAATAGGTGAATTTACAGGGTTATTGGCAGTTTTTCATCACCAGAGTCATTTTATAATTGTTAGGATCATGGATAATTTGCGAAATTAAGGTATTCAGTACTCGATGCAATGTGGTATATTCAATACTTGGAGATACAATGCTTACGGCACGGTTGTTCGTTCGAGACAGACTTCCGCCAAGCACGGCACATCACCGTGAAATAAGTAACCTCCAGTGCCACCTATACGGGTTTTCACCCTACTAGTTATGGCGCACAATACGAATACAATAATAGCGCTTACAATAATAACCTCAGACGAGATTTTGAGCAAGGTAAGACTATCTTTTCAAATGTAGGGTAAATAGTGCTGGGTTGTGCTGGAAGCTGGCTATGCTTTCTAAATCAATTATGAATTAGTGTTTCACCTAATTTTCTCTAATTCAATGATGATTTTACAAGATTCTTGGCAATTTTTCACCTCCATAGTCGCTTGATAATATTCACAGGCGAGATGTTTAGCAAAGAACCGTTTTCAATTAATGCAGGGTGAATACATTCACTCGATTTACACTATACTCGACCGCAGTGTGTGCAAAAGAAAGAGTGGCACGTATAATATTTGTGTGTGTGTGTGTATATATATATATATATATAGAAAAGGACATTAATATAAAAGTATAAGCTAGCAACAAGGCGTTGATGTTGGGGAAGGATAGGGAAGTAAATCAGTGGACACTCACTGGCAGATGATCCATGACGACACCGGTGTCCACTGCTTAGGGTAGCTTTCGGGCTAAGGATCCTTCTTCAGCTGGAGGAGATCACTACTCCATATATATATATATATTCGAATGATTGAGTATATATATATATATTGTGTTGTCAAATTTTATATATGTTTCCTGTCCTCTTTCTTTCACCATCTGTTTGAACGAAATATTTATTATTTACGCATGTGAGCGGTTTGAGTGAATGAATGAATGGTTATTTTTTATATAATCAGGCGATCGGCTCCTCTTCTGAAAGAGTTCGAGAAGACTAGCATCTTCAACCGATCCCGGCAAACGCCCTTATTTTTACACACCCTTCGGGGGTAGAATTCCCGCAGTTTTCCGACCTCTCCGACGGAGTGGGGAGCTGTCTGACCCCGTGCCTCGCCGTGAACCTCACCTGCCCACCCCTGACGCTTTCCTCACCGCCTCTCTTTCTCCTCCTCCTCATTTTTTACCGTCGAATGGAAGAATAGCCCAGAGGTGTGTGGAAGGGGGCAGGGTAAGGAATAGAACGAGAAATAAAGAGAGGGAGGGAGCAAGAAATGGAAAGACTGACTGACTTCCTATGTGTGATCAACATAATGAAAATAAAACCATTCGTCGTTGATTGATTATCTCCAAAAATAGTGACATCCGTGGCTTTTCCAGCTTTTCACTAGGTCTTATCCTTTGTGCGGCAGCCGAATCGTGGATATCCAAAGTCCGGGGAGACGATTATGTATCTCAGAATTATAAGAGCGGAGTAGTAATAATAGCTTCCGTAGAGGGTACGACTGCCTTGAAATTTGTTTTCTTGATATTAAGGTACAACCCAGATCGAGTGTTCATTCATTCTGATGTAATAATGCCCTCCGTCCCTTTTATTTTCTGGATTGGAAAAATGAAAAACCTTTGAGGGAATTATACTTGATAGATCGAGCTAAATCTATTTTATATAAGTGATGCAAATTTAAAGCAAAACTTTTCTTACGTTGTTTATTTTCGCAGCACAGATAAAATATATTCTCACAGTCGGTACATTCAAAGTAACAAGAGTTTACTGAAAAACTACACTTCTGAATACATTTGAACAAAAAACTATTTTCAACGCTAATAAATTATAGCATTATTTTTTATCCCATTCAAGGTTGCCATGTCAAAATTTAATTTGAATGTATCGTAAAAAAATTCCGGTGGGAAAAACTCTGGGAAGCAAACACCAAACGCATCTATAAGTTACAATATAAGACACCGGAGAGCACTCAGCATTAGATTTTTTTCCAAGTTCAACATCAAAGCTCATCATCAAATGCTTACCATTTACATATTAGATAGCTTTAACCTCAGACTCGCGTTTACTTGCTTGCCACTATGATGGCCATCAAATGCCTCCACGGCACGTTCCTCACGTATTCCGACTAGAACATTTCCCTTTGCTTACCGAAGGAGCACTAGCAGTGTGTACATAAAAGTACTTGCAATCTACAACGGCGTTTCGCTGCATGCGGTAGTTATATTTTTCCACCCTCTCATCTTCCCCGTAAACCCAATTTATTTCACGGTCACTAGCTGATCCATCAATCGCGCGAGCGGCGCATGACTTAAATATTCAAACACGAGAGAAAGATGGAGGACGGTTGGTTGGGTGGAGAGTACTTTTTTTCGGCTGCGTCGCGGGAGTACTAGCGGCGCTCATGGAAGTAGTTTTCCGTAGAGTAGTATGCCGCGCGCGCTAACCAAACTCGTCATTTCGCCGTCGTCCTTCTGGATGGAGTCCACAGGAGAGCCGCACACGCGGGTGTCCTTGCAATTTGCAACGGGTTACCTCCCTCCACCCCACCCAAACCCTTCAACCCAAGTCCCACTTGCACCTCCAGGCATTAATTTACTCGCAAATCCTTCCCAAGCCATCCACCTCTTGCGTCTCCCTCTCTTTCTCTCTCTCCGTCCTCTTTATCTCGTTCCACGACCCATCTCGCGAACCAGCTAAAAGCGTACCTCTTGTTCCCACCAGAGTTCCCATCATTTGGGAAGCGGCGGATCAACACTCTAAATGGAATGAATTCTACGGCAGAAATCTATCATTATTGTGAAATGAAAATCAATTAACAAAAAATTCTTGATTTGGGGGGTCACTTTTCCCAAGCCGTTTTTCCCATAGATTTTTTTCCCAATGTCCAATTTTCCCAATTAATTTTTTCAAAAACATTTTTTCCGAGGAAATACAAAATTATGAAAAATAATAAGCTTTAAACAAGCTTATATAAACGTAAGCTTTGAATAATTCGCAAAAAGCTACATTTGACAGAATGAAGCACTAACGCACGCTGCTAATAATGAAAGGAGCACATTATGCAAAAAATCATCACCGGCGACTACCGACATGCCGTATAATCTCTTATCTCATCGATGGAGTATTTTAAGCGTAATGAACTATGCCGAAGAGGAATTCCGGCGCTGAAATATTTTGCGGGCCAGAAATGAAACTTGAATAGGTATTGGAGTAGAATCACCGATGGTGAAATCTCGAGAGGGGCGTCCAGACAATCGCTGCAGTTTGTAGTTAAAGAAGAGAGCAATTGACAAATAAATTTAAATTAAAGAGTAATTCATGCTGACAATAAAAGTGCAGGAATTTAGACTCCAATGCATGCATTTCGGTTATCCATGCCATCATCGATAGGGAGTGTTAAAATCTCGTAAACACGCGCAAGTTGTCCGAAGCATAAAGTCCACGTGGTTTGTTAAGCTCATTTGGTTGCAGGACCATAATGTAATTCAAGAAGAGCGCAATCGATATGTTAAGTTAAATAAAAGATTAATCTAAACATTTCAATAAAAGCACAGGAATTTAGACTCCAATGCATGCAATTAGGTCATCCAGGTTAACGCACCCACGTGTTTACAAGATTTGAACACTCTCTGTCGATGGTCACCTGGATGACCAAAATGTATGCATAGCAGTCTTAACTCCCCTGCATTTATTGACGATTTGGAATAGAATAGAATAATATTCATTGTCACATGACACTTACATTTTTGTGGCTTAAGCCACAGTAAGATTGGTGACTCGTCACAAAAGTAATACAAAAATTTATGTACAGATTATATAAGACCCATAAGTTTTAACAACAGAAGTACAATAGACAATATAAGTGTATTCTCATAAACAATGTGGAATATATTTACATATTTACTGAAATAGTATCGTCTAGATATTCTTGTATTGAGTAATAAGTTTTTGCTAACAGAATTTGCTTAATTTTAGTCTTGAAAACATCGAAATTCATGGAAACATTTTTTAAGTCATTTGGCAACTTATTGTAAACCTTAATACCCATGTAGTAAGGACACTGTTTATAAAGCTGTAACCTGTGTTGAGGGATGGACATTAATAGGCCATTTCTAGTCCCATAATCATGATTAACATTTCCTTGGTAATAAACATGGAGATTTCTTCTAACATTGCATAACAGTTCCAATATATACACAGAAAATAAGGTAAGTATTTTGTATTTTTTGAACACAGGTCTACACGATGTTCGTTTATTTAGAGCCCCCATGTATCTTATAATTTTTTTCTGAAATATAAATACAGACTTAGCTTCCGAGGAGCTACCCCAGAGAATGATACCATACTTCATTATGGGATAAAAGCACCCATGATAAAATGTTAACTTAGTATCATGTCCAACAATTTTTGAGAGGCGAGCCATTTGGTAGCAGGTAGTATTAGGCTTTTACATAATTGTATGGCATGCTCACTCCATTTTAGGTGCGAATCTATTTTTATTCCAAGTAAATTGATATGCTCTAGCATTTCAATTTCATGTCCCTCTATTGAAATGGAATGGATATATTTTGAACTTTGGAAGGTGCGAAAATTGATATAGCCACTTTTGTTTGAATTTAATTTCAAACCATTTGCTGTAAACCATTTGTCAAGTTTCCCAACCATTTCTCTAGCGATGTCAAGTTATCTGTCATGGTCTGATTCCTTAACAAGAACAAAGGTATCATCAGCATATTGGATAGTATTGGGGCTAATATTACTGGGTAGGTCATTAACGTAAAGTAAAAACAAGAGAGGACCCAATATAGACCCTTGAGGAACACCTTTCTTTATTAATTCCAATTCAGAGTAATAATTTTTTGGGCCTGACTTAATACAAGTTCTTTGTTTGCGTTCGTGGAGGTAGCTTTTGAACCAGTGCAGGGTTCTCCCTCTAATACCATAGTACCTTAGTCTGTCCAGAAGTAACCCATGGTCGACACAGTCAAATGCTTTGGACAGGTCACAAGTTATGGCTATGATTGACTGGGATTCATCAATTGCTCTACAAATTTCATTTCCAATTTTAATTAAAGCTGAGTTAGTGGAATAGTTTTTTCTAAATCCATATTGATTGTTGGAAATGTAATTGTTTTCAACTAAGTGGTTCATGAGACGAGAGTTAACAGCTTTTTCGAATATTTTGGAGAAAGTGGGGAGTATTTATATTGGTCGATAATTACTTGCGATTGACCTGTCTCCTTTTTTGTAAATTGGTTTTACATCCGCATATTTTAAGAAGTCTGGAAATGTACCCTCATTGAATGATTGATTGATGAGATTGGTTAGGGGGTCAACAATTTCATTAGCTACACATTTAATAGCTTTAACTGGGACTTCATCATGCCCAGCAGATGTATTGCTTTTCAAGGAGGCAATGATGTGAAATGTTTCATATTCTGTGATAGGATCAAATACGAGGTCACAGTTGTTTGCTCGTGAATGATTGCTCAATAGTTCCGTAGAAACGTGCTTAGTCGGTACTATACCAAGGGTAGTGGGTATTTCAATAAAGTAGTTATTAAAGGCTGTAGCTATTGCTGATGGATCTCTGAGTTGACATGCATTAATCGTGATCGAATCAATAGATTTACTAGGTTTATTTCCTCCCATTTCATTTTTTATGACTCTCCAGGTAGATCTACTAATGTTGGTTGAATTCGAGATGTAGTTGTTGTTAGCCATTACTTTGGCTGCTTTAATGACCCTCTTGTAAATCTTACAGTATGCACGATAGTATAATTGAAAGTTGGGATCTGGTGAAGTTTTGGCTTCTTTATGGAGGTGTCTTTTATTCCTACTTGAAACAATGATGCCTTTAGTGATCCACTTGACCAGAAAGTTGTCCACACTTGTCTTAGTTTTGTAGTACACTTTCGGGAAACATTCTTGAAAGCTTTCCATAAATTGTGACATGAATTCCTTGTAATTTTGGTTAATAGAAAAGTGTCCCTTAAATTCCAGTCAATGTCTTTAATATTATTTCGGAAGTGGTTGAGCGTATTATGATTGAAAATCCTCCTACAAAGTAGATCGTGGGTAGGCTCTTTGGGTTTAAACACATGTTGTGGGACAGATGTGAGAAGGGCCTTATGATCAGATAAGCCGTATTCCATTGTAAAAGCATAGGTTTTTCAGCATTTTTTCTAACAAGCAGGTTTTTTCAGCATTTTTTCTCTTTTTTCTGACGATTTGGATTGATCTTTAATTTAAATCGCTTCAGAATCGGGATTGCACATCGCTCAAATTCTAGCCACCGGGTGAGCTTGGCAGCGTCTTAGGAAGGAACGTTCCAAAAATCGTCACCTCCTCCCGCTCTCTCCTTCAATCTCCTAACATTTTCTTTCCGGTTTTCCTCTCTCTCTCTCTCCCACTCTTCCCAGCGGCAGCAAGGGGAGTATTCTCTGGGGGGATGACCCTCTCGAAAAGTGAAAAATAAAAAGCACGCGGCTGAGAGTGTGCCGAGTCCAATACACAACACGACGGGACGCGGGTCCTTAAGGCCGAGGGTACGAACGCCGCGCGATTTCGGGAACTGCGGCGGCTAGCCGAGTCATTAAATTCCGTGCGCGCCGCGAAAGCGCTTCCTACCCTCCCCCACAACGACGAAGAAATAAAACGAAAAAGGTCCAGGGCCTCGTGCTCCCGCCCTATACATCTCTTCATTCCTCTCGCTCTCTATTACTCTCCTTCCTCGCTTGCTTTTCTTTCTCTCTCTCTCCGTCTTTCGCTCCTTAATCTCAGTATCTTCAACGTTTTCCTCCACTCCCCTCCTTGTCCAACCTCGGAAGGAATGCAGCGTGAACCGAGCCCCCCAAACTAAATAAAATAAAGGCAAAGCAAAAAGCCAGCGCATCCGAGGCACGAACGCGCTAACGAACCGCCCGTCCCGCCAGCCGTCACGTCACAGCCCTGCATGCGAGATCCTTTCGCGAACGAATTCGGGTCCCACTCGGAGGAAGATTTGAGGGGTTTTGGCATCCATTTGCGTCCGCGTCTCCCTCTATATCGCTCTGCTCATCTTTCCCACTACCACAGCTCGATATCCTTGAGAAAGCGTCAAAACGTTTTATTATTATAGCATCATAGGTATTTTAGCAAATAAAGAAGAGCTCATTGAATAGCTGTATCTATTATTTACTATCAATATTTAACTCCTCTTGGTAGGTCCATCCGCAACTATGGGGGTTAAAGCAAATACAGTATATATGGTAAGTAGAATATATACGTTGAATAGTTCTATCTATTATTTAATATCAATATTTAGCTCTTCTTGGTTGATTCTTCCGTGACTGTGGGGGTTGAAGCAAGTGCAGTCTATTCCAACTTTTGGTTTTGTTGTTTAAAAAATACCGCGTTTACTGATGAAATTCCCTGGGTATTAACAAAGAATAGGTATGTGTCAGTTATTCGACGAACTAATTTTTTTAAACACTATTCCGAGCCATAGGAGCCGACCGCGGTGCTATTTCCATTAAATATGTATGTATTTCATTATGGCTTCAATTATCGTAGTGAATTGTAAATTCCTAAAAAAATTAAATGGAAAGTCGCCAATTTTATATTAAAATTCGATTTCATGGGAGAATTTACTACATATAAACGAATTTTCAATTGAATGGCATTTATGTGAGATAGAAAAATAGTATTTAACAAAATGTTTCAGACAGTCTCGCATTTAAAAACACAATTTCAAATTAAACAAAAAGTTTCAGGCTTGAAATTGTGGATATATTTAACAACGAAAGACGAAACTTCAAATAGTATTTATCCACACTGATTTATTGACAAAACCGCCTCAGGTTTCAACGGATAACCATGAAATGACGGTTATCCGTTAAAGCCTTGGTCGGTCGTGTCAATAATACCGTGCGGATAAATACCATTTGGAGTTTCTTCTTTCTTTAACTATATTTCAACTTTAATTTGCAAAAACGAATAGCATAGAAATGAATTATTTGGTTGTTTACATCAAAGAAACGACATGCTTCTCTAAAAATGGATTGAATATGAATAAAATGACATGAAAAAGTCGAATAACGGAGAATTTTTCGATTGAATGTGCTAGTTAGGTGAATGGTGTGAGAGAAAGAGGTAGACCGTAAAATTCATGGGGGAATGTGGTAGAAAGGTTCTAAACAGGAGGAATATTAGGAGTCTTAAGAATAGGAGAGCGTATACGTAGCAATGTGCTAGTTAAAGAGAAGAGAATATGGTTTTTAAGGGTAGGAAATTATGGAGTGAATTATTGAGAGGGAGCCAGTTTTCAAGGGATAATAGCAATAACTAAATTCTTTGGATTTGCACACTCCGAAATGGAATGGCGTGATGGGTATTACTGAATAATGTTTCCGTGTATAGAAGATAAATAAGAAATAGAGTGGAAAAGTATAATATGATTGTTTATTTCAAACAAAATACAAGTTTTTCTATGAAGGTGGCCAGTTCTTGAATAAAATCTTCTCGTCTTTCTCCCGCTCTTACCCAAAGTTCTCACTTATATTACCCTCTTCAGCATGTCGTCTTACAAAATATATATTATACAGTAAAGAAAATTCAGGGGTTCTAGGGTTAAAGAAAACGCTGTGTATGATAAAGTAATAGGTAGCTTATCATTTCATTCATAACAGATTTGGTATTCGGCTCATGTATGTGACATAAAACAAAGGATTTATAATGTCGCCTTTGTACATAATGCCATCAAAGGAGTCACTAAGTCATCTGAGTGAATTGACCTACTGGGTCTTTCGGTGCCAATTCGATTAAATTTCACTCGCCCCTTCTCGTATTGCCCCTTTTAAAAAAGTTCATATACTTCCAGCAAATCTTCAAGTTATTATTGCTACGAGATATTTGAATCAACTACTTCAGGATTTAATAGAAAGAGAACCTTTTTTTTACCTAAACACCTTTTCACAGAATTAAACACTTCTGAATTATTACAATATGCACTCGGAAAGATCTTACTTTTTCCATTTTCTGTAACTCTTTCAACTTCGATATTTATGCTTTATTATTAAAGCTCGTGTAATTGGAGTTAATCTGCCTGCGCGAAATATAACATAATTGCTTTAATCATTATTCCTCTCCTTAATTTATGTCTCCCATTTTTGACGGGGGAAAACCATCGAGCAAAGAAAGCAATATATCATATCATTCGATACGATTACATCGGGAAGGAGTTAAGCCATAAAAAGGTGCGTCAGTTATACACTTAATACGGCAAGTGACGCATTATTACTCGCCAAACTGTAATAATAACACGTGACAGTTATCTGTACGCAAATGAAAATAATACAATTCACAAAAAAAGAATTTGCATGAAATCAACGGCCTATAGCTTTCTAGCGAGAGCGATATTGAATGGATTGAATTTAGTAAAAAGAACCGGCTTCCTTTTCCTTCACCAGGATGCTATCCATTCCCTCCTTTAAAGATAGAATCTCCATTAAACATACGCGCCTCCAATTTTTTTCTTGAAGAATTTCTAAGTTTCTCATAAGTACTGTGTCAAGATGACATTACATCTTCTAATTGATATATGTTTATTCATTTTTATAAATTATATATAATTTTCATATATCCTCTAACTTGATAAAATTTTGATGAAAACTATTGAATAAACATGTTTAATAACGGAAAATTAGTTTTAATGAATACCACCATCATTTTAAGTTATGTATTCCAGTGCTGGCAGAGTTCGTTGAAAGAAAATTGCAGCTCGTTGGTATCGCAGGATCAATACTGGTAGTTTGCGTGAGATACCACCTCACATAAAATTCAAAAACTTCGGCCTCATTATTTAGAAAAATGTCTCTTCTTTCGAATGATATAAAATAATAGATATTGCTCCACTACTTTTTAAGATAATAGCTAAAAATATATCCCGTCGTGTATGTTGAACGTACAGATGTAATAGTATGGTACTGCTATTAGCTCCTAAGTGACATTATTTATAAAAATTGAAAGTGCTAACGAACAGCATAAATAAAACGTTATGTAGTTCTTTCACAATTTGTTCTCAATTATATAGAAAAAATGCATTTCTAATATGAAAGAGTGCTGGCACTAACTTCGTGGAAGTTCTTAATATCCACCTTAAAAAAAAAAACACTGGTGCACTTCCACACTTTTATTGATCAACTGACCATGGTTTATGCACGTGCACGTGCCGAAACCATGGCCGGCTGATCAATAAAATTGTAGTAGTGTACCAGTGTTTTTTACTTTTGAGTTGAATGTTATAAGTTGTGTAAACTCGTTGCAATAAGTTTTATCAAATTGCAAATGGATCCTTCAGTTGTGAAGACGTTTCCAGCGCACTGTGTAAAATAAATTAGTAAAGTTGAAGCCTAAAGTATGTACTTTTAGTTATTACTTTAAATAATGTCCTTGCGTTAGTGATATTATTATATTATTATCATGCTCATTACAATTGCTTATGTTTTAAAAACTAAATTCGAGGAAGGTCTCCACAATGGCTTAAGTAAAAACATCTTGCTAGGGCTACTGAATATCTGTGAAGAAACCGTTGGTACTGAAGGGAGCGTTGGCAAAGGTAGGACTCTCTGAGGGAAGGTGTCGGCGTAAAGGTGCCGCCGCTCTGCCGTTATCGCTTCTCCAGTCCATTTCCAAGGAAACAATATGTGTTTTTGTTTCCAACGGGGCTCGATTCGACCATTTTCCCGGGTAAGAGGGAGAGTCTGTTGAGAGCAGTTGGTTTTTGAAGGAGGCAAGCCGCTTGCAGAGTGGGCCCCGTCACTTCCTCGCCTGCCGCGCCGCCGTCCCTTTCCGATAGCGTTGGTTCGTGAGCCGCGTTCGCAGCTCATCCATCAAAAAGAGACGTCGAAGGCGCGTGATTTTCCCAGATATTTTGTCCGAAATCTGAGATGGGGAAAAAGGCCATTTCCATAATATAAGTTTGAAAACAACAAAGACCTTCACCGGGAATAAGTGAGGGGAAATAACATCTTTGGATTTCCTAGGATCGCTTTCTTTATTGCCTTTCTTCGTGTTTGTTTTTATTTTAGTTCTGGACAACTTTTGTCATTTGAGGTTATTGGTTATACTTCTGTGTTATTTTAGGCATCAGAAAGGAGCAGAAACTTAATGCAAAACATGCATAATATAATAAATGAAGGATGTTTAAATATTTGCGACTAGCTCAAATGTGACAGGAATGGAGAGCTGTGGCAAACCGATCTTCGAATAGATGGCCTCTGATGATGAATAATTAATTGTTTCACATTACCAACCGAAGTTCTTAAAAAAAATTAAAAAAGAAAACATCCTAAAAGATAAACAATAAAAATGTATAATGTTTTACGCAAAGTAAATATTATAAAGCATACGAAAACCACAATAAATTATTACCTTACAATTTATTTTCCATCACCAAGAAGGCATGATTCAGAATGAGCAATCCTTACGCTTCCTGACGATAGATAGATAGGGGATAGAAGGTTTTTTTCATATTTGCCTTAAGCTTTTGATCTTTATCACTATCCCACGCTTAAGGAAGAGCTGCGATTCTTTGACGCAATGTTAAGATGGATGAGTTAGGATGAAAACGCTTAGAGGCTTATGTTGCGATTCGCTGTACGGAAAATGTTTTAGATGGGACCTTATGACGCAATCAAAACCTGATTAAAACCTTTTATGACCGCATGAAGCCACTGTTTCGTGACTCAGTCTTAAGAAAGTGATGTCATCAAGGTATTTCAAAGAGAATAAATCGGAAAATTAATTTATATGGTTAAAACATATGTGAACATACTCGAACAAATTAGCACTCCGGAATTTAATGCCTATGCTTTTCAGGTTTTTAAAAATGATCGTAATGTCAAATTATTTCACTGGCTTCAACATGTTGTTAAAACGTTTTCGAGCTATTTTCAAGCGCTTTTCGCTGAGAATTTACAGATAAATGCGTAATTAATATTTCTAAATAACTAATTAACATGCATGGAAACATTTCACCAAGGTAAATTCAAGACGGCAAGAACTTCATGGCTAAACTGCCGCAGTAAGATGGTAAAAAAGACATACCTATGCGTAGGTACAATTAATAGTTGTAGATCAATTTATGCCAGCAAGCCTTCTTAGCTGATGACTCAACCAGTTGAATCTTTCGTTTACTATTCAAATTGATTTGAGAACCTATGAAAGTTAAAGGGAACTCAAGGAAGTCTTTAAAATGTGTTCCTTAAAATATTATCAAAACCATCTCGCATAATCTATAATTCCACTGTTTCTTATTTATGACAAAGTTAAATTTATTCAAAGCTGAAAATCATTTTGCTAAGTATTCCGTAATTATTCCATTTAATTCCGTTTTCACTTCCGAAAACAATGAATATATCTTCATATTATGAGTGCATAAAAATAAGGGAAACTGTTGCAAAGGGAGAGGCATGGCATTCAAAGTTTCCTCTTTTATTCAATAAAGTCTCTCTAAAGTGCTTATTTGTACTATATCCTGTATAAAACGCTTGTTTTGTGACAAATATCTCGAAAATTAGTGTGGTTAGAGATTATTATGTTGGTATCATTAGAAAGATGATTCTCTGTGATTGACTTCCATGAGAACAGATTTTCAAGACGGGATGAAAAGGGTAGGACGTATGCTGAGATGAAGAAAGAAATAATATTGATAAATAGGGCCCTGCACTTGCTAAAGTCTTGAGGATTTTTGTTCCTTCCCATTCATAAATATCTAAACTAACTTAATAAATGAAATACAATAAAAATATATCTTTATCTTAGTAACAGAGTCATATTAATTGAATTTTATGTGAATCTAAACTTCTCTTCGCTAAAATCTCCTTCAAACTGACTTAAGCCCATTTATGGAGGCCATTTTTCGCAAATATTTTGGATGAAGCATTTTTGAAGGAAATGTTACATACGATTCCGCCATTTCTGTTCACAAAGTCAAAGGGAAACGTGCTTCTTTGATGATGCTAGACGTGAATCACGGCCCGAAAGACCCCACAGCATTCGTCTGAGACGTAATTGAATGTTTGCCGCTCGAAAGAAGAGTTTGCCGCTCGTTGGCGCGTAAAATTTCACGCCTAATAAAACAATTTCTCATCGGCCGAAATATCACTATATATCCATTTCCTCCTATTAAGCACTCCACATTAGCACTAATCCTGTTTAGACCCAGCCCCGATATGTACATGATGTCCACTGGTGATGTGATACTTGATGGGAACTGAGGTGTTGGGTTTGATGTGGTGAAGGAGCATTGGCCGCCCATCTCGAGGTACCAAGTTCGAATGATGTCTGTGGTGGAGGTTTAAGTTCAGATTCACGATCCCTACATTTATGGCATTTGGAGAGAACTTTAAGTGAAATACTCCTTCTGTCGGATTGCACATTTTTTTGCGGACCTAACTTACATCAGGGGCTCAGTCTACCCTTCTTCTATTATAAATAATTGTCTTTTCCAGCTTTGTCCTCAACGGCTGAAATTATCATAGCTTTTATTCACCTCACATAGGTAACAGTCACTAATAATGCCGCTTTGAAAACAGAGAATATTATTTTTTAAATTCAGGTTGAAAATGGCCAGTTTAACCGCCTTCCATGAATAAATTCCAAGCACTAAAGCCTATTGTTATAACTTACAGTATTTGTTACATTATCGGGTTTAGTAAATGATGATGATCCTCATATCAGATATAGTAACCTACAAGACGTCCAGGAAATCATAGCCAACTGATTAGCTTCTTAGGTTGTTGCAGCGCTTCAAATATTGCTGATAAAGATGGGTGTTTTCCTCCACGTAACCTTGTTTGGTGGGCGATATTATCTCCAGCCATCCCACAGGTGTCTTCAGGTTTGGAGTCGATTCCGAACACAGACACCAGTAGCATGGCTGTACAAATGCCATCGTCAAGACAAGTATACGCGCAGCAACTACAATAGCCAACTGATTACACTCCGGAAACTTCGGGTGATGAAATTCCCAAGACGAAACCGCATTTCCCTTTCTTCACCCCGCCAGCATACATTGGTTGACTATTTGCGGAGGCGGCTAGCATTTGAGGTGATTTACGCAATTTAGGACAGATGGGTTGGTTGGTAAGGGACACAGTTAAACGTCCAATTCGACGGACGGAGTGCTGAATTTGAAAGGCTCTCCACGCGGCTACCAAGTAGGGATCGTGATTCCTCCGAAAGAACTCCTCCACTGCCAGGATTTGAACAGGGGGCCGTCGGAATGGGAAGTCAGTGCTCAAGTGACCACTGAAATCCCAACCTCGCTATCACACATACTCCCGCGTATCACTGGAATAAGATCTAAATCATTACTGACCCCCACAGCAAGAGCTCAATCGGCATTACATTCATCGCTTTGACTCCGCCTTTTCGCGATCGTGATATGATTTTCTTTTTTATTCCTCAAGTTTACCCGAGATGGCAGCGTCTCCACCACGCCTTACTGGGGCAGGGTGAGGAGAGGGAGGGATGGGGTGAATTGAGGGACTTCGGGGTAGGGAGAAAAATACGGATTCCCTTTTTTTAGGGTAATCGCAGGTGCTCTGCCTCATCCGTCTTCCCGTCCGGGTTGGGTACAAGAACAAAACATGCAATGACACCGGCCACGGCGAATCCCACCCAGCAGACAGCACTTCACCCATGCCTCCCCTCCCTCCGTCGCACCGTTCTTTCCGTTCCTTCCTTTAACCCCAACCACCCCTCCCTGTGCACGCGCTGCTACCGAACTATCCCCCACAGTTCTCTAGAAACGTCTCATGATGCTGTCACCCCAGGTTTCTACACTGCTGAGTGCTGACTCATGCACTTAAGGAAAGCTCTTCGGATGAATCCAGTGTTCAATAATTCTAATGACCTATTTAAACATGATTGAGTTTGTCTAGTTGGCACTGAGTACCTCTGAAATTCATATTAACGAAGTTGGTAGAGATAAGAGTTGAGATAGAGTAGGTAGAGAGAGTTAGATAGTAGGTAGAGATAGAGTAGAATAGAAAGGGTATAGAGTATAAATAAGGATTGAGTCTGGTAATTACAGGAAGCAATACACAGAAGACGATGAACGCTCTGCTGGATGCATTGTGATAGTAACTAGGCCTTAGTTTTTGAGCAAATATGAACCTTCATAGCTTTTCCCTTCAAAGTAACTTATTTCAGCACTAACTCATAGATCCTGGATAGTGAAAACCCACTTGGTATACATCAACCCACTTTGGAGCACTCAAAACAATCCACCATACTCCACGGCATCATGTCTAGCACCTGAGAACTCTATCCTGATGATACTCAATCATACGACATTCGATGCAAAAAGTACAGTGGTGAATAATAAAAACTAACTAAATTCTTCTCACTCGTTACTATTTCTTTACTAGTCACCACGTCATCATCTTCGTCACGACGTTGAGTGGGGACTCTCGTGAACGCAGCTCAGTCAAAGCCGCCACACTGACCATTATTCAACCCTAGCAGTGAGAAAGAGGCATAAACAGACTCTTTTCCCTACTCCACACACGGCCTTTCGCCCCTTGTGTGGAGAGGAAAAAGTGCTCGCAAAACATCCGTCTGGCTCTTCAAAACCGGAGGATTAAATATATCCCTTTCATTTTTTTTACCCTTCCTTTATCTTGGGCTACGCCCCCTCACTTTTTCCAGACTCGCCCACCTTCTCCTCACATTCCCGTACCTCCAACCCTCCCCTTCTCCTCCATACACATTTTAATCCCAAAGCGTCATTCGGGGAAGAGAGGTTCTCCTCCCGAATTTACACTTTACCGGTGCGTTAACCCCCCTTCATTTGTTTTGCTTAGCCGTCGCCTCTCTTTTCAGGGCCTCTGTTTTTAACACTCTCAGCATTTCTCCATTTATACCTCTCTCTCTCTCGGTTCATTATCTATCTTAAAGCCTCCCTCATTTCCTCTCCATCCTTTTCATTCGGATTGTTTTTTTTACCATCCATTTTGGGACCCTTTTCACAAGTGTTACATTAATTTACCGTAATTGAAACATTATTCATTGCGGACGGTGTAGAAGGGTAGTAGTAATTAGGCAATCCTTCAGCAATTGCAGAGGAACCAACCTTACATTGAATGGTTAGACGTGATAAAGGGTTTAAAAAAGTGTAATAAAAATCTTTATTTCCAGAAAACTTTAACGTAGGTAATTATTTACTACATGTCAGTCATCAAATGGTCCTGCATGAGCGGCTCAGTTTACGTTGCTCACCAGTAGAAAAACAGAAACAGCTGTAACATTCCAACCACTTCATTAAAACTGAGAATTATTATCTTCTCTATAGTAAGCAATGAAATAAAATTATATTCAACAGGAGATCTATTTTTGACGATTTTTTTTCTCTTTTTTGCTCACCTATCAACATGAATAAAGTTTTATCTAATTAGTAGGGTGATCTTCGGTTTATTTTGTGCAACCTCATCGTAATATTTTGACGAAAAACGTGTCCAAGCATTAGAATCTTTTTTCTTGTTTGTCATGTAGGTGAAACTATTCCAATCACCATCAGGAGATCATTGGATCGACACAGCTTGCCAAAAATAGGCGCCATTTCCAGCTCTAGACGAGTCGAGAAAACCATATAATGCTGTTGACGTGGAATTAGTCCTCTACTCTCACCCCACTCTCCCTGCGAATTTCCTTTGCCAAAAAGAATTTCCTTCTTTTGCTTACCTTTCGCCATTCCTCATTTTCTGCCCCCCTCGAGATCCTACTTTCTGAATTCCCCATTTCGTTTTAAACTTCAAGCATTTGGCAAAGTGAAAACGAGCACTAAAATTACTCCATTTTTTAAGAACTCATTTCAAAATATCTTTTTTAGAATAGCTATGAAAATAATGCATGAGCAGCAGTATTAGTGACCATAATTTTAGTTTTAAATAACTACATATTAAAAAAATTGTTAAATTGATGGTATTAAATCTCGAAATTCGCGATTTTTTACTTTAAAATTTGTGATAAGAGTATGTTCACACAATATCAAAGAATGCACAATAATCTTTTCCTAGATTTCTAAAAATATGCTTAATAATTTAATGTATTAGGTTCCTTACTTGGGAGAGCCTTTGGCATGCCTGAATAGCAAGTGGGGAAAGAGAAATTTATACGTAGGATATTGAACTGCCCCTACGACATAGCTGCGTCATTATGTTCACCAAATTCCCTTTGTATTAAAGACTCTAATTAAATTATTGCAGAATAATGTCCATACCAGAAAATTAATTCAATATTCACCCCGTTTTTCTTAGCCACTCGATAGTTTTTCCAGTAAAACTTAATTTTATTAAAGTTTACTTGAATAAAGTTTTAAAAATAGAACAAATCTCAAAGGCACGAAATAGAAATGAAAATGTAGGAAATTCTTTGATTTTCAGGTGAAACTCGCTCCAACCTATTTAAATTAACTAGGAACTGATTTTATAAAAACCACAATGACTAAAAATGGCTTTTCAATTAACACTGCAAGCAAGCAGGAAAACTTTGACTGAAGTTGAAGATCATCAAGCTGAGATACATTAATCGGCTTAACTAATGAACATGATTTAGAGCCGTCATGATGATTATAATCATAGGATGACAGTCATAGATACTGTTCGTCACAGGTTTCCCTCAGCTTAACACATCGTCTCATTTTTCATCGTGATTATATTTTTTGTCAACAGGTTTATCACAATCCTTGCTTGATCCTGTAGTTGTGGATCCCGTAAACTGACGTGGTTTCAAAACTTCCAAAGAAAAATTATCATGTCTAATGAAGTATTTCAAGTTGGCATTATAACAAAATTCTTTATCAAAGAAGTAATTTTAAAATTGAGTGTATGATTTTTTTACTAAAATTGTTTTCCTTCATACTTACGATACATTTTCCAGGTCAATCAACCAATTTAAATTGTACATGATGCAATAAAAATTTCATTTGAAAATTGATATTATTTTTCAGTCAATTATGTTTATAATTATTTTCCAATGTAATTTTGAGGATTTTAACTTTTCAGTTAAGTCGGAATTATTTTTTGTATGTACGTATGGTGGGTTTTTCCACCATGAAATAAGCTTAAAATACTCAGCATTCGATGAAAGTAATCGAATTTAAGGCTCAAGAGCATGAGTGTTTGTAAAGCATTGTGAAAGTGCGGGATTGCAAGTTGTTAATCAGCGTCACAGTTTCATCCAAACATGCTGTGCCTCAGGACGTGCCCATAAGATTAAGTTGCAGAGAGGAAGGTCATTAAATGCAAATTTTCTTCACATTAAAAAATAAGTTCCAACTGAACCTATTGGACCTCAGGCCAATCGCTTACTGAGTGGAATGCCGGATGAACTACGCGAAAGACAAACCACTTTTATCCCAAGTTCCACTCCAATGTCCACATTTTCTCTTTCCTTCATCTCCGGTTGCTTTTCCTCTGAGAGACGATTTCTCTGTTCTGGATAATAGTTTCACGAGAGTGCTAAATTACGTGAGTTTGTAAAGGGAGAGAGAGAGGTAAAGTTCGCAGATAAAAAAGTAGGAAGGGGGGAGTCAAGTCTAGAGGAAGGGGCGGAGAACAGGGAAGGGAAAGGAGAGACCCTTTCTCCAAGGGGGATGAAATTACTTTAAAGTGATTGTTTATTCATGCGGTGTTGGCGAATAAATTTAATCCTAATTTGTAAATTGAGACCTCGCATTTTCTCGAATCTCTTTGCCCACCGGCGTAGTTCGTAAAACAACGCGATGCCGCGTTGAATGTGTGGGGTATGGGAGAACGGAAAAAAGTATTTTTTTAAAACTCTCCTTTATGGAAATTACGCAAATTTGTGACAAATGAGCAGAGTTTTATGAAAATATTAAAGTGGTAGAGCATATACGGAAAACGTTTCTGGATATGGGAGTCATTCGGAGGCGTAAATATCAGGAAAAATAACAAACAGTCAACGCGAGATCTAATGCCACCGAGGTAATTTACTTTTCGAAAGAAAAACGCCAGTTTTAGACCGCTCATTATTCCACATACTCCACTACATTTCATTCAAGGAGGAAACTAGGTCTTTTGCATCATCACCATTAATTTAAGGAAATCAAAAGACAGGTGTACCAGCGTCAAGCTTAATCATAGCTTATCCAAAAAAAATGACAAACATGCATATAGCAAGCGAACGAGTAATATTTTCGCTTAATACTCGCCTTCTTTCATCTCGATCATACCATTCCAACGTAACCCATCAAAAACAACCAACAAGAAATATGATAACCGGAAATTCTGGCTTCAAATAAACACATTTTAATCTTCAGGTCATAGTTACCAATAATAAAATAATAAGAAACTGTGTAAGTTATGGCAACTTTTACTCCTTTCAGAGTCCATCATTTTGTAGGTAGAAGTGTAATATAGTGAAAACAACTACACTAAAAAGGAGTGACAGAACACATGAATCCATCGTGTAGATATAAATTGTTTTTAAAGCTGATACAGAAGTAATCAATCACAAAAATAACCTATGTAATAACCGAGAAAAAATGAAAAATAATATCAGAAAAAGTAAGGTCTTAGGACTTGCACAACAAATTTCAATAAATGAAAAGTTTTTGAACTATTTATTATTCCTCAGTTCAATTACCATGCCCCCATTCCGTAAGCCGATATACGCTGATGGAATGTGATATTATAATCCTTCTAGAAAAAAAGCCTAGCTTAAGCTTGGCGTATTAATTCCTCGGATTACAATATGATCATCGTTATCCCTTTTAAAAAAGAGAGTTTCGCCCAGTTGAGCACTCGTTCCATTATCGGGCATTTAATTTGCATTTCTCACATATAATTTTCTATGGATCAAAGAACATTAAAGATTATACGAAACAATTATCTTTTGAAAGGATTAGGAACAAATTGGACGGAAAAATGATTTGTGAATTACATGGAAAGCCCATCATGAACAAATAGTTGAATGGTATATCTAAAGGCAAAAGATAGCTAAGAGACTTATATGAACTATACCAAAGCATTCCTGCTTCGTAAGAGTCATTATTCGACAGATACCATTCTTATGCGGAGAGATTTTGAAAAGTAGAATGTAAAGAGGATGATTTTGGAGTGGTTGAGAAAAGGGTCGTGGAGGATTTGTCAAGATTTTAAAGGGAATGAGGATTAATAAATTGAAAGGGAGTGCAGAGAGCGTGAAAAGAGATCCGTTTAACACCCAGTAGCATTAATGGAAGTGACGAGAGCCACGTGGAGACAAAAGGAGGTCGCTCCAGGCGGAAGTATCCGGCTTCAACAGAACGAGATTTCTGCCCCAGATCGGATGAAGAGACACTACTTATTCGATGGGTAGGAATTAGGGAGAGCTGCACGATCAACACTTATTTATTTCAATAAAACTAAATTCAGTGGATTATTCTTATCTTCATGCACGAAAACAGTGTATTATTCATTCAAAATAATAATTTTAAAATATTCAAGGCCAAAAACTTTGAGGAATTTAATGAAATTTGAATCGTTTTTTTTCGGATATCAACCTTAATTGTAGTGGTTCCCGTTGGGATTGTAAAATAAAAGCATTTTTATCGAAAAAACAGCAATAAAATATTTTATACCAACCATGATTTTTTAAAAAGTGCAAAAATAAATGAGTTGACGTCTGTCACGCAATATGTGTCTTCCTATTGATGGCAACTAAACAAGAATTGTACTTGCTTTTTCAAAATCCTAATCGATAGCTCCCCGCAAGGAATTAGGAGAAAATGAAGTAATTTTGCATGGTATTTTGATTTATTTACATAAAAATCAAGAAGTACTGTTGCGATCATTGAGAATTTAATTCAATTGAAATAATTAAATATTAAGCTGCAGTGAGATAGCCACGGGGAGAAAAGTTTGTTCCTGGGCAAAAAATAAGATGACAGAATTCAGATTTACAGAAGGAAAAAATATTTCAAACTGCATTTCCTTGCAGTTTAAACTTTTCAAGATCGATGATATCATCGTGGTTAAGAGATACGATCGTAAATCTGCAGACCTTTACTATATGGAGGAAAGGATGTAGAAAAAAAGCCAGGATGAGGTAAAGTCAAGGCAGGATGACGGAATCACCGGCCTTATTCATTGACCTTGCTCAACTATTTGGACAGCGAGAGTAACTGAGCATAAACCTAGAAGATAGTCCTTTGACAGTAAGCCAAACTTAGGTTTGTAGAGAAAAAATATAACCTTGTTAACCAACTTTTAATGGAAATTTCACGCATTCAATCTAGTGGCTGTATTGTACGGCTGTTATTTTGTAATTATTTTACTAGTTGTTACATTATTGAACATGAAGTAATGATCCTCGTGATACATGCTTTAGCCGCACGAGTACAGAGATGGTTAGAAGCCGTATTGCAAGCGATATATCCTCACATTTACGTTACTTTATAGTGTATTCAGTAAAAATACAAACAACGGATCGATTATTTGGTGGTTGAAGCACTCCCAATGTAGAGTCACCCTCACCCTTACGGTGGCTAGCAGGGTATCATGTAGATTTGGATATTAACATTAGAGCCAACTTTAGAACTCATTGTCACATCTCTGTTGAAGATAGCAGAGTTGGTTATCGAAACGTCGGCAGCCGATTATCTGACCTGGTGGAGAACCCGCGAAGACTTAAATCATAAGCAGGGGGAAAACTAAATCTTCCGTTTAGTGTGTCCTTCTCTACGGGCTCCCATTTCCTTTACGGCCTACATGCTTCTTCAAGTGAGTGAAACGCTCGCTAAATACCCCCGCCAACAGCGAGTGCCGGATCATCTTCCACGTGGGACTGCCTGCCTCTATCGCCCATCTCCGGACAAGTAGAATCGCGGAGGGTAACATGCCAAGCCTGCTGTCCATCAAGAAGGGGACATAAAGCGACGCTAAACCTCCTCATACTCTCTCTCCTCCTCAACCAACCGTGAGCTCCCAGCCCTTCCTTTTCTCCTGGATCTCCAAGCGGAGTTACTACTACGGCCCGCTGTCTTCTCCACCCCCGCTCTACCTCCCCGTCCTCTTTCCCCAACACTTTCCTCGATCGTGAACGAAAATTCTGTCGCCTCTCTGAAAAATGGAGTTTGCTGGATCGGCGAGTGTGAGAGGGGGATATTCATGCTATGCGTACCCCACCTTGCTCCCTCGCCTCCGTGAGTAAAAAAAGGAGGGGTAAGAGATGTGGGATGACTGCGATTCGGATATAGAGAAAACGTAGTGCATTACAAGAGGAAGTCGGGAAACGTGCTCACCAAATTCCAGGGATGAGGGTCAAAAGAAAACAATGAAATTGATCTTCCGAATTAAAAAATACCCGCAAATTAAAAAATATTGAATATTTTTTTCGCATTAGAATTAAAAAAAAAAGAGAAAGCGTATTTTTAATTGTAATTATGGACACTATGTACTTCTACGATGTGAGTCCTGATGTAGTAGAGTTGAAAACCATGAGTACTTAGAAACCGATAAACGATCGCATTTACTTACGCCATCGATGTTGGGAAACACCCAAATTACAACGATAAAAGTTAAATTCATACAGATATTCATCTATGCGGCGAACAACGAATATTTTTTGTTGTAAATATATTATTCTAATACCTTATAAATATATTCATATTGTTCAATTCTTTTTACAAAAAAGCCTGCTTGTAAGTATATCTACTATTAAGAGCTTAAAGCTTAATTTTCGAAGTAAATTGTACAATGTCTAAAACGAATTACTTTTTTCATGTTATTACTTCGTGTTAAATACCGTTAATAAATATTTTTAAATCTAATTTTTCCTTAGTTGAAGATTTCGCGGCTCATAATGACTAATAAAATTTACGGGCATATGCCGCGTGTTATTTCGGTTTTAGATATTGTACAATTTACTTCGAAAATTAAGCTTTAAGCTCTTAATAGTAGATATCCTTACAAGCAGGCTTTCTTTGTAAAAGTAATTGAACAATATGAATATTATTTTATTAATCCAATTATTCCATTTCACAACTCAGACTTGAGCGTATAAGTTAGTGCTTAAAACGGATGAGGGCGAAAGAAAAGACCCCGTTTGATGAATTTAATAGGATATTATATACCAATTTTCTTAGTAGCCCAAGCCGTTTTGACTCTTCCTTCGAAATAACTCGAAATGTGCAACGTTTGAAAACAAGCTTGAGGAGGCATGGAAGCCACACATTGGCATTTGCATTACGTCTCAATGAAGAGACACAGGTAACATGGTTGGCGTGTCCGACAACAAAGGCTGTCTAATTGTGCGCATTCAAACTTGAAACCCATAATGTTAATTTTGAAAATTAAAATTTTATGGCATATATTCATGCAGTAATATTGGTTAAAATTAAAGAAAAACATTGAATAAAACCATAAATAGCCGGAAAAGTATCAGACCAACGACATAAAAACAACAACTTTCAGACCAAAAAATTGAATTTTACCGAATATTGAGGGATATCAGATGATAAAGCTTCCCTTCGCATGATGGACTCAGATTTTGATAGTTTACGCTCGAGTCCGGCCAGGTTGCGCACGTTTCTAGGCTGGACCCTTGAGTGAGTGAAAATGGATCCGCCAAGATCCACGCTAGGAACGTGATTCAAACGCCTATTGGACGTGGTAGACGCATAAAACTTGAACGATAAAAGAACGCGGCGAGAATAATTTGGTACTTTTTGATACTCTATAAATGAATTCAATTTTCATACGAGTATTGAAGATAGGAAATGTTGCAGTAGAATGATAAAAACTAAGAATGTACAAAACCTGCAGTTTTTTTAACAATTTGACTCCCAGAGGCTTGAGGCTAGAAATATGGGGAAATCATTTAAGTATTGAATGAATGTTTCAAGCAAATTAACACTTGCCTATATAACTTGCAGCGATTGCTTCTGATTATTCAAAGCTGTCGAACTTTTACAGAGTTTACAGATGGAAGAAGCACTTTCGCTACAGGCTTGCAAGGTCACGACAATCATCACCTTGAGTAACTACTCTCTCATTCAGGAAATAATCAAACAACTTCCATTTTCTGTACTCTGACCGAGGTGAATAAAAGCGGTAAATAAGAGTATGAGGAATATTCCCGAATGCATGCTTCCCAGAAGAGCTCCTCGCACAAATTCTAAACCAACAAAGAATTCTCTTCTCTGATCTAATAATCAATGAGACAAAAATGCACAAAAATGAGAGCTAAAATTCCAAATTGCTGTTATTGCATTTTAGATATTGAATTTTTCGCTTTTGATCACCAAAAAACTATTGAAAAAATCTCCTATTCAAGGAAGTGTTTGCTTTTTTTAGTATTTTAAAGAAATAGAATAGTTTTCACTTTATCTGTTATAGGACGCTTAAAGGCCGCAGCTAAACAAAGAATAATTGCATCAAGAAGATTAATGAGAGCTATAAATTAGTATACCCGATGATAAGAGAGAGATTTCCATTCATTATGTGGATCTTTTGAGAATAAAGAATGCAAATTAAGACTTTTCCAATGTTTAATGTTTTTCACACTATGGCACACAAAAGCACGCAGAAATGGTTTTACAGGCTGTAGTCTTATAAACGTGGGTAAACGTGGACGCATTCCAAGGTTTATCATTCTTGATTGATCATTTTACCCAATCACAAGTGCAATTGGGTAGGTATGTGATAATAGGGGAAGTAAACGTAAGGAAAATATTTTCTGCATTAACTTAACCTACCTATTGACAACTCGTCTATTCCTTAGCTAAGGACAATCCTGTCAGTGTGATCTGGAATAAACAAATCTTTAAAAAGCAAGAACTTATTCCCCATGAAAATAATCTTCAACGCTCTCTTTAACACTCTCAACATTGAAATTTGAGAATAAGCCGAGACTGCCTCACAGGATTTTCAAAAATATGGAGTTAGCGTCCGCGCTCTGTAATTACCGCAAGCACTCAGCCCGCGTCAGCGTGACTTAAATCAAGATGTGCCCACTCGTTAGGCTCTGATCGGTTATTCCCAGCGTATGGTGAGGCCATAAAGTATAATACTATACATGCATACAGTCAACAAGGTAAGCAAAAGGAAGAAATTGGACGGTGCATGCCAGCGTGGTGATTCACGCCGTAAAAATACGGAATGAAAGGAGCCTTCTCAGACCGAAAACTATTCCCTTTTACTGCATACTGTTACTATATTTGGTGTCTAGGCACGGGCTAGAATATAAATCGGGCCACAAACGGAGCTCATCTCCACAAAATCTCATAGCCGTACGTAAAAGTGGCCGTGAACCCATACCAAATCGCCTACTGCTTCGAATTCGCTACTTTATGGTCTGTGCTTCATGCTTCGGTACCGTTATGCACATACTAGAAAGAAAAATGCAGGCGAAGTTCAAATAAAGAGTTCATTTAATGTGGTATATGTATTTTCAAGTTTGAAAGTCACGAATTCTTTGTATGAAAATTCTATTGCAGCGCGTGTGCTTTTTGCCAATCTAGGAATTGCTTTCATTCACGCGAAGAAATATCTTAAGATCCTTATGACAAGAGTACCTCATCTCTAACACAACGCTCCTCCCCAATTTCCTATGATTCAATTTTATTATTTTTTTGTGTTATTTGTACAAAAATTATTGATAGTAAAAATATCGTGACGAAATATACACTAAAACGCTCTCGTTTACGATTTTCATATACGCTTATAATTCAGCTGTTGCTGAAAAGTTAAGTAGCATACCCAGCAGAGAGGGGTGTATCATAGTTATAAATGTATCAATCAATTTATTTAATGCGTAATTCCAAGAATTGAAGTTCTTAAGAAAGTTATTACAAGCATGAACCTTTAAAATTTAAAATATGCCCATCAATGGAATATGTCCACTTTGACTATTATGGCTACGAGAGAAGGGCAGTTCTACTTTCGCGGGGCGCATATGAAGGCAATTCCCGAGTAAATGAAGTATAATATAAGGCAACTAATTAAAAATGCATCCAGTTCTGCATCGATTTATTACAAGCACTTGGCATGCAAACCTTAACTCAATATGCTTAGGACTTCTCTAGTAAATATCAGGCTCGAACAATTAAAGGTGATAACTACAGCTTACGTTTTTGTGGCAACTTTCGTTCAACCAAATTCAACTTTTCATCACTTCAGTTACAACACTTCAATAAACAAGCATCTCCGCATACTACCGTTTTCTCCCATTATATATTTGTGTATTCCCTTAATATGTATTTTTCAACGTTCATAATCACTCCTTCATCCCGGGGAATGCATCTACGAATGCACCAGCCGTGATAAAAAGCAACAGTTTCTTGTCCTACTTCATTCCGTTCACTTTAGGGTCAGGTCGAGGCAAATGCCACGTACTTCCACGAAATGTAAAAAATATACAACGCTAACCGGAGCTAATGATGACGAGTCATCCAGGTGGTGGGATTTTTTGTGCTCTGGGAAGAGAGGAGAATTTACGGTTTCACACGCACAAAAAGTAGAATTTCTGCGAGCATAAAAAATTGGCTCGTGCCGTTTATCTTGTAGAGCTGCATTGCGAATTCCTATTAAGACCCACCTTTTGCAAGGGTGGAAATGTTTTAGCAGCATTGGTAAGCGAGAGCCGAACTCAGTGCACTAAAGTGTGTTACCTTGCAGAAAAGCATTCATCAAATAGTGAGAATGTTTTCCTTAGGAATTGAAACAGCTGAGCAAGCAAAGTCTCCCACGAAGTTATCTACGGTTATATTCCATCGATTGCTAAATTATTGAGAGAGTAAGTGTGTGACATAGAGTAAAATTTTCCCAATTATGAATGGAAAGCTACACAAAACTCAAAGTAATCTCAATAACATTTAACACCCTATAAGAAACACATTCATGAGATGGCGAAGAAAATATTATGTACTGAAACCGGGACTTTGTTCTCTCATATAGACTGAGCTTGGAAGGAAAAATGATCTATGGTGTTTGGATTGAAAAGCTATCCATCTAATTTCACCAATAATTTTGATAATATGCTTTACGGAGTAAATTTAGGTAAACGGCTCTCTCATCTAATTCTATATCTATCTAAAGAGTGGCTCACAGTGTAATCCAAGAAAAAGAGAAATTAGTTGAATATTGTAAAATACTCACTGTACTGTGACCTACGAAGGCATTAAATACAATCCAGCGGGAAAATTTTAATAATCACATAAAATAACCGTATGTGGTGAGTAATCAAAATGTACATACAACCCCATATTATTCACAGTTTACTTCTCTAATCCTGCGATTTTGATGGAAAATATCGGAGATGGCAAAATTATTTTGGACCTATGCAGGCAAAAATGAAATTTATTAAAGCTTACTTAAAATATGTAGTCCATATCTTTCAGAATTTTGATTGTATTCCAATCTAAACGATTGTTAAAAAACCAATAAGGTTATCATTAGCGGTACTCTTTAAGACATTCCGATGTTTGTGAAACATACTTATTATTTAAACTTTTTACCATTATTACTCGAAGTATCTAATCCATTAGCAGCATGTATGATTTAAGGCTTTCCCAGCGAATGATGCTGATGAGTTGTTCTCGGGTTTCCCACCTGGTTAGGCTTTCCATGATTGCCGACGTTTCGGCAGGAGACTTTCCTGCCATTTTCAAGGCTGTGGATTAGCCTTGGAAATGGCAGGAAAGTCTCCTACCGAAACTTCGGCAATTATGGAAAGCCTAACCCGGTGGGAAACCCGAGAACAACTCATCAGCATTAGCAGCATATTCTAAATTTTTGCTAGCAAGGGAGAAGTACCAATGTATCCAGTCGCATCTGCACGTTTACTTACGATACCCGTGCAAAGGATTCGCTAGAATATTCATTTCCCGGAAAATTTTGCTGTAAGTGATATTACAGGTTGTCCCTGTATAGTTGTCTTTATACAAATGTTTAATGATTTTTTACCCTTACATATACTAGCTTCGCTAAAATATGCACTCAAAAATTCTTTGTAATAATTTATCTAGTTGCATCTCAATGATTTACAAACGCATTGATGCAAATGACTCTGCAGAGGCAAAGCATAGCGCTAAACAAGCACTGATATCATGAATGCATATATGTATAGACGGGATGGTGAAGGGTGAAATAATCAAATCCGCTTCTATTCCCACCTATGTTTATTTCAGAGAATAGAATTACACCAGGACGAGCGGGGTCGAGCACTGAGTCAGAGCTGCTCTGCTTCCACTTCGACTTTGATTTGCAGGCTTCGTTTACGTTGCTTTTATGTTCCCATTTCAGCTAGACTCCCTGGACAGGGAAAGCCTTTAACGGCGTGGGTTGCGTGCGTGTAATTTTTAAATTTAGGTTGTTGTGTGTATTAAACTATTATGGCTTTTCTTTTTTTTCATCATGCTTGGGATTTTTTTGTGTTGCATGGAATAACTTATTAATTTCTTTAATTATTATTTTTTTTATTATTTATTTCATTTTATTTTATATATATTTATTCATATATATATTTATCCCTTTTATTCTCTTTTTTATAATTATTTTTTTTTCTCAAAACAAGACTGTGTTGTGGTAGTGTGTTTGGATTTAACGAGGTTATAATGAACTATATTGTTTCCCTGCTAATCAGGTACAAGGGGTAGAGGATATCTAGGAGGCTGAATGGCTTTAGGTCGATTTGTCGGTGATTGGGTGGTAGTGGTCAGGAGGTTGGGAGGGTCTAGGTGAATGATTTAAGGATGGAGTTTTACTTTTTTGTGCTTTGATGGAAAGTGCGGTGGAAGAGAGGATTTTTTGGGGGGGTTTAAGTGGGGGTCAATGTTAAGGTTCCAGAGTTGGTTAAATAAAGGGTTAGGATGCGTGTTGAGGGATTCTTTAAAGGTTTTAGAATTTTGGATGAGGTGTTCGGTTACATATTGAATTCCTAGTTCGTCGTGGAGGCATGCGTTAGAGTGGAACCATCTGGCGTTGGTGATCATGCGGATTATTTTGTTTTGTGAAATTTGAAGTTTGCTGATTTGGGAACAGGAGAGTGAAGCTACCCTGAGATTTGCTTTTTGCTTTGAGAAGCTGAGATTTTATTTTGCGGCTATGAAAAAGGGCAATTCTGTACATTTAGTGGGTTTGACAGTGATTTTCCATTTTTATGCCTAGGTGTGATAATTATTTAGGTGGTTTTGTACATTTCGTCGAGCTACGACAAGCCATCTATGAGAAGAAGTAATGGTTGTGACATCGGTAAAGATATATAAGTTAGTGTTGGGGGAGGTAAGGAGGTCATTGGTCATTCATATAGCGTGGGGGACAGGACGGCTCCTTGTGGCACTCCAGTAAGGATAGGATATGACGGGGAACGATTATTTTCTAGGGTTAGAAGGTACGATTTTGCAAGAATGAATTTATTAATTTGATGAGGTAGGATGGACAATTGAGGGTTAACAGTTTGAATATTAGGCCTTAATGCCAGACCTTGTCGAACGCTTTATCGAGCTTCTCACGTCGTTGTGAAAAGGCGTAGATGAGAGACATATGGTCGACGAAAATAGTGCAGTGTTGAGCATCGAAAATGTGGCGGAATTGTTGGACCGCTGTGTAGACCGCGTAGAGTTCGCGATAGTAGGGCGGCCACTCCGACTGCGTCGGTGTGAGTTTGTGGGAGAAGAAAGCCAGAGGATGCCATGCACCATCAATGAGTTGCTGAAGGCAGGTACTGACTGAAAGGGATGAAGCATCCGTGAAAAGACCGAGTTGAGCAGCCTGGTCTGGGCGAGCAAGGAGAGTGGCGTTGGCGAGGCTTTCCTTGCATGTTGAAAGATGCATCCAGGTCTTCTGTCCAGGGAATTGATTAAGAGACGCGTAGGTTGGTCACGACGCGTCGCGACGGCGTTCAGCGGAGCTTCATGCTCGGCAGTTGACGGCAGGATGCGCCGGTAAAAATTGATCATTCCAAGGAAACGGCGAAGACCGCGAGCCGTTGAAGGTCGTTTGAAATCTTGGAACGTGTGTGATGCGGTCCGGCAGAAAACGAGTGCCTGCGGCGGAGACCTCGTAACCCAGGAATGTGACTGAAGGTGCACCAATTGTGCTCGTCTTGACGTTTATCAGGATTCCATGATCACTGAGGCGTTGGAAAAGAATTCGGAGATGTTCCCGATGCTCGGCAGGGCTTCGCCATGAGACGAGAATGTCATCCATGCAAGCGAAGCAAATCGAGGACTGCGAGGAATTCACCGATGAATCGCTGAAATGTCTGTCCAGCGTTGCGAAGCCCGAAAGTCATAAATGGGAATTCAAATAATCCAAAAGGTGTAACTATCGCTGTCTTTGGAATGTCGTCCGGATTGACAGGGTGTAGGCCTAGGTCCGGAGTGTAGGCCTTCACCAAAAAGGCGCCCTGCGTGGCGCAGAGCAATTCTGACTCAGTGCTCGACCCCGCGCGTCCTGGTGTAATTCCATTCTTTGAAATAAACATAGGCGGTAATAGAAGCGGATTTGATTATTCCACCCTTTACCATCCCGCCTACATTTATTTAAGAGAATGGAATTACACCAGGACGCGCGGGGTGAGCACTGAGTCAGAACTGCTCTGTGCCACGCAGGGCGCCTTTTTATACCCGCCTCCGAGGCTTCTAGAATGCGTCGGAGGCGGCTTCCCGAAGGTTCGAGACACTTCGTGGACGAAAGCCGGCAACTCGAGGCCAGCGTCAAAATCTCCCTCGCGTCGTTACGCGACGAGAGGAACGCCGGCAACTCAAGGCCGGCGTCAAAAGTGGCCCTCGCGAACGTCGCCACACATATGTGTAATAAAAGTGAGCATGCAATACTTCCCTGTGGGACTCCTTGTTTATTTTCACCTTATTACGTGTAAAGTAGTCCAAAATTCTGTTTCGTTCAATTTCCTTTATCAGTTCTCATATCCGATACATAATAATATTGTCTAAGCAACATTATGTCTTTCTAGAGTAAATTACACTTCGCCAAAGGCTTTTCTAAGACAAGAAAAATTACACCAAGTGGTACTTCACCCTAATCAGTGACAAAATCCGGTAAATGTAAGTCAACACTAACGTATTTTAAGTCTTTTTGATAAACTTAAATATATCGGGCAAATACTTGTCAGCTTCTATAAAAACCCATGTTCTAATTTTTTCGGAACGACAACACTACAAAAATGACTCATATTACCTAACAACGCAGTACCACTGGTGAGAGGAAGTGTTTTAAACAGAAGGTACTCCTGGTGCAAAACATAAGGATTGCCTCGCAATCAACTGCCACAGCTTAGAACGAGAGTGAAGTTCACAGAATCGGCCGTAGTGCTGCGATGGGGATACCAACGGGAGACCTCCACATGCGCCTTCTTAGAAGAAGCAACCTTACATGCGCAAGTATTATGATAATTTAAAGACAGAAAAATATATTGTTTTGGAACACACTCGACCAGTAGGTATATGGTAGGACAAAAAAAATATATTTATATAATTTCTGTCGAGAGCTACTTCATATTTTTTTTTGTTCTATAATTAAATGTTCATAATTCAAACACGTTCGCACGTTCAATGCTATTAGCTGATAAGGACTAAACAGGTTTGATGGTTGGGCTAATAAACACTCGAAAATCAAAACCGGGCAAGACGGGTACTATATCCGAAAGTATACTTTCGGATTTAGTGCTACAGTATACTAAGTGCTACAACTATAGCTGTTTAAGGAAAAATATTCCTGAAAGATTAATGTATTTTAACTACATCACACTTGAAACTTTGGACTTTCTTTCGCAAAATCTTGATCTGCGCTTCCACAAGAAGATCACTTTGCGTCCTGAAGCCCTTGAACTACGTGCATCGATTAAGCCACACTCGATTAAGAAGAGCGGAAGAAGGAAAATGCTGCATTATCTTTCAATGGTCAAGGCCACGCCATTTTATTTCCGTACATACCCTTCCCCTCGGATATTTCCTTATCTTGAAAAATGAGGACGAGCATAAAAATTTGATGGCCCATGATCCACCGAAGGAGTCCCTGAAGGAAATCCAAGAAATAACCGCCTCACTTTTCATTCTCCCCCCTTCCCCTCTGCACTTCTCGCCCGATATACTATCTCGAACCTTCTGAGAGTGAAGCTAATCCCTTGAGACACTGCGGAATAAATCGATTAGAGGAGATTGGAGAAATGTTTTCCGGAAGAAGTGGCTCAACAAGGGTCTATACCCTTTAAAAGAATTTACGATGCATCAAATCTTGCGCCTCCAAAGGTTCTTATTTATAGCATCCTGCTCCATCTATCATAACGTTATCGTATGCTTTCCAACTTTGAAGTCCACCAGTTTCAATAGGACGCATGTTTATTACATGCCGTATTAATGTTTTAACGCCACTCTCATTTGATCATAAAATAATGTACGAGTTTATTTTTAATTGGCAATTTATATCTAATAATCTTCATGCGAGCGTTATATAATTTAGGATGGTTCAAATTTATGTACGATCCCTCTTAATTTTAATCTTTTTAATATTTTACTCTAAAAATAATCGGTCATAATTATGTGGTTGAATTCCTAGTATCTATATAATAATATTCCTGGTAGTAATTGGCTTCGGCTGTTACTAATAGAAAAATTATTATTATTATTCATAAACCATAGGTGTATGGTATTCAGGCTTTTGGTTTTGCGAATAATTATTTAGTATTAAGCAAAAGTTTAAGAAAAGATGATGGTAGACTTGGACATAGTGTGTACAGTAAGAAGACTCATACCGATCGATATCTTGACGCACGCTCACACCACCATCCACAACAGAATGCTTCTGTTATCAAGACCCTGTTTGATCGCGCCATAAAAGTTTCCGATCTTGATTCCATCACACAAGAAATACACCATTTAAGGAAGGAATTAAATAATAATGTGTTTAGTAACAAATTAATTGAAAGAGTGACATCAAAAAAACCGACAGAGAAGGAGACTCCTAAACCTCTGGGATATGTTATGTTGCCTTACATTGCGGGTACGACCGATCGCATAGGTATAATAATAAAAAAGTATAACATTATCACACGTTACAACACTACCTCCATAGTACGAGATTATCTACGAGGGACTAATGATCCATTACCACCCGCAATATATGAGGGTGTATACGATTTTCTCTGCAGTTGCGGAAGATCATATGTGGGGCAAACCAAGAGAGCAATTGGATTCCGATCAAAAGAACATGAACGTGCAATCCGGAAGAAAGACTGGTATCACTCTGCCGTGGCTGAGCACACTGCGTTATATGAAGGTCACGCCATTGACATCGAGACGGCAAGAGTACTACATAAAGAAAGCAGTTACTTTCCGCGGCTCATAAGGGAGGCAATTGAAATAGAAAAAGACCAAATAATATCAATAGATTGGAAAGTTATAAACATGGAAGAGACTAATTCAAAATTAAGTTTTTACTTCTCAAAATCATCAACTGCTGGAATTCTTTATTTATTTTTTGCAAAAAAGACCATTATTGTTCTTAAAAGCCCGTCGAATCCGGCAGCATAGCACGGCAAAACTGTTGCTTAATACTAAATAATTAATCGCTGAACCAAAATCCTGAATACCATAAACAATGAGCTGCAAAAATCTACCAAAAAAGTTAACCATAGGTGTAGTTCATGACTCATGCTTGGAATTTGAGGTTAAGAAAAGGCAATGGATTCCAGTAACATTATTATTTTTATCTTTCTGTCCACATGAATATTTTAATAATCATAACAACCACTCATGCGTAAAGCATTTTCAATGATACCATTTATGAAGACGTGGATAATCATTTCAATGGCATTATATTTAATCCTTCGACGTGTAATGTCGTTCAAATTCACTTAGTCACTACCAGCACTACTTACTGCACTTGAAATACACTATTCTTGAGTTAAAAAAACAGAGAGTATGTCATTTATTTGTAAAAGTTCAGCAATTATTTTTTTCTCGATATTGGTTATGTATGAATTTTTCAAACAAATGTTCAAAAGAAATATTTTAAAATTCAAGAAATAACAAATGAGCTTATTTCAAATTGTCGCTATGTGTGTCCTATTGATTAGGTATTTGCTTTTTAGATGAAACCATATTTTACGTTTCTTAGTTTATTTCCATAGGTATATAATGTACCGTGAATATTGATATGCAGTAAAATAAAATCTTCATTTATCCTTCCTTCCTTCATTGTCATGTATGAAAAAATGTTATCATGGTGGAGAAAAATTGGCGTTATATCCATGTGATTGAGACAATATATCGAATACAAGTATTAACGAATGTGTCTCAGTTATCACTATGATCAATTATATCGCAGGCAATGCTGCAAGTTGCTGTTGCGATTTCATTGCTTAATTTTATCCGCGAATTAGGCGAGGAAGCTTTTATCGTGGTTATAAATCGCTCACTCCAACAACGAAAATGGAAAAATAGGGCATTTATTTTCTAAAAAGAATGCAACAAATATATCATCAATTCTGAAGAAATGAAACTATGAGCCAAACTAAATCTTACGTTTAATTAGATTCGAATGTTTTCACGCTATATTTGCATGAATAGTGTAATAAGAATGCTCATTTCAATCTCTTTGCTATTATTACAGCGTTTTGTAAATGAAAGCTTGAATATCCGTTCAATTAAACTATCAATTCTAACATTTGAATATCAATTAGTCGAACTTACTTTCGTGAAAATGGCGATCTATGTAGGCAAAAAAACAAAAATTTTGACCTTGTGAGATTACAAAGTACAAGAGTAATTCATAAATATAAGTGACTGCATCTGTCGAGAAACTGTTAAACAGCATTTAATCTATTTTAAACGAGTGTACGAGTAAAACTCACAGTGTAAATACAGGATGTTAGTTACTTAGGAAATTCCTAGATTGTGCTGCGCGCAAAACGCATTTCTCTATATAATTTCTACGTTTATCGTTAATGATATATTGAAATTTTTTAATACGACAGGCGTGCAAGATACTTTTTGGGGATGAAACCCTGAATCTGGATTCTTAAAAACAATATTCAGAATGCCGAATCAAATCTTTTTGATTTTCTAACGGATAATCCCTATTTAACAGAGCAATAGATGACTACAAAATAAAGGAATTTTTAATTCAGTTATTGAAATAAAATATCAGTACCATAGAATGATTTTCGGCATGTTTACATTGTTGCTCCGAAACCATAAAGCTACGTTTTCATGTGACCGTTTTTGCGACGGTGCGTTGTGCGATAAACAATTACCCCGTTTTCATGCCGGGGGTTGTGTTTGAATCGCTCGTAATTATTCCGAGCGCGTAACCAAGGAGTCACGTGGTACAATCACGAAGGGTTCGAGATTTTGATACATTTGTACCGCTCGTAAAAAATCTCACGCAGTCTTCCCAATCGTATTTTTTCACCGAAATTCTGTTGATGGAATATAATAACCTGATTATATACACGATAAACAACATATCACTCGCTGAAGATATCCATCCGAGTTGTTTAAACACGCCAAAATCTCGAACCATTTGTTATTGTGCCACGTGACTCCTTAGTTACGTGCTCGGAATAATTACGAGCGATTCAAACACAACCCCCAGAGTCAGCATTCGTGCGGCAGCACCTCGTAAGGTATGATATTATTTAATAAGTACAAATGGTTTATTGTTGCAAATTCACCTCTATTAGCAACATTTTTCTTTAAATTGATAAATCCGTTTGTAGGCGGTACAAGGCATATTATGGTCGAAATGAACGATAAAATATTTCTAGCGACGAAAGGTAAACAAGAGAAATCCCTCACTTCGTACTTTATAAATAACTTTCAACAGGGTATTCTGGCGTACATTGATAAGTTAAGTATTCTATTAAATCATCGTCAGAAAATATCAGAAAAGTGGGTTCTCACCTCCGTCTGTAACGTCAGACGTTTATTTTCGTTAGAAAACTCTTTATTCTTTCCATTACAATGTTCCTAGATGCATCCTCTCCAAATCCAATACTCCCCAACAATCCCCCTTTTCCTTTTATCAACAACCCCCCAGCATCAACAACACAATTCATATCATACGTTACAAAACCATGCTTATCTAACGTCATTTATTCGCATAATAAGAACTTAAAGTACAAATTTCCCTCACAAACCTCCCAGGCGAAGACGACACTACACGTTCCAAATTTGTATCATATTTTACGATTTCTGTGCCAGTTTCCCCCAAACTATGAAGCTTGACTAGATATATGTAAACAATGATAGTTTTTGCGTGTAAATAAGACCCTCGGGAACATTAAAAAGAATCATATGCGCTAAAAATAACTTAAATCGGAGGAAAGAACTTGATGCCATTTCATGGGCACGCCATCATTATATATAGTATATGCTATATTTCTTAGTATTTGTTAAAAGCGATGTCGTAGACTAATGGTTAGCGCTCTCGACTCAGGTCGGAAGGTATGCCAGTTTGTGTCTCACGCGGGTAGTTTCTTTTTTTTTAAGTCACATTTTTTTACGCTCTGGAATTGATATATTTTCAAAAACAATGTCGGAGAGTGTGACCAACACTTTAATATATCTGTTGTTTCGAACATTTTTAAGACGAAACTTTTATGACGATTCCAAGTGAATGATACAGGATGCCTCATCTGCTGTTATCATTGTCATTACCAGTTTCAAATCCTGCTAAGATTTCTTGTGTAGCCTCTGAATGCAAAGCTACCGCTTCAAGTAAAATGATAATGCAAATAAAGCTATATGTGCTTCATTAAAACCTTTTTTTATTCAAAACAAGAATGTTAAGGACATGCCTTCACTTTCTTATTTTCTTCTTTCGTTTTAGTGAACCTGCGTAACCTATTCCCACGGCTAAAATTGTCATTAAACGAATCTACACAATCGAATCTTCGAAACACAAACGAAACGAATCTTCACAATCAATTCAAAGGCAGCGAGGGAATCATCACGCTCCCGCCGAAGTTCAACTATCTGAAGACGATTTAATGAAAAGGGAGATGGCACTTTTCCACAAATTTATTGAAGTACAACGCGTTTCGACCGTTAGGTCATTTTCAAGTACACTTTCAAGTACACTTCAAGGACCCACAATCCTCGGGAAACAATCACGTGACCAACAAATGAAGGACAGAAAGCGTGGATCCTCCCTCCCTGACGCAGCTGCGTCAACTCACGCTGCGTCAAAAGATGGGCCACTTTTGCGTTAACGCAATCTGCGTTGAGGATCTCGCTTCTGAATGGCAGCGCAGTGTGCGTAAAAGCAAAAACGGCCACATGAAAACGTACCTTATTCGAATGCTAGCTCAATATGTGAGACAAATTTATAATCAAAGAAATTGATGTCGGTACCTACATTGCTTACGAAATCTAAATCTTCGAAAAACAACGAAGGTAAGGATTAAATATTGAGAAACATGGACAGAGAATTTAAAATATGACAACCATGGAATAAGAGAATGTCATCAATGTCAAACTTCCGGTGAATCCCGTGGGCATAAAGTGGATAGGAAAATGATAGTTTTTGATAAAATATATCGCAAAAATAGTTTATTTGATGAATATTTCATTGAAATTACATCAACAATACGTCATTTATGTACAAAAATAGTAATACTCTAGGTGTCAGAATTAATTCTTTAGAGGTTTTTAAAGAGATTTTCTCGCGACTGCTTCCGTCCAAACTCACGAGTAATCCAATATTTTCATATGTACTGTCTAAAACACGCGCCCTTCACTTTAAAATGCCTTGCAACAATGGAGCTAAAGCTAAATAGGCTAGCTAATGGACCAAGATGTTTTCTAACTGCAATTAATGCAAAAGAGCAATTTCCACAAGTATGACATTTATTGCACGATCCCGGCCGAGCGACCAACAGGGAGAGAGCAGCGCCCAGTAAAGGAAGAAGAGCTAGGGGTCCTGCGACCATCTTTAAAAGGAAGCAGATAACACCTATGATGCCATTTTGTTTTTGTTTTGATCATTCATGTGTTTGTGTAATTTGTCACCCTCCCCTCCCCCCGACTCCTTCTCCGGTATTCCCAACCCTCAGGCACTTATGACTGTCCATCCTTCTCTCCTTTCCCTTTCCTCTTCCACTTCTTCCGTCACCTCGTCTTACCACCCCCCCTTCCCGCCTCCCTATATAAGCTTGTGCACACTTGATATATGTACCGCAAGATGTTGCAAAAAACGAAACCGGTCGTGCAATAAATGTCATACTTGTGGAAATTGCTCTTTTTCATCAATTGCAGTTATGTTACGTTTCCACTCCATCACGCCTGAAACCCCAAATGAAGTAAGATATTTTCTAATGAATACTCATTCCACCCCGAAAAGTCAAATGCGGTGCCACGTCTGATGAACAAACAAATATTTCGGGAAATTATTCGCATCTGTTATGACGTTTAATTGCAAAAATTCATCAGTGTATACTCATATAAATTTGATGGTTTTAGGCGTGACTTTTTAAAGTTACTGATATATATAGAAAGAACAAATTCTTTTCAATTTTCCACACTTTATTATTACATGTGACCGGTTTTACCTTGATAAGTCATCTGCTGGCAGATTCTTAAGATTCAAATGGTCTATATATAGGTATAATCATATAGAGAGGTTGAAGCTTTAGAACCTGCCAGAAGATAGAATTTTTCTTACATGAATATCAATATCAATATAGTACTATCCATCTTATTGCACATCAACGACACGTGTTTCGTCTCACTAGATAGCCATCATTAAGTACATTATCCCAAATTTCGGTTTGTCGTGGATATTTAGGTATATGTAACTAGAAAAGGTGCCGGTTGAATATCAACGGGAAGAATATTATCATTTACATTGATTGTAATAAACCATAATAAACCATTCATATCTTATTAAGTGCAAAGAATCATTGAGGTATATATATACACGATATCTCGACTTAAACAATGAGTATGGTCGTTATGGGAACGATGACTCAAAACCGCTAAATTATTGCGAAAAATCGTTATGCTTTAGCAAAAATTACCAAATTTCGACCGTAATGCATAATTTGATAGAAATAATAAGAATTTTCATTTTATTTTCTTCCTAGTGGTACCTTTTTCAATAACAAAAAAACACTATTTTTAATTTAATTTTGCAATTAAACAAAGGTCTGCAACCAAATGAATATTCAGCTTCACGTGTATTTTTTGTGTGAAGGTTACTGACATATTTATATGCTTACACATCGGTGATTATTGTAGTAGATTTTAAATGGTAGGGGAAAGGATTTTCGAGAATATGAGAGGGGGAGGATGGATGGAGTTGAAGACAGTGTTAGCGTGATTCAGGTCATTTTTTGTGTCCCTCCAACCAGAGTTCGTCATGGGGATGAGGGAAGGAAGGAACGATTGCAAGGATAACGTGGGATAGAGTGTGATGCCATATTTTCAGGTTTTGGTCAAATGTTAGGAAAGATATAGAATGGAGGGGTGGTATTAAAAATCAATATTGTAAAAATATTTGACTCTCGTCTTTTTCTTCTTATTTCTCAATGCTTCAACGCATCCAGGCGACGTCCTTTATTTTGTAAATTTAGTATGTTCACTTTAAAGTCCAAGAGGTGAAATTCATCCCTTTTTTTGCACTTTTCAGCACTTTTTATGTTCACTCACAAGAGTTCAAAAATTTCTACCGGTTTGTCCCACTTATACCACACCACACGTGTCACACCTTATTTCATATACCCCAGACTTATTCATAGGGTCAAGTGAGTCTTTGGCGTTGTTGAAAATGTTGCCCAACGTCAAGAGCGTTTATAAACTGACTCTACATTTTCTCTGTGAAATTATTTCGCTACATGGTAGAACCCTTTGTTTAGGTAGGGTAGTATTATTCATTTTTGTTTTATTTTGTCCTGCCCTTCAAATTGGGTAATGTGCTCATTTCTTGTTACAATTGATACACGAAAAAATGCTATTTTCTCCAATAGTCCACTCATTCTCGCCTTTTAAGACCAAGTAAATACATGTTTAATTTGTGAAAAAGAGGATAAGAAAAGGTAGGATTTTGTTGGCATTACCAGATGTAGAGCATGGTTTTTCATTAGTGGCACGCTAACAAAAAATGATGTTCAAATTATTTCACAGAATAACCTTCTCAAGTTGTATATACTTATTTGCCGTAGGAACTCAGGAATGCACGTGAGCACATTATAGAGTACCGAAATTGATTCATATCAGCACCGTGATATCACTGAAAGTACCCGTGCACGCAAGCTTAAATTAGATTGCACGTTTGTAAACATCAAGTCCCAATTGAAACTGCGAGAATTCTCTCTAGAGGTTGCAGCGAAATTTATTCCCCGTTGACAGAATAAAATGCTACATTTTCCTGGTTGTTAATTTTATTTTGCAAGAGCATATTCCCCTGAGATTCAAGAGAGAGAGCAAGAGATTCCCCTGCAGTAATGACTAGAGAAAAATCACAAAATTTGCATCTCCAATTGCTAGCAAAGATATGAGAAGATTACTGATAAATATATTGCATAAAACAATCATTTTTCGCAGTACTCACGGTCAATGAAAATTATGGAATTTGAACAAGCATCGCAATTACGCTCTCAACAAAAGCATTCCGCGATAATAAATTGTGTGCAAACGATTCCCAATGCTTGCTTTATATAATATCACGGTGTATTTAAGGAGTTACTTAATGATGGAAATCATCCTCCCATTGTATGCCAGTGAGAAGCATTTCAGTTCACTGTGCAAGTCATTAAAAATTGCAGAAAACAGTTTTTAATCATACAAACTCATTTTTCACCTTGACTAGGAAGTTAATCCTTTATATTTTAAAACATTTTCGCCCAAAAATATATTTTAATTACGGTAACTTCATTTTATATTCACCAATAATAGAGAAAAAATGTTAAAAATAAAAGGCCTTTACATAATTATATTAATCAGGTGCCCGTTGAAATTCAACGGGTGTGAAAAACATTGAATTTATTTTATAAGAAAACCACAAACCCTGAAGAACACTGTCAGCGTGGTCATTTGAGGAGTTTATATCCTATCTTGTATGTTGCGATCGTTGTAATTCGTTCATTTTCCAGGTGCACGAAGAGTCGAATGCCTTTTTCTCTTCAAAGCACGGGATACCAAAAAATGGGCCACGCAGACTCATTACTACTTAAATAGCACCCAGGTTGATAAATGGTTACCTCGTCCCTCCGGTTCTATTGAGCTGTCTTCTGAGTGATTAACAGCTTGATCGCTTCTCTTGTGTACATAAATATATTTGCAGACTGAATTTAGTTGCGCAATTCAACGTTGATATGTGCGTTGAGTATCTTAATCAGTATTGGAGAGTAGGGTACAATCCAGAGGTTGACAACGTCAAAAGGAGCATTTCTAGCCGCTGCCATGTTTATTTGACCTATGAATCCTACATCACCCGGACTGCGCCTTCGGAATAATTGGAAGCCATAATCATTGGTTTCAGTTATTAAATAAAAAATCTATGGTGATTCTTAGTGCACTTGTCGATTTTTAAGCACGGATTTCGTTCATTGCGCAGAATCTCCGTTCTTCTTTCGGGTAAGAAGCATGTAGTGACTTCAGTATAATTTCCGCCACCTTAAAACAGATTGAAGTTTCGAAATAGTTGGGTCTATCATTGAACCAGATTTATAGGTTGCTACCCGTCCGTAGGTTGGGTTAGGATGATATTTGTGCGGTTCTTAGCGTATCCCGAGAATCACCACGGGGATATGCTTATGAGATCGCTGGTGGGTATGTCTTTGAATATCCAAGTCTAACCTTTTTCGTCTTTCATGCAAGGGCTCGTTTTCTCTAAAGAAGACATTCCTCTTGCTTGAGAAGATTTATTTGAAAGATTACTCTTTTTTCTATTAGGCATATTGAAGGATATATTTTTGAGTCCACGGAAGGGAAACATAGCGGCGATTGAGTCTCGAATAGGCAACTCGATGATTGAGTGAATGTAAGTTAACTGCACTTTAACACGTTTAAGTATATATAAATAACTCGTAAAGTTTATGATGTGGGAATTGGTATAAAAACAGTTCGCAATTGTAATGAGAGGCAGACGGTTCCACTACGTGTAATACACCTGAGAATTAAACGATAATAAATAACGCCGTGTTTGTTGTAGCAACAGAGGCATTATTACCATTACAATTCGCTGCACGTAAATATTTTTGCACGTTTAATTCCTTCATGTGTATTATTTACTACGTAAGTGTTCTCTCATGTACATGCAGTGCTCATATGAGAGCCACTTTGATAATAGACATTGAAAAGTATACTTGTTGTAAATATGCATTTAACTTATCGATTAACCCCAGAAGCAATCAATCATGGGCTCTTGGGACCATGGGCCCTTCTTATACAGATTTTCTTTCTACGTGCTATCATGGACCTGCAGGAAAACTTAAATGCTAGAGGCGTTAATATCCTTTGAAAATCAAATTTCTGGTTGTCAAGGAAATATACTATTGTTGATTTCAGATAAAAATGTGAGATTTTTCAGCAAAAAAACATGATATTCAGACAATTTCGAAGCGTAAAAGAAAATTGATTGAAAGAATTAGAAACTTCATTTATTCAGCCATCCGATAAAAAAATTCCCAGCCCTCTATCTTCAGTGAAAGTAATTTAAAAAAGAAAAAAATGAAACCACTACACCGACATGAACCACCAGGGACCACCAGGTGGGACCTTTGGGGGCCCTGAGGACCTATGTTACATCCAGATACATTTTCTCACTACATGCCAAATTTCAGCTCAATCGGTGTAGTAGTTTTTGCGTGATTGTGCAACAGATATACAGAGAGACAGACGTCATTGCATTTTTATATATTAGTATATGATAAGCATGTATAAATTATTTAATTCTACGTGATCTTTAATAACATGCATGTAAATAATGAATCTATAAAACACGGACACGATGAATTTTTTTATTATTTTACCGTATGGAACTTAAAAAATAAAATGACATAATTTTCCCACTTTCATTCTAGTGGGAGAAAGTTAATAGCTTCTGTGGGGTCATAAGTGATAATATGCCTCATATACTGCTCTGAGTAAGGATACGCAATACCTGTATTTCCTCCCATTGGAAACTCGGTGCTACACCCACATAGTTCATGCTGCATACGTTAAGCTCAATTTATTATATGTAGATAATTTCCTTAAATAAAGTAGTGTTTTAAATCTAACTCTCGATTACCAATACTCATATTGGCTAAATATTAATGTGTTAATTCGGAAATGATCGAATCAATTTTAGTTATTTGACCAAAAAAGTTTCACTGATACCTACTTATGGAATGAGTTCTTTTCTGACTGTTCTATAACTCGCACATAATTTGATTTCTAAGGAAGCATTAGGTGTCATTAAAGAACAGGAAACAAAGCTCAGGATTATCTAGTGACTCAACGGCTTCAGTACTGGTAATACCTATTAAGTTCCTTCCAATGCACGTTACACTCAGGAATCGACCCACCGACCTTCGGCTTATTCGAGTCAAATCACATACTACTGCGCTTAGCGGAATTTCCAGAAGCAAAGTAAATGTTAGGGGCATTCATAAGAAGTAGTTTTTATATCCAGAAATCCAAAGGTCTGTATCCTTACCCCTTTGGCAGGTTTTTTCAATTTGCTCTCTGCCGTTCATGGCGACGGATGAAAATATGTTCCTTGTAATGTGCATGTGCATCAAAATGTAATCAAAAGCAGTGCATGCAGAGGTAGTCTAAATAAATTTGAATCCGTGGAAGTGGAGGTCTTGTGTCTCAATTCCCTGAATTATGTGCATGTACTCGTAATGTATGTACTCGAGTCAGATATGGAAATGTTGAGATGTAATCTAGAAGGACGTGCATGGCTCGAGCGTAGGGTGAATGTGCTGGACAGATGAAGGGAGTGCTTCAAGATTTGACGAGTGGACCGGGACCCTGAGACAGGGAGGGTCCAGAAGGCCTATTATTTTATGGATTATTTCCCCGCCAATCGCATACAACGAGCGCGTAAGTGCTCCTCCATTCAGTTTCTTTCCTCGTCTCCGAAAATGAAATGTCTCTAGCGATCTTTCCAACAAATAAAGTTTCCCATGCGTGTATTTGATTGGCTATCCAGTGAAGAAGAATTGAAGTGTAGTGTAGCAAAACGCCTCTGTTTTGGAACACAATTCTGATGAATTTTTCCCAAATGCAACTCGATAGACTTTTTCATTGGTACGTTATCGACAATGTTTTTTAACTAATTGAAGACTAAAAAAGAAGCAAAAATCACTGCGCCAATATGGACAGAACATAAGTGGATGGGGTTAAAGGAAAACAGTGGTGATTTAAACTTGTTTTAAACATTCCTCAAGCGTCGCGTCGGTAGGTACTATGTATTGATTAAAAATAGATTATGAATCCTTTGCGTTCTGAAGAGATATCATTGCTTTTCGAAAAAACTATCTATTTATATTGCTATCCCAATGTTTAAGTTGCATAAAATGCTGTACGTTTCGTAAACTATTTTGGTTTTGATAAATAATGACGGCACAGCAATAATTTCACGATTATTTCCGCTATTTTCAGTTCGTTAACTGCAAAACGATCTATTCAACACGACCAATTGCGCATATCAATAACCTCTTTATTCCACGGAGCGCTTTTGCCGTATCATTGAATCTATTTTCTTCTTTAATTTATGGTAACATACATGCGTAAGTTTTAAACTAGCAATAAAAGTCACTTCCATAGTTTTCTTCTTTTCTTTCGAAGTACAAATTAGAAGACACAAACATACTTTTCTTCAGTTATCAGGTATTTCAATGCTATTAGAAGGGGAAGTAGCAAGTCCGATTCTTCAGTTACGAGAGAAGCTTAAGTGATGGCCCAGTTTGACGTACTACCACCAAAACTAAATAATCAGATCAATTGTTCAAAGATTTAGTATTTAATATTTTTTCTGGGTTGACATTCCTCTCCGAAAACGCTTCCGGCTGAAATAGTGTAACTGCGCGGAAAAAAGTACGTCTTCATTTCTTGACGGCAATCTTCAAATTCTACTATACGAAGGAGAGCTTTCTCAAGCAATTTAACAAGTGCCACAGAATAAATTCCATTCATATCTTTTGGAAATTTATTTACCATGACTCAGGAAGAGCGGACTACGTTGGCGAATCCGCGGAAAGGTGAATAAGGAAAAACATATAAAGAGAAATGGTATTGATGGAAGAGAAAACGTTTGTTTTTCCTGGAATGTGGGCGCTTGGAATATAAAACGACTACATTCTGGAAGGACGTTCAAAAGAAAATAGTAGTGCCCTGAAATCCTCCTTGAAAGTTTAACTAACAAGGAAAAATAAATTTTGACTCTAAGTTTATGGTTGAAAAAAATAGGAAGGAAAATATAGTCAGCGAACAGAAATGTTAGCGCTCATGCACGATGTGTGTAATTGTCCCCAAATTGAAGAAATAAAAACATTCAAATGCAGGAAGACAAGTAATACATCTTATTTATTCTACACGCAAAGAAAGGACAATATTCAATTCAAAATTTTCATTTTTAAAATCATCATTTAAGTAACGAAAAATTGTTTTAAAAGTTTTCATTCGCATGAAAACGTTGAAAAATTGACTAAGGCTATGATTTGCTAGTAATTCTATAATATCATTTTGTGCAGCATCCTACGGTGCAGGGAAAATTAAAAATAAAGAACTATAATAGAGAAAAAAATTATTCGGATGAAAAAAATTTAAAAGGCCATAGGATATGAGTAAACTACCTACATTGAAATTTTACATGAATAGAGACGATAGAGACAATATCATTTTACAACAATAATAACGCAGGATGTATAAAAGTAAAGAGAAGTTTAGGAAGCTGAGCCATGGTGAGTAGTACCAAGAATGTGATGTGCTTGCGGATGCATTTACTACGGGAGATTTATCGCAAGACGTAATGGGTGCAGGCGGAACGCAAAGGACTGCATGAACTGCTCGTAAAAAAAATTTCTGGGGAAAAACTGGAGACGCTACAAATTTGGAGATGGATGTGGCGTGCGGAAAAAATGTGCGCGAGGAGGTAAGATGAGGTTGGAATAACAGTAAAGCAAAGGATGGGGACAGAGAGGAAGAAAGGAGAAAGAGTGAAAGACGAATGGAAGCGACAGGGAAGGCATACTTACGCTGGGGTCACGTGCGTCCACGGTCATTTACGCACGTAACGGGGTCACAGGGCGAGTGCTGGACGCGTTTGTAATACCTTTTTGCCCAGTTACCCGCCCATCACTCTTCAATCGCCTATTGCCGTCGGTGCGGGCAAGAGTAAAGGGGAAAGACAGAGAGGACGAGAGACGACGATGCTACGGTCCCGGGTCTCCGTTTCCGCACGCTGAACACGCCGACCGCGGGCGTCTCTCTTTTCATCTCTGTGCAAGAGGTTCTTCCGCGGGACTCTCCCACTCACTCCAGGCCCCCTCTAAACGCCCACTTAAATCGTAACTGCCAATCCAGGAAATTTTTGCAACGCCCACAAAGCTGGAATTCAATTCCAGTCACTGTTTATGCAACCGAATATTCGGAGAGGTTGGTCGAGTCTCCTTTTTACTAGCGTAATTTTCCGCCAATTGATTTATCTCGGAATGCATAAGGTCTTCATCTTCTCAGTGGTTTTCAACTTCATGCAGTTCATTTTTCGCTCTAAGGTTCTTTGCATGTGAAACATTTTGATGCTAGCGAGTATTTGGTTGCTAATTTACGGCGTGTGTCATGAACCCCCTAACAGTGATGTCCTGGAATACTGATGCCACAAACAGGAGATTTAAATGAACCCCATAGTAGGACATACTTATACATAGATAAATAAATATATAAAAGAATACATACATTAGAGAAGAGATAGGTATACAACCCATTATATAAAAATTAGAGAATGCTGAGCAAAATGAAACGAACATTTAATGCGGATTCCTAGAAAGGGAATTCCAATAAAAGCTATTGAATGCATGTCCCCATGAAAGAGAAGTGTTGGTAAAGCAATGACCAGATGGTGAAAGTGAAGTTGGAACAAGATTAGAGCCTAATCCTCGAGTGAAGGAGATCAACTCCGCAATAAACGACAAAGAATGAGCTGGAAATCGTCAGACGAAAATGTTCGTAGGCGTTACAGACCAGGAATTGAATCACGGTCGATATCTTTCCTGGACAATGCGAAAACAAATACGCTGCTCAAGTTTTCCAATTCCAAAGGCATTTTTGGAGTATCAATAGGAACCAGTTGTCGTGTGCCATTACGGTCCACCCAAGATGCCACTCGCAAGGCAACGTCATGCTTCAAGGAGGACACTGCCCACGAAAGTGAATCCTATGAACTAACAGCGTGAGACAAGGCGCCCAATGCATGTCAAAAGGTTTCCCACCAGGTCAGAGGGTCCATGAAGGGACGTTTCGACACTCGACTCTCACATGACACCATATCGTCCTCATGGCAGAGGTGAGTGTGGTCATTGGGAATTGGTCGCCTATTTATTTAACGGGTTCCTTTTTAACGCGGCGAGGTTTATTTTGGAGAAACAAGCCGAAAAATCGATGCCAAAATCAAAGAGCACGAGCGTTATTTGCGCCTGGGTAACGGACCATGCCATCCAATCCAACAAGACCAAATTGATTGCTCACTCTTTGGGATATTGGGACCGTGTCATCAAGGAATCCATTTAAATTAGAATTTAGAGTAAAATTTCAATCAAGACTCGGAGTATAACCTGAGCAACACTTGGAAACACCTGCTAAAAAAATACTAACAAGGCCCCCAGATATCGCCAAAACCTTCATGACATCGCGCCTGACCTACCCCTTTCGCGTAAATCTGACACAGTGGGAAACCCAAGAGAACTTTGAGAAGCTCATATGCCTGGAAAGCAACAGTTCCTACATGATTTTCTCAACTGCCGCGATTAATAGTGCAGAATGCATAGAAAGTTGCGGAGGAAAAGGGGTCTTCTAAACTAGTTATGAAACTGCGGGCCTTCGGACAAAAACCTAGCCTCTGGAATTGAATCTTGCATGTGTCACAGCTTCACCATCCACCCTTACGTTCTTAAGTAGCGTCAGAATCGCGGTGTCTTGAGTAATCAGAAGACGAGCGGAGGTACGGAAAATCGGAATCGAAAGTGAAGAGACATTTCCTCGAGGTCATCATCATATCTATCTCTCGTAACTCCGGAAATCAAGAGCTCTCCAGCTCTTGCTTTCCGGCCGTCCGAGCGCTTTGCTCTAATAGAACGAAGGCCACGGGGGGAGGTATGGACTGACGCGAGTAGAAGGGGGGAGGAGACGAAAAGATTACCACTCGCTACCCCTATAAGCATTTGGAATCTCTCAAGGAATATAACGCTACCTCGGAAGCCTAGAAAGGAAAGGAAGGGGAAGGGAGCTGCTTTTCTCTCCGCGGAAATCTAAGCGTTTATCAAATATTAAAAGTCGGAGAAGGAAGGGATGGGTTGTTTATTTCGGGAGGTAACCACCGGCTCAGATCATTTTTATGAAAGGGGGTTGGGTTGGTAAGGGAATGGTTTTTTGTTTGTGAGTCAAATTGTACGAGGTCGTTTCTTTGACAGTCAATTCAGCGCGCTAGCACATCGAAGTCAGGAGGTTTACTGAGTGGAAATTTTCTTCCATTCCTAAGACGAATTTTTCATGCACGGTGAATGGAGGAAAGGCGCCAGATTCGAAGGATGGAGTACTACTATTTGATTTTCTCATTACATGGAGGAGATCGAAATTAAGTTTAAATAAGATGGAGTGGTAGTGCCGAGGAAACAACTGTGGGTTTTGCATTAATGAGTCTGCGTTAGATGGTATTACTCAGCGGTCGTCGAGTTGCTTGCACTGCCATATGCGACGCCCACCGTGTTGATTTTCCAACGTTCCCGAAGCCGCCTCACCTGTTCCACCACAGATATAACGATCGACTGCTTATTAGACACTCTTTCAGCTGACATCCTTTCTCTTATATTTCCTCTGGGCTTTTTGGTGAGTATGGTCTGACATATTAAGTTTTACTTGTAATTTCATTACTTATATTTGATTTATCACCAACATATATCTTAAGGAGACAGTTTTTGCTTTGAGAGTCAAATTGTACGAGATCGTTTCTTTGACAGTAAAGTCAGCGCGCTAGCACATCGGAGTCAGGAGGTTACTGCGTGGAAATTTTCTTCCATTCCTAAGACGACCGCCAGTCACCTCGGGGCTTAACCTGTAACTGTCGCTTGCGTGGAGTCTTCTCAAGGCTATTCTAGTATCTTAGATGTATACTCGAAGGAACTTATTCATAGTGTAGGATTTGATCACCCTACAAACGTTAAATCACTTACACCATCCTGGTACGCAATTGTCAATCGGATTTCAAAGACGATTAGAAGAGAATTCATAAGAGGGATCTGAGCAAAGGCATAAAGAAAAGATGTAAAGAAAAGACATAAAGAAAAGACTGTTAAAAACTCTAATGTGGAGCGTGGCGCTTAATGGGTCGGAAACTTGGTCATTGCGAAAAGAGGATAGGTGGACTTGAGGCATTAGAGGTGCGGGTTCAGAGAAAAATGGAGAGGGTGAGATGGGGGGCAAATAAGGCAAACAAGTAGGTATTGGATATGGTAGGGAAGGAAAGTAAGTTAGTGGATGAGGTTCGGAGAAGGGGGATGAGATGAATGGAAGACGTTTTGAAAGGTGAGGACATATTGTAGAGGGGGATAGAGGGGAGAAAGCTGGGGAATCTTGGAAAAGTATAGGAATTTTGGACAAAATAAGAACAGGTAGAGAGTATAACGAATGTAAGGGAGTTCTGATGGCGAATCATCTATAGAAGTGAATGTGAGATGATGTCCCAGAAATTGGGATTTTAGGAGAAGGAATGTCCAAAAATCTACCAATCAGCTTGTAAAATACCCAAATGAAATCCTCGCCTATAAAAAATCAACACTGCTTGGATAAAAACCAGGGCCTATCGGAATGGGAAACTAGTTCTCTAGTCACCATATCAACCCGATCACCTCCATGAGGAAAAATAGGGGTAAGCGAGAGAGAAAGCTAGAGTAGAAAGGAGATGAGGTAGATAAAACTACTACATGTTGAAAAGCGGGGAAACTAGGCATTGGAGCTGGAAGGAAGGTGAAAGAGGCTCATCCCGCCCGCATTCTCTCGCTACTTCGTCCACGGCACGAAAAAGAATCAATGATCCCGTCGGACTCCCCTCTCACGCTCTCCACGAATCTAAAATTCCGATGGAAGGGTTTACATTCGTTTCCCTTTGCCGTAATCCCACTCGCCCCTCCTTATTTCTGCTCAATGGCGATGAACAAGGGTCAATAGGTCAACATTGGCCTGGCGGGTATTCAAAAAAGCAAAGAACTGGGCCAAAACGGATTTCCGGACAAGGTTGAAAGCAAGTCCTAAATATTTTATTTTGTTTTGGTTCTGCCGTGCTTGCAAGAGGATCTAACAATTACCTAGAACAAAACAAACAACAATCTTGGGAAAGAATAACTACAGAAAGTAAATTAGTGAGAATACGATAGGGAAGAATGGAGTACTGCAAACAATCAATCTAAAGATTGAGAGACCTATAGAAGGATCGCTGTGTTAGCTTTTTTAAACTTACCCGGAACCCTTTCTCAAAACGTTCTATTTAGTGGCTCAATTCTATTTTCGTGTGAATTAAACCAGCTAATCTAATCTCAATCAGTCTTAATACAACATTACAGTCATAGATAGAAAGCCGGCAAATTTGTGATCAATGGTAATTCTGGACTCTTACAGTTCAAGGTCGTGAATACTTCATGATATAAGATGGTATTTTAAATAAATGTATATTACAGAAAGGTGGAATAAAGACCTGATTTATGAATGTATTGAAAAGCAAAAAAATACAATGCAGTAACTAAGATAGGACTAAAAGCAGGAATGCTGAGGAAACTTCATCTACATCTACATATTACCCCGCAAGCCGCCTCAATAGGGGTGTGGCGGGGGGTGTTAGGACACCAGCCGTTTCCATATAAAATGGACACGCTCTAATGAAATTACGCCTAGCATTTATTATAGTCCCTTATTATTCGGGGGAAAAACGAATTCCCATACCTATCCGTTCGGCAAAATATATCTCTTAATTTATCGTTTCTGTCGGACCTGGAAATATAGTGGTGTTCTAATAGGCTGTTCTCCGTGTCGCTCTGAAAGATATCTATTCTTAATTGTCCAAGCAATCAAAGCCCAGCGCGCAGCCTCCGAGTCTCTAGCGGCTCCCAGCCTAATTCGTTTAACATCTGTGTAACGCTGTCTGTACGCCCGTAGCTGTTTTTGACGAATCGCGCAGCTTTCCTTTGTATTTTATCAAGTTCCGGAAAAAGTCTTTCTGCACCGGATCCCATATGCTCGCTGCATATTCAAGGTGTGGCCGGACGAGTGCGAAATAGCACCTCTTTTTTACTTTTTCATCCGAAAATTTTCCCACAATACGCTTGACGAATCCTAGCTTCTTCAGAGCTCTGCCACAATTATTTCTTATATGTGCTCCCCACGATAGGTCCGAAGTTATCGTAACTCCTAGATACTTCACTTCATCTGTCGCCTTTATGTTAACGCCATCCACAGCATATACATGGGAATAGTTGGACGACCTCCGCAAGAAATGTACCGCCGTGCATTTGCTCAGATTAAGTTCGAGTCCCCACTCTTGGCTCCACACATGAACTTTGTTTAAATCCGATGATAGAGTTTCAAAGTCAGAGTGATCACTAATTTCACGATAGATGACAGCGTCGTCGGCAAATAGACGTATTTTACTGCTAATTCGAGAGCATAGATCATTTATGTATATAATGAACAAAAGGGGTCCGATCACGCTTCCTTGCGGGACACCTGATGTCACTTTAACGACATCAGAGCTAATTCCGTCAAGAACTACCTTTTGCTTACGATCACTCAGAAAGTCGCGTATCCAGTTTACTACTGTTTCGTTTAGGCCGCATGGCTGTAATTTGTATAAAAGTTTGTTATGAGGTACCGTGTCGAAAGCTTTCTTAAAATCTAGAAATAATGCGTCAACTTGTCTTTTCGATTCACCAGATTTGAGAACGTCATGAAGAAAGAGCTAGAGTTGTGTTTCACGTGATCTACCTTTCCGGAAGCCGTGCTGACAGCCATGGAGGACGTTACGACTGTCCAGGAACGTCATGATATTGCTAACGACGATATGTTCGAGTATCTTGCCTATAATCGACGTTAATGAAATTGGTCGATAGTTCCCTGGGTCGTGTCTGTTTCCCTTTTCGAATATCGGTGTAACGTTTGCAATTTTCCAGTCTAATGGTATCATTCCTTCGGACAATGACTTCTTGAATATTATGTCTAAGAACGGTGCGATCTGTGGCGCTAACTCCTTGAGGACACGCGCGGGTATTCCCTCCGGACCCGGAGATTTACTATTTTTTATCGACTGTAGCTGTTTAGTTATCCCATCGCGTTGAATAGTGATTTCTTTCATCGGTTCCTCAGTGAATGAAATTTCAAAATTACATGCAGTATTGTCTGTAGTGTATACACTTTCGAAGTGGGAATTTAACGTGATAGATTTGTCAATATTTTCGGTGACAAGTTTGCCATCTTTATCAAATAACGAATCTACGGTTGAAGATTTTCCCTGAAGCTCTCTCGCACATGACCAAAAAGATTTCGGATTTTCTTCGAGTAATTCACCAAGTACTTTTTTGTTGAAATTTCTCAATGCAGAACGCATTGATTTCTTAGTTTTTGAGCGTTGCGCAGCGTAACTTTCTTTTGCTTCAAGTTCCTTCGATTTGTCACCTACCGTAGTGGACTTTTTGACCAAGTTGTACAATTTTCTCTGTCTCTTAAGGTCCCTCCTAACATCGTTGTTATACCAGCGAGGTTCTTTACTGTCGCATTTCAATTTTTGCGGAATATATTCGTTGATTCCCCGTCGTAGAATTTTTAAGAAATATTTCCATGATTCATCATTACTTTTATCCTCTGTTTTAGCTACGAAGTCCGTGTACGAATCATTAAGCATCTCGCCAAATTTTATGAAGTTGCATTTATCAAATAAATAAATATTGCGTTTCGGTTTTACAGCTGACTCTACTTCAATATTTAAGGTTGCAAAAATTACTCTGTGATCACTTATGCCGTCAATAATATCGAGTTGTTTTATCAACTTCGGATGGCTTACTGCAAAAAGGTCTAATATTTTATTTTCTCTCGTAGGCTTGTCAACTACTTGGGAAAGTGAGTGATTAGCAAGTGTGTTGAGTAAGATCTCGCTAATTTCCCTATTCCTAGAATTCGGTTTTACAGTGTAAGAATCCCAATTTATAGATGGCAGATTAAAATCTCCCCCAATAATTATTACACTTTTACTGCCTCTCACAGTAAATGCGGATATTTGATTTTCTAATTGGTAAATAACATCAATTTTGGAGATTGGAGATCTATATAAAGAGCAAACACGTATACTCCTTTTGTTTCGTTGTTTAATTGTACACCACACGCTTTCTATTTCATTGTCAGTTATTTCGTGGGCGGTGCTGTGTAAATGTGATTTAACTGCTAGAAAAACTCCGCCACCTGTCCTATCACTTCGATCGCATCTGTAGATTTTATATCCTGGAGGAAAAACGTCGCTGTCGCTTACATCCTCAGTAAACCAGCTCTCCGTTCCTATGACCACGTCTGCGTTCTGAAATATATGCTCGATTTCAGCGCGCTTGTTTTTAACGCTACGGCAATTATCTACTATAAAGTTAATGTCATATTTTGTAGATTGAGTGTCGGTTGGTTCTTTTCCACGCTTATGGGTATTAGGTGGGCGAATTTCACTGGAAGTGCTTATTACATTTGATATAATTTCTTTCTTGGGCTATAAAGAGGAATTATAACATTAGAAGGATGAAAACTTTCATAAAATATTGTAACTGCTATAAATCTATAAATAAAATTACCCCCTGAGTAGGAAATATCACAAAACCACTTGTACTTTTTAAAATCAAGGTATGATAGGCTGAACTGAGACAGAAAACTGTGCAAAAATAATACCCCTATCAGTGGAAATAGACATTCCGCTGAAATTAAAAAAAAAATTCAGTGTCTATAACTCTTTAGGATCATCATATGTTAAGAATATGTTAAGGAGTAGTTTACACAGTTAATCATTACTATAGATAACTACATTTTTTAAATCAATGAAAATAAGTATGATAGCTTAGCTCATTGATAATTTAGCAGAGAGGATGTATAAGTCAAAGGACCGCGTCAAAATGTCGTCTTGGTTTATACTACAGTTTTAATGGCAATAGAAACTCTCCCCATCCAGTTTAGTCTTCCATGGCTTTTAAAGAGAGCTGGCTTTCTCTGTCGAGGGAATTTGAATGGGTTTGTTAATGGATACATGCGGACTGGACGTATCTGAACGGCATGACTAAAACGAAGGCTTCCGAATCGGAACACGAGCAAATGCTTCTTGCGCCAAGTCGTTTCATCCGAGTCAGTGATTTGATATTTGAAAGATCTGCATGTCTTTCGTGCGAAAATGAGTTCCAAAAGGTCAAAAGGGAATCTCAAAAGAGAAAGTTGACTTATGGGAATTTTCAGTTCCATTTTTCCTTGATATGGCGCAGAGTTCTTGATGAGCTCCCTGAGTAATGGAATTACATCACTGCCTTCATCTAAAGGCATTTCTTTTGATTTTGCTACATAGTACTTTGCATTACTTATTCGCAAACACTGCCAATGAATGAAAAATTATTCATACTTTTCATGCTTTAAAAGTTTCACACACCAGTCGATAGGTGTCTAAATTAATAAAAGACGTTTTTGCTGGGATAAAGTTCACTATCAGCTAATCTACACTCTAATTCCAATGCAAATTTCTGCTTCTCCTTCCTCAACTTCTGCACATCATCCATAAGGCTGACAGTCGAGGACAGATAGAAAACCTATTGGAGGCAGCCACATTAAAGATATAAATACCGTTATCTCGGCGCAGTTGCTAAATATCAGAATAAATTATCAAAAGCATGTTATCAATATCGTGATATTACTAAGGAATATTAAGCGTGAATGGAATTCAGCATGGAAATCAGAAATTGGATTGTAAACACAGGCAGAAAAATTGTACATAAGCATTTAGGTACACATAGCAAATATTTATATGCTTCTCAGCTCGACACCATAGAGGCATGTGACATGGAAGTTCAGCCATTAAAAAGGTAGAAATAAGGAAAACGAACTGGAGGGAAATGAAGAAAGTAAGTTCACGGAATGTCTTAATGTATTGCACTTTTTTTGTTGTCATTAATGGCGCGTGGAGTGAAGGAAAATCTGTACGCTTCGGTTCGGTAGTGTATCCCTCGATTGCTACCACTTCTAGACTTATATATAGACGAAGTGCAAAGCTAGGATTTACTACGCGAATACTGGGAAGGTCCTCGAATTAAATGAAGAAGAATGTTGCATCGCTCCAATAGGCCACATCTCGAGTATGCTAGCAATTGGGACCTTGGACAGAAAGATTTAATACGTGAATTGAACAAAATACAAAGGAAAGACGCTCGCTTCGTTAAAAACTGCTACGAGCGAACTAAAAGACTTACAAAGTTGATGAAAGGACTATGTTGGGAACTGTTATAGACTCAGAGAGTACACTCCCGGCTTTCGTTACCAGAAAATTTCAGATTAGGCGAGTTTCAGTATGACACGAAGGTTACTAATTTGACTACGCGCATACTTCTACCACTAGAACTGATTATTAAAACTATTATTAGGTTTAGGTGATCTATCGGTAAAGATAAGGTCTAAATGGAAGTAAGTTAAATTCCTCTAGGTTTTAACGTGTGCAGGGCTCCGTCGAACAATAATCTTTTTCTTTATCTCAGCATACCTCCTACGCACACGCCCTACCCATCAAATTCACTTCTGTCATATCCCCCTTTTCTTTACCTTATTCCCTCCCCTTTCATTCCTGATGTCCTGAGAAACTTTGCCACATGCCTCTGCGGCGGCTTGCAGAGTCGTGTGTACATGTAGATGCTTGTACTTTCTTGTGACTCATACTTTTTTTATCCATGGATCAGCGTAACAAAATATTTCAGACGCGGTTACATTTACTGACACAAATGCCTCTCGTTTGTGCTTCATTATGTGCATCACAGACTTTTCCACTTTTTCACCGAAGCACGGGTGGGAAAAAATCAATATCCTCAGGCTACTTTGATTTCCATTGACTTTTAATAGAATTATTCACCTTTTAATGTCTTACGGCAGGTCTTTTAATGCCTTGCGTAGCCTGACCGATGTCAGAATCCCAAAGGTAATGTCAATTACAGTTTAAAAAATCCCATCACGTACTACGGCCGTTAATTTGAAATGTATGCAATGGGTGTGGATTCCATGGGGTGCGAATTTATTTTCGTACAGGGTTTTGTTAACGCTGCAGTATTGTTGGAGGCATATGATTAAAAAGTCATGACCGCGATCCAGTGTTATTCCTTTTTTCTACACTCTGTACAAGCGTAAAGTGAGTGTGGCACGTGCTAGGTAAGAGCGAAATAAATAAAATATAAGCACATTTGTCTTTACGAAGCTTTATTTCATTACAATATTGTATCGAGGAGAAACTGAAAATCACTACTAGCACTAGTTTCTTCAATGTTTTAAATAGCTAACACGAGTAACTCAGAATTTGCTGCTTAAGATTCGTCCAATAATTTTTCAATAGATTTTTAAAAAAACGTTGGTAAATAAATGTTTAATCTAACATTTGTAATGCATATGATATTAGCTCTATGAGAATATCAACTCCATATTTTAAGTTACAACAATTAAGATGAATACACGACATTAACTAAGTAATGATATTAAATATTACACATGCATATTAATAACAGGCAAATTACGGGCTAAAAAGTTGCTGTGAAGGAATGAATCATGGGGTATTACTCAGAGCCATGTAAATCGTAGAAGTTATGCCAATATTAACTCTTCCAATTTTATTTATTAATTCCGTAGTCACTATTTCACTATGGATGGTTTACATGGAATGAAAATCTTAAGGAATACATGAAGGTGGCCTCATGAAAATTGAAATCGAGGAGAAAAACAAAATGAAACATAACGGAACAAAATAACAATAACGAAATACACACGGAGGGCGCCCATTTGATATTGTTTCTGGAATTTTAAAATATAGCTAGATTAAATAAACAATTATTAGAAAATTTGAATTGCTTACTAAAATAATATTTATCAAAGCTTACAGAGAAACAAGTCAGTGTCGTCAAAACAAACATTATTCGCGCTTTGATTAAAGAATAAGTTTCTCGACCGAAATAGGATTGAGTACCTTATTAGAGGCTGAGAGTGATAATTGAGTATTCTCATCGCCAAAGGATTTCAATTTACTCTCGTAAAAATGAAGCATGATTGTAATATTATTCTAGACACTATAAGAGGATTGGTGGTTCAAATTTGTGTTCCGAGGCGCACCTTTCACCTGATATTAAAACCACTTCACTCACTCATCAAAAGAACATAAAATCGAGTTTCCAAATCCAGAAGGAGCTGCGCATATTTTTTGAAAGGGGATGAATATTTTCGTCTCATTCATTCATTCGTCGCTGGAATGGAAAGGCGTCATACATCACGCTCCCGTCTTACGAGGATTGGGCGAAGCTGTCAAAAGGATCGAAGAATCGATGTCACACTTGACAAATGACGCGTCCCGGGATGAGAATTGATCGCATAAGGATAAGCGACAAATCCGAATGCCGGTTCCGACACTGATTATTAACTTTCACTCGACCAAAACATTTGCAAATGAAGAAAAATTAAAGTGCGATCACATCCTAGCGGTGACTTCGCCCTAGCATGTTCAACAATAATTGGTTGTTTGATTTATATTGCGGAACTGTCAAGGGGCGAATCCATTATTCGCTGACAACAAGATCCTCACGTATGGTTCTCATAAAAAATTTGCGATGGCAAGGAATGCTCTCAGTAAATACTCTTGAAATATTGAGCGCATTACTACATTAAGTTCTATGATGATGCGGGATTGTAGCCGAAAAATGAGTGCAACCGAATCGTTCTACGGGAGTACATCGGAAAAATATTGCACAAAGAGAGCGATTCATAGATCCCGAAAAAAGTTATACGTAATATTGTAGTACTATATTGAATTCATGAAATTTCGGCCGATGACACAGACGTTCGCCAATTTATACATACCGTTGCATATGTATGTCATCTGCCGCAACCGCTCCGTTATTTTTTTGTAGTTTTTTAGAGCCAGTTTTGGTAAGGAAAACGAAATAATTGCAATACATCTACATATTGAATACTATTGTACTAATAATACTATATCGAATGTAAAAAAAATAACTAACACTTAAGCCATTAGTGCCACATGGTGCGGTGCTGTAACCCGCGAAAACAAATTACCAAATAAATAACTTAATTGAATAATAAAATGGCATTTTATGCACTGATATATAGTTTTTCCATTCAAATGTATTCTGAAGCTCATAAATTTTAACATGTTTTAGTGAGAGTTTGGATTAATAGTGCCAGGTTGATTTGACGTCGAAGTATACTGAGGCATCCACCTTGAACTCCGCCAAAAGTGAGTAGAGTATGTATGATTCACATGGAAACGGGGAGTTCGTGTTGGCTTCTTGGATGTTGGAGCTTCAGCCTGAGTTAATTAGTTTATCGAAATATAGCAAATCACTACGCATTAAAACATATCTAAAAAACTACGAGGCTATGTAGGGCATTACTTCGAGGCTGCCTTTGCAGAAAATGCTCTTACCCCGCCTCTCCGAAGGATCTAGTGAGTTACGTTATTGTCGCCGGCAAACAAAATATGTAATTAGCATTCAGGAATTCTGAGTTAGTGAGATTGGTGCCATTTGTTCACAGTGTTTGAAATCATTTGTATGCTGCTTCTATTCGGGTTTCATGAGTGATCACCCAGTTCGACGATGGGGCATCAATAAGTTTCCAATTTATTTTGTATGGCCCTAGAGCTTTAAAAAGTTTTGCCGAGAGGTCTATTTGAATGTCATTTCTTTTTCTCCTGTTTTATAAAATTATAGTCCGTGTTATTTTTTCTAAAATAACAGTTAAATGAAGCACTCTTTGCTTAAAATCTTCCGATTCAATGTATCTCTAAATTTCTTAAGTAAATTCTCAATTCTGAAATTAATTTAGTTCAATACTGGTTTGTGTACCAGTAGGACTAAATGGCTATACACATAAATGACTAACTAGCCTCCAATTTCCTACGTTCATAGCTGGTAACACTGGTCCATTTGAGCTAGAAGCAGTCGAATCTTGCGTCACGATACTTTTATTTCATCGCCAAGGGATTCTGAAAGTTAGTGGTGTTAACGCATAGAACTGAATATGCATGGCCTACGAGGATGTCACGCCCATGATTATGAAGGTAACGCGGAAAAACACCCTGCCAGATTGACAGAACATAATGATTCATGAACCTTAGCAGTAATCAATGTCAGAGTTGAGCAATTTCCTCAATGGAAACTCGTGCACAAAGCATGGAATATTTCTACTACTACTGCCCTAGAATTAATTTCTATGGCTTACTCATAGGCTATGGAAAATTGATGATATTATCTATATATAAGGTTTAATGACCTCTTATTTTTAATATATGGTTACCTTTTCAGGGAATGATAGTTTTTGTTTTTTATATATATTTTATTTTAATAAATATTATTTATTCCATTAACCGACGTTCCACAAAGGTTTTTTTGCTTTCTCAGGGCTCTATAATTGATTCAAATATTTCTACAAGTAGTATATCAATTCACACTTCACAACAACATACAGCAGTTAACAAAAATAGATACAAGAGTTCACAAAAAATACATCCTAAAGATATTGATCTAGGATCAGGGGTTACCAGTTCCTAAATGTGTGGGTACTTCCTATATTTTTATGGATTATTTTCAACTTGCAATTTGGTTGTCATTAGATTGATACGTATAAATTACAAACTTTTTCCATGGTTTCAAAATAATATAAATAAATAAAAATAAATTTAGGTGATTTAAAAAACATTAAATTATGAAAGATTTTGCTAAATTTTGCGATGCCGGTTCATTTGTTGTAGGTTGCGTTTTGCTATGTGTATCATCTCTTTAAATAATGTTTTTCATAGGTGAGGTTCTGAATATTTAATTTTGGAGTGTGTAAATTTAAATGTGCTGTGGTTTTTAATGCGCGATTTGACAGAAAGTTTTTTTTATTACTCAGAGCAAGATTCAAAGGCTGCATATTGGGTCCTCCTACTGACCTTTCTCTCTTTCCATCTCCATTGTAGTGGGCGCAGTCCAACGAACGACACATTACCCTGAGGAAGCTCGACCTGGACGCATGCGGTGTTTACTCTTGCGAAGTGTCCATGGAGACGCCGATCTACACCAAACCATCAAACGAGATACTCCTCACCGTCATACGTGAGTATGAATAAAAAAACAGGCCAATCATCTGTTCCACAAATGAGTGTGCATTCAACGTGGACGATCAACACCCACAATAATACCGCAGCTTTTGAACAAAGGCTCAAAAGGATGTGACAACGGTTTCCGAATTTTGGGTTCACTGAACCTCTTTGGCAGAAGAAGAATTTTCTTTGGCCACATTGATTTGAAATATATCCGGAAAATCATTAAGAATAATATTAAATTACTTAGTTATGTCTACTCGAATTTTTTTGTTGTGCTATAATGTGAGTTGGACCGAATGCGGCTCAGTTTTTAAATGGTAACTTGGAAGCATAAAAACAAAATATTCAATTTAATAAGCAGAACTTCACTTTTATTATTAGTAACAAGAGGCTTTAAGTAGCTTCAAAAACAAGCATGAAGGTAAATTCAGTTTAAGTCAGAGGCAACTTGCATCAATTAAACAAAATTAATATGAGTGCTCGGTATAAATACAGGTATTATGGTCCGACGGTGATACTTTTTGATTTCACAGGCAGTCGTCAGGGATTTCTCACATAACATTAAAGGGGATGTTAAGCCAGAAAATTGATTTAAACACTCTATGTTAACATGATTATTTCCCATTGAAGCGCTTATATAAGCTAGAAAAACTAAACCAAATCTAGCCAACCATGCCTAAAATAGAAATAAAATTGTGACATGTGGCAAGTACACTAAAACATTCGATAAAACATCAAAATCAGTTTAAGGTATCATAGTTACGGAAATAATGGCTTACTTCCATGGTTCGATCATTTTTGCATCTCTCATTCAAAAAAGGAATACCCATGCATTTTAGACGATTTTTTTACAATTATTGCGGAAGTACTTCCGCTAAAATTCACACGATCAATATTGTTTAAATTTTATGGTCAATATTTGTGTTAATTAGTCCTTAGTGAAATTTTTAAAGATTATTTTTTATTGAAATAACATCATGAAAATTCTCCTATTCTAAATTCATCGCAATGGCAAAAATGTGGTCGTGCATATTCCCATGCAGAGTGATGAACGGTACCGGCAATGAAGGGAAAAAAGTGCGTCACTGGCCACTTATATCATAAACATTAATGGTAGCATATGTGCGAGAAAAATAATGTTAGCATTGTTGAAGCGTGAAAATTAATGCTAGCATAGTTAATGTCGGTAAAGTGTATAGTATGCATATTACATCAACGATATGAATGGTAAATTAATTCCAATTTACATTAACGAGCCAATTTGAGAAACTGGATTTAATCAGCAAATTCAAAATCGGATCAGATTATATGCGCTCTCGTTCACAGATAGGGCGATCGTATCTAAACATGGAAACGCACTTCTGAATGTGAGAAATTGATCTGGCCAATCTTTGGGAGATATTTTGAATGAATGTGTAAGCAGGGATCATTTCATGAGCTAACGATTTGATTCGAGTAGTGAAAGTGCCCACGACCGGAGCATGAGCACGTTTTTATATCAGATGCGTTGGAATTACATTGTACTTAAGTTGAAAAATGGTCAAAATGGTGATATTTCAAGGAAAAATGATTATTGAGAGTTGGGACCACGGGTTCTTCTTTCGCACTCCTTTCGTTATCTTTATCCAAAACTCAACCGCTGTAGATGGGCAACGCTCGCTATTACTGTTCAATGAACGCACTGAATCAACTAAAACGAGTGATTTAACGCTTCTGACCAAATTCAAAGAATGACGATCATGTTTCGCTTTAATGAGAGTAATTGAAATAAAAACAATTAGGCGAGCGCACATGTCATGGAGAACCGTGATTGCGCCCGAGATGTAACAACATTCACCACTTAAACGTTTCGTTTGCATTCATGATCTAATCTTTAATGCTCATCATATGGTGGAGTGTTAAAAGAAACACATTTAGGAATATGAATAACTGAGTATGGAGTAAATTCATGAGTAGGCCCACGTGTAAAATGTTAGAGTATATACGTCAGTTATACTCTCATCACAGAAGCAACGTTGGTGCTCCTTTTTTTAAACATAGCTCATTTGGGGACGTATGAATACCAGGTTGTGACGGACTAAGACAAACGTTTTTGATTAAAGAGTAAAACGTTAAAATTTGATGACATTTTATTGATACTAAATATGTTGTAAAATTCGAAAAAATATAATTAAAAATTTAGTTTTTCAATACTAAGAAACAGATAAAAATGTGCATTGGAACGCATATATCATTCACCATGCGTGTCATAGGTACCAAAGCTATCGCTAAGAATAAATTAAATGCACTCCCTCTAGTCTTTTCTTCAGTTTCATTAAATAGTATCGTTTGCAATCCAGTTTGGAATTTCACCGATACCATTTTATAAAAATAATATAGTATAACCTGAGAACACTATTTTTTCCACTAAAAAAGTAATGATTTAGGACACTTCTTTTTCACTTCAAAAGCAGCGCAATACGCAAAGTGTCTGCAAATACATACGATTCGAATATTTTCGAACGATGAATGGCTTTCAATCGTCTGATGCAAAAATGTAGATAGCATAGTGAGTTCAGCGTTTTTGTCCATAAGAAATTATCGCCTTTGTTTGCTTGAGAACTGATTGATAGCATTTTTTTCAATGCAGGAAAAAACATGTTTTATAAGATATGCAAACACGACTGGATGAAGAGATTCTTAATTCTCAAAACTCGTCTCCATCTCGACGATAACATGGCTGGTCATGTCGTAGTGCACAAGGGGAAAGGAAGATCGAGGCAACAATAATAAGGGTAAGGGAAGTAAAGCATCCCGACTTCTTTCGGAACAGTGGACCACCCCTTTAAATAGAAGTCCGGAGCTCACCGCAAAGAGGTGGGAGGAAAAAGAAGTATGGCGTGGGTTTTTTGGGAAAGCACGTACAGGAAGACGAAGTGGGAAAGTTAACCAATTGGACTCCATTCGGCCGCCCTTCTCCTCTTAACCTCCTCTTCAACTCCCTCTCCTCACACACATTGTTCAACCCTCTTTCCCTCCCTCCCGACACAATGCAACCAAGCGGTGGACCCGTAGGCATGGCACCCGAAAACTCTCTCTCGCGCACACATTTGGCACCGCTCGGCCACGAACCAACTTCCACTCTATTCACTCAAGCGTCCTCCTGCCCGAATGAAAAGTTTTCCAAAAAAGTGAAATAAGAAAGTTTTATTTCACATGGAAATTGCAAACGCCGCAATGGATGTGGCCGGGAAGTGGACCTGTGGCGAAGTTGCTACCTTTAACCACTTGCCGGAGACAGTACATCTTCTCAGGTTTGCATCTCAATGTCGAAATGCCAGGCTCAGCACTGCAGATTGAATGAGCAAGCATTACATAGTCGGATTATAGGGATCTAACTAAAGCCCGTGTCAAACGATAATTGATCCAGAGCAATATCTATTACACTAGCCAGTACTGGTACTGTGTACAGAATCCAGTACGATATGAGCCGTTTCAGGAGATAACACACGATCAATGAACTTGAACTGGCGAGGAAACGGTACTCTTATTCATACCGTAGAGAATGTCAACTGTCATTTCGAATTAATCAATCTATGGCAGTAGCTAATCAAAACTAAGGGTCCGGTCATTTTGACCTTTTGGCGATTTCACGGGAAGAAAATTACTAATATGAAAATTACTAATAATGCAGCAAGGTGGTATAAGTGGTGCCGATTTCAAAATTTTAAGATCGCACAGCGACTGTAAAAGCAAAAGTGATTTGAGAAAAGCTTCTAGATCCTCCTGGAAGTGAGGTGCAAACCAGTACCATATCAATAATGAAACCAAGTAGCTCTGCGAGTATGGTAGTGGTCGTGTTTTTCAACCAGTACGCTGGCCCAAAACCACACGATACTGAAAAGCGAGCCAAGCTAAAAACTAGTGAGCATTCATGAACTTGCGCTGGCACTCGAAAGAAACGGGCTTAAAATCCTAATTTAAAAAAACATTTGTAGACAATAAACTTGGAAAGTGAATATGAAAGCGAAACAATTTTCCACATAGATGAAATTATTAACGCTATACACTTCATTATCATCGGAATAGGAGAGAGAAGCTCTCGAAACTTGAAAATTAATTTCAAAACTTTCCCCAAGACAATCCGCCATGATAATTTGGCGAAAGATAAACAATATAAATTACTAATATCGAAATAATTGCTCAATTTCTCATATTATATACCAGTTTAACTCGCATTAGATTAAGTACATCTCCAAATGACAAAATACAAACTATTTTCGATGCGAGAGCAACTACGTTTGATCGTCAATGACAACTTACACAGAGAGAGTCTCTTGCTTGTTCCAGAAGTAATGATTCATAAATTTTGTCTCACGCTTCGAATATTATGCCTATTGAGTCACATGCAATGCTTCAACAAACTTTCAGTTAAACTCCAATATTTTAAATCATTGCCTTAAGTGCTTCATTTAGGTATCTTGGAATTATCAGTTATGGATATGAGGTAATCATATGCTTTAACACTAACCTTTTTCAAACATGAGAGCGCATGGTCATTCTCTGAATGTATCTTCCACGTTACTTAAATATTTAAAATTATTTTAATCCTCATCTTCCATTTATCGGCAAACTTGTCATAACAGTGGCTTAAGGAAGTCCTTTTTTCGGGATGGCGTGTTGGCATTAAAAAAACACACTTTTTAATAAAAGGAAGAGTAAAACTATCAAATATCCCGAGCGCTAATGATTACAATTAATTATAAATAACAGTTAGCATTTTTTAAATATTTTCTGTAAAACATTAACAAAAAACGAAATAGATTTTAATAGTATCTTTTAAGGTTTTTCTATTGAAAAGAAAGAACAAAATAAGTTTTATATGTTAATGTTTAAATAAAAGACACAATCATTTCTCTTAAGATTTATTTTGAAATTCTATATAAATAGGTTAGATGTGTATTATTCTTTCCCAAAGAATGAGAGGCAATCGACAAACCACCCCGGGGGGCTCGATCTGTAGCCATACAGCGGAGTAAGATGCATATACGTCGATATAAAGTAAAATACACAGGTGGTGAATATCACTTGTCGCCATATCTCCATTAACCTCCTCAACGACGGTGTTACAATACGTCCACGAGGTGGTTCGGCAGCGTAGGAAGTAGAAACCCATTCCTTTAACAAGTGCCTCCCGAGGGGCACCCTTTGAATTAATTTTTCTCAATTTTTTTTCGAGCGCCGAGCGGTGGAAGAGGAATTCGCCCGCCCTCCTCCCACCCCCACCCTCCCTCCTCTCCCTTGGGGGGGACGGACATGAGGGCAATGTGGGCCAGAGGCCGCCGCACCGGTTCGAGGGGAGGTCAAGGAGGAGGGGCGCGGCTCATGAAAGGGCAAGGAAAACAATTGGAATGAAATGAGCCAAGCAGGCGGGAAGTGGGCACTCGAATTGAAGGGTTTAGTGGGCCCTTCTGAAGATAGTTCAAACATGCCTCCGCTTCCCTCTCCTCTCTTTCTCGAGCAGAACAATGGCGGGTGAGAATACGGAGGGGAGCATGGAGAGAGGGGTAGCCTCTGGGTGTCCAGAGGGCGAGAGTGAGTGAGAGGGTATGGAAAATGGGAAGAGTTGGGTTGGATGAAGTGGGCTATAATCGCACGTTCGGGAAGTGCTCCGCGGGAAAGGCTTTAATGCGAGCGTCTGTGTGTCCCTCCGTGCGGTCAATTTTCATGGAGTTCCTGCAAACTTGCCAGAGCTTTCCCCGAACCAGTTTTCAAAACTGTTGATGATTCCGTGACGGAAATGTTTGCCTTCGAATTCACTTTAGGTTTTGGTTTTTTGGATGCGTTATAATGCTACTTGGACGTTCTTCACGAGTGTTTGAAAAAAGATGATTTGCGCGAAAAGAACTGAGTGTCATGTTGCTACATTTTTTATTCATTGAGAAGCATAGATGTAGGGTTAAAGAGTGATTGATTTAAAGAGTAGTAAGATAAGATACTCCATTGGGCCTTATGAAATTCCTTCAGCCAAAAATATCATTAGCAAGAATATTCTTCACAGCAGTATAATTATTTAATCATAAAGCCAGTGTATCAGGTAGGTTAATAAAAAGGATATTATGCAACATTTATAGTCATTTATGACAAAATTCACAAACAGCAAATATTAGAAGTCATTGAAATTTATGCGAAATATTTTATAGCAGAGCAAAGAAGCACTGGCTGTACAAAAGAATAGCGCATGTGTATCTCTCGTGATATCGCACGGAATACCTCATTTTCACTGAAATAATCACGTTTAGACTTTCATGCATGTACACAAATACGACTTGAGAAAATCTAATAAGTATCTAAAAAAACATAAATGCACATGAAAAATGCATTCTTTCATTCTGTAACTCACAATGGCAGTCCCAGATTCAAATCTAGGTGTACTCTCCACGAAATCCCCTTCAATAAATCAAGCTATTTCTTTACACGAGAACTTCGAGTGATTTACATGTGGTTCATTTAAATAAAGTAACCCTCTATTCTATATATGAGTATGTCACGTCTTTGAACTAGGTATGAAGGGATCGCTGACCTCATCAACCTAGCTAGCCTTCAGATTGATAGGTAAAAGAATGGGCAAAAATAATGGTAAAGTAACTGTGACTCCATGAAGAAGTCAGTTTCAATAGCTTTAATGTTTTCAAATCAAGAAGAGAAAGTTGAAAAATGAGTTTTAATAAAATGTTAATCCATATTGTAAATAAAAGCCGAGGCATTTTGACTCCTACGCATGCCTTCCGGTCATTTAGGTGACCATCGACAGGGAGAGATTAATTCTTTGATTTCATTCTTTAGTTTAACTCCTTTAAACTAATTAAATAACGAAATCAAATGCGCGATTCCGAGATATAAGGGCTCCCTGTCGATGGTCACCTTGATGGCCGAAATTCATGCATAGGAGTCAAACTTCCTCTGCTTATATTGACAATTTGGAATAGTCTTTAACTATCTTTTTAATGTCACCTACGACGCCCAAGATACTGATTCATAGCATATATTGCGTTGATATTTTTTAAAAATAACTCATTCGGTAGGAAATGTCTTAAACATGTCAATCATCACGCAGAACACCAAGTTGTGGGGCTTAAAAATGCGGGGAATATTTCTCAGGAATTGATATTAGTTTTTTCTCTGAAAATGAATTTTCTGAGTTCTAGGGTCAGCGATTCTTGATGGGGAACATGGACCCAAAATTTAAAATACGGACACATATCACAGCATCCAGGTACACACAAGTTTGACGGAATAGCACTGCTGAATACGTAGGCTGAGTAAAAATGCCTTTAATGCCTAAGCCTTTAATATTATCATCGCGATCGATGTAGGTATTATCTGAATGTATCTATTCGTGTAAACTTATGTGTCGTAGAGTCAATTTTATCCCACCTACCCTTATGCTTATGGAGATGTTTAAATATTTTATTTCATAAATTATTCATGGGTAGGTGACCTTTTATAACTTCTGAATTACTCTCCGGAGTTCATTAATCCATTTGCGATGAAATATAAAATAGCTACCGATAACCCTTCGTCATGAATCATTTTTAAGGATACATGACGCAGGATACTATGACCCATTGCATTGGGATTTCCTTCATTTTCATTTACCGTTCACTATTTTTTTTATATATTAAACGTATAAAATTCAAAAACAATATCAAATATGAGCTACTGAGACGAAAATATCATGATTAATGCGCACAGGCTCAATAATATAAGTTCAATAAGTTCTTTCCATTCAAAGTGAAATAGGACAAACTCGGCATACAGATTGTAAGAAATCATTCAGTTGCCCATTTAAATGCTTCATGGTTCCCGTTTATTCCATAAAAGGAAAATAAATAGTAAATTACTTAAATTAAATTTTTCCCAAAAAAATGAATCATTCGAAAATCTTATTCACTTTCCAGGAATTTTTACATGTAGATTTCCCTAGTAAGAGCGAAGGAGAACTAAGCTGATAATGCATGGTCAAAAATCACAAAAAGGATTTTTATTAAAAACTGTGCCATTATACAGCTTCTTGCTTTTTAATAAATTAGGTAACTGTTACTTACACCCATAATATAGATAGATACATTCTCATCCTCAAACTCTCAACAATAACAATGTGTAACCTCCATCCAGAACATATGTTTACCCCCACTGGCAATTAGTGCCAGCAGTAGAGTCTGCTGCCCTCAATGACTCACAGATATACAAATTTCAGTGCGTTATTAATATCATCATATACGACTCAGATATATTCTGCACGCAGATGGACAAAGAGACCGTAAACTAGCAGATCTTCGTTGCAGAAATAAGCTACTGAAACGACTGCAAACGACTAGTACCGCGTCTCAGATCTCTGGCAAACCAGAATTTCAGCACCGGTCATGTCTTTTCCAAGGCGAATGAGAGTCACAGAAAGGACTGCCCGAATATGAGCCTATATAAAAAAACCGGACGCCTCGCCAGAGTAAAAAACGAAAGAAAGATGACCTCAGGACGATCATTTCCGTCGCGAAATATTTTTGTACGTGCTCGCGTTTACAATCACGTTCGTCGCGTCGTACCTTCCTCCTGCGGGTCGGAAGTGCATCAAATGGACGAGCAAGGCGTTCTAACAGCGTCACACGAGTCGCGTCGCTGAGCCCAACCCCGTTGAAGACCAGTGGTGCAGTACGTGGGTGGCGTCGGACTGAGAGGAACGCGGAAGATGAGTCAGCATAGCAGCGGGGGTGTACCTAATTGGTGTAAATGGGATTCGACGTCGCGACGCTATCTGTGACGCGGATCGAGCAAAGGAAGACGTCAGAAAGGATGGTCCCACACCTCCTGCCCCGCCTTGCAAACCGACTATGCCTCCTGCTCTATCTCTCCCTACCGCTTCAAATTCATTCCGTTTCACACATCACGTACCGCATATACTGCTGCAGTCGACGGACGACCAAGGACGAGTATTTCGTTCCGGTAAAAACTAGACAAGCTCACCGAAAGAAAATACATATTGAACGTATTTTCCTCTATAATTTTAAGCCATATACGAAACTAAGGAGACATAAAAGCGTAGGGGGGAACTGAGCCCTTTTCGTCTCATTCCCAGCTCATAGCTAGAGACATCTCAGGTGAAAACACGTACAAGGAACGAACGAAGAGCGGATTTCAATGATCGCGAAGTGGTCAACTTTTGTGTGACTGTTTACTTAAAGTTATTCGTTATTTCATTATTCATATGCTGATTAATAAATACTTATTTAGTGAGTAACTTTAGGTTAAACATTCTTATTATCAGATTCATTGTTTATCTCCTGATATAACTTTTTAATTTAACTATTTCATTCTTTTATATTTAGACGCAAAGCCTTACTGCTTGATTAATAATCTGTATTTTTTAGCATCAGAGATTTAGATTTTTTAATTACCTTTTCTCATTTTTTTTGGATAAAATTCAATTAGTTGTATTCACGTAGTCATTTATGCGTGTTTTTCGTATTTTGCTTGTCTATGATCTTTCGCGGATTATTTCAATGAGGTTTGCATGTACATTTTTAAAATTATTATTTTTTAACGTAAATTATTATTTATTTTTATTCTTCAAGCGGAGACGAGCCTAACAACCTTCGCAAAATGGCAGACATCGCCTAAGAGCCTTCCATGGGCCCTTTCAGTTGCATTTTCGAACACGGCTTTAGAACCAGAGGTATCACGAGATTCCTCCATTTCTCAGTTCTTTTGTCATAGTGAAATACAAATAGTTGGTTTGCATGACGCGTGAATTGATAATATCCGATATATTTCCTCATCTTTCGCATAGTGTCACTCACACCAGAATTTGTATTTTAAAACCATTCTCTAGGCGTATGGATTGGTAATTCGTGACGTCAAATTACTTTCTAAATAATTTTTACCTGTATATTTAAGCATTGACTTCGCATTTATTTGGAAAGGAATATCTGGTAACCAATCGTTTGTGATGTTATGCTTTACCAGTCCATTAAGAGAATAAATAGGGGAAAATAAAGGTAGGAAAGCTTGGTCGTACTTATTTTGCATGGAAATCATGTAATTCGTTTACCCTTTCTTTTTTCTTAGGATTGGATGAATACAATAATTAAAATTTAAGTTATACTCTACTTAACATAAAAAAATATGCTTTTACGTTTCTCTCCACACCTCTATTCCCTAAAATAAGAAAAAATGAGTTGGCAACATTTGAAAAATTCAATCTGGACATTTTTAATTTTGGGAGTCAGTGATTCGATGACTTCTCTTTGGTGCTGGCTCTACTTGTGTCGATCTAACGCTATATTTTTTCAGCGGCATGAAAAACCATTTGACTTTATCAAAAGTATGTGACCCTGCGAAGTATTTTTGGCTTCGAAGCAAATGTAAGAATTTTGAAGAAAATGGAAATGCGAAGGAAAGGTCTAGGAAAATGGAAAGGTCTAGGGTTCACGCGACGTCTTTACATTCACCTTTGGGGACTGAGTAGTCTTTGATGGCCACAATTTTTCCTTCAGCTCTGGAGGCTTCTTCAGGTTGAAACCATTTGCTTTGCATTTTCGTCGCTCTTCATGGAAATTTTCCCGTCTCCGCAGCGAGGAGATATGGGTCGTGTGTGCTCACTCCCGAAGAAGTGATACACTTGATTGTCGAATAATTCTTTGAGAAGCTAATTTCTAATGATGGTGCTCCAGAATTTTACAGGATTATATTGTTCCTGTTAACTCTTTGTTAAGTCCTTGCGACGTTGGAGATAAGCCAAAGAAAAGAGAAGTTTCACTTTCCTCTTCCTTAGGCTCTCCGATCTCCTTGTCTTCCTGAATGCTTCCTCCCTATTGAGGTGATAGAAATTAGCCATAAGATTTCTGCGACGTTTCGTCTATGGCTTCATACTTTCATCGGTAACTACTACCGCAAATGCTGCTTTTAATTTCAACAGCTTTAATACATTAAATTAAAATGTTATTGCAAAAGCGATGATTACAGAGGAGAAATATTAGGAGACTTAAAAATAGGAGAGCGTGTGTGAAACAATGTATGAATGGAATAGAAGCAAAAGTGGTACGCAAGGAGAACTATGTATAATGAAAAACTTGTTTTTTTTTAATGCCCGCTTCCTAGGCCTAAAAGCATCAGCTAAGCTGTGCCTACTCCGAAAGGGAATGGGGTGGTGGGCATGTAAGTATAATTACATTCAATTAGGATAGATACAATTTTTTGAAAATCTTTTTACCTAATGCCACCACATTTTATGAACACGAAAAAAAACACCTGCCTCATATCCAATCTTCCTCCAACCATTCAGTCAATACCATTTTAATCCCGCCACGAGAGAATGTGCCTAGCAGAAATATCTCGTTATTGGCTTCCGCTGAATGCGTTCTGAGTGTGTGCCACTTCATTCCGAGAAATTATTTATCCTCGTCAGCAGTGCTGTCAGCGGAAATCTGGCTTCAAACCGCCCCTGGCCCGTTCGGTAGAAGATTATTCATCAGTCAATCCATTGATTGGCAAGAGGGAGTCTGCTTACGAGCACACAACCCGCGCCGGGGAAACATGCTAGCATATCTCTTGAGTGGCCAAAAGCTTTGTCGTGCCATAGGAGTATCAGCCCAGTAAACAGGATCTGATGAACGTGTTGAGGAGGAAGGAATGCCCAAAGGTTGTTTCCCACAGGTAAAATTATCAGACATTGTGATAGATCAACAAAGATGAAGGATAAATGGTTTGTGTGTCGGTGCAATGGGAACAAGTAGTAAAGGAAGGAAAAGTCGTTTGAAAAATATGGAAAGCAACATTTTCTGGAATGGAAAAATAAACTGAAAGGGGAATAATCCTTAGGCCAATTTCGAAAATATTCTCCTGGCTCGGAGGTGATGGAATTGATTCAGTAATGCATAAATATTTTCCAGTTTATGTCCTAACAAATGAAATATAACCGCAAAACCAGCTTTCAGAAAAATACCCATCATAAGCGCAATTGCAAAATAACAACCAACTGAAGTAGCAACTACATCTATAAACGTGCTGCTTTGCCATCTAGTCATTTCATTGCATTAATACGGAGACATGGAGAGAATAGAAGGTCAGATAACAATGATGGCAAAAGGGAGAAGCCAGCATACGACCATAGCAATGAACCATGACCAAAAAAATATTTTAATGACAGAAAGTTAATCAGTGCGTGACTTGATGGGATTACTAAACCGTGAGAATCGGCGCAATTATAAACGTTTATCATTTAATACTTCTACGCCAATATATAAAAAACACATGCTAAATTACATTTTACAAACTTCTTATATTAATTGCTTAATTGTTTCAGCTGGCATAATAATGTGTCAAATTATTTTAGGATATAATTCTGTCCTCCATTGAGCTACCGCGAAAACAGAAATTATCGCAATAACGCTCAAAGCTCAAACGGATACACGAAAAAAATACCATTAAGCTCTCTTGTTCATTCATTCCATCGCGCAACCGGACGCTTTCGCATTTTATATTTTTAATGAATGGATTGCCATGTCACCCGGCGTCACGCAAAAAAAATACGGCACTTTATGCATCATTCAGCGAGAACATCTGGAATCCGTTTGACGCTCACTTTTTCCGATTTTCCACAGAGAAAATAAGATAACAGAAGCGGGTGTTGGCGTTACAATAATGTCAAACGGTCAAGTATTTCGTCCAAAGTGCGTGGGAGGTAGAAATCTGACCTCTGACATATCAAAAGATTAGGGTTTGGCGAGAAAAATCCGGCAAACTGGACAGATTAGTCATTGAATCACTTGCCAGCAGTCACTAATAATAACTGGGGTGATGCTCAATTTTAAATCTTATCCATAGATGGACCAAAACAACGACTGGAGGGTCCGTATTCACTCAAATATTTGATCGCTGATCTCCCATTGAAACTCGGGCTCTGGTACAAGGTCTTAAAGGCTAAAAAATAAAATATGGGAAAATGAAAACACAATTACTGACATGACTGTTCCCTTCGCAAATTATTATCATTGGTTGAGTTATGAGTACGTACCACTTACTCAGCACTCCTTTTTCAGCCAGGTATTTCGCAACTTCTCAATTACTGCAGGAACTAATTACTGCCTTCAAAAACCATTACATATATTAGTTTCTACCGTCAATCAATAACATCCCCTTAACTATCCGTGGTATCCATATGTTTCATCATCACTGTTTCTCTGTATGTACTTCGGTCGTCAATTCCAATACTATTTTGTTTCATTATACCATGACTAAGTGGTGTAGAGACATTTAACAAGAAAAAAATAGCCAATTTTCGTTAAATGTAGAAAAATATTCAGAGCTTATTAGCTAGCAGCCAGGTATCAAGAAGACGCCTAGGTGAAATGAATGTTACGTTTCATGTATATTTTGTTAAGGTAGCTTGAGCGATAAATCAATTCACCCAGAAGTTGATGAATTTGACGTTCTTTAAAGAAAAAACTAAAAATCTTTTTAATGATATCAAAATATTAACGCCATGCCGAACTACTCTTCGGGCGATTTTCCTGAAAATACAAGCTGTTTTACGTGGGATAGATTACGGCTGTGCGCCCCAGAGAATATTGAAAAAATGAGGAATTTATAGCACCTTGATTTCGTCAAAGACTAATGGTGTGTAGTTTGCATGTTTTCTCAACTATTTATAGAAATTAATCAATTACTCACTGCAGCACTTTTTACAGAATCGCAAAAACACCTTCTGTGGTGAAGGCGATTTCACCGTACGGCGGCGTGCAAACATTAGTCAAGTTAGAGACTTATGTGGTTATATATGTTTTTAATTAATGACAATTTTTATCATGTATAACTATATTCTTACACCATTAATATTACAATATTTACTTCATGCATCTTACTGACGCTTAAATTTAAAAAATTAAATTCTAATATATCTCCATTATGACTACGGAAATATATCGCTCAAACCACCTTAAGACATGCGTGGCTTTAGGTGAAGCGAAACTTGGTGGCACTCGCTTGTGAAGAACATGACACAAAGGGGAGGAAAGCATACATGAGGTGTGGGATGAAGCGGCCGAGCCTTTTTCCAGAGAACTATGTAGGACTCCTTCGATAATTTTACCCGCTCATCAACGCTTGGTGTACGGTCAGTGTCCACTAATCCTCCGCTTGTGAGTGCCACCAAGTTTCGTTATACCTATACATGTCTTTCAATGCCAAAGAATACCGAGCAGACTACCAAGGCTTTAGTTTAGTAGTCAGCATCTCTGGTAGTTTATAATTTAACACTGAAATGACGATAGCTTGCATTTACTTGCATACGGTAGCTTTACATATCCATGGTAAGGGAGAATGTAACGAGAGATTCGTCATGTTTAGGTAATGGAATTAAATGATCTTATCTTTACTAAGAGCAAATGGAAGTAAAAAAATCCATCTGGAGGCGCAGAAGATGAGAGGGTTGAGTGGACTCTCTCACCTCAGGTAGTGTGAGAAGGCGGGCTGGGATTCTGGGAAGTCCGGGCGATTAGCGCGATCTCATGCGCGGTTTCCCTCGAGGCGTAGAGTGAGAGAGAAAGGGAGGCGTTGAAGGACGTGCCGTGCAGCCACGGGGGAGAGAAAGTAGTCGGCCAAGTACTCAGAAAAATATCAGGTGGTTCAATAAAAACACGGAGAGAAGTTGAACACAATTTTTTTCATACTCGCAGCGATCCAGCCAGACAGTTTGGGTCAAAGAGTAAAATTGTTTTGTTCCTCAGACTACTGAGACAAATAGCTTGGAAAAAGGAACATTTGGAACTACTTCAATTTTCTCCGTCGAGCCTCACGTCATCATGAAACCATGAAATTCCGCCAATGGCATTTGTGGTATAGGTAAATGAACCGTTTGAAGATGTGATTTTAACATAAAAGGTATTGTCAACCTGAAAATAAGGGTTGAATTATTTCAGAGGAGTTTGGGTTTTACACAAATAGCACTTGCGAAGGCCATTTTTAACCACCCATGATTTCTAGTACACGATGTCTTAGAAGGTGCGGAAATCCTTGAGTAAACCTCGAAGACGCCAGTCTTTTGTTAAAAGATAGGGATATTTTGCTTGTGATTGTAGACTTACAGGATGAAAATTAATATTTTCCGATGAAATATGATTCTACGCCCAAAAACATAATATCGACCAGTTCTTTGAGACATACTACGTTGAAACCAGTGAAAAAATGAACCATACACGCCCTAGTTCACGAAGTCTTTAGTAGGTATAAAAAAGTAGGGATTCATTAGTAATCAAAGCCTGAGAACCAGTTGTATTTCGACATAAGAATCTTAAAAGAATCTTGTTCATAAAGCCTTTTGGTGGACTAACGTTCATTATACCATTTTAAAGTAGAAGTATCCGTATAGCATAACAGACTCGTCGTGGATAAATGAATACACCAAATTGTGGATTCACAACGAAAAAATAATTTCAATAACTTGCATTTATTGCTTCTTCGACGTGCTCCGGTTGGCATGTCCATTTACATCGTCATTTTTGGCATGTCCCAGCTAATTATTGTAGGTAAATATATTTTTTATACTGCATCCAAATAAATATTTAATGAATGGTACTAATAAAAAAAATAAAAAATGTCATCCTGGAAAACCATGAATACTCAAGGAAATAGTTTACTCTGGGTAATTTTTTATAATATTTTAATAGTTCCAACCCTTCCCACAGATCTTCGCAGATAAAAATACTCGTTCACTAGAGGACACTGAACCATCTGTATGTTCCAGCAAAGATGCGAACTGGGCGGAAAGGTGAGGGATCCTCAGGGTGAATGCTCAACTTCGGCGTCGTCTCTGTTCCCAAAGAGAAGGGATGGCTCGTTCTACCCGGGGACCGCGATCGGGGCAGGGCAGCGTCCCGGGCGAGGCACGCGTTGCATTCCGCGAGATGTTGAGACGCTTCCGCACTCGGGAGGAGGACGTGCGGTGGAAGTGAAAAGAGAGATCGAGGTGGAAGATATTAGGATCACTTAAAGGGTGCGAGGGAGATCGCGGACGGAATGGAGATGGATTCGAAGACTCGGGAGGAGGCTGGGGGGAGGACGGGGAGTAGATGAGGAGGTCCATGCACAAAGCGCCCTCTCGTTCCCTCCCTCTTCACGCCAACCTCCTTCTCCCGCTCCCGGTATCGTTCCGTTCCCATGTGTCTGCACGTGGGTTCTCGTAGTGGGTACAGGGTGGGTTAGTGGAGATGGGAGGGATGTTGAAGTAAAAGGAATGGAGTGAAGGGAGGGGGTGGGGCAGGGGTGCAGTCCCCGGCACGCAGGAGTTCCGCCCCGAGGCCCGGCGTTCCAAGGTGGGACCGGAATTGGATTACCGGCTTCCGCAGTCGCATACGGAATCTCACGGTCACGACCCAAAAGCCTAGCAAACCTCCTCCTACTCTTCTACCCCTACCATCCCGTTCTTGTTCCGCACCCACCAGCCCCCATACATTTGCCCTCAACTCCCACACCCTCTCTCTCCGCGAGTTAACCCCTAACCCCCGCTAGAAGCGATCCTCCCACATCCCCGTGCCCTTTTCATCTCCCTTTTCGTGTTCCACCTGTCCCTTCCTTCTTTCACCCATCACCCTTCGTCTGGTTCCTTCCGTCTGCCAGCGTTACCACTCCCTCTCTCTTCTCTCGTCCTTTTGATAATGGGGTTGTTGAAGCGGCTGAAGAGAGCCTTGGTTCGGCTCCAAGCGATGTTGAATATTTTTCAGCGGAAATTCTACTTGGGTGCTATTGGGAGATCACTTCAAGTACCATGCTCTGCCCTTCGTATTGGGCATAAAACTTTGAAGCTCTTGTGATCTTTCTTTGAACCTACTCCCTTTGAAAAAAGCATAGTCCATCAAGTTTATAAATCTAGTTCTTTATTGTATCCTTAAGTCTTGTCAAAACTCAAATGTCAATCAAAACCATTGTTGCGAAGTTATCAGAGGTTTACAACTTTTCCCATAGCTCGTACAAATCCCGGAACGAAAACAAGGTTTATGCAGCAAATATTAAAATCACTCTTGGCTGACATATACCAGAATTGCAAATTAAAATAATGATAATTAGCTGGGTGGCAATTAGATTAAGCTGAGTTACCGATTAATAAGTTCCAAAAATGGTGAAGTTTTTTCAGTGAAATTCACTTCCTACCGCGTCAGGTTCTCCATCTCCACCGACGTTTCGATGGAAGATTTTTTCGTGGTCCTCAGGGCTGTTGTGAAGCCAGTGAAGTTTTTGGAACAAAATGTAGAAAAATTACAGCTACGTTGGGAAAAAAATCTGAACGCACATGAATGAACGCATTAATGAACGCTCTAATGGATGAATTTTATTTCCTTGAAATCGGATGATTCAACTTGAAGACATAGCTTCTAGCGATGGATGAGACTTTTTTTTATAGACATTGGATATTAGTTTCCTATCTGCCTCCACAAATCTCTAAATGATCCTTACCTCACCATTCTAACCACCACCTATTTTTAACGGTGCAAGTTGCCTCAGTTGTCGATCGCCTCCTTCAAATAACAAACTAACCTTCTACATCATCCATAGTCCGCTTCCTTTCCGTTTTCCTTTCAGCCTTCTCCTTCTTTCATTCCTCATTTTTCCCCTAACCTCCATGCTTCTCCTTTCACTCCACCAACATCTGCCGCTTACGTCTTCTTAATTTGGCCGCTACATCTTCTGTTCCTTCCTTCCCTTACTTCGTCTTCTCGTGCATCCTTCGTTCGGTTCCTCACCGCCCCAATACCCCCCTTGATCTTCCTTTTCTATCTCCCTTTCATCAAATCCCCCACCATTCCTGTTTGCTCCCCCTTCCTTCACTTACTGAATCTCCCTCGAGCTCATATTAAAGCTCACTCGATGTTTCCCACCCGAGTGACCAATGGCTAATGACAATCGAAAAGAAACGTGGCGGGATTTGTTTCGGCTCTGAGTTAAGTTTAACACGAGTAGGGATGGATCTTTATCTCCTGACCATATGTGAGACTACTGTTACTTTTACTGACTAATCTGCAATGCAATGCCATATAATTTGATGTAATCCTTTCCTATACAATATGAAAAATTAGCCTAAAAATACAACGTATTTATGTGACGTTCAACTTTTTTTCAAGAACCTGAAGCTGAAAACCTTTCAAATATGGTCTTTCAAACTTTTCATTAACTTTCGCCACTCCGCAGTATTAGGCTACTTTCTGTACATCTAGAGTGTCACTTTCGACTTCAAATCACTCACATCATCTTCCATAAAAAATGCATGTAAAGTTCATTTCATAGTTTGCAGGCTTTGTATCTTTTGCTAAATTTAATTAGAAATGATGGTCGTAAGAATTTGAAAGAAAAGTCGCATCAAGGTAAATTAAATGAACATTTTTATTTCTTATTGAATCACGTTTTATTCAAAATTGCAAGAACTTTTAATAAATATTAATTTCCTAAATTTCAGCGATTTTTTTAAAACTTTCCTTTATCAGTCCATGCCATTGTTGAAGAACGTATGGGGGAAATGTCAAAAGGAAATCAATGGAGATAACATTTTTACCGTCTGCAGACTTTATTTTTGTTCGTATAAAGGTATATTGATAGGAATGTTTATTCATGGAGAGTTGTACGTAGGATATTAAGATTCCAACTAAAACCTACCAATAAATACAAAATTCTGATAAAGATAGTAATATTGTTAAATATGTTTGGAAAAATTTCTTTGAGCAGAGTATTGTTCAGTGTTAAAATTTATTGTTTTTTCTTCTTTTGCATTAGAGGTTGCAGAGCGAGCAAATCAGTGAGAGCAGTCAATGGGGCAGATATAATATAGAATACTGAGGAAAGTTAAGCAATTATGGGAGACGGTGTAGTTTCCCCTCCGTTTAACTTACCCCAGAGTTGAAACATATCTTGCCACATTAGGCACAAGCTGTCCACATGTAGGTACGGCCTCCTTTGTGATGTCTCTTATTGCCAACATTTTCCTTTCCCTCTAACCTTTCCTTCCTTTTCCCTCTTTCGTCAGTTTCTTTTGGCACATCCTCGTGTTCTCCTGCGACCTTTTTCGCGTTTTCCTTGAGTTCATCTTCTCAGCCAGGCTAAAATATACATCCATCAGGTATTTACTACGCGGGTGACCGTAATAGTGGCCGAAAAGAAACATGGTGGTTTTTTTCAATTCTAAGGAAAATTAAACGCGAGCAGGGATGAACCTTCATCCCTCAACTGGTCCATATGAATGAATTAATTCACATTTTCCACATATTATTGCACCAATTGAAATAATCTCATGAAAATTGATTTTAATGAAAATGAGTGTTTATCTGAGTTCTTAATGATGTCACCTCTTAAATTTTACATTTATTTTAGCTGAATCATTTACAGCAGCTACACATAGTATGCTAAATGGCATCGAAGGTATAAGGTATCCTGTTATTAGGGAACATCAATTGAGTTGTAAACTTGCTTTGGAGTTGGATCAAATGCAAAAACATTTCCTATTGCTTTATTATAGCAGAAAAAATGAATGCTGGTAATTTGTAGCATTCCAAATATGCTTTAAATACGTTTGCATTACATATTTTAAACAAATACGTGTAATATTTGGTATTTTTTTACAGATAAAAATGTATGTGCATGGTGATATCTCTGAGAAATTCAAAGGATTTTCTGTAAATGTATAAATGATAAAAAATTTAAATTAGATACACGAAAGCATATTTTATATCGCTATTCGCAAACGCATCGCATTTTAACGTCTCGTATCAGGTTCATTATTGTGGTTTTCGGAAGAATGTATGCAGGCATTTAGGACTAGCATTTTTCATATACATTTCTTGTAGATACTATACTCATATAAATAATTCCATCACTAAAAAATTCGATTTTTTCTATCAATGTCAAGAGAAATTTTCCTGATTTTGGATAAAGTATGTGAGTAACAATTGATAAACAACTCCTCATTTTTATCTATTTCACCCCGTATTAATCTGCATCGAAGTAAAATTGTTTGCATGAAATGTTCCCGACTACACTAGGTTAAATCATTTTTTTGCATATTTATCATAAAAAGGCAAGGTTATATTGAAGAATCTTTCGAGCGACATCACTGAGAAAACTGAAGTAAACGGGAAAGAATGGAAGAAGAGCATCTGAATTATCTTTGACTCGGTGGGGCATCACTACACGATGCTTTGTCATTCTATTGGAAATTCTTAAGAAAGTGGATTTTTCTGCTAATCCAGATAGATGTACCCATTGAGAGGGCATGGACATGGAGCCTTTAAACGCCTCATGTTGAATTCGATGCCAATTGATAAGCTGAGAGGTGGTAATACGTTGATGGCTACCAAACATTTCCGTCATTTTATACGAGCATAACTAAACCGCATAGCAAAGGACCATTAAAATCGTAGGATAAAGATGAAAAAGTCTGAAAATATGAGGGTCAAAATGAGGAAATTTTCTGATTAAGAAAATATCACTGCTAACCAAATGCAAACTAAAACGTTGTAAAATGTTTAAAGATAGTTTCCGTCAAATGAAAATGTTGAATGTTATTCAATGTTCAAATGTTTTTTGCTTTTTTTCTACTGAATTAAAAGGTCACTATTTTACCGCAACCAAATTTAAATTGAAATTTTGGAAATGGTTACAAGTTGTGTTTTACATCCATGTTAAACGTTATTTCCTGATTTGGTTTAACTGAAATAAGAAATACATTATATCACTGCAAATCAAATGCTAAGGGAATATGTAAAACAATGATGGTGGCTCAATTCAGGTCTTGACTTGGGTGTCCACCTAAATCTTTCGTTGGTATGTTTAATGTTTAAAATGTGTAATGTTCTGCTGATGGAAGTAAATAGAATTCTATTATATTCTATAATTTACATAAGCAAACAACAGCATCAAATACAACTCTATTGGTTATATCTATCTAATAGAGCATGTGGTGCTGTAGGCCAACCCATTTAACCGTTGATGTTCAATCTGCACATTTAATATTGTTAGTCAGCTTCTCTATTACTATAGGAGAGATATTAGAGAGCGTATTTTGGGAAAAAATGTTGCATATACCTTCAATATCAATTTAAACTTCTTATTTTGAGGTTAAATATTCAGCTTTTGTTCCAAAATGAATAATTTGAACTCTTTAGTGAAATTTCATGCAAACCGTCGCGTTACAGGCTGTTTAACTCACCATCCATTAAATTAGATTAATCAAAGGGGTTCAAATACATGTATTCTGCTCTGAAAATAACCTACAAAATTCCAAACTGCGAAACGTTTAATTATTTAATTCAATGTGGAAAACCTTGCAGCTATGAGGTTATTTTGAAATATTAAATAGGGATTAATTGGTCATTATACACGGTTTAAAGGGTATATTGATTACCTTCAAGCATCATTGCCCACGAAGTTCATAGTAACTCCTGACTAATTTCCCCATCAGGTTTAAGAATTTTTAAACACAAATATTCACTGTATAATATTGTGCAAGCGATGAATTCAAGATGAATATGAATTGAACGATAATAAGGTCGGCGAACAGAGGTAGTATCGAAGCCATGACAGTTAGAGCAGTGGAGAGGCCGGGTTAAGGTGGTTATTAGGGTACTGGCTCTTCATTTCGAGGGCCTGGGATTGAATTCCGACAGTGTCGGAGAATTTTCTTCGGTAACCCGTTCTGTTTTTGGGTAGAGAAAGTGAATATATGTGTTTTTACACCATACGCCGACATCAAGTTTCCCCCCATTCTTCCTCCTATCTCCTTTAAATCTATCCCTTGCCAACCTAACCACCTATCGTAGATGGCTCAAATGACAACAAAAGTCGAACAGCCAACCTTTAAACTGCTGTTTTAATGATCCTTAATCTTTTTCCAGTAGAGTAAAAGACTCTAGTGAACCCATAATAATTAAGGTATGCCCAGGAATTACAAAATGTCATTGCTCCTTAAGCATATTGACCAAAAACGCGCTAATCAAAGGAACTTTCACTCTCATCTTGGAGTTGAAAACTACTAGGAACCTGGAAGCAGAAAGAAATAAAAGAACAACATTGTCAAAATCGGCAATTGACAAGGCTGTACTCATATTTTGACATTTTCAAGGGAGCGAATTATGAAAGACTTCCTGACTAAGACCCCTGGAATAAGTATTATCACCAAGGATGAATTAATAACAAAACTATGAAACCATGGTTTTTTTCATTATGCAGAAACGCAACCCCACCAGCGTAAAAAAATGAAGTCTCCTCTTCTTGTTTTTTAATACAAGGCCATACTTTACATCTCTCACACTTACTCTTCTTTCAGTTCTATTAGTGCAAACAGTTAAAACACAACAGCTTTTTGAAGAATGGGACCACAAATTATCCGGTCCCTAATTTTAGCTAGCAAGGCTAAGTGTAGATAAAGTTATTTTTACATTATGATTTTATTTTTCCGTGACATATTTTAACTTCATTAATTGCTTATCTGCATTTTTGAATTCCCATGCAATATATCGGGGTTCCAAGGTAAAACATAACGGACGTGAACATGGGCTGAATTGATATCATTTAGTTCAGCGCTCGCCATACTACTACATACGACCTTGCCATTTTATCAGCCCTGTAAAAGCTACAGCATTATATACTTTTTAAAATTTGAATTGTTTGTAAAAAAAATAATACGGATTCTCGCTATAACAGTTCACTTTTTTAGCAAACCCGAGCGCCATCCTTTCCGTTCCGATAAACCTGAATTTTGAGGATACGGCGAACTAGCCGCGGCATTACTTCTCACAGCGTCACAAGCGAGTGCACATAACTGCGGAAATTCCACCGAGGAAAAATCATCCACCTTGACCAGGAATCACAGTGATAAATAACTCGGCGACATATCGAGGAATCTGGGTTCGTATCCCGGTCAATGTGGATGATTTTTTCTTATGCGGAATTTTCGCCCCAATAAACCTTATTTGAGCAATGCTTCAAATACTTCGTACCCAGGAAAATCTATAACTTACCTGATTCCCAAAACAAAGGTAAGCCTGATAGACTCTTTGAAACGTAATCAATTCTCATTAACTCCTAATGGAGTTCTTTAATTTTCAAATTGGGCCGATTAAGATTTAAAATTCAATTGTTACCCCTCAAATAAGGTCATTGTAAAATCAGTGTTTACACCCACCACTGATTGTACAACCGCTGTATATAACCGCAAACCGCCTGTGTAAAACTGCTTTCACAACACAGTGCTAGGCAAACCTGGAGGTTTTGTTACATAGAATACTTTCATTAAACCATAGATTGTCGCGGAAAAGTTTTAACACTGTTTCCATTTCAATATAGTTGCAAGAGATTATCCCCTTAAGAGGTTGACGGAGGATAGTATACGGCAAAGAGAATTGGATCAATTATTTTTCTTAAAGATAGTCCATCTTCGAAAATCCTTCCAGGGTCACTTACTGATCATTTAAAACTTTGTGATGCATGCGTTACAGCAATCACTTTATAGGGTAGGGCATCTCCTTTTCTTATTATACCATATATATTTGTAAATGAATGCTTATGCAAAATATATCAGAATTAAATATAAATAGCTCTAAGCTGATGCCAAACATTTAATTGGGAAATTATATTTCTGCTAGTTGATTTTGATATGCTAGTTGAAATGATAATATATTTCAATTAGCAGATTTGATGGTTAACGTCTGAATTTTCCATGTTTCGGGGGCATAATCCTTTATTTTTAAATCAGATTAACAAAAGACGCTAAAAATTGACTCTTCCGTTTATTTTGGAAATGGGTAACCGATTAGGTCAATAATTAATATTGTATGAGTTGTACTATATGCTCTGCATAGCCATTTTCGATGAATCTCTAACAAAAGCATCCCTGTAATTTCCCTCTCAGCATTTTCCTCAGCTCTAAATCTTCGCTTTTTGACCTTCTCCGACTGCGCCCCTTCCTCACTGCTAACATGCCTCGCTTCCCAAGTTACCACATTCACCGTACAAGCGTTCCACAGCCACCGAACCGCAAAGGTATTCGCCGGCGTGCCGCACGACTAATACAGGCTAAAAAAAGAGTGAGAGACTTGAGGAGGGCACTTAAAGTTAGCTTTGCACGGAGCACGATAAACGGCACGAATCTGTTTTCGTATCGCATGAATAGTAAGCAGCCTGTACACATCGTCTTCCTCACATTTGGGAAGCAGGTTAACCTGAATAATTTTCCAGTACAATGTAATTGGCTTACTACAGTAAATCTGAGATTTCCATTAAGATCTACGAATAGCTCCTCCATAACTTCCTTGGAACTTTGAATTAGAAGATGTTTGCTGTGCAAATCATTTTGACCCAACCACATTCAACTTAGACATAAAAACACTTCGGTTTGCGTTAAGCCAGCGTTACCGACAAACTTCGCAAAATTAGGTATGAGACGATGGCTCAAATTCGGATTTTCCTCATTCGGAATTCGTATTCGGATTCGGAATTTCAGTAAGAGTGTAATTTTATAAAAATAAAAATAACTGCTGTTACTCTTACGACAGTGTTAAAAAAGTAACAAATCACGTTATGTTTTTAAAACTACGATTCTATAATTCGGTAGGCTCCTCCATTCTGTATAAATACCAATATTAGCTCTCCATAATGAATGAAAAATGTGAATTTTTCGGATAGAACGTCGACATTTTTCGATTAATTATTTCCCTGTGAATTAAAAATCTAAACATCAAACTGGTCAAACCTCATTCTAAGTAGTTTATTAACGAGTCGAAATTAAAACATATCCACGAATTCATTATTTACAGCACAAATGCAATCTTTTATAAAGCACTATATTTATAATTTCTCGGTATGGCGTGTTCTAAGTGCACGATGAAAGACGTTTCATCAAGGAGGATGACAATCCAGATGGGACAATATGTTAGAACCTGAACATAGGCGTTGGGTGCTTTGCACCTGCTTGAGGGTACAAAAGTGAAGGGATTATTTTGGAAAACCTAAGCCCTCCCACTTTTAAAATAAATCAAAGCCGCAGATTTTGATCCAAAGAACCTCTGCTACCATCTTGATGCTTATGATGTCTCCCACGATGTCCTCCCTCTCCAAATTGCCGCAGAGAGATAATTGGATCATCGAGGGTCATTCCCGGATTCAACTCCTCACCTATTCGGTATCGATCGACGCCTCCGTATCACAGTGATTGCTTTTTTTTTACTGTTTACTTTATTTATTTCCACCCAATTCTGGCATCCACTCCACCGCCAACGTCTGCTCTTCCCCCGAAATCCCCTCTCCCCTACTTTTAATCTCTCCCTTGCATCCGAAATTCCCGAGCCCACCGACCCTCCGACGTCCTACGCCCTATCCTCTCCTCCACTCCATATTCTCTTTCCGTCGATCCAGCAGAGCGCGAATCGACCCTTTTTTCACTCTGCGCCTCTCTCCTCATCAAATCCACCCACACCTTGCTCCCATCCCTTCTCCTTTCTCCCACTCTCTGCTTCTGTTATACATATTCCACCGCAGCAATGAACAAGAGGGCCCGTTTTCTAGGAGAGAGAATGGCTCACAATACGGGACAGCAAGTAGAATTCACGAAACTATGCTGAAAACAATTTTAAGATATTTGAATTTTATTGATTTATTTATTTTATACTCATTTTATGTTTTTGTATATTTTTTTCTTTATTATTATTATTTATTCATTTTTAATTTATTTTAATTATTTATTTATTTTTTATTTCTTATTATCATTATTTAATTTTTGTTTGCAATTACTTATTTATTTATTTTATGTTTATTAGAATTTAAAAGTTTAGCCAATACACTATCCATCTCATATTAGACATGTTGGACGCAATACGTTTCCACCAAGTAATGCCTGAGACTATATAATTTTCAAAGTTTTATTTGAACCACACTGTTGTGCATACAAATGAAAATGTCTTGAACTCCGTGGAATCCATTCCGCCCTTTCTGCCAACCCTTCGATGAAATTCAATTGATTTTTGGGCATTGTGAATTTTTTTTTAAAAGAAACGGCTCAGGGAAAAAAACCGTTCATAGCAACTCAAATGAACGGACTTCTGCTCATTCCCATTCTCTCTGCCGCTCACTCACGGCTTTTTTGTATACATGTCCACCATATTAATCAACAAGAAAGTTCCTTCTGCTCACAATACGCCACACCTGGTAAAATTCGTGCAATTGGGGTCGTGTGACGTGTTCATTCAACTGAGCCGACAGTTTTTTTCCAAACCAATGTCCTAATCCTAGATATTTCCTATCGTTACTTGGTGGAAGTGATTCATGCTTAATGATACTCTTAGAAATTCCAAATATAAGATTTAATTACGACCAAGTTTCAACGCATAGTGTCATCATCAGGTTGAACTTTGCCATCATCAGGTTGAAACCTACACGTAATTAAATCTTAGAAGTGGAATTTTTAAATTTACTATTTAATCACATGTCCTAATGCTCAAAAATCTAATCAACCTTACCAAATGGTCGAGAGGTAAAGAGCGGTATAAATCTATTCAGTTCCAGTAAGTTCAATTTTTTTACATTTGTATAACTCTATGGCTCAAATAAAAATGTCATAAAACTAGAAAATGCCACTGGTGTCATTTGGTGGAAACATAATGCGGCCAACTCCTTAAATAAAAGAAGCCTAGTTCATTTCCACACTTTTAATTTCAAATAACTGAACATGGTTTCGGAAATTTAATACCATTTTCACGGTGTATTTCTCTTCATCTACATCTACCTACTACCCCGCAAGCCGCCTCAATAGGCGTGTGGCGGGGGGTGTTAGGACACCAGCCGTTTACATCTAAAAAGGATACGCTCTAATGAAATTACGCCTAGCATTTATTGAAGTCCCTTATTGTTCGGGGGAAAAACGAATTCCCATACCTATCCGTTCGGAAAAATATCTCTCTTAATTTATCGTTTCTGTCGGACCTGGAAATATAGTGGGGTTCTAATATGATGTTCTCCGTGTCGCTCTGAAAGATATCTATTCTCAATTGTTCAAGCAATCTAAGCCTAGTGCGCAGCTTCCGAGTCTCTAGCGGCTCCCAGCCTAATTCGTTTAACATCTGTGTAACGCTGTCTTTGGTAAATATACGCCATGTTACGTTAGCATGGCGTATATTTACCAAATTGGAATAAGAGTGGTTGGGATGCTACGCTACGTTGTTTAGTACTCCCCATTTACCGTCTTCCAATAGGCTGCTAACCCAAGGGAAAAACCCCTATGAATTGGTTGAAAGTGTCGTAACCAAGGCCGGTTATTAGAAATTAAAAGTGTAGCAATAATATAGTCTACGTTTATTTTACCTTTTGGAAGAAAAATTTTGGAACTCTTTGACCGAAAAATGCCACTTTCACTCTATCCTAAGGAATATTTGACGAGATTAATGAGCCGTTAATAAATCTCCTTGTATATTAATGCCCCCACATGCATCATCAGGGCCTGAATCAAAACATGATGGACCACTAAATAGACTTGATTTTAAATAAAATACTCCGCACCTACAATTAAATAGGAGCATAACTCTTTTCGCTGCATCGATTCGTGTTCTACTACTAATAAAAATCAACATGAGGCAGTACAAAGTTCTTAAATCCAAATCATCAATACTTTATTCCATCACATCTTGTCAACATGGATGCTTCCACTCCCTTCAAACACTGTTTAAAGATATCATTTGGAGGGGAATCCGATGTCCACTTGGCCAATATCTCAATGCTCTACCACGGTCTTATAAATATACATATAACTAATCCTCTTTCACAACCATCAATTCTTTTTCATCTCTTCCTCTCCATCGCATCCTCTTCCTACAGAATTCACTTCACTACTTTGTTTTCTCCACTCCCCAAAGATAACCTACCATCCTCCCCCTCCATCACACCCAACTCCTTCCCCATTTCCACCCCTCACAATGGACGTTGAATGATTACGTCGATGCTATGTTGGAACTTCTTTTGATATTTTTTGTCCGGGTCAATCCACCAACGCTCAAATAAACTTAAGTCTGCAACATCCTCCCTCTATCTCTAACACACATATTTATACTTCTCCTAATCCTTTTTCGTCCGACCTTTTACCTTTCTCGATCCCTTAGGCGCTTCATTTCTTTCTCCGTCTGTGGATTCAACCAATTGTTATGCGTACTGTATCCATTATAAAGGGCAGCAGATATACTGCTACGAAAAATGCTTCACGATGGTACTTCGGAGTCAATGGTTTGTGCCCTGTTCATTCCCCAATGTCCGTTCGGCCAAAAACACTTTTCAATAATTCCGTAATTTTTGACACTTTATCCCTAATGGCACTGTTCCCTAATGGTATCTCTGATGGTAACATTCGATACAATATTCTTCCTTTCGGTCCACCGCACTTCCTTTGCTCTCCTCTACATGTGGATGTGGAAAAGAATCGAGAAAGTACGGTGGACGGAATGGAGGACAAACGAGGAAGAGCTTGGTTTGGTGGATTAGAAGAGGAAACTTCTGGGGGAGATTAGGAGGAAGCAAAGTAGGGAGTTAGAAGAAGTAATAGGGGCGAAGGATTGCTGAAGGCCGGGAAGTACGTTGGGTGAGCGGGGAATGGGCAAAAAGAGAATAAATTTTATGGACGGGAAAAAGAGAAATGTAAGCCTCCGCTTTCATAAAACAGTTAAGTTGCAATACTAAATCTTTTGATTTCTGGGACCATTCAGTAATTATCACAAATAAATTGAGTTCATATAAACAGAGATTATAATGCTTGCATTCTGTTCTTCGTTCCACGGAAGGCGAGATTGCCCAGGTAAAATGAGAGAAACAATTGCAATGAGTAAGGCGAGATTAAAAATGTATTTTCCAAGGAAAATCACACTCCTTTGCTATTAAGATCCTTCCGGTTTATCACTTCAGAAGTAATTGAATTACTGAATCTGCATCTCTAATAGGGGGTTTGCCGAACAGATTTCGCTCGTCAGTGAACTATGAAGTTGAATAAAGGATTAAATTGATAAAAATTATCAAATTCCTATCATGAGTGTATCCGTCAGCTCTCTTATAGAGAAAACTTAAAATGAACACACCTTATAACAAATTAATATATCACGATCATCATATTCATAGGCGTATCCAGAGGGGGGGTTTTGGGGGTTGTAAACCCGTCATTGATAAAAAAACGTAAAAATGATGTGATTAACACATGCTAATTGTACACCTATAGATTACCTTCCAGAAAGTAATCAAACACCTTCAAAACGTCATTTTAAAATGCATATATTTCAAAATTCCCGGACATTCCCGGTTTTATATGGGGGTATTCCATACCCCCCATAAACCCATGTAAAACCGGACCCCCTTCGGACGCTTCTAGATACGTCTATGATCATATTCACTAGCTTCTATAACGAATTAAGGACAAATGCTGCCTTAAAAACTCTTCAAATACACACTTCCGAGCGAACTCAGAGAAATGTAGGCGATACTAGTTTGTATTTCCTTATGAGCATTTGGGATAAAGTATATACAAAATTTCTTTGATGACTATAGTCCAATTTTAAGGCAAATCCAGCGCCATCAGTTGCCCCTACGTCCCTACACAATCGCGTTGTGTCACACGCACACAGAACATCATCCCGTCTCGACTCATAATTTAGATAAATAGATACCAACGCACTTTCACAGATTCTGCTGCAGACAAGTGAAGCATAAATTGTCAATACCACTTATAGTTCCCGAATTATATCTGTATAACTTATTTCTTTACCATTTTTTCCAAATTTGGTACTAGCTAGACTCACAGAGAGATGGCGTGAGCAACTATTGGATGTAAAAGCCATCGATAAATTACCAATGTCTTTATTAGAAACGATTCCAGATGAAGTAGAGAGGAATAAATAATAATAGATTAGCAAGATAATGGATCTAAAGCAGACGTAAAAAGAGAGGTTTTAAGAATTTGAAGAATAAAAAGCGCTAGTAATCCAAAGTCATCCAAGTTTAGACAAAAAAAAACATTTTTAACCTCTTGCTGTTATATAAGCCCGGTTATAGCAACATCTGGTATAATAGTATAATCATAATTCCCTTCATAAGCAGAGTTTTAGATGAAGCGATGTTCTGGACATTGCCGTGAACTGGGCCATTTCTTCGGTCCTGACGTCCTATTAGCTGTATGCACTGGAAAACAATCACATGCCCATGATCTTTCACATACGTAGCTACCCAGAGGCGACTTACACACGCACCACCGCAACTGCTGCCGGACGGATTGACCCAAATTTCGTCAGCTTATGACCGAAGGCGTCAGAGAGTGGGAGACGGCGCCGCCACTTGACTCACGAGGAGCCATCGACGAAGCCTGCGAGACGGTGACTGAAATTGTCCGAAGAACCTTTGACACCGCATTTCCCACCAAAGTCGTTCTCAGAATCCCCAATGAAGCGCTGCGATAGTTTCTGGTGTGTATGGCCACTGTACTTCAGATCATTTTCAATGCGTGCCTCTTACTAGGACACGTCCTGCCTTCCTGAAAAGGGCGCGAGTCATTTGCCTCCCAAAACCTGGAAACATTTAGACATATATCACTACTGGACGGCCTGGGGAAGATGTTGGAGAGGAGCATCATGGGCCGACTCACGGAAATCATTATCGACCTAGACATTCTCCCGGAGCAGCAATATGGTTGCCAGAGCGAGCACTCAACCACTCACCAAATCGCGTTTGCTGAATTTCATTGTAGAGGGTTTCAATCGTGGTCACTCCACGGTTGGAGCTTTCTTTGACATTAGTAAGGCGTTCGACCGAGTTTGACTCGAGGGTTTGCTCTAGATGCTGGCATTCGGTTACCTACAATGGGTAATCGACATAACCGCATCCTGGCTCTGCGAAAGGCGCTTCCGTGTGGCCTGGAGACCAATGCAGTCACAGCAGCGGCGCATACGAGCGGGAGACCCTCAAGGAAGCCTTCTTTCGCCAATACTATTCAACATCTACGCAGCGGACATAAATACACATTTTATTAATAAATATAAATATATAATACCCCAAAATAATACCAAACTCTAATGGAAAATCAAGAAATTTTCCCATCACATCTAGGCTATATGAGCGAAATAAAGTTCAAATACACTTTTTACTATCCATAAAATATTTGTCTCACATGCATGCGTTGTTTGGTATAATGTTTCATTTCAAATAATATTTCATTTACTAATTCATTAATTGAAAAATAATAGTAATAAAGAAAAATGTTTAACAAAGAGAACTACCAGGAAGTAAGAGAACTAGCATTAGACAGGGAAGGATGGAGGGCTGCAGTAAAAAAATCTAAGGATTGAATGGCCAAAGATGATGATGACCCATTTTAAATTGATGATGGATTTAACTTTTTCCTTCCGCACAAACTCGCGTGACCTTCATAGTTATCAGACCGCAGATTTCCCATGGATATAATCCCAGCGAATAGGTTATTTTTCTTTATTTTAGTAGTGTTACGCATAATCATAAACGCAGAACTTTCACAGCGTGGAATACGAGGGAAAAAACATCAATGATCACCTCCCTCTGTTTTAGCAATACTGAAACAACACTAACTTGCGTTTTACGCCTTTGAGCAGGTGTGTGCGCGCGGTCATTATTTTTCCTTCTCCCCTCACCCCTTTCTCACCTTCCCTCCCGTTTGTTTATCCTCCTTTTCTCCCTCCCGCGGCTTCGTAGCCCCACCCTCCCTGGCCTGCCCGTCCTCCTCTGCCTCGGTATTAATTTTTGTAAATTCAATTTTTCCTTTCACTCAATCCCGTGGGTCTCACCCCACCCCATCTCCTACAATCCTCCCCTCCCCCCCTCTACCCTCATGCGTACCCCCCCCCCCGACCCTCTCCAAACCCTCCAACAAACCCTACTACATCACTCCCCTCAATCTGAACCCCCACGAAACCTCCTCATCCCACCACCGACTGCCGAAATCCTTAACCTCATTTGCTATTCACCCTCATACTCTCCCCCTCTTTCCCACAAACCCTTACCCCTACTTCTCCAAGGGTTCTCTCCTTACCATAGCCCCACATCCTTCCATTCCACGGACACATGCATAATCACACCTTCACTTAATACGAATATCCACCGCGCACCTTACTCTTTAACCCTTTCCCTTCGGAGAAATTCGCTACTGGTAGAGAGGTGATTTTTAGCATTTCCGAAAATCCGTAATATATGATATTATGTCACAGAAAGTCTACTTTCACATATTAAGGATTCTTATAAAACTTGAGCCAAAGTTTGGTTGCATTCCTTCTAATCCATACATCATTGGTTCCACCGCTCTGTATGTATTTTCACCAGCAAGACAGACTTTCATGATGCATGCCAATTTAAATTTCAGATTAATTGGGCGTAATCACAGAGAACTTGTTTTTACTGAAGGTGGTAAACCATTATGCTATACAACACTGCATGCATATTTTTAAATAAAATTCTAAATCGAGGATTCATAATGCTTTATAATTAACGTATAACGAGACGACAGTCTGATGTAAAACACAGAACTCGAATTCTCAGTTATAAAAAACGGCTACGTCATCATGCGGTAAGCGTTAACCAGACATCACAAAACTGGGCATAAGTGGATAACCTCACTAGGGGTCACATTAACGTGGTGACCTGAGTACTAGTTTCCCGCGCGGAGTTACTAGATTTGCGTCTCGGGGATGGGGGAAAATGCTTAAGTAGTAAATTCATATCTCCTCAGATTCTTAGAAAAGGTATTACTTCGTCCGTCGGAGTGAATATTAAGATCAGTATTAGATCAAATATGGGATGGGGTGTGGAACTATAGTCTCCTTGCTGTATTGCGTCAAAATGCCGAAGACGGATTACGCTCCTCTCTCTTCTACCTCACCTTCAACTCCGACCTTAGCACCTAACTTACCGGTCTGGAGCTCATATTTGCGTGGTAACGACTTAAATTACAATGATAACGAGCCTCAAATGTAAACGATTTTAACCTCTGGAGTTTTTCACTCAGTGGAAAGGAGGACCCAATGCTCCTCAGGTGGGCAGCTGCAACCTTGACTCCTTCTCGTATTGATAGCCACCGTCATAGTTTATGTACACGGTCAACTAATTCCTTGTCGTGGAGGGCTTGATTAAGTAATTTTTGCTGCATACTCCATTAATATGAACTCGGAAATGTATTCCTAGAACTACGCAGGTTAGTTAGATATTCTAAACAAAATTCTAAGGTCAATATGTATCGGGTATGATGTAAGCCAAGTTATGAGCACCCAGAGATAAGCTCTGTATTTCCTCCGTAACATACATCAACGTGCTACTCAGACTGCGAGCCACTGCATGGGCAGGGGGTGTTAGGACACCAGCCGCATAAAGGTGTACTGGCAAATGCTATAGACAGGTGAAAAGCTGAAGTGTATTTTGGTAGTGTTTTCAGTGAATCACAATTTGTATTATGGTCACTTATTGTGCGTTGGAAGAGCGAATTTTTGTACCTATCTGTTCAGCAATGTACTTCCCTTATTTTATCTTAACTTTTCAACCTAGAGATATAGTGCGGCGTCAAAATGATTTTCTCTGTGTCACACTGAAACACACCTGTTCGGAATTTCCAATGCGATCTAAGCCTAAACGAGTACTAATACCCTCCAGTTATAATTGCAAACAGTATTCCCATCCTTTTTAATTCCAAGCTACTCATCACATGTGACTTATTGCATACAGAGAGCAAAAAACGCAGGTAAAATGAATGATTCTGCGATAATGCATCAATGTATTCATCAATGACATTTAAATCTGTTTCGTTCAGGATTGATTCATAGGAGAGGAAGACAAGGGAGGATGGAAGCCCGGTGTCACATCATGGTCAAAAGTCTCATTTAACGAACGGAGCACTATATTTAATGCCCTAGACCTTATCTCTAAATCTTATTCAATAAGGAGTTCAGGTTTTAGCTGTGGCTAGACTACTGGCTTTCCATCCCGGGGGCCGGGGTTTTATTCCCAGAAGTGACAGTGATTTTTCAATATAGTCCCAAACCCTACTTAGGCTTGAGGTGGATGGAAATCAAGTGCAGTACTCCGTCCATTGGAAGGGACGTTAAATTATGGCTCCCTTGCTGCCTTTTCTTCAGAGCAGGCCAATGCCGAGGCCGGGTTTCACTCCACCCTTAATTCATTCCATGAAGAAGTCCTCCCTTACCAACGCACCCACCTTTCCAAAATGGTACAAAATACCCTTAATTGTCGGTCACCTTCCCCAAATAATTAATCAATTAGTAGTCACCGTAGAGGCACTCCTCACACCACCCAATTAGTGATCAGATTACTAGTGAAAAGTATTATAATCCTGTATACCCCTTAGGGCCGTATCGTCACTCGCTCCTTCAAGGCTCCTCCAGCCTCCTAAGGCTCATAGAAGAGTGAATTTCAGTTCGAGAGACGAGCTGAAGTCCCCTTCGCCTCCAAAATGGCGCTGGAGGAGACCTAAGTGAAGGGTACCATGGGCCAGCCTTCAAGCGAGAAGATCTCTTCCAAAATTGCGGAAGACTTGAATTACATGACGACCACCTCGATGATTTATTGGATTATATTTGCAACAGTCCCCATCCTTCTATACCACTGCAATACTTGAGCGCTGGGAAAACGTGGTGGAATTATGCTCAGATAGGATTTTTGTGACTGGAATCAGCTTTTTCTAAGAGACAAATACTGATATTCTATCGCCTACGTTATCGTTGGCGGACAGCAGTAGCCGTGGGATGTCGTCGCAACCGATGATCTACATCTACATACTACCCCACAAGCCGTCTCAATAGGCGTGTGGCGGGGGGTGTTAGGACACCAGCCGTTTACATCTAAAAAGGATACGCTCTAATGAAATTACGCCTAGCATTTATTGAAGTCCCTTATTGTTCGGGGGAAAAACGAATTCCCATACCTATCCGTTCGGCAAAATATCTCTCTTAATTTATCGTTTCTGTCGAACCTGGAAATATAGTGGGGTTCTAATATGATGTTCTCCGTGTCACTCTGAAAGATATCTATTCTCAATTGTTCAAGCAATCTAAGCCTAGCGCGCAGCCTCGGAGTCTCTAGCGGCTCCCAGCCTAATTCGTTTAACATCTGTGTAACGCTGTCTGTACGCCCGTAGCAGTTTTTGACGAATCGCGCAGCTTTCCTTTGTATTTTATTAAGTTCCCGGATGATGAAGATATTGACAGCCCTGTGGTTTGCCTGCAATTGGCAGTTTTCAGGTAAGAGGAAAATTTTTTTTTCAATATTAACAAGAATATTTTCTATAGCCATATGACCCATGTGTCCCACTGTATATGAATATTATCGGTAATGCTACCCACATGTTGTTTGTATTTTGCTTGATATCTTATCCAATCCTGACCTTGTTTTGCGTGCTAATCATGTCACGATTAAACTTAAATATTATGGTTTCCCATTTTAACATAGTTCCCATTAGTTCTACTAGCATAGTACCTAAAGTGTATTCTTTGAAATACATATTTAAAATATTTATGTTTGAATGTGAATGCATACAAAGTTATCTTCACATATGAAAGTAATTATTTTGTTGATTACAGATTGCCATCGCTGTTTTATAACAGATGACGCTGTCTACTGCATGCAGAAAATTACGGCATCGGTGCTTTTTAATTGAAATAACTCCGTGCCGATTTCAATGTGATCGCCGAAGGCTGATGTGATGACGTAATCATGTAATTCATTCTTTGCTTGGAATCAATTTAAGTATTACAAAAGTTAAAATCGTACCATTTATTGAAGCTGCACTGGCTGCACTCTGCAAATGCAAACTTAATTGAGTCTCGTTACCTTGGCCCACTGGAGCAGCCCAAATGAAGCAAATGGAGATAGCATAGCGATTAAATTACAAGTAATCACAACCACTGTAATTAACTGTTCCGGAAACTCATTCTGATATTCAATGATCAAGCCTATACATACTTTTTCCGTTAGTATTCACTCCAAAAGTATAATGATGGAAGTATAAATCAAATTACCTGTGGGCTATCATAATTTGCAGTACCGTGTCTCAACCCGTGTTGCATCTAACCTGGCTCTGTATTAACCGGAATCACACTACTGTTCCTGAAAATAATTTCTCAAAATACCATTCCTCTAAATAAAAAGGAAACATATCGGCACACATGAAATTTTATTCTCAGAAATTAGGATTTGCTGGTTAGAATAACAGTTAAAAATATGTGCACGAATATCAAAACAAAACTGAATTCCAAAAACATTTCGGTGAAAATACAATGATGGATGAATACACCGGTGATTTTAACACGCCGGTACTTCGGAAGAGAATTCAGACGAAAAGAAAACTAACGGACATTCAATGAAGCACTGAAAACATCTTGATTGATAGCAACACCATCAAAGTCTAGAAATATTGATAGAAGAGAGAGCGGCGGAGTTGAATTTTTAAAAATGCATTGGCTATATGAAGCACAGCTGTTTATATAAACGGCTGGTATTTATTATATCGCGGCAAGGGTATTAGGTTTGATTTCTAAACGATCACGTCATTAACTCATATATTTATATATATCACACAAATTTACGACTCGTCGCGGCCAAGGAAATTAATTCATAGGAAATAGTATTGTATTGTACTAATTGCAGGTGAAGATTAATCTATTGCACGTAATAAGCAACGGCACTACATAGCCAACGCAGTCACAAATTATGCATCGCTTGACGAATAAACAAACAAATAATTACCTGGATCATGTTTAATTTCCATTGAATTCGTCTTGTATCTCAACCCAGCAGTCTCTTTTTTCTACAATGTAACGGACTCTGTCTTAATTTTTAATTATATTATTATTCTTAACTAAAAAGCGAGCCCGCTTAACTTTCTCAATGCAAGATATAGCCACGCCAAGTTCAGTGCCCTTTCATTGTTTTTTGTTTCATTTTTTGAAGCCATACGATAGGTGGCTTAGTGATGCGTTGGAGGCATGCACATTGTCATTTTGTTTACGAATGGTCACTTGTTTGGGAATTCCGATTGTCGGTATAGAAGAAGATTGATTGCTCCACTGAAAATGGATAAAATATCTTTCTTTGTTCCTGGGTGCTCCACAGGGTATTCCACAACCTTTAAAAAGAAGAAATGTCAAGTGTGAAGAATAAAAGCTTGTTTAAGGCTAATGTAAGAACTCTTTTTTATTCTTCACGTTATCGTTTAGCAAGGTATAGTAGATGATGATGATTACCTGTGAATCCATCGCAGAACTTTTATTTTTTTGACAGAATTTGTTTTTTTTTCTCAGTGTGATTTAAAAATTTTTGATGTGACCATTGAAGGGTTGTATTACCGAATTCAAGTACTCGTGAATTACGCTCATTATCCTTAACGACGCTAATGATTTTGTTTTGTAGCCGTTGTGCATACAAACATATTTCTCATCGCCCATCATTTTCAAAGGATTTCCTTTCATCTGTTGAACCCCTATGATGGAAAATTTGAAACGTAGATGTTACGACATCGCAGTCGCACGGCTGCCGTATATCGTTGGTATTCTCCATGATCCATGATAGGTTAATGAAGGGGTTTTCTGTTATTCAATTCATACATCGTATGTGGCTAACATTATTATTTGACCGAAAGAACCATTAGTTGCTTCCTTTCTAGCCATAATTTCCAACAGCACGAAAAAAACAAAAGCAAATACCGCATTTGTTTACATTGGGTTGTTAGGGATCATATGATTCCATGTTTCCAGCACGACAGTGGTGCCGCGGTTGGCAGCTTCAAAAAAGGTATCATGACGAAGTTAGGAGTATGTTATTCTACACTGTCCATGGCAAGATATTTGCGTCTGGTGTAAATTGTTGACTATTAAGTTAGTAACTCTGCGTCTTTGTTTGCACAACTGAGCGGATCTCTGAACGGATCAGTCCGTGAACGAGGGAAACAATCGCGTAGGGCTCTTCCTATTTGGAGGAGAGAGGAGACTTCATGAATGTTCGTCTCTCGAACGTAAATGCGTCATCGAAGTAGGAAGTCACCTCCGTGAAGGAGAGATTTGAAGGAGCGACTGACGATACGGCCCTTAGAATCGAGCCCGGGTCCTCCGCGTGAGAAACCAGTCTCCGAGCCACTGCTCAAATCCGACACCCCGTTGTAATGCTAGAGGATCGAGCGTGCTTTATACATCCATTGGTGGTGCTCAGCGCTCGACGAGAAAGGGTTAAAGCCCTACTTTCCCACACTCATTCATTCCTCCCGTAAAACCCTTAAACCCTAAATAAACTCTTCTGCGAGTCTCTCTACGCCTTCCCCCTTCGTCTCCCTTCTTCCTCTGAGGTTAATCCACTACATAAACAGACACCCCCCACGCCTATCGACGCCAATGCCTCTTCCCTGGAGGGAACACCTCCATTGTGTGTGTCTATCTGCGTGCGCCTCGCTTTAAAGGTAATTGTTTTATCTTCCTCCCTCCGTGGGTTGACTAGTGCGAGCACGCTTCGAGGGGTGGCGAGGAAGGAAGTGATGAGAACGCGGGTTCATCTCACTTTCCGTCTCTCATCCGAGATGCCTCTCCTTCACGACAGAGTGAGGGCGGATCGGTGGGATTTGGGGGAGATCCGGGGGACTGAGCGCGAATCGTGATGGCTCATGCGAGCGACAGATTGTCTTCCGCCCCGTGGGGAAGAGAAGGCTGTGTTCGCGGTCGAGTGGTCACGAGGCTCGGAGAAAGCCAGCCCGCGCCTAGATAAGGATTCCTCACTTCTGAGGGGAGACACCATGGGGTTTTTATTTGCTTCGACATTTACATCGCATCGCCATTCCAGTTATTTTAATACTAATTTCACCATTACATCCATGTACGAACTTATTCTCTCCCGGCGAATGTTGAACGTGAATTTTTCTCGGGTCAGGTCGTGCCATTTCCGTCGACGCACAGTGGGCTGAAATCGAAAAAAGCTGGCCAAAACCCCAAGAAATTGTTTTTTCAATCCGGAAGTTGAAACTTTGCACAGTCATTTCCCATAGATTGGTGCATGTGATGTTGCATTTCATTTGTCATAGTTCTTATGCGTAAACAATACACATGGGCTCAAAATTGGACAAATTTCGCAAAAATCGCCCGCATTAATTTTTTTCCGACAATCACCAAATTCAAGCTAATGCTGATCTTTTTGTAGTATATCTGTGGAATAATAACTGAAATTATTTGGTATAACTGTTCTTTTTCATTAAATATTACTTATTTTTGGGAAAATTTGTAATATTTGTCATCGATACATGACAAAATGGCGGACCCTGTTTTTCGTCAATTTTTCGCATGTATGTAGCAAAATAAAAAAATGGACATCGATGGATATTGAGATACATCACGATAATAACAAAGCTTTTCGAGTGTGGATCCAAAGAAATCATCTGCGACCGTTTGCGACGCCGAAAATAAAATCAATTTTTCGATCGTGCGGCCCAGTCCGAACTGACCGCCGGAAACGGGGAATGTTGTGACGCGGCGTGTGTTGGGAAGCGCTACTGTCCACAACCTTCGTTATGGCTATTTTCAGGCCATATCAATTGAAAAGGACTTCCATGTACGTTAAAATGATGTAAATCCGGGGAATTCGATCTCCTTATACAGTTTCTACTGTGGGCCAAGTTAGCATTTAGTCCTCTTTCCACGGATGAAATACAGGCTCTAACACTGGCATTTCACGTGTATATTTCAGCCTTTGACAGTATATATCAATTTCATTATGCTACTTCTAGCCATCTAAGAAACGAAAACTTATTTTGAACGGTACTAGCCAGCAGCTGATGTTTAATTTCCGCTCCGCCCTCACTGCGGCGGGATTCGCAAAAAGGGTCTTTTTATGACCCTGCGGACCGTTTACAAGTTCTGCCAGAGAATATACGTATACCTGCCTCTCTATTTTTGAACGACTTCTATTATTCTATGTATTGGTCAAAATGTATTTTAACTGGTTCTTGCTGTGTCATATAGAGAACGAAAAGATTTTTATGTTGCGTTATGATTAGAATATTTTCATTAAATTGAATTATAAATTTAAAGATCCCAATTGTCATTATCCATGAACATTTTTAATGTTGACCTGATACCATGAATTAACATTCCAAACTAATCTCAACGCCGCCCGTCAAAAAGCGCTTATCGCCTGCCAGAAATTATCAGTCCTATGTCAAAGTAACTCCACCCTCTCCCACACCACACGTACCAAACTTTACACTGCTGTAATAAGGCCAACCCTGCTCTACGCCTGCGAGATATTTGCCCAAAATAAATCCATCGTAAATTCTCTGGAAATATTCCAAAATAAATACCTCCGTTTGCTGCTACGTCTGAGTAGATTTACCAAAATGGAACATGTCAGAAAAGCCCACAATATTCTAACCGTAATAGAATTCATCAGAAAACTTGTCAACAATTTTAAAGAAAGGCTACCGGCAACAAAAAACCCCCTCCTCGCCATATGGGATTACAATGAACTTACTCCCACGACATATACACTGCCTAAACAAAAAACTCGCCTATGAATTTATCTTATGTCTTTTTAGAATTAAGTCATCTTCTCAACAAATTACCGTTTATTCTACCTTATGCTCAAAGCACTGTTTTCTGTCATTTATCTCCAATCCTTTCAAATTATTTCATTAGTGTCATGTAGTGAACGTATTATAATTAAAAAATAAATAAAATCTAATAAAAAACTAAGAATAATTAAAAAAACAAAAACATTATAAACAACCAAAATACAAAAAATATTTATATTTAAAGAAAAAATACGCTCAAAAATAAAAATAAATTAAACAAAATAGGAGAGAAAAGAAAAAAATCATAATCAAAAATACTCTTAAAAAATAATACCTCCTTTAAATCCACTAAAACACCTTTTAAATTGCTACTTTTGTAAATCCAATCATTGACTTTTTTTATTTTTGTCGTTACTTGTTCGCAACTTTTGCAGATCAGTTGTAAGCTTCCTCTTTTCTCGCAAACAACACTGCTACTCCTCAGTTACCCCCACGTTCATCAGTCACCACACCGGTTGTGGAGAGTACCGCTCTCCGGGACGGTGAAGAATATCGCGCCTTCAGCGATGAGATAATACGTGCCACCATTCAACACTCCGAATTACGCTAAGGGAATTTGAATTTTGTTGTTCAACGTTCCGTTTCGCAGTGTTGCGAGCGAGTTTAAGAGCGAATGAAGCAACGCTCATACACTTTTAGGTACACAGAGATATTCGCATGGTTGCATCATTAATACCCAAATTATTTTAAAATTATCGTCTAGGCTGACAACTGAATTCGAAATATCAAGGAAGAGACGATTCCATTTAGATGAAATAAATAACAAACATGGTATTTTAAAATAGTCCATCGTAAAATGAGTCGAAGCCCTCAGCACCGTGAAATCCCCTGAGTTCTCTCCCCTCTAGGCTCGGCGTTCTGCATGAGACGTATTTTAGCAGTGCCATCTCGCGACAGCGGAAGCACCGCGTAAAGAGAACAACAGGTTTTTCACACTTGTCGGTTTCCTCGGGTATTTGCGAAGAAATACTCGGGAGGGCTTCGAGACGACGTGCTCCGGCTCTAAACACCACAAGCGCGTGGATAATCGGGACGATTTCGGGGGATCCGGAATGGCCAGCCCCCCTTCGCACACGGAGGGCGAGATGCGAAATACCGATCGTCGCCTCCCCAGTTTATGCTCGCGGCCAATATCCGCCGGGGAACCTATGCGATTCAATACGACTCCCCACTTCCACCATCGAGACAGACGTCCCATTACGCCTCGCTCGATTCCTACTAACAACAGTCTCACTCCGTTCCTCTTAAGGTAGTTTTAGCGAAAAATCACTTCACCTAGGATTTGATGAAATTGAAGTCATTTGAAAGAAAAAAATCTCATATTTCCAAAGATATCAAAATACTAACCCCTTGCCGAACTACTTTTCGAGCAATTTGCCTAAAAATGTACACTGTTTTACATTGGATAGATTACGGCTGTCCACTCCAGAGGGAGAATATTGAACAAATTAGGAATTTATAACAACTATATTTCGTCAGAAAACTACGTAAATACGTTTTTTCAACTATTTATAAACATTAATCTCTTACTCACAGCAACATTTTTACAGAATCACAAAAAAACCTGCTGTTTTGAAGGCTTTTTAGCGGTGCGGGGGGAAAAAATGAGTCAAGTTAGAGACTTATGTAGCTTTATTATTAAATTACTGAGAATTTTGGTCATTTATCTATATTTTTGGGCCATTAATATAAAAATATTTATTTGACATTTATTATAGACGCTGAAATCAAAAAATAAAATTCGAATATGGTCTCCAATATGACTACGGAACTATCTCGCTCAAACTACATTAAGTCTCATTTCCTTCCTCTATCCGAGTATCCAATGGCGAGTCTACATCCACACACTACCCTGCAATTCGCTTCAGAGTGTATGGCAGTAGGTGATAGGACACCAGCCATAGAGGGGAAGGGAATAAGGGAAAAGGAGGGGGGAGAGGACAGTAGTGAATTGTACGTGAAGGATGAGTATTACGTTAGTGTTACGCTGTTTTTGTTATAATAAGTAATAGTGCATGGAAAGAAGGATTTTTGTACCTATCAGTTCGGCAGCGTATCTCTTTTATTTTGTCACTTCTATCAGTTTTAAAGATACAGTGCGGGGTTAAAATAATATCCTCCGTGTCGTACTGAAACTTCCCTGATCTGAATATTTCAAGTAGTCTAAGACTAGCGTGTAACCTCCGAGTCTCCAACGGCTCCCAACCTAATCCTCTCATTACCAGTGTGACACTTTCTGTTTGCTCGCAGCAGTTTTTAACGATGCTTGTGGCTTTCCTTTGTATTTTATTGCCTTCCTTCGCGAATCAAATCTTTCAGTACAGGATTCCAAATACTCGTAGGCGTATTCGAGATTTGGCCTAACCAAAGAAAATTAACATCTCTCTTCCATTTTTTCATCGGATAACCTTCCAACAATTCTCTTAGGCGGCGGGGCCGGCCTATGATTTATCAACTCCTCGCCTGCCGTCTATAAGTCCTCGTCTGCCGAAACAAAGGTCGCGGGTTTGAACCTTGCCTGGGTAGTATTTTCACCTCCCAGGGCATGGTTGTGTGTGTTCGTCTATATATATTTTTTCAAAGTGGTATTACTTGGCTTCGGTTGATACCAATAGAGACATTATTATTATTGCTTTTTTAATGCAGCACCGCAATTTTTTTGTGTTTTTCATGTGTTTCCCAAATAGCCGGAAGGCAACCAAGAGGAGAATCAACCCGGATGGCTAGATCGAAACTCCGAGGAGTTTATGCTATGAGGAGTCAATACTCAAGTTTAATAGAGTAGAAAAGATGTTTGCTTCACAATTTATCTTGACCAGAAACAAGCAGAGCATCCGGCTACCACTTCGGGAATGTCCATTGCATGGCAGAATCCAAGCGTTTTGATGTATTTTGGTTTCTCCAGGGAGCAGCATGCGGTTGTAGGAGGTGACTTCCCTTTTATACATTAACATTACCCACTTCAACCCTTCCAAAGTGCATTTCGTTTTCAAATAGTTCATTAAGAAATGTCATATCACCAGAAAAATTAATTTTATGCATTTCATATATTTATTATAAATATTATTAAATGCATATTATTAGAAAAAATATATTTTTTAAAGCGATTTCATTGGTTTATAAATGAAAATAATGCTAGAAATTAAAATTAGTGAAAGGATGATATACTTGTTTCAAAGTTATTTATCTCAATAGTAAATTGTACAAAAACAAAATTCAGAGTATTTTGGCATTAGACTTAGTTTTAAACTTTAGAAATCTCCCTCAGATGCAGTAACCTACTTGGCATGCATAAAGAACCCCTCAGATTCTGTCAACACTTTATGGAACAGGGGTGAACTAGTGGCTCTCCGGAACCTTTTCAAATGCATTAAGATAGCAGGTAACTCTCCTGAGCATTTGACACATAGTGACATAGGGGTGTGCTGCCCAGTTCGATATATTCCATGTCAATCGATGTATACCAAGTGGGATAGTCGTGAACATAGCTCCGAGGCCCGATTGAACGCGCTCATTGCAGCCTAAACCAGCAAATGATTTAATGTGCTGATGTTATGTATTTTTATACAAGATTTTTCGACTAGTTAGTGCGTAACTCAAATTCACGTATAATATTTATTTTTCGAGGTACCTTCTCATGAAACAGTAAGGTCGGCTGCATAGCTCTGAGGATCTCACCGCAGACGGAGCATGGGACCCGTTCACAGCTCTGCGATACTAAATTCAAATGTAAACTGGAAGACGAAGCAATGACAAGAATCCTGAAGTTCTAGTAAATCAGCAGAAAAAGCAACATTTTTTGGTTATTCAGATTCATTGGTACGATAAAAATAATTAATATACGTTAAAATGTAAGTTAGTAATTATGAATTAAGCGTTACCACGATGCAAGCAGTTGAACTGTAACCAATTATGTATAGCCAACATGAATCTCTTTTTTTTTTCATTGAAAATAACCGCCAAAAAATCTCATCACACGATTCAGGCACTACGAAAGGTTCAGTTTGTGAATTTATTACGGTCATATATTAGGATAGGTGATAAATAAACGCACTATACGAAATTATGTAGATATTTCCACATTTTCAAGCTCAAGTAAATGCGTCGACATTAAAATTTCCACCCCCCAATTTTGGCATTGAATTTTGATAGACAATGGTTATTATTATAAAGAGTATAAAATGTTCAAGATTGACCATTTTCACGGATACGCTAGTAGAAATGTGTGGCAAAATAGAACCTCAGAGGAGCCTATTTTTTCGAATAGAAGTGAAATTCTTCTTGGATCATCACCTATAAAACTGATAATTACTTAACTATACAGAGTGAATGATGAGTACTGAAACAACAAAGCAAAGAAAGCAGCAAAACGAAGAAGATGCTTACAAAAACACGTCTCCCCAGCTACCGAGGGTAGCTTCACCTTTGAAAGGCAGAGGCATTTCCTGATTTTCGGCCACAACTACCGCAATGAAATTCAGCCGGAAAGAACCTTTTGCAGCGAGTCAGCGGTAGTCAGCGGCCTTACATCATCACTAACAAGTCGTGTTTACAATGGCTGGTTTCTGCCGCTGTACTAACACCACCATTGCTGTGAAGTGCAGTGCTGTGAAGCCGGCCTATGAAAAATGGCAATTTAATATTAATACCACTTCTGCGGAACGGTCTAGCCAAGGAAAATATTTCGATAAAAGGAGTAGTTTTTAACGTTACATTACATTTTTTTTAACATGACACCAACGCTAAGAGAATCGCAAACCCGTGAATGCTGGGTTTCCAGTTTGACTCACTACTAACCTGGCCACTGCTTCCAAGTATGCCAAGAAAAATACCGAAAGTCAACAGTTTTTCATGACAGTAGTATTAAAACTCTACCGAGTGGAGAGTGAAAATTAATCATTTTGGTCATTGAATAGGGTTTTAAGCTACTGGTTGCCCATTAGTTTATTTCAATATATAAACTTTGGACAAAAGCTATATATAAAATACCTCTACATGTAGTTTACAACTTCGGGAGTTACAGAAACATATATTATTCATATCAAACTCTAGAGATGTTCCAATTGTGAAAGAAAGGAGTGCGGTGAATAAAAATAAATCGATTTCCTGATTTTCGTCTCTAGTACACTTTGACATCAGCCTTAATCACGGAAGATTCTAAGAATAATGTTACGAGCAACAAGTAATACCAAACATATTCTTCCCCGTTAAAAAATGGTAATTCAATCCCCTTATGTAGATTATAAGGCTAGACTTAAGCCAGAGGCAGGTTAGCAAAGGCAACGGTCTACTATTATCACCCTTAGAATGTATTGACCATCCAACCCTCCCATTTTTCATCAAGAATGTAAATGCCTCACGGAAAACAATATAGGCTTATATAAAACACCGTTTACAAGCTAGGGAATCTATCATTATTTTATATTCTTTTCGCGAGTTTTCGACATTATTCCCGCTTTTAAAGGAATTCTCAATTAATTTGTGCGGTTGCTCCTGTTTTACACCAACGGAGAAAACAGACGAGCCAAATGAGATTAGGCCCACGGCGAATGCCTTCTCTGACCCGTTCCTCTTTAAGCCACCTCCCTGTTTAAATGAAGGCAATTCTCAGCCACTGTTCATTTAAATTTCTCCACCTCGTTGGAGTGTTCCTTCTAATCCCGCTCAACATTTTCCTCCTAAGGGCCACTTATCTTAAATTAAATGCTATAAAATTGCTTCGTTAACGCTCATGTTTTAATAAATGTACAGTAGAAATGTATGCACTCCGATGCGAATGTATTTACAATGGTATGCATCCAAAATGTATTTCTCAAGAGATTTCGTCTAAATGTAAACACAGTGTTGAGTAATTGTAACTTTTGTCAATGAATAATCGATTGTTTTCTTCAATCCGAAGATAAGTTTTGCTCTCGTATATTAATTCATCTATAATACTTATGAAACGTCTTTATTGGGCAATATTGAGACGTTAGATAGACTATTTTGCTATTCAATATGCCTGAATACAAAAATAAACTGTGCACGGCGCTGGTATTCGAAAAATTACGGAAAGACTGAACAGACCCTTCCTCTGTAGCGCCTAAGGTTTCCCAAGGAAAACCTGACACAAAAATATTCAAACTGGAGTTTAGCTTCAGGGCATCCAGCGAGATCTCTCGAGTTTATATCCAAAGCTTTCCGTTCTGTTGGCGAGCACTCCAAACACCAGGTGGCAAAACAGCCTTTTTTGTGGTATGAACAAATATTTTATGCGCCGGAGGATTTTACTGCAGGGTAAGTACTACATTACAAATTAATTATATGCTAAAAGGGTTAGTAAAGTTTATTTTTTTTTGTTTAGTGTGAAGCAAGATCATTCAGTCGCACAGAAAATAGGCCATAATAAAGCTTTTATAGAGGTTAAGGGGATTCTTATTTGCTTAATTTCAAGGGAATTATTAAAAACGGAAAATGTGTTGGAATACATGATTAAATGACTGAATTTAATAAGCGTGAGTGGAATTTTGGTAAAAATGCAAACAATTCCATTATGAATATTTACACGAATAGTTAACATCTTTCTGCTAGCTATATTCCTTCCTCAAATTAAATTTGAACATAAGATATTAAATTCGACAGTGTCGGGCGATATATGGTGGAACAGCATTTTAAATAAAAACTACAAGAATCCCCCCCCCTTTTTCCTTTGCTCCTTTGTATAAATATTGCTATTGGAGGCATAACGTGTTCAGACCTGATGATGACGCCCTAAGGAGCGTTGAAACACGTGTTGTGTATTTCACATTAAATTTAAGTGGACAGTACAATTACTGTAGTTTTTATTTATAAGATAAAAATGCTGGCTACACATTTCTATGCGTCACAAACAGCATATTCCCGTGAGATATGTTGATAAGTGGTATGCAATTGATGACAAAAATGTTCTCTAATATTAAGACGATTTTTACACTTGGAGAGACTTGGTTTTCGCGTCTTTGACTTTTACAATTCTACCGAATACTAAGTGACTATTTAAGTCTAAATCAATAATTTACGCAAACAAGGAAGTACAACTTACAGACAGCTAGAAAGATAAGCTCGTAAATCAGTCAAACGTTGAGGAAACAACTGTTCCAATTTCAACGGTTCCGAACGGTCTGAATAGGAATCGATTGCGGGAAGAAAAAGGATGCCTCATAAACGAGCCATTTATTACATGATCTCCGATCTTTAAGGCTGTCGTGAATAATGAACCATAGGTCTCCTTTGCCTTTTTCCCCTTCCTGTTTACCAACGGCAAACCCACCTCTCCCGTCGCTCAACCTCCAGTCGCCATTCAATCCACGGGGAGGAACAAGTCTTCCCTGAGAGCATTCGGTAGGAAATGTCGTAATTGATTAGTTGAGTCATAAATATCGCACGAGATGGTATGAACGTACTCAAGTCTCAATTGACCTAAGGATAATAAACGGTTTGTCACGCACATACGCACGGTAAGGCAGTATACTTACACGACATCATCTACATAAATGTTTTGCCTCCTCCAACGCTAAGCGACTTCGTAGAGTTTTTAATTTGCAGAATACCTTTTCTTGGGGCTTTCTTCTGGGATACAAAGAATGGTGCAAGTGAAGAAGAGGCGACCAAAAGAATTCTCAAGAATTTTCTGATGAAAATGTTAACGGTTCGATTTATATTTCCTTTTCATGGAAAGCTTTCGGTCGAAAATATCATGCATGCACATGGATCCTATATTTAAATTTTGATACAAGGAAAACTGGAAGAATATTTGATTAGAGTACTCTGCGACGTGTTTGTGACAGTTGTACAATTATAAACTAGGAAAATCCCATATTGTAAGCACTGTAAATGTGGATTCAGAAAATATTAAAAACAACAAATAAATATTTTTGTTTAATTCTAATCTTTCTTCCGAGTAACCTGAAGTCCAAGAGATGGTAATACTAGTTTATTCTCAATGATGAGTTTTCATTTATATCCTTGATCCAATTTCATGGTGTATAGCTGCCAATAAACTTTCAATATTTTCTGGAATCATTTTTTCAGCGTATAACTGTCTTTTTTCTTCACTACATCAAAGCAAACTTCATCTTGAAAATCCTCCACTTCTATTTCATTTACATATTGCTGGAGTAGACAAACACATCATGAGACTCCAAAGTACAACACCTGACAATTGAATGATTTTATTGGATGCACAGAAATACATGCACGCAGCAGTAAATGTCCAGAAAAAAGAAAGGAAATTCTGCTCAAGAAACCACTTAATGAGTCAGTGAAATTCCTTATTTGCCGTAAGTAGATACGTTGTTCAATTTTTTAAATAGCTAATGAAATTAATCGAGTCTGTATTTCTGAGAAATCGTAGGATATATTTAACGGCTAGTACATTTCACGTAATATACATGGGTAAGAAATTCCAATATTATGTATGACCCATTGATAAATTGAACGTAGGTAGCCGGAATTTAGAGGTCTGGTAAAAGATTTCTAATCTCTCATGCTATGATATTCATACATTTTATCATAATACTTTTTCCAAAAGCAAACGAAAAATCATTTAATATAATCCGATTAATAATAATAATATCCGCTTTTATATAATCGTATCAGCTTCGATGGAACTGGTGTACCAATAGGACATTAGTATTTTTGCAAGAATGAACATTTTGAAGTAATTTTTTGTTCAGGTGAAGGGAGTGATCTTGGAATAGCTTTAGTTTTGAATGTGACACCAGGTTGTCGGGTGGCATGTGAGTGATTGAGAGGTGAGGTTACTTGGGATAGAAAGCACCCCGAAATGTTGAGTGGCAACACATAGATGCATACCAACAAGCGACTACACAAATGAAGAAGCTGATGGGGAGTATCAAAATAAATAATGAGATGAGTCCTGGGAAGAATTAAGTAAAGCCTGATTGTTGAAGAGAAGGACTAAGATGGAAATAAGGTAGATGCATATGGGATAAGATCAAGAAATGACCACTTTGGAGAGCACTTAAACTTTTCCAGAGAAACGATAAGATACGCATTGCTCAAGCATCAACACAGTTGTAGACATACCACGACGATTATCATGCCTATTGGGCCACGCTCTTTGGCAGTCTTAAAGTCACTCTTCTGCTCATTGGTCAGAAATTAAGCTCAAATATTGATATTTAGTCAAAATATTGGAAAATGTCTTCAATATCGGTGGAAACTTCACTGTGATGCGAGCGTTTATAGGATCGACTTTTCATCGCGAGGACTGTTTTACTGTTTTCTACTTTTCGAAACTTAAACAAGTATAAAGATAAAAATGCACAATTACCATTTCACAGAACTTGACCATTTATTTTAAATATAATGTCTTCTCATCGTTGATCAATGTAATAAAACCTATGATCAATGACATCATCTCATAAATCGTTTTCACTCACAGAGATTACTTGATTTTGCAATTAAATGTACAATGTATATAAAATGAACTGAAATGCTCACATTAATTACTATTTGCTTTTCTATTCGTCTTAAGTAGATTTAACATGCAGACAAATTTTTCTAATAGTGCTCTGAGTTATTAACAAAGTTTATCTGACCGCAGTTTACTAATTTTCTAAATTTATCGCAAATGTTTCGCACGTACAAGACAGCTGTACAGCAAAAATTGCTCCGAAAATAACTGCCGAGAAATAGGTTTCCCAAAACTTTATTGGATAAACTAAGAACATTAAGTTTTGCAGTTGTGCTTCCTATTTACTAGCTTATCCAACTCCGTATGTGTTATCAACCATCATACTATCGGACTCATGATCTATAGAATCCCGACTAAAGTCAGATTATTTTTAGGCAAAAATTGTTCGCCTGCCGTTTCGCGTCCTGAAGGAGGGAGAGTAGGAAGAGATCTGTGGAAGACCAGCTGCCAAATATGAAATAAGACGAGAAAATGAGGTTTAAGAAGAGGAAACGAAGTTTGTCAGTAAGGAGGTTTCAAGGAAATAAAGTAATGGGGAAGGAGGGAGGGACTTAAGGCTTACGCAAACGAGAAGGAGCTTAATTTAGGACGGAGCGGAAACGGCGAAGCAAAATCTTCACTACGCAACATCCGCGGTATCATTCTTCTCGTAAGTTTGGCGGAGAATGAAACATTGGAGGTTAATTTACTCAACAGAGACAGGATAGAAGTGGTACTGACTTGAATCCCGGGGCTGAGGGTTTTTTCAAGTACATTCTCACTCACACCACCGAGTGGGGAATAATTCAATCATAATTTAACGTTAAATATATATAACCATTCATTCATTCAAACCACTCACAGGCGTAAATAATAAATATTTCGTTCAAACAGATTGTGAAAGAAAGAGGATAGGAACATAAAATTTGACAACTCAATGGTGATGTGAAGATGGAATGATGGCCGATTCCAAGTGAAAAAATTCAACTAGGCCAGGAATCGAACCACGGACCTTCCGATGTCGCGCCGAGTGCTCAGACCACCGAGCTACCTGGTATTATAAGAAACATTGGAATCGGCGGGAGGTTTATGTGAACCAAACACCCCCAAGAGTAGCCCGTAAATGTCGCCGAGAGATGGTGCAGGGCAATTTCACTTACCGGCAGAGAAGAAATTACGAAAACAGAAGAGAAAAGCAAAGTTTGAATTAAGCACACAGACAGTGGTAACAATACAGAACAGGCGTACAGACAGGTAAAGATACAGCCCGAGGGGGTTGGTGGATTTGAAAATATCGGACAAGTTGGCAGGCCGCCTATAGGTGATTGAGGGAGGCTTATAGAAAATGTTGGCGGTGGAAGCGTGGTTTTTAAGGATGGGATAGAGGTCTTTCAAGATGGAATTAAGGGACTGTTCACCTGGGAAATTGGTGGTACAAATGGAGAGGATGTGGGAGTCTTTGGTGGAAGGAGGTTTGGTGGAGTAGGAATTTTTATGAATTTTTTTATGAAGGAGGGATTCTGGGTAACCGCACTTAAGGAGGGAGTGGTGAAGGTTGGTGAGGAATTTGTCGAGGGAATCTGGGTTGCTACAAATACGATGGCCACAGATAGATAGGGAGTAGGGGAGGGAGCGTTTTGTATGGGAGGGGTGACAGCTGCTGTAGAGAAGGAATTGCTGCTTATTAGTAGGTTTGATGTGAACGGAGGAGTGGAATTTTAGCCTGATAAGGAGACATTAACGTCCAAGAAGGTTATTTGGGAGTTGGAAATCGTGGAGGTAAAGGAGACGGAGGCAGAGGTATTGAGGGCGGAAATGAACGTATTTAGGGAATCAGTACCATGAGGCCAGAGGAGAAAAATGTCATATATGTAGCGGGGCCACATAACGGGTTTTAATGGATATTTGGACAGAAAAGGTCGTTCTAGATGGCCACGGTAGAAGTTAGCATAGGAGGGGCTACTCCCCCATAGCACAACCTTTGGTATGTAAAAAGAATTTATTATTGAAGGAGAAAGAATTTTGGGTGAGGATTCGTGAGCTCTACAAGAAAATCAGTGCTAGGGATATGCGGATTGGGACGTTTGGAGAGGAAAAACCTGAGTGAGGACAGACCTTCAGCATGAGGAATGCTAGTGTAGAGGGAGGTGACATCTATCGTAGCCATAGTGATTTGGGTGTCCGGAGGGAGGGAGGTTGAATGAAGGAGTTGAAGTTGGAGAAGAAGTTGAAGGAGGAGAAATGGTAGGAATCTTTTACAAAGGACGGTAAGACGAGTACCAGTGGTTGGAGGTGGAGGTGGAAATCTAATTAAACTACATTTATTTCATAAATAATACCATTTTCAGATTAACAACAACCATATGCGTAGTCAGCATATCGAATTTAGGTGAGAAAAGGTGCCTTTTCTTTCATTTGATTATTCGCACAAAAAGAGTTCCCATTGTCAGTTGCCGGTCTCATCACCAAATAAGATACTACCAACCGAATGTAAAGAGAGAAAATGTTTCGGCATAATAGATAGAAAAAATAGGACCAATGAATGGAAGGAGCGAGTGAAAAAGGCCATCGTTTAGCAGAGGCTTTCCTCCCCGAAAACCCCAGTCCTCCTCACGGTCTATTTGGCCAAAAAGAAGAGGACTGGGCGAAAAAATGCCTCTCAACAATGCTTTCCTTATACCTCCACGTATCTCCAAACACCCATTAATGCTCTCTCTCACCCTTTTCTCACTTCCTTTTCTCATTTCCCACATTGCTTTCCCCATCTGCTTTTCCATCCTCTTCCTTCTCCCTCCTCCACCTCTCCAGCAACGCCCACGCGGAGCACACACAAAACAAACTCGGTCCGCCGAGCCCTTCTCACTGAAATGTTTACGATGCCACACCCCGTCTTAAGCGATCCTTATATCCCTTCCCATCATCGCTAAGCATTCGAGGAAAAAAGAATTGGCCGCAATATCGAGGGAGGGGGTGGGGGTGAACGCTGGGTGAAATAAAATAACAACGAGAGGAAGGAGATGTTCACGGAAAGAGGAAGAAGTGGAGCGAAGACTTTCAGTTTCCATCAAACTCTTCTCTCCAAGCAGCAGCCTCTCCTTTCCCTTTACGGGAACGCGAACAAACGACGTTACGTCATGCCTGCGTCCCTCAAACGAGAGCGCATACCTGCCTTGCATAACCGCCATCTCCCGAACGCGACCCCAACCACACTCTCCACCTCTCTCCTGCTCGTAGCTGCCATTCTCCACTCCTCTTCCGCATACGAGCCGAGCGCCAGCTTACAGCTCTCGTGAAACATTATGGTACATACGTACAGAGTCGTTTTGGGACTGGATTGCTCTATTTTCCAAAACCCAGTCACTGCACGTGAGATGGGCTGAAGCTGCTTGACTTGGTTTACTCTTGACTACCTTGCGTTTGTTAGAGTGAGAGTGGTCTCGAATCGTCGAGTAAAATGAAGATAGAATCTGGCCATTTCAAGAAACTTCTGCATTTAGCAAAGATTAGCGAAATTGCCTGATCACACATAACCCGTGCCAATGCGGGACGTCTGCGGTAGCGATATTGAAAGAAGGTTATATTATTATTATTCTTATTTATTTTATTTTTCATGGACCATACAAAGATTTGTTGGTATAGGATTCGTCAGTTCACAGGAAAAAAATAGAAACATAGTGTAAACACATATAAAAATAATGATAATGCTGAAAACATTTTTTTTAAATATAAAGTTCTCTTTCCTGAAATATACTGTTTCCAAACTTATAAATTGTCACTTAAAAATTCCTGAACAGTGTTATAACCGTTATAACCCTTGGTAAAGAGAAACTTTTTCAAAGTTTTTTTTTTAATTCTTCCTCTGACCTAGTTTTATTCACACTGTCCGGTAACGAATTAAATATTTTTGCACCCATACTCATTGGGTTATTTGATGAAATACGTTTTTTGTAATAAGTTACATGAATAAGGTTTGCATTTATAGGGGCATGAGAATGCATCTCTCAGTTAAAATTATATTGCTGAATATTATTTTTAACCAGAACAGCTACACAGTAAATGTAGATTGCTGGAATCGTTAATAGGTTCAACTGATTCATCAGTGGTTAGCACGAATTCTTTTGAGGAACACCCAACATACATCTAAATATTTTTTTCTGCAGCAGGAAGATTTTTTAAGATATACACTTGAACCGACGACGAGTAGTCCTTCGCAATCAGACTCCCCAGGTGGACGAACAAAACAGTAGACGCTCGGATAGGTATCCCTCAGCTTGACGTCACACATGGAAATCCATTCATCTTAAAGAACTTCATTTAACACGCGCAATGTGTCTATTATTGTCTTTATGAGAAATCAAACCTTCGAAGGTAAAGAAATTCATTTCCAATCCTTACTTTTCCCTTTTCTCAAGCAATAGACTCTCTCCCTCCGTGACGAAGCGTTCTGCTCAGCCTTCTGTTAATATATTTACCGAGAACTTTAAGGCAGTGCTGTAGCATCAAAACGAGAGGTACGGGCAGAAGCCAATTATATCGGAAACACACACTTTCGGTGTCCTCGACGTACACTAACCGTAGAAATACTCAAGAGTGGGCGCTAAGGTCACGCGTTACAGCAGTGTTTACCCATCAAGTCAAATATAAGGCTTTCCGACATATAGCCTTGCTGCCAACTAAATATTTTTAAATACTAGTGAGATAATTATAAAAAATACTAAGCTATGAATACATTTTTATAGGTTTTCCCGTGGCTGTTCACGAAAGATTGACTATCACGGGTATTTAAGTAGAAAAAAGACATCCTTCGGAGTATTGTATTATGTAAACAAAAAATACGTACTAACCGTTGTACGCATGCTTATTTTGTAACTTACCCGCTTTTGGCTTTTTTTAATGGCTCTCGAATAACTAGTAGCGAAGAGAGTACAACTGCCATAAACAAAATAGCCATTGTCAAATTAGGCATCGTAGACCAATAACCTATCAGTATCACCGGTATTGAATGTCATAATACCTTGTTGTACTCCTCAAAACTCATCACCACTGTAAGGTTTTAGGTATCTTTAGATTCCCACGGTCCCAGTATATCCCGATGCTCTCCTACTTCCGCACACGATACATTACCCCACCCATCAACACTCCCTATTTATTTGAAGCTGACTTCCTTCACCTTCCCCCACCTTTACTCAGGAACTTCAAGAGCACACAAAGTCAATGTAACCCAATCGCTCAAGAGCAATGTAGTAGCAGCAGTAGTATACAGGGGAAGCGACCGATAACAGAGGTGAATTGTGTCAAAGAGGAGAGATAAGCAAGAAGGATAGGTAAGGAATAGAGGATAATGACAAGAGTAAGGACAAGGATAGTGACAAAACTCTTTCAGAATAAATGAAGGTTGGAGAGAAATCCAGCGTCAGTATTAGCCTACTCCTAACAAATCGAGCCAAAGGGTTTACAATAATAAACCCCATCTGACGGATGACGCAATGCACTAAAAGTGATATCAATATTGCTCCCAGGTATGAATCAGGATTCTACTGTAAACCTCCACCATAGCTGGAATTCAAACATAAAACCTTGGCATAGCAATTCAGCTGTCTGGCTACGGCAACAGATCCCTGGAAGGAATTTTAAATTTAAAAAATCCCCTTTTATTACGAATAATAGTGATCTCCCATTTTAAGGTGTATTTCGATTAGCTTCAAATCGGTACTTATAAATTGTTACTACCTTCTTGTTTCCCTAAAATTGCAGGAAACCATCCGATTCATGTATGATTTCTTTCGGAATCACAGCATATTTCCGCCTATCTCAAATCCATTCAAAATGCCTATTCCCCCATTGTTCCTACTCCAACAAGCCCACTCTTACCCCAATATTCTCTGTTAATTACCATCTCTCTACCTCCTTCGTATCTAGCTATTTCTTGAGCCTTCTCATCATTTTTGATCCCCTCCTACCCTTCATACTTATCATAATATTTTATGTATAGCAGTACTATATGAATAGAGAGAGCAGGGAATGAATTCAAAAATTACTCCCAGTTCTCACGTCGGCATTTGATGTTGCGCACTTGGTTTTAACCTCACCTGTGGCTATAGTCGTCATGCGTCGTAACCTGCATTCCATTAAACTGTTACTCAGCGTCATGTCGTATATTAGGCAAGCGAAATTCGACCACCACGACCGCCTCATGCGTTACTCACCACTTAGCCTCAAATGCTTTACAGATGAGCATGAGCCATTTCGATTCTAAACATTCTCTAACTTATTTATGTTTCTACTCACCTTGAGCTATTTCATATCACGAAATTGCTAAAAACTATTCAGTTTTGGTCTTTAACCTAGGAGAAACTTCGGCCAGAATTTGAAAGACACTCATCGAGAAAATACATCATTCCATTAAATCTATTACCTATTACTTGTCTCGGAAATACTTCATTTTCTGCCAGACAGCTCTAAAAGTAAATTGGTAACAGATATGCTTGCTGATTGCTGATTCAAAATAACAAGGATACCGAAGCCCACGGGAATTTAAGTCCCGTAATGTCGGAAGATAAATTGAAGTGCTTCAAATATTAAGTGAAAAATTCACATAGGTGTACGCTGTTTTATTTTGCGTGTCTACTGTTTAACAGCGACACCAACCAGCGCCTAAAGCACGATCGTGGTCTTAAATGGGGGATCAATACGAATCGAAAATGTCCGATGCACGACATTCTGTCAAATCATACTGAAAGCCTAAGTGAAGCCCATTTTAAAAATACAAGGTACTGTAGTAAAAAATCGTTTTGTCCACACAGTGAAGAATTACCCTCTTCTTCCCACGAAGAATTATTTTTATCATCAAAATATCCAACAATATGTCGACTACAGATGCAAACGTGCGCCTGTCCTACGGCTAAAAGCTTTTCCACCAAAGGAACAGAACGGATAGGATTCATAGATATGATGTTCACCCTACGAAAATATGGGGTCATCAGTAAAAATCCACCAATCTCTCGGGATGAGAGACTCAAACACACGCCAAAAGCGGTTAAAATAAAATTATATGAACAACTGTTTTTTTCTATTTTGCCTATAGAAATTGTGACTGTCTACGTGGAACTCGTTCCATTTGTATTAATATTTTGATCTGTACAAACTTTTCTGAGCTGTAATGCAGCAATCTCTGCATAAATTGTTTACACTGTAAATCCTCTGAAAATCCCATCCGTATACCAATTTAATGCTCAGTATCCGGATCCAATAAAACGACGTCCCTATCCGAACAAACTCCTTGAGTGAGCAGTTGGCTACTTAATCCTGTTTTCTTGAAGGTAAAAAGGGGTCAACTAAACCCCATAACGGCGCTGGCAATTATTGCAGAAAAAAATGCTGAAAATAATTTTTTAAGCTTTGACGCCCAGGGTAAGAGTCAAGCGGATGTAATCAAATAAAACATCTACGATACAAGGCTCATTTGAAACACGAAACTCAAGTGAGTTTTTTCAGAACGGCAACCAATTCACACCATTTTATGAATGAAATCACATATGAAATCATCGGAAAATATATGCCATTATTATTGCGTTGAAGAAACTTCCAAACGAGAAGTAGGGGGCGATTCAAGTTAAAAGGAAAGTGCCCGATGCGACTGCCGAACCTATTAATCACATTAATTGGGTAATATACGAATCAATTACTTCAGTGCAACACATTCGCCCCAATCCTATATACTACTAAGAAAATAATATCGACACTCACCGACTCGAGACTCTCGTATTTTGGCCTTGGTGTACTTGATCCACTTAAGCTAACCTCCGCATCGATGCACTGAAAACGACCACTCAGCTGAGAATGCAAACAAAACTGCTTAACCCGCAGCGCACTTGGCCGGGGTAAAAGGAAAACAACGAAAAACAAACGAATGGTGATTTCCCTTGTGCGCTTCAGCTTGTGCCCAACAACGCGTGTACAAAATTCGACGCGAACTGCATCGAATGGGTGTTCTGCTTCAACAAACCAAGAGAATCAGATTGCGCCGCTAAGAAGGAGGAACGCCACCAAATCGATCTCGTTCGTAAGAAAAATTAAAACAAGATTTTTTTTCTTCTATTTTAACAACCCCGAAACAGGTTTTCCCCTGGGGCACCTATGTTCCATCACTTTGTTTAAATTTTCCAAGCCAATACTGTAAATGTTGTATGAATAAAATAAAAAATATTATTATTATTATATTAGTATAATGAGTAAATGATAGTATACTTAGTGAAGCGCAAATGTATACTCTTATTTGAACTAAAATCGATTTAATTTCCGCCACGGAAAATTTCCAGCCAATGGAATTTCAACACCCTTTTCGTCAGTTTATCCACTTAGCTACATTTTTCGTAAAATCCTTGATTTTAAGAATGACTATCATGTTTTTTGTCAATATTTTTGGCTTACAATGAAATAAGTACTCCTAATTCTTCGGTAGAATCTTTCAGGGGTCTTTTACTTATATTACCAGAGGTTTTTTCATTCATTGGAATATAAAAAATATGAAGATTTAAAAAATACTTTCTCATATCGAAGAGTATTTTTAGTTTCAAAATTTCTATTAGCCTTCTAAAATATCTCTCCAGTCAAACACATCCACATTGAAAGGCAATTCAACTGACAGCTTATTATAAGGCGTAAAACTAGAGCAATAACCAGCATTGAGAGATCAGTACTTTTGCTCACCACCACAAATTTAAGCGAAAATTCATCCATATCTATCATCAATCAATCTCATTAATCCCATGGTGTTTTACTCAGAGCAGCAGTTAATCTCTTCATCAACGAAACCAAAACCACGTATTCATATATTAAACGGCGCATTACAAAGTGATATTGATCGATAAGTTATCTTTAGACTGCTTTAGTTCACTAATGCAACTTCGAGTGCGTCTTTTTGCATTTATTACTTCCATTTCTGATCAAGCCATCGCTAACGTCTCAATGGCTTGAACTCTGCATCTAAGCCTTCATTTCATTGACGGATTGGCTCAGTCATTTTTCATCACATGAATTTTCATATACACCTGGATAGTTATCTTCTAAAATATGAAATGAATATCAATTTAATTCTAAATCAATAAAACTGAAATAATGTGTCCCATACTAACAGTGAACGTTTCATTTACAAGTATTGAGGAATACAGTTAAGAACGGACGAAAGTTGAAGCTAAAATAAATGCGATAATCCAACAAAAAAACGTGATATCCCCTATTTTATTTCTCAATAAAAAAAACTTCACCGCATGGAAAAGAATATATCTTCTCCTTTCACAGCCAATAATTAGATCAAACGCTTTAAGAAAGTATAAAAGTTGCAAAATACGAAAACATGTTTTCCATTCCCTTAGAAGAATGTAATACAACAGCATTACCGCGATTGAGTGATTCTGCAGAGGTGGATCGTGTTTTTCTAGCTTTGAGTTTTTATTCAATTCAACCCTTTTATGATTTCAATTCCGGCATGTTTTGTACAACACTTAAGGAAATCAAAATTTACATTTTGTCCACCAAATTATATGAAAAATAGGAAAATATGGGAAGTATGGAAAATAAGGCAATATTTTTGACCAATCCGTTGCCATGAATTTTACCTAACCTATATTGTTATATCAGTAATGCGTAATTGTAACTCTAAATAAAATCAATTTAGACGAAAATTTTAAACAAAAAAAACAACTTTGTAGGGATCAGAAGCCTTAGGATACTTCTCTGACCTACTCCTCGGATAAGATACGATACTGTAATATGACGTTGAGCTGAAATGCAAGTAATATGTTCTCAAGTTCTTCTTTACATGTGTATTAAATCATTTAATTATTATCCCCCAAATTAATATGAAAATTAGTAATGAACTCTTTTTCCCATGAAGAGATCTCGTACCTGATTTCTCTACTCCACGTTGAATTAATAAATACAGATGGAGGCCTGCTTTTACAAAATTTATCATGTCCATCATCTTCACATTTCCTTGCCATTCAGTACACTCTCGCCCACTCTCCCCGTTCTTTATTTCCTCTGTCATCCTTTTATCCCCTCCTGTCCTCCACTCTCGATGTATCTCACTGCTCTATGAATTCTTCATTCTTCTCACCCTTCACATCAATTTTTAACCTTTCACTCTTCACTCAGCTCATCCCTCTATCATAGAAATTCACTTCCTTTAGTGTCAATACTAATCCTTAGCATGCACTATTGACAAAAGCAACGGTCCGATGCTTATGCAGCGATTTCACGACTCCGACTGTGTTACAGAGCATAACTTTTTATTATTCAAACCTCTTTGAAAAGGGTTACGGTACCGCGGTTCCGAAGACTTGGACTGCCTTCTCTTCTGACGAAGTGATCGATCAAGTTTTTGGGATGAATATTCTATCTCAGGTTTAACCATTCGAATATATTTATCATGCCATACAGCGGGGTTTTAAATGCACATAAGTTCTACAGAGAATACAAGAAGAGCATGAAATTGGTTTAAAATATATCTGACCACGCAGCTTACGGCCCAGGGTAAGGGAAGTCATGCACATTTTCATCGTGAAGTCTGGTTCTCAGCAGGAAATAGGGAGACATTTAAATCAAGCCAAATTCTTGCATTGGAAACGTATGATCAATTTTCTCACTGTGTGGATGAGAATATCGATCTTACGATATTGGTGCCATTTGTGACCGTCATTGTTTTGCAATGATTTATCGACCGCGGGAAAAAAGTAGATGAGTCGCATTCTTGAGGAAATTATGTTTTTTTATAAGGCCACTATAAACAGGAAATTAATTTAAAATACTTAATAAATGCATTGAATAAATTAGTTGGTAACTAATCTGTCTGCACATCAGTATTATGAAAATTATTACGATTACGGTGATTTAGATTGATTTCCAACAGTAAAAATTCGTAGAATCCCAAGTGCCTAGACACAACCACAACCAACAAAATTGTTATCGTAAAGGATAATACAATATTGTAAACTAATAAAAAGAACGTTAATGAAACTTACCTCTTCTTTCAGTAGGATTGAAAAAAAATGAAATCACCACTGGAACGTTTTTTTTTATTTGAAAGAGGTTTCAGAATTCATGGTGGCAAAAAACACTCTGTGCCTCCTAACGTCTAAAAAAGAGATTTGGAATGAGTATTTCGGATACGAGGAGACCTCAACCACTAACCTCACACGGTTATAAAGACACGACTCTTGAATAATCTATGCGGATTTACTCCACACTGTAGCATTGAAATAGGTTCTTGGAAGTCTTTATGGCATCCCTTGCGGTCTGTGCTGTGCACGGTAATGCACAACTTGACTGAAGAATATTTCATGCTCTTGCAAGTGAAGTGCATAGAGCCTGCTACTGCCAAAACAGTAGGCTTAAAGCTTTCACGGATAACCTTAAAGATAAAAATAACTACAGCGGCATATTTTCGTCCGGCATCAAATATCTCAAAACCTCGTCTACCTTTATTGAAATATAATTCAAAAATTTTATAATAAAAATTCTACTCATGCACTTAATCAAGTCACAGAAAAAATGCAGGAAATAAGATACGTCCCATGCAGTCAAATAAATAATCGGAGTCCGTAACGCCGGCTTCAGTAAGGCAGACTAATTCCCATCCTCTTAAAATTAAGTCAAAACTTCTACAGCTACATGAGTTATAATGTTCATGAATTATCATTGCAGTTTGAACTCCCCCTTCATCAAGCATCATTTTAATCCTCCTGTATAGGGTAAAAATCTTTTATAATTGTGATATCTTTTTTAAATGAGGGACAATTAAGCCTAAAACTCATAATATTCATCATGCAAAATGTAATTTTAAAAATATTATAAAAAGATATAAAAATGTTACTTTTTCCAATAACTTAATACCATCAAATTGAAATTTTGATCACCAGTTCACAGGAGAAAACAAAACTCTCGCATCATGCATCCAGTAGCAGTCCCCCATAATTGTCCTATACCTAATTCCCTTTCAAGAGATTGTTATAAATGCTATAATTTCAATCAAATGAAGTCTGCCGCAATATGAATCTGTTATTCTTGGTTCACTGGTTGATTCAAGTATAAACAGTTGTTTTCTTCCTGATGGTGAGTCAAACTACAGCAATATATTGAAGGCAGATGAGCTAAATCATCATGAATACTTACACTGAGAATACACGAAATTTCGATTGAATGAAAAATAAAATGTTTTATTTACTAGCGTGAACATTTTTAATGTATAATACGCTTTCCATGCTATTGGTTCTCAGCGCCTATAGATAGAAATAATCAATATAAAAAGTATCAATATTTCAAAGAAATTTCTGAATTCATTCACTGCAAAATTTTAATAAGTTTTTCTCACAGTGCAAATAAAAAGTAAAATCTCATCATTTAATACCTGAACTCTAAATATAACGACGAATCTCGTTATTCACATGCACCAGTATTCGTATAGTAACTGCATTTCATTTGGCGAAATATCACTGCAAGAGATGTACAACTTCACCTCTTCTGATGAGATAATTTTTATACCATTGCGGGCGCATAGGTCTTCATAACACGCGCACTCGCGCAGGGAGTAGTATTTACCCCACTAAAGATCGCGAAAATAGATTGAATGCCCTTAAAACTACGCTGGGTGCTTCGAATCTCTATTCTTCCCTTAAAGGGCGGGTGGCGAGAAACGTAAATGGTGACCTCAAGGTGGAGTTCGCCTGAGAAATAGCGATAGCGAAACGCAATCTCTTCAATGATCTACAAGGCACTATTCTTCCAGATATATTTCAAAATTCTTGTGAAAATAATTCCGTTATCCGCCCAGTCTGGGACTTTTGGGGCTTTGGCCAATATTTTCCACAAAATTCCTCCTCCCTTCCCCCTCCCAACATCTATCCACTAAGTGCTATCTGGGTAAATTAGCTAATGGTTACACTAGCGGACTATTTTGATGACCTTGATCCGTTAGATCCGGAAAACCGTTTCATACGCGTGGTAATTAGGAAAAGTGTCATAATGCAGTTCGTATCACAGATTATAGAAGATTATAGATGGAACCATTTGGTATGATATCACAGAGGAATACTGAGGCCATCAAAATGTGCAATCGGCCATATAGAATGGATCAGTTTTGCAGATATTGCAACGAAAAATTATGTATTAAGAGTGAAATTTCCGCGGTATCGTAATGTTTTATCTATAAAATGCAGCATGGATATAATTTCCAAGACAAAAATATCGAAAAAGAGAAATACGAAAGCCCATCCCCGTAAATTGAGATTCCAAAGCCACAGAGAGAAGCAAAGATTGACGGAAGGAAAAAAGCATACCTGCCATATATTAAAGCCACAACTGACGAGATATTAAGGATATTACTTTAAATGTTAAAGGAAAAGATAGAATGGAGACGGATGTAGTATACCAACTATCATGCAGAAAAGTGTACATAGGGGAAACAGGAAGAACCATATGGACGAGAATCACGGAGCACAGTGTCGTAAGATGATTGGACCACCATGAAAAATCAGTAATCATAGAACATTCCGGCCAACGCCACAACATTTACGTCAAAAATCCTTGCGAGAGAAAAATATTTGACAATAATCTTTAGGGAGGCATTGGTAATTAAATACACAACAACTTCAATAGAGACAAAGGACGAAAAATTAGTGAGTTGTAGCTACCAGTGCTTTCAATTAAAGAAATTACATTCAGAAGGCTCTACATCCATTTTCACCCTCTCCTCTAACACCCCCATGATAATATATATTCTGATGCTCAGCAACATTCACTGCCCCTGAGGTCTCCGGCAAAGGAGGAGAAACGTTTTTTTCCAAATACTGACGCGGGTAATCCCAAAAGAAATGTCCTTTACGATCATGGACCGCGAAAGCTTTATTAATTTGATGATAACACTACATTATTCATAGCATTCATGGATAAAATTGGCGCGAAAGCAATGTTGCGTGGATTATTTTTCGCGATAAAACATGCTTCACTTACAAGAGTGAAGACGCCATCTACTCTCGTCTTTAGTCAATGGGGTCGTATGAATATCCTGACAAATGTTTTCGGTCAAAATAAGAGCAACAACGTGGGAAAACGGGAGCCTTTTACCAATTTGGATAGAATATTTCGTATCAATGGAGTATCAAAGGAGCCCGCTTCGTCAGCTTGGTCGTGGCGAAATATTGGATTAGGGAATCTGGTTGGTTGGGAGGCAAGGCTTCTTATCTGGCTTCTCTTCCATTTCGACAATGGTGGAGATTTTCCTGTGGAGTCCTGATTTCTAATTGGATGTTATGTGGGGTGAGCTCAAACTGTAGTACTCACTTATCGCATGTCAAGTTTGTGAGCAGGTAGTTCATGGGTTAATAACTCAAATCACTTTTATTAATTAACACATTTTGTCAATTTTATTTTTTAACATATTTTGTCAGTCAATGGGGGATTCTCATTCGAATGCATTTTCGATACTACCGTTGAAATCAAACTTTCAAAGGTTTTCCTATAGATTTACGGAGTTGCTTCGAAGCATTAAGGCCTAATAACCAAATAACTAATCGTAGAACGTTTCATTTTTTCTGTTTCAGCAAAACGACTAATGACATTATTTCATTCATCGGTCAAAGATCCGTGGTTCGATTCTCGGTGAAAACGGATATTTTTTCAAAGGATTTTCTAAATCTTTATGCCTACTGTTGCATTTCCGGCAGAAGTGGACATCTTCACCAAAGCCTTTTTATGGCATCATTTCGAATGTATATTGAAGAAGAGTGAAGAAGCGATGGATGAAATGACGTCACGGCCGTTATGGGAAGGCTACTCGTCCATACAAATTTAGACTGCTATATCTCTGGCAATTTTTGAAACCTTTAAGAGGTGATTTGCAAATGATCATTTGTCATGGTCCCCTGATAAAGTAAAAAGCAAAAACCGTTAAAAAAAACCCATTGTTATAGATTTATTGGTTTCCCAGTATGTGTATATAATGAAAAAGAGCGTTGTAACTCGAGGACACATTTTGGAGTATGAAGGTTGTGAGCCAATTCTCTAGGTTGGAGAGAAGAATAAAGATATGAAGACAAGTTATCACAGTATAAATATTTGTTACCAGTGATAGATACTTAGCATGCATTGTCGCACGACGTCATGCTCCATCAGTCTGACGCGAGACGATAAACCGTGGAGCCCTTAGGACCTTTTGTTGATAACAGTCCGATGCCGATGCCGGCAATCTCTTCACTCATCTTCCATCCCCAAATAATCCTTCCATCACTATTCTTACGAATCCTCAATCGTATAAATGACCCCATTTTCGGTCACGAGTGGATATTTTTAGAAAATTCAAATGGAAATTCACCAAAAATGCGAAAGGATTTAGCAAAGAACCCTATGGTGTAGTTGAAGGGGAGGCATTTAGGGTGGACTGTGGGGCCCTGGTGGGAAACGGCATCACCTTCACGGCAGCCCACCAACGAAGGCGTATGGCATCTTCCACGGAAATAAGACCAAATCTGTGATATCTACATTCTCGAGAAATGACTAAATGCAAAAATCACTGCATGGCCCATACCTATTACTCCCCATAACTGAATACGACTCTAAAGTAAAAATAGTCTACTTTCAGCTAAGTTCGGAATCATTTATGTCCGATATGAATTATATAAACTTTACCAACGTTAGCTCCACCGTCACACTTTTTAATCAATTAACGGTGAAACCAGGATATTTATATCTGCCAGCATCTATTCTAAGCTATGAAAACAGTAGCGATCGGGAAACTTCTATCCTGACATAGCACCCTTCCATCCCCCTTTAAAGTGGCGCCCGCCGGGAAACACGAATATGGAAAATTCATTGAGAAAAAATTAATTCGCCTGTATCAGTGAATTTGAACCCATATTCTCTACATTCACGCGGAGAATTTGGCACATTCATCCGCCTCACAGTGGGGACTACCTTTCAAGTTTAAACTGCTCGGGCTTTGATCTATGTACCAATAGCCTATCGCTTAAAACTAGGAAAAGTTGGCTAGATATTAAAAGAATCAATACTTGGTAATATTCCGCGCAAAATTTTAATACAAAGACCGGAGACGATCAAGATCATAGTTAAAATACTAATATGTAATAGAATGTGTCGTCTAATTTAAAAGACAGATTTGGAGGAGGGGTTGTAGAGGAAAAACTTTGGGAGTGGCAGTAGGTAAGGTCGGTGAACCCTTGTAAAGGACAGCAAACCTTGAGAAATATATTAAATCAGCGTCAACGATAGGATAGTGAGACTGTAAAAAAGTGGGAAAAGTTTCAGGGACAAAGTCCAATACCTCTTTCAGTGCCATGGAAATTTTAACGGTTAAACCCTAAATTTACAAGTTGTTTTGGGGTATTCTTGTATCGAATTTAAAAAATTTTAATTAGTTATACGATTTTAATTTTTTGATCGTGATAAATACGATTAATTTAAAACACGTTTTTCAGAATTTCTTTCTGTAATGTCCTATCGTTTAACCATACCATTCAGGGAAAGCAGTACGATTTATTATCATTGGCACTCCAAGCAAAGGCACCAAGCGACTATACTTCTTGGATGGTATATAAAGATCTTATGTTGCTTTTACTCTTTGTACCTGAAGATGACGCCGCTGCGTCGAAACTAGTTGTACCGGAGAATAAATTGGTGGAATATAACAAAGTTTTCCTTTTCATTTAATAGACTATACTTAATTTCTTGTCCCTTAAATGATTAAAGGTCGATTGCTGAAGGCTTTCGTTCGCTCTTGAAAATTTTCAAAAGTTTCTAAAAAGTCCATATTTACACCTTTGTAGCCGAGAGGTAATATAAATTATTTTTCTACGCAAGAATGTTATTTTTCTACATCTATTCCGCAATAAAACGGCGCGAAACGCATTTATTTTTTCCCAGTATTCGCGCTCAACCCTTAACACTTGCCACGCCGCCGTCTGCCACCATACATTCAGCACTTACCCGCCCTCTTCATATTCCCACGTCCTCTCTCCGCACCTCTTAAACAGCCCACTTCCTCCCTTACTCATTCATGAGAACAGACGGGACGGAAATGGCGCAGGGAATGGAGGAGAGAGAAATATACATGCGCATATATAGGGAGAGAATAAGGGAATAGAGTGATGGCGAGACGATGAAGCAGAGCGAGAATGAGGTCGGGCGAATGGAATCGGGGACTTGGAATCAGAAGGGGAGACCCTGGGAATGAATGGGGAAAAAAACTGTTCCCTTGGCCTACCCGCGCCGTCGCTGAGAACTTTCCCCACTCACCTCTTCCCAAACCTACCTCGTGCTTACTTCTTTTTCGCCGTATCCCGTTACTTGTATTTTAAAAAAAAACCTCACCCCGCCATCCTATCGGTCTTGCCGAGCATCAATCGAGAGAATAGATGGGAGCATACGGCAGAGCAAAAAATGAGTGAGATAATAGATTAGAATATATTTAATTGCATCATTAAGAGCATATACTCCGGAAACAAAGGTACTAAACTAGAGTGATACAACATTGTTCTCACGGAAAATTTTTAATTAACCCCCTAGTATCACCCAATAGTATTGCACTTAACGGCTGCATTCTTTCAGATGTTTCACCCCGTCGTTGGTTTTGCGAAAACAGCTGCGCCTGTATTCCAGCAGGTGCCTTGAGGTCGAAGTAAAGATTCCCGTAATGGACGACCTTATACAGGTTTGTTGCTATGTCCTGATTGGTTGGCGTCATTTTTCCAACCAATCAGGACATAGTAACGGGCCTCTATAGGGTCATCAATTACCGGGATTATTACTTCGATCTCAAGACACGTGCTGGAGAGTAGGAAAAACTGTTGTCACAAAAACGAGGCGGTCAAACATCCGAAAATATGCAACCTTCAACGTCAACGCACCGCGGAAGCCTTCCCACCAATATTTCACTTATTGACTGTTGAAAAAGTGAATGTCTAATTGTACGTAGCTTTGCAAATTACGCGCAATAATTACGTTGAATTGACAATTTTGTTGCGAAAATTATATATTGTAATCGTGCGTCAGCATTCTATATGCGTTTTTATCAACATAAGGCATATATAACTCTCGAAAAAGCTGACTGATATACAGGGGACAAAAAATTGGCTGGAAGGGTGTTTTTTCTAAAAATCGGTTTCTGCAGGAGAATGGGCAGTCGCTTTGGTTTAAATTTCACTACTCAACGTGCAATGGACAGCATTATAACTACTAACATCAGATTTACAGGACTACAATCCTTTTCACTTCCCGGTCCCGGTAACCTAAAAATTCGTCTTACAATTTATTTACAACTTTAGTGGACAAGAGGAACAAGTTTTTCTAAGCTTCAACATGCCTGGACATACTCGGCAGTGTTCATGACCTGTAACATAGGGTTATGCGTAATTATAAATTTATCTCCTTATACCACGAATAATAACAGACCGAGTTTCCCGAGGCTGTCCGTGAGAAATTTTCAGAACCATCCTAATATATGATTTGATATCTACTTAGCAGTAGTGGACGTAGTGGTGTTCCCAGTTCCTTAACCACTGATTTCAAAAATTTATGTCGAGAAATTTCGGCATTGCCCTTGCATGTATAGCTGGTACAAAAATAATTGGTCACACTAGCTTTGTCTAGGAGTCAAAATAAAATTTCCATAGATCATCTTATGGTTCTTCGTCCAATGCGTCCATCCCTCTTTTAGAATTATTGTGGTATTCTCAAATTTCCTGCAGTCCCCTTTCATCTCTTGTCGCGTTTTTATGGTGCATCGAACAGTTAAAGGATAAATGGCTTCTTTTTTTGGGAACAAATGGCAGTATTGTCATTTCCTTTGAAAGCCCATATAGTGAAGATCCAAAATCTCAGGTTCTGTTTGCCTGAAAATCAGGTAGGGTCTTCCTCTGCTTTTTTCTCGAAGTCCCAACGTAGGTCATAACTTTTTCTTCAATATTGCTACAAGTAGGTTTTAACTAAACCAATTATCTGCTCTTATGTTTCTTTTTAAGTTACACAATGGTTTGGATAATTGGAAAATAGTCTGCGTTGGTTTATAAAGTTTTTTTTATTAGGTGCCAGGTGTTGACCATCAGAATTGCGAGTAATTTGGCTATAAAGTTTCCCTCTCCTCAATGCGGTCTCCCGGAACGCGTGTCTGTGCTTACGGAATGGAATCATAAATAGGGACGTAATCACAGACATGCGATCTGTCAGACCGCGGTAAAATTTTAAAATTAATTTACTCGTAAAAAATTCACAGTTAACATTTTTATTGGTGATAGAATCGTTAAATGATATCTATATTGAAGATACAAAATTTTCTTGAAATTATACCTGAGGCAGAGATGGAAAAAAGCTATGTTAAAAATCAAAGCGGTCTGTGAGACGTGTGGTTGCGGGTTAAATTAATATTGAGCTGAAAACGCCTCCATCTATGATGTTGGAGGCTTTAAAAATCCTGGATTCTCCAGGAGTTTCCTGGAGAATCCGGGAGAGTTGGTAACCTTAGGTTAGCGCGACATACCATCCGTCGTATAAATAGCGAGTGACGGTAACGAGGTATTATGCCGCCCTTTTCCTCAACCTGCTCCTTACCCCTAACTCCCTCCCACTCCCCTCAGCCCCCCTCATCCCTCCGATCCACGACGTCGTTCCCTCCATTCCGACGGGAAGGGTGGGTGGGGCGGGAAGGGAGGGGGAGGGAGAGAGAGAGAGGGGGTGGAATAAGATGAGGGGTCCCGTGGGAATACCCGAGTGACGTCGCTGGCAACCTTTCCCAAGCATCGTCCCGCTCCCCTCCCTCCTATCATTCCCCTCCTCCCCCGCCCCACCATCTATAAAGACACTCCCACTTCCCCCTCTCCACACCCCTCCACCCTTACCACCACCCTTCCCCCTTCAACCAATCTCGCACTCCGATACAGTCGAACAAATGCGTGAACTCACACGCGGCAATATTTCCAGTTTCCTCCGCCACTTTCCATCTCCCGCTCCCACACAGAGCTCCCCCATCCCCCATGCCCAACACTCATGCCTAGTAACATGCGGAGCCCGTCTAGGAAGCATACCGACGCTTGTGATAGGAATCCCGATACTTCCCTTAGTCGTTTGAAAAGGTCTTTAAGCATGAAGCGACATCCACTCTGTGAATCCGAAGAAATTGGAGAGAGCTTGCCGAATATATCATGGCCACAAATGTGATCCGCGCATGCCACAATAAGCATTTTTATGAGTTTTAGACATCACAGTAGGAAGTTGAGTAGATAGGTGAAGAAGTGAGTGGGACAGTTTGTTAGTTAAGAATAATAATTCACGGTTAGAAACTACACGTGCAATATTTTAATTTGAGCGATATGTATGTAATTGAAAATTAGAAATATATGAAATGCGATTGACATAATGGGAAACTAAAACCTGCCCTTGTCCTTGCTTTCATTTTAAATGTTATAAAATTTTCATCAATGATTAAGCTTGCATTGTAACAGAAAACACATTGTAAGTATTTCCACACCAATTTTTATTCAACCGACCTAGGTTTCAGCAAACATTGCCATTATCAAGGCAATTATCATGAAACCTTGATAATGGCAATGTTTGCTGAAACCCAGGTCGGTTGAATAAAAATTGGTGTGGAAATATTTACAATGTGTTTTCTGTTACAATGCAATCTGTGACAATTTTCCACAAACTTTCGCCTGATACTTTAAAATCTGAATGATTAAGCATTGCAATAATGATCATTAAACATTGCAGAGGTTTGGCAATCATTCTCAAAAACAAACATGTACTCAGAACGTATTAGATTAAAAAAAAATACTTTGCTGCTATAACATGAAATTAACTTACTGATTTTAATGTAATGAATTCGTATTGAAAAGGATAACAGCACATTGATAGTTACCACAGAATACTATGACTAGCATGCATTTGACTCAACGGGAGATATAAAAAATATTACCCTAATAATATTAACCAATCATAAAAGGCATAATATTTTTGGTCACACCTTCAGAAAACACGTATCTCTGTCATTCAAAATTAACTGTCTCTGTCGTTAACTCAACGTTATCTTTGTAGTAATATGAGTAATAAGTAATATGTAGATGTAATTAGTAATATGTTCACGTCAATTTCTGCATACATGAAGGCACATCGTAAATTAAGTAAACATAATTATTCTAAATATTTTGCTATATTTCTCAGTGACGTTAGACAGCAGGACAGATATTTCCCAACCAAATTACAGCTGTAAACCAGTCATTGCGCACATTCTCATTAAGCTCCGACGTAGAACTGCTCGGGGGATGTGATTGTAAATGACGAAGAAGCGGTATGATATCGACGCATCCTAGACAAGAGACGTCGATTCCACTCCTAGACCAATCCACTACTTAAGTCGAAATAAGAGCGAAAACTTCGTAAAAAGGTAAAAAAAAGAACATTTGAGAGATTTTTCACGCAAAGAAAGGGGAGATAAGCTCTAGAGGAATCCTCACACCCATTTTTTTCACGCTCTCTTCCATATCATTCGATTTATTATCCTCCTCATCTTCCCCTCTTTATGCTCTTGCCATCACATAATTTAAATCCCCAGCCTCAGCTCCGCTCTATTGAATAACCCTGCTCCGCCATCACCATTATCTTACCACTTTCAAATTCACTTTTTTTCGGATGAAAAAATAACTGAATTTTTTTTTGCGCTCACTTTGACGCCTAATTTTCTCTCTCCTTGGGCGGGTTCGAAGGTGGCGAATAAAGTGAGTTCCATCACCACTCCTTTGTCCCCGTCACATTGCAATCACATCTTCAAATCTACATATTTCTCCGTTTTCCGTAAAATTTCCCGACGTCCCCATTGACTTTTGTATCACGCGACTGTTGTCGGGTAAGGTCCCGTCAGCTCCTTAATCTCATTAGCGTCGTCTCAACTCTCCTCCTTCCCTTAACCTTTCCCGCTAAGCCTTCACCCACTCGACTTTCACTCTCAAAAATCCTTCACTTCCTTCCGCATTTAATCTTACGTCAACAATCCTGTACGCCTTCGTCTTCGACTGGGAAAGCTTTAGCGCAAAACGCACCTGAATGCTAAGTGCTGGAACGACTAAGTTGAAATCGCGAACTCTTCTGGTTATCACAAAAGGCCAAGGTCAAGCTTTTAATGTCTTGAATTCCTATTTATGCTTCCATAATCCAAAGAGAAGCTCTTTACCAATCCTGATCTACGACCGCAAAGGCTTTTTAGTATGCTTCAAGCTCCTCGCCAGGGATAGACTATTATTTAACAAAGAAATGTTACTTCAAATACTAAGAAATTTTACTTCTTGCCAGTTTGTAAGATAGTCTTGAATAATTCCGCCGGTGTAAAAAATCAACTTGGGTAACTGGAAACATACCTACCTAGTCGTAAAATACTCCATATTATCCTAGCGTTTCGAGTGACAAGCATCTCATGCTGTCATTTCATCGCATGTTGCCTTCATTTTGACCTCAGTACTTTTTTTGGAAATCATATTTCTTTTATAGTTAACCCATTGAAAAATATAAATATTTCAGCGCTCGTTCCACGATGGTCCATTTATTACCTTATTGATGGTCCATTGATTATATTACCTTATCACAATGTTACGTTGAAAAAATAATACCGGATCAAATATTTTCCTTTCATATTCATAAGTAATGACTGAAGATAAACGGAACTGACTCGCTACTAAAGGAAATAAGAGGTAACTCGCGAACGACCAAGAACCACATTTTGGTAAAATGAAAATTAAGAATTATGGTAACTATCACCGTATAAATGGAAGAATCATTGCTTAAAATAAATAGACAAGAGAAATAAAACGATTAAGCCTTCTAAATAAAAGGAAGTCATAACTTTAGAATATGGATGTAAAAATTGTGATTCGGTGCTATATTTTCTTTTTTCAACCTTACCTGATCACGAAAATGGAGCATCGCAGAGACAGCGCTGAAATATTTATATTATTCTTTGGGAAAAGTACAAAAGAAATTCTGGCCTTGAAGAAAGCACTGTGGTCAAAATGTATGCAAAATTTAATCAAGACTGTCGTTCAAACTAGCAAGTAGTTATAGTATCTTAATCCGGGGTGCACGGAATTTTTGGCATATTCGTCAAAGAAGTAGGTACTCTTCTTCTTTCTGGTTTAGCCGTGCATTTTCCTCCTGACAGCTTTTTAGCCCACGCCAAGCGACCGGGGGAGCGTGTAGGATTCGGCCTTGAACTGGAACTAGTATTGCATGCCTGGTGCGGAATCACCCCGTACCACACACCCTGGGGGTAGCCTGCACGAGATAGTTTTTGGTGTAGATTCCTTGGGCGCAAAAGAGGATTTGGAGCGTTGCAAAAAGACAATAGGAGGAGGCCTAGAAGGGGGAAGGACTCAGTAATTAGAGACAATGGGATTCTATGATGGAAGGCAAGCAGGAAAAGAAGAAAACAGATTGGAAGGGATGGTGAGTGACGGGAAGATTGCAGAACATAAGAGAGAAACAGACGTTTGTAGCCGGAAATGGAATGAAGAAAATATTCACTCCAGCCTACCCTCACAGTTAGAACTCCTATTTTAAATAAAAACAAGAATTAATACCGGCCGACTCTTTGAGGAGCCAACTTATTCTAATGAAAAGTTTGAAGCATTAATCTTAGCGTAAAGTGTTGCCTATACATACACAACTCCAGTCATTATGAATTCCTCTAGGTCCGTAACAACAATGCGGCTTTAATGAGTTCGAGCACATGTCTTTGTAGGACTAACGAGGATGAGGGCATATCCATATAATTATATTATCTACATTTGTAGGACTTCTCATCCCTTTCAACTTCGCATTAAAAGGAATTAGCAGCACTCGGCAGGAAAGATTTGAGGCTGAGCGAAAGACAATAATTAACCCCCTTCAGAAGGCACTGATGATCTCAACCGTAATTCAGCCTATATTGCATTATCTCTCAGCTTTTGCAAAAGACATCGCCACATTTTGACTCGACTTCCTTGATCCCTCTATCCCTCATTCCGAATCTCAAAACTCCCCTCGCCCACAAAACGCCCATTCGTCAATCTATGTCAGCTACATAAAATGATAAATAATTCATCGGAGGAATTCATTGTGTGCAGAATCGGCCAGATTTTATAGCCCCTGGTTAAATATTTTCTCGGCATGAAAACCGAAATTAATCCGAAACGTACATAACGCTTCCGTCAAATAACTGACAATAATATACAAACCTGAACTCTCAGTTTGCTAAAAATATATTTAACAACCCTAAAATAGAGTATGTAGGTATTTCGGGTTTTCCCCTGCGTAGGTCTTTTATGCTGTGGTGACAGTTTCGCTGGCGTTGCAGTCGGCGTTGCTTCTTCAGATCAGTGAAGTGAAGATGACGGTTTTTGGCCGTCTTCTATACATCATCCGTTGTGGTTAGCTCCGCATAATACGACCAAAAATCTGCATCTTCACATCACTGTCCTGACGAAGCCGACAGCAACGCCGGCCGGTGAAACTATCGTCCCAGCTTAATGGACCTACGCGGGGGAAAACTAGGAAGACCTAAATTCTCCTAACCTTAAAATAGGTTTGACCGGTGATAGAAAGTAGGCATGTGTTAATGAGTCCAATGTTTTTGTGGTGTTCGCACATCTGGGAGAAGTTTATTTCCCTCTGCCGCGTGAAACGTTGCCTGGAAACATCTGGTTGCCAAAGAATTACAAAGCTTGGCATTAGTTGGGCATGTCCAAATTATATCTTTTTCTCATCTCTCTCCACTTACATCATCCCTTCTATCATTGCCTACACTACGTAAATCATTGCCTCTTTTCCCTTCACCTTATTCACCTTTCGTCTTCAAATATGTTTGCCCCATCTTTGTATTTCATTTGGTCAACCATACTTTTTTACTCTTTTCAATATCCATATCTCAAAACCTGCATTATCAGACAATTTCTTTGTTACAAAACTTATCTTTTTCTTTATTCATCTTGCCTTTGCGAAGAGTACGTGATAAAAATCTCATTGTTGAACGATGTGATTATGAACAAAACAAGAAGAATGTGGATCAGGATAATAGATAAGTCTATGACCCAACGTCATGCTGGTATTCAGATAATTTGAATACCGAAGACGTTGCAAGACTCTGCACAGAGGCGACTTTGACCCTCCGTGTTAGGTTTCATCAAATTTAGGGTTTAACTGTAATAAATTAGTTTTAAATGCACTTACAATATCACTATATTTACTAAAATTTAATCGGATAATAAGTTAATGCATAAAAAATTGGCTGAAAAAAAAGTTCATGTTGATAATGCCTAAATATACTAAATGGGGGGAGTTCGCCAAAAAGTGACCATACTCAACGTACGGTGGTAGCGAAACTTGGTGGCACTCCCGACCGCGAAGCGTGACGTCAGGGAGAGGAAGGCGCACGTGCAAGGGATTAGCAAAGAATTTGAGGGCAGACGACAGAACATGGCAGCTGCCAACACAATTGCACTCAACCAAAGAGGGCAAGATGTCAGCAGTACATTTACACGACGATGTTAACGATTAAAACGAAGCCGCATCAAAATAAGCTGATAGTGATAGAAAACCTCATCTAAAAAAATGGGTTAAGAGCATCATAAAGCATTTTAGTCGATGTGAAAGATATATTTAGCATTTAGAAGTTGACGACGAAGGTTTGCGGTCTTGAGTACCCTGGTGGTCAAACGAGGAAACTATGTTGCCCCCCGTACGGAGTATGCTTGTAGGAAAAGTACCTTATAACTGAAAATGGCCTACTGCGCAACTGCCAACAAACATTTCCTTGAGGCACCTCCGATGCTGCACAGGCAATAACAATAATAACGACGACGCTGACGACGCTGTCATCTATCGCGAAATTAGTGATCACTCTGCCTTTGAAATTCTATCATCGGATTTAAACAACGTTCATGTGTGGAGCCAAGAGTGGGGACTCGAACTTAATCTGAGCAAATGCACGGCGGTACATTTCTTGCGGAGGTCGTCCAACTATTCCCATGTATATGCTGTGGATGGTGTTAACATAAAGGCGACAGATGAAGTGAAGTATCTAGGAGTTACGATAACCTCGAACCTATCGTGGGGAACACATATAAGAAATATTCGTGGCAGAGCTCTGAAGAAGCTAGGATTCGTCAAGCGTATTGTGGGAAGATTTTCGGATGAAAAAGTAAAAGAGAGGTACTATTTCGCATTCGTCCGGCCACACCTTGAATATGCAGCGAGCATATGGGATCTGGTGCAGAAAGACTTATTTCGGGAACTTAATAAAATACAAAGGAAAGCTGCGCGATTCGTCAAAAACTGCTACGGGCGTACAGACAGCGATACACATATGTTAAACTAATTAGGCTGGGAGCCGCTAGAGACTCGGAGGCTGCGCGCTAGGCTTAGATTACTTGAGCAATTAAGAATAGATATCTTTAAGAGCGCCACGGTGAACATCATATTAGAACCACACTATATTTTCAGGTCCGACAGAAACGATAAATTAAGAGAGATATTTTGCCGAACGGATAGGTATGGGAATTCGTTTTTCCCCGAACAATAAGGGACTTTAATAAATGCTAGGCGTAATTTCATTAGAGCGTTTCCTTTTTATATGTAAACGGCTGGTGTCCTAACACCCCCCGCCACACGCCTATTGAGACGACTTGCGGGGTAGTATTTAGATGTAGATATGTAGATTAATAACGCTTATTTACGCTTCTAAGATAGATTTAAGGTGAATTATTTGAACATTTTGGAGGTATGATCTTCAAAAAGCATTACAGACTCTTCCGTCCTTGTAAACCCCTCTCCCCATCACCCACTTCCCTCGTCCGCACTCGTCTTCCCTCGACCTACTCTTCATTCCGTTCCCATCCTTCTCCGTCCGCCCACCCACTTTCTCTTCGCCGCCACCCACACCAACGCAACATCGCATTCCCCCAGCCTCCTCCTCCTCCTCCGCCATCGCTGGCCCCCACACCCATCTCTGCCAGTATGGCCACTTCGCTCCCTGCGCCCACCTTTCCATTTCTCGTCCATATCTGAAACCCCCTCTTGTACCTCTGGCCACCTCACCCTCCTCTGCCTCTTTTCCAGCCCCCACTCTCTTTCTCCCCACTGCCATGCTCCCCTCTCCATCCTCAACACATCCATTCAACCTTTCAAACCCAACGCGCACCTAAGGGTCACATGGGAAGAGAGTGTATGGGGAGGGGGGGTATATTTTGGGGGAAGCGTTTTTTTGAATAATGAAGCCACTTTTTTCGACGGAACGCTTCAAAATGTAGCGCTTCTCTCTCTTCTTCCTCTCTTTGCTTCACCCTTTCCTCTCCCCGCTGACCCCTCGAATTCCCCTTAAGCCTTGTAGGTACCTCAACCCCCACCAACGTTCCCCGCCCACCCTCTCTTACCATTCCCTCTCCCCGCACACGCTAACCCAAGGGGCTTCCAACAGGGGACGTCCACTCGCCACGCATTCTAAATCTTCCCCACGAGTAAACCGTGAGGTAGGACCACCCTTACCCCCCCCCTCTCTGATGAGAATCATGAGACTGACGAGGATTCCCTTTTAATACCATTCCCCATGAGGAGCGGTTGTTTACTAGGGAGTGGCTTTAAATGGTCGATGTAGCCGCTGTGATTTCACTGCAAACTTGAGGTGAAAGGTACAACTTATCCTAATTTACTCAGCAGCAATCTCTCTCTCCCTCTTTCTCACCCACTCTCTATCTTGTTCCACCGCTGACATCAGCCGTAAAATGCTCTTTATTTTGCATACGCTTTCATTCCTATGATCAATAAATATATTATCTCATCCATGTTTGAGCGACGAAACTATTTCTTCATGACCACGTGACGAAAATATTCATATAATTGTTTTTTTTTAATTCTGGATTTATAGTTTATCTGGACATATAATATATTCCCAATAAATTTCAACGTTGGTAACATTGACGACATGACTTGGTTATCTTAATAATGATGATCAGACATTGAAATTACATTCTATTATATTTGAATAATTATTCTACTATTCTATTATAATTAAATTTTATTTTAATGGACCTATGTCTTCAGAAAAAAAATTATATTAAAATAAGACATCATGAAGAGAAATCATCTAGAAAATATTCATCCGATCAAGTATGGTGAAAAGGAATCACGTCGTACTATTCCTTTTAGGTTCTTTATTGCCGACCGATTTCAACGTCTGTGAGTTATTTTCAAGGTAACAAAGTAACGTGGTCAATGTTACCTTGACAATGACGCTGAGGCGTTGAAATCGATTGGGAATAAACAACTTACGTGGAACAGTACAAAGTGATTTTTCTTCATCATGCCAAATGTAGAAAAGTTCGTTAAAAGTGTCGCCTGCTTCCATCAGTTTAGCAGTTGATGGTTGCTTAAAGATTATAAAATTATAATGTAGTATTTTTAAACTAACGTGAGGCATAATGTCCTAACTTTTCACAATGTTTTCAATAATAAAAAACATGTAAAATTTGCATTTATAAATAATTTTACCATTCGCAGTGAAATGTTCAATTCGACAAAAATATCTAGGTATTTTCTCGGCTTTTGCTAAACATGGTAGGGATGGGGATAATCGAAACTGGACTCGATTGATCGGACAACACGAAAGGACTCGACGATCCATCTTAAATATTTGGATCAGTTACATCGGTGGTCATACGACGATTGCTAATTAATATAGTTCCCAATCAGGGCATTAACACCTTCAATATATCCTACTAGTTGAAATGTTCTCCAAAGGAGAAAAAGGCGATTGTTATAACAAATGCCAACACTGAATTTTTACAAACTTTTGTCCAAACATTATTATCCAAATCAGATCACGCAAGACTTCTTTTGAATGTTTTAGTCCCCCATTTAATGACATTGGTATGCTGGTGTTCGTCAATAAGTCCCAAATTTCAATAAGCTGAATTTCTTCAAAGGCTTCTGGACAACAGGGGAAAATAGGGGAATGTAAACACTCACAAATTTTTCTAGTACCTATGCTCGCGTGTCACCCTTATATAAATAATGAGGTTATTAGAGAGTGCAAATAATCGGGAATAGTGAAATTGCTGGCGACATGACTAATGCATAATGAATTCAAAGGTCGTGGTAATATTCTTCAGGGTCACGGACGAGATTTTTACAAGCAAGTCCAAGGGCCTTTTAAAACACTTCCGGGAATTTCCAAGGATTCCGAGACGTCTCCATTTGGAATTATCGCGAAGCACTTCTTCGACCTGATTGTGTTAGGTTATTCACAAAAGACATATATTATCTTCATCAGTGAACTCCCGCGATTGGACTTAATTCTAAGTCACCGAAGCTCCTCATTACAGTGAAAATACAGATCTGAGGATTTTGAACGGAATCCATGGAGAATAAAGATTATGAAAGTGAGAACATAACGATATTATAATATAATGTATTGGCGAGAATTGTAGCAAGAAAACAGGCTCAGAAGCAGTGAATCCGTTTCAGGAATTTAAGAGAGATAAAATAGGCTTTAAATTACGCCATTAATCAAAAAAGTATCTGCCAATGCGCAAAATTTCGCAGCAAAGCAGATCTATTGTTTTTTACAAACTGTAGCACTGATCACGGTAATAAAAAGTTTAAGCTTGAAAAATGGAGAGTAGCAGCTTACATGATTAATAGAACGGATTATTTAACCAATAATTCCCTTAAAAAGCTCAAACGCCCGAATAAAATAAGTCCGTTTCCAAACACGATTTAAATATCATGTATTCCATTTACCCATCACTGCATAATTTAAACGATTATGACGAGTCTCTACATGGGGATTTAGGCATTACAAAAATTACTTTTAGAGAGTAAGCTGAATACTATGTACAGCCGATATACGAATCTATTCATGCAAACCCAATCAAATTTATTCAAAAAAATTACCAAAAGAAAAAGAGCCACATTGGACGGTAAAGGCTTCTAACAGCACATTAAACTAAAATGAAGCCATAGTTTATACTGAATAAGATTTCGGGACTAAGAAATAAGTTTTTTTGCCGTAATACTAGAGCATTTATATAAAGATTGCTGCGAATCAGTTTCAGCTCGAATTACTCAGCTCAAGTTACCGTATGTGGAATATAAAGCAGTATGCTCTAAATATTTCTAATTTTGTTGCTGAAACTGCAGAAAACTTTTCTAATTTTGTTGAAGTGTCACTTGAGCGTTCTCATTTTTTAAACATACACATAATGGATAAATCATTTATTATTTATCCATTATGCATCAATTTATTAATCCATAATTATTAACAAAGTCTATAGATAACAACTTGGGGGCTCCTGAGTCTCTCAATTGAGACAAACAAGCAGAAGTTAAAATCTAATTGCCGCTATATGGGTGAGCTCAGCTTGTGATGGTTTTTAATGGAAAACTGTCCCTGATATATTGAATTTAAAGCTGGCTCATACTCCTTTGGGCTCCTACGGACTCTCATTCGCTATGGACTGAGTATATTGGTACTAAGAACAAGAATGAGAGATTCCCGCCGACAATTGGGAATGCAATCATACAATGTAATCCTTATTAGTCTATCAACCTAGGGTTGGTTGACTGAAGTCATCCATTCTACCCTGTCCCTTGCTATTTCCCTATGCCCTTTAGGCATGCACAACGGATGTGCATGTAAATATCCAGATATTACTGTATATTCTAATATTGAGGCAACATTTCCATTGTAGCCCAGTCAAAAATAGGAACGATACATGAGTAAGAGTAAACAATAGAAGAATAAATTATAGGTTGAATAGATCGGGGGAATACCTTTCTGTTTTAAGGAAGGGGAAGAGAACTAGTGACGCAATAGCTGTAAAAAGTACTGCATGGAAAAAATAGAAAAATATCAGGCAGTATTTTAATTATGAGAGCATAAAATCAGTAGTTTCCACAATTTAGTGGAGAATATGACACGGCTCTACCACATATTACGGCAATGATTCATTACCGTAATTGCATTGCGGATCACGTCGACCCGTGACCTCCAAAACGTTAAAACTTTGTTTACGCTGCGATTAAGGACATAGTTGCCATTGAGTCGCCTTGGAATAATTAATTTTAAAAGGTGTTTTTGTTCGATTTGATATATCAAGGATACTTAGACCAGGAAGTAGAGTTTTTCCCACAAAATCTTGGGAGTAGAATTTAGGGACGGATATCTAGCTGGAAATCTATACAGAACTCAGACTGCGTAATTTACTGTTTTATATGTGACCTACTAGTGTATCATCAGTAGTAATTCACGCTAGTGCCTACATTTGAAGGTTTAAATCGCACCGAGCAATGTCCAGTGACTTTTTAAAACTATTCCATAGGACTATTTAAAAGATGTAAATGGCGAATAGAGAATTAGAAGAGCACTATTTCATAGGCTTTTGAAGGATATATTGACGGAAAAGTAGAGGGAAAAGTCCCAAGAGGAAGGCCAAGGAATAAATATGTAGACAATTGGAGAGGAAAGTACATAAGAAGAGTAAGGGAACTAGCATTAGATAGGGGGAGATGGAGGTCTGCATTCAACCAAACTTAGGATTGAACAACCAATGAGGACATGTCACAGGATTTCTAGCGTAAGTGATAATAGTGGATTAAGGATTTGGCAGCCAATGAGAGGCAGGGAAATAAAATAATATTATGGTAGTGATTTCACCTAATAAATCACGATGAAGTCATGGGAGGACTTCGATGAAGGATGCAGATCAGGAGAGCTGATAGAGCCAGTCAGATTAGCGAACGGCTTAAAAAAATTACTTCGCCAACCAGCCAAGGGGATGAATTCGTTGTTGATCGTGCATGAGGAGCAAATAAAACTGTTAGGACTGGGGATTAATCATCAGAAGACATAGATAATAACATTCTAAAAAAAAGGAAGGCTGAGGTTAACATTGGATTAGGATGGTATAGATCAGAGCAGCTTAGACGATTCTTGGCTGCATTTAGTATTTAAAATAATTGAGTAATAAGGACAGAGAGAAAGGCAGAGGTTTATCCGGAAAAGGCAACGTGACTCAACTAAACTACTTCACTAACCTTAACAGTTCACCAAGTTTTTCATGCAAAAGACCAAATGGGTTCACTAGCTCGGGTCATTAGTCGATATCCTACGGCTTTCATCAGGATTATCAAACAATGACCTAGAATTTTTAAGCCGTATAAGAAGAGGTGTCACCCGCTTCGCGGCGCAAACAGCCATCGATCGCTTTGCCCTAGCTTCCGTGAGCATGAGCAGGCAGAATGTGGGGTCTAGCGGTGGAAAGCGAAGAGAGAGAGAGACGGGGACGCTACCTTATTGCACATTCATTTTAGGCACGAAGGATTCCACCTTCGGGAGGAATTGCACCGCATGATTCGTTTCCTCCGCTTTAAACCCTAAACTCCCATGGGCGCGTCACTGCTGTACAAAGCGATGGCTACGAAAGTCAGCCGTGAAATGCTCGCGAGGAAAGTCACGCCTTTTGTTAAAATAATGAGCGTGAAGTCGTTTTATCTGCGCTAAACCTGTTCACCTGCAAAATGTTGCCCGAGATAAGCTGCTTCCCAAATTTTCCTTTTTTGGAAGTTTTTTCACCAGTCAATATACCTTCAAAAGAAGGTTACGTCTTTCCAAGCAGGCAAGACATATGTTGACTCCACAACAAAATTGACTCATGCCGTAGGTATCTGAGCACCAACTGAGCTCGAAATGCAAAGTGGGATAGCGTTTTCGCCATCAATGGTTCTTACCGGTTCTTTCTTGAAGAGATATTTTCTTATCTCCCGTTCATTGACAACTTAAATTAAATATTAATACGCATTGTCAATAGAAACAGAGGAAATAGACTGCATCAAGTCTATTTTCTCTGCTCCTATTGACAATTTGGATAAACCTTTAATTTAATATATTTGTAAATTGCTCTCATCTTCAGCTAAGAAAACCTAATTATGGACATTTTAAGTTCTCCTGTAAACTGACATATCACATTTTTCCTTGAGCCATTTGACTCTTTATATTGGGTGTGTTTCATGCACAATTCAGCTGAATATTTGTCCCACGAATGTTTATCATAAAAAATAATTTTATTACAAACTCTTTGCAAAGAGATATTTTTGTCGATTTCTCATCAAAGTTTTAATGTGTCAAAACCGGTATTTTTAAGAATCATTATCTAGAACTCTCTAAATTATTAACAATTACTAGTTAGTAGCAAATAGTGACTTCAATGACAAAACAACACAGAGCACCAGTGATTCTATTCCCGCTGCAAATAGAGTGAAAGTAAACTTGAATCGTTTCTATCAAACGCTGATGGGAAGGTTATTCCGTGAAAGTTCTACAAGTGTATTAATCAAGCTTAAATGGTTGATTTTTGCTTTTTTTACGGTTCCCATCCTTGAATGCTTTGCGATCAATTACAGAGTAATCAACTGCCATTCTTGTAAATTACCTAATGATACATTAATGAATTTCTAAAGCCATAAAGCTTCAAAATTTCCTCATATGTCTCCACTTATCTATTTCATCGTTGAACCACAACTACGACATGTTTTAAGTCGGATTAAAAAGTAGCTAAGCCCCTTTATCAGACCGGAAAGATGCTTTGAAAATACTTTTTACTCGGAGTTGGAACAACTTCAATCTGAAGACACCTCCTGTAACGGAGGAGAAAACGTTCGTCATCTTAACGCTGACGCACGCAGTTGAACCTGAAAACACGGGGTCCAGTTGTCTGGAGTAATTTTAAACGCACGACGCTCCATTAGCATGTATAATTTTATCTATTTAAAAGCTACCAAGTCCATACCAAAGCTAAATATCCATGCCATCTATTACCAACAAAATAAGAAATAAAAGAAACCATTATAAAACCTACCCACGAAAACTTCCCGATACCGTTTCATGGAACCAATATTTATGAGTTCACCGAACCGATAGATAATCGGATAAAACCCGAACCGAAGAAAGTGATCACTGTATAATCCGGAGGTTTTTTTTCGCGAAATCGAACCCCCAGACGACATCATTCAGGAGAGAAGAAGAAATGGCGACATTCTCGCCGGGACAATAATCTTTTTCCCAAACTTCCGCCCGGAGCGAAGCTCTACGGCGGTGAACACGCAGGTCGTCGTTTACAATGGCGGGGGGGGGGGGGGGGGGGGGGGGGGGAAATCGGCTTTGCCCTCTAAAGATGAATCGCCGGAGCACTCAAATTTGACAAAGGAATTAAGCGGAGGGAGAGGCTATTTGATGAAGAATGGGCGTGATCGGGGGGAGGATGGAGGGAGGGAAGAAAAAAAACTCGGATAAGGGAAGGAAATAAGCCCTGAAAAGGAGGGGGTTTTTATTCACGCCCTTCCTAATGGTTTGGTGCCTTGCCCATGCTGCTTTCCCGCTCTGGCTTGCTTACTTTCCTTCCTTCCACACGCTTTCCTGCCATCGCAAACCCCACCTTTTTCTCCCAACACCCTCTCACCCTTTCCCAGAACCCTTTTTAAGCTCACTCCTCCCACTCCGGTCAAACCCTGAGACGCGTTCTGTACCCCCTCCCACCACCCCCTCAAACCCTTACTCCAACCCCGGTAAACTTAAAGGGTAAGAGAAGCAGGAGGAGAGAGCTCGTCTCTCCTCTTAACCTACCCATCCAGCAAAGCCCTCCTGCCCATCCCCCCCCTCCCCCGCCCCCTCTCAACGCTCCCCCTGTCACGAGCAATCGGTGTAATCACCCGAGTCATTAGCATTTTCAAGGCTGAGTGCCCTGAAAACAAGGGAAAGGTCACTCCTCGATTCGCATGCGACTGGAGGATCCATCTCTCCTTTCTTGCTCTCTTATCCTATATAGCCCCGTCCCCTGTCTCACCGCCAACCCCTCTGTCTGCGAACTCTCGATCCTCCTCCTGCTCTGCCTTCAACATATTCTAACGCCACTTCCACTCACCGTATAGGGCGAGTCTTAACGGGTAACCACACAATGTTCCATCTTCGTTGCTTCATATATATCGAGGGGAAAAATTAGCGCGTGTCCTACTTAAGAAGGCTCGACTGTAGATTTGATAAAATGTCATTTTTAGCGTCTTAGTGTAATTTATAGAAAAATGCCTGGGGTGGGATCACGGTTCCTTCTTTCGTGCTGCTGCCATCGTTATCCAATACACAAACCACTCTATAAGGAAAGTTCTCAGTATAACTGTCCAATGAACGCACCTCATCGATTAAAACTAGCAATTTAAAGCATCTGACAATATTTGAAGAATGACGAACACGTCTTTGCTTGAAAAATAACGATAACGTGAGCGAATACGTTGTATAGAACCGCGATCGTGGAATCGATCTGATAGCGTCTACAAAATATTGATGGAGGAGTCGTATAGTTAAATCAGTTAGGTTTTCAGAATGTATCATGCGTTATATTATGTTCGAATACAAATTTTCATATTATTAGCCACAAATTGATATATTTTAGTGTAATTGGATAACGAGGAATTTTTCCAGTGAAATCACAACTTAAACATAAACAGAAACTTATATTTTCTAATTTTTTACTACTCAGGCAGTAGCGAGGCCTTCTTTAGTCCCGATCACATGGCGAAACCTTTCATCAAATTTTGTCCAAGGAAGCTTTAGTAAAAACATTTAATGTAAACTAGCGTCGTAATTTCGGCTTTTGTAACAAAAGCCAATTTGAATATTTAGTCCAGTTTCCATCTATATTCTAGTTTTTAACTTGCTCCAAAAATGTTTTTTATGGGGGTTGGTCTTGAATGGTATTTTTAAATGAAAGGCGTTCATAAATACGAACATAAATGCACGACTATTTTAATGGCAAGGTTCCATGATTGCCGACGTCCACAATGGGGTTTATATAAGGTTTGTATGAAGAAATATGTACATTTTTTAATTTTAATTATATCAAGATCTTGTCGTCAAAGTTTCCAAAGCTTTCAAATTTTGCATAATACTGTCGGTGTTTTCCCATCGTGCGTGACGAAAGCATACCAGCAAGGCCAAGACTGGATCATTTCCGCTTCTTCACAAATAAACCTCCAGCAGAGAAAATTATGTACCTAATAATGACGACAAAGGAAAAAGGCTGCTGTCGTCAAATTTTCTAGGATGATGATAAAGTGTAGTCAAAGATGTGACTCATGCCTTAAAATTGAATCGGAAGAAATTGCTAGAGAAACTTCATTGTGCCGGAGTCCAGCAGTGGTTCAGAAGTTACTATCAGTCGCGCTCCCAAAAGTTCGTGTCAATAGCAGCTGTAGTGAATATAAATAAATAAAGGCTGGTGTGCCACAAGATTCGGTACTGGGACCTATCCTATTATTAATATATATTAATGATCTCTGAAACTATAGCTTCTATACTATAGATGTGTGACAGCTTATGCTGATGATGTAGTTATAGATGATGAAATTATGATGGTGCCATGGGAAGATACAAAAAGAGATATGGAAGATGATCTAACAATATTGAGGAAGTGGTTTGATTTAAATAAACTCAGTATAGAAACTAGCTTTATGATTTCTCCAATAGGTTTATGTGTAACTGGAAATTTTTTTATCACTCAGGGAATAATTCCAGAGGAAACTGCGTAGACTACATTCCAATTGAGTGCGTAACAGAGTTCAAATATTTGGGATTAACTCTGGATAATTAATTGCTATGCATTTATCATAAATAAGTTTACTTTAACTTTTCTAAAAATTAAATATTTCTCACTCATTAATTCGAAATTAAATTATGGTGATGATTGTTGGGCAGGCGCATGTAAAAACATAATGACCACATTGCGGTATTTACAGAATAAAATAGTCCGGACAATATAGCATAAAAATCGCTTCCATCCATATTTTTCAATATTCATTAACCTTAACATATTACCACTTCGCTACTTGTACATTTACAAACTATTATAGAATTATTACTTGACAAGTGGTAATGAAGCAAGTTTATTGCCAAAAACCCATGAATTTAATATACTTGGAAAAATGCTTTAATGCTTCCAAGGCTTCCATAGCTTTATTTTAAAGGATTTTTCTTCACTTACCTAAAAAAAAATTAATTTCCTTCCGGATAATTAAAAAAAGTGTCAAATTCATGAAAAAATGTTGATATGTAGTGTATTGGATGTAGAACTATTTTTACATAATATTCATGGAATCAAAATTATGATAAACTTGAATACAATATTTAAATACCTTGTTGAAATATACTGTAATACCACGTATTCTTTATTAAGATATTTTTAAATATTAAAATATTTATTAATTTTTCTGTGTGTTTGCACGCATATATAAGTATAATGCATTCATATAAAGTTAATAAACATGTGTGTGTAAAAAATGTAGAATTTTAAAAAAGGCAAACATTTAAATGCTAACAATTTAATTATTCCTCTATCAAGACATTCTTGTTCCTCTTTTATTATTGCGTTCAATGTATATATATGTGTACGTATCTGTATATCAAAAATGTCTTTTTATGAATAAATATAAATTGCATGGTATGAACAATGGGAACCCCAGCACAGGTAATCTTTAGGGGATCTCAAAATTCATTTAATTATGTTACCAATTATGTTAAATTGCATTAATAAATCATCTATCAATCTATCTTAATTTAATATAGATGTGAGATGAACTTTAATAGATGGTTTTTTAAATAAATAACATCTAGTAATGTTCTATACAATGTTTTAATGCACTCCGGTTTCGATTCAGATTCAACACATCACAATCAGAGTTAAGATATACAGATATATGTGACGATGAATTTTTACGACAGGATGTGGAGTGGGGGTTGAAATGAGAATGTAGGGGGGAGGGAAAAAGGGTAGGTTTTTTAACCCTTTTCATTGGCAGCTCACCCTGAGGAAAACATTAAAACAATATCAATGATGAGTGGGAGATAAGAAAGGGGTCGGGATGGTAAAAATGGAATTTTCAGAACATTAAGAAATGTTTAAAGCGTCAATAATGTTTAGCAGGAAACTTTTAAACGACTTTATCCCTGAAATATTGTTCCCCATTATTAAACTAAACCCTATTCCCTCTCAAAACTTTCCCATTCAACTCCAACCATAAAATTTGTTTGGCTCGGTGGTGGCGAGGTAACATCCTCACCTGCCAATCCGGAAGTCGCGAGTTCGAGTTCGGGCACCACTCAGGGTGAGTATGGATGTTTTTTAATGGTAAATTGGTCAAATTAAGCCATTTTTAATTACGTAAGCGCTACATATATACACACAAATCTTAACTCTGAAGACGATGCGTTAAAAATTGAAACTGGTCAGTGTATCAAAACATTGTGTCGAATATTATCTACCAAGTGAGTTAATTATTTAAAAAATGTCGCAATTCCACAAAGTTACTTTTCCAACTACCACGTGCATTCAACGAGATGCATTAATTTTTCTCATTGCTCCTCTCCCTCTATTCCGCCCAGCCCACCCTTTCTCACGAGATCACGTGCCGTCACAAGGTGCTCGTCGCCAGCGAGTTCGTTTGATTCCTATCACCGTTCATCCCTCTTCCAACCCCCCCTCAGCGCAGCGGGGCGCCTCGCCGTCATTTTCCGAAAGCGTGGAAATGGCGGAATGGCCACTGGAAACGAATGACTCCGCTGACGTTCTCATTTTCGCGGAGCTTATTTCGGAAGTTGTTCGGAATAGTTACTTCTTTTCTGCAGTGCCACCACATGGGGCTGCAATCAGTGTCATGCAACACCGTGCTCTGCGTGTGACGAGCGAAGTATTCCCACCGCAGAAGCGTGTAATACTTTGCATGCTAATGATAGCAAAGGAGACAAAAAAACTCTTCTAATATCAAGACGGTTCGGAGGTGATTCACGACCGCAAAGTTCCAGGTAAAGGTCAAAGGTAACAGCGCAAGAAATTTACTAAATTAGGAACTTTTCGGTATTATCTGGAAAAATTAAAAGGCATGTACTATAAACTTGATGGCAATCGTGAAGTAGTCTTCCAGTATAAAAGTACGGATATTAGGATGAACATCATTAAATGCTCACCTATATGGAATCGTACCTACATTTATTTCTATACATGTTTCTGGTTGCCCTTAATAAAGAAAGTCGATAAATTCGACTAAATTTAAGTGCAAAGTGAACCAACCGTAAATATGGAACTAATGGTGTATGAGCAAACTCGGCCTGATTTCTCAAACGCTAAAGTGGCAATATTGCGTGGACTCCTCAAAATGCATGCAAAATATACCTTATTTTCTTTTTCAAGCAAACTTGCCTTTCATTAGTATTACCTAAAGTAGGTTGCGAAGAAACTTAGATGGAAATTCAAAAAATAATACTTAATAAAATAAATAGAATATTAAACATTGAATTTAAAGCATGTTACGCTTTCCAAAGAATGATCTCTAATGCATAATGGCTAACATTTTAAAATTTATTCCGGGAAGTAAGCGCCAAAATTGTTTTTTGCCGTTTTTAACCATGATTTATCATGACAATTTGGCTTAAAATAAAATACCATTACTTTTTGTTTGTCAAAAGAGAGTTGGAACATGGTAGGTACATATTTTAAATTAGGCTTTGACGAGCGAAGAATAATACCTTTCCTAATTTTCAATTAATATTTTTTATTTCTATCCGATAATACAATACTTTTCCCACTATGTAGAACAAAAGTAATTTTCTATACTATAGCTTAGATTAAGCAACATTAATCATTGAATTTCCCATGAACAGAATAGAATATCATAAAAATATTCAAAGTCAAGGATTACCATGAAAATTCAATAAAAATAAAATTTTGAATTCATTTAAAACTGAAAAATTCCACCAATAAGACATGAGTGTACACAAATAAATCATTATTTTAATTCTTCATAAGTATATTCAGCTTAAAAAACTTAATATTTTCGCAAAATATGTTGTAGCCATTCAAATGTCCAGAAATGTTTGCACCAAAACGTTAGCTCTCAATTAAGTGCAGCTTAATAGCTTCAAAAATACGCAAAGCATTCCAACAATTGCGGAATGTTATCAACAAAGGCAGCCTTCTAATGGAGTGAATAGAAGGGTAAAATTTCAAACTGTCTCAAATCTAGCACTTAGCATGGTACAAGAACCCAATATGTTAAAAACGAAGGCGTAGATGAATTAAGATGAAATAAATCAATTATTAGCAGACGTGTACAATCTTGGAAGATGCTAGCCCGTCACTAACAGCAATGCATCTCTGGCATAATACGGCCAAATGAAGGATGTTTCAAAATCCATGGTCATGCATGAAAAATGAGTAATGTTGTTTTCAACGCTATTTCAAAGCTATTAATTTCTTTTAAGCGTTCATTCTACCGTAAAAGTTGTCGCCATTTGAGAGGTATGAGACAAAAAACAAATCAATAGCTTGAAAGTAAAAATACAAAAGGTACCGCAAGTAATAAGGTACCAAACTTTTCAAAGTTTTATTACAGGTTAAATGGAGTTTAATCTCATGCGCTAATTTATTTGAGCTGAGCTGAATCATTTTCACGTCTTTATTCCATTTTTCATTGAAAACACTTGCGCATTACTGCCTCCTAAGGACCCAAAATCCCGGCCTGTTGAGAATTTCCCTGTAGCAATATCTCCTTTCCAACGACTTCCTTTCAATTGGGGGTCTTCCTCCTCGCCATCTCATCAGAGACATAATAATGCTTGCTCAACCTTAAAGTTTTAACAAGCCCATTCCATTGCACATTTTATACATATACATAAGAGTATATAGACACCTTTCCCCTCCCGCTCAACAGATTCAACGCTTAACTGAATAAAATTCAATATCACTCGGAAAGTTTATTCCGCCTCATACCAAGTGCTTTTCCTGAAAATTAAATGAGAAAGAAAATCTCGACTCTCACCTTTAAATGAATAAACTAGTCATTTAAAAACTTTGATGGCCGTCCTCGCCGGCTTTTAAAAGAAAATGTATCTCCGTAGTAGTCGATGGGATGGAAAATTTAAGTGAGCAGAAAAAAGTCAGCCGCTTCACTTGCGCCATAGCATTTAGGCTGGTAGAAGGATTTTATCTTATTTAAACCTCATCAAATGCTGTATCGCACTCTTTCATCGAACATGAGTGGACTAAAATAGTGTGCGGATACAATTCCAATGAAGTCTCGACACAAATGAGCCAGAAGTAGCCACTTATGTGTAAACCGTTAGGGACACAATACAAGGACGAAGAAAATATTTGAGTAAATTAGTTTTTATATGGGATAATGATGGGCTAGGTAAAAAATTATCGAGTCCAGCGAGCGCATTGGGATTAAAAGATAAGTTTTTTTTCATTCATTTGTATAAAAAATTTCTCAAACTCCCTGAATTATGATGAAAAGGCATACACATCTACGGGGGCCAGCAATTTGGTTCAACTGGATATGGTACTTCCTTTAACCACTCACTGACTGGCCATTACGGTGCTTTCTTTCCAGCGATTCGGAAAAATGCATAGCAGAAGAAGTGGAAGAAAGCCCTATGCTGAATCGATTTCTCTTCTATTTCAGAGACGCAGGCGTCGGACCCTGAGATCTGGGGCAGGAAAACGTCCTATCTGGTGGGGGAGAAGTTGGAGGTCAACTGCACGTCTTCGCCGTCGCATCCACCGGCTCACATCACGTGGCTGGTCAACGAAAGACAGGTAAGGAGCAAGCGTCTACAAAATATTTCTCTTTTCAGGATATGCTAATGTCCGGAAATTTCATTATTTTTATCAATTTTCCATCGCGCAAATAGGTGAAATTCATGGATTAAAATATCATTCACCTACATCAGGATTCGAACCCAGATCCTCAGAATGCACTAGAAGTGGTTCAATGTCCCGATGGCATAACTAGGGTTGAATAATGGTTATTATGGCGGCTTTCACTTAGTTACGTTCACCCGATTTCCAGTTTACCGTAGTAGAAATACTGGTGGAAGAGGGAGGAATCACTAACAAAAGCATCAGAAGCAACCTACGTGCCTGCAGCAATACTGATTGTGAGTAGAATCCGCATTTCATATGTCTAGAATGTTAATTTAGCCAGTGCATTCTCCTTTTAATTTACTTTCTGGCTGTATTAACCCAGAAGAACTTCAAATTCCCTTTCAGTGTAGTACTGACGTCTTTCTGCTTCAACTTCCATTTTTTCAAACTCGTAGGTATTTGAACCACGATTTTAACTAACTTCCGTTCACACGCATATAAACACCGGTAACCAGCGCCCGCCCTAGTAACTAGCTAGGCAAACAACTTTATTAAAGCCGAGTTCACATGAATCCGGAACAGGTGCGGAATGCGGAAATGCATCCAATCACAAACTGCCTTTTCGCAACTTCCTTGCTTGTGATTAGCTTGATGCATTTCCGCATTCCGCACCCGTTCCAGATCCATGTGAGCTCGGCTTAAGGCTAGCGCTAACTTACGTTCACACGGTGAAATTATCGCTAGCATTCAAGTTACTACCGTAGAAAACTTGTAATGTTAACGGGGAAAAACCAATTTACTCACCCGCGAGTTTGAGCTTCTGGATTCGAATCCCAGTCCAGGCGAGCGATATTTTAACGATCCAGGTGCTGTCTTTTGTCAACCTTTTTACGAATAAATCAATTTTTCTTCGAGAGACGATAGATCAACGGAAATAACAATGTTATCACCTAATTGAAAACATATGTCAGTTACGTATTTTCTTATTAATACCCCGTTTACATTACTAGCTTTCTGATCTAGTAACTAGAGAGCCAGTAAAACGTTCCCCGTGGGAATGCAAGTTAGCGCCAACCTTAACATGACAAGTTTTGAGGATACCGGGACTAGCCACCGAATAACCTTTTACGGAATGGGCATTAGTGCGATATTCCACATAGGAAAAGCTCTATAAAGCCCTTCCAAATAGTATAATTCCGATATAGCACTCAGCGCTAAATTAAGGGATCCTCGTTCGAATCCCGGTCAAGGCGAATGATTTTTCCTCTATGGAATATCGAACTCTAGTAAACTTGTTTACGTTGATTTTTAGCATGTTAGTTTTTTAGTTACTAGGGTTAAGTGATGGTAACTAGCATTCTAGTTATGCACCGTTTACACAACAGCTGTATGTACTGACGCAGCAACCTTCCATGCGTTTACACGACATTGATGTTACAGAGTAACTTTGTGCTACCCTCCCTGGGAATTGCCGCGAACAAGTGAAACGCAAGCAGTTAATCTCAAACGAAATTAGAATCCAGCATTCATGAGACCTTTTGCAATATTCGGAATGCATTCAAGAGCACATTTCCATTCATCAAACACAGTTGCATCACACCATTTTGTGCTCCTTTTCTGAGTATCGCGCTTTATAGCCCGGGTATAGCGACCTTGGTTCCTCTCCCGCAACGCCAATGCCAACCGACGTAAGGCCGGCAGTGTTGGGAACTACGTGTTACAGCTGTACGGACATAAGTTTCCACGGCGTTTTGGGCCTACTGGCGTAGGTTGTACGTTAGTTGCCTACCTACGTCTCGTTGACGTACTGTCGTATGGCTGTAGCGTAAACGGTTATTACTAGCGTAGAAAGCTAGTAATGTAGAATTAGGGCGTATGCACCTATTCCCTATATCGACCAGCTCATGACTCTACATATGCCAAACATCTCAGCACCTTAAAATTAAAAACTTCAAACATAAAAAATCAATGAAATCCATAATTTAACAATTGGCACTGCCAGATCATTGAATAAAATTCTGCACAATAAATTTTTTTCTCACTAAAATAATAGACAACGAATTTCAACTTTCAAAAAAACGACATAAAGAAATGATACGCATTGATTAACACGAAACGATCCGCAATGAAGAAGACATCGCAAAATTAAGCAAAATCTTCCAATATTTAATTTTGTCTACAATATCATTTTTAACTTTTTGTAACTATTGTAAAAATTAGCAATTCATAATAAAATCTTAGTAACCAGATAATACCAAACATAAGAGGAATTAAGCAAAAAAATAATCTCAAATAATAATAAAAACTTTTAAATAAGATACTCTAAGTATTTTTCTGCATTAAATTTAGAACCGATATTGCGTTAAATGATTTTAACATTTTTTTTAATGCTGTGAATTCTTTGTAGCCCTAAAAAAGCAACTATATAATTTCAAAATGTTTCCGTTGAGATAATAACGATCTATTATTTCCCAAACCTATCTTCTCCCAAAGAATAAGTTATTTATTGATATTTCAACTAAGAATTTAACACATTCTCGTCTCTCCAATCAGACTCCACTCTGATTACAATGCTTAGAATTTCAACTTCATACGTGATTTTCTATCATGCCTGTGCCAAAAGATTCTGCAAGATTTTCTTTCTATTTTTACCTGAAATTTTAAAAACACATGCATCGATATTATTAAGCAAAATATTCGTGGTTAAATAATTCGTTGTTGGAATGAGAACAACAGAAATAGCGTGTGTACTATTTATAAAGCAGAAATAATCAAATCCGGAACGAGGAATTCATGTCACATTTACCTTTAAAAGAAAACTAAATGGTAAGTATTGATTCCCCACAAAAAATTATGGGTGTTTGGCGCGTTATAAAACGGTATTAATTTTCATGTAACCCAATAGTTTTGTGACCATCTTAAAGTCTGTCATCAGAACTCACCCGTCGGATAGGTGAATTTGGATATGGACAGAAATTTTAGTGATTGCAGTAAGATCGGAATTTTTACAGATACATTTTTGACACCGTTATTGAAACATACTTTATAAGCTAAACAATTTAGCAATTAACATCTTATTGCTAAAATAAATTCTAACTGTTACCTGTGAAACCATGATTCCACCATGTAATGAATAATATGAATATTGCATGGAGAGAATCAGTTCAGCTTCAGGTAGATCTTTAGGGTGCAGTCAAAATAATAAAATGAGCATCTGACACAATTATTTAAAAATGGTGAGACTTCAAAATTCTACACTCTTCATTAAAAGAATGCGATAAAGTATGCCAGCAGTAAATGTGACGTGAAAGGAAAAATTTTACATCTCATTTATTTCCTAACTTTCTTGGATTAAAAATATATTCCAGAAGTGTAACTGAAATAATAAATAGCAACAGCATATAAAAATACCTGGAAAAATTCGGATAAGATGGGTGGAATATTTCACCTAACCTCACAATTGTTTATAATGCATAGTATGTAAAATACACTTTCATCTTTTCTATCGCATTTTTAATCAGAAATGGAAGTATGGCGAAATGAAAAATTAGACGCATTTCAATGGCCTATCAAGCAGTATGCGCCTCGGGCATTATCGCTAATGAGATTCAATAACTATTTCATAGAACAATGATCAGGAGTTTTCAGACTCTGCAGCGGCCCTTCCGAATGGCCAAAGTTGCACTTCCGAATAGTAAAAAAATCATTCATTTCTGCTTGCAATAACTTAATAAATGCCGAGGAGTATTTCCCGGAGAAAAAGTTGACAAATATTGGAAAAAACAGGTGGGAACTTACGTAAAAGCTTGAAGGGAAGATATTTAGTCCATAATTTCTTCTATAAGGAACTACAACGCATCTGTCGAGTAATCTAATATAAAGATGATAAAAAATCCACTATGATTACTTTTAAAAGGCCCAATTAAATTCCAATTTTAATGGAAATTTATGAGAAAATTGGGTGCGAAGTTTCCTAATCAATTTCTACATCTCCGGAGACGGGCGTCTCCTAGTTTTCTCGTTAAGCGCACCTCCCAATTACAGCATGCCCGGCGAGCGAAAAGTGGCATATAATTATCCGGATTTACATAACTGCATGCAAATGAACATCGAGCACTGGCTAGGGAGGATACTTAAACCGAACGGATCAATGGCTGACGGTTCATTGCCTAAAAATCCATTCCGGTCGAATCTAATCATTTCTTTACCCGATACTAATAACTGATATGGAGGTTGGGTGATTACCCATCAACCAGCACTGGGTGTTTCCACTAAATAAAAAGGGATTTTATTCTATAGACTGTATAAGGTATTGAAATAAATTTGGATCGGTAAAATGTTCACTTTTTCTTCACAAAATTGGTGACTAATGCAGTTTATCAATGTAAAGGCACTTAAAAACAGCTAAAAATAATTATCGAATCATTACCATTGCTACGGAGGCTGATTTAGCACAATACATTATTGAATAGTATTTATTTTTTCGAGCATATGCTTTTAAGTATGAACACCTCCGAAAATTACCCCCATTATTCGCAATAAGAACTCGTAAAAATCAGTGACTTTCATTACAAAAAAAGCAAAAGGCACGCTCAGCTTAATTAAGACTTATGAAATTCAATTGAAAATTGTGAAAAAATGGGAATCTAAACAGATAAAATATTGTTTGCAGTTGCTTTTTAGAATTCAAATCTTGTAATATGAGACTATTTGTATATTTTTAATTACTTAATTCCTTCACTCCTTAAAGAACTTTAATTGAAGGCGGTAACCATACTTAAGAAATTGATCTAATTTAGGTTAATACAGAAAATCTAAGCTACAAATATCATTGGATGCGCCTTGATTTTGAACAATAACTTACCCTATTATGAATGTCTAAGCCCCCGAATTCTCTGAATGCACGCACTTATGTGGACTGGCAGGTGATTCCGTAAAGGTAAATACCGTGGCTAGTCCCGGTATCCTCAAAATTGGCTCTGAATAGAATTACATTGAGAACTTTGTTAAATGAAAATAATTTTCACCCGTCCCATCAGATAGTTCTCCAGATGAAATGTTATAAATAATAGCATGAAGTACATCAAAAACCATAAAAGTTATAATAAATATAGCCTATTATTTTTTACGGATAAGGGTATTATATTGTGGCCAATTTGGCATGAATTACATGGTAAAATTAATTCTGGAGGTTGCCAAAAACCGGCGTACAGATAAATTCGGGCTATCAACTAAAATTATAAACAATGGTGTGAAAATTAACCCAAAACAGAGTTTCATTCATAAGAATGTTGCATCTCTGAAAGCAACAGTGTCTTCATCTCAACTTCTTTCCTAAATTATCAGCCATTTTTCTTCGTGGATTGGGTGGCATATAGGTTAATATGCCATAATTTTCATTTAAAGCTCGTTTCAAAACTTTTCTTCCTTCTCATAGAAAAAAGTCAAAAGGAAATAAAAGCAAATACGAAAATGGAGAATGTGAAGAGGCATTACAAATTAAAATATTTTAGTTTATTAATTTTCATTTTGTCATCTGACACACATTTACTCAAAAAATCTACTTTTTATTGTAATAAATACTTCAGCTTTGAATCTATCAGCAAAAAATGTGTAACGGAATACCACCTAATTTACTATTTACATTCTTCGCGGAGCATTGAAGGGCTTTTTTCCGTCTGCCGAGCGGCTTAGTCCAAAAAGAGCAACGGCAGCGCCCAAGACAGGCTATTATTCTTGGCTATTAATAGATATCCAGTATTCTATTCAACTACATATTTGTCAGCAAGGATGATAGTTCCGAGGCACTTACTAAAGAGTATTTGGACAGGTGTAAAAACATTGAATGGATAATTCCCAGTACGGATTTTTAAAAACCAGCTGCTTTCTACATATGAAACCTCCACCGTCAAACTTCGGAAATCGTAAACAAGGCTTATTTACGGAACAGCAAACCCATGTTACGGTTCAAAGATAAAAAACATACACTGACCGGTTCTTACGATATTGCGCGATCGTAAAACGAACATGCATAATCATGTTTAGATTCCCAATCCGATGTAATGTAACCCGATCCGATCCGATTCACAGCGTGTAAGGGGGGGATGGAAAAATAAAAACAAAATGCATGCGACGAGCGTTTTCGGCGAGACAAAGATTACGAGCCGGTCGATAAAACGTTCCATCTGTTGGATCGGCTGACCTCACGGACTGAGTATGTCTTAGCCTCGCAGGATGCAGAGCTCAACACTGGCCCTCCAAACACAAAATTGTCCGTGTTAAACCAAGCATTATCCTTCTTATAGGCATAGCGAAACTTGATGGAACTCGACAGTGGGGAGCCTGAGGTTAGTGGGGGTAATTAAAGCGTTTATGATCAGACAGACGTACCGAAGGACTACTGCATGGAGCAATTGAGGGATCATTGGTTCCTCTCTCTCTCTCACCTCTCTTACATGCTTTCCTCTTCCTCGCGTCTAGCTTTTCACAATTGAGTGCCACCAAGTTTCGCGATACCTATACCGCCATTTCAATCCACTATTATTCTTCGTCTTCTACATTAATTCCTGCGGTACGTTCCATCCTTCAATTCTCCCACAAATTTCTCTAGACTGTGGGACTTCGACTAACCACAAAGGACAAGCAAGCTCCGGATTCGGATAAAAATAAATGGCACCGCTGAGGGAAGAATAAGAGCGGATGAATGGAAAGAAAGAGCTTCATTGTTCTCAAACGCCGGCCATTAGGAGAGCTTTAGAGTCTCCATCTCTGGACAAATTCTTCTGCTCACTCCGAACACATTGGTCCGCTCTACCGCACTCACAACTCCACCCTCTCAATCCCTTGGTTTCGTTTCTCGCCTCACAAGCCGGCTTTCTCCCTCTCCGTCCTTCACAACTGTCCTTCAACGCCAAGTCATTTTGCTCGAAAATGAAACGGTCCAAAATCTCTTTATTTTTTTTCGATTCAACGTCCTATCCCCATCAGTCCCCTGGGAAGTCAGAGCGAGAGCTAGCCCAAATGCCACTAATTCCTCTCCGGCCTTGGGTATGGATCGTTAGCTGAAGTACAGGGGATGCCATTCTCCTGACGAATGGGACAAATCATAAGGGGAAGGACGTTGGTTTTGGGAAGTCGGTAATTACTTGGAGGGGGCGTGGGTGGAGAGAGAACTAGAGTCAACTGTTCGAGGAATGGAGCAACCAAAAGATGCATAGTATAAATTAACATCATTCCTACTTGCGTTATTGCAATTAAGTCTTATCTTATAGTAGTCAATTAAGGATCAAAGTGTTGTATTATTATAATAATACCTAGAGACTAGCTTCCGTGGATTTGATTTGCATAAGCCAAACAATGCTATGCTAATTCTACATCGAAAAGAACTACGTCAACCGTGTGATTTAATCCCAAAATATCTGAATCTAAAGTCAAAAATATTAATTTTTGGAGGGTAGGTCAACAATTTAAAAAATCTATTCTTGGCCGTTTCATAATTTAATAATGTCCATCTTCAGGGCTACAATCACGATACAGAAGGTCATGAAGCGAAAACATCAACCACCAATACCTATGGAAGTAAAATATATGTAATTATACCATCGGTATTGCATTGGAAATATTTTTTTTAATTCACCTTAATTGGTATTTGCTCTCACTTCCAATACTGCTAGATACTTTTAATAAACAGTTGCCATTAGTACTAAAATATAAACGTGTATAGAGTTATTCTTGGAGACCTTTACATGTGCATAGAAATATTGTACTACATTTACACATTTTATTCATAACAAGCTTATCTGAGCTTATCAACATCTTTTTATTGTTATAAGTATTTGGGTTCATGGATAAATGGATCATTTTTTTTAATTCGTGTGTTTTTCCTATGTGTTCCGCAATCTATGATGCAAGAATAATAAAAATCAAATGTATGCTTGATCAAATGTAGCATGCTGAGCCAGGGCACAGGATAATATTTTGTTGGCTACATCTGATCTGTGGTTATACATTCTATTACTAAGAGTCTGTCCAGTTTTACCAATGCTAATTTGATTACAACCTTTGCAGGGAATGGAATATACCAGGTCACTCTTCATTTTAGGGCTGATTTTACTTTTAGTTTCAGAAAAATAATGGAGTGAAGTGTTTAGTTGTTTTTGTAATGTATACTCAGTCTTTTTGGATATTTTGCCAATTTCTCATACCTCATTCACCTAAAAATTATTCTTATTTAAAACCAAGAGGTCAATATGCAAAACACTGGATTTAAAAATATTCCCTTGGCCTGGGAAATGAGTTTATCGTAGTGACTTATGCGCAAATTTGTAATGCGCACTTAGCCAACATTACTGTATCTCTTTCCCATCTTTTCCATAGAAAATTGTCTGAGCAAATATTCTCTCTGCGTTTCCCGTGCGGCGCTTATCAATGATATTATTATGATATCAACGATAAAGTAATTCAGGAACAACAATGCACAAAACATTGACAAACGACTCTATTCCCTTCACAAGCCAATGCGTGAGCAAAGAACTTCGATCGATCGACTCTACAACTCCTCTGCACCTAATACGTAAATCCCAACGTTATAGAAATTTAATTGGTTTAGTTGATGCTGCAACGGTTTCAAAGGATCTAAGTTCCCTTCTTGGAGATGTAAGGATTGTTCACTGAGGATGGAATGGGATTTAAATGTGAGCTGTATATTAATCCTTAGCCTCGATCGACATCGCACAAAGACCGATAAATACGCTTTCAACAAAGAAATATTTTTTTCATCGTTCCATCCCGCATGTTACATATAAGATTCTCCGACGCAGTTACAGTTAAACGATATTTTTTGCCTGTTTTCAAGAATTGACCAAACTTTTAATGACAATTATCTATTCAGGAACTCCAATATTTACATCTCTGAGTTCACAAAATGTATCCATTTAGGCCGGGAATTCACACTGTTCTGTGATGAATAGTTAATCACTTCTCAGCGTTGCAAGATGAGAAGTAGTAGCTTTGATTCACGAGCGCTGAGGCATCGTGATAGAAATCCTGCTCCGCAGGGGATCGGCCGGAGGTTCGGTCAATTAGTCGATTTATTCAGCCGAGCGGCCCCATGGCGAGGCTTCGTCGGGCGGATAATGCGTTAAACGCCATCGACGATGGAGATCGCGTCGATACGATGAGGCGACGCTTGTTTGACGAGGCGACGAGGAACAATTGGTCGGCGCTCATCTCTCCAACATGGCATTGGAACCTAAGTTCACGGGCCGAATTGGAAGTTGCTAGGGGTGGGAGATGCCTGGGTGCAATCACGCTCGCTACACGGTTTGCCTAGGCCAAGCAACTGCCCATGGGTCATTAAGCGGTCTAACATCGAATGCGATCAATTGTCCGCAGATGGGCACGCACCTTGACTCTCGACCCAAGTTCACACAAAGGTGAGCCAACGCTTTCCTGTGGTGCTGTAGATTTATTTTTCAATTGTCAAAACAAATTACTCCACCGCATGAAAAATAGAAGTACGTTCAGAGCACGCTCTTCAATGGAAGTGAAGCTTTTATGTCGTCCACCAATGAGGATTAATTAATTACTGTATTGTTGCCAACATTTATTTCGTTTTTCACCCAACGTGACAAAAAATTAATCTCTCTCATTCTTCGAACCGATTTACAAAGAGCGACCACAAAGAAAAACCGATCTCTAGCACAACTCACTAAGAAACAACTGGCTGGCGTTTTTTTATAGATCTCTCCACTGCCCAAAAACAAACGAACATTTCCAGGAGACAAATAACAAACAAACCACAAACACCAAGCCACTAATAATCACAATATAAGCAATAATAAACTATTCAACACAGTAAATGAACATTGTTCTGAGTTACGAATACCTAATAGCTCGTTCACAACCTTAACATAAAACAGCTTGGACGAGAGTAGCAGCAGATATTATCGGAAGCAAAGAAAATGTGGCATTATAAAAGATTGATGAATCTCAAAGAATAGAATAAACTAAGAAGAGAATAGATCAAGAGAATCAATCACCAATTAAGAAGTATCACGAAGAGCTGGGGAGATGAGACGTTGGTGAAATGTTTGCAAAGTTAAAGGGAAGAGATAATGGAACACACTGAGTTATAGCAGCTTCCAGGAATCTCATCTTACAGAAAAAATTAATACAAGGGATGAGCAAAAAAGACCAAGGACGGAATAAAGTTCGCAGATCATAAAGGATATCAAAGTAGAGAACAATGAAGAGGTAATGCTGTCGTGCGCTGCAGCATACCAATCTTAGTATTGGTGGCTGCTGCTGATGGTGACAGAGGAAATAAGACCATGTCGCCCTAATTACAAACTGCAACATTATTTAAGAAACCAACATTCATTATTAAGCTGACAGTTGCAAAATAGGTCAATATTTGATAAGAAAATATTTATAAACATACCATACTGCTGGTTCGCATTTTCAATCGAAAGCGGCCAAAACCGATAATCGATTTTTGTAAACGTTTTCAGCAAAAATCAAAACTGATTACTTGAGGGAAAACATTTTCACGCAAATAGGAAAGGTTAAAAGTAACTAATGAACTTAAAATTCAAATCGTGTTAAAGCTGTTTTATATAAAATCGACAGATAAATTGGCTTTGATAACCGTATTTCGATTCTTTAAATTATGAAAAAACCTAAGAGCAACAAATCTGCTTCAAAAATTATCCCACTTCCTCCTTCCCGAGGAAAGAATCAAGCCCTACAAGAACTAAAATACAAAATTTAGTTGAAGCCCTTTCAGTTTCTGACACGTATTTCCGATTTCGGAAGACGCTTATACGCTTATAGGGCTGTTGAAACTGGGACATACAAGTTTGGCCTGTGGCATCCATTTTTACGACGAAGAAACGGTAGCAATCATTGTCAATTTTTTTTTCAAACTTATTAGTAGCTGCAAAAGATCTCTCTCTTCCTCGGCAGTCATATCTATAGGATAGATTGAATAATTGAATGTTATCAAAGAGGGTTGATTGTCAAATTTCATTGATTTATTCCAATTTGATACTTCATTTTACGTTGGTTATCGCAATTATTTAAGTGGTGAATCTAAAGATCATATCTTTTCAAAGATTATTCACTAAATTGTGCTTAACAATTCGTTTTTTCTTAATTACATGGTGTATCACTGCGAATTTCTGTCTGAGAATTATTTTAAGGATCGACAAAAACATTTGTCAGGTGAAAACCAGATGCACATGCAACCAAATAAAATGCTATCATTATTAAATATGGCGGATTTCCAAGTCCTTTCTTGCCTCCGTGTAACGAGCGCATTCGCAAATGAGTTCGTGCCGAAGAGGAGAAATAACAGGGGCCTTAATTGCATATGGGACACATGTCCGTATAACCCAGGAAATAATTGCGACGGCAATCATGTCTTGGTTCCCTGGTAATATTTTTCTTAAAGAGAAATATAGAAATGAACTGCAAGCGAGTGCAATTTTTTTTCTATACGAGAAGGCTTCATCACTAGTAAAAAGATATTTTTTACCTCTCAGAGGAAATGCTTCGTAATAAATGGGCTTTTATTACATATCTCAGGAACTAATCTCATTAACTGCTTCTTTTAATCTTCTCTGATCAAGTCAACTCAAAAAATATTATATCAACAAGGACGGTTAAATTCACCATGAAAAAAACATTTGACTTGAAAGTCAAATGATTTTTTCATGGCGATTTTCGCCGTCTATGGTGTAAATAGTCTCACCCGTGCGCGTGACTGCGTACTATATTATTTGTGCAATCGCGATGATTGGAAAATTTACATAAATAAGCATTAAACGTATTGATATCACATGGAATACTCGGATTGAAACAGGAATGGAAGTGACACTCAGATATTCATTTGATAAAAACCTACAGCACAAATTTACCACAGTATTGTTTAGTATAAGACCGAGATGGAACAGTAAACTTACCACGGATGAGCCTCACACGTTATGAATATAAAAAAAAGCTTATTCCATTCTCACTAGAAAATATCAGATACACGGAATGAGCTCACATTGAAAATAATCCTTTGAAGAGGTCGCGAAGCATAATGATGCAAATATTTTCGTACTTTTTAATTCAGAGTTATTTATCAAAAATATTTTAGAAGTAGGAAAACATATAAAAGCAAACAAGCTTTCGTTTTTTTGCACGTTATTGCCAATGGAGGTTATGATCGTTCGCAAGCAAAACCTTTTTCATTCCCTGCTAACCTTAACCCGTTCCTTCCTATCTTTCTTCTCATAAATCCGATTCCCCTAGCTTCTATTCCTCTATTTCACCCCCAGACGGTACAAATTGACCCTGGGACCTCCGTGAGCGAGGCAATCCAAGCGAGAGATGAGCCATGACACAAAAATTGAGTTAGTCAACGCTCCGAACTCAGCCTGCTCTACATTGAACCCCCACCAGGCCTTTAAGTTTTCAGTTGCAACATTGCCGTCACTCCTTAGATTAATTCTGTACTAACATATTGCATTGAGGTTTATACATATGACAAGTTACACAAAAAAGACATAAGTATCCTCTTGGATATAAGATTATTATTTTGTAGAGAACAACGTTGAGAGAAGGGCTACGGTGCTTTGGAGCTGAAACTAAGGAACAAGGAAAAATGAGAAGTTTCGAAAAAAATGCTGCCATATCACAAAACAAATGGCGACGTATATTGAAATTAAAGAAATTATCATGCTGTTCACATCAAATTTATCATCTACACGACCTAGTTTTTTCATCAAATCACCAAATTACTGCTTTCATTTCAATATGTGCCGCAAATTCCAGAGTCACGCCTGAGACAACGACAAAACATCCCAAATTTTTTTAATGAACTGAAAACGCCTGATATTTAACATCTAAAAGATGTAAAATAAAACGCGTTCCGATTCAACTTGGTTAAATTTCATGATCTCGAATATAGAGCGAACAACAAGACAAATAATAATAATTTTGAGGCAGCTTGTTCTCCTTTCGATACTGAAAATATATACGAGAAAGCAAATATTTAACCATGGTCAAGTACATACATTGAAATAATATATGATATCACGATCATGGTATCACCTAGATAATGGCATCATTTTCGAAACCATAGTCGGTTCATTATTTAAGGTGATTTACTTCCACAGAGCCTTAAACATTATCTTGCAGTCGGCGGTCTCCATGAAAAATAAGGGCATCAGAATCGGGGTTCACGAATAGTAATCTCCGAGGGGCTATGGAGAGGTGTTTGGGGGCTAACTTGTTTGTTTAACTTTTAGGAATCAGGTGGAAAGTGACCCGACTGTGGGTCGGTCGCAAGAGGTGACGCGGAGCAGGAGAGGCCCACAGATGGTCTTTCAACGAAGAGCTAGTCTTCAGAGCGGCATTGACAGAGTCTAAAGCCGTGGGCGATTATGAAGTAAGAGAATAACAAGCCATGCCGGAAAATATAAGCGAAAACAAAACGGCATTCAAGTCAGGTGCTAAAAAGTCAAATATTTTAGGGTTCTTTCAACAAAATATACAATGAATTCAAAAAATATCATATCCAAAAATGAAAATATATGTGTAAAATGGGCAAGTAAATTTCAATATTACACCGCAAATCAAGGAAAAAATAAGCCTAGCATTAAAAAAAATAAAGAGAAAAACTTGCTGCTTACATATTGCGACACAGCAGCCTCATGAAGGCAATTTTTAGTAGAACTGAACGAGAAACATTTAGCAGGATGATCAAGGGTGGAATGAATCAGGCAAATCGTAGGGACGTGAAAGTGAAAAAATCTGGGTGGGCAATAGGAAAAATAGGAAATTAGGTGTGAAGTGAATAGAAATCACCAGAAAAGTAGTTATCGGGTTGATGATTGCTGATGATGATGAAAATCTAACAGTAGCCATTTCAATCAGGTAAATTTGTATCATTGGTATGGCCATTGCTCCAAAATTGGTTAGGTTCGTCCACGTCGCCAGGTTTGTTCGCATTTTACAGTCGTATGGCATTGGCTTTCGGACAAGGTGTCAGTACTTGGGCAAGAATTACTCTAATGGTTCAGCACCTGGGAAACCAGATGACAATCCAAGAGAGATCAGTAGCGATCCTATGAGGGAACGTACATCAGCATCCAGAAAGCGTATAGATTAATGAAGAGAGTAGGTCAATTGTGTGAAATTCACCGTGATGAAATCATTGACCTGGACTGGGATTGGAATCCAGACCCCCCGATTTCGCGCCGAGTGCTCTACCAGTTAAGCTACCCAGGCGTCTTCTCACACTGTAAGCTTAACAGGGCGCGAAATCGGGGGGGTCTGGGTTCCAATCCCAGTCCTGGAGAATGATTTTTTCACTGTGAATTTCACATAATTGTGTAACCATCAGCAGGTGACTCCGTTAAAATTACTGCGCGGCCAGTTCCACAGTTCTTTGAAATAGAGTAGGTACTTAACATGGGTATCGCGCCCTGTTTGTTTATACGTCTTTAATGAATATTGAACTTATTTTATATATTTTCGTTTTCCATTTATTCAGATATATCACGACTAATTGTAACAATTCCCCTATCAATATCTATGTTTTAGACGTATTCCTTGCACAATTGACTCATGCAATATGGCCGATAGGGTATATTTATGGCTCCAATATTCGGCTGACCTCTGTTACCGTATGGTTCCATCTATTTTCTCCATTAATCTATGAGAAATCCAAACGTTATCGACCCGTTTGATTGACTACACCCAATCACCATCAACCACTTTTTTTCTTATTGAGTTATAATTTTGTTTTGTGCAGAGCCCCATGCTAATTGAAAAGCAGAGGAATACTACTCACCACTTTGTCGCCACTTTCCAGCACCGTGCTGTGCAGTCGACGGTCTTCTTTCACCACCCTGGAAGAGCCTTCTAACGTCACTGATCGCCGGAACGTCCGCAATCACACTCGTCTATGCGTTCCAAAACGGAACAGAGCCACGGTCAGGAAGAGGCAATCATTCAAACCTTCCTTTTGCCCAGACTGTTTTCGATTTGGATGAAGCCGTTGTAATTCAAGGTGAAACTTAGCGGTATAATATGGAATAAAAAGAAGTATAAAAACAGACAAAATCAAGCTGTACTTGCACCGGTCCATTTAGGCCATGAATCATATCAATACGAATCCTCCGTTGCAGAGTTCTACCGCAGAAAACGTAAAATTTCATTTGAGGAAATACATTGTTCAACACCTATGACAACTGTTTCATATCAAAACTTACACTAATGCATTTAATAGATTTAACATATAAATTTGTGAGTTAAATTCTAGTCAAAAATTATGTTTTGCAATAGTGGAAAAAAAGATTTTCCTGCGTACTTAGAGGATGTAACTCATCACCATTCAAATCTACCTTAACCGGGAGATTACCTAACAAGAGAAAAATAATTCGAGGAACAGAATTCTTACAAAGATATCGTTGTTTCATTTAAATTATAGAAAAACTATAATATTTTCTTGTATTGTTTTCGTCTAATATTATAATGAGTTCATAAGAAAAAGGCAAAAATAGCGCGGTTAAAACAAAAAACAGAGAATGCACATTCAAATGGAAAATATAAATAAAATTTCAACATTTCAATGATCAACCACCAGAGAAAAAGTGTTTCATAACCGCCTTCCATACATCTATTGCTTTCTGAATTCCGTGGTGTTTTTATAGGGAATTTATTTCAGGGAAACCTAATTCTTATTATTACACCATTATATCATCAGAACCAATCATGGAGTAGGTAAAGAGAATAGCAGAAAATAACATTCACTTCAAAAACTCATAGAAGCACTTGCCGAGTGCCAGAAGTTCTGGAATATCTTAGCATATAACTTCCTTAATTAGGGTTTATGAATAATTTAGTTAGTATTCAGAGATAACTCATTACATTGTTTTACTCAAGTTACAAAAAGAGCTACCCAGGGAAATTACCCAACGGTACAGAACAGGGATAATACTATCTTAATTTTTATGGGCATATTTCCCTGAGACCAAACTTGTAAAATACGAAGATTAGACTTTAGGATGTAAAACCTTGACCACAGACTCCCAAACTCACCCTAAGGAATACATTGTTGGTGGTTTAGGGGTACGGGACGGAAGTTCAATGATAGTGGAAGTGCGCTTGGAAGTACGAAGTATAATATATAATTTATATATAATTTATATACAATTTTAGAGGTATGGATTTTGGAAATGGATGACCAAGGGTGCGCGACGCAAAAGAGGTCGAGAACCGGTGATCGATACCGGAAGATTGAATCTTCCGCATGGACTTTTTCTTCACAGAGAGCGAATTTCTTAAATACAACGGCAAATTTCTATTAACCTTATATGCTCGGACTACGAGGCCAATCTCGAATAATAAACTTTAATAAGGAGGATTAGAATTTTAATAGCTAACAATTTCCGTGACTTAACTCTTTCGCGGCAATATGTATTTCTCTACCTTAACTTATTCGATTCTGAGGCAAAATATACTCAGTTTCTACGTATGGCTCCAAATATTTCTCTCTTCCACGAGTCACCTCTCTTTTGTTGGAATTTTCAACGGCTCAAGAAGACATTCTTTGAATGACAAAAACGGGACTGGAATGTCGCAGAAACCGGTTCAGCAGATACGCAAAGACTAGATGTTATAAGAGATATTAAATACTTTATGCTACATAGGATTCCGACTAATTCATCACAGAATTTTTTCATTGCCCACGAATTGTTCTTTTCGAAAGTACATTTAAAGTCGTTTCAAACACAATTTGAGCTAAATTTAGTCGCTTCAGCTCCTCACTGAGATTTTTAAAAAACAATGGCTGTATTTATGCGTGTACCACGCCCACATTTCATCCCTAACAATCAGCGCAAAAACCAGGTGCTCATCATACACGAGGACATGTATGAAAGACCGCGCCCGTTCTGTTGAGGGTCCGCGGCCTGCCACAATACTGTATGATATACACTATGATTTAAATAATGTTGTAAAAGACGTTCTCCTAGATAGTTATTCACGCCAGCGACATATTCCAACATATCCACATTATAAGCAATCACAATGCATGAGAAAATATTTTTCAGGGTTTTCTTCGTAAAAATTACGGTACGCGTCTTACGCGAAGGCCCACAGATCACAATTAAATACGGTATATTAGATATGGGCGGGTCATCTTCAAGTTTAAGTGAATGTATAAATGTATGTAGGTGTAAATATAACTCCATAGCTTGGTTCTCCTCCATACCTCCTAATATGGTTGTTGTAAAGGCATGTACCAAAATCTCAGTACAGCTGACCATGACTACCTCCTAACAACCATAGGCTTCTTTCAAGGATTAACTGCAATCACTGAAGGCGAATAGCCATGATAATTCTTCAGATAATGTTAGATAGAAGCGTCTTCGCTCGATTTGATTTGAGAACGTGAAGATTCAGGTTTAAAGTTAGCGTATGACTTTCGAACCTGGCCTAAAAATTAGCAGAGCCAAGTGATGAAAGACGGCCATGGACCTTCATTTCACCAAACCACACGGGCAGAGTACATTTTGATGTCCACCCCCTTCCCTCTAAGACCCTTTCACGAACACGCCTCACACATCCAACAGCACCACAGACACCAAGATCACCCTCCCACCCCCACGCCTTTAGACCACTAATTTCCCCTCACCACATCGGACACCCTTCCCTCCACGACCAATATTCCATTAAGGAACGATAATGGGTTTCACAAAAGGGAACGTGGGTGAGTAGTATAGGAAGAGAGAGAGAGAGAGAGCTAGAGTGGGTTCACAAGGGATCCGTGATGGAGGTGAGTCTGTCGGAGAATTGCCACGTGAAAGTGTGGGTCGAAACGCCTTTTGCCGGGCACAAAGGTAAAATCGGGAACGGCTGAAAAACATAATTTCTCTTCTCCGTCGGAGCAAAGCCATTCGTGATGACGGCCTTCACCGAGTTTTACGAGACAAGCCGCTCGCATGTGGGAAGGAAGCAAGAGTGAAACATAAAACCTCCGACGCTTGGCGAAGTCAAATACTCAAGACGCATTTTTAATGACTGGCAAATAACTCAAGCAAGGAACTCTCGCGTGAGACGGCTGCGACACGCCTTTCCGAAAATCTAACTTTTTTAAATCAGAATAACTTTACTTCGATGATATTAATAAGTCGTATGACTGATGTGAAGACATGTTCTATTTGAGGTTGAATTTCTTTTTCGATTCAGTAACTATTTTAGAGAATAGTGTGAGGTCAAAATTGCTCTTTTTTAAAGGTTTTACGTAACAAATTGATAGTCATCGATGAGTCATAGAGCGAGAATACTCGCAAAAAATTTGTCCAACAGCTACTTTTCATGAAATCAATGATTAAAACTTAAAAGTCTGAATACTCATACTTTCTTAGAAAATTAGATGCATGAGTTAAGGCATTTCAGCACAAATGCTTTTGTCATGACGAGTGCTTATCTGCTGTTTAAAGGCACGTAAAATACACTAAGAGATACATATAGTATAAGACTAAAGTTCCTCGTCAATCTGGGTAGTAAGTCAGATCATATAATTTTTTTGTGTGCCGAAAGTCTTTAGAACCACCCCTTAAGAAGAAAGGTATTCATCTAATAAAAAAATAATGCACTACCACACGATCCTCCGATGAACAACTTTGCTGATCCGGTACAGCAGTGCAGAGTTTTTCGTTACTAATTGACTTCCTATTCTTCAGCATTATTACGGAAAATTATAGGTCGATAAAAATGTCATTGGATATCCATATCTAATCTACCGCTCTACAAGAATTTCATAGATGTTTTTATTGATGGGTAATATCCGTATTTTTTACATAATACAAATCCCGAGGGGAATTCCTCTCGAACCTATAACATTAAACTAATAAACAAAGTTTTAGGGATAATTGAATTCTCTCTTCCCAATCCAGAGACCTTCACTATCTCAGCAAAACTTGCTCGGTTCAGGTGAATACCTCGAAGAAAGTTTAAGAACCAATCCCACGAATTAAAATTCCTGGAATGCGGGCAGGCCCTCTGAGCCAAGTCACGCCGTGCTTTAAAATTTGCAAAGTCCCTCGCTCGCCCCCTTACGGCTAAAAAGTGGCCGAAAGAGGCCCCCCCCCCAATCTCCACCGCCCACCTCACTTATTCTCTTCTCACAAACTCTCACGGAGTAGGTACGTTCTCACAAAGCAATCCGTCCGTGAGCTCCCTACAACACCCTCCCTCCCCCCACTTGGGGGGAGGGGCCGATGCTCCCTCGTGCAGTCTCGGGGCAATGAAATGCCCAACGATGCACCTTCGGAAATAATCCATTCACGAGAGGACTCCTCCTTTCAGCATCTTTCCGGTCCACCGAGCACTGCAAAGTTACCATCAACTTGTTTCTTCAAAGGAGGGATGCTATTTGCATCCCTCCTTTTGAGGTACTTAACAGGCAAAAGGGGCTGAGAAAGAAAAGAAAAGGCCTTCGTCTTGCAAGAATTCTCCCTCAAGCAGGCTCCGGCATCACTACGGAAGCACGTGGCCTTATTTTTTATCACTAAGTGTTTTTTTTATTCATGCTGCAAAATGTAAATGCATTTGAGTGAAGAGTACTGAAAATTGGTTTGTAAGTATTCCTCACGCTTTGGCCTAGAACTGGACAGTTAGAGATATATATGGTAACCGAGTGCTGACAATGACCCCTATGCCTGCGTTATTTGATTTTATTGCATTGATGAACAAATGAAACTACGAGAAACATACTTACAATCTGGCGAAATAAAAAGAGTAGTATAAATGGTAGCCAAAACTTTTTATGAATATTTTGTTAAATGTATTGAAACTTAGATAAGAGTCGCCAGTGTATCCAGTAATTCAAATATGCCGGTAATGAGAGACGACATTGAATTACCATCTCCACGGAGGTAGGTATCCCCCACCCAAATAAGGGAATTTTATTGCGGTTCTTAATGATAGACGCTGTAGTTTAAAAGTGTGAAAATACAAATTACAGTTAGCCATAAGGATAATAGGCAATCTACATTCTTGAAACTTGGTACTCGTCTCGTATCATTATATCGAATGATAGACTAAGTCACATCTCGGGACAGACATTTTGATATGTGCATAGTTACATCTAATTTTGTCACATATACGTTGGGAGATACTAAAAGGTGATTGCGATTCCTTAATGTTTATAAAATACTCGAGAATTCACGAATTTTGCACGTCTAAAACAAACGATACAGGTCAAATACGGCTGCTAAATTGTTTACAAAAGGGCCATCTGCCTATATTATAGCATATTCAAGGAGAAAAGTTAATACAATTAGAAGAAATAAATTACTTGCAAATTTCGCTATGGGTCAATTACGACCAGTGTTTAAACAGAGAATCAGATCAATGCCCTTGATGGTGAAAAACCACTAAGGTGGAATTGGAACCGAAGACCTTCAGTAAGGAAGACGAGTATATTACTTGTGTGTATGTTTGGATCCTGGAATCATTGGATTAAGGAATTCATTCTTATTAAAAAAAAATGGAGCCATGGCAAGAAAATGTTGGTGAACCAGGCAAAAGGGAGGGACCAAAAAACCTTGGGAAGCTGCAAACTGCCAAGTGAATGCTTAAAGTAGTGAATAATTTAATTACGTGCAACGATTACATATATTTGGATCTTTAACGCCCTTACTCCAATTAAAACAGACCATGCCTTTAAAATTAATATACTTATTTTGCATACCCGTTTGAAGAAGTTGAAAATTAAGTTTTGAATTTGACTTTCATTAGTTCAACTGCCATATAGTATTAGCGTGATAAGACTGAAAAGAAGTAATGAGTCCTGGAAGTGCAGATTAATGGGCTGCAATTCCTTTAGGAACATTGCCCCTATGGTCAAGCAATCAATATGGTTTGAATTTTATCCGAAGGCCCGACGATGTTATTACAGAATATTTGGACGAACAATGTACAAGAATTTGAGGCATTTATCAGTCAATATATTTCTTGCGAGGGCCCGTAACCTTCATTTCTACGTTGTTAAAATGAACTACATATGAATTGTGGTTGTTTGTTAAAAATAAAGCAAGCAGTGTCACTTGGTAATTCATTTGCGAACAAAATAAGAGCATAACATCTACTCAGATTTATGAAGCAAAGATTTCAAAATACTCCAGCACATTGATAATCCTAGCCACTAATCTATGCCACTTGAATTATATTTTAATCTCGAGCACTGAATAATATTTTTAAAATTTTTATTCAATGCATACAAGGGTACAATTAGTTTTTTCTTTCGTTTAATGGCATTATACAAGGTAAAAACAGGTTTTTATTCACGCTTGTCAATTAATCATCCGTTTCGATGAGTAAAACTTCAACTTTATAAGTCACCAAACAAAATTTGTAATATATACAATTAAACAAGCACCATTTTGAAGTAGTTTTTTTTTATCGAACAACCAGATTGATAATTTGTCAATATAATGAATGCTCTTGTGAAGAATATTTTTCCTAACTTTATAAAGGTTAGTCGTCAAGCTATTATTTTAATTTAATTATCATTATTGTTATCTTTCCAGCTCTTCGCCATTACTTGCAATGTTTAACTAAAATTATGAGCATTATTGCATCAAATGTCCACTTTTATCACCTTTTATCACCTCGTAAATAATAGACAAGGGCCTAGCTACATTGGCACCGGACGGCGTACCGTGGTCTGAAATCGGAAAAAGCCGGACTAAAGTCCAAAATTACTTCTTTTGAGGTACACATTTGAAACTTGGCATAAACGCTGAAACATGATTACTGATCATGGAACAACAAGTTATTTTTGAAAGATTTTATCTGTTTTTTTTAGATACAGAGACCCAAACACGGCCAAGTTTCCAAAAACACGCCCGATCTCGTTTTTCTTCAAAAATATTTGAAGTTAAGCTGCTGGAAGAGTTTTGAAAGAATTTTCATGAAGTAAAAAAATTATATTCCGGTAATATGGTGCTTTATCTATGTTATCTATTGGTTTCGAAGGTATTGGTTAATATTAGTGTGATATTACGTCACAAAATGGCGTACCCTTTTTCCGGGCAAAATTTGACCTAAAGCAGACAATATCTTTAGTTTTAGAAAGTTTCTAGCCTGAAAACTTTCATCAGAGTATTTACTAAAGACATTTTAAGAATATAATGCCACAATCTTGTAAAAAACGTTTGCGGCTACGAAAATGAACACAATTTATCGATCGCGTTTCACGGCCCGGCTCCGCGACGCGGGGCCTAAAAACTCGGTGACTCCGTTGGATATTTCAAGTTGTTTGGAATTAATTATTGATAACTGTCATTTTAAGCATGGTACACAGTCTCTATTGACCCGAAATACTCTATTGAAGATATTACGAGGATAAGGGATCGATCGAATTGATCACTGCACGCGTGACTCTGGTAAACATGCTTTGGTTTGGATACTTTACGGATTCATGCCGCATATGAGGAACATCATTTAGGTAGAATTCAAGTTTTCACGCGAAGGGTACCTTACACATTTACCAGGAAAGGCAACAGCCGGGATTCTTTTTCTACTCCTCACCCTTTTCACCCTCGCCGAGGAGGAACGCGCGAAAAGGGGCGTTTTATGACACCGCGCAGCCTTTACACATGCGTAAATTTTCCTATGGGGGGCTATTACTGAGAAGTTAGGTTCATCTAATGCAATTACTAGTTAAATCAGCAGCCAGATCTGGAGAATCGAACAAACCTCTTGCCGTGTTACCGTCATTCGTGTTTCCTGATCCAGGCCTTGGCACATCCACTTCCTCATCAGCCTCATCCTTTCTCTAAATTTCTTCTGAATGCTAATCTTTTTCTTTGTTAGCTGTGTTTTTTGGTTGCTGCGGGTCTAGAAAGAGATTTATTATTATTATTTTATTGTTACAGCTGTAACACTTCCTTCCGAATCCCCTGCAAGCATCAGGTTTCATTTCCGTCATAATGGCCGGAGACTCGAGAGGGGTTGGGCCGTAATCGTTGCTACGTCCGACGCCCATCCTTTGCCTCCACCTGCTCCAGCCTTTTTTCTGCTTTGTCCTCCTAAAAGGCGTTCTTTTGGGAGTGAGCCATGATTTTGGCAGCAGCGTAGACCACGCAATTGACCGTCGATAGGTCCGACGTCTCTGTCTGGATTTCGCCGATGAGGCCATTCAACCGGGAAAGGTGGTTACTCCGCAGAGAGATTTTTCGGTGGATATATCTCTGCCTTTTTTGTCCTTCATCATAGGATACTGTGCTTAATAACCGCGATCGTAGTTCAGAGACGGCCTGACTAGCTTCCTTCCCATTTATTGATTTATCATTAAAGAGTTTTATTTTACCTTAAAAGCAGTTTCCAGCTTGTGTGGATTATTTCTCACCTGCCACTATTTGAAATCCAGTCGATATGATATGTGTAATACGCACTCGAAAACCCGAATGTAGCAGTGTAGGGTAGACAGACCAAAGGAATATTTAGTAACATCTGCTGGTCGAACTTTCATTGCTCTTAAATAATTAATCTGGGAAGCTTTCGCTCCGCAGATATAGCACCTAATAGTAGCACTATCAGTAAATGCATTGAATACTTAAAAAATTATTTTTATAGGTTTGTTTAACAATATCCACCACCATTTACTTGCCCATCACTTTAAAAACAGGCATAAGCCTTACCTTTCCATTTATCATGGTCAGAAGCAAGCTTAAATGAACAGAATAATTTCCCCAATTCCAATTTTGTAAGCCATCTATCTGCTTTTGTATATAATTCCTTTCCGCCAGAACAACTTCCTTGGTTTCCCTTAGCCACTGAAGGCGAATAGGCCGGCAAAATGTGGTTGACGACGGGCGAGGATTTTTTCAGATAATCTCACCTAAAATAGTGCATATATTATTGGTACTCAATTGTACTGCAATCAGATTGGCCAAAGATAAATAAGGTATGAAACACGAAATGCCTTAATCTCGTACCAGTAGCGTCATTCAGCAAACGAAGTGGCACCATGGCGCTCATAAATAAATATTTATCTGGAGTATCTGCTTCTTCCCACAAATTTTTATATTGTGAAAGGCTTGAACTCCCATCAAATCCATATTTGCACATTAATGTGCAATGTACTTCATTTCTGGATGCTAGAGCCGTGGAAACGCATGCCAGTATCCGCGATGCTGTATGGTTTCATAGGTCCTGTAAAATAACTTCGCTAATGCTTTCTGTGATATGTATTCCTTCGGGGTATGCAGCGCTTTTTTCATTTAACACTCGCACATAGCTAGGACACAGGTTTTGCCCGTAACTAAGAGCGGAGCTTCTCAATGAATTATACTGATTCTTTGTCAGCTCAGTGGTGATCATCAGAGATAGAGCCTCCTCTGGTGATAACTCCGACTGCATCTCATCCTTTTCCCTTCACTTAGTAAAAATTCTTTTTGCTCTAGTGGGAGTGGTAGTCTTTACTTAAGTGAGAAGTTGAGCGTTAGCACTATCTCATTCCTCTCAAAGTCAAAGAGAGGATGTCAATGCGAGCTCAGCATCAGAGGAAGAAATTTTAATATTTTGAACTTTTGTTCTTTTTGAACTGTCTGAGGAAGTCCTAAAATCTTTTTTTGGTCGCCCCAATGAACCTAATAAATCAATAATGTTAAGATATAAATTCCAAATAAAACCTTCATCCATGATATTGCGAAAAATAAATAAATCAGAAAATAGATAGGTACCGGTCGTTGTAGAAATACCTGGTAGGTACTGTGGGACTGCTTCCGGTAAAATAATTGGCTCTTTGAGCCATGCAGAATTGCGAGCTAAAAATAGGTCGTTTTTTTCTATAAAATTCCTCCCTCTTTTTCTGGTAATGTACCCAGAACTTTCATAGAAATTCACGGAGCCTATCAAGGGCATCGCAATGGTTCTCATAATTCAAATTCCGGGATAAAACGTCCAGTAAGAATACTTTTTTTGTCATGTAATGATTTTCCTTTCATCTCAATTATCTTTTTGTGTAGCTCCAAACGTGTGATCTGATATGATGTCATTTCAGGACTGGACCAGACAAAAAACCTGCGCATGGATTCGACAGTTAAAATTATGTAACGAAAGTTACACGATGACTACCCTTCAAAATTATAGTTGCCATGATAAAAGAGAGGCGAAAAAACGCCGTGAAGTTTTATAAAAAGGAATACTATAAGCGTTGGAGTTAAATTATATGAATAAGTAAGTATAGAGAAAATTATAATACAAAAGACTCACCTTGAAAAAGAAAAGACTCTTGAGTAAACCAGAAACACCGCTGACCAACGCAGGGAATAAACCGCGGTAATAAAAATAAAAAAAATATATAAAATATAATTATAAATAAATTATAAATAAATAATAAATGATCATCTCCATCGTCTCAGGCTCAACTTTGTGGAAGTTCATTATATATTAAATGAAAGGAAAACTTTGTTTTATTCCACCAATTTATTTGTCGGTACTACTAGTTTCGACGCAGCGGCGTCATCTTCAGGTACAAATACCTTTCCCCCCTCCTTGAAGCCTCCCTGACCCTCACGGAAAAAACAGTAGCCCGTAATCCTTCCCCTCCCCCCACTCCCACAGACACCTCACCGCTACCTTAGTCACCAGCAATCCCTTTCAAAACTCTAACCTGCCAACGGTCATCCGCCCCCCCCCCATTCCGACCCACCACCCGCCACTACATTGTATCCACCCGCTAAACATTTCACTACTTTGTATCCTTGAGGTTTTCCACCCCTTCAACCTACCTTCTTCCTCCCCCACCCCAACGCCTATCCTGGATGGTATATAAAGATCAAATTTTTGCTTTCCACTTTGTACCTGAAGATGACGCCGCTGCGTCGAAACTAGTAGTACCGACAAATAAATTGGTGGAATAAAACAAAGTTTTCCTTTCATTTAATAAATAATAAATGTATATTCAACGATGTATATTCAATGACGAGCCAATTCTCTGGACACTCACAGATTATAGCAGATTACTAGAGCACAACACTCCTTTACCGAATCCAAACTGGAACTGCAAGCTAGAATGCGTTTTTGAAGGGGAAAGGAAAAACCCCTTTGGAAATACCCGTTAAATACCGCCAAAGGCTACGCGGGGCCATAAAACGCCCCTTTTCACGCGTTCCTCCTCGGCGAGGGTGAAAAGGGTAAGGATTAGAAAAAGAATCCCGGCTGTTGCCTTTCCTGGTAAATGTGTAAGGTACCCTTCGCGTGAAAACTTGAATTCTACCTAAATGATGTTCCTCATATGCGGCATGAATCCGTAAAGTATCCAAACCAAAGCATGTTTACCAGAGTCACGCGTGCAGTGATCAATTCGATCGATCCCTTATCCTCGTAATATCTTCAATAGAGTATTTCGGGTCAATAGAGACTGTGTACCATGCTTAAAATGACAGTTATAAATAATTAATTCCAAACAACTTGAAATATCCAACGGAGTCACCGAGTTTTTAGGCCCCGCGTCGCGGAGCCGGGCCGTGAAACGCGATCGAATAATTGCGTTCATTTTCGTAGCCGCAAACGTTTTTTACAAGATTTTGGCTTTAAATTCTTAAAATGTCTTTAGTAAATACTCTGATGAAAGTTTTCAGGCTAGCAACTTTCTAAAACTAAAGATATTGTCTGCTTTAGGTCAAATTTTGCCCGGAAAAAGGGTACGCCATTTTGTGACGTAATATCACACTAATATTAACCAATACCTTCGAAGCCAATAGATAACATAGATAAAGCACCATATTACCGGAATATAATTTTCTTACTTCATGAAAATCCTTCCAAAACTCTTCCAGCAGCTTAACTTCAAATATTTTTGAAGAAAAACGAGATTGGGCGTGTTTTTGGAAACTTGGCCGTGTTTGGGTCTCTGTAGCTAAAAAACGGATAAAATCTTTCAAAAATAACTTGTTGTTCCATGATCAGTAATCATATTTCAGCGTTTATGCCAAGTTTCAAATGTGTACCTCAAAAGAAGTAATTTTGGCCTTTAGTCCGGCTTTTTCTGATTTCAGACCATTGCGCGGCGGTTGGACTGGTGACCATGCATACCTTCATCGTGGCGCTCTTGTCCCCTGTCTGCATGTGGCAGATTGGTATGGGGTTGGTACAATGGACTAAGAAGGTCTAAGTGCCCGGGCTCTTGTCGAAGGCCTACAAACAATCTAATCTAAAGTCAAATAAGAGCTGCGAGTTTCCCGAAAACAATCAACAACATTTCACGACTGACCGTTGTATTTATTTTATTTGGGAAAGTAAATAAACTCACGCATTACCCTCGGAATTCAGATAAACTGTTTTCTTCATGGGAACATAAGGCATGCATATGTTTTATTTTCCTAAACATTATGGAAATATAAAATTGTTGCTCAATAATGCTACGAGAAGATATTTCGACAACAACATTGAGCCGAATTGAAAACGTAAGCTGCTCCGCAACGTCCTTGAGGGTATGTTCATTTTTCCCTCTAGTCGGTCGGTGGCTCCTCGCATATCATTCCCGCGCACACACACAGCCACCTTTGCATTCGGTTCTCCAACGGGCGCGGAAACCGCCGCATCCGCATCCTCTAGCCATCTAAATGCTTAATGAGGCGACTGACTCCCCGAACACCCCAGACTAGTCGTGGCTCACCCTCCCTTTAAACGAATGGCACCGCGTCGCTCACCGGAGCGTCGAATGAATGGGTTCAACGGAGAGAAATGGGGGCGGCGGCTGAGCCCCCCGAAACCGCGGCCGAAAACCTCCTCCCCCGACTCAGCCCACGGTGCCGTAAACGGAAGGGTTAGGTGAGGCGGGGATAAAGGAGGACGAGCCAAGGTGCGCCTTACGTGTGTTGCCTAGCAGCCGCATACCTCGACGGCCGCTGCACCTAGAAATGCTCGCAATGATAACGGCGCCGCCTCAAAGTGGCAGGAAGCGAGCTTACTTGCTTGCTACGTAGTTCGCTTTGAAGGTTGAATGCGTCGCGGGGAATGACTTGATAGCGTTTTAGACCGCGAGAAGCCAGTCTTCAAACCGACTTCAATCGGCTGCTTTCGAATCGTTCCGACGCGACGCAGAGACTCTCGAGGAAAAATATTTCAATATTTTATTTAACTAAAGAAAGCTAAAAGCATATTATTTGGGAATTTATTGTACCCTTAAGTGAAAGTTGCACTTTTTTTCGATAGGGATTCATTATTATCATTTTCCGATATTTGGCGGATAGTTATGTGGCCCGTGATCAGCAATATTTTAAGGAATGTGAAGATATTTGGTTTGTAGATATCCATAATCTCATTTTTGGTTTAATATATTTCGAAGTTTACTTGAAAATGAGGTTACTGGAAACATACAGTTAACTTGGAAACTTAACTGGAAACCGAGACATTAATTAACCAACCAAATACTTTTTCTCATCCATAAGTCTATTTTTCGTAATGAGACGATAAATAATAAATTCAAATTTCTGCATACAATTCACGGAAAAACAGAGGCAATGGAACACACCGTAACTCTGCGTAACTGAATAATACTAGCTACAAAAACCTTGATAATTTTCCGAAAGTGTGGCAAAGTACCCAGTTTTTTTACATCCAACAGCTCAGACAAAATACCTATTTCTCAGTTTTTATTTCCATGCTTTCTCCACAGTAGCGAAAGAATGCGTACGAAGAGAGCAAAAGCTTTATTTTTTCTCATACTTCCTTCACCTATTTTTTTATTAGATCATTTTTTCCCAAATATCGTGAACAAACGCCCGCCCTGTCACGCGAACATGTAGGGTTAGAAGTATGGGGTGAAATAAGAGGATGAGCAAGGAGAATAGAGGACGGAAGACGAGCCAAGGTCAACGTGCGCTACCTTTCTATCCACATGTTGCGAACTCGGTACAACAAGAAATGGCTAGGGGAGCTGGCTCAAAGAAATAGAAGCAGACGGGGACTCCCTTGCAGCACTTTCCAAGTCGCTCGGTTTCAATGCGTCACGGAAAATGCCTCGATAGAGCCTTTACACCGCGCCTGTAACCCTTAAGCCTCATTTAACCAACTCATCCGTTCGGTTTATCACCCTACATCCTAATTTCAAGGCGTACGGTAAGGAACATTACAGAGGGAAAGCTAAAGACGCTAAAAGAAACTGTCCCGGGGTTTTCTATGAGCATAAAAATAAGGTGAATTTTTTTTTATGTTTCGCTATCCTAAACAAATTTCGCTCGCGCCATATGTAAGCACTGAGCAGCACCCAGGCACCAATCAGGAGCGGCAATCTTAATGACTTACCTACTATTGACAACGGATTGCAAAGCGACCTCACTTTGGCTTTCATAACTGGTGTGAAAATGTTCAAACGTATCGCATAGGAAAAAAATAAAAAATAACACGACTGTTTACTCGGAGCAAAGGAATTTCCATCACACCAATTTGGGAATTGCCTGTGTATATCTACCTCGGCACTAAGGTTGAGGAGATGATCTTAAAATAGAAGCCGTTCTACTATTCACAGAGAGCCAAAGATATATTGCTCATTTCTTTAAATTAATTTCAAATGATCTCCAACAGACAACTGTTCATTTGAAAAATGGAAAAGCATATTTTAATCGAGTGCGGATGAAGGTAGTTAGAGGGAGAAACCAATTCATTTAAAATGTAACGAATTTGGCCTCTTTTTAAATAAAAGGATCTCATCCTTCCAAAGATAATAAAATAAAAGCCACATACCATAAAAATTTTCGAAATATTTTCCAAAAAGTAGCAGCCGTTTTCCATGGAAAGTGGTACGGGTATGCACTCCAGAGAGACTTTATTTTTAAAATTAACAATTTTTTTAGGCTTGGACCGCATCAGAAATTCAACAGTACTTAGTTTTTATGACTGTGGCGAGGGATTATAATCCTCGCCGAACAATCTGAGGGCCGCGGGTTTGAGTCCCACTCCATGAATTTTTCACCGCTCAGAACATAGATATTGGTGTTCGTCCGTTAAAAACGAGTTAATTGTAAGAATATGGGCCTATATTCGCTCGACGTAAAAAGACAAATTTATTATTATTACTCCTCCACTACAAAAATGGTTTTTTATGGAATTATATGCCTCATCATAGCAAATCTTAAATGCAGGTACTTGCGTAACTACATTCCCTCCGCAACATTGTCTACCCTTCCGTCAAAGTGAGACTTTTTTGTGAGAAGTTTTTGTGAATGAGAAGTGAAGTCCCGTGTTGCCAAAATTTAGGATTTCATTCATTTAGGGTTTCTACCCAATCAATATTGCTGGGTTCAAGGACTACCCAGGCCGAAACCAATTCAAAATAGTTGATCAACTCAAATCCAATGATATAACGAATGATTCACAGCCGAATAAATTCGAATGAATAAGTTTATAGTACGCTGGTTTGTACTCACGAGCGCAACCATGATGATACATGAGCACCATCAAGATGCGGCCTCCCGACGCAGCACCCAGGAAAACCAAAGCACCACGTCGAGTCAGCACGGAATAAGGCCACAGAATTAATGGAAGCTCCCGACCGCTTTCATGATCACGAAAAACGTTTTCATTCAAGGAGATGATCTGCTTAAGTTTTCAACTTCCCTAATTCATGTCCCACATTGGAATTACACTTTTAAGGATTCAAGTTCAATTCATATGCCAATCGGAGGCTGGAGAAAGAAGAAGAACAACGTTGACTTTCCGGTATTTAATTAGCTAATGGTAGCGCAGCAATTTCGCTCCGGGCGATTGAAAGTGGCATCCAAAGGCAGTCTTGCTGACACGAAAAGGTTTTTCTTTTTTATCTTTCTCCCCTTTGCCCCTAGCTCTCCCCGGCCCTGGTGGGAGGACGTGTTCCTTGAAATGTATCCCCAGAGGGTGTCCTTGTATTCCTCCTCCGTCTCCTCCTCGGGCACACATCGACCGATGTCTAATGAAGCCCTGCTCAAGAGACAGCTGGAGACCATCAGATGTCCTTCGAATCCGTCTTTAGCGGAGAAAACTGGGTCGGGATCAGTGAAAAGCGCGAGTGGATGAGAGAAGGAGCCCTGTCGGGGGCGGAGGGTGGTGGCTAGAGGAGGTAGGACGAGGACGGGATGATTTCCGCCTTTTCTGCCCCACCAAATCAAATTACTCCTCCAGGAAGCACAAGGAGTGGGGAGTCCATGTTCCTGCTGTTACGTCCCACTGCCCGTCACCTTCCCTTCTTCTTCAGGGCTCTCGGATCTATTTTAAGGCGTGCGTGCTTATGTCCGTCCTTGACAGGATTTAAACCGTGTTCACTGTACGGACTCTACGCACGATTCACTCAACGTTTGATCCTCATTGTGAATTTTACGAACTGAAACAAGCTAGAAAAAGAAATCTTCCCAGAGTAAGGGGAATGAATATATCGTGAGACAATAAGAAATACATTAACCACAAGTAATAATCTCGAAGCAGCATTATAATAAAAATGGGTATAAAAACAAATTTCTACAGGAAAATTCTGAGTAGCAAAATTACTACCAATATCTTTGAACCAGTATTTAAATTACTTTTAATTTTTCTGCCTTACATATATCAATAATTGCACATTGTTTTGCTCAGTTTCAAGAGGAGCAATCACACCGAGGTATTGAGAGATCACTAATGAAATTCTTAGAAGAGATATTTTCCTTGAGTAAATGCTTTGAGTATAGTATAGGACGATTTTCCTAGTCATTAACCAAAACAGCAAAAATTTCAAAACAGCATTAAGATATATTAGGATATGAATTATGGATTTCTTCAGAAAAATTCTGGAGAACCAAATTGCTATGAATTTCTCTGAGCCTGATAATATTTTAATTAGATTTCTTTTTATCCATTTATTTGGTATCAGTGATTGTACACAAGATTTTTCTTAGTATCTAGGGAAATAAACTCACCAAGGCATTATGAAGCAAAGAAATATTCTCACACGAATGCGATTAACCTCGCATAATTGTAATAGTGATACCAATGCACATAGAGGGGATACGTTGACCACAAAATTACGCTCCTACCATCGCAGCAGGATGAAAAACACCTCCAAGCTTTCATGCCTTTCCTAAGATTAGAGCAGCTTTTACCAAGTTTTTACACGCAAACCTCTGTGGATAGATACTGTTAGAATCTTCGTAAACAGTTTAGTATAGAGATGAAAAAAATTACAACTAGGGAAATAGAGCGATCTCCCTTTTCTTCGATCTTAAAACAGTCATCAAGACAATAAAAGAAATAATTTCTCAACAAAAGAATTGTTAGAAGGGCAACGCATGGATAACCGACATATAATACTACCAAGATAGAGAGAATCATAGCATATTCCTTTACGTATTCATCATCCTTCTTGTACCCACAATTCAAGAGCTAATAATGATTAAAACTTAGTGCCAGTCACGTGATCAGTCATTTCTGCCACAGTAAATTTCAAGCTACTTTGCTACAGAGACTATTTTAAAATTAAAATTCAAGAATTGGTAATGCATTAATTACAATTACATGGAATGCATAATAATCAATTATGCAGAGGATTAAAACGTCAAAATAGCAACATTTTGATTTCTTACGTCTGTACTCAACGCAGATAAATTAAGTTTGCTGTCCAAATTATTCCACCCCCACCAGATACTTTGGCAAAACATTAAGGGAAATTGAAATAATAATTAAAGTTTCCGTGATAAGCTCAGCTTCGAACATTTTTCTTCGATTAATTGATTACATAGCCCTTAAAGCTCATACCACGAATGTCTTGAAAGGTAATATTGGTAACCAATATGAGCGAAAGATAAGTATGTCCCTCCTATCAGAGCCCAAAAGCTATGAACTGTTCTAAATGAAGAGATTACAAATAGTAATTTTTGTTTCATATGCATCATAGTGTGTATTGGACAATTAGTAGATACTGACCAGAAACCTGGGACTGTTGAGAGAAGAAATCTACAACAAAAGAAAAGCTGTTGATCTTACCCTGCAACACATACGTCAAGGCTCCCTGAGTATGATGGTGTCGTTGCAAAAGGAAGAATCAGCGAAAAGATAAGATGAAGGTTTTGACGTGAATGTTCCTACGATCACATGCTGAATATGAACGCTACTATAGGTTTAAGCCACTCTTCAAGGGCTTGAAATGTTTCGTTTTCTTGTGAGCATTTCAATGACCTTTAGTTTCCAGTGTAGAATTACATCGCTCTTCAGAGAATAATTAAAACTCAATTATTAAACTCACTAACAGTCAGTAGTATCGGTATTGGTGAAATATAGCTACATGGTTTGATTATGCCCTTGAAAACAAAAAGATACTGTTCCCGAGATCATTGTCACCTTAAGAAGTTAAGGTGTCATAAATAAATTTGGTACGTAAGGCGACTCTTAAAATTACGTAATTGTATAAAACATGAATTCAGAGAAGAGGTATGTTTTAAGTTTTAAAAACCGTTAAAGTGAATGCAGCTTATAATTGAAAGTGGTGATGATAATTAAGCAATATCCGAGGTTTTCGAAAATAATAGTTTCTAGCAACCAAGACGCTAAAAGGGATAACAATTTATTACAGTTTCTGGTGAGCATTATTCATAGCAGGCAATAAATTTCTTTTCTGCTTTCTAAACCCATTGTCCAACTGTATCCACTTTTCTGAGTCCAAATGTAACCTCGATCTCCAAATAACTTTCACCGTTGGCGGTTTTTTCAGCTGACCGACGAAAACTCCGATTGCCGGCGTAAATCAACCTAATAATACTTCATGCTTGAATGATATTATAGGTTTTCCCAAACGAAGAACAGGTAAAGTGGTTGATATGAAGAATAGCATGGCAGCCGAATATGCCAAATTAAGTTTTCTTTTCAATATGCCCCAAATACCGTAGAATTGATTTTAAATCAGATTTCCAAGAACACACGGCTTTCATCGCGTTTCCTCAATTCTAACAAATGCCCAAAGCCATATAATTAGGTGCACGGAAGATAGCCAAGACTTTGACGACAGGGTAAACATTACGTAAATGTCGCAGACTAAAGATCAATTTTCTTCCAAAAATAACATTCCAAATACAGAAGACCCAAAAAATAAATAGTTTTCAATGAGATTACATTTAGGATTCCGATCTCATCTTTTCATTTTTTCGATTTGTCTACTTGCTTGTACAGAACTTCAACTGGGAATCGTAACGGGCTTTCTCTGAGCCACGGTTAAAGATACTCAGGAAAAAATTATTAATATTTCAGTCGCGTTTCGAGAGATGAAAGAGATCAATACATAAAGATAATATAACGTATTATCTCTTAGCTTAAATTTTAAAGGGAACGAATTCCTTAAAATTATATGCATAGGAAACTTTTAGACAGATAAGACATTTTCCGGATACGCCTCTAAAAAGTCCTCTGAATTTTCCTCTAGGGAATAATGCAGTTATGTGCACATGAGGGTGACTCCGTGCAGGTAGTAACGTGGCTTGTTCCGGTATCCTTAAAATTTTTCGAAAATATTCAGTTATTTTAAAATATTAATATTTTATGAATATTTTCAATAAAATATTAACGGGAATAATTTTACTCAGTGCATGGCGGTATGGATATTTTTTTAAGATAAGAGTTTTGATTTCAAATAAATACTTACGGCAAAGATGACAAGAAAGATATTTGGACTGAAGGTTAAACATTTAAATCCTTTTTAATCAAAATATTTGAATGATCGGTGAGCTATGTTTATGATATCAGCAAAAATATCTATCGTGGCCAATCTCAACTTGATCAATGTGTTTTAGGGCAGCGGAAACTGCCCTATAACACACCAGCTGATAGCTGTCCAAGCTAACTAGGACACACAACCAGCCCTGTGGTAGCTTTCGCTTTTAATTGCTCACCATCTCTTTTACCTTTCTCTTCAGAGTGGATCACCCTACTCATGATGATCTGCGTTACTGAAGGCCGACGCCCCGTTATGCCACCGGAATATCATAAGCTTCGGTGGGACTTTGACTTACTTGGAATTCACTCGTTGGCGTGCGGCAGTTTGGCGGAATAATTTATAAAGTGAGTTCTGGGTCCTCAGAAAAGAAAACGTTGCTATTAACCGTCTCAAGCAAAAGAAAGGAAAGAAGTATTAGTAAAAAAAGTACTTTCCTGGCGTAGATCTACGCGGTAAAGAAACGAGGTGGAAGTGGATGGGGTGAAGGGAAAGGACTGAGGGGGAGAGAGGTAGGCTACGAGAAAGAGGGTGGCAGGGGAACCAAAATGCTTCAAAGACTAATATGCAAGTGTGGCAAGTGCTTAAAACGTCTCATCGCCATGAATTTACTAGGGACTCTACCTCGAGGTCTCATAATAAAATGAATTTATCGGGACGGCAGGTAGTGGTGAGCCATCCCACTTCTCGAAACTCTTGTGTTGGTAGCAATTATAAATGGTTTCCGGCTGACCCTCAACACTAACCTCCTCCCCGTTTTGCTCGACTTTGAAAGTTCCGTAGCCCATGACCCAAAATCGTCCAATGCGTTGTGCGAGGAACTTAGTTTCTAAAACTATACCCGACCCGTCCCTTCTCAGTCTCCTGACTCACTCGTCTCTCCCCATCTCCTTCCTTGATTCCCTTTCGACTTTCCTTCTCTTTTTCACGGCCAACCTCCTACACTCTCCCCTTCTCTCCACATGTCCCTCACACCATGCTCGAATGTGCCATTTGATTCCCCCGGTCACCGACGCCATGCGACCACTCCGGACACATCTCCCAAAACCCTGGGTCTCCTCCCAAGACTGCTTCCAGGAAAAAAAAGCAGCTTCCAAAATGTGGTGGACACTCGTTCTACCATTCCCTCTCTCACCCATCGACTCCCTGTAGAGACTCTTCCCCTCTTGGCCGCCCAGCGGCGCCGTGACATAAATCTTCCTCCCTTTCCCTTATCCTTTCGCCCTTCCCCTCCTTAGTGCTTATTTCGATTCACTCAAGTACTCCCTTTCGCTCTCCGATCATTGATTCGTCCTCTTTCCGAAAGTCTCCACCCCTCCCCCCCCAAAAGTCTCCACCCTCTCCACGGGAAATCTCTCTATTTTTTCCCACCCATCTCCTATTCCCCAAGAAGGACTACGTTGATCAAACTTCCTTGCGGGCGGGTATCCCTACGCTGCCGGTGTTAAAACCAAGGGATGGACGAAATGCCAGCGGCGATAGCGGTGAGCTCTCCAGAGGAAATAACTTGATATGATCTAGGCATGTGAGGGCTGAGAAGTTATCCGTGTACGTGCTTCTCTCGGAATATCGGTATTTGGTTTGCTTGTTTGCCAGAAAGCAAGATGTGACTCCTAAATTCAGCTTCATCATCTGAAAACACATCAGGAATATAAATCCATGGCACAGATTAGATAAGGGAATTAGGGCAATGGAAATAATTTTCATTTTATTTATTATCAGCACAGTAGTAACATTTTTTGACCACGTGTAAATTGACATACCTGAACCATTATTGGGATTACCAAGTACAGTAACCTTGACATTCATTATCTTTCAAAACATAGATATCTATTATAACTCTATTTTCTAATATTTCATATTAAAAATATGTATTGAGAATATAGATTGAAAATATATGTTGAAAATTTTCAACGCGCATCAATGTTTTACTTAAGTTGTTACTTTACACACAAGTATTTTTGAATTTTTTCAATATTTCAATAGCTCTGTAGATTAAATAGATATTTTGAAAGGTAGTGAAATACCTTAGGTACCATTACATTCAATTTTCCCATTGTTATTTTATTATTTGGAATGCCATGGTACGCAATCCTTTTGATCATATCTTGGCAAATAAAGTTTTACTTATTTAATCTTATTGGTAAACTAATTTTCTGATAACAAAATATAGAACTTTAGGCCCTTCGAGTAATAATGTTTGCAGGAAGTCATAAATAGTTTTTATGTCCGGTTCACTTAAGCCCTCTTCCCTTCTAAAATATTTCTCGACTGTCCTTCATAAAGAATTTAGTATTCTTCAAGTAGCTTTAAAATAGGGAGTGAAAATAACTCAATTTGCACAAAACTATTGCTAGTGTATTTAAAGTTAAAAGCTAAATTATAGTAAGGCAAAATTATTAATCCAATGGCAACCAATTCATTTGCGAGAGATGGTAACATTTTTCAATCTAAGAAGGTTCTCTAACATGTAACTCACTTACTATGCTTAAATTGTTTCTTTTACAGACTATAGTTGGCTCTGGTCAGTAGAGTCCTAACTTCATCTCTTCAAGATTTGCAATAATATACATTCATTCCCCTGCTGACACATCACTTTTTCATGTATACATACCCTGTCATGTCTATATGCATCACAGGGTAACGCTATACTTCACGCCTTTTTAAAATTAGAAATTTCTGAAATATTTTCAGTAAATGTGGTGTAAAAAGTTGGAGTATATCATCGTTGCCCATTCTCTTTATTTTTGAGAGGAGCACAAATGATGATCAATGATGATTTCAACTGAAATATGAAGCTATCCATTGTAAATAAGCAGCATAAGTTTTAGCGTCCATACATGGGGTCGATAAGCTTCACCACTATAAGGTAATAATCCTAAGTTACCTTTTCAAGAAATTTCACAAGATAGGATGCACTAAAGGATCCTCATAATATAGAAATCACGGTACCAGATCCTTAGTATGTAACCCGAAACTTATGGTGACCTTTTGAGAACACTGTAACAGTGTCTAAGCCGTGAAAAATTTATCCCAGTACATCCTTCTTCTGTGCACCAATAGACCCTTTAAAGTTAGTGATCCAGTTTTTGTAGAGGATTAAGTACTGGCGTATCATCCCTAAGACCCGGACACGGCAGAGTCAAAACCTTGTCAGTGGAATCGTACCATACTGGGTATCTATGAATGGAGAGAGGACTTCAGAATGCAGTGCTCAGTTCGTCGTATGGGACGTAAACTATGGACCCTTTGGCATCTTTCGCTCATAGCAGGCTGAAGCTGAATCCGGACTTCTCTCTCCAACCTTCCTCCATTTCGCAAATATGCAACTCTTCTGTATATATATCATTCGCCAACTCTTAAGATGGTTCCAGTATCCAATGACTTAAAAGTTATTTTATTCTTGTTCTGGCTACTCAGAAAATATTGTCCTCTGTTTGATATGAGCAACAAAACCCTACCTTTTACACATTTTTTTCCACAGATTGAAATTGAAGTTAGATAGAGTTAAACGCGGGAATGGATCAAACTTGGGGGGAATAGCATTTTTAGGTCTAACTTAAATGCCCTTTTCACTAAATCTATTTACAAGAAGCTAATTCTCCCTGGGATTTGAATTGCAATAAGATTTCGGCACCTACATACCTTATTTTTCTGTTATTAGTAAATTACTGCAGTACTTGGTGTCAAAATTTGTAAATTCAATTAAAATAGCATGACATTCAGCTATAAGACTGGAAAAATTGTAAATTAAAAAAATATTTGTCAAATAATTTCCATATTTTTAACTTTAATTTTGTCTTCATATATCTGAGGCATATCATCAGTGAAAGTATTAATTTTTAAACAATACATATGAAAAGGTGGAACTCGTTATTTCTTGTTTACTCACACAGTTCCAAGAAAACATCCTTAAAAGGGTAAATAACGTCAGATGTCGGTCGTCTTCCCAAATAACCAACGAACCTTTAAAGTTAAAACTTTTGATCGACGAAACATAGCTATGAAGCACTACCAATCGAACGACAAAATCGTCTACAAAGGCGACAGTGCCACCGCGGATATTTCCGCACTGACATATTTCCTATACCAAATTCAGCTTCAGCCCTGAAGCGTCCAAGGTGGAGAGAATATAAAAGCAAGACAGCGTACAAATCTACTCGTGGAAGGGAACGGGCTGTCGACGGCATATTTCCCAACCGTCGCGACGACCACTCCGCTCCAATTCCCACCTTTCCTTCCCGTATCCCTGCACCGTAAAACCCGTCTCTCCCATATATGCCGTGTCCTTCCTCCACATGACCCCTCCTGACCTACCGTCCTCGGTTCCCTGGAATTCCCTCCCCCCCACATCATCCGACCCCCGCCGACCCCTCTCCGATTTCCAGCACCTGTCGCGGCGGCAGCCCTTGGCATCATCTCATCAACGTCACATTCCTCCGGGAAAAGGGCGTCGAGGTGGACACATCCAGGGTAAACGCAAAGTCACACGCGAGCTGTGTGGAATTACGGGGGAGACGTTTCCGCGTTCCTTGTCAGGAAATATGTGACGGACGAGGGAGGAGGAATGCCGGAAAGGTGAGGAGAGAAGGGTATAAAAAAATATGAGCTCAAGATGGCGCCTCCATCGAGGGAGCGCGCAGTTTTCGAAGGCGGGTGACGTCTAGTGGAAATTATTTGAGAGGAACCCGCGAGAAAGACGTTTCACAATGCGATGCAGAACTCCACTCTTTAATCGCTCACATAGAGAGGAGGAGTACTTTGAATTTGGGAAATTTCGCCGGTAGTATTCTTTCTAGCAAGCATGTCTTCCAAAGGGGACGATGCAGTACGCTTATTATAATAGTTGTGAAACGTGATAGCACTTGCGCAAAAGACCCTTTTTGGTGGATGTGTCCATCCCCTACGAACTGGCTCCGTTTGGGGGAGTAAGGTAGTCTACACGTTTGACTACCTTCGTCCCTAAGGTCCGAAACTTCCATTACCAACTAGTAGTTTCAGGCGTAACTTGGTGGAACTTATTCATTATGAAAATGAAAAACTTTTTACTTTATGGTTCCACAATGATTTTTTTATTAGCACGGCCCAGGTTTCGGCGTACTACAACGTTCTATCTGATGATGACGTTGTAGTACGTGGAAACCCGTGTCGTGCTAATAAAAAGATTATTGTGGAACCACAAAGTTAAATCCAACTACCTTGCCACCAACCCTATTCCACCCCCCCGCTCCTTCCACCCATCCCTCTCCTTCCCACTACCCAATCCCTCCTCGCTTCTCCGACCCAACCACCCCCGTGTCCCTCCCGTCCCTATTCTCCTCCACTCTTTCTATACATATTGGACTTAAAATTTTGTATTTTCACCGGAAGATGACATAATGTGTTGAAACCCGGGTCGTGAATAAACTATCTTTTGTGAAATTCGCATAATTTTTATCATTCCTAACATAGAAAAATTTCACGTAATACACCCTAAAACCGCAGATTTTCTTACAAAGTTAAAAGTTTTTTTATTTCCATTACTAACTTCAAAATCCTTAATCTTTTATTCAAATCAACTTTTAGCTCTCTATGACTATTGAACTTTTTGATTACATGATCTTCCCTGATGGGTTACGAAAAATCACAACGTATTTTGTTTCTTTTGGATTGACATCACTGTCATGAAACGCACTGCTGACACTTTCCCAACCTCTCAAGTTATATGGAGTTTTGTTGGTATCGTTGCCTATCACGTGCTGTCCTCTTCCCCCGCTTCTTAGCCGACCCATCCCCACGAAACTTCCTCTCCTTGACATCACGTTTAGCCCAGGTGACTGCCACCCAGTTTCGCTACCACTATATATGATTGGTTCTTCAGGGGGATCGACCAACGATTACCGTCATTTGCTTCAGAGAAATCGAGAGGGCAGATTGGCAGGAGAGTGATTATTTGGGTGATAAATAAATGTCACCTTTATTATTGAACGAATTCAGGACGAGTGTCCTTTCTTAAAATTAATTCATTTACATTTACAAACACCCATTGATAATGGAGGAATAATAGAAAGAAACCCGGTGTCAACGTTAGCCTGCTCTTTACAAAAGGGGTCCACATCCAGCGTCCCATCCGACGGACGGAGTAATACACATGAATTACTCCCTACGCAAACTCATTTAGGGATCGCGATTGCACTGAAAATCCTCCACCAGCACCCGGATTCGAATCCTGGCCCTTGGGATGGAAGCCAGTACTCTAGCCACCATGCTAGTCTAATTCTCATATACGATTCATATTTAAGTATTCCAAATGACTGAATATTTCTCATAAAATTCAAATATATAATCTGCCATTGACACGACTACTGCCATTACTACTGCGATTGACACGAGCGTCAACGGCAGATATTTCCTCAAAAATTTTATAAAAAGTTTGAAAAGCTACGTGATCTATAACGGGATGAACTGACGTCACCAAACTGTATCTCTTATCTGATCTGCATGCATTTCAACGAGAAGGGTCAAATAAAAGTTCATCGTTTTTTAGGAGGGAAAAAAAACTTTCGTTAAATTATAATAATCCGCCCTACTTCACTAAGTATCTCGTCATATTACTGACGGCGAGACCGCAAACGTCACGTTATCTAATGGGTACTCGATGACGCAATGTTTCACAAACAATCGTTATTTGAAGGAAGAATTCGTGTCCTGAACATTTAAGATTATGTTTATCACAAATGAGTTTGCAAAAAGTGCAAGTTTCCCAACCCAGAGATTTCTCCGGAAAAAGAAGGAAAAGACGGCGATAGAGATGGTTATGCTAGACCAATGAAAATTTTATATGCGAGGAGATTTTAATTGAATTATCCAGGCCAAAATTAGAATTGAAGTTATATGCATTGTCTTGTTTTTATAATTTTAGCCAGGAAATGGTATCGCGTGCAACGTTCGGAGAAAACGTCAATTTGTATTTACGCTGCATTGCAATGCAAGGCTATATAATAATCACTGCACAGAAATCAGCCATTCTTGACCTCGCTTTATTAAGACTAATCGCTGAAAATTTATGGAGGGTATAACTGCCGCGTGGGCTGCAGAAATACCAATGTGTTTTGCATCGTTTAAAACTGTAAAAGCAACGGAACACGATCAATTCTGACAAGATAATTCGTAATTTTAAGTAAAATTAAACCTTTTTATTGTTTAGTTCACTGCTTAAATTGCTCATAATGTTCCACAACTATTCCCTCTTGTTTAAAAAGATATCCATTTGATACTGGTAAACTCCCTTAATAATCATTATGATGATCAAAATATTATATTATTGTTACTGATGGTTATAATATGCGTATTTTTATACATTTTGATTGAAATATATTGTCATGTGAACTAGCTGAAACTTGCGAATTTTTTTATTGTTAAGCCTAAATAACAAATAATGCTATATAAAGTATTTAAGATTTTCATGGTGAATCAGATATATAAATGTTTCACGGGTATTCCACAAGGTAATAGGCTTCATATGTGCCAACGTTTCGACGAACGACATGCTCGTCATCATCAGGGCTTCTGAATGCCGCACGAGTAAAATTTTTCCGTTATTTATATCCAACAATCCGGCTCTGGTGACTCCTGATTGGTTCGTTGGTCTGATTGATCGTTGACTGATTCCCTCGTATTCCTAACAGATTATGTCTAAATTTGACTCGTGCAACATTCAGAAGCCCTTATTATGACGAACAAGTCATTAGTCGAAACGGTGGCGCATATTACCTGGTGGAATACGCGTGAAACATTTATATAATGCCATATAAACTTTCCAACTTTAATAAGATCCACAATATTATTTAAAATCCAAAAAACATTCTCATGTTTTGTGTTACTGTCGAGGGTGAGGCGATTTTATGTTAACTCTGCATTAATTCTTAGATGGAGTGCCACAGAACAATAAAAAATCATTATCATTGTTACTGAGTTGAACTATCTTAGGTTGAATACTAGGCCCATGCATGTGAAACTCCATTCCAAGTATGCTTTAAATAACCCTCTTCCCTTTCACTCCGTGCAACTCGTTCATCTCCGTCTTTCCCTCGTCGTCCGGCTCCTATCCCTTTCGACTCTAATCCCCGACGTTTTCTCCCGTGGCGGCGATCGCAGGCAGCCCTGGGTAAGTCCCTAGGCGCACTACCTACGCTCCGAGAAGTCAACTCCCGCCTACTCTCTCTCCTTTTGTGACTCTTATACCATACGGATCCCCGCATGCCTCAGCATGCTGTGCTCACTCCATCAACTCCAGGTACCCAGCCACCCATTTGTGGTTTGTGCCCGTTCTTAAAGTGACTCCTTTTCCCCTCCCAACTCCCCACCGCCACCACCACAAAACCACCACATTCCCATTACCCACATTATCCTCCTTCCCCCGATGCAGCCTCTCTTTCTTATCCCTTTCTCTACCTCTAACCTCCTCTCCTCTTACGTTTGCATAATGCATGCCTGCAGCATAACCGTCAGTCATTATCCGCCCGCATTCTCTCGACCGAACCGGCTTTCTCTCCCTCATTTCGTTCCGGTCTGTACTCCGGCTAACGTCGACGTTTCAAATATTCAGAAATCGAGTCGTCATCATGCTTTCTTGGGCATGCAATAAATTGGCCATAAATATTCCCGTCATCACTCTTCCGCTGGTCGTAACCTAGTTTTCAAGTTGTAAATATTTTATTTTTTATTTTTTCCGGATATTTTAACGTTCAGGACCGTGAAAAAAATGTTACCGCTGTGAATTCATTACAGAGCGTTCTCCATTTTCATTTCTTGCGACGACAAGGATAAAATCAGTTATGCAATTATCAACTATCATTTTAATTTAGCAAACACATTTCTAGTTCCATCAATTTTGAGCTCAATTATACTTTCAGGCGTATGCTAAATACCAATATCAAGAGCGGAGAATTATTCATTTTGACTCCCTTTTTTTGTAATATTTCCATTTCCAAGTCTCACTTATTGCTTCTAACATAAAGTGTGGAAGAACATTTTCCGATTATTTTCTGCGTCCATATCATTGCATTTTGTCACGGATTGAATGTAACCCAACAATCGGGATAATAGTATTCCATAATATATTTAGATCAATATCCTCGTAGCTATAATTTGACTGTAGTCAAAGAGCTGAAGCACGTGTTCGAAAGTTTCTGTGTGCTCAACATCCCGTATTTTGGCCAAAAAATATTTAAGCGCACAAATAACCAACAAAATATTAATTAGTGAGAGATTGGTAGAAGTTTAGTGCGTCCCTATGGTAAGTTGGGCATGAAAATGGAAATTGTTCGTTCAATTTTAAGCTATTAAAAAATTCAGCAATTTATTTAATGACCAAAAGCTTTCATTTCCCTAGGCTAGGAAAGTAGTGTATCCACCGTTGCTTTTCGAGTCATAGGACGTAATATTTCACCCTTGAGGGTGGCCCCTTAAAAAAAAGCGCATATGTATAAGGGAATACGGAAAGGCAGACTTAGCTTGCAGTGCAACTCGATTACGTTGACGCACGCAATGGGAAAAGTTTTCCACATTATGTATATTTCACAGACGGTCCCATTTAAGTGCCTATTTTAGTGCTCCAAGAGTGGAAAGATTACAGCCAAATTAATAGGATGTCGTAACAAGCCAGTTTTGGCCAACGCTAATAAAGAGAGACCCATAAAATCCTCCATCGCAATAAAACTTGGCTCACCGGTCCAACACCCTCTCTCTCTCTCCACGCAGCCTCCTCAGCACTATCATTTAACCCACAACCACCACCTCCCTTCTTTTTACACATTTTTCCCTTCAATTCAGGTCAGCCTCCGTGCCAGTGCGTAGTTTTTTTTACATTTCTTCCCCACCTTCAAAGACCGTATCACATTTTTTCTCATTTAAAATGAAAATTTTTAATATTTCAAGCAACGAGAATACGACTAAGCCAGAATATTTCCCACTCCATTTAAAAAGAATATCTATAACCCTTGACTTGCTATCACTGATATCTGCACCTTTATATTCATCCTTATAACTTGTTAAACCTTTGACATTTGGGATCCGTCAGTTTTGTAACAAAATCTTCTTACTTCTACATATACCTCCGTACATGATAGTATTTTGTCCAGCCATACGTTATAAGTTTCATCCATTGACACCGATGCTAATCGGTGGAGCTTTCTCTGAATCACTTCCTAATTTTTCCAATTAGTACCATTGAAGCACACTAAGGAATTCATGCCCATTCATGAAGTCACTAATTCAAGTTTAAATTCCTCATTCATTCTCAGAGTAGTTGACGCCCTCTATAGCATAATTAGGTGGCGAAACTCGCATCTCATACCATCTCCAAGGAAAATATTGCTGTCATCAAATTATGCTGAATGAACTTCTGTCTTCTTCAAAGACATCGTGTTCTACCCTTATCCTTATGTATTCAATGTTCTTAAGAAAGGGGAATCGATTTATAGCTCACTTTTGTCTCTGCTGTTGAGCACACGCGGAGAAATAATCAACAATTTAAGTATTGAGTCATTTATAATCCCTGGAATAGCCCCAGACGAGTTCATATAGATTTCTGATCAAATATACTTTAATTTTCCTTCCGCCGGACGTAAAAATATAGTACACCTTTACTGACAAATGAAAATAAAACCAGCCACGAATGATTTGATAGAATAGTTAAGCTACAGACCATAGAGTTACAAATTTGATGATTACCTGTTCCAGGAATTGGAATTAAAGATTTATGACAATTTGGATCAACCATTAATTCATTTTACTATTGAAATGCTTTCTTAAATTATTTATCCAAGAAAATTTGGTCAAAAACAATTTTGAATTCTCTTCTCGTCAAGAAATATTTCTATGAAAGCACAATATTCAACGCCTTAAACAAATAAGAAATTGAAATAATATTTTGTAGGTTTGTTTGTGTATTTCTTCAAACTTTTCATCAACATATACTACCCACGTCAACCTCGGACAGAGTGTTATTCTTTTGCGTGACTTGTATTGAAACATTGCACGAAATTGGACGTGAAAGTAACTCTTTGTCGCCGCCGAACATAATTTCACTGAATGCAATCCCTCCCTTGTACATTCATATTTTCCCGTCACCATCTGCTCACTCGTGTTCCGAGGTTTAGCAGGACTTCACGTGACTTTCCTCGTACGTCGTCCTGAATACGGAAGCTCTGGTTGGCGGGAGCACGGGTCGAGGCAGGTTAAGATAGAGTGGGGGGACGGAGAGTTAGAGAGACACGAAAGGTAAATGCGTTCCCCCGCGCCGAACAGACCTTTAAAGCATTCACGGGGAGACGACTCCTGCACTCGCAGGAACGATAAATCCTCTCGAGGTCTGAACTCGGGGGCACGGGTTTCTATGACTTCCTTTTAAGATAACCCTCGCTCCACAAGCTCGGGTGCAGATGACAAGCACATACAACGTGGTTAAAAGACTTTTGCCTTGAGATGGGGTAAAGAATAAACTGTGGTAGACCGTGCGCAGACCCGCATTCCAGCTAAAGTGTGAAATACAACTGGAGAATTGAAGTATACTTATAAATCACAATAAATAGGATTTTGATAGTGTTCACTTCAAGGCATTCTGAATTTACTGCCGCTAGGAGTTAAAATTTATTAATCATTAGGATAGTCACGCTTTATTCCCTTTACAGTAGGCATGGTCTCTCATTTAAAGTTATGGCTATTCCATTAGATAAGTATTTATCTTAACATATCATATATCGAGGGCGCATTTCATTATTTCATCATCTCGAATCATATAGTCATTATTAGCATTCTTTCTTTTTTATGCTCAAAAAAGCCATTTTTAGGCTTAAATTATTAATATGTATCACTACGGAGGGAATAGAAATTCATAAACACGATAGTTATAAACTCTACTTGAATAAACACGAAAAACATTTTTCGGAAATCATTAAAGGTTTTGGCACACAGGACGCGGTCTGTCGCGGCGGGCAGCTACCGCGCGATCTTCTCGGCGGTCGGCGATATGGCTACGTCACATACAGAGCGATATCTGTGTGAGCGATCCAGTGTTGCGGTAGCTTTCCGCAGAGAAAGTTCGATGTAGTTTTTTGCATAGATTACAGTGTTTTGCAGGTTTTTCATGGAAAATGAGTAGTTATGACGAGGAGGAATTTAAAATGCCCCAAGAACAGTGGATCTGACTACTATTGTTACAAAAATCATTTTTCACTCGTTCTTCTGGTGGTGGTGGACCCACTCTACAAGTTTATGGTAGTTAATATAGGAAGTTATGGACGGCATAGCGACAGTCCTATTTTTAAGAATTCAGCTTTCTACCGATAATTTTGTGATTTTGTACAAACGTATCGCCTGCCGCCGCGTTCAAGACTGTATCGCTGCGACAAATCGCCTCGTGTGTGATGGGGATGATACAATGCTGCGTTATACAAACATATCACCGGTTCGCGGCGGGAAAATGTCGCTTCCCGTCGCTTGCCAAAGCCTTAACACTCCAAATTTAAAAAAAGACAAACCATTTTAAACATACACAAATATTTTCATTGATGAAATAACAATTCATTTTTTCATTCTGTCCATCCTCCCGATCAATTAGCCTATTCGAATAATGTGCTAAACATATTTTACCAGGGGTTTTAACATTCAGTCAAGTTATGCAGGGTTAACTCATGTGCCCCTTTTTAAATGCAACCCAAATGACATATTGTATTGCTCATTGCATACTAACACGGCGCACATGGCCACAACATCTCACGAACACTTCTTTCTGCTCATAGCATAGCATTGCGTCATCACAGGTTTTTGCTCAATTTTCTCACGCGGCTTTCTTATGAAAGGTTATTGCTCGTATAATCATTCCACTATCATTGCTGGGAATGAAAAATTTGATGAGTGAAACATGCAAAAATCTTGGTAATGGTGTACGTTTCCCAAGAAGTATTGTGCTTCAAACTACCTCAGGCCATCGTCATTTTGCTGTTATCGATCATTACATTTTGATAATAATAGTGTTCTATCTAGGTGTAAACGTAGGGTATAGCTATTTTTAATTTTAGACTTACCCTCGAAAACTGTTATTAATGAATATCCGAGATGAAGATTATGCACTACATTATATTTTGTTTCATTAGACTCCAATAACTGATAAGGCTTCTTTTTCTTTCCAAGTTGCTTTGGAAAGAATCAGCAGCCCTATATTTATTGTGACTGACAGTATGTACCAATAGGTATTCAATCTTAAACGATGCAAACTATTTACATACACGTAACTGAAAAAATACGCTAACTTAACGGTATGGGGAGACAATTTATTATTAATTTTTTGTCCAAGAAAATTGAATCGTCACGCTAATCAAACCACACAGCAAATGGCTGCATACCAGAAAATAATTTGTATTCGTTAATGCATGAGGCAGACAAACGTTTCATTTCCGTAATCCGAGGCCCTGTGACACGATTTGGAGATTATTTTCTCTGGAATCCGATTCGATGAAACGTTGACAGCGAACAATTCTCCACCATCGTCATCGAGTCACCAACCTTACACCGAACTCACCGGGATCGTTTCACAAGGCACTTCCCGGCGACGGATTTTGTTCACAAGAATCGGCGCGGTACGCCGCGGGTGGTGTACTTCCTCGAGTGTCGTTGCCTTGTCTGGCGCGAGGGTAGATTTATTTTCTTTCATCCCCTGAAAATAGGCTTACCCAGCCTTCTCGTGGCCATCCTGGGAACCAAGTTTGAACGACGGCAGCAATGAGAGCTTCCGCGCTGCGGCCTACCAAGTAGTGCGGCGCTCCGATTCAGGGGTCGCGCGGGTATCGGGGAGGGAAAGGGGGTCGCCGGCGAATGGCCAACACGCAGCGGGAGGCAGAGGAAAACACTGGGGAGAGGAACATTGAATGCGCTGAGGGATTCCTTTTCTAGTCCCTGAGTGAATCTTCGTCGGTTGAATCTTAGGGGAAGCCACTGACAACTGGGATTATTTGTGACATTGAGGACAGCTGGTTAGAATGGTAACAAATACTTAATGTACGGGAATGGTTGGAGGATGGGGAGAAACCCGGCATCAGGGCCAACCGACTCTAAACAAAAGTCTGCAATTCCCATAACTCGTCATAATCCGACGGACGGATTGCTACGTATGGCATCCAAGCAGGGATCGAAAGTCCACTGAAACCATCTCCACTGTCACCGCAATGATTTGAAATCAGTAAGACAGATCTCTACATTGTATTCACCATAACAATGCCATCCTCGTGAATCTTCCCATATTGTATTGAAAAGGAAGCCAAACATACGTGCTTCATTTAGTAACTAAACTGTAGGCATAGTTAAATTAACAAATGCATATTCAATCTCCAGGTAAAATCATGGTCAAAATAGCAGACTCTTCTAACATTATGACGTTGAGAATGAACGTTTTAGGCAAAGCCATTGCGAAAATGCAACACAATTCACAAACATACATTTTATTCTAAACAACTGGGATGCATTTATCATTTGCGTACTAAAATTACGACTCTTCGTCTTCAGTTGTCTCAGTAATTCCATGGAACAACGGGATTGTATAAATAAGAAAAAGGGTGTTTTTCTATGTAAATGAATCATCTTTAAAATAACAACAATTTATGCATTAGGATAAGCCTCTCACCGTTTGATAGACGTTAATTCTCCAATTAATACTAACTTCTGTTGTTTCCATAGAATTAGTAAACACATTAACTATGCTACAGTGATCTAAGTTCATAAAGAGAAAATTAGGATATAATTATCAGTGGGTAACAACAAAAGTGAGTCGAAATTGTGGCCATGATTCGATTACAGGCATGCTGATTCAGCACTTTCGAATACATCCCATCCAGGCACCGAGATTTTTCCTGTGGTCCAGGAATCTTCGTGTTATGAAAATCCAACTCCCAATAGTCGTTAGCCTAACAAGTAAACTACGTAAATATTTAAACAACTTAAGCCAGAACTTTGGAATGTTCCATAGTTTAGAATGTATGGGGATGAGAAGGGGTGGGTGGGAGGGGAGCGCTCTGATCCATCAAACTTTCGCTCTCCTAACATTTCCAAACTAACCCTAACTTGCAGCCGCCCTTCTTTCCCTTCTCCCTCCCTCCGATGCCACGTAATCGCGAGCTAATCCCTTTCCCGCGAACACGCCCTCCCTCTCACTCCCTTAACTGGCCACCTCCGGCGACCCACGCAACATGCCGCTTTCACCATGTGAGGGCGGAATAACCAGCCTCCTTTGTTTCTACCGCATCCTCCAGCCTCATTTCCACTTACATTCGACGCGATTATTCCAAACACATTAATTGTTTTGTGATCAACTCATTCTTGTTTTTCAATGTTGATCGCGCCTACATTCGATTTCTAAATCATTTAATCCTCAGTAAAAAAAATCGCTGGTGTATTAAATACTCAGTAAATCAAGCTATTATTAAGGTTCATACAGTACAATATGGAACATTTTCTTAAATGTTTCAAAGGAGAGAGAGGGAGAGCTTAAATACAATGTTGAATGCAAAATTCTTAACACTTTTTGCAGTTCTTTCAGTCCACCTTACTTTTTTACTATTTCATTATTAATAGCTCTCATCATCAATGTATTTTGATGCAAATGAGAAAATTTTTAATAGTCTATATGCTCTTGTCATTATTTCTAGCAATTCTACGTTACTTTTATCATTCCGCAAAGCAATAAAATAGTGGTTATACAGCAACTCACATTTACCGTGACACGGACTTGGATTTCCGCTCTGTCCTTTGAACATGCTTCGATGCTAAGTGCTCAATCTTGGATTAAGTTATGTGCGTATGAATCGCCATTTTATTTGTGTTTCATGCTGGGTATACCAAACCATTTCACCAGTAATTCATGGCCGGTTGGTGAATTAAATGAGAAGGGAAACACTTATCCCATGTTTCTCTAAAACATTTCATCACTCTGAAGTCTTGTCAGACTATCCCTACTATTAAGACACTAAGTCACCTCCACAGCTAGTCATTGCACTTAATTATCGTTAAATATTTCTGGACTAAATGATTCTCCTCGGTGTGAATCACGACTTTTGCTAAAACTGAAGATCTACTCCACTAAAATACTATAATTCAATATGGCGTCAATCTTCAACACAGGATCACTTATTAAACATAATCAATTTTTACACCTAGAACCTATGCGTTTCTCACATTATTATTCCTGAGATATTTGTAGAATCCAACAAATTACCGACGAGATGGAAATAAATCCTCCTAAACAATTAAAAAACTATGCGAATGTTATCGACATCTAACTCATATTACTGGCATACAGGTTATTTCCATCGCGATATTTAGAGTTGGTATACAGTTAGATCAATCGTTGACGAGTTTAGTTGGTGGAAATTCATGTAATAAAAGATAACACTGTATTTTCCTCACTACGTTTAATGCTACCTCAACCGGTTTCAACTTTTTCAAGTCATTTTCAAGAGGAGATTGAAGAGATTAGTTTTTTCCCGTCATTTTCCTCTTGAAAATGCTACATCTACAGTGCTTACTCTGACGAAAATTAAACATTAAAGAAGGTTTACATTCTTTAAACCTATCCTCTTTACCAATCACCGAAGTCGTCTAGCCCCTAATAGCGAGGTGCGATATTTCGCGGCAGCGGTCATAGCTTATGCAAGAGGACACGTTGGAGGGTTTGAGGCTTCAGGACGAGGAGGGTGGGAAGGCGGAGGAAGGAGAAGCAGTGGAAGTGGCTGCCGGGAATGGGGGGTCGAAAAACACTGGCTCGGGAGGTCGGCAAGGTTTTATAGGGCTTGAGGGGTTGAGGCCGGGAAGAGATGATAGGGGTGGCCTTTCCTCGTATTCAGAGCCGCACCATTACACTGACCACTTCCTGCTCCTAGAAATGTTGCCTGCCTGCCCTTCTCCATCGCCTTCCTGTACCCACGGGGTCGGAGGGGGAAGTAGAGGACGGGCGGTTTCTCCAACCTCATGCACCACCCTCTCCAAAAACCTCCCCTCTCCCCTTTGGCCGGTACGCTCTGAAAATCTCCTCCCTCCACCCTCTTCCTCCCCTTTAGTGGCCATTTCCCATTTTCCTTACCGTCCTCATTCCTTCGCTTGGACAGCAGCTCGAAATATCATGCCCAGAGCCGACATACGAAGCGTTTATGACGGCTCATTTTCGCCAAAATTAGCATGAAAACCTTATTAAAATGTATATGCCTGCGCAGTGCCACAACTTCTATTCATGCCATTAGGTAACTGTTTGTATTAGACATATCTCCATTTTTATACACCCACAATGGTAATATAATATATGGTACAGGCAAATACAAACCTCAATTAATAGTGATAGATTCGTAGTAGAGTTATGCCTGTGACAACGGAGGACTCAAATCATAGATCCAGAAAAGTTGATTGATCCAGAAATGTTTTTTTTTTAATTTTATTGCAGATCTCCATGCGAATCCAATGGAGAATATCAATTTACCCAATTATTTTACGCGATTAACAAATATTTAATCCAAGTATCGATACATGTTTTAGTGATTATGCAATCAAACTAGTACTCCTAATCAAAATATTGGGATAGTTCTATTTGCATTATCTGCAAATATATTCACATCAAATCTCCTTCAATACACAGATTTGGCAATGAACTTGACGTAGATTTACATGGGACGATGAAATGCCTTAGTGTTTGAAAATGGAGAGGAAATTGCATAAAGCTAGCAATAGGTTAAGCTTTACAAAAATTTTAATGTTATTTATATGTATATTTAAATTTCAATGTTTAACCGTTTCCATGTCAATAAAGGCCGGCAAGTGTATGGACAGCAAAACGTCTTATTCGATCCCCTGGAATAAGAAGTGAACAATGGGTTCCCCCTCCCATCAAAGCGCATTGAGCTACGTTCGATGTGTCCAGAGATATGGATCAGGAAATCCCGCTTCAAAAGAGCCCCTTTAAGTCGTTGAATTATTCCAGTTTGCAGGACTAAGCAACAAAACCCACGCTATTAGCCTGCCGCCATCTCAGCGGCAGGGATGTCTTGATCCGTCCGCGTATAAAAGGTGAAGTCGGGACGCAAGCTTACGGTCAAACGGTCACGAAAACGGCCGTACAAAACGACTGCAGGATATCTCGAGGAGTGTTTGGGCGCTTTACGGAGCCAAGCGAGTGAGCGGAACGCCTACACCATTTCTCGCACTCACTCGTCCTCACTTCTACCACCACAGCAAGCTACTTAAAAACTCTTAAATTCTTAAGCCGTTTCTTCTTCCTCTCACTCCTAAACCTAACACCTACAATTGCCACTTTTTTGAGTCCCTCGTGGAGGAAAATTAGCTAGTTGCCAGACGACTCTGGCTTCTAGGAGGAAGAGGACGTTGACGATTAGTGAAAGGGCCGTGTTACGGACTCGTCCCGGCGTTGCCGTTCACCTCTTTGTGGAGTGAGTGCCCGTGAACTCGTAAAAGGCCATTAAGTGTCGCCCCTTAAGAGTGGTGGCCGACTTTATTAGGTTGCACGTGTCCCACAGAATGCAGGCGGGTGATGAGCAAAAAGAACTCTCGGCTAATTCATTCATGCAGTGTTCCATTTCGGCGACCACGTGTGGAACCAAGGCGAAGGAAGCTTGGAAACATATTTATCAGCAGATAGAGAGAATTAAAACATAACTCCGCCCATTAACAATTAGTTACTCATGTCTATCAAGCTATACTTTATTACTTCTTACTTAATCCAATTAATACTTCCCAAAAGGATTTGAAATAAAAAAATTACCTATTTTATGAGGATACAGATCGGTTTGCGCAAGGTCTTAAAGTACTCTCCATGAACGTTAAGTTTCGCTTGGTATTCATTAGCTCTGCATTATTACTACTCGCAGATCCTTTGAAAAAGGGCGTGGCTGATCATTAATACACCGTATGGTCTCCAAGGAAATGTGAAAAAATGTTCAGGTAAATAAGACTTATCTAAAATGTATTTTTAAGCTTTTAAATCGGCTTATATCAAGAGAATATATATAACAGGGCGATATACAGTTAATTCCTAATGGAATGGACATATATCCTACTCCAAATTTCCACTTGATACAAATAGAAAATTGACTTTGGAAAAACTTGCAAATTATTCTAACTAAGGTATCCAGCATTTAGATAATACTAGGATTTTAAAAAAGGAAAAAAATTATTTTAAGGATTAATTGATTTTGCTTGTCACATAAAAATTATCACTATTTAAATGGAATGCCTCCCAATCAACATTGAATGTAAAACATTAACAGAACTTTTATCCAGGTTCCAACGGTTGTAATACGAATGGTGACTGTGGGGAAGGTCCATTTGTTGGTGTTATGCCGTAGCAGTTATGAAACTTATATTTCATCTCCACTGGCAACGTTACAGTTCAAGACTACGAGATAATAAGGCTGCGTTTCATAAAAGAAGGCTACTAAGTTGTCTCCATTATTCAGAGTTTAATTATTCGAAATAAACAACCTAGTTCAGCAGGCACTAATCAATGCCCAAGTTAACTAACACAATGGTAAAATACAAAATCTATCGAACGTAGGTGACGCATAATTGCATCTAGTAAATCTGTCATTCTAATTTTGGTCTCACTAGTAACTTTTTCACCACAATAATTGAAATCGAGGTGAAGTCCTCTCTTCCTGTTATTGTTAACCACGCAAAAAAACGAGGCAACCCAGGGCCTATACCTTATGACCTTGGACTGTCCGAGTCTCAAAAGCGACGATGTTTTGACGTCAGAGCCACGAAAATTTCAACAAGGGCCATTCAGAATTTGAAATTTGCTGGGAGCTTTGGCATCACAGTCACGGACTTTCCCAGGTTCAACCTTGTCGAGTCTTGACTGAGTGAGTCCCCAGGGGCCTTATTCAGTAAGGACTCTACATGGCCGAACCTCGGAAAATCCGTGAATGTGACGTCACTTCCCCCGACAAATCTCAACTTTCGAATGGCCCTATTTGACATTTTAGAGGCGGTGACGTCAAAATGTCGTCACTTTCGAGGCTCGGAAATTCCGCGGCCGTACAGAATAGCCCCCCTTGGAAAATCCGTGAATGTGACGTCACTTCCCCCGACAAATCTCAACTTTCGAATGGCCCTATTTGAAATTTTAGAGGCGGTGACGTCAAAATGTCGTCACTTTCGAGGCTCGGAAATTCCGCGGCCGTACAGAATAGCCCCTCAGATTAGATGATTTTCTCCTACATTCCCTTCTTTCTGAAGCCGATTTTAGTCCGTGCACCCCCACATTCATTGAAATCAAGGTCTTATTTCTCCACCCTCCACGAAGTCCGTTTTTCACGTGAATCAGCAATGTAACCCGCCTCGAAGGGTGTTCTATTTACTCATACCTCCATTTCTGCCATAAGCCGCCAAAATGCTCCCCATTAAACCCACTGATTCACGTCGTTTAGGGATTTCGCTTCTCTCGGCTAAGAAACGCGCTTTTAACGCCTCTTTCGAGCGCCGGAGCCTCAAATGCCTCAGAACGCCGCACCACTTGCAGAGCAACTCGGGAACTCTCTCTCTCCAGCCGTCGAGAATTACTTTCCCGCTTTCTTCCACTCCGCCGATCTGCTCCTCTCCTGAACCTTGAAAACAGAGTCAGCATTTCATATTTCATCCGCACCGCTGAAGGAGCGTTAAGTTCCTCCTTTCCCAGCCTTTTGCGTATTCCGAAATTACAGGATAAAAGTGATTCTCTTCCCGAGATCCCGGGAAATCCCGGGATGGGCTTCATTCCATTTAAAATAAACTGAATTATGCTAGAAAAGAGTGGGAAATAAACAGAAGAGAATAATTAATGCTTATTTTTTATAATCTTTCAGTCAGTTCTCCTATCTCCTTAATAAAATATTTAAAATAATTTTAATGTGGAAATAATTATTTTTTAAAACCACTCTAGCACTCCACAGTAAGTTTTCACAAATCAAATACTTGATCCGTTTAGTTGAAAACTATGTAATGAATGCAACGAAAAAATGATTTTGAATTTGAAATTTTTAAGAAAAAATTACTTTGAATAAGATAAAACGACCTGAGCTAAAAAAAATCGTCATTCTGAAACTTAAAAATTAATAAAAGTTAACTTTTCATTCAAAACATTTCCAGTTGAACCCTAGATACCAAATGTAATACAACAAAGAAAAGAATTACAGGATTTCCCGAGTAGGGACAATTTTCCGGGATATTTTAATTTACTAAAATTCTACCGGGATCCCAGAATCTCGGGAGAGAAACCCAACAGAGGAGTCGGAGAGGAGGTAAATAGCTTAGTAAGAAGGAGGAAATAAACGCTTTATTCTCAGCAGCGGCGGGGGGAACGAAGTTTCAGGAGAGAGGGGCGGCAGCTGTGTCCTTTGTGTTACTTCGGAAAGGAGGAGTGAATGGAGGGAACAGAAAGGGGGGAGGAAGCGGCGAAGGAAGGGGAAAGTGGTGTAGTCGCTTGGACGGGAGAATGGCGATGACAGATAAAGGAGGTGATCTGACCACGCCCAAAAGCAAACTTAACCGCCAGGCGGAGCGAATCTAATTCGACCCGTAGTAATATTAAGTTGTATGCGGAAGAGAGAAGCTAAATACAGAATAAACTTTACTGATAAACTTCACTTCGTCTGATAATTCGTAGAAGTTCTGAACGCTCGAATTAAGTTTGAATTGAACGTTCAATTACGTAAAGCACTTAATACTTTACTACAACCTTGTGTTCATATGACGCGTTTCGCCGATTTACAGTATCACCAGATACAAAATCGGTTTGGTTATTCGTCGTTTATTGTTGTTGTAGTTACAGTAGGGTGGAAGATAAAATACAAAGAATCGGGGCAGGTTAAGAAAAGCAGGGGTCAGTAGAAACGTGGATCAAAGGCTGGTGAGGTAGGTTAGCTTATTTTATCAAAGTAATTTTGTCGGAATGGAGGGGTACGGAAATTATAGTTCGTTGCATAGCTTTGTCGAATGTCTGATAATATCCATGCACTCGAGGGCTTCCTTTTTTTATACCTTTGGGAAGGACGCGTAAAATTTCGGGGGCAAAATCGATGACATGATTGTTTTCATGTAGGTGTTACGAAGAATATACTAAGATGAGAGAAATTAGACCAAGTGGATTCCTTCGCCTACCTCGAAAGTATCATCATGTGGAACGGAAGAAGTACAACGGACATCAAGCGAAGAATAGCCAAAGCTAAGAAAGCACTCATGTACAAAAAGCAGATATTTTGTTCAAATAAGATAGGACTAAGAACGAGGAAACAGTATGTGAAAGCATTCGCGTAGAGAATGAAACTCTATGAATCGGAAACATGAACCATTGGAAAAGCAGACAAGAATAAGAAGAAGCATTTGAAATCTAGTGTAGGACGAGGATGCTGAAGATGAAATGGACGGATAATATAAGAAATGAAAATTTTACAGAAGAGCAGAAAAGGAAATAACCATATAGAACACTGTACAGAAAAGAAGAATCAGATAAAATGGGCATACCCTAAGGAACAATGGGTTTAAGGACGATTGGGAGGGTAAGAGATAGATACATACGTCAAATAAAGAGGAAATTATATTAGAATAATTACCAGGGAGTAAAGCAACTACCACTAGATTGGTAAGGATGGAGGGCTGCAGTTAACCAATCTAGGATAAAACAACCGATTAATGAAGTATCCCTGAAATCAGATAGAGCGTACACTTGGAGGTTTCGCATCACTTAAAAAGGTAACAGTCGCCCAGTTATCATCAGTTACTGCTCAAATTACAATATGAGCCATGATTAATTTAAATATGTACATGAATCAGCCGAGAGAAAGCAGAGGTGAACTCAATGTCCTGACACATGAAAACAAACATTGAAAAGGTCACACATTTTAAATATCTGGGTTCATTAGCGACAGCGCAAAATTATAAGTCTGCATGATCTGGAGCAAGAGTAGCTGCAGGGAACAGACCCTACTTTGTACTGCAAAATGTATTCAAAATCCAAAAAAAAACTGGCAAAGCTACAAAAATAAGGATACACCAAAGAGTATAAAGACCGGTTGTTCTGTATGAGTGTGAAATGTGAATTTTGCCAATGAGAGAGGAAAATATAGTGCAAAGGTGCGAAAGAAAAACCTCATTAAGAATAGTCCAGGGGAGTGGAGAATGAGGAGAAAAATGATCTTCGACAGGACTTTGGTGAGCCTGGAATACATGGCGAAGTAAGATTGGCAAGAATAAGAAGAGCAGATCCTTTGCAAAGAGTGACAGACAAAAGAATGCCCAAAATAATATTCCAGGAGAGACGAAGAGGAAGAAGACGAAAAGGGAAAACCAAGAAAAAGATGGTTGGTCAGCCTCAAAGAAGACCATAGGAGACTTCCGGGTTCATAGATGGGGGAAACGCTAAAGACAAAGAATAATGGAGGCATGTTGCTGAGCGAAATTCCCTGGGGAGTGGAAAGGAAAATACTGAGAATACATTCTAGACGACTGATGCATTTTGTACATTTTTTCAATTTGAGGAACCAACTGAAGCGCTATTTCTATCGCACGAGGTGCCTCAAGTCATACTGTCATTACAATTAGTTGCCTAGGAGAGTTCATGGCAGTTTTTCTCCAACTCTTACATTCGAGAATGGCAGATATTTTTTATTTTTAGTAATAAGTTCTTAATTCAAATATAAATAATATTGAAATACGAAACAATTGTCTAAATCGGTAGGATTTTGTTCACGTTCTCAGAGAAAGACCAAATTTTTCTATAAGTAGTGGGACTCCGGCGGAATGGTACGTGAAGGGAGAACTGAAAATATGGAGGGGAGATTGGAGAATGGGGGGAAGAGAAGTAGATATTTAAAGTGCAGGTACTTATGTAAAATTAAAATTGCAGACATGGCTCAAAAGTGCCTTCCAGCAACTCATAATGCGGTTTTCCGGTTCTATGATTGATTTATGTTTTATTTTCACAGAGATAGTGAGGGAACAAATAAAAGCATATTCCAGCGTACGGTAAGAGTAACATAAATTTCCAAAAATTTGAAATAACTCAACTAACGCAGCATTAAATATGCCATACATGAAATAAGTTTTGAGATTTTTCCATAAAATATCCCTCATTTTCATTAATAGCAGCTGAAACTTTGCTTTTTACCATTTAATTTTTCCTGATTTACATGCATAATGAATATATATATAATTTTGAACACATTAATTTTTTCCATTGCTGAAGAGTACAAAAATTAACATCACGTTCACCATAATCAACAAAATATTTAAATAGCAGATAAATGTATTAATATTTTATAACACAAACTTGAAAGTTAATTAGAATCTAATAATCCGTCTGAAGAATTAGAAGAAAACTAAAATTGATTGATTAAAACACAAAAACTAGATCATTCGTTTCAAAGAGAGGTTAAGTTATTATCAAGCGAAAGAATATTGCTATGTTAGATGTATATTAAATATCCATGAAATTTTTATTTCTCATCTTTCATTACTTTAACTTAGTGAGGATGATATATAGCAGACAACAGATTTATTTTACGATGCAGACAATAGTAAAATTGACGAAACTATATGTTACGAATAAAAGAGGATGACCTCATGCCCACAATGTTATTTAAAACACTATTCATGAGCTTGTCAATAGATTTTCCAATAACGTCAACCATAATTCGTCAATTACAGCTGTCATCATGTCACCCTATATGCTCATGTTCTCTCTAGCCTAGGCAATACTGATTCGCATTCCCAAGCATTATGGGCAAATGTAACTCCCCCATACCTAATGGAGCATGAATGCCAAATGAGGAGTTACTGTAAGCAGAATACAAGGGAATGGTAGCGATAAGTAAGACTATGTGTCACAAGATTACCTGGGCTTGGGAATGAAATAAATGTGATGTATTTATTTTATCAGTATTTTTTATCATTCTTAGAATCCCTGACCGTCTTGTTTCCTCAATATGCCGCAAAAAAACCTATTTTTTAGTAGGCGATTAGCTATAGTGTGGGTTTTCCAAGCAAACAAACGTACGAGAGACGACAATACGCATTTAACTGCTTCCTAAATATGAAAAAGCAACTAGCCGGATTTGTATGCTGACTCAGTGCTAGTTTCTCACACGTTGGATAGCCCGGGTTCCAATTTTGAATGGAATGTTTCACCGGGAATCCGATTCTTACTATGGGTACTGTGGGGAGAGTAATTCAAACAAAGTCGGCACATTAGTGCTTTAAACCGTGGACCCCTAGCCGAATATGAGCTTCTTCTTTCCCTAATTCCCTAACTTCCACTTCCATTCCAATACCAATCATCCCAGCCTGAGGCGCCGATTCGTGCGAAGGAGACTATTATACATTTACATCTACGAAATACCGTGCAAGCATCCTTCAGGGTGTGTAGCACGACGTGATTCCACACCAATCATGCTGTTCCTACCCACGTTCAGGGTTAACCCCCTGGCCTCCAGGCGCAGACTAAAAAGCAGTCACGTGAACAATGCATGGCCAAAGTAGAAACTAGGAGAGTTTGGCAAACACGCTAGCATGCAAACATATTATAAAAATGCAAATATTAATTCATGAATACTACGATAAACTAATTTATGAAGAAAACAAATTTATGCGGGACATTACAAGTGGGGTGAGGTGTTACTAATAATGATATTTTTTAAACATAATCGTAATATCTACTACCTACTCTACCTATCAAGGTTGGGATTTTCATAGAAATGATCTATCACAAGGGTTGATTTCCCTTATTGTCCGCTGAAAAAATGTCAATTTACAATTATTGGTTCTGCCATCTATTCCCTATATATCATGCTTGCGTTCTTTTCCAGCGTAATACGTTGGCCTTAAGCAAAATATGTTGAACGTCCGCAAAAAAAATAGTCCCCTTCGAGCAAAACATCAGAGATCCGGTGTTTTCCCAGTGGATAACAAATTTTAGGTGTGAATTTCGAGAACATCTAACATTTAAAACGTCAAAGATTTAGTCTAGATTTCTCCCCTCGATCAGTTAGGAGATTCCCACTTTAATTCCTTTAACAATACGACATTGCTACGTAAATCGTTATAGTATTTTACAAATCTAGGCGCTCTCCGCTGTACTCTATCTATTTCGGAGACTAATCCTACTTCCTAAGCGGACGGACTGCAATAAATGGATGATTAACGCAATATTACCATTAACAAAAGTAGTCACACCTTATCATTTGGAACAGTCAAAATCTACTGCAGACCAGGCGATAACGTAAACAAACAGCCACGTGAAAATTTAACAAATCTTCGGAGAAGTTTTCGTGTGATGGAATGGAGGGAGGAGAATAATAAAAAGAGAAGAGGAAGGCGGAGGAGATAAGGACGCGGAGATCACGGCGGGGCGATAGGGAAGCAGACGATGAGGGAAAGGGGGTGGAGAAATGAGGAGAAGGGAATTGATTTTTTTTACGAAAGGCGCTTATTAGGCGGGGGAATTTCATCGCGCAGTGGTTACCTACGGTTCGATAGCGTGAACGGAATGGTTGAAAATAGATCCGTAGGCCTTCATCGTATCTTAAACGTCTAATTCCTGCACGTGAACCTTCGTGAACGGCTGTACCGCCTCCACAACTCAGTGCCGCAATTATTATTCGCCACTCCAGAACAACTGGGACGCACTAACGGCGACCTTTTTACCGTGATTGCTGCATCATACTGAGCCTCTAAATATCGATAACGAAACGTTGACAGAAGTCTATTGGAGCTTAATTTTTCATTAATTATAGACGCAGCGTCAGGACACCGTAATCACCTCAAAGTGGTTGGTCGAGGGCAAACAGTAAAGTGAATCTTAATTTCCCTTCAGAAGAGATCCTACCTCGATACGAATAGTAAAAGCGCACTACGGGACAAAAAGCACTTTTTATTGTGACACTTCTTTATTCTCGACCTTGGTTCCGTAAAAATTATCATTTTTATGTGCATCAATTAGCGCAACAAGAAATATTCTCTTTGTAATTTTCCACATCATTTATTTTTTCCTCAGATGGGCAGATTAACTCAGATAGGCAATAGGGGCGGGGAGGTTTGTTTTTCAAGGTGAGTGGTTTTAAAGGGTAAATACGCAAAGCTAGGAATGAAACTGGACTTCTATGAACAATTATAAATCGTACAAGCAATAAGTTAAAACCTGTTTAACGATCCGACCTTCGACTACCACACTTCTTATATGTCAATAACCTTAACGATGAATGTTCTGACGTCATAAACCTTCGTCATAAACTTTCGTTTGTAAAATTTCGTATATTTTTGTCTTCTTGTTTGGTACATGGTGAAATTTAGAGGTTGGACCTATCTACTCTTCTTGGGCAAGATTCCTTAAAATATGGTTATATAATCAGCCACATCATTCAAAAAATCTTCTTTTAATATTATCAGTAAAATGCCTGTGACCTTATTTTTTTAAACAAAGGCAGGCAAGCCACACCACATCGCACATAGTAGGTACTCGAAAGCGAAATACTGAAATGTACAAATTACTCATGACTATGCCTGCTTCCTTCAGCGTTCTGAATGAAAAAGGCCACAGCAAAAAGCGGTTTTACATTTCAGCGCTGAGATACATCTCATCGGAGAAAAGGCAAAGCTTTCCATCCTGGCGTGCCAGTGAAGTAGCGTGCACGGCGCTCATCGCGTGCCTCGGCGGTCCAAAAATGTGATGTCGCGTGGCTAAAATAAACCTAAATCACGCATTATTGTTACTCACCATCAAATTTCATCATTGAAAAGCTCTTTGTAAATGTTATTTTGTGGCTCGTGGCATGTTTTCATAAATCCCAGCTGTATATTTAAATTAATTATTTTATTATTTCCTATTGAAATGTGCCTAAAAGCTCAGACTGATGTAAATATTTTCAGTTTTGTAAACTTCACCAAAGATGCAGCCTAACGTAACAGCCACCCGATATTTTGAACATCCTTTGTATGTACTCCGACATCCTTTGTATGTGGACTGGCTCTTCTCGCCAACTAGATTCCTTTTTAGCTTATCTGATCTCGCTGCATGAAAACATTAAATTTACGATGGAAGTAGGAGGCAAAAGTATCAATTTTTAGATTTGACAGTTGGGATATGAAATAATAACCATAATGTTTCTATATTTCGCAAACCCACATTTACAGACGCAGTCATCCCGAGTGATTACCAACACCACCATAGCCATAACATTGCCTCTTTTAGAGCAATGGTTCATAGATTAAAGTATGCACTTATGTCCTAGTCTAGTTATAATAAAGAACTTGCAACGATCTACTTAATTGCCAAAAGGAATGGATTCGTTAAGAAAAGCATAAAGAAATTGGTTGATAAAGCAGCTAAACAAAAATCTATTAACTTCCTCAAATCTCTTTCCTCCGGGAAAGATAAAAAGAAAAAATTGTATGCCCTCCCATTTATTCCAAACGTTACATACAAACTTAGCAAACTGTGTGACGAAACAGCCGGTGTGTCATTCAGAAACCCCCACTCTCTGTCTAAAATAATTTTTAATGTGAAGGACAGGTATTCAGATTCAGACAGAAGTGGGGTGTACAAACTAAAATGTGATGACTGTGACTCAGTGTATGTCGGTCAAACGGGGTGAAAATTAAAGACAGAGTGAAAGAACATATGAATTAATTTGTTAACGGTACTGGGAATTCAAATTTTGCGGAGCATTCATGTAATTTTAAAAATTTTAGTGAATTTTATTTTGAAATTTTACGTTTTGATGACAAAGGTGCCAAACTGGATTTTTAGAACAATTTTAAATTGTTATTAGCCCGCATATGTTATGTAATGATCAATTGTTCCCATCTCATTCTCCCTTCCTTAAAATAAACCTCCCTCAACCCTAAAACCGTTTACCGCCCCGGCCACCTTATCCGTCCTTCACAGTATGGACGCACGCTCCTTCCTTTAAAAACACTGATTGACTCAACCTTTCTCCCGCCCCCTTTTCCATGCTGCCCAGCCCATTTATTCCTCACTCCCCACCTTCCCACCTTCAACCATATATATACCCGGCCACCTGTGAAATTTGTTACCCGAAGATGGCACGAAGTGTAAGTTGCTGGAATCCGGGTCGTATGTAATAAATTGTGTGGATTAAAACTAAGTTGTTTTCTATCATGGATGTAACAGCCAATATTTTCCTAACGTTAAAAATTCACCCGGAAAATGAAGTACCCGTCACATAAACAAAATACCACTAGCTTGAGAATAATGAACTAAAGAGCCACCATTTAACACGCACATTACACTAAGTTTGGGTTGAACTGCAATCACCCTAACTTTTTTGCAAACAAGTTGCGTGATTTGAATATGAACGGGTCTAGCACCGTCTATGTTTCCTTTAAGGACGGAGGTTATTCGCTTGAGCTCTTTTTAGACATGCAATAACCTCAATATTGCCTCTCTCTCGCCCTTTCTTCAAATTAGCATGCACGCTAACGATGATGTGCTTTACATATCCAAGACAAACGGCAAAAATGTAGCAAAACTACTTCGAAGTAATGATGATGTGTACTTACGTCAGTTACCGAGTAAAAAGTAGTTCATCAATCACACAGAGCGTAAACTGTTCAGCATGACTAGAAATTGGCAGATTGGGTTGAGAATTCTGGCCATGGACTGTTATAATTTTCAATCAATCATACTCATATTTGAAGTTAGAACTGAATCATGAACGCTTAATCATCTCATTGAAGTGATATATCGCAGAGGTTAAAGTAAATTCCTCATAATTAACCTCTGGGAGTAACGTGGATTTATAAACCACTGAGAGGTAAACTGAAAAAATATATACAACTGTTTTCTGAGTTTTAGGTAGAAACTTTAAAATTATGAATTTCATAAGTTCACAGAAATTAATATACGTCACAAGTGCACAGATATCCACGGAAGAGGCTAGTATTTGATGGAAAAACAAGTTACTTTGCTTACCTCTGAAGTGTCCATTGCGAGTGGCAATTTTCCAGTCATCAATCACGACGCAATAACCATTTCTGGTTCACTGCCCTGAGATTAATCCCAAATTCAGACCAGTTTTGCGCAAAACGACTAAGAACCCACGCCACACAATAACGTGTTTGCTCTAATAACTCATTACACGGCCGAGAGAGTGCAATGAGAAGGTACTTAAGCAGGAATCGAGGCGAATGCAGAGTTGAATGAAATCGGCATCCTGGAAATAATAAGTATGAAAGTGTTTGTAAACGTTGACACAAGAATGAGAGCTGCAAAATTCAATTCAATATCTTGTTTTCTTTCATGTATTATTTGTCTAAGTAACTTCAATACAACGAATGTTTAAACGACCTGCAAGTGCAAGAATGAGTACGCATAAAAGCTTGACTTACCGCGGTATGCTCTAATAGGAGTGGAAATTCACCTTTAAAAATAAATTGGTTAGATGACACATCAATATTCTTACTTCCGGTACGGTGGGTTGTCCAGTTACACCACTAAGTCTTTCTTACAACTTTCATCTATACGTGTGACTAAAAACCACAAATTTAAGACAATTGCTGCCTAGGACATGCTGTGCAAAGTCTCCTGCCATTAGCCGTTCAATCCTAAGACTAGTTAACTGCTGCCCTCCATCATTCCCTATCTAATGCCAGTTTCCTACTTTCCTCTAATTTCGGTCTATGTATTTATCCCTTCGCTTTCCTCTTGGGACTTTTCCTTCTATTTTCCCTTCAAAAATATTCGTATCAAACCCATAGTACCTCAGAGCTTGCCCAATCCATCTGGCTCTTCTTTTCTGAATATTTTTCCTAATGATTCTTTCCTCATCTACTCTTCTGTATACTTCTTCATTTCTTCTTTTATCTATCCATTTGATCTTCAGCATCCACCTCTAACACCAGGTTTTGAATGCTTCAAGTATATGAGTACAAGTACAAAGTCTATGAATACAAAAAAGTGCCGTCCAAAATCTTAGTCAACACGGCAATCTGGTAAACGATGTCCCTGTGCCATATTTCATTTTAAAGTATAGTCACGAGCAGAATTTCATTCATGAATAAAATTTGGCACAAGGTGTTCAGCTCTTTTGTTTGAAATGAAACGGATGAGGATTGAAATCCGCGGATGAAATTCAAACAGTTGTGGACTTGTATTTGGTTATCTCCGGTGAGCCCCATTCATCGGACGTGAGTGGATCGAGGATCTGAGGTGACGCGACGGCGAGATCCAAAGTAGAAACGTAGGACTCGGCGGATCAGCGGCGGGGTCTTCCAAAGTATGAGACAGGGCAGCGAATACGTGAAGATCCGAACCCCTCCAGAATCCAATCCGAGGAAATGTATTCGGGAGCAGGGGAACGCCTCTCCTTCTGAATCCTCATCTTTATACCCCTCCGCCGCGATTCCACGTCCTTCTCTCCCAATTTCGGCTCCCGTGGGAAGCACCAGAAAGGAAGGACGCACTCCTCATTTGTTTATCAAGGGACCTCCAAGGATGTGGAAAGAGGAAAGGGGTGGGAAAGTAGCACAAAAAAAGGATGAATGGGTAACGACTCCAACAATATACAATGTTCTTCTCCTTATCGCCAAGCTTGCCAACCACCGCACAAAGCAAAAAGAATTTCTCCCACCCCTACCTCAAGACCCTACCTACGAAGCAACGCTCCCTTAAGCTCTCCTCATCCCTGGTGATCGGCAATGGAAAGAAAAAGAAGAGGGTTAGAACTCCCCAACCCGCGACCGGGAGATGGAGAAAGGACACGTCGATGATGCACTCAAAGCGGGGGAGAGTTGGCCCAGAGCATTCCCGAAGGAGTTCGCAGGGATGTACCCACGGGCAGAAGGCGACTGTTGATCCAGCCATTGTTTTGGCCATAGGGATCTTACAGGGGCTTTCTGGAGAATTCCAACGGGAATGGTTGCTTTTTACTGGAAATTACGTTGGCATCGTAGCTTCCAGTAACCCCCCCCCCCCGGTAATTTGTTTATTGTAAGAAGAGAGGAGGGCAATCCTATGAGCCTTGCCCTGTAATCCTCACCTGAACGTTCATCGTTATTAAGGAGGATCGGTGGTTTTTCTCGACTTAAGATAATTCATATGTTGTCCTAAAGCTACCTGAATTTTGTCAGAATTATTTGCCTATGATTTCTTAAGATATTTGATCGAGAATTGGGCATGAAATTATACGGGTTCTTATGGGAACGCAAGGTACGACCAGCATTATTAACAAAAAAGAACCTTTTGTAGAGAAAAATTAGAAAAATAAAAATAAATTATACAATCGAGAGAAAAATGTATAACAGTTCATTTAATATACTGATGAACTTGACTCACCTCGGGGCTCTAGAAAGACATAAAGACAATATAAGTAATGTTTCCAGCAAGTTTCATCGAATTCTCTTAAGTTTAGCGGAACCACCGAAGCCCCTTAATGTTGTTAAGTGAACAATGGAATCTTACCTGCGGGCGTCTAATGATTCCTCCCAAGTGCAAGAATTTCATTTAATCTCGCAGAAACCGACGTACTGTAGGTTAAGGAGAATTTATTATTAAATAAGAAAGGTACTCAGGTTGCAATTCTTCAAAAGTTTTCCCATGTCACCGAGAGAAATTTGAAAAGCATTAAAGTATAGAATATTATATAATACTAGTATTAAGCCATATCTGCAACATATTTATTCCCTTTTCTAAAAATCGACGATTGAATTATAGCCACTTGAAAATTTAGCACACAAATAGTACCTTATTTTATTCCGAATAATATGCCATGCGCCGTAGCAAAAATAAGTCAAAGGTTTTACTTTTTATACCTTGACTTGAACTTCGTTTTTTATCAGTAGGTTTTTAGGTTTTAGAAACCTGAACGAATCGAAATTCGTATCATTGCACAATATGAATCACATAAGATCCAATTCCGTGGATCGATTACAACCAGTGACTGGATTACATGTTAAGTACGAATGGTCCAGGGGGCGCAAAGGGCGGCTTATCGAACACAAAATTTGCATATTGATTGCAAGGGGGTCTCATAATTCAAAGCCGGAGCTAAATTTATTTCAGCGAAGAAATGATAGACGAATATTTTGTGGTGAAATGTGCCCAATTACAGCATATCATTTCATGTTGTGTTGTATTTAGTAGGTAATCAACCGAGACACAACACGTTCTCATTGATGAACACAAATTTATCCTTCAATGCTTGTGAAAAATAAACTGATGAATTCAGTATCAGTTACACTTAATATTATTGAATAGTAAGCCAGAAGATCAACAAAAAATGGTGCTCTTTCGAAGATATCTACAACAATTTATCCGCTGGGTATTTTATTCATATTACTCCTCACATAACGATTTTTATCACTATTTCGACAAAGAAAAGACACAATCGCGCTTCGTTCACGACTACAGCTCTACCGCTCCCCAAACAACATCCACCTCAAGTTGAATCATAATTTACCTAATTGAATTTTGACATCATTGCTCTCTTATAATTGGCTGCTCCACAGCATTGTGAAATATTTAAACAGCAGGCGTTTAACTCCATCTGGCTAGGAAATGAGCAGCTACTTCCATAGAACACGATGTATTTTATCGATCGGTTTTAATTTCAACTGTTTTAGCGCTATAAGAATAGTACTAATGTGATACGAGAGAAAATTTCACGAAGTGAGCGAAGCCAAAATGCGACTATTACTCGTACATAAAAGCGTAACCCTTCGATCACGGTGGAGATTATAGGTACTCAACGCCAGTAGCGTCAAACGTTGTTTGGTGAACAATAGTCATAAATAATTCATGCTCTGCTCTGGAGATGCAATTCCGTCATCGGCTGAATTTGAACCGTGTAAGCCATGTATACTAAACGAATGCCTCATGAGTAGATCCACTGGGATTACATAATCCAAAGGGAAAGTCACAGCAAAAAAAAGGAAAAACCAAGCAATTAGGAAAACACCACAGCATCAAATTTTAAACTAAATTTCTAACGAGTAAGTGGTTATTCCACGACCATTTGATCATTATAACAAGGTCATGGACTGTGAATGCAAAGAGTAATTAACATCCTTGATCGCTGTGGTAGTCAAAGCAATCGCAAGTTCGTAATAGCATATGAAAATGTAGCATAAGATTCACCGATTAATTAACATCGTGATAGGGCTGAGTTTTAATTCACTTACGCATCATTTTCTTTTCATGAGTTTTTTATTTATAAAAGCTATATTAGTTTATTTAAATGATATCAGCGTCATCTAGGGCAATAACTGTACGAGCGAGTGAAATGCGGAATACATGCATCAAATCCATGCAAGAAGTCAACCAAAAGCAAAGTAATCGAATAGCATAGAATTCAGGAAATGTTCAAAGCATTGAATTTCCGTAGGTTCGTTAGAATTTAAAACAAAATTTCCATACAAGGGATTAAATGGATCCTTAAAAGCGCTAGCAGACGTATTGGTGGATTGGTCCAATTAGTCAGCTCAACTTAAATCAGAGAGACAGTTTCATTATCTTCAGGGCAGCAATAAAAATATAAAAATACCCAAAAACTTTCATCGGTCTGATATCCCTTAATCGCGGCAGCTTCTGGAAACATATTTCAATGTACCTCGGATACTTACAGCTTTCATGACTGTAAATATTCGAAGAAAGAGAGTACCTCATTTGTAAGACTTGGTGCTTTCCTGGCGCACGATGTGAATGAATTCTTCACGGGATTCCCACCAGGTGAGATGTTCAGCCAGAGCCGATGTTTCAATGGCTAACTCTGCCAGGGCGTCTTCAGGGCGTTGACTGATGATACCTCAAGTGAAACAGTACCTCATTTGCTGTGAATACTTTTTTCTTATTTCCATAACAGCAAACTTTAAGAAGGGCAACAAAAGCATTTATTTATAACAATTAAAGTCAAGCCGATTAAAAAGCTGCCATCAATGATCATTCAAGAGACGATTAAGCCACTATGCATGGGAAATACCTTTCCGCCATTAATGAGGCGATTGTCTGAATTATAGTGGATTTAGGGTCCCATGATTCCATTAGCACCGAGTGCCATGCGTCAAAGTTCTTTAAAAATACTATTTTCACTTCATATCAAATCATACTACCATTTCTGGCTGCGGAAATTCTTTTCAGAATTCGCAGCAAAAACAAATGAGGGGGGAGATAACCGAACTACAGAAGGACGCGGAGAAAACCGTAATGTATCCAATGTGAACGAAGTGATTTGAGAAAACGACGAGGAGGCAGAGTTCCTTTCAATGGAAATGTACGAGGTGCCACGCCGATAAGGGAAATGTGGAAGGAGGCTTCAAATGAGCCTCAAGATCGAGGTCGTAATGCAAGCCACAGGCGCTCCGCACAAAAATAATGGAATAAAATATTTCATCAGCACCTCGACCAAAAATTGAAAAAAATAGAGATACGGTTTCAATGAGATGGGAGAAACAGACCTATTGTTTCATTTTGCAAGGCACTAACCCATTAACGAACTAGTAGTAGTTTATCCACTAGAAATAGTCCGTCGTGGTCATCGACTTCACTCATCATCTACTACAGTATTATTGTTTAAACAATGATTTTTTCCACAGCTATAGGACGAGCAAAGGAAGAGGTACCGCCAGTTAACAATGAGCTGTGATTAATTTGTCGGACCACATAAAACTCCCATTTAATTAGGGCCAGGGCATTTAAGGGATTAAGATCCGACGTTTCATATCGCGACTCCCCAAGCGTGAGTTAAATCATGGGATCTTGTATAAGTGTCACTTCAGATTGTTGCAAACTCATGGGCTATGAAAAATGCTGATTACGCAATTATATGACAAATTTTTCACGGAATTATTAACAAATATCTCCAGGAAAGTTCATCATTCGAATAAAAAATTCTAGAGAAACATGTAGAATATTTTCCCTGAGTATTATTCAACATACAACAATTATCTCCCGGTTTTCTAATCTTTATCGCTAGTGTTGTCAGCTTCAAACTAAAACCAAAACTTTGTTTATACTATTTTTGGTACTAATTCTATACATTAAGATAAAAAGAGCGCTGTTGAAAGTGTTAATTGAGAACAGTTAATTGCGTCAAAAATTGTACCTGAGACCAGCCAATCAATAAGAAAGCGATTCAATTTATTTCTTTTTTTACTACGACTCAATAAAACCGATATAGCATAAATGTTGAAATGCTCCAGACCATAATTACAGTTCTTACCTACATTTCCGTTTAAAGTTTAATTTATACTCGAAAATTTTATCTAATTGATAAATTCATTTGCAATAATTCATATAAACCATCGTTGATCCGATGTTTAAAAATTACAGTCAAGACCATAATTAAAGTTCTTCAAAAAAGAAAAACGTTCAGGAAAAGACATATTCATAGACGTTATGCTGTTTGAAGCTCATCTTTCACGTATGCATCCGAATGACTACTTTCATCCACTAAATTCCAAGTTCGACTTAACCCGCTGAGCTCTAAAACATTTTCCCTCAGATGAGGAGATCGAGTATACACCCAGAGGTATTGTATCTATAGTGGTAAAATTACTACCAACCAACGGCGGTAAAAAATAATTTTTAAATTTATGCATAGAGAATGAAAATTGTTATAACTTAACATAATAAATTGTGAACATATTTGTGTGGATACTTTACATAAATGATGAGTGAAACCAGTAACCAATCAACGCAATGAAAGTGTTACATTTCTGAAATGAATCACAATGGTAAAGGATTTTTTCATTCATTTGCCTTACTTTCTATTAATTTCTTCACTTCGAAGAAGATAATGAAGGAAGATAAATCTCAATTCTTGGAGCAGCCCAACCAAGTCATTAAGGATTTTATACCCAGACTTGTTGAAAATCCCGCTAAAACACGTTTAAATATTGGCGAAATAGCCAAGAGGTATTGAATTATTAATTATTTATTTATTTATTTGAAAACCGGAACGTTTATTTTGAAAAATGCATACAACATATGTCAGTTAGTGGAAAACGTATATGGGAACTCGCTTGCCATCTATGATGGGTGATCATCTAAATCACTAAGCCTTGGAACTGAAACATACGTGTAAAGTACGCTTAGCCATTTATATAGTAGATGTGGTATTTGCTCCTTTAAGATGTACACAAGGCAGTTCAAGATAAGTAGAATTAAATACAGCAGTGAAAGGGTGATGAAGGAATCAAACGCGCTGTCAAAGGGCATCAATGGGATGCGGAAAGGGATTTCTGGAGACAAAAAACGTATCGATGGGTTGATTGGCTCCAAAGCAGGTCAGCGATGGTCACGTTAGGGCAAGGAAGGGAAGGAGAAGAAATTTCGAGAGGGAGAAATTGATGGGCGTTCGGCGCAGTAGCGTAGCCAGGGGGGGCAGGGGGGGCGAAGTCCCTCCCCCGTCCCGTGTTCTAGCGCCCCTAATTCTGTGTATTTTTCCACTCTTAAGTCCCAAATACGTATCAATTAATGTGTATATTATGTTGTCAATTGTCATATTTTGTACAAACCCATCCTCTTTTGCATCACACAAAATTTTTAAATTTTAGTTAACTGGTTAATTTATGAGTCGGCGTCCCCTAAACATTTTCTGCCCCCCCTCAAACATTTCTGCCCTCCCTCAAACATTTCTGCCCCCCCCCCCCTTGACTCAAAACCTGGCTACGCCACTGGTTTGGAGTACAGTTGCTTTAGGAGAAACGAGACGGGAATTGGGCTAATGGTTTTGTAGCCCACACACGTCAAAACAGAGCCTTGAATTTAGGATAAGATCGTAAGAGCGACAAAGTTTAGACGATAATCATAATAAAGTCGTTTGCATACATGAAATATATGGAAAATCTTTCCATTAATAATTGCAAATAAATATCATGTAGGAATTTTAAGAAGTAAACAATATAAAAAACACATTCACTATCCAAAACAAATACTCAAAGTTGAAAATGAGTAAATACACAATTGCGAATGTTTGGCAATGAGGGGATAAAGATCTATTATTTCTCATTTATTCCCACTTCTTCATAGGAAAAAATTATGTATAGCTGAAAAAGAGGTAAGGAAAGTATAACAGGTGGATAGAACGAATTACATTTCTCCTCACTAAAATGTTCCATTCTTGGAGGTTGGAAATCATGATTAATTATTAAGGTAATGAACCAGTTTTGGTGGGCTTAGACGAAAGAAACTATTAATCCTCTAGATGTTTACAGATACAGGCCCCTACCCTCATACACCATTTACTTCTAAGTTAAAATAAAGTGTTACACAGCTGATAGAAGGACAAGGTTGGGCGCCGTTGGACTCAGAGGCTACACGATGTGCTTTACAGTAATTTAAAAATTCAGCGAGTTTTAGTACGACACGGAGGATATTATTTTGACTCCGCGCTCTATCACAAGAACTGATAGAAGCGGCAAAATAAGAGAGAACTGCCGAACGGATAGGTTCAAAAATTCTTTCTTTCCACGCACTATTAGCGATTATAACAAAAACAGTGTAACTCTAACACAAAACACATCGTTAACACACAGTTGACCTCTGTACTCTCCCCCCTTCTTTTTCCTCCCTTTTCCTTGGCTGGTGTCTTGAAACCCCCTGCCCCAGACCTCTGCGGCACGGTGGCTCGCAGGGTAGTATGTAGATGTAGATTTCTTTTTCATCTCAGCTTACGTCCTACCTATCTTCATCCATTACATAAAGCCTATTCTCTTCCTTCCCTACCACGTCTACCCAACATCCTTCCATCCTCCTACACAGTTGAAAAATAAATTTGAAACCTATCTCAAATAATTTTTCTTATGGTTGCCGCCGTTCCCCCAAAACATATCCCACTCCATTAAATTTGCATTGATACTAAAGTCCAATTCAGCAGTGCTAAAAATACAAACCAGATGACTGCACCCCTATGCATCGCGCGAACTAAGTCTACATAGTAAAGTGACATTATTGATTACGAGATACTCATGGGTGATGTTATCACCCTTAATTTTAAATTCAAGCGCTGATAGATTTCTAAATCCAATTTAAATTATAGAAGACCTTTATCCGCACACATCCGGGGAAAGCTCAATTAATTTTAATTTGGTGAGAGGTAGGAGTGAAAGGGAGGATTTAGAACAAAAGATGATGAAATGGAAATGGAGGTTAATCAGCTGCGATGAGATGGAGAGGAAAATTTGCGGTATGATAGGACATGAGAGGCAGACGCAGCGAATTGAATTCTTCCATAGAGTAGGGATGATAGTATCAACCCAAGATAGGTTTCGTGAAATATAAAAGGTATTTTACTTCAATCTACTTTTTTATCCTCTCAAAGATTTTTTGATGTCCCCTATAAATATATTGATCCTACTTTCAAAAAGCATGTGATATAAAGTAGGTGTACTGTAGAGCTGCTCAGACATTTCACTTTATGTTTCCGTCGCTTTCAAGGAGTAATAAGAAATATTTTCTCGCATAAATGTTTTGGAAGCTAAGCATTAAGTTTTAATATTAGGCATGATAAGCTGACGATACGCTACCTATCGAAAAAAGCAATAAACGACCACTCCTAAAATTTGAGGAAATTCTATACTTATTTGAATGCTAAAATAAACCCTAAGCGTCGTAAGAGCCGGACAGCAATTTATAAGAAACCTGTAGGTACCAAGATCTTAAGCACAGATTCACCGGGGTGAGTCACTTATGAATCCAATACAGTCGCAAAGAGGAATGACCGGTTGACGTAGTTTTTACATTCGTAGGCTCGAACAGACCAACGGAAAAATATCGTGATAGATAGCATTGTTATCTCATTATAAGATCGTTATAATGTCACTAATTATACTAAGGAAAATGAAAAAAGACCGGATAACTTTGGGGGACGACTCAGGAAAACAGGCAACGGGAATTATTATCAAGATATCAAGGTTACTGTCCGCAAGGATTACGTCTACATTTCTGTAAAAGTTGAACTTCATTCTCAATATTTCTAGGAATATACTGACAATTGAGTTGGACTAGTCAATGACAAGCATCAATGTATTTGTATAACAAGTAAGCTTCGAACCTATCGTTCATTGGCTGATTCCTTCATTATACTTTCCGTTTAAGATGGTGTTTCAATAACAGATGTATAAAATGTATTTATTTATCTTCGCAAATAAATACCTTTAAAAGGAGGACGTCTGCCATGGGTCCAAATATTTTTCTTCAAACATGAGCTTCACACCAGGCAAAAAATATTTGGAAGCTATTTATGTGCCATAGAGGAAAGATAATACCTTTCGCGACTAAATACCATTAGAATTACATAAAGTAATTTGAATGTTCTTTCTTTCTTAGTATCGCCTGATGGGAAGAAATGTCAACATGACATTATGTCGAAACAGACTTCTCTCTACGATTGCGTTCCCTCCTCTATTCTTTTCGCTAAATACCTTCTTCCCTAACGTGGGTGAACTTGCTAGCAAGATTGAATCTGCTCCAAGAAAAAAAATCACCAATGCATTTGCATAATGTCGGTAGAGTTTTAAAACTTGAGCCTTTTAACCAGATACCATCTACTCGATTGCCATTTTTTTAATGAAAAACATGAATGCGGAAACGATGTCGTTTTTTTTCAATTCCCAGAATCATCGTGACTGGCATTTTTTTCACTGCAGAGTCTTAAGAGCCGACCAAGGGCCCACCAATATCCCATTAACTCCCAATTATTCATTACTCCGGTCACGATATTCATTTAAACGGCGCCCTTTTATGACCTGGTGGCTCCGCCAAGGAATTAGCCGTTTCCTCCCCGTCCCTTTCCCCGCTCTCTTTCTCCCTTCCTTTTCATTCCCCGCGACCTGTTGTCGTGTCACGCCGACTGCGAAATCCAAACTTATGCCCGGGTGAGCATGATAGGGGTGCGGAAAAGACTCAGCAGGTGGGGGAACATGTGGTGGCGGAAGGTTAAGAGGGGAAGAAGAGTTTTTTTTCGCGCTGTTATCAGCAACAGAACGAGGTCGCGCCAAGGCTGGATAGTTGGCACGTGGGGGGGGGGGATGGTTGGGGAGAGAAATTGGTGGAGAAATCGAAGAAGGTTAACCAGCCCGAGGGTGCACGAGATTTATACGTTCGTCATGGTGAAATGTAATCGGATTCTCCACTGGATCAAATTCTGTATTGCTGCCGACGTTTCGATGGCCGAGTCGTCTAATGGCCTCAGCCCTGAAGATGATGGACAACTCAGCCATCGAAACGTCGCATCGGCATGAAAGCAGAATTTGACTTTTTGGATATCCCGAATAGAGTTCATCACTAGCATACAGCTGGGAAAGCACCAGATCTTTCTTAAAGATGGATCTCGGCAATTTCGGGAAACTTGTATTTGTAGCAGAGAATTGCTAAATTACCTGAGCAGACGTTACCCGTGCCATCGCGGGACAACATCTGCTGTGACGATATCGCAAGTAGAGGTATACATACATGCATAGACATAAAATAGACTCACAATTAGACGTTCCAGGCAAACGAGCACTACTGTTGTCGATCGGGTGCGTATTTCTCCGTCAGGCGTCAAATATAGAACACCTTTTGACTAATATAATTCCATCTAACACGCGAACCCATCTCTCCTTCCGTTAACGGAAGCAAGATCTGCCAATTTAATATTCTACATATAAAGACAAGTAGTTCATTATGCTTTTGATGAATAGTTTTTTCAGACTAAGGAGCCGACTACAGCCCCTATTCTGTTGGATCAATGCACTTTGACTTCATAAACGGAAGGTACCTGATTATAACTCGAGACTCTAAATTAAATTTGTGCCTTCATAATATTATCGCTTAATCTCCCTAACATATTCTCTTTCACCAGAATGATGAGGTATATAGCAGGAAGACAATATTTTCCAAACGTTTCACATATTTTCGCAATTATGCCATTTTTCACTACAGGTCTAACTAGTGAATAATGTAGTGAAAGGACAGGTTTTTTCTTGAGGTTATCATATTAATAATAAGTTTTTCTATAAGTGACACAAATATGTAAAAATGAAATTTTTATCATCCCATGAAAGTCTCGTTAAACCGAGCGAGTGCGGGTGATGGAGTCGGTACTGACTTTTAATTCAGACGTCCCAGGCTCGAATCTCAGCAGGTGCGAAGATTTATCAGTAGAATTCCCGTTCCTACTCCGGTGTCTCGAGGAGAACATTTGTAAACAAATGTAGCCCTTTGTGCTTCGGATGTTAAGTTGAACTGTAGACCTCTTGACGCCATTATACTCTGTTTCCCAACTCGTGGCGTGTAGACGTCACAGAGCGAGTAGCCAATGAAAATCGTTTCTCCTTCCACCTCAGTTTCTGGCTCCCGGTGGCCGAATAACGCTGTCAGTTCTTGCCAATAAATACACGTTGTGTGGCGAGAGTTCGCGCTAAAATCACTGATTTCGAGTCATGAGTTGGGAAAAGGGTTATCGTTTAGAAAAGACTCATGTCGACCCTACGTTGTTCATACCCCTTTCATAATCCTCAAATAATCCCTCCCTTGCCATTTTAAACTGCCAATCCTTGATTCTACAAACCACCTAAGTTGTCGGTCACATCTCGAAAGAAGTAAACAATCAAATTGAACGAGGAAACCCATCCCACATATACAGGCACACATCCATACGACTATGCTTTCTCACAACCGATGTCATTTCCGCGCGGCTGCTTTGAAAAACCCCGAAAGAAAGGATGACAGTCACAGGCGTAGAGTTACCATACGTCCTATTTTTCAGATTAAAAAAATGTCCGGGTGGATTTTATGAAAAATTATGAAATGTCCCCTTTTTTAGCTCTGAGAAAAAGTCTTTTTGAAACACTGAGTTAAGCCCTTGCGATCCATCAAAGCTGGCAACACAAGAGCAGAGGACTTCAAAGAAATCACTTTGACGAACAGCATCTAGTTAACATCTAGTTCCATAGCATCCTTCTAAATTGCCACGGGAATTAGAAAGATTGGGTATCGTAGGGCTCTGCGCATTAGCCCGGTAAGCTCAAGGTCCGTGGTTCCATTCAGATTTTTTTTCTCGCGGAAATTTCACCGTATTTCGTCGCCTTATTTGCGACAGACATGAATAAATTCAAAATTATAGTTTACTCACTCGTTGATGTCTGTTTCCAGTTATAATATGAGAGAGAAACAAATTTTGTCACTGTAACAGTTTCTATTTTGGAATCCACTTTAGACTCTTGAGGGAAGATACAAGAAGAATTATTACAAGTCCTTAAAAATAAGGAAATAGATACACAAACAAGAGAGAAAGGTTACTCATAGGAGTGTGATAGCTTTGGTGAGGAGATTACAGTTGTGTATAGAACTGCTATGGAGTATGTTAAGAAGTGTTTGGCTCAATAGCAACAGTTCGAACCATTCAAATGGGTGCAACTTTCAAGAAATCCTAAATCGGAGGATGTTGAAAATTGCATCACACATATTAATGAAAAAATCAAATGTAAGACTAAATGGCACAAAGTTTTTTGAGTTTTCGTAGTGTCACAAAAACGATCAAAAGAACTATGAAAGAAAACGAAACCAACCAGAATGTGAAGTGTGGTGGGTCATAACGCTAATACAGAACGCGTTTTCTCTCTTGTAAACGGACAGTGGACCAAAGACAGGAACAGATTTAAAATAGAAAACATGAAAGGTGCAGTGTGTGTGCAGTACAATTTTAAGCACTTCGGCTGCTTAAGCTTTTATGCACAGGTCCTTGCTAGGAAACCAAAAACTGTAAACAGAGATTTCTTCACCCTCCAAATATTCATGGCATAAAGGTAAAAAAGACAGTGATGAGATACGTGAATGTAATGATGATTAATATGAAAAAGGTTGAAAAAATAATAAGTGTCCTCTTATTTATGATGGACCTATGATAACCCTACTCAGGCGTAACAATATGAAAATCATTGTCAGCGATCTTTCGGGGTTTACACCGGGTAGTTAGGTCCATGGTGGCCAACGTTTCAATGCTCGAGTCGAGCATCAAAACGTTGGCCGCCATGGACCTAACTACCCGGTGTAAACTCCGAAAGATCGCTGACATAAATCTTCGCCGGGAAAGCCTGAAATCCTACATGAAAATCATTTATTAGGATATATAAAATAATATGCTTCAATACCCTCCGAGCTGCCGCAGAGGCATGTGGCAGGAGGTGTTAGGACACCAGCTATGTAAACAGAAGGGGGAGAGGACAAAGTTGAATTATACGTCAACGAAGTGTCTTAATGCCACTTCCTGTTTTGTCATAGTGTATAATGGCGCGTGGAAATATGGAATTTTTGCACCTATCAGTTCGGCAATGGATATCTCGTATTTTTTCTCTTCCATCAATAATATATATATATAGCTTGGGTTTAAAATAATATCCTCCGCGTCATACTGAAACTCGCCTAATCTGAATTTTTTAAGCCATATATATATATATATATATGGCTTAAAAAATTCAGATTATATATATATATATATATATATATATATATATATATATATATATATATATATATAGCTTAAAGAATTCAGATTAGGCGAGTTTCAGTATGACGCGGAGGATATTATTTTAAACCCAAGCTATATATATAATATATATATATATATATATATATATATATATATATATATATATATATATATATATATATATATATATATATGTCTGATTTTTACTACTTTTTGAAACCATCGAGGTTGGTTGCTTATGCACAACGTTTCACCTTTCTTCAGGAAGATGCCTCCATGAAGAGAGGTGAAACGTTGTGCGTAAAGCAACCAAACGCGATGGATCACGAAAGTTATTAATAGCAAATCATGTAAAATTGCGGCAACCTGAATAATAATGTTGTCTTGATTTCATTGGGAAATGATGAGGTTAAAATTTATCTTTCGTTCCTACTAGTCACTAAAACAATCCCCTAACATAAAATTCAGTTTAGTCCATTCCCTCGTCCTGTACTATATTGCACCCTTTTTCATGGATGGCATCCTATCCCCCCCTGCCACAAGTCCCCCGCAGAGACCCGCACAGTAGTATGTTGATGTAGATGGCCTCCCTCCCGCCATCGCTCTTAGAAAAATAAAAAAATTCAAGCGCAAAAACCCTCTTGCACATGTCTCCAACCACCCCTCCCTCTCATCCGAAGCCACGAATAGCTTCCTTCTCACGTCTGGGTTACCAGGATCCCCAAGCTCAATCGATCCCGGCACTCCGGATACCCGCGTTCCGTTTCCTACTATCCTCCGCCAGCCCTCCGTTTCACCCCCTCCGCCCTGGCACCAACCCCACTCCACTTTTTGGCGTGCCCCTGCTTGCGCCTGTCTGCCCCCTTTCCCTACGTCCCCGCAAAACCTCCCGTCTCCTAACCCTCCCTCGATCAGAGTTCTTCAACCGATTTCTCGAAGGTGGGTTGTGAAGGAAATGGGGTTCGGGAGATAACTTCTACCCGACCATCCTCAGAAGAGGAGGGTGCGAGATGTTCGAATTACAGTAGAAAATTGCGATGCATGCTTAGACCAAGTTTAATGATTTTAGGTTAAATATTATTTTTTCAAAATATGATAACCGTCATTAATACGTTCTCCCATCGATTGTGCTCTCGTTAAAACTTATATGCAATTACTAATGCAATTTACTTTAATTTTCAAACCCCTAAATTCTCAGTTAACATTACAGTTAAGTAAGTAAAGACTACGCCAACGATCAGCTAGCGTTAATCAGGCGTTGTGAATTACTGTCACTGCGATTCTGAATGAAAGTTCGGGTTGGTTAAATTAAATATGCCTACCGGCTACATACCGTGAGCGTTACCGATGGGAGAGGTTATCATAAGGCGAAAATATTAAACCAAATATTAGAAAACCGGAATTTCTTGCCGCAAAAGAGGCAGTATATCGCATTTTGAACTCATCATCAGCATTTATCATCAATTCTAAGATTGGCTAGCAACAGCTCTATTCAACTCCATTCATCTTTTAGCTAACCTCCTTGGTCCGCCTTTTTCTTAACATTTTGTCCATTTATGCACCTTTCATCGTGTTTCTTCCATTTTAATCATACTTGTTTAGGAAAATGTATCACATAATAAAGCTAAACCAAAAGGTAATCTTTGGTCTACTACATTCATCATCGGCAGTCAGCAATCCGAAGATTGTCTTGCGGAAGTTCTCCACTCTCCAATTCCCTTTCTGCTTACCACTTTATCCCTTCATTAAGTCTTCATTTTACCATAAGTCATAATTATGCATGGTTGCTCCTCCTCGATGATTCTTCGCATGAATTTCACCGTCCATTACTATTTTTACGAGGCTTTTGTACCTCAGAAGCAACCAGTAAGTCATCCTCTTCCACATAGTAAAATGTTCGTGATAATTATCACATCAATTTTCTAAGGAATTCCTCACTGGTGATTCTCACCGAACATTTCATCTGGGTCATTCTAAGAAAAAATCACGAATCCATTTCTTCATATTCTCTCTCTTCTGCGTATGCTATTATCCAAGCATAACTCTTGTACACTAGCATACTAGATAACTATGTTTTAATTAAGTAAAAAGTGTCAGTACACTCTCCAAATTGAATGCCCTCCTTGCTTGAGCTACTCTTCCTACTGCATTTCTCTTGCTTTTTCCATCAAAGGTAATATGTCTCCTCGGATAGCAAAATTCTTTTAGGAATATTTCGTATTACAATTGTCACGAAAATATTGTATCTGTTTCGTCTGAATCCATTATTTTTTACATTTACCTTAAGGGTTCTTTTCTTCCCATACTCGTATTATCTAACGAATGACATTAAATATCCTACTTCGCAGCATTTTCATCGCAAATACATAAAGCTTGACATTCTATTGAACATCGCATAATTTTCAATAATAGATAGACCAGAATATACTTAAATTTTGCCGTCAATCTTTTGGCCGCCTTTTTTTGCCAGTACTATTGCACAGAAGACTGTAATACACCACAGGCGACTCTTAAGTTACTTCATCACATTAGTTTGGCAACTCATTCGCAGCAGCATTCAAATCATTCATCGCGTGTTGCATTACATCGCACTCACGTCGTACATTTTATTATTTAAAAAATATTTTTGAACCGTAAACCATATGCCATATAACATCTCATATAGGACCATGTCGAGAATCGATACTTTGAACAACGCATAAGCTCAGTTTTGAATGCTATTTTCTAAAACTATCGCATATCGCTAACGATAAATCGCTGTCGCACTAGTAGAGTGACGCGGCAATAGAGTATCAAATCCGATATCCCATGATTATCTCATATCACTCTCGATATATCGCAATGTCTCAGCCCTTTCCCCAGATCCCTTCTGAGGGCGAAAACCCCTTTGCTTTCGGGTCCCGTCTTTTCCTCCGCCCTCCTCATTCCGCACACAGCCTACCCTCCCTTCAACCAGCCGCCCCTTTCCTCCCCATGAGCCTCCCCCCAACCTCCTACCCCATCCGCCTCAACCCTCCGTGCATGAGGGGGAGGAGGAGGTCGTCCTCCAACGCTATCTTCCATCTAGCTCCCTTCTTTTTGCCCCCAAACCGAGAGAAAACCACCCCACAACCTCGCCCTCCCCCATTCTCCCTCCTGCTTTTCAATACACTGAGGGTCGCCTCGGAAACAGAAGAGCGAGGGTAAAACCTGGGTGGGAGGAGTGGTGGCTGACGACATAGACGAGTGATGGCTGAAAAAGGGGTAAGCTAGACGCAGTCGGAAATGGGAAACCCGATGTAAACGAGATGAAATGGTGCAAGGAGGCGGTGCTGGTTGGATAGTGGTGCGGGGTGCCAAGAGTGAACTGCGGCTAAACATGGAAAGTAAAGGAAAAGCCTTAATTGGCTCTTCTTTGAGAGGCACAGGTGACCTGGGGTTCCGAAGGATAAATAGCGTTCGCGAGCATTCCCACGATCCGACAAACAGCAATCCTTTACAGAAGAGTATTTCCGTTGTGAAGCCCTGGGTGACATGTAGTTCAACACGACTGAAAGTATGAAAATACAGAGAGGGTAATATTGGCATACAGAGAGGACGTTGAAATATGGGGTAATCTCCGGGGCACATTGCTAAATTTATCGCAATATCTACTAAGCCTCCATAATGTTGAATTTATTCACAAGCGCGCCCCCAAACATCGACACACAGTGGGAATTTTTTAGAATGCATTCTAAAAGGTAAAACCTGAAGGTCAGGGCAGGAAAGATGTTCATCAGGCAAGAAAACCAACGAACGGTATTCAGGAGGGAGAACATTTCTAACGTGATAATCAGGAAGCAGAGTAATAAGATAATAATAAAGAGATCGTTGCACGAAAATTTCAGTCTAAATAATTGATTTTGGATTCCTAAATCTCATTGATGCGGGGTTAATGCTTTTCAAATTTTAGAAAGTTGAAACAGAAATGAGTTGAATAAGAAATACGGCAGGGAACACTAGCAGCTTGATGGCAACTAGATTCTAAAGACACAAACAGAATAGTCTCCTCAAGTATTAAATCTAAAATCAAAGAAGCATATTACATTTTGATCATGAGAGAGAATTGCAGAAGAGCATAGCAGACACCAGGGCTAAAATACATGAAAACGTTACTCCGTCCATTAATGCGGCGAAAGGAACAAGTATCTGGTCCCATCTTCAATACTGTAACGTCCTACCTTCAATATTGTAACGCAATAAAACTAATCAAATTAGCAGTCTTAAGATCAAAATATTTTCCCCTTCCCCCTGACGTTCCCATCAAACAGATATTAGTCAATATAATAAGAATGGGTCACGATTATGAAGACCTCACATATAGAAGTTAAGTGTATAAAATAGTAATAGCAATGGAAGTCACACAGAAGCGTTGGAGTTCAAGGTAAAAGAATGATCGTATACTAATTTATGTGAATTTTGAGCGTTACAATGTGTATTTGATAATTAAAATAAGTGCTTTATATTTAAAGCACATATTTAGTAGCGTCCGTGAGAATGAATCAGTTGTGATCGCTTGAATCCAGAAATAACCTTCAAATTTTCAATTTTACCTGTACATATATTGATTGATTATATGTACTCGTGTGATTGAGATCTGACATTTAACTGCGTTTTGCATTTGGAATTTATAGTTACACAAAAGGTATTACGTGTACCTATATAGTATTTAATCTTCCAAACATTGCTAGAATTATTCGTTGGAATAAATGGATCAGTGGCGTGATCTCGAAAATAAAATATCCGTGTATGTATTTTATATTGTAGGTATGGTATTGAAATATTCTTGTAGGCATATTATTTTATATTCGTGGTTTTAGGACAGAGAAATTGCTGCACGCTAGTGTCATATGAAACATTTATTATATTTTTTCGTGGAGCAAAGTTGAATGTAAAATGAATTTAACGAGTGACAAATAAATACATATGGTGTACAAAATTTAAGTTGAGTGGAGAATTAAGTAAATTTGCTAAGAGCGCTCTTGGTTATTGTACGTGTACCTACTTTCAAGTAGTGTTGTCACCACACCATGGTGTTGTCCAACACATTGTTTCGGTATTATTTGATAATTTATCTGAATTTTATTAGGATAGAATGATGATTGACAGTTCAATGCAAAAGATTCTTAAAATATATCTGCTCAACTACGGAAATAAAGGGTGAAAGCAAAAAAAATCAGTAAAAATACGAACTTTCGTTACCCTGGCCAAAAATCGGGGGGTAACATATCGCAACCAAAATACGATGCTCACAATAAAAGTGCGAAATCGCCTATTTTCTGAAATCAGAAGCTATAACTTGAGTATGTAATCTAGTTAATTAAGTGACTACTTACACGAAATATGATTATAAATGAAAACTTTCAACGGGAATCATCCATTTAAGAATAACTACACCGCAATAATAGGCATTCACCGCGGACGATTTTTGGCATTTATTATGAAAAATATTCCGGTGATCGAGTATGCTGAGTAGCCTAAATATGGTGATATTTACGTACAATTGTTAGTGCCAAATAGTAAAATATTTTTAACAGCCAGGAGAATACAATGCAATACTACAGAATTCTAGGTGCGATATTCCACAGAGGAAAAATCATTCGCCTTGACCGGGATCCCGGTCAAGGCGAATGATTTTTCCTCTGTGGAATATCGCACTTGTGTGCAATTGCGAGTGACTCCGTAAAGGTAACCACCGTGGCTAGTCCCGGTATCCGCAAAATTACGGAATTCTAATTGTGTAGAAGTTTCTCTTATAGATCATCACATTTATGACCTTAACTTCATTGACTATTGCATTAGCTCTCTTAAGAACAAATTACGTCGCTATTATAATCATGAATATATGTTTATTCATTACTAGAAGTATCAAATATCCCATTTCAGGCTAAAAATCCAAATTTATTGCCCATTTGCTTCGGTGTTTCTCAAGCAAACCGACTGATTCTCCACCTTACCGACAGCTATTGCGTGTCGGTGGGATCCACCGACTGGAGCTCTCCGGGGAACCGATCGGGTGCGTACAGAATCGCACGGCTGCTCTCTCTGAGTCGGTGTGACGCCCCACCCGACGAAAAGCCTACCGTACCGATCGGTTTGGAGTTACAGAATGACCCCCCTGGTCCTCAGTCCACAGTGTAGTGCGGGAGGAGTTGTCCTGCTTGATAAGCCGCGGTCACGGAGGATAAACCCAGCGTTGTCGCTTAGGAAAGACTAACTTTTTAAATATTTATCACATCGAAAAATGCACAAATAATTGGGCACAGGTGCAAAAATATATAAACCAAAGAAATGAAATTCGTAACACTTGTGCATTTTTCAAAGTGATGTTGATTGAAATAGATTAGATTACAAAAATGGTCACCACTCAGAGTGAAGTAAAAACGACAGTAGAGGGAGATTAGTTGTGACACGCGAAACACGGCATCGACAAGATACAGTAGGGAGAGAAGTCACGTACGACAGCAGGAAAAGTGAGGAAGAAAATCGCGGAAAGTTGCGAGGGGGAAGACGGAACCATTGAATGAAAGTGTCGCGTAAAAGGAAACGAGCAAGAAGGGAACTGAGAGAGAAATGTGGAATCTGCGCCGTGGGGTGGGAGGGAGGGACACATGTTGAGAGGGTTGAGGGAGGAATTCTGAAAGAGGGAAGGAGACCGTGGGGGAGAGCGGTTTGAGGCCGACGACATGCGGAGACCAAAGAAATAAAAGCGATTCTCTGGAGAGATAGAGAAAAATGCCGAGCGATCGGCGGTGATTCTGGATTCCAGAGGCACCACCGAGGGATGAAGTTCATCAAAAAGGTAATCAAAATCTCGTAACGGGAAAAGATAACGTCATGAATTTCTTTTCGGATTCTTCCCCTCTCTTTCTACCCCACTCCTCCTTTTTCTCCGTCTTCCAGGGAGGATAAGGAGGGTTCCACGGGTGGATGTCGATGGGGAAAGTTTTTTGGATGTTCCACCTCTTCCCTTCGGCCTCCTCCTTCCCTCTGCTTTTTTTGGTGACACGAAGTTTGCGCCAGGCTGATTAACATGTCAACACTCCGTCCGCGCATTCCTCAGTGGTTTATCTTGACAGCAGAGAGAATGTTGGCGATAAAAAAGAGACACTCGGGCGCGTTGGCATTCACAATAATACATGAGACGGGTAATAGCTCCTTCAACGAGTATAGCATAAAGATACCTTTGAGGTACCACATACATTCAAATGGTCAATTCCCAATGAAGCTTCTCTAACGTTTTAGCAGTATTTTAACTGGTATCGTGATGAATTATGATGCCTCCGGGCAGAAGTGGAGGACCTAATTCATCATTAATGAAGGAATCCTTGTAGTTTTCCACCTTTCTCCAAAAATCAGTTTTTGTGCGACCGGTTTCGATGCCTTTACATTATTTTCAAACAGCGGTTCAAGTAATAAACAAAGAATTTTTACATTTTGAGGGAGGGTTGGAGGGAGGGGAAAAAAGGACAATTGAAAGTATTCATGGGAAGGGGAAGGGACGCAGGTAAGTAATAAAGGATAAATGCCGTCTATTGAGGGAATCGTATGGAAAGCAAAGGGGAGTGGGATTGAAATATGTTTTCGTTCATAAGGGAGGTTTTATTGAGGTTATGTTGAATTATTTCAAGTTTCTCTAAAGGGTCCAGTTTTTTTTTCCTTGTCCTTCCAGTGTGCAGTATTTTACCCCACTAAGCGTTTCTTCTTTACCTCTTTACCTTCCCCTTCCCGTGAGTGGTATCAAAGTCCAGTGGAAAAATATCACTGAATTAATAAAAGTTAGTAATTTTCACAATGGCTTATTCTGAGTCGGTCGGTTTCATCAAGATTTCTTTAGGCTCAAACACTAGATACAGGGTGTTTCAGCAGGAACCTGGATCACTTCTGAAGGAGGTAGGGAAAGTGAATTGAAGCATTTCGTCTAATTAACATCGGATCGCAGCTCCTTAGTTACCGAGCTATGTCAACTTAAACATTTTACCATAATAACACCTTGAAAATGGTATGTAATGATAATAAAGAGCAGCAAAAAACGGAATATACGAATCTTACTTACAACAGACCTGTCTTCCTAAATATTTGACTGATGGACGCCACTGTTTTCTGCTGATTTCATGGTAAATGAAAAATAGGCTCGATAATATGTTTGCGTTTTCATAGATCCGTAAATAAGGAGTTGCGGTCCCATATTTATAGATCAAAAATGCTTTTAAAACATACCCATTCTCCTCCAAAGGTTACGCAGATTTCTCCTGAAACACGCTTTATGTACCGTTAACTGGGAGTGGTGACTGGGTAAGGAAGGGTGTGGGTGATGGTGGTTACAGGGGGATTGGGTTATGGGGGAGAAAGAATTCAAGAGTTATGGGAGAGGAAAGACAAAGGTAAGGGGAAATCAGGATAGGGGTATGATACAGGACATGTGTAATGTAACTCAATGGAGGGGGATTAGGGGGTGAAGTGGAAGAACTAGATTCGGGAGTTCGCAGAAGCGCTTAGGTCAAGGACAGTGGGATATTCAAAACGGGAGATTTCCTTCCCCCACAACTCCTAGTTGAGGATACAGATATTCTGTAAATGTACCAAAAGTACATCTGATATCGTCGTCTTAGTGATGAAACAGGTTTACTTAGATAAAACCATTGTGAAAATTGAGTAATGAGGCATTTACACAAACTAATCCCGAAACAATAGTACTCAGGTTATCTTAATAGCAATAGATAGATTTTCAGATAGAGCAATAAATAGAATAGCAACGTAGATTTTCTGTCTAGAAAATGAATCATTAGAAACTGTTAAAAATAAAATCATCATCATTCTTGGCGCTACAGCCCATGTAGGGCTCTCTGGTCTTCAGAATAATCCGCCCCCATTCTTTTCTATCTTCCGCAACTCGCCTCCACCTCCTGACTCCCAGTCTTCTCAAGTCAGTCTCTAAGTCATCAAGCCACCGCTTCCGTGGTCTTCCTCTGCTTCTCCTCCCTCTTGGAGTGCCATTGAAAACCTTTTTGACTGCCCTGCTTTCCTCCATGCGTTGTACATGACCAGCCCAACGAAGTCTTCCTTGCTTTATAACTGATATGATGCCTGGTTCACCATATCTGGTCACCAAGTCTGGTTCATAGACTTCAGCATTTGTTCTTATTCTCCATATCCCTGCATCTATCACGGCACCGTATATTCTTCTGAAAATCTTTCTTTCCCATCTCCTGACTATTTCTTCCTGTGTAACTTTCAGTGTCCATGTTTCAGAGGCATAGAGGACAACAGGTCTTAGCACTGTCTTGTATGTATATGATTATTTTGGTGCTTCTTGAAATATTTCTTGACCTGAAAATAGGCTGCAGTGCATAATAGCACTTATTACCCATGTGTAACCTGTCTTGAATTTCAAGGGAAATCTGATTTTTTGCTGTTAGCAAGGATCCCAGGTATCTGAAGCTCTCCACTCTTTGAAAATGTTTGTTGTTAATTTTTATTGTTTGTTCTCTAGTTTTTTCTTGATTTCTTTCCATTTCCAAGTATTTAGATTTATCTTCATTAATTTTTAATCCCAGAGTTTCTGATACGGCCACGTCATCAGCACAGGCAACACATTGGGTTTGTCGGTTCATTATTGTTCCTCCAGGATTTATTGGGAGCTGTCTCATTGCTTTCTCCAAAGCCAATATGCATAACACCGATGATAATGCATCTTCTTGTTTGACTCCTCTTTTGACTTCAAACTGAGATGATGGTTCTCTATTCAATTTAACTTTACTTTTAGCATTGTCTAGTGTCATTTCAATGAGATTTATTAATTTAGAGGGGATTTTAAATTCTTTTATGACGTCATATAGTGCACTCGTTTTGACAGAATCAAAAGCCTGCTTGTATTCTATAAATAGGCTATGTACTTCTATGTTGTGTTCATAACACTTCTCGTATATTTGTCTCATAATAAAAATCTGATCAGTGGTAGGACGATTCTTCCGAAAACCTCATTGATAATCCCCAACTTTTTGTTCAATAAAATGTTCGAGTCTTGAAGCTAGAATATTGCTAAAAGCTTTGTATGCTATACTAAGTAGTGTTATTGGCCTGTAGTTATCACATTTAGATTTATCACCTTTCTTGTGGACAGGATGTATGATTCCCACGTTCCAGTCTTCAGGCATTTTCTCTTCTTTCCATATAGTTTTAATAATCTCATGCATATGTTGTTCTACAGGTGTTCCGCCATTTTTACCATTTCAGCAGTTAAACTATTCTCCCCTGGAGCCTTGTTATTTTTCAGTTTTTTAATTGCTTTTATAACTTCCTCCATACTTGGGCTATGGGTAATTTCACTCTTCTCATAGTCTTCTTCTAATTCCGCAATTCCATTTTCATTTACATTCACTTGCATTAATACATCGATTTCATTCCTGTTTAACTGCTGTTCAAAATGATCTCGCCATCTCGCTAATATGTTCTTTTTGTCTCCTATGAGATTTCCATCTAAGTCTTTGCAGAAAACAGAGCAAGGCTCTCTGATAAAATTTCCTTATTTCTCTTTTATCTCTCATATTTTCTAGTTCCGTGATTTTTTGTTTCTCGAATATTCTTTTCTTCCTTCTGTATTCTTTAGATGCAATCCTCCTTTTTTGCCTGTAGTCATTGACTGTCTTGTTCTTTTTTGAAGCACTTTCTTTCTGGCTAGGTTTCGTTCTTCAATTGCTAACGCACAATCGTCGTCATACCACTCTTCCCTTTTTTTCTTTGAATGTTATCAACTACTTCCTTAGGTGTTGTACTTAGTTGTTGCTTTTTTCATAATATTTCATTTTCCTTCTAGATCACTTCCTTCTCACTCTTCCTTGTTTTCCTGAAGACTGGTGGCTATTATTATTTGGTACTCTTCTTTCTTATCTTCAACTTTGATTAATTTTTCAACATCATATCTCTCAAAAATAAAAAATACACATGAAAACCTCGTACGTTGCTTTTTCAATATTGCAACTTTTAAACCTGATTCCAGACACCAATTGATATCACTCAAAATCAAGGCGTTATTGTTTACAAAAAACATTATAATTGAGACAAATTTAAGAATTTAACAGGTGAATTACACAATATCACCGCTTCAACCTCCTGTTACCGTCGGGTGCAATCGCAGCTTATTGGGCGTAACTTATTTTACTCAAGGTCTAGTGAGGTTGGTGTCCAACTTCACAGCCAGTAGAGAGCCATTTTGATTCATTGCGGGCCACGAAAGTTTTTCTAGTCCGTAAACTGAGCATATAGTTTGTAAGCATATAGCTTGAGTCTTGACTTGGCGAAATATACACTTTTCGGCAAAATATGAAATAACTGTAAATAAACAATCACGAATATTAAACACAAGCGGAAGGTGCCCGTTGAAATTCAATGGGTGTGAAAAACATTGAAGTTATTTTATAAGAAAATCACAAAGCTTGGAAATTACTGTTGGCGTGGTCATTTGAGGAGTTTGTATCCTATCTTGTACGTTGTGTTCGATGTAGTAGGCATGCTGACCGTTTTCCAGGTGCACGGACAGATGGTCCTCTTTCATGCACGGGAAACCCAAAAATGAGTGAATGTAAGTTAACTGCACTTTAACACCTTTTAACATATATAAATAACTCGCAACGTTTATGACGTGGAAATTGGTATAATAAACAATTCGCAATCGTCTAACTATTTACTAATCGTCTATTCGCAAAACTACACGACACTTTGATTATGACATTTATATTTTCTAACCTAATCACATTATTTAACTCTTTTTTACTGCTATATTTATCACTGACGATGGTTCAATGCAGTCAATTAATTTCCATTTCTCTGGTATATAACAGTAAAATAAGATTAGAAAACGTTTTTGAGCAAACTTTTACGCTCTATTAGTATGAGCTATTTTTTCTCATTTTAAAACTAGGAGCGTGTTGGTAAAATAACCGGCATGAATTAATTTATTAAGAATAATCGTAAGTCCACTCTTTGCATCTAGTAGGTCAAGTACTTCTCCACAAACTCCTAATAGCCACAAAAGTGATGATCATTTAATTAAGAAGTGGATCTATGTTTTCTCCAAATGGGCATGCTTTTGCAACATAAACTGGATCTAAATATTACTTTGGGAACTAATAAAAAATAAGGAAATTGCTTACTGTAACTAACTTAATGTAACCTATATAGATAAAATTAAACAGAATTCGCCAAGGTAGAAAATCGCCAATAATTAAGATAGCTTGGAGGCAAAGCTGGAAAACATAGCTGACCTTAATTTGTGAGGTACGGGTTCAACTTCAGATTCGGTCAATTGATTTTGCGGTGAATCCCACACATTTTTGTCCCTTCAATTAATTTAATAAAAGCTCCCACACAAACAGTTTACAGTCATGAACAGCTCAAATCGTGTAAACTTCACGATGTTAAATAAACTCTAGTGTATTTGTAATGCAATAGCAGAAATTTTCGATTTGTTTATTTTACATCCAATTCAAGTTCAGCCTCCCATCGGCTCCTCTGGCCTTATGCTAGGTTGTAAATTGAACAATGACAAAAACTCATTTATTCACGACAAAACCAATTAACTGTGAATTTTAATACTGACCATGATAATTAAGACACATTGGATGTTTAAACAGAGGCTGCCGCACTCGTGAATTTAAGAGGAAAATTTACGGTGCAGGGATTAGCTTGTGGGCGTTATGAAGAGATCACGCAATGTAATTAAATAAATACAGTTGCTGGTTGCCTTTTCAACGCATAGGAAACTAATTAAAGCAATTATAACAAAGTAACAAAGGTTCTAACACAAAAATCGCAATAAAATAAATAAAATAATTCAATTGATTCATATTATATTTCAAAAAAACAATCTCCCCAAGGTTCGTCAATAGATCAAATATTTAGAATAAACCCTCGTCTACTCAGCCCCTGCATCTACATCGGAAAGATCAAATGAAATGGTGGATTTTAAATCCACTCATTGACTCAAAATAGTAGTGATTTTTTTCTTTTTAGAGCATAGAACTCAAGCGATTGGAACATATGTGACTCCAATTACATTTATTAGTGCTCTTAACTAAGCACTATTAACACTCAATATCACGGCAAACATTTCTGATCACATTACAGTAGTAAATGAAACTTAGGGCGGGAATAAATAGAAAATACACTTCTTCTGTTTTTATCAGCAATGAATATTTACACAAATACTAAACTCAAGCCATTAAACGAGTAATTAGCTGAACAAGGCATTAGATAAACATGTGAATTATTAACAGGCAATGATATTTAGGTTGTCATATTACTGCGCAGTAAACGTCTTTGCTAGATTTATTGGTTGAATAATACAAAACACTGCTGTCCTTAATCATAGAAACAACATGTAGTCTCGTTGCCTTTCCATCTAAATTGAACTTTAATCTCTTAAAGCGATGAAATCACAAGGTATTACAAGGGGGATGAAAGAACACTTTGGACAACAATGAACCACGGGCATTCTTCCGTAAACTGCAACATGTACGTACATTATCTTCATTACCTCATTAAAATTCCTTTTGAAAGGTGTGTCGCTGAGCTCTGCAGTCAAGGAAATGGTTCTGTGTAACAGAACAATGACCTACTAACACGAAAATTATCGACCAGCTGTAGTCATATAAGTGCAATTCGCACGGTAAATTGGAATAATATTTCGATATTCGCGGGTTAGTAAGGTAGTTCCCCTTGCCTAGGCACAGCATTCTTCCACTTCTAACAACTTAAATCAAATCGGCTTTGTGGTTCACTTTGCCCTAGCTATCCAAAATACCTCCAAATCACATCTGACTCTATGCAAAAATAGCTATAATCCGTATCCATTCTTAAACGGTACATTTTTCCTCAAAGCATAATAATTATCTCATAGATCCACAAACAACTTCCAAATAAGACGCTCAGTCCTGTGTTCTACTCGAGTTATAAAATACTCTCATTGAGAGCGAATGCACAAGCGGGGAAAAATTTCATCATATCCAACAATAGACAAAAACTAGTTGACACTCCCATCTTCCAAAATTAATGACTCGACTCAGAAGCCTAAAAATATGGCTCACTGCCATTACCTCTACTTTTCTCATAACCTTTTTCACCTCCCTCAACCACTTTCGGCTGAAATATTTGCCTATAGAAAGCTACCATCAAACGTTAGATACCAAATCAGCACTCTTTAAGGTGGTTCCGCCGTAAAATTCCTTAAATGTTATTTTATTAATATTCTGTCTACTTGTAGAAAAAGTTATCCATCTGATATGAACAACAAAATAATACTCTCTAATTGAACTTGAAAGTACATGGTGTTCAATGGGAGTATGAGAGAAACACGGGGAAAAATAGTATTTTCCCATAAAATATAAATGCCATTTTTGCGGAAAACTATTTATAAGAAGGAAATAATCCAGAGGAATTGGATAAAAATGTAATATAGGCATCTTACCACCTTACTTTTTTTAGTTATTAGGGAATTACTGCCGTAATTGAAATCAAAATGCGGTAATTCGTAGGAAATGGCGCTACAGTCGGCTCCTATGGCTTGAAAAAAGTGCTCATTTAAAATACATTCGTGGAATAATCTGCAAATTTTGTTCCTTACTTTTAGGCTTCTATAGGCAACGCATTTCAACAGTGAAAGCCGGATTTTTTGGAAAAATATAAAAAATGTTGAATTTAGTATTTGTTTTGACTCACACAGTCGCGGCGGAACCTCCTTAAGTCGTCAATATTCCAAAACTGTGCGGCGAAAGGAGTTGAACTGTAATAATATTATCATTCAGTCATCAAAAATGTATTGATAGTGAAACGAACTTTGTAACATCCACAGTTTATTTTAGAATTATATAAGAGAATCAATACGACACCCTTCCACCGAATGAAACTTTTTACTTTTGAAATTATCGAAAATTTATATCGGAGTTGATTTATAATTAACTGCAATCCATGGAAAGGTATAAACAGGAGCTCAATTCATACACCAAAGAAATGCATAATATTCCCAATGAAATGCATAAAACTACTTTAACAGTCATTTAATATTCTTATAACAAGGCAAAGTCTTCCAAAATGTTGGCAAAGGAAATAATAATGTCCAGCAAAATATTACACCAAGCAACATGTAAAGTTTACGATATAACTACGTTGAAGCCTTGCCCGAATTACGCCAACACGAAGTATTCACAAAGCGAAGCTATCATTCGTTTTTTTTAATATATCGCGTAATTACCTGTCCTTCTCTCGTTGAAATGTATTAAAAATAAAAATAATAAGTGTCCGCCGCCGTGTATTTGGGCCACAGCCAAACGCCGATGGCCTGTGGGGGGCGGAGGAAGGCGGGAGGGGGTCGGTGGTTGGTGGAGAGAACAAAGCGGGTTAAATTATCACTCGATGTCTCCCCTGGGGGCGACGTCGCTCTGTAAAGGAAGCAACAGGAATCGAATCCACACATGCATGCAACAGTTTGCACACGAATTACTCGATGCGATGGAGTCCCGCGTTCCCTCACGCTTCGAGGCCCCCGCTCCTCTGGCCAAAAAAGCTTTTTAGAATGAGGGAAAATTAATTATTTCCTCAAATGATTTGCAATAAAAAGCAGCCCACAGTTCATTTTAATACGCCTACACTTGAAACACACACCACGCGTTTTGGACACCTCATAGAAATCTCATATGCATCACAACTTATTGTAATCTGCCTGATAGTGGTTTTGATACTCATTTCGGAACCTTCCGATATATTTAAGCACTTAAGAGTCGTCGAGAGCAAGATTGAGAGAGTAAAAATGTCACTTTTTGGAAAATGCTGCCAAAAGTGAAATAAATAAATACAATAATCCTAGCGTACCTCATTTTGGTGGAAAAGCACTGAAGCTAAACTCACTCTACTCACCCATTCATTAAACAGAATACAGGTAGAATGATTTGCACACTTATCTAAATTATGGCAACAAAATGGCACACACAAATTTTGCTCTTAACGGCTCATACATTGTTGTGCTTTCTTGACAGTCTTACTGACTTCATTATACACATCCGAGGTCCTCTGCTTTCACTCCTTATTTAAAAAGGTACTTTCCGGCTAATAAGACGAATCTTTTTTGTGAAAATGCACGGGAAACTCCACTACATGGTCAATGCCAAGCTAGATTTGACCTCATGTCATCCGGCAAGAGGCTAAGGTATTTTATATTTATGTATTTTCTCGGTGATAATCTGTTGCTTCTTGAGCCCATGGTAATTTTCCTTAAAAAAATAATCTGATATTTCCTGAATGAATGAGAATTTGAAAATAAACGTAATCTGTGTATGTATATGTATATATATATATATATATATATATATATATATATATATATATATATATATATATATATATATATATATATATAACCGCTCTAAATCTGTTTTTCTGAGTCCATAATGATTCAATGCTGTGTACCTTTTTATTTTTCTTATAAATATTCCATTACTTTTTGAATTACGAAGATTCAAAATAATTCAATCAACATTGCTACACCTATATTTGTCGTACATGTAAATTTCTCTTGTACATGTAAATCAAACAAAGTAGTTCAAGAGGGGTAAACTTACTAGTTGAAACCCTCAAAATTGTAAAATTTTCGAAATACAGTGTGCTCTAATCCCTCAAAATTGAGTACTTAAATTTGAAAAAAAAAACTTAAAATTCCGAAAACTAACTGTCGGAGTCGGCGCAAACTTTACTTTAGATTTATCTGTTGAAATATCTTCCTCACAAGTATCAGCGTTTCAAAATTATAGCATTAATGCTTACCATTTTAGTAGAAATCTGCGTGATAAGAACCTTCCAGTGAGATGTTAGTAAAAATAAGCACAATGACGTGACGGATCACGTTGTATCGCCGTATTTGTTGCGGTATTAGATAAAAGATCGCTTCTCACCTTTAACGTAAACAATATTAAGGGTAAAAATAAGGTTATTCATTTTTTTCTGATTCTGTGGCCTAATCTACGTCTTACGTGGCCGTGCGTCTTCTAATCCGGAAAACACGGTAAATTGTTATGATTATATATTTTCCTACCTACATCGTCAAAAAGATGAAAAGAAATCATACGTATTCTTAGGTTTTAGTTGCCAAAAGCTTAAAGTTTTTCTGTTTAACGTCATGGACCAATTCATAATCACTAAATCCTGTATCGCCATATTGAAAAATTGAGAAGTTTAACATGATAATTAAAACAGCAGCCTGTCAGGCTACATGCTCAAGTTCAAATGTCAGTAACAGATATTTATTTTCAATTCCTTAACGTTTCCGTTCCTACACAATTGAAACTCACAAAATTTGAATACAAATTAATTTTCCATGGTCTATATATATATGCGTACTTTTTTAAACGCCCGGATACAACACAAATTATTATTATTTCGAATAATAGCAAGCAACAAATTGGAGATATAGATTTAGGCACTACAAACTTTCCATATTCAAGTAGAAATCGAGATATAATGCTGATATGGACATATTTCAGAATAACTATAAACTAAGGTACAGAAGTTAATACATTAACGATAATAAAATACACGACGAAATAAAATTGTTACCAGTTACCTAAATCAGAAAATATGTATACGCAAGTGAAACACCAAATAGCAGTTTTCCGAAGAAAATTTTTAAAAATGTACTTTTCCTGCTTCTAATTGTTTCCACATTAGATAATATCAATATGCGGAGTTTATTTATATTTCGGCTAATTTTCCACACGCATACAAAATAACCAAGAAGGTTCAATGCATTGATATATTAGCAAGGGATAATTAACTAACCAATTATTTTTTTTACCTAATATATTTACCTGGGAGTTTTTTAAATAGGGATGACAATGTTGATTTTATAAGTTAACAAATACTTTACGGGCGGGATATATGGTCTTATAATTACAATATTTATCATACGTGAAATTAAAAAAAAACTATATAATCAGCGAATATTTCTGCACCGTCAATTCCCAAGGCGTAATCGGTAAGCTTGAGAGGTCTCGTAATCATCGAACTATGTCGTTTGCTATATTAATATTCCTTTAACCCAAAAATAAAAATCCTATAAAAATGTAACTCTCCACTCGGTTGTAACTGTCGCTTTACTTCCTTAACATGCTAGCAGAAAAACCAACAGCTAACAAAAACATTCAAACGTCATCTTCGCTTAAGGACTAATTTTAATGAAATTTTGGAGCGGTCTCAGGGCCGCAGGGCTTGAGAAGTTTTCCTGTCAGCGTTCTTCCTCAAAGAACAAAATAATGGGAGCGAAATTCTTGCTCAACTCTTTCAACGCGGACCAATGATGAAGTTTTTCGAATTAACTCGTGTTTTGCGTCAGTGGTAGTCACTGAATAGCAATGAGAATTCAGTTTCGGTAAGTAACTTCAGTAAGAAACACTTAGTGACCGTCAGGAGCTTTCTATAAATTTAGAATGGGCATAATTTGTATAGAGAGACGCCCATTAAAAGCGATGGCAGATAACCACCACGGAAATTAGCACTCAAGCTATATTAAGAATTTAGTTTTGTTGATAATTTGTTCTAACTTGGTGTTTTAATCAAAATATTTTGCAATTATTAGTTTATCAATTCAATAATTAAACCAGAATAAGAAGAAAATGGTACAAAAGCACGTGAAATACAAGGGGCTCTACATAAACTATTGCAGTGTATATTCAAAGATTAGCGCTAAATATAGTAAATATTTCATTAAACTCATTCACCCTCGTGTCCCTGTACTCCCAATACTATCGATTCATCAAATTACTATTCCTTTACTTCTGTACACTACCTCCTTTCAGATCCCATCCGTCCATTTCACCTTCAGCATCCGCCTCCAGCATTAGTTTCGTAAGCCTCTATTCTCTTCTGCTTCAGCATCCCATGACGGTCCATGTCTCTGAGCCATACAGCGTAGTACTCCACACTAATGTTCTCAGGTCCTTCCTTCTTATTGGCAATCCTAATTTTTTAAGATAACAATAATTTTTCATGATGAATACTTACCTCTATTTGCTTGACATCCGCGGTGACACCATCTATTCGCTTGACATCCTCTAAGCTTCTTCCATCGTATGCCATGCTGCTTCCATGGTTGGTGAAGGATTCTACTTGTTTAAGTACGTCTCCCTGCAGCGTTATGTCTACCTTCAGCCAATGTGGGTTACTATTTCTGAAACGAGGATTTAATCTAACGGAGAGAAAATAAAAATATTATACAGCGTTCATAGCTCACTGAAGTACATTTCTATCCCAAAATTGCACGTAACTTGTTGCTAAAACGAGCTCCACCACTGAATTTCACATAAATTTGCCATTTTAGCTCTATTTTATTGATATTTGCCATGAAATATGATTTTAAATAGGTCAAATAGACAGAAGACCAGATTTAAACTTATCGTCGATTCGACAGATTCATCGATTGTCTAGATCTCACCATAGTTACTTTCATCACCAAGCTTACTCTTTCGTATCTTCCATCCACTGCCATCCTTTTTGTTCCCGCCAGTTTTTTCTCTTCAACAGGTTGAATGGAGGAGAGCGGCGACAAATTCCCACCGCGTAGCATCCCGCACAGAAGAAATATATTTCCCACATGCTCGCATTCTCTTCCTCACGGAACGCGAGAACTGCGCGCCCAGATTCATGATGAAGAAGAAAAAATGAAAATAAACACTAAACAAATTAATCTCATTCTGAGTTTCCTCTCCGCACAAGGACTTTATATTAAAAAATCCGGAGCTGCATTCTTTCTTCCCGGCTTCCTTCCGCGAAGCAGAAACGCGGCGTGGCTTTCAATTTTTTCCGCCTCTCGCTTCCGTCATTCTTCTTTTTTATTTCATTTAAGTCGTGCCAGCGGCGGCGGCGGCGTCCTTTCTGTGTGTCACATTAGGGTATTAAAAAGAACAGGGTTTTTATCCGATAGTCATAAAGTGGGGAAGAGAGTAAGGCTGGGAAAATTTTCCCGTCATCTTAGATGGACAACACTCGGGACACGACAATGGGGTGGTATATCATTTATCGGTGTTTCCGACAGCTCCTGCCATGAACTAATCCCTAAAACAAATCTTGGGTCGAGAGACAGAAAGGAGCTCTACTCAAACAAACTTTTGTGAAGCAGCAGGGATCAATTCTTCCCAAACATTAAGTTTTTATCCAGACGACGAGAAACGAGAAAAGGGGTATTTGAGCCCATTTGAGTCCAAGCTCGGCGTGCATCCCATTCTCTTACTAACTCCAGGGATTCCTTTTCTCTCACCATTTTGCGAAGCTACTTCCTCAAAAATCAAATCAATGGACACAACAAATGATGGCTGGGCCGAAATTTTGAGCGATAAAGTATAAAACAAAATGAGTTTTATCTGGTAATCGACTGATGTGTGGAGTAACTGGCTCCATTAGTAGTACTAAAAAAATACTGGTTCAGATTTATCTCTCTGTTAAAAATCAATGTTTTCAACTTCGAGTAAGTAATTATGGTAAATCATTAGAAAACCGAATTTAATCAGTAACTTTCACAGTACTCCAAGATGTAGGCGTCGACTATCACAGGTATCCTATGGTTTGATCGAAAACTTTAAAACGGGCTTTGTGAATACCGCCAAACACAGTCTTTGACATTGCCACCTTGACCACATCCCGCAGTCGAGAAAAAATGTTTACTAGGCCCTTTGATAGCAGTTAAAGAGAAAAACACGTAATATTTATACGAACTTGTTTAATTTAAGGAAAATCGTCACTGTACCATCCAGTCACAGATCAATGTCAGATATTTTCCATTTAGGTAAATATGAAAGGTAGATGGACACAGCCAAAGACTAGAAACTCATACTCCCGAATAATTGTATGTATGTTAACTGTACAAGATTATTTGATAGGGGGAAGGTCCTACCACACCAGAAAAACTATTTCCCTCTAGATCACCGAAGTTAATTTTCATTCAACAGAGCTCGAATTTCTATGGATATAATCGATCAATTTGTACTAGATGCTATTGCTCCTGCAAGAAGCGGAAATCAAGTGTGAAAAGTCTTCATCTGACGAGGCTACTTAAAATGAAGTAATACCACTGCGAATTGGATCTGGGCTATTGATTCAACGGCAAGCAGATTAAACACCTGAGCGATGAGGGCTTAAAAAAACGTGCAGTATGTGTTTAACTCGACGACAACCCTATGAAGAGACAGATGACGGAAAATTAAATGCTCTTTGACGCGTGTTCTCAAGGCATAGTATTCTCTCCTTAATATCTTCTAATGGCTGGAATTTTCTCCCTCACAAAAAAAGTCCCCAGGATCAAAAAAATATCTCGGCTTGCCCCGAGAGAGAAACACTCTCTGGGCCAAGATGAAGATCTTTGATCCGAGATCTTAAGTTTGCCGCCTGGGCCCAGAGGAAAGGAGAGAGACTTGGAGCACATTCGGCGAATCGTCGTGACCTTTTGAAATACACGAAAAGGCAGAGGGCACTCAATGGAAGTCACCCGGCGGCGCGCCCTACCGCTTCGACGCCTGGCCCCACCTCCAGAAAAGCCGACGGAAGGAGAAAGTGCACGTTCAAAAAACGCCCCCGGTGGGCATAATTTAATTTCAATTTAAATGTGATGCTCACGGATGAAGAGTCATTAATGTCGAGTGCGTGTACTGCTTAACGCTTCTACTACCCAACGCCCCGAAAGAGAGCCACGCCCGAGAAATTTACGGCACCAATTCACACTCATAACTCGGGAAGAGTGGGCATACGAGGAGCAATTATGGGCGAAGTCATGTGCGTACATACGCCGTGGACAGTATTCAATATGCGACACTAACAAAAGCACTGTAGCACAATTCTCACGAAAGAAACTACACCAATGCCATACCTCTCAAGTGAGAGGAGTTGATTAAAAAAGTTATATGAAGTCAAATGTCTATCAATCACCGTGAAATTCGGATCCAGCGTGAGGAATCGTACACGAAACATTTGTGGCGATGCACTGAAGAAACTAGGACTTATCAAGCGAATAGTAGGAAGGTCCTCGGATGAAAAAGTGAAATAGAGAGGCCACGTCTCAAACACGCCGGGTGAATTTTGAGCCCTGAAGAGAAAGATTTAATGCGCAAAACAAATAAAATGCAAAGGAAAGCCGTATGCTTCATTAAAAACTGCTAAGAGCAAACAGAGAGTGTACCACAGCTTATGGAAGAACAAGGACGGCAGCCTCCAGAGCAGTGATCTCTTTCACGTTTGCAGCACCCTTCAGACTGAGGTTACAATGCTGGGGCACACTTCTTAGATGATTTTTTAATTTTAAAAATAATAATTAATTAAAGTGGAATATGCATCAGGAAAATTTTAACTTCACATTTAAGTAAATACTTCCTCAATTTTATTTTAATTTATTCAAGTAAGGTAATAGTAAAACCACCAACCAACATATAACATGGTATAGGTTAGGTTAAGTATACCAGGGGAGCCAGGTTGGAAGAAATTCTTCGATTACTGTCACCGCCTGTCGGGCGTGAGGGTAATCAATTCATAAGTTGGTCATACTAAACATTTTTCGTTTTCCCGCAATAATCTCGCGGCACCCCTTGCTGTTTTCCCGGCACCCTAAAGTGCCGCGGCACACCACTTGGGAACCACTGCTCTAGAGACTCGGAGGCTACACACTAGGCCAAGAAAATTTGAAAAATGTAGATCGGGCGAGAAACAGTATAACGAGGATTTTAATTTTACCCCGCACTACATCTCTAGAGCTGATAGAAGCAACAACATGTGAGAGATGAAAGAGTCAAACTGACAGAAAAAGTCTCTTTTAACACACCATTACTGACTACAACAAAAACACAGCGAAGCACTATGAAGCTCCATTAAAATATAACTTACGTTTGTCCTCTCCCCTTTAGTATTTATCTATAGAAGCTATCACACTGTTAATGGCATATTCCATGGAAACTACAGCACAAACAAGTAAAACAAAACAGAGAATACAGACTTCGGAAATGACTGAACTGAGAATAATAAATTTCAAGACAAGATTAGATAGGATTTCTAACAAAAATATCAGAGACCTATGTATGATACCGCCAATAACAGAATAGAAAAGCAAAAGGAAACAAGAATGGAATGAACATATATCAAGAATGGATGACTAAAGAATCATCAAGATAGCAAGGGACCGAATACTATTAGGAAAGAGGGGGATAGGTCGAAGAGTGGTCCGGCAACCTCAAATGATAAAGGCATAATCAAAAAGAACAGGTAAAAATGCCTTCAAAGAAGAAGAAAAGCTGAACTGCTGAAAAATAATCGCACCCGTTCAAAACTTTCGGAGAAAACTTCGACTGATATTTTCACGTTCCATTCAATGGTATAGATGTGTTACTTATTTTTATTCACCCACCATGTGTAATAACCCGAACATTTTTGGCAAGTTTAAAGTCGCCGTTCAGAGGACCCTTAAAAAATCTCAATGGTGACGCGATGATAGCCGAAACAGGCCGGAATTGACCAAGTTCTTACAATCAACATTGATGAGGGTTGTGTGTTGGAGCTACGGGGAAGACGTTTGAACAGTTGTGTGGAGTGTTGCGCTTAAACGGATCCGAGATATGGGCCACCGAAAAACATAAGAACAAAATGGACAGATGCAAATAAAATATAGAGACGCAATGAACTCGTCTAGAATATGATCGGGAGGGCAAATAATCAGAAAGTCCCACAAGGAAAACCAATGGATAAATACTAATTGGACCATAACAAAATATCAATCGGGGATAATGAAATTAACAGGGGACTAGGGAAGATCGTAAAACTTTAATCAACTAATTATAGGATTGAATGACTTATGGTAATGGGCAATGTTATTAGTTTTTCCTTTGGAGCAATTGCAAAAACAACCTCTGCGGCAATATCCTCGCCACGCGCTGATAATTATCATGCGTCGGTTTTATGCACATTTCCATTCATACCAAAATAACTGCGGAGGAGAAATTACTGATCAGAAGTGTGATGAAAGGAATGTAGACTCATTGAACTCCTCTAACCCAACAAGTGATGCTTTTGAGCCTCTTTCAAACATTTTATTTCTCTATTACTCTTACCTTGACCTAATAAGCTCATGGTGACCCTCAACGATCACTAAAAAGTCCAGAGAACATGAGCAGCGGGAAATAACCAATTGAAAAGCCTTAATTCTTTTATACATCTCGTCACCGGCTTTTATAGTCATCGCATACCTAAGTCAACATTCCACGAAAGCGAAGAGTGATTTTTGGCGCAGTAGGGTAGCATAAGATTCAGTTTCATCGCATTTAATGTCTCTCACGGCAAGCGCAATGTCGGAGGCAGTACCGTATGAATAAAACATCCCCAGTGAGTCATCTAAAATTATTTTCCCACCACTCCCGCCTGAAAATACAAGAAAAAACAGGTTGTGAAGGCGAAAGAGGTCCGTTGGGATACCGTTATCCACTCATACTTCATTTCAGGCATTAGGCTTTGAACACGAATGAGCATTAACTGGAGCCAACAAGAGCAAATAATTTTTGAAGAATAAAACAGTGAACGAGGGTTCATGGCTCACCTACACTCCCACATAAGGATGATTATGACCCCTGGGAATGCTACCGACAGGGATTACCTTTAACCTGCTTGATAAGCCGTCGTCAGCCATTTGCAATGTTAAAATCCAGAAGACGGGCCAAAGAGAAGTAGGCACCGAATTCAGGAAAATGAAACCAAGTACTCCGCTATCTAGGATGGTAACCTCTTCACTCATCTCAAGTATTCCTCCAAGTATGAAACATTATTCACACTGCTTACAAAGTACCGCACCAAATATTGAAATTGAAAGACGCATTTTTTCCATTGGAAAGAATGAAACTGATAATTTATACTGGTTGGCTAATTCACCTGGTGCACTGCTCTTTTAGTTGCTGAGGCCAATGGTTTCCGGCCCAGAAGAAATATTACCAGGGCCAGGTTACCAAGGAGTCAAAGATTATTAAGAATCCTGGATGTTTAAGCGTATAAGTTAAACTTTTTAAAAAAATTTCTTAATGTAAAGTAAAGCAAAAAAATTGATAGAACTAGAAACTGGGCGGCAGAGAGAAAGGGGAAAGAATAACGAGTAGAATAAGAAATTTAAAGCTCAAATGAATAATTAGTTTTAAAAATATGATATTGAGAAGTCAAGCGTGGTCTGAAAGAATAAAATTGAGAACGGGAAATATTAGGAATAGAATTGGAAAAGGAGAAGGAAAAAATTGAGAAAATGAAGGAAAAATGGAATGGGAAAATGAATGAACCATTGAGATTAAAGAGAGGGAGAAGATAATGCGCTCATCTGAACGATGGTAGTACATTTTGGGTTATTGAAATGAGCCACGAGTATAAATAATATACCTTCTGACAGAAAAGAATAAGGATTTTTATGTGCAACACCTGCTAGAAGGAACAACACAAAATATTAAAAAAAGACCTGATACTTTTCCAGGGTACGCTGTCAGTGATGTCTTCTCTGGTTCTCCACTAGTCGTCCTTTGAAACGTCGCACAGTGGTCAGAAATCGAAAAAAGCCGGACAAAAGTCCAAAATTGCTTTTTTTTATATAAAGACTTGAAACTTGGCACATATACTCACCACTGACTGCTTATTGTCAAGTATTATCATTTTTTATAGGTCCTACCCGTTACTTAGATAGGGAGGCTCAGACATGACCAACATTCCAAAAAAAACCTTTTTTTATTTTTCTTCGAAAATCTTAAAAGTGAAGCAGATAGTGGAGTTGTGGAAGGGTTTTAATGAAATAAAAACAATATCATCTGCCATAATGGTGCTTTTTCTGTACTATGCATAAGTTAGAGATTATTATTGGTATTTGCGTGCTATTACGTCACAAAATGGTGGACGCTTGTTGCGGCTGGCTGACCTTAACTGGTCTCCTTGGTTATTGAAGAGAAGGAATATGCTTTTCACCTGAGCAATAATTTACAATTCAATGTATAAGAAACGTTGATATCTGTTTGGATAGCCCATTCCCTTACTCATTTCCTCAGTGGTTTCTGAATTATATTTGGAAAAACTAACTTAAATATAGGTAAGTAACCTTTCATCTCCTTAAAAACTAATTTTAAACTCCAAATTCATTTACAAGAATTATGTAAATGAAATTACAAGTAGTAATTTTATTTACATAAGCACACATTCAATACATGAAGTTGTACTCCACACTAAAATTTTTCACCCTTCGATCCTATTTTCATGATTTTGGAATGCTGTGACTTTCATTCCTACATCGAGAATGATGTTATATTTGGATTATAAAATTCTAACGGCATGTACTTCATATTCACAGTCATCAAAATACTCAATTTTTCAACCGAACCTATCCATGCCCTCCTCCAATAACTTGGATGAGTACGCAAAATAGATCTTAAGACGAACTCCATTCTAATCTCACACTTTTAGCAATTCACAATAAGGTTTTTTACAAAAAGGTCAAAAATTCAAGGTTCACAATAACAGAGTTCACGGATACGAGAAGAGAAAGAAGAACGGCGAGGCGCTGCTTTGTAAGAAAGCTGGCCAAGAAGGGTGAAGAACTTAAAATTGGTTTTTAATTGATTCCTCCTCGGAAACCATCACTTCTTTCCACTGACTTTTGACAGAGCAGTCTTCCTTGCTGCCGCGTTAGATTGCCTGCTATTAATTTATACGAAACTCATCGATAGTTCCGGGTCATGATTAGGGGAACTGTTTCTGCTTTGTGAACGGCAGCTCAGACGGATCAATCGATGATTCGCCCTTACCAAAGTTGCGGCGAATCCGCCTCCAGGGGTCATGAATGCCTTGATGCCGGCTAGAATTTCATCCTGCTCATTAAAAAAGTCATGTGACTCGCTACAATTTTGAAGTCTGTACGGTTAAGAAAAAGATAACTTTCCAAGGGGGGAAACTTCGGCTCACCACGGTGATTCCTGTATTATTACCAGCCCTCTTTCCTGGTCAAGCCGACGACCGGGTCGATAATTTATGAAAGGCTAAAGGTACGGATTTCATACGCTGACCGAGTAGTAGCAGTATTAGTTTTTTAGGGTGCGTCGACGGCATGGTCATTTTGCACCTCTAACTGTCATTATATATATACATCAAATTATAGATATACTTTTTATATCCTAAGAAGGAAGGTTGCATGAAAGTTAGATATTCTGCTTATCTATTGTTATTCCGATGTTAAAAACATTGAAAAATGTTAAATTTTAATTATAATTTATTAAAAAGCGCCGTTTCCTTTAGAAATAAAATGACGCGGCCAATTGCATCGGGGTCGTCACCTAGAATGGACCCTAGGTCGCCCCCAATGTTCAGTCGGCTACGCACGTCTCGGTATCTGTCACACTCCGTCAGGATATGCCGAATTCCGAGAGAACAGTCACAGTCATCACACCGGGGTGGAATTTTCTCTTCAGTGAAGAGAAAGGAGTGGGTCAGAAGGCTGTGCCCTATCCTCATACGGGTGATGACGACTTCCTCTCGGCGGCTCTTCCTGACGGAAGTTGGCCACGTTGACGTTACCGGTTTAACTGTGCGCAGTTTATTATTTGAGATAGTTCTCCACGACTCCCTCCACTGCTGAAGAACTGCACTCTTTAGTGAAACTCGTAGGTCTTCACAAGGTACCAGCGTCGACTCAAGATCTTCAAGATTGAGAGCGTGTTTTGCGGCAGAGTCGGCTTTCTCATTTCCGGCAATTCCCGTGTGTCCAGGGACCCAAAGAAACCAGACGGTGGTTCCCTTCTTACGCTGACCGAGATATGATGAGCAATCGTGGGAGCTGGTAAAAAATGAACAGATGCAGCGAAGATTTCTTCGTTAATTAGGCTTATTACCTCCAGCTTTCCAGCAAAAAAAATTATTTAAGACACAAAACACAGCGATATCCTTCGACTCCACCAACACGCGTTCCTGGTATCTCAGCGTTGATGTAGGTATTCAGATATGTTTAATTCCCGCATCAAACATTTAATATTTCATCTACACCCTAACCTTGTGAAATTAGGTTTTAAGCGATTTTGTTCTTCAAAACCAAGTAACACATACTGAAAAGAAATCATTCCAAACACATGAAAACATAACTAAAATAATAGCCGCAACTGCAGAGATTTTAATAACGATTTTATGAGAATCACAAGTGCCCAAAAATTAATGTAAGATATCACTTTTAAATTCTTAATCCATAAGACGCAAAATGTAGCTTATGTAGCTTATAGGCAGAGAATCCAATTGTTACCAGTTGTACTCAAAATCCTGGTTTGAACTTGAATTATGTTTCATGGATGCACTCAAGCAGCATGTAATTCTCCACTAAATAAGAAGCGGGCATAAAGAAGGTACTAACCTCACTACACTAACGAGTGAGCGGAATTTGCTGTTGGACGCAGTGCATTGGTAAGCTCCACCTTCGAGAATTGAAATTATTGGATTGAAGACTATGGGCAACAAGTTACCATCATAAAATCATTGGGCAATCCGTGGTAATTTTAAAAAACTATGACTAACCATCTTTGCTATCATACAAGTGACAGAGGATTTAAAAATTTCTTGATTGCAAGACACCAATGGTTCAATTATGGTTCACAAAAACAACTTTTTAAATATAATATAATGAAAATATGACTTAAGTATGCATAAAAGTAAATAAGAAAAACTTTTCGACATACCAGCGGTGATACAATTTGAAAGAGAATATGCACTGCAAAGAGAATAGCTACCTTTCAAGAGGACGAGAAAGCAGGACAAGTTGAAATTTCTGCAGTTAGAACCCAGAGCTAGACTCGACCGATTGGCGGTTCGTAATCCCAACCAGTGTACATTTTATTGCTATAAGCTTTCCACCGACTTCCGAATATCCTTTTTTTAACCCGTTTTTACGAGAGCTATTGAATACAACAATGCATTCCGCGCACGTAAAAGGCTTTACGCGATGGACGCATGCCTGTATCATACCTCATCGATAGCCAGAGGGAAGATCGTAAAACCAGAGCGGCTGTAGAGAATTGAAACTATTAAGAAAAAATATAACTGCTCTCGCTCGAAAAACAGATCGTTGAAGGTAGGTATTCATACTTCTCCCTGCTCCCAGCAGTTTTACTGCTTGTTCCGAGAAAAACATTGGCCTCTGTCCGACGAGGTAGCTCTGGGGTAGTTTGAGCTGTCATTACTAAGCACTGAGTGCTTTTGAAACGGAATAGCCACGGTTACACCTGTTTCCGCCTTGTCTCCACAATTTGTTTCAGTCACGTATCACTCGGAGTAACATACCTCTCAATTTCACCGGTATAACTTCCCTTTAAAGTGTAAAATAGAAAAAATCATCCGTTTAAAATAGTAATAAATAAACAACTGATAATACTTAGTTTAAATGGATGTAACAAACCTACAATTGCTCCCAAAATAATGAGGGTATGAGCAGCTTTTATATTCATTAACGACAAGCACTGCATAGAAAAGTTATAGATTTTTTCTCTCACAGTCTTCCATATCTTCCTTCTATCTTGTATGAACATTGCCTGTTTAACTTTTGCTGTGTCCTCTTACGTGCTTATATTCTCTCTATCGCTTTCTGGGGCGTACCAGGAATTTTCGGCTCAGTAGTAACTAATTTTCAGCACTCTATCATATTTTAAACTCATTGAACAAAATCAGAAATCTATCAGATTTATTTCTCCGTTTAAAACCACAAATGTTCGCACAAATAAGCCATTACTTCTGCGCTATTCATTGTACAGAAATATTATGTATACATGGCAGGGATACATTTGAATTAAGCCTCGCCGTGAGCATTGCAAAGGCCTATATTTAAGTGTCAAATTTTACTTTTTTTGTAGGTTTTCCTTCAAGTAATTCGGAATGGAAAATGCAATTCGATTGTTATAACACTGGATCAAGCACCAACTAAAACGGTTCCTAGAAGTTGCAAGTTTATCAAGGACTTCTGACATTCATTTATAGTTTTACGCTCTCCTTAAATTTTCTGTAGTTCCCATTTTAAGCAGCTGTATATAGACCAATACCCAATAACGTGGTACACTCAAAGGCTTCCGTTGACGATGCCCATATTCAATTGACTCCCGTCACGAGAAGTAGCCGCGAAGACTATGCATGTCATCCGCAAAGAGTTGGCACACCCTCGCTGGGTAAATAAATGAATTCCATCATCATAGAAAGGCGTGGTTACTCATCAGACGCATTACATTCACAGCTTTTTCTTGGAGCCTAAAACTGGGTAGAACTAAAATTAGTAGTATTTTACTTTTAAGCTTGAATAGGAGTAATTTTGGTAATTTTTTTCCACTTAAGTCATTAGGGATGTATCATAGGCCGGAATAAATTCAAAATCCTTTGATAGAACCTTCAAAATGTAGCCTTGAGTAGAAAAGTATTGAGACTTAAGTGTAGGGGCTTGGGAAGGATTAGAATGGTAATCTAACGTTTAAAAGCACTCCTTGTGACTTCGTTCGCCTGCACCACGCAAAAAGGAATGGAATTAAGATATCACTAAAGAGTATAAAAACCACAAGAACGCGTAAAAGGCCATATTGCATAGATCAGTCATGCAGATCATATGCCAAAAAAGAGGCTTAAGTTGAATAGCTGCCTCAGCACAGCGCAGATGTATTTAAACATTTGTTCACCAAATAAAATTTTAAAAAGCATAATACACAACGTTAATTGACAAATTCGCGCAATTTCCACGTTAGGTGGCTCATTTTTCCGTAAAATATCTTCACCTTCGAGCGCAGACACCATTATATCAGCAATAGTCATTAAGGTGGCTCTGCCTCAGGGTCAAATATATTCCAGAAATTCTGAAAACGTAAATATTGCATGTTTGAAGTGCATTTTATGAACTGAGATGAAAAATTAGGGGTTTCAGTCTAGTTTTACTGTAATTCAGCCATAAAAATGGAGCTTTTATGGCCTGTTCGATGATATAGATATGATTCGAGCAATTAGATAAATAAATAAATATATTTATCTTATGGAGATTTCTCAGATTACAGCAGAAAAACGTCAATTTGAACTGGAAAGCACACATAAGCTTTTAATTAATACTATTTAATTTTAGAAGCAAAAAATCCTGGGACATGGAATAAAAATAAAATATAGGAGTCTTACCACCTATCCCTTAAATTTATTAGCGAATTACTTCCGTAATTGAAGTTAAAATGTGGTAGTTCCATACAAATGGCGCTGTAGTCAGCTCCTATGGTTGGACAAATGTGGTCATTAAAAATATATTCGTGGAATAATCTACATATTATATACCGTATTTTTGGTTTTCAATAGGTAAACCATTTCATCAGCGAAAGTAGGATTTTCCAAACCAAATAAATGAAAATGTGTAATTTAGTATTTGTTTTGACTCGCATAGTCAAGTGTAGAGCCACCTTAATCCGAAGGTTGGTTTGCTGCAGTTCTTCATGCCTCTTCCCTTTCAGATAATCGCTCAATTGCTCCATGATTCTTTATTTTTAACACCCCTCAGAATTGTTCCGACGCAATGTCAAGGTATCTTGACGGATTTCCGAGGCTGTCTCGTGCGATCTTACCCAAGGATGGGTCATACATCGGATGGCGCCGCATTTTGTCAACTACGGCTTATTCCTCAAGTGAGTTCGCAATTCACTATTGCTTTTAATGCCTTTTCCTGAATTTACTGAGGTAAAAGTGGAATAAAGTAAAGAAGGAATTAGAGAATCCGCAGCAGGTAATAACTCTTACCGATCGGCGGCAGGGGAGCCACAGTTACCTTCTGAGCCGATGCACGGAGGCACTGCACTTGAGGCGCCTCCTCAAAAGTACAACTAATTATCTCGTACTTAATTTCTGTACCCACATATGAAAATCGTTATTTCTCTTTAAGTGGCAGCATAGTAGAAAAGAATGTGGACCATTTGAATATGGTGCCATAGTCTCCCAAGGCCATGGTATGATGGGAAATCAAAACAATTCAATGCATTTATCCTAGCCTAATTCACATAAACACTGCCATAAAAGAGGTATATCTTCAATATTAGAATAGATATAGGGTGTAGAATATTTCACACAATCTTCGCTTTGACAGGGTGGCGTCACCATTCGAGCACTAATGGATATTACTAGGGCACCAAACCGATCTGATTGGTCTAAAGATCAAACCATGAGAAACCTCCTTGTCATCGAATTTAACTCAGTTCGAATATTGGTCGTTATGACCCCCTACTATGAGGCGGGCCCATCATCAGCAACCAGGCTGACGCTCAATTAAGCATATCCCCGATGTACACCACCTATTCCTCTCTTTAGCCTAAGGTCTGCTTGCATTCCCGAATGTATTACTTTCTCCTCCATCATCCCCACACTCCTGTAACATATTCCCTTCTCCCCGCCCATTACAAGACCCTGTTCCAAACTTTCCCCTAACCCCATTCCACCTCCCTCAATAAACCCCACAGCTTTCCCCTTTTCCCTCTGTCCCATCTCGGACTAAACCTCTCCGTCTCCCTTTTTCTACCTCTCAAGGGGTTTCGGACCCTTAAGCCTTCGGTGAGTGGGCCACTCCGCTGGGAGGCGTACGGATATAAAGTGATTCTCAATGTCCTCTCCTGGTGCTCGCTGGTTATCCTTCGGTTCGCTCTCTGGGCCCTTAAGAGGGTATAACAGGTTGCACGCGGGCACCGAATTCGAAATTGTAAATCAATGCGGCCGTAATACTATCCTCCTCCCCCGTTTCATTCGGCGGATATCGAGGCTCTCAGCCGGATATCGGAAAGACTCTCTCGTTTTAAAGGGTATATTTGTTAGTCGCGAGAATGGCATGTCGATATGTTATCTCCCGTTACCATCGCAGCTGTCTCCAAACAATTGGCTTCGGGTATTTCAACGTGGAAATAACACCTCGGGCGCCATAACCCACGACTATCGAGTCGGTCCCTTAAACGACATGTTATCTGTGAAAATCTTAGTTTGCAACTCCCGATTCGCTCTTCGGAACTGAGCTATCTTTCTCCTAGTCTATGCCTTCGTATGTTTACATTTCTCGGGTTTTCGAACGGATAGAGTTCATCATTTCTCCCAAATTCCATACTGAACACTCCTTCATCGTCTCCAGGGGCCAGGAAAATCATGAAATAGTGTTACATGCAAATGTCTGGATACATAAAGGAGTAAAACCAGAAGATTAAAGCCCAGCTTAACACCTTCCTAGAGTGTAACTGTACGAGTAATCCGCAATCGACAACTTGACAGCATATTCTCTGAACTTCTTTGAACTTATTCTTGGGAGGAAACAGCACTTCTGAAAACCCCAATGAATATACTATGGTTACTTGCACGTTTTAATCACACTAGTGGTTGCCCAGTGATCGAAAATCGACCGTAATTATTTAATTTTTAAATTTGAACGTTATTGAGGTTCTTTTGTCAAATAGAGTATTTGCGTGAGGAATTTTGATGAAATTTATTATAGCGAGAAGTGTTTGGTTTCGAAATGCCACGTACGAAATACCAAGGTATAATTCCAACTAATTAATTTAATTAATAGCTTTTAATATGCATTGTTTTAGCATCGAAATTGCCTAGGTCTAAAACGCCCAACCATTGGTTCTTCGTAGTGTGACGTCATCTCCCATATTAGCAGAAGCGAAATAGCCTAGCTGTGCCTTGAGAGTGAAATAGTATTTGCCTTTTCGAAGTTATTTCGATATTTGCTAATTAATAGCTAAACTTTCGTCCGCAAGCTAAGACTACACAGTCACACAATCTCCAAATCAACAAATGGTCGACTATGGGAGATGACGTCAGAGCCTAGAAAACATGGCGGACCAGTGTTTCGGCGCAATAATAATTTTTTAGATTTTATTAGCTAATAAAAAATTAACGAAAAGCCTCTCGAGCGTCAGAATGAAAATTTAGTGTCTGAAGTATCGATAGATTTTTTAGATGTCACTTCCCAAAAGTGTGCAAATACTCTATTGTATAGGTACCTCTATCATCATTGAATATAATTTTTTTGAATTTTATTCTATTACGTCAGCTGAAAGCGTGTACAAATACGTCATTATCGTTAATTGTTTGCCTAAAATAACTGCGATACCTATTAAATTTATAAAATTTAATGTTAGTAACAGTTGAAAATACACAATTAGTACAGCTTGTATTCCTAATTGTTTTTTGATACGATTCATTGAGTTTTCATTTTTTCATTGTATTATTGAATTAAATAAACGCCAATAAAAATGAGACTTGACATTCATAGAAGTATACATATAATACCTGCTTTGTATTTTTTCATACAATTTTCATTAATTCAAAAAACCCGGACGGTCAAAAAAATAAATGTTGTCCATAGAACTTAAAATAGTTTGAAACTGCATTTAATAATTCAGAACTTCTGCATAAACGATGTTTTTAATGACGAAGGACTTAATGTAATGACTTTTTAAACGAAGGAATTAATGTAAGTAATAAAATGTACTAACCTACTCACTTTGTTGAAATTCTAGTATCCATGGAAAACATTAAATAAACGACAGACCATGCGACAGAATATTTATGTGTTTGATATTGGCAGGATGAACGTAAAAAATGAATGTTTTATTTTATTTAATGTTTTTTTAACATATGTTATACATATATTTTAGCTTTCTGCACCCCTTCTTCATATAAACTTTAACTATGACAAATCTCACACTCCTGCGTGCGTGAAATATGCTTAAAAAGGGGTACAAAGTTTTCTCTTCTCGTATTAATACATAGATTAGTCACACAGACGACCCGTGCGCATGACAGAAAGCCAGATCAAATATGATTTTGAAATCTGGACACTTTCAAAGCGACAAAGTTGGGTTAATCCTCAAGTGACAATTTCTTATCAAGCAAGACTACGCCTCCTGCGTACCACTGTAAACTAGAGGCGAGAACATTAGTTCATGTGAACCCCTCGGAAATTTGCAGAAAATTAAATGGTTTGATGGTGTGATTGGCTTATAAATTCACCGGAAAATAGGTCTTGGCTCCAATCCCAAATAAGTCAAATATTTTTCGTGACGTATTTCCACAATTTGGTGTTACGTGTCACATTGGCTTTAAATTTGCTTCAGCTCGCACCTTTGATTTTTCATCCATACCCCCTTAAATTCATATATCATTTACTCCCATAGTAACAGTAAATTTTCAAAATAAGCATCGAGAATGCATTCCCTCTTAACGTGCCCATTGGACACACTGCAGTTCGAAAGGTGCACTGCTTGATCACCAAACTTTGATCAATAAAAGTTGACGCCAAATATTAAGAGTTGGTGACATGAGTTAAATAGTTACATAAACAGTTACAAACTTCAAGATTTATAGTTTTGAATATTTTTCGGGTCAGATAGTCTTTCTCTTGGTCACGGACAGACTTGAAGAACAAAATGAGCAACAGCTGCATCGAGCAAGCAGTTCTCACGTTATATTTGGCCGCATTCCAGAAAATAACATAATACCAACGCAGGACATGAAATCGATGGTGCTCGGCTTGACGAGGTAGTTTTAGTAGTTAGAGTAGCTCACATTTTTCCAAAGCTTTAACTTATTTTTAAACACATGGCAACTCATGAGACAATTTTCTGAACTTAGGGAAAATATTAATTAAAAAACAAAGTCCCATTCCATCCAATTATTATTGTTTGTCACTACTTTCATCACCAATACGAACAGTGCAGGCAGGGGTATTGTTAGGTTAGCCACTTATCTTTCCAAATTTGAACCATAATTTCTTCATTATCTCTTTCTATGACAATAAGATCACTGATAAAGATTAACACAGCAGCCGAGAGGATACCAAAACCTATTACGCGAAAAACAATCATTGGCTACATTTGTAAATGCTCCAAGGTATTGACACAAAAATATTGCATTGCGTGTAAGTATGTCTTCAACAGGTGTTCACTATCAAGTCTCTCTCGCTTGAGTAAATAATGGAAAATTAAACGGTAAACAACTCTATGAAGGAAAACATTTTCGCAAGAGGCAAGCCCGTGCGTTCCAGGAACCCACTTTGAATAGTGAAAGTGACCACTGGGCAAGAAAAAACGAAGAGAATTAAAAGTGAGCCCAAATTTAAAAAAAAGTGTTTTTCCGACGTGGAAACCAAGGGCAGTGTTTGTTTTTCCAGTCTATAAACCTACTGATGCGGCGTTCACACAAATAAATTACGAGAGGCATGGTTAGCTAAAAGCAATATACAGTCCACAATTGAGTGGAAGGGCTTTTGAATAATTCACTAAGAGCTATAATGCAGAATGAATATTATCTACATAAGTATTTCAATGGCAAGTTCAACTCTTCATTAGCTCCTTACATTTAGCTAAACAAAAAAACAGATGGAGACAAGGAAACAAAAAACAGCCATACAAGAAAATCTAAAACAGTAGGAAGCGAATGACATAAACCTTGACCACTAAACAAAAACGAATGTTGCATACGATGGCGCTGACTTCGGATCTCCTTATGAACAGAAGACAGTTATCGAAGTTAATGCCACAGTATGACATATTTTCAATCATTTTTCTCTCACTTATGATGCTTGTAGCTGATATTAGTACTAATAGTTCTATTTTTTCCCTCACTATGCGAATAGGTTAAAACTTAACAAACTTTAATATCCTAAGATCAGTGAGTACAGATAATATGACAACATTATAAGGGGTGCCTCATTAGTATTGGTATCCCTAGAACCTTTTAATAATGAATTTCCTTTTGTAACAAGACCATCTAAAACAGAAATTGAAATGACAACTTATATCAAAAACAACTTGCTGCAACAACAACTTGCACATGGTGACCCTGCGTTCGGTAACTCGCATTTGAATTACAATAAAATTTGGAGTGACGGCTTCCGCGGCGGCTTTTTGGTTTCACCCCATCTTTCGGTACAGCTACGCATTCACTAGGGGAGCCGCCTTCAGGCCGAAAGCGACCTGAGGACGCCTCCCGTAACGGAGGTGAAACTGCCGTCATGGCAACGCTGACATGCGCAGTTGTACCGGAAGATGGGATCTTGAAAAAAAAAACTGATAAAGACAAAAACATAATAACTGCCACCCATGAAAATATAAAACAAAATAAGATACGAATTAAATAAGCCTTAACCACTCATATAAAACGTAGGCAGTATATTATAGAAGCTTTCCTCGCTTATTACCTGAATTAAAGCCTCTCACCGAAATGAATGGACCTTTGCGACACATTCACTCCCCCCTTACACGTAAGTCGTGCGCTCAAGGAAAAGAGGGAACAATCGGAGGGAAGAGAAGATGAGTGTGCAACGTAAGGTGGACGAACACGCGGCAGAGGAAGAATACGTAACAGATGGGCAACGGCGGGAGAGGATGTGACCGAAAGAGCAGGACAGGTGGAAAGATTAACATTAGAGGGAGAATGGAGAGAACATGGGTGAGTAAAGGTGAAGAGCTTACTAGGAAGGAGAGGTAAAAAGATACGGAAAAGACGAAAAGACGAGGAACGAGAAGTAAAAAGGTACCGACAAGGGCAATGTTGCTGGAATAGAGAAACAAGTCCAAGGGTTAAGGGGTGTGCAAAGTGAGGGGTTTGCGAGAGGGAGGGCCCAGGGAAAAGCGTGCGGCGAGGGATAAAAGGGTTTAAAGGAACGAGCGCCGAGGAGGGACTGATGGGGTGGTCGGAGGTAAAGCGAGGAGGATGTAGGTTAAAAGGTGAGCGAGACGGAAGGGCAAGGGAGAAGGGAAGGGATATACAGAAGGGTATATTAGGGCGAGGATCCGTGAGGCAAAGAAGAAGAGGTGGGCGGGAGATTAGGGAAGAGAGCTGAGGAACAACATGCGGGGCGCGCTCATTTGCAAGGAGCCCAATGAAAGTCAGTAGAGATGTATTCAACCACGTTTTAATATTAACCTACCAGGATCCTCGGTGGGAGGTGATATGTACTTATCTGGCGGTCATTCGGAAGATTAAGACAGGAATGTCGGGATGAAGTGCAGAATGGCCCTAATGATGTAATAAAAGATGAGTTTTACGCGGATTAAGATAGTTGAGACCGTGAGCTACGCCCTTTCTCATTCATTTTTCACATTTCACGTCATGTTGTATTAAATTTATAGTATTTATTATAGAATACGTATAGAATTTAATCTGGAGACACACATAGCCTTTATAGACTACCGGAAGGTATTTCATAGCATTCATCGAGAAAAACTTTGGTCCATAATGGAAAAACGAGGGTACCCAGTGCATTTAATTAAAACCATTCAATCTCTCTATAAATACGAAAATTTAATTTGATACTGAAGTTGGTAAAAACCCAACACAGGAAATTCTAACCAACCAACGTGTTAGACAAGGGTGTACTTTTTCGCCTATTTCATTTGATATATACATAGATGACTGCCAACGAAAATGGAAGAAATTTACACCACCAGGAATACAAATAAAAGAAAACTAATTTTTAAGCTCAATGCTATTTGCAGATGATCAAGTCATAATTCAAGATAATGAAGACCATTTAAAATTGGCTGTCCATAAATAAAATCTGATATCTATGGACTATAACTTGGAGATATCTGTACAAAAAACCAAGACAATGTAAAGTTCCTAGGAAAGTACCCAATCCGAACTAAAATAACAATTGAAAATAATATCTTGGATCAGGTATCACACTTTAAATATTTGGGATGTGACATCACCTATGAAGAGGACAGAGACATTTTAAATAAAACAACTAATTACCAAAGAATATGTGGGACTATAAGAAGAGCACTGAAGGGAAAAACTGAAAAAGAAACTCAAATAAAAGTTTACAAAATAATGGCTGTTCCCACATTACTATACGGATCAGAAGCTTCGACACTTAGAGACTTAAGACAAATTGAAACGTCAGAAATGAAATTCCTTAGATCTGTGAAAGGCTGTACACGCCTGGACCATATAAAAAATGAAGACATAAGGAAATAATTAGAAGTACAACCAGTAACAGAAGTAGCAACAAATTATAAAAAGATGGAAAGAACATGTGGAGTGCATGCCTTTAGAAAGGATTCCCAGTAAGGTTTTCGAGTGTAAACCTTTAGGGAGAAGAAGTGTTGGGAGGCCGAGATTGCAATGGTGAAGCCGGAACAGGCAAATTGCCTGATCCTGGAAAGGAGGAAGAAGAATAAGTTGTATAAAAACTTAAAGGCACAGCAGTTACGTACCAACACAAAACCTTTGATTGTATGGGATTTTTAAAAATTAATATCCAGGATTAAAAAATTGAATGAACCGCACTTGAAAGCTATAAGATATGTTACTAACAAGGGGAGTGTACGACACCAGGGTCACCGACTGAGCTCAAATTTCCAGTGTCGGTAAGTTGCAAGTGCAACTTACCGACAATGGACAATGGATTCAATTGAGAGAATACGATGGCTTCCCTTCTTGAACAAGCGTGTCACACAGCATATAATGGTCTGCATTTGCTTTTAACGAAACAATATCAAATTATGATCATCACCTGCGTGTTCTGGCCACTTTTTTGCTACAAGTCCATCAAATTGGAAATAATGAAGTAAACATAGAACGTGGGTATATAATCGAGGAAACTTTTATGCGTAATCAACAATGGCTCGTTTTATATTCCGCAAAAGGAATAGAAAAATAGTAAAATCATTTCACGAAGAGCTAAAAAAAATGGGATTTATTTAAGATGCTGAGATATGAGCAGCACTCTCGGCGCAGATCAATACGAAACAAGCATTAGAAAACTAACCCAAGGGAGAAGGTGCTGAAAATAGCCAGAGGGAAAGGGATTTCCAGGACAGGGAATCATGCCTCGTACCATCAGCTCTCTGGGCCTAAGTGCACGGCTCTTGCGCTTCCCAGAATTCCGCATTTCCAAAGACTATTTTTTAATTATATAATGGAACTAGCTGTAATGTGCCATTACGGTCCATCCAAGATGGCACTACCATGGCTGGCGTACTTCACAGAAACCAATACTTACGAGGAATGATCCTGTGAACTACATCAAGGCGTGACAAGGCAATCAATATAATGAACTGACGGAATAACATGAGCTGACGAATAAAGTAGCCTACCACAATGATATATTTTCAAGCATCATACCCATCACCCCTTTCCCTATAGGAATAGGCATAGTCAGAGAGCTTATTTATCACTGTTAGGCCGAGGAAACTTGCTCTCCTTTTATTTTGTTTCCATATAGCCCTACCCATGCATGCTTCTTTCTCTTCTGGTACATTCTAAATTGCTCCAAACACGCTCTCCTGTTCTTGAGACTCAAAAAGTATTCTTCCTCTAAAGAATCTCTTCCACCACATTCATACATGACTTTCTCAGTCTACCCCTTCGTCCCACACCATTCACTCCTCAATCATAAATCTGCATTCTTATTCGACCGACATCCATTTTCTAGACATGGTCAAACCAACGAAGCATGCTCCTTTCACACACGTCCATTACCAAAGCATCCAAACCATATTCTTTCATCGCCCACTCATTTCTAACCCTATCTCTTCTGCTTTTACTGCAAAAACTTCTTAGACACTCAATACCCACTGCATTTAGCCTACCCTTATTCTTTACCTGGCAATACAATATTTTCAAAATATAATAACGCCGGGATAATTCTTGGGGGCAGGTAAAAGCATAACGCGATCGCGAACGAAGTAGAAAAAGGAACATCTGTACTATGCCAGGAAAGTAACGGAGGGGCAGACGCAAATGGAAACTATTGGGGGGTATAGGAGACGCGAAGAGGGGATTAGAGACCAGGAGCAGGAAAATTAGAGTCGTTGGGAGTTGGAGGCGAGCACGCAGGCGGAGTGGGGAGAAAATGGTCTCAGAAGAGGGAGGGGTGGGGACGAAGGAGAAGGACGGTAATGGGAAGATGAGAGGGAAGAGATGGAGAGGGGAGAGATTGAGGATATGAGGAATAAACAGCGGGGAAAATAGGAAAGGCGAAGTGGGAAAAGGTAGGGAATGGCAAGATTATCGGGATGGAAGGAGATTGGAATAAGATAATGAATCCCGGCGGATGGAGGCGGGGGGAACGATTGGGGCATGGTCCGTCGTTAGAGTAGATTGATGGGAGGGGAGAGGGGTGGGGCGCAAAAAGGGAAATGAGTTCCACGGGAAGAAACCAGACCGTTAAGGGAGCGAATGGACGGAGAAATTCAGAAGCAAACATGGGGAAAATATATTTTTTTAAATAATAAATGAGGCTGAGAATAAAGATAAAGGTGATTGGCGCCATTTAATAGCAAGTAATTCATTTCTGTCATCTCGGAGGTACATAAAACGTTGCAAAATTACCAGAAAATTTATCCATTATCTTTTTGAGATTTTCACGTGAATTTATGTCTTTGGTACAGTAATGGAGCAAACGGCAGAAGCGGAGAGCAAATCTAGGCCGTTTTACAGAACTGAACTTTGAAAATGGGCGACTATTTTCAATTCCAGAATGTGGCGCATATTTCAACGCGAGAAAAGTAGAAGGCGTTTCCTGAATAGGTTGAAAATCTTATCACCTTAATGAGGATTTTACCGGGATAAATGACTCCTCTCATAAGAGGTATGGTAACTTCATTTCGAGTCGCTTTATATTCAATGACACATGTAAAATATTATTCAAATGTTATTTATTCACAAATTAATTTTATTCATGGAGTTCTATCTTAGAGGACATATGGTGAGCGTGCATTGAAATGTGCCGGAGAGTAAACCACTTATAAACACCACGATAATGAATCCGAGAGTCAGGCAAAGTGTTATGCTGCACGTTCACAAAGCTGCACCGCTGATCATTGCTACAAATGAAGGTATATTAGAGTTTATATAGATTAAATATTCCTCCATATAGGTATAAATGTCCAACTAACTTTAGAAAAAGAATCAATGTGAATTTAATGACTCATTTTATGAAATCAACTTATTTTGCCTATTTCATCAAATGAAAAACTCTATAAATGATTGAAAGTTGGATGTCGTGAGTTGAAACCGATTGAAAAATTCAAATGAGCATCACCACTCAAATTTCATTTCCCTCGCCAATTTATTAAATTTCGAGTCCTGGCATCACTAGCAAGTAGAGAAAAAAGTTAAGCCAAATCATTTCGGACCTAGTTTTTTAAAATTACAGTCGCCCTACATGTCAAGTGCACACCATGCGTAAGCATTTCGGCCTCCTTTTCACCGCTCGTTGTTCGGCATTAAACATGACCGAAATACCGAGAGAAAGAGTGGGAGAGAGATTAAAAAGCTTTCTGATGGTCTCTCCCGACCCCCAGTCGGGTCGGGAGTCCGCATAGCAACCCCGATATGGGTCGTGCCCAAGGGAAGTTGCACTACAGGAGAACCGCAAGGAGAGGTCAAGAGGGGAAGACGGCGAGACATGGGGAGACGGGCAGAGGAGGGAGGGGTTCGATGAGATGCGGAAAAAAAACAAAATTTCAGAAAGGCCACGAGAAAATTCCCGCGAGAAAAAAATCTGCTTGCACCGGGAGTTAAAGCACGGATAATCGCTCCAAAATCTAATTCACATGAATCCTCCAGAATCGCTATCAGACTTAAGAAGAGCCAAAGGTTGATTGCTCAAATCCTGGTCCAAGCCGATTTTATTATCGCGGCAGTATCCACGTATTTCATCTCCGTTCAGCGCAACAGGATGGAAAACCATCATACCACTCTGTTAGCACAAAATATCCAAACATGGACAAGCGCAAAAGATGTGCACACACATTCCGGCAATGTACCGTTAAACGAGATATTCTTGCCCAGAGGTTATATGAGATGCAAAAAAAACTATATATCAGAAAGGCGCACCATACTACGTCAAAAATACTACCTGAAAAAAAATCACTTTGGATCACCAATGATTAAACCACGACCCTTAGCTACAAAATCGAGTTCCCTAGAACCCTTCTACATTTCCACGAGAATTAGGAGGAGCTATAAGTCCGTGGTTGGATTTCCACTCCAGACCGATTATTTTCTCGGAGCAATTTCTACGTATTTCATTTCCGTTGAGCGCGGTAGGGTGGAAAATCATCAAACGCATCATTCTGTCACCACGCTATAGCCGAACATGGACAAGCATAAAAGGTGAGTACAAAATTTCCGCCAAAGCACCGATAAAAGATATCCTTGCCCAGCATGCCAAACATTACCTTGACCATTCAACTAAAACTAAAATTACGGCATTTAAATATTATTCCATCGAAAAGAAAGAGAATATGATAAATCCAAAATACCGCACAACCGATCTAAAAATAAAATCAAATGGATAACTATTGGCAGGGTAGGTGTACATACAGGAAAAAGAAAAGTACATAATAGAGCATAACCCCTAATCATTAAGGCGTACCCTACCCGACACTAAGGCAGATACATGTAGATGAGATGATAGAGGAATAGATAGTAGGCAGAGTAAATTCCGAACTGAAGGTGGAAGAATCGAATAGTCTAGTGTGCGTCAGTTGATGGACATTCGCCGTCGGTCACTACCACGGAAAGCAATGGGAGTCCTATATTGAACCTCTAGACCAGCATAAATTATATAATTCCATCAAGAGGCTTACACAAGCACACATCATCTACCTAATACTGTACTTGCCTCGAGCATTTGTGTTAAACCCAAATTCACATGCGTTTAGGGATGGACGTCACTTGGCACTCCTTATACCTCTGCCATTATTTTCAATGATTGTATTAGCTCCGGAAAGAGGGGTTTACTATTAAGATTGCTGCTAGTCTTGCTGCCAGTGAGACGTGCGGTGTAAAAATTTGAAAAAAATTCTGTTTCTCCCACCAACTAAGCCTCAAAATCCCTCAGAGCCACTGCTTAGCAATTCTGGCGGTTACTCTTCGTTGATTTTGCAGTGCAACTATACCTCTTTGGGCACGACGGAACAAACACTCGGGCTGGGTTTGGGGCTAACTAGCTGGGGGTCTGGTTTTGAATCCTGACAGTGACGGAGGTTTCCCAGTAAAACCCGATTCCTACTTGCGTGCCTTGTGGAGAAATCTTCAAGTGCAAAACTCCGTCCGTCGAACCGTTAAAGCGTGGTTGCCTGCGCGCAATTCGTTATGAAACGGCTACGACGCCAGGTTTCTCTCCATGCAGAGCCGCACTGATGAGATAAATAAGGATAAAGCAGAGGACAAAGTGAATAGTACCTAATAGAGAAGAAAATATAAATCGGAGACTGAGAACGTATGATAGATAGGGATGTAGAAGGTTATGCGGCTGGAAAAGGAAGGGTGGAGAAGAACTTAACGCGTGGGGTACCGTGTTTGGGTCGTGCGGCGTTGGCAGCGATAGAGAGGAAATTGGGAGAGGCTTGAAGATGTTCCTCTGAGTAGAGATTGGTCATCGGAAAGGTTAAAGGGGGAGGGAACATTTGAAGTAAAGGGTTTTAGGGACCAAAATGAAGGAAACGACGCCCTGTAGTGAAAGGCGAGGACTTTTTCAGGAAGTATATCGGCCATGAGTCATCTTGCTAAGTTTGAAAAGCTACGATGAGAGACGGACGGAAGAGAAAGCAAAGGGGGAGACATCTGCGCTGCCGACCACCATCGCTTTTGATTTCCCTTTTACCATTTACTTTATTTCTGCTTCGGGCTTTTTCCCTGGTATTCGCTTCAGTCCCGGCTCTCTGGGGAGAAACATCCGCTCACTAGAATCGGCCATGAAACGGAAAGACACCTAGGGTCCAACTGGTTGCATTCTTCAAGTCCAAGGTCTCCTAAAAGCCCAAGAACAAACCAATCGATAGATGGATTGAGAGGAAAGCTTCCATTCTGATTTCTCAAACAAAACTTGAAAGACGGAAGAAACCAGGGAAATAAAATGTATTTGAAAAGCAAGGAGGCCGTTAAGATATATATCAAATTCACCGGTAATAAATTAAATGCGAAAGTTGATTATTCATCAAACATGCCCATTAAGAATGCAAATTGCTTACCTATTTTAAAAAAACATCACCAGAATATGCAGTTGAATTAAATTGGGACAAGTTTTAGTGTCTGTCAAAATATATATTCTTAAGGAAAGGCAAAGAAAGCTAACAGGCATACATATATTGCACAAAATACTCTTTAAGAAACAGCAGAATCAAGTTGATCCGACTTTGGACTCGATATGAGCACCTACGTATGACATATTCCCATTCTTTTAGTCTCTAGTTATGAATTTTTAAAATATAAGTCTTTAGAACACTATCAAATAGTGGAAAAAATAAGAAGTCCCGTTGAAAACAATAAAAGGCTTTACTTCTAAAAAGATATCAAATTTAGAAATTAATTCTAAGAAATTTCAATAAAATTCATTTTTATCCACCATTCATACTCCTTCCTCGGATTTGTGTCTTGCCTTAGCTTTCCCACTGATTCAAAGGCCGATTAAGCGCTGAAATAATAGGGAAGCTACAATAGCCAGGTGCTGAACATTCTCTACCGTGAGCAGTTACTGACGTCGGGGCAGTGATTCATATCGTGTGTATGGCATATTTTGCAGAGATACTTTCAATTAACGAGATGTTTGTTCAAACAAAAATACGTATGCGAGGCGAGAAATCAATGCGTGACTAAAGTTAATCTTTTTGCATTTAACTCCCGCAGGAGAGAATTTTACGAAGCTTAAACATTTGGTTGAAGACATCTCGTGAAGGTATTTCTTTCACTGCGAAAATTATGATGGTTAAATTTATCCATGAAAGTATATGGTCCCCGTAATGTCAACTCAAGCTCAGCTTAGGCTGTCAATCTGCCTTCCTGTCCGGCTGCAATCAGTGCTTTTGAGACCACCAGTGACATCTTGCATAAGCTTTTTAGTGGGACTAATAAAGATCTCTTGCGTAACGGAGTCTGACTTGCCTAATTCTATCAACAAGCTATGGACGTTTAACAACCTGAACAAAGAAATGCCAGGCATCGACAGGGCTTTGAGGTTTACTAACGAGCACTAGGTATTCCACTTCAGCAAGAGGAAGAATGTTCAGTGGACACAAGTAAGTAACGGAAAAAATGCGAGCAATGACGCATACCATTTAATTGGCCTTTGGTTAAATGGATGAATGCTTAATTTCAAACAGCATTCTTATGGAATACATAGCGGTTCATGAAGAAGAAGGAGAATAATCAACTAGTGCCCGGCTTAATTTTGTGCAAGGGTCGCATACTTCAAAATAAAAGCATTTGCACAAGTTGACGGCCCTGATCACATTTACCGTATTTGTGAGTTTCTAAGAAACTGGCCATTTTAATAGTTAATAATGTCTTCAATATTTATTTTTCCTAATGCCAACCGTCGTTTTCAACGTTAAAAAAATGGATGGTAGCAAACTTGATGTGGAAAATAGCTAATGCCGTTTTAATTTTCAAGAAAATCTCAGTCACCACTGCGTTAAAACGATAACAGCCATCTGCAACATTTATACAGCATATAAATCAGGTTCTTGTTGATATTCAGCAAAGAGTGTATGAAAGACTTGAGTAGTCAGTAGGCCAACTGCTAGGCAAAAGAGTTTGTTCTTAAAATGCTGTGCAATGAGATTTTAAAAGTATGAGTAATACCGAGCGTCTTACTATTAAGGTCATATACCGGTAAAACGTTTTCTAAGTAGTGATTCGACTACATACATACCATATAAACTACAGCCTACTGCTCTATAAATGTACAAAGGCTATAATAACGCTTTTCTCCTCTTTAAATGAACATCCATGACAATTTCTAAGGTTATGTTAGATTTTCCAAATGTCTAGTAGTAAGCAAGCAAATCCACTTGACACATAATCGCACATCACTATCTGCTCGTGTTTAACGAACAAAAATTCAGAAGCATGCTACACGATGATAGGATGTCAGATTTAATTTAACTATTCCTGTTCTTGTGAATCATAAGTACCCAAAGCTTCTCCGCTGTTTGAGTGTTTTACCACGGCTCCGTTGTGATCTAGTGTAATGCATGTTGGTGAATACTCACCCCCTGCCACTCACCCCTGAGGTGGCTTGCAGAGTATTTTGTAGATGTAGATGTAGTGTAACTCAGAAAGAATAAAAGGATTAAACCAATGCAATGAAATACATAATAAAAATCACTTGACTTAACCGGACGTTGAATCCGTTCCAAATGCCGGTCATATGTATTAGTCAGTTACACCACCAAGACATATTAGGTCAATACAAATTTCGGGGAGGCTTTAAACAAACCATATGTTCTAGTCTCCTGTCTACACTGTGGCATAGGAGGCTTAGTCGTCTACTATCGCGGAGGGTGTACCGAAGATTGTCGCTATGGAACGCAAATTAAACCAATACTCATAGTGGATTACACAAATGATTAAGTACGAATGACAAAAATTTTCCCCAGAGCGCGTGAGTGAGTGGTAAATCATCTGTGTATTCCGCAATGAATGCTGGTTTGAAAAAAAAAGGTTTTCAAATGTATTAGTCTTAGTCAATATTTCACTTGCTTTATCTGTGAGATTATTTTCACCGATTCTGTGATATCGTACAGCAGGATTTAACTCAGAAGAGCTGAACCTTTCCAAAATGATTAGTCTCGCCTTTTTAACTCATGGCTATAAGTACTCTGGTTTCTCAAGTAGGTAACCCAGTTGAAGGGTCGCGGGGAAGAGCATTTTTGGCCAAATTGAGTTCTCAACGTGTTCACATAGATTATTACAGATATCTAAATGCCATACTATTCTGGCAAGAACAATCAAAGTCACCGAGTTATTAGAGGGAAAAGATATTGGGTAACGGGTAACAACGATCAGAGTTTCAGAGCCGGCGGGGAAGGGAGAATAGGGTCCAAGTTGCTCCCCTCCACTCATTCCCGGCCGGTCGTTCTGTTCTGTATTGTTGATGTACTGACTATAGTTTGACCAAGTTAATAGCAAATCTGGGCATTTAAACCTACAACCAATAGGATGGCAAACATATTTTATAATCTACAAGGTAAAAATAATCTGACGACAAATGCGCTCGTTTTTCTTTTAAACGTACGACTGATAAGCGTCATCAATTTTCACTTACGGTGATGTGCTATTCCATTTAATGAATTCTATACGTCAATGTTACCTTTATATTGTTGTCACATAACTCTGCATTATTATTGTTAATAGGGACGTTATTACCGTTTTAGCGCATGCCTGCATTTAGCTTTCGTCATTGCCTCTGAAATTTCGGAAGTCATGCAAAACTTCGGACAGCTTGGCACAAGACATAACAAACCTCAATCATCGTCCTGGTAAGTTATTTTACTGTTCTAAATATATTTATCGTTTAAAACTTCATAGTGATGAGTGACTGAAGTGACAGACAGTGTAGAACAAACTTGTTTTCAAAGTAATGTTAAAAAGATGATAAAAAAACTGGTAGAATGAGTGATGTGATGAAAAAGTGCAAACAACAACACAAGAAACTGGTAAGGACTGTAGGTGTGTTTGCTTTAAGTGTTTCGAAGTAGTTGTACCCGAAGAATGACAACGCCTTATCACAAATTTTAACAAACTGGATGATTATAGTACGCAGAACCAATAATTTAGTGGGCTGATCACTGTCGTACCAGTTCAACGGCGGCGCAACCGACAAGATCAAGTTCATGCAAGTTGTTATCATTCTTCTTATTGCTATCGTGTTCGTGGACATGTGGACGGAAAATCGCAGGATTTTAGTTTTTATTTCGAAGACTTTACACTGCATAACAAATCGCAGAGTAGAAACTTTGAGAGAACATTTGACTGTCATTGGTGAATCTCGGGCAGACGGCCGAGGAAAACACGCCAACAGACCTAACGCGATTTCTAATGATACTAAAGCTAAAGTTTTTAGTTTCATTAAATCTCTTAAAGGAAGGAAATCTCATTATTCTTTAAAAGACACATCCAAGGTGTACTTACCTGGAGACCTAGATAAATCTAAACTTTATCGAATGCATAGTGAGTCTAACAAAGATAACCCTGTCGGTTTGGCAACTTTCCGTCAGATTTTCGATGAGAACTTTAACATTTCCTTTGGTTACCCAAGGAAAGACACCTGCAGTAGTTGTGACTTATTTAAAGTAGAGATATTGGTTTTAGAAGAAAATATTACAAAGGCCAACGGAGAAGAAACTATAGAGCCATTTAAACAAGCTTTGTTAAATGAAGAAAAGAAAGTTCACTTAGCTAGGAGCACAAAGTTTTATACTATCAAAAGAAGGTGCAGGCAAGAATGTAGAAAGAAGGAAGAAATTGAAGCTGTAACCATGGATTTTCAAAAGAATCTTTCGTACGAGTTTTGCATGGATCACAATCTGAAACGTTTTGATAGCGTAAAAGTTGTTTCCCCCATAAAGGGTCATTCTTATTTGGAGGGAGATAAGGGTATGAGCCTAGTAAATTTCAAATCTTACACTGAGACACCAAATGAATGGAGGGATGTTCTGAGGAACAGTTGACTCAAACCTTCCCTTTATACAGTAGTAAATTGTTCTTGTGCTGATGGGGTATACTTTCAAACATGGAAAAACTTCTTGTCTGGGCTATATGTGCCCAATGCCAACACGACTTGTTAGAGTTTTGAAAATTGATAAGGAGGAGCCCAGGTTAATTTTACACATGTCTAATTACTTTGAAAGTTACTTGAAAGGTGTTCCGGTAAACATTCAAGGTAGAAATGGCAACGAGTCAAAGAAAACCAGAAAACCTAAGAAGAAAAGTGAACCAAACGAACTGGAAAACTCTAAAATGGGTAGTTTCCTTTAAAATCAGCAAAATTACAGGTTCTGCTACATCTGAAGCAGTTTTTGGCAATTCCTGATTTACAAAAAATATATGAAGCTTTGGTTCCTGATTATGGACTGCAAGATGACAACGACGACCTTCTGCTGCAACGACGGCGGTATGCTGATGATCCACCCATTGATGACGTTCCGTGATGGGTAATAACCATCAATGTCCTGACTGCTTTCTTAAACAAAAATATTTCATTAAGATTATTTTTTATCATTGTCATATTTTCGTATATTATGTAATAAACTAAATATTGCAATGCATAGAGTATAAGTGGTTATTTTTACCCGCATTTTAATGTTAGATAATTGACTCGTAACCTTGGAAACTGATTTCCGAACATTTTCAGTATTGTGACTATCATCGTTCTTCCCCGCGGCCCTTCAGTTGCAACATCTTTTCTCCAAATATACTCTCCGAACAGATTGACTCACATTCTCTAGATTATATCTAGCTTCCTTATCAGCTCATTTTACGATGGACCCGAAATACTTGCTGTTTAATCCAAGTCAGCCCTACGTAATCCATGATGACACCGGTCTCAAACTATCTCGTTACATCCCCCAATCGGTATATAGCACCTTACTTCCTTCTTAGGCGGCGATGGTGGACAAAGTGCCCTCTAAATTCATTACGCAGGTGCAAGATCGGCCAAGGAGGTCAAATCGGAAGCGCGCCGGCTTGACAATCATAAGATCTCGGGTTTTAATCCTGCATAGGGAATGAATTATGATGTGTCATGATAAGTGTCTTAAACTCATGACACACAATTCTTTACACTCCATGGGGTCGAGGATTTTTGCAAGCATTTTAGCTCAGCAGTATCGAGTGAGATGGAACCACCCTACTTCCTACGACGCGCATTACTACCACTCATGGTCGTTAGTATATTTTCTGGTACAAAAAAGTTCATAATGGTTAAGGTTGTTAAGCTGCCCTAGTTAACTACTGGTTCCCAGCATACCCAAAGAACTGTCGTATAATCACGTGCTCTCTCACTCACCCAATGCGGTCCTCAATTCTCCACTCTAGGACATGTCAATGCCACGCGCTCATGAATGTTCGATGACCGTGTGAAAGTTTGATGGTTCATCATCTCCAACCATGATAGCACTCGTCTTTAGTGCCAAGCGCATTTCAACATAAAGGGTCTAGCACGAAATCAAGTACAACGTGTGGAGAGCTCAAGAGTAGACTAAGCGATTTTACCTCAGAATCGAGAAGACCTAAATCTCAAAATCCGAGAATTTTTCACGAGAATATTTGACGAACGATCGACACAGGAGCTACCGTTCATCGTCAGTTTTTCACTTGCAGCGCAATCGTGACTTAATCTACCAAATACCGTGCAAGCCACCTCCAGGATTCGCGGCACTGAGTGAGTCCACACCAGGCATGCAATACACGTTGGAGTTCAAAATGGATAATTCCACGCTCCCATGGTCACCAGGGGTGGAACAGACAGCAGTCACGAGTAACATTATTGAAGGCTTCGATCATAACTGTTATGGTCCCTAATCGTGCGCGGAAAAATGACATTTAAGACCTGTAAGTCCTACAATATATAGCTCTCTAATTTATACACGTGTTGAAGCCTGCCATAGTATAACGAAGTGTTTTTACATCATCAGAGAAATAAGTGAACAGCGAAGAACCATGATGGATATGCTAAAGCAATTACTTTTAATAAAAAAATGATACTTTCGGGATTTTCTGCGTTTTTTTATGGAACTCAATGTTTCGTCCTCGTACTGCGTCCTCGTCAGGAGAATTCTCCAGACGAAGCTCATAGTACGAGGTAGGTACTCAGTACGTTCCATTAAAATGAATAGAAAACGCAGCAAATCCCGAAATTATCATTTATTGTTGATCAAAGAAGCTGCGAGATTCTTCATACCAAAATTGATTCAATTATCTTCAAAATATTCTTGGAGGGCACGTAGCAAAACAGAATTTTCCATCTTATCATCGAGAAACACGCCACTCTTTCTTTTCTTTCACCATCTCGACCTCCTTTTCCTCATCCGCTCCCTTCCTTCCCAGAGAACGCAGTTGACCACCCAGCCTCGTTCCACCCCGCTCCTCGCTCGCTCTCAAGAATTTTCCTCCCTTCGCAACCCTTTGGTCTTCCAACCACCCCGTCCCTGGAACTAGCACCCTTTCCCGCCCAGTTCCTTGTTCAGCCTCTTTCCCTCTCTCTCTCTTTCCCAACCTCGTTTAATTCCGACCGCACCAAGCCTACCTTCCCGCCCGGCTGTAATCGAGGATTTAAAGGAGCCTTAAGGGTTAACTGTAGACAACTGCACTCTGGGTCGGATTGGTTCGGTGAAAGAGGGGTGGCCCCCTCCACAAAACGGAGCATTACTGCCTCTTCAGATGTTTCCCTTTCACTTTGAAACCGAGCCGAGCCCCGAGTCGCACGATTAAAAGCGAGGTTATTTGCACTCGTATATATTTTTCTTCCCCAATGAATGGTATGAATGTAAACCGCTAGGTGACAGCCAGCCAGGTGGAAAACTTCTAGGCCTCAAGACTCTCTTTACATTTTAAAAAGCGTTATTCGACCATTGCTTATTCTAAAAAACATGGGTATATTTCTGTAACTGATGAGTAAAGCATGGATCACATGTTCTCTGTATGATTCATCATCAACATCACTTCTATACGGTACTGACGCTTGGAAGACAACAGCATCAGAGCAGTGGGGCTTGAAAGAAAGGGAATTTGGTGTCATCAAAAGATGATGAAGATCAATTGGACTGAGGCAATCGCCAATGAAGAAGTCCTACGAAGAGCTGGGGAGAAAAAATGGTTCATGAAAACTTTAGGAAGGCTAAAGAGACAAACGTATGAGACACATTACGAGAAATCAGCCACCTGGATACAAAAGTGAAAGGGGACGTTAATGAGCAGTTACTGAGTAACACTAAGTACGGAATACAATAGGTGTACTGATACAATTTGATTTAAGGACAACTAATACAGGTATACATGCAAATATCAAGTATGCACTCCCAGATTTGTATGATACAATGTTTTTATATAAACATTATGTGAGAGACTGAAAAAGATAGGGATTGTTATGGCAGTTTTCTTTTTGTGGAAAACCTCAATCAGTTTCTTCAATTAGTAAGGTAAAATACTTTTTAGGAACGAGTTATCGAGCTTCGGCATATTAATGTAAATGGGCAGCAAATATTAGTTGCGTGAATAGATATGTAAATATGGGAACTTATTTCTAAGAACAACTGTGGTGTTAAATCTGAAGAGATAACTCCATTTAAGTCTATCTTATAATATGTGATGACTCGCATAAAATGTCACTTCAGGTTTTTAATGAAATCTTTCCGGCCTTCTTTTCAGAAAGCTGTAAAGAGAAACCTCGAGCATTGATTTCTGCAAATTATATGATACACTGCTGTACATGAGTGATATTATTATTGACGGCACGTCCAATGAGGAACATACATTATTTTAAAAAATGTGTCTGAAGAACGCATTCTTAAATATACATTACATGATTTATTTAAAAAATTATGTACCTATTCTTAAAATATTGTGAGCACTTGGCGGCGCGGAAACTCTACGTCATCGGGAACCCGGGGGATGACGTCACGGAACGGTATCGCTAACTGTAACACGATGTATTTCATTGTGAAGTTCGGGTTGTTTTTCTCGATTTGGCAAAAAAATCGTTTTAATATCTTTTGTGGAATGAACTGGTAATAATTTATCTTTCACTTTGAAATATCTACACGTAGATTAAGGAGGCGATACCGTACGGTGATTTCAAGCCACCGAGACGCCGTTTTGGATCACGAAGATTTTTCAAGTTTTAATGCGCACTTGAAAAGCAATTATCAATGTATACGGTAGGCGCATACACATACAGATTATATATTACATTTTTTGAGTGAACGCTTTGTCGTGTATACTACTTGAATTGGAGAAATAAATTTTATTCATGTTCCTATTTCAATATAGCAGCACTACCGATTTTAACTACAACTTACGTTGCAGGGGAATAAATAAACGCTTTCCTAAATGAAGTTCCTGGCACATTAGGAATACAGAGAGTCTCCCTTACTCCAACATACTGGTCTATCCATTTCAATGATGACAAGGCATAAAGGATTGATTGGTGAACTGCATAGACTTGGAGTAGCTCCCTTGTTGAAAATAATCTATCATATGACTTTTTCCTAAGCACAGTGGATTTTGACAAGATCCAGATTCTAAGAGAAAGTTTGGGGGGAGGGAAGGTCATTTACAGTCACACTCATATGAATGATTTCGACGGTAATTCTGACAACATCTCGCTGCTTCCGCATTATATTGGAACTAATAAACTGCAAAGTCTTCAAACGATACCAAAAAAGAACCATATCATTGTGTGGTAAGGCCAGAGCTGATCAAGTTCTTCTATCCAATACAAGGGTTTTCTAGAGCTATCTCCTTAATTCCATGTGACACAGCTTAAACTTTTCAAGGTATATATGTGTATTTGGACGTCATACTACGGGCTGTAAAGCAGAGGGCTTAAGAAATACCACCAGAATGGAATAACAGGACCCTTCGGTCCGTTGCCAAGCGTTCGCCGAAGCTGCACAGGCGTCCTCTTCCACTGTGAATTTCGGAGGGGCATTAAAGGAGCTAGATGCTCCCAAGAGTTTCACGGTGGAAGAAATTCACAGAGACTTGAACCTCTCTGAAACTCACTGCGGTAGAGCATGCCTTAGCAGCTCAAAGCACTCGGTGCTGTATAGGAGAATCAGGGATTGAATTCCATTCCAGGCAAATTATTTTTTTTCACCATTAATTTCGCAAGTTTGGGCATCAGGCCGTGGAGGGTGACGTACGTTGAAATCATGCTGCTTTGAACTCCTTGCCGACCTATCCAGCTAATCCTACGTAAACGGCTATTGACTTCAGTCACCCATAATCTACATCAACCGTGCTCCAGGGTGTGTGGCACGGGGTGGTTCCACACCAGGTATGAAATACTCATCCCAAGTCAATGTCCCACACGCTCCCCATGGCGATAGACAAAAAAGCAGTCAGGATAACAGTGCACCGATGACACAGAAGATAAGAAAGAGCTACGTTTAAGAATTTGTTTGGATGGAGTACAAGGATTAAGATACTATATTTTATTAGTATTTAAAATACTACTACTTTATGGACACTGCGAGGTACTAATTCATGCAGAAAACTAAATCATGCGAGGCATTTCACGCGCAGTGACGTGTTAGTAATGCATACATATGTTCCCTTTCGGGTAAGCCTAGTGGAGAGAGTTTAAGTCTCGGAGTTTTTGGAGAACTAAAAGATTCGAATGTAATAGTTTCGTACATACTGCCCTATTCTTGCAAACCTGCTTTTCCCCCACCACATTCCTGCATTTCAATAGTAATAATGATAAGTTACTAAACACAATTACCAAGTCTAGTATTAATGGTGCAAATTACCTTGGTTTTCGCTCGCCTCCCCCAAAGAATCGACCGATATAGAAACAATGAAGACTGTTGGAAGTGGACAGTTGGGAGTATTCCATTGCCTCTCTCCACGCCCTTCGATACCTTCGGGGGGCGATGAATGAATCACATAAAGCGCGCCGGTAATCTCGGACGCTTTCGGCGAGCACCGAGACGCTTCCCCCGCCGCCGAGGCCGCGAGGCATCGGCAGGCGCCGCGCCGGGCGGCGCTTCGTGTGCGGTTAATTGCTCCGGAATTCCGCCCGACGCTTAGCGTTGTGTTGTGTGGGGCGACTCCATTTCCCAACACCCTCTGATGCCACGGCCACTTTTAATTATGCACAAATCGAATGGTTTCGGCGTTGCGTGACCCAGAATGGTGTTGGCGGAAAATCAAAAGTTTTTCCCAACCGCTCCGCCGCGCAAGCCCAACTTTGCCAACATCACTCCCATCCCAAAACTCACACACAACTCCATTCCCCGCACGCCCATCAAGTGGAGTCTTAAAACCATTAAACCAACCGAAAGCGCTGATGCCGTTTTAATAGCAAATCCAGAGCAAGAGGCAATAATTAAAAGCCGTGGGAAGACTCTTACTGAACTTAGACAGCCGATAGCTTTGTTTCACACGGAAGGGCCCACAAGGTCGGTAGAGAAGCAGCGATTCATTCGGGATAAATGAATGGCGATGAAAACCTCTCCACAACAGTCAACTAGTGTAAAAGGCAAGTATAAAATTTTAGTTATCCCGCTATTGCCGCGTAGTCTTCAAATCGGAGAAGCATATAATTTATATAAGCAGCAGTATAACGTAACATAGTTAAATAAGATTCAATATAAGCCCTTTAATGAGTTAATGCACTATAAAAAAATGAATGAGAAAAATAAACGAGAAAATGAACGTGAGCATTAAATTTTATAAATGGATCAATTTTGGCGAGAGCTACTGTACTTATTTTGCCGTCTTAGGGTGGCGCCATAGATCAGGAAATTACGATTATCTGATTGTTAGCGCCAACTGAACGTTATATTCCGCATTTCACCAGTACATGGCACGACCGACGAGAGTCGTAAGAAAGAGTGATTCATTAACAGTGAGGCAGCATTGGCATCTGCCTGCGGAGTATTCTGCTACGGAAAGGAGGATGATAGAATAAAAAAACGAATTGAGATCCATGATATTCTCATCTAGCTATTATCTCATCTAGATATTCTCATCTCATCTTAGCTATTTTTTTCATGGTACCAGACTTTCTTGGCCATTGCTTTCTACGGGTAGTACGCGATAAGAAACTAGGAGCTCTACTCTTATGAGTGAGTTTCACTCGTATCCACGATTAGAACAATGTGATCTCTATCCTCGCCAACCACTTCCACATTCGGGATGACCAACGTTTGTGCGTAATGTAGAAAGTACTGTAACGGATATGCCCTGAGAGGGTATCCATTAAACTAAAACACTCCCTACACCTCTTACATGACGGACTTGCGCCAGAATCGGTAGTGGGGTATCAGTTGGAGGGTACATAAGATGAGCAGGTGAGCGAAAGGAGGAGAGTCAGGAAAGGAAGAAACCTGAGAGGTCTGCTCACAAAGGAGTTCGTTTGTAAAACTTATAACTTAGAGAAATTATTTTTTTGTTTGTCACATCGAAGAAATCGGGTGCACGTGTGGAATGCGTGTGAGTATGAGCACACGCGTGTGAGAAAGAAAGAAGGACACGCAAATGGAGTGAAAACTTCGCATTGGAGCCCAGCCCAAAAGGAACAATGCGAATTTACGTATTTCATCGTGTAATATCTTCACCCGGTGAGCAATTCCAGGAGGGTTAGTACATAAAAGAGGAAGAAATGGTGTCACTTATCTTTTGTTCGAGCAAGATATTTTGTAACAGTCTTCGAGGCCCATCTAAAACTCAACTTCAGTGGAAAGACTAACAAAACAGTGAGCGTATAGATGCTTAGCATGGGGAGACAGAAAGTCAAACATAAATTCCATTACCCATAAAATAAAATTATTTGATTTTTCAGGCTTGAATTCGTGAAAGTGTATTACTATAATGTATATCTGTCAAACATAGCAAATGATCATTACATGTCTGAAAACTAGCACTGTTTATTCAGCGATAGAATATTTTAATGATGATTTTACTAACTGCTAGCTAAATTAAATTGCGGCTGTTTCAAGGCTACTACTCACAAATTATATGCTGATAGATGTCTGCTCTTACTCATATACGGAAGAAAAGAACAGGAGAAAAATTGAGGTTACCAGTAATACAATTGGACTAAATAACACTACATCCAGTGGACAGGTAAACACAATGGTGAATCGAATGCGGTTCGGCCAATTACCGCACGTTTCCTCTTCTCTATTGAAGGAAACAATTCGCGTAACAAATACTGTTTAGGAGAAGGTAACACGATGACACCACTGGGCACATGTTAAAAAAATTGCGCGACATTTTATATAAACTTTGATATTTAACTCAACTGTCACAATTTCAACTCTCAAATGGGGTCACTCGTCGTTTATTCCGGCGCAAGCGAATTCATGTTTGATAATTTTTCGTTGGAACCCGTGCGATAACATGAAATGGGACGTCTTTCTTCCACTCGTGATTAGTTCTTTTAAATTCGGAGTCTTAAGAACGACATTGATCTAAAGAAGTGTACCGGCTGGGTAAGGTGTGTATCAAAATAACTAATTACACAATTTTGTGAAATTCACAGTTTAAAAAAATCATCTCGCCTGGACTGGGATTGGAACCCAGACCCCTCGATCGAGGACTATGGGTTCGAATCCCGGTCCAGGCGAAATGATTTTTTCACTGAATTTCACACAATTGTGTGACCACCAGGGTGACTCCATTAAAGTTACGGGGCGGACAGTTCCACAGTTGTTTGAATTCAACTATTTACACTTTTTTAATCAGTCAACCGAGTAACTATTGGCAAGAATTAGGCAAATTTTTGAGTAAAGAATTATGAAAAGCAACTAACGCGGAAGAGGCCTGCAGAAAAGGAAACCTGAATCCACTGAGTTAAATTCCCATTCTAAATAAACCGACTTACTCACAAGTTCAGCTCGGCCATAACCTCGTTGCCAGCTTTCAATCATATCCCGTGGGAAAGCAGAGATGGAGGATAATAAAGAGGGAGAATATAATTTCGTGAATATTAAAGCCATCAGCAGGAAGAGCAGTAATCCATTTTGACAGAAGTTTGCGAATTTTACTCCATTAACCCAACAACTACAAGCCCCAATGAATTAGAAGTGGATTGTGAGTAGTTAACTTAATGTATTTACGAACTAGACTTAAGTATTTCTAATTTTTTTACGTTTAAAAAAATGATTTTCACGCGTAATATTGAATATTTAACTAACAAAGTTATAGTTATAGTTTGAATAGCAGTATCAATTCAAATAAGCAATATTGATTGAAATTACTAAGGAATTCAAAGTAGGTACAATTTTAAACATTTGGTATCAAAGGAATTTTCCAATGTCGACAACATTCATTGTTTGACACTCAGTGAAATTTCCTGAACACATTTCACTGCCCCAAACACCTTATGCCCTCAGCACCCATACATTTACACTACACAAAATTAATATGGCCTAATTATTTTTCAGATAGTTACCAATCTTTAAATCTCCTTTTAAATACTACCAGATTTTAAATGCTTTTTATACAGACATTATTTAGGTAAATAATAACAGTGTACAATAAAACATTGAGAAATATCAAAATAGAATACTTATTCCAAGTTCATCAGCAATAAAACAACGTTTTATTTTAATGAAGTTGAACACCTGCAACATTCATTACGATCAGCTGTGATTGAAATGAGTGTTTTTGATCCCACTACGATGAATGTGAAAAACTACGGGACTAGTTCTTTCTTAAGCCAATAGAACATGTTTCTTAATAATTAGGGAAGCGAGTTTTCTAACGGTTCCTCCATAACATCCGGCACGTGCCCTTTGAAGAAGAAAATTAAGCCTCAATTCGTTCGAGGAAATTCCGATACACTCTCGACATTCAACTAATCACGCGGGGTTTTTTGTTCAGCTGCAGTGGCTTCTCTGCTCTTTCCTGCTCCACTTACCCCTTGTGTCTTACTTGTTTCGGCAAAAAAAACATCCGACATTTGTTTTAATTGCGGAAACATTGATCAGCGGCGTGGAAGTTTCCTCAATGCATTCAAAGAAAAGCGGCTTCAGTACCTCCCTCGTTACACGCCCATGCGAATCTTTCATGCATTCAAATTCAATGCACAGCATCGCCTTTAGAATCCGACGTCTTAACAATAGCACGAAGACCGATCCTAGCAAAACAAATAGTTTTTCCCTTCCAAATTTTGATCAAACTCAATGATCATCTATCATACAGCATATCATGAGCTCCTGAATTGTTTGAAATAGATTTTGGGAATTTCAGTCGCCGAAAATAATTTCGTGAATCAATCCTGTGAAACCGTGCGTATATGAGCCAAAGTACGTGGCTTCAAGCAGCTGTAAAGGAAGCTTTCCAACAATTACCCCTCAATACATCCAACACGTGCACGCCAAGAAAGACAAAAGACGCCGCAGCTTAGTTAAAATAAAATTGCCATTAGAGTTTCTTCTGGGTCAACAGCTAATCACGAAAGTGTTTTCCAGTAAATTGGTGGTCGCTCTTTCTAATTCACGACGATCCTTCCATATTTCTTGTTTTATTCTCTCCTGTAAAGTATCTTAGACACAAGTAGATCAATAGGCGATGAATGGATTGAAGAGAGAATGTAGGGAATTTCATATTGTATACGAAAGGTTATTTTACATTGGAAAATAATTTACGCTCATTGATTATTCTTTAACGGCCGAACATTTTAAAATGGATAGTCTTCATTTCTAGTAGACTCCATTTTCTATAAATGCTTGAATTGTCGTTATGTTGAAGTAAAAGGGAGATTTTTAAATTTCCAAAATGAAAGCGCTGTAGGCATCTCGAAGTTTGGTGAAAGGCGGTGGCAATAACTAGAAATGTGTTCCTTACACCCAATACAAAACAGGTTGAACATTTCATTTTCGTCACTTTTCTGTCGGGTCCTGGTGAAAAATCCTCAACAGAAGTTATTATAATTTCCTTTTTTAGTTAAATAAGAACACCGAAGTTTTAATACTGATCATGTGTGAGGTCGTGTGTCATTTCTTAGTTCCTCACTGAAAGGAGCATTGACAACGACAGTAAACACGTAACGCATACCGACGACTGTCTGACGACATTTAGCACTCTATCAGCACCTTCAGCGAAGATGTAATGAACAGGACAACTTAATGAACAAAAATCAAAGTAGCTTCTGATGACTTAGATATCTCCCATTCCAATACCTTGCCAATGATTTTCAGCAAACAAAAGGCAAAAAAATTTAGGGAAAAATGCAGTCCCTTCATCAGGATCATCACAAATATTATCGACTATTATCCCCCAAAAAACTTTTCAAAAGAGAAATCATTTTATGAATCTTAATCTAAGACATTTGTTACCCTTAAGCAATGCCCAGTAGCGATTATTCGTACGACACATTGATTAAAACTTGGTAAAGAGTCAAAATGAGCTAGAAGAAGAATTTAAATAAGAATTTGCCTTGTTTCAGCCTATAGGAGTTGGACTCTACTCGCTTTGAACAGACAGGCTTCTCATTATTTTATATGGGAATACGCTGGCATAACGTTCGTAGCTTTGCCATTAAAATCACCTCAAGTTATATCTTTGCGATGAGACATACGTGTGATGCATAAAAATTTTCCACAGCTTTATATTTTCATGGAATCAGTCTTAATTTTTATTTTTCTCAAACGGTTCAGTTGCAGTTAATAATCACGAGTTTCAGAAAGACAGAAATGGAACGCTTGGTTTAACGAGTCGAAGAACCTCAGGTACTCACAATTCACGTAGAGTCATCCCACATGTACACCAAGCCCAAGGACGAAGTGAAATTCTGACCATAGATCCTGTTGTTACGCGATGTATACATGAATTCAGACGCCACCGTCACTGCAAAGTATGTGCCAGATTATCGAATCAACTGTGGATATGAACCATAGAATGCAAGCAATTTAATGTAAGTCCACTAATGAGCCAGAATCATCTGCACTGTCAGGCCTAAATTGTCATCATCATAAGTCATTCAAGCCTGAGATTGGCTGACTGCCACCCTCCATTCTGCCTTTAACCCTGCTAACTTCGTTTTGTCCTTGCATTTATTCTGTTCATTGTCCCGTTTTAGCTGGTCTACTTATTTGTCCACCGTTTTGCTAGTGAGGCTTTCCATTCTGCTATGTTCCTTGCAAATTCATTGTGTCTTAATGTTTTGCCTATCCATTTGGACCTCGTCTTCTTGGTAGTGGTGCTCCATATGGTTTTCTCCTCTTCTATTCCTTAGTACACTTCATCGTTTTCGATCCCATCCGCCCATTTGATCTTCAGAATCCGCCTTCAGCACCAAATTTCTAAAGCTCTTCTGTTATAGCTCTCCATGTCACTGAGCCATTATGCGCAACACTCCACTCGATTGTTTTCAGGTACTGATTCCTTCTGGGTGATTCTATTTACTTTTAACACAACATCTGTTTTTCATCATTAATGCTGTCTTGGCTTGAGCTGTTCCGCAATGAGACTAACATGTAGTGACCCATAATTTCCACACCACTTACATTCTCTATGCCTGACAGTCTTGAAACGAGGATGTGACATGGGTTTTTGGGATCTCTATCGCTGCTTCCTAACTCAACTGAAGAAATTCCTCAAGGTAATTCCTCAGTGTCTCAGACAACGCTAAAGCAATTTTTTCACCGTCCTTTGGGAATAAAGACCAGCCAAGGCATTGATGAGGGATTATTTAAGCTAATCGTGTCACAGTATCTTCCTCTCAGCCTTGCAGAGCAACCAGCCCTTAAGACATTCATACACTTGCTGAATCCCAATAATCGACTCCCCTCAAGGAAAACCTTGGCAAATAATTATTTGGAACTTTTATACTCAAAAACAGCAAATGAACTAAAGGAAGCACTCAGAAGCACAGCTTCTTGTTCATTTACTGTGGATGGGTGGACATCTGGGGCCACTGCTATTTCTGTTTTACATTAACGATCTACCAAACTCGTTGAATGATGAGGTTTTCATGTATGCAGACGATACCAATCATCTGTTAAAGCAGGCAGGAAATGTGGTTTTACCAGCTCAGGAGGCTGTCACAAAGATGGAGAGTTGGTGTTTTCATAATAAGGTTCTAATAAATAAGAGTAAATCATCCTATATGCTGTTTCATCCGTCACAGAAGAAAATTGACTGTAGTCCATACATTAAGTTTCCAGACAGGAGCCTAAGACGTACCACAGGTACTAAATTCCTTGGCTTGTACGTGAATGAATGCCTCAGTTGTGATAGTCACATTGATTATCTTGCCTCTTCAATTGCCTCGGGGTGTTATTTGATCAGAAGGATGATAATACTAACAAATACCGACACAGCCATTAGTATATATTATGCACATATTTATAGCAGATTGAAATATGGCATAGTGGCATGGGGAATTTCCCCTAAATCTGAAAGAATTTTCAAACTACAAAAGTGGTCTATAAGAATCATTTGTAAGGCAAGACAAAAAGAGTTGTACAGACCTATTCAAAAAACTTAAGATTATGCCGCTATCTTGTATCTACATGTACGAATCAATATTACTAGTAAAAACTTTTGAAGGTAAATTTAACTTGAAGACAAATAAAAATGTTCATAACCATGATACAATAAAAAAATCCAATTATGTAACTAGTACACACAATCTTACTCTATTCAGCAAAGGGCCTGCATATAAGGGTTGCAAATTATTTAACAATTTTCCAGTTGAAATAAAAAATGAGCAAAGACTGGTGTGTTATAAAATTAAATTGAAAAAATATTTCCTTGACAATTGTTTTTATAATGTAAGAGAATTCTTGTCGAATGACTGATAATATTGCTGTATGTTGTTTAACTTTTCTAATACGTACTCCCATTTTATTGTATTTTACCTTTTTTTTCCTTATTTGACGGGCCTATATATGTAACAACATATCAACGGGACCAATAAAACTATCTATCTATCAACCACCAATGACAGTTATTTGGCAGTCACAGTGCATTTTATATCTGATGATGGGAAATTACAATCTGCTCTTCCGGATTGCATGAACTTTATGGAAAACCACACAGCAATTAACATTTCAGAAGAAATGCTGAAAATAATACAAAATTGGGAACTAGATGGAAAAGTAGTAGCATTAATTTTAGACAATGCTGCGAATATGTTATCTGCTGCAAGGACTTTAGGCTGGACCCATATTCCGTGCTTGGCGCACCCCTTGAACTGAATTGTTCAAAATTCATTGAGTGAAGTGAAAGACCTAGAAAATAGGGTAAAGAAAGTGGTAGAGTATTTTAAGAGAAGTAGTGCTGCTCATCAGAATCTAAAATCTCTTCAGTCCCCCCAAGTCAATTACCCAACTCTGAAGCAGGAGGTACCCACTAGGTTGAATTCTACATATATAATGTTCCAATCAGTATTAAAAAACAAAGAACCTCTCCTGTCAGCTCTAGCATTGCTAAAAACTGAACTAACTCTAAAACAAATAGATTTTGATATAATTGAAAAACTTTGTGAAATTTGACTTCCTTTTCAAGAAATAACATAATAAATATGTTCAGAAAAACAAGTGACAGCATCGAAACTGATACCTCTCAGCCAGGGAATGTTGATATATTTACAGTCATTAAACTTTGATGCATCAGAAGAGGAGGTCAAAAAGTTTTTGTCCAAAATTCGCAGTGAGATGAAGAAGAGATTCTCGGGCATTGATGACAAAATGCTATTGGCAGAGGCAACCTTGTTAGACCCAAGGTTCAAAAATGTCGGTTTTGACAACCAAACTGCCATTGATAGGGCAAAAAATAATGTAATTGTGAAAGCAGCAGCTGTTTCTACAGTCAGTGAAGCTGCAGGTTCACCCCAGAACATAAATATTGATATGGTTCCTTCTTCTGGGTGTGTCTGGAAGAATTTAGATTCCATTTTACACAATAAAATCTGTGGTAGGTCACCAACTACTGCAGCCATTATAGAATTTGATAAATTTTTAAAATAATCCCATCTTATATGGCATGAAGATCCTCTTCAGTGGTGGTGGAAAAACCAAGGGGCATACCCAAGACTTTTCACATTGATGGAGAAAAGACTTTGTGTATATAGGTCATCTGTGCCCTGCGAAAGGGTGTTCTCCAAGGCTGGAACTATTTTATCTGAAAGAAGGAGAAGTCTCAAGCCTAAGAAGCTTTCCAAAATTTTATTTTTTTATGTAAACCTTCAATAAGATTATTGCTTAGGTAACTAATCAAAAATTCCTTTTTTGAATATGTGAACATATTTAACCAGGTCGTTAAAATGTTGCATTTCTGATTTCTTTTTTATTAATAATATGCAAAAAAACACCAATAAAATACTAGATCCTCTGCATTTAACATAGTTCTATATTATTCTATATTACATCAATATAACATAATTATCAATATACCTATCCAGATCTCCAATATTTCAAGAGTTAAACCTTGCTGAGTCATATCTGTGTACTGTGCATATGGAGGCAATTACATAAAGTTTTATATGAAGGCTGGCTACTAGTAGGGAAAGTTAATCCGTTTCACAGTTTATTTCCCAAGAAAAATTTCTTATCCACAGATTAGTGAAAGTATCAATTTTGCAACTTAGTCATTCATGACCTCGCTAAAACGGAAGTTTACTGCTAATAATGAAAAGAAATAATGACTTCTCCGAAAGCACATGAGCATTTCTGGAAATTTAAACCTACTAAACGTATTACTGTAGCAATAGACGACTTTACTTGAAGACAGTCTTTCACAGATTACGGTCACTCGAGAATTTTAAATAATTGATATTGCCAGAATAATATAGATTTCTTCTTGAAGAAGTCATTTACCAGAGATATATCATATGGTTAGAGGGAATCTGTGAATATGTCCTTAAACCAACTCCTCCAATTACAGCAAAATATATTCTCAACTTGCAGGTCAAACATCAATTCAACATGATAGCAATTTCCTAATTTTTCATTATTTACAAACCTGAATGTTATCAGAATCCAAGCAATCTTTCTCTTCAACACAAATAAATCAACACTATTCTCAGCAAAATCCCATAACAATTGCTCGAATCTTCGAGAATCTCCACGCAAATCGTTCATTTTAAACGATTTGTACTCAAAACATTTTTAAATCTTTCGATTCTCCTTGCAAATCCATTTGGAACGATTTAAATGAAAATCATGATTCAATTCTTTCGGTTCATGCCTATGAATCGTTCATTTAGAACGATTCATTCATGAACGACACAAGCTTTCGGGAGAACTGCACCAAACGAACGAAATAATAGCTACAATAGTATCATTTAAAACAATCAAACGTTCACAATTTTAACTGGGATAATAATAATAAATCGGTGAAATATTGGTACATGAGACCCTGTTTTTGTATTACCATTAAAATTGAATTTACCAATGCAGAAGCTGGTACAAATAATTACTAAAGTGATCAATAATTTTTGTGTTCATAGCCTAAATAAATATATCATCTTCTGAAAATTTGACATTTACAAAAATATAACCATTGTTCATTACAATACTCATCATCATATTTAGCCATATAAACATATTTTCGTCATACCGGATTTATTAAAGAGCCTAAGCATAATATTTAAATATCTATACCATAAACTAACTGTGAATATCCTTCAATTCAATAGGAAAATAAATGCAAGTTATATACGATAAAAGATGATATATCGTCGCCTCAAAAATACTTCTCTTCAAAGTCAGACGGAGATTAAGATCTCTGAGGGAACCCAAACGTAAACCCCACAATAGTGAGACAGCCCCTAGCCTCCAAATGTCATCCGTCACCCCCTGCATGAGGACAATTTTTCTCCTGATCATCCCAATGCGCCCTCCAGGGAGCGCTCGTTACCGAGAAAACCACCCTTATCAACGACGTTGTCTCAAAAAGGGTTCATCTCTTGTTCCTCTCTCAGAACGTAGAGGATCCCACTACTGCCGGTAGACTCCAGAAGTTAAAGAGATAACCTCCTTAACCAGTGCCCATTAATCAAAGAGGCAGGAATGAGGGAATGCTACGCGGAAGGAGTGAAAGGTCGAGGAGGGAGAGGTGGGAGGAGAAGGGACCAAAAGTGAGAGGAAGAGGGGAAATGGCTGGGGAGAACTCGCAGGCAGCGAGAGGGGTAAATATTCATTTCTCAGCCTCAAATCTACACTCATTTATGCGCGGGACTCTCGAGACTTGGTGAAGTGGGGGAGAGAAGTGCGGGAGATGTGGAAAACGCCCATTCGAAACTCGTCGGGCAGGTGCAGTAAATACATCCAGGTGGGGATGTCTGGAACATAAACATTCTCATAAACAGAGTTTGGTGGGTGCGGATCATAAATCGTTCTAGGCGCAAGTTTATGAACTCCGCCGCGATGACTCGAGGATGGATACCCAAATAGTTCCCCTAAAAACGAACCTCAGAATGGAAAAGAACAAAAAAAAGGAGCCCAGACTAATCAGGGAGTTTGAGCAACTCGTCGGCTCTATCCTCCATGGGGACCATGAGCTCCGATGCGGTAACCCAGGCTATAATTTTTTTTCTTCGTATCGATCTCTAGGATCAAAGCCGGGGCAGAATAGACTGCAGCAAAATAACTGAACGTAAACGAAGCTACTGAAACCAAACGCGATTGCTTTACAGATATCAAATGGTTTTCTTTTATAAATTTCTCGTTCATTTTCTGTTTCATTTTAACCTACTTGACATAAACCCTTTGAAATTATGGATACCTGAATTCGGGGTGGTGAGTTGGCTAAGGTATTCGATACCTATTCTGAGGAACTGGGTTCGAATCTGAACTTCAGTGGTATGGGGAGAGGGCAATCTGAACTTCAAGTGCAATGGGGAGAGGGCTTCAAGCGTGGTACCTCCTCGCAAGGTTTCCCTCTACCCTTCCTCCATTCTCAAAATAACCTTTTCCTCGCCAGCCTACCTATTGGTCTCTTTCCTCCCGGAACAACCAACCACAAAATTATAGATTCTTATGAGAAAAACTCTTTCCTCTCAGTGAAGTAAGTAATTGAGTGTGCCACTAGTTAATTTAACGTTTAACTAGTTAACCACAAAATTCAAATCCCAATGAAACGTTTAGGAACTGTTAATCAATAATAAACGAGACCTGAACTCAGTATTAATGCCCTAGGGTTTGGTTTCGCAAGAAAGGTTCAAAACTTCGGTCGCTAATAAAATCTCACGATCAAAGCGACAGAAGGAAAAGCTTAATTAAGCATGATTCTGATACCAAAGATTAGGGAAATAGGTTCCTTGATTTGCTCGAATGCACCTGCGCGGCGGTTAAATCAAGTAAAATCGAAACAGTGAAGAAGTGAAGGACCGGTTATTCTAACAGTAGAGCAAGTAAAACGATAAAGAATAGGACGTTGGGTGAACAGAATTTAGCGGAAACGAATTTGAAATTGAAATAAAAAGGCTGTGGCGGTGCTATAAATGACAAAGAGAACATGGGAACGTTGTTTCCCGGACCAAAAAACTGTTCTCCCATAAACATATAGCATTAGGGCATATACAATCTTGTAAGTTGTGGTTAGGCTAAGAAAGTACAGCTTTCAAGATTTCAGCAGGAAACAAAATAAAATGATTACCACAAAAATTAATTATTTTAGCAGCAACAACTGAGCGAATGATGGCATGCATCTCAGAAAATTCTATAAAGGACAGACTATAGTACTATATATATAGTACTATGGATAATATTTAAACTTTGGTGCTAGGGCTAACGCGAAGTGAAACGCGAAATTAACGGTCCTCTTTTTGAATGAAAGCGTGATTTGGTTGTGAAAAATACAAACTGATCGCTTACTTCATTGGGAACAAATGTGTAAACGGAAGACATGGCAGCCTTCAGTAAAAATTTTGGAAAAAACAGTTATTAAGACTATGGAGTCACTGTAGACACTATGAAGTACTATTAATCTTCTGCGGTGATAGAGATTCACGTCCCAGTTTCTTGGACGTCTCGAATAGTCACGACATACAGCTAGACTTATCATAACATCTCTTTTAAAAACGTAGCTACTCTTCGTGGCACTCAATTTAATTTCGACTTTGTAACATCACTGTTTAACTCAATAATGTCACTAACCTTTCCTTTCACTGGATTTGCTCCACTACGGGAAATTTTAGGTAGTCCTACTAAATATAATTATAACACTCGTGCTTGCTATTAAAAGATCTATTTATTTTTTGTTGCCCCGAATGCACATGTGATTACACGGCATTGTACCCCACAAACAAATTAATAAACACTTCACTCAAATAACACATATAAACACTTCCTCACCAGCACAGATTAACTACCTTGCGTATGCTTTTCACTCATGAATCAATCACTTGCCCAACACGAAAAAAAAACACTCAATACGGGCATAACACAACATAAATCAAATCCTTTACAATTTCGGGATAATTGCTCCATTCAAAATACCTCGCTTCAGGTGTCGTAAGTTGTATGGTCTCGTCTTTATCCCCGACACCACATCCAACGCTTGGATTCTTCCACTCCCGCGTCTCTCTAGCGGTAATAACCTCGACTTCTCCCGGCTGCTCACGTCAAGGCTCGAACTTCCGGATCTCACTTCTCACCTTTCACAATATTATTGACTCCCTCCGTCTTTATTTCGCACCAATTACGTAAGGTAAACTTCTTCTTTAACCGTATGGGCTTAGTTGGGACCGCGTTCGGTCGTGAAAATCGTACAGTATCAATGTGAGTCCGCTCTTCAGCATTAGGACGTGCAGCACATGGGTTTTTGAGACAGCCCTGACTGTTAGCGTGCGTCGCGTCGGCTTTTATAGCAGATCGCTGATGCACTGTCGTCCTTCTAGAAGCTTCGCTACTGACGTACTTCCGTTTATCTGGAATGTTCTAAAAACTAGCGTGGTTCCGGTTCTTACCTATTGCTGTAATTTTCACGTGGTCGTTAAATCCCGCAACGTGGTATTCAATATGGAGGAATGCGCAATATAGTAACTCTTTGAATATGAATAAATGGGTCTGAAATTGGCGTTCTAATTATGCAAAATTAATATAATAGAATAATCTACGTCACCTTCCGTACAATTTGGCTGCCGGGGTTTCAAAAATATACATGAAAGTTTAATACGTCCGATCTTGCTTATATGTGAGTACTTTACAACATCATGCGTGCTTCATAATGGTCCCAATTACTAGACGCGTATTCTATTTCTATAATATATTAGTCTAATCACATTTACCTAGCATTCTTTAAATAAATCCTATCTTTCTGTCAGCCTGATCACATATTTCCCGGATATTTTTACTCCAAGGTAGGTTCCCAGTAATTGTGACGCCTAAATATTTAACGGACTCGGCGTTGTCTATTTCCGTTTTGTATCGTATATATCTGTTGGATGACGGACATATATTCTTAGAGTATATTTCCAAATGAATCCAAGGGCAAGATCTCAAAGGGGATGTACCCAAGAACACGCTGGTATGGCGACGTTACCTCTCCAGCAACAACGAGAAGTCCCTTCCACCCCTCTTCCCTCGCCCCTCCAAGCTAAGCTCTCCGCGCGCTCCAATAAAAATCCATTTCACGACGAAATTTCGCCCGGATCAAGAAAAAGAATGTCGCCTCGAGGAGAGAATTTAAACCTCGAGAAATAAAGAGTGAGAGAGAGTGTGCAATTTTGAAGGAGGAAATTGAGGGCCGCGGAGGGTAGGCACCGACCCGAGGGAGTGAAGAGGTTCAGCGGGAAGGGGAGAGAGAGAAGCCGGGGAAGAGGAAGGAGGAATGGACGGAGGTACGGACGGTGGACAACTGGGATGGGAACGAGGGGAGAGTGGGTTGTGGGATAGAGGTGAGATAAGGATGTGGGAGGAGCCGAGTTGCTTCGTGGCGGCCGACGTTTATTACGGGGTTTCCTCTCTTTCTTCTCCCCAGAGGGTGCGCGCAGGGCGAGAGGGGCGTGTCGCTGTGGTTGGCCGAGGGATGGCCTTGATTTTGGGCAGGCCGAGGAAGGAAGATATGGGGAAAATAGGAATAAGTGCGATAGATAAGAAGAGGGCGTCTGGGCATAAGGGAGAGACCGGGAAGGGGAGCGTATGACAGTCTCGGGGTAATTTAGAAGAATGGGTAGACCATCGCCATCCCCCATCGGTCTAGATTCCAAACTATCACCAATCTAAGTACGTTTTTAGACCGGCAGCTGTTCTCTTTTCCGATCCATTTTCCCTTCTTTCGTGCATATATAGACAATGTACACAAAACGGAAGAAATTTCAGCCCCGCACCCGAAAGCCCACTGCCATTGACCAATATCTACTAAAAATTCTCTCGAGCAGTGAAAAGGCTCGCGTTACATTGCACCTCGCGGTGACAGAAACTGGAAAATATTGCTCCCTGTCAATGGAAATTTCTTGCCTCAGGCAAAACATAATGAAATAAGCATAGCATTTTGGAATGAGAAGAATGACTAGGCAATTTCACATAAATTTATTGTACACACCACCTAGGTTTAGACGTTGTACTACGTCAACCTGATGTACAACGTCGAACAACAACCGCGAGTACAACGTCGAAACCTAGGTCGCGTGTTCAATTAATTTATATGAAATTGCAAATTTTCTCATTTGAAAATTCTGCCAGTTATTTACATTTTCTAAAAAACGGTGAGTGATTTTATCTTGCGTTTTCATATTAAAAATTGTTAACAATAAAGCTCTTTTATCCGTTTAGATTTTTATACTATGGAGTCGATATCTCATTCGTGCGTGCAATGAGCTTTCAATAATGAATGTAAAAGAGGGAAACCGGGTGGCATGATTATCAGCACCGCGTTTCATCGTAACACTCGTTGGAGCTTGAAATTGTTGTTTTTATAGATTGACATTCTTAAGTAGTACTCCTTAGTTAGCAATGGTAACCAACCCCTTTACATTAGGGACACGAAGAAGTTGCAAGAGCAAAACCAAAGAAAAAAATTAATATTCACTGATTGAGACAAAAAGTAAGTGTTTGCCAACTCTTTACCTGTTTTAATCCCGTCTGATTTTAAATGTTGATGTTTAACATATTACTGAGAAAGGACGGAAGCTAGATTTTCTAGAAGTTGCGAAATTTCCAAGTTTTTAGGGATCAAATTGCTTTAACACTTCACATAAACAATTCACCCACCTCTTTATCACGTACCTACCTACCTATCCCACTTTCAAACAAATTGTCCTTTAATCATAACTTTATTCCGTTTTCATTCCCTTCGTATACACTTTCTTATCTTGTCTCCTTAGTCCTTCAATACAGCCACGACTTCCTAACCTCCCCTTTTTTGTTGTTTGACTTGGTAAAATAACTCTCAGTAGGAAAAATGTACTCTCCCATGAAAATGCCACGAGAGGGTTGAAACCAGTCGGAATTGCGATAGTAAAAGAGTGGAATACAATACTAGAGTTTATTTAATAGTATAGTAAGTTTATTTAATTACATATACATTTGAAGTGCTCCACTTACTATCCAAGAAAGGAATCGGGAGCAATAGCAACTACCTGAGCTTTAAGGATGGGAAGCCATTTCTCTGGCCACCATGCCTACCTGATCCCCGAACATCAATGGCATTTGACCGCTAGTCTAAATTTTTAACTCGCTATAGGATCTTTCCTCGCGAACAGTCGTCGCTCCGATGAAGCATGACAATGGTTTTAAATACAATCCTTCGTGGAATGTAACGGCACAAGTCAGCGAGTTCTAAAAATCCCTACATAAACTGCCTTAGGAATTGAGAATTATTTTCGTAGTTGTCTGAGCATTAGCCTGTAAAGCTAAAGTCCGTGGCTCGATTTCCGGTCCAGGAAACCCATTTTCCTCTGGAAATTTCCAACAAATTAAAAGTTTGCCAAAACTACACCCTGTGAAACACTGAGTTTTGAATTTCCCAGAGTATTTTCTGAATTCCCAGAGTATTTTCTGAATTCCCAGAGCTCTCGCCCTCCTCCCTACCCCCTCCACTCCGCCACACGACTTCTTAGTAGGGATCTTCTCGGTTTGCTGAGAGGCGTCTTCACGCATCAAATATCGGTTTTCGACCGAAACTTTAGTGGATCCTTCATTGACACCCCAATCCCCCTCGTTTTGGTGGCTTACAACACGGAAGGTGAAACAATTTGACAGCCGTGTGGAGCGCGAAGTTGTGAATCACTGGTAGTCTTCCATTAAGGGCCGCGGTGTTCCTCTCCGCCCTTCTCCACCCCAGGAAATCAAATCCGTCGGCAATTTGCGTACGACGCCACACAAACGATCAGTTATTTTTCCTAATAGCGACTAACAACCCAGAGCGCATCTACTGAGCCTAAACACCGCGGAATTTCCATAGACTTTTGAGGAGAATAGGAAATAAATAGGCGACCGTTAAATATATATTGCCTCATATTTCATGCATTTTTTTCTCAGCGATGGGTCGACAATTGCTTTGCTAACAACAAACAACTTCCATGCTCGCTAACCGGAATTAAGAATCAACTTCTCGTAGCCCACTGCATTCAGACAATTGGTTCGTCCACCACGCAGGGTACGCCACTCCCCCCGGCTTCAAGCGTATGCTTATTACCAGGGTTAGCGGAGTCAGCGGGCCGTAGGAAGTTAAAAAGGAAAGGGAAGAAAGGTGAAGGGAATGGGAAGCACTCGACCCCAAAGTCATGAATAGGCTAGGGGGCTGAAAAGCGGCAAAACAAAACCTTTTTTCTAGGGTGTTGGCTACGTCGAGCCCAATGAATGAGGAAACGACAGAGTCGCAACCGGTCGATCAGGGCCCGATCCACCCGATACTGCATTCAGACAGCACTGCACATTATAATAAAGGAATCAATTGTAAAGCACAAGATAAATGCAGTGAAAGTACAAGCGTACAAACATACCCATCACGCCATACCTTTTCGGGGTAGGCAAAGATAAAGAACTAAGGCAATGCCGCTAGGCGTAGGAAACTGCCTCTCTTTTAATAGTTTCACCATAATGTCCTATCCTTGCAAATGTCTTTCGCTTTTTCTGCACTCGTGTATTGCTTCATGCACGCTCTCCTATTCTTAAGACTCATAACATTCCTCCTCTAAATAGCCTCTTCCATCACATTTACCCATGACTTCCTTGTTCTACCCCTTCCTCTCACACCGTTTATCTTCACTCACCATTTCATATCTGCTTCGTTATTCGACTCTCATCCATTCCCTCAATACGGCAAACCAAACAAGCGCACTCCTTTCATATGTGTCCATTACTGGAGGATGCTGCCTACATTCTTATGTGACCCACTCATTTTTAACCCTATCCACCCTACTTTTGCCGCAAAAAATTCTCAAGTACCCCATTCATACTACATTTATCATACTATTATGCTTATCCTTACATACCTAGGTTTATCTGCCTTAAATAACGTCGGAGGGAGAACATTATGTTACGTATTAAATTGTATCGTCATCATTTCTCTCTAACTTCCCTTCCCAGAATATTAAAATAAACTATATCATGTAAATTGTTTAACCGAATCATTCATTGCATCAAACTTTCTCATGGGAAATCAAAATTGGGCTGAGTGACGACGTTTAACATGCGTGGTAACCTGGGTATATTCCAAGAGCAGTTGTAATGTAGCGGGTGAGATGTTCTTCCGGATTACCTTTCACCAAATACGTCCACTGAAGCAACTTAACATTATCTCGGAAGCCATAAGAAAATGCAAGGAGTATATAAGAATATTGGTCGGACATAGTGCCAGATAACACGCACAGGTTATAAAGCTTCTTGAAATGTGTAATCGACCATAGTGGTTCGAACAGTAGATTCCAGTAGAAGCAATAAAACGAGAATTCGGGCGATACAATAGTAACATCCCATAACATAAAGTAATCAAAATGATTAATTCAGAGAGAGAGAGAGGTATCGCGATACATATCAGACATTTTCACACGATATGATCATATCTGAATAGCTATCCCAGCAAAGTAAATTACGCATTGTTTTATATGAAAATATGTAGCCATAACATAATATTATTCAACACTTGGATAGACATGGCAAGAGATATAAATACGTAATAATAATAATGCGAATTTATTGAGGCGATATTGATACTAGGACAGTCCCTTCTTCCAGTAGAAGTAAACACGCTAGAAGAAATAAAGAAATCACAATGCTAAGTAAAAGTAAGCTCAAATATTGTGGCGAATCATTCTTTCCCATTCAATGGCCATAACTTTTTTCATGCATTTTCATTTGAACGAATAATGTAGAAATATCTTTTTTTAAATGTTTAGTCATTTTCCACTCACTTGTTATGTGTACACAAAACATGTTCGCTTATGTATATGTGGAATCCTCGAGGCCTCTCCGCAATTCTTCAATGCATTACACAGTGTGAGTAATTACACTTGAGCACCAAAATAAGCTGCCCTGTAATAAATATTTTTAAGTAGTTGAATTATTTTGTAAAACAGTTAATACTGGAAGAGAAACTCTGGGGCCATAATACAGCAAACAGCGGGGCAAATTCGACATTTTTAGAAGCCCATAAATACTATCTGTGCACCATGCAGCGAGCTCCTGAATCTAGCGATAGCAGATCATATTTATAAGATAATACTAGATTCGTGGGGGTGGGAACATAGTAACAGGAAGTACGTATCACATGAGTGAAGTCAGGTGCATTGTCTGTCTTGTGACCATAGACCATCGCTGTCACTCCTACTTCAGTGTAGTTATGCCCTGAGTAGTGGTTAAAAATTCAGCTCCATCCCATTCAGGTATTAACATATAGGCGTTAGCAAAATGTAACGGAGCTACAAAACTACAAAAATGGTTTTCTTTTTCTTTTTACAATAAGCATAGGAAGTAGAAACTGAACCAGTGAACCGAAGAAGAAGCAGTCTTACAACATTGGAAAATGGTTGAAACTGACATGAGTTGGTATGGTATGGTTGTATACGATTGTTAAAAAATTGCAAATATTTGGTGCAAGAAGAGAAGCGCAAGAAATGTCAAAGGATCTTATAATTTACATTTTTCTCTCATTTGTGACATGTACGTGGCTCACGATCAGCCTACAGGTCATTCGTTCATCAAATTTGGAAGCTTTGCTGCTTACCACCTTCATTTTTCCATAAGTAAACACTTTTGATGAAGCATGTGTCACACTGAGCGACAAGCACCTATATTCTACAACATGAATATAAGGTATCATGGGAATGGCAGCCTCTTTTTCCTATTCATAAACCATTACACAAGTTTGAACCGGTTTGCTTATAAACCTCTTTAATATTGCAATCGTAAAGGGTCTACACTATTTGCTATCATTCTAGCAATCTCCTTAACTTTTGCCGAAACCTTGGGATACAAAGTTCGTTAATATATTCGCGTAACCCTCTTCACGGATCTGGAACCGTAAAATAAGGTTTAAAAGTAGCTTTCAGTGTAAAATAAGTTCAATCGCTATTTTTCCAAGTCTCCGTATAATGTTTGATGCCCCAATGAATTATTGGAAAACAAGTTGATTTGACACGCGGAAACAAAAACTCTTTAGCAGCAAAATCTGATTTCGCCTAAAGGTCACACAAACTTATTTCATTCACGAAGCCACTCTATGGTGCTTTCATGTGGAAACCTGGGGTGGTTTAATTTGTTTTTAAAATATATTATACTCTTGAAAACTCGAGTCCACTTTATTGGAAAAGTTTTCATTCTATATCCAATAAATGTTTCAAAGCCAGTACCTTTAACCACGCAAAATTAATACGGCAAGTAATTAAGTTAGGAGTAAAATAATGCTCAAGTCTCGCGTTCTTGCTCCCACATTTTTCATGCTTGGTTTACTTGTACTTAACTTGGTTTCAAAGTAAATAAATCAGATAGTTAGCCCATTGCTCAGCCACTGCCAGTTCTAATATCTCGCTTAAAATATATTAAAATATTTTCGAGAGACATATTCCTTCGTAAACTCTTCGTCTTCCACGGAGTTTCGGCTTCCATGCTGGCCGACGTTTCGATGCTGACAGAACATATCTTCCAGACCCGTAGGAAGACCCATAAATTATTTGGAAATAGGATTCCCTGAGGAACCCATTTCTTCAGGGCATACTTCCCACGCATTTCATTTCGTAATAGGTATATATATAGGGCACGGATTCAAATATATTCTAAATTCACACTCCTAATTCCAACCTAGATTATTTTTTGGCCTTTAGTCAAGTGTTATCTAATACATCCTGGGCACCAATAACAAGAGGTATTAAGATAGATATAAATACCGGAACAGAATATCGTTGTAACAAAAGAATCAAGAAAAACATATATGTATCCCGAAAATATCTCACCTCCACACGCATATTTACCTTTAATTTTCAACGAGCTTAACTTTAAAAATTGTATTTACTCTATAAAATGGCTTAACGATACGGGACTTAATGCATATTTCATAAAAAAGGTTAGAAGTTACAACAGAAGGATAGAACTAATTCGCTAAATCCCAACCAAAGGGGTAGTGGGGAACGGCAACAAACACCAATTAGTAGGGACTAGAATGACAGAAAAACGTTTACTGGTGTATTTAAATTACGAAACTTAAATTCATACAAAAGCTTCGATTGCTCTTTTTTTTTAGATTTCACCCAATTAAAGATATTCATCATCCTTCTCCCATTTCCATAATATGTATATAGGATAATGTAAACCACAACAGAACAAAGCCAAAACGCACAATTTCGTCGAGCTACATTTCTAATTTCTAACATTTCAAGGCATTTGCGGTATACCTGATATTTCCAATTAAATAGGATGAAATCTCAAATTATGGGGGATGGTGAAAGTAATATATTCAATTAAAGGTACTTGAGTGACAAAGGATATTTTCCATAAAACTCGTGAGAAAATGAAAATATAGCATTCTATTTCATATATATTTTAGTCTAAATCCATGTTTCTTTTTATTTCTTTATCACCACCGGGTTTAGTTGAAGACGACCTTACCCGTAACATTCAGCCCACCAAATCCTCCAACCCCCACCCCCTCCCGTTCCTTTCTCCCTTTTAACTCATTCGAATCCCATAGTAAATAAAGTACTATGCCTCATGATATAGCCTAAGTGACAAAGCCGATCGAAACTCAATCTCGTGAAAATATACGTAGCTTCTTCATTTAGCGACGAAAAGTAATGTAACCAGGTAAAAGACGTTGATAGATAACTGCGAAGTTGGTACCAGCATACCTCGATGATTTCGGGATTCCCTCGGTGAATTATATACGGGGAAAATATTGAATAAGAACTATCTTGAATATAGAGGAATAAGAAGAAGAAAAGGAAGTGATTGGCAATAGAAGAAGTGATTAGCGAAAATCTTCGACCGCGATAAATTCTCAATAGATCAGCATATTGTATCATGCCCAGCCAATATGCCATCAACTTGGCTAATGACTTGGGAAACACTTGGGGTTGATAAGTGAAATCGGCACAGTCATCATGGCTGACGTCACGGGCTTATCTGCCAGTGGGTCCTGCTAACTCCGACTCCCCATCACTCTCTGCATCCCATGGACCTCCTGAGGTGCACTGAATCACGTAAGTTAATCACTTTTTAGTTTTCTGAAAATCGAAGTGATCCGCAGCAACAAAGCTATCATATTGGGCGTTTTTTCAATGTACCGGTCTCAGCCAGTCTCAAGTGTCGTAGATTTCAAAAAAATATGAGCCAGCTTTTTAGATTACAAGCGAATTAATATTGAGATTCATAAACATAATAATTATTTAAAAAAAAAACATTATATAGCGAGGCCATTGTCCGCGTTTCACCCCTTGCTCCAACCGTGGTTCGGAAGTTCCCGGGATTTCTGTTCAGCGTATGGACATAAAGGAACAATCTGGCGACCCTTCAGCGGCAGAGGCACCAAGGTACATACCATTCAATCAACGACCTTCAATCAACCTTTTTCACTAAAACGTAGAGGTAATTGTTCGATGAGGTCTCGTCCGTATGCAATCAATACGAAGATTTTATGTACTACATTGTCAATCGAGGTAGTGCATAAATATACAGTACAATCTGTCATTAGTTTTAAATACTTTAATTAAGCTTTAACAAATTTAATAACTTCACGTAACATGATCACTTAAATTGACTGACATGCATACAGACTGAATTGCATGACTTTAAACGTACATTTTCACGAAAATGCTGTATTTTTGCATTTTTCATGGCTGTAAATGTGTAACTAGATGATCCTCAAACTCAAAGGTGTTGATAATTATTATAGAATTCTTTATTTTATGCATATTTCAGATTTTTAAACAAAAGCCCAACTGGATTATTAGACCTTAAAATTAGCTGCATTTTGAAAAATTATACTTTGAAAACCCTGTAAAAAGAAATGTACACAAATTCTCAACTTCAAATTGCTTTGACCAGGGTCAAGGTTTGCAAGGATATTTTCTTAAAAAAATGGGAGAGTTTGGCAAACTACACTCCCCTAAAAAATATTCCTAAAATGGTAATTTTAGCAATTTCAATCTTTGGCAATAAAATTGATAATGAATTGGACGTAATACCAGGTTGGTAGACATGAAATTGGAGCTCCGAAAATACATAAGACAATAGTTTTTGTCTCATTGCCCTAGAACTAGTGACAGGCGAGAAAAAGAAGTTTACACCAACGCTTTCAAAAGCAGAAAATGCTCTGCACTGAGACTGAAAAATGAGTACCATATTAAAACCAGAAACAAATAAAATATATACGGTTTAGACCTGTCAAACATAAGGCTATCGACACTCAAAATATAATATTTTTGTAAGATGGTCTAGCTACCCCTAAATTGCTTTTTGGACCATTCAATATGGATTGCCCTTTATGCAGAAGGTATCTAAGAATGTCTAATAGTTAAAAGTTAGAGAAGTTGGGGGAAGGTTGAGAAAGGAGTGTCAGTAGAACCGTAGATCAAGAGCTGGGGGTGTTTTTGTCGTCTGATGTTTATTTGACGTATTTGTGCAAGGAAGTGGGGACGGGTAGGGGATAAATTGCCCATGACATAGGTCTGCTGAGTGCCTAATAATCTCTATTTACTCGAGAGCGTCCATTGTTAAGCCTTTGGGAACGACGTGTAACATTCCGGGGACAAAGTCGCTAAAATGATCATTCCCATTAATTATTTTGTGAAGAAAGAGGTTGAATCCTAATTTTTATAACTCCTAAATCGTAAATTTAAAAAATTAAAATACATAAGACATTCCCTCAACATTTTAACACCTGGGGAAAAGTCTAACTTTTTTCATTCATCACCTAACGTCAATCACCTCCCTGGCGACTTAAACAAACATTGCCTACCTATAAATCATTGGCAGAATCTATAAACCTCACTTTCAGCAATAAGGTAGCCACGGCTGACCTCACCTCACATATTTACAACTTTTTGCGCAGTGAGTATAGGCACATCTTCTCATGTTGTAAATGTGAACCAGGTGTAAGAGACTGAACAGAAAAAATCGCGAATTGTAGAGTAAAAATTAATGTCACCTGAGCAAAACGTCTTTGCGCACCGAATACGAACTTTTAACCTGATTTTATTACGGCGATCGACAATGATTAGGATCTGGATTAGGTTGTGCGTAGAAAAAGCCTCTATAGTCGCTTATTTAACAGTCAAAATCGCTGAAAATGTCATATGTCGAGTGAAGTGAGACTTGCAGACTCGCCAATAACGATAAATGTTGCGTGAGAGACGTTTTTCGACGAGTGACAAAAGTCACAAACCCACACCAAAAATTATGCCGTGAGTCTGCGAAACGCGTTGTTCGAATAAGAAAAAATTATAGAACAGTACAAGTGTTTTTCATTTCAAATATGTATCTACTTCTACGAAGTAAAGCCTAATACAGTAGAGCTCAAATATGATGCTGATGATGAATTACAGCAAACATTCTACGGCATTGGGGACTTGCTCGCCCCTCAACGCCCGAGCCTCGGCCGTCTGTTCACCCGTTTCCTCCGCGCAATCCCGGGGTTAATTGGGGTTTCCTTCCAAATTCCTCCCCACTTCACCCGCCACCCACCTCCTTTGAACTTCGCGGCCGCCACCCACCCAGCCCGATTCGAGGGGATCGCCGATAATGTTGCCGGTCACGGAAGGCACATCTAACCGCTCCCACTTTTCATCTCCTCGCACAGATACCCCCCTGCCCGCCGCCGCCCAACCGACGAAAGGGCGCTACAATACTTTTCCACTCCGTCCCACTCTCCCGGAGAGGGAAAAAAATATTTAAAAAATAAAAATGCCCACACCCTTACTCCCACCGACCGATCGGCAACAACAGACGCCACCCACTAGCCGAAATCGTTCGAAAAAAAGGCCGATCGTGGAATCTACGCTCCAAAAGCTAAATTAATACCACCGCCTACATTTACCTTCTTCGGATACTTTTTTTATTTCCTATACAACTCACTTTATATCAAACGTATGTCATGCGTGAATGCGACGAAAAATTATGCTAATCAATTTTATAATGTTCTCCTGTTTCTATCGGATCGAATCTACGTTCCGTTGAGCAATTATTTCAAATCGCTATCATTGAAAATATAAATAGGAATTCCCATTATTTTTACCGTCGTGTCATCGGATATTTTTCCGACTAATGAGCCGAATCAAACCTATTTCAGGCACTTTGAATATCAGTTTCCGCATCAGGTATATATCCACAGACCTAAATGAGTGTCAAACAAATTACTTCAAGTAAATTCTTTCATTTTGCTCGTTAAAGGGTTGAAAATAATACAACATAAAAAAATAATAAGTTACTTCTACGGAGGGCAGAGAGGACGGCTTGGGCACATGAAGAGTATTTTCTAAAGCAGGAAAGTTAGACGAGAGTATTGTCGCATATTCAAAAAGAAAAAGAAGAAATGGATTTGAAGTCCGCGTACTACAGTATATAACACTTATGGAGCCATTATCCATTTATACCTGGAATAAACATGATATGGACTACATACGTGAAGAGAAAAAAAAATATAAATCTTTCAGTTAGCCAATCCGTTTCCTCTTTTAGTCAGCTGGCAAAACAATCAGTAATTTCAGTATTTTATAATGCTCAGCGTACTTAAAAGTCAAAGTCTGCGCTGTTTCTTAGCTATGACCAAGGTCTTTCTTCGAGAAAGGGCGGACATCATCTTGAACGTTCTGACAAACCTTATAACAATACCCGCCATAGTTGTTAGAAGCTATACATTTATTGATTTAATGGGTTATTAAGTAATTTTGGAATCTAAAGTGAAACTGGTTTGATACTCTAAAGAAGTTTGTAGGAGGCATCACAACTCTTCCGACTTCTTTGCCGAAATATTCTGCAAACGATAGGATGGATAGGATGGCCACCGCGAGAATTGGGCTTCACTAATGCAAGCATCATAAATTTCTCATCCTCATCCCATGAAATATTTTTATAGGACGGGTATTCAGATGCTGATATAAGAGCCTGTTAACGTTTCCGCGCGTTTTACTGCCGGAGTGGAGTGCAGTATGAAGTTATTTTCAACAGGCGTCTGCGGCATTGACAGCGTATCTCTGGAGAAGGACGAGACGAAAACAATAACTTCGGCTCTAGGCAGTGGTCTCGTCTCCCGCAATAGCGTTTAAGGTGGTTGGAGCGGTAATCGTGAGTCGTTGAAGGCACATTCTAATAACTTTTCAAGCAAATCGATAAAAATATTCTTGGACCACTTTTCACTTAAGTACACCAGTTTATACGTTGGAAATTGCCAACCATGCAGTAATGTATATGATGCAAGAGTTGTATTTCAAATTTTCGCCTTAATTAAAGCATTGTTTTGACTTGGATTTGCGGCGCGAAATTCGAAATTTACGAGAAAATCATATCTAAACACGCTTTTCTTACTCGGCATGATACCTTGATATTTGTTAGCAGCTATCATAATAATATGAAAAGTATTATTTCGCATTTAGGAGAAAATCTGTACATAAGCAATCGAATTATTTCAAAATATATGCCGTGTGCCATAAGAGTACTAGTTAAAATATCATTGAATTGCCAGGAAACCAAATCGGTAGCATGCAGTTTTTTTCACTTTTATCGATAGATATTACTAATAAGGACACGTATGCAAAGTTTCACGCAAATCTGTATACATACAAAAATCGCTCCAGCCACCTTAAAACCACCAAGAAAGGGGGGTGGAGGCGTGATTTATTATTGCACATCGCTCTTATGCGCCGAGCGCAGCGGAGGATTTACAGTTATTTTCCCAAAGAGTTTGAACTTCACGAACCAAATTTAAGCTCATGAATTTTTAGCGCTCAGCTGAGAGCGTTCAACTTCGTAAGTGGCCTGATTAGGGAGTATTGGCGACTGAAAATTTCACCAGCAAAGTTCAGGGACAGCGACAGCGTAGAGAGGCACATAAGACGGCGTAGAGAGGCACGTGGCAATTTAAAATTCCCTGAAGCCTTTTAGAATATACTGTTGCACTTGAATCACAATCTATTACCACGAAATTAGATGAAAAAAAACTCCAGGCAAGGAAGGAGACGTGGCTGTAGTGCAACGCTTTTGTTGTAACTGCTTATCCCAACTGAGCTATGATCAAAATATTGATTTTTGAAAAGCCAATTAAAGATACATTGCAATTAATTGCCTTAAATACTAATTAAATCGAATAGTTTTTCATCATTTCTCAAGAACTTCGTCGTAATGAAACAATAAGAATACTCTGCGGTTTCAAAGAAATATTTCATGTAGTGCGACCGATTTCGTCCGACAATTAATTATGCATATGCATTTTACGTGGGACGTGGAACTAGTCCAATTTCGGTGTATAGTCCAATATAATCAGCTAAGGGACCACAGTCAATGACGACGTCACTGGATGTACAATGTGGAAGGCCCGTGGTGCAACTAAATAGTACTAGTAGTATTATGTAGTAAGCAGAGGTATGTTGTAAGAGGGTTCATCGACAACTATGGTCATTTTCAGTAGATTCTCTTCGATTATAAAAATGGTCTTATAAATAAACAGAATTGTATTCGATACTAAAAATTAGATCATTTATTATATGTATTTTTACATAGGTCTGTCAAACGATGAAATTTTATTCTTTCATTGATATTTCTTGGTCTTCATCTCAAACCGTTTCTATCTCTCCCTAAAGGAACAGCCCTTCGCGTTCCGTCCGATACTCATCAATGAAGATAAATCCTAAAATGGCGAAGTAGGCGAGATTTCAAAAATAAAATAGGTGGGGCTAAATATAAATGTGAGTGGGTATAAAATAGGCCACCTTACTAAGCTCCTCGCCTACATAATAAAACCACCTTTTAATCCCTCTCAATCGATAATTTCCCTACAATTTACAATTATCATGATAAGTAGTAATAGAATTCTTGTTGATTACTGAAGAAAGGATGCAATGATGACTTAGGTGGTTTCATTTTTCGCCAAATGAATTTTTCTAACCCAATAGACTCCAGCAAACTGCATTACCGTAAAGGATGAGATACACAAGAAATACTTGCAGCGCTGCGTAAAAGAAACTACCACTTATCAAGCGAATAGCCGAGAGGTTCTCCAATAAAAAAGTGAAAGAGAGATGCTACTTAGCTCTGGTTAGGACACACCTCAAATACGCCGTTAGCATTTGGGAGACTACACGGATATTATTATTCGCGAAGTACACAAAATAAAAAGGAAAGCCGCGCTCTTTGTGAAAAACTGCAACGAGCGAAAGGAAAGTTTTACACGACTGACGGAAGGACTAGGTTGGGAGCCGACGATACCCACTAGGCTAAAATTACTTGAAAATTTCAGATCAGGCGAGTTTCTGTACGACACGGAGGATATTATATTGACCTTCTATTATATTATTTGACGCTCTATCCCTAGAACTGATAGCATGTACAAAAGAATCCCTTGAACAGATAGGTACAAAAATTCCTTCTTTCCACGCATTAGTGATAGTAACAAAACAGCGTGACACTACCATAAGACACAATGTTAACATAATATTCACCCCTATCATCTCCCACCTCCTTTCCCCTATTATCTCCCCTTTCATGGCTGGTGTCTTATCATCCCCTGCCATACCACTCTGCGGCGTCTCGCAGGGTAATACGTGGATGTCATAAAACAAATCTACAAACACGGTTATTAGTCCCAATCAAAATTTTAACTACTCGTGAGACCATGTGAAAGGTCTCGACCTTAGCTTGGCGAAGAATTATTCGGTCTTATATATCCAGTCAAATATATTCAGTTACCTCTGTCATCTTTGCGAGGAACAAGTAGATTTCGAATGCATCACAGTTTTATGAAATTCTTGAAGTACAATTCAAAGCATTTATTTACGACGGAACTTGAAATTATATTATCTTCAATGTCATTAAGGTAAGTTCTCGAAAGCATTGAGGACACATATAATTGAGTTATTTTCCTGCCAACTGTGAAAGTAAGGTTTCCAAAAATGGTCACTAACAACATTTCCTTAATTTACATCAAGAGGTCATTAAGAGGACCGTGAAGTGAGTTAAATACTAACACAACATGGTGGTAATAATAAGAAGTATGCCGAAACGTGTAGAAGTACACAATAGTAGAATACGGAAGTCATGAGAAAAGTGGCGTTATAGAGGAATGAGGGGAGAAACATGGGCGGGATGATATAGCAACGAAGGTGTACTAGAGAGAGCTAGAAAAGAAGTAAATTAAAACGCTGTGAAGCGCAGGATGCAAATACTGACTCTCCATAAGAGTTACGTACTTCGAGGCATAAAATCATCCAAAATACTAGTCTGAAGTAAATCATTTACAAATATAACAAAAATGGATCTTTAGAGATGCTAAAGAAGAATGAGTAAGAAAGAAGGAAAGGGAAGAGGACGGAGTGGAGGGCTCCCGGAAATTTATTCTCTGGATTGATCACTATCGTTGATGATAAATGATGCATCACATAATTATGTACAATGTCTGCACGCGCAAGAGGATGACGAAAACGAACACAGATACAGAGCCATTGGAACCGGTAGCCACTTAGAAATCAAAGGTTTAAGCCCTGAAACATGATACCAAATAAATTCAGAAAACGAACTTTAGGCTGATGCCAAAATTCACTTTTAGCCCGAAACCGCAGGTCAAACAAAAGAGACAAAATAAGAGAAACTGTAAAACACGAGGGTGGAGGATTTTTTCCCCAAGCATAGAGCCTACACTGCCAAAACATAATAAAAAAACTAGTAAGCAGAGCGCAGACACATTATCGGGCATCTTCATTAAAGCTCTTTTCTCCTTCACGATCCCTGGAATATTCTCCCTTATTACCCATGGTAGGGCTACCCAGCATCCACGTATATTGGATGAAACGTAGACGCAAGATTACATCTCCGATTACGTTAAGGAAATGCTTAAAGGGATGCGGCGAATCGTGAGCGGTACATGCGGTGCGAAAGTGAGGAGTTCTCGGCCTAGTACGGAGATTTAGGTACACAATATAGTGTTCATGCAGCCGGGAGTGGTACATACATACCTGTGGATCGCGCCGTTTTCCCCCACTCTCGCCGCCGGGCACGTGGCGAACACGAGGGAGGAAGTCGTCCGACGGCAAGCAAGCCTAGACCGACGGCGAGCGAGCCTAGACCGGGCGAAAAGTTTTCTTTTTTTTTGGAGCACGATCTCAGAGATGGAACGGAGGTACGTGGGAGGATGGCGACGGGAGTGCAGAGGTCAAGAGTAGAGATGGGCAGCTGCACAAAATGTACGTTTCAAACTTTTTGCAAATGCATTGTAAAAAATGTTCAAAAAGGCAATCGCCACTATACTCGCACGCCGTTTAAAAGGCAATTACTGACCTTCGCAGACGACCTGGCGTTGATTAGTTGATCATCGTAGGAATGGCAAGCATAAGTAGATGCATTAAAATATCAGTGCGGGAAATACAGAATTAATATAATTAATAAAAATGCAATAGTATCGGATTCTCTGGGACAAAGAAGGCGAGTCTGGTCATAAAAGTAAGAGAGCAAACTGGAGAGAGTAGAGAAATTTAATTGCTTGGGTGGTATGTTACAAGAAAATGGGCATAATAGCAAAGGCATTAGAAGGAGAATTGCACTAGCAAAATAAGCGAAGGAAAAACAGAAGGGAGCTGATAACGGCGACCTTCGGTAAGGATATAAAGAAGAGTTTGACATGGACTGTAGCGTTTAATGCGGCAGAAACGTGGACTCCGAGAAAAGAAGACTATAATAGGCTGCAGGCGTTCGAGATGTGGGTGTGCAGGAGGATGGAGAAGGTGCGGTGGATGGAAAGGAAGACAATAGAGTAAGTGTTCGGATGAGGAACAGTAAGTTCCGGAAGAAATTGTGAAGAGGCTAAGCAGGTCGTTGGAGGTGATAATGAGAAGGGAAGGGTTGATTAAGGTTGTGATAAAGAAGAGGATGTGGGGTAAGTATGGAAGGGAAAGAAAGATAAAAGGTTTCATGATTGGGATGAAGAATAGGACGTTCGCTGAGATAAAGGAAGAATTATTGGTAGATATGGCCCTCCTCATGTAAAATCTGGAGTATTTTCTCACTTTCATTTAAACCAGCCTTAACCGGCAGATCACCTAGAAAATACACTACTTCAGTCAACGCCAAACGAAAGAGCGGTCCATTGCAAATTATAAAGAAAATTCGGAAGATAAATAACTGCTTTTCTAACTCTTTCAATACACATCTGAACCATTGCAAAATAACGAATTAAACAACAACGAACACAAGTATCGACTGCAAGGGCAGTCAATGTTACTCGCACATCCTTCGTAATATGTGCATGTTGTTGGAGGTAGGCGATGGGAAGGAGTTGAGGGCATAATCGAAAGTTCCTTGTACTGTGGGGGAGAATTGGGGTAAGAATAGAAATGTCAAGTTCAAATACGGCTGTGGGTTAAGGAAAATGTAATTGAATTGGGTACTTGACCCATTTCACGGAGTAAAATATTGCTATTTTTGTAGAAAACGTGCATTTGGCCTATAATTTGAAATCTTTTAAAAATCGTTTTCAATCTTCACTGTTTACTCGACTTCCGGTGCCTAAAATATGCTACGGAACTCTTGATGCTTCCCGTATGGCCATCTTTTGAGTAATTTAAATGCTCAAGTAAGCGGGAATGTTTTGGCCAAACAATTTGGCCCACATATTATGGCTACATTTTAATTTTATTTCATACAAGTGGATGGCAATAATTGAACGGGGAGAAGAAAACGTTGGAATTTCTTGAACGGGAAACTTACTAATAATCCTTTCAATTATCTGTTCAAGGCGTACATATCAAATATTATTAAACTACACAAAAGACTCGGAACGATCAATGACTTATCGGAAATATATAAAGAGGAAAACATTTTAAGTTCTCTATTACAATGGTAAGTGAACTATTCTTATCAATATTCAAAAGTGCATACTATATCAAGAATTCTTCAGCATCAACCTTCCTCAGTCCACTGACAACCATAATGGACATAACATACCAATTGTATTGATGAAGTATTTAGCTTGGATTATATCTTGAGATAAGCCCACAATTGAGCCTCATTATATTTTACCACGATAATCGAATTAAGTACGGTAATACAGAGGCAAAGCTCATCCAGATTAAATATAAATATTTTCCCATCCAACTCAATGACCCTACGTCGGGGGCACAGACGACACCTTTAGTGCTAATTGATTGCTTGTTTATTGAGCCAAAATTGAATGAAGCTGAAGCAAAGAAATTCACATTAATTATCCCGCATTTTGGCAAATTTATCTGATAAATCCATGCTTTTCGCGTGGTCAATTATATATTGCATGCTCACGAGTGAGACGGATCAGAAATGCCAAATTCAACACCAGCTGATGAACATAACGCTTGCCTCAAAGCGTCGCATCTTTGGAGACATGTACTATGGGGGAAAAAAGTTTCCCAACAAATGGAGCGTCGCCACTAGCGCTCTGGAGAAAAATAGGCCTTCTCTCTTATGGCATACTATTCCAAGGCAACGACGAGGGAAATTCGAACACAGTAATGTGATGGACCCATCGTCGAAGCCAGTGGCATATTACTGGCCGCTTGCCTTCCCCGAGTGTTATTCGCGCTGACTTCCAAATTGAGGCGCATTAGACTGCCACGTATGCATTTCAAACGTATCATTGAACCCATTGAACGCTCTCGTTATCGCCATAGCTTCCTCTGCATTCTTTACCTTTCCTCTCCTTTTCTTCTTGGCTTCGCTCCAATGCTCGCACTGTAGCAAGGTCCTGGGATTCACCCGATGTCTAGTATCCTTACAACCTGCGATATTTAAAGAACACCGCATTGAATAAGAATTTCTTCTTTTAATCGTGAATACAAACGTATGTTCAATGCGCATTTCAAGCATGGCGGTAGATTTTCAATGAATAGGCAAATAAATAAGCTTTCTATGCACAAATACGTATTGATGAATTAATAAATACACAAATAAACTAGACTCGGAGAGACTCGGAGGCTGCGCGCTAGGCTTAGATTACTTGAGCAATTAACAATAGATATCTTTAAGAGCGACACGGAGAACATCATATTAGAACCCCGCTATATTTCCAGGTCCGACAGAAATGATAAATTAAGAGAGATATTTTGCCGAACGGATAGGTATGGGAATTTGTTTTTCCCCCGAACAATAAGGGACTTTAATAAATGCAGGGCGTAATTTCATTAGAGCGTATCCTTTTTATATGTAAACGGCTGGTGTCCTAACACCCCCCGCCAGACGCCTATTGAGGCGGCTTGCGGGGTAGTATGCAGATGTAGATAAAAAGACAAAAAACAGTAAATAAGATAGATATTACATTTTGCTTATGATTGATTGCCTTTTTGAAATGTTGAACTATTTAAGATTCTAGATGGAGAACGAAACCACTTTAGATTATGTAACTGGAGTTATCATATTAAATTCCAGCACATCAAAAAAAATCTTTAAGTCATTTATTCAAGATGGAAGTTACTTTTTTTAATACCATAGTATTCGTAAATTAATATTTTTACAGTATTTTAAAGTAACTCATTTTAAATAAACGCAAAGAGAATAAATAAACTCTTGGTAGATGCACTGTTGGTCAAATTATCTGTCAACTTCATAAAGAAATGCAAAGGAAACAAATTTTCCGGCCACTCAAAATAGAGATACATAGCAGAAGTCCTGACGAACGGTTTAACTCATACTTTACTATTAAACAGTATTTAATTTCACCCCCATCACAATCAATGACTCCTTGAAGTCTTTGACTCATTGACCCTATGAAATTGACCCAAAGATTCCCATACCTCCCAGACGTGACCTTTCAGTGTCTCTTGGTTCTTTCCTTTGCAATTCTGCCATTCCTTGACCATTAAGTCGCAAATATTTTGTATTGGATTCAGGTACTATGAGTTTGGAGGGAAGGGTTACGCTGTACTGTACGAAAAATATCCTGAGTTTCGCGCACTGTGGATGAGACAGGTGTCCTGAACATATGTTATTTCTTCGCATTATGGTACTACGTCGTTTATGTAAGGAAGTGATGAAAATACGAAAGATTCGGGCGTAAGTAATCCTTAGACGTCACTCTAGGTGGTGTTCTCAACAGCAACCCCGGCCCGACTGCAGAAATAGCTCTCCAAAAACGCAGACATTTATGCCCAGATCTATTTTTCCTAGTTGTTTTTTGGGTGATACGTGACAAACAGGAGAAATATAACTTTTTTTATAAATAAGTAAATGTTATAAAAAGTACTATCAATTAATAAAGTTATATTTACCAACAATTGCATGTTCTCAATAGCTAAATATGTCCATAATCAACACTTCTAATGTTTAATAATTGATGAAAGTTACGATATTCTAATATGATCCCGTTACGAATGACCGAATTCTAACCTCGCCGTTTAATTAGTTTCGCTAATTTCTGGCTTTCTTACTGGACTGGAACTTCTCATACCGGCTTCATGGAGGCGGTTTCTAATCATACAGGTGCTTTTAAGTTTAATGTCCTCTTTATCACGGCCACCCCGCCAATAGTAAGAGAGTTGTCAGTAGGATGCTAACGAATGCTGCCATTATCATCTCGAGACGTGCATCTTGGTCTTCGCTTGTTTGTCGTATTGTCATCATCTCATCCCCTCCCTCTAGCATTTTAGCCAGCAATATACTGTCTTTCTATTCCAATCCATTGCCTTCGATATTTGAGCGAAGTTGAGACTACCTCAACTGTGTCATCGATTTATCCCCTCTCTCCTGGACTTAATGAATGTTTTGAATATCCCTAGAAGTTATCACAGAGAAATAGTGTCTTCAAAAGCAAATGCTTTCAAATCCACAGTCCACATAACCTACCGATCAACTGCCATTCGTCTTTTAGCGATAAGCTTCCTGTGGTCTTTCCTTTATCACTACCTGGTTTTAGTTGAGCCGTACGAGAGAATTCAAAGAAACGTTTCAAATGCATTCAAGGTTATCTAATGAACCTCCGTTCTTGGGACCAGCGCGAAACCCACTCGGGTCATGCGAGCAGCCGGGAATCCGTCACCGATTCGGACGATTAGTCCATCACCTTACTGTGTTTGAATTTCCCTCGTCGTGGCCGAGACCTAAGAATAACATGCCATCAGAAAGGAAAGCGATTTTCCCCCGAGAGCGATAGTGGTGACGCTCCGTTTGTTGGGAAACTTTTTTCCCCCATAGTACAGAAACTCACGTTAACGACCAATATGCGCGTAAATCAGCGCAATGTATTAACCATATTTTCAAAACAGCTGTTGGACATCGGTAATTGTAAAGTACCAGTTGATGCCGGCACAAAAAATATTTCAATTCCATTGAACTTTTATATAATTGTTCCATCATTCGAACAATCATTTCAGAAAGTTTTTCCACAAGTTTTCACCAATTACAAAAATCACCGATGACTTTGCGAACGCGCTATTTTGGTATCAAAAAACAACGACGTCAATGCAATCAATTACGCCATCCACGAATGAATTTCGGGCGAATCTGTCACCTACAAATCGATTGATAGCGTCATGAATGCGGACGAGATTTTTACTATCCAATTGAGTTTTTAAATTCGTTGGATTTTTTTGGTGTACCACCGTACAAATTGTCACTCAAATTCGGCGCACCTATGATTCTTTTGCGCAACATTAATGCACCACGAATGTGTAATGGAACCAGGCTCATTGTCAAACCACTGATACTAAACGTCATCGAAGCGACAATTCTGAATGGCAATTCAAAAGGAGAAGATATGCTTATTCCACGTATTCCCATAATTCCCACCGACATGCCATTTGATTTCAAACGACTACAGTTCCCCGTTCGCCTTACATTCTTTCTCAATGACAATCAACAATCCACAAGGTAAATCGCTTCTAGTGTGTGGATTAGATCTTGAAAATCCATGCTTTTCACACGGTCAATTATATTTGCATGCTCATGAGTGGGACAGCCGAAAAAGTAATTTTTTTGCAGAGGGCGGTAGGACCAAACATAAGTTATATCCGAAAGCACTCGAATAAAATTTTCAACTCTATTTTATTACAAAAAATATCATTTTCTTTCATCAATGTTAACATGTAAATGTGTCTGCTTTGTATATGTGTGCCTACTTAAAAAGAAAAAGAGGCATTGCAACGCATGCCGGGCGCCGCCGACGATCGCGTCTCGATTTCGCACCACCTTATTTCTCTCTCAAGTTTGCATGGGGTGGGAAGGCTTAAAACTATGCAATTGCTGTTTTGGGGAAGAAAAATTATTCTGAATGTTTTTTCATTTTAGGGAAGTATATACACTCATTTAGCCACATTTCCCACTGCTTCCACTTGAGTAGTGCAAAAGAAAAAGAAAAAACACCAAGTTAACTTCAAGAGCACACCAGGCAGAGACTGCCTGCAAAGCAGGCAGCAGGTCTGCTAGTAATAATAAATGATTGAATATCGGTGAAAACGACCAAACAGAAATAACAATAAGTAGATATCTATTCCGCAGACTCAGATCAATCATGCTTTCATCTAAGAATTAATTAGTACACACGTGAATAACTAACGATTTACGCCAATGTGTTACTTGTAAAGTTCATTGGAATGTGTGCCACACTAACTTCCGCAAACGTGAGGTTTGACTTAAATAATTCACCAGTGTTATTAGGTTTATTCTATCTTTCACTTATTTAAATACAGCGCTTTTTGTATAACGTGATCTATTGTCGTCGTGATCTGTTGTCGTCGTGATCTATTGTTTTCGTGATCTGTTCATCGAGATCTGTTGTCGCGTGATCCGATGTCGTCGTGATCTTCTGACGGGGTAACGGGTTAACTACCCCGTAAATAAATATTATTATTATTAATGCTAAATTTTAGCTAAAAAATTACTGCAAATAACTGTCTCAATTGTCCCAAAAGCATGTTGAACTAACAAAATTTCCCAATCTACACATCCTTACACAGTACTCATCGTCCAGTGGTGTGCAATGCTCGGCTGAATTCCAAAAATTCAAAATACTTTGTTAATGTACACTTACAATTTGTGCTTATATAAGTAAGCAAAACATGGAGAGATTGCGGTGACAATTACCCCACCAATGTTATACTTGGAAATCCAAATTGATCATCTAACCGAAGCATTTAGATGCATGCATGAATATCAATTGAAAGAAAGCCTATGCTCAGATTGCCAAGGAAATTTTATTTCTCATGCTGGAATAAGAAAGAGAATTGTTGCTTTTGGGGCTACGGTATAGAGGCTCTCAAAAGCTTTGAATGGAGAATGTGTTGAAAATAAATTATGTTCTTTTGTTATAACAACCATGGCACGTTAAACCTAGTGACACGTTCTTTTAGCTGGAAAATAAATTATGTTGATCGATAGAAACAAATCGTCTCTTAAAAACTCAACTTTTCCGCACATCAATAGCCAATAAAAGTAAAAAAAAACACACGGATTGGGCCGAAAGGAGAGAGGGTGAGAGAGAGAGAGAGAGGGAAATGGAGCAGGATTTGAGATCAAGGGGGAAGAACGCACACACGTGCAACGCACCCGGAGGCAAACGAACGTACGCACGCGCGATGGAATAACGCCGGCCCTTTAAATTAATGAAACGGCGGCAGCGACTCCCGTGGCTGACGGCGGAATCGATATCAAGTCCGTGGAGTCGAGCAGTAATGGGTGATCTTCGGAACGCAACTTCGATTCACACACACACTCATACACAAACGCGCAAACATATAAGGAAGACGCGGACGGATTGAATTCCTCAGTACGTGCACATAAACATACGCTGTCCAGAGAGAGAGAGGGGGGGAGGAGGGACAACCAAGACTGGAGCAGTCGTAGAGGTAACATGAGTTCTAGGGGTGCTTCCACAACTGCGGTCATATTTCACCACACACAGCCATTTTGGGCGAGATATTTTTAGCTAAAAGCAAAGGCAACGGTGCGAAATGTTTACATTTTTTTTGTAAAAACAATATTAATTCAAATTACATCAAATAATACATTGAAGATAAAATATTCATCATTATCAGTAGTCATCAGTCCGAAGATTGGTTTCCATCAGCTCTCCACTCCGCTCTCTTCACCGCAAACCGCTTCGTTCCTACACAGTACTTCACTTATACGTCCTTCATAATTTCCTTGATGTATTCCATTTTTCGTCTTCCTCTGTAATTATTCCCATCCATTCTTCCTTCCAACATTTATTTCATTATGCTGCCGTGCATAAGGCATCAAAATGTGTCCAATAAGTTTGTTCCTCCTCTTTCGCGGAGTTTTCATTATACTTATTTTCTGTGATAAATGCTACTATTTTATTATTTCATTTAATGCTGTTATTTTTAATATGGTTCATTGTTTATTTGTTTTGGATAAATGTTGTTACTTGTTCATTGTAACTGACCTTGAGCTGTTTTTGGACATGAATAATAAATAAATAAATTTTATCGCCAACTCTTGGTAAGACTTCGCAGTTTGTGATTTTTCCGTTCATTTTATCACCATCATTCGTCGGTAACAGCACATATCCAGTGCTTTCAATCTCTTTTGCTCTATAGGCAATAATTTTCCAGGCTTCACTGCCACATAAGCGCATTCTCCGAACATATGTTTTAATTTAGTCCTTCCTTACTTTCAGAGGTTAGTGTTACTCGATTTCAGCGGACTTCTCTTTTGGTATAACGCCTTATTTCCTTTATTTGAGGCTATTCTGCTCGTAACATCTTTCTTTCTTCTTCCATCGCTCAATATATTTTAAAATCGTTCCATGCCAGTACGTTGAAGCATGGACGACATCCACCAGGTTGTCACGTTAAGTTATTTAGGTTCTCCTTAATGCTCAGTCTTTCGTTCAAGACGAGTAAACGGTCAACGCACTAATAGCCTGTGACCCCTATTTCAATATCTACATATTTGGAATTCACCGCGGGACACGGAGCCGAAATCAATTGGGGACAAAATTCTTCCTGTAGAGCAGCAGTTCCTAACCCGTGGTACGCGTACGCTAAGAAGGACATACTAGACGGTTTAGGGTACTGTTAAAAGTGCAGTTCTGAATGAATTCAACCCTTTCGGGCGTAACCCTGTGGAAGTCTATGATGAATAATGACAATAACAACTCTGTTCCAATCCATAGGGTTTTTACTGGTACTACTAGTTTCAACGCTACGGCCATATCATCAGGTACATGTATCCATGGCAGACTGAGGGTTGCTGGGGAGATAGGTGCTTGGAAAAGTAAAAAACCAGGTTATAAGAGTATTCGAAGAGGATAAAATCGGCTTTGAATGGCAACAAATAGCGGATTTTTGCCACTTCGCATGAACCAATGTTTTTACAGTGAGCTTTGGCGTGAGAATACTTGAAAATCTCACACCAATTCTTCCCGGATCCATCATCATTTGCTATGCACTACTTTATCACATACAGGCTTGAGAAGGGCATCTGTAAGTTTGTCACCAAGTAGAGAGTTTTCCATGTGCTTTAAACCTCACGACTACCTTGGTAGGCACTTTCAGTCCCGTACGGGTAAACCTACTTCAAACGCTTTTGCTGCTTACTGGCTCAATCAACCACATCTCACCGTACACATCCATCGACCTTCAGGTTGGTTGGTCATTTGCAAGCTTTACCAAGAACTGAGGTCGCTTTTGCCTTGAACTTGAAATAAGGCAAAACGATATTCTGCTCTTAAAGAAGGTGCCATAGTGTCTACAGTCTAACGGAGTCCACAATTTGTCATCGAAGGACGGAGAATTTGGCATTTAAAGTGCTCTCCACGAGACACCCATTCAGGGATTGCGATTCCACAGAAGAAATACACTCCAACCCGGACCCTCGGGATAGGAGACTACAAAAAACAGCCGATTACCAACTTCCTCCGACGTATCTCCACACTCTTATCCAAGGCAAATCCTTATCAACGTAGTCCTCACATTCTAATCTCATGAGCAAGACACAGCACTCTTGCTTCTCTCATTTCAATTCTCATCTTCACCTCACTATGTAAATATCCTCTGTATCTCTCTCATATCTCCTTCCTTTCCCTCATCCCCTATTAAGTACACTTTCCGTAAATCCCACGTAAAGTCTCTTCCCGCAGGAGAACACTAGCAGCTCTCACAGTGAGGTGCGGCGCAAATTAACGGAATGTATTAGCCTACAATGCCCATAATGACATAAGCCGGCGGTTGGCGGATATCCGACGGGAGCGATTTGTAACGCTCAGAAATAATCCTCCACCGAAGGAGAGGCTTGGAATATCATTCCTTTAATTGGCTTAAGGGAGAGATATATCGGAATTAACTCAACCTTTGTTGACTTCCAACATTCATGCGGGAAAGGGTGCTGATGATCTTTTTCCCCCACCATGCTTGCTTCAGTTTTAGATGGATAGATGGATAAACGTCTTTATTGGGGCGAGCGACTTTAAAAATCCCTTCTTCCATCGAACCCCTCGTCAGTTAAAGAATACAGTGAACATGATAAACACTGCAATATATAAATCAATATCCTCAAGGAATAATACTAAACACAATAGAAATATAAAATTAACGAGAAAATAAAATATCAGAAATAAGTGTAAAAAGATAACTACAACTGTGTGGAAAAACGTGAGGATTTTGGCTGGTATCCATCACTAAAAATCTCACTGCAAGAAAACACCCACACATCAAGGGGGTGTGAAGAACCTGCGACAACCTACTGAGAAAAGCCAATGTGACTAATGATAATGAATAATTTATATACACAATAAATACCAACATTGAAATATGTGCATTTCTTGGAACAAAGAGTATTTTATGTGTACTCGGCATCTAACGGTGCGTGTTTCACCAGTCACCCTGATGTGCTTTGAGAAGTATTTTATATATTACCTTTTTGAAATTAGACTGATGGAGCATTTCGTAGTGTCATGATTATTCCACTCGTGGCAAGCGGTTACAGTAAATTACATATTGAATATGACGGTTCGGCGTGTTTGTGTAAAGGACTTGATAGAGTAGACATAGCGTACGAAGCAAACGTCGGGAACTAGGTTTTAACCAGAAGAGGCTATTTATGAAACAAGTAGTGTGATCAAGTACTTGCAGATTGAATATGAATCTAATGCAGGCGTCGAATGGCCGTTGAAGTTTTACTGAAAGTTCCTGAGATATATCTTTTGGCATTCGTCTCCAATGGCTGGCGATGTAATATGGAAATAGCGATAGTAGGAGCCATCCGTAAAGTGGTAATTTCTCTGAGCTCAGCGAATTTAAAGCAATAACTTTAACGCAATGGTGCACGTTATTCATACAGAGAGGTGTCTAACTCCTAGAATAACTATCTTCTCCGATGCCCGGCGATTCGTAACATCTCCACTTAAAATTTTTGGCAGCTGAAATGATTATACTGGCGATGTTAAAAGGTCAGCAAAAAGTGTGAGTATTGTAGGTATTTTCAATACTGACCGTCAAATAGATGTCACCTTCCAGAGTATGTAAGAGAGTGATACTTAATAGTAACGCGTGAGTAATTAAAAAATATATTGTATTTAATCCAATGTTTTAAACGATTTTAACTTTCACAATAATACATTTAGGAATAGAGTCACTGTAAAATCTTTCATTAAAATCAAGAATCAATGAATTATCAAAACACCTCTTTACGAGAATACAGACAATGAAACAATGGAGTAAATTCGCATTTATTCGTTGAACTAAAAAACCTCAAAAATCGGAAACCCAGTAGCCACAGAAGGAAAGTCAGAACGGAAAAAACACCTAAGAAACCAAATTACTTAGCTCAAAGCTGAATTCGTAAAATAAGTCGGAGATTAGCCATTAAACGTTTCGATACCAACTTGCTTCAGTGCCAATTGAAAAGCATTTAGATGTTTATAAAACAATGACTTTGATCAACCGCTTGCGTCACGCCAGCTGCTTTATGTGTGGCACGAAATAAGCAGCATCAATAATTCTTTCACGGATCAATTTAACCTAAGAATATCCACATAACTGATTTCCATCAATTCTGGACACCACTAGATACCAACTTACCATTGCAATTTCCATCATAATTTTACATATTTAATACCATTGATATTGGTTTCCATTAATCATAAATACTTATACTTACGACCTTTAAAATTGAAACCTGATAGGAAAAGATTAATGTCATGCAAAGTTCTTACTCTAGTCTTGCATGAGCAAGCATGGCTTATTTAACGAGTTCAAGATAAGGAAACTTTAGCGCTACTACAATGAAGAAAGCTGCGCTTAAAATAACATCCTGATCGCGAACGCCCCAATGATCTCCTTCACTTTGTAAGAGATAAATAAATTCACCTTTTGTTTCAGTTCCGCTACATCGCGGCAAAAATTTGTTGTTATTTTAAAGCTAATGCTTCTATTTAACGTTCTCGAGAATGAAGTCGTTTATTAAGGTGGCTCTATACTGGGGCTAAGACGCTTGTTTCAGACGTTTACCTCTAGCCCAATAACGGCTTTGCCGTGACAGCTGGAGACTTGCAATTTTTTTATGTAGATGAAGAGTCATTTGTTGATTTAAGTGGAGTAACTTTATCATGAAGTGTTTGTGTTTTTTTATAAAAAAATAGCAAATCTTTGGTTTTTAGGAAATATTTTAGTAATATTCCGGGGCACGTTGCGAAAGCAAAATTCCGAAATGAGGATTTTCAATCCACTTAAATCAAAGCATCGTCTTTCATATACGCAAAAAATTAACAACCATTGATGCTGTTTTCGATTTAATGCTGTAGCAATGTTAAGCGTTCAGGTCTGCATTGACAACGAAGTGGACCTTTTCCATCTCCACCCAAGGATAATCGTTCCCCACTCCATTTTTGTCAGCGCCGCCTTCACAGTTACCCGTTGGGCTTCTACCCACCCAGTAGGCAATCACAGGCGGCGACCGTTAAATTGAGGCTGCTTGAGAGTATAGACCCACCTTAAGGAAATACCAGATCATCACTATCGGTCAACTGATCGCCATTCTGTGACACCTCCTGCACTCATTCCAATTACCGGTGGTATCAGTTCAGGAGATATTTACGCTTTACGCATGGGGAAACAAAATTGACGGTTTAACACAGCAAGGAACTCACATATATTCGAGAGCGACAGTCGAATATTAAGAGGTTAACAATTCAACTGTATCTACCCAGATCTAAAAATGATTCGCCAGCAGTGGGAATTGGGTTACATCAGAACGATATTTTCCTTTGCCTCATCACTTTCAGTTCACGTCTTCGTCAAAAGTAAAGATAAACTAAAATGGGTATCAAGTGACTTCAATTTTTTTCTCTTTTGCAACTCTTATCTGCTGGTGGCCGCATCGGTCAGCTTCCTTTTCCAGTTTTCATTAGTCTTAAAATGTTTTCCATTGCAATTAAATAATATTGAATAAAAAGTACTTTTCACTTATTCTCGATCAGGGTGGTGCCTGAATCCTTTTCGTAATGTTTAAACGAGACCTGTTTGTTCATTTCTTAGTAGCACGTACCAGGGCTTTAGCCAACGATACCTACCCACAAGAGATGGCAAAGAAGTCACTTATATTTATAAATTGTTCATTTCACCAATTGTTCCAGCAGTCCAAGGTGGCACGGAATTTCTGGCAGAATATCCAGCAATCTTATGGATATTTTAAATAACGAGGAAAATCATGTTTGCGCAAACTTTAGCATGGATGAAATCTTGTTACATCCAACATCTAGTAATCGCTCATTTGGTCACTCGATTGAGTCACAAAATTCTCTTTAAATGCAAGTCCATAGCATAAGATATAAGAATAAAGTTATAAAGACGATGACAGGGAAAAGTCGACATCACGGCATAACATCGGCTCCATTTGGGAGCTAGAGGACCAATAGAATTTCATCAATATGTTACACGATAATGAGTATCTGTCATACACTATTGAAATGAGGTAGTTTGGTGGCAGATGAGGAAATTTTGGCTAATACCAAATTTTAAAAAAAATAGGGCATATGAAATAACAGCGAAATTAATGTTCTGCGAGGTCAGAAATAGATTTTACTCGCACAAATAAGGTCAGTAACAGGTTTTGAAATGTTGCCATTACGATTTCTCCGACTATTTCGTTAGACATAGTAAATTGGAGACTACTCAGGAAATTTAACTCTCACATCTGCTTCAAAGACCTCGCGCAAACGAATCAAGAATTCGACGGACGTCGCGCCATCTGTTGGGCTTTTATCTGAACTTGTTCCGATGAATATTTGTACTGACACACCTCTGCTCAGCGGGAACCTTGAAAATATTAACATTCGCACGAATATCACGTTATCAGGTGCTTCCATATATATGCAATAGGCAATTAGGATTATAACCACACACGTTAATAAAAGTTTACACTAGCGGCAAAATACATAAAGCATCACTTTCAGGAATATTACACAGAATTATCGTATAATTTTGGCATACAACGATCACTACGGTTAACTATTTAACGGTTAAAAACACTTCCTCAATGTGGTTCATGTTCCAATTGAAGTAATCAATTTAAGGAAGTTTGAGTGAAATTCATATCCCTGGTCATAACAGGAATATTATTCAAATTTAATTTTAAATAAAAGTAGTTGTACCTTATACGCATAAAGCAATTGTAGTAATTTTAAAACTTTTATTTTTGACCTAACTCCTCAGTATTTAATTGCATATACATATTGAAGCCGTAAATTTGACTTTTCTTTACTCTGTACACTGAAAACGCCTTCACCAATGAAAGTGTTTTGCGATTTCATAAAAAAGTATTAGGGAAGGTAATAATGCTATTTTTAAACATAATTAAATAAGTATACGAACTATGAACCGTTACATTCATGATGCGGTCCATGAGTCAGAAATTTCTCTTTTTTTATGTCTCTCTAGAGCGCAATACCGTACCATATCCAATTGAAAACGACTTCTATTTTTCGGCGATTATTTCAAAAGATAGTGAGGTAAGAGGCTAGTATTTTGGTACAGAAAGGAAAATGAGATATTTGTTATTTATAATGCGACAAAATTCATTGAATTTGATGTGAAGTAACACGATGAGTAACACCTCGCTCAGACTACCTTAAATGACATCGCGATAAGGGAATATCGAGGGCCGTCACCCCTCGAGGGGAGGGAGGTTACACTTACTCAGCTGATTACAATAATTACCGTTATTTCACGGAGGAAGATTGAGACCTTTGAGACCTCTAACCTACCTTACTCTAATACAATAGAAAAACGGACAAAAAACTAGTTTTCAACTTTTCCACATGAGATATACAAAAAAACAAAATCTCACGCTACATTTCCTATAGATTAGATGCGTAATTAGATAACTTTCTTAAGGTGACTATGGCCTAAGGGTTACTATTTCCAGAAATTCTGAAAACTTAAATATAGCATCCTTGAAGTGCGTGTTATAAACTGAGATGATAAAATAGGGCTTCCGGGCTAGCTTTACTGTAATTAAGACTTGAAACATAGGCTCTTATAGAGATTACTCAGATTACAGTAGAAAACACCAATTTGAACGGGAAAGCATACATAAGCTTTTAGTTATAACTAATTATAAGAAGCACGAAGTTCTGATAAATTGAATAAAAATATAATATAGGAATCTTACCAGCTATTCCTTAAAGTTATTAGCGAATTCCATCCGAAATTGAAGTCAAAATGTGGTAGTTCCATACCATTGGCACTGCAGTAAGCTCCTATGCCTGGACAAAAGTGGTAATTTAAACTATATTCGTAAAATATGAGTTAATTTATAGAGGGTTGGTCATGTCTTTTTTTTTAATCTCAACTTCCTTCTTTCGCCGACGTTTCGCCTTTTAATGAAAGCATCTTCAGGGCTCTAAAGTGAGATCAACTTTCTTACTGTGATCCCAGACCAACCCTCTATAATTTAACTCCTACATTATTAAAGTGGTCAATACCAATTCAACGAAGTATGTTCGTAAACTAATCTGCGTAATTTGTACCTTAACTTTGGTTATCAATAGGTAAGCCATTCCATCGTCGAAAGCAGGATTATTTCAAACAAATAAATAAAAATGTGTAATTTAGTATTTGTTTTTTAGTATTTGTTTGTTTAATTCAGTGTAGAGCAAACTTAATAGCAGTACTTACGGGTTTAACGGGTGCGTCGATATGGAGGTCGTTTTGCACCGCTTGTCTAATACGCTAGACAATGTGTAATGTACAGAATTTCTTTAGCATATAGAATTCCACACACTATCAACACAAGCGACAAGTGAAAATTAATATCAGAAATATACCTCTTAGAAGGAGGTTGTACACATCAATCGATACAAAAATACATCTGACACTATGAATTTCAGTCCATTACATCCTATAAAATCTTCAACGGGAAGGTGGATTCATTCAACCTTAGAGCCATTCGATCGATACCTGAAAACATAAGCACAAATTATACCGATCCTTTAAAGTTTAATCAACGCTAATTATATTAAAACTCAGATATGCCTAGCGAAGTTAAGCACCCACTTCACAGCTCAAATCATTATGATCGAGATTAATTGCGGTACGCAAAAGAATACTGAAAAAAAACACACTATAATTGTTCACCCAACATGAGCTATGCAGAATACTGACTTCGGCCAATATCTTTCGTCTAAATAGACCGGTGTCAAGTAGTGTAGGAAGAATTATTTTGCATTAAAACGCCCACACTGGCACAAAATTCTCTAAGCGTTCCCACCAAAAAATAGCCTCCACCATGCAGTAGTGTTCCATGCCTGTGATAGCGAGCGCATTATGATAAGATTTAAGGCGCACGTTCCTCAATTACGTTTTAATTCAGAGAAATGTTTCACCAAATCAAGCAATATCCCTGTCAGGGGAAAAACATCAAATTCGCATCTGACCAACTTTCACCAGTGGGAGTGGAAAATATGTGAACATCCAAGCCATTCACCGATGATTACCATTTCATGCGGTGAATTCGAACGCATGGCGTTAATTCGAACGCTTACGACCGCTGGAACTTATACCATGTTTATACCAATTCGTAAAGGCTACAGAAGTAAAATGCGAGAGGATAGCCTTTCAGGCTGCGGTTTGTCGTGTCCCATATCTTCAGTTTGCGATAAACACAGAAACAACTCCCATGGACCGGGAATCAAACCACGAACTTGCTTGCCGGACCAATGCGCAAACCACTACGCTACCCAGGCTTCCTGATTCTCGTGGCAATTTAGGATGATACAAGGGAACTAAATGTTAAGCCCTAGCGGTCCATAGAATATGGCATCGCAAGGGATCAGAGGACTTCAAAGAAGTCACAAGACATGAGGTTGCATCCTATATCAGAACTTATGCCGTGAATTTATAAATATTAAGGATTTTTTCTCGTAGCAATTTATACGTATTTCATCGCCGTATTTGCGGCAGGCAGAAATTCATAAACACCCATGGAAATCGGATTTGGGTGGGAGGAGGTGGCAAAACGTTTCTCTCAGCAGAAGATAAAGACCAGTGGGTGCAATGCCTTTTTAAACATGGGAAAATTTCCCCTGCGAACTGTTGGCCTTCAGTTGGCACTTCAGTTGGCACTTTTTTTTTAAAAGAGGGTGGGTCGACAAGAAAAAAGATTTAAAGATAAATGTCCGTGTGTTGAAAGGGTTCTCGGTTTCATGCCTACATATTACACAGCCCCGCCGACAGCAGGGGCGGGTGACACGAGGATTCAGGACACCAGCCATGAATAAGGTTGGGAAAAAGTAATTCGGAAAGAGAAAGGATGAGAGTAAAGTGCGTTAACGGATTGTCCTTAAAAACACGCGAGTCTGACGACGAAGTGAACCTCCAGAGTAGTCTCTGCTGTGGATTATCACTAAGAAGAGGATACAGAAGGAATTTAAAGGCTGGTTCAGTATTCGACATTCCCTTCCTCAATACCTTTACTACTTGTATTTGGATCTCGTCAATTCCTTTCATTTGTGGGAATGGGTTTAACTTCAGAACAACATCAAAAATCTTTTCAAGGAAACACCATCAGATGTTATCTTGCGCTAATGATCGCTAAGGGGCTAGTTCTAAGCACATACAAGGGTCCAAAGTTGCGGTTAAATTAGTTCCATCGATGCTCATCTCTATCCGAAAGTTGAGAATTTATGCGGCTCTAAGTTTTCAGATTAGGAGTTTGAAGTATTTCTTAAAGGAAAAAACTTTGTCCCTGTTAGGCCACCTGACAGTTAGATAGTGAAGTGGCTCTATTCAAGCATTCACAAGGTACCAGACATCGAGAAGATAATGACATAGCTCAATTTTTAATAGATGTAAACAAACACATTTATGCACTTGATGACATCAACAATTACGGCATCACGCTTTTATAGTAGAAAATTTGGAAAATGTGCTGTTTTCACAAGCGTGCGAAATATTTCATGCATGGAATAACGCTTATATGAGTAATTGAACGCTGTATTTAAACATACGTACATTCTTCATTTCCAGCATATGAATGACTGATTTACAACTCAATTCTAACAAAACTATTACAATGGCTTAATTGATCTTGCTCCTTCACAGGCGTAATAAACTTCCGCGAAAATAAGTTTATTTTCGCGGAAGTATTTTTTAAGTTTCAAATATTCCTACTGTAAAATACACTTTCCTCTCAATCTATAAGTATTTCTATAATGATATAAAATCCCTCACAGATGGATAAATATCCCAAACCTTCCTTCAGCGAGTGACTGGGTCTCTCTTTTTGTTGCAACAGGTGAGCGAGCAGTACGTCCGGGTGTACCACTCGCACCAGAAGTCGCACCCGTACCACCGGCACCACAGCCACCACCACAGACTGCACATGGACGACGAAATGGACGACATGAACGAGGAGCGGGACGACCTCCTTGACCACGAGTTCCCCCCCGAGCCGGTGGCGTACCCGTCCATCGCCCGAGTTCCCGCCTCGGCCACAGTCGGACTCGCAATGCCCGTGAGTCCATTTCAGTATCCATAACCATGTGCTTTAATATTACACCGCTTCTTCTAAGCTTCAATTTCTGGCATTTAAATAATACGTCAAGAAATCCGTAATCAGGCGATAAAAGAGTCGACATAAGCAATCTCTAAATGAATTACAGAGGCCTGATTGCTGTTTGACATAAAAAGTTTTGGGAATTCCTTTTTTATTTTTATTTTAGTCTCGTTTGGGCCATTTCCTTAGCACGTGCTAATTTAAATTCATTATTTTTTTTCCTTTTCTCCAATATTTTTTCATTTTTTCACAATGTTTTCTTTCTTCGTACCACTTCGAGCCAGTTTTTCCTCTCTTTTACCAACCATTTTCCTATAAAATCCTTTCCAACCTGGGTTAAAACGCAATACTAGGCATTCACTTGAATTTGGATATTCTAGTTTCACTACTGTACCAAATTGCCTTATTTTCGCGTTCTCTGATACGCACTTTTTGTTGTAAACATTCTAAGTTGTAACATATGCTCTTTCCATTTACCTATCCTTTATTCTCTAACAAATCATTCTTAATCATGATTTCTTTCTCCCAGGTATTCTAATTGTTTAACCTGAATTATTTCATTGTTTTTCCGTTCCTTTTTCTATTATGTACTACTTCATTTTATATTTCTATGTTACCATTTCTTAATTATGTATTCAACTATTAAATTTCAGAGAAGAAAAGTTTCCATTTGCACCGCTGTTTGTAAACAAAGCAAGCAATAGTGTAAAAAGTGTATGCACTTCTTCAAAGCTCGATTCTAGCTTACATATAGAATGAAACTATCACATTGAGGCCTGTAATCTCTAGTTATTGCCCCATCCAGGAAATTAGCAGCCCTGATAAATGCTCAATTTAGACAATCGACGAAAGTTCAACCAATGCTCGGCTTTGATGCAATCTCGTGCGAAAGCGGTACTTATATTATTTAAGCGGTACATATTAGCGGTATAATACGTGTCTATAATAGTGAATCTTGAACAAAACCACGAAATATAAAAAAAGCACGAAGAAATAATATAATATATATTAATATAATATAATTTATTGCTTCCTTCTTAGATACAAAGTACATTAAATAAAAAATTTAACAGAAAATCGGAAAGCTTCAGGTTACCCCAAAGATTTTCAACCTGTGCGGGGGTAAAAAAGAAATTCGTGCAAAATAACATAAAATATTTGTTTTAAATGGTACTATAAACAATTTACATAAATTTTAATAATTTCCTTGCAAACAAACAATATCATGGACATTTGAAAATAGTATTTCAATATCATCATGTTCAAATAGCAATTTTTTACCTGCTTTAAATAAGAGTTAACTTTGTTTTCCATTTTAACTGCTATTGGAAGTAGATTAAAAATTATCGGGGTAAAATAAATAAAACTTCTCTGAAATAAATTCAAATGTGGCCTAGGGGGTAGAACATCGCATTGAAAGCGGTTTTTCCGCCTATGATGCCAGGGCGATGTTCCATTCAATTGCCCACTACGCAAAAAAAGTTTTTCAACACTTTATACACATAAAAATACACTTAAAAAGTGTAGAACTTGTAACGCGCGGAAAAGTGGAAGTGTGTGATGAAATCTATTTTTGAAGGTAACCGTTCTTATAATTCTTTTTTGTAACACCACAATAGGTTTAATTGTGCACTTGTAAGCGCCACCCCAACAAACCAATACATAACTTAATTTAGAGTTAGCCATAGTACAATTTATCTGCCTTAAAAAGGATTATGGGCATTTATTACGTAAGTAGTAAAAGTTGGTTAGACATTGCCTTAAGGTTGATGCTACACCATCGATATGCACGTTCCACTCTAGCGCAGAATCCAAATTCACTCCCAGGTATTTAAAATTGGTAACACGTTCAATGTCAATACATTTTTCACAGTTGATAAGATTAGTTGTTTTTTGATACATCAAGTTCCAGTTTACATTATATCTGTTACATAAATCATATATTAAATACTTTGTCTTATCACTTAGCTGCAACGTATTATAATCAAACCATTTACGAAGTATTTTCAAGTCGCTGTCTAATTTTCTTTTTACATTTTCCCATGAGTTATCTTCATAAGCTAAGTCGTCGGCAAAAGCCCATTAAATCTAAAGTTACATAAATCATTTATATACACTAGAAAAAGAACAGGACCAAGCACAGAACCTTGCGGGACACCTACCTTTATACTTTTGTCTTCGCTAAAATTATTACCCACCCGAACACGTTGAATACGCGCGTTTAAATAACTTCTAAACCAATTCAGGGAGGTGCCCCTAATTCCGGCGTTATACATTTACCATAGAGAATGTAATGATTTAAGGAGTCCAATGCCTTTTTGATGTCTATAAACAAGCTGGCTGTGCGCTTGTTTTGTTTAATTGCACTGAAAATGCTGTGCATATGATTTATAAGCGCATCTTCAGAACTCTTTCCACTTCTAATACCAAATTGACTATGACTAAGGAAACCCACTTTATCGAAGAACTTTATAAGTCTTTTCTTAACTAGCTTTTCAAGAATTTTTGAAAGTACTGGTAGTAATGAAATCGGTCTATAATTATCCAACTTTAATTTGCCACCTTTTTTGTATACTGGGATGACTATCACTTTCTTTAACTCCAAAGGGAACTAACCAGCTGATAAACTCAGATTGTAGACATGGGTTAATACTGGTGCTAAAAAGGCATTCAATTCCTTCAAAAGATATCCACTGATGCCATCTACTCCAGGGGATTTGCTGGTCGAGAGCGTGCTATTTACCGAGGAGATTTCGTTAACGGACACGGGTTCAAGGAAAAACGATTGCTGAATATTGTTAGTGGGACACGGGTTGTCAAATCGACCTGTGCTTAAATCATTTTCCTCCGCCATATCAAACACTGAAATAAAATAATTATTAAATTCTGTAGGGATTTAAGAAGGATTCGTGATTTCATCTCACTCTAGGTTAAGCACAATTGGTTTCCCATTTTTTTACTCTTCCGCTGTTATTTCTCTCACCAACTCCCATTGGGCTTTAACATTTCCATTGTATCTTTCAAACTTTTTAATATAATAATTATTTGAAGCATTTCTCAACGTAACACAAAGACTATTTCTGAATTTCAAAAATGTTTCCTTCAATCTAATGTAATCCTGCAGGATGTCGCTTACATTTCCTCAGCAAGTATTGTTTCCTATGGATATCTTTGAGTAACGTCTCAATGAGCCAAGGCTTTAATATTTTGGCCTTTTTTCTTATGAATACAGTATAACTTGACTTTTCAATGCCATTTTTCAACAAGTCCATAAATCTAAAAAAGGATCTGGAGGCATTACATTCATTGTACACATGAGTACAATCAACCTTTTTTCATTACAGTCTTAAGAGTATCGTAATTCATTTTAACTTTGTTTTCTTAGATCTCTTCTATTGTATCATAATGAAGATCTTTAGCTAGAGAAAGAGATAGTGTCGTCATTGAATGGTCTGTTATACCTAAGTACCATACATCAGCAACGAGATGTAGCTTATGCGAGTTGTAAAATCTGGCAAAGATATGATCAATGCAGGTTGAAGAGCGAGTACTTATTCTCGTCGGTTGATTGATGAGACAACGAAACCCATGGGTGCACATCAAGTTTTTGTAAAAATCAGTCTCACTTTTGGTATTTAGAATGTTTATGTTTATGTCACCAAAAATAACGAGATTTATTCCAGTACTAGATACTAATGGTTCTAGTTCTTCTAGGAACATAAGTACTGAAATGTATTGGTTTCTGTATATACTTAACAGGTCAAATTCAACTTTCCCATATTTAAGAATTAAGTATATACAATATGCAGAAACCATTGAAGCATCACAGTTACTACATTGGAGTTCAGACTTCACATAGACTAGAATACCAGCAGCTCGATTCACGTTATTACACTTGGCATAAACATCAAAGCCGTTGATATGATAGAAAGTTATTTCATTATCACTAATCCTTTATTTCAATCACCAATAATAATTTCAATGCATTAATCATGTATGGGTTGTACTATTTTGGTTTATTTTTCCATTGTTATTTATTTCAAATTATTGTACCAAAACACTTAATCCTGTTTATATCTAATTCATTGTGTGAACTTGCTTCGTATCCCATATTCTATATTGTGTTTTGTTCATGATGTTTATTCCATTCATTAGGCATGTTGTTTTTTTCTTGTTGTTCAGTTAATTGTAATACTTTCTTCTTAAATTGATGCTTTGCACACTAAATGTAAAAGTATTCTGAGCTCTAATGTGATTCATGAAAATTGTTCATATCGGATGTAAATCTGTGAACAATAAACTATATTATTATTATTAATCCAAATTTTAGACAGAACAAATAATGTGGGGTTTTTGGGGGACAGTATTTAAATGAAGCAGAAAAAGATCGAGGTTATTTCGCAAGCTCCGAATCTTTTGATGGATTAACTACAAGGGTTGAGAATTGGAGCTCATAATTTATGGAATAAGACAGTATTTACAACCTGATGATGTCCTCCATGCATGTCAAAACAAACACAGGCTCCTTTTCTGCTTTTCTCATAAAAAATTTCCCCCCTCCTATCCAAAGATACGCAAGTGACAGCAAGCAACGCAGCCTTTCAGTTAGGATAAATTCAAATATTCACATTGCTTTTAACTGGATCGTGTACAAGGTTATATTTAATCTTAAGAGTATCTTCATCAACAGTACTTATTTAATCATCAATCAATACTAAATGAAATTTTGAACGGTAGTTGCAGATGATAATCTGAGTAATTCCATTGCTAAATAAAGAAAAACTTCAGATTAAAGCTTTGCGATTCCACAACATTTTTTTTTCGACTAGTTTCGATATGCAGTCTAATTGCTATTTCCTGAAACTACTGCACTGTAACGAAACTAGCTGAAATCATAAGAATAGATTCCGGTGAACTGCAAACTTCTCATTTGAATTCATTTTGACAAAAACACAGTACAAAATTCCACTTGTATTTTAATGCTGTCGACCGGTTTCGACTTGTCATAATGAATTCTATCTTCAATTTCCACTGAGTATCGCCACAATCGATTAATTTGATTCTCATTTGAACCTTCTCTTACTTATAAATAAAATTCGTCGAAATTGCCACGAGAAAAAAATGACATGATTCATATGTGGCCTAGCACGGCATAAATGCTGGTTTAGGATGCAACCGTATGGCTTGTGACTTCTTTGAAGTCTTCCGATCCCTTGCGTTGCTATCTTTGATGGACCGCAAGGGTTTAACATCTAGTTCCCTTGCATCGTCCTAAATTGCCATGGAGATTGGGAAGTCAGTGTAGCGTAGTGGTCTGCATTGGAAGGCAAAGTTTCGTGGTTCGATTCTCGGTAAAGGCAAAATATTTTCTCGTGGCAATTTCTGCGTATTTGTGGTTCCTCCGCGACTGCGTGAGTCAAAACAAATACTAAATGCCCTATTTTGATTATTTGGTTTAAAAAATGCCACTTTCGCTGATAACTTGCTTTAGCTATTGAAACCTAAAACTAAGTTACAAAATTTGCAGATTATTCCACCAATACATTTTTAATGAACACTTTTTACGGCTATAGACGACAGCTGAAGCGCCATTTCTATCGAATTAACACATTTTGACTTCCAATATCGCAGTAATTAGCTTACAACTGAAAAAATAAGGCGGTAAGATGTATCTATTCTATTTTTAATCAATTTCCTGGGCGTTTTCGCTTCTAATAAACAATTTTCCGTGAAAACGGCATTAGTATTACACCGAAAAATACAATATTTCCCTGTGTTTATCGCATTTAACATCATGTAATTTCAAGTTCAATTTCCGAGAAAATAGAGTGGAAAGGTAATATTTTGTTTTAGATATCAGATAGAGGATAAAAAGAGTCGTTACAGGCTTGATCTGGCGCAATATCATAATTAAATAATATTGGCAATTTTCCACAATATAAACTTTAATGCGACCGGTTTCAATGCACTGCATCATCATCAGGCTGATGATGATGCAGTGCATCCTTTATGTCCTTTTACGGCGGAACCACCTTAATCACCAATTTGTGGCAGGAATTAATACATTCATCCAAGTAAAATTGTAGACCGTGATAATCTAAGGGTTCAAATGTTATTTTCCCAAAAAAATATGTCTTAAGTGTTTATTATTCACAAATGTTATGCATAATACTTATACATTGATTAAGTAAACATGTGTACTTCTTCCGCAGATCGCCATGCACCACGCCCGCCTCGGGTTGGGGGCCGGAGGACGTCTGCGCATCACGTGTGTCACTACCCTGCCGTCTTTCAAGCATCCCCATCCGAACGGTGTCGAGTTCAATGACAAGCACACGACATCTATATCCGGTGAGTGGCCAAAAAGATGCCTTTTCATGTGCTGTGCGTTTCAACCTTTAAGTAAATACTCTGCCCAAACTCACATTTCCAGTACACGAGATGTAACTTATGGACAAAGAATTTAAATATTTACCATAACATCCGATTTCGAGAAAAGCATACAGTAATCCCTTAGCAGACTGCGACGCAGCTCTGTCTTTAACATGCTCGCTGCGAATTCCGTCAATTGACGAGACCTAAAAACTCTGGATGAGAGCGGCTCAGGTCAATTTACACATTTAAAGCCTACAACACTGTTTAATCAATACGTAATTTGAAATATTTTTTCTTTTATTCAACTAAAATAATGTTTTGAATTATAAACCAATATGAAGTGGAGGATTTAATCCATTTAGGCATGTAGGAATAATTCTTGGGGGCGTGATATTTCCTTTTGTTTTAATAATGAAACATGCCGACCATTCTCAGCAGCTGAGTATTAGCAGCTAAAGTGTTAATAGCAATGTTTTTGTGTGCAAACACCAGCTCTCATTATCAAAGAAAAAAACTACATATCGAAAAATGAATGGATTGAAAAACGTCTGCGACAAAAGTTTCAAATGGGTTGATTTACAGGAAGTTTTCGAAACTTAAATTGTATGTGACAGAGATTTTGAATGGGCATATCCAATTAAATTAAAGCCCTCTATTTAAAAAGTAGCGACAATGGGTGCGTTCCAGTGATCGCTACAAACCGAGTATATGATCTTTGCTACAAACGCTCCGGAGCGTTTGTAGCGAGCTCCCGAGCGGTTGGTCGCTCCGGAGCGCCACGGCAGTGGTCATGACGTCATGGAAAACGTCATGGACATCGTTCCCGCCTCGCTCAAGACGCTAACGATGGAAACTAGGGGCAGCTGGAGCGATTCATGGTTTCATAGCGAGATTTCAAAGATAGCCGTTCGGAACATTATTCGTGGATGCATACAAGATTAAGTCCACTCAATACTCGTAATTAGTGCTTTGACTATTTGAAATAGTGATCAGCCTACCAAAATATTAGATATTTCTGAATCCTGTTAATTGGGATAAATTTTACATTAATATGAGGTTGAGAAGCTCTACGTCCCCAACTGTAAGAACAAGACAAATATTTCCTCCAATGGCCGTTGGAGTAAAATATGTTGTGTTCTTTATTTATACATGTGAATTATTATTTATTTTTTAATAGTTTTATATTTGTTGTGCTCTAAATTTACGAACGTAAGTGAACTTATAATTATTTCTTTTTGTTTACACGGCCGTTGGATTAAAACATTTTTCGTGTTCTGAATTTTAAAAGTGTGAGAATAGGTTTTCGTGCGTATACAAACACCGTACCTCATGAAGAGGCCGTGTGAAAGTCGAATTATTCCAGACCAATATTTCTTGAATCTTTTGACATGGATATAATTCTGAGCTTTTTCTCAAGTATTATGAGCCAAAGTTTCAGGTCAATTGTTTATCATTATAAGTACGGTTATGAAATCTTATTGCAGAAAACTTCGGGCAGAAAAATCACATTATCAGCAAACTTCGGGAAAGTTAAGTAAGAGTGCATGGTTTTAATGTATAATTAATTTTAAAGTAATGTAGGCGCAAGTTGTTAATGGATAGCCAAATCAAAGACTTCCATTTCAAAAACTTGAGTGCCAATAGTCGATTGAAAGCAATGCCTCCCCGATTTCATCTCCTTGTTATCATTAGTATAGTAGCCATTGTCTCCGTCATTACTCTCAAAATTGCCAGAAATCCGACCTGATCATTAACAGATTAATTAATTATCTTGGGAAACGAGAATTTGTCTGAAAGCAGGTGTATTCCGATGCAAATAGCAGACGATTCCTTCTTTCCGAACAACAACAAGAAACGGCGGCCATGACACTTTGTAACAAACGCTCCGAAACTGGTCCACTGGCAGAAAGTTGGGAACGTTTGTAGCGACCGTGGACCGCTGTTCAGAAGCGTTTGCAGCGTGAGCGATTGTAGCGCTCCGTAGCGTTCACTGGACCGCACCCATTGGTGTTTTCGCACCCATGTTTTCCGCGGAGGATGCCGACAATCCAACGACGTGATTGGCCAACTATCGGTCACGTGACTACGTCCCATATTGCAGGTCAAAACAGAGGCCGCTAGCCGGATTTCGTGGCAGTATTATATATAACAACATTAGCCTAAAACTTGCAGGAAACGTTTATTAAACAGTTGTCTCCACATTGGTGACCTTTAATTTGTGTTTAACTCAGCGTAAACGTAGCTATATTTGTTAAAATATCTTTTGGACGAAAACGATTGAATTTTGCAAGGTACAAAGCGATCGCCTGCTAACTTTCATATCTTACTAAATAGGTCCATACATGCTGCGTATGAAATTTGGATAAAACTATAAATGTATTTTTGGTGAAAAATCATAACTTATCTCGAATGCAAAAGGAGTTACGAATTTTTTATTTTATCCAAAAAATTTCCACGGCAAAATTTCAGCCGCTAGCCGGATTTCGTGGCAGTTTTCCGTGGCTATCTTCTTCACTCAATTGTCAGCAAACAGTTAACAACACTAGCCTTTAAACTGTTTACAATAGTACTGGTTGTATAATAGATGAATCTAGATGCATGTATGACATAGGAAATTTCTAATTTGCCCAGTCAAAAGAAAGTTATTTCATGTAAGTGGGTATTTAAACGTAAAATTTGTTGTGATGGTGCACAGAAGGCAAGACTTGTATCAAGGGTTTTAGTCAAACTCAGGGAGTGGATTATTTGGAAGCGTATGCACCAGCAATTAGAAAGGGTAATTTGAGATTACTTTTTGCTCTGGCTGCAGAGCATAATTTCACTTAGATGTTTGTACTGCATTTCTTAATGGGGAGTTGAAGGATGAGATTTATATGTTACCCCCAGATGGCTATAATTTTAACCGTAAAGGTTAAGTTTTGCGCTTAAAGAAGGCCATTTATGGCCTCAAGCAGGCAGCAAGGGTTTGGAAGTTAAAGATTAGTGATTACATTTTGCAGATGGGATTTGTCCAGTCAAGGAATCACCCCTGCATATATTTTAAGAAATCAAATTAAGCAGTTGTATATATTGCACTATATGTCGACGACTTTCTTATTTTTACGAATAATGTGAATGAGAAAGAATTTATCTAAGGCGATCTTGAAGTCAAGTTCAAATTAAAGGATCTTGGTCCGGTCAAGGAGGTTTTAAGAATAAGAGTGAGGAAAGAAAGAGGAAAGATTTTTCTTGATCAGGCTTCCTACATAGATAATGTGATAACTCGCTTTGGTCAAGCCTACAGTAAAGATGTGAATACTCCAATTTAGGAAGGCTTAAAATTACAAGGAAATGACAGTAATGCTTGTGATATGCTATATCAGAACCTAATCGGTAGCCTAATGTAATTAGCCGTGTCCACTCGTCCAGATATAATGTTTTCATGTAGCTATTTAAACCAGTTCAATAAGTGTGCGAACTTGGAACACTAGCATTATGCTCTTAGAGTACTTAGGAATCTCAAGAAAACCAAAAATCTATGCCTGTGCTATTCTAAGTCAGGTAAATATATAGAGGGTTTTTGTGACTCAGATTATGGTAATTTTCTAGCAGACAAGAGAAAATCTTTTTCAAGGTTTAATTTTAATTTAGCAAATTGTGCTTTCTCATGGTCTAGTAAAAAATAGCGTTCTGTTGCAGCCTACTAAACAGAGGCGGAGTACGCAGGAATGTACGATACATGCAAGGAAGCTCTTTACTTGAGACGTTTGTTTTACGAGCTGACTAACAGCATGAAAGCTGTAGAAATCAATGTAGATAATCAGAGTGCAATCTATCTTGCTGAGAACCCCGATGAATTTCAAGAAAGAACCAAGTACATAGGCATTAAATTTTATGTTTGTGTGGATAGGAAGGAAAAGTAACTTGTTCAGTTTAAGTATCTTGCTACATCAGATATGACAGCTGATATTTTTACTAAGACTCTTGGTAAGAGTAAAAATTATCAATCTGTGACACAACTTGGTATGTCTAATTTTATAATTGATGAGTGTTAATACTTATGTTTTATACTTCTTGTACTATAGATCAAGGGAGAGTGTTGAATTTATAATATATGTCACCAGAAGTTGTATTTTATAATATAGTTGTTATTTTGTTTATCTTTTTATATGTAACTGATGTGACTACGGTTACAATATTGTTTAGTTTTAACAACACATGTGGTCCATTAAAAAGATGTGATATTTGTGCTTAAGTGCGGTTTTTATTTCACAGTCTGCCTAATTAGTAGAAGAAAATCCTTAACAGTTACTCTTCTGATAAACCTGGCAAAAAATTAAGCAAATACCAGTAGCAATACAGGTCTTTTGAAAATGACGTGAGTAAAACGCCGAAACAGGTCCAGGCTCAGCAACACGGTGGGATACTACGGTGTGGTCTTAAATATGCTGGGGAGGAGTGAATGTGATGGGCTATCGTTTGGGGTTGAGAAAAACAGAATTTGGACTGAGGGGCCATTGGCGCGTCCTTGCACAAGAGGTCTTGATTAGTGGCGATGCATTATTGAACATGCGTACATTATATTAGAAGGAATAAAGACCTAGGTACCCATATCTCAGATATCTGGGGGTGATCGTGGGTGAAAAACCTTTTAAAATAATTCCGCGTGGTATGTACAACACACCTAGACGAAATAAAGGCTTCATCACCGTTATTAATCAAATTAATACAAAAGAAAACACTGATTACAAGGTCCAACGGTGCCTTTAAGCATGTATTAGTAATAAAATATAGCATATCCAACTGTCCATATATCCTGTGAAACCTTTTCTATAAAACAGGGAATAGGACAATCGATTCCCATCTTCCTGATTTGGAGCCTGTTTCACCTCTCACCGCCATTAATAACTCGGCCCCTCTCAAACTGACGATTTTGGCAAGGTTATATTCACAAGAACATTGACAATGGCCACATATATTTTACTTAAACCTTCATCATTTCTCATACACCATGATCGTATAGTTATAATGAGGCGCAACAGCAGCGCAACATTAGCTTGCAAAAGATTATAGATATGTTCCTCCAAAAATAAAATTCTCGCTCATTGTCAGTTTGCAATTCACTTTTTTGAATGAGCGTTGGCCATTCACAACACTTGCTTATACCTCAATTTTATTATTTTAACGATGATGTATAAATAAGTAAACGGGACTTATCAAGACGATGTGTCATTGTGGGGGGTACCAATTGTGTAACAACAATAATAGGTTATAACAAATTACAATAAAAAACAAATAACATGTTTTTGCAAACACACAACTAAATCCATTTGTGGTGTTTCAGAGTTATGTTGGTAATGGGGATGTGTATGTTGGCAATGCTGAAGTGTAGATGGCAGTGTACTGTTTTTCCGGTGGTGAAATGAAGATGGAGAACTGTACGGAGCATGCATTATTTTGATTGCCCCTTATCCTGAAGAATCCTTTAGTGAATGAGAGCGGAGACACGACAGTTTTGGCGACGAGGTCGAAACGATCCTTCGCGTCGATGAGAAGTTTTAATTTTGATAAGTGGATTCAAGAAACCTTGCGAAATGAGTGAGGCTGGGGAAGATGGAGCGGCGGGAGGATCTTTCTAAGCTACGTTGGGCTCGCTCAAACCTTTTGACCCTTCGAAATATACTGCTACAGAATGGTTGGAGCAGTTTGATGTCTACGCCGATTTTTGCGATGTGGTGGACGACCGGAAGAGAGCTTTATTGCTCATATCATTTTTGGGCGCGGCTCAGAAAGTGTTGCGTCAGGCGTGCTTGCCGGCGAAACTCAAGGACAAAGACACGAATTTCATCACTGCTTTGTTGAAGAAGAATTATGAACCTGCCACATTGAAGAGGACGTATCGCCGCAAGTTATTTAGCCGAGTCCAAGCCCCAGATGAAACGGTGACGAAGTTTGCAAATGTGTTGAGAGACTTAGGATGTTATTGTGGGTACGCGGATGAACACCTAGAGACTGTGCTGGTTGATGCCTATTGTCGTGGAGTACGAAATGATTTATTGAAGGCAAAGCTGGATAAGCAAGAGGACTTGGATACGCTTGCGGAGGCTGTGAATATTGGTGTGTTGATAGAGGCGGCGAAAGAGCAGCGAACGGCGACTACAGCGTGCAAAGTGTATGCGCTCAGAGGCCGAGGCCGCGAAGAGCGAGGCCGCGATTTTCAATCGTCATTTCGAGGCCGTGAAGGAGGTGCTGCCATGTATCAGAAACGGGGAGGCTCGAGCGTGGGATTCAGCCGTGGGCCGACCATAAAGGCCGCCACACACCGAATGCTATGCTAAGCGTGAGAACTATTCTCGCAACGGACATCCGCTATGTGCGCGCACACACCAGAAGCTAACCATGCCGTGCTATGTAGCAAGATGGCGGACGGCGTAAAACGCACTTCTCAGGTTCGACACTTGAATATTCCGTTAATATTGACTTAATTACAATGATGAATGATTTTATACAATGCGCATAGTGTGCAGAACTAATGTACGTAATTTAGTTGCCATTGCTCTGTTGTAAGTAGGTTAAAAATTAATTTGGGCTGGCGGGACGAAAGTGCTCATTTACCGCAATAGATACTGCGCATGCGCCACGGAAGCTAAGCGAAGAGGAAATCGCCGGCCGAGCGATCCCCTGCGATAGAGCGCTAGGGAAGTTCGCATCGGTTCGCGTGGCTCGCATTTGGTGCGTGCGGGCAGTAGGAAATCGCTTTAAGGGATCTTAAGACACGTCGCGAAATCTGGTAGCGCGCTTAGCATAGCATTCGGTGTGTGGCGGCCTTAAGTCATCGCGGAGGCGGAGGAAGATATGGAAGAAGTGCCGGGACCAGCCCTAGGTTATGCTACAGCTGTTATCGCCCGAATCATTTGTCCAGAGACTGTGAGCATCGGAATGCGAAGTGTTACGTGTGTGGGCAGGTAGGGCATATCAGTTATGCATGTAATAATAGTGCATATTTGCGGAAGAGGAGGAACGAGAAAATGAGCAGGAGCAAGAGGTGGAGGACTTGACTAACTTGTATGGCGGTATGTGCATCGTATCACCCTGAAGCAAATGGCTTAGCTGAGCGCCATCTGCAGATCATAAAATCACAGTTGGATAAAGCTCTTAAGAAAAACAATGGCTTATCTACTGCTATGAAATTGGCAAATTTCTTGTTAGCATATCATACCACCCCGTGTACCACCACCAAAAGGTCCCCAGCTGAGGTAATGTTAGGTTTTGTGCCTAGAACGTTGGTTAGTGTGGTTAGGCCTAATTCTGATGCTTATGTACCATCTCAAAAGCGCCTAAATGTAAATGATATAGTAGAAGTAAGGCTGTCATCTAATCATAAACCCTTTGTTGGCACCATTGTTAAAATAATTGGCCCTACATTGCTTCAAGTTGCGACTGCTGATAGAGTTATCCAATTAAGTGTCAATCAGGTGCGCTTAGCCCGGCCTAGTGCCATTGTTTCGGACAATGCTTGTAAGGAGGAATTGAATGGTGATGCACTCATTCCCGGGATAACAGTGGGTTTACCTGCTCCCACTGTTCTTTCACCCCTGGACCCTGACACCCTTCGTGTCGCTCAGCGTTCTGCTGTTGAGCCTAGGACCCCAGCCGTGCCCGGGCGTCCTCTTGTTGACAGTGCACCCAGTCCTGTACGTTCTAGTCCTGTACGTTCTAGCCCTGTACAACAGGTTCCTACAACCAGAATCCTCCGTCCACGGGAACTCATTACAAAGCCCATTAGGCTTAAATAGTAACTTCCATTCTGTTCACATTTCTGTTGCTTTATGTTTTATTTTGTTGTGTATTGTCAAATATTTTGCAAATTTGATTATTTTCTCCCAAAATTTTGATGGAGGGGGGTAGTGTGGTGTTTCAGAGTTATGTTGGGAATGGGGATGTGTATGTTGGCAATACTGAAGTGTAGATGGCAGTGTACTGTTTTTCCGGTGGTGAAATAAAGATGGAGAACCGTACGGAGCATGCATTATTTTGATTGCCCATTATCCTGAAGAATCCTTTTGTGAATGAGAGCGGAGACACAACACCATTCTGTTAGCTTTGGAATAAACTGTGTACCCAAATCTCTGAACGAGCTAATACGATATGAAGCCTAAATCTGCGTGAATAAGTACGAGGTGCGTTCAAAAAGTAGTTAAGTACCGTTTTGCGATTGTTTCGCCGTAACGCTACAATCTCTACTACGCACACGCGTGCTAACTTTCCTGCCATATTGGTTTCCCATTGCTAGAATTTAGGTAGAAAATAAGAGTGTTTACGTTTTGTTTTGGCTGTTTGCAATGTTTAAGTCAATAGAAGATGCTGTCGACAGTAAAAACACGGTTTTGTATCCAATTAATGAATGATAGAAACCTCAAACCCGCTGAAATTCATCGAGACATCGTTGCCCAGGTGTGAAATAATGAGTTGATTCAATCAGAGTTGAGCTGAGTCAATCGCACTATGCGACTCAGAAAAGATTGCGTAATGAAATTTTTAAAAAGCGGCGCGGCATTCTCAGTCGTTGAATCGTCTTTCTCCATGATAATGCTCGGTCTTATGTCGCTCATGCCACACGAAGACCAATCACCGAATTTGACTGACAGCAAACCGATTACCCACCGTACAGCTTGGACCTCGGTCCGAGCGACTTTCATTTGTTTCTCCACCGAAGCGCTCTCTGGCCGGCCAGCGCTTTGACAACGATTATGACGTCAAAAACGCCATGCAACAGTGCTGTCATTATTGGCGTCACCGTTCTGTGAAGAGGGAATAAACAAACTGGTCGCCAGATTCTACAAATGCCTTAACAACGGTGGAAATTATGTCGATCAATAGTTAAAGATATGCTCTTTCATGCAAAATTTAATCCACACAAAAATATAATGAGCGAAGGTTTATATAAAAAAAACGGTCCATACCTTTTGAATGTGTCTCGTATGTCCATTAAAGCTCTTTATCATTGGTATAATATTGCTCTTACTAAAAACTCAAAAAAACTTAATGAACTAAAATATCAGCACAGGTTCAGTGTTTTAAAAAGCTGTCTAAGGCCAAATTTACTTCACTGACAGTAATGCCCGCAGTGATTAAAACATCATTTCAATCATTTTTCCCACAATAATCTACATTGCCTAACGTTACTCAATTGTTTCTTTACAGTGGATATCCTAATGCCGATGCAGGAGGAGGAGGACGAAGAGGAATATCCGGAGCCGTCTTCCAGCTTCCATTTGGAGCCACCCAAATTTATGACACTTCTGTCTCTCGCCGTGTGTCTTCTAACTTCGATGGACTGGAATAAAAATTCAGTCCTAAGCTCAATCAGACAAAATGTCAACCAATGCCACACGCAACCTCGTCGATGATGAGAACTCCTGTGTGATAATTGTTGTGAACACAAAAATTCGTCGTGGGTCAAGATGTAAAAACCCTGCCCTATCTTTCCAAAGTGAGCCTAAAAGCTTTCCCGCTTCGTAAAGATCCACTAAGAAAAAAAGTTTAAGACACGCAATTTCAGAAATTGTGTCCTGAAAAAAAAGTAATGCAAGGTGTCCTCCAATCTCCTGCAAATTATGTGTGTTGAATGTGTGTTCGTGCCCCGCTCTCAATGTCTCTGTAATTCCATTGGCCTCTCAGAAAAACGAGGACAGAAGAAACTAGTGTGACAAGAAAAGGCTTACCAAGTGGACATGGGAAAGAAAAAATGGACTATATTAATGTTATTAAATGGCTTCCTACGATGTTAAGGACAGATAGTTAATGTCAATTCCAAATACCAATATGGTGCTTAAACTGATGAGAGGTGATCTCCACCAGTACATTTGACGAGAGAATACGCATGTGTAAACCTCTCATTTTAGTTAATTGATAGACGCAAAATTTTTATGAAGTACAAAGAGTATATTGGAAAAGTGAGGGAGGGGGGAAAAACAATTTTCCACCACCAAAAGCAAGCCAAAACACTTGACGAATGTGAGAGAGCTTACCATCATGAGTCTGAAGAAAATACCAGTGTTAAATCCACTGTCATCCTACGTGTGAATATGGTAATCATTAATTTCCAGCCCTCGCAACCCTAATTTGTACCTATTTCAGTTTCAGGATGAAATATACGATACCCGATGTTAAAAATAAAAGAAAAGTTACCTGCTGTTTAAAAAATGCGGCTATGTGGTCTATTACTACAAAAGTGCAATAAAACAGGAGAAATACAAGTTTAGACAGCAAGTGTATATTATTTCCGTTCACATTCAATAACCTTGGTTATCTGACGACTATATTTCCAAATGCGCACTGTCGGAGTACTCTATAATATTCATTTCAGATGAACTATTTCGCTCTTTCCGATCAGGCAAAGGCTGGCTTCTAACCGTATACGGTGTAACGTTACTGGAGAAGGAACGTTTTTTTCTCGTCAATAACGACATTTTTTTATTGAAAACCCTTTCCAAGCTCAGGTGATAAGTTAAGTTACAACGAGAAACCGATTCTATCAACCAATGACTTAAAATTATTAAGTGTGTTTTACATCTACGAAGTAGCGGGAACAAGCCACCATCAGGAAGTGTGGCACGGAGTGATTCCACACCAGGTATGCAATACTTGCCACAGTTTAAGGTGAAACCTCTAAAAAGCAGTCAGGAAAGCAATGCACGGCTAAACCAGAAACTAGGAGAGTGCTATGTTGTCAAAAATGCTAAGATGCAGTTAGGTTAAAAAAACTAATACTGATTAGTATTATTAACCCCAATAATAATTCGTGAAAACTATAAGATAAAAATTCATCCTGAAGATAAAATCATGCATAACATTTCAAACGGGGTGGTGTTAGTAATAATGATATGTTGATGAACAAAAGTACTAAGTTTGCGCTATATTGCGAGTGGGAGAATTACATAGAAAAAATCCATCACAACAACCATGATCCCGTGTTATCCACGGAAAAATGGCATTCTAAATGTATAGGTCCTGCATTCTATTTCCTTTATCCTATGTTTGCGATCGTTATTCCCGTTATACTTTAGCTTTAGCAAATATGCTGAACGACTTTCGAAAAATAGTCAGCCTTGACCTCACGTTAAAGGTGTTATCTCTCTGGTGAAAATGTTCCACTTCCCGAACGTACACGGAGCGAAAGTAAGCGTATATCAGCTTCGCGAAGCTTATATCAGCTTCGTGAATCGTATAAACGCTTCCTATGCGCTTCTCTGCTCCTTCTCAAACCGTAAACGAAGCGAAAGCAAGCGATATCCTCTGCTTCCGGTACGCTCAGGCCCGTCTAAGGTTTCATACTCTTCTAGGCTGTACCATGGCCATGGAAATAATACCTCAGGGTCCCGGCCGCTAACAACGTAGGTAACTGTCAATTTATAGTGATTAAACATCATTAGTTTATTTAGCCTGCATGAAAATCCCAAATTTGAAATTGTATTTGGGGGCGCTTACCGGAGCAATTTCAACGGTGCGATATGATTAACCGCAGTGTTAGTCATTTGACCTATCCGGTGAATTTCTAGCATCGCTACGCCTAAGAGCAAGAAAAGTAGGTACGCATTTCTTATTACCCCGGGAAACATTGTGCTCAACACTGAATACAGTATAATCATAGTAAGAGAATTTACTGACATCGCAGGAAAGAGACCGCTGTCAATAAGCAAAAACACCATCCCTTCAAACATATTTCCAAAGTAACATATGCTTTCTATCTGCTAGTGACAAGTAGTTTACCACGGTTACAACTAACAAGAGAAATTTCAACCTGAATTACAATACCGTAATCACAACTAAGAAAATAAATTTCTATACCTTGTTATCTCTGTACTTTTAATAATCAAACGTTTGAGTACAAAGATTTTTTATTGTTACAATCAATGTACAAAGGGTTATGTAGGCTCTGGTATGAAGAAATTATCCCATTAACAACATGCAATTTATTATAAACATATCAAATTTAAAGCTCATGGGCAACGAGTGTTCTTTCAGCATTAGTCCATTGCAACAGCACACAGTTGCACTCACTTACTGTGTGGTGTCCTCGAATGTGGACTATCACTGTACTGTTTTGAAGACAATGGTCTCTCAATTGCACTAATAGAGTTAAACCTTATTAGGCCAAAGCTGGACTGAGAATTTACATTTTAAGCCACAGAGTCCATCACTTAAAAGTCACAAAATCCCCTCACAGGTACTTAAATGCATCACTTATTTTAAGTTAACGTCACAAGCTTTCTCTTTATTTTTTTCATTTGCTTTGTAGCACTTATTTTTTTCATTAATAACCGTTGCATCGTATTAAGTGAATACTACAGGTGAAAGTAATACAGGTGAAATATCAAGAATGCAGAATCAATAACATCATTACCTTCATGAACTTTCCAGGTTTTCAAATGATCTGACAATTTGTTTTTGAACCCATACAGGAGTTCAGTGAAGTCTTGAGAATAAGTCGGAATCCAGTCAGTCTTGCAGTAAATACTCATGTCTGGAGCGAATCTCATCCAGTTTTTCTTTAGGATTCTTTCTTTCTGGGGTGTTCACTATGTTTAAATACACAGGGGCAGAAAGAAAAATGGAAGGGGCTGCACAAGGGGAAGCTTGGGACGAGCCAATGCATAGCTTTTTTCACACCGCATCCGTGTACGTTTCGCCCCGAATAATGAATTTCTCAGAGAAATGTTGTATGCACACCACCGAATTCTGAGAAAAATTCCTGTCCTTTCTCGGAATGTTCTTCAGCCGCAAATTCCTACGACACTCCTTTTTAGGAAAATAGAACACGGTGACGTATCCCTATTTTGCAACACGTCACACAACATCGGCGGGGCATCTTTTAATAAAGATTAATACGTCATAATTTTCATGTTTGATCATGCATACCATGCTTAATATGAACAATAAAATAATTTGCTAAGTAGGGCCCAGGTTTAATACCTAATCAAGGAAAAAACGATTAAGTTTTATTTCTCACAACGCACAACGCTAAGTACCTACATGTTTGAGAATTCGAATTAATAGCGGAATTAAACACATTATACGAGATAGCTCAATCATATAATAAAACTAATAACTATAAAACTAATGATAAGAATGACTAATGATTATCTTGAGATAATAAGCAAATTTAAAAAAATTATGTTCGAAAAAGCAAGCGATAACGGCCAGATTACTGTTCTTGCAATACGTGCAAATTAGGTAAACATGGACGGAATTGATAGTCATTACAATTCATTACGTAAAATACACCTTATTGAAGAAATTATTCGACTAATAACTATTACCTGAGCCCAGCATAAAAGATTACACCACCTTCACATTCAGCGCGACCACATGGTCGATTGTCAATTTTACAGATAGATAAATATAACACATTTTTCAATTTCTACAAAGATTTCGCCCCTCCGCGAGCTCTGTCACCGCCAAGATCGTCTTTCCTATCTAATTTATAACCTCTTAACTTTACTTTTTCCGAAGCCTTAAAATGGGTCTCTTGTAAAAACAAGCAGTCAGGATTAAAATTATTGACCAAGATTTTCACCTCCTCTAAGTGAAGGGCCTAAGATGGGTCATCAACATCCAGTTCAGGAAAGTCATTAAATGATTTTCTTTTTAAAGGGCCTAAATTACAACAGGAGATATCAGAATTGATTATTAGGTTTCGATTACATCCGGTGGCACTTGTGGCCGATATCTGTAAAATGTATAGAATGATTCATTTACTTCCTCAGCATAGAGAGTATCAACATATTATTTGGCGATCATCTGCGAAGGAAGCCATTGCAATTCCATTGCAAAAATAAGGCCATTGAAGTTGTAAAAAATAAAAGTAATAGGATCAAAAATTAGCTACAATGCTATACTATCTTTTGATTCTCGTTTTTGGCTTATTTTTACTGCAAACCTGGAGAACGTCTTCCTCAGTTGGACTGAAGTCATCCTCCATGCACGGGAGAGTGAGTCCTCCCGAGATTGCATTGGTGAGAGCGTTTATTCACGCCTCTGAACAGAAACTTTCATTGGCGAACCGCTATTTTTCATTTTATGGTTCCCATTCTTCGGGGCAGCAGGTTTTACATTAGCTTTAGCTGCAGCGTTTTCTTTTGGCCCCTTAGGAGCAGGGGGAGGATTATTTACAGGTAGCGTGAAAAGGGTCTCTCTAGTGCATGGCCTTCAGTTTTCGGTTATAATCATTTGGGTCCACTGCCATCAAGAACAACGAATAAAAGTTCAAATGTGATCAGTTGCTTCACCTCTGTCGACAATGACCTGAGTGAACCTATACAGAATTTTTGGAGAATTGAGGAAATGCCTACACTTCCTAATGTCTCACTTGAAGATAGACTCGCTGAGGAGCAATTCAGGACGTTACATTACAGAAATCCTGATGGAAGTTATGTGGTACCGTTGCTACTAAAAGACTATGATCTCTCTCTGTCCCTGGGGGACTCACAAATGCAAGCTATCAGGAGATGTACGAACTTAGAGCGTAAATTCAAGCAGCATGGTGAACTACATGCTGAATATACAGCCTTCTTGGAGGAATACTTGAATCTTGAAATTATGTCATCTTCAAAATGGGTATCGGGGAAGTATTATATCCCCCACCATGCAGTGGTGAAACCTTGCAGTACTACCACGAAGGTGCGAGTAGTGTTTGATGGGTCATCAACATCCAGTTCAGGAAAGTCATTAAATGATTTTCTTTTTAAAGGGCCAAAGTTGCAACAGGAGATATCAGAATTGATTTAGGTTTGGATTACATCCGGTGGCACTTGTGGCCGATATCTGTAAAATGTATAGAATGATTAATTTACTTCCTCAGCATAGAGAGTATCAGCATATTATTTGGCGATCATCTGCGAAGGAATCCTTTCAGGAGTATAGATTGAATACAGTTACATATGGGCTCACTTCCTCCCCTTATCTTGCAATTCGTACCCTGAAGCAGTTATCTGATGACGAGGCTGACAACTTTCCGAAAGCGGCGTCAATCCTATCACGAGATTTTTTTGTCGATGATTTGTTGACAGGGGCATCTAGTGAATCAGAAGCGATTGAGCTAATCCAAAGGGTACAAAGGTTATTGCAGTCCGGTGGATTTCAACTTAGAAAATGGTCATCGAATCAACCTCAATTGTTTCAAGAACTGCCTATCGGTTTAAGTCAATCTGATACATATTTTAGGCAGGAAGGTGACCAAATGATGAAGGTTTTAGATATTTATTTGGAACCTCGTTCAGATACATTCTCTTATCATATAAATATCTCTAAAGATTCTTCAACCAGGAGAAGTATTCTTTCAACAATAGCAAAATTATCCGATCCACTAGGTTGGATATCGCCTGTAGTTTTTTGGGCCAAACATTTGATGCAGGAATAGTGGAAACTTAACTTGGGATGACCCTATTCCACCTCACTTGTTGAAAGTTTGGAATAATTTTGTTAGTCAGCTTCCTTATTTGTCGGAGGTCAAAATTAAAAGGTTTGTGTCTGCAAACTTATCAGGCGGTATGATTAGGGAGTTTCATCTCATGGGATTTTGTGATGCTTCGGAGAAGGGCGATTCCGCTGTTGTTTATTTGCGTAGTGGAAAACTCGACATGCAAGGTCACGTATCTTTACTCATGGCCAAAACGAGGGTAGCACCCATTAAAACGGTCTCCATTCCAAGGCTGGAATTACTTGGTGCTGTCTTGCTAACAAAATTAATTGAGCATGTTTTTCATCCATTATCTAAATGTATTACTATCTCCTCAGTTTATGCTTGGAGTGACTCTACCGTGGTATTATCTTGGCTGAAAACACCTCAGCGTTTACTTAAAACAATTGTGTGCCATAGGGTAGCACGTATTATTGATTCTCCGGTTGGAATAATTTGGAATCATGTATCTACGAAATGTAACCCTTCATATTGTGCTAGTCCTGGTGTATTGCCGTCGCAGCTAATAGCACATAATTTGTGGTGGAATGGCCCCTCGTAGGTATCTTATCCTTGTGAAGAATGGGAAATAAATACTCTGGAGAACATCGATCATGGCCAAGTGCCTGAATTAAAACCCTGTAGGCCTGTTGTAATGTTTCATACCACCATACCAATGGATTTGTCTTTCATTGATAGGTTTTCTTCGTTGCCATGGCTACAGAGAGTAATGGCCTATTGTTTACGATACGTTGCCTATCTCCAACGGAAACAGGTTCCTACAGGCAAATTGAGTTTATCAGAACTTTCTGATGCCTTAATAGCGTGCGTTCGTGCGACGCAAATGTTTTTCTATGAACGCGATATTAAACAAATAAAACGGGGTTTGCCTTGTTCTACTACTCTTCTAAGATTAGCTCCGTTTATCGATGCCCACGATTGCATTAGGGTGGGCGGCAGATTAAAGCATTCATTTTTGGACTACGCTAAGATGCACCCATTGTTGCTTCCAAAAAGCTCTACATTGACTAATATAATCATAGATCATTACCATACGGCGTATAATCATGCAAATTCCACCACCCTTGTCAATGTGCTTTCTCAAAATTATTGGATCGTATCTGCCAAACAAGCCGTCAGGACGCGCGTTTATAAATGTGTTTCAAGTTGCGAGCCTTGTGTTTCAAGTTGCGAGCGACACCTACGTACCCGCTAATGGATGACCTTCCATCTTCGAGAGTAGGACCTAGTCGTCCTTTTTATCACACGGGAGTAGATTTTGGTGGTCCTATCTACATAAAAGAATCCATTAGAAAAAATGCCAACATTTCTAAAGCTTACTTGGGGTGATGTCGATTTCAGGGGGACTGCATGGCGGATGGACCCAGGTAGTCTCCACAACACCCTCATTAGGAAGGCCCTCGCTCGCTCGCGAGATAATCCGGATCCTCTCTCGAGGTTGGGGACGCACGAGGGTCGGCCTTCCCGGCAGGTAGAAAGTGACCCCGTGCAGTACAATAATAAAGTTTATAAATATTGCAATTTTGTAACTTTTTCGCATCGCCATCGAATCCCTTGTCTCAAAACGTTCACGAGCGTCTTTTGATTGACTCTCTAGGATGAAAATTAAGGATTTTAGTGTCAGCATAGAAAATGCGCCTATGACACCTGGCAACCCATCCCAACCAAACCAAACCCAACCCAACCAAACCAAACCCAACCAAACCAAACCCAACCAAACCAAACCCAACCAAACCCAACCAAACCAAACCCAACCAAACCCAACCAAACCAAACCCAACCAAACCCAACCCAACCAAACCCAACCCAACCAAACCAATCCCAACCAAACCCAACCCAACCCAAACAAACCAAACCCAACCAAACCCAACCCAACCCAACCAAACCCAACCCAACCCAACCAAACCAAACCCAACCCAACCCAACGCCGCATTTTCTATGCTGACACTAAAATCCTTAATTTTCATCCTAGAGAGTCAATCAAAAGACGCTCGTGAACGTATTGAGACAAGGGATTCGATGGCGATGCGAAAAAGTTACAAAATTGCAAAATTTATAAACTTTATAATTGTACGGGGTCACTTTCTACCTGCCGGGAAGGCCGACCCTCGTGCGTCCCCAACCTCGAGAGAGGATCCGGATTAGCTCGAAAGCGAGCGAGGGCCTTCCTAATGAGGGTGTTGTGGAGACTACCTGGGTCCATCCGCCATGCAGTCCCCCTGAAATCGACACTACCCCTTACTTGTGTTTATTTGTTTGCTTTGCCACTAAGGCCTGACACCTTGAAGTCGTGTCCAACTTGTCTACTGATGCATTTTTAGCTGCTCTTAATAGATTTGTTTCGCGACGTGGATTATGCTCTCACGTAAATTCTGACTGTGGAACTAATTTTAAGGGAGCCAGCCGATATCTAATGGGGGTAAACAAACAATTTCACAATATTTTCCTCAAGGACAATATTACTGAGGTACTCATAAGCAGACACATTACTTGGCATTTTAACCCCCCGGCTTCTCCACATTTTGGAGGTTTGTGGGAGGCCAATATCAAAACTGCCAAGAATGTTTTGCGCAGAATAATTGGGGAACGTTCGTTGACGTTTGAAGAGATGTCAACCGTGTTCGCCCGATTTGAAGCCACACTCAACTCGCGGCCTCTTACGGCTCTCTCAAACAATCCAAATGAGCTGGAAGCACTGACTTCAGGCCATTTTTTAATAGGTGCACCGCTCCTTAGCACGCCAGCGTCTGACATAACAGAATTAAACAGTAGTAGGTTATCTCGCTGGCAACTTGAGAGGCAAATAACTCAACACTTCTGGCAGAGGTGGTCTAAGGAGTATTTACACTCGTTACAGACCCGGTCAAAGTGGTTTAAAGATCAGTCGCAATTAGACGTGGGAGATTTAGCACTGATTCGAAGTGATAAGTCCCCTTCTCAGTAATGGAGATTGGGGTGAGTGGTGAAAACATTTCCAGGTCAGGACGGTCGTGTCCGAGTGGTAAATATTCGCCATACACTAGGAATTTTAACACGACCCGTCGCTCAATTGGTAAAGCTACCAATTGATTCCTAGAAGATCATGTAAGGATATTTTTTTCTTTATTTTCTGTTATTTTCTTTGTTAGCCTGGGTAGCTCTATATCCTTATTCCGAGGGCGTCCTACCCATCTACAAAGACTTTGGTGACCACCCCTTCCAAAGTAAAGATTCACGGGCATCCTTTAATTTTTTTTCAACTTACCTCATGCTTCTAACACCCTTGAGCTACCCTTAAGAGAAGGTATTCTGTTATTTTTTGTACGAAATTGTTGAGCCTTTCCCCAAGATAAGTATTAGTATGATTTCTTCATAACTAAATTTAAGTTAAAATTTGATTAACAAATTTGGTGGGCGGTTATGTTTTGTATTCGCGCCAATCTTTGTTTTCCACTATGGCCACACGAGGGCAATGCATACCATGACCGCATATCGTGGACTTTTTTCTTTTGTTTTGGTGAGTGTGTGTGCATGCTTGTGAGTGCGTGTGCAGTTCCGATCAGATTGCCGTCGACATACCATCAGACTTCAAGACACCTCACCGCACCTGCAGTTTTTTTTCAACGTTCTATTCGGTAAGTCATGCATTGCTTTTGGCCATAGATCTTACAGTCCACTTCTATGTCTTTTTAGTGAATCAACCAATTTATCATTTCCCTCACCTTTGGCCAATCGAGGCGAAAAGAGAGGACACCTTGTGTGGAAGGAAAGGTGTGCAAGAAGCCTTTCAAGCCATCAAAGCATACAAGAGCCAGGGATGGACTTGATTGGGTGCATACTGATTTATGTGAGCCTATGGAGGTATCATCTTGGAGTAGAGCTAACTACATACTTACATTCATAGATCATTACAGCCGTAAGATATTTGTCTTTTTCTTGAAATCAAAGGGTTTAGTCAGAAAAACTTTTGAAGATTTCAAAGTGCATGTTGAAAATCAGACTGGTTAAAAAATCAAGTGTTTTCGTTCCGATAATGGGTCTGAATATGTTAATTCTGAGTTCCAAAATTTCCTTAGAATTAATGGCATTAAACATCAGCTTACAATCCCTTACAATCCTCAGCAAAAAGGTGTGGTTGAAAGAATAAATAGGACTGTGATGGAAAAGGTGAGGTGTATGGTGCTTGATACAAAATGCAATAAAAAAATGTGGGCAGAAGTTGCAAATACTGCAGTCTATCTTAAGAAAAGGTCTCCTCACAAGGTGATTGCTGAGATGACACCTGAGGAAAAATGTAGTGGGGAAAAAGTAGATTTGTCGCATCTGAGAATATTTGGCTGTGATACTTTTGCACATGTACCACATGAAAAGCGTAAAAAACTGGACCCGAAGGCGAAAAGGTACTTATTTTTGGGGTATGTCGAAGAGAACAAGGGGTAAAGGCTCTTTGATATTGCAAATCCTGGAAATATATGTAGAGCCAGAGATGTAATATTTATTGAGGATTCATTTCTTGATGGGGATTTTTTTAAGGACCCTGATATCTCATTCAATAAGAGATGCAACGTTGAATTAGTGGGTGAACGTGATATTATTCCTTTGGAAAAGATGTTTTCACCCAGTACAGAAGAGTTGGTTCCTGAAGATGTAAATAAACTCCCTGAGGAGACCCAGCCACCAGATTTTGCCCTACCAGAGGTCCAAATTCAAGCAAACCCAGAGATCCGAGATCCAGGGAATGGCTGAGGGTGAATCCAGGTATCCACAGAGGGAGCGACATAGAAAGGACTACCCTGATTTTGTTCTGTATCATGCATCTGATGAACGTCATGAGCCTGAGACAGTGAGTCAAGCTCTATCAGGTAAGTATGTATCAGTAAATGAACAATGGAAACGTGCAATGGAAGAAGAGATGAAATCATTACTTGAAAATGATGCATGGATTCTTGTTAATAAACCTCCGGATAAAAATATAATTAAATCTGGATGGGTGTTTAAAATCAAAAGGGATAATGATGGCAATATTGCCATATGGAAAGCTAGATTAGTTGCCAAGGGTTATTCCCAACTGCAAGGCGTTGACTTTATTGACACTTTCTCACCTGTTGTGAGGCATGCTACAATCAGATTGCTGTATGCTATGGCAGTGGAGATGAATCTAGAAGTGCAACACTTGGATGTAGTGACTGCATTTCTGAATGGATATTTGAAGGAAGAAGTGTACATGCATCAGCCAGAGGGTTTTGTAGCCAAGGGAAATGAAAATAAGGCGTTTCCTTAAAAAGGCTGTATATGGTTTAAAACAATCCTCCAGGAATTGGAATGAAAAGGTCCACAAATCATTGATAGAAATGGGCTACAAAAGATCTGTTTATGAGTATTGTGTATATTTAAAGGTAACTGGTAAATAATTGTGATTATTGGAGTCTATGTTGATGATTTTCTTGTATTTTTCAATGACTCAAATGAAGTAAACCATCTTAAAGAAGAGCTGATGGCCAGGTAGGTAGGTTTAGAGTTATACGGTGAGTCGACAGCTATGGTCAATTTGCACCACGCAAAATCTAGTTTATATCAATAAATATGAATTGATATAAAGTTAGACAAAAGGTAGCACTAAAAGCCTAAATATATAAAAATAATAAAAATCTATTAGATTTTACTTATTAAGCTAGTTTCCTTCAAAAAAGTGTGACATGGTTTAGGCGATCGGCATCGTTGCCTAGAACTTGTTCTAGGTCGCCACTGATGCCTAGCCTGTTTCGTGTGTCCCGATATTTGTCACACTCCATCAGGATTTGTCACACTCCATCAGGATATGTCGCACACTGACAGTCACAGTGATCACATCGAGGAGCAATTTTCCCTTCTGTAAAGAGGAACGAGTGGGTCAGGGCACAATGCCCGATTCTTAAACGTGTGATGACCATTTCCTCTCTGCGATTACCCCTGATGGAAGTGGGCCACCCTGACGTTACCGGTTTAATTGTCCGTAACTTATTGTTTGGGACATCACTCCACTGATCTAGGACTACTTGACGTAAAGTAGCTTGCAGGTCCTGGTAGGGTACCAGCGTCGTCGTCGGCTCAGGGATATTTAGAGCTTCTTTTGCAGCTGTATCCGCCTTCTCATTCACGGCAATTCCCACATGTCCAGGGACCCAGAGGAACGTTATAGCAATTCCTCTTCTATTAAGGCATAGGAGGCTAGAGTGTATGCTCTGGACAATGGGGTGATCGGATGAAAAGCCAGAAATGGACTGTCGAGCACTCATCGAGTCCGTGCAAATGACAATCGCTTTAGCACTCTTCCCGATCCCACGTGCCCAGGGACCCACAGGAAACGAATTTCTACTCCCTTTTTATAAAGAGATAAGATGGCGGATTGAATCTCCTGGACGAGAGGATGCATAGGGGAATAGCCGGATATGGCATGCAACGCACTCATCGAGTCGCTGCAGACCATGTAGGCGCTATTACATGCATGGATCCAACCAAGGGCCAATTTTATGGCGAAGAGCTCTGCCGTGTAGATGCTACACAACGACCTTAGCTTCGCCTTGATGACTCCGTGGTGGGACGAGAATATTGCACACGCGCATGCTGATTGGGACTTAGATCCGTCTGTAAATACGGGGATGAAGCCGGAGTGGCGGTGCAGAACGTCCCGAAACATCTGCTGGTACTCCACGGATATGATGTAAGATTTCTGGCCTCTTTTTAAAGTAAAGCTGCACCTGGGAAATGGTACTCTCCACGGTGGGTGATCTGATAACCCGCAGCCATACACTTCTGGAAGTTTCGCGTCCGTTCCCGCCATAAAATCATTAAAACGAATACCGATGGGTTTGGTGGCCCTTGTCCGCCTATTAAAAACGTTTAAAAACCGGGGGTTAAAAATTATATTGAAAGAAGGATGCGCCTTCATAGATAAATTTTTGTAGCGTAATTACACATCAAGATGTTCCTTCGCGTTGACAATGGAGGCTCCCCGGCATCCGAATAAACGCACAAGATCGGAGACGTTCTGAACGCTCCGGTCGCCAGACGTAGTCCCGCATTGTGAACCGTTAATAACGGTTTCAAATAGCTTTCGCGACCCGAGGAGTAGACAAAACATCCGTAGTCTCATTTGGAACACACCATTTGCTCTGTAAAATAAGAAAATGGTGGTGCGATCCGCGCCCCATGACGAATTAGATAAAATACGTAAAACATTTAACACTTAAAAACATGTATCCTTTAAAACTCGAATATGTTCTCTCCAATTAAGTTTTGAGTCAAACACCATCCCGAGAAAACGAATAGATTCTACGTAGGGGAGAACTCTACCACCAAGTCGTAACTCTGACGTGTGTTGGTGACCCCGTGTACGATTAAAATGCATACATTTCGTCTTTTCGGTTGAAAAGCGAAAACCATTTCTCTGGGACCAAGAATTAATGTTCTTTAGGCATAGCTGTATTTGGCTAGCCGCAGTCACTGGTTTGGACGACCGGCAGAAAATCGCAAGGTCGTCCACGAACAACGATCCCATAACAGGAGCACTGATGCATTCAGTGACATCGTTTATCGCAATAGCGAATAACGTCACGCTAAGGACTGAGCACTGAGTCACTCCACTTTCCTGTGGGTAACGTTGTGATAGGTGTTTACCTATCCTTATTCTTAAATCTCGGTCCGTTAAGAAATGTTTTATAAAAACGGGCAATTTTCCCCTAAAACCCCATCGGTGCAACTTGATTAAGATATTCTGACGCCAGACCCTGTTGTATGCCTTCTCCAGGTCGAAGAAGACCGCAATGACCTTCTGACGCAGAAGAAAAGCCTCCTGAATAAAGTTATCACTCCTGACGAGGTGATCGATGGTTGATCTACCTCGCCGGAAACCACGCTGAATATTTGAAAGAAGGTTCCGTCGCTCTAACCACCAAACGAGACGACGGTTTACCATTCTTTCCATCACCATGCACAGGCAACTGGTCAGGGAGATGGGTCTATAGTTATTCAGATCCGCTCTGTCTCCCCCTGCTTCGGGATCGGAACCACCGCAGATTCCCTCCAGGATGACGGGAAACTACCCTCGAGCCATACTTGGTTAAGTTTTTTAAGCATTTTCATCAACGCCTCCCCCGAAAGATTACGAAGGAAGGCGTTGTGGATGCCATCCAGTCCCGGAGATGTGTCTTTGGAAACTGCGATGGCTGATCGGAGTTCCCAGAGGGAAAAGGGGTCATTATACTCCGCGGGTACGGACGTCTCAGTGAAATTAAGAGGAATTCTCTGGAAGCGTTCCTTGATGGCCAAGAATGCATCAGAATAATTCCTGTCACTACTTATGTTGGCCAGTGACTCGCCGGAAACTTCGGCAATATCGAGGGGTGAACTCACGACGTTGCCATTGACTTTCACGTATGAGACGCCGTACTCCTTGCGAGACCCAGAGATGCTTCTTACTTTGTTCCATGCCTGTGCAAGTGGTGTCCTGTGGTTAATACTGCTAACAAACTCCACTCAGGAGGCTTTCTTAGCCTCATTTACGACTCGTCGAGCTCTCGCTCTCGATTGACGAAAGGAGGCTAGGTTAGCTGCGGTGGGGAACTTATTAAAAACCCGCAAAGCACGTTTCCGCAGACGAATTGCTTCGGCGCACTCCTTGTTCCACCAAGGAACTGCTGGCCTTGGGAGATTTCCCTGTGATCGTGGGAAACTGCAATTCGCTGCTTCAATCATAGTTCTAATTAAAATCTATACGTTACGAGTGGCGTTACGATTCTCATCGTGTTTAAAAGTAAAACCCTGTCTAAAATTATGCCAGTCTGTTTTACGGACGATCGAATTGTCCGGTTGGATAAAATCTAAGTTAAAATTGCTATCCAAATTGATGAAAATTGGGAAGTGGTCGCTTCCACATAAATCTGAGTTCACGGACAATTTCAGCTTGGTGAATAGACTGCTCGAGGATATGCATAAATCTATGGAGGAGTATTCTCCATAAAGCATTAATACGTTTTTTCACAATTACTAAGCAAACAAAAGTTAATATCAAGAATAAAACTGGCTAAGATCCGTCCCCTCCTAGTGCTTTGGCCACTAGAGCTTCCTCACAAGGGATCATGGGCGTTAAAATCGCCCAATAATATAAAGGGCCTTGGCAACTGTCGGACGAGGGCTTCCAGGTTGCAATGATTCACCGGTGCACCCTCTGGTAGATAGACGTTGCATATTTGGACGCAGACGTTGGTCAGCGCTCAGCTTTCGTGTGGTTCGGATCGTTCTCTCCGGCTCTCTCCTTTGTTACGCAAAGCCCAACTGCAGTGCATGTGTCAAATCCATCAAGCGCGACCACAAGTCGCTCTCTTGCTTTGAGTGTAAGGCTTATTATCATCCACTGTGCCTTTCAATATCTGAAGCCGATTTTAAGGTGCTTAGTGACCAACGTAGACCATGGTATTGCGACACTTGTCGGGCCAAGATCGGCTGTGTCAGTGATGGAGAGCAAACCAGTAAAGCTCCTGAGAACGAGTCCGGAAGTCCCTGTTGGTCTCCTGATCATGTGAGTGAAATCTTGAGATTTATTTACTAGTGTGAAAGAAATCCGGACGGATCAGGGTGAAATTCGCAATCATTTTTCATGGATAACCTTCCATCCGTTCACATTTTACAGACATGGATGACTGGCCTGTAGAAGCGGGAATAGCGAGGCGGTTAGTACTTCATCTAAATCCTGGACGTTGTCTAAATGTTGCTCCAGTATGCTATTAACTTTGGCTATAGATGGGAGGGCTTTGGTTACATTTTTTAGGACTGGTATAATTGGGCGTGTAGTTGGATAGGAGTTACGATATAATTCTAAGACGCTAGAGAATTTTTCAAACTCCTGTCAGTTTTCTAGGTTGAAATCAGTACCTATTGGCATATAATTGTTTGCTTATGTATTCGCCGTGCTACTCTGATGGTTATTCAAGGGGTGCTCTTCATCAATGTCCCCTATCAGTTCATGCTGGTTTAGCTCGAACCCTATTTCTCGTCGTATTGTCTCTAATTCAATTGGTGATATACACTACGGCATACAATTCCACTCTTTCAAGGTAACTACATTCTCTGCTGATAGTTGTTGCATTCTAAAGAGTGGAGAAATTGTAATTGTTTTAAATGTCGTATATTCAAGAAATTTAGAATGCATGGCAATTGTTTGTAAACAGTCCATGCGAGTTGAGAATTTTAATGGAAATCCTTTTTGCCCAAGCTCCTCATTGGGTATGTATGAAGTGAGCAACTTACCAGATGCTAAACTCAAGCCTGTGTCTGATATATTAGAAAAATTAGTGTTGTTGCCATGTAGTTTGCTTCACACCGAGTAAGGTATTTCCCTCTTGGTGTTCTAATCTCTTCTTTTGACATAAGTATTTTCATGTTGATTTTCATGTTATAAATACTAATGCATTTTGTTACCACATTTTAACAGCAACTTCGCATTCGTAATGGATTCAGTTTGCAATTGTAGAATCCACAGAGGAAGACGATTCATTGGGCGTAATAGCCATGAATTGGGTCTCCAGGCACAGGGACTTCTGTTTTCATCCATCGGTATAAACTGATGAGGAAAGAGATAGATTAATAAAAAAGAAAACTTCCCCCGCAAGTGATTGGATAAGATGCCCAATAAGAATATTTCATGAGTTTGGAAAGAGTGGCATAATTTTTATTAATTTCTTTGAATATTTGATTTAATAATAGTCTTACTCCACTATTTCCCAAGAAGTGCCTCAAGTTTCATCACAATTGGAAATAACCTGATGTATTTATTCTGAGTTGTGACAATGAGTTAAGCTACTTTATATTCACTATTACAGACACCTATTCAGAAGCCAGATATAAGTTGCGCATGGCTGAAGACAATTCTCACCTATCAAGTGATGAGGGAAATATGGCTGTAAGGAAGAGGAAGGCTAAAGCCGTGTCCAAACTCGTTAGGCATTAGGGAGCATGGATTTGGCTACCCAAAGTTTGGCCAGCTAACAGAAAGGGAGCTTGAGTTTGGACGCCCCTAGAAAGTGTCGTCATCTGCTGAGCTCGAAGCAAACGAAGGACAAGGGAAATACGGAATACGATAATATTTTGAACATATGACCCTCATGACTTGTGCTGTTAGAAATTTTATTGCGATTATAATACATTTTCTCATTATTTTCGTAGTTTCGGAATATTATGTGGTTAATTCGTAACATTGGGATTTATATAGTAGATTTACGGAGTACAGTATAGCACGTACTTATAGCTTTTGAACAATTTGTTTGTATCTTTTTCAGTTCGTGGTTTGTATCAATGTTTCCTTTTGGTAGATAGCGATTCGTGTTGGACTCAGCAGTTTAGTAAATTTGTGATTGTGTGATCTGTGTCTTTCAGCAGTATAAAGCACGTATTTTTAGTTTTTGTTCATTGTGCTTATATTAACTTTCGCCGCTATGGCAGATAAAGATTCGTGTTAGACTGAGCAGTTAATTGCGTTTGTGATCGTATAGGTAATAGCTTCAATTCGAATTTTCTATTATCCCTGCACTGTTCTTTAATTTTTTGTGCATTATTAATAAGTTTGTTTACGGTGATACCCAGCCACCGCATGATTTCCATTAATTATTTAGTATTGGGCATCCTTTGGATGTTCATTGGATGCAGTGTCATTGTGTCATTCCAGTTTTCTAAACAACATGGTGGCAGCGGTTAAGGTTTAAAGCACGTATGTAAAAAAAAATCTGTTAGGATGGCGAAAAGTCTATCGATAGCTCCGCGAGAAATGGATTTCTCCGGAAATCAAGCTGTTAATTGGCAGAAATTTGAAAAGTCATTCATGCTATATTGTGAGGCCTATTTAGGGGAGGCGGTTACGGAACAAAGGAAAGTTGCGTTATTATTACATTCCTTGAAAGACGAGGGATTAGAGATTTTTAACTCTTTTAATCTCTCGGAAGGTGAATGTAAGAATCTTTCAGTAGTCATCAAAAGATTTGATAATTACTTTGTTCCGACAGTTAATGTAACTTACGAACGATACGTCTTTTTGAATCGAAAGCAAGCTGACAGTGAGTCATACGAACAGTACATGGCGATACTAAAAAATCTAAGCCAGTCGTGTGATCTTGGAAACATTATAGACAGCCTAGTAAAAGACGTATTTGTGAGCGGGATCAGAGACGCCAATGCGAGGGAACTTGTGTTAAAAACTGAAAATTTAGACTACTATGACTTTAAGTATTTGTAGAGCCAAAGAGATGGCGTCACGACAATATCAGTCAATCCAAGGGTCAACGGTTCCCATTGAAGTGGACTTGCTGGGTGCCATGCAGCGAGTTTGGGGGCAACGCTAAACGCGTAGAGGCGGCAGAGAACTTCAGGCCCAGTCGCCATCCAGACGGACAACTGATTCAAGAGAGATGACGGCAGCAGCACCCAGATATTCAAGGTCACCGGATAACAGTATGTACCAGGGACGAAGTATATGTGGCAAATGTGGGTACACTCACGATTTTGGCAAGTGCCCGGCTTTCAGGCAAAAGTGTAATAGATATCAGTGGTCATTTTGCTAGAATGTGTCAGAGACAAAGTGGAAATAATCGCAAAATTGTGCATGTAATTGAAGAAGAAGCAGGTAATGATGACAGTGAGAGTGAACATTTAAATCTAAATAATTTTGTTATTGACTTTATTAATGAAGAGGGGGTCAGTCAATCTAAAAAAAAGGCTGGCAAGTATTTTTTATTATTAATGACCAGCGGGTAAATTTTACAATTGATAGTGGTGTTCAGTGTACTGTCTTGGGTGAAAATTAATTTGTAAAGATTGGGTTAAATCCTGATCTGTTGCAGAGCACTGATGCTGTACTTGCATCCTTTACTAAGGATAAGTACCGGTGGTGGGAATCTGTTAAATTAAGTGTAAGATCAATGAGAAATATCACCTGCTTGGCTTTTATATAGTTAAAGACGGTCATGTAAATCTATCAGGTCTAGATACCAGTGTTGCTTTAAACCTTATAAAATCAGTTAACGTTCTGGAAACCATTGATAGAGTATAGAGAATTGTTTGATGGTAAGGTCGTAAGAATTCCGACAAAAGTTCATATTGAAATTGATAAAAATGTCAAAGCAGTAGCCTTACCGTCAAGGAAAATTCCTTTTAGCTTAAGAGATAAGGTGAAGAGGGAACTAAATTCTATGTGCAAAATGGGAATTATTGAACCCATCACACAGCCAACAGAATGGGTTAGTCAGATGGTAATTGTTCAAAAGAAAAATGGTAACTTGCGCATTTGCATAGATCCTCGTCCATTGAATAAGGCCATTAGAAGGGCTCACTATGACCTTCCTACATTTGAGGAAGTGTGCAAAAATGACTGGAGCAAAAGTCTTTACGAAATTGGATGCATTATCTGAATTTTGGTTGCTACCACTAGATGACAGTAGTTCCAAACTGTGTACTTTTGCTAGTCCTTTTGGCCGATTTAAGTTCAATAGATTACCGTTTGGTCTATGCTGTGCTACAAAAATGTTCCATAGGGTTATTTCACAAATATTTGATGATCTAGAGGAGCATTCCAATATGATATATTAATCTGGGCCACCTCCAAAGATGAATTGCAAAAACGTGTGAACAAAGTATCGGCAAGAGCAAAAAAGAGAGAGACCCAGTGAGTATTTCATTAGAACCCGAAATGCTTTTAACCCTTCTCCAAACGTCTGATGTTGGAGTTCTGTTGTTTATTGTAGAGATACTCAGGTAGATATCCAGGAAGCCTTTTTTGCCTCGTTAACCATTTTCCGGGCTTTAGCTCGTAAGCGTCGAAAGGAGGCAAGGTTTGTCGCAGTAGGAAACTTATTAGAAATACGCAAGGCTCTTTTCCGCGCTGTAATGGCGTTTGCACATTATTCGTTCCACCAGGGAACGGCTGGCCTACGAATGTAGCTCTTAGTACGAGGTACAGCGGATTCCACAGATTTAATAATTCTCGCTGTAAGCTTTTCAATATTCTTCACCCCATCTTCATTTTCACTAAAAATAAAATTAAATTTCTGCTGACAAAGTGGCCAATTGGCTTTCCGAATCAGCCAATTGGCAGGAAGATTAAAATTCTCTCTCAAACCTCGTTCCCTGTTTATTAAAATTGGAAAGTGGTCGCTCCCACATAAGTCATTATATACGGATAGACTTAATTTTGTCATAAGACTGCACGTGGACATGCACAGATCAATGATGGAGTAATCCCCATTAAAACTATTAAAACGGATTTTTCCCCATTGTTTAATAAAAATAGGTTAAAATCATCGATAAATTTAGCTAAAACTCGGCCTCTTAAGTTGCACTGAGCTCTTGTGCTTCCCCATAGGGAATAATGGGCATTAAAATCACCCGTTATAATAAAGAGCCAGGGTAGTTGACCGACAAGCGCTTCTAGATTAAAAGCGGTAACTGGTGCACCCTCCGGCAGATAAACGTTGCAGAGCGTCACCACCACAGGGGCGTGCACGGTCACTGCTACCGCTTGAAAAGGTGTAATCAGCTGCACTCGGGAGGTGTATAGGGCCTCCCAAACGGCAATTGCCACTCCACCTTGGGCACGTTGGCCACTGGCGTCGTCAAGTCGGAAAACATTAAAACCTTTTAAAAATCCTTTGTCTTTAGCTTTAAAATGTGTCTCCTGCAAACACAAGCAGGACGGGTTAAAATTATGCGTTAAAATATCCAGCTCCTCCTTATGTCGATAAAAGCCGTTACAGTTCCATTGTAAAATGAACACCATAAAAAATGAATTAAAATTAAATAAGTAATAAAAACAGCAGTGTATCCGTACTTGGGGGATCAAGGCCGTATACGGGGGCGATTCTTCTTCCCTTTTGTTCGAGCCCGGAGGATTTCCGTCTCGGAGAGACATTCATCCTCCTCCATGGACTCCGGTTGACCCTGTTTGGGTAATCAAGAGGGACCTGGGGATGGCGTTTTTTCACGCCTGGGCGGTGCGACCCCGGCGTTTTTGGGCGGGTTCTTTTTGGGAGATATTGTACCTTGCGTATTTCTCTGATCTGCCGGTTTGGAGCCATTACTCGGCTTCGCCGACTTTTGAACTTGGGTCTCAGGATTTGCGGTCTCTTCTTTCTCTGTCTGATAGCAATACTACATTTACTCACTGCAGTTACAGTTGACGCAAACGATCGGGAAAAAGTTGGGGCAACGAGTTCGCGGTACTTTTTGCGTGCTTCTAAGTACGATATCCGGTCTCGGGTTTTAATCTCAATAACCTGGCGCTCTTCTTTCATTTAAGGGCAATCGCGAGAGTAGACCGCGTGGGTATCCTCGCAATTGACAAAGTGTAAACCGCTGCTGTACTCTGCATTCTCGTGCTTGTCCAGGCCGTAGCGCGGGCAGGTGGCCTTGCCCTCACATCGGGTAGCGATGTGGCCAAAATGTTGGCACTGGAAGCAGCGCATGGGAGCCGGTATGTATGGTCGCACTGGCACCAATTCGTAGCCGACGAACACCTTAACGGGGAGTTTTACTCACTCAGTGATTCAACCTGAAGGTTGGTTTGGATAGTTGAGGGTAGAGCTCAACCCGGATTAAGCCACAGGCGTGTGAATTTCACATTCACATTAGGGGGCCAGTTCCTTTCCCTGGGCTACCTCGCACTCCGAGGATTTTTGTTCGAGGGCGTTCAAAGGTTTCACCCGGATTTGAACCCGGGACCCTTCGATCAGTAGCCAAGCGCTCTACCCACTAGGCCGCCACGCTCCCTTCGGGGAGTTTATCCATCGCGAAAGTTAGGTCTACGGAAGTGGTTTTTTATTTCTCCGTTGCGCTTGGTGTTAAGCCTATGAACATCAATCACCCCCTGAGAGGCCATCTCACTCTTCATTTCGTCGACTTCCACATAAAGAAGGTCAAAGTGGCTGATAATTCCCCGACTAGTGTTACAGGTACGATGCACCTCCACCGAGACAGGGATAGCATGTAGCCGTTCCATGAGCAGGATCTTCTTGCTCTGCGATTTATTGGCCGTTTCAATGAGAAGTGTGCCATCCCGCAATTTTCTTGCACTCTTCATATCTCCAGATACCGAAGCCGACAAATTTCTGCGAATGACAAAGGGAGACACCTTTTTAAGGGTCTCGCCTTCCTTTTGACACCTCATTACCAAATAGCGTGTGCACGCATTACACCTATTTCCCCCGCCTGTGTTCGGACGGGATCTTTTCAATGGAGGGGGATTGTTAGTTTCCATTAAAGAACGGGGCTTCGTCCCCTGGGCTCCCCACCCACCACGGAGCCACACATTTGTGTAGGCGGTCTGCTTCCGGTTAGGCCTCCAGCGCATGGACCCTCCAAACCCATACACCTTTGGCCGCCCTACACAGACCACCATCACTCCAGCACTCGCCATCGAAACGTGTCGATAAGCCGATTGATCAAGACTGGCTAGATCTTGACCGCCCGTTTACAGAGGATCCAGGGCCGAAGTGGGGTATTGAACCCCGGCCCATAACGGGCATCCCACACTCGGCTGGGTGCCGGAGAACTCACCCACCAGGATCCCCTTCTCCCCCTTACGGGTCTCCGCACACGGCCAACATGCACGTAGATCGCAGGCCAGCTGTTATAGCCACACACAGACAGTGGACCCACAAAACTGTCCGACGCATCCCTGTGCTGCCTGTGGATTTGTTTTCGGGGTTTTACCTACCCGTCCTCTCAGTCGCCTCTTACGACAAGCAGGGATACTGCGATGAGTATTCTCAATCCCCCTACCCGCAGGGGGGATGTTGTTAATGTTTTGTTTGGAAAGGGAAAATGTTGTATATGAAAAACAAAATAAAGTCAGTTGCGTCGTGACTCTTGAACTGAAAGGTTGTGTCATTCCAGTTCCCTACACAACATATATTGTCTTTATTATTTCATCTTAATAGATCTGAAAAGTCAAGTTTTTCTTCAGTGTTACATAGTGCAGCCAAAATTTACCTTATAAACTAAATTTTTTTGACATTTTTGATGAGGATGTTTGATTTTTATCATTTGTTCTTGCATTTTGTTTACAAAGTCAACATTTTCTTTGTTTTTCAGGAAGTAGACCATTACAGCAAAGCTGCTGATGTACAAATCTCTTGTACCGTTACCAATTGAATAGTTTTTATAATATCTTTTGTCATACAATTTTGTCACTGGACAATTTTCTTATACGATTTTGTTTTGTCTAATATTTGCCCCTAGCTGTTTTGGTACCGTTTCCATTCCTCCCCTTCTCTTGAGATAGTTATCAACAAGCTCCACCCACAGCTACCTCAGAATTGTCCGCCTATGTTTCCATTCCGGGTTTCAGTATCCAAGGTAGGATGTAGGAATTTACCCCAGCAACATTTAGCATAGCATACAAAATTGTCATCGGGCAACGTCTCGTATTTCTTGAAACATGGTATGCTGCGCATAATTGATCCAGTGTATCTACTCCTGATTTTATCAGGTTATAAAAAGTAATCATTTCAGTTTATCTTCTCCCATACATTCATCTTCAGAAACGACATTTTTAAATTCACATCTTACCCCAGGAATATAGTACATAGTATATTACGGCGATTAGGGTGCTTCGACGACTAAGGTCATTCGCACCACGTCAACCTAACATCACCATGTCAAGTTATTTAAAATAAATAATTAACTAGACAAATAAAAGCAACACATCTCACATTAAAATGGGCGTGAGATAAAACACCAAATAATGGTTGGTCACAAACAGTTAAAAAGCCCAGACACTTTTAAAAATAAATTATCCCACAGACACAATCAGGATCGTCTCCTAGAACTTGTCCTAGGTCTACCCTGATGTTCAGCCGGATGCGCAGAGCAAGGTACCTATCACACACCGTCAGGTGTCTCAGAGTAATGGGAGAGTCGCAATCCTCACAGTAGGGCGGGATCTTCTCTTCGGTGAAGAGGTAAGAGTGAGTGAGGGCACAGTGCCCTATCCTCAACCGTGTGATTGCGAACTCTTCCCTGCGAGTCCTCCCGACTGATGTAGGCCACACTGATACAACCGGCTTTATGGTGCGCAACTTATTTTCTGTCAGGGAATGCCAGGTTTCTTTCCACTATCCAAAGGCTACGTTTCTCAACGTAGACTTAAACACGGGAGTGAAATCGGAGTGGCGGCACAGCTCTTCCCTAAAAAGTTGTTGGTACTTCATGAGCGTCGTGGAACCTTTCTGGCCAGTTAGTAAGGTAAAACTACACTTAGGATAGGGCACTCGCCATGGTGGGTGACCGGAATATCCATGGCCGTACACTTCTGGAAGTCTCACTTCTGTTCCTTCCATAAAATTTGTAAAACGGACTGTCAGGGGCCTGGTGGCCCTTGTCCGCCTGTTAAAATGTTTATAAACCTGGGATTAAAAATTACTATAAAACACGGGTGAGTCCTCATAGATAAAATTTTTGCGACGTAATTAGCCATTAAGATGTTCCTCCGAGTATCCAGCGGGGGCTCTCCGGCATCCGAGTATACGCTTAAACGGGAGACTTCCTGAACGCTCCGGTCGCCAAACGTAGCCCCGCGTTGTGAACCGTTGCCAGCGGTTTCAGGTAGCTTTTGCGGCCCGAGGAGTAGACGAAACATCCATAGTCCAACTTGGAATGCACCATTGCCCTGTAAAATGAAAGCATGGTGGTACTGTCGGCGCCCCATGTAGTGTGCGATAAAACACGTAAAATATTTAAAACGTTAAAACATTTTTCTTTAAGAGTCCGGATGTTCCTTCCAATTAAGCTTGGAATCGAACACCATCCCGAGAAAGCGAACCGATTCAGCGTTTGGTATAACACTACCACCGAGACGTAACTCTGGTGGTATATGGTTGCCCCTGAGACGATGAAAATGCACACATTTTGTCTTTTCCACTGAGAAGCGAAAGCCGTTCTTTTGGGACCAGCCGTCCAGTTTATTAAGACAGAGTTGTGTCTGTCTGGACGCGGTTACTAGTTTGGATGACCGGCAGAGAATAGCCAGGTCATCCACAAACAATGATCCCATGACAGGTCCCGTGATGCAGTCGATAGCGTCATTGATCGCAATAGCGAACAATGTCACACTAAGGACTGATCCTTGAGGCACTCCATTTTCTTACGTATAGGGTTCGAAAAGGTGCTTACCAACTCGATTCTAAAAACTCGGTCCGATAAAAATTTTTTTTTTAAATGGGAAGATATTCTCTAAAACCCCAGCCATGCTACGTGTTTAAAATCTTCTGACGACAGACCATGTCATACGCCTTCTCCAGGTCAAAGAAGACCGCCATGACGTGCTGGCGGAGAATAAAGGCCTCCTGAATGAAATTGTCGCTCCGAACGAGGTGATCAATGGTTGATCGACCTCGCCGGAAACCACACTGGATATTCGACAGAAGGTTACGCTGCTCTAACCACCAAACGAGCCAACGGTTTGCCATCCTTTCCATTACCTTGCACATAAAGCTTGGAGATGGGCCTGTAGTTACTCGGGTCCGTTCTGTCCTTTCCCTGTTTAGGGATCGGACTCACCGCAGATTCCCTTCAGGAAGATGGGATACTACCCTCGAACCATAACTGGTTAAGGGTGCTCAGAATCTCCATCAACGCTTCCCCCGGAAGATTTCGAAGGAAGGCATTGTGGATTCCCTCCAGTCCCGGAGAGGCGTCCTTGGAATCGGCGATGGCTGACCGAAGTTCCCACAGTGAAACGGGTCGTTATACTCCGCGACTACGGACGTCTCAGCAAAGCAAATAGGAGTTCTCTGGGAGCGTTCCTTGATGGCCAAGAACGCTTCCGAATAACTCCTGTCACTGCTTATACTGGCTAGTGACTCGCCAAAAGCGTCGGCTACGTCGCGAGGGGAGCTCACGATTTGGCCATTAATTCTCAAACAAGAGACGCCGTACTCCCTGTGAGAGCCCGAGATGCATCTCACCTTATTCCACGCCTGTGCAAGTGGTGTCCTGTGGTTAATCCTATTAACGAATTCCATCCAGGAGACCCTTTTCGCCTCCTTCACGACTCGTCGAGCTTTTGCTCGCAGTCGACGGAAGGACGAAAGGTTCGTTGCGGTTGGGTATTTTTTAAAAAGACGCAGGGCACGTTTTCGAAGACAAATTGCCTCGGCGCACTCCTTGTTCCACCAAGTAACCGCTGGTCGTGGGACGTTACCCGATGACCGTGGGACGCTGCAATACGCTCCTTCAATCAAGCACCTTGTTAAAACCTCCACATTGTGTGTGGCATCACAATTACAATTATGTTTAAAATTAAAAGCGTCTTTAAAATTCTGCCAATTCTGACAATCCAATTGCCCGGTAGGATTAAATCAGTGTTAAATCTTCGTTCAGAATTTATTAAAATGAGGAAGTGATCACTCCCACAGAGATGTGTGCACGGACAAATTAAACTTGTTTAAAAGACTGCTAGTTGCCATAGCTAAGTCTATACAGGAGTATTCTCCATCGAAAACATTAAAACGGGTTTTCTCACCATTGTTAAGTAATAAAAGGTTAAAATCGAGGATGAAACTGGCTAAAATCCGTCCCCTCCTTGTGCTTTGGCCTCTTGAGCTTCCCCAAAAGGGGTCATGGGCGTTAAAATCGTCCAATATTATAAATGGCCAAGACAACTGCTGCACAAGTCTCTCTAGGTTGTAACGAGTTACCGGTGCACCCTCCGGCATATAAACGTTGCATAACGTTAAATTTTGCGGGGAAACAAGGTTATGGCCACAGCCTGAAACGGGGTGTCAATCCGTACTCGATAGATGTAAAGGGCCTCCCGAACAGCAATCGCCACCCCGCCATGGGCTCTATGACCAGTAAGGTCATTTAGCCTTTCGACCTTGTATCCCTTCAAAATTCCACTGTCTCTCGCCTTAAGATGCGTCTCATGGAGACAAAAGAAGGGTTAAAATCTCCAGCTCCTCCTTGTGCCGATAAAATCCATTAGGGTTTCCACTGTAATAAAAAAGCCATTAATAATATAAAAATTAAAAATAAATAAATAAATTAATTAATTAATTTAAAAATGTCAAACACGGTTGGAGGATCAACACTTTATGCGAGTTGTCCTCCTACCTTTGCTTCTAGCCCGGAGAATCTCTGTCTCCGAGAGACATTCGTCCTCTTCCATTGACTCCGGTTGATTGAGTCGGGCTAAACCAGATCGTCCGAGGGATTGTGAGTTACCACGCTTTGCTTGCGTGGCCCCGGCGGTGGTTTTGGTGGGGTTCTACCTAAGAGAACCCGGACCGGTAGTTTGCGTATTTTGTGCCGGATTTGTAGCCTTAGCCGGCGTGGCCGATTTCTGTGCAGAGGCTTGAGTTTTATGGCCTACAATGTCTTCCGTCTGTGTCGAAATGGTGACCTTGGCAATTCAAGGGGAAGCGAAATGTGCGTATGATTTGGAAAAAGTAGGAGACTTGTGCTCTGTACTTTTTCCGAGCCTCAAAGTACGGGATTTTTTCAACCATCTTGATCTCCATTACTTTGCGCTCCTCGATCATCTTTGGAGAATGACGTGAGTACACCAGATGTGCACCCTCGCAATTGACGAAAAGTGGGTCACCTGTGCATTCCGCACCCTCATGCTTCTCCAGGCCGCAGCGGGGACAGGTGGCCTTGCCCTCGCACCGTGTGGCCATGTGGCCGAGTAGTAGTAATTTTGTTTTAGGGTGCTTCGACGGCAAGGGTCATTCGCACCACGAACAACCAACAATGGGTCTTTTATTAATTTCTTAAATCAAGTGACAGGAAAAAAATATATATTTTAATAAACAATAACATTATTAAAATAAATATATAAATTAATTTAAGATGGATAAAAATGACATTAAGCTATCTGTAGACCAGTATACAGTGAGTCATACCATGTTAAAAATCCTAGTTTCTTTCAAAAATTTTAAAACACACGTGATGCAACCAGGGTCATTCCCTAGGTTCTGTTTTAGGTCCCCCCTGATGCCGAGCCTGTCACGTGCTACACGGTACATATTACACTCAGTCAGGAGGTGTCTCACAGACATGGAAGAGTCGCAGTGGTCACATCGAGGTGGTGTCTTCTCTGTAAAGAGGTAGGAGTGTGTAAGGGCACAGTGCCCTATCCTCAGACGTGTGATCACCACTTCTTCCCTGCTAGTCCTTCCAACTGAAGTGGGCCACGCTAATATGTCCGGCTTGATGCTATGTAGCTTGTTCCCGGTTTGGGAGCGACATAATTCTAACCACTTATTAAGGGCTACGTTTCTCAACATGGCCCTCAAATCGTCCGTAGTTACCAGCGAAGATGCGGTGCGGTCGTCGTTAAGGGCGTCTTTCGCCGCAAGGTCGGCCTTTTCATTTCCGACTATTCCCACGTGCCCAGGGACCCACAGGAAACGAATTTCTACTCCCTTTTTATAAAGAGATAAGATGGCGGATTGAATCTCCTGGACGAGAGGATGCATAGGGGAATAGCCGGATATGGCATGCAACGGACTCATCGAGTCGTTGCAGACCATGAAGGCGCCATTACATGCATGGATCCCACCAAGGGCCAATTTTATGGCGAAGAGCTCTGCCGTGTAGATGCTACACGACGGCCTTAGCTTCGCCTTGATAACTCCATGGTGGGACGAGAATACTGCACACGCGCATGCTGATTGGGACTTAGATCCGTCTGTAAATACGGGGATGAAGCCGGAGTGGCGGTGCAGAACGTCCCGAAACATCTGCTGGTCCTCCGAAACTGGCTAAGATCCGTCCCTTCCTAGTGCTTTGGCCCCTAAGCTTCCCCACAAGGGATCATGGGCGTTAAAATCGCCCAATAATATAAAGGGCCTTGGCAACTGTCGGACGAGGGCTTCCAGGTTGCAACGATTCACCGGTGCACCGTCCGGTAGATAAACGTTGCATATCGTTATTACTTGAGGTAAACACGGTAACGGCCAAAGCCTGAAACGGAGTGGTCAGCTGTACTCGAGAGGTGTAAAGGGCCTCCCGAACAGCAACCGCCACTCCACCATGGACTCTTAGGCCACTAAAGTCGTCACACCTTTCCACCATATACCCATTTAAAATACCCTTGTCCGTTTCTTTAAAATGCGTCTCTTGGAGACATAAAAAAGAGGGGTTAAAATCTCGGATTAAAATGGCCAGCTCTTCTTTATGCCTATAAAAGCCGTTACAGTTCCACTGTAATATAAAAACCATTAAATAAAATTTTAAATAAATAAATAGATGGAATAAATCCTACAGAGCGGTTTTTGTCCGCACTCATGCTAGATCAGCGCTTAAAACGCTGCTTCCTTTCCTTACTACGTATTTTTTGGATTTCTGAGTCAGAGACACAGAAATCTTCGTCCATAGCCCCCGGTTTGGGATGAGTTCCCTTACCGTTACCGGAGGTACCGGGAGGTGTTTTCTCTCGCCTAACGGGCGAGACTCCGGTGGTTTTTTGTTGTGAATTCTTACTTGAAGAACTCGCAAATTTGTTGGTTTCTTTTCCAGCTTTAATATCATTATTTTGCTTCCCTCCCTCCACGGGTGTTTCATGTCCATTAATTGGGTCCGTTTGCGTAGAGATGGTTGTAAACTTCTTCATTGTGGTGGTTGCTACCGCGGCAAAGGATCTGGAAAAAGTAGGGCCATTTTGTGCCCGGTACTTTTCCCTTGCCTCAAGATAAGGTATTTTATTCAGCGTCTTTATTTCCATGATCTTTCGCTCTTCGGTCATCTTTGGACAATTGCGAGAGTACACTGGATGTGCAACCACACAATTGACACAAAAGGGGTCAGAGACGCACTCTTCCCCATCATGCTTCGGTTTGCCGCAACGCGGGCAGATGGCCTTGCCCTGACATCGCGTAGCGATGTGGCCGAAGTGCTGGCATTGGAAGCATTTCATGGGGCTGGGTAAGAACGCACGGACAGGAACCGCTTCATAACCAATGAATACTCTATCGGGAAGCTTGTCGCAAGCGAACGTGAGGATGACAGATGTGGAAGCCTTCACCTCCCCGTTGCGTCTCGTGGTCAATTTACGAACATCAACTACGCCTTGCGACGCGATCTCCCTTTTGATGTCTTCTGTATCTACATACAATAGGTCGTAGTGACTCCCCGACATGTATTCAGGGTCCTGTGCGTCTCTACCTTGACCGGGATGTCGTAAAACTTGGTAATTGCTAGCAGCTTTTCGCTTTGTTGGTCCGCGGCTGTTTCAATTAATAAAGAACCATCTCTCAGTTTTTAGCCGATTTTAACTCTTCAGGTACACACCCTTGAAAAACCTTTTTTGTTAAGAAGGGAGACACTTTAGAAAGAGTCTCACCTTCTTTTGTACACTTCATCACTAAATAGCGCTTCGAAGCGCAGAAAGCAATCTCCCCCGCCCGGATCCGGGCGAGATCTTTTTGGTTTTGGTGGTGAGGTATTCTCAGCCATACCAAATATTTAACTTCATCACCCGGCCTCCCCACCCACCACGGAGCCACACATTCGGGACGCCGCACCGCATACCGGTGCGGTCGTCAGGGCTAGCACGGGGGATATAGCGTTTCTGGGGGTGGATGTCTGTTTCGGTTAAGGACCTTCGATGTGCGAGTCCACCTAAACCCGCACACATCCGACCGCCCTACACAGACCCCCACCACCTTGGCACTCGCCGCCGGAACGCAAAGCGATCGGAAGCCGATTGACCGGGTGTGGCTAGCTCCCAGCCACCCGTTTACGGGGAATCCAGGGCCGAAGTGGGGTATTGAACCCCGGCCCATACCGGGCATCCGACACCCGGCTGGGTGCCGGAGAACTCACCCACCAGGATCCCCTTCTCCCCCTTACGGGTCTCCATGCACGGCAAGCACATGGGTGGATCTAAGGCATGGTGGTATCGCCTCACACAGACAGCTGACCCACTAGACTGTCCGGACGCTACACAATCTTTACAGAGGGTTTGTTGTCGGGGTTTTCTCCCCGCCCTTTTAGTCGCCTCTTACGACAAGCAAGGGGGAGTCGTTCCACCAGGTATAACAGCCCTGATGACAGGCTAGCTGCTGATCATCATTAATCAGAGGAATTGTCATCCTTCAACACCCCTCCTCAATTTCTCAGAAGAGATATATAGTTGTGATTAGAGTAATTTAGCGTAACCTAGAGTAATTTAGTTGTGAGAAAAAAAAATTTTTACACACATGTTAACAGAAATACATAAAATTACTTATTCAAAGCATTTGAAAAGGATTCATATTACAGACTTTTAGTCAGAATATCAGCTTTTTGTTCCCTAGAAGGTACATACTTAACACTGATAATTTTATGTTGTTGCAAGTCCATCACAAAATTGTATTTAAAATCTATATGCTTCAATCTTTTTACATCCCACCTTTTAAGGGCATGAATACATGAAGTATTATCTTCAAAAACAGGTATGCTAGTTGAGCAAGATATACCTAACTCTGAAATTAATTGTTTCATCCATAGGGGTTCTGAAACTGCTGTTGCTAATGACACATACTCTGCTTCAGTTGAGGACAAAGCTACAGAGGATTGTTTCCGTGTCCCCCACATAACAGGATCTCCAAACATTTCAATAACAAAGCCAGAAATTGATTTTCTACCCACATCGTTGGCAAAGTCAGCATCTGCAAAGTTAAAGGAACATTAGAATTACCCTTGTACCAGTCCCAGTTTCTGGGTACCATACAGATATCTCAGTACTCGTTTGATACCTTTTCATTGGTTTTCTGTGGCATTAGTCAGAAACTGACTATAAAAATTAACAGCAGTACATATGTCAGGCCTGGTTGACATACATGCATACATGAGACTGCCTATAGCCTCCCTGTATGGTTGGATTCCAATAATGCAAGGTTTATTATGATCAACAATATAACTACTATCGCCGCAAAAAAAGGTAGAACGCTGGACTTTAAGCATTCGTACGAAATTCTGCCGGAGCTCCAAAGAGCCGTGTAATATATCTTTTTACTCCTTGTTTATTAGACTACAAAATACATTCACTGAATAGTGTGTAAGTGTAAAAGTTTAGCTCCTATGGTCGAAAGAGTGAAGAAAAACACGCGAAAAACTAGGAGAACGGCGAAACGGTCGTCTTCTTCATCTCGTCACGGCCAAAATATTTAATTGGTTCACTTCATTATTTTTTTACGAAGAGGACGACATCTCTACATTACAAATATTCTTTTAAAAATTTATTTTAACCATTCTTTGATTTTTTATATGGCCGAAAGCTAGATTTCAATTTCCGTGGTGTGGAAAAGTATATGAATATCGAAATTACGTATGCTTTATGGAAAAAATATTATAAAAAACTTATCATGTAAGGAAATTTTTATATACTTCCCCTTACTTAAAATAAACGACAAAGAAGAAAATCGCCCCGCTGCAATGCTCACTACCATTTTGCTCAGTTGGCAATGGTGATACTCCTGGCCGCGCGTGACTCAAATCTCATTGCCAAGACCCCTCTAGTGAGACCTCTGTCCAGCGCTGTTTGGACAAGGAATGGGAAAGGCTCTAGGTGTTTTATATTCTTTTAACTTTATGTGGATGGATTTATATTGAGTATTTCGTAATTAGATATTCAATTCAGTCTCAGAAATTACACACTGAAATTCAGTTTGTATTAATCCATAGAATCAATAAACTTACAGTATACACATAAACAAACAGTATTTTGCTGTTAAAAAGTTGCCTCGTAAACAGTTACCATCTCTTTTCTACTTATATCATGTTCGCTATTGAACAAAAAATTGAGTCACAAAAGTCATAATTCGAACGCAGTTCCTGGGAAATTTGAAGTGCATGCATTGCTGTATATCAAAAAATAATAATCCGTTCATTGTTTACCGCCTTGAGAAAGAGCCACGACAATTCGAAGCCCATCCTATTCACGGAAATATACTTGTATTTTCAAAATCTACACATTTTAGGCCTCTCGGCATGTGAACTCTTTTCGGCCAAACAAGAATCCCGAAATTAGCTCCAAAAGTCTCCCAAAGGGGCTGATTGAAAATCCAGAAAATAGGTAGAAAATTAAAAAACATTGTCGTTACTGCCATAACTGTATGGGAATGAGTAATGTACAGAGACTCCGTAAAATACTCGAAAGAAAAAAAAGTTGACAGTACTGGGATTCGAACCCGCACCATAGTCCAAAGATTGTTAGTCCAACGCCTCTAACCACTCGACCACGGCTTCTGTTATCTTACGCTTGCATTTAAAAGGATTTATACGGAGGGAAATTCTTTAGTTGCGTTTTTCTTTCGAACCCGGCTTCAAATGGAAAAAATCCGTGACACTTTTCCCGCATTCTCTCTCTAGTTTCAGAAAATAATTGCGTCATTTGCGTCCCTAACATCACTCACGCGATGTCTCCTTGTTAGTACAACAAGAAAATGGAAATATTGTTAGAAGAAATGAAGTCCATCTCAAACCCCATAAAGGGCAATATACCTCTTATTGTCAGATCCCTTGAAAATGACTATGACTTCTATGAATACAACTTTAATTATCCAAATGATAAAGAGAATTGCCCAGAAAGAGTTGCAAGTAATAATGTACCATGTAATTTGCAGAATAAGATGACCCGCAGTGGTAGAACCATTATTCTACCAAAGCGTTACCAACAATAGAAACTTTGTATCTTGTGTTGTAACATTTTAATTGTCATGTATATGTTCAATGAGCATTATCCTAAAAAGGGGAGATGTAGAGTTGGCAATACTGATATGAAGGACGGGTGGCAACACTGTCATGTATGCAAGAAGTCAGTAAAGTAAGATGACTTCATGCTATGGTGTCGTATCGTATGTGTCACGTAACAGTTATCTATACCATGTAATATGTCTATGTTAATAAACTGTCTAACAGTCGCCTTGGAAAGCATTCAATCTAAATACGCATCACGGCAACCGATAAACCTAAAACACTTCATTTTCTGCAACAATGTCGTCTGAGGCATCATTACTCCTCTGATCCTCACTCTCACCTTCTGCAACATTTTGCAAAACATTAATAATTCCATCATTACTTTCATTATTATCTCCATCAGGAACTGTTATCTCATTTTCAGTTAAATTTTTTCCCTCCACTTCAAAAATATCAGATTCCACATCATTAAATTTAGTTTTACATTCATCAAAAATTACATTTCGTGCAGTTATAACCTTACGACCCTGGATTGCCCACAATCGATAACCATTGGTACAATAACCAAGCATTATGCATCTTAAACTCCTTGGATCGATCTTTCTGGCAGCAGGGTTATGTACAAAGGCTATGCAGCCAAAAACTCTTAGTTTGGATAGATCCGGCTTTTCACCATACCACAGCTCTGCTGGTGTCTTCTCCTCTAGGACAGCTCTCGTTGGGGACCTGTTCAATAAATACACAGCAGACATGAGTGCTTCAAACCAAAAAGTTTTCTTGAGGCTGCTCCCGAGCAACATACACCGAGTCTTTTCCAAAAGAGTTCGGTTCAGCCTTTCTGTAACACCATTGTTTTCAGGTGTACCTGGTATGGTCAGCTCAAATTCAATTCCCTTCTCCAACAGGAAGTCCTTCACATGTTGATTAACATATTCCTTTCCATTATCACATCTGAAACTACTAATTTTATGAGTAAAACTACTAGTTACTCTGGCTTCAAAAATGTTAATATATTGAAAAACTTCAGATTTACTTTTTAAGCCAAACACAACCACAAAGTGACTATAGTCATCTAACAAGGTAAATATATCTCACTCCATTATAGGCAGTAGGCTTAATTGGTCCACACAGATCACTATGTATCCTCTGTAAAGGCCTTGTTGCCTTAGGTCTTGTACCATGGAAAGGCTGCCTTGTCTGCTTGCCTTGCACACATACCTCGCAAATATCCTAATTGTGAGACTTAGTTGTATCCATTCCTTTAACCATGTTACTCAGTCTTTTCAAATTTTGATTGCTTAAATGACCAAGCCTTCTGTGCCATAAAGTTTCACTGTAACTCAGGATAGAAGATTAATTTGGATTTATGCAAATATTAACAACCAGCTCATATAGGTCTCGAGCTGTTCTTTTACCTCGAGCAAGGTCAACTCCATCTTTACTGATAATGCATTCACCATTCCAGAAAATAATCTTATGATTCTGCTTCTCTAGTTTTGGAATTGACAAAAGATTGTGAGCCTGATTTTCAACAATAAGAACATTTATGCTAAATGGTCTACAAATTCCATCCTCAGTTATTTTACATCTAAATATACCCATTAAGTGGAAACAGAAACATTTTTGATTTAGCAATCTGTATCCTGATGGGATTTTCTAACCTCTTAATATTCGTGACAGAAATATCTGATTTAACCATGTGATTTGATGCTCTGGAGTCAAGAAAGAATCTCATCGTTGACATACTGACCAAGGACTGAGAGGACTCATTTTGTCATAATGCTGCTTCAGAGGCAATCTCATCTGAACCAGCCATAAATACATATTCGTAAGTTTCCTGGTTGTCTCCTTCACCGGCCATGGCTGCTGTCTCTCCTCTGTTAACCGCGGCAACAGCTGATGTTGCGTGACCACCTCGACCACGCCCCCCTCGATACAAACCTCGACTCGCACCACCACGAGCAGATGACACTCCCCAGCGACCAGGGCCGTTGCGTCTGCCTCGGCCGCCACGGAAGTTACCTTGATAGTGACCTTCACTGGTTGACGAACCGCGTCCACGGTAGGCGCCGCCACCCTCTCTGTAGCACTTGGGAGGCTTCGTGTCCAGGTCGTTTGCAGTTGTAACACAGCCTCCACGAGGGTTTCCATTCACTGTACGGTCGGAATCTCGAGGAGCTCGATTGGTGACGCCCTCTGGAGCGGTGACTGGAGAAGGCGGAAGCCACGGTCGAGGAAGGAGCCCCTACTTCAGCACTCCTTGGCCGCCACGCGTTTTGGCGCGTCAATTCAAACTCCTCCACCTTCACTCTCACAAAGCTCATGGAGATCCTTGAAGAGTCCACTGCTTGCATGGACGTCACAACAGTCTCATACGATGCCGGCAAGGTCCATAGAAAGTGGGAGATGACGCCTCGCTCCTCGAGTGTCTCTCCGCACTACCTCAACTCTATAAGAAAATTATCAAAACGAGCACAAAAATCCTTAAACGTCTGTCTTTGGCAAATATATAAGATCTTTGTATTTCTTTTGCAACATCATTTGTCCTGCGAGGGTAACCGAACCATACCGAGTCTCAAGTTCCAACCACATTTTTCTCGCACTTGCACAATCCATTATTAAATTTAGGACATCGTCCGACACCCGTTCGATAATTAAGTCCCTGCATTTGGCGTCAGCCTTCATCAAGGCATCAATCTCCCCTTCCTTTCCTTTCTGACGGCTGCAATATCTCCACTCACTACTCGATGCTCGGAGATAAGCTCCTCTACGTCCCGCTCAATCAAGCTAAGTATCCCCTTTCCGTCCAAGAATGACCTAGTGCGGGTCTTCCACTTCAAATAATTTCCGCCAGTAAAGACATTATGGGCAGGCATTCTGAAGACCTGGGGCGGAATTCTGTACATGCGACCGACACCTATCGGTGTCGCTAACTCGCCCGACCGACACATGTCGGTCAAGAGCTATTCCGGTGGCACCGTTGACCGATACTCGTCGATAACTTGACCGACAATCGTCGGTCAGCCGGGGTGATCCCACCGACGATTTTGAAGCCCACGGTAGGCCGACCGACACGTATTTCGTCGATTCGCGATTCCTTAAGTGTATCATCTTTAGTGTGAGAAATTTCCTGCACCGAAAGTGCAATAGTTGGGTGCAAGGAGATTGTAATTAGTTGATAAATATTAACTTTCAATCACCTTAAATGAGTGTCGGCGTTTTAACACAACCTTCGTCCCATCATCACAAAAAGGAATAAATCTGCATCTAGATTTTATACATTCTGGAAATAAAATTGAACAAGGATTATATTCTACATCTGAATACATTTTATTTACTTTTTTCTGCACAAATTTAGCAATTAACGGTGACCCACACTCAATCCTATCACTTCTAAGATCATTTACCATAACTACGCTCAGACAAATATGACATCTTGGTATATATAACTTCAGACATAAATTGATTTGATATTTATTGACACAATTACTATCCTCGAGCCAGTCCCTGGCATTAACGCGCTAACCAACACAACACACTATTAAACACAATGTTCGTCCCATCACGTCGAATGCAAATACTTATGTAGCTCACTTTTAGAAGACCATTTACCGCTTGTCAAGGGCTTTCTTGTAGCATACATGAATACCTACCGTGAGATATATTTCTCCAGGCACACACAGCGGCACTCAAATAGAGGAACAATCCATGGTATTGACATCAAGTCGAGTAAATGAAAACACAACTTTTGAGGTGGTAAAATTTACTGAATGAAGGATAGTGAAACAACATAAATTGTATAAGTAGACAACAAATAATCACCCTTTCACTTGGACGTAAACAACCAACCACACTCACAATTTATGGTATTCTACAATAACACAATAATATCTGCCAATGACAAATCCTAATGCCTATTGCTAATTAGTCATTATCTTCCTAAAATATAGACGGATTAATTACTTATTTCAACAAAATCATATTGGACACAACAATGCAAAGAAATTAATGGATGAAACATGGGGTGGCAAAATTCACTGAATGAAGAATAATGATACACTTCACTGTTTATCCATTCACTGGGACGTAGACACTCAATTAAAAGACAAGAACAATTCACCTAGTCACCGTGACTTCAATTCAAATAGATTCCACATCTTAATTTAGTCAAAGGTAGAGACAACGAACTGATTGCTGTTACGTCTTCTCCAACACTCACTACGTATTTGTTACACTTTTAATACTATTCATGTCATAACACATTATTTAAAGAGATAAAATCAACAAATTTACGCATAAATATCACCACTTTGACACACAATCCATCGTAGCACATAAATAACGCTTGTAATCACTGGCATGCCATAATGTAACACTCACAGCCAAAACACACGCAAAACCTTCGTTTATCTATTATCACAACAAATGACGCTGTTGTTTCTTGCACATTGAAACCTAATGATGCTAACTTTATTTAAAACTTGAAATTAAATGCTCCAATGGGATAATCGCCACAGCTTAAAACCGAAAAAGACGTGCGATAGAAACTATCTTCCAAAATTACGTTGCACAGCATTCGAGACCACTATTCACATTTGAAGTCCAAGAATAGTATGTTTTAAATTATTTGTATTTAAAAAAATATATCACCCTGCGATACTTCTTCAAATATCATGAAAATTAAAAACTAAAACAACCTGTCCAAATAATCGTCGCTCGAACGTAAACAAACAGCAATTCGCCGGAAAGCGCCATGTTCTTACGCCGTGTCCATAGTAATCATCCGCACCTTAGACAAAACAAAATAGTCCCTTTAGGAGTTCGATTAAAATACTTTTATAGAGGATGTAATGCACATCGGTCGACTTAAATAGCATGCTCATCTTTTTGTGAACTTATAAATAAATAATAATCTCTGTTCTTTTGCAAAACTTCAATACGAAATATTTAGCCTCTCGCGCAGATGCCAGTTTCCGACCGACAACTGCATGACGTCAGCAAATCGTCGCTTGCATCGACAGGTGTCGGTATGTCTCTTGTAGAGAATTGCTCGGCTGTCGGTGCAAGCGACAACCGTCGGTCACGACCGACACCGACAGTCGTCGGTCGACATGTACAGAATTCCGCCCCTGTTCTGCCTCCATTTTAAGCTCACCGCGAATGCAATATATATATATAGATATATATATATATATATATATATATATATATATGTATGTATGTATGTATGTATATATATTTATTTTCTTACGAATAGTTTCACAAAGATTTTCCTATGGCTTTTGGCGATTTCACACAGAAATGCCCTTTCACACAGAATTGCTTTTGGCGATTTCACACAGAAATGCCCTTTCACACAGAATTGCCTTTGGCGATTTCACACAGAAATGCCCAATCTCTATTTCACACAGAAATATACATATATATATTTTTTTTCGCGAGCTTCAGGCGAAGAAAAGAAAAGATAACCCTGACGGAAAGGGAAATAGCTGAGCCCGAAAGAGACGAAATGAAAGTATTGCCGTCGACACACCCTTTGTCACGCCCGTGGAGTGAAACGAACACTTGTTGCACAGTCACAATGTAAGTCACATATTTAATTGGAGATTTTGTTTTTCACTAAATCGGCAGAATTTGCTGGGCCCATAACCTGTAGTTAGTATTAATTTCGGTCAAGGGAAATTTCAGGAACGGTAATCTTAAAGAAGAACTCAATGCTATGGGATTCTTATTTCACTTTTCAAACTTTAATGGAACACAATTCAAAGGCCGAACACTTTACAAGATGGAGCATCATCAAGAGCGTCTCTAGGGTACAAGCTCCCTTATCAGCTCCAGACATCGCAGCATCCCGTGACCCTGGCGAGCAACTCCTCCTGCACGTAGTTCTCGCAGGGATCAACAGAGGGCAGCACCGGACAGCACACCACATATTTACACCCGGGGAAGTCGTTCCACCCGGTATAACAGCCCTGATGACAGGCTAGCTGCTGATCATCATTAATCAGATGAATTGTCATCCTTCAACAGTTCAGATGATCCTAAACATTAGGTAGCCGCGTGGTCATAATACAATTTGTAAAATTATTTAAATTTGGCTGTTATACAATGGCATTAGAGGACATTTCTCATTGTATTACAGTTGTAATACAGTAATAGTTTCAAATTTGTGCTGTCAAGAAGACTTCAATTTTGGACCACTTTGAATGCATATTTGGTGGATATATGGAGGACACAAGTGGCTAAGCTTTGTTTGTCCAATTCCATCTCTATGTTATGTTACTTTTGCAAATAAATTAAGTGTAGGTACTGTTTAAAGGAAACTTGGTTCAGTCATTTTATCCTTTACAAACTTTTTAATTGGTATTCAAACTGGAAATTTTATGAGATGAGAGTCAAAGTTAATTGTCCAGCCAGATGAATGTTCATCTTCTTCCATGTGACCTTTACTAGCAACTGACTGATCACTAGTACTAAGGTGACCATCCGTCCTCCTTTAGGAAGGATAGTCCTTTTGTAAGTTCTGTCCTCCCTCGAAATGTGTCCTCCTACATGCCCTCCATTTCGATATTTGAAGACTAATCTGTAAATTTCTGTATTTGATCGATGCCAAGCCGGTCCGTTGCACGTAATGTGACGTTAATGCAAGGCCGTAGCCAGGGGGGGATCAAGGGGGATTAATCCCCCCCCCCCGAAATCAAAAAATTAAATAGATATTACCTACTTTATGCTCGCTTGGTGCTCAGACGACGATCTTATATAGCGGTGCAGTGACATCTAGTAGTGAGTGGTGATACTACGTAGTATCACTACTCACTACTAAATGTCACTAGATAGCACGTACTACGCCAACTACGCAAACAACGAAACTTCGGGGTCGTGTTCGAACTGAATTCAGGAATATTCGATAGGCTTAGAGATTTTTCTCGATGTTTCGTGGTGCCGCCTCTACGAAATGTATAAGCGCTCTGACAAGCACGGAGTGGCAGTTCCGTCTTGGAAAGTGATCCAATGCGACTTAAGTCAATAATTATCTAAGCGAAGTTGTAGGTGCAGTGTGTGTAGTTGTAGGTGCAGTGTGTGTAGTTGTAGGTGCAGTGTGTGTAGTTGTAGTGCAGTGTGTGAAATAGTAGTGCTGTGAATTAGGAGAGATGTGAGTGACTTATGATTTTTGTAAGGGTCCGTACTACGTGAAACTTGCGAAGCGTAATATATCAATTTATCAATATCAACCTGTTTAATATATGAATCGGTAGGTATTTTAATTTTGCATTGTATTTCTTAGAGCACTGTATTAAATAAAACAAGCTGTTTCGGAGATAAAAAAGTATGAAAAAAGGATCACGAATCTTTATTGGTACATTTGAAGGTACGTACATATTTGTGTTTGGATTTGTTAACCCTCGAGCGGGCGCACCTGATATTTTTACACGACCGGGCGCGTGGCGTACTTTGCCCAAGATACAAGCATTTATATGATAACTCTCGATTTTTGATAAAATTTATCTTTATTTATAGAAATTAGTTCAAGCTTGTACATTTATAGGTGATACAGATATAAAGGTACGCAGGTGGTACACGGCCGGTAGCGCGGCGTAATTTATACGCCACGGGTGTCGGGTTCCTCTTGCCGATCTAAAAAAAATTGCTACAATACTTTGTGCTTTAAAAACTCACGCTACAGATAGTGAAAATTACATTGTAAGAATACACGAGTCATTCAAGAAAAGCGAAGCACGAGGTACACGGCCGGTCGCGCGGCGTACTTTGTACGCCACGGGTGTCGGTTCTTCTTGCCGATCTAAAAATAAATTAGCTACAATACTTCGAGCTTTGAAAACTCGCACTATGGACAGTCAAAGTACATTGTAAGAATACACTAGGCCATTCTACACCAGAATGTACGTACAATGTTGAAATCCTTGGTTTTCAAAGATTGGCGTACTTTATACGCCAGCGCGCTCGCTCGAGGGTTAAAGTCAAAGCTTTAGTTTCGAAGATATGACGATTACCTAGTCACTTGACTTCTTATATTTTAATTGTTACAGGTCTGTTCAGCATTTGAAATGGCAAAAAGGACGCAAGAAAATAAATGATTTAAATATTTATTTAAAAAATCTAAACCTGACACTGGAAGTGAAGATTCTACGGAAAATCAGTGTTCAAGTGTTTTCGACAGTGATACTGGTACCAGTACTAGTACAAGTACTTCTGGCACTTATGAAACCCCTGTTGCCCAGATTGTGGATGATGTTTCTCATCATATTTTAGATGTGGGTTATTATACAGGATCAAACACTAAAATTGATGATGCTTTGAAGTACAGACTGTTGGAATATCCTTGGATGCCAGAAAAGACATTCAAGTTCCCAGTGAGTAATGATAAAAGAAAACTAAAATTTCAAGTGCAATGGTTTGACCGCTACTCGTGGTTGGTTTACACAAGTAAAGGGCAAGGTGCTTTGTGCAAATACTGTGTATTATTTGCCACAGATTGTGCAGGTAAAGGCGCTCATCAGCAGTTGAAATCCTTAGTTACTCAGCCGCTCACTAAATGGAAAGATTCTATACATGATTTCAAACATCACAGTGAAAGCCAGTACCACAAATCTTCTGTATTATTGGCTGATAATTTTATGAAGGTTTATACTAAATCTCAACCAAATATAATGAGTCAGATTGATGGTGGATACTCGGCGCAAATAGCTGAAAATCGGAAAAGGCTCATTCCGATTATTGAAGCAATAAAATTATGTGGACGTCAAGAATTGGCTCTGAGAGGTACATGCGACTCAGGTCCTATAAAAATCAATGATCCTGAGCCAGAAACAAATGATGGAAACTTTCGTGCTATCTTACGGATGAGGAGCAGATGCGGAGACTCAAATTTGATAAAGCACATGGAAAATATTACGTTAAACACTACCTACCTAAGCCCGACCATACAAAATGAAATTATAGCAGTTAATGAAATTATTGCAATTTGTGGTGAAATAGTACAGAAAAATATTGTGCAAGCATTGAATTCTGCGAAGTTTTTTTCAGTCCTTATTGACGAAACTACTGATGTTTCACTACAAGAACAGATGTCAATTTGTGTGAGATATGCCGAGCCGAAAGATGGATTTATCCTGCGTGAAGATTTTTTAACTTTTGTCACGGTTGAGAATACAACAGGAAAATATTTAGCTAATGCAATATTATCTGAATTGAAATCTTTAGGAGTAGATTGTGAGTATTTGATCGGGCAAGGATATAATGGAGCTTCTTCGATGAAAGGAAGTTTTAAAGGGGTACAGGCAGTAATTCGTGAGTCACATCCAGAAGCCTTGTACGTTCGCTGTAGCTCACATTCACTGAATTTAGCTTTGGGTCACTCTTGCCAGGTTCAGCCTATTCGAAATGCTATTGGAATCATAAAATCGATTGGAAATTTTATCAAGTCCTCGGCAAAACGAACAAAGTGCCTAAAACAGAATATCGAAAAAAACTTCCCCGAAACGCAATGGAAAAGCCTTACGGCAATGTGCGAGACCCGTTGGGTTGAAAATCATGATGGGTTGTTAAGATTTAAAGAAATCTATAAAGCAATTGTTGATACACTAGACGACTTAAGCACTGACATGGATTCTGAAACATCTTCAAAGGCTGATTCTTTTCTAAGATCAGTCATTTCAAGTGATTTTGTTGTAAGCTTATGTTGCTTAGGAATGTTGTTCCCTTACACACTGTCACTATGCAAAATACTTTAATCTCCCTTATGCGATTTGGCAGTAGCTTCACAACATGTCGATTTAATTATTAAGACTATTGAAGATGTTCGTCAAAATGTTGATACAAAATTTGCTGAACTTTTCAAGAACGCGGAGAACTTGCTCAGAACTGTTAACGAGGAAATGAAAATTCCGCGAATAACAGCCCGCCAAGAGCATAGGGCGAACTACAACACAAAAGACCATGAGACTTATTTTAGAATTACTATAATGATTCCACTTTTGGATAATTTCATTGATCAGCTTACGTCGAGATTTCAAAATCACAAAGACACATAATCATCTCTCAATATCCCCTATGAAAAAATTGTATAAAACCCGTATAAAATTGTATAAAAATTTTGTATACATTCCGTATCAAATTTTATACAGGTTGTTTACAGTCTACCGGTCAACAGTATACCGGTTGTATACAAGTTATATACAAAAATGAGTGTATATAAGTATACATTTTATACAACTTTTATACAGGATGTATACAAATTATATACAGCGTGTATACAACTTTTATACAGGCTGTATACGACTTGTATAGGTGTTTATAAAGACTTATATATGTAGACACTTCCTTGGATAAATGTGACTTCGAGAACTATAATTATCAAATGATAATTCCATGATAGTTTGAGGAAATACCATAAAATATTGATAAAAGTTATTTGCCATTAATTATTGCCAGATAACTGTTATCCTATGTTGCCACATAGTATGAATATTTTTGCAATATTACTGCGTAAATCTGTAAAGAAACTTTATACAAGTTTTATACAAGCTGTATACAAGTTTATGCAGGATGTATACAGGACTGTATACAGCCTGAACAGAGATTTTGTGCTGTGTGTCATTATGCGACATAAATAATTGTGTGACATAATACAGTCTGCAAATATTTACATCATTCGCTACCACCTCATTATCATCTGAAGATGATGACTCTTCTGAAGAAGATGAGGGAGAAAATAAATATATGGAAAAAGCCGTTGCATTCCCATACAGATGTGTTAATGTGTCAGGCAGTAATAGATGTCATCACTTTATACGTAAGACATAAACTATTAGTCAATAAATAATAGCCAATATTAGTTTTGCTTCCTAGTATTGGTGTAGAATAAATTTGTTATATAGGTTAATATTTTTCTGTTAAAATTAATTGTTTTGAGCGGGGACACGTGTCCCCTATGCTCCCTCCTCGCTACGCCACTGGTATTACTGCTGTAGAGGCACTATTTGTAAGCCGCGCACCAGCCGCTCGGGCGCCAGGTGACCGGCAATTGTCTGGCGAGTGTCGCGACGCGGCCGCCAGAGGTCGTCGCCGGCGACCACGCCACCACGAGGGCGACGCCATGACACTTAGTCTTCCTACAACCGCCGACCTGTGCGCACGCGACGGGAACTACGCCAACCGGCATTTGTACTGTGTGCTACACAAATAAAAGCTATTTTCACTATGCAAATCGAGGTGGTTATTTCATAGAAACTCCCCCTCAAGTGGTGACCCCGACGTGAGTTAGTGTGTATAGTGAGTTAGGTCGGCGTCTCCCACGGACCATGTCCCGCCAACCGGCGAGGCTTCAGTACATCGGGTGTCTATGCGTGTGCCTCCTTTTTGGCCGGAACGACCGGCATTATGGTTCAGCCAGTTGGAAGTGCAATTTTCCCTGGCCGGGATAACCAAAGACTTGACCAAGTTCTCCCACGTGGTCGCCCAATTGGACAACCGCCACGCCGTGGAAGTGGAGGACATAATTGTGAACCCCCCCAGTGAGAAACCCCCCCGCAGGAGACGCGCATCCGTCAGCTCCTCGAACACGAGGAACTCGGGGACCGGAAGCCGTCGCAATTCCTCCGCCACATCCGCTCTCTGGCGGGTAATTCCGTCCCTGATGACTTCGTGAGGACACTCTGGGTTAATCGCTTGCCATCCTCCGCCCAAGCGATCCTGGCCGCCCAGGAATCAACGGATTTGGCGGGATTGGCGAAGCTGGCCGACAAGGTGTGCGAGGGTCTCAACCCCAGGTGGTTAGCGCCGGGACATGCTCCGAGATGGCGGAGCTACGGAAGCAGATGGCGGAGCTGACAAGTCAGGTTGCTGCTTTGACCACAAAAAGGTACCGCAGTCGCTCGCGATCCAAGAGCCGACCTCCCCGCAGTGGCAGCCCATCCGAAACCCGTCACCCGCGGTATTGCTATTACCACGGGAATTTTGGTGCTGCCCCCCACAAGTGCCGCTCCCCCTGTACTTATGTGGCGGAAAACCCCAAGAGCAGCGGTTAATGGCGACCGATGGTCGTTGCTCTAATCCCCGCCGCCTGTTTGTGACTGATGCCGCAACAAAGGTCGAGTTCTTGGTCGACACAGGTTCCGACCTCTGTGTTTATCCTCGGTCTCTAGTGAAAGGACGGAAAGCATTGACCGCCTACCAGTTGTTCGCCGCAAACGGCACCGTAATCGCTACATATGGGTGGATCGACTTGTCGCTCAATTTAGACTTCAAACGCGACTTCCGTTGGCGATTCGTCGTCGCCGACAGGCCGATAATTGGCGTTGATTTCCTGTCGTTTTTCAACCTCCTCGTCGACGTCCGCCAACGCCGACTAAGTGTAGGCGCACACTAGGCGACACGCGACAGCGACTAGTCGCGACGACAGGCTGCGGCCGACAATTTTCATATATTTTGTTCAAAGCTCCGCACACTTGGCGTCAGAGTCGCCGAGTCGCGACGACAAGCTAGGGGAGTCGCGCGCGCTCGCTACTTGTCCCCGCGTCTAGTCGCTCTGTGCACGCGCACACACGACGAAAGTCGCGCGACAGCAGCGCAGCGTCACTGCGTCAGTCTCGCTGTGAGCTTTGGGGAAGGTGCACGTGATTATTTTATTAAGAATCTCAACATGGATACGTTCGATGTCGATGTGTTCATTTCGGACATCGAAGCGCGTCCTGCTGTTTGGGACTTACGTTCGGATGAGTATAGTGACCGAGGGAAGAAAACTCAGGCTTGGGAGGAATTATGCCTAAAATATGTTCCAAACTTTCCCGAAAAAAGTGTACAGGAAAAAAACAGTGCAGGTAAATATGTTGTTTATACATTTTTATTGTTGAATACTTACAAATTTATATTTTATCGTTTTGCCAAGGTACAGCTCCCTCCTCGCTTATAAAGTAGTCTTTCAATACATCTCTCGTGGTTAATGATCGGCGAACTGGCATTTCGATGTCATCAATATCCACAAGCCCCGGTACAGTCAGTATGTGATGAAACTTGTAACCATCTCTTTTACGAACAAAGTTATGTAAAATACAGCAAGCTTTTACAATTTCTTCAGTGAACTCTACAGATACATTTAATGGACGATGCAGTATTCTCCACTTATTAACTAATATCCCAAAGGCGCACTCAATGTGACGTCTAGCCCAAGATAACCTATAATTAAAATTTTTTTTTCATAATTTAAATGTTTACCGGAAAAGGGTCTTAACATATGTTCAGAAAGACCAAACGCCTCATCACCGACAGAAGAGTAGTTTACGGAGTTAGAAGTGCTCGAAATTGGTTTTGGTGGTGGGATGTGAAGTGTTTGATTTTGAATTCTCTTAAATAATTCAGATTCTTTGTATACAGTCGAATCTGAAGCTTTTCCTTAGGAGCCTACGTCTATGAATGTGAATAAAAAATTTATGTCACAAACAGCTAGTAGCACTACGGAAAAAAAGTGTTTATAGTTGTAATACAAGGATCCGCTATCTTGAGGCTTAATTATCCTGACATGTTTGCCATCAATCGCACCTAGGCAGTTCGGAAAGTTGGCGTGCTCTTGAAATCCTTTGGCTATATCATTCCATCCTTCCTCAGTTGACGGTGGCATGCAGATGTCTTTTAATTTGCGATAAATTATTTTACATGTTTCTTTAACAATCATTCTTGCAGTGGAAGAACCGCATATGTAGGTGAATTCAAAATCTATAAATGAACATCCAGTAGCAAGATACCTGAAACAAAAAATTATTATTAAAAAAATAGTTATTAAAAATTATAAAAATAGTTATTTAGTTTTCGTACATCCACCTTGCGTATATTCATTATTTTTTCCTAGCTCTCAAGCTGCAGAAAAGGTGGAAAAGTCTCCGAGATTGCTTCAGAAGAGAGCATCGCATGCAAATCACGACCAAGAGCGGTTCAGGACGAACCGTTCAGGTTACCGCTAGCCGTTTTTAGTGACGCTGCCGACAATGCAATCGGTGGGGCTATAAATCAACGCGAGGGTGACGAGTGGAAACGCCTTGGTTTTTTCACTCGTAAGCTAAACCGCCGCAGCGTAGATACAGCCCGTACGACCGCGAACTTCTCGCTGTCTACGAAGCGGTGAAATATTTTAGGCACATGTTGGAAGGGCGTGAATTCGCGATATTCACGGACCACAAGCCCTTAGTTTTCGCCTTCCAGCAGAAGCCCGAAAAGTGTTCTCCCCGGCAGTTTCGGCACTTAAATTATATTGAACAGTTTAGTACCGATATTCGACATATCGCCGGTCGTGAAAACGTCGTCGCGGACGCTCTTTCCAGAGTTAAAGCCTTTTCGAGTGGGATTGACTTCGACGCGCTTGCACACTCGCAGGCGCAGTTCTTTGCAGAGTGCAACGACCAGGAAAATTCCCTTATTTTAAAAAAGATGCTCGTCTTTGGATGCAATAGCGAGGTTTGGTGTGACGTTTCTACGCCCAATATTAGACCATATTTAACGGAGGCGTTTCGTAAGCCTGTGTTTGATTCCCTCCACCAGTTCTCTCACCCAGGCATTAAGTCATCTGCCAAACTCGTGTCGGACAGGTTCGTGTGGCCATCGATGCAGAAGGACTGCCGTACCTGGGCGCGAGCCTGCATCCCCTGCCAACGCTCCAAAGTGCACCGCCACACAATGTCCCCCGTTGGCAGTTTCGTTTCCCCTTCTCAAAGATTCGACCATGTCCACATCGACATTGTGGGCCCACTGCCAGTGTCCAATGGCTACCGCTATTGTCTGACATGTGTGGATCGCTACTCGCGATGGGCTGAAGCCATCCCAACCCCCGACGCAACGGCAGATACGGTCGCACGCGAGTTCTTTCGTGGCTGGATCTCCCGTTTCGGCACTCCGTTGAGAGTAACCACCGACCAAGGCCGGCAGTTCGAGTCTGCTCTCTTTCACCGGCTTGCAGTGCTCACCGGCGCCCGCCATCTACGTACAACTGCGTACCATCCGGCTGCCAATGGAATGGTGGAACGATTCCACCGGCAATTGAAGGCTGCTATCATGTGTCACGAGTCCGACAGCTGGTACGACACTCTACCTGCAGTGCTTCTCGGCATTCGAGCGGCATGGAAAGCCGACATCGGCGCCTCACCAGCGGAACTGCTCTACGGAGAGCCACTTCGGCTTCCTGGTGAGTTCTTCGCTCCCTCAAAACCAGATACCGAGGACGAGTCATTCGTCGCGAAGCTGCACCGGCACTTCCGACGAACCCAACCCGTTCCCGCATCACACCACGGTAATAAGCCAGTATTTATCCACCAAGACATGAAATCTGCCTCTCATGTGTTCGTGAGAACGGACGCCACACGGCCCCCACTGCAACCGCTGTACGAGGGCCCCTTCCGCGTCGTCAGACGCGACGCCAAATACTTCGTGGTCGACAGGAAGGGTAAGGAGAAAGCTGTATCCATCGACCGCCTGAAACCCTCCTACATCCTGGCGGAGGAGGGCGGACAACATGACGTCCATAGGACAACTGGACCACCGCCAGCAGGCACCACAACACCGGCTGCCATCGACCCTTCTGCGGCAACGCAGTCCGATCCAGCCCAGGCGCAACGAGCAACCCGTTCCGGGAGGAAGGTCCACTTCCCAAGGCACCTGGAGGAATTAGCCACTTAAGCGCTCATTTTCCTTGTATACCACCGGCGGAGCTAGCTACTCAGTGGCTCCTTTTCCACCCCAATACGTTCGTCACTAATGCTATTATTTTTTTCCATACTTCTTTAGTGACCTAAAGACTGCGGAGGGGGTGATGTAGCGGCACTATTTGTAAGCCGCGCACCAGCCGCTCGGGCGCCAGGTGACCGGCAATTGTCTGGCGAGTGTCGCGACGCGGCCGCCAGAGGTCGTCGCCGGCGACCACGCCACCATGAGGGCGACGCCATGACACTAGTCTTCCTACAACCGCCGACCTGTGCGCACGCGACGGGAACTACGCCAACCGGCATTTGTACTGTGTGCTACAAAAATAAAAGCTATTTTCACTATGCAAATCGAGGAGGTTATTTCATCGAAACTCCCCCTCACTGCTATTCCATGTTAATTCTTTAGATCTTTGCTGGAACCTTTTTTAAATACTGGGTTACTATAAGAGCTTCCCCATACCATCAAGGTAGATTCTCTATTTAAATGATATTCAATAGCTGTCACACTAAAACGCATGGCATTTAACATGTTATATGCAAACAAAAAGTACAATACCTGACAGTACAGCATACTTCCGTGCTATTTACTAAGCTTGAACCTATTATTATCACCAATTGAGTTGTTTAAAAAACATAATTTTGAATATGTGCAACCACTATTTCATTGTATACACTGTATACAAATTGTATATTCTGTATACAAATTGTATACAATTGTGTACACTGTATACAATTGTATATGCTGTATACAGCACGTGACTATACAGTTTATACAATTTGTATTGTGATGGTCTGCGGCCATCGCAGTTTTTTTTGTATATTTCCCTTTGTTGGCCTCCACATCAGGCATGAGTTCGACGACGGCTCCATGTGTGCGTGTATGTGTGAGTGCATGGGAGTAGGTTGTTCGAAAGTCGCAGAGTCGAGTGGGACCTAAGTAGGTATCGGCGACCCCAGTTAAGTGCCGCCGCTACATCCCAGTCGACCGTCAATGTGTGTGACCCCCCCCCTCCCCTCTTCACCCGGGTATAAAAAGGCCCGAGGTGAAGAACGGGAGGACTATCTTGATACTGGCGCGTGACGGAGTAGGAGCTAAGACTACTCGCCGTCACTGTACTGCGCAAGGGGAGACGAAGTCAGGGACTCTGTGCACGAGAAGACGGGAGGCGGAGCTGGGCAGATCACCAGGGCGGAGGAGGGGAATCTGGGAGGACCCGCGGCATCGCAAAGGAAAGGCGACCAGGATCCGCGGCGGCCAGATTCACCCACTGCCATTCTCCCTCCCCCCCCTCCAAGTGATCTGATCGCCAGGACGGAGGAGAGAATAGGGGAATCTGACGAGGACCCGCGGCATCGCAAGGAAAGGCGACCAGGATCCGCGGCATCGCAAGGAAAGGCGACCAGGATCCGCGGCGGCCAGATTCACCCACTGCCACTCTCCCCCCCCTCCCTCCAAGTGATCAGTGGTCCTAGCTGGGAGGCCGAAGAGAAGCCTCCCCCCACCACCAGGGCAACTTATTAGTGTTTTTTTTGTGTTGTAATTTAATCGAACAATATATTGTTTAAATGAAAGTCTTGAGTAATTGTGCTTTCTCGTCCTCATGCCTGATGCTGAGCCCACTTCCTCCTAGATTGAATTACGTTTTCCTTTTTGACTAGCCAGAACACGAGTCGGGGGACCCCCCATAAATCTTTATTTTTCAAATTTTTTTAATGTATGTCGGTCTGTGCCTTCGGGACTCATCCGGGCGAGTCTTGGGAGCACGGATTCGTTACAGTATACAATGTATACAAATTGCATACAACCTGTATAAGTTGTATAGAATTTGTATACGGGTTTTATACAATTTTTTTCATAGGGGATATTTTAATACCATCTGTGTGTTGCAAAGAACAGAATAACCGTCGTAACTTTGAGCTCTATAAAAAATACTTGGAATGGGACTTTGTAAACGCTGAATTAGACATGTGGCGGATGAAATGGCAGAAAGGGTCTGAAATAGATCGCCCGACCCCGACATGTGTTATTGAAGCTCTCGGAGAAGGCAATGAGGGGTTATTCCCAAATATTCACAAACTTCTTAAGATCTTGGCAACACTGCCTGTTTCCACATGTACTCCTGAGAGGACTTTCTCTTCTCTAAAACGCCTCAAAACTTATTTAAGAAACTCTACAGGCCAATAAAGACTTAACGGTTTGGCTTGATGTCAATCCACCGCAGAATTGACATCGACACCGAGGAGTTAATTAATGTGTTCGCTGCAAAGAAAGCTAGAAGGCTAAATTTAATTTTATAATAATATGTTTATATTTTCCTTAAAGGGTTTATAATAAATATGTATATTTAACCGTATACGCTATTTTATTGATCTTATTAAAATAATTTTGTTTGTCCACTATTCCATAAATCCCCCCCGAAAATATTTTCTGGCTACGGCCTTGCGTATATGTACTTGATATGACGATTCGTCAAGGCTCGGTAGGTACAGTGCGGCGAGACGCAATCAACATGTTGAAATGAACAGGTTGAATGGGAAAATCAACATGTTGAAATTGATCAAAGATTGGTGGAAATATTCAGCCAATTCAAACATAACCATATTTCATGTGAACATTTATTTGTTCTTGTTCAATTTATGTTGTGCTGCCCTGGAACTAATGCAGCAGTTGAAAGTTTTTTTTTCAATTGCTACCCAGACGGCACAAGGAATTTTCGTATCTGAATACGAGGGTTGACGATCAAGATACTTAAAATAGCACTTAGGAAGTTAGTGAAAAGATTTTGGCCAAGAATTTGCTCTAATGATAAAATAAATGAGTTCAGATGGTAAATGGGAACAGGCAAATCGCAAATTCATCAATATAATTGTATCATACGGTTCCTAATTTAAAAAAACACGTAAATTAACACATGCATCGCTTGGTATCCAGTTCGTACATGAATACAAGTATACCTTTGATACGTGATTCGTCTCAGATCTGGGACAATTTTTTGTCTCATGTGGAGTTGAACTTACGAAAATGCTTAGAACTTGTCCGTATGTAATGAAAAGTTATCTATAAAATTCGCAAAAGACTTCTTCACGTACTGAAAGGTTATTTGTATAACTTCATTCAAATCTCGATAAAATTATAAATTTGATGTACCCATCAAATCGACTGAACACGCAATTTTAAGTTAGACATGCGAGAATATATGAGATTTAAGGCAATCAATAACCTCATTTCTCCTCCTGAATTCTTTTCAATGGCTTACTTACATAATCTAAATCATTTTCATTATTAACGTGATCAAGAGGTTGTGATATTACAATAAATTCGTCTGCCGAAAGAAGTTTGTTTACTGAAAGAAGTTTGTTTACTACTTTTACCAATAGATGTCTCTGCAACGAACAATAACGAAACGATATCGTCACAGGTTGAACCGCCAATTTTGCCGCTCTTTTGCCTTGTGTGAAGTCGTGCTTTGTTCGCCTCGTGCTCTTTTGCCTTGCGCTTCGATAGTTAATCTTAGCAGTTCTTTTTAGAACTATCATCCTTCATTTAATCCCTTAATCCAGTTCCCTTCTCCCGATTTTTTTATTTCCTCAGCCCTTTTTCCTTCCTAACTTCAAACCCATCACCCTTTTCCCTAACCTTTCATTTTCGACTCATCTTCAACCGTTTCTTTCACTTCTGTGAGAGAAGCATCATCATCTATCACGGTCCTTATCTCTCGCAACTGCGAGTTGACCGTGTGTGGCTGCACCAGCTGAAACGCACGATTAAAGCCGCTACACGCGATCTTGGCGTTTGGAATATCCTCGAGGCTAACGCCCAGGGTTGAACATCTGGGATTGCGATAAGATTGGTGTCATTTCGTGCTTCATCAACCGGCCACCAGTTCCGAGTTAATCAGGTAAGTTTAAAAAAATAATATTTAGTGTAAGCTATGTCGGTATGTTATTCTTTTACGGGGCTGTTGTACACGATCGTGTATAACATCCGTAAAGGCGTATTTACACGGTGAATGCATCCGCGCGGGTACATGCGTATAACATTTATAACATTTTTACATTTATTCGTGGAATTAAAATTCTGTCCTGTGGGGAATAAGTGTAGTGTATTTGTTGAATATGACATAATTCCTTTTTGGTTAGGTCAATAGCATATTTATTGTTTTTGGAATGTAATATTTTAGCAGTATGAAATTAACTTGTTTGAAGCTGGTATTTATTGCATTGTGTACGTATTCAGATAATATTTTACAGGCAAGTGCATGAGTGTCTTCGCTTCTCCGTAGTTAACCAGCAATCATTTTCGTTCCTCAGTGTTGTCAGGCATTGTGGGAGTTCCCTGTGCCCCTGTGACTTTTACTGTTGCCTTTCAGTAATGTTTTCGAAAAGGAGAAAGCCAATACGGGAGTTATCTTCCAGACACCGTCGCCGTCTGATATCTAGTGTTGACCCTGGTAACGCAGCATTGCAGGAGGAAATTCAAGTTCTTGGTGATGACGAGGTTCTCCCTGATACTGAGGGTACAGTGGAGGCTGCTGATCTCTCCCGGGACTATCCAGAGTCAGGTAATGAGTCAACAGACTCTGAAGTTTCGGTGGAGTCTTTACACTGGGAAGACTGTGATGAATCGTCTTCAGACTCTGGGGAATCAGTGTGTGACGATGTGGCTGAATTTTGTGTGGCCTTGTTGGAGTGGGGAGCACAAGGTGTGACTAGGGATAAGTTTTCTGACCTTCTCAAAATACTGAGGCAACATCCTTGTTTTAGTTCCCTCCCTGCTGATTCGAGGACTTTAGTGAATGCTCCACGTAACATTGTTACGAAACCTATTGGTGGTGGCATTTATTACCATTGTGGGGTGAAAGACAATCTGTGCAGGGTACTGCATTACCATCCCCTGATAGCCCAGTCAAGGAGTATCAACTTGCTGTGCAACATCGATGGCCTTCCCCTTGCCAGCAGTTCTGGAAGCCAAGTGTGGCCTACACTGATGAGTATAGAGGGTCACCCAGACGTTTCACCATTTTTCGTGGGAATTTTTCATGGCTATGAGAAACCCCAGTCATGTGCTGAGTTTTTGAAAGATTATGTGGAAGAAGTGAAATTCCTCACAAATTGTGGCATGAGCTTCAATAGGTCGACTTATGACATTAATGTTGTGTGCTATGTGTGTGATGCTCCCGCTAGGGCATTTGTAACGCAGATGAAAAGCCATACAGGGTATTCCAGCTGCGGGAAATGTACCATAGAGGGGGAATACATTGCTAATCGAATTGCGTTTGATGAGATAAACTGCCCTCCTCGCACCGATGACAGTTTTTCCAGGAGGGAGGATGAAAACCACCATGTCGGGCATTCTCCCCTGGAGAAAATCCCTGGAATGGGAATGGTCTCTCGATTCCCTTTCGAGTACATGCACCTTGTATGTTTGGGGGCTATGAGAAAAATGCTCATTGCCTTCACAAGGGGAAATTTCAAGGTTCGTCTGCCTGGCCACAACATTTCTGCCCTAAATGTTGCCTTGGAAAGCATCAGAAGCTTCATTCCCGTTGAGTTCAACAGGACACCACGTTCCTTGAAGGAGGTGCTTCGATGGAAGGCCAAGGAATTTAGAATGTTTCTTCTGTACTTGGGACCCTATGTTATCCCAGGAATTGTGACAAGTGGTGTCATGAAACATTTTATGGCCCTACATTTTGCTATCAGAATCTTGGTTTCCAAGAGCTACCGCAGCAATCTGCAGTATGCTAAGGCATTGCTGTGCTATTTTGTACAGAACTTTGGGGCACTTTATGGCAGGGAATGTGTCTCGTATAATGTGCATGGTCTGCTGAATCTCGCAGACGACTCAGAAATGTTTGGGCCATTGGATGGATACAGTGCCTTCCCATTTGAAAATCAGCTTCAGCATATACAGAAGCTTGTGCGGAAGCCAGAAAAGCCATTGGCTCAAATAGTGAAGCGGCTGCAGGAGTACTCGCTCTGGTGTAGTGCACCTCATGTGCAAGAGCCAAAATTTGACTCTATGAAAGGAGTGGGAACACTGCCATTTGGCTTGGTTGAGCCATGCTTCAAAGGTTTTAAGGGGAAGGAAATGAGGGTCACCACTAATTCACCAAATGATTGCGTTATCTTGGACTGTGGGTCTGTTGTCATTGTCCATTACTTGGCAACCAAGGAAGGTGTTCCACATTTACTTGGAAGGTGTTTCGATGTAGTGGAAGACTTCTATGATGAACCTGCCTCCTCTCCCTGCATTGGCATTTATAAAGTCAGCAATTTGGGGGAATGGAGTGTATGGCCTGTTGACAGTATCAGGTGCAAAGCTCTGTGTATTCCCCTGATAAACAGCATGGGCTATTACGTTGCAGAATTGCTACACCATTAATTATCATCATACCATTGTAGGTAATTCATTCTTCTTCATTATCATTGAAAAAATAGAACTTTTCATCCACTAGAAAGAACTTTTCATCCACTACCTACGCCGGGAAAACACACATTTCTATTTTAATAAACTATGTACTCTTCCACAGATTTATTGAATCCAACCGGTTTTAGGACTTGTGTGTCATCCTCATGGGACAAACAATTCAGAGCATGGGAACATCCTTATTTAGTGCACTGAGGTTAGGAGGGGGGGGGGTTGAAGTGATGTCATATGTTGTTAGGACCAAAAAGAATTAGAAGTACAACCTGTACTCTTGATTTTTAACTCTCACACACTGGTGCTGAAACTGGTTGGGCAAAATAAATGAATCGGTGGTAAAGGACAAGTATTTTTTCAGTGTTAATCGAATTCCACAAGTTGATGGCTGTATGACTTCTTCATTAAATAAGGGTAAGTTAGTTCCTTGAAATGGTTGAAAAAATTTTGTATTATCTTAGTAAGGGTATTATTTATCATTCATGGCTGATTGCAATTATTATTTAGCAGCATTATTCATTTCATGACATTTTCTCATATCATTAGTTAAATTATGTAGCTAATTCTTTTCCTAATTGTTACAGAATGCCTTGGTGTGTGGCAGAGTTTTATCCCCACCGGGACTATTGCAGCTTCTCAGTGCAAGTAGTCCCGAGTTCCTGGGTACAGAAAGTGGGCGAACAACTCCTTCCGTTGTTCCCACCAGAATCGTACTCCATAGCTGCCGTAAGGAGAGCAGTTAAGGGGGAAAAACTCCCTGAAGATGGCTGGGATGAACTTCTACTACATTATGTTACTAAGGATTTTGGTAAGTGCTGAATTTATTACACTATATCGATAATTTCTCCTTTTCTTATTGCTCATGGTTTAGTAGACTCCTATTCTATTACTATTGCCATTTTCATTTCTCAGACTCGCTGACAGATGCCAGAGCCCTTGAGGCAGAAGCAGGATACTGCTCTGACACAGAGTTGGAGGTGTTTGTGGACACTTTCATGAGGTCCCAAACCAAGAGGCGGCGAAAGGTGAAGAAACACCTCTATCCCATTGAGTCAAGTGACTCTGGGTCCTTGGAAAATATTCCCGATGCACTTCCTGCCCTCCCCAGTTAGTAAATCCACTTAGTAAATTTAAATGAATATGTTTATGATTACTGTTGTGTTGCTTTTCCTATTCTTTTTTCATTAAGTTTGTGATTTGATTTCATTTACCTATATCTTTTTTCACTTTTACTTCCTAGGCATGGCTGTTTTGCCTCTGGGTGCTGCGAAAGTCAGTGGCCACAACTGGAAGGGGAAGCATCCAGGGAAGGGGACAAAGGTAGTGGAGAGTATGCCCAAGAGGCTGGAGAGCACCATGCCTCATGTACATGCCTCGACCCAGCGTGCCTCAACCTCCCTACGGGCTTGAATGACTGGAAGAAACTCCAATCAATGTGATAGTGGTAGAGGAAAGAACATTGACCTCGGAGGTAGGTGTAAGATTCTGACTAGTCGTCTCATGTAAAAGTAAAATTTTCTGTTATGCATCTGTTAAATTTTCTTGATGTAAGTGGGAAGATGGGAGAGGAAAAGAGTTCGGTTCTGGGAATTTGCTATGCTGTATCAAGAGCAATGAGCCTCTTCATAAGGCTCTCTCACGGGAAACTGGAGTGAATCGCTTTGTTCTTATTCCACTGTTGATTTCACTCTGCTTCCCTCTAGGTTAAACAGTTATGAAATGCCAAAGTTTATTCAGGTAACTAGGCCACTATCCATTTGTTACATACCCATATAAGTATGTATGTTGCGTGGCGAGTCAAGCTGGTCTCCGATCCACGTGGCGAGTCAAGCTGGCTCCTCAGGCTGACTCAGCACCTCAGGACAACGGCGTATCATCCCGCAGCTAATGGACTCATCGAGCGACTGCACCGCCAGTTAAAAGCATCCATTAAATGCCATGCTGACCAGTGGTGGGTGGAGTCACTTCCAGCTGTTCTCCAGGGAATTCGCGCGGCATGGAAGGATGACATCGGCGCAACGGCGGCAGAACTTGTCTACGGCGAGACCTTGCGTTTACCAGGCGAATTTCTGTCATCGCAGCCACATACCACCGAGACTTCCACGTTCGTCGACATACTCGTTGAATGCAGAAATTGCGGCCAGGAAGATTGCAACGGCATGGAGAAAGACAAACTTTTATTTTCAAAGACTTGGCCACTTCACCGAATGTCTTCGTACGAAATAACTCTGCCAAGGGCGTACAAGAGCCACCGTACGATGGACCCTTTAAAGTCGTTAAGAGATACCCTAAGTATTTTATCGAAGGATAGCTCGATCAGCATCGAGCGGCTGAAGCCGGCATATGTTTTCGCCGACGAAGTTGATCCCAAGACGTCACCTCCAGCGGACGAAGGAAGCAAGGGAGGCGGAGGCGTTTGTTTACAAACGCAACCAGAGACAACAACGCGTTACGGGAGAAGAGTCAACTTCACCAACCGCTACCAAGCCCATTAATGCCCCATTTTACTTTGTTTACCTTGTATCTTGTCTTATGTTTCCTTCTCTCATTCAAAACATAGGTTTTTTCACTGCCAAGGGGGTGTTGTGGAGAGTCAAGCTGGTCTCCGATCCACGTGGCGAGTCAAGCTGGTCTCCGATCCACGTGGCAAGTCAAAGCGGCAAGGAGACGGCCAGCGCGGCGAGGCGGCCGCAACGAACTCTACGCGATGTTTGATGTGCTATAAAAGACCCGCGGAGAAGCCACCGAAGCGGAGTCGACAATCGCCACGCCTGTGTGTAACTTGTGTGTCTAAATAATTCATACCATTGGAACCATTTCGCATTACTTCCAATTTACCTGCCAGCGAACCACAGTTGTTTCATTATGACTTGCGTATTCATGCTAAGTTTTTGGTAGACATTATTATGTTGGTTTATTGTAATGCTTGGGGTCTGCTGATGATAGTGATTCCTTGCCTTAAGTTGACTAGTGCAGATGGGCTTTGAAAGAGCAAAACTAATACTGAAGTTGCTGCCCAATGTGGTCAATGGTGAGCTTCATGAGTATCCCACTATTTTGCTGTTCAATAGGGCAGATGTTTCGTTGAAGCAAATTAATAACTTGGGCAGTAAATCACTTAAATCTGTGGTGGGAGTCTGAGAAGACTTCAAGAGTAATACTCACAGAAAATTGTTCTTGATAGGAATGTCTGAAGGCCTACCATCAACCAGTATCACAATTAACATTTTTAGTTGATGAAGGGGGCTAGGCAAATAAAGGTCAGTGTTTCTTGTGGTGTGCTCGGTTTTTATTATACTTATATGAATTCACTTATCAATTTCTTTTATTTAATATTTTCCTCAGTTTTACCTTCAAGGAAAAATATGGAAGATCAGATGGGGAGAGTAATCACAACGGCAGTGTCTAATCCCAGTGGGGCATTGAAAACACAAAGAATACCGCAATTTAATATGACAGCACCAAGTACTGCAGAGGGAGGTCATGCAGTGGAGAGGCTGCATACTTCCCAGTTACCATCTTCCTAGGAGGGGACACCAATAGTGACCACTCATGTTCACAGCTTGCGTCAACCAGGAAGTTCTGAAGATGATGTTAGTCTCAGGGGTACGTGCTGGTGTACATTTTCAATTATACTGAATATTGTAACCCTCACCCCTTTCGCTTTCGGTTACCTTACCTTTCACTTGTCTTCCGGCTAGCTCATTTGTTTCCTTCCACACACTCTTACACAGGTACATGTATTACACGCATATACATATATCAATACTCTTAATATACCGTTCAATTAAGGAAATTAAACAAAGAAAACATTTATATTTTTCATGCACAAATATTTCTGTATTCAATTCCTTTAGTTTCGATTGGGCCCAATTTACAAATTAATAGTAATGTTTATTCTAATTAATAATCTTAATTAAATTTTTATGTAATTTTGCAGTGGGCTGTTTTTTTAAAATAACCATTTCAATGTTCAGATATTTTCCACTTATCGTGGCTACTGGTTTCGGTGATCCGCTGGACCGCGACGTTGGTCTGGCGTGCGCCTTCCCGCAGGATTTCCTCACGGTGACCCTTCGTTCCTGCTCTTCCCTCCGCTCTCCCTCCTTTCTCCGGCGTCCGCCGTGTAATCTGCTCTCCTGACGCGTACACCTTATCTTTCCATCCTCTACGCGCCCCTTTTCTCACGTTCTCCCCTCGTACCTTTTTCACTCTGACTCCCTTTCTCTCCTGGTCCCGTAACTACTGACGTTGTTTTTTCTTATTATTGCCCCCTCCTCACCTACGCTTTCTCACCCATTATTACGCCGGGCGTAATGCCAAATTCCCGGCGTTCGACGGACAATCCATTGTTACTCGCGCCGCGGGTGCTGCCAACCCGTGGCGTTTAACCTGTTGGGTTACAATGTCGAGTCTTACATTGCCTTAAACTCACTCTATTGTTCTTGGTGTTATCTGAAAGTTAGGCAAAAGTTATTTGTGGTTCAAAATTTTCCTCTTCATCAACTGGAAAGGCATAAAAAATATTTTCATATTTCAGATATTATGACTGCGGTTCGGAGACAGAAAGGGCAGATGACAGTGGAGCACACCGACCTAAGTGGGAAAATAGATGCGCTTGCTGAAAAACTGGATGCAGTATCACTGCAACAAAAGAGCTCTACCTTTAATGATATGGAGATGCTCCATGACCTTCCAGCAGCCTCCCACATAGGTTTGTTTGAAGTGGAACAAGAGCTTGAGAAGAATCTGGACTACAGAAAAATTTTGGTGAGTTTGCCAAAGATATGTGGTACAAGTCATACACTGCCAAATCTCCCTCCATTGAGAAAAGTTTGACATTATTTTATCCTTAGTGTTGTTTAACATTATCATTTCTGCTTTTTTGTTCAGATTAATTATTTGAGGAGAAGATGCTCCAGTTTGTCCAAGAATGCTGTTGGTCAAGCACAGGTGTCTGCTGCAATTACAAAGTGTGTCAATAATTGCTGCGTTGCCCTAATGAGCAATGAGTTGGCATCAACATATTCCATGACTGGAAGGTCTCAAGGCAAGACCTCATTTTCTGGAACATTCGTCAATCTAAAAAATGCTGTTTGTGGTAAGTCTCTCTTGACTCTCCATGTCATGGTGATGAGACTGACTCAAAAGAAATGCTTGAATTTATTCCATATCTATTACAGTATCAGTCAATGAGAAAGCTGCGGGTGTGTTGGAACTTAGCATACAGGAGGTAAGAAGTCGAATGGGTGAGTGGATGCGCCAAGCCGTAAGGAGGACGGAGGTAGGGAAGGCTTCTCGGGTAGCCTCGTATGCAGCTGAAGTGCGGGCAAGGTCATCCACTGCATATGATTGATATATTGCCGTGCATATATGGGACGTAGCTTTCATTCGCGGTGTCAATCGCAAAAATTGGGTTTGCAAGGTGCAATAGTAATGGTGTAAATTACTCTGTAGTACAATTCCCCTTCAGCAGCTGTGGTCATATGAGGGGTGCAAAGTTGTAGTATCCTTCATTGTCTTTGTAGTACTTTCTTTGTAATAGTATATGCTGTGAGAAGAGGATTACCAAGTCATAAAAGTATTGTGTGGTATTGTGCATGTATGGGACGTAGCTTTCATTCGCGGTGTAAATCCCATAAACCTCTCCGCTGGAATGACTTGGAGTCCCCATTTCCTTTCCATCATTAATTAGCATTGTCACTTACAGTCTTTAAAATTGCCTGTTTTGCTGCTTTCCTATTCTGGATGACTAGGGCTCACCTAATCAGCACCCACTTCACCAGTGTCTGATGAAAGAGTCATGTTCCTTGGTTCACCTTCAGTATTCTGATGTGCCTCATCTAATCCTACTTTAAATTGCTATTGCAGACCAATCTTGATGACATCATTTGTAAGGTATCTTTGCTTTGTGTAAGTGGTTTTTGATGTGCCTCATCAAATCCTATTTTGAAGAATAATTGGCCAACCACGATGAAAGAACCATTTAAGTACAATAGCTGTGTGTTATCGTTTTTCCCTTTTTCGTCAAGGTACTCGTTTGCTCACATTCACCATTCTCATTTTTACTGTCTCTACTATTGCCTCTTTCAATGCTCATTGCTGCTTCATTGCTCTCCCTTGCAGAGTAACCAGACAAGAAGTCATAGTTAGCGTTCTTGTAGTCAGTATCAAGTTTCAATTTCCTTGATTAACCCGTAATACTCCGATGTTAGAATATGTAGGGTGAACTAAGTTGTACCGTCAAAGAGAATTGCCTTGGTTGTGTTTGCTGTGCCTCCCTCGTTAATTTTCGCAAATATGATCCGTTTCTTGTGAGTGGGTGGTTTTTGAATTGCCTGATTTAAGAATATCCCCTTGTGGCTACTGAAAAAAATTGGGTTTGCAAGGTGCAATAGTAATGGTGTAAATTACTCTGTAGTACAATTCCCCTTCAGCAGCTGTGGTCATATGAGGGGTGCAAAGTTGTAGTATCCTTCATTGTCTTTGTAGTACTTTCTTTGTAACAATATATGCTGTGAGAAGAGGATTACCAAGTCATAAAAGTGTTGTGTGGTATTGTGCATATATGGGACGTAGCTTTCATTATTGTATCTTGGGTAAATTATGAGTTAATAGTTTCAATTGACTTAATGTTTTTCTGTGTTATGTGAGTTCCTGTTTGTTATTAAAGTAACTTTAACGTTGTTGTATTTTTATTATGTTCGTAGGGTTGTGTACCAGAATGAGTTTCAGATTTATGATACCCACTGATATGAATAAAGTCACCTATGCATTGGTATCTTGAAACGTTTTCTGTCATTACCATATCAAATTTTCATCACCATTCCGCCTTAGGATGCTGTATTATGTGATAACTCGGATCGGTGGCTGAGATCCGTAAGAAAGGTTTGTTATGCATGTATTCGTAAATGTTTGATTAGTGGATTATATAAGAATTTACTTTTTCATTAAGTGATTTAACGACAGTTTTCGTCGTGTTCTTAGTGAGTGATAATTATCTACGACGAATTAGTAATGCGTAAAATTAATGAGTGAAAAATGATTTCGGAACGGCCCCCAGCAGACAACAGTTATCGATTGTGGCAAGTTCGATGGATATCGATTTCTAAAGGTTCGATTCGATATATCGAATGTGGCCAACGATCGCTCTGGTATCTTTTCGTGCGCACTTCGTAGCGGACATTGCCATTCTTCGTACGGACTTCGGCAACAGTCCGGCAGTAAATAGTATCCATTGACGAAAGTCGACGAGGCGGTTCGTATCGCCTTCGTCATTGGATAATAACTACATATAAATTAGATACCAAGGGCCGTGTGCCATCTGGGTAATGATTTTTGGGCAAGTGAAAAATCGAAATTGAATGTTGATACTCTAGCTGTAGCTCTTGCCGTAAAATTCGATATGAAAGATAATTTTTGTTCAGATATTTCCAATTTATTGCAAAAAGATAATACATTGAATAAAAATATTCATTCAAGGGAAAAGCACTCATTTAAATAATAATTAATATGTATGAAAGCATAATCACAATATAAACAGTCACAAATGTTTTATTATGCATTTGTCATTTTATATGTAGTGTATTATTGTTGCAATGAATGAAATGTTTCTTTTATTTACTATATTTGTATTCTTTTATTTGCGTCCTCCTTTTCATTGTAAAAAAAAATAATTTGTCCTCCTTTTCATTGTAAAAATATTGGTCACCTTACTAGTACCTTATTTCATTTCCAGTAACAGAACCCCACTACATCACCTGTTTCCTCGGTCATTCCTAATTTTATGGTGAAAGGGTTGAAATATTTCTTTTGCTATACCTTATTTCCGAACTCAACTGAATCCTAATCAAGTTGCTTAAGTAACATCTGATAATCAGAGGAATTACAAATAAGTACAAAAAGATCGATGTGAATAATATATAAGCTGGAATTGGTAGGCTTGATTCAACCTTGAATTGTTGAGCTTCATTCAACCTTCAATTGTTAGGCTTGATTCAAGCTTAGTGTCAAGCTTGAGGCAAGCTTGCATGGTGGAGACTTGTCCATATGATTCAAGCTTGAATCTACCCAGATAGCATGTAAGCTTGCCGCAAGCTTAGATATTGGCTTGCCAAAGCTTGCCACGGCAAGCTTAATTCAAGTTTGCATGAAGTCTGCCATGTCAAGCTTGCCGCGGCAAGCTTAATTCAAGTTTGAATCAAGTCTGCCATGGCAAGCTTGCCGCGGCAAGCGTAATTCAAGTTTGCATCAAGTCTGCCATGGCAAGCTTGATTCAAGTCTGCATACCTTGAATATTTTTCTCCCTTAGCGCAACGCCACTATCTACGTTTGAACTCAAACAATGCGTGAGCGCCGGTTCATTCCATTTTTCAGTTCGTTAATATTGGACATTGTACACAGGTAAGCCATGGCTACACATGTGAAAATCTTATTTGCATCTTCAGAGATGTGCACATTATGCGATCGCATAATTTTTATAATGCCTAAAAGGGTGTGAGTTCGATACCTGGTACATCACCACACACTTCTGAGCAGAGATTTATATCGCATAATTTGGCTCTCGTTGCAGAATAATACATAAAACGCTATGACATCACTTAAATGGCAAATGAAGTTCTATGCCTGAAATTGAATGCCAATTTTCGTCTAATGGCCTTAGAAGTGCATTTATTCATGGATAATAAACGTAATAATCTCTTCATTATATAGGTACCTTGATACTTTTAACGGATTATTACCTATTAACATATCTAAAGGTCTGTGTAAAATAATCAGTATTTATGTCGTTTGTTCGGGCATATGTTTTGCTGCGCCGTGCTGCGTTGTTTTGTATAAAGAATGCGAATGATTATTTATAACATATAAATACTCATTCTTTAAATATTTACGTGTATCCTTTGTTTTATTTCATGAAATATATTCCTTAAATATAGCAACATGTTTAGCCTGTGGTTCATTCTTCGACCGCAAATTTGGCATAAATGGGAAGCTTTGAAATGAATCGGAGAGACTTGGGTTCTGCCAGTAACAACGCTTCATTGATAGATTTGTGTAATTAAATGCCGTTATATACTAAATTGTTGAAATGCTTTTATTGGTACATTCATTAGTTTTCTCATTTCCACGTTCGTAACATTGATAATACATGCATATTCACGTTCGTAACATTTCCGCGAGTAAGTTGTCTTCATTGAAATGTAAACAAACGTGTAATAATTGGAAAACATCTTGTTTATTCTCATTACTATTGACTTTATATTCATTTAATTTGGCAACGTAGGTATCAATTAATTAATGACTGAAAACTGTTATCGCGATTGGATGGTACGTTCCCAAAAACTATCACGGCATTGACATTTAAAAGTTAGTTCTCGCGAACACATTTGCGCACGGTAATGGCCGTATACATACAACTTTCTTGACATTCATTCTCCAGTTAAGATTTGCATATGATGCAGGTAGTTGATAGATAGGTTTCCGTAGGCAAATAAGAATTTAGAGATGAGTTCCGATGTTAGGTTTATGGGAGCTGTCCAGGGTGAAACTATTTTTTTGCAGTTTGAAGCGCAAGCTTGCCAAAAGCTTGCATTTTAAGCTTGCCACGTGGAGACTAGTTAGCTTTTTTTAAGCTTGCGGCAAGCTTACATTGCTATCTGGGTATTGTGTTGGCTACACTGCTCGATTGTGTTTTGTTGTACGTTCATGTGTTACTTCCGGTTTTTGAAAATAAAGTCAGTTCCGTTAATGGCTTCTAACAGAATGCTTCGTCCATGTTATTTATCGAGTTACATCCTGGTGATCTAAGAAATAGAACAGAATCCAGCTTTCCGACTTGAATTGTCAAGCTTGATTCAAGCCTGACTGACTTGCGAGGTCAAGCGGGAATCAAGCTTGATTCCAACTTGCCTTGCTATTTGGGGTCTCTTTTCAACTGCAGCAGCTGGGTGCCTGATACCCATTTAATTTATTATGTTAGTGATTGGCGGGAGTTACTATATTTTCAATGGGAAATTGTTCTTGTACTCCAAGGTGTGAATTGTTGTTACCTATCTGTGGACTTCTGGATTACCTATCCTTGGGTATGCAGTAGGTCTTCAGCTTTCTGAATGCTATTTTGGTGCCTGTCTACTATATTTTGCAGTTTTAAGTTCCATTCCACTGACCATAAGCAAGTAGTGGATGAGTAGCTGTTGGATTTGACATAATTTATCTTACACAGGTGTACTAATCTCATTTTCTAGTTTAATCAGTTCAACTACACACCCCTTCGTACCATTTCCGAAGAAAAACAAAAGAGCCAATTCATCAGCAACAAATACATTCGGAGGTGTTGCTATTTGGGGCAAGACCATCTACAATAGAGGTGGTGTTTTTGTTGATGCTACTCAGCGACCCCAAATAGCGCTTTGGGGTAACTATTTGACGTTACAGAATCAGGGGTGTTCCACAACACCCTACATCATATTAGCGCTGGCATTAACAGTAACAGAATCGCCCCCGTGGTAACTCTACTAAAGAGAGCCATTAGGAAGAATATAGGTCTTCATCTCACTGAAACCCCTCACTATTAAACCTCCATCAACACAAGTGTCAAAAATGCTTCACCCTTCTAGTACAATATAGGGAGGTTTTACTGTAGTATGAAAATGCGCACAAGCGGCACACCCACATTCTGACTATTCTAGGTTTCCCCTCACCCTTTTAGTCGCCTCATACGACAAGCAGGGATACTGCGGGAGTATTCATCATCCCCCAACCCGCAGGGGTAACTATCTTGGCTGTAGAGGAAATAGTTTCAACAAGGAATTGATTTTTAGTTTTTAAATCATATTTAACCTTCATTTCCTTCCACCCTAATGAAATTTATTCGTAATTTTCTGGCAAGCATCCCTTCCAAAAATCACACGATTCCATATGAAAGGAAAGATTTATTTCTCCAATGTAATATAAAAAGTGTAAAAGCATAATTACTCCTTTCAAGGTACTGAAAGCAAGAGTTGTGCTGGGAACTGTCATCATACTTACCTTGGATGCTTGATCTGGGTCAAGACTAGTAGTAACAGCGTAAATACTTTTTATTGACAAAATTACAGCAGGAATAATCATAAATGTACACAGTAACTAAACAGAAACCTTGGGAGTACTTTATTTCAGATTCTTGCAATGATTTGATAATCAAGAACTATAAACCTAATATTTTTCTCAACACAAGGTCAAAAGTCGAACATCTAGTCACCTTCACAGTAGGTAAGTAGCAAACAACTGAAAGAAAAACCTGGAATCACCGACCAAGCTTACTGAATACATTTGAAGGTCTGTGCTCAGCCTCAGAGGAGGCATGAAATTCCACAGAGGGAAATTCATCCTCATAGACAGGGACCCGGATCCCTTGATATCATGCAGTGTGCTTTAGCTACTTAAGCTACCGAGACATCCTTCTGCCCTGGCTTTGCAGGCAACTCCAAAGGTAATGCCACAGCAATTGCCAGTACCCTCAAAATTTGTCAAAAGAGCGAACCTTGATATTTTATTCTTTATTCTCATATTTATTTCTTAACAGATGATGTCACGAGCGATGAAACCTGAAATTTTATGTGGAATACGAAGTAATTCATCATTTCATTATGAAGGAATTCCACCAAGTTACTGCTGATGCCATTATTTTTCAATGGCAAACACCTTTTAGTGTTCCATGTTTTAGTGTTCCTCGTGGATGGTGGCACTAAGCACACACTTTGGACTGCTTCTGTGACATCATGTCCGGCAGTCCTGTAAAACTTGTCCCTTGAAAGCACTCAAAATCCACAGGGGAGGACACCTCCATAGCTTAACTGGCTAAAATGCTCTGCACCATATCGAGGGATCCCGGTTAGGTTCTTGGTCAAGGCAGATGATTTTTCTAACGGAATTCTGCACTTCTGTTAACTTGTGGGCGACTCCGTAATGGTAATCCCATTGTCTTCCAAATTCAACAGAGGAGGCCTCAAGACAATATATGGGACAAATTTAGGCTACAAAGAAGATCTGGTGATGAACCAAAAAAAACCTTTTCCCAGAATAAAAATTTTCCTGGAGCCACCCCTACTGAACAATTACAAAAATAAGTGGTAAGAAAAGAAATAAACAAGGATGGATAGCTACATTAACTGCGTCTATATTAAGGAATAACACTAATTTCAGATTTATTTACAGTGAGTTTTCATCTAAATGCTTTCATGGTTTTTTTTCTGTGCCAGGAGACATTCATGCAGGCACAAGTGATGAATCAATCTTGTGTCATCCCTTCCACATTAAAACATTTGCTCGATATACTTTCAAGAGTGTTAATTCATGGCTTCCAGGTTTTCACCACGTCCATTGCTAACTACATATTGCCAAAAGATTCACCAGCATTTACAAGTGGAGCCCTACACTCACCAGTCATTTCACTCCAGCTCCTATATCACAATGAATGACTTCCAATACAAGGAACACATTATCACACATCATTATCATGGAAGGTAAGAATTCAGTGGTTTCACTGCTCCTCACAAAGACGTGTGCTAAAAATGCGTGTAACATAGGCAACAGCAAAACCCTTGCCAGTGAGAACCACTTACTTCATCCACGATGGAAGGGAAAGTGCCACAAAATAAAAATTCCCTATGGCTTTACTCAGGAAGCAAGTATGTAATTTAAGGGACTTTCAGGTCCTGAATAATGGCAGAAAAAAATCTAAAATTCCCGCTGTCCCCATCCATTTTTACCCTGTGACTTCCCAACTGGTGGGTATCTGCTCCAATCAAGTGGTCTAAGGATGGAATGGGGAGATGGTGGAGGATAATTAAAAGACATTCATGGCTCTAAGGATGGTAAGGAAATTAAATTGTGACACACTTGGATTTAGGGTGGAGGGCAGCACCATAGGAGTATGGCCAATGGTGAATTAGGAGTGAATTGGTGGACTCTTCAAGAGAGAGGTGAAAGAATGCAGAACGAGACTGAATGGCATCAGCAATGGGATTAATCTAGAATTTGCAGTGTATGTTATTGGTGCAGAGAAACCAAGGGTCATGGGTAATGTTTCGGAAGACGTAGGACTGAAATCTTTGGAGGCAGAGTAGTCGCAGCTTGAAATCATGGGCTCAGATGGGCACAGCATGTGCAGCATCACAGAATGGAGTATGGGCAGAGCATGCATTCAGTTGAGAGGTAAAGAGAAAACTTAGGTTGAAGAATGCTATACAGGGATTTGTAGGCACCTGTGGCCTACTGAAGATGTGGTCAAAACATGAATGGATGGTTTTGTATAGAAAGACTGATAGGAATTTTTCCTGCTGCTATTGTGATCTATGTTGGGAGCCTGGCGTGGTTAGGCAGGAGAAGTTAACAGCAACAAATTGGATTTATTAGCCAGGAGCTTCTGGTGGGAGAGCTAGTCTTAGGTAGGTAGTCTTAGGTCAGTAAGGGAAAGGTGGAGAGATGATGGAGATAACCTGGCATCGGCATCAGCATATTCTTAACGAAGGGCACCAAAGGGTCCACAGTTTAGCATACCATCGGATGCACAGAGCACTGAACTCGAAGTGCTCTCCACAGAGCACTCACGCAGGGTTTCCATCACAAAATCTCCAGTGCTGACACAATTTAAACTTTAGCCCTCAGGATGAAAAGCCAGCATTCTTGTCATCACATCAACCAGATTCCCAAGGAGTATGTAGAGAAAGGACCTCGGTAAATGCTTTCCTGGTAAATGCTATAATGGAAATCAAGCATTGGTTGAGACAGCCAAAACAAAATTGTAATGGTGCATAGCAGCAGAAAGTTGTTGCTGAGTTATCAAGGGTAGGTGGTGATGGATCAGACAGAATGTGAAGACAGCACAAGATCAATAGTGGTACAGCAGTCAGAGTCTCGGGTGTGGAAACACATAGTGGTAGGCATGGAAATGGTGAATGAAGTAGAAAGAGAATTCTTGGGAGTGAAAGGGAAATCTTTAGGTTGGTGGTGTAGCAGCCCCAAAATATGCTTGTTTTTTTTTAAATTTAGGTTGCCTCCAATGATAAACCAAAAGAAGGTGGAGCAATATTATCAGTAGTGAGAGGACTCTGTCATTTCTTAGTTTAGGGTTAGTGGAGGAGGCAGCTGTTGAAAGCAAAGAGAGCATTTGATGAGAACAGCCATGGCCTCCACTGGTCCCTGAGATCCTATCCCATCAGATGACGATGTATGTGAGGACAGAGAAGAAAGAGAAGTAGAGAGCAATTTATGTGGAGCAGAACTACTCGCAGATATTAATAGTTGTTAGTGAGCTGGAACAATTCTCGCTTCTTGATTAGGATACTACCTTAACTTAAAAAATATGAATGATTATATCAAGTCAAGGGATTATTTAATGGTAAAGACTATCACACAACAAATTACCAAGGTTATGACAACACAATTGAGAATTTTGCTTCAATGGGAGAAAAATGAAATCATGATGGAAATGTCAAGATATTTCATATGGCAACCTATTATCCATACAGTATCAAGCCAATTACTTATTATTTACAAATATGATCTTTTAGAAAAACATACAAGCTTTCACACAGATTTGAAGACTTCTCATTCCAACATAAATGGAATCACTCTCATAAAAAATAAAATTAAGTATCAGCTAAGTATTATAAAAATAAATGCATTTGTCAAATGAATTTTCCCAAAAATAACTTTCACCGAAGCAATTTTCACACACACACCTACATGGCCTAAAAAGTCTTAAAAATATCACGCACACCTCCTAAGGAGTCACTGAAATAAACACAATTTTCAAGCGATGTCAGCTTGCACACAGGTCCAATAACATTTTTTATTCGCCATCAATCACCCATAACAGATTGATTCCAGACTTCCCAAGGCTGACTCGCCCAAGCATACCATGCTCCCTTGTTTTGATCAAATGAAGGAACAGCAGAATGGTATGGAAAAAGTTGTTTCGTCCCTGCAATTAAATTTTCAGGTAATTAATATAGGGTTCAGACACATAAATAAACAGTAGAATCTGATGTCCCACCTTTAACTTTCACAAATAGATACCATGAACTGAGCATTTTTATGCCAAAAATTTGGTCAAATTGCTTCACTAAATAGAATATTTAATTATGTAGTCATGATCATAGAAACAACATTAGTGTGCTACAATACTACTTGGCAGTAAACAATATCTTACTCAAAATTAGGTCCTGCCATATTACTCTGCTCATAAGACGCACCTGAATTTAGGCCACTTATTCTCAACCTACTTTTTACAACAAAAGTTTTCTACCAACATACCCAATGTATGGATTCTTCTCATGATCTCCACTGAGTCTGGAATCTCATTGTCAGTGCTTATAATTTATGTCAGACTGATACATTAAAACATTGACAATGATGGAGTTCCTGACCCATTGAAGATCTGAAAATGAATTCATACAACTAAAGAGAAAGCAAAGCAAATGTGCTGGCCCCAGTGGCAGTGGGGTAAAGTCCTTGCCTTCTAACCCTAGGGTTGTGGGTTTGAGTACTACCTGGATAGATTTTTCACTGCTCAGGGCATGATTGTGTACTTGTCCATTGTTATATATTCTTTGTCCTAATGTAAAAGGTTATATCAACTATTTTCAGTGGCTTTCGAAAATAAAGCATGTACAACAAGACAACTAAATGCCATCCAAAGGCAATCAGTCTGAGAGACTTCTTTGATTTCTTGATTTGAAAGCTGGGGTCAAACTATTTTCCAACTTTATAACCTGGCATTACATGGAGGAATTTCCAATCACTTAGCTCACAGTAGCTTGGTTAGTCATGTCTTTGACAAAATTCACCAAGAATTCATGCTGATGCCATTAATGATTAAAGTCATTCTAAAAATGACTTACCTTCCCTATATCCAAAACTTCTTCTGGGGTGACCAGTTGGAAGTGAGGGGGACTTTGCTTGGCCTGATAGATGATTATGTGCCCTCCACCCTCTTCTGCTCCTTTTCTCTTCCTTGCCAACTCCTCCGGGATGCGGGCAAAGTGACGAATGGAGAATGGTCTCGACTCTGGACTCTCTAGGGGCAGGGGGATGTAACCTGCTTGGGTACCAGGAGAGATGGCACCTGGTGAGGATGACTGAGCAGGTATCGAAGAGAGCACTGAAGCTGGTGTTTTTAAGTTCTCTTGGGAGAGAAAAACAGCAGATGGGGGAAGTGAGGGCATTTGGGTGTCCAGGTAGGTGGCAAACAAATGGGCCAGTATGAAGGCATCACTTGGGCACTGAGACACATCTGACGCTGGACGATTGCCAGCCACTCCTTCAACAGCATTATCCCCACTCCAGTTGAATGAACTCATGCATCCACCCTCTGCCAACTCTGAGGATGAGAATATAATAAGGTTCACTTATAACACGCTGTGAAACAAACTTTTTTTTTTTTTTTGCTCTCCTACGATTCTGGTGGTCCGTATCCCCTGCGATCCCGATAAGCCATTGGCTTGTCATCAGGTTTCTCAGGGGCCGAACCACCAGAACTTGACAAACACCCATAAACAGCTACATAAACATAAACAGCTATAAGACAATAGAATAAAAAGAACATCAATGATGAATAAAACTTAAAAGACTATGTAAAATTCAACATTTAAAAACTAACAATTCAGTAAATATTTCCTTCTAAAGACATAAAAACCTAAATGAGCATAAAGAAAACAATAAAAAAGAAGATTTTGCAAGCTATCACTACATAAGTTTGTAACAATCCCAGAGATAGAGGTACATAAAGCTTAGTATCCCATCTCAGCACAAAGATGTAGTGTGTAGTACCGGAAAGAGCTGAGATAGGAGAAAGAGGAGAACTTTCTGAGAATGAGTTAATGCAACTCCTCAATAGTTGACGAACGACTACTGCTGAATTTCTTCTCAGTCCCACCTCTATTTTTTCCCTACCTTCAATTCAAATACTGACCTTGATAACTGCAGCCTTTGAAGAATATCTAATGAGATAGCAGCAGAGGGGAAAGCCACCTTAGACAGCCCATTCTACACAAAGGTTGAAAAATCACCAATATTGAGGATTTATCAAAGGTCGTTTACTTTAGACTACCACATCTTTCTCATTGGCATCCTTGGTAACAATTACCACAAACATGGTCTCCACATCATAAAATTATACAACTTCTCCATGACTCCCAATGGAAATACTATAAGGAAGTTCTCGGAATTACTAACTGAGTACCGTATAAACTCGTGTAAGAGGCGCACCTTTTTTCCCAGAAATTGCAGCCAAAAATGAGGGTGCGCCTCTTACACGAATTTTTTCTCTGCCTGCCTTCAAGCCTCGGTCACGATTTGAGTGGCAGGCTGCAGGCAGCAGAGCAGTATCGCGGCAGTGGCCACGAAATGAGTAGTGATTCAACCTAAGATAATCAGAAATGGCAGTGCATACTGTCATTAGGCAAAACGTTCTCGGCCGACATTTATGTATCGGAATGAGTAGAACAGCAGAGCGGCACAAGAAAAATTTAATACCTGGGATTGGTGGCGAGCGGAACCTATGCCGTTCACGTCTATTATGGCTGGGTTCGAGCGTTTTCCATGTCAAACATTAGGAACATGAAACTCAGCGTTGCCTCTCTGTCGCTCGGCTACCGCCGCGGCCCGCGGGCCAGTCGTAAAGTGGCCGAGGCATTACTCTCAAGTCCCAGGAGAGCTGAGTGACCTTGGTGCTCAGTATGAGTCATCAAGGGGGAGGGGATCGTTCGCTCGCTTGTTTACGGGGAACGCAGTCGCCTAAAAACATGTAAAAACTTGTTGTTTGACAAGGCGAGGGTGTGAGGTGCAATTGGGGGACAGCGATTGGCCACGCGACAAGTGCAAGCACCGGAATTTTCTACCCCCCTAACTTTCTCATTTTCTGTCATCGGACAACTTTGAGTGACTCAACTGTATGCACCTGCCCTAAGCACAACTGAGAGAATTCTGTGAATATTAACATTTGTGAATACACCAACATAGGTCAGTGTTGTTCCATAATGAACAAGGGAAAAAGTTGCGGTATTTCACGGCAGCTGCAAAACATAAACTCATCAAAGATGCTGAGGAAGTAGGAAACCGCGCTGCTGGACGAAAGCATGATGTGCCGGAATCATGCATAAGAAGATGGAGGAAGGATAAGGTTGCACTATTCCATACCAATAGGGACAGAAGGTCTTTTCGGGGAAAATCTACGAGCTGTGACAGGACATGCACGCCAATGCCGCCGTACTGCGACGCCCGTCTCACTAGTAAGTCAGCCGTTTTTTATGTAAATCATGTAATTTTTTCATTTTTTCATTCATTGAAGATTTTTGTTGGATCATATTGAAAAAATAAATGCTTTAAATTCAATAGACAGTTATGATTTCTTTCAAAGTTTGATTTTTTCAGGTTTTGATGTCGTATCTATGCATTATCATTCGTTTTTGACGCGGCTGACGCTTGTGTATTTTGCATTTAAAATGTTTGCATTCCCGCTCGTCATCGTTTACAGTAAAATATAATTTGTAAAAGTTAACCACATTTTAAAAGGCGACTTACAGCGACTACGACTTGTGCATTAGGAAAACGGTGGGGGAAAACAGATTTAAAAATCAGGGCTCGGTGCGACTGTCCGCTCTTACCAACTAAACACGAATTGTAGCGAGGTCAGCTTTGTTTTGTTTTAATGAATATCAATTACTCCACTCATTCCAAAGGTCAATAAACAATGTAAGCATTGTAGGGCTAAGCCTACAAGTGAATACTTACCTCCGAGGTCCATATATGCCTATGAAAAATGCCGCGTACATAAGAGAATATCGCAAGCGACTTTGATAATGGCTGAAAATTCAAAGTTAAGCTCGCAAAACCTCGCAATAGGAGAAAAAAAAGCACCAAAATTTTTTCTTCAACTTCGACGCATAAAAAGAAGGGTGCGCCTCTTACACGCGTGTAAACGGTATATATGGGAGGTAAAAAGTCAAAGTAGTTCAGTTAAGAGATATTTCATTGTTCTAGTGCCACCAATCGGCAAATGAATTGATGTGACCAGACATTTTCAATGAGTAATTTCTAAGAGTTATAATTTGTGTCCATAACTTGAGCAAAAATTTTTAACATACGGCAATAATCCAATTATTTTCATGTATCTAAAATTTTCACAGCAAGCACCACAGCCTAATGCATTCTTGACTTTATATCATCAAAAATCAGCTTTGCTTTTTCACAAAAGAACTTCCCACACACTGTATCACGTTTGTTACTGACCTATAAATGAGACCATTATCACAACAAGTAGTTACAATCGAATCATATAATTGCCTGAGTTGAGTGAAGGTCACAGCTCACAAGAAGACCACTTCAGAAGATTTGTGAAAACTACTTGTCACACCATGTAAGGCAACAGCACTAAGATGAAAAGGAGTATCACTCCTTCAAATTCAAATTGACCCCACTATTAGTAACTTTGGTGTTTGAGTGAGAACCTGAGTTTTCATAGTGGCATATTGCCTTTAGAGTGCCTGATAAAAACTTCTGGCAAATAGCTGCAGTGTTGCAAACATTTTTACAGGTAAGAGTGGTAAAGTATATTAGAATTTGTAACAAGTTTTCCTTGTCCAATGATGATTCAGGACAACACTGAGAATATCCCCAAAAGGTATAATAATATTGGTAAGCATTATGTTCATGCAAGACAAAATGTATGAGCTGGTAATACTAGAAAAATTATTAATGCCACTAAAACTTACTTCGTACACGAGCCACCAGATACTTTTGATTAGGAGTAGCTTCCAAAAAAGGGATAAGAAGAGATAAATTTGGAGCAGCTGTGATAATATGAGGCACAAGAGCAGCACTTCTCAGTCTATCCAACCCAACGTTGCCAATTCCTTGTTCCTCTGCTCCTCCCTCCTTGCTTCCAGCTGCACCTCCAGCAGAAGTATTCCAGCCAAGAGCCTCATTGATAGAATCAATTTCCTGCACCAAACGTTCTACTACTGTTTGGGATAGCCACTGCAACAAACCAGATTAAGAATGAAAATAGACTAATAACATTGATCAGTAATGCAAGCAAAAATATATGAAACTTGAATAAAGGATAACCTACATTTCATAACCCAGGTTATCATCTGTACTCTCCCAAGGTGAACTGAAGTTACTAAAATACCTTCTCCATACTTCATTTTCCACTACTAGAATCCTTTCAATGGTCACATTCAGCAGACTCAACAATAGTGATGGATCGAATCCAAAATTTATTGATCTGAATCTCATTTTTTATTGAATCTCAAATATCGAATATGGAATCAGAATTCTGCTTTCACCAAATTATGAATCCGCTGCTTTTCATTTCCAATTGTACATGTATCTATAAAACAAATCCTAATCCATTTATAATTTTCTTTAAAATTAATGCATCCATCATTGGCTCTATTTTTTCCCTCAGACACAAATCTAATAATTTAGCTTTAAAGGAGAAATAAAGTTAAGCAGCAAATTGTTTCACAATGACTTATATTAATTCTTTCATTAATAATGCTCAAGGAAGCTAGGTGAACACAGGTAACTTGTTTAATTTTGCTTATGAAATGGAGCATTCTGAGTCTGTCAGGATCTAATCTGTTTCTTTTATTATTAACCTACATAATTCCTGGGAGAACTAAAGATCCTCATTAAAAACACTGAACCTAGAGCAGTACAAAGGTGCTTCTGCAGAAGGCATTGCAAAACATTCCCGAGATTGTTTTTGGTTTTCCCAGATTGTTTTTGGTTCAAACTTCAGGCTTTTGCTGCTTCACAGTAGTGATGGGTCGGTTATGATTGATCGAATCCCGAGATCAAGTTCTCTTAAAAGAATGATCGATGAACTGGATCTCTCCAATGACTGAGGAGTTCATCTTTACCAATCACGATAGGAATGATTGTATGACATCAAGTATCAATCACGAGATGTGAGACCAGCCAAACAATAATGAGATAAAATAAAGAGATGACACTGAGGTGGCAACATTTATTGAAAGAAGTGTAATAAAAAACTATACACTAATATCTATCTATAATACCTACATTGCTTAAGTACACAAATCAATCATTATCCTTTCACTGAGGATGTTAACTGCCAAACTTAGAATTCAAGATCACCCCTGTAGTCAATAACTTAATTTCAAATCGCACTGATTCCAAATTTTATATAATAGTTGAAACAACAAACTAATTGCAGTCATCAGTCTTATCCGACTCTTGCGAAGATTATGCAACACTTTAAACTCATCTCCTGTCATAACACATTCATTAGGAGTGTAAGTCTACCTAATTACCTTTAAATGTAAAAATATCACCACAAGAACACACGCAATACATCACAGCACATATAGTACAGGTACTTCCAATGAAAAATTACCACTTCAGAGCCGAAATTTTTCTAAGTCCCGAGTTGACGGTGATTTGACAATGCTGCGTCACGGCTTCCCTCTAGCGGAGCCTCAGGAAGCTCGAACCGTAAACAAACCCCCTTCCCTCCCCTTCCCTCCTTTCCTTTCTTAGCGGAAGGGACCAAGGGATTACTGACGGTCGGTTGAAATTCGGAAATATTTGGTTTGTTTTTAAAACAGAACAAAGTGTGTATGAGACTGATTAATTAATATGCATTTCTGCGAGAATAATGAGCGAAAACAATCGAAGAGTGTCTAAAAGTTTATTAGGTGCTGCCTTCAAAAGTGTCTTTTGATTGTCACCGTACAGAAAATAGTGGAAAGAGCATATCAACGTTTAGGAAGTAACCACCAACAGTTTTTATATTTCTTGAACTTGTAATTAACTCCCCAGAGAGTTTACATTTGAGGAATGTGGGTTTGAAAGTGACAGTGACGCATATTTTTGAAATGAGAAACCATATAAACGCACATCTTTCAGGGGTTAAATGAGCGGCAAGGATAATTACACTATATAATACGATGACATATCTGTATTTGCCTCTTCGTATAACCTTCTTTTGCATGAAATACAAGTAGTATCAATCAAATCTACACTAACTTGTATTCCAAAGCTCAGCCATATGCTGACCCGTCAGAAATGCTCGCGGTCTCAGCAATTCAATAGCTTTGAAACTCGGAAATATTTTTTTTTAATTTTGCAACTCACCTCATTGTAAACCTTTGATTATTAACATTAATATACTTCGCGAGTCCTCAGAATTGAACCGACATCAGATGTACTCCCGAGTCTTGCCAATGCATTTGATTTGAAACTCGGAAATATTATTAAAACATTTCGCAACTTTCCTAAGTGTGAACACTTGTTTCTTTAAATGTTAGTCTTCACATAGGCTTTGATAATTATTATATACCTCGCGAGTTCGCTGTATTAACCCCTGCGCAAACACGCCATCTTGGTCTTTATCTTCATAAGGACCCCTCTTGAGCTGGCTTTATTTTGTGTCATTATGATAAAGACTTTTAACTCCATAAAGACGGCCTTATGAGTTATGTAATCGCTCAATTCGGTATGCTCCTGGGGATCCTTATGATAAAGACTTTCACCTCATAACGCCGCCCTTATGAGTTCCGTAATAGGTCAAGGGTACATTTTTCTGCAGCTCAAAACAAAACTAATTAAAACAAAGGATTGTAGATACTATGAGCAGGTATTTAACTCACTGGGGATTTAATGGTTATTCACTGCAAGGACACAAAGATGGAATCACAGCCACTTCCAATGCTATTTTTCTCTCAGTGAATGAAATCTGTTAAGAAATAAATGTGGTAACGTAGATAGTCATCATTTTTATAAATTAGCCATAAATAAAAAAAATCCATTTAAACTCTTTCTTTTGTCAACTGTATAAATTGTGTAGATATTAAGAATGCATCTTTTATCTACAAGATGAAAAAAATAGCCTTACTTCGGATTCGAACTCTGCCAGAACCGCACCTCAACTTCCACGCATGGAATTAACCAACTTGGCTACGGAGCTGCTTCTTATTGAGACACTCATGGTGAGTCCAAATCTGAATCTAGGGAGAGGGAAAACCTCATGACGGAGCCCGAAAGAAAAGACTCCGATCGGCCCAACGTGTGTGTGGACATGAGTTTCCTCAGTACATTCCTTCCGCTAGGGCTTTTGCTCTCGAAGTTTATTTGACTCTAATTCCACTAGCCCTGTCGCATCCACGTCCGTCCTCATCAGCTCTCAGTGACGTAAAGGCAAAGGCCGCAGCTAGCCTCATGTGCCAACCCTACAAATTTTTTCCAACCCAGCCTCATTCAATCAAATCAGTACAATGGGGCATGTGGGTGTCTACATTTCAGTGGAAACGATATTACATTCATACATCCCCAAGCTTTCTTTTTATCTGTTCTCAAAAATAGGTAGGTACGTATTTTGTTTTATATCTTCCCATAAAATTACGACTCTACTGAATTTTATATGACAGCAAACTTATGGCCAAAGGAAGACTGTGTATGTACCTATGGTTACCATATTTTGAAACCCCAAAATACGGACACCCTCAGCGGGATTGATCAACATGCTCATAGGACTGTCAAATGAAACATTATTCGTTCAATTATATACTGTCAAATAACTATATTCCACGGCATACCCCTCCCCCTAGCCGCCATCCCCCCAACCCCTGCCTCGTGTCACAGAGCGATCTGGTAGCCAAGCTATGAGCCATTTCCAACACTTGGTAGACTATCTATCAACAATTCGTTTAAGTTTTTATACAGAGAAAATATCACACCACGAAGTGCCATAAATGATGCCATCCCCTGGATTAAGCTACATCGAAAGCCCCGCGGAGTGGCGATCGCTGTCTATTGCCGGCTATAGCCCTAAATATAAAGTACCATATGAGATAAAAACAAAAATCATAAGGCATTACTTTCCAAAAGTAAAAAATGCACACATTAGCAGAAATCCATAAATGATGCCATCCCCTGGATTAAGCTACATCGAAAGCCCCGCGGAGTGGCGATCGCTGTCTATTGCCGGCTATAGCCCTAAATATAAAGTACCATATGAGATAAAAACAAAAATCATAAGGCATTACTTTCCAAAAGTAAAAAATGCACACATTAGCAGAAATCGTAAAAATGTGTGCAAATGCTAGATTGAAAGCCGAAAATACAGACATGTCCGCATAAATGAGGACGTACGGTAACCCTAAATGTACCAACATGTTTTCCGGCTAATTTGAAAATTTAATACTATTTTAGATGTTCCCTATTAGAAAGCAGCAAGCATAGAAAAATTAGAAACAGTACGTTTGAGTCCCAGGCAACAAGTACATAACATGAGACACTGCAGAGTCTCATAAGAGTTTATTCTGGAGTTTATTTATCATTGACCAAGTTGGGCATAAAAGATTGTCACATGCAACAATAATTGCCTAAAGCTTTCATGGATAATCATCTACACTTATTTTCAAAGCTGTCTACTACTTTGTCACGTGACCAATCACTTATCGCAACCATTCAGCAGGTCACAACAATCATTGCTCACCATTGAGTGATTGGTCATTGAACTTAAGTACAGTAGAAGCCCTATTTAGCGTGAGCTCTCGAGATCTGAAAAATCACTCGCTAAATGGAACTCTCGTTAATACCGAAAATGATTAATAATCACTCCACAGCCAATTCCTACACCTGTAACGCTAATTTAGCCATTATTGTGGGAATTTTTGGTGAGTAGCGAAAACATTCTATTGAGATAATAGCTATTAAAAATCATATTTATGAACACTTCAATTACTTGTAATCGTATTCTCTTTCTATGACGTCAAATTCCCCATTAGATGTCATACACTGGAATATTAAACATCAAATTTTGACACTTCAGGATATGTGTACTGTACTGCGCATTGCTGTATTGTTATTGCCCCGATGCTTTGGGTGAGCCAAATATGTCACGGCTGCAAGTAATAGCAATGCAACGGACTATAAACGGCAAACACTTCGGAAAGGAGAAAAAATTTCATTCCTCCTACCTCTCTAAAAAGTGTATAAAAATGGATATACGGTTTGTAGAAAGTTCTATTAATTGAAATTTGCAAAAATGCTAGATAACTTAATGACCAAGATATAACTTACGGGGATTTTGTTCCACGCAAGCACTAGCCGGCTGCTATCTTCTCCAGTTAAATAGTAGAAATAAAGGAGATGACTTCAACGTCTGTAATATCGCCTCAGAAAACAGCGGACTTCGACTTTTCGGAATCATAGAGCCCAATATCATCAGCATTTACGATTAGCCCTTAACAGTATACTGTTGTTTGTGTTATTATTACAATAATTATGCGTGGAATACTCTCTGGAATTTATGGAAACATAATTGTTACAAGCAAGTCCACATATGACAGTTTTAAGCATGGAGCGGGAACACAACGAGGACTTTCATGGAGCAGTTGCGTTTAGATAAGATGTGATACTTTTTACTACTAGTGAATACGGTATCGGCTCCCGCAAAACACGCATTTTACAAGCGATAGTGCACGTTGCGGCAGCTAGGTGGCAGGGCACATCAACATTTTTATGGCTCACTATTTTTTAGTTATTCCATGGTACATATACGTGATTTACTGTGAGTTTCGAGCACGAGGCAGAAAGTTCAGTTGGACCCATCGCGACTTTAGCATTCATTGATAATTCGTATTTTAGTTTTCAGATACAACAACTTTCGTTTCCTAGTAATGATGTTGTATCAGTTGGACCGAAATTGATAAAAAAGAGGGAGAATGACAAAAGAACAATGAAATGCACGGACTTATGAGGAATTTCTAAGTGTGAATACGGGCATGTCGTGAATGTCCGAAATGTGCATTTGAATGTCAAATAGTGTGGAAAAAATACTGCAAGACATATAATTTCAATGGCAGAGGACATGAGCACAAGTTTGTGCACGTTTTCCGAGATTGAAGCAGACATTTTCCACTCGCAATAGTAAACGACCCCAGTGGAGGCTGGTTGTTGTCCTCGCTAATACTGATTTATTTTACATGCAAAATCATACGGTTTTAAATCGTTCTTTGGCCATCCCTCGCAAATTCAAGCTCCTCGTTATATGCCCTACAAGTTATATGGGGCTTCTACTGTATCTGCTGAATGCAACCAATGTTACAAGTGACACATGCTCATGCTCTTTCCATAGCTTAGAGACTAAAATATATTAAACAAACACGCATTAGAATAAGTCCTCGACATACGAACGAGTTGCGATCCGAGAACTTGTTCGTAAGTTGAATTTATTCATAAGTTGAAAAACGTTAGCCAGGCATCGAAAATTGTAGTTACCGTATTTCTCGGCCGATAAGATACACCTTTTTTGCTCCAAAATGTGCTCTAAAATAAGCCTGCGTCTTATGCAACGAAGCCTCATAACTTCGTCCTCTAAGATGTAAGCTGATTCGTCGGGAAAGATACTATTTAGGGATGGTCGGATCGGATTACGTTTCACCGGATACTGAAATCGGACCCTAATTCATTCAAAAAAACGGGTCTGAATCCGAAATATTAAAATTCACACTGGGGAGTGGATACCATTCAAAACTTCATAAATAACGGTCATCCTGTGTTGCGGCCGATGTTGGAACTAGTGGGAACTACGGGAGTTGGCTGCTGAGGCTCCCGCCCCCCCATCCCCCCAACTAGTGGATACCACCTGAGAAGTTAGGGGGTTGGAAAGCGATGAGTGAATTGTGATACTTTTGATGAAATGTGATGCTTTTAATGAAATGTGATGCTGACTCAAGAAAAAATATCACTTCACTCCAGCCCCCTAACTAAGAGCGCAGAGGTGAGGGTGGGGGGAGAGAGAGACCCAGGGTGGTGGAGGGGAGAGCGAAAGGCACGCCAAGGACGCATAGCCGTTCGCTGGACTGCCAGAAGCTCCAGCGCTCAGCGCGAAGGCCTGTGGAAAAAAGTGCTGGACATCCTCTTTACTCTACACGACTACAGTAAAGTTGTATTAAACTTACGTACTTGAGAAGTATCCGCATTGAAAGATAAACGATGCAGCTAGAACTTATATCAAAGCTCATTTTCGTATCACTTCTCATAGCCGAGTAAAAATTTCCACAAAATAGTCGATTTTAGACAAGTTTACCAATTTTTTCTCAGATGTGCTTGATATCAAGTGAACGCCCAATGAAATAACTTCTAGCATCATCCTTCCTGCGCCAAACGGTGAAAACAGAATTTCTTTATCTATTAACATGCCACAATGGCGATGTAAAAGTCCACGGTCTGAAAATGGATTTTCTGGCGTGGTATCCACTCTCCTTAGTGAATGATGCTTCATGTAAAAGGAAGTAAAAACAGATTAGAGTTCCGATTCTCTCTTTGCATGCGCCAATGCACTACGTTATTTATCCAATTGATGTGACGATGTGTTTCAAAGTTCTCTTGGGCGCTACACAACTTAATTTCAGGTTATGGAAAAATCAAGAAGGTGAGAAATCAACCTCACAGCTACCACCGGGGTAAGATTACAATTAGAATCTACCGGAATAATGGCTCCACTTGTATCATTTGAGCATCGGCCGTATCAACCTAGTGTTGGCTGCCAAGGCCCCTGAAAGAAGACCCAACCCCTCCTCCACTAGTGGAAGCCGCCTGAATAAAAGCGAAAACTGGGTGAGGGTAGATAATTACAGATAAGGTGAAGGAGTGATCCTCTCGGGTTAACCCCTTCTCTTTCTCGCTGAATGATTCCAGCGCAGATGTATTTCGTCGCGCAGAGGAATAAGGAACGAAGAACTTTTTTCTTGAGGGGTCTTCTGGGAAAAACCAGTTAAGATGCGTCAATTGTCAGATCTGACTGAGGTATCACCCTAAAATCTGACAGCTTTATTGTTTCCGGCTGTGTGATTGAGAGGGATAGCTGAATGGAAAGACTGCCTGTAAGGCAATTTCCAGATACCCTGGAAAGGATATTTTACCATTCATCACGATAAGCTGAATTGAGCCTCTTTTGAATTGAGTGAATGGAATAATGCCTCTATTTGATGCGAAGGCAGCTTGACACATGGAAGTTGATTTCCATTGAAATGTCAAGAGTAGCAATATCTCAAAATATATCACTACTTGCAGGGCATATTTCAGCTTTCGTCTTACTTCCAAATCATCCGTAAAAATTTATGATGCAAGTAAAAAATGAACATTGCAAATTGGATGTATCGAGATAATATTGTTTAAATTCGTCACAGCAAAGAGGGGCAGTACCAATCCGCGAGTTGCTGCACGCCACATCGCCAGCAGCAATGGCCAAATAACTTATCCGGTGGTGCCAAATTTGATATTCCTTCACACGTTTGAATTTTTTGATTGGATATGTATGTTCGTATATTTGAAAGTTCGTAAGTCGAATGTTCGTAAGTCGAGGACTTACTGTACTTTATATTAAAATTATGGTTGTGGCAGCTCCACAAAACAAGAATTGGTCACTTCTATGCTGTCAAATACTGAATTTGTAGAACGATCATTTGTTCAGTGACAATCAATGAACCTAAACCTGTTATGTGAAGTATGTCTGTATTCTACTATTTTACTCTTCTAAGGCCCAAATTGATCTTGGATACAGAGATATCATTACCAAGACAACCTACTGTACTTTTGAGCTCAGTTGAGATAGATTACAAGAACTATTTAGGTAAAAAAATTAGATATGTATAAGGTACAAGGATATTCACCATAAGACTCAAGAATAATTATCAAGCTAGGGGATGATAAAATAATAAGTGGTTAATATACTTTACCACTCGCAGATTCATTGTCCAACGTTCAAGGTTTACAACATTCACACCAGCACGCTGCCACGTATCACTCCCATGAGAAAGGGCTGACCCGCTACCAGGTGAAGCTGTTGACGGCGATGAGGATGACCCTGAGGAGAGGGGAGATGAGTGACCCAGCCCTGTCCACGTATCACTATCTCGCTTCTTACTATCACCTCTCCCTCTGCCTGTAACAATAGCTGAAATAAGAAACAAAAAAAATGGAAATAAAAAAAATAATGTTGTGACTTTAGTTAGGGATGATAAGAGAGAATGAATTAACAACAGGAGAATGACAGAAATATCATATACACACAAACAGGGCTTGTGAAATTTGATGGCATTAAGTCAGCACTTCAAAATATTGAATTTTGAAATGAAAAAGAATTTTTTTGATAAAATTGCAAGTATGTTATGTTCTCTACTTGTTCAAACTTGTGTGTGCTCTGGTAACTCAATTTATTTCCGAAACTGTATCATGCAAAAGGACATTCAAAATTTATTTATAACAAAATGGATCATTAAACACAACCATTTTGTTTTTCTTTGTATCAATGATAGGTGCCTCTTGAGATCGTAGCCAGACAACAAGTCTAACAATTGGGCAGTAATTTTATGGCCCACCCATTGAATATTTCTCTGAGTGGAAGTGATACCTGTAAATAACAAGGAAGAATGATTAATACTTTTATAAAAGGGAGGGATGATTTCAATTTGATAGCCCTTATGCAGCTCAATCAAAAGGGAGCACCCGAGAAGGAAATAGCAAAAGAGTTGGTCAATTTCTTACATAAAAATCCATTTTGTAATGTAATGTGTGGTTAGATATTTTACAATTACAGATTATTTTCACACTTCAGTTTCAAACTCTCTCTCTCTCATAAGACTGAAAACTGACCATTAGTAAAGAACATAAAATTACTTACCATTACTCATGACCCCTTTGGATGGCAAATATTAATTTAGAGAAAACTATGATTTTACAATAAGGAATATTTAAAAAGATCTTGAAAGTAGGCAAAATTCATAACAAAGTGCTGGCCTTTGATGACATCCTATTTCACCTAACAAAAACAAGGAAATTTTAGTACAACTTGATTTTGTGTGTAATTATGTTAAATACAAGTTACAATTATAAATTTGCAAGGGTATCATAAATAAATCACCAGCTCTTTCAATCCATGCGCTCAAAAAAAACTTCCTTTTTGCAAATACATATAAGCTTTTGATAGACACAATCATCAACACCCAAATCTACTTGAGATGCATGGAAACATAACTATCTGAAGGGAGAAATTTTATTTTTTCACAATTGCTGTCCCGTCATCCTGAGCAAAACAATCTAATGGAAGAGGTATTCAAAATCAATGGAATGAAGACAAAATTCACTTATCTGTCCTTTCCACTACACTGAGAGGCCACATTAAATCACAGTAGACTAAATGCAGATTTCACTAAATTACACTGGTTTACAAAATGGAACTTTTATTCTATCACACGAAGTAAAATAACTTATCCTCAGAGGACTTTTTATGCTGAATTCAAATATGTACAAAAGTGGTTTTTACCCATCAGCCTCAGTTTTCAAAAGACACCCAGGAAAACAAAAAACCCAGATCATTCATCATAGAACAACGAATCGTATCGTACTAACAAATATTTTCGTAGAAAAGCGAATAATCAAAAATCAAGATATTGGCAATGATTTAAGCTTTGAAAGCCGATGCAATTTTTCCCACCATGCAGGTTCAGTGCCGGAGGCCAGGGGCACCAAAATTTTAAAAACATATTTTTTCATAAAATTCAATTTAATGTCTGCGAAACTACCCAGACTATGCACAAGTTGGCCTTGAAATACTATTCATAGGAAACACACCACATGTACAACAAAAGGTAAAGAGGAATGTTTCCCCACAAAGTCCTCTGAGAATAACACTGTGAACTTCCTATTATTTTATTTATTTCTATCTAGATTTATCTACGAGGGAAGGCATTCATTCCAAACATAAAAGGTAAAAAAGTGTGATCCAGCGATAGAATAAAAGAAATAACCAGCATAAAATTAATTTTAAGTTAAGAAAACATACAAAATTCACTAGTTCATAAATAGCTTTGTGGTATTCCATTATAATGTTCTTCTTCTCCCCTTTCGTTACTTAACTACGGAAACAATAGGATAAACAGATCTCAATTAATGCCTGATGATGGTGATTATTCACTGAAACCCGCGTCTCTTAATTTAAATAAAAGTGGTATTAGTAACAGATATTCATTGAAAAACATTATAAGAAAACATACCTAAAAATATTTCCTTCCCGATTTCCTGTTAAACTTCGTAAAGTCCAGCAGTAATTAGATAGCATTGCAGTCCCCCATTTGCCTTGTTATCAAATTTCCATTCGTGAAATATCCTGGTGAAGACATTCACCATGCTCATCACTAATGGCACAAAGGTTAACCGAGAAGAAGTCCAAATGATCGTTCAAGAAATGCAGTTTCAGTGATACATTACATCTCATATGGTGGTAAGATCTCAGCAATTCTTGCACAATATCACCATGGTTTTCAGCCTTATAATTGCCCAATAAGTTTTTGCAGATACTTGTAAAAGACAGCCATGCCATTTTTTCAACATCACTTAACAGTTAAATGAAATTTTCATCATCCATTAATTCTCTAATTTGGGGTCCTAGGAATATTCCTTAATTAATTTTGACATTGCTGACCTTGGGGAAATTCTGTTTAAGTACATGAATCAACGCGATGTTTTGTCCATGGCTTTCATAGAGTTTTTGACTATGTATTCCCAATTTCATTTGCAGTGGAGGTAGATGCACATTTCTCAGGTCAACAAGAGAAGTGTCTGCCACATTCTTTTGTCCAGGCAGTCAAGTGTATCGCGAGCAGGCCATTATTTTCCAGAATAGTGATTTTTCTGGTCTCTGCTGTCCCACTCGCATAGAAAGCAGAAGTACTTTGTACACCCAAGCTTCAGGCCAGGTGGCAGAATTGCTAGTTTGTACTTTGAAGTCTCCATATATTTTCCACTTATATTTCTCATAAATGATGTGTCAATAGCATAGTTGGGATTAACGATTTTAAAAATTAACGATTAAAATTAATAATAAAAAATGTAGTTAACTATTTAACTTAACCATTACTTTTTAGAAGAGTTAACTTTTAATCTTTAAAGTTATTCATTAACTGATAAAAAACTTCAGTTAATTTTTTTCGTTAATTTTTGGCAAATTTCGACCTGTTTAAATTTTCTTTTCTTCTTTTTCCAGACAGGAGAGGACGGATATCAGATTAAATTTTGAAATGACTATGTTATTAAAGTTTAATGACTTTTTAAGTAAAAGTTAAATACATTTTTCTTGAATTTGAAGTTTGTATTTATATTATCCCAATTTGGAAAAAAAGCTTTTAAAATTTACTTTCTAAAAGTTTGTTAAAAGTAACTTAAAATGTAACTTTTAACGTAAAAGTTACTTTTTTTAACTCTAATTTTAATCAGTTAATTTTTAAGAAAAGTAACTTTTAACTTCAACTAGTTACATTTTAACATACATAACATACATACATAGAGATTAACTTTAATTTTAAAAAAATTTTTTGGTAACTTTCTCAACTATGGTCAATAGTAAGTTTCAAGTTCTCATATGTCTCCTTCGGGTAAACTGCATGAGCAATCAGTATGGATAGAAATTTGTTTCCATTGCGAGGAAGTACCACTTGTAGACTAACTATACTTGAATCAATGAACAGAAGCACTCATGTACACTTCTTGGCCAAGAGTTTCCATAACAGATGCGATATCATTACAAAAAACCATATCACCTTTGTGGGAGAAAAGATCTGAAAATAAAGTATGACGGTCTCGAAATACACTCACTTTCATATCATGATCTAGAAGAATCCATCTTTTTAATTGAGAAGCTAATAGCACAGGCTATTGTTCAGACGACTTCAAATCACGCACAAGATCGTTGAGACCCACTAGTGATAAAAGGTGCGGCTCCTTTGATGAACAGGCCTCTTGAAATGTCGAGTTGGCATGAAGATTTCCTTCACCTCTTTTTGTATTTTCATTGTGTTCGACACCAAATTCATCTTCACTCAATTACATATTTTCCCGAGGCTTTGGTACCGGAAATTCTACACTGTAACATAAAGGCCTCATAGTAGATGGCATATTTGTGTAGTGCACATTCCGCTTCGTTTTCAAATGGTTTCAGCTATTTTTGTCTTACAGGAGTTATAATCTGTTGCATGATCTGTCGGTTCTCTCCAAATCATGTGAACAGCAAACGGCATGTGATGTGATCCTTTTAACCAGCCAGTCAGAAATCTAACACATGTCAAAGAGCAGATGTGACGGGCCCTTTTTTATCTTGGTCACCTACTTTACATCTGAAATTATGTTCATAGCACTTCTTCACAAGCTGGGAAAGTTGCTGTTTTTGCGATTACAGAGTAAACTCTCCGCAGACGTAACAAAAAGAATCAAGGCTATTTACACATGCACGTGGCATGTTCTTCTTCTGGATTAACACAGCACAAGACTTCACAACCCAGGATGAGTAAAAACTGCCACTTCCCAACCCATCAGAACTCAATGCTGTGATACAAGTTGCAACTAGATTCTATGTTATGAATACAGAACACTTTGTATGTGATTGCACATACGAGGGTCGTTTGAAAAGTTCTCAGCCTGACAAAGAAATCACAAGATCTTTGAGAATTTTTTTTTTTTAACAAAGTCACTTTGCATGTCAATACATTTAGACGAACGATTTTCCACCTTTTTAATACCATCAGTAAAATGCGATTTGTCCCACTGCAAAATAAGTGGTGGTCTCAGCTTTGACCTCATCATTTGAAGTTAATATCAAGCGAGCCATTTCTTCAGGTTTGGGAAGAGGAACTAATTGCAGACAGCCAAATCCAGTGAATACGGTGCATGTGGAAGCACTTTGAAGCATAGGTCATGGAGTTGTGCAGCAATAACCATAGACGTGTGCAGGTGCATTATCGTGACAAAAGAGCACTTTTTTTGGGCAGATGTGGACATTTAGCCTGAATTGCACCCTTCAATTGGTCCAGTAGTAAATCGTAATACTGCCTTTTCTGCCTGATCGATGGTCCTGCCTTTTCCCAGGTAGTCTATGAGCACCACACCACGAGAATCCCAGAAAACCATAGTCATGACATTTCATGACTACGGTTAAGGAAACCTGATCGCTTTATTTGGTGCTCTTTCACCTGCTCCCACCCACTGCTTGGACAGTTGCTTCGTCTCTGGCGTGTAATGGTAAATCCATGTTTTATTTACTGTTATAAAACATCAAATAAATTCAACGGAATTCTGTAAACACTTAAGAAGTGTTCATTCAAATGCATTTTTGGTCCTCATTTAACGAACGTGGCACCCATCGAGCGGAAAGCTTTTTCATGCCCAAAACATCGTGTAAAATGTAGTGGACATGGTCTATCGAGATGTTTGCAATGGCAGCAAGCACGCATATCTTCAGTCGGCCATCATTTAATATGGCATTGTGGATTTTTGTGACGATTTTGTCCGACGTGGCAGTTTTTGGGCATCCCAAGCATTCATCAACTTGAATGGATGTGCGACCACTTTCAAATTCTGCAGCCCACTTTTTTCCAGTGTACAAAGGGGAAGAATCCATTAAAGTGAAATTTAACTCTTCTTACATGTCCATGTGGGTTAAACCTTTTATAACCAAGTATGTATCTTATAACGGCTAAAATTTTAGTTTTATGTATCCATTTCCAGAAAATGTTAAAATTTGTTTACTTTGCTCGATCACCAAGCAACAAGCAACTAAACGCAAAAGCCTGAAACTTTCCAGCACACCATGTAAAGGATCATACTTGACAAATATCATTTTCATATGGTCATACTCACGTCATACTGTGTCAGGCCGATAACTTTTCAAATAACCCTCGTATAAGCCCTTTATGAATGCTGGGCTCGGAGAAGTCCATCAAGGGAAAGAAAACTGAAGCCTTAAGGATTTTCACTACTTTTATTAACCATTGTACCTTTGGCGTTTCACCAAATACCACTCCCGCACTCGTGCAACATCCAAAGACTGACTCCCTCCTCGGCTACTCTCCACGTTCCACAAAATAAATTACGGTGCAGAATTACGCATTCTTTTTTCAAAATGTTGAAATTCCACGAAGTACAGGCTGAACCTTTGAATCTATACGATTCTATGTGCTCGGGTATGATTCATTAGCAATATTGTCACACCGCCAATGGTGGCAGTGGAAGTTGGTTTATGACTTCAGGAACATGTATGAGAATTCCATGTTCATTCTCTGTCACTTTTTTCAACAATTATGTCTCCAGAACAAGTGAATCAGAACTGCAGAATAAGAAATCTTCAGTATTTTGAAGGAATTTTGGAATAATGCATTGTCGTATCACAAAAAACTGAGCCCGATAGAAAAAATTGATTTCATTTTCAAATTCAGCACCATCGACATTGCTTATAACACCCATCTCTTTCTTTGAGACAGAAACATTGTTGACCAGTGTTATCAGCAATTTAGGTAGTAATAAATTGAAATAATTGCAATGGATTTTGTACCAATAAAGTTTAAAAAATAAGTAGTAACAAACCAGAAACAAGCGGAGACAACTGATATGTGCACCGATAAAGCATTGATGGCTGATTTTGGGCGTCATTCGGTGTGAAAGTCACAGGTGATGCCACGGATGATACTGGACTAAACTGAGTAATACTGCTTGGATTGACTGGTGTTGTTGATGCTCCAGATGGTGGTTGTACTTCACCCATGAAGCCTAAAACGAAAATTATAAAACATCAATAAATATAGAAGCATACAAAAATTCTTTAAATAAAAAAAGTCAAAATACGTAATAAGAAAGGTGATGGGGAAACTGAGATGGAAGGCAGGGTGAATTTTCCTGGTGGGGATTGTTGGATGGAAGAAAAAGAATATGGGAATGGGCGGGTATTTCAATTTTGCATTTCCTTCATTTCTGATCCATTCGGGCAATCTCAGAAAAGTGAATAAGTGAATAATAATTCAAGAAGAAATACAACAAACGAATAAATATTTTAAAAAAAATACTTCAGCACTTCTCATGAGAGCATCAATAATTTAACAAAAAAATAAGTTATTTTTTTTGCACTTTGCTTCACTCCATCCCGCTTCCACCATGGCCTCGAATTTGGATAAATGCAAACTGACTGGGAGTCGACATCATTAACAATTCTGAATTGATGTCATGTATCAAGTGTGAGCAAAACTTCATTCTTATTAGCAGATATCAGGACTTATTAATTTTCATCTACGTCACTGCTTTCCTTAATGAGCCCTGCCACTGACTCTACTCTCACCAGCTCTAGCGTTACATCTTCACAAGCTTGGAGATCATGATCTATCGTTATATAATTGCTAGGTGTTACAACTAACACTTAGGTAGCAACTAGGGCAAGGGCCTTGCCACGTTGACACACCGGTTCCCGTCAGATCACCGAAGTTAAGCAACATTGGGCCCAGACGGAGGTTGGATGGGTGGCCCTTCTCCATACCTCTACCGGGGTGGATGGAGGGGTGACACTCCCTCCAGACCAATAGGAGGCCGGAGGATATACCCAGACCGGGACGGTGGGAGGGTGGACTCCCTCCATACCTGTGCCGGGAAGGTTGGGGATGGCCCCTCATTCATACCTCTACCGTGGTGCTCTTGTCCCCTGTCTGCAAGTGGCAGGCAGGTTAAACGTGGGATGGCACAATGGACCAAAAGGTCTGAGTGCCAGGAAGGCTCCAGAAGGCCCTCGCCCACCCATACAATCTACCTTCTACGTAGCAACTAACTCCCACCCACGATGTCCTCCATGGGGGTATCGTCCAAACTCAAGGATGAGATGAAAGTGCCTCCAATTGGGCTAGGATGCTGATGAGGCTTTCTGCTCCCTCTCCAACGGTGTGACTTTCGGTGTCTCATAGGATGGTTCCAACTATCCTCTTCTTATTTATTCTAATAAGGATTAAGCTACAACACCCTTATCAGATAACCTATCAATCTGGAGGAATTCAGCAGGGCTCTCTAATAGGATATTTTCTCAATCACTGGGTTGGAGCGAAAGGGGAGAAAGGTACACCATTTTCCGATACAAATTTATATCAGAAAATGGTGTACCTTTCTCCTCTTTCGCTCCATTCGATTATGCATGCACCTAGAACTAGTCAGGCTTTAGAATTAATGTGCGTCAAACTAATTGGTCATATGAACCCAGCGAACTCGTATTTTCTCCGGCTTTCATGGCTGCTGGCGACCGAAGAAAGGATGAGCAATGCTTATGAAGAGCCTTGCATGATGACTACATCAAAACGCTCAATAAGGAGGCTAAATTAAATCTGATACTTTCGATGATAGCAATTGCAAGCCATAATTATTATGCCGTGGAGCAAGTTAGCATGTAATCAGAGTGGAAAACTGAGAAGAAATAAATCTTTACTTGGAGATATTCACAATTGGGTATTTTCCATGTACTTCAAACTATAGATATTCTGATTCTGTTACTTGAACTTATTGCATTTGCTAAAAGCTTTCTTATCGAATTGTGTGAAATTCGGTTTTAAAAGCTAAAGAAAGTCGAAGGTTACGAATGCTCCCGAGCACACTCCGAAAACAACCGAATGACCTGTGACGTCATTTTCACTGTTTATACTTAGACACAGGCGTTCCTTATGCATACGGTGGAAACAAGTGCGGCAAAATTAGTTTTGGACGTTTTCCTGTTTCTTGATGTGCCTTTAAATGGCATCTAAGTAAGGGATATATGTAGATGGTGTTTCGTGCCACAATGTACAAATACATCGGTGAAAACACCGAACAAGAAATTTATTCATGCAATCACGACATTGAATGATTGAAATTTCTTCCTTGGATTCCTCAATGCCCACCTGCACAATTTATGTTTACTTCGCACGTTGTGTTCTGGACATATTCTTGAAATGACTGTGCACAGTGGTCTGTCTCTCTTCACTTGGACGTATCCTATAGCATTATCATCATAATTCTCATGAGAAGCTTCATAGTATAAAACACTTAAATTAAACTTTGAATAGACATTTAGGGGATAAGAATCTATTTTTAGGCATTTCTATATCAGAGAATTCACTTATTGAAACCTCCTCGGTAAAGGTGAGCTTTCGTCTCGCTAGCCTAAGCGCGATTTTTACCCACTTTCAATAGACATATCGGCACTAAATTCACCTCACTTATAATGCAAACCTTGTGCATTTGTAAAATACTTTCAATATAACAATGCATCAACTACTTTAGGAATGGCAAATTTACAAACCTGAGAAGTGCGTTTTTTTCTCTCCGCCATCTTGAGAAAAAATGCCATTTCGTCTTCACTGTAGATGGTGCAGCGATCGAGCAGTTGGTTCTCTACCCTATACACACCTCTCCTTCACACTTTCTTCACACTTTCTTCCTACCTTCCACTCAAACTCGCCCCGCTATAGCCATTTACTTCAATGCAATTCCATTCATTCCACCACACTCAACACTGCACATTTCACTTCAAATGGAGGATTTACACTTCCTTATCGGACCTACTACTTGGTAATCCATTTCATGATTTAGCGAGGGGAAGGAACAACTTGATAAAGCAAATTAGTAGTATCATTCAAGATAATTTGCGTGTGCGATCAGGACTGGCATTTCATGGTACACCACACACCACAGGCAAGTCAGAAATGATTTATGCCAACATACCCCTCAACTCTCATTGGAGAATGAATACCAGGTGACTTTCAATTTAACACAGTTAATTTCCCCCTTCCACACTACCCAAGAGAACTCCGTCAACAATACTATTTCATTAGCCTCCAACAAAAGCCCACTTATATTCAACATGTCACCTGAGGGATTTTATTCTTGAAAGAATATGCAGAATTACATTTGTCTTCTACGAATGGCCACCTATACAGTAGAAACTCGAAATTACGAAGTTGACGAGACCGGAAAAATCGCCACTTCGTAATATCAAATTTCGTATGAACGAGTATCTTTCAAAAACATCGCGATGAAGCTCTTTTTTTGTTTCCTTAGATTAAGATGTACTCTCACGATGTACTTGCATGATTTACGAAGTTATAATTCATGAAAGTATATTTAAATGAGTATTCATGCCCACAGGGTGCACTCATTGTCAGTTGAACACAACTTATTTGTCGGAGTTTTATTATTCCTATTTTCGGGAATTTCAAATTTGGCGCCACCGGAAAAGTTATTTTGCTGTTGCAGCTGGCGGTGCGGCGTGCAGCAACTCGCGTATTGGTACTACACCTCTTTGCCGTGACGAATTTTAACCATATTATCTGGATGTATCAATTTGCAATGTTTATTGTTTACTTGCATCATAAATTTTTACGGATGGTTCGGAAGTAAGACGAAAGCCACGTTTCAATGGAAATCAACTTCTGAGTGTCAAGCTACCTTCGCATCAAATCGATGCATTATTCCGTTTACTCATTTGTTTTGTGATGACAAATTATTATTACTGGCAATTTGAGGCTCGATTCGGGTTATCGTGATGAATCGTAAAATATCCTTTCCAGGATATTTGGAAATTGCCTGACGAGCAGTCCTTCCATCCAGCTATCCCTCTCAATCACTCAGCCGGAAACATTAAAGCTGTCAGATTTTAGGATGATACCTCAGTCAGATCTGAACAATTGGCGCGTCTAAACCAGTTTTTCCCAGAAGACCCTTCAAGAAAAAATTTCTTCGTTCCTTATTCCTAGGCGCGACGACATTCATCTGCGAGGGACTCATTCAGCGAGAAAGAGAAGGGGGTAAACCGAGAGGATCACTCCTTCACATTATCTATTATTATCTACCCTCACCCAGTTTCGCTTTTACCCAGGTGGCTTTCACTAGGGGGGAGGGGTTGGGCCTCCTTTCAGCGGCCTCGTCAGCCAACACTAGGTTGATACGGCCGGTGATCGAACGAGGGAGCCGTTATTTCGGTCGATTCAAATTGTAACCTTACCCCGGTGGTAGCTATGAGGTTGACATCGTACTCCTTCATGATTTTTCCACAACCTGAAATTATGTTGCGTAGCGCCCGAGAGAGCTTTGAAACGCATCGTCACATCAATGGGATAAATAACGTAGTGCATCGGCGCATGCGAAGAGAAAATCGGAACTATAATCTGTTTTTACTTCCTTTTATAGGAAGCATCATTCACTTTAGGAAGTGGATACCACGCCAGGAAATCCATTTTTAGACCGTTGACTTTTACATCGCCATGCTAATAGATAAAGAAATTCTGATTTCACCGTTTCGCGCAGGAAGGATGTTGCTAGAACTTATTTCATAGGGCTTGATACATACTTGTGCGTACTTTATATCAACCACATCGGAGAAAAAATTAGTTAACTTGCCTAAAATCGATCATTTTGCGGAAATGCTACTCGGCTATGAGAAGTGATACGAAAATGAGCTTTGATATAAGTTCTAGCTGCATCGTAGGTCTTTCAATGCGGATACTCCTCAAGTTGGTACGCAAGTTTAATACAATTACTGTAGTCGTGTAAAGCAAAGATGTCCAGCACTTTTTTCCAGAGGCATTCGTGCCGAGCATTGGCGCTTCCGGCAGTCCAGCGAACGGCTACGCGTACTTGGCCGGCCTCTTGCTCTCCCCTCCACCTCTCTCTCTCTCTCTCCCCCCACCCTTGCCTCGGCACTCATAGTTAGGGGGTCGGAGTAAAGTGATATTTTTTCTCGAGTCAGCATCACATTTCATCATAAGTATCACATTTTACTCATCGCTTTCCCACGCCCTAACTTCACAGGTGGCTTCCAAAAGTTGGGTGGGGGGGGGGGGCATTGCCCGTTGGGAGTCCCTTATCAGCTATGACTGCGAACCAAACGTATCACATTTCACTCATCGCATACCCGCCCTAACTTCTCAGGTGGTTTCCACTAGTTGGGATATCCTTTCGATGACATCCTATAGACATCCTTTCGAGAGCATCAGCAGCCAACTTCCATGGTTCCAACTAGTTCCTACATCGGCCGCAACACAGGATGACCGTTATTTAGGGCAATTTTAATGGTATCCACTCCCCAGTGTGAATTTTTTTATCTAATCCAAATCCGATTTTTTAAAATGAATTAGGATCCTATTTCAGTATCCGGAGAAACGTAATACCCGCGGATATTTAGATCCGATCTGACCATCCCTACATAGTATTTTCCCGGCGAATCAGCTTGTGTCTTAGAGGACGAACGAACAATTTAAGAGCACATTTTGGAGCAAATGGTGCGTCTTATGGGCCAGGAAATATATTAACTACAATTTTCGATGCCTGGCTAACGTTTTCCAACTTACGAACAAGTTCTCGGAACGCATCTCGTTCGTATGTCGAGGACTTACTGTACATTGGATGAGTACGTCAGTGACTTCCGACTGCTGGACGGACGCCAGACGCCCCAGCGAAACCACACCTTTACTATTGAAGCATTCAAAAATGAGATATCGTTCAGGTAATACATTCAGTGCGTAATGTATTCGGTGACGATCATTAATTAGATGTTTAAATCTGAAAAGGAGCACCGAAACGTTACTGTGATCCATCACTATTCGTATAAACGAGTAACTTTTTCACGTCGGGACCAAGATCCGAGGTTCGTAATGTTAAAACTTCGTCATTTCGTAATATCGCGTACTGTTACATACACTTAGATACCCTTTTGGTCAGGACCGAAGATTTTTCTTCGTAAAATCAAAATTTCGTAATTTCGAAGTTCGTATTTTCGAGTTTCTACTGTAATTACCAACCCAATAGAGGCATTCTATTCTTAATAGAATACGTCAAATGACATTTTACCCTTCTATTAATGGCCACCTATAATCACCAACTGACTAGAAGGATTCATTTCTTAATGGAATATGTCAAATGATATTTTACCCTTCTATTAATGACCACCTATAATCACCAACAGAATAGAGGGATTCTATTCTTAATAGAATATGCAGAATTACATTTTACCCTTATAATAACGGACACCTATAATCACCAACCCAATAGAGGGATTCTATTCTAAATAGAATGTCAAATGACATTTTACCCTTCTATTAATGGCCACCTATAATCACCAACCGACTAGAAGGATTCTTTTTTTAATAGAACACATCAAATGACATTTTTCCCTTGTATTAATGGCCACCTATAATCACAAACCCAATAAAGTTTGTATTTTTAAAATAATACTAGTCTTCAAATAATACACCCTTCTAATCACCAACCTACAACAGGGAATTCATTCTTAAAAAAATACACAAAGTCATCATCCATGGTAAACATTCACGTCATTTTCAGTGTGAAAATGCACATCCAGTAAAATACCTTCCAATGAAATCGCCTCTCGACTAAAATACAACACCCAGAATTATTCCTAACGTAAGTCTTTCCATTTTCACATTTATTGTAAAAATCTGCATTTGAAACCTTCCTCCACTCTCAGAAATGCCTCATTTCCACCTCATTGGTCCCGCAAGAAATGCGTTTTCCACTTTTCAAACTCACAGAAATGCCATTTTCACATTTGAAAATGGCCTATTCGGGCCCTCTTACAGTCCCACCCCAGAACCCATTTCACTCCATAGGCCCGGAAGCTAGTAGGGGGTGGGGTAAGGGCATATTTTAGAAGGGAAATTAGTCACTATCCCCCTACCAGTTGTTCGTAAAACCTCCAAATATGGCGTCAAAATCCCACGAAAAAATCACGAAATTGCTCATTTTCAAACGTTAATATCTCTACAACTACTAGCCACACGGGTATGATTCTTACATTTTAACAAATGCACATTTTTCCTCTACTCCTAGGTATCACATTCAATTTCGTGAGTTTCCTAGGTTTTGCAAAAAAAAATTATCCGTGCGAGACGAAAGCTCACCTTTACCACCTCCTCTAAAAACAATAATCACTAATTAACAAATCACAAATTAACGTCTTAAGTGCGTTGAGTATTGGCAGCACAAACATTTGGCAAGAGCTTTGTTATGTTGATGTGTCACCAAGATACTGTTTGTTTAGTGTTGCATGGACTAGTATGGACTTTGAGAAAGAAAATATCATAATGATTAAGAGTGTATTGAAAAAACAATTAATAAAGTTCATACACCAAATACATAATTATATTCACCAAAAATGACAAACAACAGCAATGACAATTTTACAAGCAAACTTTATACCAACATTTTTTGGACTTAAGCTCCACGATTTTCGGCAGCATTAAATCGGTCCTCTTTCTTCATAAAAACGCCTACCATAAACATATCCACTTTTGGTAAATTATCAGATGTGGGATTAATAAAACCATTGCACGCCATATCTTTGCTTTCAATGAAAACTCTTTAAGTACACGGTCTCCTCCTGAAGGCAATCAGATTTCGTTTCGCAGCCGGGTAAAAATATTTGAAATTTCAATTATTTTAATCTTAAATATCTCAATTAATATTGAATCAATTTTAAAACTATTTTCGCTCCGCAAGCTTGCACGAGTTAAAGTAACAAAAAAAAGGTCCGTATACTTAAATTTAAAATTTTGGAAAATACCCATGTAACCAAACTATCATACCCAAGTCCAGAAATAAATCACAAATCAAATAAATAGTAGAAAAATCATAATAAGGTTCAATATAACAATAGATAACCAAGGACGCCTAAATAAATCAATATTTACGAGAGTTAGAGTTTAGGATGACGAAAATACATAAATAAGTAACAATGAGTAACGGGAGATGCTTAGAAGGAAAACAGATAACAATAAGCAGAGATAAGTGGAGGAGCTAAGACCGGAAAGGCACCCAAAGGGAAGAAGTACAAGGAGTCTGGAGAAAAAGGCAGCAGGAAGCGGAGACTAGGCGGTATCAAGGTGACGAAAGAGGAACCAGAAACTTTATTGAGAGGCCAGGAAGGAATCGGGCAGGAGACCCGTGATAAACCAAAACGGCCCATAAATTTGACCATAAGGAAGGAGAGAGAACGCAAGCCTGTAGCCGTAGGAGTAAGAAGAATCCCAGACGAACGATAAGTGTAGCCTTTAAGGACAGTAAAAGACAGAAAGAAGGAAAGAAATATAAATACCTCCATGACTAAAATTGTCTTATCTGAAAAGTAACTTAAATGTAACAAGATTAGAGCAGAAAGATTAATATTGTAAATTGGGCCCAATATATCATTTACAAAGTTCTGAATATTGTTGCTGCCTATACAAAGGTTTAATATCTCATTAAAAGAAAGTGTAATGCTATTTCAATGGTTGAACGAAGTGTTTTTATTTATGTGTTTGTGTAATAATAACCATTAATCCCTTCAGCAAGGAGGTAAGCTTTTCATATTTTGTGTAATAGTGAAGTTTTTTAAATTTTATTGTAATACGAAAGAAAAATGTGACCGGGGAGTAGGTTACACCCAATTGAATTTACTGCTCAAACAACATAGCACCATCTCCGATAATGTCAAAGTTTTTTGAGCACATGCACGCAGCAAACGATGCCTGTATGCTCATCATGGATTTATGTTTGGGAAAAACCGGTAGCAAAAAATGCCAGGGATCATGACAGGAAAATGCTGGTTGTAGCAAATAGTCTCTTGCAGGTGAGTTTATCAGTACTCAACTAGTTTACGCTCTTTTACTAGTTGATGGTAACTCTGGGCATGTGGGTATAAAGCTGAATGCATTTTTTGTTCAATTTGTTTCATATTTTATGTGCTACAATACCTATGATTCAAAGTAGTCCTTTGTATTGCAGCATTGGAAAATTAATTATCTTTCAAGTAATTCACATTCAGTACATAATATATTTGGCAACAATGATTAATTAGATGTCTTATTCTGACAAGGAGCGCCTAAAAATGTTTCTGTGCTATAACTATGTGTCATACTATTCATACAAACGAGTAAATTTTTCATGTCAGGACCAAGACCCAAGGTTCGTATTTTCAAAACCTCGTTATTTCGTAATATCACGCACTGTTACATGCACTTAGATACCCTTTAGGTGGGGACCGAAGATTTGGCTTCATTTAAACAAAATTTTGTAATTTCCAAGTTTCTACTGTATTTGGTATAATCACTAGTTACATAGAATCACAGTGAGTAAAACTGGGTTTTCACTTTATTAACAAAATTACTAAGCATCACTGCATTGGAAATGAAATTCAGGAGAAAATTGGGCAGCCATGTCCAAGCGACATATTTCTTTAGGAAACAATGTGAACAGGACACAAAAGTAAATACACTAATGGTGGAGGAAGTTTATAATTATTAAAAATGAAGTATGTACTTGGAGAGAATGATGACGTAAACTTTAAAATATGGTAGAATTAGGTTGGCACAAAAAAATTCACAAATAAAAACCTAAGGAATTTGATCAAGTTTTATCAGAATTTTAACAAGACCTAATTCTCCTCATCCAGACACACTCAAGCCTTGAGGAAAACGAATGCATTCAGTAAGAAGTATACGACTTAAGTCAATTCTTAGAACAATTTTCCATGTCAGTCATGGTACATTACCTTTCATGTTTCAGTCCAGTCATGATACATTACCTTTTGCCTTACTGGACAAAAAGAGATCTAATTCTTAGAGTAGATACAGTATGCAAAACAATCTAAACAAAAAATACACGAGCATATGCTTCACAAAAGCAATCACTTACTTGATTCAAAGGAGGCCTTAGGATTTGTAGCCAATCGCCCGATATCACTGGGAGTGAACGATCCTGGAGAGTAAGCATGACCTGGACTGTGGCTAGTCAGAGGACTTCCCATAAAAGGAGGTGTAAGAGGATACGGAGAGAGGGTCGGCAGAGTGCTATTTGGTGAATATGGAGATGATCCAACATTTGGAGTGAGGTTAGGCATGGCAGGACTGGACTGATGATATACCCAGGAGGGACTGGACATGGAATAATTAGGACTAGAGAGGATGCTGGCACTACCTAGAAAATGCAAGAAGTTAAATTAACAGGATTAGATATCTACACAATTGAATGGGTTTGCAGTTATATCGCAGCCTACAAGACAAAATTAACGTTGTACAGGAGGATGAAATTCACCACTCACATATCAAAGCATTAAAAACACCACTTTTTCAAGGTAGAAAGGGATATAATCTATGCATTGTATGTCACTCACTGGATATGAATTAGAATATATAGTGATGTATCATCTGATATAATTCATAAAATTTAATATCAAACAACACAAATTATACGTAAACAAGACTCCAATCTACAATACTCGATAAAATTAATACAACCTACATGAATTCAATAATCTCACCACGCAATGGAAGACAAAGTGAAAACAGAAATATACCTACACTCAACACCCCAAAGTCTCCAGCATATTAAAAAGTTTGTACCATCAGGAATACAACATACAAGCATCCCTTAGGAGACTTAAAAGAATAAATTAGAGAAAAAAGCAACCAAAAGAACTTGGACCCCTAAAAGGAGACTACATAGAGGCCACTCGACATTTGTTAATGGAATGAAATTTAAGATGAAATGGCACTTTTCTTTACATCACAGGATGAATTTATCCAATTAAATGTTTTGCTGCTCCCGTTAAAAATCAGGAGAAAATGAATTTAGTGGTGTAACACTAATGCAAAGTTACATTCCTACAATGAAGGAAAAATAGTAAATTCAATAATTTCAAAACTAAGGCTTGAGCAAAATATGTATATACATAGGTATACATATTAGAGAGACATAAAGTTAATCTTTGATCGCACGACTTTACAGTAGAGTGATATCAAGTCATAGTATCATGAGGTAGAAGTCCTAATTTTAATGTAATTTGCAATTAATTATGTAGCAGTTGTTGCCTTTACTGTCCCTTGGATATAGACCAGATGACAGTCTCCAACATTAGGAACTGCCAGGGGCAGCACAACATCCTTTGTACCCAATGGGAGGTCTTTTAGATTATATGGTCAAATGAAGATATGTATTGCCTAAAACATAAGAAAGTAATTTTTGTTGAACATCAATTTAATCACAATAGACAAGTAGTTTCACAGCCACTCAATGAACTAATGCTTTGTATTATTGTAAGTAATATAACCATGGTCCAAATAATTACAATTGTTTGTTGCAACTGTGATCAAGAATGAAGATGTACTGTATATATTGTAGGTATATAGTCTATTCCAAATGTCGATTCTCGATTCCACCAATTCTCAGGCTTAAAATCGGTATCGAGAATCGATCACCTAAAGTCGATTCCGATTCCATTGATTCCAGATAGATAAATGCAGTAAAACTTCGATTTTGCACTTTGATTTTACGTCGTTCTTGTTTTTACGTAGCAATATGCAAGTCTGGCCGGAAACATAGGGAATATCAATGGTTTAAGCTTGATTTTAAGTATTTTCTTGGTTTTACGCAGTTTTTGATTTTACGCAGAAAACTTCAGTTCCTAAGAGCAAAATAATCTTTATTTTACGTAGCATTTTCGGCATTTTAACTAGGGATGGTTGGATCGGATACGTCGGATTCAAAGATCCACGGATATTACGTTTTACCAGATACTGAAATCGGATGCTTATTCATTCCTAAAAATTGGATCTAGATCCGAAGTATTAAAATTCACACTTATGTGAATGTGTCCTGAAAAAGGAAGTAAAGAGGTCAGAGTACCCGTTCTCTCTTTGCAAGCACCGATGCACTACGTTGCTACTTCTGTTGATGTGACGATGCATTTCAAAGCTCTCTCGGGTGCTACGCAACATAATTTGAGGTTGTCAAAAAATCACGAGGAAGTTCGAAATTTACCTCACCCCTACCACAAGGGTAAGATCACGATTTAAATCGACCGAATTAACGGCTCCCTCATTTCGTTCGAGCATCAGCCACATCAACCCAGTGTTGCCTGCGGAGTCACCCTAAAAGGAGGCCCATCCCCTCCCCCCAAGAGTGGAAGCCACCTGGGTCGAAGAGAAAATGGGCGAGGATAGATAAACACAGATAAGGCAAAGGAGAGATCTTCTCGGACTACTCCATTCTCTTTCTCGCTGATTGAGTCTAAGCCATGATACGAGCCGAGAGAGTGGGAAGAAACTGTCAGCCTCTCCTCATCATGGAATGATTTACCACTGTCCTTGGAAACCCGAAAAAAAGTATCTGGTGTCGGCAGGGGTGGAGGGAGAGTGAGCTATGCGGTGAAGACAAATAAGTTGGCTGAATCGGAGATACCGGTTGCCCTAAGCGTAGCCATCGCAGCAAAGCGTCAATGAAGAAGCAAAATATAGTTTACACTTTACACGACAGCTCAAATTGTATAGAAAACGTCTAGGTGGTGGTGTCAAGGAATCACCCAAGCCGTCATAAGAGCCAAGAGAGGGGGAAGAAACTGCCAGCCTCTTCTCATCACGGAATGATGTAACACAGTCCTCTCAAAGCAAACCCAAAAAAAGTTTCCGGTGTCGGCAGGGATTGGGGGAGAGAGAGCTACGCTGTGAAGACTGAATCGGAGGTCCAGGTTGACCTTGGCACTGCCATCGCAGCAAAGTTCCAATGAATAAGCACGACATGGTTCACACTTTACACGATTGCTTCAACTGTATCGAAAATATTAAAATATTTTTTATTGTAATGAGAAAATATTCCTATGAGAAAGGTCAGAATTCAAAGAAAAGCTTCATTTCAGGTCAAAGACTTATTTGGCTCATACAGTCCATCTCATGGCCAATGGTTGATTTAGGCTTAATACACGCATTTATATCTTCAATATGGTTAAAATCACGTATGTTTGAAATAACTTCCGATATAGCCCTATATTTACTACATATATCAAATCATGAAAACAGTAGTTTTTATCTGCCAGCAATCCATCGTAGCAGTGTAAATGCCGACAGTGTGCAAAAAAAAGTTTTAGCGAGGTATCCGGTCCCTGCATGAGTTTTCAATTCCTTTTGTTTACATCATGGCAAAAGTCTCTCAGAAGCTGCTCCTTGGACTCTCCTCCATGCTGTCAGAAGCATTGCTCGCGCATGGAGCAATTTTTCAGAGGAAATCATAAAAAATTGCTGGAAATCAGCAGACCATGGCGAGACAGAAGTTTAGGTGGCTGAAGATACCTCACCTAGGCCCCCGAAACTTCAGGATCTGCTTGCTAATGAACTTGGGCAATTCAATCAGGTTTGCCCAATAATGCCATTCATTTCACCACTCACCTACTATCAGATAGATGAAGATTTGGCTACAAATGAAGAAACAGTGACTGCAGAATGTACCAACCTGCCAGCTTCTGATTTATTTGAGGGAGACAGTGACATGATAGGTGACAGTGAAGCAGTGCCTGTTCATCCTGCTCGTAGTGATATGAGAGAAGCTTTCATAAATCTGTAAAATGTTTGCTATGCACACCCATAGGTTGCAGAGGGCTACGTGGAAAGCCTGAATGCTTTAGGGATGGTTGTATATCAAATCTTTGATAATTGGAAACAACAAACTAAAATAAGTGACTATTTTCACCCAAAATGAGTGATTTTATAAATATTCAAAAATTGTTTAAATATTCCTTATTCATAGCTTAAAATAATGTATATGACAAGGTTTATTAAAAATAAAATGTAAGAGACATCCTAAATAACTAGACAACTTGCATTGCTGTCACCTCTTCATAAAGTCTTGATTTTACACAGTGCCCTTATTTTGGTCCCTCCAACTGCATAAAAACAAGGTTTTACTGTTTTTAAACATAGACTATAAGCTGAGGATATATTTGCTATTTGTCATTAAATACACTCTTTGAGCGACTTAATAGTCTTTGTCATTTTATTCCAGCCAGTACTTGAATTTTAATAGTAGTCGTACGCCACTTGTATATCAATATCCCACCTGATATGTATTAGGAATGAGAATCGATGGAATCTGAATCGAGAATCGGAAATAGATTTGAAAGAATCGGAATTGGGATTGGAATCGAAAAAAAGTGGAATCGACTCATCCCTAATTGTACAGATACAAAGTAAGGATGAGTCGATTCCAAATGTTGATTCTCGATTCCAACGATTCTCAGGCTTAGAATCGGTATCAAGAATCAATCACCTAAAGTCGATTCCAATTTCATCGATTCCAGATAGATAAATATTTTGAACATTAACTATAAGCTAGGGATATATTTGCTATTTGTCAATAAATATACTTTGTGACTTAATTGTCTTTGTTATTTTATTCCAGCCAGTACTTGAATTTTAATAATAGTCGTGCGCTACTGGTATATCAATATTCTATCTGTTATTAGGAATAAGAATCGGAATTTAAAAAAGTGGAATCGACTCATCACTAATACAAAGTATTAATTAAGTGATGTGTATGTGTTCCACAAGTTACACCAGAACCCTCCATTTCATTCAGGCTTCAGAGCATGTCCAATAGTTTGCTCTAACTCACATAACTGATGTTAGTATGTATTGCTTTGCATTATAATATGCAGAAAGAAAAAGTGCTCAAGAAGATAGGATTAAGGAAAATGAGAGGGGACAAGCAAACCAGGCAACTTACCACCCTAGTTTTATAGTCTTCTGGTGGATTCCAGGTATGTTCCCTTTCCACCATCACACCCCAGGACAATTAGCTTAAGAGCTTAGTAGAAAGAGTTGGCTTTTTGAAGTTATTGATAAAAAAGCAGTCTTGCATAAAACAGACATTCTTAACAGACTATTTCCCCACCCTCCCATCTTCCCTCTCCCCTCCACCACATCCACATGAATTCAAATTCAAGAAAGATCTATACAAATAGCACAAAAATAGGCAGTGGGCATCATTTCAGGGACCAGCAAAAAGCATGAAACATACAGCAAACTTCATCATGCCTCAGACAGTGACTACCCAAAAGAATACCCATCATCATTAATCCTATAGATGGCCACTTTGAAGTGAAGTTCTATTGCAAAGATTAATGGTGGTACTATTCTTATATAATGTACTACATCAATGGCCTAAATCCAAAGAATAGAATCTGAACTAATGCTAACTTTCAATGGTGGCTCAAGATGAAGTCCAAGGCACTATTTCTCTACCACGAACTAGTCACACTCCAATAGAAGTGGTGAAATACAGCTGGAATCAGCAATTTTTGTGACTGGTGATGGTGTTATGAATGAACATGTTAGTTCTAGCAAAGCAAATTTGAAATTTTTTGTTGAGATAGAAAGTGGTGAGATGTTAACTACTTAATTGATACTTAAAAAAGATGGTTCTGGTGTATCATCTGTAGAACATCCTCCATGCATCAAGTACAATTCTTCAAACTTGAAATAAGGACAACTATCATTTACTCATTTCAACAACTGCCAAACCTATCCTCCCTTGACAATCAAGCAGCTTGACTAGCTCGCTCTTTACCTCTGGAAGAATTGTTTACTGCCATGGTTAAAAGCACCTGGTGAGGGAATCCAGGAAAGGCCTGCCATTGTGGTGATGCAGACCTTCATGGACATGTTATTTACTGGATTTCACATAAAACATTATTCTTGGACCATTTCCTACCAGAAGCACCATCAAGTGACAATAAAACTTACTTCTTGGACCAAATGAGGCCAGTTTAACTTTTTACCATTATGCATGCTATTGATAAAATCTGTACCATGGCTTCATTTCCAAAGCGGGTGAGTACAACTGTTAGCTTCCATTAGTGACCCAAGAAACAAGGAGGATACATTATGCGCCAAACTTAATTCAACAACAGTGTGGCCACCACAAATAGCATAGGTAATGTCCAATAGGACTTAAAAGCCTTTCATACAAGGTACGTATAATGAAGGCCAATATTTAATTTAATAAAAACTAATTTCTTACTATTGCCCATTGCTGAAGAGTTGAGAGAGGAAGGACTGCAAGGAGATGTAAAAGAAGACATATTAGATGATGGAGAGGGAGATGAAATCAGCGGCTTTGGTGTGTGCCGAACTGGTGATGGAGATCTCCGTTTTTCTGGTGAGCATCCATTTTTAGAGGCCACTGATTCAGATGATGCTTTGAAATGAGGATCTGTAATTTATAAACAAATAAACTTTCAACAGGAGGTGCATGCATCAAAAAATAAATCATTTAAATATTCATGATATGACGATGGCTGAGTTAGCTACTTAAACCTAGGTTCCTAATAATATAATGCAGTGCAAAACCCATAAAAATAATAATAATAAGGATACGAAAGCCAGACCACCAGCCTCCCCGTGGCATACCTGGTAACGGCTTTAACCGGCTAATGGTGGATGCCTGTGTGTGGGGCTAACCAGCCCACACGCAGTAACACTGGTTCCTCAAAAAGAATCAAGGAAAGCCACCCACAACCAGCCCCTCTCGGATGGGGGCCCTAGAGGAGATGGGTGTAGCAATAGCAATACCACCGTTAAGGGAAATTTTTGAGTTCCAGGTATTGGTCTTGCTTCTTCATGTCGACTGTGTAGTATCCTCCTATTTTCCATTATTTCTTTTTGACACACATAAGCAAAGTTCACATTCTTGATATTGTCTGTCGCCCAGACAAACCATTGTCTTGGGAGTCATAATTTGATCAGCATGCATATTTGTGATGTAATCCACTGTTTGAAGGTAATATTTTCTATGACATTGTCTTCTAGTACGTTTTCCAATATTGTCTTAACATTGTTTGATCCTGCACATTCACCACATTGTTGGAACCAACACTGTACTTTGGGTGGATTGCACATCATATTTGCCAGATAGTGGTTGTAAGTTGACAAATTAATACAGGGTGGCTGCTGATATCCAATTTTTAAATTCCCTGACTTTTCCCTGATGGATTCACCAATTTCCCTGACCGATCGCCATAAGGTCACCTATTATTGGAATATTTTATTTCTGCTGAATTAAATTTTCGTCAAAACTCAGAAAATGTTAACAGCTGAAATCAATACATTAAAAGCTACTAAGTACATTCTAATGAAAAAACACATCGAGGAGAGTCCATTCTACCCCCGAATGCTCTGTCAAGGCGAAGGACATAACTATCTCTCCCCCATCCGCTACCCCAAAGATGCTGACATTTTTCAAGGATTTTTTCAGAAAAATCTTAAGAAATCTTCAAGAAAAACTCTTTACAAATATCTCAGTGGACATATTCGTGAAACCAATTAAAACGACTACTTCATGTGAAATTTTGCCTGAAAAAACGTCAGCAATTTAGTGACGTAATAGTACCCAAATATCGACCATGATCTCTTAAACGTATGAAATAGAACAGGAAGAGTACCATTATCACAAATGGTATTGTTTTTTATTTCATAAAAATCCTTCCACAACTCTACTATCTGCTTAACTTTTAAGATTTTGGAAGAAAAATCAAAACGGTTGTTTTTTGGAATGTTGGTCATGTTTGAGCCTCCATATATAAGTAATGGCTATGACATAATAAAAATGACTTACTATTTCATAATAAGCAATCATTTGTGAGTATAAATGCCATGTTTCAAGTCTTTATCTAAAAAAAGCAATTTTGCATTTTGTCCGGCTATTTTCGATTTCCGACCACTGTGCACCGTTACAGCGGCCGTTTTTTTGTCTACAAAATTGCAAAATTTCCCTACACACAAGGTTTTCCTGCAGCAGGTTATTGAATTACGTATACAACAGTTTGCATTATGGTGAGTCCCCTGAACCATTGCGAGCGTTGGGGCGACCCAGGCGAGCGAGCTATATTCTTTCCGCGGCCGTGTATCGTATTCCGTGGCCGTGTATGTTTCCTACGGTAAAATTACAAATTGACAATGTCTAATTCTTCCAGAAACAGGTGGCGGATCGTTGTAGTTCTGGGAAGTTGAGGATTACTGAAAAGACATCGAAGGGAAAGTTAATGGCCAATTTACTGGCGGACTCCGGCACAGGTATCACTAAGGTCCGCGCAAAACACAAACAAAAGAAAAGTTGTTGGACTGGATCAAAATCGGATGACGGGAATAACCTTCAGAAGCGAATAACAATGTGATTCACGTGAATCAGGGAACAAAAAATGTAAAAATTTGGTTAAAAAACGTAAGCGCGCCACTGAGAGCGAGGACACAGGAGGCAATTAGCAACGGCAGCATCATGTTCAGGAATATCATATTTGAGGTGGTTTGTGACCTAACTAAATTGCTTCGTGAGGGATCTTAAGGGAGCCATTCAATAATTACGTCGAGCGTGGAAGATGGGGAGGGTAGGAGGGCTATTCTTACTGTCTCACGAAGGGGGACATGAGAATTAAAGATGATCTTGCGTTTACACGTGTTTGTTTGACTTTGTTTACACGTGAGTACGTACTTGTGTAACACATTTTAATAATCACCGTCTCGTATTTTTAACACTGCAAGCAATTATTTACTACGAGCTAGTGTGCTCCAGCTACCTCTCGACCTGAGTCTCAGAAGTTAAAAAAAACGCGAGGTAAAATTTTCCAAACAACAAATCCTCAGATTCCTTGTGATGAGCGTAATACATTATGATCATGAATTTTAACACTACTAGGCAAATATCACAATCCGGATATACAAAAGGGATACATTGTACGTCTGATTGACAACTAAATAATTAAGACTCACAACTGATAAGATTCACCACTGAATGTCCCACAAATTGATGGGGCTTATTCCATGCACGTCAGCGACAAACATTAGTTTTAGTTGGTGTAATATTTTGGTGAAACAAATGGCGAGAATGACTGGCCGATAAACGTAGCGGTAGAAAAATAACGAGAATTTCATATCTCAGTTTTTCCCTGACTATTACGAGAATTCCCTGACTTTTCCAGAAATTCAAAATTCCCTGACAATTCCAGGTTTTCCCTGACGATCGCCACCCTGTAATACTGTGTTCTTCATTTAGCATGTTTAATTTACACCCATCCATTAATAATTTCACATTCTGATGTAAAGAATAAATACATAGTGTGTGTGCCACTTGCTCCAACAAGAGCACAATGTTTAGGCTGCAGAGAGGCAAATTTTGAAAAGCCAATCTTCACACCAGGATGACTGTTTGAAATGAACATAAACTTCTGCAAGGTAGTTTAAAATTAGCCACTTTTGTTCTTCCATACCACCCATTCTAACACTCAGTCTTTTTTGCCAGGCATAATTCTGCAGACATCATCATTGCAGTAAAAGTTCTTCACAGTCTCAGCAACATCTGGATCCAAGGTCCTTCCTGGTTTAGGATTTGGTTTTGACAAAATCCCTCGTTCTTTTACTAATTGCTTAGCTTTACATGTCATGTTGTTACTTGCAAGAGGAAATTCTTACTCTATTCTTTTTATACTCCAGTGTTTAGAAAGGAGGGGCAAAATTGTAACTTTTTCACTTTTCATAATGCTTTCTTCAAACTTTTCTTTTAGTAGTTGCAGTAAGACATCACTACCATCGTTGTCAGGCACAGGTTCTTCAGCTAGAATGTGAAATATCTTCTCATTTACAACTTTCACAATTTTAATAGCTTTCTTTCTGCAGTATGGCTCTTCCATCATTCTCTACTTCTTGATAGGTGATGGATGCACCAACACTACTCAGACTTTCATTTAATGTCTGTACAGGGGATTTAGTCCTGTATGTGTCCAATTCCACATCACTTTCTTCATCAACTGATGTGCTTGGTTCTTCCTCAGGAACATAATCAATTATGTTAATGCTCTTCCTACAGTTGTCACAAATCATTGGTTCTCTATTCACATATGGCAGTTTTCCTGTAATCCATGGTAGCACCTTCATTAATTATTTTCTACTGCTCTTGTACCCTTACATATCAAAAGGGTTGCAGGACTGTGTCTCTATATACTTCTTATCCATTACCACATACTTTTTCAAGTTATCAATTCTTATAAGCACTAGTCCCTTGAATCACCTGCGAACACCACAGAAGCTCGAGCAAGACTGAGCTTGCTTACCAGACTAGCAGTGCACTTTGAGAAAGAGAGAGAGCCCTTGAGACAAGTTTGACTTTGTGTGATGCATGTTTGGTGCACGGGTGGTGCCGGTGGTGCACCGGCACCACCTAATGGGGATAAATAATTAATTAATTAACGTAGAAATTCATGAAAACGGTAGTATGAATGTTTATAATTTTGCAAAATAATTAGATGAAACATAAACTGGTAAATTAAATCAAATACGCATGTGTTTTTCCCTCTGTCTTATTGACAACCAGCACTTAAAATTCACTGTAGCTGGCTGACTGGCATTGCAAATAAAGCTTGCATTTCGTACATTGTACTAAGCGTTCGCAGAAGTAAACAACTGAGGGGTGCGTTTGCAGTGGTGTGCAAAGAGTTAATTATTCAATAAACATTTACATAGGCTATACAATAACGAAGCAGAATAACTTCATTTGTCGCATTTATCTTTAGGCACTACAAGAACCGCTTTAAATAAGTGGTTGGAGTGGTTACTCCTTGACAACAGATCAAAATTGTTCTTTGAGTTCCAATGTGCTTTGAAATTTTCTAAATAATACCTGTAACCAATGCCAGTTGTGAAAGGCATTTTTCCAATCTAGCAATTGTCAAGAGTAAACTAAGCACGGCAACGTCTCAAGATCGCCTGGAGTGCCTAAAAAATCCATTCATAGAGCAAGACACTGCAATAAAGGTTAACTATATGGATATCATTGAAGAGTTCTTATTCCTGGTGAGAGGAGAATGTTGCTCAAAAGCAAGTTTATTAAGTTTGATTTTATATCAATTAGGTTAAGATTGATATTGTATTTGGTTTCACACTCACAAAAATTTCAAGACATTACATTTCTTTGCAAAACATACGTACATAAATCAATTTTTATTTTTATTACCCTAATGTTGTTTGTTCAACTTTTATTATTCATATTTGCAAACATGATCCAAATTTCTTTGATACAATTTTTAACTGCTAGTTTTGAAAATCAAAACAATTCCAGGCACCACCTAATAAAAAGGTCTGCTCATGCCTATGGAGCTTACCATTATTTACACTCATAATTCATATTCTTTACACCTGTTCCCAAAGCCATCCCACAGTGAAATTTATACCAAAGATAGAATGCATTTAACTGTTTAACATATCTTTTTCCCAATAAAATTCAAGATACATTTTTTTAGATAATCCAGGTTAACCCTTTCCTGCCGGCGACTACGAAAGAAAAATGTTTTCCGTGCTACGGGAGGCTTGCGAAAATTTTCAACCTCGCTCTGCGAAGCACTTTTTTGGGGTGGAGTGGCCCAAGTACTCTCGTCCCTCCGATTTGGGACCCTACTTAACGGGGCGCCCGGCTATTACCCTGGCCACTGGACTCGACCCTCCAACCCTTTCTTAGCGGGAGTCCACGGTCAACTCATTGCATTAGCAGTTTTTTTTTAAATTAAATATTGTCTATGAGTTTTAACAGTTTACACTTATATAAGAATAACTTACATTTTTTAAGCATTGTAGAATTTTAAACGGATTTCTAGCGTTAATAATAACAAAGTTAGGACTTTTCCATTTTTACAGCAAGTTAGGACGTCTCAAAATTTTCCTTGAATAAACCTCCAAATAATACTTCCCATCCTTTTTTTTCATTCGGGCTTTGGACCAACGTAGGCGAAGTTAAAAGTATGTTTTTACAATATACATTACCTAAAAATACCGGAATATGAGTAATTACTAAGGGGATCAATGAAGGAATCGGAAAATATAGGACATATAGTGTAAATAGGCATTCAGATTGTAACAAACACGTACGATATAGACAATAAAACGACAACATTTCCCTTTTTGCGTATTTTTCATCGCATATGAACACACAAGGTTTTCACACAAGAAGTCCGTTAATAATAACACTAAAATTTCGTTTAAAAATTGCTTATGCACAGAAAAAACGAAGAATTCATTTCAAGGTATAAAAAATTGGAGTTTGCAATTAATTTTTCTTTTAAAAAATCATTTACAATTCAACCACTTCAACACGGATTCCTGCTATTATGAGGATCGTAAATGAGAAGGAGGTTCGGGCCAAATGGCCGAGGATCAGCTCTAAGGTCTCGCTAAGCTGGGACTCAGGCAGGGCCTGAATACCTCTGACCATTGCTACCTCAGCGGTCACTTCCCATCCCCCGCGACAGCTATAGCCGACGTCCGTTCTTTTGCGCTGAAAAACCAACGACAGCTATAGCCGACGTTCGGTCGTTTGCGTATGAAAATGCTCGTCGGCTATGGCCGACGTCCGGCGCGAAAGGGTTAAAGGTCACACATTGTGACCTTGGAATAAAAATAACAGTATTTTAAAATCAAACTATTTTTAATGGAAACTATGTTCCTTTAGCTTTAAAAAAAAAGACCAACATGAAGCTTCTACCACAATTAGAAGCTAAGTAATGATTTATTTTTGTAGAGCATGCGAGGGAATATTTTGCATTTTTGTCATGTTTGCAACCCTGCTGTATGAATATTGTGAATAGCTGAGGGCTAACATTTTGTGTGAGTACTACTTCATGAAATTTAACTTCCTACCAAATTTCAAATAAATCTGAGATGGTCGGGTTGAAAAGTCCACTTTTCTATGATGATTTGGCATGGTAAGTAAGATAGACTGCCAGCACATTCTTGGTAGGGTGCGCTACAACTGCAAAGACTATTTCCATGAAGACTTTTCTCTTCAATTTGTAAAATTTTTTTAATCAAATTTTTTTTTCTCTGATAATTTCTTAATACTTGGGATACTTATGTACAATTGGGAATTTAACGGCAAAAATGAATGCATTTCGAATCTAAGCTTACAAAGATAATAAAAATAAATGAATATTTACATGTAAGATTTAAAGCTTTCCTGGTGAATACTTGTGATGTAGATTTCTCCGGTTTCCATCCAGGTGATATTGGTTGTGTTGCACCGATGTCTCAATGGTGTAGTCTGCCATAGTCCTATGTCCTGACATAGGACGATGGCAGACTTACCCCGTCAAAACGTCAGTGCAACACACCAATATCACCCGGATGGAAACCTGAGAAATCTACATCACTAATATTTACATGCATTTGTTTGCATGTAAAATAATTCCACCTGAAATATTGGTCAGTGACAACACTCACACATGCACTAAAATCCAACACATTAACAGACAGGCAACAAAAGGATAAAAAAGGGAATTTTTTACAACACAGTAAAGAAATCATAGTAGAGAATAACACTCACCTAGATAATAATAGTGTAAATATTAACCTTGGTACCTAGGCAAAATTAATTAAAAGTGGACTATACAAAGTTTCTCTTTTAGCAAGTAATGGTGTGCCCCAAAGTGACACGTGAGAAAATCAAGTCAATACTCACCTAGTTTGCTCACTCCCATCAACCGCCTTTGTTTTGGTGTGAGAGCGATGGGTTTGAGGCACCAGTTGACATAGACATAACGAGCAATGTGAAAAAGAGTGCTCAATGCCAAAATTACAGCCAGAGCTACTTCTCCATAATATACGGCAAGGCTGTAGGCTGGACATTTGTATAAACTGTCAAATAAGAATGCATAATCAAATATCATGTATTGTCAACTTAAAAACTAAACTATGTCAACAAATAGCAGACTGCAAAAGCATATTAAGGATGTGGAATTCAATAATTTTCAATACCCAAATGTAAACTTTAAAAAATGATGCTTCTCAATAATGCTGTGAATACCAGAGTAGACTGGTATCACAGTAACGGACTAATGATAAGGCATGAATGGGAGCAGGGGCGGATTAAGGTCGTTGTTTTGGGGGGGAGGGGCAGTTCACTATTTTCCGCGGTGCCTGGGGGGTATGCAATACCTCTCAACGAAACGGGGGTCCAGGCAGACCTCCCTTGGAAAGTTAAAAGAAATGAAGCGCTTGGAACGTAGTTTTGGTGTGGCTACATTATATAGTAGATGTGATAAATTCTTGAGTAAAGCTCTCTAATCACGTTTGAAAAACATTGACAAACGATGTAAAGAATGTCATTCTTGTGAAAATGCAGGTCTCCCGGGTTTTACACCACATTGGTCTATGTTTCCATGGACGACAGTTTCGGAGGCATTTCAGTTGGCTTCTTCGGGTCGGTTAAGTGAAGGGGTAGCCATTCGTCGTCTTATATATCTCACCCGTTGGAGTCAGGTCTAATGCTTGAGATATATAAGATGACGAATGGCTTCACCTTCACTTCACCGACCAGAAGAAGCAGACTACAATGCCGACGAAACTGTCGTCCAAGGAAACAGACCAACGCGGTGTGAAACGCGGAAGACATGATTCTTCACATCCATCATCCCGTGACAGCTTACAGAAGGATTTCAAACTCAGCTCTTCTTTAATGCCGTATAAAATGAAAATTGGTTGGAATGAAATAAAAAAATATGTACTTATACAGTAAATACTATTTTCCTTTAATAATTTTATTTTTTCAGCAAAAGTCAAAATGATAACATTCAAAGAAGAACTACCAGGCTGTAGAATACATTTATAATAGTTTTAATGATGACTAAAACAAGTAGGCCCTACTCAATATTAAAATAAATGAAATAAACGAAGTATAGACTTTTCATTTGAGATAATGCAATCACCCTCACAATTACAGATATACGAGCTGACGTAAATTAAGAAAATATTATTCAGTTGTAATGTTTTGAGCGCCAACTTTAATGCAAATAGCCAAGTCTTGACAGTATAAGATTTATGTATACAAATTACAACAGCAAATTTTGATTTCTTGTTTCTTTCTGCTCAGCAAACCGGTTTATTACATTATTGGGGTCTACATGAATGACAGTGAATGTACAACATAGCAAGGCCGTTTAAAAGACTTACACTGCATCTTGATCGCACGTAACTTTTCAGAAGGCATAGAGCAGAAAAAGATCTTTCAGCATTTGCAATCCTGACAGGCAAACTTAAGAGGACAAGGAAAAGTTTCTTTATTAGAGGAAAAAGGACAGGATGGCATGCATTAAAAGCATCGATGACAGTTGAAGGAATAACTTTACCATCATCAATATCCCGGTTCCATTTCACTATCCACTGTTCATACACTGATTTTAGCTGAAAAACAAAACATTCTTTTTGGAGACCAAAGAGGTCAGAATACTTCTTGCTAAGTGTGTTTATATCATTTTTAACGTCTGCAGTTTTTAGAACAACATTCTTAGCCAAAATAGCCTGCGGGAGAAAGATATTTATTCTGCATACGTCCATTACCACATCAGGAAATCTAGAGAAGTCCTCCAGAACCCTGTCCAAATGTAGATGTAGGGGGATGTAGATGTTTCTTCGGAAATATTCCTCTGCAGATCGAAATGGTGCATTTGAGCAACATAATTACTGTTGAGCAATCCTTGGGGCATTCATCTCTCCTCCTAAGGAGCGCGATGCAGCCGTTGCTTTCGCAAAAACGCCTTTAAAATCTTTTTCAACAGCAAGTCTTTTACTTCTGAAAAGAGACTTCACTGTGAAAACTGCCTCTGAAGCACTCTGAACATCTAAGTGTTCTGTTTGTAATAACTTGCTTAGGTTGCACGTATCACCCAGGATCTCAGCGAGTCAGCAGAGTGACACTTAGAAATCACTATCTCAAATGCTATATTCGTAACTCTGAGGTTTTTAAGCCGACGAATCCTCATTTGACCATCTGGAAATGATTTCCAAAGCCACTGACACCTTTTCAATATTTGTAAGAAACTGTAGCACGGAATCATGGTGTTCTACCCACCTGGTCTCGCAAAGTTGCTTTAGTTGCCCTCCTAGGGTATTTTTTAAAACCATATTTCGTTTCGATGAAGCACGGAAGAAGTTAATGATTTCCACTAAAATACCATGGGCATTACGAACAGATGGTACTCGATTTGTTTTGGAAATTACTAAATTTACGTTATGGTTGTAACAAGGACAACGAACAGCATTTGTTGCATTCTTCTGAATTTCTTGCACAGCTCCTACGGCGGCTGATACATTTGTAGAGCACCCATCTGCGCCTATGCCGACACAATATTTTATGTCTAGTCCTAAACTATGGATTTGCTGGGTTACAATTTGGCCAAGTTTTATACCAGTAGCTGCAGGTTCAATATGTAAATCAACTTCTGAGCTTTCTTCACCCACATAATCTGAAGAATGGTCTAGGTAAAAGACTGCTTGCCTTAAATCTAAAAATCCTACAAAGTCTTCTCGGACTTCCTCGGCCAACACATACCTAATAATGAGTGACATGTTAGAAATAAGGGAAATGTCAGTTGTTTCGTCAAAAAAACAACTAAAATATGTAGCCTTCCTGATTCTTTTCAAAATTGTAGCCAAATCTCTTGGCCACAGCACTCAAACAGTTATGAATTCTATTGCTAGTGAGCATATTTCTTCTTTTTTTCTTCTCTTCGTTCTCATAATTTGTTTCCCATAAGTAACTTAGGTTGGACTCGTTAAAATTTTGTAACTAGTGCATTAAATTTAAAATGCATCTAACTGCAATATTTACTTAGATTTGAATGGCTTCGTGAAAATTTTGTAGGTTTTATTTAATTAAGTTTAGGTTTAACTTGGCATCACTATTTTATAAATGCAAGTTATGATTAACTCAAATACTTGCAGTCAAAAAAGACAAAAATGAAAGAAACAATCTAACAAATTTCTCTTCTTTTTTTAGCATAGAAGATTTATAATGTACAGCAAGTGTAGAAACATTACTAGGGGATATGTCTAAATAAGATGGACCAGAATACTCCGGGAACAATGAGAATGGACATGGAACAAAAGTAATGGACTCAAGATTCTGCAAAACGACTAGGCGTCCGTTCCACACCCCTATTTTGAGGCCTGATATGAATTTAATCAGGCCTTACACAGCACTCATAGCATACATGATTAACTACGCATGCATAAAATGATGTTTCTTAAGTACTTTCTACAAGGTAAGCTCATACATACATATCGTATAATACCACCGAGAGAATGGATATATTTATTGCTCCCCAAACTAGACTTTGATTGGCTTTTTTTACAGCAGAGATCATGTCCAGAGTTTCTTCCACAACCGTAGACCTCGACATGCATCTTGGGGATCGACTGAAAGCAAAAACGACTTTTTAATAGCTAAATTAATAATCAGTAAATAATAGCTTAAATTAGACCAAATTTGGCACTCACAATTATACATCTACTTTTAAAGAAAAATAGTCATGCGAAATCCAGGCATTAAGTAGGATACATAGTAACTGGTGCTCATCTTGTATTAAGTAAAAATACCTTAATAATTACATTTCCAGGTGAAATTTTCTCCAATTGACTGGCTGTCCTAAATTTTGTTACTTTTACTCCACTGGTGCGTATTAAAGAAGCTGAAGTCGAAAGTCGCATTCGCCCGATTGAGGCCATCTCAAGTTCAGAGTGGACGTAAGTTGACAAAAACTTCAGGTTTTCTCGTCGAATTGTTCTAGTGAATTCTTATCGGCCTTCCCACCAAACCTTCAGGTTCATGTCCACATTTACAGCCCTAGTGATGATGAGAGTGCATGCATTATCCCGGATGGAAGCCCGAGGAGAATTCATCAAACCATTCGCCGGGAAAGCTTGAAAGTTTTTATCAACTACGCACCCACTCACAACTTGAGATGTTCTCAATCGGGCGAACGCAGTTTTCGGCCGCAGCTTCAATAATACGAGTTCATTGAGTAAAAGTAACAAAAACTACATCTAGGATAGCCAGTCATGTATTGGAATTAACACGACTGCTACACTTCATCTTTCCTTTACCTACCTCATGGTTTGTATTGAACGAAGTCGCAAACCGCTTTATATCCTTCTCTGACTTAGGTTCATACGCAATTTAGAGAACGCGTAAAAAAACTCTTGAATTAACGCACTCCATTACATATTTGACAGGCTGTTTTTTAAATTTACCCAGAATTTAATCCATGGTAACTTTCATCGGATTGCTACTTCCGCGCTTTTTCATCGTACACAACACTCAACTAAAACAAAAAAGTTGAATGCTAAAATTCGTCGCTTTGTTTCCGTTGCGCGCTGGAAAACGAAAAATATCGCTGCTATGGAAACCAAGGAATAGAATATTTCCTGTGGAAACTGGTACCGTGTCCATGGTAACCGGGATTAGCAGTAAAATGCTGTTAGTTAATGCAGCTACCTTTGTGTAATCCGTGACGAGCATTGTGATGTGTTATTGAGCAATGATGCAAAGGTCTTATTTTTTATACTTAATATGCATTGTGACCCTCTTGATTTTAATGCATTTATGCATCAACGGATTAATGTTTTTTTTTAGTTCTGAATCACTTAAACCAGATAAAGCTTTAATTACCACGCTTAAGATTCAAGATAGGAAGTACAAGAAATGGAGAAAATATCGTGCTCTAGGAATTTATTTAAGAAAGTCGAAAAAGCTGAAATTAGAAACTGGTTTTAGTGAGATTGTTAACGAATCTAGAGTTAACATTGAGGACTCTGAAGATGATGCAGGCAAAGGCTATCAAATTGCACGGCGCTCGGCCTTGGACTCCCGAAGACTTGTAAGTAGGAACCAGCAAATAAGCTGGTCAACGTCTTCAATTTCTCAACTTTGAATATGTCGTTGCTCAATATGTTAATTACTTGTCTTCCATAAAAGGCTAGGGCTAGAGATCAGCAGTTCCCCTTGCATAAAAGACTCACCCATCGCACTCTGATTTGTAGTGAACTTGCTGAAAGGATTAAAGTTAAGGCTCCAGATATTATTGTCCCTGCCAAAACCGATATTGACCCCGGATTTTTCAGCACTGTTGAAGGCAGGCCAATTGCAAGGCAGTACAAACGTAAGGAGTACCTGGAAAGAGATATTGAACTTCTTTTTACTAAAGTAAGATCTGCTTGTCATTATTGTTATCATTTTGTCACATTTAAGATATACACCATTCTGAATACCAATTATGTGAACTTTTAGGCTACTATTATTGACCTGTCAGAAAATGTATGTCACCTTAGAAACCAATTAGACGAGAAACTGAAAGCATTCACCCATGCAGAAAAAAGCTTACCGTTTCACAAAAAGCAATCTTGGAATTCCATATACAAAGATTTTGAGATAACTGCTGGAGTGCATGAGAGGTAAGTCTGATTGTTTGACAATTCTGAGGTGAATATTGGCTTGGGTCTCAAAATGTCGGTTACTTAAGACAATATCAAACTATGCACTAGTGATTTCCTCAGAAATTTCTATTAGCTGGTTGGAATGATCCTGGAGCCAGGCTGACATAAAGTATTCTCTTCACCATTCGCTATTCTACCTCTTGATTAATAGGACTCAGGTCCGGTGACGGGATTCTCGGGCCCCTGGGCAATTGAGGGCCTTAATCCCAGTACACTCCCCCCTCCTGGGCATTTGCCCCCTCTGCCCCCCTTTGTTGCCAGCCCTGGTAGGGCTTAAGACAATTGAGAGCTACCTAATGTAACCCTCTGTAATCTTGCATCAAGTCTCTCTTATGATCATAGTACTTTCTTTTTGTCCTTATTTCATCCAAGAATCTTATTTTCTCCATTCATAAACTGTTAAAATCCATCTTCGCGGCCTCCATTGAATGTCCTCCTCCAATTTCCCTCCTTGCCACCAGTGGTGGATCCAGGAGGGGGGGGGGGGCAAAGGGGGCAATTGCCCCCACCCCCCCTGAGACAAAATAACTCACAGTTCTTTTGCACATACAAAACACACAGTAAATCCATATTTCATGCCCCCTACTCCCTTCCCCCCCCCCTCCGATGGACATATGTATTAGCAGATATTGCCCCCCCCGAGATGTGGTCCTGGATCTGCCACTGCTTGCCACCTAGCTTATCTTCTCTATTCTTCTCCACTCCAACATTTAAAAAGCCTTGAGTCCTCCCAAGAAATATTGAGATGTTTTGTTTTTGAGTTGGTAAAAGTTGGAGAAACTAGGTTGGTAGTACACCTACTCAAAAAGTCTAATGGAGAACATTGTACACCATGGGCTATCCATTGACATACTGCAGTTAACGTTTGATTCTAACTGAAGGTAATAGGTAGTCATATCTCGCTGACCCCTCATTCTAGGATGAACGGACTTCCTACATCTCACTACCTGCAAATATTTTGGCAGGCTGAGGTTTAATGAATTTGGGAGTGAAGTATGAGTTTTCTTGCCCGATTGGTCTCACTCATGAATGGTAAACAAGATCAAATGCTGTGATTGCAATAGTGGACATCTGTGCTGTACCAAGGGTTCCTGGCACCCCGGGCTAAATGAAAGGGATGGCCCCACTCCTCCCCCATTTATATCTCATTCTGTATTTTCCTAAGTTTGATATTTTTTTATATTCTGTAATTTTTTTCTAAATGGGTATGCAGATGAGATTGTTTGCTTCAATGCTATCCTATCTTGGGGGGAGGGGGAAATCGCCTCACCAACCACGCCACCCTTTAGGTTCACCACTAATGGACATACACGATTTAGAAAAAATTGTCTGTCAGCTTGAGGTAATGATTCCCTTCTCATTTAAATTTTATGAGAAATTCCACAAGTCTAAAACATTATTGACCTAAGGACATCCAAAGTTGCTTGTAAGGCTAATTATGAGTGCTCTATATAAAATGTTTTGAGGGGCTGACACTACTTAAGCTGCAAATTAGTTTGGGTAAGACTCAAAGTAATGAAAATGAATGCAGGGGTAACCATGAAGAAGTTATCAATCACAAGTTAAGTGGGGCAAGAGCCCACCATGATGGAAACACTCCCATCCAAAGCCCCTCAATCACCCAAGTTAATTATCATAGGGCTAGACTCATGTTTGGATGGGTAATCGTCCATTCAAAGTGCTATTGACCCTGTTTGTTAGAGGCAGACAGTAAGAGGGAAATGAATTTTACTGTGAAAGAGCATTAAACTGAACTACTACCATCATGCTTAAAGAGTAGTGATTGAGATTCAGCTTTGGATGAACAGCTACCTTATAATCTCAACACAATTCAACAGATGAATTTACTCTTCAAGCAATACTTTTGGGGCATTCCTCATGCATGGCCACTGCTTTTCTGCTATGACTACAAAACTCAATGTCAAAATATATCTCAATAAAAGTATAGGTATGGCGAAACTTGACGGCATTTGTGCAGAAGACCATTGTCAGTGGATGAGTCTATTGTCCTCAAACTCGCTCCTCGGGGGAGGAGCGAGTATCCGCGTGAGACCGTCAGGGTTCCCTCAGTTGCATTCCTTTCTTGCCAACATCAAAAAGTTAAAATAGTTATTCGCATCCGCGGAAGCGCCGCGAAATTTAACGTTGCTCAAAATGAATACGGGTAAAACTTAACAATTGATAACCATGTTACTTCACAAGTAAAATGTAAATATGAAATGATAAAAAAATAGAATACTATATAATATATTGTCATGACATGAGTAATGACATCAGTACAGTCGTTTACAATTAACTTAGACTATTTGCCGACGATGCTGTTTTGTACGAGAGATTTTGAAGTGGGAAGACTTATTAACAAAGAATTTTTAAGCAATCCTGGTACGAAAATGGCAGTTGGAGGTAAACTTAAATAAATGCGTTTCAGTACATTTGTGTAGAAAGAAAGTACACCAGAACGATCTTACAAAATAAGCAAATCAGAAATAGTCATCGTAGAGCCCATTAAATTTTTAGGGGTCACAATTAGTTACGATCTATCTGGGATTATACATATTCGGGAAATATGCGATCAAGGTGACAGAGATCTAGGACCGCACCTATAATAAGCTTCTTGTATTTGGGATCCTTACGAAGCAGGTGTGATTTCAGAATTGGATCACGAGCAGCTAGGTTTGTAGACTTTTTACGAAAAGTCTAGCAGTGTTTTTGTTGTAATCCAATGCTGTAAACCTTTCCTATGAAACATAATAGTATAATAAGGCATTATCACTCTGTCATGCATTTATTCAACCTGAACGTAGGCACTTGCGTGGAATACGAGAAGATTGGGTATTTGTTTTGTAACGTCGGACTACTTTTTATTAATCTGCAATCCCTTTTGCAGCAATTTCAAAGCACATCCCCACTCTAGCTAGGCAATCTCCCTCTTCTTTTCTGTCAATAAACCCCTCGACACCTACCAGCCGAAATACATAGCAACAATCAACAAAACAGCAACTCTTTCAAAGTACTAATGAAAATAATAAGAGTTCCTTTTCTTTTAATTCCAACACCACATTCGTCGCCTCTTTTCATTTCCTGAGTTATTTTTGCATGTTATGCTACTATGAATCAAACGCCATCTAAAGTGAGGATATGAAGATTATAGTTGAGGAAAAGTTTAGAGCAATAGACAGAGAAGAGTGGGAAGCTGTGTGCTCAAAAGTGAAACATACGGAGCAGGAATACATATATTGTATTATAAGTGTACATGGAAAATTTAGTAGAAATAGTTAAGATAAACTTAGAAAGTTCATCGGAAAGTGAGGAGTGGGACAGTGATTGACGTTCGTAAGCTTGTGTTTTTGTATATTCTTTGTTTGGAATAAAAAGTTATTTTATTATCTTATCACTACTGTCACCCCTGTACAGATTACCATTTCCAGCTACCAATGTCATAAGGGTTATTCAATGTCTTATAAGTATCGAAGAGTGTGCATTCCTTTATGTGCTGTAAAAGTTGAGTTGAGGGACGAATTGTCCTGTATGTTCCTTATAACCAGTGGCTAATTTTGTTTCGCAGGATGGGGGGGATTGATTTGTAAATCAGTAGCGAAATTGTGTCTTTAGGCATTAATGAGTGCAATTTCGACTGAAGTGTAATAGCCATTTTTAAAGATTTTTGTGTGCAAATTTCTGAAATAATACAAAACCCACGGTATTTTATATTTGAAAATTGGAAGCATAATAATTGAAAAGGTGTTCAGAATAAATCAAGTCAACGTTCTGTGTTTTAATAAAGCTAATAAAACTTTTTCCTTTATATTTCTTTGAAATAAGTTCAAAATTTCTGGTTCATGGGGTCCGAACCTCATGGGCCCCTCCCCTGACTACGCCACAGTTTTAATGCTTTCTTTCCTACTAATGAAGTTATTTCAGACTTTACTATATCCAATTCTGAAAAAAAGCAACCTTTCAATGTTATACAGACGCGGTGCGAAATCTATCAGCATATGTACTTCGCTGCGTCTTAGTTTGGATCGCAAATCATTGCCGTGTAACGTACCGCTAACAATTTCTCTCCCTCTAAAGTTAAGTGCAGTCATGTTGGCAGCATTCCCCACCAGGTGCTTTCCCCTCCCCTCCTTTGTCGACCCCTTCCACATGTGCCTTCCCCTCCCCGTCGCCAAGCTTCGCGCATCTGACTGCCGTCAAGTTTCTCTATACGTATATGCTTCCTGCTTACCCCTCCTCAACCTCTCTCTCTTCCATTCACTCCCTACCTTCGTACCCTCTCTGTACTTCACTATCTTCCAACCCTTCAACCGATTCACCGCCCACAGCCACCACAGGTAGTCAACACTGATGGTTCTACTAACCTGCCCCCCCCCCCGCGCCTCCTTCTCCCACATTCCAGACCCATGACTCTAAAAAACCCCAACTCTAAACATTCGACTTCCACTCCTCTCCCTCCCCACCTTCCTCCCCCACCCATCTGTATAAAGCCCCTTTTTTCCCTCCCCTCTCTGCACTCTCAACTATGTATGTATAAGTGTCCCACAAATTGTATCTTTTACCTGATGATGACGTTAACCGTCAAAACCATCGTCATCAAAATTAAAACCTAATGTGGAAAAAACAAAGTTTTTACCTTTTTATTCAAAATGAATAGCAAATTCCACAAAGTTACGCCGGAAACCACCAACTGATCATCTTTATCCTCAAAATCTCATTCCCTTCAGTTACCTGCTCCATCCATCCATTCAGCCTTCCTCCAGCACCCATAACCTGGTGGGACTTTCATTATCTCTATGCCTCACCTCCCATGGGGGAGTTTAAGTTAGACACGGTATTGAGAAGAGAATGTTTTGGACACATAGGTATAAGCTCAAGAGAGAGGCTGGTTAGATTTCTGGGCATTCCACTGAAGAGGTTAACCAATACATTATATGCCTTCACCACATTCCGAGCCCTTAAGCCTGTCTCAAGTCAATCCTGTGTAATCTCCCGCAAATTCAGGATTGCTTGTTAGTATGATAGCTTCCCAGTATCATGTGATACTAAACTAGCTTGCTGGCTAACAATCATACAGAGCTACTTGATTTCATCATTGATGTGGTTCTAGTTTTCTACTTGCTCCCTGCTTTGCTACTAGATATGTAGCTGTCAACCAATGACATTAAAAAATGCCTGAAAAACCAAATTGTTCTACCTGTTTCTTGTTTCAATGTCCAATCCTTCATGTCTCATTGAGAAGTGTAATTATTCCGGTTTCCTTCAACCAATTGTAATTCCATATTCCTAGCAATTCACATTCCTAGCATATCGCAATTTATACTAGAATAATTATAAAACATTGAACCAAGCAGCCAAGAAAAATTCACCCAAATAATTCACCAGGAGAACACCAAGTCTTACATCCTCCTTATAATATAGATTCCTTTTTAATAGTTCCTCTTATTACTGTTGTGGCGTCAGTCGCCTTACTTTTCCTATCCCCAAATGATCTTTGCCTTTGAAGTAATTTTACTTCTTCTCCTGCTAACAGTTAATGACCCTTGGCACCATTGTTGCTACTTGTATGTTAAACTTGTTACCCTTGAGGACATACTCCTATTACACTGCTTCCCTTTCGATGAGTACTGAAACCAGTGTAAGCCCTTTTTTTTCCTTCAGAACTCTATGCCTGTTTCATCAGAAATTTTATATGTAAATCAATATACCAATGAGAGTGCGGGGTTAGGGGAATAGGGGGTTATTTGCCTCATCTAGCCCAGAATAAATACATACATATAGCTAAAACCTTGTGAATGAGAAGTATTTAGTAACTTTGTAATTCCACAAATATTTATTAGAAATTACCTAGATTTCGACATTGCATGTCATCATCAGGTGCAACGTGCAATGTCAAAACCTAGGTCGTTTCTAATAAATATACCTATGTTGAATTACAAAGTCACTGCTTCTCATTCACAGTGCTAAGCAAATTCCATCAAGTCATGCCTGAGACAACAGAGTTTAAAGCCAATGCCTCTTTTTCGAATGGGGAAATTGGATTGGTGTGGAGTCCAGGGTACTAGCTACCTACCCATTCTGAGTGTTTGGGTTCAATACTTGACTGTGGCAGAGATTTTTCAGAGCAATGGCGATCCCTAATTGGGAGAGCCCTTGAAGTTTAGTAATCCAGATGTCAGATGGGACATTTAACTATGGATGCCTTGGTACCTTCCATTAAGAGTAGGCTAATGCGAATGCCTGGTTTCTCTCTACCATTTCTCCATCACAATACCCATACTGATCTGTTCTCAATGGTGCAAATGGCCTCAGCTGTTGGTCACCTCCCCAAATAGCCAACCTACCTTTGTTTGAATTGGCATGAAGAATGAATTTAGGATTCTTCTGGCGAAACTTATTCTTGGTTCATCTAAGGAACAATTGCAAATAATCTTTTTCTTTCAAATTTCCCTTAGCTCTTCAGCAATTCTGAGGAAGTTTAATTAATTCATGCCACCTTCCTTTTCTTTATTTCTTATAATATGCCAAATCATTTCCAGCACAATATAGTGGAACTGTCCCATATTAAATAATGAAATGGAAATTTTATGCAGAGTAAGTTTGATTTTGCTGTTTTTTGATGAAATCCTTATAGTTTGTACTTTCAAATATCTTTCCCTTGTATAATATCTGGTGCTTTCCCACTGCACTAGGTGCAGAAATTCTTCATGGGTTTTCCTCCAGGTCACGTTGTCCAAACTGGCCAATTTCCCTTCTTCTTCCCCTTAATGTACTTATTTTTATTACTACATACTCTTTCAACTATTTTCCTTATGTTCAAAGAATAATTTGAAAATATAGTCATGGTAATATAGGTGGCAGCACTATATTCCTACTCGCCTGTCTGTATCGCATGTGCAAGGCGAGTATTAAAGCTATAATAATAATATTTTTTCTTAACACATCACATTTAGAAATTTACTAGCCTGTAGCTACTTGTAAATAGGTGTCTCGTCGTATTAAAAAAGAGAATCAATACATACATAACTGGTATAATTTAGTACAGTAATCATAAAGAATTTTCACATACCACAATGCATAATTCACAGTCAATTCTTAACATCTTTCTTCAGGTTGTTATCACAATAATAATATCACAATAATAATAGGTACATATAGTGCTGCCACCTATATTACAGTGGTAATTATCTAATTATAAATATATATTAGGAAGAGAAACAAGAAAGGGTGTTGCCCAAACTGAGTTTTGGATTAAGTCATTGAAAATAGTAATGTTGGCTAGAGAACCCAAAGATCCTTTGTCAGTCTGCATGGAGAGTTTTGTGATCAGTGATAGTTTGACTGAAATCCAATCTATTTTACTGTCATCTGGTTTATTGGTTTTGTCATCAATTGATATCAACTGGGCAAGAATAAGCTGACTGCAATCAGCCAGATCAGGGGCTGTCCATAAATGATGTCACACAATTTTGGACCAAACTAGACCCCCTCCTCCCCCCTGTCACAGTTGGTCACAAATAGTGTCACCCCCCCCCTTTAATGATGTCACAAAAATTTAAAAAACTTCTACCTCCCTCCACAGTCTGAGTATAAATAAGGCATGATGTACAGTGGAAGTGTGGATGTCACATGAAGTGTAGACCTCCCTCTTCCCCCCTATCACACAAGGTGGTGACCCCCCTCCCCCCCCCCAATTGTGTGGACATCATTTATGCACAGCCCCTCAGCAACATTTTAAGGTAGCACATTGCTTCTTTTTTACCATTACTGAACATGAGTAGTGAATGAGACTAGTTGACTCAAAAAATTTCCTATTTCGCTTTAGTCATCCCATCCCTAAATCAAATGTGGGAGTGAGTTCAATGGTTACATTCCACTGCAAAATAAAACTGATGTAAACAAACTAAAAATAAAATAGGTGGTACTTTCCCGGACAAAACATTCTTACCACCTCGGTATAGAAATTTCTCCCGAGTTGACGTCGATGTGACAACGTGGCCGAACCACGCCCCCGCACGGGAGAGCAACAAACACTCGGACCAGAATGAGGACCCTTCCTCCCTGCAGATGGCAAGGGACAAAGGAAGAATTTGACCTGCTGAGGAATTTTTTTTAGGGGAGGGGTACTAGGGGTTATGGGATAGCATTTGCTTACGGTAGAGCGACAAAGGGAGGAAGTAGGGATGGGTAAAAAAAAAAATTATTCAGTAGTACCGATACTATTCCGGTTTTTTTATCCGGTAGTACTGACCAGTATTTAAAATTGGTACTACCAACAGTACCGGTACTAAAAATACCGTGTAAAAATGTACATTCAGTGTACAGTAGAAGTCTACACTTACAATGCCTATAGCATGTTGTCATAGTGAGTAATTATTTGGCCTCTGTCTGTCACGTGGTGAAAAGCATACAGTTTTCCATTGCCTATTGTGAGTGGATATTACTGGATTAACGCAATAATGAATCCTTCATGCCATAATTGCTAGATGAGTTGCTTAACCATTTCAATGCTGCCCATATGCTTCACATAATTTTACCCCTGGATGGCTTTCTTTTTTTATGAAGTATTGATGCCAAATTAGTGTGGAAAAATTTTAAAAGCTGTAATTTTTTAATCATATGCATTTTAATTTTTGACATGATATCACATCATCCATGACCAGGGATAGCCACATAATGCAGGTCGCATATACCCTACATCCCAATCTTCTGTTGTATTCTTTTACTTTGTATTTTTTTTTAGCAAATACCATTATCTCTCTCTTCCCTTGGACTACAACCTTGTCGTGGTGGAAGGGCTCACGTGCTCTGATGACCCCTAGAGCTGAACTGGTAGGAGCAATGCTCCTGGTAGGGCCACCCATGCCAGATAGGTCGAAGGTTAAGAGACAGCCAAATGGTAGTCCGTGCAGCATCTGTACCTCAGTGAGGCAGCGGCAAAAGGCATCTGACCCCAGTGGGGCAGCCACTTCAGTGATGGTTTCACATAAAAAACACTATTGAGTAAGGCCAAGGAATACTATCTCAATTAAAAAACCTTGAAATTATGGACAGTTCTAAAATGAAGATGAATCCTGGCAACTACGGGACTCAGCCCAGTGGGCTAGTGGGAGTAGGAGTGTCGTGCCTGGCAGCGGTGGGAGCAAGGCCCTTGCGGTTGTCATCACACAAAATCCTTGCTCGGAAGTAGAGGCAAATGCAGGAGCAGAGTAAAAGGAGATACAGAAAAGGAGCGCAACAATCAGAATAGTCACGTGGAATGTTTGGACTAAGCTGAGGGTGGGGACGCTAGAAAATACAAAGCAAGAAATGGGGAGGGTGGGTGTAGACATTATGGGTCTGGGTGAAGTAAAATGGAAAGATAGCGGGGACCACTGGAGTGATGGCTATAGAGTGATATATAGTGGAGGGAATGAAAGCCAGTGTGGGGTTGCATTCGTAATGAACAGGAAACTTGGTAAAAATGTAGTGTATGCACAACAGGTGAGTGATAGGATAATAGTCGTGGAATTAAAGGCAGATCCAATGAATTTAGTTATAATCCAGGTTGTTATGCCTACCTCTAATCATAGAGAGGAGGAGATAGATGGTGTATACGATCTGCTAGAGGAAATAATTAGTGGTATACCTGGGAGAAAGCACTTGGTAGCAATGGGGGATTGGAACGCGATGGTGGGTGAAGGAAGAGATGGGTGGGAGGTAGGCAATTATAGGCTAGGAAGGAGAAATGACCGCAGTGAGAAAGGGGAAGAGTTTTGCCTGAGAAATAACGTAGTGATTACAAATACATGACACAGACATCATCCTCGACATAGGTACACTTGGAACAAGCCGGGAGACACCAGACTTCTAGATAGATTTTATTATGGTTCGTCATAGATGCAGGGATAGTGTTAATAAGTTGCATAATCATCCAGGTGCTGATGCAGACGTAGATCACAACTTATTAGTCATGAAATGTTGGGTAAAACTCAAAAAGATAAGAAGGGGAAGGAGGGTACAAAAGTGGAATACAGAGGAATTAACTGGGGCAATGAAGAAGAAGTATCAAGAAAAGGTTGATGAGATCATGGGTGAGGATCAGTTAGTTAGATTAGTGGAAGACGAATGGGGAAGTTTGAAAAATGGAATTGTAGAAGAGGCAAAAGCAACAGTAGGCGTAGTCAGTGCAACTAAAATTAGAAAGCGGTGGATCACGAAGGAGATGATAATGGAAATGCAGGAGATAAGGAAATGGTAGAGCATAAACTCAGAGCTAGGCAAGAGGAAATACCAGGAATTAAACTACAGGCTTTGAAAAGAAACAAAGAAAGCAAGAGAGGCGTGTTGGAGAGAACAGATAGGCTCGTTAGAGAAATACCAAAAAGAGGGAAGAGCAGATGTATTATATAGGAAAGTAAAGGAACTGACGGGTGGTAATAAGGGAAGGGGAATTACAGCAATAACAGACAAGACAGGAAAGGTAATTGTAGAACCAAAAGAGATACAGGAAAAGTAGAAGGAGTAAGTTGAAGAACTGTATGGCAAGGAAATAAGGGCCAGTACGTTAGATATAGAGAGGGAAGAAGATATCGGCAGAGATGGCATTGAGCCAGGTATCCTAGATAGTGAAATGGAAAGAGCCCTACGAGACATGAAAAGGAATAAGACGGCGGGAATAGATTACGTACCTGCAGAGTTTCTAAAGAGTGTGAGAAAGAACTGAAGAGGAAAACTTCTTGCGCTTATTAGTAGGATTTATGAGGATGGAGTGTGGCCTTAAGACTTAGCGAAGACAGTACTAATTCCTATACCGAAGAAGAGCGAGGCAAAAACGTGCAAAGACTATAGGACAATAAGCTTAATATCCCACATGGTCAAAGTAGTTCTGGAAATTATAAATAGAAGGCTAGAGAAGAAGGCTTATAATGAATACCTGGTTGACGAGCAGTTCAGTTTTAGGAGAGAAAGTAGAAAGAAACCTAGAGTAAGGGTAGGATGTTTTTGCTTGCTTCGTAGATTTTGAGAAGGCGTTTGATAGGGTGGACTGGACGAAATTAATGGGATGGCTCCAGGATTCATGATGTTAAAGGTGTAATAGATGGCAATACATATCTGCTTGAAGGGCAATGCCTTTAAACATATGTATATTTTATGCCTTTTTTCCAACCTTGCTGTAGCAAAAGTCTGTTTATCAAATTATTTTTTGCTGCAAGTTATGGATAGCACTGTGACATAGAGTGGAAATCAATAAATGCTAAAATATTTTAAGCTTATTCTGTAGCAACAACAACACAGGCCATACTTATGTTTGTGATTTGTTTGCATTATTCTAATTTTATGAAAAATTATTGATGCTATCACATATTAGTATCAATAATTTTTTTTGCATAAAAACATAGTTATTATGCAATAATTTTAAAAATGTTTATTATTGATACTTCATCAAATTTTGACAAATTGGGTATTTCTTACTCACTTATGTTCAAAAGAAGAAGTTGCCCTCAAGTAACTATAAATATGTATAGAATAGTCCCATCTGGAATTCTGAGAAATAGCTCAAGATTATATTTTTTATGATTGCTAATGTAATTTTATTTTCTATGCATTGGGAACTAAAAATGATTGATCATTTAATGGAAATTTTCTGCATTTTTTAATTACATATAGGTACATATATAAATTTAGGTATGATTAATATTTTATTCTTTTTGGGTCTTGATATTTAAGTCTCCAACTGCATGTACATACCTCTCTGTACATTTTACCTAATCAATAAATATATTCAATAAAGATAAGCGTCTTATTTTAGTATCTTTTTTTCATCTGAGTTGCAAGAGAAACACTAATACACATTCTACTCTATTAAATATACGCAGACCATGTTTTCACCACATAAAGCCTTTATGTGGTGAAAACATGGTCTGCAGCATGGCAAACCACATAGCAGCATGGATATCATGCAATAACACCAAGTAAGTACCTAATGCCTGAAACTCTCCAATTTTTTTTTCATATTCAGGCAGAAGGAAACACGAAATAAACTTTTGATTGCTCAGCAGAAAAAGAAAAAGTTGCAGGCAATCGTTCAAATTGTTCGTTGTAACTTGTACAATTTAGAAGAACATTGGAGGTTATTGAAAATCTATCAAGGATTTTTATATCAAATTAGTCCTCTTCCATGGAGGAAAAAACATGATAGAATCCATGTCGATGGAAACAAATTAACATTGGCTCAAATGCCTACAGCTTGTGATCGTTACTATATCAACTCCATTGATCCAGCTCAGCCACTTGAAGAGTTGGTGCAATTATTTTATGATGTCACGGCAGAAGAAGAGCCTCCAGGTGCATACCCTTTTTGCTATGAATTTTTAGTATTTATTCTTGTTATCATTAGTGCCAAATATGCAGATCTTAGAATGCCTGGTAATTTTATTAAAATGGCTTTAAATTTTGAGAACTTGACAAGAGAACACAGACTACTTTTTGATGAAAGAAATACAGCACTTTCCATATTCAATCATGCTTTTTATAATGAATTTGTTGCTTTTGACTTCTCAGGCCCTGAAGAAAAATCACAGCTCATAGTTATTAACCTATAACTCAACCCCTTATTAAATTTTAATTCAAAATAGCCTTTCTTTATCCTCGTCAGTTCAACAAAGTCTCAGAATCTGTTCCCTGGATTAATGTCATGCTCTATGTCACTCCAACTCGTGCACTTACTCTGTTATTTCTTGTTACCTGTTATTGTTGTTTCATATTATTTGTGCTCTCTGTGCATAATATGAAATATTAAATCTTGGGGACACTTGTTTATCAACTTCCTCCTTTTAGATCTCATCTGAAAGAGATAACATCCTGAGAGAAATGAATAAGGGCATTGCTGTGGAAATAAAGCAGTTTTTGTGACAAAGAGTAGCAAAATAAGACAACTGATTGATAGAATGCTTTCCGAACTATGTAGTTACTTACTCCTTAACACTTTCAACGCGGCGGTAATTTTTTTTAATTTTTCCCGGTGACTGAATTTTTTTTTCGCTATTAGTTTTTTTCATAGCCACACTAAATAATTGATTGTTAAAAAAATCAGGAAAAAAATATTTTTTGCAAAATCGCAATTTTAAATTTTGACGTCGATCGACGTCCGCAGCCACTGGATTGCGACTCCATTGTGATGTGTGGTTGCATACCCACGTCTTTCTTCGGGACAGCTCTCCTAATCCTTTCTTTGGTTGTCGTTTATGTTGAACACTATGAAATATTTGGTCAATCCATACAAATTCATTCATTCAGCAGACCAACCTTCGGGTTGAAAATACTGAGTGAGTGAATACAAATTCATACACTCAGTAAATATTACCTGAAACATCTATTTGTCTTCATAAAATATAATGTCTTTTGTTTTAAGTTGTGACGATATCATATTTGCAACCCATTTACTTCCACTTTTTGTGCTTTTCATTTTCAAAGGGCCAATAAGGAGGAGCAATTAATGTATGATGAAGGGAGAGAATTACCCTAACTATCAGAAAAGTTTATAAAAATTATCAAAAATATTTTAATCCTTTGATGTTGAAAAGAAAACAATTGAAGAAATCTGAGCCAATTTTTTACTGGTGTGTTACAGCTTACCTCAGTGCGATACGGAAAAGAATGCTAATATTAATGAAAAAAAAATTCATCGCTGTCATTGGTCAACCTGGAGGTCCATATAATCCGATCCCAAATGCGCATGAATTTCACACAAGGAGTATGGGAATCAGCCTTAGATAGGAAAGGATGGAGGACTGCAGTCAACCAATCTTAGAATTGAATGTCCAATGACGAGGTCATGGGGTGAATTACCTTCACTGGGGCACCTGTGATGATACTCGATGGTCCTAAATTAGAAAATCCCACCCACCGTCTTTGGATGCATAAGTTACCAAAAAGCCTTCATCCAGATTTGAGCCCCAGGCCCTGAGGGTTGTAGCCATTCACTCTACCCTCTATAACATGCTGTCCTAACACAAATGTAAGTAATGATAATACGCGTACATGGAAGTCAACTTCAAGAAAATATGCATTTTACTAATTACTAAGTACATAAGTTACATTAAAAATCAATTCATATTATACAAATAATTTTTTACACTTGTCTTGCACTGATGATCATTTCCATTTTAACTATTTTTGACAAAATTAATTTTCTCTAAATTTGAATCTTGTCAGCACAAGGTGTCTTTATGGTACTTCCTGAAACAGGATTTGAGGCCAAGGGCACTCACAGGCTGGACAAAAAAAATGTGGTATCCCTCCTGAGCCTTCTAGATGAGCAAAGTGTGCACCGTCGTTGAGGGGCAAGTTTCCGGCCTTTGTCAACGTCACGTGTCTCAAGGTAGTGCTTTGATATTCCAAGGGACCTGGAGAGCAGGCTGGGAGAGGAACAAGGGATTGGTTCTGAGTAGGGATGGGCTGAAACAAAAAATTCGATTCTCGATACCAAAATTTCTATGATACTGTTATTTTTCGGTACTCGATCCTTTCACCCCTTAAGTAAATAAACTCATATATTGATGGGAATCAGGACTTTAGCAATAATATTATTCCATAAATCAAATAATTATAATAAGGAATCCATTTGGGTGGAAACTTTCAACCATTCCTATTGTCAACAAGTTAGTTAAAACCTCCCTTAACTGGTAGAGACCTAATTATAAAAAATATAATAATTACATAATCACATGATGAACAATATTCTTTAATAAACAAAAAATCATATAGTTACATCCTTGGGTAAATATGCACCTGTATACTTCTACATGGCTGTAGGCAAGGTCTATTTTTTACACTTAATCACTTTCACACACACCCAAGTTTTTATTTGCAAAAATCAACATTCGGACTTTGTTTGGATCCAGTCTACTTCTCCTTTTATCCACAATGATTCCTGCTGTACTGAACAAACTTTCAGAATGTACGGTTGCAGGGCGAACACACATATACTTCCTTGCTGCCTTCCTTAGCCGAGAATACTGCAAGTTGGTTTTCCAATACAGAAATATATTTGTGTTGGCTTGCAGGCTTGGCTCCTGCAGGTACGTTTCCACTTCATTTCGGGCAGTGATTCTGGTGCACACTGACTGGCAGGATACATTGCCTTCAGTAATGAGATTGGAGTACATCGACCACATAGGATGCTTAAATTCACTTTGTTTCTTCTCCAGTTCTTCCTGCAAAGTAAGTAAGAAAAAGGTCCTATAGAAAAATTCTCCTCGGTTCTCCAGCCATGGCCAGAGAAACTTTCTGTGATTACACTACGATGCAGCTTAATTTTTACTTATAATCAGACATTCCCTTTAATTTGAATTAAGCTAATTACTTGGTAGATTAAATTTTACTCATGTGTAATGCATCCTCCACTGATGTTATAGAAGTTGACTCATGCTCCTCTGTGGCTTTGATTAGTATATCTTTGGCCTTAGGAAATGTCCCTGATCTTCAGTAAATGCTTTCCTTCAACCTTGGGTCCAGCAGTGTTGCTAAAATGTATTTCTCTTCATCCTCATATGTACCACAGTACTTTTTCAGTTGAAACAAAAATTCATTCTGAAATTGAATTATTGTTGTTTTTTGACATGGTTTTTCCAACTCCAATATTGAAAATATAGTTTAAAACACTAGTACCTTTTGAAAACAAGGGGTGCAACACCGCTCTTGGATGGGTACAACTCCGGCTACAACCACTGCACACACTTCGACGGCTATCAGACGACTGAGCATTGAAACGGAAGCTCTAGCGGTTGGCGTCTCACGAGAATGGACTTGGGAGTGAAATGTGATCTCTGACGTCTATCGACGTCTGCAGTCAGCACCCGTTAGGCGTCTATTGATGTCAGTCAGCATTTAACGTGTCAATTGCATACTAAATACTCTGTCAATCATCTTTGAATCACCTGATAGCTTATGCTTTTTTCTCTTCTATGATAATCAGAACAAAAAATACAAATATCTTTAGCAAAAATCTTTTCCCTCTCTATGATGTTCTGCAAGATTATTCAGCAAAGCCTTGGTTCATTGATTTGGTTCTTTCCTGGCATATGATGCTGATGAAGGTTTCTCGGGTTTCCCACCCGGTCAATAAGTACTTATTGTCCAACGTTTCAATGGCTGCCTCTGCCATTATCCTCAGGGAATGTCAAGTGCCAAGAAATCTGCCTCCTTATCTACATGGGCGGATTCCCGCCAAAAGGTCATGTCGAATGTGATTTGTGGGCGCCCCTCTTCTCTCTTTCCCACTTGATTTTGCGGAGCGCTAGTTTCCAGGCTTCACTTAGCTCGTATCCAGTGTTGCAGCTGAAGTTTTTCATCTCCATCCGGATTTTTATTGGCTCCTTTATTAACCGGTCCCAATAGCCGTTGGATCTGCTAAGTAATTTTGCATCGTCAAACAACATTTGGTGGCTTTTGCTTATGCTATGATCCACCACCATGGATTGCTCAGGGTGGCTCAGTCGGATGCTCCTTGATCCGAGTCTCTATGGTCTCACCAACATACACCTCGCCACATTCACAAGGAATCCAGTACACTCCCAAAGTTTTGAGCTCTTTGAACCCTTTTGAGATCTCTTTCCACTGACATACCCTGAGGGTGATGGCAGAGGCAGCCATCAAAACATAGGGCAACAAGTACCTACCTGACCTGGTAGGAAACCCGAGAAACCTTCATCACCTTGGTTTATTTGTAAAAAAATAGGCAGTGACAATGAGCCAAGCTGCAAAGATTTGAAAGCACCTATCTCTTTGTTTTTGCTACCACATTATTCCCATTCCTTGGATATCCTTTCACTGGATGATGGCTTTATGAGCCAAAATGAACATAGGGTTGCTAAAGGCCTGGAATACCTTGAAAAGTCATGGAAATTGATAATGTGTCTGGAAAAGTCACGGGAAAAAAGAACTTAGCCTGGAAATTTGCTTTTCCAAGTCAAAATCTGAATTTTTCAAAAGGTGACGAGTACCACTTTAGGCATTGTCTGCTGGTGTGTGGACATTGGGATTTTAGTACCTTGCCTGAATGAAGCATAGAAGCTCTTATTTAGTGTTTAACAATCAATTATGCTCCTATAGGGGCCCTTATGTACATGTAATAATAATAAGATTTATTGATCCTTCAGCCAACATTTTGTGGAATAGATCTCATCAATTATACAAAAATACACTGATGATGCACATGCATAAATATTGATATACTTATAAAACACAGAAACATGCAAAAAGGACACTTACAGAAAAAACTCGAGACATTTCAACGGTCAAGCCGTCATCGTCAGCGGTAGAATATATATATTATATATATATATATATATATATATATATACACAATCATACGAAAAATGACGCTCAAAGGCGCGAATAAATTCATACATTCATAGGAAAATGGAAATGGATAGGTACACATAAAAGAACGAACACAGGGTTTGGTGGGGAAGATGAAAATGAGTCAAATCCAGACAGAAAAAATTTCACCTTAGCTATATATATATATATATATAAAATATACATAACAGGGGGTGGGAAAAGGAAAGACTTACAGGGACATTTCGGGCTTATATGTCCTTCTTCAGCAGAAGAAAGTGAAGTATGTACTGCTCCACAAGGCAAGGGAAGTGGGGAAAGAAGGGAAGTGAAGGAGGGTGAAGATATATGGGAGGGACGGGCACGTGGTGTCGCGTCTAGATTTCTTGTGGGGAGGGGGGAGGGCCGTGAGGGGGGGTGAACTGGGATGAGAACGGGCCATTGCGCCTGGCTGTCCAGAGGCGGGGGAAGTTTGTGGATGGAAAGAGTGCAACAAAGTTACTAAGTTAAGAAAAAAAGGCATCGGAGGAGGAGGGGGGCAATTGATGGGAAGAGAATTCAATGAATTATATTTAGAACAGATGGGGAAAAGGCTTCAAAATGCCAGATAATTGATAATTCAGTATTTCTAAGTTGTGTGTTCGAGGCGTCAGCGGGGAGGGCAGAGAGGATGGTGAGGTGGAAGTAAGAGTCAAACTGGAGGTTGTGAGTGGAGGTGTGTTTGGGGACTAGGAAGTTGGGCGGGGTGGCTCGGTGTCCATTCATGTGTATAGACAGGGGATTGCAAGTCTCGCCAACGTAAAAGGAAGGGCATACTCTACACTGTTGTAGGTATAGTACACTGAAGGTGGTGCAGCTGCTGTGGGAAGAGATAGGAAATGGGGTCGGGTTGTTGGGACTGAGGAAAGCAGAGAGATTATGTATTAAGGGGCAGGTTTTACAGCGAGGTCTATGGTAGGGAAAGGTACTGGGGATTTCAGGAGGGATCAAAGTGGGAGATGATTGGTAGGGGCATAGAATATTGTTGAGGTTGGCCTGTCTTTTGTAGGTATTGGTAGGACATTTAGGAATTAAGTAGGAGGTGAGTGGGCTGTCGGGCAAAATGGGGAAAAGTGACTTGAGGATGAGGTTAACGTGGTGAAGCCCCAGAAGGAATGTGGTGCAAAGGTTCAAGGGTGATTCGGTGGTGGATCTAAGGCAAGGAGTATAAGGCGTGGTGGAGGGTAGGATGCGGAGATCAAGGAGAGAGGAGGGATAGCCGCGTTTAAGGAGAGTGGTTTTTTAGTTACTAAGGTGGTGGTCGATATCATTTTGGGAGTTGCAGATATGGTGTGTGGGAATAGAAAGGGAGACTGGAATGGAACGTTTGGTATGATAAGGGTGGCAGCTGTCAAAATGAAGATATTGTTGATAGTTGGTGGGTTTGATATGTAGTAAAGTTAGGAATTTGTTGTTGGATAGGGAAATATCAGTCTCTAGGAAGGTAATGTGGGTACTGGAAGTGGTAAAGGTGAATGAGACAGAAAAAGAGGAATTGAGGTCGGAAAGGAAGGTGGACAAGGGTTGAGGACCATGCGTACAGATGAGGGAGATGTCGTCAATAAATCAGACCCACAAGAGTGGTTTGAAGTGCCAGGAAGATAGAAAATTGTCCTCCAGAAGACCCATGAACAGATTAGCGTATGATGCAGCCATTCTCGTGCCCATTGCTGTGCTCTTCATTTGCAGGAAAATTTGGTCTCTGAAGGGAAGGCATTTTTTTCTAGGACATGTTCGGAAAGATTGAGGAAGTCAGAAGAGGGGACGTGGAGGGAAAGAAAGTATTTTAGTGCATTGAGGCCTTCACTGCAGGGAATGGAGGTGTAAAGGGAGGTGACATCGATTGTGGCCATTAGTATGTTGCTGTGGGAGGAAAGTTGGAGGCTGTGAAGACACTCAAGGAAGTGGTAGTTATAGTGGATGAAAGAGGAGAGTGAAGAGACAATAGGTTGAAGGATGGAGTCGATGAAGGCAGATATTCTTTCAGTTGGGGAGTTGATATTGCTGATTTTGGGGCAGCCAGGGTTGTTGTGCTTATGAACTTTCGGGAGGAGATAAAATCTGGGCATGGTGGGGTTGGGGGGAAAAAGGATGGGATATGTCCCATTATGTAATGGGATATGGGTCAATGTCAGATTGGGTTAGCCCTTCCTTGGGGTCATGGGATTTAGGGAAGGATGAACTGATTTTTTGAAACTTGGGGGTGTTTGGGTCATGGAGGAGAGGTTCATAAAAGTTGGTGTCATGGAGTTGACAGTTGGCTTCCATGTTGTAGTCATCCAGGTCCATAACTAATACACATGAGCCTTTGTCAGCAGGGGAAATTATGAGGCTGAGATCTGACTGGAGTGATCAGAGGGCAACGAGTTCTGATCGGAATAGATTAATTTTTTAAGGCTTTCTTTAGCATGCTGAAATTCCTAAGTTCTTATAAGAGTCCAATTTTGGAGTCCATATATAGTCCACATGAATTGTACTCACAGATGTTTGCTGGGAGAGATGAAATAAAAACTCAAAATTTATTAATTTTGACTCATTTCCCTGTATGACGAATGCTTAAAGTCAGAATGGAATACATATGTATTTTCATCATTTTACTCATTTTTCACGAGCAAATTTAAAACCTTCCTATTTTTTTCAGAATTGTTCTTCACTGATCCAAAAGAACTGAAAGACTACTTTTCTTATATGGAAGAATTGAATGCCAATATTCTTTCTAATTCCATGATGTTGCAAGAAGAGAACAAAGTACTAAATAAATTCTTTAAAGATTTAAAGGTGGGTCTAATGTGTAATCCCAGTAATGATCAATTAATCTACAGTGTGCTTAGGTAGGTACCATTAAGTATAGGTAAGCACTTACATGACTATCTCTGTTTGAGGAAGAATAAAATATGTATGTATCACACTGTGGCATACATGTTACAATGTGTTATGTTGTATATTAATGTATTTCACGAGTCCTGCAGTGGTATGATACTTGGATTCCTATCACCTGTTGGGAGTCCTATTCTCAGCTGTGATATCTTCTCGTAGTGGACTATTTCCCTACAACTGTCTATTACCCATCTCTTTTAACATATCCCTTTTGGTAGCATGACAATTCTGTGGTAAGATGGCAAAATATGATGTCATGTTTTGCAAATTTTGTAGGAGGGCAGTTTTAAAGTTTAGTAGGCTCTGAAAAATCAGAAAATCAAAGTTTAGATCTCACCTTTTCGTAAAAGATGTATTAAATTGTTGTTATCATATTTTTTTACTTTCCAAATCCAACGGTATTATAGCACTACGAATCCAATGGTATTCATATCACACTTTTGCAAAAAATTTGCTTTTTTTAGCCATGTTACCGCAGAATTGTACTCCTCACTACCGTAGCCCCCTGGAATATGTCTGCAACCCTTACCAACTCTGTCAGGTCTAAGCTCAATTGAGGACTTCTCCAATACTTTCCCATTGGGCATCTTTATTACATTTAAGCGTGAACGATTGGCTGAACCTAGCACTTAGGCACCCTTGAGCCAGCCCTTGCTAGTTTTAACTATAACTCCCCCTGAACATTGCAATTCTTCCCTTTTTAATGCCCTCTTATCATAATGAAGTTTTTGCTCCTCCTGCAATGCAACCTGACTGCAGCATGCATGCTGCAGTTCATATTCAATTGGATTTCCGAAATTCTATTGAATTTTTGAACCTCAATTGAATTTCTAATATTCAATTGAAAAATTCTATTGAATTCCTTATATTCAATTGAATATTTGGAAATTCAATTGAATTGCGGATATTTAATTGAATTTGAGGAATTCAATTGAATTTCAAAAATTAAATTGAATTTTTCAATTGAATTGACAGAAAACTTCCAATAGGGTGGTCACAATTGTTACAGGGTCAAGGAGACATGGAAGGATTGGAATGAAGCACTCCCCTAAGTCTCCGCCCCATTAACAACTGTGCTGGGGAATATCTACTTATAATGGGGTATTTCGAAGCTCCAGTAAAACCAAAGTTATATCCTTTCCATCCTTGTTTGCCTTCTTAATGGATTTTTGATGGTCTGAATGTGACTCTGAAATACCACTGGATTGGGGATACCGGGAACTGGATGCATCATGAATAAAATTCCAATCGTTCGCAAACCCTTTGAGCAAAGCAGAAGTCAGATTGCTTCCACCATCCGACATTACAACTGCTGGAACACTCAGCCTTGCAAAAATGGATTTCAAAGGATGGATTATGCAGAAGTGGGTTCCCTGTGGCACTTGTTAATCTCAACCTATTTACTGTAATAATCCATCACAAGCAGAAAAGGGGTATTAATCTACTCCCATTTTTTGCTATTGTCTGTCAGGAATTTCATGAGGCATAAGAGGTTGGCGCTTGCTACCCTGAAATTCTGCCCACACATCACGTCTCCACAAATTTAGTTATATCTTTTGACATCCCAGGTCAGAGTAAAATATCCCTGGCCCTCTGTTTACACGTCTCAATGCCTTTGTGGGCAACATGAATTTGCCACAACATTTCTATCTTCATTTTTAACATTTCCCCAGGAAAGGAATGTGATTAACGTGATAGTCTACCAGCTTAACCTTTCTGGACTAAGCTTAACCCGCTCAAACATAGACCTAGGCATGCAATTTGTTAGGGCAACCGTATCCAGTTTGAAAGTCATGAGTTCACACCCATCAGTTTTACCTTGGCATTCCATACATTTTTTTATTCATTATTATCAATTGAAGCACACACCTGATCATGGACTGCCTTCATAATCCTGCCTCAAGCCTCTTACTCCACATCAATGACAGCTCCCTCATCCAATCCAAATATGTCACGTTTCTCAGGCTTCACATTAAGGAAGACCTCGACTGGTCCCTGCACTTAAAATCAACTATAACAAAAATTATATGTTACTTTCCTCATTAGAAAATAAGCCTCAATTGTGGCCATAATGTTGTGCCTTCCTTTCCATACCCCAAGTATAGACCCCTTTTTTGAAAGCTTGCCATTCTCACACTTCCTTCACATGACATACTCATAACTGCTCAGATTAATCAGTGTTCCCTTTCCATTGGACAGAAAGACCCACATCACTCTTGCAAGTTAAACTTGTACACACCATGGTTACTGGACCACACACACAATATATATGTACAACAAATTACGAGCCAACTTGAAACTACTCACATCTCTCTTAGCTTTCAAAAAACACCTTAAACGGTTCCTGCTTACCAGAGCATTTTAAAGCATCAATGAATTCCTAGAAATTAGTTGCAACTACTGTGTATCTGTTAATATCTGATATCCAATCACATATGCTATCATATGTTTATGTTATGTATGTAATGTCCTATTTAAATGATTATTTCTGTTAATTTGTAACCTACAAAAGTAAAAATTATTATTGTTATTTTATTATGGACAGGAAAAATGAATGTCCTTGTCTTTTTCAGCAAATATGTCAGAAGGAAATGCAAAAACTTCAGAGTGAATACAATTATTTTGTGAAGGATGTTTCATGCCTTGAAAAGAGAAAAAGGGAGCTGCATGAGTTAGCAATGTAGGTAACTATTTAGTCTATTATAAAACTAATGATATCAGGTCTGACATCGTGGAAATTATGGATATCTATGTTGAGGAAAACCAACTTTGTAATTTCCACAAACTTTATTTCGCTAGGACGACCCTCGTTTCACCACACTGTGGCAATAGTCATGTGCTGTGCGATATGCACATGACTATGCCACACTTATAGTGTGGTGAAACACTCGTCATTCCAGTGAAATAAAGTTTGTGGAAATTACAAATTTGGTTTTTCTCAACATGGATATTTAGTCTTCGACTTTCTTTGGGGCACATATGCCTGAAGAATTTTTACCAGCCAAAAGAATAAAGGAAATATGTATATCTAAGACTGGTATAATAGTGAAATTATGCTTTCTCTTTGAAATAGGAGAGAAAAGAAAGGTGTAACAACTGCTATTTTGAGTGACCCTCACATTGAAGTGCAAGCTCTAATTGAAGGTGCTTACAACATGTTGCTAAATCCAACCAAACTTAATGTTGCATTGTCAATTATGCTTGATCAATTATCTAATGAAGTTTCCATGGTATTATGGGAGATCAGCAACCTACCATCACCACTGCTCAAGGTCCTTAGAAAATTTCTCTTTGTGTCATCCAAATTCATGGATTCTGAATTTTAGAATTTTTATTTTTATTAGTAAAAGTTGGGAGTATGTATTTTATGCAAATATTATGTTAATTATTTTTTTGGGATTGAATTCCTGATGTGTCAATTTTTCCATTGCAAAGTCATTTTTCTGGTCTGCATGCACTCATTTCCTATGAAAGTTAGATAAGAAATGCTTAGAATGTAAATGAGATGTGCATCCCTCTTATTTTTTGTGAACTACCTAACCATGATTGCTACATAAATTTATTTCAGAGACTAATCCTGAAGAAAGAAGAAGATTTATCTAAATCTGAACAAGCTGATCAGTATTACAAGAAGGTCAAAAGATATGAAAAACAAGTGAAAGATATTTTCTTCCGGAGGTTAATCCCGAAGGTAGGATTGCTTTTTTCTAATTTACAAGGAAATGCACATATATAATTAAGACATCAAATCTCAAGTAGTGATTGATTGGAAACATAATATATAGTGGATCCTTAAGAGTTTTATATTCCTTCCTATTTCTATTCTGAGGAAGTTATAACTTATGATATCTTTGACTTTTTTAGCATTAAGAACAATACAGTGGTGGAATGATGAAAAAAAATAAATCTCTCCAACCCAAAACTTACCCACATTCTTTAATTCCCCAAACTTACCCACATTTTTTTCAATTTTAAGAGCAAATATTGGATTATTTGATCAAGTGTAAAAATGCTTTTGTAAAGCGTGATACATTGCATCATGTGCACTCAAAACAATAAAAATTGCAATGCTCTTTACCTTTGGTAAGTTTTGACAACACATTAAGTAAGTAGAGAGGAAGATGGGAGGGAATACCGAAATTATTGCTTAGACTCTCTTCTCCTCTAGTTGAAGGCTGTGGCTCACTGTTGCAAGCATTACTGAGAGCACTATATGTACTTAGGAGAGAATCTGTCCAATGCCATTTGCCTTAATTAGTCTATAAAATAAAATTTCCTTGAAATGTTGCATAAAATTGTCATGAAACATGAATTGATACTCCTGTACACAGCAGCGATATTGGAGTGCCACTTCTACACAAGGCCCTCTGCCTTAGTCCAAACTCAAACAGTTCCTTGATGTCAGCTGCTGGCATGCTGTCCTTACAGTATCTCTCTTCTTCCTTAAGGTCTTACTTCAGCCATTTCTTGTTGCTGCTCCTAATAAAGTTCTCTCAACTCCTTGATTGCCTCTGTAGCCATGCATAGCTGAAAATGGTGCTTTGCTGAGGCAAAGCATGCATCAGCAGCAAATGCATGCTTTCTCTTTTCTGAGGACAGTTGAAACCTAGCCAAATATTGAAGCTAGTAGCTTCTAGCCACAGCTTAAGCACATAGCAAAGCAATCTGCGGACTTGCTGATCGGGCATGGGTGCTTCCTCTACATCTTTGTGTCATGTTTAAGCATCCATATGTTAAGCCGGACTGGAAATTTGACCATGGCTACTATTGTGGCCTTTTACCAAGTGTGCGACATCCTAACTGTCCATCTTCCAGCCCCATTACTGCTAGGAACACAATATCTTCCACCAATCCATCATCCTATTCAAACTCTGAAACTGGTTCTTAGATCTTCCAAGTATCTAGCTGGTACAGAGGCTGGCCTAAGTTTCTTCCTGACAGATTGCATTGTTGTACAAGAAACTTGGTCCCAGGCCTTGCCTATAATCCTCGGACAGAGTGAATACCTAAGTGGTCTTTCCTAAATTCTCCAAGGGTTAGCTCTATCTCTGGGGTCACCTACAAATACCTTTGGGAAAGTGACTAAATGTAAAGTGTCGTAAAATTAGAGATGAATTGCTGATCCTTTGGTTGATTGAGAGGAGTGGTGTTGGAGGCAAAAACTTCATCTCAATAAAGCCATTTTCAGATCTCCTGTAGGGTATGCAGGATTATTTTTCAATAGAAGAAGGGCCTTGAGGGATGATTTATTTCTACTCCAGGTATTTATTTACACTAGGCAACAAAACTTCATAAAACCACTCAATAAAGGACTTCCTAGTCACCCAATCTTTGGGATTGGACCTACACATTACACATGCTTTTTTACACAGTTTATTTTAATCCTGAGATTTATGAGTGATTGAGAGGCACATTGACACTTTTTCAATGCAGAACTAAAAATTACACTTATTTTAATATGTAACAGACTTTTCTGAGGAATGATGCATCCATTGATGCCCTCAATGGATGGAAAATCCTTGCCATTGTATCTGTCACGCAAAAAAAAAAATTTAATGCATTACACATATGTTCCTTGACATATCACATTTGCAATGTCACTACAACAAGCATATTCCATCCCATGGGCTAATCATAGCTCAAGCACCTCCTAGTAAATGAAATAAGAAAGGCTTGATGTTAATAAATAGGTACATATGTATAATGAATACTGAAAATTATCTGAATACTAAAGTATGTTATGAGTTTTTTAAAATTCGGAGGTGAAGATTTTATTAAGCTGAAATCCACGGTACTTGATATTAATATTTGTGAGTACATATCTGATGTATTTACTGTGAAAAGTCTTGTGGCTAATATGTGTTACAATAATTTAATCATTTCAAGATGGAAACTATTTTTTTCATTTGGATGATGCACCATGACTCCCATTTAAAAATGGATTTGCAGTGTCCCCTATATTCTAAGAACTGCGGAACTAGCCATGCAGTAACTTTAATAGAAACCTGCTAGTGTTCACATAATTGTGTGAAATTCACAGGAAAAAATGATTTCCTGAGACTGGATTCACAGCGAAAGAGGACACCTAGGTAGCTTAACTGGTTAAAGCACTCAGTGCAAAATCAAGAGGCCTGAGTTCATATCCCAGTCCAGGCGAATGATTTTTCACCGTGAATTTCACAAAATCCTTAATGTTCCTTATTAAGTACGTATAACTAATTTAAACTTGTAACATGCAAAATTTTTACCCTTTAGCATCGAAAGGGATTAAGGCTGCGTTCACAACCACCACTTGAATGTGAAAGAGAAGAGGAGAAACCAATGGTACAATTGGAAACAGATTTATACACCGAAGATATATTTATTTTGCCTTTGATATCAGAAGAAGTGCCTGGATACATGACTGAAGAACATGAAATCAAGCCGTTGGAGTCTGAACCCAGTTTGAAAGGAACTGTTGCAGAATCAGAGGAGAGTGATGCTTTGTCAAAAGTGTCAGAGTCCAGTTTTTTAAAGCAACAAAGTACACCTAAGTCACAGGAAAGTATACAGTCTTCCATGGGTTTGGAAGAGGGAATAAGGTATTCCAAGGATGGCTTAATTAGCTTGATTCCAAATAAGACTGTAGAATTACCCCAGATTGAACCCAAATTCCATTCAGTCAAAGTTCATTCATGGCCAGTTAAGAAACCCAGTCTAGTGGTGACAGACACTTCAAAACGAAAAATATCCCTTCTTACCAATTATGATAAATCCTTCAGTGTTGCTGAGACTGAGCGTGATACCAGAGAAATGTCTTTTGTGGACGTAGTCAAAACAACTAAAATTAGAGACAATTTAATGCGGTGGAAAAGCATCTTTCCTGCAGAAAAGGAAAAGATTTCAAAATCCAGCTTATTTCACATGGGAAAAACTTCTTTACCTGACCCATTTTTAAGTTTCGTTCAGGAGAAAATCAAACATACTTCCAGGACACGGTTTACTTTGAAGTCAGATGTCATTAGAGTGTCCCCTCTGATTCAATCATCATACATTCCTTCTCTCTCTACAATAATTGAATCAGAGGCATCAGAGAAGCCTATGCCCAATCACATTGATTCCATTATACCCATGCTTGACAATAAACTTCGGGAATGCAAGATGAGGTACTATTTCCATAAATTATCTTGTGAAGATAAGCAAATGAAAAAAAATTACCAATACATTAAATTTCGTGATGAGGGGGGGGTGCCAGTGAAGCTCTGGGATTCAGAAACACCTTGAAAAAGTCTGTATGTACTAATGGGATAGAGTAGCAGGAGTTTACTTCTGCAAACTCATTCCTGGGTATGCAAAGAAGTCCTCCCAACTCGGGGTTGGCTGGTCACATGAGTGTAAATCAAGCACACTCCTTCTTTTAAAGGAAAAATAACAGTACTTATTTTTAGATTTCTGGCTTCAATTGTATTTATTTTATTTATATTGTATTCGTTTACTTATTTTGCCATCCTCTTATTCCTATGGGTTCAAAGGTTGGCGGAGAGCTCACAAATTTATCAACAGATAGACTTCTGATTTCATTGCAAGGGATCCTTCTCTTCCAGAGGGAATCTGTCTCATACTGCCACTGGCATCTTGGTCTTTCTCAAGAATGAAGCTAAGCTTATTCAATACTTACATTATTATCTCTGATGTTGAGGGATGTCCTGATGTTCAGAAGTTGAATGCAATCTTGTATTTTCTCTCCTTCCACCTATTGTAGATATTTCATCTGTGCACCCAAGAATGTTCCCCCAATGAAGCTCACGACTCCGCACTGTTGGTGGATAGGAATTCATGTGTACCTCTGGTAATATTATCTTGCTTGTATCCTGCTTGATGACTAAGCCACATCATTAATCAGGATATAAGCACTTTCCTGGTGCTACAACACTGCTGCTAATTTCCACACAAATATGCTGTTGTGACTGATAGTCTTATAGATATTTAAGTTCTCCATTTTCTCTTAATTGCTGTCCTCTTGAGGATATTATGCTGAATGGTATCTGGGGAGATGATCATGTCCTTTTTCTGGACAAAAATGATAACCATGTGCCTGGGCATCATCTCTTAGGCCTGTATCAACATTTGCTCCTTCAAATCTCTCCTCCTAGGAGATGACCTCCTCCTTGAAGGAGTTTACCTTCAAGAGAAGAACCTTCATGAAGATGCCCCTCTCCTTCACAGATGAGGAGACCTCCTTGATTGTTTTCCTTGATCGTGGACTGATCCATTTTGAGATCTACTCAAACAAAGGTGCAGCATTACCAACATAAATGTCTACAACTTAAAATATGAAGTGAGTGTCCTGAAAAAAAAAACACAGGGCTGTCAATATATTCATGATCGATGATGAAGAAATCCCACGGTTACCGTATTTGCACGAATCTAAGATGAACCCGATTCTAAGACGATGCCCCTTTTTTGGAAATCCACAATGGGAAAAAAGTCTTGGATTTTGCTTCCGATTGTAAGATGAACCCACTTTTCTTCAGAAGCCCAGAAGGGGAAAAAAATATCGTCTTAGACTTGTGCAAATATGGTAATTCTGTTAGCTAATATTATTATAGACAATATGTAGAATATTTGTATGTCCAGGTGTGGCGTGGCCAGGGCAGGAAGGTGGGGATTCCCGCCTGGGCCCCGATTTTAACGTAAATAAAATAGTACATTTATAGCATAAAAGTTTTTAGTTGTTCATATATTATTTGCAAAACCTTTTGCCCGAAATGACCTGAAACGTGTTTTAACGCACAAACATTTTCAGAAGGGGGAGGGGGGGTCACAAAAACCAGGCCCCTCTGGATGTGCAGCAGTCCAGGCCCCTGAACACCCACGCAACCCCTGTGTATGTCTCTTGGGAAACCTGATCCCAGTCACAGAAAAACTATCTGAATAAATTTTATCACATTTGCCATCTCTCAGGTATTGCAAAGAAATGTATATAGAGAGCCATGGAGATGGTTTTGGGTATAATTAAATAAATCATCAAGGTGGTTATGTTGTCATTCCATTTCTCCGCAATTAAAAAAAAAATGATGGAGCCCTTCTTGCTTGAAGGCAGGTCCATGGGAACCTCCATTTAGGAGTGATCCGCCACCATTATGGAGGTGAAGGATGCCTACACTCCTATCTGAAATAGAAATCACTTCTCCAGGAGCCGAATAAGATTGAGGGCACCTTGGTAGAGTAAGAGACGATACAGGCCTTACTCCCATTACATGAAGGCTGTGCTGCTGATGTTCATCATTTCCTGCCATGAAGCACTAACGGGAGAAGGAATAAATTTTCTCACTGATAAGATCCATCTAGAACGAACTCTTTCCTAGCTTGGGTGAGACAAATGAGAAAATTCAACATTAAAAAAATGCCACAGCCACCAGGGCAACATATCTGCAGGTTGCTTTCTCCAATTCCCAGCCTCATACACTTTCAAGCATTCTTTGCAATTTTAAATGTGATCCATTATAATGACAAAGAGATATGGCATTAGGATGTCTCCCTGTATTGTCTCTGCAGTGGTCCTGAACTCATAATTCAACAGAACTAGCTTCAGATGACCATTATTGGTTTTGGCATATTTTTGAAAGTTTGAAATTGCTTTTAGAAATCCATCTGGACCAGAAATCAAATCACAAACCTTTGGGCCCAAGTTCACGCTACCATTCTTTCTAGACAAAGTGGTATCCTGTTGGTCCAGATAGCCTAAGATAAAACACTTGATTGGGGCTGTTCATAAATGACGTCCACATGATTGGGGTGGGGTCACCGCCTTGTAACAATGTGTGACGGGGGGAGCATTCTTCATGTGATATCCACTGTATATTATGTATTATTTTTATTCAGGCTGTGGGGTAGGGTAGAAATTTTTTCATTTTTGTGACATAATTAAAGGGTGGGGGGACGTTATTTGTGACTGTGATCTTGTACAACGGGGGGAGGGGATCTAGTTTGGTCCAAATTGTGTGACATCATTTATGGACAGCCCCATTCCTAATACGGGTGGATTTTTTCTCATGGAAATTTCCAGAAGTATTTCATTAATACTCCACACAAAACATTTCACTAGCTTTTTCTTCTACTCCTTCGCTAATTCAATCTTTGTTTTTACTTCCGAAACACATTTCTAGTCATCACGCCAGTTCCAAGATATTTATACCTTTTAAAATTTTACAACCTTGCACCTTCCGTAGTGATGTTCAACTGTTCTTCTTCCCCGAACCTCCTTTACCTTTGTTTTCTCTTCATTTATCCTCAAATCATAATCCGCTTCTTTTAGCCTTAGCTGTTCTAACCATTCCTTGAGGTCTTCTTCACTCTCTGCGAACAGAATCATGTCATCTGCGAATCTTATAAATTACTCTTTCTGCCCGCCTATTTACTTTACCCCTTTACTGACTTGCCAGCACTCCTGCACCTCCTCCTCCATGTATATGTTGAAAACGGGAAACAAGCCAGAAGAACACTCGAGACAAAGTGCGAACTCGAGCACGTTCATCGTGTTTATTCACTATCTCCTGTGAATGCAGTTGGAAAAGAGACTGTTCACAGTGCAAGCTACGCCATTTATCGACAATATCACTTCGTATGGAAGACTAATATTCACGCAATAGTAGACCACATCAGCAACCTAGATAGCACTTTCTCTTGGTATCTCAGTATGAAGTCATAATGGGTGTGAATATTGATGATGGGTGTGAAATTTAGATAAGCCATTACAGTACGTCCCCATCATTCACTAACATTTAATTCAACTCGTTTCAATGATGTGATTAATTATCTTGCACCAGCTGTAGCCATTAAGGAATAATATCACTTCGTTAGTAGGTAATGTGCCCCAACAAACTACTCTTCGGTGGAAGTTCTCATATTTTACAAGTTGGAAAACAAAATGTCTTTAAAATGGATAATTAAAGCATTAATCTGAATTATCATAGATGCAATCCTATTCCTGACAATGCAAGGAAAATTGCATTATAACTTTGGCACTGATTGGTGGCAGCAGTAATCACAGCAACGTTTGTTCCATTTGTGAGAACAGCTTGTATCGTTCAATCACATAGCATTAAATATGTTAATGTTCCTATGATGAAAAATGCACTCCTTTGACAGTTCAGGCTTAAGAGTGCAGATTGAATAACAAATTATGTGTGCAAAAGATCGTGGAAATGGGAAATTTTTAAGGGAGTCAGCAAAATCAGCACCTTTCAGCAGCATGCAGATCCTTAAGCGAATCCATCGTAAAGAAGGGGTCCACCGTATTGTAAATATGTACTGATTTTTACTTGAATTAACACCATGCGTACCATACAGCCCACTTCAGTGGGCTGTCCTGTCCTTAAAAGTAGGCAACCATCCTTCCAAATCCGTAACTTTCGTTATTCTCTTATTTTTTTGAGTAAGGTTGCCACTTGCCTAAGTACAGATTTACGTAAGTCGAGGCTTAGATAACTCTGGGACTGTCTGTAATTGGTGCATTGTTACATAATTGATAATTTTCTCCCATTTATCTCAACCCTCCTCAGTTTTATGTTTGAAGAAATGTTTTTGAAGAATTGCAAATACATTTTGCTGTCACTGGGTGTTAAAATCACGGCCCACGGGTTCAGTCAACAGGGCTACTGTCCAGGGGCAACCCAAGGTAATTGTAATTCATGTATTGTCCAACAAATACAATTTTTTTCTAATTGAATTCTTTTGGGTGCTAGATCCATACCTATCACAAAGCAATTACATAATTCACAGTTTCCGTAATGCTCATGCAAAGTACAGTGAAGCCTTATTGGAGAAGAGGAAAGGTACATACTAAAACCTCAAGGTTAAAAGAATCAGAAAGAGGTACTCGGGGTGTCCGGTGAATCTCAATTTCTTCAATGAGTTTTCCATGCAAATATTTTGCATTTTCCAGGGTTTTGTGGCACTTCGTTTCTAACATAGTTTTAACGAATTTCTAATAAAATTGGCATATTTTTCCAACACAAAAATTTCGGTTCTACTTTGAGTTAAATAATAGTATACAAGGAATGTGGAATATTACAGGTTTTATTTCAACCAACAAATAAACAAAAATGGTTGACTTACAACAAAAATTTTTGTCAGGTGCAATTCGAACACAAACTAGAATCAGACTATATGGCAAAAATGATGCCAATCAGCAATGGCGTACCCAGGATTTTTTTATGGGGGGGGGCTCACCATCTGCCCGATCTTTTGCGAAGAAGTATAACCAAAATGTTATTGTAATCAGAATATTTTGTGTGTAATAGTAGGCCATATTAGTGATCATCTTTAATGGGTAAACCCTCAACTTTGAAAGTTCTGCCAAGCCTACGAAATGGTAGATCCAAAGAGTTTTTTGCCCTTGTGTTATGACTGCGGACATCCGTCCTTTTAGTACATGCTAATATTTTCTTTTACATGAACCAAGGTATAAAATAAAAACCAATTATAAACTGTCATAACTTTTAGATAAAAAAAAAGGTTTGCAATGTTCAAGCGAACATGTATTAGATAAAATTCAGACACCTTTTTTAGCATCACAAGTATTAATTTAATGTCAGATGCATCCCCCCACAGTCTTATACCATAGGTAAGATGTGAGTGAAAGAATGCATAATAGGCATTAATTAAATAATCCTTCCATATAGTCACAGCGCTCTAAGCAAAAATAAGACTTGTACAAGTTTCTTTCTGATATGTAGAACATGAGCACTCCACTTTAGCTTGGGAGTCTAAGTGAAATCCCAGCATTTAACTGAGACAGTTTCCTTTATAGGTGGCATCACACACCAATAGTTATTACATGTATGCATCCTGTTAGTCACCTTATCAGATTTACAGCCAAAAATAGTCATCATTTAGGCCTATGCTACGGTGTTCTTATCATGAATAGTACTTATAATTTATAAAAATCCTAATAATTTAGTACTGTTATGCAAATGCAATAAGGCCCTCCAGGTTGGCTGTGGCACTAGGTTTAAACATATTCAATTGCCATGTTTACCTAAATACAAGTTTGTGTGTTTCATATACATTTCGTGTATATGTAATATCCAGATATTACGCCCTAACTACATAAAATCAAGCCGTCTGGATTCTTCCTTTGCCATGAGATGAATTACATTGTCCACTTCAATTTCTGTGTATATTTTAAGCTGCTACACCATTAGATCCTGTTTTCACCCATTATGTTTCTGAGGTAGGTTTTCATTCTTTTTAAGTGTAGAGAACGACCTTTCTGCAGTCATAGTGGACACTGGAAACGTTGCAAAAATTTTAAGGATTTTGTGGATATAGGGGACCAAATCTTTATCACACACCAATAAGCCCTCAAGAGCAATTTTGCAAGCAGAACTCGTTTTTGAATGCCAGTGAGCATACCATATTCATGTTCATAATTCTAATTCTGACAAACAAGATTTACTTAGGGTACGCTCTAAATAGTGCAAAAAGAGTCATGGCGTCTTCTTTATAGTCTTTATTAGGAAAATTAGATCATTTAGAATCAGACTAGTTTGATAAAGAACTTACAAGTAGAAGAAGACAATGGTGTGATTAATTTAAATGAATGCATTTCCGATTCAACTTCAGCAACAAATTTATTGGCTTTTCAGGAAATTAAGTATGTATTTGGTTTGAAGGTCTGGAACCTTTTGCAGTACCTTTCTTATTCTATTTATCTTAAGGCCTTAGTACCATTCCTTTTCTCCGCTAAGGTTTCACTGTACTTTGAGAAACTATGAATTAATTGATTCGTGATAGGTACCTACGGATCTAACACCCCCTACCACCCTGATCGCATCGTGAATGGTACGAAGGGAAACCAGAGACACTTCAGTTAAATTTTCAACAAGAAGGAGTTATCAGAAAAACCTCTCTCAAGGCCAGCATTGCCAGGGAATAGAGTACAGACTAGCCTGATAAATCTCTTTTAATTGCCATATCCACTTTTATCTCCAATAGAAATCATCCAGAATTGGTCATGACGATCATGATCTCCATCGAACTCTTTCAGCATGTCCTTCACTTTTTTTGAAGTTTTTTTCTTTTCAATTATGAAGGAGTTCCATAAAGTTACGCTTCAAACCATTAACTTCAGCTGTTAAAATTAATTGAAGTAACCCCTATTTCACCTTTTCTCATCATGGCAATGTTTCCCAGCTCCCTACCACCAAACTTCAATATCGATATGCTTACAAAACTAAAAATAAAACTAGCTCACTGACTGGAATAGAATATTTTTAGGATAATTCAATATGAAGACTTGAACAAAACTTTTTTGCAATCTTTTTGGCAATAACAACGCAGTGACAATTGTATAAACAGAACTGAAGATGAACGTACTTCATCAGAGCATCCACTTTTGAGCTTCAGTCAACCAAACACAGCACTTCAAAATTCTTCAAAAATATATTTAATAAAACTAATACTTTTCAATTCTAATTCACTGTACAAAAGGTAAAATGCAACATAAAATTTATAAAATCACAATAGAGTGCACAAACACACACATTTCATTGGTGCACTAAGGAACAGAGTTTGTGGCTATGGCTATTGGCCACGAGATTGGACCCTTCACTATAACTGAATCAAGAGATTCTTTGAGCTTAACAAAGAGTTTTTTAAATTCCAGACCACAGCCTTTAGAAAGCCGAAAATCAAGGAGAATATGCTCTCCCATTTCCAGCAAATTTGCTTTAAACACTAATTTCATCTTCCTCTTGTCAACAGTACCAATAGTTAACTGAAAAGAAAAGCATAATTAGTGGCATTGATAAGGCACAATAACTAGATAACTGCATACAGACGTTTAAAACTTACCACTCCAGCAACATTCATTTTCCATGAAAATCCAAACTTTTCCAAGACACCAGAAAGTTCTTTCAGGGTTTCTTCATGGTTGGTTTTGACAAAGAATCTTGTCATTCGCCTCACAAGCTTCTGGTAAGTATTCTGAAATGAAAATGTATACATCAAGGTCGTTGTGTACCCCATAATTTTTATTCTATCTGGGTACCGGTCTAGCCAACACAGCAAAACAAAACCAGTGACATTTATTTAAGACTACTCATCACACCTATGCATGAAAACTCTACTTTTTCTTGCTCCGAAAAACTAGTACAATCATTAATACAAAGTTAAGCTTGATATCTAAAACACTACGATTTACATAAAATATGAGATTCTAGAATACATTGGTGTAAGTTCTTTGCTCAAAATTCATGGAAAGTTCTGAGTTAACTCTTAAATGCGAGGGCAAGGTGAAAAGTTCTCGGCCTGGCAATGAAAGACTAATTTTTATGTAAAAAATTCACATATTTTTCCACATTGTCCCCCTTTATGTCTATTCACCATGTCCAACGTTTTTCAAATGAGTAGATTCCATGATGGAAGTGCGATTCTGGTAGGTCTGCAAAATAACCATCTGCAGCTGCCATAACATCTTAATTGGACTCAAAACGTTTTCCATCAACAAATTTTTTTAAATGTGGGAATAGGTGGAAGTCAGATGGTGCCAAATCTGGTGAATAGTATGAATTTTCCAATTATTTTTAGTTCAAATCCCTCAGTTTTCCCAGTGCCAAAGCAAATTTGTGGGCAGAGGCATTGTCCTGGTGAAAGATTATTTTCTTTTTTACAACCCAGGGCTCTTCTCACATATTTTCTCATCCAGTTGGTCCAGAAGACTTGCGTAGTATTCACTATTTACTGTTTTACCATTTGCAAGGTAATCATTTAGAAGAATCCCTTTTGCATCCCAGAAAACACTGGCCATCACCTTTCCGGCAAATAATATCGACTTCGCCTTTTTTGGGGCAGGTCCGCCGGCTTCCACCCACTACTTCGATGACTAATTAGTTTCTGGCGTGTAGTGGTCTAAGTCTCATTGACAGTAACAAATGAGCGCACAAAAACAGTTCTATTATTTTGAAAATGGTCCAAACATAGCGTAGAAATTTGTTTACGCACTTGCTTTCGGTCAGCATTTAACAAATGCGGCACTCAACATGCACAAAGCTTTTTCATATTTAATTCTTCATGAAAAATGTATCTTACTCTTTCCTCTGATATGCCTATGCCATCAGCTATTTCATACACCTTTAATCGCCAATCATCCAAAACCATATTGTGCATTTTCTCGATGTTTTCATTTGTTGTTAGTTTTGGGACATCCTTCACATGGTTCATCTTCAAGAGAGTTTCGGCCACGTTTAAATTCTCTCACCCATTTCTTAACTGTCGATAATGAAGGAGCAGACTCCTTATAAACCTTCACCAACTTTGGATGAATTTCCGTTGGCCATTAACTGTCCAAAACGGATGGTTTTATGACAGCACGATACTCCAGTTTATCCATGTGAACGAAACACACACAATACGTCTACTTCAAATGGCCGTGTCAACAATACAATGTGGCAGCTCAACTTGAAATTTGAATTACACTGTTGGGAAACGTGTACGAATATAACAATACCAAAATTTCATTGGTACTTGCGCCATTTCTGTGTAAGAACTTTTCACCTCACCCTCGTAAGCTGACAATTAGAAGTAACTTAAATGTAGAAATCACAAACCTGAGAACTTGATGACTGTTGCTGAGTGCAATGAAACTGAGAGCTCAAAAGCAAGTCTTCCAAATGAGCAGGCTGAGAAAATGAAAAGGATGGCACTTGGTCCTGCTTATCCATCACAATTGCAGTGCGTGGGCATGGTTCCGGCTGTGATGAACACAACCTAGCCACCACTGATATATCATCATGGTTACTAACTCCTTCAAGAGGAGACAAATCAAGGCCCGAGCACTGTCTTTTTTTCACTGGTGTCAGCTCAGATGGTTTTGCTGAAAAGAATGAATTGATCAAACAATTAGAAGGAGTTTTAAACAAATTAATAATTAAAATATGATATCAGGCCTGACCTGAGTATGCCACAGTGTGGTGAAATGCATGTCGTGCCAGAGGAATGAAGTTTGTGAAAATAACAAAGCTAGTTTTTCTCAACAAGGAAATTAATAAATGGGGACGTTTCTCAGAACCAAAATTACTATTTTATTCACAAAATCGTTAGATGGAAACCAAAAATTAATATTAGTGAAAAAATCAATCTAATAACTTCAGCTATTCACTCATAAATTGAAAATTAAAATATGCATAAGGTGACTCCCATGAAATGAGCTGCGCTGTGACTTTAAGTCATCCACCTCCCCCCTCATTGGCAGTTTTGGGGGAGTGGAGGTCTGCCTACACAGCAACTGGCTCAACAGATTTTGATTGAAGGGATGACGTAAGAAGCTTCAACACGCCCATTCCAGCGTAAGGTTAAAGAACATCAGTTTTTCGTTGCTTATAACTCGAGAACTTGTTGAGGGATAGAAAAACTGAAAAATACGGGTCTTTTTATTTTACAAACTATCAGATTCGGCAATAATAAAATAAAATGGTAAATGCCCCCATTATGTTTAGTAATTGTCGACACTATAAAAACAGCCTACAGAATAAACCCACGAGCCGGGCACACAACACGATTTGAAATTTGCTAAGAGTTATCATCATGCCATAAAACTTTACAGATTCTTTAACTCCATGACATTTAGAGAACTTACCATGTACAGGCATTTTTAGATATCTGTGGGCAAGCTTGGTCGAGCCATTCATGGCCTTACAGTGGAATCAAAATTTATGTGGGCACACACTGATGGTTCTAAGAGCAGAGACGAGCGATGTCATAGGAATAGATACATGGAAGAGAGGGAGCGTGATGGTTGAATGGGCACCCAAAAACGTCACTGCAGAGATTTGAAAGAAGTATTCAAAAGTGAATTTTCATGGCTTACACCGCTCACACCTGTGATTCAGCCAATGCCCATGTCTCGCAACTCAAAGTTCGTACCCCTCGACTGCGATTGCATTCTTAGTGATCATTACGAGCCCAAAACTCAATTTTCAGCTTTGCTGAGCTCGAAAAGATGAAATTTTATTTCCAAATTACTGTTTAAGGGAATGTAATATGACAGTATTAGATTTAAGGTTACTGAATGAATAGTTTTTGAAGTATGCTCACCGGTTCATTGAAAGCCAGTATCAAATAGACATCTGTAAAAATCCACTGAAACAATTATTCCAGTACCGGGGTTGAGCAGTTCCAGAAACATCATATTCAAATTTCCGAAATTCCATTAATCTTTCTCATCCAGTTAACATTTACGAGGAAGTGACTTATGAGATGCGGCAAAATCTAAGGCAGATCTTCTGACGAAATTCTGTATATATTTCTATCTAAATTTCCATCAGTGAACTAAGTAGACTTTCAGCTACAATAAGCCATTAAGCAATTAACATCTCTACATGAATCACGCCGAAAATGGTCGTGTTAAAGACCAAAAACACTGATTGATGTGTCCATTTTTTCCTTCGAGTTGCATAAAGGTTCAGAAAAATTTATGGAAGATGATTAACACCATGATTTTTCACGTTCTTTTAAGCAAAGTTCACATTTCCTACGTGTTTAATAATAAATTGAGGCAATTAAAACTCATTTTTGGAGTATTTTACTTAAATTATAACATTATAGAGTAATGCATTAGAATATTCTCTTGGAAAATTTATCATACTTTGACAAAAGAATGCCAGATTACGCGTTGCAACCATTGTTCTTTTTACAATTTTAAATTTTCTAATAGATTAATGTTGTATAAAGTATGGTTTAAACATCATTATTCTCTTCCTATTACTATTGGCTTTCTTATTTAACCATACATTTGTTGCTAAATGCTTAAAACTGAAAAAATGCTGGAAAATTACTGTAATTTACCATGGTAATTTACCTCATGAAAATTACTGTAATTTTCCCATCTCTAACCATAAGTACAGGAGATTTCTTTACGCAAAAGAACTAACGTCTCCTATAGACACCTTGGGAGGGTGGGAAAGTGACCACCGCTGATGGTGGGCAAGACCCATCAGCAACTTTGCTCGACCCTCGATCCCTTTAGCGGTCATTCTCTCAGCATGTGTCAGCCATCACTAATTGTATGTGCAGTGGATTTTCTAAATAAATATTCGTTGGCTATACAAAAACATCAACCATTGAAATGAACTACTTGTGTTTTGTAGTGTTCTCAAATTTTAAGCGAAATTCTAGCTCTTATATTAACGAAGTTGTAATCTGCTTTCTTTTAACCATTACTTTCCAATTATTATCCTAAAATTGTTAATATAACAGCTAGAAATTCATTATAATTTTTAAAACTATCAAATAAACAAAGAATTCATTTCAGACATTCATTCTCTCACGTTTGCAATAAATGATTGTTAAAAAAACCCGCTGCCCATACAAAAAATGACTGCAAACCCATACTGTGAGGGGGTTTGCTCATGAAATGGAGGGTCAAGACACGCTGCCGACCGAAGGGAGTGGGTTCAGTACGCCAGAGAAGATATTCCCTTCGAAATGCCTCCATACATCTCAGGATACTAAAGATATTTCCAAGAAAAGTTCACCGGCATTAATTAATACTCAAGGCGCTGGCAACGTGGAGTATCAGCGACTGGCCCTAGCGCAGAGGCCGATACTCCATGTCACCTCCGCAGCCTATTGGAGTTTCGTTCGGTCAGTACTGCTACTTAGGTTATTGTTTTCCATACCACTGAATAAATTCCAATATTTTTTCTTTGATACCATGCGATTTGAAAAACTTCCCGTATGCTGGACACGTTTCCAGGCTTTTTTCCAGCGATTTTCATTTCCCGGTTTCTCACGATCACTAGACATTCAGACATTCATTGCATCACAAAAACTAGTACTCCGGAAGTCATTTTGTAGAAATTAAAATAACGTAGCATTAATTTTTAACAAAGGGATAAAAATATATAAAGGGATAAAAAAGCCATAATTTTTATTCTTGGGGATGATAGTACATACCTTTAAGATGATTATGATAAAAAATGTTAAGATTAAAAAATATCCTTTTAGTAATAATGGCACAAGTATTTCACCATGTTTTTTGCCGAAAACTGATGCCAAGACTTAACATAAGAATATTTTTAAGACTCCAAAAGACAATGTAAGGGCTCATGCTATTTTTTCCTGAAGCCCTCATAGCCGTGTGGTCATATCAGGAAATGTCTGAAGAATTTATCCACATGCTTTAAGTTTGAGAGGCTGTAACTAAAAAAAACTACTGGACCTAAATAAATAAAATTTGGAGCAGTCTCTTAAATTAGTGAAGGGATCATTGTATCAAGTTTCGTCAAAATCAGACTCGGTGGGTTTCATGGTGTGGTCGAATTGACATGGAATGACCATGTGAAATTTCACAGTGAGATGAAGATTTAATGCAGTTTATTCACCATGTAATATGCAAACAACATTACGAACCAAACCCAAAACAGATGAGTTTCCATCTAAACAGCCATGCCTCCCTCACTGTCAATTCCCTGCAGAAAGACATTCGAATTTTCCACTTAGAAAATTAGAATTATTCAAAGCCCTATACTTCCATTACTTGCATCCACCAGAATGTCTTCCTTCAGCATTTTCCGAAATTCATTCAAATGAAGCAATATAACACTCCATGCACAGCTTTCAATAATATTAACGAATAGATGGCAGTGACAGAAGTCAAGAAAATACATGGGTAGTAATGAGACGATTTGGAACTCCTATGAGTATAGCACAGAAATAGGTGAATAAAATGAAATAGGTCATGTCCTAAAGAAATTCTTACAAAGTACAAGGACCCCAAACAAATGAAAATACCTAAAGGAAATCAATTTATGTTAACATAAGGATAAACCCAGATGTTGACCAACAAAATAGGAATACCATCAGGTTATAGTATTGAACATTACATAATGAACTCAGAATGTTTGTCTGCAAACCAGCACTGGATGACATTGGAGTTCCAAAGCATTGTATTTATACCCAAATCTTAACAAGTAATATGAATTTTAATTAATTCTTATTTGTTCATATTTCAATTTCACCCATAAAGGACTTGAACAACCAGTGAAAGAAATGTTATGATATATAATAACCTCTACCTACTAGGATTTGAATTCCCTCGTATCACTCTATGAAACTTGGTAAATTATACGCGGTGAACCTACAGAGCAAACATCACTAAACACAGTCATTAAGGAGTTGAAATACTGAAACTACAACACACTTTAGGTGCAGTCTAGTGAATGCTCTAAATGCTTCGTAGCATTTGTAGTGAGCTCCTAAGCAGTCCGTTGGTCACCCCGAAGCACCACGGCAGTGGTCATGAAATCATGAACAATGTTTGCATATTCATACCCGCCTGGCTCCTGACGCTAATGATGAAAACTAGGGGCAGCTGGAGCGATTCATGGTTACATGGTGAGATTTCAAAGAGGATAGTTCGGAACATGGATGCATACAAGGCTAAGTCAAATCAATATAATTAGTGCTTTGACTATTTCAAATAGTGATCAGTCTACCAGAATGTTAGACATTTCTGAATCATGTTAATTGGGATAAATTTCGACAAGCTCTAAGTTCCCAAATGTAAGACCAAGACAAATATTTCCTACGATGGTCGTTGGAGTAAAATATGTAGTGTTCTTTATTTATAAATTGGAACGCAAGTCAACTTATAATTACAGTGAAACCTCTTATTATCGGAAATCATGTTTTCTCGCAATTTACACCACTTTTGTAAAGTCCCATTCAATTCCCTGTTTCCAATGCATGCAGAACCCTGAATTTAGACTATACATCATGGGGGTCCAACTGAAATTCAAATTTATTTCCACCTGTTAACAGCGCCACCTATAAGTGGGGCGCGCGACCCGAAACTTTATTAAGTAATACTTTCAAACAATAATGTTAATAGTTTCGTCATTGAATTATTTAAATCCATTTCGTGAACATTAAGGTATTAATATTTTGTTTTAAAATTATTATTTCAAACCATCTATACCCGCCATGGCCCATCTGCCTCGCCACCTCCAACCTCGCCAAATCATACGTTGCTCGCGGGCTTGGAATGCAATTGGCTGACATGAAATACTACCCTTTACTTCTCCCAGATGTGCATTTCAGTTCTACCGATCTTAATTATAACCATCGCAGGAATAGTACTACCGACCAGTCGTCTCCTGACCTAAGTCAGACATAATGAAAAACTACAAATATCCCTGTGACAGGTCAACTGCTATGAGATAGCAGTGGCCTCGTGGCAACGTGGAGGATTCATAATAACAAGGTCAGAGGTTCGATTCCCTGCCCTAGAAGTTTTTTTTATATTTTTTAAATAGTTTTTTTTTCTTTCATATCATTAGAAATTGTGTTTCCATCGTCGTTAATGACATTTAAAATATTTTCACGATACTCCCATTATAAATATTTTCACATTTTAGTAAACCACTTTTCATCAAAAGTTCTTTACTCAGTATTTGTCAGTACTCGCTTCAACAATAGTTTTCAGTGTATTCTGATTTTGATGTTTAAGGAAAAATTAAAATTTAACAGTGATAACTTGCTTTGTATTGCGGTATTCTCCATGTTTACCATTCGTAGTACCTAAGGAAATTTGTATCGAAAAATCGAATTGCGCACCGCGACTGGGGCATGCCGGAGCTGCCACCTATATGTGAGGCATGAAACATTATTGACGTCACATGCTTTTGCAATGAAAAATAACATTTGAGTTGGACTCCCATGCTATACATTTTTCAGTTCTCCCGCAATTTGCACCACAATGCGCTCTTTCAAAAAATAAAATTCACTTCCTAAGTCCATTACTCATACATATCATCCTTTGTAAAAAACACTGACTCTTGTACAAATATGTGGAAAAAATACGAAAGAGAGCAGCAATAGGACCTGTTAAAAGGATGAATTTGAATTAGACAGAAATAGTATACAACCCCACCGCGCCACTAGTAACAAAAATTTGAACTAAATCAACTCTTAATTTGCCAAATATGATTCAAGCTATGAAACAGAGCTGTCTTTTTTATGCATGGCATTTTCAATCCAGTTAGCGGTAATTCTATAATATCGTTTTTTACTGTTTCTATGCATAAAAATGATAAATATATGGTATTAACTTCGTAAATTGTTGAAATATATAGTACTTCTCAGGCGAATTTGTTGATGCCCCTGACGACAAGGGCCGTGTCAGACATCGAAATGCCGGAAAACAAGGAACCTTTTGCCCGTTTGGACACCCCAAAAACTAAAATTTGTACATCATTTTTGCAAATAATCATTTTTGGAAAAAATATATTTGTTAAAATAATGAAGAAAATTTGAGCATACCAAAATAAAAATGAAAACTACGAAACATTTTCATGACTAAACACTCCTTGTCGTGGCAGATTGATTAATGCAAATGACGATCAGTTATTTCATAGATTTTGATGCTATCATCGCGTCGGGAATTAAGAAATTAAGGTTAAATATAATGGAGCAGTTTAGTCTGCTTCATCCACATTGCGGTTTCAGGAGGCTGGTGAGGATGAACTTCTACTTTTTCTGAAACCGATAGTATTGTGCCGTCGCTTTATTCTGCGGGCATTGCTCCGCCCACTCAGATCGGACATGGTCATAATATCTACGCGTACGAAGCAAAGAATTTTAATGAAGTTTCTTGCACCTTACATACCCAGAGAATAAGCAATAAAGCATTATATTTAAGCATGGCCAGAGGACTATGAGCATGGCTAAATGTGCACTTGTATAATTAGTTTAGATTGAGTGTACAATTATTTTTTAAAGAAATGACCATGAAATACTTTACATAATAAGTTACATTATATTCCAGCAGTTAAAGGAAAGACTGTAATAAAGTGCAAACTAAAAATCTCTTAAAACAATGTTTATAATTAAGATTTTTTGATTTCTCGGAATATGCAAGAGGTTGTTTCCGCAAAACTGCCGGACTGTAGCGTGCTCCTGGAGTACCGGATTATGGGTGCTCGACCGTAATTAACCCTGCGGGGAAGTATTTATTTTTTACATAGGTAGAAACTATGGAGAATGAAAATGGAATAATTCGTGGTGGGCAACTGAGATCATTGGCACTGCCTCGATTCCAGAGTTATAACTATGATAGGCAAGACACTGTCTGCTGTTCAAACTATTAAGAAATTACTTAGTAGATATACTTATAGTGACTACTGTGAGAAAATGCTTGAGGAACTGCATAAAATTGAAAATAAAGTGCATAATATTTTTAATAGGCAGAGGAAGTCCAAGCAGTTGAAAATCAATTTTTAAAAAATAATCATGCTATATTCATTAGATAGGTTCAATGGTTGCTGATAAATAATAATGTAAATCATCCTGCCATCTTCATCCTTTAATTTTCAATTTTCTAATCGTCTAAGATGTTTAATGTTTTTTTATCAAATATAAATAAATGAGAAGTGCTAGTTCAAGGAATAAAGTAGTTCACTGCTCTTTCAGTTTATCAGTGTTTCTTATTTTTACCCTTACTCCAGTAAAAGAAAAACAATGTAGAATTGAAAATTCTACTATTCCCACAATTTGTATTTTCCTGTAATTTACACTTTTTTTCTAGGGTCCTCGGAAAAGTACAATTTAGGGGTTTTACTGTATTTCTTTTTCTTTGAACGGCCATTGGAGTAAAACATTTTTCGTGTTCTGAAAATTCAATAGTGTGTGAGAATAGGTTTTCATGCGTATACAAACACCGTGTGAAAGACGAATTATTCCAGACCAATTCTTTTGACAATGAAATAATTCCGAGCTTTTTCTTAAGTATTATGATCCAAAGTTTCAGGTCAATTGTTTATCATTAGGTAGACTGTAATTGAAATATTTTGGCAGAAAATCATCATATGCATCATAACTTCAGGAAAGTTAAGTAAGAGTGCATGGTTTTCATTTATAATTAATTTAAAAGTAATAAAGGCGCAAGTTGTTAATAGATAACCAAATCTATGACTTCCATTTCAAAAACTTGAGAGCCAATGGCCAGATTGAAAGCAGTGCCTCCCCGATTTCACCTCCTTGCTATCAAAAACTAGTATCCATCTCAGTCATTACTCTCAAAATTTCCAAAATACAACCAGATCATTAACAGATTAATTAATCACCTTGGGAAACGAGAATTTACCTCAGAGCAGGTATATTCCGATGCAAATAGCAGACAATTCCTTCTTTCTGAACAACAACAACAAATGGTGGCCATGACACTGCCATAAGCGCTCTGAAACCGGTCCACCGGCAGGAAGTTTGGAAAGTCTTAAGTGATAGTGGATCGCTGTCTGGAAAGCATTTGGAGCAAGAGAGACTGTAGCGTTCACTGGGCCACACCCTTCATGACTTATCATACATAATTAGCCACGGCATTGGTATCGAAGCGTAGTATGCGAATTCCTCAAATTCACGTGCTTACTGCTCACCTTCAACCACCTACTTCACATATGTTGCAATGCTAAGCATGCACATTTATACTAACCTTTCATTTCCTTCATAGACCATTCACTTAAACCTGTGATGTGCATCTACTTATTTATTTTCAAGAACCACAGAAAACAGCTCTAATTGGCCTTTATATCGGGGTATTAACAATGGACGAGCACACACAACCATGCCCTGGGGGGCGAAAAATCCTCCCCAGGCAGGACTCGAACTCGCGACCTTTGGGTTAGCTGGCGAGGACGTTACCCCGCCGCCACCGAGGCCGGCAATTTATCGACAAAATATTCGAAAACCTAACCTTTTTTTCCTAGTTCCACAAAATGGCACAGCGGCCGAGCAGTTACATCTTTTTGCCTCACACACATCACCCATGACTTTTCCCACCTTCAACTTTAACTATCCCTGCTTTTAAACGGGTTTCGAAGACTGAAGGGATGGGTAACCTCCCGGAGCTACCTCATTCCAAAGTCTCCATACGGAACTTTCATCACCAACTCACCGCAATTTTACGCAATCCAATCACCAATAGTAGTCATCACTTTGGTTGGGTAGTCACAAAGTGGGCCCCCCATTAGTTCAAGGTGGTGTTTGTGAAAAAAAATGAACTATCCACCAAATTACCGATGCATTTTTTCCATTCGGAAATGTCAATTTCGAGGCCACATACCGTCCCACCCTAGCACCCCTGTCATACTCCATAGGCCCACCACCTTGTTGGGGGGTAGAGTAAGGCCATATTTTAGATGTGAAATTAGTCCATATCCCTAAACCGGGACTACTGAAAATCTCTGAATAAGGCGTCAAAATATCACGAAAAATATGCAAATTTGACCATTTTCAAACTTTATTTTCTCGAAAACTAAGAATCTCACGCCATTTTACTTTACATTACTTAAATGCAAAATTCTTTCACTTCCCTTTTCCATTTCCCTAATATCCCTCACTTTTCTAACAAAAACTTTTCTCCCAGACTACCTTTCATCTACTACGATTCATCTACCTTTGCCACTATTAGCCGATGGGTAGGAAACAATGATGAACTACCATTAATTAAAATGGCATCACGATTTTATAATGAGGTGAATGGAGGAAATATGTTGAATTTTCAAGATTACCCATGAACTGATTCAGCACACTAACTTTGAGAATGTAAGATTACCATGGCAGGAAGGAAATATAGGAGACAAGAAAAGCTGAATGCTGATGCTAAGTAGCAATTTTGTAAGCAAATTTGGAGGATAGCATTATTTTATCAACCATAACAGCAATAGGGACAAAATCTTCAGGAGGAAAATGCATGGCATGGAGACCAGACAGTAGCTAATTTAGTACAACACTCGCACAACATGATATCTTAATGCAAGACACTCATTTCAGGCAACTTATACGAAAGTTCTACAACACTAGTTCCTTTAAATTTAATAAGTTAATTTTTAATCCTACATGTATCACCATGAAGACCAATAAAAAAAATTTGCTGACATAATTGTGAACCTTGAATAATAAATACAGGCTGTGAAAATTACAGTAAAACAAAACAATTCTTCTATCTGCACACAGATGGATCACTGTCATTTTCCCACCTTCGGTAATATAGCTTTATGAAATTACTTAACTCATACAGCTAGATCACCAAAGATGAGACAACAACACAGGTCATTCCAAAGTTGACGATGAATGATGTTCAAGCCAATGTTCTTTGCTTTGGTAATCAAGCTTTATAATCCTTTAACAGCAATCATACAGCTACATCACCAAAGAAAAGACAAAGGCACTAAGTCCAAGGCAAAGTTGTAGGTTGTCTTCACTAGTCTGGCACAGCATTGGCCCATCCGGCACACACTGATGGTATGGAGCAAAATTACAAGATGATACTACCAAAAAGAGGCACAGGAAGTTCGCTGAAACAGGAATTTCACAATAGGAAGAAAAAATTAATCACAAATATCCACTAATTAGTTGATATCCCATTTAAAAACTACATATTCGGCATAACCGCCAAAATGAGGCAACATTTTCCTGATGAAGAAACCAATGAAGGAATAAATTTATTTTCAATGGAAGACATTTATCCCAGGGCTCTCTACACAGACCCTATGAATGAAAAATGAAATTTTAATTTAGGCACAAAGGAATTCTTTCACCCACAATGATACTTTAAAAAAACAGCGAAAATGTTCACTAAGTTGCACATTAATTTGATACTAAATTATCCACTAAATTACACAAGGAATATACATAACTTGGTTAGCTGTAACAAATTCACAACACATCCCAAAAGAGTAGTGATAGACCATTTCGGAATGATTCGTTCCTTTGGAACGAATCCACTGATGGAACGAGAAGGAACAAATGGACCGAAAGAATTCGAAGTACCTAAAGGGATCAAATCAAGTAAACATTCGAAACTTTGTCGGATCTTAAATTTGTCGATGGTTTTCTAGATGTCGTTGAGGTTTACAACTGTATGCCATTACTTTTTCTCTGACACTAATAGTTGGCTGGTACATGGTGCCAAATTAGGAATTTTTGTGAAACTTACTGTTTTTCGACTGTAGCTTCTCAACTAGAAGTCTGATCTCGAATCTGTTGAGTGTTTTTTTTAGATCTCATGCAGGCCTACAATTATCTGCTATCAGTTTTTTTCGTCCCTCATAGTTCTCTCGGAACATGGTGCTAAAGTGGGCTATTTCATGAAACTTTCTTTCCCTCACACCCTTACTAGTGTAGGTATGACCTTGAAAGTCGGCAGGGGTATGTACCTTGACATGATCTTTACAGATAATTATCAAAAACCCAGATTCTCTTGTAGTTCTATGGGGCAACATGGTGCTAAAGTGATATTTTCGAAAGTTTCTTTCCCTCACGTCTCCTAGCTGCTTAACTATGAGTCTGATCTTGACTTGTTGGGTGGATTTTTAAGATCTCATCAAGTCCTAACATTTATACCAGTCCTTCCTCTCCTCCACTTTTAGTTCACCGGAAACATAGCGCCAAAGTCGGATTTTTCTGTTTTTCCACTGTAGCTTCTAAACTAGAAGTCTTATCTCAAATCTGTTGGGTTGTTTTGCCTAGATGTCATCGAGGCCTACAACTTTATGCTATTCGTTTTCTTCATTTCTCATAGTTCTCTGGCAACATGATAACAAAGTCGGCTTTTCGAATATATCTTTCCCTCACGCCTTCACCAGTGTAGATATTACCTTAGGACTCAACAGGCAAATGTGCCATAACATGAACTTTACAGATAAGTAGCAAAAACCCGTACTCCCACGTAGTTCTCTGACAACATGGTGCCAAAGTGAAAATCTCGCATGTTTCTTTCTCTCACGCCTCCATTATGACGTTGGGGGCGCAACCCCCTAGCGAGCCTCTCTATAACTATCCAACACACGGGTATATGTTTCTTACATTTATAAAAAGTGCATTCATTGCACTTTCACTATGTTACATTGTCATTTTCACCACTAACGGGAGTGTTTCACAGAACTGATATCAGCTTATCAGCTGGAGTGACGGAAAGCCAGATTTACTTTCATTATCTTCGGAAGGTAAGGTGATTCGAGCCCACAATGGGATACTTTGTGGGCCGTGTTCGTCACGGTTAATTAAGTATCACCTCTGCATTTCTTTTGAAAGTGTCATATTCGTATATTGTTTAAATGATTAGAAGCAACGAGTAATTGACGAGAGCAAATAGCATGAAAAGGAACGAATCTGTAACCTCGTTCCTTTTAGTGGACGAGAACGAAAGGAATGAGTCCAAGGAACAAAACTTCCCAACCCTACAAAAGAGAGACCCTCGCCAGATCAAAACTATTTGATCCAGATAAAAATACATTCTACGCTGCATCTATTATAAATATTCCTAGATGAGCACCACCAGTTTAACTGTAAAGAATATACAGACGTAAGCTCTACCAATTTACCCCGCTTCAACGGCCAAACAATAGTGGTTTTAAATTTAATGACACATACGAGCAAAGAGCTACTTTCAGCACATTCCTTCAAACACATTTGGGATATCTATCATAATTTCTATCTACCATAATTTTGAATACTTATGTAGTTTAACAAGTTGTCATTTCCAGGAGAAGGCAGTGACACTTCAAATTTAGACCTCAATTACTACACTTCAATAGGTCCAATATGGAAATTCCAACATCTACGCTGATGAAAATTTTGAAGAAAAACAAGATCAAAGTCAAATAACAATGTAGCCATTGCGAATTATTCGAAGCTAAATTAATTACCACACATACATGTGACCTTACATCCCGAAGAAACTGCCCAGATGAACATCACACGATACCTGGATGACTTACCACACCACCGGTCCAGATACCAAGTACATCTGAGAATTAACTAACTCAGAGTCACTCAGTACCTGAACAAATGATGCGATGATTTCGGCGGACGGCCACATAGCTGTTCAGAACTAGCCTGTCATAAGCAGGCTGCACTAAAAGCCCAACCTCTAGGAAACTACTAAATCATAAGTAGAAATCTTTAAGTAACAAACTTGCACTTACCTAGAGATTTGACGAATCTCTTCTGATACCAACGATGGTCCTTTAGATGCTGTAATGTGGCACGATTAGAAGGAAGTGGCACAAGCATTTTCCTGATCAGTGAAAGGGCCATATTATCCAACTTACTCCACGGAGTTTGAGTGTATTTACCTGCTTTCCAATCTCTAAATTCGGGGCAGTCAGGTGTAGGCTTATCCCATGGCAGTTCTACAGCGAAGTGCATAAAATGAATCTCCACACATGACAACTCCAACATATCAACCTTAAGTCTTAAGCAATCCTACTTACCACCAGCCAACATGGCAACTAGTATTACTCCACAAGACCAAATATCGGCTGGCTCAGCATGGTACGGTCGTAGTAATACTTCTGGTGCAACATAAGGTAAAGTTCCACATCGTTTCTCTAAGGGTCGTTCCTATTAAAATGAAAGCAACACACTCATTTTAGATTAATTAAAATTGAAACACACATCAACCATGCAAGGATTCAATATAGACACTTTCCCATAGTGTTAATTTACCTTTCCTTTCATTCGGTAGAGAGTAGCCATTCCGAAGTCAGTTATTTTCAGATTGTCATGCTCGTCCAGAAGCAAGTTTTCTGGTTTCAAATCTCTGTGCGCGATTCCTCTTCCATGCAAGTATTCCTATAAGTAATCAAACAATAACCACTCGCCTTAAGTTACTCCGTCCAATACCTCGAAAGCTTTGCCACTTAAATAATATGAACAAGGGGAATCAGGCGAGGATCTTACCACTCCAGCCACAAGTTGCTTGAAGTACTTCTGAGCTTCCCAAGCTGACATACCCACGTCGGGTTCTATAATATAAAATGCACGATGTAGCATAAGGAAATTGAATATTCGTATTATGAAGAAAAAATGTTCATGTGAACTACTCACCAATTCTGTCGAACAATTCCCCGCCGGCAGCATACTCGAGAAATATGTACTCAAGATTCCCTTCCCGCCGCTGACCGTAAAATTTTATTATGTGCGGGTCTGTTAACATTCGAAGGATGCATGTCTCTTTCCGAATACTATTTCCTGCGTCTGGATGTTTCTCGAGGTCGACTATCTTCATCGCCACTGCTTCACCCGTGTGGCGGTTGATGAGAAGTTTAACTCTGCAAGAGAATTGAAATAAGAATCATACTAGGCTTACGTCAGTCAGACTAACACAATAATTAAAAAAAAAAACATACTCTCCAAATGCTCCTTCGCCCAGCGTTTGGGCGATAGTCCATCCTTCAACGAACTCTGAAACCATATTGAGTACCTTTCTTCATTTGGTGGATTCATAATTTTTTTAAAGCTGTCCGGCACCTGCAATGGGAGAACTATAAAATATTAAACGTACATTGAACGCCCGTAAATATGAAACCGATTGATCGACATAGCTACACTAGTTGAGAACATTATCTGCTCCAAAAACCACCAGCATATTAGAATAAAAGGAAACTTTCATATTACGTGCCCTGAAACAATCCCATTTGCTATCTATTCCGACGGACTTCAACGCTATGTCTTAAGGTCAATGCTTCCGTAATACCAAATGCCGCCGTAAAACTGAGTCATACCGCCGATCAATACTCGCCCGGCGACATATAATACGAATTGCTATTAACTAAGATCGGCAATGGTCGAAAAGATAATGGCATCCAACACGTGGTTGACAAGCATAACCTCAATATACAATTTTTTACAAGTACCCGACACCGAGGACCAATTAACACTAACCACTTGAGCAAAAGATAGTTACATATACCTTTTTCGAGATTAAATGGATGCAAATAGTACAATATGCCAAATACACGAAATTTCCCTTACCTTCAGGCCATCGGATTTCTACGAATGTGTGGCACCTCCTCATGGCCGTCCTCCGCTTGCCACCGTTTTCGCGCCGATGTGTGGTAAATGGCGCCACCTATTGTAAAACACGGACAACACGTAAACATTTTGGATAAATGTTGAACCAGTTGAACTGCAAATACTAAATATTGGGTTTTTTAATAAAACAACGAGTAATTATTCGTATTCTCTCATTTTAATGGAATTAAATGAGGTTATTTGCGCAATGATAAGTTACTGAGGATGAAAGTGCATTCCGCGCATTGCCATTGTTGTCTGCTTTCGAAATGTGAATCATAAGTTATGATGTGAATTATTTGTCGATTAAGGATTGGTACTCGGAAGTGTGGCTTGGAAAACGGGGAACGTCCACCGAAATCTATTTATTGTACGAGAATCGTCTTCATTCTTTCGAGAGTCATAATCCACTCCCTTCTTTCGCTAAAGTATTATTTTTATTGCAGGGGAAACATTCTGTTTTCTTTTAGTAAATTCATCTATGACTCAATGGTTGCAAGTTATAGTTAGTACAGCAGCTTGGACAGCTCTGTATTTCACAATTAAACACATATGGAAATTTGAACCGGAACCCACTAGCAGAATTGTTGCTGCAATTCATGGACTTGTCGCCACTATTCTTTCCGGAGTTGCCCTTGCGACAGGACCATGGCCATTTACAGACCCAGGTTAGAATGAAGATCCAGCTTATAATGCACAGATGGCCATGTGAAGATGCTCTAGCTTTATTAACGATTGCATGAGAAGCCTGTTCATGCATTTTGGTCAGCTCTGTTCACTTATGTAATTGTTTAAAACGGTATTTTGAGTTATTTTGCCAAATTGTTTTCCTAGATCTTTTTACTTATCGACACAATTATAGCGAATCTAAGACCAGAATTCTTCGAAGCTATGGTAGGTGAGTGCTATCCCTCAAGAGAGGTTTAATTCCTTTCACTGCCCGATTTCCTGTGCACAATAATAATTTCAACCAAGGATGTTATTATTATTTTGGAATCATTGTATCTAGCGAACTCAAGGGGCCTTTGTTTGGAATTTTAAGACGTAAGCAATGAGATGAATACGTATTCTCCTCTTAATTAGGTCAATTGAATTTCATAATAATTCTAGCTCTCAGGCTTAGTTTTTTGTTGATTTAAGCTTTGCCTACGAATGGCCTCTTGAGAAAATACCATGGAATTGCTCGTTTTCTGAAGATATCCAATGGTGAAAGGTAAATATATGGCAAAATTTGTCTAGCTTGATTTATTGGCATGCGTCGTCACGAACCTTTTACAGAGAATGCTGTCTTGTATTTTTGTAGGTGATTAGGAGATTGTCTGTAGCCTAGAACTCAAATATTACGGTTTTCGTAAATGTCCCTGGCATGAACCTATTTGGTGGTTGATGTTACATCATTGTTCGAAGTTGAAATAATTATTGAATGAATAACAATATGAGAAGATGCCTCAATGGGTATGCGCCATCGTTGTCGATTAGGTATCGTATTTCTGGCAGAATTTCTGTATGTGTATTGATATTTAAAGAGGATATTATATTAACTAAACTAGAACCCTGGAAAAAATACCTGGTCTGTAATTGGTCTGAAATGGCAATTTATAGTCTGTAACTGGACTGGAATTTGAATGGGTAAAAAAACTGGTCTGGAACTGCTCTGTAGTATTCCATGGCCTGTAACTGGTCTGTAATACTCGATTTTCTATAACTGCCCTGCAATATTTGATTCCACGTTCTGCGACTACTCTGAAAATTGACTTGTAACTACTCTGTGAAGAATACATTTTAGGCATTGCCACCATATGGAACTAGGTAACCTAAACTTTAAAGCCACTACTTAATAATGATCCACACTAGTTTTTTTTTTACTGGTTCCTTCTTAATTTGTATCACATGGATGATGAATTGCTTAAGAATGTAGGGGGACTGCTTATAACTATAGTAGGTAACTAACTTTACAGGGATGTAAAATCAGCCTTCTAAACTGCCAGACCTCCACTTTTTAGTATTAGTAAATATCTTCTTTATTCTCCGTAATTTTGCATTTATATTCGTACTCTGTGGAAATATAGGTTTCAAATAATTAATACCTGAAAACTCTTATCGTGATGTGATGGTATTTCCTCAAACTATCACAGAATTGCCATTTAATAATTAGTTCTTGAAGTCACTTTAACACACGGAATCGGCCAGATATATACTGCTTTCTCGACGTGGGTTGTTTGAATTCGGATGTGAGATATGCGCGTAGAACCGTAGGGCAGATGAAAAGTCGAGATGTATAAAATGCCGTTAGGTAGGTACTTGGAGGATTAATTAAATATATTAAAACGTGGTATCATGTAATAATACATTCATAATGGTTGAATGTTAATTATCATTTTTTTATTTTGAAAGAGCATGGAGGAGTCAGTGGAGAGGGAGGGCAAAGGAGGTTCAGTGTTGTGGGCAAGGGAGTTTTATTATAGACAGCAAGGGAGCTGCAGTGTAGAGTGCAAGAGCGTAGTGTAGAGTACCAGCTCATTAATAATGATAAATGTTTACTGTCGCAGACCAACAGACCTTTAATACATTCTGTATACATCCATACTTGGCAGTAAGGGTATGCCAGACTAAACCAGCTAAAAGATAAACCCTCCAAGTCCAGAGCAGCGACCACCCGTTGTCCAGACTGGTCTGGAACGCTGTTTCAATTTTTTCCCAGTTACAGACCAGCTACAGACTACTCGGTCCAGACCAGTTATAGACAAGATAATTTTACCTGGGAAGTCTTAAGCACCTTAGCCCAGTCGTTTGTGAGTACCTACAAGTTTAGAGAGTTCTTTGTAAGAGCCTCTGGGAAAACCGTCAAATGTGTGTATTTTTAGTTGTGTGTTATGTTGAATTCTGACGTGAAGTAATAATAGTATACTTATTTAAATATTTTGGCTCATGTTTCAGCTTCATTCACTCCTGGATTCTTACTTTCATCAATGCTAATTTTATGTGCAACTATTATGTTGCTTACTTCACTAATGCAATCATTATTCAAATTCTGTTAGTGATGAACTTAATTGTGTGACTTTAGTGTACTAATTATAACCTATTTTTCTCATTCTGAAATTTGGGAATATAACTTGATTTAGTGTTTTAGGTTGCCTTCTTTGTTGTTGCTATTGTAACACATTGAAAAACCTGGCTGAAAACGCAATTTATATCCTTTCCTCCAATCCAATTAAAGTTCTTTTCTTATGCTTGAGGTGGCAGCACCATTACAAAGATGAAATGTAGATTAAGGTGGCTGGCATAGGCCACAGCCTTAAGATCCTAAGCATGAGAAAGGCCATGAAATATGTATGTATTGTTGCTTAAGTTAGCCCGTAAGCATAGCTCTGGCTTGGAATGTTGAGTGTCATCGTGCATCCCTTACCACACTACGTGGCTACTACAGATAAAATAAACATACTGGCAGGCATGGGCTTCAAAGCTTTGCATGATAACTGTGCTCCACCCTGATTAGGCTTCCATCAACATCACAACTTCCTCAGCAGCAAGAGGTGGTTGATGCCACCTGAATCGATATGAAAACAAAGTCCCAGGTCACACAGACCGTGGCTGGATTTGTTTAAATACAGAGAATACCCATATGAATGATGCCCAGTAACTGCAAGGTATTAGTGAAGGGCAAGTAATGGAAAAGAGGGGAGTACTTAAGGGTAGTTTTGAACTTTATTATGAGCCTTTACACCAAGCCTGAGGATATGCAGCTGGACTGTAGCACCAGCAAGCCAGCCACTAGTAAGTCTATTCCTTGCACTACTTCACTTAAGTGGTAAATATATATAGGTGAGTTGACTGAATGCCGATGAAGCATGCGCCTGTATTTACTTTAATGACTCCGAATGAGTCTCGACCAAGTCTACTGACCTTGTTGCAGACCTGCACTACATACCATCTGTTGATATTAGTTTTTACTCTACCTTTGCAGAATTATGAGTCAAAGTGTTGAGAAACTTAAGGCTGTTAGCAAAAAAAAGGTGTGACTTCTTAAAGGAATGATGACCAATAACCTAGGGCGTTTGATGAGGTTAAAATGCCTCTGAAATGTTCACTGTGGCAGTATGTTGCTATTCATGAAAAGCCTCTTGGTACAACTTATTGGAAGTTACTTAGCATTAAGCATAAAGTAATTGGTTTGTAACTTCGCTGCCAGTTTTTGGTGGAGACCCAAGGTTTATGGCACAGGTACTACTTTTGTAATTTCCTCATTCTATTGTCCATTTATATCAACAGTTTCTCCAGCAATCCCTCTTGCATCTTCAGGTCATAAGTGTCAGTGCAGATTTCTTGTCTGTCTTATCTAGGGGTAGTGGAGTTGTTGAGATGAGCTAAATGGTGATCAAAGATTCCAATGTTGGGAATTCTTTCCTTGAATATATTCTTTCCTGTGAACTGCCTGAAGGGAGCATTGAGGTGGGAGGCTAGTTTTCTTGTTGGGGCAGAGACTGGAGACAACAGGTCTGATAGGCACATTTGTTTTGTGGATTTTGGGGAGACTGAAGAATCCGGAAGCTTGCGGGTTCATAACTGACACCATATACGTTTCATTGGGTTTGACAATACTTGGGGTGGGAGCAGTGGCGGATACGGAAAAAACTCAAGGGGGGGGGGCGCAAGTTATCGCGACGATTGTAGCTTTCAAACTGACTGCCTGGCAGCGACTCTGCTTCCCTTATATATGTAGCTCGGTTGTTTCGAGAACTTTCGGTGCCAGAATGTTTGCTTCCAGACTTTTAAGGAGTGTGAACAAATACAAATAGTAGAATATTCGCGACTTTTCTCGAACAAATGCCAGACAGAATAACGTATCGAGATCACTAGAATGGCCGCGACTTTTCTCGTAGGTTAGCTATCTATTTGCTAGACAGAAACGTATAAAATACGATGACGCGGACGCGTGCTACATAAGAAAGTACAACTATAGGTATAGCGAAACTTGGTGGCACTCAGTAGCGGAGGATTAGAGGACACTGACCGTAAACCAAGTGTTGATGAGGAGGCAAAGTTATCGAAGAACTCCCGCAGGGTCCTCTGGAAAAAGGCTCGGCTGTTTAGACCCACATCTCATGCATGCTTTCCTCTCCTTTGCGTCATGATCTTCGCGAGCGAGTGCCACCAAGTTTCACTACACCTATACTCGATAACTCGACTCAGAGTCAACTGAAGAAAGGCACGAACGAATAGTGTGCAGGCTGACTGGCGGGGGCAGTGCGGGCAGCCCTGCAAGGGGGGGGTGCGCACCCCCCATATGTATCCGCCACTGGGTGGGAGTAAGGGCCTTTTTCAATATATTTTGATACTTGGTGGTTGGGTCACTGGGGAATTTCACTATTGAATTGTTTTCTATGAATTTAAAGCACTTTTTCAGATATTCGGATTTGTCCATCACTACCACAGAGTTGCCTTTGTCTGCTTTTTCCAGTGTCAAGTTTTCTTCTCTCAAACATTTTTGAACTGACTTCACAGATTTTTATTCTTATAAAAACAGTTTCTCATTGAGATTATTTCATTTGATAAAGCTGGATATTTAATGTGAGAGCATGGTTTTTAGTCTTCTTTCACTGTTTAACAAGGCTGCGTCACAATCTACGATTAAATTTTCAACTTCTTTAGTGCCTATGGGGAGATAGGGGAAGTACTTTAGACCTTTTTCCGAGAGGCTGGTTTCCTGGTCGTCAAATTCAACATGTGACAAGTTGACCACTCTATGGTAAAAACGAGTGGCTGGTGTGCCCTTGCAGGGCCTCAGGGGTGGATCAGGAGGCTACCTTTGATAGTCCTATTTTATTTCCATCACTAGCATCTTTTAATGTGCACCCTCACTGCTCAGTTGCATCACGTAGTCATCAAAGATGAGCCATTTAGTCCAACTCAATTTGTGTCAGAGGTCCAGGAATAGGCAGAATCTGTACTGGGTGATGTTGTCTCTCTTCATATACCAGCACTGAAGCCTACGTCAGAACCAGCACTGGAGTTCCTTCTTCACCCTAACTGCGTGCCGTCTTGTTTGCTAGTCTTGCCGCTGGAGATTTGGAGCTGGTAAATATGGTAATGTAGGTACTTCAGAATCACACCAAGAGCAAGACATTTATTTAAACACATTTATGTTGCACATTTAAACAAGTTATCATTATACAATAAAATTCAGAAGGAACTCTCTCTGAGCCCTGAAGAAGCATACATATAAATGCAAAACTTTGGCAAAAGAGAAATAAAATTATTTATCAATTAATGAACCTTCATCTCCAGAAGAAAATAAACAATTACATTAAAATATTTAGTTAAGTACATACATTGTATTCCTTGATTAGTATTTTTGATGAATCCGTTGGTCTAAGTCAATCAATGATAACTTGTGTAATATTTCCCCCTAACTATATACATAGTGCATTGCATTAGATAAGATTCCATTTTCTCAATGAAAAAAATAATTGCATGCTTATTGCTTGATAATCATAGTACGTATGTACATACATGGTTTAACTCGTTAACCTGAAATGTGTATTGACGTTTGGTATTGAGTGTATAGAAAACATAGCAGAAGACTTTAATTTAGTCGTACACCAGTTGTTCAAGTAAATACTTCAATTTATCTTATATTGGATCTCCATCTGTCAATGTTTTGTAGAAACCTCCATCCCCAATTCACTTCTTTCAAATTCGTGCATCAAATTAATGTAAATGAATCAGCTGTAGGTAAAACTTGTATATCTTGTTTGATTTTTAGGGAAGCGTTGGGTTATCTAACTTAGGGGCTGTCCATAAATGATGTCATACAATTTTGGACCAAACTAGACCCCCCCCCCCCCCATCACAGTTAGTCGCAAATAGTGTCACCTTAATGATGTCACAAAATTGAAAAAATTTCTACCCTACCCCACAGTCTGAGTAAAACTAAATCATAATATGCAGTGGAAGTGTGGATGTCACATGAAGCATGCCCTCCCCCCTGTTACACATTGTCACAAGGTGTTGACCTCCCCTCAATCATGTGGACATCATTTATGGACAGCCCCTCAAGTGAATTTACAAAAGAATGAAAAATGGAAATTTCTGTTACAAACTTAATTTTTACTCGATTAAAAGGTTTTTCAGGTGTGCCACGTGATAATCAGGTTCAGCCTGACGTTTCGTGACCTCTACTGGTCACTTCTTCAAGAGGGAATTGATGTCCCCATTGCCGGTGAGGGATATATATCTCAGAAGGGTGAGTTGGAGGGGGAAGAGGGATGAAGGGTGGAGGGAGAGGTACGTGAAAAATATTTATTAAGTATGGGCATCCAATTGTGGATTATTTAGAGGCAACCATCTCTATTGAAATGTTCTTTGTTCTTCTTTATCTCAATGGCCTCACGATACAGCCTGGGTTTAAACCTGTTGACCTTGGTGATTATTTTTGTTTTTCCAAAGTTGATCTCCTGTCCCAGGGCTGCATGTTCTGCTACTGCCGACTTTGACGTCTGTCCCAGTCGAGTGGCCTGTTGATGTTCCTCCAGCTGGGTTTTGACGCCACGTCACGTCTCCCCGATGTATTTTTTCTCATGCGTTCCACAGGGGATTTCATTTTCAAGAATAATATTCTAATACATAATTCTATAATGTTATAATTTAATTAAAATATTCCAAAAGTGAGTTGTACATGCCTCAATTAATAATTAAACACGTAGAAAATGTGAACTTGACTTAAAAGAACTTATTAGGAAAAAGTCTGTATGAAAAATTATCTCATACATAGGTGAATTATCTGGAAAATTACGGTAATTTTCAAGGGGCGCGGTAAATTATGAAAAATACCACGGTAATTTACAAAAATTACCGAGGTAATTTTCAGTGTCCCATCTATAAGAACATGCAGCCCTGGGACATGAGATCAACTTTGGAAAAACAAAAGTAATCACCAAGGCCAACAGGTTCAAACCCAGGCTGTATCGTGAGGCCATTGAGATAAAGAAGAAACAAGAAAATTTCAAAAGAGGTGGTTGCCTCTAAATAATTTCCACACTTGGATGCCCATACTTAATAAATATTTTTCACGTACCTCTCCCTCCACCCCTCATCCCTCTTCCCCCTCCAACTCACCCTTCTAAGATAGATAAATATATATATAAATATATATATATGTACGAGTTTGTGGAAAATCACACACGTGATAATTTAAATAAACTGCCACAGGTGAGGTGGAATTAAATATAGAAACACAAAAAAGAACATTCACACTATACGTTCTGATATTTCGACAGCCGAAAGGCTGCCTTTCTCACAGAAGGAAGGATACAGACGAAACGTCAGGCTAAACCTGATCATCACGCAGCACACTCAAAAAACCTTTTGATCACCATGAGCCGCGAAAGCTTCAATGATTAATTTTTACTTGATCAACTTTTTGAAACACCTTCATTGTGAAATAACTACATATGAATAACGTGGCACAGTGAGCTTGAACTAAGTTTAAATAAAATGTTTTCGGGAATGGAATTTTCTTTTTCTACCCTTCAGTACGTACATGTTTAAACGTTTTCCAACAAAAATCAAAATAATCCGTCGGTCTGTTTAAAAATAAAATCGATTTTATCATTTTGCATAGTGAAAATACGTATTATTTACGCACGAGAAGCTTCCATAGACTTAAAAAGTTTTTATAATTATTACTAATACTATTTGGCGATAAATTTATTAAAAATATTTGTTTATTTTAACAATTAAGTTCGATTTCCAATTGTTAAATATGCTACGCGACTTGAAGTTGATAAAACAAAATTTGTTGTTCATTGAGTACATCTCAAAATGTCTAAATATCAACCTGCAACACACGATGAAAATCGAAGGAAAATTTGCATATTTTGTTCAAAAAAAGAAAGTAGAAATGCTAAAAAGAAAATGTTACATATATTGCCTGATGGAAAAATAGAATCTTTAGTGAAAACTGTGCTAGAGTGCTACTAATGTATGGGTACCAAGTGGAATTTGCAATACATGCTTGAACAAATTGTATCAAGCAAAACATGGCTCACAGAAGACGATAAATTTACCTAATTTGAAGTGTTTTAAGGAATCCGTAAACACACGATCTACTACAAGGGATGCAAGATGTGAATGCACGATCTGCACCTTAGCACGAAAACAAACAATTAATAATTTTATTACAAGCAATTGCAAAACGTTTAAAAGAAATGTTACCGCGAAATCTGGGAAAATACGTAGAGGTAATTGAGTATTTTAGATTTTTATTTTTAAATTTTGAAAATAAGTGTGTATAATTCATAAAATTAAATGGATAAAATGTTTATAGCAATATTTTGCTCGAAAAAAGGGGCTATTAAAAATAATTATAATAGGTCATTGTCATTTCCTAGGTGAAGGTGTTGCTGATTGCATTGATAAAAAATCTGCTCGACGACGGTGTGAAACATGTTTCCCCATACTTGCAAAAGGAAAACGCCATAGTTGTAATTCGTCGACTTTCATAGATAATATGAATGACATCTTATCTAAATCTTCTTCTGCGGTAAAGTCTCAATTATTTTCATCAGTTTTAAAAAGGCAACTTGAGGCTGACAATAAAACAGGAAACAATTCTATAATATCTCTCTCCCAACTTCACGGTAAGCCTTTAAAAGTTGAGGTGAATCCTTAAAAAACAGAGGACTCATCTCAACCATTTATTACTACGAGTGACATGAAAAAAATACAACCAAGATTTAATCTCTCTCTTCATACGACTATTGGAATAGCTTCAATAATTAGAGTTGCAACTAATAAAAGGCGTATATTAGAGCCTGGTTTAAAACAAAGTCTTTCATCTGAGATTTATAGTGTAGATGAATGTTTTGATGTTAAACTGTTTGAATTCAAAAATATCAAAAGGAATACTATTTATGATGCTACCAATTATGGTGTATATTGCAAAAATTTAGAAGGCTTAATTAAGTATGTTAAAGATCGACGCAAATTATCTAATGTTCATTTAAAATTTGGCATAGATGGCGGGGGAAATTTTCTCAAGCTTTGCATGCCAATTCAATCGTTAGATACCGACACAGATATCGATTATTCTTGTCGACAAAAATATAAGGATGGTGTTGCATCTAAGCGTTTCCGAGATTCAGGTGTGAAAAAACTATTTAAAAGTTTTTTGGCACAAAATACTCAAGAAAATTATGAAAACGTATTTAAGATTTTGTCTACAATAGGTATTAATGATTTTGATGGAACGATTGCAACATACATTAAATTGGCCAATATTTTGACTGGTCTTATGTCTTCAAGTAGTTCATTTCCATGTACTTGATGTAATGCAAAAAAAAGATAAACTGAATGAGTGTGGAACTTAAAGAACTGTCGAAAGCATAAAAGAAAATAGTCTGAGATTGTACAACGCTGGAAAAAAGAGAGAATTAACGAAACAGTTTATGAACTGCATTCACCCACCAATTTTTTATGGTAAATTAAATAAATCTATTATTCACGTGATACCACCACCTGAGCTCCATTTGCTTCTGGGTATTGTAAATGGTATATTTAATCATATGCTGACTGAATTCAATGCCATTGCATTATCATAGGCAAAATCATGTAATGTCCAGCGCGATATATGGTGGGTCAAATTTCAATGGCAATTCATGCAAAAAACTACTTGAAAAAGTTGAAAAGTTACGAAATAGATGTCCTTTAGGATGTTTAAAGTTTGTTCAGACCCTCACTGATTTCCGATCTGTAGAAAAAGCCTGTTTTAGTAAAGCTTTAGACAAAAATTTCAAACAAATAATTGAAAATTTTCAAAAAAGTTACTTAAATTTGATCATTTCAATTACGCCAAAAGTGCATGCTGTTTTCCATCATGTGAAAGAATTTTGCGAAAAAGCTCAAGTTGGACTGAGTATGTATAGTGAACAGGCCATGGAGTCAGTCCATTTTGATTTCAAGACCATCTGGAATAAGCACAAAGTGAATATGATGCATTCAGACTATAAAAAACATTTGCTCAGGGCAGTTTGCGAGTTCAACGGTCTGCATCTTTAGACTAATCATGAAGAATCTCTATTTTATTTGTATAATGTTTTCTTAGCTACTTTAATGTTTATTGTGCAGAAATTATTTTACAAGATTCAATGTAAAAACTGTTTGGAATTATGTATGATAAAAACTTAATAATTTGGTCTTTTCAACGTATTAATCGAATTTTCTTCTGTGTATTATACCGGCCGCACATTTGATGAAAAATAGTGGCGGAATCCCTTTTCACCTCATATTATTTTTTATAATTTTAACTACTAATTTATTTAAATATCTTTCTTCATTCAGTGTAATTTTTTAACACAATATTTTCAACGTTTTCAAGCGGCATTACTGCATCTAGATGCTCGACAATGGTCCTGTGCGTAAGTAATACGTATTTTCACTATGCAAAATGATAAAATCGATTTTATTTTTAAACAGACCGACGGATTATTTTGATTTTTGTTGGAAAACGTTTAAATATGTACGTAGTAAAGGGTAGAAAAATAAAATTCCATTCCCGAAAACATTTTATTTAAACTTAGTTCAAGCCCACCGTGGTGGTGTACCCACATAACATAAATTTTATTTCACTCAACCTAGGTTTCGTTTATTCCGTTGTCTCGGGTGTGAGTTCGTGGAATTCGCTTAGCATTGTAAATGATAAGTATAACTTAGTTTTTTCTCATAGATGTGGAAAAACTAAGTTACACTTAACCCTTTTACTGCCAGCCCATATCAGGTAGGATGTGCGAAGAATGCCAAGGCTCTCTTCAGGTTTTTAAAGGAAGGGCATTATATTCAGGTATTTAAAGTTGGGCCGATAAATTGGTCCGTGGTAGTTTTCACATATCCAACGTGGGCCGATATATCAGCCCGCTGGCGTTAAAAGGGTTAACATTTGCAATACTAGGTTTCGTTGTTGAACTACTACATCAGGTCTATTTTGAATGGTTTTTGTTGGCACCTGGGCTTTTAATCATTCAGGAAATGCTGCAACCCCAAACCTTCAGTGTGTTTAGAACTATTGTTGCTCATTGTTTTTGCAACTCTTTAAGAGCTGAAACTTCTCATTGTCAGGGAAGTGTTTTCTTTGCATTCACCAATGGAGATACAGGCGTAACATCTGTACTGGTGAGATAGGTGTCTTTAATCTAGATGATTTTTATGCTTCACAGTTTTAACTTACAGCAGTCCTTGGAATGCCCTACCATCAGTGCCCATTTGATGAAGCGTGAGTATATTTTCTGGATAGTTATAATCATGCAGAGGGGTAGATGCTGTGTCTGTAGTGTGACTTTTAGTGAGTACTGCATGCTACCCAGGTGAGCATTGTATCCAGTTTTGTTGTCTACATTGAGTATAAGTCCTGTTGGGAGCTGGTCATACCTTGGCATGTTAATTTAAACCTTATTAATTGCCTTGTTATTTGAGTTTAATGCAGAGGGGTAGATGCAATACATGGTTTACACTGTAGCTTTGTGTAAATACAATGTCTTAAGTTTCAATGCTTGCTCCTTAGAGTTTCCTTTGCTTGTGCATGTACTTAAATTGAACCCTGCCTGTTCATTTAATGTTTAGGTGATATAAAATTTTGTTGCATATGGCTTTACATTATGAATTGTCATATACCTTAAGGTACATTAAAGCTCAATTCCAATGTAAGGTGGATATGCATAGAAAATTTTGGATCAGTATTAATTGTCAGCTTTTGTTTGTTTGCTTAATTTGTCATGAAAATGTACATACCTAAGTTACGTCATAAGATACTGTACGTACCTTCTTCCAGCAACCTCAGCATTTGTTAATGATGTAATTTTGGGTATTGTGAAAGCTTCATTGATTCCCTCTAGCCAATTCATGGGCAGAGTGGCCTTCATTGGCCTTCATGAGATTAGTAAGTTGCCCAAAGTAAAGTCCTCATGGGTGATCTGCCCGTTGAAGTGGTCAACCTCCAAAGAGAGATGGCAATCAGCCATGATAACACATCTTTTCAGTGTATCACTCAAGGAGACTTTGCTCACATTAAATGGAGGGAAAAGGTTCAATTCTTCTGACTATAGTGTTAATGAAAAGAAGAAAAGAATGTCCTCTAAGCAATGGGCTATTTTATGTGCTTTTGGTGGTTTAGAGGTATCCAATTAAATGGTAATTTTATTTAAATGGTTCTCCTCATTGCAACTACCTATGTTGTAATATTTCTTATTGGTTAATTTGCAATGGACATCGATAGAATTCATGAATGTGGATATATGGACTATAAATTAAATTAATACGTGGGATTGTTTGAAACTGCTTTTTTTAGAAATCCTAAAAAGGTAATTAATTAATTTCAACCCAGATTGGCATGGCCTATATGGTAGTTGAAATGCAAATCTTTGGAGATCAACCTGAAGATTGATTTCATTGGCGAGGATAGAACTCGCCTTGTACCTAGTGATTTGTGAAATTAATGCATTCAAGGTGTAGAGATTTATTCCTTTCCCTGTGCTGCATGCAGTTCCTAATGAACATTTGGTTGTAAAAAAAAGGAATTCATGGATTTTGGTTTGCAGTGTCCAAAGCCTTCCCCAGATTTTAACCCAGGATCATCCTCTAAATTTAGGGAATCACTCTTCCCACCAAGCTACCATGTCATTTGAATACCATATACATGAATGACAAAAATGCACATGTAGGGTTTATGCAGAATGTCTACGTTTTCTATCAAATAAGTCATTTACTCATAAGATTTTATTGAGTTCAACTTTTCTCAAATGTGGCTTGCAATATTGATTGCTCATATATCCGTACATCTTTGAGATTTGGTTATTGTGTTGGAGATGAGTATGTATAGCTATATCCAGTTTCCTGTGTCAGCTCCTCTCCCAAGCTGTGCAGTTGTAGGTTCTTGGCCAGACAAAGAGAAAGTTGAATACCTGTATGCTGATGATAACAGGTGAAAGCAAATGTTGACCAAGTGAAAAAGCACTATTTAGTGTACTATAGTACTATATGAAGTACAAATAATTTAGAAAATACTGATAGGATAGAAATCTTATTATCACTTTTGCCCCGATGGCTTTTTTATGAACAGGAAGCACACAAGAAAAATTTAGAGCAGAAGGGAACTAACCAGAAGAAAATGATGAGCTAACTATTATGGCCATGTTCCAATCCAAGTGTAGTCCTTAATAAATACTATCATAGAGTAAATATATATATGCTTACTCTATGATACTATGTACCTCGAGCTAGTGTACGCTTAAGGTGTCCTTTCGAATTGGAACGGGAAGCTAGTGCTTGTACATGGATGTGATCACCGATGAATTTTAAATGAAAACATTGGTAAGCGTTGTAGAGCAGTGAAGATCAGCATGCTGCGAGACCGATTTCTCAATGGATAACGTTCACAGTGTAAATGTTGTCCTTGCCTTCCAGTTATATTTATATATAAAACTTCTATAAAATAAATGTAAGCAGGGCTGAATAGTCATTTAATGATAAATTTGATTGTTTCAGGCTTGACTTCGTTGAAGTTATTGATATCCATTTTGAATAAAAAACGTTGTACTTTTCCACACGTTATTTAAAAACTGCGACCGGTTTCACCTTAATAAGGCATCTTCTGGCACATTCTGAAGCTTAGGGCATAATATATATACCCAGAAAAATTTTAAAATTTGGGCTGGGGCTTTTAACCACTCTTCCCCTTTAAAAAATAGAAAACAGTGTAACTTGGTGACCTTCTACTCCTCACACTGTCTTCCCCGATTCACTTTCCTTTCTTTCATTTATTTCCTTTCCTTCCTTCCGTTCATTTTTATGGCATACATTTTTGTAATTTGCTGGTGGCTCAATTCTGGTCTTGTGACCTTGGAGACCACCTAAATCTCCCGCTCTTTTGTTTGTTACCAGTTTGTACTAATGCTTTTGGGAGTAAATACATTATTATTATTTCCTCTCACAATTTTCCACCACCCCTTCTCCATATTCTGTAAGTAAGGGGTCGGTGTACTTCAAATCTTTGCCCAACTCCCAATAGTTCTCGCCTCAGCCTTGCTGTGTGCATAAAAAAAATGCTCCTCCTCCCAGTTTTGTCCTCACTCTGCCATACCTTAAGCGCCCTGCCTCTCTCCCACCATTTCAAACCAACCCCCACCATTTTTAAACTTACTCTGGGTATACATAAAATGCCCTAAGCTTCAGAAGGTACATTATTAAGGTGAAACCGGTCGCAGTTTTTAAATGAAGTGTGGAAAAGTTCAAAGTTTTTTATTCAAAATGGACATTTAATGACAGTATAAAGAAAAGATAATAGTGAAATTCACACAGCTAATCAAACATGTGGTACAGTTTTCGCACTTGCACGTGACTCAAAAATAAGTTTTCAGTGCGATATTAGCAACTTCAAGTGCATGATATTTTTCTAACAAAACTTGAAGAATAATTCCTCATAAGACGATTGAAGTATATTTTAAGATTCACCTGACCTCACTCACATCACAACTCATTCATTGCACCCTTCGAAGCCATGTTTGTATAAGAATCTGTCCAAGATAATAGCACAGTGGATTGTGATAAATGCAGCCAATCAGTGAACATGTCCAATGCCGTTTGGGGAAGGGATTCACGTGATCGAAGAATCCCTGATATTTGTTTAAAATAATACGATTGTGAAAAAATTTTTACTTTTCATTTCTTTCCAACTTAGGCCGTGTTCCAATCCAAGTATAGCCCTTAGCATGTACCATTTACTAGTATACGCTTGGGGTGTACAAGTACTTGTACTCAGATTGCGGATTAAAAACAAAAACATTTCGCTAAGCGTCAAATAGCGGTGAAGATCAGCGTGACAGTGATTTCTCAATGGATAACATTTGCAACGCAAACATTTTACTGGCTTTCCAGTTATGTATATTGATGCATAAAATGCCTATCAAACAAATATAAGCAGGGCTGAATCGCCATTAAAATGATAGTGTAAAGCAAAGACATTAAATAAATGCACACACATAACTCAACACGTGATACAGTTTTCTCTTCAACCCATGACTCATGAATAAGTTTTCAAAGTGATATTAGTAACTAATAAGTGCATGACTAACAGCACTTGGAGAATAAATCTACATCAGTCGATTGAAGTATATTTTATGATTCATTAATATATTCACATGACCACTCATTCATTGCACCCTTCACAGCCATGTTTGTTTAGTACGGCTTTGCAAAATAGTACAACTTCATAGTAAGCCTTTCCTCGAACTAGCCATACTAACCCTCTTGCAGTTGGAATTTTGTCCCAAGGCTTAAAACTGGTGATGTGCCAGGAATCGAGGATTCGATCAAATCCTATCGAATCCATGTATTCCAGATTCAATCGAATCCTTTCAAAAAAGATTCGATAAATTCGAATCCTGGTTTTGCGGGTGACATATACGTTAGGATAACTATTTCGAAACCTAAAAATCTCATGAATGACGTAATTTTACCATCATAAGTGCTGATAATCTGCGTGGAAATTCACTACGACATATATTTTTAAATAGAACTTTTTATTTTACATATTTCCGGTGGAATTCTACATCGGAACATATTTTTTCTTCGTATGTGCCCCTATGTAAGACGTCCTATCCAACACGTTTTTGCTCACGCATAGAAGAACATCTCTACTTTGTTATGAGACATTAGGTGAGAAGAGTTCGGTGAAACATAGTGATGAGTAACAAGCTACTCGATGGTTAACGTACAATTCTGTGCCTCGCTCTTATTAATACATTTGTGTTCGCGATCTGTTTATTTAAGGGTTAAGGCAACAATTTAAATCAACCGAAATAACGACTGCCCTCGATTCATTCAAGCATCAGCCACATCAACCTGGTATTGGCTCTGAAGGCCCCCAAAAGAAGAACCACCCCCGACCTCAACCAATGGAAGCCACCCGGGTCGAAGCGAACCGGAATGAGGGTAGACAAACAATGATGAGACGAAGGAGTGATCTCTCAGATCACTCAGGTCTCTTTCTTGCAGGATGAGTCCAGAGCAGATGAATTTCTTCATGTTCTGGAATAAGAGGCAACAGTATCTTGAGCGGCAGGGCGAAACAGGTTTTGGCCCATAAACTTGACTCAATAGAGGGACCTGTGTAGCCCATAAATGGGACTGGTGACAGAACTGCCGTTCCAAGCAGTCCACCGATTACCAGAAAAGTCAGAATTAGCAGGCAATGCCTTTTAAAGAGCGAGCCTCAAGAGTAGCAGGACATGACCCCCAGATAATGCTGGGTGGTGTCAAGAAATCACCTAACCCAAATTATGAGCCAAGAGAGGGAAGAAGATGTCAGCCTCTGATCATCACTCATACCTCTGCTTCTGAGAAGGGTACCCCAAAAAAAGTAACCGGTGTCGGTAGGTGGGGGGAGGGTAGAGCGAGATAAGAGGTGAAGATGAACAAATCAGCTGAATCGGAGGACCAGGTTGGTTCGTGCTGCCATCGCAGCAGGTCTCTGAAGAAGACGTATGTACGATATAGATCATGCATTTCATGATGTCTTCAATTGTATCGAAAATATTCTTATGAGAAAGATCTGAATGCAAAGAGAAAGGATAACTCCAGATTGTAGTATTTTTTAGCCCATATAGGCTCACATCTCATGGACAAATAATGCGGCGGCAAGCATAATTAATTGTGACTGAATATACACATTTACATATCTCTTCAATGAGGTTGGCACCACGTATGTTTGAAGTTACTACCAAAATAGTGAATTTACTAATTGAATTGTGTAAACCAAAGTTTTTGTCTGCCAGCATTCCGTTGTAAAATTGTATGATACAACAAAAAACTTGTTGACGATAAAGCACTCACGGCTATATATATCTCTCTATAATCGTGATTGTATTACATACCGCGATCACAATGCAATGATGTTGATACATGATCGTGGTCGCGAATCTGTGGTCCAAGTGTACGATATTAAGGGTGGTTCCGATTTGCGGCTGTAGATGGCGATTGTCATGCCACGGCACTTTTGATTATGCGAAACACAGCAAAATATGGTAATACTTCTCGGTAAAAAAATTCCGATGATGAATTCGCGATCGCGGTTTGTGATATTTGTGACTGCGATATATCCCGCGGTTGTGTTTCCAAAGCCACTGGTGCACTGTAGATTCACATAAAGAAACATCCATTATCTGCCCGTGAAGCAGCGAAAGCCCACGCATTAGTACAAGAAGATAAATCAGAAGATGAAAATCCTGCATCTTATACCTTCGATACTCTACCAAGCGGTTCCAGTAATCAAGGCAGTGATTTAAATTCATTTAAGCTAGAAAGATTCATAGTACAAGAAATGCAACTGTATTTTCAGAAAAAGCATTTAGTAATGCTGTAAATTTGGCAGACAAAAAAGGAACAGATTAGATCCCGAAAGATTAAGGATGTGGCATTTCTTGAGGAATCATTAATAACTTATGATTACATTGCACTTTGTTGAAGAACTAATAAAAATTAAGTAAAACTGAAGCAGCTACTCAAATTTGTTTTTATTTTTTAGCTAATGAATTTATATTGAATTTGAGGGAGCAGAAGTGTGGAACAACTTATAGGTTCAAAAAGTACTGGAAAATATAAATGGATTTGAATTTGTTTTATAAATGCAGTTGGCATTGAAAAGTAACTGGGATTCATAGTTTTCTGAAATAAGGATTCGAGATTCAATGTGTGAGATTCAATAAAAAAAAAAGATTCGGGATTCGGATTCGATAAATATTGGATTCGACCCATCACTACTTAAAACACGACATCACTTCCGCTGAGGAAAATTTAGTTTAGCTAGTATACCCTGATGTGGATTGGGACTATGGCAGAAATAAGTGTTGAACTTGTCAGCAATTCTTTCAGGTTCAGTAACACTGAGGCCATTGAAATTTACAGAGGTTGGGTGGGTTTCCTGGGAATAAAGCAAGCATTGTCTAGGTATTATCCTATTTCTTTTTTATAAGTGTTACCGATTATACTGAAGTAGAAGTAGAAAAAGTTTTTATAATATTTTTTTTATATAAGTATTTTTCCTTTTTTTCCTTCCTTCAATTTCAATGAAAACCTAACTTCGACTTATACTAGAGTCTATAATTTATTAGACTTCCAGGACAATGTTTCTGGGCATCGGCTGCGTAAAACTATGGTTATCTCTATTATTGATAAGCCATGGGGAATATTTGCCGAGAAATGCTTTGGATTTGCGTTCTAAGTTTCGTATTAGGACCTATAACTGGCAAATAAGCTTGATACTTCTGCTTTGTAATTATAATGAATTCCATAAGGTTAATAGTACTAAACTAATATCGCATAACCAACCTGAAACTCAAGGATTTATCGATTGGCTACGGGTGACGCTGGGGCTGTCTCTGTAAATATACTGATCGATGCGATGTGCATTTTTTTCATTTTGCATAACTTTGCAGGGTGCCCGCAAACAGGGAAAACAAGGTAATGACAGGGAAATGAAATGCAACGGAATTGGACTGGGAAAAGACAGGGAAACGTCTGAGATCTCGAAATCTTTTTCGAAATGTGGGAATTAATAATTAGTTAGTGCCATATACCGTGCAGCACAGTGCGTCCTTGGTCTATGCTCTCACTCCGTTTGGCTGGTGCGCTCACTCGTGCACGGGCTCACATCGGACCAGCTCAGCTGCCGAAGTAGCCCCTCCCTTTCCTCTCACTTCGCCCTCTCCGCTTGGCTAGCGACGGATTGGATGGACTCTGGCTGCACGGAGGGGGCGTGTTGTGAGACGGACAACAACAACAACAGGGAATATCGTACTGTAGGAGTAAACCTTTTCAAAATAATAATGACTTCCAAATTCAACCCTGCATGGCTTGATGCTATCCTTAACCCTGAGTGGCAAAGCTGGTTGCGGGCAGGCGGACTGGATGTGAACTCTGCTAGGTGCATCGTGTGTAAGAAAACTTTTTCGATGAGTTCAATGGGCAAGCGGGCTGTGACAAGCCATGCTGCAGGGAAGTGGCATCTCAATCCTATCCAGGGTCGTCAACGTCAGGACAACTTGACTAATTTCATCGTCCAAACACCACTACAGCAGGTATGCAGTATTACTACCCAGAGTTTTTGTATGATGAACAGTACCGGCATGGTTTTCGTTATTCGATGGGATAGTTTTGTGCCGTTCTTAGCATTTAAAACTTAAGCTTTTATTATGTATGCTGTGAGTTTAGGTAGATAAGTTTTTTAGTTGGTCACGGCGTATGCGTGTATGTAGCACCAGCACTCCCTTCACACACCCCTCAACCATGCAGGCAACATGCTAGCAGTTCGGTAAGGGGCGGACCAAGGGGCCTATTCTATAACTCGAAGCTACGGAGCTTTCCGGTGAAAAGATGCTTCAATAAGCTACTTGCTCCCATCGGTATTCTCTATCATGGAAGCTACCGGAGAAAGAGCTAGCAGAAGCTACCGGTAACATATTAGGCTCCTACCCATATTCTGTAAATGTCACTAAGCTACTTCTGTAGCCCCAGTAAGCTCCCACGGTAGCCTGTGGGATCCTATGGTCTCCATGTCGTTCATCGTGCCTTTCAGTACAGTTTCGTTAAGTATGGTTGGCAGATTGCAATATTTTTTAAGTTAATCCATAATGTCTTCGAGGATTCTCCCGCGCGCCGTGCAGAGTTTACACGTCTTACTGAAAGTGATGAATTTACTCTCAAATTTTCCAATTGCCGATGGCTTGAGAATGGTCCCGTGTGTGCAAGAGTCATTACAATACTCAAGAATTTGAAGACCTACTTTCCCACTATGAAGGATTTGCCTGACACATGGTCGATTAGGAAGGTGAAAGAGTGCTTTGCTGACCCTCTTCTGCTGGTGAAACTTAATTTCTTTGCGACAATAGCATCATCTTTTGAGCTATTTCTCAAAGTGTATCAGACGCTGAAACCAGTCATCCCATTTCTTCATGTTGACATTGAGGATCTTCTCCGAGAGGTGTACGGGCGGTTTGTGAAGCCAGACGTCATAAACAAAGCGAAGACAGCCTACAAGCTGGTCAATATTGATGTTGCGAATCGTTTGAAACTGTCCCAAATCAATATTGGTGTGGGGGCAACCCTTGCTCTCCATGATGCAAGAGTGAAGGACATCAAAGAGGATAAATTTAGGTAGGAATGTAAGAAGTGTTTGGTCTCCTTTGTTAAGAAAATAGTTGAGAGAAGCCCAATAAAGTACAAATTTACCAAAGCAGCCTCATTTCTGGATCCTTGCAAAATTCTTAAAATACCTGACTAGTGTACAACAGATTTTGATTCTTGTCTTGGGGTTCTCGTGCCTGCAAACCACATGGCCGCTCTTCCGGCAGACTGCGCTGGTATCCAGTTCAAAAGGTTTGTATCCCAGGTGGATAAAATACAGCTCACAGGCTTTAGTAGGGATACGGATAGACTGGAATCATTCTATACAAGCCAACTTAACAAACAAGAGGACTTCAAGGATGTATGGGCAGCTGTTAAAATTATCCTGTTGTTCTTGCACGGTAACGCCTTTGTCGATAGTGGATTCTTTGTGAACAAAGACATGTTTGTTGAGAACCTACATGAAGACTCCCTCATTGCTCTGAGAAGAGGTTGGGATGGGATTTTTCATGCAGGAGGCAAGGCGTCAGTGGAAGTTGATCGGGAGTTGATCAGATATGCGCGTGGAGCAAGCGCCAAGTACAGAGATGCACTTCAGAAGAGGCGAGAAACTGAAATGGCGAAGAAGAGTAGATTACAGAGAGAAAAAGAGAAAAGGAAGAAAAATGATCAAGATAAGTTAAAAGCAGAGAATCAAGCCCTGTAAGAAAAACAGGAAGAAGTAGAGAAAAAAATTAAGAAGATGAAGAAATTAAAATCTTTGCTTTTTTTAGTGTAATTGTCGGGTGTTACCTGAATAATTAATTTCTGGTCATTTAATATAAAACAGCAATATTTTCACAGAAAGTTCCTGATTATTTAATTAGTTTTGTTTGATCTTTCAAGTTAGAGGATCGATTGACATGTTTATTTTTTTGCTGCCTGTAGTGTCTCATTTTTTATTGTTAATTCTTATCATAATATTTTTTCATAAAAATAAAAAGTCTATAATGATGAGAAGTGTGTTGATCTGTGCTCCCATTCACGCAAATTTATTTAGATGGACTTTCGGGACGTATTGAAACCCTATAGTTAGCGCATTTCTCTGGATATTATGGAGAAACCTGCTAGGGAAAACACAGGGAAAATACAGGGAAATGATTCAGAAAAAGTTGTGGGCACCCTGCTTTGAGAGAAATGAAAAATTATTCTGAATATATAACTTAATAATCCGACACTCAGACTGCTGAGTCGGTCAATACCTGCCACTAGCTTCATGCATCCCGTTTTATATCTTTCTCTCAAGAGTACCAAATATTTGTAAATATCCATCTCTTCCGGCAAATATTCACATTTCCATATCCATCTGCGCAGATAAAAATTCTGAAGAATGTCTAATATATTCTTCTCATCTAACTCCGCTTTCTTAATCTTCAGCAGATGTTAGGATATCTAAGCGTACACAAAATCTCTCTCCGGAGTTCATTTATTGATTGTACCAAATGTATATACATATTGTACTAGTATGGGCAGTTACCCCTTTATGAGAATAAAAAATGCAGATGGCATAATAGAATACGTAATATATGTACTAGAGACAGGTTTTAATGTAGGTATTCAAGTTACAACGAGAAATTACCATTTCACAGCAATAAAAAATAATTTCTCATGTATCATAGGTATTGTGTAACATTCCTAGAGAAAAAATGGACATCTGAGGGAAGCTCATTTCCTTCCCTCAAAATTCTAGATACTTGGCTATTGTTCATATAATTATGTCAATGAAATTCTCTCTTATTCCTGGTATTATGTACAGAAGTTTGAAAGGAAATCAGTGTCAGAAGATCCAGATTTGATACCATTATACCATCTAAAAATTTATACAAGAATATAATATCTGCCATGTTAATCCTGGAAGACAGTATTGAAATACCTAAATATTTGTGTATGTCTATGTAAGAGATGGTGTTAAGGTCAGCTCTACAAGAGTTCAGAAAATGTTACTACATATTACTGGGGCTCTGATTAGGATGAGAAAATTATTAGCTTGCTTAAATTTGTGATGAAATAGAGTTACGAAAAACAATTTGCCAAAATCCCCTAATCAAATGCACATCTTTTCCCTCTCCCTCCCTGAAAGTGTGAGTTTCATCTTTTGGTCTGAAGACTACTGATTGAATTAGATCATTTTGGGAGTGATCCAGTTCCATCTTAACATTTTTTATGCATGGCTTGCTCAATGAGAATGGGTAATTGGCGTTTAAATTGACTGGAATTGGAAGTTGCACTGTTTTTGTAAAGTGGGTCCATATCACATATTTAATCGACATTATTCAATGTTCTACTTAACCATTTAACTTTGCAGGTGGGCCCAACACTCCACAGCAAGTTACCACCCTGAGTGTGTGCCTAGGATACTTCTTGTATGACTTGGCATGGTGCATTTGTCATCAAACGGAAGGAGTTACAATGATTGGCCATCATATTACTAGTATCATTGCTATAGGTCGAATAATTATGAAAGGTTGTTCAGGTGCTGAGGCATCTGCAGGTGCTGGTGGTTTGGAATGTACTAATCCTTTGCTGCAATTAAGGTGGTTCATTCGTAGTGCTGGTTACAAAGATCATCTCATTTACAAGGTGGTGGAGTTAGCTTTTATGTCTCTGTTTGTTTTTATGCGAATAATTGCTGGGAGCTACCTTTTATTTTCAGTCTTAACCAGTAATAACACAGACTTCGAAGCTAGATGCCTAGCCATTGCCTTGTATGCTATATCCTGGGTTTTCATGGTTTCTATTGCCAATCACTTTTATAAACACTACATTAAGCCTTTAAAGACAGTAGTTGATTAGTATTTCATTTGCCTAATTGACATTTTGGAACTTTCTTCAGGTGTTAGCTTCAAAAGCTCAAACTTTTGTATTTTGTTGTTGAAAGTAGTAACTGGAATCATAGAGAATTAAATTTTTTAAGTGAATATTTATTATCTGTGGTAGAAGTCACTATGAAAGCACATTGTAGTTGCTCATGTATTTGAATTCGCTGTATTTTTTGTGGGTTCTTGATCTGAGAGCAATTATTTTTATTTTGGAAATAGAATAGCAATTGAAGTCCTTCCAATGTTTATTTTATATTAACTGCTTACTGCAGCATAAAAGTGAGATTATATGAATTTACTTATTGAAGCATGTGAAAAGAAAGTATATATTTTTATGGCATTAATGCCAATATCTTTAATAGTCAAATGCTGATCAAGTTAAGAAGGTAAAATTGGCTCAGGTGTGAACTTAGTGTGTGACCCATGCATGTTTCATCTGTATACAATATTGCTGAAGGGGAAGGAAAGTTTGTATAGTATTTTAATTATGAGCATTTTGTACTGCTATTGTACAGAAGATTTTTCAAGTGGTGAATCAAAAATGGCCCAAATTTGTGATTAACATACAAGGCATGTGCCTCTCTCAGCAGCTCAGTAGCAGGTATGCTGGAAGGAATTTGTACCCCACTAACTGTTATTTTATATCAGTGCTTAAACTAGTCGCAATGGGATACACGTATAGGCAAAGCCATGTTCTATTGCATGTGCGTCTATTTAATAAAAAAATGATAACATGATTGCAATTAATTATTTCTTATACATAATGCTATCATTGGATAGATAGAGGGATAGTTTCATAGGAAATGTATTGTTCTTGGAATTTGGTTGCATGAAGCACCTTGAAGGGTTCACATAATTACTAATTATTGTTTGTGACATTGTACTTGCTTATTATTACCTCAATAACTACTTGTTAAACTTAAAACGCCGGATTAAAATGTCCTTCGAAGTCACTCCCTGCCGGATTTAAATTGGCCTTTTTAAAGTTTTCTTGTTGTGTCTCAGCCAAAATTGGCACTTTCGGCAGTGAGAAGCATCAAACAGCGTGCCAATATTGGCACTTTCGGCATTTAAGGGTTAAAAACCATGACACGCAAAAATATGGGAAACTAACTTTAATATAATATGATACATACATATCTTCATTCTATGTGCTGCTGCAAAGGTTCTTCTGATTACCATATCTCATGCTTGATTGGCAATAAAACTGTTATCATTTGTTGGACATTCAGCAAATCTATGGATAAACTTCACTTAGAAGTAATTTGAAGCCAAACAATCCTAGTCTCTTGCGGAGGCAAGATTCCTGTTGATATGTAAAGTTGAATGCCCACTGACCATGAAAGAAAACCTACCTGAGCAGTTGCATTTATAATTTCTTAAATCCAAGTACTGATGGTCCCCGAGTTATGTACCTCCCTGGTGGTTTCTGAGAGGGCATTACGCATTCCTTAAGCATTTCTCAAAGCTTTCCTAAATCGTCCTAAATCCTATGCCAACGCTCAATCAGGCATTCAATAAACCCAATTGTGAACGCTTTGGGCATTTTGTAAGCGTTCCTCAAGGATTCCTGGGCAGTTCGTGAACGCTTACTGTCGTGGTGAGGGTTCCTTAAGCATTTTTGAACGTTCTCCAGAATGGCTTGTAGAGCGGTTCATGGGCGTTCGTTGAGCTATTCAAATGCTTAGTGGAGCCGGGTGGTAGGAATTCATAAACCATTCTGTAGGTGTTTCACGGATGCTCAAGTAAAGTTTTGAAAGGTGTTGTCTTTCCAATTGATAAGCTTTTGTGAAGCCTCCTCATTGGAGACCGTCCGTCATGTTTTATCAGCGTTCTGTAGGGTTCACCTATAAATGCAGGATCATTCTTTTTGCAATCTGAAATTGAATTTTCAACAAATGCCTACAATCTAGAGACATTGTTACTGTCTCCTGTTCATTGCACCCTAAACATTTTTTTAGCATTATTTTGAAATTTTATTTTTAGATTTCAAAACATTGTAATATTAATCGACGTACCATGTGTCACACAATGAGGATTCAATGGAGAAACCTTCAAGACTTAACCTAAAGGAAATTTGTCTTTCTGGAAGTCCTTCAAATGTTTTGGATTACCCAGGTAAAAATATTTGGTCTGTAGCTAATCTGGAACTGGTCTGAAAGGCTAAATTTTGGGTTGTAAGTGGTCTGCAGAGTAACAGGACTGGACTGGATTTCAAAGAGGCGAAGAAAAATGGTCTGGATTTTGGCCTGTTACTGCACTGTAATATTCAATTGTGTGTAAATGATCTGGATTCTTGTCTGTAACTCTACTGCAATGTTCAATAGTCTGCAACTGGTCTGGATCCTTGTCTATAACTGTACTGCAATATTCGATGGTCTGTACCTGGTCTGGATTCTATTCTGCAATATTCAATGGTTTTAAACTGGTCTGGATTCTGATATGACACATAGCTCTAATATTTTATTGATGATCTTCCATCGCTCTTAAATTTTATAGGTAACTGTTCAATGAGTAGAATATATTTTTTAAGCATTACCACTTAATGGAATTTGGAATCTCAAGCTTTGAAGTAATCACCTTGAAATCCACAATACTTTTTTCAAACTTTACAGGGATATAAAATCAGCCTTCTAAACTGCCAGACTACCACTTGTTAGTATAAAGAAAGTATTCTCTGTTATTAATTATTATTATTTGTGGTTCATAACCAATTGCTCCATTATTAATTGCCAAACAAATTTTAAGAAGCATCTTCCATGTATGTTTAGCCTGTGGTTCATCCTTCGCCTAAAATTTTGGCAAAAATGGGAAGCTTGCAAACAATTCGGAGAGACATGAGTTCAGCCAGTAAATACTTTACTGAGAGTTTTGCATAAAAAACTTCCATGAATTATTTATTTATGTGTTTATTGGTACATACATTCAGCAATTTTCTCTTTTCAACATTTCCGCAACTCAGTTACGTATGGATTGAAATGTGAACACGTGTGAGGGAATTGAAAAACTCTTCTTAATTCTCAGTAATATTGCATATACATATATTAGTACTAAGTGACAATATAGTTTACAAATAATTAATGCCTGAAAACTTATCGTGATGTGATGGTATTTCCTCAAACTATTACAGAATTGCTATTTAATAATTAGTTCTTGAAGTTACAATAACGCACGGAAGTGGCCAGATATACACGGCTTTCTTGACATGGGCACTTTGATTTCAGGTGCAAGAAAATGCACGGTGAACCATAGCTGAATATTCGAGATAGATACAATGTTGTCAGGTAGATACTAGGTAGGATAATTAAGTATAAGAATGGTATCGCGTAACTACATTAATACTTAAAAGAAAATTTTTGTTTTTTATTTATTGTTAGAGAAATCAGGGAGGAGTCAGTGGAGATGCTCGAGGGAGGGCAAGGGAATTTCAGTGATGAACGCATGGGAGTACCAGTTCATTAAGTAGTAGCAAGGGTGTGCCAGACTAAACCGGCTAAAAGATATATCCTCCCAATTCCAGAGCAGCAACCACCCATTGTCCAGACTAGTTCCAGACCAGATAGTGTCCAGACCGACTACAGACCATACTGGTCTGGAGCACCATTAACTTCTTTCCAGTTCCAGACCACCTACAGACCTCTAGCTCCACCCTGGTTCCATATTAGTTACAGACCAAATATTTTTACCTGGGGTTATGATAGTTTCTTGCAACCATCCAATTTTTCTTTAATGTTCACGAATGGGACGAACTCCTTGTCACCGTTTATGTACTTAAATTTTGCAATCAAGAAGGATTTTTGATTTTTTGTACATTAGACATCTTTCAGATTTTGAAATAAATTTAACACAATCACAGAACTTAAACACAAATTGCTCCTTCTAACACATCAAGCAGTTCAGCACACTACAACAGATGCTCAACCATGAGGCATGCGATCCCACAGTCAACAGGGCCTACACATCATCCAGAAGGGACTCCAAAATGCCTTACCAAAACATCTTACAATAAACATTTGAGGAGTGCTCGTAAATGCCCAAGAAATGCTCAGTTGAGGGTTTCCTATGCGCCTGGAAAGTTTCCAGAAAAGCATTCATTTTTAGCATAATTACGCCTGCTCACAAAACATTCGAAATCAGTTTTACAAACGCTCAAGCAAACACTGGGGAAAGCATTCCGGAGGCTTTTATTTGGCGTTTCTTGAGAGTTTGACAATAAGCTTTTGACGAGCACTTGTAAATGCTGAAGATATGTCTAGTAGAGCATTTGAATAGCATTTACGAGGCATTCACTTGAAAAAGTGCCCACAAGGCATTTGTGTCTCTCAACTAACGCTCAAAAGTCATTATAACAATCGGGAAACACCCTACAAACGCTCTATTATCCAATCTTACTCTCTGCAAAACTGCCAGGGCTAATTAATGTAGTTCAATGCTCACTTGGTAAGTCGAGATGTATGCATGTTGAAAGTTACTCCAGAAAGTATTGTCTCATTAATGAAATGCAGGAAATAATTTGTGGCATAAAACTTTGCACCAATATTAGATATCAATGAAGATTCCCTAGAATTATGATATAGCATATGAACTGTTTTGCTGTGAGAAGCTTCAAAAACTCACACAATGCAGTATTTTACATATACATGTATATGAACAAAAAAGCAAATAGTTTGCTCTTTTTTATTTGAAATTTTTAAAATAAAGAAAAACTTTTTGTTTAATCAAGATTGCCACTTGCATTAGTTGATATGTGTAACTAGAGGACCACCAATGGTATAAAAATGATAAATTTTGTTATCCGTATAAGATATTTGCACAACTGAATATGGAGTTTTTGTTTTGAGTTTGATAGAAAAATTGCTGTGTGCCACTGAAAAGTTTTCTCTACGGCTCGCTACTGATCAATTGAGCTCTTTCAGTAGATAATCTAAGCAAGTGTCATATAATGGTTGGGATTAACCTATTGTTCTATGAACAATTAAAGCCAATGCTAAATATGTGAACAGTAATTACTCTTAAGAGTTTATTTTTGCTTACATTATTCATTATCTACATAGCCAGAAGTTAAATAAAAACCCCAAATGTCCTGTCTTATTGTTAACGATAATAAATAATGAATTGATTTGCCTATAAAACTATACAACACTATGTAACAGGTTAATGCTTCTAGAGATTGAAAAGTTAACTAAGTTAGCAGATAACATTAAAAATTCAGGGTAATCGCTATACATATTTTTTTTAATTAAAACTATCCATCAACGCTTGTGAATGCTTTCTAGTGATTGTGTCAAGCTAGAGAAAGAAACACTTAAGTCTAATGGCTGTTTACTGAGAGATAATCTCCCAGGAAGAGGGGATTCTTATGATCAGTGCCACCTTATGAAGTGAAATGCTTAAGTATTTTACTTGAAATAATACTACAGGATCTCCAAGGAGAAATATTGAAGGAATAAGTAATGTGCAGTGAATGACAAGAAATACATTTTTCTTTTGTTTCTTTTTTCATTAATGTATTGTTTTTCATGGTATTATCTTAAGTTGCAAACATTTTATCATAGCTTCTTGGCTAGATTAATCCTACTACTGCTACGGCTCATTACCGATCAATTCACTTAATACATAATAACCACCTAAGTTTGTTTATTTATTTTTGATTCAGAAAGCCGGCCGAATATCACGGCAAAACTGTTGCTAAAAAATATAATTCTATCGCAGAAATCCAAAAGAGACATCAAAATATCTATTCTCTTTTTTCTCTTGTTGTTGTTTTGCTATTATAGAAATTTTGCTATGGAAATCTTTTTATTTACTTAATCGTTCCTAAATTTATATTTTCAATCAGTATGTGGAAATAACTTATGCTTAGGAGAAGTAGCAGACTTTTAGGTTTCCTTAATTACTAGTTTTGGTGGATTCCTTCAATGACAATAGCATTGTATTCTTTGCGTGCATAATTCTTCGTTTTATATTAGTCAGTTATTTTTTTGGTTAATTTATCAGTATTTTTTAACAAGAATGTATATTTTAAATGTTTAGCCTACATTGTACTAATTTTAATGTAGTACATTATATGTTTGTCATTCTTGTTTAGCTGCTCTCAATTTAACCATGAAAAATCTGTATCTACTCTACTTCTGGCGCTTTAGAGCATAGGCATATCCAGGGTTTTGGGTTTGTAACCCCCCCATTGATAAAAAATTTAACAAGAAGGGTATGGAATACCCCCCATGTAAACCCCTCCCTTCAGACGCTAATAGATACGCCTATGCTTTAGAGAAGTGGCATTGTCAGGAAGTCACTCCTTCCTAAGTGATGATAAGATTGTCTAAAAAGTGAGAATGGGTATTTGTGCATGTATGTATATAATGCAAGACAACCCATTCATAGGTCGAGTAGTTAAGTTATATGGGAAATAATTGACCAGATATCCGTGATTTTTACTAGTGGTTGACAAGATGCCACACAGATGTTCTTAAAATAATGAAGTTGAAGCATAAAATATATTTTTTTAAGAAGATCCAATATTTTGAAACATTTCGTTCATATCACTCATACAATTCCACTTCTTCTCTCGGAAAGGTATGAGTTCACTATGGTTGTTGAAATGACTTACAAGCAAAATGTTTTGGCTAATCGTGATACCTTTTCTGAATGCAAGCTGGGATCTTGTGCTCATGTGTATTTACGTCAATGTGCTTGTTTCTAATTATGTTTCCATTACTTCCAATTCACCATGCAACCAAACACCATGGTGCACTTCTAAAAATTGGCCATGTTGTTTTTCATCAAGTCCTTTGATTTGCGCTTCGACTTGAAGGTTATGGTATGGAAAATGTGTGGATGATAGTGCATAATAAGTTAAATGATTATACTCGTCAGAATTTGGTTTCAACTGTATTCATTTGTAGTGAACACCTAATTTATCAGACAACCTAGTTTTTAAGAGATACCTGGCTGCAACATTAACTGGAAAGTGAATTTTTCCCTAAAATTTATATATCCTTAGTTTTTGGTTAATCCTTCTTTCTTTGTTTCATTGGAACGTTCTAAGATGTTTTACCTGTTGCTGTCAAAATTAAATGTTTTAAGCCATATCCTGTGGTGAAATACTTCCTGCGATGAACCACAGGTCATGGGCAAAAGCGGATTGTGAAGGGCAGATCACTGCTCCATCACAACTTTTGATGGTGGTGGGGTCCTGCAATTTCTATGTTAGCTTTATTTTTACTCTACCCAGACGTTGAAATCTCCTGATTTAGTTCTTCAACCACCCTGAATATGTAATGAATAGCATGATCTCATGAATGCCAATGTATAGGCATCTAGGGAAGACCTATGTCCCAAATGGTGTTGTCTGAGGCTTCTGTGCTGTTTCACTTGATGAAACAAGATGGGTTTTGGGTGTCTCTGGCATAATAGGCCTTCAAGTGGTAAATGTTTTGCCACCATGCCTACGTACATCTAGATATTTACCTATATGCATTTGAGGATCACTAGAATCACCTCAAGGACTTAACTCCGAAGATGACTACCTAGTGCAACACAAAGTTTAGGTATGTTTTAATTGATGATTGTAAAAGTTAATGTAACTACTAATCAGAGTTCACTTCCAACTGCCCTTACTGGTATGTTTATCATAGATTTCAGCAGAAATGAACCTGAAGTGGATCACTACCTGGAATGGCTGGGAAGCTATCATCACCTGAATACCTACCTACTTGAAAAGTACCCAAAAATCACCTCATTTCGCGTATCCAATAGAATACTGATTCCTGATTTGAGTAAAAATGATATTATAGCCTTGTATACACTTTTGAATGTTAAAACTTACTGAACATGAACCATTTCTTGGCTAAAATTGAAATATGTATGTATTTACATAGTAATACTATGACCTAAGTGTGCGCAATTGCGTATTACAATTGACATTATTTTGTAAATGAAATTATAAGGAAATAACCTAAAGAGTCAAATCTACTAAATGAAATAAGATCCAAACTGATGATTTTTAAAGCTAAAACTGATTCAATTTTTATCCTCTGCTTTATTCAACTCTGGAGATTTCTTGAAAATAATGTTGATATTTTCATCACTGAATCTTGAAATCAATCTGTATAAACATTTGAAACTATGCCAATATGCTTGTAACAATCATTAGTTGTAGCCAAGTCCATATCTATATCATTGACTCAGTGTTTACCATATGAATATTTAGGCTTGACTGGCTAATCATTTACTTCTCATCTCCACTGTTTTTTCCTCCCCGAAGGGCTTCTTCATTTTTGTGTTACAATTCCTGCTTGATGTGGTTGACTTCATCACAAGCTGGAGGCTTATTTTATTCCATTGAAGCATTTTCTTACAATAGCTGTACTTTTTTTAAATAATATTGTGATAAGTACACCCAAAGTACTAAAAAATCTCTGTATCTACTATACGTATGATTGTTTTTATGAATAAAAACATTCATTTTTTAAATCATTCTTTTAAGTACATTGGTGGAATACGTAGTCCTTCCATAATGGTGATACATATAGTAGGTAATTGCACCATTGTACTGGCTTACAGAAATGTTAGATGCAACAACCTAGCCCCCATTTAATGAATGAGTACAAAACGGAATGCAGATTTTACCCTTAATTTTAGCACGTAAATGAATCCTTGATTGCCTCTTCCAGTAAGAAAGTCCAATGGAGATGGCAAAATTGCCCCAAAGTACTATGTACCACATCTGGAATAGTACATTCAAAAGAATTAGGGTTTTTATCACATGAATGAAGGGAAATCCTAAAGAATTTTTAATAAAGCCTGAATTACGTATGGTCGTTCTTCACATACAAATTCAGGGATATCAGCAATGACAGCACAAACAATGGCTTACTGAAGCCATCATTTTCACGGATTGTGGAAGTGATAGGGATCCCTCTCTTTCTTTCCTTTATTTGTGACCTGTTTTCCAGTCCTGTACATTAGCGTGTATCACGAAAAACTTTTTTGAAATTCAAAATTGCAAGTGGATAAAAAGTTGTCACTGTGCTCACATATGCACCGAAAATAATTTGAGTCAAATTGTAAAATGTTTAGGTCTTCTGGAACGGGCCTAAAGTTTGATTTTTTTGTCAAAAAATGTATATTTTCAAAAACGTAAATACAAAACAAATTTTTGTTTTCAAGTACAAAAATATAAAGTTTAAAACATTAGTTAACAGTAAAAAAAATTACACTGGTCGCATAACATTTATGTCTCCTGGATAAGCTGTAAAAAAGTCATTTGTGCAAAATTAAGGTTGTTGTTGACAGTTTCATATTACTTATATTCAACTTATTTGATTTATAAATTTCTTTTATTAACTATACAAATAAAAAGTATTACAATCTAATGTGTGTTTACTAGGCCACAATTATCCTTCATTAAGCCTATTTTTCGAGTAAGAGAAATGAAAAATGGATTTTATTTTCAAAAGGAAAAAATATTAATAGGTATAATATGTATTAAGCTTGAATAAGTAATTCAAAATGAATCTTGATTACATAATCGATTGATCTTTATAATTGATGAAAATTTCAGAATGTTATAGTTGTCTGTGGGGCATAGGTTTATTTTATATGTATGTGACATTTCAGTTATCAGCAGCTCTTGCAACCCGTAACCAAAGTTTTTAGTTTGGCTGATTTTAAAGAAGAATTTCTAGCAACTCATCTATATGCTTACAAAAAACCAAAAATATTAGATAGAGTTGATTGTTTCCAAAAAAGTAGATAATTTATTGTTATAGAAAATAAAGTCTTACTTGATGTTTATTCCTGGGCTGTTGCAGAAGTGAAGTGATGTTTCAATTCAAACTTTGGAAGATATTTTCTATCCAGCAATAGATCGAATCTTGATCTAATGAAACCATCTCTCTCTTTGTAGCCACAAGCGTGCTTAGAAGCTTCTGTAACCTCATTCACAGTTCTTTCTACTGCCTGTGTGTGCAAATGAGTTTTAAACTCCTTTCTATCACTAGTTCCTGTTTCAATGATCATCAACTCTAGCTCTTGCTTACTTAAGTTAGTTAGAAGAGGTGGTTCCGTTACTGTTGTAGACTGCCAATCAATAAGATCTACATAGTCCTCTGCATCAAAATTAACTTGTGGAGGTTTGAAAACCCTCTTTACTTTTAAATTTGTTTTTCGTGCTATTTGTATTCTTTTGCTTGCCAGACACCTAATATTTTTTCGTGAATCAAACAACATTCCCAAAAGAAGATGTTCTGGGTGTACCATAAAATCATTTCTCTGTAGCATTGATTGAACAACATCCTTCAGATCACCTTCTAAGTACTTGATGCGTTGTACAATCTTAAAAAAGTTTTGTGAAACATAAATAATCCTTTGATGACATTTAATTGTAAACCATGAGGGAGCATAAACTTTTATGACAAACTCAGCCAGTTTTTTCAACTGAGGGGTTGGATCAAATGATGCAATATATAAGCATAAAATTCGGTTTGGCATTGTCAGCCATCTTGAATGGGAGATGTTTCCTGGGTTTCTGCTTGCCAACTCTTTGGGGCATTCGCCTGCTAACACAGCTTGACATATATGCCATAGATATTTCTGGTCAGTGCTCAAATCCTTAAAATCAACCTCTGGAAAAACTCTATTGTACTCAACAACTGGTAAATCTTGACAGCGTGCTAAACGTTTTCCTATTAGGCCTCTAATAGAATTGGACCATCAAGAGCAACCATAACTTCCCTAAGCGGCAATTCGTTCAAGTGAAGCAAACAAACCACTGCTTGTACTGGGCGTTTTAAAGCCTTTTAGAACAATGACATTGATCCATTATAGACTCCAGTATTAGATGCAGTACCATCACAGCCAAGAGCTTTAATAGTTTTCTCATTAATGCAGTTTTCTTTCAAGAATTTCAGTATGGATGATACTATGTCTTTCCCAGAGCCACTGGCTGGAGTTACGTGTCCACAACATGTTGAATTTGGTTCTTCAAACAAAGATGTGTTCTTGTATAGTTAGCTGGACACATTTACCCCTAACAATTTCTTTACTTATTGTTTCATCTTTTCAACCATCGAAATAGCACCCCACCACAGCGACTTGCCGCAGTGTTCGGATGCAACCGCAAGATGCACCACCCAACCACTGCAATGATGTCCATTGGACATCCAGTGTATGTCCCGGCTGACAACCATGGACATCCATTTGATGTACTCTGGACTTCCTATGGATGTCCAAATGTCCCACTTGTGGACATCCATAGAATGTCTATTTCAGGATTTTGAAAGGATTTGGCAATTATTTCAGTTTCTTGGTATGTACAGGGTGCAAACCAACTGCAGTATGGTAATAAGTGAGAAAAAGCCTCATTTCCCTAGCGAAAATATTGTAGAGGGAAGCGGATACGAACCGTCGACGAAGCGGAGATTTAAGCGTGCACGAAGCGAATTGGAATGTGAACGAACCGTAACTAAACCATCTCCGAAGCCTAGCATATGGAAGTGTTCCAGAGCTGGAAACCTAGCTGACGAATACGTTCACAAGTTGGAATATCGTATTGTCTCTCCACTGACTTCGCTGCTCGCTCAAAATAAAAAAAAAGATTAATTACCATTTATCACTTAGAATGTGCTATTGTGCAATGGCATGTTGAAGTACGTCATATTATTCTACCTACCGAATGTTGTGGAATCTGTATCACATGAATACCAAACCTACGACTCGACACACCTATTTACGCACCCGTTATTGTAGATTCAGCATTGAGAAAGGCGTATATATTTAGTCACGTGGATTTGTGTGACTTCGAGAACTATAATCATTAAATGATAATTCCGTGATAGTTTGAGGAAATACCATAAAATCTTGATAAAAGTTATTTGCCATTAATTAATGCCAGATAACTGTTATCCTATGTTGCCACATAGTATGAATATAAATGCAATATTACTGCAAATAAACAAGATTTTCCAATTCCCGCACGTTAGCTTCAGCGTCATAGCTAGAGGCTGGCCAGGCGGGCGGCTGCCAGGGGCGCACTCTGCAGACCCACAGCCAATGTTACCTCGATTTATGTGGTATCAACCAGTAACTGTCGTTTCTTTTATTTCTAATAGAAATTTATATTATTTACGATTTATTTTACATCATGCCCATTGGATATCATTCTGTGGCCTCCGTATGGATGTCCCTAGAGGGACCTTCATAGGATGTCATTTGAATGACATCCAAAGGATGTCCATAAGGGACTTCTGGATGTAAAATGGACGTCCATTGGACATCATGCAGTAGCTGGGCAGTGAAACCACACCTGAGTGTAGCATTCACCATTTCATAAAATAATATTCTCGCTACTTCAAAATGCTGTAAAACAATAAATACAATATAGACAAACAATTTAAATTAATCTGAAGGATGGGTTTAAAATTGAAAAATAGGTGCATTTGGTAAAAAATGTACATTTTCAAGTAGATTCTGGGAGATGTAGATGTTACATGATAGATATTTATTTTTTCCTACTATTATATAAAATTAGAAACTTAAGATTTTTCCACTTGAAAACAAAAATTTGCTTTTGATTTAAGTTTTTTAAAAAATTGAAAATAAGTTTTTTGACAAAAAAATCAAACTTTAGGCCCGTTCCGGAAGACCTAAATATTTTTCAATTTGACTCAAATTTTTTTGGGTGCATATGTGGGCACAGTGACAACTTTTTATCAACTTGCAATTTTGAATTAAAAAAAAAAGTTTTTCGCTATACACCCTACTGTACATGCACCTAAGTTGAACTGCATCCAATCAGAGCACACAGCAGCAAAAATTGTATTTGATGACACAGTGAGTTTTAATCGACTGGATGACTGTAAACACTAAAGAAATGTAGCGTGCAGTTACAGCAAAAATGACCACGTGATAGAGAAAATAATGGCTTTAGCTAACACATCTATCATTGAAAATATATAGCTCAAATGACCCCTGGACTTGCACATGAAAATTACTGTGATTCAGACCTAGGGGTCATTACCTCAACAGTGCTGAGAGTATGTACGTTAAGTTTGAGTTCATTTCATATCCATGAATTTTTCTTCTTATGGGGTCCTATAAGTTTATCACCATAAGAGTTCTGCCTGAAGGTTGGTTTGGGACTTTCCTTGGGCCAAATTATTGCTTCGAAGAATTCTATGGGAACCATATTTTGATGTTGAAGAGTTAAAAAAATCAGTCGTGCATAGAAAGTTCAAGAATAATATGAAATATGTTAATGATGCCAAGCAATTTCTTATGATTATTAGGTAGAACATACCCCAACAAATGATTGAACTAAATATTGTTGAGCAGTAAGTGATAAAATTACTCACTTCTTTGAAAATGGATATATTTCATTTCGTGGGCTAATGAAATTCCTGGCTCCTCTACAAAAGTAGTTCATATATCTCTAGTTTCTTTTCTGTTTTAATTCTCAATAGAAATCAATTAAAAATGCGTGGGAAATACATGCTTTTGTTCAAAGTCCATCTTGAATTTTGAAGATATATTTGTGTTTGTACCAATTTAACCTGGTTTTCAGGAAACACTTTCCTTCATCATGCTTAGGAACTTCTTCTTGCTCCTGTGAAGGTATTAGAAAAAAAGGTATTGAATTTTGTAGTTGCAGATTTCCGCAATCTTTAATTAGTATGCACAGTCACCTGATAAAGTATCATGCCGTAATATTGAATTAGCGTTTCATACAGGTTAGTACTTAAAAAGCTTGAAATGTGTTGGCTGTTACTGATGACAATGAGGATTAGTAAAAGTTACTAGTTTTTAAGTAAGAGTTTAAATGTTAAAATGCTGCAACTTGCAAACAGTGTGGGGAAAAAGCAGTTTATCCTGACCTTCCAGAATGCTTCCAGGAAAGAAAGAGAGGATGTGAGGTCAACTTTATCTATCATTGCCGCTGACAGTTTTCAGGGTTACATTATATTTTTTGATAGGTGAGCTTTCATTGAAAGCATTAAGTCATCTTCCACTTATTCATTCTAGCAGAGCTGAATTTTTATACAATGTTTAGCTACTCGCTAACACGTTACAATAAATCACTATGTAGGTTTTTCCCAATTTTTCAGTTTCAAGGGGAGGTCCATGGGGTCCGAATTTTTGCCCCCCCTCTTTTGCCTAAATTTTGAATATTTAAATAAAGGCACTAAAGGAAAGTTTTTTAAACGAAGAATATTAATTTCAATTATTCTTTATTTTGAACAACTTTTTTAATTAATATCAGACAAAACTGCGAAATCACAAAAGAGGGTAGCCAACGGTTCTAATACATATATCCTCACTGAACTCCTTCTCAATAGTTCCTAACAAATCTATAACTACAGTCGTGGTGCTGTTTTTACATGAACTGGCCTCCTCATTTCTATCATCCTTTGAAAAATTCGAAATTTGATCAGGCAAAAGGGTAATACTTAGAATGAGACGAGATTCGTCCATTAGCTTGCCTGAATTTTTCAAACAAAAAAGTGTTGTGTTTTGTATTCCTTCTGAAACTTGCACAGCAAAAATCTTTAAAAATTGGCTGTTGTCCTGCAGCTGCAACAGCATTCTTCATTGCCTAAACACAATTTTGTTCATGATTTAAAATAATTTTCACCTCCCCCCTTCCTTCTGCTTATATGTACTCAACATGTCTTCTGCTGATACTCAAACTGTCCTCCCGAAATATTTTAACATCATTGGCCATTAATTGCAATATGATTGAAACATGGTTGTCATGCGAATTCAAACATCAGGTGAGGTAACAGCTTCATGGATGCCATTTGCCTACTATTGAATGGCATGAATGCAAAATAGCATAGATTGGAGAGCTGGAAAAATGATGTTGTTCCTGAATTGTCCTTAACCCAGACCCCCAGTCAGAGGGCAATACTCACCACAAAATTATATTCAGTAATATTTGACAATGCAATGTGAAGATCTTTAACATATATGTAAACTAAGGCGAAACAGGCATGACAAGCTAAAACAGGCACACAAAAAAACAAACGTCTGTTTTTGTGTGTGCATATGTTTCATCTTGTGACACCTTAGTTGATATATATTTTCACCACTTGTGATTCTTCATAATTTGAATACATTTTGAGTACCCTCATATTAGGGTAACAAGGGCATTTCAAAAGCCCGGGCTAAACCTAGCCCACTGAAAAACAAATAGCCAATTAGCCACCTCTCTCTCCCCACCACTACCCATCTGCATTCCTCCCCCACCCTCTCTTCCCCAAGGGAACAGAGCAGAATATTCGGTATTCTACCGCCGATGATGACGGCTTGGCTGTCGAAACATCCAAGCTCGGTGACGATGCACATGCATAAATAAATATAGGAAATTCAAAATTCATTTATAGGAATTGGAAATGGATAGGTGCACATTAAAGGACGAACAGTTTTTGGTGGGGAAGATGAAAATGAGTCGAATTCAAACAAAAAAATTCACCTGATCCAAGATTCATACCCGGATCTCCCAATTTCCCACCGGGCATGCTACCAGTTACACCAGCCAGGTTACTCAAAGAACTGCAGAATTTGATGGGGTTTTATAGTTATATATAGGGTTTTTACCCCATGCCCGACTTGAGCGGCTGAGACTTGGCACGCATGGGACCGTTTCACCCACTGGGTAGGAGACAAACAAGTGGAGGGAAGGTAAAGAGGAATACAGGCATATAACAAATACAGAAGTAAACTGCATTTATAGGCACGCATAGCCGAAGAAGAAGAGCCAACATGCCCGAACATATTCAGTCATACGAAAACATGATGCTCAGAGGTGCGAATAAATACCTTCAAACATTGGAAATGCATAGGTACACAAAAAAGGACGAATACAGGTTTTGGTGGGGAAGATGAAAATAAGTTTAATTCAAACAAATTTTTTTACCCAGGGTGTTCTATAAAACCCTATCGAATTCTGCAGTTCTTTGAGTATCCTGGCTGGTGAAACTGGTAGTATGCTTGGCTGGAAATTGGGAGATCCGGGTCATGCGATATTTTTTCTGCCTGAATTAGACTCATTGTCGCGCCCAAGAACCCTATATATAGGGTTCTTGGTCGCGCCGAATGCTCAGACCACCGAGCTACCTAGTCTTATAAGAATCACTGGACTTATATGTTTCCTATCCTCTTTCTTTCAACATCTGTTTGAATGAAATATTTATTATTTATGCCTGTGAGTGGTTTGAATGAATGAATGGTTATACATATATATATTTGATTTTTTATTCTTTTGAAATTTTCGCCAATTGGCCACAAATATATAAAATAAAACTTACAGGAGGTAGGAGAAAGAGAGAAAGAATTTGTTCTTACGAAACGTTTCGGACCGGTTGGTCTTTCGTCAGCTTTAGAAGTGACTTCCTGTAAGTTATATGTGTGTGTGTATATGTGTATATATATAATGGATATTATATATAAATTTTATGAATATATATTTAATTATATAATGTCAAAAGCTTTCACTAGTGCGAACACACAAATATCACGACAACATCTTAACCCTAAAGAACGCTCTACCTTTTGAGTTTCCTGAGAGCTTCTATTTCCTAGGCCTTATTTTGGACTACGATTTGAAGCGGAGCTCTCACGTAGATACCCTGACCAAAAAATTAAGCAAGACAGTCTTTGCCCTTAGAACCATTCATCAAAACTGCAGCACTAATGCTATACTAAGGGCTAATCTACAGTAACCTTAACTATGGTATAATATTCTGGGGTCAGGCTTCCAGTCTTCTGTTAAATCGAATTTTCAGATTAAATAAGTGAGGATAATTAATAATCTGAAGCCATTTGAATCTTGTAGACCTTATTTCATAAAAGGCAAAATACTAACTTTACCGTGTATATAGCAGGGGCGGATTAAGGTCGTTATTTTGGGGGGGGCGGTTCACTACCTTCCGCGACGCCTGGGGGGTATGCAATACCTCTCAACGAAACGGGGGTCCGGGCGGACCTCCCTCGGAAAGTTAAAAGAAATTAAGCCCTTGGAACATAGTTTTGGTGTGGCTATATTATAAAGTAGATGTGATAAATTATTGAGTAAATCTCTCCAATCAAATTTGAAAAACGTTAACAAACGATGTAAAGAATGCCATTCTTGTGAAGATGCAGGTCTCCCGGGTTTTACACCGCATTCCAATTGTATTTAAACATTGTATATTGAGCTGGTGAAATAAAAACTTCCATTGGAGAACCACCTTTATGATTACCATCTTTTCTATTTTCCTGGGAATTACGGGGGGGCGACTGCCTCCCCCCCCCCCCCTTAATCCGCCCCTGGTATATAGGTACATTTTGAACATTCTAACTTTTGTTAAGTAAAATTTTCACACTTCAAACACTATCTTGGCAGTTGAATTTTGTAGAAGAAATACATTAGTAGCGACAAACACTTGGTTTAAACATCTCCCCTGGCGTAGGTACACATGGAAAATGCCGGGTGATACTGGGAGATACCAAATTGATTATATAATGGTAAGGCAGAGATTTAGGAACAGTGTAAAAAACTCGCGTAGCTATCCAGGGGCGGATGCGGACTCAGATCATAACTTGGTGATGATGAAGTGTGAAGTTAGATTCAAAAGGCTTTGTAAAGGTAGGAAGATAAAGAGGTGAAACCTTGAAGCATTAAAAGGGTTTAAAAGAAGGGAATACCAAGAGCTGGTAGAAAAGAACATAGATGAAGCAAAGTGGATTGGAACAATAGAGAGAAGATGGGAAGTTATAAAAACAGGCATCGCAGGAGTGGCAGAGAAAACAATAGGAATAGTGGAAAAGAAGATGGCTAAGAAGCAGTGGGTTACGGAAGAAATGATAAAGAAAATGGAGGAGAGAAGGATATGGAAAAACGTCAACACCAATGTAGGCAAGAGGAAGTACAAGGAATTGAATAATAAACTCAGGCGAGTGACCAATTGGGCAAAAGAAAACTGGTGGAAGGGACAATGCGAGGAAATGGAAAAGATGCAGGAGGGGGAAGTGGGAGCTTTGTACGCCAAGGTGTATATGTTATCGGGTGGTAAGAGAGGTCAAACGATACCAAAGGTTAAGGACAAAACAGGGAAGATATTAATCGAACAGGAAGATATCCAGAAAAGATGGAGAGAATATGTAGAGGAGCTATATGACAGCGAGAATAGACCCTTTAGCCAAGATCTAGAGGATGAAGGAACAATAGATAAGGATAACCTCGGACCAGAGTTACTTGACAGTGAAATAGAGAGGGCATTAAGAGAGATGAAGGGTAGAAAAGCCGTGGGAAATGATAACCTACCTTCGAAGCTATTGAAGAATCTAGGTAGTATGGGGAGAAAATCGTTTTTCGAACTTATTTGCAGGATCTACGAGGAAGGAGTATGGCCAGAGGATTTCGTGAAAACAGTATTAATACCTATCCCAAAGAAGAAGAAAGCGTCAGAATGCGAAGAGTATGGAACAATCAGTTTAATTTCGCACGCGGCAGAAGTCTTGCTTAGAATACTAAATAGAAGGTTGGAGAGCAGAGCAAACTGCTATTTAGGTGATGACCAATTTTGGTTCAGGAAGGGTAGGGCAACCATAGACGCGATTGTGGTAATGAGGACACTTAAAGATAGAAACACAGAGCATAATCAGGATGTTTTCGCTTGCTTTGTAGATTTCGAAAAGGCATTTGACAGAGTAAACTGGGAGAAACTAATGCAGATACTGGGGAAAATAGGAATAGATTGGCGTGATAGGAGACTCATCCGAAACTTATATATGGGGCAGAGGGCTCAGGTAAGGGTAGCTGACGGTAAATCGGGGTGGGCAGTTATAGGTCACGGGGTACCCATTGTCGCCTTTACTTTTTAACATCTATGCTGAGGAAATGGTTAGAGAGGCATGGGATGAGCTAGATGTGGGAATGAAAGTAGGAGGCCAGTGGATTTTGTCGGTTAGATTTGCAGACAACCAGGCGTTGGTCAGCCAGTCATCGAAAGGATTGCAAACTTTAGTAGATGCACTGGAAAAGCAGTGCGAGAACTACGGAATGAAGATTAATAATAAGAAAACAAAAGTAATGAGATTCTCTAGGACAAAGAAAGTGAAGCTGGTGATATGAGTAGGAAGTCACAAACTGGAGCAAGTAGAACAATTTAATTACTTGAGTAGTATGCTAGAAGAAACAAGACATAGTAGCAAAGACATTAGGAGGAGAATAGCGCTAGCGAAGGAAGCGTTCAATAATAGAAGGGAGCTGATGACGGGGACCTTAAGTAAGGATGTGAAAAAGAGGCTGGTGAAGAGCTTGATATGGAGTGTGGCATTGTATGGGGCAGAAACGTGGACCTTGAGAAAGGAAGATGAAAATAGGCTGAAGGCTTTCGAGATGTGGGTGTGGAGGAGGATGGAGAAGATGCGTTGGATGGAAAAGGAAGACAAATGAGGAAGTGCTTGACATGGTGGGCAAGGAGAGGAAACTTATAGATGAGATTAGGGGAAGACAGGGTAGGTGGCTCGAGGGGGTAATGAGGGGCGAAGGTTTGCTGAAGGCCATGATAGAAGGTAGGATGTTGGGTAAGCGGGGAAGGAAGAGAATCGATTTTATGGACAGGATGAAGAAAGGTAGGACTTATGCTGAGATGAAGAAAGAAATATCAGAGGTAGAAAGGGCACGGCACGTGTTAGAGTTTGTTGGATATTCTTTCATCACAACCTACCTCAAACCGGTAGATGACTGTAATGAAATGAAACACTATCTTGTAACCCATGGTCACCACACCAGGCAGGCAAACTAACTTATGCTAATTCCACATAATACTTCATCTTATGCAAAAGGTCCACTGTATGTGGGAATTAAATATTACAATAAACTGCCAGACAAATTAAAAAACCTGGACAATACCAGGTTTAAATCACAGATTTTAAAAATTTTACAAAAAAAGGCATACTATGACCTACAGGAATTTACTGCTGACAGTCAAGCCTTTTATTGCTGATTAGCAAGTCTTGGCTAGGAATTTGATTGATTTTCTTGTATATGTATTTCTTGTTGTATTTAATTTTATATGGACATACTTTGTAACATTGAAGGTGAATAAATATATTATTATTAATTCTTTGTCACTAGAAACATAAAACTTACACTCACACACGTGTGGGTGTCTTTTTATGTGTTTCTCATTTTAAGTCACCCTAGTGATGACATATTAGGTATATATATTTATATACACTATGAATAAGTTCATGGAAGTATCACAGACCACATTAAATAATACATAGAGTCACTATAGGTTAGCTTGTAGAAGTGAAGAAACACAAAAGAGACAACATTTCTAACTTTCGACTATCCAAGGCATGGTCCACTCCATGAAGAGCTGAGAGCAACTGCGAGAAAGGGGAAGATAGAAAGGACAAGGAAAATAAGGTAAGGATGGGGGAAAGTGGTAGAGGAAAGAAGGAGTTAGTGAGCTCGATCGATTCCTAGAAAAGAAATCTTGAAATTGCCAGATACATGCCTGCTCAAGCATCTTCAGTCCAAGTGGGCAGGCCGAAGGAGGGAGGGAGGCGAGAACACCTATGTTTAACCAACTGTCAAACTTGTGTTGGTAGTTGCAGGAGGAGCCATGGGTAAGGATGGGGAGAGAGACATTTCAGGAGGTAGGGTTACATTACTTTAGTATAAAGTTAACACTTTTAACTACCGTGAATGATGAAATAGTCCAGGAAGGTGAAAAAAAAATCATTCAGATTCATGAATAGGAAAAAATAAGTGAACCTTATGAAACTATGTAAAGTGGACTTTGGCGAGAAATTTTATTTGGTATCCGCTCCAATAATCCTACATACTAGAGGTGCATGGAAGCTAGGTGAAACATAATCCAGGCAAAAAAATCTTAAGATTTTCTAAATAAGTTGGTTCCTCATAGTACAAACAAGTAAATGTTCACATAATAATTAAAGAACTAAAATATCTAATATTGAATAAGAAGTAATGAATGGTGTGAAAAATTAAGAAAGCACATTAACAGATGCCTATTAATATAAGCCATCAGAAATGAGGGATGCTATTACAACAACGAAGGTGATATTGTAAGGACTGAGTTGAGAGTAAATTGACTTGGGATGTTACAAGCAAGGCTAAGGTTGCAAGAAAAATGTAGATCACATTAGTTTTAGGCTAACATTAAGGATATTATTGTACTCCCATACAGTTATAAGATGTTACTCTTCATAAAGAATGGTACTTGTTTGCTTGTATTGTTTATGTACGACGAACGTGTTTAGCACCATGTGGGACATGGCCCCCGGTGTAGGCTTGTGCCTCACTACATAGTACCCAGAATACCCAGCCACCTCAACAGACAAGGACCGAACGCAACAAGTGATGGACCAGGAAGGGGCAGTGCCAATATTGTTGATGTCACATTGTAACCTTTTTTAAGGTAGTGATTTGATTTGCAATAAAAGGAGTCAGTCTTGTTTCAGTATTCAGCCAGTGCGGTTTATTATGGATCACATATCCCTATGATCCAACTCATACGCTACAGGTTAGGGAGATAAAATTATCGTGGCTGGAAGCCTATCTGTAACAGGCTATGGGCCCAGGGTACGCAATTGGATTAGTGAAAGGGAATACGTAAAACCTGGTGGAGTGTCCTTGCTGGAATGCTCACGAGGAGAAAAATGGTAGGAACATGGGACAACGAGCAACAGGAGGAAATTGCCAAGTGTCCTATGCTTAATGGCAACAGTTATTACAAGTGGGCTATCAGGGTTAAAGGTCTATGTTTGAGGAGTGACTGTTGTGAGTCCATCGCTGGGTGGAGCATGGAAGAGACTGACAGAAATGTGTTACACCCTAGCGCAAAGCTAAACAACACATCCAAAGTTATTTTAATTATTTATGTGAGTATTTTTGGACAATATTTGCAACTTAGATACTGCAAGGGAAATATGGAATGGGTTAGAAAATGTGTATACAGACTTTGGGCTGTTGCAGCACACTTTGTTTCTCAGAGAGATGGTCAACATGACGAAGAATGAGGACATTACTGTAAAACCGTATGTCTCCCAAATTCAAGACTTGCTATAACAGAAACCTATCTGGATGGTTTGATATGGCAATATTTGAGGATTGGTTCACCAATACATGTTTACCTAAGATCTTCCTGCCTGCCTGCTAAGATTTTATGCCTGGAAGGTATCTTCCAGGCATAAAAGTGTTGCTTGGAGACAATTTGTCGAGCTATTTTATTATCTATATAAGTTTTAAAACTCTGCGATGAGTTCAACATTCGGTTTGTATTTCTCCCTCCAAACTCAACTCATTTGTGCCAGCCATTGGATTTGGCATTTTTCAGACCCCTTAAGGCAGTCTGGAGGAAATGTCTTGACAGCTGGAAAAACGCAATGTAGGTGTTTACCAAAAAGTGAATTTCAACGACTGCTCAAATTAACTCTGGATTCAATTGGACCTTTTCTAGAGGACAACGATTGCGCAGGGTTTATAGCTGCAGGAATTGCACCTTTTAATCCAAGGAAGGTACTTGACAAAATCCCACATTTTGAGAGTTGTGAAGAGGACCAGGAATCAGAGCAATCGTGGATGAATGCATTTGTGCACATTCTACAAGATGCTCGGCTTCTCAAAACTCCCGAAAGAAAGTCGGAGAAAACGGATGCCAGTGGCCACAGGAAAAAGTATCAGTGCGCTGGACATTGGAAGTGCCTCTGAGGGTACGGGGAGTGTGGAATTAAACATTACAGTTGCTGTTATGGGTCCAAATTCTCCATTGCCTTCCCCATCTAGGGAGAGGTGTAGTTATAGCAGTGAAGATAGAGATTTAAGTGCTGGAAACTGTGTTTTAGCACGTTTTGAGCAAATAAAAGAGACAATGTTTGTGGTAAAAGTTGTTTCCATTAAAAAAATCATTCAATTGAAGTATCTTTTTTAAGAAAACAAGAAAATTTAAAGAGCACTTAATTTGTTTTTCCTGAAATTGAAGACACTGCAGTTATTTCATTAAATCAAATAGCTCAAAAGTCACACCTAGAGATATCCTGCGTGGACGATTTGTTTTTCTGATGTACAGCCAGAGTGTGGAGTGGAGGAGTTTTTTAGCAAGCAATATTTTAATGTGTACAAAAAAGAGTTATTGTGCATAGTACTTATTGTTTACGAAAGAATAAAGTAAAAAAATTTGCAAAGTAGAAAATATATGAATTTTTACTTATATTCCTTATAGCACCTCAAAAGTTAGGGTGGAAAGTGAGAAACGCATGATTCATAATCCATACTAAGTTCCAAAGGTTAAAGAAACCTATCTATTGTTTTATTTTTAACATTATGATATTGACAAAAAACTAATTATTGTTCATTGTACTTATTAATACGTTAAGGGGCCATTCACACGGAGCCACTCAGCAGTGCTGCCGTTGGCTAATAATGGGGTAGAATGGAAGTGTACACACAGGGCCACAGCCACCGGCTGGAAGCACCACAGATGGTTTCAGTGGTTCCTTCTGCTGCAGACGCCGGCGTAGGAAAGTGGGGATTCTAGTGATTTAGCCGTAGCTAAATGGCAGTGTTCTCATGGAGCGGCTGCCACACCACTGTTCAAGCAGCGTGTTCATGGCCCCGCAGAAGCGCTGCTAACGAGCGTTCGAATTTCAAGTAAAGCAAAGGTTGCAGGTTCACACTAGTTAGAAGCACTTTTCATGCCTGTTAGCAGCACCACGCACACACGTGCGCATTTCTGAAAATGCTGGTTCGGCGCTTCCTAGTGGCACTATGGAGGCGCTGCTAACCAACCACTTACAAGCGCTGCTGAGTGGCCCCGTGTGAACCCAGCCTAAGAATAAAGTAAAATGTTGTTTACAAAAGAGGTAAAATGCTATAAAATAAACATTTGAGACTCGTGCACGGAATGATTTTATAGAATGAATCTTTTTAACCTTAATTTGTTAATTACTGCTTTTTTTAAATCCAAGGTATACAAAACTAATATGCGCGAGAGGTAAATTAAGAAACTAAGCACATTTCAGAAAAATACAATTTTATTGACCCTTCATGTGGAAAATATGTCAAGGCCAAAGTCACCCCATCTAATCTTACTTCAGTCGCGGTAAATTATTTTTTTTACAGTTATGTTTGCTTCATTAAAAATTTTTAAACTTAATTTGAAAAACTAAGTTTTTCCTCTCGCCAATACAATTTTTATCAGAAGAAGGAACCTATACATGAATATATATACGGATCCTAAACTTGACCCCAGTGAGTGTTGCCAAACATTCCGCAAGCACCAAAAAATCAGGACCAAACATATTGTAGTGCCGCCACACTAGCGAAGGTGGTTCTAATAAGGAAAGGCTGTGATTCAAATGGAGATACTGGAAATAAAGGTGCTGGAATTGACCTCCCAATTAAACCGGCCATTTTTTACTCACAGAAGCAGAGTCATGCCGATTGCAGCGCGGCCTACCTTTTGCGGGAAGCCAGGCAACACTTCAGCCCATACAGTAGTGCCAAAGATTTAGATCCATATGTATATTCATGAACCAGTGCTTACAGTCTAAGAAATAACAAAAAAACTGTAAAAAATGGCCGAAGTCACCCCATTTTACGGTATTTGAAACCTTCAAGAGGTTCCAGTGCAGAGAAGAGCAAGAAAAATGGAAGAAAGATTAAAGAATTCCAATATGACAATGGAGGTGTATATACTGCAGTGGTGCTTCCTTCAAAAGGCATCTGGGAGCAAGTGAAATTTTTCATATGCTCTCAGTTTCATAAACACCTCAACAGAATGGTACAGCTGAGCATCTCAACCATACCCTTCTGAATGTAACCAGATGCCTTCTGTTAAGATCCGGATTGTGTCATCACTTCTGGGGAGAGGCATTGTCTACTGCCTGCTATACCAGAAATTTATATCTGACATCAGCCATTGGTGATGTCATTCCATTTGAACTTTGGAAGAGTAGGATAGTGAGTGATTCAGTTGTAGCATATTTAAGGGTTTTTGGTTGTCAGGCTTGGGCATGGGTTCCATCGAAAGATGGGAAGCTTGGCCCTCGTGCAGTGGAATGTGTGATGTAGGGTTTTCATGAAGGAATTAAAGGATAGTTTATGGAACCTGAGGGAGCAAACGGTGATTGTGATCAGGGATGTAGTTTTTAGGGAGGACATCTTCCTAGGAAAGATGAGAGATAGTCCTGAGCAGCCCTTCCACCTTGAATTGTCGGGAGCAGCTCTGCCTACTGAGTGGCTCATGGTAGAAAATGAGCCTGTTCCAGTGGAGGAGGAATACCCAATTCCATTGGAGGAGGGATGTCCAATTCCAGGGGAGGAGGAACATCTAATTCCAGGGGAGGAAAATCACCCTGTTCCTGCTGGGAAAGAAGAGACTGGACTCAGGAGGTCCATTAGACAAAGGATCCCAAGGATGTGCCAATGCTGTAATCTTGTGCACACCACTGATGTCCAGGTTCCTGAAACTGCAGAGGAGGCTCTTCAAGGATGCCATGCATCGCAGTGGAGGGCTTCGATGGAAGAAGAATTCAACCACATGAGGGAACAAGAGACATGGGAAGTGGTAAAGAGGTATTTGGGAGGTAATGTAGTTATGTAGTAGTAAGTGGGTGTTTACAATCAAAAGGGATGAATATGGGAATACAAGATTCAAGGCAAGGTTGATTGCCCAAGGTTTCTGCCAAGTAGAAGGAGTGGACTATTTTGAGACCTTCAGTCCTGTTCATTTCAAATGAAAAACAATAGTAACTTTCCACACTCAATATATTTTAACAAGTTAAGTATATTTTTACAAGTTAACCAACCATGGTTTCAGCACCTAATGCCATTATCAAGGAACAAATTTTCACAAACCTCCACCATATATACACAGAAATGGAGGCACGGGGGTAAGGGAAAACACGGGGTGGGGAAAGAGAAAGGGGAAGTGAAACAAAAGCTGTTGGCGGTGAAGGTCAGGCAGCATGACCATGGGGTTGTCCAACGGAAGGGAGTACAAGGTTTAAAAGAGGCAATCTATCATTAAAAACAACTCCATTACATTACTTAGCCAGGCTATGAGCAATCTCATATTGCTCTAAGGAATCCAACTTAGCCCCGTTGTCAAAATGGTGTAAAACAGCTGCGTCAAAAGTACTAAAATGGTTAAATTCACACAGATGTTTATCGTCACCATTGATAAAACTTGACCTATGCTCCTTCACTCTGTCCTGAAAGCTTCTGCCTGTCTGGCCAATACAACAAATACCACAATCATCAAACTTTAATTTATAAACCCCAATCCTGTCTACAGGGCCATACAAGTCTTTGGAATTGAATAAAATTCTTCCTATTGTCACCGGATTATAAAAGGAAACATTACGACTATCAGTTGGTACAATTTTCTGCAATTTGTATGAAAGTTTACCAACAAAAGGAAGTTTAACCCAGTGATTCGGGAGGGAGCTATTTACAGACAGTGATGTAGTAGCTGTACGGCTTTCCTTTGGCTACAATTGTGTAATAACTTGTGTATACATTTTTCATCAAACCCATTCTGACTTGCCAATGACTTTGTTGTATTCAATTACTGACTAAATTTTTTTTTCTGTGTTTTACTCCCCCTCCCCCCCATGTTTTCCCTAACCCCCGTGCCTCCATTCCTGGGAATATATGGTGGAGGTTTGTGAAAATTTGCACCTTGATAATGGCATTAGGCGCTGAAACCATAGGTAGTCGGTTAACTTGTTAAAATGTATCGAGTGTGGAAATTTACTATTGTTTTTCATTTGAAATGGATGTCAAGTATTTCCCCAAAGTTCAGCTTGATATGCTTTTTTGTGTTCAGTCCTGTTATCCACAGGAAAACAAAGAGTCCTGATGGCTGCATCAATTGAAAAAGGTTGGAATATTCAGCAATTAGATGTAGTTGAGGCGTCCTTAACTGTCCACTTGATAAAACTGCCTACGTGGAGCAAGTGCCATGTTTTCCTGAAACAGGTAGAAGTCCTCAATATTTTGTGTATAATTTGCGTAAAAGTGTTGAAACAGTCTGGGAGGAACTGGAACAGTTTTTGAATGAATGCTTGTTGAGGATGGGTTTGATACGATGTGTGACTGATCCCTGTGCTTATAAGGGAAGTGGCATTATTGTGGGAGTGTATGTGAATGATATGTTGATGGTGGGAGAGAGATGATGTATTCAAGACTTCAAATGTGAATTGGCCAAACAAGTTAAGGACCTTGGAGAGATACAAAGTTTGTTATCATTCAGTGTGACAAGGGCAAATGATGTATTGATTGTGAGCCAAGAGACATGTGTTGACAGTAAAGTAGGATTTTATTCTTTCCCAGCGAATGATGCTTGTAAAATTTTACATATTGTATACCGCAAGCCGACGCATACAGCCTGCCTACATATCTGAATGCCTACAGCCATCATCACCCCTCCCACCGAGCAGAAGTACTATCAACCTTAGTACATCGTGCCAAGGCCATAACTGACACAGAGAGTCTTCCCGATGAGTTGAGGCATCTGAAGAATACATTCCAAAGAAACGGATACAGCGACCGGCACATCTCTTCGGCTATAAGAAGAACCTTCAATGCTTGGGAGTTGGAAACAAGATGAAAAACCAAAACCTATAGCCAGGGCCATTTTGCCATACATTTCTATGGTCTCTGAAAAGATCTCTAGAATTCTCAAAGGTATAATGTCGACACCATCCATAAACCAATTATCAAACTTAAGAGACCAACTCGTAAAGACCCCATATGCCTATAATGACCACTGATGTCTATCAAACTTCTTGTGAATGTGGCCAAGTCTACATGGGGGAGACTGGTAGAACGATTGCCACCAGGCTTAAGGAACACCGAAGGCATTTTAGATTGGGACAACCCAACAAGTCTGCTGTAGCTGAACATAGTATTATTCTGGACCACAAGATAAATTGGGATAGAGGTTTATAATAATAAGGCATAATCCCAGAAGAGAGGGGCGTTCTCCCGGGAGGTATTCCATACTCAAACTTCTCTCACATTTGGGACTTGTAGCCAAGCATTTGCATATTCACTCCCTTTACTCCTTTAAAAGGATACATAAACCAATAAAATTTTTTGATAAAATTTGGTGGGGGGGTTATGACCCCTGTGACCCCCCCCTAAATCCGCCACTGTCCCCACCTCCCCCTCATGCTTCAAATCCCCCTCACGGTAGTGATCACCCCGCCTACGGCAGAAAATGAGGCCACAATAGTGATAGGTCAAACCAAATTCAGTTGTTCATATGATTGCTTATCCATAAACTTATTTAAAAATCAATTGATTAAGAATCATTAATTGGGATCAGATAAATTAATTTTCTACCATAATGCGACTTGAAATAGAGTAGGATAATTATGTAATGAAAATTGTTTTTATGGCAGCAAAATGACAATACCAAAAGAATCATTGAAATACCGCAAGTTGATAAAATATTTTCAGCAGGAAAAGAAATAACAAAAATACCACGAGGTGATTAAGGACCTTGACTTAAATTTTTAGCAGAAAAATGCTGGTCGTTTCTTCATTTCATCGCCTGGTCATTATTGCTGCAGGAAATGAGGGTCTCATTTAGATGTCTGTAGTCTGCAAACATAAGGTAGTAGTGTATGATGGTTGTTAGCAAATTGAGATTCAAAGGAAGGGTACACAGAGGAGGCAACACGCTGTGGGAGAATGCATGCCTCGTGCACATGAAAATAGTTGTCAGACTTGTCAGTTGTATCGAAGTTGGAATAAAACGCTAGAAAACCAAGATCCTGACTTGTTCCTTCACTGTCCTCCCAGAACACCTCCTAAGAGCCATCCTGCTTACAGGGATTAAAAAAACTACATATTTAGGCCCAGGTTTAATGAGCCAGCAAATCTCTATCCAAGTCAATGGGTTAATGTCCCATGTGACAGATGGAGTACAGGGGTTGATGTGCTCTCCAAGGCATTGGGAGCTTATAGAAGGGATTGAGATTCCACGGAATAATCCACACCACTTAAGGGATTTGAACATTGCCCATTGAGATGGGAAGCAATATCCTATCCACCAAACCAGCATGATCCCCTGATCAAGTATAAACACTAATGCTTTCTATTTTTTGACACTAGCCATGTATGTTCATATATTTGAGACAAATGAATATTATTGGAGAGCTAATAGCATGTATATGTGGTCAATTATGGGCTACACAACAATTTTGACCAGTGTTTGATCTAAGTTGAAAGTCTAGTAAACAAAGATACTCAACACAAAGAAAAGAACTCAGGCTACTTCCACTTTTCCAAATGTAACAAATCTGAAAAATTTTAAAATTATAAGTTAATGCTCAAGTTCAACAACATTTTCTACACTCTGCTTTAATCTACCTTTAACAACAAAATTTGTTGATGGCTTTTAAGACTTCATAGACACTTCAGACATGCATTTCATCATTAATATAAAAAACTAAGTAAGGCAAGTAAATTATTGAGAGACTGATAGACCGACAATTGATAGCCAAATTGGTCAGTGACTGAGAGGAAATGCTGTTGACAGATAGAAACCCCGGTACAGCAAATCAAGTTAAACTATATTATTGATATTATCTTCTGAATTAGTGAACAGAAGACGAATCACAAATTGAAGAACTACCCAATAAGATTACACCACTATGATAAAACTACAATTTTTATAGAAGGGATTAGGATTTGTAAAACTACATTTGTGATCGCAATTGATTGCAAAAAAAATCAGAGGGCTTAGAAAAATTTATAATCACAAGCAACTACAATTGATAGGCTTTCTGTTAGACTCAAAATGGCCAACAACATTTTCCATTATATTCAATAAGGAAAAAACAAATGCATTTTCACAAAACTGAGGATGCACGGAGGTCATTTTAGAGCCTTTTGATTTCATGTGAGCATTTCTACAAGGTACTGAATTATCACTATGGCTGTACAAAGACATTTTCCAAGTAAAATTGCAAACCCATGATATGAAAGTACCAGAAAAGTAAGATACGATGACTCTACGTACAGAGAACATTGAGAACTGGTAATTCCGCAATACATGCTTATTACCTGATCTCTGCAGTAATAACACTAAGTTATTCAAGCTTCAATAATACCTAAAGACAACTTATTTGAATGCCTTGGCAAAATAATTCCATGAAGTGTTAAGAGGATCCATTATGTACAATAAAAGTGAGAAGTGAAACCTCTTCTAGGGCCACACACATAGGGTTTGAACATGTTTTCCTTGAATTGAAATAACTTAAGTGTTCACAACGCCAAAGATGAAACATTAGGATATCAGAGATTTAAGAGTGAAGGGAACTAAAACAGTATTTCTCATCATAACAAGGATATCCCATTGAACTCTGATTGATGATCATTATGATCTCTCGCTCAGTGGCAACCCATACAAAATGATACACCTAAAATCAAAACAAATAAACCTACAAAACAACAGATGAGCGAATTTTACTTTTGTTGAAGAGCATGTCATACAAAAAATACATCATGCTTAATTTTGGAATAAATCTCAAGATTCCTGTAGTTAAGGTGTTTAAATAATACAGTGTAAGTTATAGAGAGACAATGATACAGGATGGTGCCAGTTTTCTACCCTATGCATATGAATGTGCTGGCAGATTAGTTTAACTGACCACCCAGCTGATTTATACAATATTTCTTAATATTAAGCAAAATCTCAGGATATGTACAGACTATATGGAAGGTAGAAATGTAAAATAACTTTATGAAGACTATTGGTTGGTATATTTGGACTGGGAAACAACCATGGTTTTCCAAAAATATCTTCAACTGAAAGCAATTTAGCTTTTTCACCGATTTCGAACCACGTCATTCCCACAATAAAGTACATGAGAAAGATTCAGGCACAACAATATACATAGAACTAGTCTCCCAATATAGATAGTAGTTCCTACATAATGGGTTTCTAGATGATTGTGAACTAATTATGAGAAGCTGGATGTTAATGTAATGAAATAATCAAAAGAAAGTATGTCAAACCATAACTTAATTACTAAAGCACACACACACGATCAAGTTAGAATGCCTAACAATACAGGACTCACAATTTTATGAGCATTGTTTATGTAAATGTACTCGGGACCAGCTTAATACATCACTTTTATCACAAGGACTTGTAACTTCCAAAATGATAAAAATAATAGGGCACTATCTATAATGACCATCTGTGGCAAAACCACAATTAGTGAAAATTTAAACATTAACACAGATGGGAGTATACAATCATCACTAAAAATAAGAACAGTAATACTTTTAAAAACTTTCTGATTCCAAATTCAGGGGATTCCCAGTTTAAACAGGGAAAGTTTGCCGAGGGTTAACCTTTGCAAAAACTAAAACTCGCATGCATTCCACAAATGAAATCTGTCAATTCCTTATGTACATAGTCACAACAAATGAATGAGAAAATAATTCATGTAAAATAAAACGTGTGACACTTGTTCCTAATGTTAATTTCTTCGATGATGATGCTTCCTTGAACTGTGTTCACTTCTTCTATGCGAATCATGATCTCCTCTGTGATACTTTCTGTGGGAGTTTGGCTCCATTCTGTCATAGCCACTTCTACGTCTATCCTGATCTCTATCCATCCTGGGAGAACTATTATATGGATGATTCCTATTCCAAGTGCCCATTAGACTACTTTTGGAAAGAGAATCAATGCCTCCCCCTCCTGCGAGAGTACTTGGAATGCTCAACTGATTTTGGTACGCACTCAACATGCTCTGAATTCCATTTATACCTGGAGACATTCCCATAAGTCCTGCTCGGGAAGTCGGCGGTGACATGTTAAGAGGCCCACTTAAATTAACAGGGCAAGACAAAGCACGATGATGGATAGCTACTTTAGAACCCTGGGCAGAGTCGTCATCACCTTGTTGCTTGTACTGCAGATTTAATGTCCTTCGATACAACGCCGTCCCTTGAAATATTGCAGCTGCGTAGGGCACAGAACAAGGGTGCTTGTATACAATAAAACCAAATCTTCTCTGTTTACCCTCTTTATCCTTAGGAATGAGCACTTTTTCTATCGGACCGCCCTAAAAGAAAATATGACATAAGGAACCAAATCAAAATCATCAAATAAACCAACCATAATCTCAACATCACTATAATAAATAAGCCATACGACCTATCAATGGCCAATATGTCCACACAAAACGCCAAGACTCAGGATTCAACGGGAAACATTTCTAGTATCCCTTATAAATTAGATTAAATTCTGTTGGTAGCTTAGAATAATTGCCTACACAAGCAAAGTGGTTGTTGACATATTTAACAGGGCACTATTACAAAAGTGAAAAGTTTTACACGTTAAACAAAATATGAAACACTCCGAGGTCTCCTGAAGAGTCACGAATTTATAAACAATACATAAAATTCTACCAACGCTTAATTTTGCCATAATGTCTTGAACAGTTTGATGTGGATGTAATTGAACTGTGTTCACTACCCTAAGTGAAAGTGGGACTCAATAAGGCTTTTCACCTGCAGAAAAAGTTCGTAGAGAACAGCATCCGTGACATTCTCTGAAAGGTTACCGCACCATAAGGTTCTCTCCTTCTCATCCATTTCTCTGATACTTCTAAAAAATTAGGTAAAAGAAATCCAGAACATCATTGACATGAGCTTGCTCACAACTCCTACCATATACTCAGAATAATTAATTCCAAATAAATTAGCTAGTCACAAATTCATTACGCATAATATTAAATCACATTATGACTAAATACCACACACAGATAGGATAATCCGCCAGAATTACCAAAACTTCAAACAACAAAACATGCATTTACGCCACGCCACCTACAACTAGAAACACTAGAAACAACTGGAAACACCTGAGCAACGTTGTGTTATCAGAACAGCCAATCAGCATCGATTGAAGCTTGTTCTTTCATCGGATTGGAGAATTGGAATTTTCATCATGGCCGCCTACTTTGAAGTTGCTAGATAACGCCAGTTAAAATAATAAGCGATTCTCGTCCTTATATAGCAAAAATAGCTCTATTAATAGAAAATTAAGTACTAAATAACATTTTAGGTAATCTATAGTTATTACCTTAATTTTTTTTATCTAAATCTCATTTTAGCTCATACAGTACATTATGATAATAACATCGTTGTAAGTACAATAATGTTTTGTCAACGCTTTCGAAGAAAACCTTTCAAATGTAACTAATTAAGTTATGCGATTAGTTTCAAATATTGAAAAATGCATATTATAAATTCCTTAAGTAAAGTGACTGTCGTGCACTTGCATTAGGTAATATTTTTTGTATTAATTATAGGAATGTTTCACTTCGTGCATCGCTTGGCTTACATTTGCCATTGTCTGAAAAAGTGTGGAGTGCTACCAAGATTTCGCTGCTTTATTCACGCAGAGTTTTGCTATAAAACCCAATGGAGAGCGAGAGAACAAATAATAGAACAATGGCCAGCGAAGATGAAAGGTACTTACTACAAACTCATAAATTCTAGTTTATGTTTACGAGAATGAACTTATTAATGGTATCATATGGCAATGAAAGACAGCTGTAGCTACAGCTGTATTTAATTGTACCATACAGGATATCTTTAGCAGAACCATCTAGTGCCTGGATCATTTCACCATTTATGTTGTCAGCTCCCAGAGCCTTGTTTTTATTCAACTTTTTTACTTCCCTCTTGAATTGGCTTTGAAGGGCACCAGGGCACTTTGGTTGTCCTTGGCCATGTCCTCTTTCTTTATCTGTCCTCCCTCCAGTGGGTCTAGCCCTTTATAGATCTTTTTCATATTCTTCTTCCATCTTTTGACTATATTTTTCTCGCTCTGTGAGCATCAACCTTTTCTCATATCTGATATTATTGGACTCTTTCTTTCTTCCCAGGAATTGTTACTTTATGATGTTGCATGCTGTCATGGTATTCATATTTTTCTGGTCTGTGTTTCCTACAGGTTATTTGTTCTCCGTAATGTTTCTTCATTCTTATTCCTTACCTTTTTGTATCTTACGGGCTATCCATGACAACTAGATTGCAGTCACTTCATATCTTAACCTGGATAGCGACTACATTGCCTCACTTGGTTATGGTACCTCTCTCTACCACAAGTATCTTGTCAATTTTGTGTCTCGCTTTGTCTCCTGGCATCTTCCATGGATATCTTCTGTGCCGATGTTGCTCGAAGAGTGTTTGCTACCACCATATGCTTCTCATGGCTGAACTCTACTAGTCTTACTCCTTTCCCAATCCATTTTCCAAGCCCAAGCTGCCCTTCACTGCTTCCTTCTTTTCCCTCACCAACCACTGTGTTCCTATCACACAAGATGATTAGGTTCTCTTTTCCCATTACTGAGCTGAGAACTTCTTCTAGTTGTTCATTTACTTCTTCTGTTTATTCTTCTCTATGGTTGGATGTGGGCTTTTAGACATGGACTACTACATAGTGTTTGTAGGCTCTCCTTCTAGCTTCTTCATTAAGATTATCTCATTATTCTGCTGATATGGTTTCATTTTTCATTGCCATTCTTTCTTCTGTGTGACACCTTTCTATTCCTAGCCTGTCCACCTCCATCTTCGTATTCTCCAACTATCCATTCACTTCTTGAGACCTCAGACTCATGTCCCAACCCTAAATTTGCCCATGTTCATTGACATAACCTCCCATCAGTCCACACCAGAAAATCCAGTTGAGGAACTTTTTTTTCTCTATAATATTTAACCGTGAGGAATGCCATCATGTCTGTTAACATGAGGCTGCACCTTCAAGGGAGACTAATGTGGTGGCTTCCCGTCGCCTTCCACACAACAGTGCTATTGCCATTTCCGTGAACTTGACTCTCACCTGGCAGTTATACCAGAACCGATCATCTTGATCTGCACCATCAGTGACTTCTGGTGAAACTTCTGTCTTTCACCAAGCAGCATTGCTGTGAAAAGAGGTCTCTTTATTGTCTCATTCTGGAAAGTATGGAAATTATTTATATATAGAGTAGAAAATATTTTTCGTCTCCCAGTCTCAAACCTGTGACCTTTGGATCAGAAGTTTTAATCACTACTCTTTTATAATAAGTTGTAGAATAAATCCCTAAAAATGAACCCATCCAAATCTTTGGTTTTATCTTTCACGCTCCGTAAATCTCCTCAAGTACGCACTTATAAAGTTTCAGGCCAAGTTATTCCTTCAGTCACTACTCAAAAAGACTTAGGGGGTAATGTTTGACCCTAAACTTCTCTTCCCTGAGCACATAAAAAACATTTCCTCTCTTGCTTTGTCGTTAGTTGGCTTAATTTTTCACTATGGCGAGATATCTGATCTAAATGCTCTACGTACATTTTATTTTGGCTGTACTTGAATACTACTCCCAAATTTGGGCCACTGCCACAACTTCTACGCTCAAACTCCTTGAAACACTAATGAATTACTTCCTCTCCATAATCAGGAACCATAATATACAGTTTTGCAACTACTCCCTCAATAAATTAAGATCATCTCTAGGCATATCCTCCCTGAGTGACTGCTGTGCCCTTCTCGACAGCAAATTTTTCAAGAAAATAGTCAATGGAAACTATAGGTCATCAGAACTTCTTTCTCTTTCCTCTTTACCTGTCCCTTCACGAACTATAAGACTGAATGAGCTATTTCAGAGCACCACCCCACTTCTCTTTGCCTCATAACAGTCTTTTATCTACAGGCTCCCATCCCATCTAAGTGCAATGCTACGTTGAAAAGTGACCTGAATTCGATCCATTCCATTTATTCTATACCTGTCGCACTCCTTCCTCATCCTAGAGATCTGCTCTCGTCTTTCGCTCCGTCTGTTTGGTTCTATTTTGTTCAGTGCTAAATGCTACTTTGTTATTAATTTATTTAATGCTGTTATTTTTTATATGGCTCTTTGTATACATATTTGTTTTGGATTAATGTTTCTATTAGCCAATTGTGATTGGACTTGAGCTGTTTTTGGACGTGAATTATAAATATAATAAATAAATATATAATAATTTAACTATATGTCATTTTTTTCTTCTTTCAGGAGGTACCTATAGGTTTATTACCTAATTTGAAAAATATTTATCCTCTTTGCTGGCAAAGAGAATAAATATTTTTCAAATTAGGTAATATACCTATAGGTATCTCCTGAAAAAAGAAAAAAATCATTATAAAAAGGAGGTCATATAGAGGAATCATCTTATAGATATTTAACTTTATAAACTAGAGTTTTCTCAGGGGTTTCTTTTGATAATTATGTGATGCGTGTACGAATATAATTATTTATTTAAGACACAACTTTTATGGATTTAGGATATTAATTTAACACCCGATCAATGCTTTTTTCTTCCATCTGACTGGCAATCCGAAATACCGCTCTTGATGACGACCAATCTATGTGAGACAACTCGAAAGTCCACTTCAAGGGTTGGGCTGCATAGCCATTTCAGACTGTGAATTAAATGATGAGGATCTAAAGACAACGCTCGTATTTCACGAGTATAATTGTTTAGAGATGCTACTAGGTCATTCACACTTCAAATTCCCCACCAAGTACACTATCAAAACAACTACAATTAGTGATTACAATAGCCGTTGGTGCCGCTAGTATTGCGTGACTCTCTGTGGTTGCAAGTAACTAGCGACCTTGTGGAATAGACACCAACTTAATCGAGATGGTAGGGATTCGGATCGAGATTGAGGCCGGGTAAAAAATAATTTTCAGTAAATTCCACATCATCCAATCCTGCGTTTCTCGCAAAACCCGAAATATTCTGGGGATAAGCAGATCTTACGGGCAGTGATATATTTTCACGATGACTCCATTAATTGGATGTGTTACTACTTTATTCCCTCGAAACTTGAATATTACGTGTCATCAAACTAAAGTCGTATTAGATACTCCACAGCTTTACGGTCCCAACTATAAATTTGAAAGATATGCGTCGTTTTTTGATATGTTAACGATTGAGATGAAAAGCGTGATGTGTTATTATGTGATTATATGGAAACCTAAATAACACTTTGAGAGGTAATGTGCGGCGTGAAGTGATTTTTCTGCTATTATCCTACTTCAAAAATTATTCAACAAGACTGTTTTCCCTGCATGCCCATACCACACTGCAGATATGAGTTGGGGTCTTTACTCCTCTGTTGATGGGAATTGCCGTGTCTTAGATATAGTATCGTGCATGAACCTTTTAGGGTTCCCCAATGGGATTTTAAGGACACCGTAGCATCATGCGTAGTCCGCGCCACGAGGCCGGGGGAACTTGCGAGATCATGATATTGAACTGGGGCGAGTGCTGCGTACCTGGTGTGAAATCACCCCGTGCCGCACACCTTAGTGGTGGCTTGCACGGTACTTCGTAGATGTAGATCGTAGTACTTCTGCTGTGGTGCTTGGGGGCCACCCGTCCCGGGCGGTCCGAGATTAGGAAAGTTGCTGCTAAGTAAGTTACCTCAACATTTTTTCTTTCACTGTGCATTTATATTTTGCTATACACACATCAGAAATAAATATTTTGCTTATTCCACTGCGCGGTTCATGAGGGGGAGGAGCGGCCAACTGCTAAGCCTTGGGCGGCGTTAAGTCTTACTACGCCCATTCCAAGGGGTCTCTTCAGATCTCTTGAGGGTTCCTGCAACTCCGGGGTCGCCCTCAGCCAAGACCACGGATACATACATGGATGAGCTCGGTGGTCTTGCCACAGCACGGTGCTCTGTAGAAGTGCGTTCTCTTCGTTCAAATTTTCAACGATAAGTGGCTCCTCCATAACTGTATTTGGGTATGGGAAATGAAAGATAAGATTCTAAAACTTACTGTCGGCCGTGAAAACCAGGTTAGTAATGCGCCAGCCAGGTAACCTTCAGATCGTAGGTTCGTATTCCGCCTCGGGATGCTGTGAATGTTCATGGTTTAAGGGGTTATGTTAATTCTAACCGCAGTTGTTGGCACACATGGTCTCAATTTTAATCACTTATACGTGCTACATGATTTAAAATTACTACCATTCTCATAGCGCTCGAACAGAGGATCCCTAACCTCGCTGAAGTCACTCAAATCAAAGACGGGAAGGAGCAGCAGGCTACAGAGACCTTGCGGTGAAGACTCTTGATGGTCTTGGCCTTGCGGAAAATGACGCTTGGCTGTCATCGATGCCGGCCGTTGACTCCTTTCTTACCTCCTCCCGCGTCTACCTATTCTCGGCTGCAATTATATCATAAACACATTTATTTTGATAATATCATGGATGAAGTGTTCCTTACATAACCTTTTGAGAAGCTATCTTTCTGTCGTATTTTACTCTGTCATTTTGGACTATTAAATTGTATTAACTTAACACCAAACTATAGTTTGGTGGGATGTTGATAAGTTAAACTTCAAGACATGCTTTTTACCATTCTTAGCTACATCTACAAAATACCCTGCAAGCCATCTCAAGGGTGTGTGGCAGGGGGTGAGGAGTCACCAACATGCATTACACTATATCATATTGAAGTTAGTGTAACTACGACTGTTGACACATTAGCATAAAACGCTAGTTTGTCAGGAGGCGAAACCTCACAAGCATGTCCTACACTATAATATGCTTCCAGTGCAAGAAAGACCGTTAGTATTAATGTATTTTGTTGAACTTACGTAATAGATTGTCTAAATTTTTATCGGTGGTCTGAAAGCGATCCCCATCCCAGTTGCTGCAAAAGGTCAGTAACACTAACGAGATTATCATAATGGCCTATAACGTGAATTTCCGATCTTCGCTGTACGCGTTCTAACTCGATTTTAAGGCCTACCTACCTTATAAATATCCCAAATACTGGCAGTGTACTCCAAGTGGGATATAACAAGGGAGAAGTAACTGATTTCCCTAACTATATCGTCACATTTGCCAAGTACTCTTTTAAAAAATTCCAATTTACGATTAGCTTGGACGGTAATTTTCTGAATAGGTATGTTTACCCCACGAAAGATCATTAGTCAATTTAACTCCGAGGTGTTTAAGCCATTCTAAAATCTCTAATTGGCATTGCTGTATGAAATAGCTGTTATGAGAAGAGTTTTTCCGTTTCCAAAAATTGATAACAACACGTTTTTTTCAAATTTAATTCTAGCTGCCACGTAGGTATCGCACCACTCCTGTATTTCCTCGAGGTCCTTCGTCAGCGCTTGCTTATCATTAAGGTTACAGATTTCTCTATACACTACTGCGTCGTCTCCAAATAATCGAGCTTACTGCCAACTACTTCACCGATATCGTAAAAATACAAAAGGGACAGAGGTGGGCCTATTACACTCCCCTGTGGGACACATGATGTGACTTTTACTTCATTAGAGATAGCGCCGTCTAATACAACCCTTTGTATGTACGTGGTTGCTTAAGAGTTCTCAAACCCAGAAGATTACGTTGTCATCTAACCCGTAGTATTTTAATTTTATGAGTAGCTTTCTATGGGAAACTTTATCAACTTCATTTTAAAAGCCAAGAAAAATTGCGTTCACTGGAACTTTACCTTCACCCGAGACTAAAATGTCGTGGGCAAAAAGTGCTAATTGAGTTTCGTAAGATCTTCCATTCTCGAAATAGACCGTAAATTAATTGCTATATTTTGGATGTTTTTCATGGAGAAAAGACTACCATGACGTGCAATTCCAATTGTTTGTTATTATTGAATGATGTGAGATACAAAATCTGAACTTGCAGAACATAAACCTGTTGGTTGACCATTTTTTATAAGGTAATTAAACGTGAATGCAGAAGCGGCCTTAGGGGTGTGCGGGACCTACGGCTGACCAGCCCCACGCGGGACAGCTACGCCAAACCCTCTTATCGATGTGTCTGGACTGCATAAACTTGCGCCCTAATTTATTTTTTCAATTAATGCTACCATATACCAGATTTTCACTTTAAAGTATTAACATAAGTTTTGCAAGTGCACGGCATATTTTGCAGCAACACGGGCTTAATCAAAGTATAGCGATATGTCAATCATGCGATGTCAATATGAGAATGTAGTAAAAAATTGCAATTCATAATCCCAACATTACCTCGACAGTGCGAAATGTGATACGGTGTCATGCGGAAATTAGCAGATCCTCTTCTGGAAAAGTTACCAAATTGCAAGTATACTCTGAGTCTCGATGTGCAGGACTCTGTCATAACTCACGATAATGTCATGTCAGGTCATCGGCCGGTTATCATTAACTGAATATTAATGCACAAATGCATGTACCATGCATTTGTGCATTACATGGTACATGCATTTGTGCATTAATATTCGGATCTGTGTTCGGCCTACAAAAAATGTGTGTTTATCTTTCTACAGGAAGTATGAAATTGACGAAGAATTAAGTATTATCATGAAATCTCTTACCAGCTCCCAGGTTCAGAGATGAAAAAATAATTTTCTTGTCTTCCGATTGGAAACATTGTGGACGATATATTCGAGGTTCAATCTGTTTGCAATGTCTTTTTAAAATAATGGAATCACCTGACCGGAAAGCTTGTCTTGATACATGTTTGATCTCAAGTAATTTCTCATCAACTTTGTCTTGGAGAAGCTTCTTTCGCCGCTAGCGCCTGCCACGGGTACGCCCAGCATTATAATGTGCCGCGACGATGTCGAGGAAAGAATCCTTAATTTTTCAAATTTACTGAAGGCACAGTTGGGCAGTTCTTACACTCTCAAACTCAAATTCTCGAAATATTTTGGGGGCTTTCCATTCAAGGTGTTGAAATTAGCGCTCGCTGGAACAAATCAGCGAACCTGAGCGCACACGAACGACATTGAACGGAACGATGTGTGAAGTAAATCAAGATCCTCGCTCAGATATTATACGCTTTGGTTTGCTGTAGTATTGAATATTAAATTGAATAATTTTTAAGATTACAAATTACTTCCGTTGCTGAAGTTGATTTTGAAGGATACAGTTTAGTAGTGTTTGTTAAATCATCGATTACTTCAAAAATATATTTTTTACCTTTCACTCAAGAATATGATATAGCCATAGGTATGGTTGATGGCCAATGTGCAGCGTATCAAATGGTTTATCTTCTTTAGGTATAGACTGAATGTGACCCTAAACTTTAACGATTTGAGGATTGAACGTTATACATTTAAAACAGTTTTTAATGTGATCCGGTACTTTTTTCCTCATTTGTGGAAACCAATAAGATCTACTGATAATATCAATAACGTTCTCAGATCCCATGTGACCTAATTCATCATGATATTTGAATAAAATGCCTTTTTCCATCTCAATTGATACATATAAAGTAGTTTGTCTTCTACATTTCGGTATACAATACCGTTACACATTTCATAAAATTTCCTTCCCATTTTTCTAATTCTGTTTTGAGTTTTACAATGGTTTCGTTTAGAATTTGCGCAAGAATTAAATTACTTTCATAGGAATTATCTTCAATTATGCCGGCAAAGTTAAGACAAAGACCGACGACTTAGTCGGTCAACATAAGTCGTTCTTGTACCAGGTCTGTGCTCAGCCGTATTATCATAGTTTTGTAGTTCAAGAACCCATCTTGCAATACGCGGATTAATAAAAAATTTTTTAAAGCCATTGTAACTGAATTACATTCTGTTACAAGTTTGAAATGTATTCCATGTAGATATTCTCTTAATTGTTTTAAAGCATAAATTATTGCAAGAATTTCTTGCTCAATACTATGATACTTAGTTTCACGACCAGTCGTTTGTTTTGAAAAATAGAAAACAGGGTGTAATTTATGATCTGCTGCACGCTAGAGGAGAATCGCCCCAAATCCACTTGAGCTTGCATCACAATGAGGTTTTGTTTCTGCTCATGGATCATAAATAGCTAATATCGAAGCACTTACTACAAGCTGCTTCAATTTATGAAAAGTATCTAAATGTATTTCTTCAAATTTATACGGTTCATTTAACTTCAACAGATCATAAAGTGGTTTTGCAATCAACGAAAACATTTCAATTAATCTACGAAAGTATGAGACTAATCCAAGAAAACTTTGTAGTCCTTTAATGTCAGATGGAACTGGGAATTTCAACATAGATTCAATGCCATGGATGTCGTATACCATCAAATGAAACTTTATAACCTATATATTCAATTTCAGTCATAAAAAATGCATTTTGATAAATTCAATTCAAGGTGAATTTTGACTTATAGTTTGAAAACTTTCTTTAAAAGGGCTACATGTTCCTCCGGCGTTATGGTAACAATCAAAATATCATCCATGTAAATTACTACATCATTTCATTCAAGTATTCTACCAGCTGATTGGTAGGTTCTTGGACAGTCCCCATTTTGTATCCCAACCTAATAGAAATTGTCTCGCATTCCCTCCTAAGGATGGCCCGTTATTAGATCCCTCTTCAATTCTTCATATCTTCTACCTCCTCTTATTTCGTCCAGAATTCCTATCCTCTTCCTTCCTCTCCCACGCTTCCCCAGTGTTCTCCCCTCTATCACTCTCTTCAACATGCCCTCTCCTCTCAAAACCTCCTCCATCCATCTCTTCTGCCTTCTCCGAACCTCTTCCACAAGCTTCCTCTCCTCTCCGACCATATCCAATACCTCATCGTTCGTCTTTCTCGCCATCCAGCTAACCTTCTCCATCCTTCTCCAAACCCACATCTCAAACGCCTCAAGCCTACGCACATCCTCCCTTCGCAATGACCAAGTTTCCGACCCATATATCGCCACGCTCCATATTAAAGTTTTCACCAGCCTCTTCTTTACGTCTCTTCTCAGACCCCCCCTCATCAATTCCCTTCTCTTCGAAAATGCTTCTTTAGCTAGCGAAATTCTGCATCTGATGTCCTTACCACTAAACCCATTCGCCTCCAAAATACTACCCAGATACGTAAACTGCTCGACCTGCTCTATCTTCTGCCCTCCCACCCTTATATTCAGCCCCGCCTTCTTACTTCTAGAAAATCTCATTACTTTCGTTTTCTTGTGATTGATCTTCATCCCATACTTTTCGCACTGCACCTCTAATGCATTCACCATTGACTGTAACCCCTTGGCCGACTGACTAACCAATGCTTGATCATCTGCAAATCTCACTGATTTTATCAGCTCCCCTCCTACCTTTATTCCTACCTCCTCCTCCCCCCAAGCCTCCCTCACCATTTCTTCTGAATACACGTTAAAAAGCAACGGCGATAGTGGGCACCCTTGCCTCACTCCCCGTCCTATCGTGGCCCATCCCGATTCTCCATTGGCTACCCTAACCTGCGCAGTCTGATTCATATATACAAATTTCGAATCAGACGCCTGTCCCTCCAATCGACCCCTAATTTCTTCAACACTCCCATTAATTTCGTCCATTCCACCCGATCAAATGCCTTCTCGAAATCTACGAAGCATGCAAAAACATCCTGTCCATACTCTAGGTTTCTTTCTACTAGCGTCCTCATCACCGCTATAGCGTCTCGCGTTCCCGTCCCTCTCCTAAACCCGAACTGGTCGTCACCCAGGTATTCATTTGCCTTCTTCTCTAGCCTTCTGTTTAGAATCCTCAGAACTACTTTGGCCGCGTGGGATATTAAGCTTATTGTCCTATAGTCTTCGCAAGTTTTTGCCTTACTCTTCTTCGGTATAGGAATTAGTACAGTCTTCGCGAAGTCTTCCGGCCACACTCCATCCTCATAAATCTTACGAATTAGCGCAAAAAGTTTTCCTCTTCCGTTCTTCCCCATGCTCTTTAAAAACTCTGCAGGTATGTCATCTATTCCCACCGCCTTATTCCTTTTCATGTCTCGTAGAGCTCTTTCGATTTCGCTATCTAGGATACTTGGTCCGATGCCATATCTGTCGATATCGTCTTCCCTTTCTATATCTAACCTATTGGGCCTTATTTCTTTACCATACAGCTCTTCAACATACTCCTTCCACCTCTTCTGGATCTCTCTCGGTTCAACGATTACCTTTCCCGTCTTGTCTGTTATCGTTGTAATTCCCCTTCCCTTATTACCACCCGTCAGTTCCTTTACTTTCCTATATAATGCATCTGCTCTTCCCTCTTTTTGGTATTTCTCTAACGCGTCGATCTGTTCTCTCCACCACGCCTCTCTTGCTTTCTTTGTTTCTCTTCTAAGCCTGTTATTAAATTCTCGGTATTTTCTCTTACCTAGCTCTGAGTTTACACTCTTCCATTTCCTTCTCTCCTCCATCTCCCTGATCATCTCCTTCGTGATCCACGGTTTTCTAATTTTAGTTGCACTCACTACGCCTACCGTTGCTTTCGCCGCTTCTATAATTCCATTTTTCAAACTTCCCCATTCATCTTCCACTGATCTAACTCCATGATCCTCACCCATTATCTCATCCACCTTCTCCCGATACTTCTTCTTCATTGCCCCAGTTAATGCCTCCGTATTCCACTTACGTACCCTCCTTCCCATTCTTATCTTTTTCAGTTTTACCCGACATTTCATGACTAATAAGTTGTGGTCTGTGTCTGCATCAGCTCCTGGATAAGTATGCGAGTTTTTAGCACTATTCCTGTATCTGTGACGTACCATTATATAATCTATCTGGAACCTGTCTGTGTCTCCCGGCTTCTTCCAAGTGTACCTACGTCGAGGATGATGTCTGAACCATGTATTCGTAATTACTAGGTTATTTCTACGGCAAAACTCCACAGCTTTCTCGCCCCGGTCATTTCTTCTTCCTAGCCCGTAATCGCCCACCTCCCGCCCATCTCTTCCTTCACCCACCACCGCGTTCCAATCCCCCATTACTACCAGGTGCTTACTTCCTGGTATCCTACCAATTATTTCCTCTAGCTGATCGTACACCCCATCTACCTCCTCCTCTTTATGATTAGAGGTAGGCATATAAACCTGGATTATAACTAAATTCGTTGGTTCTGCTTTTAGTTCCACGACTATTATTCCATCACTCACCTGTTCTGCATACACTACTTTTCTACCAAGTTTCCTATTCATTACGAATGCAACCCCGCGCTGACTTTCATTCCCTCCACTATAAATTACTCTATAGTCGCCGCTCCAGTAATCCCCGTCATCCTTCCATCTAACTTCACCCAGACCCATGATGTCTACACCCACCCTCTCCATTTCTTGCTTTATATTCTCTAGTTTCCCTGCCCTCAGCATAGTCCTTACATTCCACGTGCCTATTCTAATGGTTTCGTTCCTCTTCTTTATCTTCTTTTCCTCTGCTGCTGCGTCGTCTGAGCAAGGATTTCGTGTGATGACGACCGCAGGGGCCTTGCTCCCACCGCTGCCGGGCACGACACCCGGCCCTCTTGGCCGAGTCCCGTAGTTGCCAGGATTCATTATCAATTGAGAACTGTCCATAATTTCAAGGTTTTTGTTTTAATTGAGGTAGTATTCCTTGGCCTTACTCAATAGTGTTTTTTACGTGACACCATCACTTCAGAGGCCGCCCCACTGGGGTCAGACGCCTTTTGCAGCCGCCTCACTGAGGTACAGACGCTGCGCGGACTACCATTCGTCTGTCTCCTAACCTTCGACCTATCTGGCATGGGTGACCCTACCAGGAGCAATGCTCCCGCCAGTGCAGCTCTAGGGGTCATCGGAGCACGCAAGCCCTTCAACCACGACAAGGTTGTAGTCCAAGAGAAGGGATTACTACATCACAAAATTGAATTAAATTTTTGAATACTGTATTTATAAACTTTTGAAAATGTTTTGGAGCTACATACTTTCAATCCAAAAGGCATTCTCACAAATTCATACTGACCGGAAGGTGTAACGAATGATGTATATTTTATTGAATTTTCAGCCATGACAACGTGATAAAAAGCCATTTTTTAGACCTAGAGAAGTATAATACCTTTTTCCCTTCAAGGTGATCTGATCGTTATCTGGTCATCAATTAATGGTATTGGATAATATCTGATTATAAATACTTGTTTAAAGTTCGGTAATCTATACACATTCTAGTCTGACCATTATTTTTCTTAGTAAGTATATACAATAAGCGATGTATACTCAGAATCACTAGGTCTAAAAATATTTTTTTAAATAAATCATCGATTATGTTTTTTAATTCCTTTCGCTCTGTGTATGATAATCGCCTCGGAGAATATTTAAAAGTTTTTTGATCTTTCAATCTCAAATGAAGCTCAGTATTTACTTTTGGGTTTTCCAGATGAAATATAAATTTTCTCGAATGAATGTTCTAAATCTTTTTGAAACGTTTAAGTTATACTTGACCGCTGAAGGCTTTACAAACTGAAATAACAAACTTATGTATATTATATTTGTAAAACTGACGATGCCGTAAAGCGATGAAACGCGTAGTGCAATAATAAAATGTAGAAAAGTACTAAGCGGTATTAATTATGAGTACGTATAAGTAACTTTACGATTAATATCCAACGGATCACTAATATTCAAGCTTTCTACTTCTATATGCATACTATCATTTAACTTTATTACTTTCACTTTTAGCTATATCTAACTTTTAAATAGGTTTTTGTTGTTCGTTAGTTTTTTAAATTTTCAAACCGAAAACTCCGAAAGAATCTCTGCCGAAAACCATCTATTGTTTCTTTACTCACAACATACAGATTAACCTCACCTTCAATATCATAAAGTAAGCATCTGACTTCTTTTTTGCCAATAATGTTAATTTTAGAATCATTTATACCATTATAAATATTATCACTTTTATCCAAAGGTATTGTTATATTTGTTAATATTTATGATGTTTTAATAAAACTGATGGGACTAACCTGTTTAACCTAACTAATGAGATTAACCTCTCAAGCCGTTTCGACGTACACGTGAACGTACGCTATTTTCTCTCCCAGCAGCGTTTCGACGTACGGCGTACGTTCACTTGACTTGTACATACATTTAAATACCCCCTGAGGAGTTAAATAATCAAATATTAAATCCCCGCCAATTAAACTTATCATGCTAACTGTAAAGTTGTAATTTTCAGTTTTAAGATACAAAATAACTACTGGAAAGTATTCTGAATCAGAATTAATTTGATTGTCTACTATTCCTACTTCAGTATTCTCATTTTTTTTCTTTTTCTGATTCGGACTATCTTTGATTTGATACTCTGCTGAATGACAATTGAAGCATGAACCTCTTAGCCTTTTTTATTTTGTACATTCATTCGCAAAATGGCCAGTCCTGCCACAATTATAGCATCTTTTTTCTTCCTTTTGTTCATTATTTGTAAAAAAATCTTTTACTTTCCAAATAAATTCGACAGTGTCGGGCGATATATGGTGGAACAGCATTTTACTTTCCACATTGTTTGTATTTGATTTAACAAATTTTTGTCTAAAAAATGATTTTACATCATCTTTATTTTTCTGAAAGCTTTTATTTCTATCTCTCAATCGTATTTTTTCGAATTCAATAATTAAATCATTTTTTTGTTTCAAATTTTTGCATTCGGGGTTGATCTCTCAAAAAGCTATCCGGAATACCTTCAATCAAAATTTCAATCATCCCACATCCTACGGTATTAGCTTTATTTACTAGTATAACTTTTGCATGAACGTACTCGCAAAATGTCTCGCTGCTCAACCAAACGCGATTTTCAAATCGTTAACGTAATTCCATGGTACTCAATTTCGGAAAATACATTTGTTTGATTTCATACATTAAATCGTCTATAGTTTAGGTTAGGTGTTTCGATCGCGAATGGAAACATTCAGATGCTTTACCGCGAAGTTTTCCACTGATAATTATGCGCATAACATCATCATCTAATTTATATGCATTTATAATCATTGCTACTTGTTCTGACCAACTTTCAAAATTTTCCGAATTTCCGTTAAATGTGCCTAACAGTTCCGAAATAGAATTCAAAGATATATGTGGCCTGGTGGATATCTATATGGGAATTCTTTCTAACGATGATGAAGTACTCGAAGACGTTCTCGGACAGTTCTATGATGACGCTGCACTTATCTTCACACCTGACGCTACCAATCCTCTGGCTGCAATCCGCGCTGGATGACTTTAATTCTCGGAACTGCTTGCTGCTGCTGCGAACCTTGATGATGATCCACCGACACCAGATAATGACCCGTAGATTGTAGACGTTGGCTGATGCTGTAACCCCTGTTGATTTGTAGAAATGCCCCCGGCCAATGGGGATGAACGCTCCGACTACATCTGCATCTGCTTCATGAGTCCATCGATTGTGTTCTGCATAACTGCGAACCTCGACTCGAAGGTTTCATTCGCCACGATACTCGGATACTGGGATACTGTAGAAGTGCGATTTCTATATCGGTCCTTTATGCTCGGGTGGCTTGTGCTGTTTCTGCTTGTTGAATCGCTCGAGCAGATATCCATTCTTGTATCCAAACACCTGGATCTGCTTGTTCAATATGTTGAATCAATGGTCGAATGTTTTTGACAGAGAGCTGGGACTTGAGATTGGAATGGTCGTGTTGACTGTTTGATTGTCATTTTACATTGAAATAAACGTGTACATTTGGATACATTGTGTATCATTGGCTATATTAAAAATTGCTAGACCTAGTTGAATGTCGCCTGACTGTAGCGGGTTGCTCACGTTAACAGAATATCACACCGTGTGATGGCAGCAAGAATGAATAAAAAACTTCCGAGCTCGATGTGTGCAAGAGACTCGGATTCGGTTTTTTCTTAAGCGTCATCGATCTCGTCAGCTACACCAAAGGGGGCATTTCTTATTTCGCCTATTTCATATCACAATGCTTTGACGCTCTCGAGACGGCATTCCCATCTTGTTTTTTCAATTAGACTTAAGGGACGTTCTCCAAAACTTTCCATCTCTCAGGTGATGCGGCAAACGTCGCGTAAGTTTAATATTTACGCCACGCCATAATATTTACTACTTTCTCCACGATAGCAACTTAAAATCGTCCAGTTTGTGCACTTCAGACTCTTAAAATGCTAAATTTATTTTTATACCCTTGATATAAACCATATTGACGCAATTGGCATTAAACTTGCTGTTTCTATAAATGCGGGGAATGTAGCTTCTTTCTTGACGTTAATTTCAGGGAAAAGCCAGGCTCGGCCAGTTACAAATTTATATTACTTTTCAAAGTTTTTTGCATTATTGGAGAAAATTTCATTTCATTGCCGATAAACATATACTTTTTCTTTATCTTGACTTGTTATTTTTGTTTGTTACTTGGGGAATCTCGGGGTAAATTTATTTTTTGTAATTTTAATGCAAGTAACCAGAACGACAGCTACCAAGAACCAGAGAGCTGATAACTGAAGCCCGTGGTTTCGCATTGTGGGACGCGTAGTTGTCAAGTCTGTGTGCCAGCAGGGGTGATAATGTGATTCTATCTGCTTGTGTTCTAATGTTTTGATGCGCTCGATTTACAAATCCGAAAATACGAAGTACAATTTAGAATCACCACCTTACTTACGGACATAATTTGCAGATAAAATGCCCAACTACATGACCGTGTAAAGCCTAGTTTTTCCCAAGGTTCTTAAAAGTTCTTCGAGTTTTTCCTATAGACAGCGGTCATTTTTATCGCTCGTGTATGTAGATCGATTTTGTCACACTATTGGAGAGAGTGAAAATTATTATAATTCGCTAAGATAAATTCGCCATCAGAGATGGAGAGCGGGAACTGCAGTAATGGGAAAAATGTCAATGATGGAAGAATCTGGAAAGACATGGTGAGCGGAAAAGCAGACATTGTGAGCGGAAAAGCACAATCCAAGAAGGCATTTTACCAGAGGAAGAGGCTATGAACAGCCAGCAAGGCAAGTTTGTAAGCTTTGACGATAACAACAGCAAGACAATGAAGATTAGAAGCTTTGGAAATGTGGTGTTAACGTAGAATGACGAAGATAAAATTAACGGAGAGAATCACAGGAGAGACAAACTTATTGGACACACTCGGAGACATAAAAAAAACTTCTGAAAACTATATTTGAAGGATTAAGGAATGGGATGAATTTCCGAGGAATACCGAAGATGGAATATATGAATAAAAAAATGAAGAATATCAAAATCAGGAATTATGAAGGAACTACGATGTGAGTTGGAAAGAGGGAATGGAGGGTTGAGCTTCAGCTAACTGATCTTCGGACTGATGTCTGCTGATTGATAACCGCGGAAATCCATGTCCTTTTCTCGCAGGGGCATGTTATTATACTGCTTCCACCACGTTTCTGTCTGCTCCAATCACTCTTCGTTCGGGACCTGCGCAGAACACCTTAACCCTTATTTCAGATCGCTACGAAATTGCGCCCGCCCCACTCACCACCCAGCAGCGTTCCAATAATCCCATTCATCCCATCCCTTTAGATATAACAGCTTCACTTCTGGCGTGTGCGTCACCGCTCATTCCGATTTGAATCCACTCTTCTATGGCATTGAGTCAATACCTCAACCGCCATGCATCTTTAGATGCCGCGGCGCTGCTGCTGCATGATGGGATATGTTCATTGATTTGTGCCTTACAAATTCGACGATATCGCATATTTATCTCGTGCTCGGTTCTTTGTTTTGTGGCTTTTTCTGAATAGCTTATATATTAGTTATTATTATATTATTTATTTATAGTGAATAGCTTATTATAAAAATATTATCTTTGATCTTTTATCTTCTCTGGCTGCCGGGAGTTTAATGCTTCCTAGATTTTAGTTAGACCTTGAAGTGTTTAAGATAAAGTACTACAGTTGCTATCAATTTACCCAAGGTAAAAGCATATAATTTTCTAAAAGAATAGTCGCTGGGGATATTTTTTAAGCATATTAGTTACGTGTGTAAACTCTTTGAGTTGTGCACAAATTTAATACGAGGGTTTTTCAACAAACCAATCGTTGGTTAGAAAGGGTATTTTTATATTCAAATAGATTTCGAAGGATAAGTGCAATCATTGAAGGTAGATAAGAGCACATAAAGGATTTGTAAAAAAATCAGAAACTTTGTTTAATAGCGTATTTGATAGTCAGGCAAACCAAAATAATTACGCGGAACATAATTTGCTGTCCGTCTTGTAATTTATGATCTTTGTTATTCCACCGGTGGTTGTTTGTGCATGAAGTATAAACCCTTGGAAACCCTTTTATTTACAGTTCACATATTTCCAGATGAATTAATAAAGCAACGGAATTTCCTAGCGAATGAATCGCACTCCCTATGGTATTGATTAATAAGTTCGATTTCATTTACTAGCTATTCTTTGGGCAATTAACTGCAAAATGTTCTGTGTGCAGTGATACTTCATTTTTATCCATTTGTGTCGGATGGTTTAGTCGTCTTCATCAATGAATATAGTTTCATTGGTTTCGATTGATATCCTGAAGAAAAAAACGTCCACTTTTGTTATTCTTGAGATTGTGTTTTACTTATATTAATGAAAATACGAATCGTACATGTACATGCCTGCCATTCTAACTAAATCATTTCTTGATTATTTCCAAAATATTTCAAACGTATCTCTGGTAGTTTCTTAGCTAATTAAATTTCTATATAGTTTGTGCAATAAAACTCATTCCGAGTCGGTATTTTTGGTGAATCCATTATCATATAAGACCCTTGTCAGTCAAGTGAAATTTGTTTATTGCCATATCATTTCACATGCAATGCAACAAAGTATAAAAAATTTAACAACGTAACAAATCTTAACATGACCCCTGTTTTAGGCCCATTGCCTTTTCAGGGTCTGTGGAAGTTCTTCTGGGAAAAGGCGTGATCGTTGCTAATCACTCGGCAGGGATGGCATAGCCTGGCACTGGATCAAGGGTGGAGGAAAACCTACTAACCATTCCGCACCAGCGTTGTCGAAATAGGTACCCATCCTAATATTTCATGTCATTTCGTTTTTTTTATCCGGGTAGAATTCTTCAATGCAAGGAAATTTTTTTCTCGACATATATGATGACATAACCGATGTTGAATTAACTCTTAACTTTCAACACCTGGTTGCCGTTTAGCGCCGGGCTAACTTAGTGAGCAACGTGCTCGCTTGCTAATCCAAATCCTTTGGGCTCGAGTACCGCCATGGGTATAAATGTTTTGTTTGCACGATTTAATTTTAAGAAAAGGGATATGTGAACTTATATTCTCTTGAAATGAATGTATTCATTTTCTTTGCTATCATTTCATTCATTGAAAATATATTTCTTTGTCTTTCAAGTGCTAGGATTTCGATTAGTTGTTTCGATTAGCGTCAAACAGACGCTAGTTTAATCTGATGCGTCATTCTCGTCCAGGTTTCAACCTAAGCTTGCTCCAGGATTGCAGCTGCTTGCATCAGAGAAGGTCCCGTTGCCCCACTTCTACACGATCTTTAAAGCGCCGTGATAGAGAGATGAAACACTACTCCTCTTAGGGCGGCCGTATGAGTCAACAGGAGGAACGTTATGCTCCAAGGGAAAAACGTGATGGGTCTATGACTATATCGGGTTCAAAAGTTATCGATTTCATTCAAATAAGGCATTGAATCGGAAGTTCTAAGTGAATATAGGTAAATCACGCCTAGAAATAATGATTGTTGTCATGAGTATTCTCATTATAATATGGTAGTATTGCACACACAAATCATTATCATTTTAAAAGACTATAACCACATTTGAACGTGTAAACTTTAAGATATAAGAAGCTACAGTACTTTAGATGAATATGATTGATAGTTACTACAGTACCTTCCTAGTATTTGGAATTACTTATTCCATTCTTAGCTCCTCCCCACAACTTTTTCTAGGGCTGATGTATTGAGGGTCGGGGTAATAGTAGAGCATTTGAAAAAATGTATTTGTGCAAACCCTTCTCAGTTCAAAATGTTTCCTATGTGGGCAACTTCCTTCCCTCCGACAACGTTGCCGTAGATGCCTCTCATCTCTTAACGCATTTAAGGCAGTTTCCTCCTACATATTCTATTAGCAAATTAGAAGATATCAAAGACGAAAGTTGTCTACTTCCCTAACATTTCACATTACAGGTGATAACATAGTGCTATTCATTGGGAAATAGCAGAACGACCCATGCGTCAGATGTCATCATTATGATTTGGAAATGAATGATGCTACTCCCCATGAGGTATAAAGTGGCTGCGGTCTCCTAACCAAAATGCTCATCTTCTCGAACAAGATCCTTCCTACATCGTGCGTTTTCTACGGTGTGCATCCGTTCGTTATCGCGAGTTTAGGTCAATTTATAGAAAACAATTGACGATAGATTAACTTAAGGAGTTCATATGAAAATATCTAAACGAATTCAAAGCGTTTAAAGCGAAAAAACAGTGTAAAGTGGATTTCGTGTGTTTGCATCGAAAGATTTTATGACAGATGCTAAGCGTACATCGTCCGTGTTGTTCTGAAAATCGGTTATAGTTGTTCTTTATTAGTGGTTGGCAACGCAATATTTTTCTCTCCTCCCTCTTTCTTTTTCTCCTTTGGTGCCTAAGAAAATAAAAAAAAACTAAAAAAAACACCAGAAAAACCACTCAGACACCAAGCCCTTGAGTTAATTACAAGCTTATTCAAATTCAAACAAGTGTTGGGTTAATTTAATGAGTAACTTAACGTGGGTTTCATCCTAAATTGTCGTAAGAATTTCGTAATTTCCGGCAAGGCGCTGGAACCTCGCGCTAAGACTATGCTAACGGTAATTTGGCGCTATATTTTCTCTAACCGGCCTTCATTTCTTTAGAGTCAAGCCCGAATCTACTGGTTTGATCCGATCAAGACCACTTTTCGAAGAGCCGTAGCCGTGAGCGACGGGGGAGTTTGGGAGGGAGTGTAGGAGATATGAGGGCAGAGGGTTGGGAAGGGGTAGGGGAGGGGTGGCTGTTGTGTATGTGTGTGTAAGGGAAGAGAAAATGGGAGGTTGGGTAGGGGGAGGCGACGAGCCGTCTGGCAGATCTCTTTTGCCTATGCTCGTGGAGAGTTGACTTAACGCGCACGCCACTGGGTTTGTTGGGGCAGGAGGTTAGCAGTTAAGGAGATGGCGACGCGGGAGATGCGAAGCGAGGGAGGAGGAGGGGGGTTGTTTGGCGAGTGCAGAATGACACGGCCGGTCTGGATCGGCGAAAGAAGGGAAGCTGATGGGGTGGGCGGGAATCAAAACAGTGGCGCAAGGGAGGAGCTGAGTTTTCGAGGAAACGCAAGACGAGTGGCAAAACATTGCCTCCTGGTTGCTCGGATGCTGTTTTCCTCGTCCCTCCTGCCTTCTTCCTTCACGATATCCAAAAGATTGGTCAAATGATCGATGTTTTAAACCACATTGTTTAAAATATACCGATTCCGGAATTTTCTCTATGATATTAATTAAAACAAAAATCCTTCTTGCTTCGCGATATTTATATATGTATAACCATTCATTCATTCACTCAAACCGCTCACAGGCGTAAATAGTAAATAATTGCGTTCAAACAGAGGGCGAAAGAAAGAGGATAGGAAAGACACAAAAGTGTGAAGTCCAATTGTGGTGTGAAGATGGTATGATGGCCGATTCACAGTGAATATATATATATATATATATATATATATATATATATATATATATATATATATATAATCCTGAATCCGCCGGTAATGTTGACGTGAAAATTCGTGAATACGCCCATATTTGGGTGACAAGAGCATTCGAAAAGCCCGGGCTAAACCTAGCCCATTGAATTAAAAGCCCAATAGCCACCTCTCTCTCCCCACCACTATCCATTCGTACTTACCCCCCTTCCTTCCTCTCTGCCCTTTCCTTCCCAAGGGAACAGAGCGGACTCATCATTCCTCTACCGCTGACGATGGCGTCCTGACGCCGAAACGTACAAGTTTTCTTTTGTGAGTGTCCTTTTTGCGTGTTTCTGTGTTTGTTTAGTGTATCACTGTTTTATTTATGCATGTGCATCGTCGCCGAGAGCGATTTTCTACCAAGACAATATATATATATATATATATATACATATACACTCCCGCTTCCCTCCCCTTCCCTTTTCTCGTTCTTCCCTCCCCTTCCTCGCCCCTTTTCCTCCCCTTCCTCTCCCCTACCTTATTTTCTTCGCCCTTACCAATCCTTTTCTTCCCGCAGTTCGTTTCTTCTCGTGAAAAAGGCCAGACACCAGGCCGAAAATTCGGAATATATTTTTCGTGTGAGTGTTTCTTTTTTTGTATGAGGAAGCGTAGGAGGGAGCAGCATTTGCATCTAGAAAACCCACCACCCCGACAGACTCAGCCTCGTTACCACATTCTTCCCTGGCTCCCATAAAATCAAAATCATCCTCCGCGATTTATACCCAATTTTAAAGAATAATAATTCCACTGCCCTCCTATTACTCTCATGTCCCACAGTATCTTTTAAGCGTCCCGCAAACCTGCGAGATATCTTAAAATCTACGAAACCCACCCTTCAACCGACCGCCCCCTCTCCACCACTCTCCTCAACTTGCAACCGTCCTAGATGCAAATGCTGCTCCCTCCTACGCTTCTGCTACACCCTCTTCCAATAAATCTTCCTCAGCAGCCAACTGTACTTCCACAAATATCGTCTACCGTCTCTCGTGCAATTTCTGCCCGGAATTTTACGTTGGATAGTGTACTACCCCGCTTTCCATACGAATGAATGGACACCGCCACTCCACCAAATGTCCTCCATTCATTGATCCCATTCCTAAACATACCGCTTCCCATCGCAAAACCTTCAATAAATGTTTCTCTCTCTATATATTAGAAGCCCTCTCCGAATCAGCAACAAATATCGAATTGAGGACTCGCGAGATGGCCTGCCGAGCGATATTCGAAGTTTTCGAACCATATTTCTACTCTTTTCCAATTTTTCTGATCTTGGGATTTTCTCTTCACCTTGGAATTCTGTGATAAGTCGAATTAATATCTGTTGACGCATGTATGTATAATTGGAAAAACAGCATTTATGGTCAAATAGTGAAATAATAGGAATGAGTGAATAACCTTTGCTTGCTTTTGTGGCTATCAGACAGCATTATTATAGTTTTTAGATTCTTGGGTTTGGTGTAGGGTTAAGCTGATTGTAAGATAATTTACCACCCATGGCTTATCATTTCGTGTAAACATGGATGCTCTATTAGTTTCCACCAATTGCGGGTTCTCTTCCCATTGCTTTTATGAAGCATGCTTTGTTACATTGAAATACATTACTCCCATAAGCAGTTCACTCTAGTGCTCTGGTAATCCACAGATTTTCATGCAAACGAGTTGGCTCAAGCTCTCATACATATTCGATTGCCAAGATCATGAGTTAAGATGAAAAGAGTTCTGTAATCTCCATCATACTCAGAATATCCTCAAGTTGTGACATGATCATTTGTTTCCCGTGACATATGCCAAGTCATAATTATCGTATTAAGTTCGACGAAGTGACTGGCTTTGGTTGCCGTGGATGTTCTCCCAATGCAAGTTCAATTGAAAGAGAAGTTTTCAATCTGCGCCGGGAAGAGAGTACGCAAATAAACTCGCCCCAGGCGCCATGAAACCCCGGGATAACCAAGAGTGCGTTTAAAACCGGAAGAAGGGGATAAAAATGTGAAAGCACGAAATGGTTGTGAAGGAAGAGTCCTCCAATGACTGCTTCAGTCTTTCGGTACATAAAAATTATATGTGACCCAATGGCGAATTTATAACACAGGGTGAAATATGTGTTACATAAAGACATATTTACATTATCACGTATTAATCCTAGAGAATGAGTGCCACTAGATAACAAATGGCGCTGTTAAGAAATATAATATTCATAGGGTACATTTGAGAAATACAGCAGATTGTTCTCACGTACACTGTTTGTTGAAATAGCTTCTATTCATTTATTTTTTTTACTCTTTTCGTCGGACTTACAGCTTTTATCGAATAGTCCTTTCAAGTTTTAAACTTTTTACAGTTTGTTATTCTACTCTCATGCATGTCTTTCCAAGGCATGGAAATGGCATTTTATGAGAAAGACGATGTTTCAATAGGAAAGAGCAAAAGGATAACAAATTTCATTGAGGCATTTATCAGAAGCTTTCTCATTTCCTCCTGAAACTATTCTTCTAAATTTAATCTGCATTTTAGCTAGATAAATTAGTTATTAAGTGATTTATTTGCTGTCATCATCAGTATAATAATGATTTTATTTAGCTATCCGAGAAAGCTTTAGATTGGATCCCAAGGAAAAACTTTTGCGGGGCAATCAATAACGCATAAGTCGCTAAACACTTATTCATTTCAAGATACAAAATATGATAATACTTGGATGTAGTAAAAGATAACCGTACTATATTGTCTACTGTATGATGAATTTGAGTTCAATGCACATCTCAAATCATCCTTTTTTTCAATTTTCTGCCTCCTTGGTAACGAGCAGAGATTACCAAGGATTTCAATAATAGCTAAGCAGTTTTTTTTAATAAACTCCAAACCTGGGTTACGACTCTAGAATTCTGCCATGTATTTTCCTCAGATGGAATCTTCTCTCGCTATTGCATAAGCAAGGAGAATTTCCCAGCAATTATTTTGATTTTGTTGTAGTTAATTGCGGCATTTCTCTCTTACGGTTGATTATAATCTGGTTCCGGAACGGCCGAGCACTCTTCGTGAATAAATTTATTGCTTCACTGTAGACTTTAAAATAACTAACGACATTTCATCTCATTGTAGAGCACGATTTTCGCAAATGTCCTCAAAATCTTTGTTTATTCTCTATATGATATATGTATAAGAAAAATTTGATAGGATTTTCAAAAGTGTTCCGACTGCTGTTTTCCTATCGATTTGAAAGAGAAAATTAAACGTGTCCAGATGATATCGTTCTGGTCAAATAAAATGTCTTGCACTGCTCGCAAAATTAGCAGCAGGGTGAATTTACATATATCCAAGGAACACATACTTAACGTTTTGCTTTTGCAAAATTTCCTGCGGGGTACCGCTTTGGCTATTAGCAGGGGATGCTGCTCGTCGATAAGTGTCATTGAATAATTAACGCAATCTCATTTGATCGTACATATTTAAATTAATTCTTCGGGGATGTAAGAGGATTTTCTACATTATAGCAAATTATATGAGAGTATCATAATTAGTTCGTCGTAAATCAGCTGTTCGAAGATCTCAATGAAGAGCATAAATTGATATAATATTCCTGTGCAGATTTGATTTTTTTATTAGGGGAAGCGGAAATGAGTTTTATCGGGAAAATCCCTAGTGGGAAACCCCCAGTAAACTGCGTGTCTTTGGGAATTGTAGGGGAAAGTAGATAGATAACACACTTTCAAGGGAGATTGGAGGGTGTCCATAGAAAACAGCGGAAGATCCCGATAAGTAGGTGCTGGTTTGTGAGAAGCGCTATCAATTGGAGGGATAACGCGACTATGGTGGATGGATGCTTCGTTTATACTCCATGAGCTACATCTGCCCTTAAAAATGGCTTTCAGCACATATGATTCAGGAGTTAATGCTTCAGCTTGGCAATTTCGAAATAATGGGAGATCGGAGATGCATTTAGAGATTGAATCTCCATAAGAAGAAATTGAATCTTTGATGTGAGAACAATAATGTCCTCGTTATTGATATCAAGTTATTGATGATTTCGGGAAGCGACCAGTGGACTTCCAGCTCGAACATTTTGATTAAAACCTCAGTAAAGTGCCTAGAGTTGATTATTTATTTGTGGTTCTCTACTTGGTGGTGTAATATTGATTCAATGCCGTCTACCTGGTTGACGTTAAAGTGCTTCTGTAACATTCACAGTATTTCTCCTTCATAATCTGAGCAAATTTTGAATATTTCGATGAAGGAGTTTCAGTGACGGTAAACAATTAGTCTGCTCTATGATCTATTGAAATTTCTGTTATCATTTCAGCCAAATTTTGGACATTGGACTTAAAGTATGAATGTCACAATAAAAAACGCATAAAACAAAAGAGTCGCTAATTTTCGTCACTATCCAGCTATTTTGCGTCTTTGTTGACGGATTAAATGTGACCTAGCTTTTCAGCAGTATCTCCGTGGGAGTTTTCTTATTCATGATTAAATCGCCTCTCGTTGAGTGGCTGATTTATTTCGAAATACGTGATCTTTGATGACCTTTCCTTAATGCCATTTTGTGGAGTGCTAGAATTAATTTCACCGGGATGAAATACGCGACTTTCCTGGTAATTTGAAAGTGTTACATATGAGACACCATCAGCGTCAAAGAAATTATTTTAGCGAGAGGTTTATGAAGAAAACATATCGTTGGCACGATTTTGAAAAGAGTTTCAACGTCTTGATCATAAATAATATTCTCTTGACGTCATACTTTCTTGCAAAATCCTCACAGCCGTGGAAATGAAACTATTATATTTTTAATCTTTACTCTTTGTTCGTCAAAAAATTCGTGGACTCTACCTCTGCTGAGGCCAAAACAGAATTTGGGCATGCTGAAAGAATGAAGAAGAACGAGGGCAAAAATTGTGAATCAACCGTCTATTACGAAAAAATAAAACAAGTAGGAAAAGAAGGAGATGAGAGGAGGGAAGAGACCGTGGGCGTGAAGGTGACTTAAATCAGAAGTGGGCAGAAATTAGAATACAATGTGCGCGCACATTAGTGGGATCATTTGTGCAATTTTATGTGTTCATGTCGTGCCCTAAAAGAATGTGATGACAAGGAGGAATCATCCGTCGTTATTGGTCATTATGCTCCGGGAAATGAATGCTGCGTCGCAGTACGCCCGGAAAACTCTCACCTTTTCCCATTATTTATTTTGTTTTATTGCCTCACTTTAGTTCCTGACAAGCTCTCTCGGGACGCACGACCTCCTTAAGGCAATATTTTATATAGACGAAGTAGGTGACAAGAGGAAAACCTTTGTGTTATGTTTATGTTTGTTTTATTTTCCTGCCGTGAGAGATTAAGATCAATGCTCATGGAGATTATTTTCCTTTTCGCTCGGCGTCACCATTTCACGTCGCCTTGCACGTTCCAATTTAAATTAATTATTGCAATGTATTCTAAGAATATCAAATGTCTCTCCTGGGTTTTATTTTAGGTAGGGCATGACCCGTTAGATTGGTCAACAAGTCCACCTGTTTATCGATGGTATTTCCAAGAATGGCGTTTACGAAGGCTTCAAGGATTTTAAGAGTTCTCTTAGCCGGCGAGCCGGACGAAACGAGGAAACATACCTACTTTTCTCGGTCATTTTTACTATATTTTGCTGATTCGTTTCTCTAATGCAACTTCGCACGCCTTATTTTGCTATATGCCCTGCAACTGCAATTATCCTATTTCAGTGTATTATTTGCATGTCGGTTGATAGATTACTATTTCATATTGCTTAATCCGCAAACGCGACCATGCACCCCATCGCCTAAGCGCTGTAGAGCAATTATGTGTTGTCGGAGAGTTTGTGGCAGGTACTGCTAAAATAGTATCATCATCTTGGGTTGAATGTATATGAAGCCACTGAAGTATACAGTCGTTGAAGAATTCATTTTCAGCCAATTTGAAGATTCGTCAATGACTAGACTGAATATACAGGTAGACCGTATTAACGTCTACTGTTTCCGGAAATTGCCTAAAGTGGCCTAGGATGCCTAGGATCTCCGGAACCGACGGTTAAATATGCAAGCAAATGGAGTCATGAAGAGAATGTATGAATTAAATCTATGTATCTAATTCATTTGAACGCCTTATCTTAGTCTCGTCTTTTTCTCCAAGAGTACACGAGAAAACAAGTTATTGATTTTATCTTTGTTGGCTGATTCTATTTTTGATTGAATAATCGATTTTCCGACCGATCGTAAGGGCTTAATAGTCACATAAATGCCCCAAATGTACTGTCCTGGAATCATTTTGTTGAGTGGCCAAATTTACCTTTACCTACACAGCGACTAAATGAGAGCCCAATAACATAAGCCTCAGTGATCCGGTACATTCCAAAAATACCATCCCTACTGACTCTATTCGTGATTGGAGTCAGTCAGTCAAGTGCATTTATGACAGGTTCTCTGGCTGACTTGTTAGATTTCATTTTTAAGCATCAAAGTTTCATAGATAAAGCTCCTTGCCAGATTCCTTAATTAACATTTTCTTCGAGGGGTACTAAGTACATGGCATTAAGTATAGATGTGGTTTCTCCCTAGGTTAGGAAGAATAACGCCTTTTCATTTAACTCGCCTACTAATTCAAGAGTTTATCCTTTTCGAATCCGCTAGTTTATCTGATGCGTTTTAAAGGAAAGAAATTTCGCATAAATAGATTGTATGCGAAGTTACGTTCCATTACTACAAATGTTTGTTGTGCATAATGTGGCTGGATGTCTTTTCATGAGCTGAGAGGAGAAGGGGCGTCGAGAGATTGAAAGATAGGGCCTGGGAAAGATGGTTGCAAGGGAAAGAAGCTTCAAGACTGGGAAGGAGATTTTTTTAAATGCGTTCTGTAAGGTGTGACATGATATCACATTCGCTGCATTTAGAGGTTTTTCATTCACATTGAATTTTTAATTTTATCGCCGTTGTGACGATTAGGGAATGGGGAAGGGAGGTAAGGACATGTAGTCACTGGAACATAGTCTGTGTCTGCTATCTAAAAGGAATACCACCGCACAGTTATTTATATTTCATCTCACACTTTGACGGATTATTGCATCAAATTTTAATTCATGTAGTTGCCATTGGAAGTGTCTCGGCTCTAAGGCTGTCGCTCTATTGACCTTTTTTCGTTAAAATTTGACTGAACGCAGGGGTGAAACTAAGTTTTTGTTTATTTGGCTTCCTCACTATTGAATGTTTCCGTAAAATCTGTTTTAAAAAAATGCTTTTTGGAATAGAGCTGATTATATTTCCGTAAATCGATAGCGTTTTATGGCTCCGAAACTTTTATATCGTCGCGGAAAGAATATTTGCGTGTATCTTATTTGTACCGTGTTATGCGTATTTGAGCTATGGGTTTGGAGAAGAATGAAGAGTGCGAGATGGGTAGAAAGAATGAAAACCGGAGTGCGCTTGAGAGGGTGGTAGTAGAAAGGAAATTGGTAGCGCAGATTCAGAGGTGGTAGCAAAAATGGACAGTGGAAGTACAAGTGAACGTGTACCTGCTAGAAGAAGATGATTCCTGAAGAGGGGGATGGAGGAAATAATATGGGGCAAGCATGGTAGAGGAAGGAAGAGAATAGGAATTTTGTACTACATAAAAGGAGGGCTGATGGTGTGAGGAGCCAAAAAGAGATGCAGGTCGGGGCATATAGCGTTGTCAGGATGATGAGAGACGACCTAATCAATCAATTGATAGGACGTCAAATGAATAAAATTATAAAATTTCAACAAAAAATTAACTAATTGAAAAATAAAACTAACGTGGAAAAATATAACCAGACATCATTCTAATTTTTATAATGGGTATCTTTTATTTTAGGCTTGTGGGTTCAAGACTATGCTATTAATCCTTCAACCTACGGATCAATCCGACAGACCCCTAACACATACTCGCTCGATATTTTCACATTTTTTGTAATTTGAATTTTCCAATTCACAGGGTTGTATCTTGATGTAAATACATGGTTTCAAACTTTATGGTGACTGAGAATGATCCCACTGGTTTATTACTTGGAACAAATGCATTTCGGAATCATTAAACTGAAAATGTTTACTTGTCTCTTGATAAATACATGAAAGAATGCTGGTGCTTTACTTACCATGTAAGAAATGAATGTGGCCTTTTTATGTTAATACTGATAATACCACATATATGCACCATACCACATATATACACCAGGAGGATGCAAAAATGAATTACCCTGTACTTGAAAACTTGATTTTTTTTCGATTAATGCCGCAGTAGTTTTTTTCGTTCAATTCTGTTTCGTTCCTTTTATCGTTGATTCATTCGATCAATATTTCTGGATGTAATGTTTCTACGGAACCTCGGTAAGTTCTGATTAAATCTGTGAAACTCCAAATAATTACTTTTATTGTATGGAAATTAAGTCATATCAAGCAGTGTCTATTTAATAATATTAATTTTATAATAATTTTGTTGATAGATAGTTTGTTGCTCCTAATGCCAAGTATGTTGCAAGGAAACGCTATAATCACAGAATTATGTAGTTTAATATTTTTTTAAATTCAACTACAAGAATGAGGCTGCTTTTTCCAATTAATATTTCTCATTCCTAAAACTGACCTGCATCAAATGTTTTACTTTCCTTGATTAATATGGGACTACTGAGTTACAAAAAATGCATTCGGCTATTAAATATTTGTTTGTGGTATGCGATTTTTTAGTGATATTATCTACCGTTTTTCGATCCATTGGTTTTTTTTCGTTCCAGTTCATATGCCTTTTGACGGAGTTTCAATCGCGACGCAGTGGTAATATAACTTAATTCGACAATGTCCTCGAATCTTTGGAAAAGGAAAGCGGAATCGAGAGAAGAAATTCGCCTGCATGGCGTGCGCTCAACGGGTTCTTCCATTGTTTCCTCCGCTCTAGAGATTCGAGGCCGGGAAGCTCTCAAACAGCAAAGTGGCGACGACTAGCGCTGAATGGATCGTAAAAATGACTCCCCATCCGTTGCGTTTAAAGCCCCGTCAGTTCTTTCTCACGCATCGCTTATTCCAATCTCTGAATCTAGTCCCCATCCCTATTAATCACATCTATTTACAACCCCCCTATTTCCCTCCTTAAACATACTCCCTTCCTAGCCCATCTCCCTTGGCTTTACAACCAATGGTTTCTATCCGGAAATATACTTTCGAAATAGAGAGGCGATTTTTATTATAAACCGCCATAAGGGCAGGATAGAATTGTTATAATTGATAAGGAGCACATGTATGGTTTGGAATTTGGCCGAGCTACAATGAACACCGTAAGATAATCACATTCGGGGCATAGTTTGAGTTAATTTGTGATTAAATTACGCCCAGGGGTTATCTATAAGGTTATTATGGAGCTAGTTTGAGCGGTGAAGGTTAGCTTTCCAAATTATGACAAGGTGGAAATAATGGAGAGGAGCTCTGAGAAGAAGGCATTACAATTTCTCAGAGCAAAATATGTAAGTTTAGTGTCCATTCTTATAGCTATTGTGCTGCACTCGAATTGTCCATATAACACCTAGATAATACGATATCCTCAGAAAATATATGGGCCTCAGAAATTGCTCCTGCTGTAGAATGCGTAGTGATACTTTGGACGTCAGATGGCTCTTGTATTCAAATCAAATAATTATTAATGGGGATTCGTTGACTAAATTTTTTCGGATATCATTCTTCGCAATGATAACGTTGTACGCGTATTTTAAAGAAGAAAAGTGTTACTCCAAAGTTAAATATTATTCCGCAGCTATCTTGCGCCTAGACTAATACTGATTGAGTTGAGAAAATAGGTCTATGGTTCCATTGAGTTTGGCTGCGTTTGCATCCGAAAATTACCGTTGCTTTCATGTTTCACTGAGGCTCTTCTGGCTTTGTTGAGATGATGTATCCAGGGTACCTATGCTTCCATCCATTTAAATTAACACAATTTTATAGATCCATACACTAATAAAACTAAAGGGAGCATGATAAAACAGAGGTGGGCCTCTGGTTTTGAGACTTGATTTTATTTTATGAATATTTGCTTGAATACGATTCGTTTTATTGCCTCAATCAATATTCGTGTAATTGGGCATTCCTTATCTCATTTCATGCTCCTCCTCACATGTTCCTAGCCAATTTTGGAGAATGAATTCCTTACTGGCTACAATTTTTACTACCAGAGTACTAGTTGCCTTCAAGATTCCAGTAACTCATCGGCCCCTGGATGTGGAAGGCATACTAATGTTTTGTGGATGAGGTAGCAAATGTGAGATAGAATGACACTAGTTACTTTTAAGTAGTGCAATGCATTGGCGCTTGAGATCCTGGCAAAACGTCGGCCGTGAAGTTCCTATTCCACTGTGAGGTGGCTAATGAGGTTTATGGCCCTAATAGCTCGGCAAAGTAAATTCATTAAGAGGCATTGACGGCGAGGAGAATGTAGATGATAATGAAGACTGAAATTTTCTATAATAAAACGAATTCAATAGTTATTGCGTTTGCCATATAGCCATCTGCAAAGTTTATGGGCGGGATTACGATCGACGTTTTCTGACGTGACGTTTACGGACGGTGGAGTTCATTTTTCCGTCGTCTTCCCGTCAAGGTGGTGTGTTTTAAGATTGGCGGAAGTATCGGCACTAATTTTTAACCGCTTATGCAAACTAAGTTGTAAACAGTTGACTAGTGATTGTTTATTTTCAAAAACAAAATATAAAGAATCCTCAAACAACACTGACAAATAATGCTTCAAGAAGATTATTTATTAGTAAAATCTTCTCGGGTTTGCCACCGGGTAAGGCTTTTAAAGGCCTACTCTTACCCGGTGGCAAACCCGAGAGGATTTTACTAATATTATTTGCCGGGAAAGTCTAAGATTCTCAAGATTATTTATGTTCCATTTTAAAGTTGAAAAGTAATATTGACAATCTGGAAAAGAAATTTAGTAAATATTGAAAAAAAGCTCTCCTCTGATTGGCTGCCGGTAACACACAGTGTTGATGTTATCTTCCTAATTGGACCTTACGTTCCATTTAATTCCCGCAAGTTCAAAAAGACTTCCTTGAAAGGCTTGTCCTTGTGGTCTCTAATCTGGACTTCCATTTATTGCGGTCGATGATCTTAGCTGCCCTTATTCCTCTTCTGCAGCCAGGCTCTAAGAAGGCCATTCGGGCTCTAAGAAGGCGGGCTGTCATTCGAGTTGGCAGTTCCAAATTATCTACTCTTAAAAAAATTGCTGCATTCAAAAATTCCATTGGTGCCTTTGCTGCATCAAAACCTTTTCAACCCAAACCCAAAACACATCAAAAGTCTCTTTCCCAGATCAAAATCAAGTTTTCATCTACACGCTGTCGATCACTGCGAGTGAGGGCGAAAGCGTCCTTAGATACGTGACTCTCGTCATGGGTCTCCGCTTGGTTTTTCTCTCCGTGACTTCGTGGCTGGCATTTTATTTCCTCCAAAAACTCCACCACACCTTCCTCTCTCTTTTGAGTCAATGGCTGACTAGCTGTGACGTTCTGTGATTTTTAACCTTTCTCCGATATATTCCAAAACTTTACCGTAGAGCATAGTCAATATGTTCTAAATACATCCCTATTAAAAAGTAATCATATAATTTCCACAATTTTTAAATCACCATTCGTTAGCCCTTTCATTAAACTTAATTATATTCTCTGACTTTCATCACAACCTACCTCTAACCGGTAGATTACTGTAATGAATGAATGAACTAAGTATATTTGGATTAACAATAAAGTTCCTTCGAGCTTTCCCGGCATAATTTTAAAGTCCGCGTTTCTTTTGAAAAGTTTGAGATTAGAATATATTCAAGGGTCTCGATTTTAAGGAACTGCATAATTCATATTGAGGGGCAATTTAATTTCCAGCTCCCATAATGATTGCACTCCGAGGTATTTATAGCCTTGCCATCGATAGATAAAAATTCTAATTCTCATTTTGACTACTACATATTTATGATATCCGATTCGTGTGATTGGTCAGCCGTTACTCGATTATGTTCGCATGCATATCGACCACAGTCAATTTTATATTATTATGTAGGGACAGACTTGTTAGTAAAAAAGTATAGGAAAAAAATTAAGAAATAAAAACTGTCATATGCTCTATTAATTTCAATGATGCAATTCTTGATCTTTTGCCTAGTTTTAAAGATGTGGGGATGGAAAAATTAAATGAAAAAAGACAATGTAGGTTTTCCGGAAGCGTTTTCCAGTCAAAGACGTGACGGTGTAAAAATGTTTTTAGTGGCAGGTCAAAATCCATCTAAAATCTAAAAATAGCCGCAGGTCATAGCTTTCACATTTTTTAGGTATGGGAGACAGGTTTCAGGGGTTTCTCTGTTTCGGTGATTTGGAATGGCGAGGTTCCTGCTCTAAGTAAAATTACAGTCTGGTCTGAGGCAGATAAGGGAAGCCAGCCTTTTAATGTGTCTATCAGTTTCTGCAAAACTATGGCCACTAGCTGTACTAGCAAGTCAAGTTTGTAAGCATTGAAGCTCTTCATTGAAGCAGCATGTGGATGTAGCCTGTTCTTCTATAGCAGTGAAGCTTGTACCATCACAGTTGCAGGAGAGGGAGGATAGGAAGCAATAGAAATGCTGTGTTCTGAAGAGTGATGACGATCAAATGGATTGAGAGAATCTCCGTTGAAAAAGTCATACATACAGCTGAGGGGAAAAAAAGTTTCATGAAAACGTTGCGGAGTTGAAGAAACAAACTTCTTTAACTTTTTCAGATTCATATAAGTTTTCTGAAATCATGGGAGGAAAAAAATATGGGAAGAATGAACGAGGAGAATCAAGAATTGAGAACGTCGAGATCTTTAAATAAAGAATTATGAAGGAATAAAACGGTTAGCTGGAGAGAAAACTTGTCGGAGAACTGTAGCCAGCCATTATTCGGATTGATAACGTTCTACTAAAGATCAGGTTAAGTTTTTGTGACTACTGAGTGACCGACAATGATAGAAATTTTACGAGGAGAGTGAGATGCAAACACGAGTTGCCAATCCTTATCACAATTTTTTCCAATGCAAAGAGTGTGTACCTTTATCTACCTCACATCCGACTAAACGCTGCTGAGTTGACGCCAGTTGACGTTTGGTTGATAAATAGTGTAATTTGGGAGTAGAAAACAATGGTGAAATATTCACTCCTATTGGTCTCCATTCAGACGCATTTTTATTTATATCTTGTTGACTTATCATTTTTCTTGTGGTATACACATTTTGTGGCGATATTTTATAAACTGGTCAACATTTGTGTTGTCGAAGCAAAATAAAAAATACTTAGTGGAGAAATGTAAACTTCGATCTGGAAAGTCATGAAATTCTTTCTTTCACATTTGACGGACAACATTTATCTCATCTGTTTATTGTTCTAGGTCGGCTAAAAAATGCCAAGAGTGGATAAGCGGTTAGAGTTGACGGTGCGCAAAAGAGGGATGTAGGCAAGCCTGTGTGTGTGCTCCATTGCCGCGACATTGGATAGGCGTGAAGAGGCCACACAAGTGATTCGAGAGGATGAGCATGTGTGTGTGGATGGAGAAGGGGTGGGGGTGTCGTCTGGAGGGGGAGGGTGTCGAAGGGTGCGGCCAGGGGAATAGAGGGGGGTTGGTGCCTTTAGGGTTAAGAGGGGGGGGAGAAGGAATGGGTGGTCGGAGAGAGTGCTGATTAACTCGGAGGAAGCCCTCCTCCCGCTTTGCTCGGGCTAATCGGAAGAGCTGTAACCCTTACCTCTTCCCTCCGCTCCCTACCTTAGCTACCGGCATCCATTTCCCACGTATGCCTTCGACATCCTCTTGCGTCCCAGACCCCTACTACTCCACTCATCCCTCCCTCCTCACCCCTCCCCCCTGCTCCCCGATCCTAGTCAAGGAAACAGTAGTCGTGGAAGTCCCTGGAACCTTCTTGAGCGAGACGTAGGTAGCCGACCGAATTGCTTGCGTTCAATCCGATTAAATTATCGGCTCAGCCATTTTAGTGTGGTATTCGGTGAAACTTGACTGTCCCAGCGGAAATTCTCAAATGACATTTTTGCTAAAGCCTGGAGTAGCCGAATGGTTTTACGGGTTTTACTTTCTTCCTTTACCTTCCGCAAAATTAGTGTTATTTTTCTTGGAAAGCTTGTGCCCAAGTTTTTTTTTACTGGAATATATTTCCCAGTAACTACGATCGATGCATTTGACTTCTCGTTTTCAGTAAGGGGTATCATCATCACGAATTTGTGGAAAAACCTCTTTTTGATCCTACATATAAAAATATTTTTTCTGGAGGAATATGCGTTTTTAGACTAATTTAGTTTATTTCTCTGGGTTATATTTCCTGTACTGAACCAGAAAAATTGTTAAATACCTTTTGCCCATAATGCCTTGGGTAAAAAAGTGACGTTCATTTAACCTGATGAAATACACTAGAATAAATGGATTATCAAGTTAAGCCGATTGATTAGTAAGGTCAATCACAGAGAGTTTTTTTTAGGAAAACGGGTCCATAGTAGTGACAATACAATGAAAATAAATTGAAATCGAAACTTCTACAACTTCTCTCTTTAATCAAACGAGCGATTACTACCTGAATGCACCTTGGGCAGCATGTCGTCCATCAACATTATTCTCATTCCTCGGCTTCTTCCCTGTACTTTTGCCACTTATCATCTCTCTTGTCCTCTTTGCCACTCTACTCACCGAAAATAAAACTCTTTCCTCTTCAAATGTTACTGCGTATCTTCCTTCCACAAGCTTGTCCATTTGCTGAATTTAAATGCTTCTTTTTATATATTGGCCCATTTCTCGTGTGAACTCAATATATTCCAGTGACTCATAAAGGAGAGCGGTTAGAAATGGTCCATCCAGTGGTAAAAATTCTGGCAACGATTCTGATTACCTTCGGATTCACCAAGTTGGTAAACTAAATGGGTACCTATAATTTTAATGGAAACCGAGGATTTTAAAGCTTCCACCCCTCACAATAAATGGTTGAAGTCCACTCGCATTACGGTTGATTGCGAGCTTGTAACCGCACTGGATTATCAAATCAGCCTTAGATTTGAAGGTTAGAGATCCACTCTTTTCCCCTCCTTAAGGCCGTTGCTTTTTTGGACAGAAATGAACTAAGGGTTCTCAGAAATAGTAATCAATTCTGAGATAGCTTTGCTTCATATCGCTCAAAGTTTTAGTCTTGCGTACAGCAGTATGTTTACGCAAACAAGCGCGAAACTTCTTCGTGAAAACATTATTATTTGACTCGACTTAGAGTCGAATCCAATCATTGCGATTGCAGGCTAAGTTGTTTGATATTGTGACCATAGCTATGAATGCTATTTTCATGCTGACAATATGAATATTGTTGTCTCAACATTTTAATCCGTCTGGATCTAATGTTTCTTCTTGTCCTTCCCTAACTCTGGGGTACCTGTCCTGATTGATTTTAGGCTTCTTGATCTAATTTTCGGTAAATGTACTTCATTATACTCTCTCTTCAGTGAAAAGTGTTCCAATAAAAATAGTTTTTTCTCTGAATTGTAGGTAAATATGTGCCCCTAGCTTATTTTTATGATTATTAGATGTAGATGTCAAGTGCATTGAATTCGTTTTACTTAGACTGCGCATCAAAATTAGGTCGCATGAAGGCGGAAACGGAATTTTCAATAAATGATTGTGTTACTCTAAAACCATTATGAAATAGCAAGGTTCTAGAATTATTATAATTTCTCATGCATACAATCGGAAATGGTTGGGTGTTCACGAGATTGTGATGAGGTGTAAAACACTTCCTTACATGTGGCGTTCATAATGCAACTACCGACCTACTACTCTTTGATTCGAATCCAAGATGATGATTTGCTCCCATCCTCTCTAAAAGCTCATTTTGTTAACAATAGCGGAGCATCGCTCACGGGTAGACGCCTGACTACGGCGAGTATCCACTGTTAGCATTTCATTAATGAGATTCACAACTCAAAAATCGCCTTGACCCTTCTTTCAGTGACCGAAGCACCTTGCGGGAACATAAAGGGATCGTAGCGGATTATTTGTTCCGTTCCGTGGTTATCGTTTAAAAGACCGCCCCTACTACATTATTCAACATGCCGTCCTCAACGAATTAAGGGTTATGATACACCCCCGTTTCTTTCCGGCCCTCGGATCTGCTTCGGTCAGAGCCATCCTTCTTCCGGGTGTGGAAGGTGCACGCTGGCGTCGTCACAAACTGCTGCTGTGACGGCAGATGAGACGAGCAAGGTGTGAAGCACCACTGTCGCCTCGGAAGTGGGGGCGCTGTGGGGTCGGCGGAGGCGGGCGAGCAGGGGGGCGTGGAAGGGCGAGGCGGAGGATTGTTGTGGATAGGGGGGCGGAGCGGGGGCGTGTGTGTGACAGGAAGGAGGAAATACGGCGCCATGTAGCGAGCGTTTGGCCTTGAGATTGCGAGGGAAAAAACTTCGCATGTTGTGGGAAAAAAAGAAATTACTGGTTTTCTAAACAAAGAAACTATATTAGCCTGCATTTAAACACGATTCGGGTTTTTATGCGCCTGATAGGCAGAATTTTGAATCATTTTTCATGTGCGTCGTACCATTATTTTGAGGATGATATATTTTATATATATAAATATATATTGAAAACATTTTCCGGCATACAAGTAGTTTATGTATTATAATTACTAATTTTGTTACTCAATTCTTCTTGCTAACAAAAAACACCGAGTCCTGTTAAGTTGTCCGCTTAGAATTAATTCTTTTAAGAATTCCTTCTGCTCTTCTCTCCAATTCTCTCCACAGTGATATTTTTGTAAATCTTTAACTATAAACTTTCTCAGTTGTTTATTGTAAGCCCTTCATACAATATGTTGGCAGGACAACCGGAAACGAATGGGGGTACACTGATGTAGAAGACTAAATCATGACCGAGGGAAATAAACAAAATATTAACTGCTATCCATCGACAACTGAGATAACGTGCGGAATAATTGTGGTTGGTAAGTTTAAAATTGAGTCAGATTTTACATGATGAATAATCATAAAAACAACGGCAAATTTTTAACTTAACTTTAACTATTTTTAACCTACCTTAAGAAAATCCAATTTCTCCTAACTTGCCTTTCTATCGTGATATAAAAATTTTAAATGACGATGAAAGCGGAAGAGGATTCGTTACACCCAGAAGCCCGGATCTATAGGTAAAAGTCGTCACAAATAGGTTGTTTGTATATAAGAGATATTTATTTATTATGCGTTAAGTAAACCCAACAAAAATACAGGGAAAACATTCACATATCACACACAATCAATTTTAACACATACATATGTATATAAAGAGAACAACATGTTTGCAACATGATAAAATAAAACAATTTTGTTTAGCCGAGTACAGAAGTGGCTCCTCTTTTTAAACTATTCAAGTTCATTACAATATTTGTTAAAGATTTAACACAATCTGTACAATGCTGAGAAAGCACAATAGTTTGTGTTTACATTGCTTAATTTATATGCCCTTTTTGGCTATGCATTAATGTTTGGTACTAAAAAATAAATTTTGCTCACTAGGTTAACATTTTCCCAAGGATTAATTAATTCAAACAAGTACAAAAAATCATTTTTCGTTCTTCTTTTCTTTAAGCTTTGAAATCCATACATTTCCAATAAATCATCATAGCTTATAATCCTCGAAAATTAAATAAATTCCATTCTCAGTATAGTACACATACGTAGAAATTTCTTTTGTCGCATTCTATATAGTGTACATATTTGATTGCATAAGGATTCCACACAATAGATGCATATTATAACTTACATCTAATAAAGGAATTGTATAGATATCTCCGTGTGTTTGTTGAAGTATTGAAACACTTCGGACAAAACCTAATATTTTTAGATGAAGTTATATTTTGTATATGTGATACAAAAGTCATCAATGAATCAAACGTTACGCCTAAATCTTTGATTTTATGAATTTGTTTTATAAACGACCTTCCATTCTGAACACGAAATTTATATGGTTTTTTTCGAGAATATATTATATGATAACATTTTTCCCGATTGAGTTAGAGTTTGTTATCAATGGATCATTTTACTAGATTATCCATATCTTCTTGAAGTTTGAACCAGCCGTTAGCACTTTCCTAAAGATCTTATCTTCACCTGAATGCAGAAGACACTGAATTTTGTATGGCCATTGGTAAATTTTTAATAAAAATTTAAAAACAATAAAGGTGCTACATTTGTACCTTGTGGGGCTCCTGACGTCACTAAGTATCCATCTGATGTGCACTTATTAAAAGCTACATATTGCTATCTAGCAAATAAGTATGATCATTACCAAATTAACAAAGGATAAGAAATACCATAGCAATAAAGTTTAAAAAAAATAAAATAGAGCGATTCACTGTTTCGAATGTTCTTTTACAATCTAAGTGCATTAAATCGGTCTGCGCATAATTGTTCATATTGTCTATCACATAATTGGTAAAGGCAACCAAATTGCTAGCAGTGCTCTTATTCGATCTAAAACCATATTGTAACTCGCTAATTTAATTTTTTATCGAAATACATGTGCTTATGCATAATAGACTATAAGATTTTGAAAAAATCGGATAGTATACTAACAGGCCGATTATTTTCTACTTTACGTTTTTCCCTTTCTTAAAAATTGGGCAAACTTTTGCAATTTTGCATTTCATCGTAAATACATCACATGTTAAAGACAGACTAAACAAATGACATAGTTTATAAGCCAATATATTCGAACCTCTTTTTACAATATGAATTGGTATATTATCGGGCCCGATAGGTTTTTTTGTTTTGATTGTTTTTATAGATAACAGGACTTCATCTAGTGTCATTTAATCTAGGGTAATGTTTTTAGGCATGTTAATATTTTTAATATCACTATCGCAATTTAAGTTTTCATGGGGACAAACTGAGAATAAAAACTCTTTAAATAAATTTACTATTTCAGATGGGTTATCACTTTTTCATCCATTGTACTCCAAAACGTTCACAGTCTATTTGGTATTTTTCGGCTTTAACTAATTCCCACTATTTCCCAGAAGATGCTGAATTTCTCTCCCCCCAAGTTTCGTAGCAAACTTCCTAAATAATCAATATACTTCCTCAATGAAGTGGTTTACCTAAGATCTTAATTCTATGAACATAGATTGACGATATAATGGTCTCTTTCTTTTGAATAACTTTTTATGCCGATATTTTTTCTTGATTTTTTGATCAATTCATAGTTGTATCTCGAAGGATATTTTAACCTTGATAATTTTCATTTGGGAATAGCGTTCATGGTCTTATCTAAACTGTCGTAAAACATTTCTACGTGTAGATTAGTTAACATCTTGTCAGTCAGTCAATATTAGCACCTTCAGTTTCAATAATCGTGTCTCAATCTCTAGTTGTTAAATTTTCATACAATTTCAAGTAATCTCTTTTTTTGAAACTATAGGAAGTGCTGGGGAACTCGGAATCTTTTTTATAAGTACAAGTTACATCGTCGAACCACTTCACATGATTGACAATGGTGTTTTGCTTGGAATGAATTCACTTTTTAAACTCTACTTGCTCACTTTGAAGCGCGGCTATCCTGTCCAGGACTTCCCGTAACATGATCGCCTTTAGTACTTCCGCATCGTCGTGTGCAGGTGCCTGTTGTGGGCTATATGGGGCTTACTTATCTTCCGCTATGTCCACGCAGAGTACTGACTTGATGCTGGGTTTCCGCGGAGCAACTGGGTGAACTGGTGCAGGTCCATTGTCTCTGCATCTGTTCTAAGTGACTCAACTCTTCTTCCGATATTGATTCGCATATTGAGTGGAAGGTTTTATAGCAAACCACACAGAACACTGACTTCTGGCTTCGTTTGACTACCTACCTGTCTGACTAATATGACATGAAGATCTTATCAGGATTTCCAAACGTATCTCAGAATCATCACTATTGTCACTGAATTTAATCGTTATATCCTATCTTAATATTCGTTTAGATGTATTCATATTTTTTATGCTAGATGGAAGCGTGGAAGGGGAAGAAAGAGGATAGGAATTCTGGACGAAATAAGAAGTTGATGGTATGAGGAATTTAAGTGGGATCTAGTGGCGAGTCATAGGATGAAAAGCGAGATGATACACCAACATTTGGGATGTTAGGATTGGGACTGCCCAAAAACCCAACAACCAGCTGGTAGAATAATCAAATGGAATTCCCATTTTTTTAATTTCTGGTTTTGTTCAAAAGGTATGGTATGGTATAGCCTTGCTAAAATGGTCCAAGATTCCCCTGAATCATATTTCCGCTGCCAATGGAGTTATGGCAGGGGTTTTCACTGGTAATGATAGTTGAAAACTTGGATTATTTGATGTAACGATTAAGTCCTAATAATTGTTCTTAGACTCAACTCCCGCAGTGTTTACGACTTAGATCATTAAACTCGCCACTACTATTGATAGCTGGTTGCCAAACTGCGAACCTGAACGCCGCAAAAGCCTCAGAAAATAATTACAGCTACCAAAATGTGATTAATAATTAAATTATTAATAACATTTTGGCAGCTACGCATGACGCTAATGAAATTTCCAAACTTATGAGACGCTTAGCAAGTAAAAAGAACAGTAACATTTTTCTGCTTAAATGTATGAAATCTAATGTTTTTCCATCTCATATTCTTAATAATGTTAAATGTACTTACTAACTGCTTAATTCAGTTCATACATTTTCTAATTATGTAGAAAAAATAGTTTACAAATTCAAAAGATCAATATTGATAACTGAAATAAGGATTTGCATTTGGGAAATAGACAAACTAAGAAAAACCTCGAAGAAAAGAAAAAACCATTTTCATTTTAACTCCTAAAAGTGTTTTCAATTCCTTTCTTAGACATCAGGAACAGTTATATGAAAACTACTTCAATCAAGTGAAACAAAGACACATGAACAAATTTGAGAAACTTACAAAAAAATAATAGAAATAGACAATTCCATATGGCTGAAAAACTTCCGTTTCGATACCTATAGATATATCTAATTTTCTCAGTCTTGGACCAAAGTTTAGCTTACCATACACAGTCAAAGATTTTCCAATGTCACAATTATTAGCAGACACAGACAATATTATATCTGAACTTAAAATCCATCTGAAAAGGATACAATTAGAGCAGAATGCACAAATATAATTACAAACTTCATACAGAAAGAAAAACAATGCTCACAGAAATCTATTCTAATAAAACTTCTTCAGAAAACTCAAATCTTTTTGAAAAAGAAACCTGACATTATTATACTCAAAACATAAGAAAAAACACGGCAGTTATGTATAAACAAGAATATGACAAGAAAATACACGACTTACTTGATGATTACGAAATCTATACTGTAGTTCCCAAAAACAAAAACCTAACCACATCACTTCAAATTAGAGTAAATACTCTCGCAAAAAAACTTTTTAAAGAGAAGAAAATCGATTTTAAAACAAAATGCAAACTAATTAAAAACAATAGTACTCCACCAAAACTCTATGGATTAGTTAAAGACCATAAACCGGAAAATCCTTTAAGACCGGTAATAAGTTTCGTAAACAGCCCAACTTACGGATGCACGAAATTTATTTCCAACATTCTTAATAATTTATCCTCAGATAAATACAACATAAAAGATTCCTTTCAATTCTTTCATAACATTAAAGAGCAAAAAATTCCTTTAAATTATAAACTTTGCTCACTAGGAGTTAAATCACTATTCACAAATTTCCCCCTTGATTTGGTAAACCAAATTGTAATGGATAATTGGGAAATACTAAAAAAAATACAATTCTAAACAAAGAAGACTTTTTTGAACTTTTTGATTTATGTAAAAACCAGGGATATTTACAATATAAAAATTGTCAATACCATATGAAAAATGGAGTTCCTATGGGAACCATTGGGAGGTGAATAGCAATCATGGGAAGGTGGCAACCATTTTGGCAGCTCTCACCGTGAACTAACTATTAGATACAGTGCTCCAAAAGATACCTTTCAATATACCTTTCATCTACAAATTTGTTGATGACTTAAACTTAGCAATACCAAATCAAATTCAGGATAACACTATTTTACAACATTTTAATTATTTCCATCCTAAATTACAATTTATAATAGAACATGAAAAAAATAAACTTACTTTTCTGGATATGATCACTAAAAGAAACTCTGACGGCTCCATGACAATAGATTGGTGGAAGAAACCGCATAAAGCAGATAGATATCAAAATTTTCATTCCCACCACCCTCTAAAACATAAAATAAATACGGCCATCGCTCTCAAATTTAGAGCATTAAGTTAAGTTATAAGGTTTTCCACGATAAAAATTCGAAAATAATTGGGGATATTTTAGAAAAAACCACTTTCCAAAAAAAATTAATCAATACCATAGTTTACTCGAATAAAAAATCATCTTCACATAATCACAATTCAATAAATACAACAAATGTATCAAACACTAACACAAAACAATATCGGGGAATAATTTATATACGAGAAATGGATTATCAGAGAAAATTATCCAAGTATTAAAAAAAAAGTTTATAAAATAGCACATAAAAACCATAAAACTCAGCATAAACTCATATATTCAAAACTTAAGTCAGAAACCCCTATACAGCTAAGAAGCAATATAATTTATTCTATTCCATGTAAAGACTGTGACAGTAGCTTTATAGGCAAAACATCCCAATATTTAAAAAAATTGGATCTCGCAACATAAAACATCAATTTCCACTAAAGTTCAACTTTGTGCATCAGAAAATCATGCTATTACAAATAGTCACTAATTTAATTTCGAAGAAACCAAAATTTTAGACTCAGAACAAAATTTATCAAAAAGATTATTCAAAGAAATGTACTATATATCCAGAAATAAAAAAAGTTCCAATAAAAGAACAGACATTACTTATCTAAGCAAAATTTATCATCCTTCAATAAATGCCATATAACTTTTCAACAAAGAAATGGATCCAAGCAGCCAAATTAAATTTGTAAATAAAAACAGCACCAAACTTTAAAGTTAACAATCTTGAATATGTCTATGTATTTTTATATTTAACTAACTGAAAGTACCCGTTGAAATTCAACGGGTTTGAAAAACATTTAACTTATTTTTAAGAAAACCACAAAGCCTGAAAAATACTGTCAGCGTGATCATTTCAGGTGTTCGTATCCTATCTTGTATGTAGTGTTCGTTTTAGTACACACGCTGACCGTTTTCCAGGTGCACGGAGAGATGAGTGACTGTTTGTCCTCTTCCATGCACGGGAAACCCAAAAATGGGCCACGCAGGTCTATCACTACTTAAATAGCACCCAGGTTGATAGATGGTCACTTCGTCCCTCCGTTTTTCTTGAGCGGTCTTTTGAGTGATTAACAGCTTGATCGCTTCTCTTGTGTACATAAATATATTTGGATTCAATGACTTAATTGAGTTGCGCAATTCAACGTTGATATGTGCGTTGAGTATTTTAATCAGGATTGGATAGTAGGGTACAATCCAGCGGTTGACACCGTCAAAATGAGCATTTTCAGCAGCAGCCATGTTTATTTGTCCTATGAATCCTTCATTACCCGGACTGCGCCTTCGGCATAAAGGGTAGCCATAATTATTGGTTTCGGTTGCTAAATAAAAAAAATATGGTGATTCTTAGTGTACTTGCCGATTTTCATGCACGGATGTTGTTCATTGCGCAGAATTTCCGTACTTCTTTTGGGTAAGAAGCATGTAGTGACGTCATTATAATTTCCACCATCTTAATACAGATTGAAGTTTCGAAACAGATGGATCTATATTTGAACCAGATTTATAGCTTGTTACCCGTCCGTAGGTTGGGCTAGGAAAAAAATTGTGCGGTTCTTAGCGTAACCCCTGAAACACCACGGGGAGATGATCATGAGGTCGCTGGTGGGCATGTCTTTGAGCATCCAAGTCTAATCTTTGTCGTTTTTCTTGCAAGGGCTCATTATCTCGCAAAGGACACATTCCTCTTGCTCTAGAAGATTTATTCGAAAGTTTACTCTTTTTTATTTTAGGCATGTTGATGGATATATTTTTAAGTCCAAGGAAGAAGTCCAAGAAAGGGAAACAGCGGCGAGTGAGAGTCTTAAGAGCAACGCGATGATTGAGTGAATGTAAGTTTACTGCACTTTTAAACATATTTAAATAACTCGTAACGTTTATGAAGTGGGAATTGGTCTAAAAAACTGTTCGCAATCGTTATCAAATTCAACGGGTGTGAAAAAAATTGAATGTATTTTAGGAGAAAAACCACAAAGCCTGAAGAATACTGTCAGCGTAGTCAATTGAGGAGTTCTTAACCTAGTATGATACTCGTTGACATTCCTTCGTTCGTTCGTATGATGTGGAAATTGGTCTAAAAACAATTAGCAATCGAAATGAGAGGCAGACGGTTCGACTACGTGTAATACATCTGAGTATTACACGATAATAAACAACGCCGTGTTTGTTGTAGCAACAGAGGCATTATTACCATTACTTTTCGCTGCACCTAAATATTCCTGCACGTTTAATTCCTTTGTGTGTATCTTTTACTACGTAAATGTTCTCTCGTATTCATGCAGTGCCCCTATGAGAGCTACTTTGAGAATAGACAATGAAGAGTATACTTGTTGTAAATATGTATTGAATATAACGATTACTCCCCAAAGCAATCTGTTATGGGGCCCTTGGGACTCTGGGCCCTTATTTTACAGATTTTCTTTCTACGTGCTATCATGGGCCTGCAGAAAAAATTAAATGCCAGAGGCGTGAATATCCTTTGTAAATCAAATTTGTGGTTGTCAAGGAAATATGCTATTGTTGATTTCAGAGAAAAATGTGAGAGTTTTCAGCAACAAAGATGATATTCAAACAATTACGAAGCATAAAAGAAAATCGATTGAAAGAATTAGAAACTTCATTTGTTCAGCCATCCGTTATAAAAATTCCAGCCCTCTATCTGTAGTGAAAGTAATTTTTAAAAGCAAAAAATAAAACCACTGCACCGAACCCAATGCTTGGACCACAAGGGTCCCCCAGGGGGGGCATTTGGGGGCCCTGACGGGTTTTTTAATATATCCTATGTTACATTCCGATACATGTTCTAACTACATACAAAATTTCAGCTCAAACGGTTCAGTAGTGTTTGCGTGATTGAGCAACAGACAGACAGACATACACCATTCAATTTTTATATATTGGTATGATGATGACTGTAAATGAAAATTATGTAATCAAAAAATAATTGTATATATATATATATATCAATTGACCTAAACTTGTGATGTTTGCGCCGTGTATTGGAAGAGGTCGAGAATAAATACCATTTAAATTATGAATGAAAGTCCGATTATAATCAATAATTCAAACCTTATGTTACTAATTATATTTCATGTAACTACATCTGTCTTTATCAATTTTTTTAAATAATGTAAGCGCAAACATTGCGCGAGGTCAGGTAGTTTCTTTAATTGATTCTAGACTTCGCCATGAATATCCGTATTTTCGCTCCTCTAAAAGCGTTTTGAGCCTCGGACATGCGTACGACAGCCCATCTAACGAGCAAAATCGGAAACTCTCATTATCTACCATTAAGATGGAATCGAGTGACTCTCCTCCGGCCCGTCATCGGCGCAGAAACGTCTTGTTTTCTGCAGCGGAATGCCCTTGGTGGTGGTGGTCAACTTTTTTGGCGGCGGGGAGACCACCCAGGCTGGGGGGGATGCTCCCTTTGTCCCACGAGCGCGCGGGCGAGCGACTGGGGGGATGAGCACCACTTCCCCGTGGGTAACTCTATACTTCCGCCGCATATAAAGCGATATGTGTGGCTCGTGTGTGTGGGTGAGTGCGTGCGAGTATTATGGATGAATGGGGAAGCGGCGGAGGCGGCTAGGTGGGAGGTTTTTCGATGGGGCGGGCTCTCTTGCACAAGGGGTTGTTGTGAGCCGGGGCCCCGCGGCGGGAAAGGGAAGATGCTGCGTTTCCGTCATGCGGGATCCACCGACGCCCTCTCCTTCTGTTTACCTGTCTTCCCAAACCCCTTCTTCCCATCCCTTCTCCCCCACCCACTGTCTCTCTCTCCGGACTTTTTTAAAGGGTGCGCTCCTCTATCAACATGTGTGCGGCACACCCGCAGCGCGCGCGACTCTGCGCCCCGTCTTTTGCCCGTCCCCCTTGGTTTGGTCGCCGCGATCACGCACCGTTTCCCATCAATCGACCCGTTGAATATTCCACCGGCTCGTCCCTCCAACGTCACTGCTCACGAGAGAGAGAGATGGATTAGAGGAGAGGAGTTGGGACGGGGAGGAGGGAGGGTGATACATGTATATTTGGGATGCCGACCGTATCTCGGCCTTTTGTTTGCTAATGCATTACGAGTTCTCAGGTGGTAGGGGGGTGAAGCGAGTGGACGATCAAAATGTGGAGCGGTCGTGGGCGTGTGAAAATTGAGCAAAGGGCGGATTTTTGGCCCGCCCCCCCAATCGTCCGTCACTCATTAATTCTGTGCTGTCTTTTATAGTCTTGTTCCACGTGAATCACAGAATTTTATTTCATCTTGGTCGCCATTTTACGTGTCCGGAAGCTTAATGAAATTTCTTGATTCCATGAGCTCTGATTAGATTATCTGTCAATCTTAGTTGTCATCTGCAGAGCTGTTATTTTTATTCAATGCTTTCTTGTCCGTTCTTTTTCTTTAAAAAAGTGATTTCCAAAGCTACCTGTGTGTGGCGGGATCAGCCGGGAGTGTACCCAATAGTAGCTGCAATGCCTATAAAATATGAAAACATTACTGACGATACCCAGCGATTCCAATTTCGTCCTCAGGGGAGCCATGAGTAAAAAAGGACTCCCTGTATTACTAAAGGTTTTTATTTATTAAAATTAAATATGCTTTTTATTGTATCTATCAAAATTTTGTGTACCGTAAAACATTTTAAAACTGATCGTACATTGACAGGGGTAACTATGCGAAATTTCTTCATGATGGAAAGGAACAAACTTTGCATATTTCACTGTAAGTTTTTTATTAACAACCCAGGTTTCAACATATTATGTCATCTTCAGGTGAAGATGACGTAAACTGCTGAAACCCAGGTCGTGAATAAAAAAAACTTACAGTGAAATTCGCAAAGATTTTTCCTTTCCATTTTAAAACTAGTTCGAATAGAAAAAAGGGGAGATTTCGAAACTGATCGTCTAATAAAAATGTTGAATTAGGGAAAACGCCGAGGAATACTTGCGTATTCTTTCCAAAGCTCGATCTTATTTCGAATGAATTCTGTACTTTGCAGCAGTATGGTTTGGTAGCCTCCGTTGGTGGCGCTAACGGCTCATTTCATCACATGGCAATTGGAGGGCGTAGAGTTATAGTGTTTTAACGTCGGGGAGAATGTATCAATTACATTAAACTTTATTATTCATTTTTATTAAACTGCGATGCAGATGTTTTAAAACTGCCATCACAGTTCACATCAAGTCACCTCAAGAGCTGAGGTGTTTTATATGATGTTTTAAACTCATTTTACCCAGAAATATTATCCCGGATTTTTATTTTTTGCTGTACCGACTTGTTCCCACATTACCTTAAAGTGAGACTCACTTTCTTTAAAATCTCTTTCGAGTACTTTACCGAAAAGAAATTATGTTTTGTAATATAGGTATTTTTGTACTAAAATGTTGAATCCCTACAATTCACTATTCTCGAAAGATAGAGTTGCCTTGAAATTTGCATACGTATTGGCACTGGAAGTTACATATACAATTTCATAAAAATATGATACGATATTGAATACAGGCTTTAATTATGCTTTCCAATCAAAACAGATAATTTTGCTTTCCAATTCACCTTTAATGGCAACCACGTTAGACTGACACTCGGTCTACGCGCTTGACGTTACATAAATTATTATCCCAAAGAGGTCTAACCATGAGTTAGGGCGAAAGAAAACTAAGAAAGGAATTTCAATATGTGTTGAAACAAGGGATTTGAATTCCATGTGAAAAAGTGTGTTGAGGCTGGTGAAAAATGTTGGGAGATTATAGAAGGAGCAGAAAGGGGTAATGAAAGAATTATAAATTTACGTGTTCCTCCGAAGGTATTATTTACGTCTGCGAGAGTATACTAATGCATGCTTGTTTAAATGCGTTCGCTTTGGCTTGAAGGAAATGCCAGTATGCATGGAAAGGCTACAAATTTTGACTGAGCTTTATCTGAGGGGTCGTCATAATTTGGAAGTAGGCGATGAGCAATGTGAAAGTATGAACAAGGTAGTCCCAAGGTCGACCCGGGTTAGAAAGAGGCCCCTCCATCCACTCTCGACCCTAGCAATAAACCGAGTGACCCAGTAACCTCTTCACCCTAGATAGATAATTTCTGCGGTGAGTGCTAATTCGTTAAATGGCTTTGGCATTACTCTGCGACTATGAACACATGCTGAGCTCATAAATTTAGTTATGTACGGCGATATCATGCGATATCAGTTGGTGCACGCAAAATGTATCATCCAATAAAAAAGTTTGAGGAGTGGCGAATATTTTGTTTTGAAGCTTCTAGTGGATTGTATAAATTAATCAACAAATAATTAATTTCTGGTAATATACAGGCCATGGTTACGTTTTGCCATTTCCATTGTTCTATACCCAGTTTAACTTAAAAAAAGATTGCGTGAGCTTAACCGCTTCCCTGACGCGCCCGAGTATACTCAGGCAAAGTTATACTGGCATGCAGGTGGCCTAATTATCTTAAGTTAAGGGGCAACATTCAGAAATTATTGAATAATTCATTAGTTATTTGGAATAAAAAATTAAGTAAAAAATATTTGCATTTGCCTTAGTTTAATGCTTCTGAATATGAAATAAAAATTTATGAATTTGTTTTGACCATTTTTGTAAAAAAAAACCCGTCAGGGAAGTGGTTAATAACGTTGCCTGCTAGAAAAATGTTCTAGCTAAATCTAGAAGCATAACAATATGCGACTTTTTACCTGACGAAGGATAAAAAACTTGAGATTTCGCATGAAGTTGAAAGATATCACTGTAAATTCGTGATTTTTTCAATTAATTTAATAAATTATGGCTATGGCTGGTACCTAGTCTCGTTGAAATGCTATTCCTTTACGGTTTATCGCCTGTGAATTGTGGTAATTCTTGCTGAATTCCAAGAGGAACAAGGCTTGCTGAATCCTTGCTAAGTTGTGCACGTAGCAGCGAAAAGTTATGTAGCTCCCTTCGTAGTCATTGTATCATTGGGCTTGGTTTCATTATGGCAGCTTATTTGGTTATGGCAGTTTTAGCCGAAAATGACTTTGAATTTGAAATGTAAGCATGACATTCACTTGGACTCGGAATTAAAAAATTAAGGTGATAAGAATATAATTTTTAGAAATAGAGTACACGCCATACGAGTTAGGACTCCGGCTCGTTCGTTCTGGCTCGATGATAGCCTTAGCATGAAGCGTCGTGCAGTTACATCCGGCCCAGGTGCTAATTACAGACATCTCTTATGTTCCTGCCAGCGTCATCGGCCTGACATAAAATTCTCCCACGAAGTCCTTGCTTCACGGAGATGGAGACTTCCGTGTTTTTTTTCCTAACCCACGACGTTCCAACGACGTCCTATGTTGGCATTTACCCCGCATCTCACTGTATCCGGCGAGGCCAACCAGGGGGGCCAATGGCATCCTTTCACCGGGATGCGGGATGAGCTTTTCAAATGATTACGTCGGAGTTTAGTTTCGCTTACCAGTACGCCACCCACGGTGGGCGTAAACGTTTCCTTAGTGACGCTCAGTGAAGACAGTGAACCCATATGTGGGCATACTTGGAATGATATCAATCCACTATCATTAAGGTACTTCCGCTTGCTCATATTATGCTTCTTCGGATGAAGCTTCTTCGGATGATGAAGTTCAAAGCCACTTCAGACACCGGTTTTCTCTCTCATACTGCCCTCAGATTTGTGTGATAAGTAAAATCACTGCTCGATATTTCATGCTACCAACACGTTTCTTTTTTTATTTTATTAGACTTGAAATAGTACGCGATGGATCTTCTGTCTGATACGAAAATTGCTAGCAGCAAAAATTCTGAGGGGCAATGATATTTTCAAATCGCTTTTGACTCATCTTTCAATGTTGGGTAAAAGAAATTATCGTGTAGTGGTCCGAAGTAATTAAATATTCCGTGTTGGAACTCTATTTTTTACCCCACTTGGCTGACCCACAGTCGTGAATAGTTAGTCCCTTCGCGAAGATGAGAAAGAAATTCAACTGACCCTCCAACTTTTTACTGGAAAGAGTTCCATTAAACCTTTCGCTAATTCACAAACGAATTGATCTCCTTTAGGATAGTACAGTGGTAGGTCCTAGTGGCTTCTCAATTAAAGTATGCGATCTTTCTTCAAATTATTACAGAGTCTTCAGTGAAATGGAAGTTACTGTAACGACCGCTATTGTTTTCTGAGTTACTTATTTTTTATCCAACTTCCTCTTTTTCAGGTTATTTATGAACTATTGCTTGTATGATACGCTCCTAATTAGTATCTAATTTTGTAGCGTGTCAGTCAGTCAGTCATTCTGTATCCATTTTGTTAAAATCTCTCTTAAGTGTTGAGCTAGTGAAATGAGGTTTGGTGCATTAAATGTGGATTCTCTGTCTGTATTGTTTGGTAGTAAATTTGGTTTGGTAGATGCCAAATTTTGGGGTTATTTTTACCCCAATATTGTTGACATTGATACCCATAAGAAAAGCATTGAATTCGGTACAGGTGTTTCTTCATTTGCTTTTTTAAATTACTTGCACTCAAGATATTGGATGGAAATTTGAATCATAGAACGCATAAAAGAATGCAGTATTTAATTCTTTCATTAAATTTACTTATACGCTTCGTTTTTATCTCGAAATTCATCAATTTTTCTTCCTTCTCAGCAATAGATATTTTCTTGGCAACCGGGCTTGAATACCCATTTAATATCGATTTTATGAACGGCTATTCACTCCTGCAACCTTTAAAGGCCAAGTTCAGTGACTAATTTGATAGTTGTAGTCAAACGACTACAGTTCTCCGTTCGCCTTGCCTTCCCAATGACATCAACAAGGGTCGATCGCTTCAAGTGCGTGGATTAAATCTGGAAAATCCCTGATTTTCGCGTGGTCAATTATATGTTGCATGCTCACGATTGGGAGGGATCAGTAATGCCAAATTGAACACCAGCTGATCATCTACATCTACATACTACCCCGCAAGTCGCCTCAATAGGCGTGTGGCGGGGGGTGTTAGGACACCAGCCGTTTACATATAAAAAGGAAACGCTCTAATGAAATTACGCCTAGCATTTATTAAAGTCTCATATTGTTCGGGGGAAAAACGAATTCCCATACCTATCCGTTCGGCAAAATATCTCTCATAATTATCGTTTCTGTCGGACCTGGAAATATAGTGGGGTTCTAATATGATGTTCTCCGTGTCGCTCTTAAAGATATCTATTCTCAATTGCTCAAGCAATCTAAGCCTAGCGCGCAGCCTCCGAGTCTTTCGCGACTCCCACCCTAATTCGTTTAACATCTGTGTAACGCTGTATGTACGCCCGTAGCAGTTTTTAACGAATCGCGAAGCTTTCCTTTGTATTTTATTAAGTTCCCGGATTAAGTATTTCTGCACCGCATCCCATATGCTCGCTGCATATTCAAGGTGTGGCCGGACGAGTGCGAAATAGCACCTCTCTTTTACTTTTTCATCCGAAAATCTTCCCACAGTACGCTTGATGAATCCTAGCTTCTTCAGTGTTCTGCCACAAATATTTCTTATATGTATTCCCCACGATAGGTTCGAATTTATCGTGACTCCTAGATACTTCACTTCATCTGTCGCCTTTATGTTAACACCGTCCACAGCATATACATGGAGATAGTTGGACGACCTCCGCAAGAAATGTACCGCCGTGTATTTGCTCAGATTAAGTTTGAGTCCCCACTCTTGGCTCCACACATGAACATTGTTTAAATCCGATGATAGAATTTCAAAGTCAGAGTGATCACTAATTTCGCGATAGATGACAGCGTCGTCAGCAAATAAACGAAACGTATTTTACTGCTAATTCGAGAGCATAGGTCATTTATGTATATAATGAACAAAAGGGGGCAGATTACGCTTCCTTGTGGGACACCTTATGTCACTTTAACTACATCAGGGCTAATTTCGTCAAGAACTACTTTTTGCTTACGATCACTCAGAAAGTCGCGTATCCAGTTTACTACTGGTTCGTTAAGCCCGCATGACTGTAATTTGTATAAAAGTTTGTTGTGAGGTACCGTGTCGAAAGCTTTCTTAAAATCTATAAATAATGCGTCCACTTGTCTTTTCGATTCACCAGATTTGAGAACGTCATGAAAAAAGAGCGCGAGCTGTGTTTCACATGATCTACCTTTCCGGAAGCCGTGCTGACAGCCATGGAGGAAGTTACGACTGTCCAGGAACGTCATGATATTGCTAACGACGGTATGTTCGAGTATCGTGCCTATAATCGACGTTAATGAAATTGGTCGATAGTTCCCTGAGTCGTGTCTGTTTCCCTTTTTGAATATCGGTGTAACGTTTGCAATTTTCCAGTCTATTGGTACCTTTCCTTCAGACAATGACTTCTTGAATATTATGTCTAAGAACGGTGCGATCTGTGGCGCTAACTCCTTGAGGACACGCGCGGGTATTCCCTCCGGACCCGGAGATTTACTATTTTTTATCGACTGTAGCTGTTTAGTTATTCCATCGCGTTGAATAGTGATTTTTTTCATCGGTTCCTCAGTGAATTAAATGTCAAAATTATATGCAGTATCGTCTGCAGTGTATACACTTTCGAAGTGGGAATTTAACGTGTTAGCTTTGTCAATATTTTCGGTGACAAGTTTGCCATCTTCATCAAATAACGAATCTACGGTTAAAGATTTTCCCTGAAGCTCTCTCGCATATGACCAAAAAGATTTCGGATTTTCTTCGAGTAATTCACCTAGTACTTTTTTCTTGAAATTTCGCAATGCAATACGCATTGATTTCTTGGTTTTTGAGCGTTGCGCAGCGTAACTTTCTTTTGCTTCAAGTTCCTTCGGTTTGTCACCTAATGTAATGAACTTTTTGAACAAGTTGTACAGTTTTCTCTGTCTCTTAAGGTCCCTCCTAACATCGTTGTTATACCAGCGAGGTTCTTTATTATTACATTTCAATTTTTGCGGAATATATTCGTTGATTCCCTGGCGTAGAATTTCTAAGAAATATTTCCATGATGCATCAGTGCTTTTATCCTCTGTTTTAGCTACGAAGTCCGTGTACGAATCATTAAGCATCTCGCCAAATTTTATGAAGTTGCATTTATCAAATAAATAAATATTGCGTTTCGGTTTTACAGCTGACTCTACTTCAATTTTTAAGGTTGCAAAAATTACTCTGTGATCATTTATGCCGTCAATAATATCGAGTTGTTTTATCAACTTAGGATGGCTTACTGCAAAAAGGTATAATATTTTATTTCCTCTCGTAGCCTTGTCAACTACTTGGGCAAGTGAGTGATTAGCAAGTGTGATGAACACAACGCTTACCTCAAAGCGTCGCATATTTGGAGACATGTACAGAAAGTCATGTTAACGACCAATATACACGTAAATCAGCGTAATGTTTTAACCATATTTTCAAAACAGCTATTGGACATCGGTAATGGAAAAGTACCTGTTGATGGCGACACAAAAAATATTTCAATTCTATTGAACTTTTATATCATTGTTCCATCGATCGAATCATTTCAGAAAGTTTTTCCACAAGTTGTCACCAATTACAAAAATTACCGATGGTTTTGCGAACGCGATTGCGAATTGCGATTTTGGTATCAAAAAACAACGACGTCAATGCAATCAACTACGCCATCCACGAACGAATTTCGGGCGAGTCTGTCACCTACAAATCGATTGATAGCGTCATGAATGCTGACGAGATTTTTTAACAATCCAATTGAGTTTTTAAATTCATTGAGTCTTTCTGGTGTACCACCGCACAAATTGTCACTCAAACTCGGTGCACCTATAATTTTTTGCGCAAAATTAATACACCACGGATGTGTAATAGAGCCAGGCTCTCTGTCAAACCACTGATACCAAACGTAATCGAAGCGACAATTCTGAATGGCAATTCAAAAGGAGAAGATGTGCTTATTCCACGTATTCCCATAATTCCCACCGACATGCCATTTGATTTCAAACGACTACAGTTCCTCGTTCGCTTTGCATTCTCAATAATAATCAACAATGCACAAGGTAAATCGCTTCAAGTGTGTGGATTAAATCTGGAAAATCCATGCTTTTCACACGGTCAATTATATTTTGCATGCTCATGAGTGGGACAGCAGAAAAAGTAATTTGTTTTTGCAGAGGGCGGTAGGACCAAACATATGGTATATCCGAAAGCACTCGGATAAAATTTTTAAATCTATTTTATCACACAAAATATCATTTTCTTTCATTAATGTTGAACATGTAAATGTGTCTGCTTTGTATATGTATGCCTACTTAAAAAGAAAAAGAGGCATTGCAACGCATGCCGGGCCCCGCCGGCGATCGCGCCTCGAGTTCGCGCCACCTTATTTCTCTCTCAAGTTTGCATAGGATGTGAAGGATTAAAACAATTCAATTGCTGTTTTGGGGAAGAAAATTATTCTGAATGTTTTTTTTTCATTTTTGGGAATCATATACACTCATTTAGCCACATTTCCACTTGAGTAGTGCAAAAAAAGGAAAAACACCAAGTTTACTTCAAGAGCACACCAGACAGAGACTGCCTGCAAAGCAGGTCTGTTACTATATATATAATATTTTTATTGGATTATTGACTTGGGTGGAGCTTCAAATCCTCCCAGTGCCACCATGAAATTTTTCAATTTCCTTACTTGTCGAGTGTATTCGCGTTAATTGAAGTCATCTAGTCCTTCACTATTAATATAGTAGGTAGTCTGTCCATTATATTCAACCCATCCATCCCAAATGACCCATCCATTTCTAGTTGCCCTTAGCATAGTCAAGAGTTTTGGTTTAAAAACTTGTGAATTTTCTAATTCTCGATTCACATAGTGACTCGGGTGGTCCTGTGGGATGTATCTTAGTCTGAACATTCGAAGGATCGGATTCAATTTTTGTACTGTCGCATTGATTTCAGTCATCGAAACACCCATCCAGCGAAAATATCTCTAAAATTATGGTATTAGATTTCACGAGAGGTAAACACTGCTTCACATAAAATTTCAAGATGAACGGAGCGTGGATTACCATTTTAGCTTCTTTTCCGAGAGGACTCATTAGAAGAGCGCGAGTTGAGTCCGCTTCGAATTGAAGATAGCGCTATTTTATTTTTCACGTGAATCTTATTTACGCTGCGATTATCGCGGACGAAACGCGAATTCTTCGAATTCCTATGCCAACATGAAATATGAGGTCCGTGCTGGGCGCGCGTTGGGTCAGTTCGTTGATGGACAGGCACTTAAAGCCGGCAGAAAGACCTTCTTGTTCGTTCAATACCATCGACCGATAAGTATTACGAACCCGACCTCGCACAAGCAGATTCATTTGGAAAATTCTCCTCCCTGATTCCCTGGTTGTATTCTAAATTTCAAATGCTAAAAGGGATATTATAATTTAACCGCTCGCATAGTAGTAAAACGACCTACTTGTACTTATTTTAGTAGGGAAGGGCTTTTGTTGAGGGCATTTAGGTTCTTTCGCAACCCAAATATCTAGATTCTGCGAAATCCTTCTCTTTTACTACTTACCATGCATGAAGTACGAGCTATTTACTCTTATCTCTGTTTTCTTTTTTTAATTGTATTTAAAAACATGAATGAAATAATGGATTTAGACTGGAGGGAAGGTGGCGAGGGGATAACAACCATTCACCCTTTTGGTTACCCCTGAATCAGTACTTCAGTAGGTAATGCCTCCTAATATTTAGTTTACCTCATAAACATTGTTCTAAAATAAATTTTGTAGATAGTGAATATGATGTGCTTCGAAGATAAATAAATTCGACAGTCTCTGGCGTTAAATGGTGGAACAGCATTTTAGTACTTAAAATTAAATTGCAGTAATTGTACTGTCCACAATTTTAATGTAAAAATTACACTACACGTGTTTCGACGTTTCTTAGGGAGTCGTCATCAGGTCTACAAGAAAGAAAGAACGCCCTAAGAAACGTCGAAACACGTGTAGTGTAATATTTACATTAAAATTGTGGACAGTACAATTACTGCAGTTTTATTCGAAGATAAAGTTTAAGATACAGTCATAATAAGATAATAAGATATTTATTTGCTCTGGGGAGGAGCATGAAAAAAGGTACAGGCTACTGCTCTGTTAAGTAAAGAAAAACAATGGTTACAAGACGTAATTTACATAATATATGGCAGGAATGTATATAAATGTATATCCTTACTAGTATATAAAAATGTAATGGTGACGGTCTGTCTGTCTGTTGCTCCTTCACATAAAAACTACTGGACCGAATGAGCTGAAATTTGGCATGTTGATAGAAAATATATCTGGTTGTAACATAGGTTATATTAAAAAGCCCTCAGGGTCCCCGAAGGCTCCCTGGTGGTTCATGCTAAGCATTGGGTTCGGTGCAGTGGTTTAATTTTTTGCTTTTTAAAAGTACTTTCACTCAAGATAGAGGGCTGGAATTTTTTTTATCGGATGGATGAATAAATGAAGTTTCTAATTCTTTCAAACGATTTTATTTTACGCTTCGTATTTGTCGGAAAAGCATGTTGTGAGCGAACAAATCTCACATTTTTCTCTGAAATCAACAATAGCATTTTTCCTTGACAACCAGACTTGATTTTCAAAGGATATTCACGCCTATAGCATTTAAATATCACGTTTTACTACAGGCCCATGATAGGACGTAGAAATAAATCTGTATAAGAAGGGCCCAGAGTCCCAAGGGCCCCATGATAGATTGCTTTGGGGGGAAATTCAATGCACATTTACAAGTATACTTTCAATGTCTATTCTCAAAGTCAGTGGCGTAACTAAGGGAGGGGAATGAGGGGGATAGAACCCCCCCTTCCCCCCAGAACCCTAAAAATAAAAAAAAATATTCGTTTCACAGCAATTCTACTTGTTTGAAATACACTAATGAAATGTTTTAGTTTTAATTTGGCCTATCTAATGTATTAAAATTAGTAGTTTATTTGCATAAATAACGAATTAATGTGTGGTGTGCTATTCAATCTGATCCATCCCACACCAAAGCCAAGTCCTAGTTGTTGAGAGAAGTTGGCTAAACTAAAGTAAGTTTTACGTATGTAATTATAAGGTTGACATGTAAACATTTACTTGGTTACATATGTTACTTTGGTTGTGTAAAGATAAATAAAAAGGTTATTGTTTCGTTGTTTACGCATTGAACATGATATCATATTTATTCTTTCTCACGATAAAACCAGTTAATTAATTAAGAATAAGACAAATAATTAGAAATAACCAAGAATCTAACACTAGTTACGCCACTGCTCAAAGTATCTCTCATAGGGGCACTGCATGTGTATGAATAGTTATCTTGCGTAGTCAACGATTGACATAAAGGAATTAAATAGACTACGCACGCAATTAAATGTGCAATAATACATACTTACGTGCAGCAAATAGTAATGGCAATAATGCCTCTGTTGCTACAACAAACAGCGTTGTTTATTATCGCTTAATACACAGATGTATTACGCGTAGTGGAACCTTCTGTCGCTCATTACGATTGCGAACTGTTTTTTTGACCAATTCCCTCATCATAAACGTTACGAATAATTTATATATGTCTAATAGTGTTAAAGTGCAGTTAAATTACATTCACTCATTTTTTAGTTCCCCGTGCATGAAAGAGGACCAACAGTCACTCATCTCTCCGTGCACCTGGAAAACGGTCAGCGTGTCAACTACAATGAACACAACGTACAAGATAAGTTACGAACTCCTCAAATTAACACGTTGACAGTATTCTTCAGGCTTTGTGGTTTTCTTATAAAATAAGTTCAATGTTTTTCACACCTGTTGAATTTCAACGGGAACCTTCCGCTAGTAATTAAATAATAGTAAATTCATATTCATGAAATTCTGGACACAGTAATCACTGAAAACGCTGTGCAGAGTACAAAAATTTGAAACCATTCTAAGAAAATCAAAACAATGTAAGTACTTAGTAGTCACTATTACCTGAAACCTCTCTTGGGGCGCACATTAGAACAAAATGTTGGTCAACCATGAAAATTTGGGTTCATTCGACTTTGCTGGAGAAATTATTTTGAGACTCATAGTAAAAGTCGTTCCTACAGTATACTGTAAGAGTTTACATCAGCTGATAAAAGTTGACGAAAGGAATGGATAAAGTGAAAAAAACTGTATGGAACACTAAAATCACAATAAATACCTACCATAACACGATTTTCTAATAGTGCCAATCATCTAGCAACAACTAGTAAAAAACTTTATGGCGTACATTTGAGAGAAATCGCGCCAGAAGCGAGTCCTTGGAAGCTTATTTGACACAAAAAAACAGTCCATCATGCCTTTGGTGTACACAACGTACAAGATAGGTTACGAACTTCTCAAATGACCACGCTGACAGTATTCTTCTTTGTGGTTTTCTTATAAAATAAGTTCAATGTTTTTCATACCCTTTGAATTTCAATGGCTACCTTCCGCTAGTATACAATATATATATACAATATGAACATACAGCAACTGAAGCGAAATTAAATTCAAAATAAGTTTTCAAACAGGAATATGCCATATGTGAACAATTATGTATCTCGCCAATAAATGTGAAAACTACTGACGAACTATGATGTAAAATATTACTCAATTTGAACATTTAGGAGGTATTTGAAGTATTAATTTTTGGAAGATTTTAAACTATTGGTATTATTTAGACCATGTGGTAAAGCATATGCTTTACCACATGCATATGAATATTCGATAGATTGGAGTCGGAAAAAAGAAAAGAATTTTCAATGACTTTAGCTTGTGGAGTTGGAGGAATTAGGGCATCACCAATGGACCTAGAAGGTCGGGTAGTGCGCGAGGGTCTAAAATTAAAAAGGTCATATAAATATTGAGGAGTTTTATCTATTATGATAGAGTAAAGGAGAACTTCCAGAAAATATTTTCATCGTTGCGTTGGATTGAGCCAGCGGAGTTCCTGAAAGTAGGAGGAGACATGATGAAATTTTCGAATTTCAAAAATAAAGCGTACACATGAATTAAAGAGTCGTTGCAATTTAAGAGATAAATCCTGTGTTAGGTCATAGTAAACTGGCGAACTATAGTCCAAGTCATGAGATGTTTGAACGTGAATATCTTGTCACCGAATAGAATGATGGCGCCTCTTTACGAATTCGGTTTTGAAGTAACTCTAAAATTATTTGTGGGTGGATAATTCTTTTTTTAAACTTTTATTGATAATGATCTTTTAAATCTGGGTGGGAAAGTAATTTAATAAATTAAATTTTTGCCAAATTGGATATTTGGTGCATCGGAACATACTTTAGGAAAAAAACTTATACATTTTTGACTTGCAAATATTGTCAGGATTCTTCATTTAGGTGCTCTGCGTATAAATTGACTAGTCGGTCCCAAGCTGCGCTTAAAAAAATGGTCACGAAAACAAGCGATGCACGGGTATGGAGGGTATTCTTTTCTCCGACGTGTGGTAGTCTTCTTCTTACCATTTGCCCCCGCATGAGAAAGGGTGAAGTCTTTTAAGTTGCCATAATCCTTATTATTCGTCTAAACTGAGGGCCTCCTTGAATTACACGTGCATCTGAATGTTACCCTTAAAACCATGGTGCGGCTGTGTTGTCAAACGAAACTCTTGAACCGGGTTGGGGAGGTTTAGAGAAAGAAACATTGAGCCAGAAGATACAAATGTTAGGGGCTACCAGATACTTCAATTTTTTATTTCTTTTCTTTTAAGTAATGCGTGTTGAAACACCAGACAATAATATCAATGATAAGTCAAAGCAATTTGCTCCAGTATATCGAATAATAATAGATCCGTCGTTCTTCCACCCACACTGAATTTGTTGCGTCCATTAATTACGTGAGACGATTTTGGCGATTTTTCGACACCCCCTCCCCCTTGGTGAGATGTCGTGAAATTTGGCTCGACCCCCTCCCCCCCTAATCTCACGTGAGATTTTAAAAATGCGTATTTTATAGTGTAAATACGTTAATCTGTGTTTGATTGGGTTGGATTTATTTTTAAAAAAACATCATTTGCTTAGTTATTTTTATTTAAGACTAGTATTTAAGACTACTAAGAACGTAATCTACAATCACATGAGAAAATCGAACAATGAAATACATAGGAACTGCTAAAATTCGTAAAAGAATACTCATTCTAATTCAGTCCACGGGGACTCATGTATGGTCTCATGCGTGACTACTAGAACCAACATGTCCATGTTCTTTGCTTCCACATGTTTTACTTAATTTTACCCAGTTTTCTCGCAATGTTACACTGTTTCTTGCGGAAAAAAATTACGTGATATTTGCCGAGACCCCCCACGTGAGATTGGGTGAGATTCGGCTCAATTCGGCCCCCCCCCCTAAACGCCTCACGTAATTAATGGACGCCCCCTTAGAGGCCTATGTTTCCATATCAAAATTTCCAATTACTGCAAATGTCAATATATAGGTATCCGTGAAAGTAATTATGATTGTGAGTGAAACATCACAATAAATTATCGATTGAACCATCGGAGTGAACATAAACGTGTGGTACAAGCTCTGGTGAAGGAGTTTTTAGCGGAAGGGAAAGGGTTTTTTTATAAGATGAAACACGTCACTTCCGGAAGAGCTGCGAGGAAAACTTTCCTTACTCTCGCCGTTGATGACTTGCAATCATCGAAAATTGAGGACAAGGACGATTCAAATATTTTCTCATGGGTCCGGAGGCTTCTAGAAGCTGATTGTTGGGCCGCCTCACGGTTAATCTGACGTAAGCGGCATTTAAGTTTTCAGTGAACAAAATCATTTTTTGTTTTCACTGTTGTGATTTTCTCCTCCATTGTTTTTCATATCACGTGAGCAGGTGAGTGAAAACTTCGAATAGAAGTAAAGGAAGTTTTATTATAACCATTGAGTTGGAAGTGCTTAAGAAAATTCGCCGTCACAAATGATTATCTTGCATTTAGGTTTCACAATTTTCAAATTAGAGACTTGAGAATTTGCGCAAGGAATACCGCGGGGGTTTGTAATTCCGAATAGAAAGTATATAAAACCAGTGTATTAAGCCCAAGCCGGCATTTTTTCAAGTTTGGGTCGTATATAAGTGAAAATCTTGGGATAAAGATGAGGTCACGTAAGTAGGTGCGTCAGAAATGTGCCCAAACTGGACCTTAGAAAGCAAAATTACTGTAGATATCAGTATGTAAGAATAATTCTCGATATATTGGAATGAAGCATATTAAAATTAAAATGCTCATAATTAATAGATTTTTCCGAATCATAGTTGAGGTGAATTGCAGGAGTTGCTTTCTACTAGATATGTGTGCTTAAAATTAAACATTTTTGTTTAATGTAGGTATGATTTTTTAATTAGCTGGACCCACATGATAATTTTACGATTACTCATGGAGTAACGTATGCTAAAGAGCGGTGATATTATTAATGGGAGTGTCGCCGCCTTAGGTAGGAGGCTCGCCTTTGACTCGAAGGTCCGTGGATCGAGCCCCTCAAGGGATAATGCTCATGCAACTTATATTTGGAAACTTGGCGGTGATATTTACCCTTATACTGAGCCATGCCAATGAGAATATTGTGTTGAAGTTTAAAGTTAGCTTTATTCTCATCGATTGACGAAATTTGCGAGGTGATATTTGAACATCTCTGTACCCATGTACATTTCTTTCAGAGCTCTCGTTTCTTTTGCAACCTAAAATCATACACTCTAATGTGCGCATTCCGCGGCGAAAGTACTCGACTTCCGTGAAAATACGGCGGTGCACAGCGAGGACGGACCACCGAGAGACCCCTTTCCGTAGAACTCCAATTTTAAAGGGGCAGTTTAAAGGCATTCCAGCTCTCAATGACTAGTCCGTGTACGCGCGACGAGCTTGTTTTTTCCTTCCCTCTCTCTCTGTCTCCTCTCCCTTAGCCGGAAGTATTACATATCTTTGGGTGACCGAGCCAGTGCGTGCTCTCGTGAGGTGACGAGGGTGAGGTGGGTGCCGAAACGGGAGGGGGCGGGCGGGGATGGTGCTGCTACGTAGCTCTCGCTGCTGTTGCCTATCGGAGAGGGAGAGAGGAGGGAAGAGCTGGGTGGGAGGGAGCGGGGAGCCTTGGGATGGGTAACAGGCGGCACCCGATCTGCCCTGGGTGCTGCCTGCTCCTGCTTCCCTTCACCTTCTTCTAGCTTTCTCCTTTTCACACACCGCACCCGGGAGGGAGGAAGAATGAGGGGGAGGAGCGGGAGGGGCGGGTGGGGATTGGAGAGAGAGAGACCTGACCTCCTTATGCCATACGCTCTAACCAGTCCTCCTCCTCCTCCTCCCGCAGCCACCGCCGCTTCACGGGTGTATAATCCACTCCCCAAGTGTAGCCAGAGGCGAGCACCTGATCCTTCGTTCGTCAGCACAGCCGAAAAAACCAGTCGGCTATTTATATTCCGTATGGAATGCCTTCGTTCTTATTTCCCACCTCCTCCTCCCTCCACGTTCTCTCTCTCTCACACACATGAGCCCTCACCTACCATCTGATCCGCAATAAAATCTTTTTGCGTTTGTCTTTGAATGTGTATAGAAGGGAGGGCATGTTCGTTTGATTCAATTAACTTTAAACAGAAAAAACGGGAAAACCTGAATAAAAGCATCTTAGGAGGTAACAAATGCGCTGCGGTGTTCCATTTTACAACTGCGCTTCGAAATATTTCAATCTTGTATTGTTATAAAATAGTAAATATGAAATATAAAAATATTTAAATTCATAACGCCAAACATTTGGGTTGACAAAAATGATTCAGTTCCGCATAAGTTTTCAAGCACTTCAGGTTGTAGGTATTTGAAAATTTGCATTGGTGATCTTTGAATTGAATCGGATTACGCTATGACTATTACTGCATGATAAATTCTATTAATTTGGAAAAAAATGTATGTATGTAGAACAATTTAAACGGCTTGGATCGAGAGTAAATAAGTATCAAATTCTCCCTAAGTTTTTTAAAAATCCATTACGAACTTTTCCCCCCACTTTGTCCATTACCTCGGACGAAACCAAAGAAAGTGGAAAAACAACAGCCCTTGGGGAGAATAGGTGGAAAAAGATACGGAGAGTAGGTAGGTATAAGAGCATTAAGGAGGCCCGCTGATGCGTTTTTGAGCGCCCCCCGTGGGCTTCGCGCCACAGTGCCACGACCACTTCCCTCTCTCTCACGCGTGCCGCACGCCAAAGGACGGACTCGATGATGTGAAGGAATGGGCGGGGGGAGGTAGGGAGGGAGGGAAGATGGAAGGGGTCACGAAGAGAAAGAAGAAGATGAAGAGGGGGTGTCTCAGGTGCACCCACACACGCGCGCCGCAAACATGCGTGTACACCTTCCTCTTCGTGAAGGACCTACACCAATAACGGGACCCTGAAGTGTGTCCGTTTCGAATTACAGGATCTCTCGAGTGCCACGCGGAGCGATTTAATTTTTTTAAATGGCTTTAAGCCGGAGGAAAGGTATATTTCATACTCCGTTGCGGAGGCACAGGTGTCTTATTCTTTTCAAGACCGTATTCTAGTGGCCAGGTGAACTATGTTCAGGCGCATTAACGTGTCGACGGAAAATGTCTTCGTCGAAGTGGAAAGCATGCTTAAGCAGGGCCGCCGCTGATGGTTGAACATGTTGTGACACGTAGTGTGTGTGTGTGAATAAATAAATAAATATATATATATATTTATTCATTATTATATTTAATATGTTTCAATTTGTGAGTGTCCTTTTTTTCTGTTTCTGTATTTTTATCGGCCACCCTCTTGATATATATATATATATATATCAAGAGGGTGGCCGATAAAAATACAGAAACAGAAAAAAAGGACACTCACAAATTGAAACTTCCGATATTTCGGTGAAGACTTGCTCCACCTTTCTCTAGGGTAAGAGTAGGAAGTAAGAGTAGGATTCCTACTCTTACCCTAGAGAAAGGTGGAGCAAGTCTTCACCGAAATATCGGTAGTTTCAATTTGTGAGTGTCCTTTTTTCTGTTTCTGTATTTTTATCGGCCACCCTCTTGGCATATTATATATTTATCACCCGAGTGATATTCCAAGAAGTTATATATATATATAATATATATATTTATTTATGTGACAGGGTGACTATATACTGGAGAAATACAGATAAAAGACACTCACATGGGCTTTGAATATTTCGGTAGATCGCCACCACCTTCTCGAGCGAGAGGTAAGCTCGCCACCTCCTTCTTCCATTACCTCTACCTGAAGAAGTTGATGGCGATCAACTGAAATATTCAAAGCCCATGTGTCTTTTCTGTGTTTCTGCTGTATATAGTCACCCTAGTGACGAAGCTTTATAAATTATAAAGCTTCTAAATGGTTATGTGTGTGTATATATATTTTTTTCTCTTGTTCTTGGGTCTATCGTGCTCGTCTCTATTACAGTTGTTGATTATAAATTTATGTTTTGAAAGGGTGATCACACCTTCTTTGAGCGATGACATCTTGATTTGGTGGAAGGGCTCGAACACTCTCATGGCCCTGTAGTTGAGCTGCGTTGGTGTGATATTGAAAACACTGATGATAGTGAAAATGGCCAATCATTCCAACTACTTTTCCCACAAAAACAATGGACAGGTTAAATAATAATAATAATGATGCTAGTCAAAGGACTGTGACAGGTCCCATGGTGCATTGATTCGGGCGGGCCGGGCCCTGGATGACCGGCTGAGACTCTGTTGTTTCCTCATTAAAATAGGATTCAACGTATCAACTGCCCTAGACGAAAGGTTTTTGTTTCGCCGCTCGTCCGCCCCTTAGCCTATTCATGACTTTGGGGTCGAGTGTTTCCTCTTTCCTCTACCCTTCCCTCCCTATCCTTTTTACCATCCTATCCACGCAGCCTCTTCTAAGACCTTGTGCATAAGCGAAAGCTTGAAACCGGGTGAAGAGGTGGTCCTGCGCGGACAACCCGCGAACCAACTGCAATGTCTGGTAAGGCATGGCGAAGGAAAGCACCCCGCAGTTGTCATTGCATGAAATCCTCTCCCAACAATTTACACATGGACAACGGAGAAGACTGAAGAGGTCAGGAACCGTAAGAATGGGAACATAGGGTCTCAAGCTTCTTACATACTGGGCGACTTGAGTCGCACCATGGAACGACTTTTCAGTAGCACATGAACACGACTGCGGTAGTTAGTTAATGCGACCAAAGCTACATGCCCCGCAATGCTCCACAACCAGTCAAACAAGTCGTACACCCTCAGACTAGTGGTGGAATAAAGTGTTGTTGGAGCGAAACGGCTGGCCGCAACTGTTACGACCAGTCAACTGTTTCAAATAACTGTTGCAAACAACATGTTAGTTTCGTGATCGTACCGCATCCACGCCGTTGCGCTTTGTGCTGTGAAGCGGCAACTGACTGTTTCGTCTTCTATTCAGTTCCAGTTGCACTGCACGTGTGGCTTGCCTTGCGGTTATAAGCTGCAATCTGTTGGATTTGAATCTGTTGCAGGCGGTTGCTGGTTTATTCAGCCAACAAATATCCGCCCGTCGTTGCAGATAGAATTAGAATTGTTAAGTGCCTATTTTTCACGAATCCAAATTAAATTGCTACTTTATTTAAGTGAAAGATGTTTTATTACATAGAATACAGAACTACCAGCCATGTTGTAACAGCGTCGATCGATCGCCTGTTGTTTGGTGTGCCTCTAGCTGTTGTCCGCAACAGGGCATTTCACGGAACTGTTTCGTTTTGAAAATATTTCTGCTGGGAAACAGTTGCAATGGAAATGTTGTGTTCTTTTAGTGCCACCACTACTCACGACCAGTCGTAGAGGGGCACGACTGACGAAAGAGCCGTGCACCGTACAAATATGTTAGTTCCCATTTAAATCAATACTTCTCTAAAAAATCGTGTCCTAATGGGATTTGAAAGTCGTGCCACGTTACGACTCAAGTCGTATCGTATGTAAAGCCTCTTAGAGCGATGATGAGACGTGAAGAAGATGAGAGGATGAAACAGGAAATAGAAAAATGCAAGAGTTGTGATATGTTCGTGGGAGATGAGGAGGGAGGAGAGCGTGTTCTAATGGAGCGATAGTACAGTGATTTACAGTGGGGAGCAGGATAGTCTATGCGGGTTGGCTTAGGTAATTAGTGAAGAATAACAAGGGAGCTATTTTATAACGCTAATGGAGAACATGGCAGACAAAGTAAGTCCTCTCGCAAACCTGGTAGGTTTATTTGTCAACGTCTTCTCACAGAAAAGAAGAGGTAGACGTCATATACGGTTAGCTGAAGGAGATACTATTAAATATTCGTAAGTTTGAATTAATCGGGGTGGTGGGAGAAGGGAGCGACAGGAGAGAGGAATAGGGATATGGATATGGACAAGAAATGACCGCGACGAGACAGCTGTCGGATTTTGAGATATAGCGTATTAACCATAAGTACTTGATTTAAACAACTGTCATAAGCGTAGGCAACCTTTTGAAATTCCATTAGATAAAAGTTATATTATGGTTTGACGCAGTAACATCTCGCACTCAAAGTCGTTCAGTTTTCTTGGTGCCGTTACAGGCTCACATCGCAATTAAGTGATAGCGATGTGTAGTACTGCAATTAAAAGGATAAGAGAGGATGTAGAATCAGGAAATGGATTTTTGAGGCCTGACGGTCTCAAACAGAAGGAAATACTAGGAGTTAATTTCAGATTTTGAATTCGGAGAAAGAGTAAAGTAGGTAAGAGTAGAAAGGTGAAAAGAGATCAAAATATAAATAAATAGGCCGATATGAAAAGGGTATGAGACCTTCGAGCACTAAAGACATGATTAGGAGGATCGAGTGAGAAAATAGCTGTAACATGTAAATGGTGAGTGAAATAAGAGGCTTATAAAAGGATTTAAAATTTTGAATGGTACCAGGAGAAAAGAACGAGGAAATAACATCATGAACAAGCCAAAGAAGGGAGGAAATTATCATTGAAATCATAAGAGATTTAGACAGTGTGAAGTATATTTGGCCATGTTGGATCTTCTTCTTCGGCTATGCGTGCCTTTAAACGCACTGTTCACCTCTGTATTTGTTGTAAGCCTGTATTCAGCCATTCCATTTAAAGTGAACCGAAATATGGAAAAAATAAAAAAAAGTGTTTTTGTTCTACAATTTTAAATTTCGACTTAGCCAACTTAAATTGAGCTTAATGAATGAAATATACTGAGCCATTACCAAAATTTGAAAGAAAAATTGAATTTTACTCATAATGTAAAGCAGAAAGAGTAATTAGAGCACACCCGGAACTTTACCATGTCACACCCGGAACTTGTAAAAAAATTAATAATTAGAAAAATAATGCTTTTGGATACTTATCCATTAGTTTAAACTAAAGAACAATTACTCTTATCCAACTGATATTAATATAAATATTTAATGTTTAAGCTATTCACAGAGTTTACAGGTTAAAGAAGGCTATGTTATTGAGTGTCATTTGTGTGAGTCACACCCGGAATCACAGTTTTATTCCAATTACAATGGTGCTAGTTAATTTTTTAAATTTTAATTTAAGTTGTAAATTACCTTCTTCTAAATATGTTCTCCAGTATATTTTAGTTGAAGTATTTGATGTGAAAATTTAAAATTAAACGCTCATAAGTCACACCCGGAACCAATGGAATGGCTGTATTCTTCTTTACCTTTCCTCTTCCACTTGTGTTTGTCTCCGACATGGTGGGTGAAACGGTCCCCGCGCGCCATCTCTTGACCGCTCAAGTTGGGCATGGGGTGTTACATAAAACCCCGTCAAATAGGATACTAGAAAAATAAGACCCTCAGATCTACCTTATAAGTAAAACATTTTTGCGTATATTATATTCTTACTTGCCTCTTCGACTGTAAATAGATTATTTGAACTAATTTTATCGACGAAAAAACCAAATTAAATAGTAGGTAGTGTGTATCATTTTTATTTTATGAAACTATTGCTGCATTTTCAACACCTTCCCTTGCAATTTCCTTTGAGGACAATCTTGAAATCGTAGAAAGCTTGTGCGTTTTGTAGAGCCTTATAGCTAGAAAGGTCAATCATGGTTGTTCCCTGCAGGTTTTCCCTGTGAGTTATGGAGAATATTAGAAGACAAAAGGTAGACCTCGCAGCGTCTGCTACTCACTTTGCAGCGACGACGTCGGCATGAAGTGAGGAGGGCGATTTAGTGATGGTGTCGCAATAGAAGCGCTATCAAAGAAGCCAAATTCCTCAATTATATTCCCCATGAAAACGTTATGGACCGATGAAAAATCAATAAAATCTGGCAACTAAATGATTGTAGCCAGCATAGGGGGATGCCGTGACTAGTAGCGGAGGAGGCGTCTCAGTCGAGCGAAGTCAATAGCATCTTTTGAGAAAGCAGAAGAATACTTTATGTGTTGTAATTGGTACATACGTTAGGATAGTAGCTGTGGGGTCGAAATTGATACTTTTATCTAGAACATTGGAAAAAATCTGGACTGGTAGAAAAAGTTATTATTGATGCTTAAGAATTATGTGAAGTAAAAATGAATGGAAACAATGGCGGCTGCTGCAAGAAGTCAGTGCTATATTTGATTAAATTAGGGAAATGATTTGGAATATGTAGTGAATAACTGATTTTGATGGAAAATTTGTCCACAAAATTGGTAAAAGGAGTGTGAGATAGACGAGTGGGTAACTTTGGGGAAAAATTCAGGTGTTTTCAAGTGTTTTACCGTTACTTGGCTGAGGTTCTATTTAGGAGATATAGAGAGATAATGCTTTAATTACACATTTATTAACGTTTGTTACTCATGGTAAAATTTGCCGTTCTAGGCAGTAATTTATAATATTCGCTGAAATTGTACAAAGCTATTATACGGAGGAGCTATATGCTCTATTCGATTAACGTTTTATGAATTGGTTTTGCAGAAAGATTCAATACTATCAAGCATTGCTGTATAAAGAAAAATTATTACTAAAATTTGGGGAGCTGTCTTCGATTCGCATAATTTTCGGAAAGGATGCTTGTGATGGGCAGGGTAATAAGACATCACGTGTCCGCTTGTAATTTTCAAGCTCTCGACAAATTGAGCCTAAGAAGTGGATGCTAGACAATGGATAATAGATTGGGAAGAAGTGAATATATGTCTCCGGGGGCCAACAATAAACATCCTTATGTAACATAGGCTCTCTTATCAATTTTTGGTAAGTGGTTCATGAAATGACAGACTATTACAACACCAACGCTTTTCATGCTTCGCTGATTTATTTATTTGCACGCGTGAATAAATATCTCCGGAGAGCAGCTGCTTCCTGTGCACAAATGAAAATTGAGTCGTATTAGAAATGATTCATCGGTGTACGTTTCATGAGCACCTATAATAGGGAGTGGTATTTTAACCGGTAGAGATATACTGAAGTTTGAAATCCACCGGTAGATGAGAAGAAATTCTCAATTAAGTTAGTCCAGTTTTGCGATTTTTTTGTTTCAGACCTTGTTAAAAGATTATGATTTGTTCTTGAATAGTAGTAATTGACAATGTGCTATAAAAAAGGCTCCTTAAATAAGGACAGAGAGAATTCGTGCTCGAGTGAACATTCCCGCAGTTGTTTTGGCCGCGTGCTTCATAAAATGCTTGAGGCAATTATTGTTCCTCTCTCAGCATCTTTACAGGAGTCATTCCCAGGTGCTCTGGATTCATTCCCAAAACTTTTTTTGCTGGAAATTTTAATTCCAGTCACACTATATACTACTGCATTACGCTTAATATTCCATTTTCCGGCCTCGAGTTTAATCAGAATTCCGTTATTTATAGCACTTTTTACGCCTTCTTCCCGCTTCTATTAAATATAAACGGTCCGCCTACAAGGAAGCTCTGGATGAATTCTGTCTCTTGCGTGCGAATTTCGATCCCTATTAAGGTTTTTTCGTCCAACTGGTGCTTCATTTGGAATCATGCGATGGGGATACCGAACCGATTCGTGTGAAAATAACGGGTGACATTAGCGTTCCGTCGAGACCTCCTGTCCTCTTAGCCCAATCTTCGTATGTCCAAAAAAAGGTGGAATCTATAAATTGTCCCCTTTCTCAAACTTAATTTTCTTTCTATTTTTTTGCATATCTTCCCAAGGAACATCTGATATGATCTTACGGTTCGAAAAAATCTCAAAGTTCCTCCCCCAGTTAATCTTATTGCCCTGTTCTTGCTTTCGGGAACACTGATTGTAACAAACGTAAAATCATGCAACACACTGAAAAGCTAAAATCAAAACTGATGCATAAGTTGCTATTTAAAATTATACGAGCAACTTTTCCCTGAGCTAACTCTCGTCCAATTTACCATTGCTTCTGATCGTGGATACTACTTATTTTGCTGATATATTTCGATTTTGGTAACATCTCGTGCTTTCGCGGAGAATGTTGAAGAGGAATTCATTCACCTCTCTTATCGTCCTTATGGCTCTCCTTCCTCACCACCCTTCTCTATATTCACTAGGAGCCCTGAAGACGATAACCGAGTCGCGCATTGAAACGTTGGCGGAGATGGAGGATTTGACCCAGTGTGTAAACCGAGAAGGATTCATAAATTTCAGTTCCTGTTACTTGCATTTCCTTTAGAATTATTGTGTTTAACTTTGTATTATTTCTCGAGCAATGATGAGAGAATTCTGTATTTACCCATTTTCCCTGAATCTTTCAAGTTCTCCCTGAAATCCTGTGAAAATGGATGGATTCATGGTGAGAAAAATGCGCGTTTGCACATTATTACCTGCTACCTTTAGCGCGAGTTTTGCTTGGTACATTTATTTAAAAGCTTTTCCTGAATAATGAGAAACAAGCCTTTAATCTGAAAGAAATATTTGGCTCACCCTATTGGACATAATTTTTAAGAGGGCAACGGCCTCGATGGAAACGCCGGTTCCCGATTAGTCACCGAAATTAAGCATCGTTGGGCGCGTTTCGAATTTGGAGGGCTGATCCTCCTATTCCTCCGAGTACTGTTGCCCATGTCTGCAAATGGCAGACAGTGTGTGCAAAATTACCTTAGCCTTCGAAGCACGTTAAACTTAAATACTACTATAATTTTTAAAATATTACCTGCTCTAGTAGCCTAAGAATTCCTGAAACTTTGCAGAATAACTTGACCTTCTTTTTCACGAAACACGATTCTAATCTGTGAAAGACACGCTGAAGGTTTATGAAGGTTTATGAAAGATAAGGAATATGAAAAGGGAACACATAGTAATGTTATGATGACATAAGTAATTTCTTAAGTAAATTCTTTGATTTACTCTTTGTTCAGGAATTTGGTATAATTTCAATCGAACTTTCTTAAAAATCATCTTCGGACTAGTAAATCATATTGAGTTTCTCAAAGTAATACTCTATTCTTCACTCTCTTTTGCCACGTTCAAAATAGATGCACCCAACGAGGTCCCACCTAAACAAAATCTTTGCCTAACTCTATAGTTGAGAGAGGAATTCTTCCCTCTGGCTCCCAGAAACCGATATCTGCTGAGAACCGGATTGCTCAGCTCAATAAGATAAAGCCAAGACGCCTGTTCCCCTCTTGGTGGTATTTGACTCCTCTAGACAAAAAAGAGTTAATCTCAAGTGAAAATTCTTTGAGATTGATGTGTTTTTCGGTCTGTTCCTGCTCGAAAGAGGTCATTGAGCAGATATCTATAGGGATATTTTTTTCGAGAACAATGGACCCTTGTTGGTCTCGCGTGGAACTCAGAGGAAATAGTATGATAATAATGCTCATAATGCCAGATTCGGCCTTCGTGGGGCTATAAATTAATTGAAAATGCTAACTCGCTTTCCGAATCCCAGGTGAGTTCCATCTCATAGATTGAAAGAGCTTGGTGATCTTGCTGGCATGTATATTAATCTCTACATTTGTATCATATGAATGAAAACTGAGGTTTGATGTATGAATATTTCTCACCCGCACGAATAAATGCTTACTAAACACTCCTTAATAAGCTTGATATAGCGTATGTACACTGTTATTGAATGAACATTCATGTGAATCCTAATGATGAAGGTTCACTAAAGTAAATTAGAGGATGAATGATCTCAATAGCATGTGCCAAATTCATTTATTTAATTGATATAAGACAATTTAATATTTCTTTGAATCGGATGCGAATTTAACTTTCACTGTACTTTCTCTAATGTTTACGTTTTCAGCAAATATAAAAAAGGCATGTGTTAAACGTTAACTAAAACATCCAATAAAAATAGGATCTCTCTTTAAACCATTTGAAATCACTTCAGATTCTAATTATACAGTAATTCTGTATAGGAGTAGAGGTTAAAGAAGACATTTATTCACTTAAAAGAGAGAAAACGGTGAGATCCCAGATCCTCTTCTGGATAGAATTGAAAAATATCAACTAGATTACAGAGTACCTATTTCTGGATTTGGAGATGCAATATTCTTGGTGGGAACGGAGTCAATCTAATGTGAAGAGGGATTTGAATGATGGCTGGTTGGTTAATTGTCCATTACTCTACCAGAAAGATTGATTTTTCTTTCCATTCGCTTGCATTTTTCATAGTATTCGCTTATGTTAGGGCGATGAATTATAGACATGTTAAAGACATTTCCTCAAAATTAATGCTTCAGTGCTCACCCAAATCAAGGGAAGGAAGCAAAACGTTTATATTAGAACATACCTGTAACGACAGATGAAGAAGATAATGAAGTAGGATCAAGGTCCTCTCAGAATTCAGAAGCTTATATACTTAAATTAGTCAAAGAAAGGAGGAAACAAAATAATTCTAAAGTAGCTTGTAGGATCATTAGAAATTAATAAGTATGAAACAAGTTTGCATGGTGGAACACAATAATAATCACACAAGTATGGAATTAATAGTTTGAGAAGATAAAAAGCTAAGCCGGAAAGACAGGTGAACTGCGTACTTAACTGACTTGGTCGGTACCCGGTAGTATAGTAATACGTGGTAGATATTTCTAATAATGAAAGGCAACTATAAACTTAAATCTGTGTACAGATGTTCCCTGATTAATGTGCTTCAGCTGAAAATGTTGTAAGTGAAGATTTCGCCAGTTGCGTTATTATCAAGCGCAGCCACACGCAGATTGGTAAGCAGTTATTCATAATTTAACTCGATTGTATTTATATTTCTTCTTGAACTGAAAGAAACTTCCTACTTATAAAAAAATTTATAAGCCACCACCTTTGGAAGAAAACAATAGCTATCAGATAAAGTAATTAATATTACGGCTTGTGTCATTGTTGATCTTTTGGTGATAACAAAATAAAGCCTTTCAATGTGGATGTCGTAGGAAAAAAGTCGTAGAATTTAACGAACATTAGGGTGGATGTAGCTATTCAGTAACTTTGGCCAGTTAGTTCTAAATCATAGCCAGATGACGTCGAATGTATTGTTACGTCTCACGGATATCAACTGATAGCCCGAATGGAGTGAGATGACTGAGACTCGTTCAAGTTTTGTATTTCAGCTTTTCGCTAATCCAAGTGGGTTCTTCTATCCTTTAAGTATTAGTAGGATATTTGTGACTTTGAAATGCTTACTAGTGGTCCTGTTTTAAAAGGAATGCTTTTAGATTTAAAAAAAAACAAGCCAAAAATATGTTCTCGGTTAATAGCACCCATTTTCTATAATTAGTTTGATGACAGATTTAATTTGTAAATCGTAACCGCATTTTATGAACTAAGCGAAACACTGGATACACCGGAAACACCAACCACATATTCGTTCTATTACCATCTTTGTAAAGGCCAGCTCCATTAAATCAATTCTAGCCATAATTTATAATAAATATATGAATCCTTCATTCAAAATCCTACATCTCCGGAAACCAATGTTATTTTCTAGTGATATTATTATTTTTTTCTTCTACAGGACTTGTCAACTCCAACATGTCATTCTGTACTACGCCTTTAATGTTAATGCAAAGAGCTGAGGGATATACAATACGCAAAATGATAGTTATGCAAATATAATTAACCGCGGTGAATCGGCATTTCTTCTGTACAAACGTTGACTCGCCAGCCTAAGTCTAACTGCAGGAAAAATGGTAAGCAATATTCTTTTATTAATTCGTTAGGTATCTTTAATTTGGTTATCACTTTAAATGGCCCCGCTCCCACATTGTTTGTAATTCACATGCCATCAAATGCCTGGTGATGATGATTCTGGCTAGTTTAAATGGCAAGAATGTGTTAATTTTATCGAGGGGTGGATAAATTGTTCTACCAAGAACTCTCCGAAGTCTCTGATCGCTAATGACGGGCATGTAACACTCTAGTATTAAATTTCACCAATATGGTTTTCAAATCCATGATCCCACGATTGGAAGAGGATAACTTTATTTCGCCTTCAATAAGACCGGCTGACGATATGTGTGATTTCAAATTCATCTAAAATTTCGTCTTAATATTACGATTATATTAATAACAACGTGAGCTCTGAGTTGCCCACTATTATCTTAGGACTAACGAATGTAGAGTAAATATCGATGACTCAATTACATGGGCGCAATAATTTTTTTACTCTGCATGTAGTTGCTGTCATTGAAGTTAAATATCGCCGAAAGATTTAATTGGTGGCGAAGAGGGACTGAAAACTATTGAATTTTGAGTAATTATGGTTTCGTTCACCAGATTATAATTTAATAATAATAAGATATGCTAATTGGTCTAACGTTGAACCAAAGTGATAGTGCGTATTAGAAGAATTCAAGGGATTCATTGATCACAGATTATAAAGCTTAATTTAAAATAAACATATAATCATCACTTGGATTCAGATTTCACGACGGAAAGGAGGTAGATAGTTCAACATTGCCTGACTAAATCCTGTGCTTAAAATCACATCATTTAACCATTTTACTATGATGAACCTATGGTGAAATGAAATCGCTTAAAAACGATCACGATAGTTTTTGAGCCATTGCTTCAACTGTAATCCCAAAAGTATTTTTAGTGGTTTAGGAGAACTATATTTTAGGTTCTACTTTAGATGAAATGCCGATTCGATCAGTTTTCATTATTTCATGTAGTTAGCTTGAAGCAATCCCGAGTTTGGTGGTAAAAAATTTTTTCTCATCTTTTAATCTCATATCTTAATTGGGATAATGCCATTACAAATAGGGAACGGAAATTATTGTGATTTAATGTGCCTCTACACTGATGGAATCTTATTCCATCATAATACGACAGTTAAACAAAAATCTACTGCTCTTAATCTCGCTGCAAATACGTTGCCATGGGATGTAAATAGTAGAGCTATTATAATAATTAAAGAATAAACTCGAATTTTATGGACAGATTGGAGTCGGATTTCTTCAAGCGTGAGGGAGAATATTTCCCTGCGGGCTCTGATTTTGACGGTAATGAATGGAGATCTCAATCTTTGAAGTGAAGATTTTTCAACTGACTTGAGTGGAATTCCAGAAAAGTTTTGTTTCGGTGAAACTTTTCAATTCTGAATGAATTGTAATTTAATTCACTCAATCGTGTGCAAGATCAGCGGTCATGCTGGAAATAAGTACACTGCAGAGCACAGCTAAAACGAAAAACTATCGACGAATAGCTCCTTTTAATGCTTACTATTTTAATTTTTGCATTATTCTTTAACTTTAACTTTTCTTTATTGTTGCACCTGCGTCTTTCAAGAGTAGACGTAAAATTATTTTAACGAAGATTTCATCATAGTGCACTTCATAGTACATAGTACATAGACATAACCCGGCTTTATAATCCCTGGTTAAATAGTTCATAGGTGTGAAAACCGATACTGTTACGTTCTCACAGCGATAACTGTTACGTCAACTAATCGACAGTATTATGTATAATGCAAAACCCAAACTCTCAGTTTACATCAAGGTAACGTAAAGGCTGCACCATCCCGCTGTTAATGTTAATCAAACATTTAAAACCGGAATTGTCGTCCCTGCTTCTGACGTTGGCTGAGTACATCGCATTTCTAATTAAAAAAAAAAAGATTTTTCAAAATTCCCAATTCACCAAAATTCCAATAGAAAAAAAGAGATTCATTTAGGTATGCTTATCGTCATTACAAATTTGAGACCGTAACGCTGCGAAATTAATTGGTGGGTGTGGTTAGAATTAACCCAATGGAGCTTGTAAGTAATTTCAATGTTCATAGTTTGAAACTTTGTCTTGGAGTTACCATACTGTCCTCTTTTCTCTCTCTAAAAATCCTAATCTATCCATGATTCATAATCTGCTGATGAAATTTTCATACGGTATTTGAGCCCCCATTAGGTGACTTAATAATCCTTAAACCAAAATATTTCTTGGAAAAATCAATAATAAAGGTCAGATACGATGTTAATGAGAGCAATTATGTGCGTTGCTACCATCCGCCTGTAGCCAATTTCCGCATTCCTAAAAATGTTTGTGATCCGCACGACCGCCCGCTTATCGAATAATTCCGGATCATAGGGGAGGAGAGATATAGGAAGCTTATAGAGTATATGTATCGTGGGGTGGGCAAATATTGTAGTTGAGCGTTGGGGAAATGCGTGCATACAATTATTTCGATATCTATGCGCGGGATGAGCCCCCAAGGATTTGCCGATACCCAGCTCTCAGGTGTGAAATTCGTTCTCGTGTGGATGACAAGGGAATGAGCGATCTCTTGCCACCGTATTTCCTCTCCCGCGTCTGTCATGCAAATCGCCCCAGCCATTATAATGCCCCGTAATGGTCCCCTACGAGCGCTTAAATAAGTGGCTATGGGTCCTAAATGCGGAACTCAATGCCCAGAGGAAGGGATGGGGGCTGTGTTACGCTCTGCTGCCATGTTTTTGTTTTTTCCTCTTTTTTTTCTTTATTTAATTTTTCTCCCTCCTCCTCCTCCGCCTCCTCCCTTAGACTTCATCTCCTCCTCCCCTCTCGCTCCTCCCTCAACCTCTTTCCCCCCCTAGCTCACCACACCAACTTCCCCATTCCACCTTTGGGCCATCAATCGAGAATGTGTGGATGGAAGGAGCTAGTGGAGAGTGAGGAAAAAGAAAGAGCCTTGTTTCCTCGAAAAACTAGCCCGCTCTTCACGAGTCCGTGGAATTTCTGGATGCTGTTTACAAATTGATTCCAATCCCTTCTCTCTTCTCCCTTTGCTGGCCTGAAAATTTCGGGAAAGAGGGGAATAGGAAAGTGTGATGCTGGGCGGAGGGTGAGGCAGGAGGACGATCGAGTTTTGTTCCCTTCATTTTCACTCCCCCTCCTGCTCTCGCAGCTGCATCGCTGACGGCTTCGTGGTATAGTTGGCTAGCGGCAGTGGCGGAGGGTTATTATTGTACCGTAAAGATCTCTCGAGCCAATTGTATGGTATTGAAGCCTTAATAAGGAAGTAATACCCTTCGCTTTTCGTTTTATGGTGTTTCGACGTGAAAGTAATTGTTCGTGCAGTTGATTTTTCCTGTAGCTGGAGCAAATACATTCGCCCTATTTTTTGTAATCACATTGAAAATTTCAATTTTTCCGAATCCTCCAGTCCTTGCCTTCTCTTGCACTGATGTAGATTTTTTTGTTCCATATTTGAAGTTAATCTGTAAGTTTCACGTTGATCTGACGGAAAACGCATACGTATTTGCATTTTTGCTAGGTTTTCATTATGCCTATTCATCATATTTACAGTGGAAGACCCTTTTTCGAATGTTTCAGTGTATCTCTATCACGGAAGTATATTGCGTGCCATTTTCAGTTTGTACTACCCGTATAATATGTTAATCCAGTGTATACAGATAATATATGTTTGAAAATCTGCACCGCAAATAAATTACCTACTTGCGGGTAAAGCCCCCTGAGAACCTAATTGCCTTCTTACCTCCTATCACGTGCTTTAGGTTTTTTTTATCACTGTTTTACCCTTCCTCTACCTAACGTGAAGCTCTAGATATATATGTAGACAGTTTATGTCAAATCCACTCTTGTATACAAATAAGAGATTCAGCAATGTCAGATTATATCGCCAGAGTGAACGCGATTTCGCGTTCACTCTGGTGATATAATCGCGATCGCTACAGTACTAATGAAAAATGATGTCTATTGTTCGGGATCAAGTGCTTGGAGATAATTTCTCTAGGGAAATATAGCTCATATATTTTTTCCTGGTAAACTCACTTATTACCGTTCATTCAGAATTTCCACGGTGCTCTTGGAAATATGCTAGTGTAGACAATGTGATCTCTTAAGACTTCACCATCTCCAAACTTGCAAATGCCATTTTCAAAAAACTATGGCTTGAAAATCCGTTTCTCTTGAGGCCCTCTTAGATACGCTTGTTTTTATTAGGATCTCATACTATCCGTGGAAGTGGATGACATGTACCTACTGCCAAATGAGTGGAAGTTATAAACAGAGGAGTTATGGGCGTCAAGTCAGTGGTTTTTCCGAAGGCTCTTATGGGTTAACCCAAACACGAGTCATGGCTTTAACGTTTTTTTAGAATATGGGTCTGCACGGCACGCTGAGATTCACGACGGCTCATGGTGCCAAATTTGTCTCGGCTCATTTTAGATCCCCCTGTCTATAGTTCCTCCCCTGCGCGTAAGGTGAAGCTTCAATCATTCAGCTTCGCTCGCTTTCGTTATGTGAGTTCAGAAATTCGTTAAGCCCGGGATTTATTCTCAAAATTTACCTATGCGTTTTTTGTGTTTCAGCTCCTCCGAATGTTTTGAGCAGTGATAGCATGAAACATGAGAGTAAATTGCAATGAACTAGAAGCCAATCCTTTATTAAAATGAGGCCATACATAGGAATTAGGTAATGACTAATAGTATTTTTATTTACTCTGGAAACTATTGCTGAAAATGCGTTTCCGAAATTATCGGCTTGGAATACAACATGATGAATTTCGTGTTACGTGAATTGAATAATTTACCAGTAATTGGCTCATCACTTAAAATTTTTCATCATAATAGATTTTAATACCTAAATTTGTACGCATAATTAATTAATTAAAGCAATTTTACCTTTTAAAACATTTATTGCCTTCGGAATGAAAGACGAATACATAGCATTGCCATTTAAACTTGATATTTGATTGAACAAACTCACATCATCATATCAACCTGATGATTTTACTTTCAAACGAAACTATGGTCATGAACATTAGAATTACAAGTGGAAGGAAAGGAATTTTGAGGAAAGTAAGAAGATTTTCCTCGGGGAAATTTTAGTCCCATTTGTTGGATGTTTAATAGAAAAAATGACCAGTATCGGTCAAAAAGCGAGGTGAATCACCCAATTATACGCGGCAAAGATCCTCGAGAAACTTCTTCTTATCTTGAATCGCGAATGCTTCAATGAAGAGTCATGTTTAGAATGTTCATTTCGTAGCGAACAGGAATTTTTATTTCTTCCTGGCAGCTGCAATGCCCAACAAGTTCATTCGCATGAAAAGAGTTCAAGTTTCATACCTGTCAAGGTTCAGTGAACGCTCAAGGAAGTCTAGTTGTTATGATGCTTAAATTCAGATGTTTTCTTCTACACAGTCTAAAAACTAATGACGAGCATAAGCTGTTGTTTAGCCAGTCGTTGGCTACCCCTTCTAATTTTCGTAGTCATCGCTTCTTTCAGCATCTCTACGTTTACCTCATTAGATATTGGAGTTCCTACCAACAACAGCCTTCGAAATAACTCATGTCGACTTCTTTGGCAGTTTTCTTTACAGCGTAGCTTGAATACGAATGCGGAAAAGTGCTCAGTGATCTGAACAAGTGTTCCAGTTCATGGTTAAAGCCTTATAAAATGTCACGCTTTGAAACAATCGACTCTGTGCTACAATGCACTTTCGTCCCCTCCGGCAGCCGTATATAAATATAGCGCCGCTATCGTTCCGGATGAACAAGCGGAGCTCTTGTGTTTATGATCTGAATTTTATGAACATTCGGATGGGGTAGGGGATGGTGCAGTGGTGAGGGATGGGTAGGAAGAGGAAAGAAGAAAAGTGAAAAGTAGGGGAGAGTCGTTAGCATGGCAGTTGTGGGGGACGTGAGTACCTCACATCCTCACAGGAAGCATTTTAAACTCTCTGGAAACTGGAATGTTTTTTCTTCGTTTCTCTCTCTCTCTTTTACCCACCCTCCTCGTCGCGTCCCCCCCTTCTCTCTCTCCCCTCCCCATCCCTCCCATCCGAACATTTATGACCGTCCACATTATATTATTGACCTTGACTGGGCTATTCGACTCTCTCACTCAACTGTTTCTTCTCCTTTTTCTCGCTCCTGTGGGAGGACGGAATAGAGACCGTGAAGTTGATGCGGAGGAGGTAGGACGTGGATTGGGATGGGAGGAGGGGTGGGGGGGAGAGGTGGAGGGTGGGGAAGAGGGGCGAAAGGAAGACAAGAAAGAATCGGGACAAAAAAATTGAGGAGACGGAATGAAGGGATTTAAAATGAATGACGAAAAGGATCGAGATGGGAGGAGGTGTGAGGGAGTGTAGAAATGGACGGAAAGGAGGTGCAGGTATTGAGAAGGGATGAAAGATAGAGGAGACGAAAGAGAGCATGAGGGAAGAATGACGGGAGATAGTGAAGAGGAGACGACGTTGGTGAATTTCCCATCGGGAGAGAGAAAGAGAGAGGTGGTTGGGAGAAAAAAGTATTTGTGAGGACGGAATACCAATCGCTCAACGTCATGTGCCTCTCCCACCCCCGACAACAGCGTGGCGGAGCATCAAAGTTGCATAATTCGTTTTTTCCCCCTCCGCCGCGAAGTTGTTCGGGTTTCGGGTTTTCGTTCGGAGTAGGTTGAATGTATTGGGGAGGAGATAAATGGCTGGCATTTCTGGGTGGGGGTGACTCTAAGGGGTAGGTGGTGATGATTTTTAATATATGGGGTCGAAAAATTACAGTAGGGTTTCCCAGTGCACAAAGCGTTTAGTCCGGTGGCTCACGGAGGTAAAATCAGGGTGATGTCAGTAGTGGACATTCACTACGAAACCAGAGCTGAGTTATTTCCTAATTTCGAAACTTCTGAGAGTATCGCAGGCAGTAAAGAGATAGGACTATCCAATGTCCATCCCGCACCGAATTTGTGTTGAATTCTCTCCTAACAGAGCCTTCCATCCTTGTGCTTTCTATCTCTGCCTATTACCCTCGGAGTTAAGGACTCTTAAGTAGTTGTAGGGGCAATGAGAACATGTGGATGAAAGCTATAATGCCCGCTGAAAAGTATGAAAAGCGTGGTCTTTAAATGAGGATTTCCAAAAGAGGGGTGGAAGTAAATGGATATGTACATAGAATAAGGTACTACCTTGCGTGACAGAGGTCAAAGTGGACACCAACACAAAGATTATGCATAACAAATCGCTAAAATTAAATTTTTTTCATAAGAAAGGTATTTTTATTAAAAGTACTCATGACTAAGACAAACTTAGTACTTTACTGCAAAATTTTGTAGAAAAGAACTAAGTTTGTCTTAATCATGAGTACTAATATAAGTTACTTCTAGAAAGTAAAACCTGCAACTGTGAAGTTTATTTAAAGATATTTCTCTTTGCACGATAATAAAATTTCGGCAAATATGAATGTAAGGCCTTTGCTATAACGCCTATCAAAGGGAGGGACGATATCCCCTTAATTCATGACTTTATTTATGCAATTTCATTCAATAATGAAATTTCTGCTGAGATTGAGGTTGTATGTATAAGATGCAGCAGCCTTTAAATGATAAGTCATGAAATATTTCTTCGGGAATCTAATAACACATTTTCACAGAAAAGTCGAAATGAAAATAAGGCAGCGGCTAAATAGGAATTTTAAATAAGCTGCTAGTATATATTTATATATATTAATGTAGCATAATGGATAGAGGATTAGGAAAACAATATTGCATTATTCAATTATGTGCTGAAACATAGCACTATCAAGAGCATAGTATTAAAATATTGTTCATTTTAATGATTTGTCCGAGGGATGGGTGATCATTGCTTCGATGTTTAATCTAAAATATGGATTTGCAATAGTAACCTGCTGCCATGGTGAAAATACTACATTTAAAGTACTCAGTGGTGGCCTTCGACACCCATTTCTGTCCATCTCATTTTGATGCAAGCAACTGCCAGATATTCGGAGCATATTTGACTATTAATTTGCATTGATATATCAGTGGCCACTTAGTAGTGAGTGAATTCCATCTTTGATCAATGTAAGGGTCACTGCAAATCTTCATGTTTGTGATTGAAATTCCCAGGGCCGTCTAAGATTAGGATCTGCTATGCTATCTCCATCGTGCCACTGAATGATATTTTTAAATAGTTTTGAGTTTTATGGCGTGATCGGATACATGTTATATCTAAATGTAACTATTTCTCCAGAGAGAATTAAGAAAGAATAATTATGGTGGATTGGTAGTATGACATCGGCGCAAACGTCTTTGGTGTACCCCCTATTCATCCCCCGGTCCCCCGTAGTAATAACCTGCTGACTAAATATCTTATCAGTTCTTGTAATTTTTGCGGTGGAATTTCCCTCATGAGTAATTAAAACGAATCCCGTATTATAATGCTGCTACCTCGAAAGAGAAATTTGGCATAAAAAGAGTATAAGGCTTTCAACCGCCTTTTAATAAACTTGCGGCTGGATCCATGGTGATGACGGTTCATAGACCCCAAATCTGGAAACGCTTCCCTTTTGACCGTTGGACGTGGCAAAGGTTTTAGGCCAGATATTTTTAATGGATTAACAAAAAAAATACCTCAAGGCGAGGGGGATGCTAGATAAATGCCAACAAAACATCGAAATGAACGAGCGCATAGATGAGAGGAAGAGGGTTTGGTGGTGAACAGTTGTCGGGATAGGAGGGGCCGCGGGTGGACACGCACCGGGAGTGAGGTTGGGAACGATAAAAACCGTGGATATAGGGATGGGACGGGGAGAATGAGAAAGGAAGAAAATGAGAAACGGGACAAGGCGGAGAAATAAAAAGAATTGAGGTGCGGCAGCGCGCGTCTGGGGACGAGATTCTTCAACTGTGAGAATAGTGCCGTGGGGCTGGACCATCGGTAGTGGGGTGGGGCGAATAGGGGGTGGGGTGAGGGAGGGGAGTCAAAGAGACCCCTCCTCCTCCCCCTCCCACTTTTCCCATCATCCTCCCCTGAGGGGGCTTCATCTCTCCCCCCCGTACCAATTCTCCTCCCCCGTCCCTGCCTCTCCCCCTCGCTGTCCGAGCTCGCGGAAAGTATACAGGTGTTCTCTCTTCGGCTCTCCTTCCCAGACTCTCTGCCTCCTCCTCCACCCAGCTACCAGCTCTCCATCCCTCCCTCTCAGACCTCCTCCACCAGCGAGCGCCTTCCATCCTCTGAAGTGAGTGAGGCTGCGAGCCGGCTCGTAAGAGCGTTTGTCGGGCTTCTCGCGAAGGGTGGGTGAGATGGAGGATTTTTCAGGCACGGCATGGAACGACGTTGAGGAGGCGACCCATAGGGTGGCTCACGGTTTTGTCTCGTTTGACGGAGGCCCCGGCTCCTAATATTTCCTCATTTCTCATTCATCTCCCACGAAATAAAATCATATACACCTTAATCGGACATTCACCCCACTCCGCTCCTAAGTGTATCCCCTGATCCTGTTTATATCCCTCTCTAACGCACCTCTCTAACCATCCCTCTATCATCACACTCACTCCTGATACTCAGTCTTTCTTCCGTGACTTACTGTCCTTACAAAGTATGTCTCTATTCGTATTCCAAGAAAAAATACATTTTAGGTTTGTGAATGAGATTAAGCCCTGGTGTAATTTTATCTCCAAACTGTACTTGATGATATGATCAAAAGTACTTAATAATATAAAAACACAACAAGCTGACAAAAAATATTAATTCAGTTAAAATAAACTTGGTAGGTATGTAATTTAATTGGCATGTTTTTTGTACGTTATTTGGTGAAAAAAAGTATATTTAGTTAAATAGCTATTAAAATTACGATAGCACGTTTGACTTATACTGCATACCTGGTGTGGCTTCATCCCCTGCAAGCCGCAACACACCCTGAAGGTGGATTACTGGTTACGGGGTAGATTTAGATTACACCGCCACTTATGCTCACTGCTTGAGACTCCCCATCCACCCTGGCTCATTCATTGCACACCCCGGTCGGATCAGGGACGGTACTCGCAAAGAGGCGGGGGTGACCCCTTTCATCTTCTCATCCGCGACCCTCAGCATACCGTTCGACTTATAGGGGGTCACTTTTTTTCTTTTGGATTGGCAGAAGTGTCCTTGAACGCTTCTAGCAACACATTTCGCCTCAGGTTATGTTTTGTTGTCCTGAATGGCTATTTTCTTTAATCGGTCGCATATTTGTATTAAATGCAGAGCCATATCATCTTTCTCAGCGGTCGCGTTTACTTCAGTCGTATATTTTACAACTACATAAAATTTCCTAAAACGTAATTTTTGATTTCGCTGGAAAGGTTAATGAGAGGTGAGAAGAAATTGGCAATTTATTCTTCTTGATCATTATTTTCCTTTCCTCGAACGCAATTAGCCCCGGCCATTTTAATATTTCAATTCTTACAAATAGAAACATTTGGAAGTGTGATATTTTAGTATCGGCATTTAAGTCCTAAATTTTTTGTAGTTATTAGGTATTATTAATTTTAATGCTAAATGAAAATATACTGAGCTCATTGAAATTGATGTTGGGACAAACACCCAACCATTCTCTCTTTAAATGATTTTACTGTTGGCTACGTGCCTACTCAATCTGACTCAGAATCGTCTCATTCCTTACTGGCGTCCCTCACCGCCACATACTTGCACATAACCTCTCTACCATCTCCTCGGACTTCTGCCCCATGTTTTTCGGATTCAGGAAAAGCGCAGCAAGTCGCGGGTTAAATGGGTTAATTCCGAGGCCGAGAGTGAGCTAAGAATGGCTGAGGCACTTAACAGTTGTATCATTCGAGTTGAGGGGAGAAATGTTTCGGTTTCTGTCTCTCTGGAGAAAATCAGACGGAATATTTCTGTCGGACGCCCTGCGCGCGGCAGAGAAACGATCTGGAAACTAGTAATTGATCCCTCGGTGCATCAGTAATTTTTTTCTGTTCCGAGGATATTTAATTTGCAAGTAAAAAAAGTTCAAATATTGTGTATCTCTTCACATTAACTAATCCACCGACTCTTGGGTGCTGATCTTGAGTCCGGTTTAGATGAAAGGTGAAGTTTTTTTTGTCAGAATGGAGGATTTTGTACTTTTAATCAAATATTACCGAGAAAACTTACGCATATTAACTCGGAGGAGATAAAGTTAATTAGTATTTCTTAATAATTTGCCAAAAATCATATTTCGTAAAGCTAAAGTGTAAATACAATGGAGGTATGCCGACCTCCATGGGCTCGATCTGTTCCAGAGTGTCTCGTTCAACTCGATGTTCTCGCAAGGTAAGAATTAAAATCAATTTCTCTATGCCATTCCCTAGTCAGTACTCCTCTGACTTATAAAAAAAACAACCTGTAACTAGTGCGTTATAAACACATTAAGACTCTTTATTTCAGAGTTTTACTCATCTCGTCATAATTAGCTGCTGTGCTTCTTTGATTTTTTTTTAGAAACAGCTAATGTTAAAAGGATTTCTTACATTTCATTTCTAACTGGGCTCGTACGTTGCGCTAATGAGACCAGTTTCCATATTTTTGGCACTGAAGATTTAAATTGAAGGTCGACCCAATCTCTTGATAAATATAATGAATTTTAAATTCGATCACATTAATATTTGACACAGACTCCGTGAGTGGGGACGATTGAAAGTGAATTTTTTAGAATTTCCTCAACGCTTTCTTATTCTCTGCACTCATGGGTGCAAATACGTGGCGATCGGAATTTTTACGTCTTAATCAATCGCGCTCTCCACCATTTTTACTTTTTTTGTAAATAGTGATCATTTTATGCCGCTTACCTCGGGCACAAAAAACGGGTACGATAATCTTATAACCCAGGTTTGAGTGTCGAAGCTTTAGGAACAATTTCCGTCTAACGATATCGCATTGTATTTCATCCTATCTTTTATTTTCCTTACCACATTTTTATGTATTTTATTCTAGTAGTGAAATACATTTTTGGCATTAATTCGAGAATTTGATTATTTTTTCGTAATATAAAGGCTAATGCGTACTAACTTGTCAGTAATCAACTTTTCGCCAACATGTTAAAGCATTTATCGATTATCTAAGGTTCGAAATGTTTTAGAAATAAAAAAGTGATTAAAAAAATTAACCCTTTCTTCAAGAAACCCGTTTACCGGTCCAGTCCGTTATATTTTTCAGGTATTCCTGTATTATAGTCTAAACCGTGCTGTAGGCATCTGAACGGAGAGTAACAGTAACTAGTTGCATTGAATTAATCTTTCGTAACAGTTTAGTCTTCATACATATTTTCCTCTTACCCTTCATCTACACCTACAAAATACTCTGCGAGCCACCTCAGGGGTGTGTGGCAGGGGGTGAGTAGTCACCAACATGCATTACACTATACCCTAAAGTTAGTTTAACTACGACTAATTATGCAGAAGCCTCCCTTGCCTCCGAAGAATGAGGCCTCATTATTATCCAGAGGTCCCCGTTTTTCATTGTTTTCGAAATTCCACTATTTTTTAGCTGCAATATCGCTGACGAATTTTAAATTCTGTGTAAAATTTAGAATTTTTTATTATATTTAAAATTTTGTTTTAAGTTAAAGAAAATGTGAATGCTGTTATAAAAGTAAATGAAAACCGATGGTTGTGTATTGCAGTTTATTAAAACTACCAAGACCCTCTGAGAGTCAGCGCTTATACCTACTCTCTCTTATTAGCTGTCATATTTTGTTTGCTCATCCCTCTCATCTCACTTTAGGTTTACGTCAATCTTTTTTCACATAACGGGGATAAATATTTCAGAATTTAATGAGCATGAGATCACTCACTGCCTGTGGGTCAGCACGGTTGTCATGCCATGAAATCCAAATTCGATCGTAAACATAAATAAAAAATGAAATTGTCCTTATACCAGAAACTTTAACCTCAAAAAAGACAGAGTCGGAACACCAAGAGGATGTCCTAAGTTAGGGTAAACTTGAATTTTTTAAACATAAATGAAATACGTAAGGTCATTGTTCCTGTATCGTGATTAAAATTTAATCCACATCTACGTGGTAATCTGCTAGTCACCTAAAGAGTGTGTTACAGGGGGGAACTCCACATCAGGCATGTAACCGTACAACTCACTGTCAAAATGTTGTTAGCTATTTTAATAAATATACTGTTCAGTGCGTAAGGAGATTTCACATGTAATGCGGCTTCTAACTTCCATTTACTCATGCATTACGGACAATACACTCATACATTAGCTAAAGTCGTACTAACGTGCAAAACGATTGCAAAACTACACACGCAAAATACTTGAATAATTAAAGTAGAATACCATGCTAAAATTAATTTAAAAATAATAAAAATATTTTTAAAACCAACCCTATATATCGTCACTACTTACATTATTGGCGGCTTCGATCACTGGTATGTACTATAATCGTCCGCGGAAAAAATGATATGGTTGGCCCTTCCGTCTTGCTATCAATATCTCTAATTTTATGCTTGTGTACTAACCCACCATAGTAGAACAAAGTTTTTAGTATGCTCGTTAAGTCTTCAGAGAAATCATTTGCCTCAAATTTTGTTAGAATAATAAGCCTTTTATATAACGGCTGTGACGGTGAATCCCATTCGAGTTCTTCTAATAGCCTCGACTTTTTCCTAGACTTATCATCACGTCTCTTTACGAACCTGACTGCTTTTCACTGCATTGGATGTAATTCTGATATCATGCCTGCTTTATAAGGATCCCAAATACTAAACGTGTATTCTAGGTGGGGCCTAACTAGAAAGACATAAAAGCTCCTTAATTTTCTCATCGCATTTCCCTAGTATTATTAAAATAAATCCTAGCTTTCTGTTAGCTTGACCGAATATTCCCCGGATACTCCGAGATAGCTACGCAATTTTGGAGCCTTAACATTAAACGGACTCGTCGCTACTTTCGTTTTGCCATTTCTGTAAAACTGTTGTGGTGTTTTTTTCCCGAAAGTTTACAGCCCCCCAGTTTTTAGCCTTAGATCCAACTGTCATTTTTTACTCCAGGCTCGAATTTACGCTAGATCATTTGTTAATGAGTCCTTATATTTCTGTCCTGAAATTTCTCTACATGCAACCGCATCGTCAGAAAAAAACTCTATAAGTTTATTACTAACTAAGGTACTGGTGTCATCGATGTTTTGGACCAATAGTAGAGGATCGATGGCAATTCCTTGTGGAACACCCGATTCAATGTCAGCGGTGCTGGACATGTCATCTGTAACGATCCGTTGTTCACCACCCTTGAAGAACCGATTAATCCTGGATACTTGTTATTATTTTTCTCTATCCTTTAGGGTTCTGTTTTCAAGAGCAATTTACTATGAGCCACCCTGTCCAATGTCTATTTAATATCTAGGAATATCGAGTCAACTTGAACATTATTTTTACCCCAGACTTTAATGTCGGTAACGAAGAGAGCTAGTTGAGTCTAAATATCTACACTTTAGAAATCGGTGTCGGTGTTTTGTCAACAATTCTTCCGTGCCTAAACGCTCCATGATTGAGCTCACAGTTATATGTTGTAACATCTTACGCAAGATTGATGTCAGAAAGATGTGGAATTATGGCAGTTTATCACTACTACAGAAATTACTCTATTTTTGATCAGCCTCTCAAAAAGTTTATTGCTGTCCTTAACTTTAATCGAGAATATCCTTAACAAATTTTCTAAAATTTATTTAACGTGCCTGATCTTTCTCTAAAACTTTAACAATTACCGTTTTTCGTGATAAATATTTTAACTGGCCACTAATTGACCTACTCTTTGGCCTACCGTCCTTGCTAAACCCAACGAATATGCTCAAGTATTCGGTGCACTACCTCCTGTGATGCCCCGTTCGTGTTCTGGACACCCGAGCGATTTAGTGGTTCCCGACACAAATCCAGTACTCGTTCGACCGTGTCTGGCATGAGGGCTTACTCTGGAAGCTGTCTTCATTCGGATACCAGCAATGGCTTTTTGACATTACCGCATCTTGACTTCAAGAACGACGCTTCCAAGTAGCATGGGCGACAGCGAACTCAACACCACGGCGTATTCGAGCGGGAGTTCCACAAGGAAGCCGCTGCTCTATAACATTTACGCAGCGGATATGCCAACGGACTTCGGAAGCAACATTCTCGCGGCCCTCTATGCCGATGATGCAGCATTACTTGCCCATCGAGAGCTGGACAGACGAAGTGCAAGAAGACTTCTTCCACATACCACCGCTGACCTAAGATCTAATAGCTCTGTTCCATCCCTTCCACAGACATCACGGAGTGTCCTGTGTATGCATTCCACTCGGCTCCAAACCATCGAAACCGGATCAGTCCTAGGCACCAAGCCTTGCCTTAAATTGGCATCAGATCCTATGCAAACAAGGTGGGACTCGTTGAATAGATGACTTACGTTAAAAGCAGCAGTTGTTTTATCCGAATATTGGTGAACTGCAACCCTCCATTCCTTCCTAATGATGACTAACTCATTGGCACATACAATGACATCCCTTCCTACATTCACCGTCCGTCAATGTCCATGTGTTTTCTTCTTTTATTTCTTTCACTTTTTCTACCTACAACTATGTAAGTACTAGATATTAGTATATTTATTTACCTTTTATATTTATTTTTATCTTCTAATTTGTTTTATTTTTTCCTTCTTTTTATTATCGAACTCTTTGTTCTACATTCAATGTCTCACTCTCACGTAGTCTAAAAACTCCTCCGATCCCCTCTTCGTCACCTGGGGCACCATACCTACCGCTATACATTAGGAGAACACCCGTGCATTGCATCATTCCCAGCAGGCCTTGAACGTAACGGGGCCGCTATACCCCGAACATTGTATTTACATACATACCTATAGTACCTAACTCTACGATTATGATTATTTCTATGTTGCGCTACTAACACCGGATGTGATATCTGTGTAAGGAACAGAAAATTGTATTAAAATTATTCACCTTCTATGTGAGATATAAGTAATATGAATGACTGTCCAGATGTATCATTGTAGTATGGCGTCAAAATTTGTTTATAAACTGGCACACTGTGGCTTCGCAATTATTTTATCACATTCTATGATTCTTTCTCAAGCGTAAAAAGTTCTATTTATACAGATTTATCGGGGTTTTGAAAATTTATTGCGATATACTTCGAAAACTAAAAAAACACCAGATTCATTACGAGGTTTTGTCGGTTGGACTTTAGTATAAAGGCCCAATTATTGTACATAATGAAATATATGGTGAGTTAGTTTTAGCATTAATGGCCATTAATTTCTGCCTCTTAGCACCTTTACTTGGGTTGATCAATGATGGTTTTATGATCAGCATAGGTGACTGATTCTTTTAATGCCCTCTAATGCTTTAGAAGAGTTCAATTTAAAAAAAATACTTTAGTTAGTAACGAATAGCCTAGTTATAATATGAATATTTTAAGGCTGCCAAAATATCTAGGTTGATTTACGCTAGATATGATTGAGGATAGACAATTTTTATAAGTTCCGAGTATTTGTGGAGGTAACCTCATCTTGAACCTAATTAAGATTACTGCGATGTGGCGCAGAAATGGCTAATTGAGAAGTTAAGAAAATACAGCTACCAACAGTAAAGTAGGGCCAAACATAGGCACCTAAGAGAGGGAAGTCCATAAAGGATATAAGCCTGAGTGTTGGTGTTCGTCGGTCACTTTCTAAGGTATAAATATTTTGAGACTAGTTCCGAAAACAATTTCTAATTACCTAACGGTACAGCACTTATGCTATTTATAGATACTGTCAGGAAAAACATGACATTTTCTTCCAAGTGCAGTGGCTTCTACCTGCTGGCAATGCAGTCCTTATGCTGTCTCGGGGCTGCAAACTGTCAAATAGGGTTGATTCGAGTTTAATGCAATGGAAATTTAATCGAATTCATATAATCCAAGTTAAATTAATTTTAGGTCATTTTGAGTTTGCGTTGAAGCAATATGCGTTCTCCTACCTATCACGCTCTTATATTCATTGGAGCTTATTTTATAAGGATGAAGGGCTTGTTTGATATGAAAACAATAGCATGTATTTTCGAATAAAATTTATTTAGATATCATTGTGTCAAAAACGATTTTATACACTATATATACAAACATGTACAATTATTTCATATTCACAAATTAAGAGTTTTTAAAAAATCTGAAGTTTTACTTACAAACGGAGAAAATTCCTATTGTACATATGCACATTATAATAAATAGTACTCCTTTGCCAGGTACAGGTATTTGCTGTTTGAAATTGGCATGTGTTTTTCAAACACGAGTATTTTTTAAGGCACGCTTTTCCTCTAAACGAGAGAGACACAAGTCATCAAACAAGTCAGCCACTCGCGGCAACTCCAAATATTAATCTTTTAATTGGTAGACCCGAAATGGAGTTGATGACTTCAAACTTGACGAAATTACGTTCTAGAAATATTTAAACCTTCTAGAAACATGAGGGATAAAGCGTGGAATATTAAAGATATTATTCTGTTAAGTCCATTGGCGAAGCGCTCCTTTCACTTTTTAAAAGGTCCAGGAACATGATCGAATGGGCATGCATTTAACGGTAATTTTAGCATTTACAATGAAGTTCGCGGCAAAACGCTCCATGACTCTCAGGCGTTTTCGGTATCACTGTCACGGTTACTCCACAAAAAAATAAAAAAGGCACAGTCGTCGTTTCACCAAACGTCCAGCAGCACCGAGCACGAGCCGATCTTTTCATCTCTTCATGCTACAAAAAGATCACTTTTGCCTTCTGACTACCATTCAATATAAAACTGGAAGTGTAAATTTGTTACTATACATTTGGCTTCGACACTATCAAGGGAGTCCCCCGTTAAAACAAGGGCTCTCTCCTCGGAGCGTGGGACACAGAATACATAAGGGAAAGGAGCAGGCACGAAAGAGTGACCACAGAGCGAGCCGTCGTTCCCGACCCTAGCCAGTCTCTTACCGGCACCCGCACCCGAGCACCGCCATATCCTGGTAGTTCTTGAGCACCACCTTGTTGTCCTCGTCGAGGTAGAGCATGGATATGGACGTGAGGGCGGTGGGCACACAGCACGCTTTGGGGACAGCACTGGGGTTCACGGAGTTTATCAGAGTCTGAACGATGGCGTGATTCGTGGAGTTGAGGTGGTCCGCCAGGGGGAAGGGGCAGTCCCCGTGGCAGTAGTAGGCGTCATAGCCCGGCGGGGCTACGATCCAGTCGTTCCACCCCACGTCTGCGAAGTCGACGTATAGTGGGTGCCTTCGGCAGTTCTCCCTGCCGTCTCTCCGCTTGTGCTTTCGCGCCTGGTGCTGCGCTGCCCTCCTCGTCCTCTCCGACCGGCCCTTGCCGTCATCCGTGTACGCGAGCAGCAGAGGTTGCTCCCTCGCCCACACACCCGCCGCGCCTCCCTCCCGCTCATCGCCTACGCTCCTCCTCAGCCGGACGTGCGGTGCCGGGGACTGGACGGAAGAAGACGAAGAAGAGCCGCTGCCGTACGGCACCACTTCGACGAGAACGCCGTGGTTTGTCTTGGGGGTCTCCCGCCACCTCTCCACGGCCGGCAGCACGTCCAGGATGATGTCCTCGGACTCGGACGTGTCCACCACCTTGCTGTCGATGAGGCGGAGGATCGGCTCTCTCGGCGAGCCGTTCCTGGTCCTCCGGAGTCCCGGCTGGACGATGTCGTGCACCAGGACGTGCAGCAGTCGGCGCCGCCTTCTCCTCCGGCTCGTCTTCGGCGAGGAGGAGGACGGTTCTGGCGACGAGGAGGAGGGCGCTTCGTGGGACGACGAGGACGGGGAGGGGGACGTGGCGTAGGAGTTGACGGCCGACGATGGCCCACTGCTGGGTTCTCTCCTGGAGCGGATCCTCGAGAGCCGGAGGTCGGCGGCCTTGAGTTGCTCCGAAGTGGGGATACTGCTTATGTCGAAGTGCAGCCGAAAGCGGTCATGGCTGCGGAAGGTATCGTCTACCTGACTCTCTGCAAAAATCAAGAGAGACAATTCATGAGTAAACCATGCGGCAAATAATCACGAAGTGCATGCTTGCGTACTAAGATAAAATTAGATTGGGTATTGAATTTTCGAGTTTAAATTTGATTCTACCAATAACAGCTATGAAAGAGTAAGTCTGTCACTTTACAGTTGAGTGCCATCACTTTTCTCTTGGGTGTCCCTTCCAAAATGTTTTGAATATCACTACTACGATAATATTACCATTCATACACATACACCATTTACTTACTAACTCTTGGTTCATTGTGTTTGCCTTCGTATTCTGCTATAAGTCTAGTGTTACGAAACATTGACCACTGCTTATAGCGCAGAGCAGTATAATTCCAGACTTACTTAATGCACAATCATGTATAATGCCCAATTATTTTAAGGACATAATACTGGAATGATTTTGAACATGTAGCATTCTTGGCGTATTCTAAGAGAAAACGTATACACACTAGAATCATGACTCTAGGTTTATTGGCTATCATGCGTAAATTTTTTTCTCTCCAATTGGTTAGCTTTGACGTTTTCGGCTTTGAACTTATTTAAGTGCCTCGCATGTACTATTTATATACACGTGTTTATTTTCAGAAATGTATGTACAATAGCGGGTAACTGATCGCAGGGGTGAAACGACGTATTTCCGTAATATGCCTGCCTATGGGTTATAATCTAATGAAATAATGTCAATACATAATTGCGAGGAACTAAGAGCTTGTCTAAACTTAATCGTGGCTGGCTTCACTTCGCAGGAGTTTTTAATGTTTGTTCGTAAGGATACCATAAACCGGTGAAGCGTGTCGCACTAGTAAAATAATGTAGAAAAGTACAAAGTATTTTACTTCATCATGAATAAGAGCATGTCGTTAGCTCGCCAAAGGGTGGGCTGCCCATAGCTGTTCTGGTGCGACAGCACGACTAATTTGTGGCATAAAAATACACCGAAAGAGTTAAATTCTATTTTATATCAAATATATTGTTATTCCTTGGAATTGTATTTTCAATCTCTCGTAGCAGTTATCAAGGGCCACCAGTTAATGAACTTAGGCAAGTTTCTGCGTAAATATTTTCTTGAAATTACTTATTTACAATTTGCATATGTTACGCGGAGAGGAGCCTAAATATTGTAAAACCTTGTGATTTGAATGCTGAGAGTATTTTGTAAAATATTTTTCGTCATCTTATTAACCTATCTGAGCTCTCCGAGCCGATATGGAAAGATGGGAGAACACAGCTCAGAAGATTGCTAATTTAGTGTACTACTTATATCTGGCGTGCTAGAAAATTGAATGCGCAATCATAAACTGACTCTCAATGAGGAATGACATATATTCCTAGAATATAAAATTTTGGTAGTTGTTAAACCGGCCGTGAAACTTAATCCAGACGTATCTGTACTTTTAGTCGATATTGCGAGCAGAAGCACGTTTTTCTGTACCGATCTCAGATCAAAAGCGATCAAAGAAAATACATTCCTTCGCGAAAATTATGTCGCAAAGAATGTTCTGCGTCATGATACTTTATTTTGATATCCCATGTTCAATTAGCCTCAAAAGGGTCGCTTACAAGAATGTTCAGGAAATATAATTTTGCTATGTTATTACTTTTTTTTAGCAAAGGTCCTTTGCCAGGATCGCAAATTTTGATAACGCTCTGAACCAAGAACCTTGTGCTCCAAGAGACCATGTTTTGTCGATTTTTATTTAATTTTAGTCGTTCTTCAACGCGAGGTTTTTATTGCTTTCTCTTCTTCCACCATAGTAGATGTCGTAAGGCTTGGCGTATATTCCCAACATCCGTTTTCCTTTGTGTGATAACGCCCTCAAATCAGTTTGCCAGACAGCTGTCTCTCTGTGATTACAGTTGCTTTGTGCTCTCTCGATTTTTTAAATTTATTTGAAAGTTTACCAACACACTTGTCGAAGTTTCCTAACAAGTGAATGCATTTTATTTTTCAAAATAAACATGCCTCCGAATCCTGTATGGTGATTCTTATCTAAAACATTTTTACATACGGATCAGTTAAAAAAGATTGGTGAGATTCGACATAAGATACTTTCGGTTATTCGGTATAAGATATAAGGCATGAATTCATAGCTATGTATTCAATATTTATTTTACGTTGCGAAGCCATTTTATCTGTAAAAATCCGCAGCCATGTGGCCGAGGAAAATTTTGATTTTTATATCCGCCCATCGCTCCCAAATCGCTTGCTCAATTGAACCTCTACATAATTACCTCGCACCTAACTAAATAATGGCTGCACACGCTTACCTGCAAGTTGATAAAGCAGCTATTTCCCAATAGCAGTGATAAGAAAATAATAATAGCAAAAACTGAGCAAGGGTAAAAAGCGGAATTTTCTATTGGAAAGGTAGCAAGTCCAGTGTATCGGCACTGATCCGCTTGGTGTCACAAAACTCATATGCTAAACGTCATTTTAAATGTCTATAAAATATCGGGTGGTTTTACTGAAAGTCAGGAGATTTTGTCGATTCAATTGACTCATTATTCTACGAAGATACTTTTAGTTATTTAGCGCTCGATATTTTGTTCAAGCCATCGTTATTACAATACAAGGCGCAGTATGATTTTATGGTAACCCGAGGATGGTTATGATACTCAATGCGATCCTTGTTTCATTGTTTCTTGCCCTACTAATCTGTCTAATCGTGTCATTTCTTTCTTTTACGTCATACTGATAAACATTTAGGCTATTCCATATTTAACAGGAAGGTCATAATGTAAGAAATTATCCTAACCATTCTTACATTTTCTGCATTTTTTTTATTATCCATGGATAGTCACCTTATACATCATTAATAAGGCTCTCAAACTAATACTACCATTCCTTCGTGAAGATATTCTCGAAACATTGAAAACACGGAATGGGTAGCAAAATCATATATTTACTATTCTGGATTTAGAAGGCATGTTCTACGATGCAGATATTCTATGGTGTGTTTAGTGGCGTATATAATCATGACGATTCAATGCAAAATCATAGAATTGATATTTCCGTGGACAAGATCTGTGTTCATGCTGGAGATATAAAGAAACACTAGACGGCTGGCTGAAATACTCAAATCCATCGTGTCCTCGAAAGTAGTGGAAGAAGAAACAAAATTCAGCAACAGCGCGAGGTCATGTGTTTTGAGTTGGAGGCTAGCAAACCGTTTTGCCGTTCCCTATGCCTTTACCTCGGAGCTAAACAATGGTCCTTGTTAGTTATTGGAAGGGACAGTGAGAGAAAGGCCAGAAAAAAGGAATTTGGAGTGGGTGAAGGCTGGGGGAGGGCTGTCTGGGTGGTTGAGGGAAACGGGTGGTAAGGAGTGAGTCGGGAGGTTCGGTTGGTGGGGAAAAAGAGGCACTTTTCGGCCAGTTGTCTTCCTCTTTTCTCCACCCGAGGCAGCGAAGAGTAGTAGGTGCGTACAGGGAGGCAAGGCAGGCGAGAAGTGGTTCAAAGGTGAACAGGTAACGAACGATGAGGATCCTCGGGAAAAAGGAGGCAAAGAAGAGAAAAGACTGAGGAAGACACAGGAGATGACTGCAGAGAGATAACGTCTGGGCAGGCAATGGGCGCTGGGATGGGAGAGAGAAAAGGTCGCTGGTAGGAAAGAAGGGGCGAGGGAGGATATGTAGGCCGTGCTCCAAGTTTCAGATAATTTCTGTTTTCATTATTTCGAAGAGAGAAGGAGCACCAATCAGCATGAATGAGGAAAGCGAATGGCGAATGGCGTATGGCGAATGAGATTTTAATCCAGAATGAGAATGCATAAATTTAAACTGCATTTAGTAAATGTATTCCTTCTATTCAAGAAATTATATTTGAGCTCTATGTCAACAACTCCAAAACTCTGTTATGAGGAGACTCTTGTGACACTTGGCCAATAAGTGCCAGATTTACCTGACATTTTGAAATGATTAGATAATACCTGAGCCCCAAATGGTAATCCATTTCACGGAATCTAAAATGTTTACAGTGATTTTTTGTCAATGCAATATTTAAAATGCGATAGTTAGAACGCAATAGTTAAATGTGAAAAGAACGCCTTTTTTAAAAGGAGCTCCCAGAACTAAATACTGATAGTGAATTTCTGTGTTGAAGATTTTCACGCCGCTGTTATGTTAAGTATTGCACAGCGCCGTGAAAAAGCAAGCAGTAAAGACAATGGTAGAAGGTACTTGCTAGAAAATCTATTCTTAGATTTTTATACTCCCCGGGAGCTGCTAGAAATTTGCGTACATCGCATACACTCCTCGATTCCACGTCTCCGGATCACGTTTCATCTTCACCACAGCGAGCGAGGCATTGGGGATACCTTGTTTCGGAGGCCTCGAACGCTGGGGAAAATGAGGAAGGCGGGTAAAAATTTTTCAGGAGACCAAGAAAAATGTGGTCGGTTGGAGGGGCGACGCGAGGTTTAGCCGGAGTGGAGTGCTGTAGCGAGAGTGGAGGAGAAGGAGCGGTGGATTGAAGCGAATAGGAGGGAGGAGGAAGGATACGTGCGGAAGGACTGACTGGCCGTGTGAATGGTGGTCGAGGGAGGACGATGGCACCCTAGGAGGGTGCCAGCGTGAGTAGGTGCGCCCCCCGTGCCCCCGGACGCGAACCACGGGGCACATATCCGCCCTCCCCTTGAATCCCCCATCCCATCATCCAGCAGGCCCTCGTATTTTTCCTTTTACTTCCTCACTCTTCTTCGCCACCCTCCCCTTCCCAGTGGTTCCCACCCCTCCCACCATATGGCGAGATTACTACCGCAATTTGCCGCGGCCGGTGGGCGCGAGGTATGTGGCCAAAGGGGTTGGAGAGACGTGAACCTCAAAAGCAGATAGCAGCCTTCTCATTGTCTTGCGGGTGAGAATCCCCTTCTCAGAACCCTTAAGCAACCCGGAGGAACGGCGGGTGGTGGATGAATCCCCCATCGGATCCTCGGTGCGAGAGGATTTTGGGTAACCCAAGGACTACCTAGCACGCAACAGGAATAGAAAAGGACATCCTAGCGAATTTTGTGAATGTTTTTCGGAACAAAAGTGAGGCTTACAGCAGGCAGCAGTAGAGAAGGGGTAAGCATTATTTCATTTTCCGACCCATGCCTTCCAAACAAACCCAACAGAAGTTGTCATAATTATGTAACCCTTTACATTCAGGAACAAGTAGGCTCCGGGGCCTGCAATGAGATTGCAGGTTTAAGGCCAATGCAAATACACCAATTTCTTTGATCATATTGATCTTCAAATTATTAGGTACTTTGCGTCTAATTTGCATTTCTCCTCTGCAGTGAGTCCCCCTCGGACGGACCAGTTTGACTCATTCATTTCTGTAAATTTTGAGAAACTAGTAATTAACTTGACTTGTTAACTAACCCGGGTAATATATTTTATTTGCTATCATCCTAAAAACAGCCTCAAGGGCCTTTTACATCAGGCATTGTAACTAACAACAATGGACAAGGACACAACCATGCGAGCACGTTACCCCGCCGCCACCGAGGCCGGCAAATTCAACCATTAAAAACTAAGTTCATCTTCATTTCCAATATTTGAGTTGAAGAAATAACCTATTCTACGGCAGTGTCTTCTACGTTTGTTTTTCACATTGTTATTCCTGCCATTTTTAGCCATTTCTGGGATGTCGATTGATATAACACATTTGGATATGACGCCCGATACTTCCATCTTCTACTCTCTACTACATTTCACTAAGTTTCAGGGTAAAAATAGGCATTGCTCGTGCTTTAGCGATAATTATCTATTTTTCTGACTCAAAGGTGCTAACCGAAAACTGACGTGCCAGTTATGCGCGGCGAGTTATATAGGCGAGGACTTTACCCCGGTGGCGGCTGGACTACGCCGAGAACAGGTTAGGTAAGACTTCGCATTTCGCGGCGGGACTACGAAAATACGTTCAAAATTTCAAAGAATATCTATTTAACGAGGGAAAAATGGCAAATGCATCTATAAATAAAAAATACCCTGCGAGCTTTAAAATGTCATTTTTCCCACGTACTATAAGGGATCATAATAGTTGCGATAGATCAATCATATGAAACTCCCACCCTCATTAGGTAGAGTAGAATCTTCACTTGTGCTTAATAACACAACATCATTACTATCACCTGTCGATTTGTCTGGCATTATTTTATTCTGTTCTCTGCATGGAGTAGCATTCATAAATTAACGATATCAATAATATTAACCACTAGATGTGTGTATAGCATTGTTCTGCATGTTTGCATATTCATTTACGTATCACTCTCCCAGTTTCCTGTTGGACTGCGCACTGTTCTCCTGACTACTTTGGCCTGCGTCTAGCGCCAGGGGGAGCGTGCGAGGTTCTGACTTCATCTACAAAATACCCTGCAAGCCACCTCAGGGGTGTGTGGCAGGGGGTGACTTGTGCTGGGACGAGTGCTGCATGCCTGGTGTGGAATCACCCCGTGTCACACACCCTAGTGGTGGCTTGCACGGTACTTCGTAGATGTGGATGAAGGGTGTGTGGCAGGGGGTGGGTAGTTACCAACAGGTATTACGCTATACCCTATTAAACTTAATTTAACTACGACTATTAATGCATTAGCATAAATCGCTAATGCTTGTCAGGAGGCTAAGCCTTGCAAGCATGCACTAACATATTGATATGCTACATGCTAGAGGGACCGTTAGTATAAATATATTATGCAACTACATAAATGGACAGAGATACAAGGGTTATCCTGAAAACATGCTCGGCGTGCTGTTAGTACAAGTAATATTTCGTAGGACTCTAATTAGCCATTATTGCAAGAAATCTTTTCCTTTCTCAAAGAACATGAAGGAATACTGCAGGCCTAAAACTTTGGTATTTATGAGGGATGATTTCTCTCCCAGGAAATTGATTACATCTACAAAAAACCCTGCAAGCTACCTCAAGAGTGTGTGGCAGGGGGTGAGTAGTCACCAACATACATTACACTATACTCTGAAGTTAGTGTATCTACGACTAATCATGCATAATTACTTGGGTGGTGACTGCTCTGACTCAAGCGTACCGTTTTACAGAATAACTTGTTCGGTCATTCTGAAAACGTGTCACCTGTTCTTTGACTTTCTTGATGCTAATTGTAATTCGCCTTAATTTGAGCGGGACTGAGACTGATAGTTTCTTATTCCTACTAACCTGACACTTGTGATAGAGATTTCAAATGAGATTGCCTCTTTACCGTGGATAATTACGCATTAGTCACAAGCGTTTATTGAATACCACGTATAAATAGATATCTGACTACTTCAAATTACTTATGACTGCTAGGGTTGGTTTACAGCCTGCGCACTGTACTAGAGTAATTCCGATGACTCATCAAGCATAAGTAAATATAAAAATAATATTGAACCAGCTTAAAAAAATAAAAATACGCTGTGACATTCACTTTAATGTCAGCTATAGAAAGTCCGACGATAATGAGCGTGTGATTACGGAAGAATAAGATTTTCAATGACCTAATGGAGCACAAAATTTTATTCATTTAAACACTCTACCCTTCGCATTTCCGGTCTTTCGCACCAAACATTTTCAACTGGCTCAATTTAAAATAATTTTAATGAAAAATAAAAACACTTTCTACGTCGTTTTTTTAACGTTTTAAATTAATTATTATATTGCAATATTTAATATTCATTGTTACATATTATTGCATTTTCATCCAGTTATGAACTATATTTAAAGTTTCAAGTCTCTAACTCATCGGGAAATTATTTTAAAATTGATTGTAAAATTTGTACCGAACAGACAAGAACTCAACCTAATAAAAACGTTTTACAATAGACGTTGAACTTTACCTGTGTATGAATCATTTATTTTTCTGAAAGATAAATTAATGATTCTTCCATTGCTACAAAATTAGAGCCTCAGAAGATGATAAGCTCTCCTCGGGTTTCCCACTGGGTTAGGCTCTTCAAGATCGCCGACGTTTCGGCAGAATGACAGAATAATATCAAGGCTCTAGATGAGCCTTGCTAATGACAGGAAATGATGATCATCTAGAGCCTTGATAATGGCCGGAAAGTCTTCTGCCGAAACGTCGGCGTCCATGGAGAGCCTAACCCGGTGGAAAACCCGAGAAGAACTCTTCAGCATCATTCGCCGGGAAAGCCTGAAATCAACCTCTGAAGAGTTCTCCCAATTCCATATTATTGAATTTTCTGTAGCCTCATCGGTATTAATAATACTTTAATATCGGATATTTCATGGAGACACCAGCAACGGATTGTTAGAACCCTGAGAATTTTAAGAAGAGCACTTCATTCAAGCAGAATCAAAGCGTGTTCGAAGAAAACGTATCCGCTCTGCTTTTTTATCTGCGTTGATTGGTTTAGCAACTATAGTTCTCAGTGAAAGTATTGTGCGTAAACATAGGTTCGATTTCATTCATGCAATTATAGAGATTGACTCTTTACATTGTCTCGCGAAAGATTTGCGACCACTATAACAATGGTCGATGCCGCCATTAATGTTAATGGTAACGATAAGTAGCGTTGTTTTTATGCTCTTTAATACTACATATATTTATTGTCAACTTTTAATTTCTACATTGATTCTATTTTATTCTTTTATGTTTTTATAAGTTTGCAATAAGGTTTGCACGTTAGCGTGACTGAACTCTATAAATAATGATCCCCGTAATGTCACATGATGTGATGCAGTACGGTGTCTAGCTACACTCACAGGATAGCTAGACACCGTGCTGCATGTGAAATAGCCGTACACTTGTTACTTAGCAGTATATTTAGTAAAATAGCGAATAGCATTATGCTAGTGTCTTTAACAGTTAGTGCATGCGTGGTGAGGATTGACCTCCTACCAAACACCCTCGAGGTGGTTTCAGGGTATCACGTAGATTCAGATGAACTTTCTAATCGCTCACGAGTCTGAGTAATTTGAACTCAAACAAGTTGAGGTTCCTTCGCGATAATTTAACCATCACCGACATTCTCGAACAAAGTTGATATAGGAAACGTTCTTTTTTTCTCGTGGTTCTTTACGTAAAATAAGTAAAAATGAAGATATTGCATAGAAATCCGGTGTTTAATTATTTTTATGGCCAAACTCCCATATAAATATTTGTCAAGATAGAGAAAGGTCAGCAAATTTCACTGAATTAAATAGAATTTTTCGCTTTCGTCAGAAAAATCAGAAGGATTACTGGTCAAGGAGTATGATTTGAATGGGTTCAAACACGGTTGAACCCGTGGGCCAAGAGAACTCAACATTAAGGCATCAATAATAAAGGGATATAACTTGAAATGCGCCTTAAAATCACATAACCTTTGTCTCTAGCCATCTAAGCCTTCCGCAAAAAGCTATTGTAAAAACTATTTATATAGCTCCTCAGTATTTTAATATCCCTATTCGCACCGTATCAGTCCACAGGTATGCAGAAATTGCGTTCGCTCAAAGCATAATGTAATTATGATCATTATTCCTACAGTACTAGAGGAGTGAATGTGGTGAAGATGAAATGAGGAGATAATTTTTTATTGCGCCTTTAGGACTGCTTCGGACATGATTTGGAGGAAGCTGTCGTTATCAATGAATGATAAATCGATTTCTTGTTTCTCACTGGACGTAGTCGTCGTGCGGAAAAGATGCAACATTATTAGACCTTTTAACTGAGACATCATCAGATCGAGAACTGCCATCGCTCCGAAGTAAATTCCGTGCTGGAATGTATTTCTTAAATTACATTGAAGACGAGAATCGAATATAATCCTCATTAATATAATGGTGTGTGGGCCTACTTGGCACAGTGTGTCAATCATACTTGATGACACATAGTGATAGCAAATGAGAGCCACCTAGGAAGGTCAGTACGTAAAAAATTGTGCTTTGTAGTAGCCAGGACAATTTTTATGAAAGGCTATGGCAAATTAAAAGTGACGAGATTGATAAATGAATAAAGTGATTACTATTTTCTACAATTATGTGATGATAGCACATTACTTTACTCCCAATATCCTCAATGGTTGTAAATGAATGATTCCAATTTAAGAGTAAGAAATTCCTAAGCTTTTGAAATCTACCATATCTTCAGAAATTGAGTCGATCGAAATAAGCATGCTGAGATTTTCACCATTTCAGCACATTGTGGAGGGTTATTTATTTTCGTATTTGCAAGTCAATGACCTGTTACCGGGAAAATCCAGAAGACTCCCTAAAGAGACGAGGGCAAAACTTGTAGAAATATTAGTCACTATTCTGGGGCTTGTCAACTGCCTAAATCTCACGCAACTAATCAAGCATTATACCTATGGTTCCAAAAGCTAGAATTATATCTCAAGGAACTAGCATACTCCAAAATACGCCAATACGTACTTGAGTGCGTGAAGGTGAGGGTGAGACAATTAGTTGGGAAAATTACTGTGCACAGCTGGAGCCTCTCCTTAAGCAGGGGTCGGGGGAAGTGTTATTCCTTTCTTTCCCTGAAAAGAGTCACTAATCTTCAAGAGGAAGAATTGTGACGAAATATCTAGGTCCTAAAAGACGCACTCGACGAGTACCTGTTCTGAAACTTCTTCATTGTGAGTTAGGAACAGTTGAGGTTATACGAAATTGTGCGAGTGCTACACAGTTGCTAACGATAAACTCATACCTTGAATTTTTATCTCTTTGTTTATACCTGCTTATACATCGAACGAATAAGGATTTGCGCACATCAAGCACTCTGCTTTCCACTGGCCGTTATGCTTGGTTCTAAATAACAACTACCTTTGTGGGTTCGTTCTTTTGCGAATATAAAATACTAAAACCAACGCGATAAAATTAAGCCATGCCTAACTACCATAATTCTGTACCCTAATAACCACCCATAATGATACACGCCTGGTATAACAATATTATCGGACATTACTAGTTGAATCCTTGTTTGCATATGCATGAGCACTAGATGAGCGAGTGTCTCCTCAAATAGCTTACGTGGACTGTGTCTTTTTGCCTAGGTGCGTTACCACGGTTTGGTCAGCTGCAGGATCATTTGGCCCTGCTTTCCTCAATCCTCAGGGATCGTATTTTTACACTCCCATCGCCATCAGTTATCATGGAACTAGGGGAAATGGATAACGACCGCAAACAGTAAGAGAAAGGGATAAAAGACAAAACTTAAAAGCCATCCATGCTGGGCTACTGAGGCTGAATACTTAGAGAATAGTACTAAATGAATCAGGTTTATTCATTATATACGGTAAACATACCGAGAAATGATATATCGGTCAAAATAGCTTCCATATATGGTGTTGACAGGCGTAGATGTTTATTTTCCTGTATCCTGGTTCATGGAGGTAATTACTTATTATTCAATCATATGGAGATTTTGAATGGTTTTTCGTGACAAATTTGGTCTCCACGGTAAAAATTTCTAGACCTTTACAAATAGTCCAATCTAGATAATGAACACCGCACAATGCAGTCATTTGATCCTGCGCTAATATATGATTCCTCTTATTCCTTGGCAGAATACGTGTTTTCTGAATTTCCCGCCTCTCACCACCCGGCCGAAGTAAACAAGCCGTTGCCCCCACAGAGGTGCATATGCTAATGCATAATTAGTCGTAGTTACACCTGATTAGGGTACAGTGTAATGCATGTTGATGACTACTCACCCCCTGCCACACACCCCTGAGGTGGCTTGCAGGGTATTTTGTAGATGTAGATGCATGCCCAGCTTCACTTCGTTCAGGGATAAATTATAGAAAATTTTTAGTTTCATCAAAGGCTTCCTTCCGAATAATGGTATTTGTAATTACGGCGGATTCACACATGTACATCTACAGAATAACCTGAAAGCCACCTCAAGGGTGTGTGGCAGGGGGTGAGCAGTCACCAGCATGCATTACACTATAGTATACCCTAAAGTTAGTGTATCTACGACTAATGATATATTGGTATAAATCGCTAATGACTGTCACGAGGAGAAGCCTCACAAGCATGCACTAAACTTAACGTGTTATACCAATGTTGGAGGGACCATTACTATTAATGTATTTTGCAACTACATAAATGGACAGAGATACAAGAGTTATACTGAAAACATGGACGGCGTGCTGTTAGTACTAGGTAGCAGATAATCATACAATATTAGGGAGTAAATCAACTAACTAGCTACACTATCTTATGACAAACCTAGTTAATTGGCAGCTATCTCTTGTCGTTCGCGGGAAAAATTAAATTTTAAATCTGTCCGTTCTGCAGTCTAGTTCGCTAATTTTATTCTCATGATCCTATCCACCGTAGTATTTCGGATTTTGCAAAATGCTATCAGCGTCGTCAGAAAATAAATTGGTTTGGAGCTTACATAATAGAGTAAGCATAAATTTTAAGCGGTGGTCTGAAAGGGACTCCCATCCCAGTTGCTGCAAAAGGTCAGTAACAATAGCGAGATTCACTCACTCGGGCAATGGCAACTCGGGCGAATAAAGAACACACTCGGGCAAATCACGAAGCAATAATACACTTGAAAAGGCTTTAACTATTCTGAGTCGCGATGTGATATCTAAAAGTAGCTATAAGTACAGAGGGAGCCAAGATGCCATCGTGCAACGTGATGCATCGTGTACCAAAAGGGAGATGGGAAGCGTCATCACAGCCGCTGATGGCTGGGCGGGTAAATGACTAGATGAGCGGATGCTGCTGTTAATTTCTCACTTCCTATAGTGTGACTAATACTGTGGAGGTTATCCAAAAGAACACACTCACCCACGTGAGTAAAACTCCTGACTGTGTTGGCCGTCCCGGTGTGTCGTCCCGGGAGGTGAAAGCCGGACGAGTGGTGAGTCTCTTGGTCCTCCTCGTCCTCGTCGCTCGTTTCTCGCCCGCCTTGCAGGCTATTGTACAGCTCCACCATGGCGTCCGGTATGACGATCTTCCGCCGGTCCGGCCGGGGTCTCCTCGTGAAGCCGAACAGTTTCATCAGGTTCGACTCTACCGCCTGGACCACTTGATCCGAGGACTTGGAAGTAGAGCTAGCTGGGGCCGAGGTTGAGTCTTTGGCGTCGGTCGGCGTTGAGGTGAATAAGGCGAGCAGAACCATCAGCGGGAGAGACAGATGAAGGAGGTCGAACCCGCGCATGGTCGCTCACGCTCCTAAGGGCGGAAAGGAAAGATGTTTTAGTCGAAGGGGATTGATAATTCAGGTGGGCTAGGTTGTCGTTGTATACAGGTGCAGACTTAAAAACGATGAGGAATTATTTCATGGCACGTACTTATAATCGATAGTAGGAGCCTAATTACAACGAGAAATTACTACTGAGGCACCTGGAATACCAAGGCTATTCAACAGGTTGCCTGCTGTCTGGCCAGCAGTCAGAATTAAAGATGAAACGGACGCCATGCTTCGGAAATATTTTTAGAAGTCGTTAATGATGACCGAGACCTGTATTCCAGAATTAATTACACGTCGTAACATATAATTTTATAAAATTGAGTCGTGGTGGCTAATTGCGTGGGAAAAAATTCCAGGAGCCACTAGTTCTGGTGAGGGCAAACGCTCTGCAGAGCGGTGGGAGATCGGTTGGGTGAATCTTTTCAAATGCTTTTGATGCTAATGGCTTATGGTTTGGCTGGCGTTTTTAGGAAACCTTTCCCCTGGTTTAAGCTTTTTACGAGCTCCAGCCATTGCATATCCTCATTTTTAGGCAGGGTCTTCGTGTGTGACATTTTCCAGCCATTGTCAATTTTATTGATTTCACCCGTCAAGATTTTTTATAAGAAATAAATTTGTGATGTAGGTGATAGATATCGTGAACCCATCGACATGCGTCTCTTTTCTCGAAAAAATGGCGATTCGATCAACGTTGACACATCAAGAGGACGTGGTGAGATGCGAACGAATCCAAAATATAAAATTATGATAGAACTTCAAGCATTATAATTAATACTAATACCCTAGGGGTTGGTCGAAAGCCCGATGGCGAAAGTGCGCGCACTTTCCATATGAAAGTTGGAATTAGTTTTTGGTAGATACTAATTTCCGACTTTCAACTCCAGAGTCAGAATAGACAATAATAGAATTCACACAGAACTTGGCTTACCAAATGTCTAAGAAAGCTGGAAGTTGAAACTTATTTGATGATTGGCGAAATTTGCTTAAGTATGTCGGTAGGACGTTTACATTCACTTAAGACTAATATTAGACCGGAAAATCCATATGAAAGTTATGCTGTATATGAATTTTCACGCCCGTGAATGAATAGTTGCGGTCCCCTTTCGCTGTACCAACTGTTTTCAGAAGGAAATACATAGTGGTAAAGAGGAAAGCAACCAGCGATTCATAGATTTCTCGCACAATTGCAATAACTATGGGTAGGTCATTAAGAGAAAATCCCTATCTTAGTCTTTATCTATGTGAATCCTAGAACAAATAGAAAGGGTCAAATTCCTTTGCTAGGTAGAAATAAATGAGTCAATTTAAAGCGCGATTTGAGAAAAAATGCCAAAAAATGGTAAATTTTGGCAATTTATGGTGGTGTTACATTCACTAAATCAATTTATCTGCGGGAATCGGATAGTAACCAATGGAGGAGAGTTATAAAGTGCGCTTTACCACTTCAAGAATAAATTCACTCCAAGTTAAGGAAGATAGGTTGTATTTGCACTTTTGAAAGTAGTTTAAAAGGAATACTTATTGCCTGCCGTTTCTTCACTTCACCAAGAGCCGCATTTTATGGTGACGTCAAATCGCAAATAGATCCCATATTTGGAGTCAGTACTTTTTGTTTATTGGCATACACCGGCGATGTTTATGTATATCGACCTTTTTATCAACCTTCACTGTAGAGTATATGGGAAAAATAGAAAACTATTAAAATGACAACGCTGCCCATGCCGGATGCGAACAACGAGGGAGGTCGCTAGCTCGAAACAGCTCACATGGTTAGTGCGTTGATTACCAATTTACGTGTTATGAAATTATCGGACTAGAATCTGCGTGGAGTAGTTAACTCTTTGATATGGGTATGTTTTGATTAGTAGCATTTTTCTAAGATTACTGTAGATATATATGGCTTATATTACGAGAAAAAGTTTGTGTCTGGAAATAAAATAATTTATTTACACAATCATAGGAGGTTATTAATTTTCCTGTAGGTCAAGCTGCGGACGAATTCCATCGAAGAACGCTGGAAAATCTAATTTGATAGCTTCGATCAACCGAAATACACGAAATACTTTTGCATGCAATAAAAAACAAATGGAAAGTACTAAGTACTATAGGGTGAACAAATACCTAATTTGATCCAGAAAATAGAATGACGCTGGTAAAGGACGTTTATTCAATATTTGTCTTGTGAATACTATGGAAACATAAAAAAAAATTATTTTGGCTGAAGAGTATTTAAAAATAATAAAATTACTTCGCAGCAATCGCAGGGGGTGCTTTTTAAGGAGGTAGGCTAATGTAAAAGAATATCCGTTGGTTTTGCCGAAGTTGCAGGGAAAAGTTGGAGGAAGTGATGGAACCCGTAATGAGAGTTCTCCATTCACAAAGAGAGCAAATAAGGGTAATTATGACGTATACGAAAGTATTTGGTAGTCGAGTTTCCTCCCTTCACTGAGAAATTAGGAGTATGGCCGAATTGCCTGCCAGAAAAATAAAGTGAACTCTGCACTATCACTGATCGGAATAAGTTCTCGCTCTTACACCGTAAAGCAAAGTAAGGGTTCACCGCTGAGAAAATTTGGATTGAACATTATCCATCACCCATTTTCCAAAAGGTCTCGCTTCCTTACTTCTACATTGTTATATTCAGATGTTCAATTCCAGCTACCGTCAACCCTTGAGGCGGCTATTGAGTGATAATTTACTATTGACAATCTTTCCATATTTACTATAACCGTTGCCTGAATTACAGTAGCAGTAAGAGTCGCTTATACTGGAGTAATGAGCCTCCATCACAGGAGTACATGGGGTGCATTTATTCTATGATCTACAGTTCACCTTATAACTCATAATTATTTTTTTTGGTGGAATAGAAAGTACGCATCAGATTAATAAAAAACCAATTATAAATGCATTGTTGTTCACTTATGAATAACGGACATCATTCCATTGAAATGCCTTAGCTATTTCACTTTGACTCAAAGGGAAACGACAAGTGTTTTGCGCGTAACTTTGCTCAAGCAATGTTTTCCAATATGATTTGTTTTCCTGCGTTAAACGCCGTTGGAATTATGCATATACTTACAATAAACCTATCGGCTTCCCGCATGTTCTGGAAGTCTTATCCGAGGGTCAGCTATGGTATATTTGAAGATTTCTCGTTCTGTGTTTCGACTGTCACCACATAGTTAGCTGCAGCTCTTAAGTTGATTTTAAATTAATAAAAAAATATATTATATTGGTTTAATCATGATTAACACTGCTTAGTACTTTTCTACAATATTTTATTTTCGCAAGACGCGTTTCGCCGCTTTACGGCATCGTCAGGTCCACACTATATAATATACAGAAGTTTATAATATATTATATATTGTGGACCTGATGATGCCGTAAAGCGGCGAAACGTGTCGTGCAAAAATAAAATATTGTAGAAAAGTACTAAGCTGTGTTAATCATGAGTACTAGTAACTTCTACGAACTGAAGCCTGCAACAGTCAAGTAAATTATATTGGTTTATTCTACCGCACCTGAAAACTGTTTCTAGAAAAAAATGGACTCAAGTTAATATAGTGGGTAAATGCTGGAACGCTTTTCTTTCTTTTTGCTTTAGCCGCGGAATCTACCACGTCTACACAGAACACCGCAAGCTAGATCAGGGGTGTGTGGCAGGGGTAATTTTATTAGGTGGGCTTGCAATGCCAATAATTATCCAAATATACCTACATCAACGCAGTACCGTGCAAGCCACATGCTTGTAGATAAGTACACCCATAAATGGAGTGAAATACATTTCATTACTGAACTAGCATTTAGTCATCCCCTTCGCTTTTACCTCATTTATACGGAGTAGTGCATGTTGGCGAAAACTCACCCCCTAACACACCCTTGAGGTGGCTTGAAGGGTACTGTGTAGATGTAGATGAACAACTTCAATGTAGATGAAGTCAATTTTGTCACTTTTATATAATATTGGCTCCGATGCAACAAATGTCTTGAAGAAAGCACATATGTCATCCATTTACATTGTCGGGTTTACCTTCTCTATTCCTTACACAAGATAAAAACTTAGTAAAATTTCACAGATTGTGTTAATAACGACCTTTTTCATCTAACAATCAACGTCTTCAGACCTGATGATGTCCACTGTCGGATAAAACCGATGGATGACGTATGTGCTTTCTTCAAGACATTTGTTGCATCGGAAACGGTTTCGGACAACCTTGTGTATGTCTTTTAAAGTAGGCAAGTTAGATGAATTTTCAGCACAACTTTTTCCACATGTAGTTTTATTTTCACGGTCATTGTTTTGTTACAGAGTTCCACCTGAAGATGTTACTTGGTCAAAACAAAACCATGGTCGTGAAAATAAAACTACATGTGGAATAAGCTGTGCTGAGAATTCATCTAACTTTCCTACAGTGACATAGAATTGACAAAGATGCTCATTTACATCAACATAGTACCTTTCAAGCCACCTCAAGGGTGTGTGGCAGGGGGTGAGTTATCGCCAACATGCACTACTCCGTATCAATGATGTTAAAGCGAAGGAGATAACTAAATGCTAGTTCAATAATGAAATGTTTTTCACTCCGTTAATGGATGTTATTATAATCCCTGTGAAATTTTACAAAGTTTTTATCTAATGTAACGATGACATTCCACAAAGTTGAGCCTGTTTCAATCGAATTTACTCAATTCCTGGTTTGCAAAGTGCAAACTACGCGTGCGCAATGATTTTGAGCGCAGAATGAGCGTCATTAAGTCTTTGATTGTTTTAATAAGTTTGATGAGAGACTTATTTGCGATAAAAATTGGCTCCTTAAATAGGGAACTATAGTAATTAAAACAACTTCGTTCGACTGATGTTAAAAAAAATTACAAGGCGTTTAAAGCGGTCACCATGTTCACTGTCTAGGCAATATTTTAGAAATTCAGGAAACGACTTAATGTCATCATCTTCCCCTTAGCTACAGAGATCACAGCTTTTGCACTTCAGACATCTACTTATTTTAGCTCCATCACGCGCAATAACTCCACTGAACTGTAACCGTGGACAGCAAAACTGAAAGTTTAATGAGCACAAGGACGGCAGTTATCAATGGCTGAAAGCGCGGGGCTCATGGTTCAAAAACAGAGAATGAGTATCCGCTCGAAAAAAAAGAGAAACGGAGGGAGCCATTGATAAAAAGGCATCCAGTCCCCTTTATATCAAACCCGCGCCGCAGATAGTCGCTCAAAAGCGGAGCGGAAACGGAAGAAGCGAAAAGTTAACGGCTTGTTTGGCACAAATGACGACGACGACCACCCCTTTCCTCTATTCCAGGCCACGGAGAATAAGGACGAGTAGAAGGCGCGTTAACGGGCGTCGTTTTAAATTAATGACGCCGCGTTGGTTCGAGAGAGATAGCACGGCTCGCGGTAGAGATTTTAGCCCGAAAGAGCGGAGATCCGGCGCGGAGGAGACCGCCGGGGAAGACGAGAGACTTTTCGGCGGGGGCAGGACGCACGGAGTTGCCCGGGCGGTCTCGGGTTCTCCTCCCGTTCCCGCCGGCCGAGTCTCCCGGAGGGGGCCGGGAGTTTGGATGTGCTCGCCGGCGCGCAAGGGTCGAGGCGATGAGCGCCGGATCACCGCTACACGCCCTCGGCGTCTCGCGCACAGCTCGCTCAGAAACGAGCCATCGCATCGCCGCGGAACCATCTCACCACGCACTGGCACAGAATAAATCCTCTCTCCTCCCATAACAGTAGTCGCACGCCAAATCACACCTCCTCTCCACCCCCTCGTCCCCTAAAACTCACCCCCAGACTTCTCTCTCACCGATGTATTTACCAACAACACTCGCGTTTTAAGAGTCGGTCACCCTTCTCCTCCCATGCACCCGCAATCGGATCTTACCTAAAGATAATCCAAAGCACGTTTATCCCGTCAGTTCAGCAGGCGGCGACGGTGCACAATTCCACGACGGTGGTAGGGTAAATCCAAAGTGGGAACGTTCTCATGTGCAAATCCTTTGGGCACGGACACTGGGGTATATTCCTCTTGGGTCCCCTTTCGGAGGAGCGTCTCCAAAGTGGATCCAACTGTTCCATCCGCAGAGATGTAGCGAACCAAAGGGAGCTTCACCGCACATCAGAGGACACATCGTAGCCTCTCACCTTTATTCGGGACGCCCTCCCTCAACAGGGGACGGTCGTGTTCCAGGGATATACAACATTCGGGGGGAATGGAACAAAAGTAAAAATCACTTCCACGAGATGGGACGCCTCCCTCGACGCCCGGTTGCCCTGCTAGCGCCCATCCTAGCACACCCGGCGGAAGACAACAACCTGGTGGGAAGGGAAGATAGTGAGGGAAAAAACAATAATGCGCTCTTCTTTTCAACGGAGATCCGCGGGGTATTTGGGCGAGAGTAATCCTCTCCTCCTATATAGTAATGTATCCTTTTTCTTTTGCGCCCGCAAGGCAGCTATCACAACCACCAAACACGACACAGCGATCGCAAAGCACACCAAACGATCACGCACTATTTCTATCACGTCGCGATACTCCGATGGCGCACGTGCACTGGTTCCGTGCTGTCTGGCCCTCTCTATTCCCTTCGACCCACAGGGTTATCTCCTCCCCCCTCCTCTCTCTCCTTCCCTCCCTTCCCTCTCTTGCTCCATCCCCACCCCATGGCTCGTCCCTCCCTCCTCCTCTCCCCCCCCTTCCCCCGAACGGCCTCACCCTCCCCTCCCTTCGGCTACTCCCTCAATGCACACCCCGTAACGCCATTCGGCTCAGCAGAGAAAGCTCACAACAGTTCCTCTCCTACCCTTCCCCCTTACTTCTGTCTCCCTCCCTCCCCACCCCCCGTTCCAGAACAACTCTCCTCCTCACTCTTGCCCCCCTCACTCACACTCTTTCTCTCTCTCTCTCCATACTTCTTTCTCTCTCTTGTCTTTCTCCTCTACCAAGCAGCAACCAGTTTCTTGCCAACCTCTCTCTCTTTTTCTCTCCTCCGTTGTGTTTGTGGTTCGGTTGGTAGCTTCCTCCCTACGTTACCTACCTCCATCCACCTCTTCCGTCCTCCCCCTTCCTCCCTCATATCCTTCACCTCTTCCCTTCTCTCGCACTGCTCACAGTGACCGCTGTGGGCCACCCCCACCGGTCCGGCCCGTACAACAAGATATAGAAGGGCCGGGACCACTCCGGCACCCTCCGAGCCGCTCCTCATCTATCTCATCATCCCGTCGCGGCAGTGTTTGTATTTCCACATCTCCTCCCGCCGACTGTTTCTCTCCTTTCACACCTAAATTCCATCCGGCGTTGCTCCAAGCTGATCCAGCACTAATAAGCTTTTCAAAACTCGAGGTGAGACGGTAGATTGGGAAATGGGGTTAACAGAGTCATCTCCCGGATATGAACTCGGCACTCTCCAGATAATGGCTTTTTCAAAGTCACTCTACCGGCTGCTGTGTGGGAGTTTATTCTAAAATCTTTTTATTGCCATGTATTGTCGGCCGCTAAAGATAAAGTGAACGGATAAAATTAGAGACGAAGTATGCAGAAGAGTAGAAAAAGAGAGGATCATGTGGAACGAATTACCGAAAACAAGGACCATATGGGTGGGGCACACAGTGAGGCACAACGGATTTGTGAAAAATTGGAGAAGTAGATAGGAAAGCCCCGGGAGGAAGACCCAGGAACATATGGATGGACCAAACCAAGGAGGATGCTGTAGGGATCACTATCAGGGTGCAAGAGAGCATTAAATAGTAATGAGCGGAGGTCTACAGTAAACCATATTCGAATTGAACAGCTGATGATGATGCCGCGTAACAGCGCCTAGGGCAGGGAGTTGAACCCGAGGATCGCTTTTAGCTCGGCCGATCTGCCAGCACCACATCTTCTCTTGGCTCACGGAAGGCGACATCCCTCTCGCTCCATGCTCGTCTTGGAAGCGGAGGGTGGCTCACAGTGGCTTGTGGTTACGATCGTGGAGCAGACACGATTTGCGTGGACCGCGTGCGTACGCCCATTGTCCGGTCGAGGGCCCGGGTGTGGGGAGAGGCCGTGCCCGCGAGCGCGCTCTCGCGAATGGGCCTTCTTCCCACGCGGAAGCTGGATTTGGAATGACGCCGGTGCCCGGTTGATGCCCCACTTCCTGCTCTCTCCTTCCCCCTTCCAGACCTCCCAAAACTCCCCCTCCTCTTCGTTCTTGTTGGTTCATAGGTTAACGAACACCTTGCCGCCACTCTTTCCTACAAATTCTGCCCAAAGGGACATACATCCTTCTGTCAGTGCCTAGCGGGAAGTTCTATCTTTCTGTACCCTCCTCACCGAATCGAAATTTTGGAGGCAACGCCTAAGTAGATGCATACCTATCCAGCATTCCACGCTTATGGACGTTTAGATTGCAGTTATTTTTAAAAGGGCTAAGCTTTAGAGGTGTGAGCGCAGTAGATGATACTGTGGATACGAGGAATCGATCCTAGGCATTCAGTTTACAAAATAAATATTTACAATTTGACTATCACGGCAAATGTTCAGGGTATTATGGCCTAAACCGTACTGGAGATGGCATCTGAAATGAATTTTTTCTTAAGTCGAACTTAGTCTATCAGTTATTATTATATGCCTTTGATGTAAATTTTATCCTGTTGCTCCACAACTGAATCTCTTATGATCTCAATTAATAATAGCAATGAGGGAATACGTGACGGGGACATATATAACAAAAGATCGTGATTCTGTTCATTATTTTTACATACATGCGTTGTACCTGCGAGTAGCCTCGAGGGCGTATTGCAGCTCGTAGAGATTTGAGATACTCATGACAACTGAATGAAAACGTGAGCTTTTTTTATTAATATTTACCTTGGATAAAAAAACAAAGCATATTTATCAAGAATAGGAAATAATTAAGATTTTTTGGAGACGAGTTATTATTCTATCTGGCAAAATATCACGGCGTCAGTACAATTCTGTTCTCATGAATTCCATGATTATTGACGCAAAAATAGTCTTCATCAAAGAAGTATTCTATTATTCATTGAAAATTTATCCATGGTGTCATTAATATTTTATCATTCGATTGCTTTCACGTTTTAAAGACGGGAGCGAATTATAGAGAATCGAAATTCCCTCCGGGGCAGTGGAATAGTATTACGAAATCCTACCGTGGTCATTTAAAGCCCCTGATTAAGAAATATTGATGGATGGCTGATCATTTTCTATGGTGGTAAACTATCGTTTCAAGCATTTAAATATTTATCACTTGCAACTTCAGGGAATGAGGCAATAGCATAAAAATTCTAGAATGAAAATTTTCCATATTATTAATGTCTCAAGAATCAAAATCATTATGAGACTAGAGAAACTGACTGGTTTGAAAGAAATGTATTGCCCGCCATATCTGTGACCCTCCATGGGTGTTGCGTGAGAATATGTTAAAACCCATAAAAACATAAACTCATCTGCAGCACAAAAGATCGAATATCAAATTTCAAATAATTTCTAATCACATAGAAAAAATATCTTCGATTCACTAGACTATTATTTTAACCAGCGCTTGATAATCTGTAAAAATATGATATTTCGTCGAATTTATAAAATAACATAAATTAGTTCAGCACTTCTAAAAAGAAATTGTGTAATTCATTGAAAAGACACATCATCATGAAGTATGACAATTATTTTCATACACTTAGAGAGGAAGTCTACCAAGTCATCAAAAGATCATGGAAATACACTTTCGCCCTGGCATACTGCGGACGTCTTACGCTGAAACGACGCATGTTAATCACTTTCTTCGAAGCCAAAGGAAAGTTTCTCCTGACCCAGGCTCTATTCACTCTTCCAGGAAAACTTACCATATTTTTCTTAGCGATTTAAAAGTTTCCATCGATGAAAGGTGGTTCGAATAGTAAATTAAAGCCTCAGGCCAGAGAAAATGGACTCATTGGGAGTTAGCCACACAAGTTACAAGTACAAACAAAATCGTTTCAGGCGTGACTTATTAAGTTCGTAATATCCAAGATTAAAATGAGACTTGGTTTAAATCCACACTAATTTAATCAAAACCGTCCCCGGTTTCAGGGACTAGGTGTCTTTTTCAACCTTGAAAATTGCACTTAGTTGCTGAAACCTGTGTCGGTTTTTATTAAATTAGTGTGGATTTAAAACAAGGTTCATTTTGATAGTGAGTTATAAATAGTTCCTATAATTCAATACATTTTTTTCCTTTAAATTATCGACCTACTTTCATTGATTCCTACCTGTATATTCTTTCCTTCAGGGGTTTTATTTTGTTCACATTGATAAGGATACGTTCTAAAAGTTGGGGAAATCGTAGCATACATAAGTAAACAAAAACGATGAAGTGTCTGATTGTGAGTTATCTCATTAAGCTCCTTCAACTAGCATGTAGCCACGCGAGGATTAACCTTCAGGAACATATCTTGCGTCCTTTAGTAAAACATGTTCTCCGTATGAAAGTCGATGAGGACATGATCTCTCAATGATAACGCTTACGCCAACTAATCAGCAGTCTTTTGTAATTAACAAAACCTGAACTCCCACTTAACATCACAGTACGTAAAGGCTAGGCCATCTATCGGTTAACGCTAACTTGGCATTATATAACTGCGCCTTAGAATGGCTTCCAGGGTAATCTCTGGGCATAGATCAAATATATATGACAGAATCGAGGCAGTAGTCATTTTTGAAAAATATGATGAATATATTCAAAGATTTCTTTCCTGGTTACTTCAAGTCAGTATTTTTTTCTCCTAACACATCTTAGTCGTCTAATCGGTAGACCAAAGGCGATGGAACTTCCACTGACGATCAGTCCGTCGATATCTAATAATGAATGGAATATCTCACGAAAGTTTGCATCACCTGGTTGGATTCTGCATCCATGCTCCTCCGATTGAGAGAGTTCTACTCTTCCCTCATCTTCTCCACTCTTCCCCACCCAACTTCTTCTCCTCCACCTCCTTCTCCGGTTCTTCAGCCCTTCCTACGCATCACGTGACCAAGATTCCACACCTGCGCAGTGGAATCTACGAGAAGGGCAATAAGTAACTTGGTCAAAGGTCGAGGAGAAGCCGTGGCCGGGAGGGTGGGATCGGAGTTGTTAGTGTAGGAGGAGAGTGGGATGGGAGGGAGTGAGTGAGGAGGAAGGAAAAATGTATAACCCTTTTCACTTCCACGCAGGACCACTTACTCAATTCGCCTGCCTGCCGTCTTCAACAGACACGCATCCTATTTCGCACCTGCCAAGAGCTGTCGCAACTTAACCCGTGGTGGCGACGAGAGAATACATAAGAACCCAGCCTCTGACGCATAAGGTGTTCAAAAGTACCTCGAACTAAGGAACCTACATGCACCTTCTCCGACTCTCAGGGAAATCTCATCCTCTGGCGGCCGTCGAAAGTCGGCTAATCGAGGAATTTAAGTGCCCAGGCTGTCCGAAGTTTATCATTTTTACGGCCCTTGTGGTGGATTACGAAAATTCCCCTCCCCTCTCTTCGTTAAAATGCATCTCACGGCGTGTTGGGGGACACAAGTCGTGGTTTTCCATCTGCATTCTTACAGAATACATTTACATTTCTTCGGCTAACACGTTTTCAACTGTAACTGTCATGCTTCTACATCTTTGTTTTCATTAATTTTTATTGGACCCGAAGAAAAAGATTTTGTTATTGTTTTTAGTATGTTATATAGTAAATAAGAGAGCGTAAAATATTTATATTAAGCATCCAAAAAATTATCGAGCGTCAATGACGAGAATTGAAATGAAAATTACTCAGGAGTAGACCCTTATATTGCCAGATTTTTATTAATTTGGCACGCTATTCCCTGTAAACATCCTTTCGTCCTCTACCATCAACTTAGTAAGAGGTGAGAGAAACTTGTGCTCAAAAGCTGGAAAGTAAAAAAAGGGAATTCATAGAGCTAGAGCTATCAGAAAGCGTGAAAAATACGTATATTCAACACAAATCAAATTATATTTCAGAATAAAACTGCACTACAGCCTAAGAAGCCTGCATTTTCATTGAATATTTTGCAAGCTGCAAATGGAATAGAGAGAACTATTTTGATTGGGTGTCTGTTTCGTGCTCAGCAAAGCTAGAACTTCATATCCTCCACGATGTAAAAGTTCATAACTCTTCATAATACGAGTGGCCAGAAATGTGTATACCTAGTAAATATCAATTTTGTTGCAGTTATTTCCATGAAATACATAAGGGTTGTACCTCATAAGGGTTTGATGTTCAGCATTCTCTAAAAAGCTCAAGTGCTAAGCATATTTGATGAAAATTTCACTCCTATTTTGTGAATGTGGTGAAACATAAATTCACATATTGCGTTCATATTCATAAAAAAATGTAGTCTTTAGTTAATATTTTTAATTTATTGATTACTATGAATACTAGGTGTTTTTGGTTACCCAATAGGTTAATTACATTCATTATATGCTTATGTTATCTTTCATCGGCTAATGGAGTAAAGGGATAATAACACAAATATTACCTATTAGAAAGTTTACCGCGAGATTTAGAATATATGCCGGCCGATGTATTTCTAGAAGAAGGATATATTTTTTCATTTACGATGAAAGTCAATGGAAGAAAGAGAGCAAATTACTGTGGCATGAAAACCGCTGCTAAGTCCCTTTGAAGTGTATTAAGAGGGTAATATGTCGTGTACATTATTGCGAATTTGGAAAACCTAATTAGCACTGTTTGCCCACGATATGTTAGTCTCAGGTGAAGATAACGTTCCAGTTGACGCAATTTTTCTTGACTTTAAAAAGGAATTTGATAAAGTTTCCCATAGATAGTTACTTATTAAATTAAAATCCTATGGGTTAGACGACGACGTAATTTCCTGGGTTGGAGAATTCTTAAGCAATCGCGGACAAAGGGTTCATCCTCAAATTACCCTGCTATCCACCTCAAGGGTGTGTGGCAGGGGGTGAGAAGTCACCAACATACATTACACTATACCCTTATGTTAGTGTGACTACGACTAATGATGTATTATCATAAATCGCTAATGCTTGTCCCGAGGCGATGTCTCAAGGGTTGTGTTAGACGACGCTATCTCTAATGAAGTAAATGACACATCAAGTGTCACACAGGGGAGTTTCAATGGCCCACTTCCGTTTCTTTGGTATATAAACGATATCGGTGAAGTAGTTGACAGTAAGCTTCGATTATTTGCAGACAACTCAGTAGTGTATAGGGAAATCCGTAGCCTTAATGATAAACAAGCGCTAACGAGGGACCTCGAGACAATGCCGGAGTGGTGCGATGCGTAGCAGCTAGAATTAAACTTGAAAAAAACGTGTTGTTATGAATTATTGGAAACGGAAAAACTCTTCTCATAAAAGCTGTTGCATACAGCATAGCCAATTAGAGATTGTAGAATCGGTTAAATACCTCGGAGTTAAACTGACTAATCTCTCGTGGGGTAAACGCATCATGGAATTTACCGGCCAATCTAATCGTAAATTGGGATTTGTTAAAAGAGTACTTGGTAAATGCGGCGATAAATTTAAGGAAATCATCTACTTCTCCCTTGTAGACCGCGATTGGAATACGCTGCCAGTATTTGGAATCCTTATGAGGTAGGCATAAAAACCGAGATAGAACGCATGCAGCGAAGATCGCCAGGATACGTTAAAGGCCGTTATGGTAATCTCGTTAGCGTTGCTGACTTTTTGCAGTAAATGGGAGGGGAATTGCTTTAAGACCGTCGATTAAAATTAAGACTTAAAATATTATATAAGTTCCAAACCAATTTATTTTCTGACGACGCTGGTAGCATTTTGCAAAATCCGAAATACTACGATAGATAGGATCATGAGAATAAAATAAGCGAACTAGACTGCAGAACGGACAGATTTAAAATTTAATTTTTCCCGCGAACGACAAGAGACAGCTGCCAATTAACTTCGTTTGTCAATAGATAGTGTAGCTAGTTAGTTGATTTACTCCCTAATACTAGTATGCTTATCTGCTATCTGGTACTAACAGCACGCCGTGCATGCTTTCAGTGCAATTCTTATAGCTCTGTCCATTTATGCAGCTGCAAAACACTAATGATCTGTCTAACATTGGCAGCATACCTATAGTGTAGTGCACGCCTGTGAGGCTTTGCCTTGTGACCAGCATTAGAAATGTATGCTAATGCATCAATAGTCATAGTTACACTTTTAAAGGGTATTGTGTAATGCATGTTGGTGAATACTCACCCCTTGCCACTCACCCTTGAGGTGGCTTGCAGGGTATTTTGTTGATGTAGATGTGCATACACAATCCAAATTTTGATAAGATATGTTAGTTCATTTTTAAATTTAACCTAAAAAGAATTATGAGTAAATATCTCCCAGTAGACTCATATTTTCGCGAAAAGAATATGCCTTGCTTATGTTTTGACTTCATGTAATCATTCTTCATGTAATCATTGTAAGTATATGATGGAGGCTGTTCCACGGAGCTTATTTGCTTATCCCGAAATTAATCAATGTTTCGGAGGGATGGACTGCCCTAATCATAAGATACATGATTGATTTCTTTGCTCGTTTTTTAAAACCTTTTTTATTATTTAAAAAAATCCAAAATATCGACGAAGGGACGAACACTATTGAGGGGCCTGTGTGCTACCTACCGGTGCTATTTCTTTCTTCATTTTACTGCTTTATTTGTATTCTTAAGGGTGCGGTTTTGGAAAGCCTTGATTTATTTTTTGAATGAATGTGGTCGTTCAAGCCGATCCGAGACCATAGTTTCATTTCAAAGTGTTATATGAATACAAAATCGGATGTGTGAAACAAGCGTTTCCGCAAAAAAAAAAAGAGCATACTCTCAAATCACCCTTGAGATAAAATTAGAAATGACGGAGAGTCCTGAGTCCTAACAACTGAGTCAGATGTGACTATTAGATGTGCTATAAGATTAGTTTATTTACTATATGGTGCAATGGTAGTGGTTTACTATGTAAATATTCCCGCTAATCGGACGCACAACGAAGGACTGTGATTCAGAAATAAGGACAGGATATACCATTAGGCAATATCCTATTCGGATATACCTATGTTATAATCAGAATCGAATACTAGGTTTGTGGCTTTTCGATTCATCACGACTGATTGTTGCTCGATGGCAGTTGATCAACTGCAGGAAACTGTCGTAGACTCAAGTACGTCACGAGAAGCGACGGAAGAAGGCTTTTTCTTTTTCCATAAGTGATTTGAGAACTTCCGGATGGGAAATTGCGCAAATGAATTCATAAAAACCCAGAAAATTGGATATCAAAAATCACCACACATACACGCAATTAAAGTGGCACAGGTACGCGCAATGCTGAACCGGACCAATTCAAGCCCTTGTAAGTGTCATTGTTAGTTTTTTTGCCAGGAACAGACATTTGTCAAGTATAAACATTCCATTGTTCCATATGCATTTCACTCAGAATATTTATCAGTTTTTTGACTTGTTAAAACATAGAATTTTCCATCTTTCATTAGGACTGGCTCATTCAGTACTTTGCTTTGATTGTTTAACGATTAGATAATACTTTATTCTAAGTCTTAATGAAGGAGAACGCGGAGAATTTCTGCAGGACTGACTACAAAAAATGCTAGGTACAAATTCGCCGGCCGGAAATTATCGTGTGGTGGGCGAGCGTTTGAAGAGAAAATGTGCCTTCAGTTGGGAATAAAGAGAAGGCAGAAAGAAATTCTAGCCTTTTTTGGTAATGAGAAACGATGAAAATTGTATTAAACCAACCGCTGAAACAGATTTTCAGCCACAATTACCGAATTAAGATGGCCAGGTGGCATAACTAGGTACATGAATATACATATGGATCTTAAACTTGCCCCCAGTTGGTGTTGCCAAACATTCCGCATGCACCGAAAAATCAGGGCCAAGGAGATTGTAGCGCCGCCACTCTAGAGAAGGTGGTTCCAATAAGGAAAGGCCGTGATTCAAATAGAGATACTGGAAATAAAGGTACCGAAATTGGCCTCCCTATTAACACCAGCCATTTTTGACACAAACAAGCGGAACAATGCCGACTGCAGCGCGACCTATCTTTTGCGGAAAGCTAGACAACACCTTTGCCCGTACAGTGGTGCCGAAGATTTAAGATCATGACTAGGTGATACATCTGACCAGCAATTGGTATATTTCGGGTCGAATCCCGTCCCGTCCAGTCATGGCTCTTTCTCTCACCCTGATTTTATATCTTTCGCCCGTGCATATAACTGTGTACCATTACATTTTGCAATATTTTCTACAAATATGGCCTAAAGGTATGAAAATGAGGCTATGCAAGTTTATCGGCACTAATTAAGAGTATATTTTCGTTAGTGAGAGAGGCTTCACTTAGTATTACCGGTATTGCCCACACATTTCATCCCCGTATGTGATTTCAGTAAAGAATTTCGGTATTAAGATCTGTGATACCAGCGTATTGAATCTGTGCCTGAATCTCTTTGGAATTCTGGCAATGTTTTGGTAGTCCTGAGATTTTCTTTCCCTGCCTCCTGACATAATCCGCGACACAAAGATGGGAGTATACACTGATGATTGGATTTGACTATGTTTTCCCGTGATGATTCTAACAAACTGGAGAATTTTTGGTTGCGTAAGTAATAGTGTGCCTCATACAGTTTCATTTATCTTTAGATATCTTGCGACTATGTCGATGAATCACGGGAACTGATATTGAACTTCCAGGTATGTTTTAGAAGGCCCATGATCTAAATGGCTTTATTGATCGAAGAAGGAGATGCTTATGTTCGGCCAAAGATGATTTTTGATCGATCGACATTTTATATTGACGTTGTAATTTATTCATAAAACAATTCTGAATGCATTGAGATTTCTTTTGTACGTTGAGTGTATTATTGAAGGGGAGTGTATACTTTTTATAAGAATTTATCATGATTGAAGGTTAATCTTAAGTCCAGCTGCCAAAATAGTAATCACTTAGACTTTACTCCATTTTACCAGACATCTAAGCCTATCTTTAACGTCGGCATCAAATTTAGTGCGCATTATTCCTTTTTCCTATTCCACGACTTTACCTTACGGTGGAAAGTATCAATTTCATCGTTCTCACTGTCGAGAAAAATAGTCTACACTCGAAGTGTACATGAAAGACATTGAAAATCAGTACAATTAAAAACGGACGTTCACTGAATCGGGGATAAATATCTGTCAATTGGTGAAAAATTGACATTGTCGCCGGAGCGCTATAATCCAATTTTATTCAAATATCCTCACGCTTGCAACAGAGCTACGAACTTCGGTTGACAATCTGGAAATGCATAGATTGTCCTGCTGGAGATAGTGACTTCAAGCTGCATTATTCATTCATGACAGGCATTTTCCTTGAGGGACTGGAAATCGGAGGAATATGCGACTTTTCTCTATTATATTTTAACGAAAAGGAATTATCCTCCCTTGTTCTCATTGAAAATAATTGCTTTTTTGTTGGTAGGGAACGATAATAAATTAGGGAGGTACCTAAAGAATATGTTAGAAGCATTAATTTCATTATCTCTCTGTCTCTAGAATGACTGCGGCATTATACAATTTGCGACGTAGGACTTAGTGGGACGCAGTGAAAGGGAAAAGATGAGGAAATACGATTTTAGATTTATGTACCTGGCCACACCTGTCAAAATTCACGCCCCCAGAAGGTTTCTCTTATGCAGGTGGTCAAACAGATGCTTAGCTCCAGGAAATTTAAATGCGAAGCCAACTCAGAGCTGGAAACATTAACATGTTCAATATGAGCATTAAAAACAGTACATAATTTTATGGCCTTAAATTAAATGTCTATACAGAATGGCTACCACTTTTAGAAAACATTATTATGCTTTGTAATTAAAAACCTGTGAAACAACAAAAAAATGTTTTTTTCATGGAAAAGATCGGTAAATCTCCTCATTTTTAGCTGTTAGAGTAAGAAAGGTGCTTTATAAAAATAGTAAAAATAATATAGTCCATTCTGCGGAAACTAAGTTGTTTTATCCTTACTTTGTATTTTTTCTATGATTTCATCGAAGTGATCACTGATTCAATTTCCATATGATCTTATGAGTGTTTAAAGGCAAGAGTTGTGGTAAAATATGACGTGTTACTGAATCGGAATTCTTGGAGGCCGTTGAAGTAATAACTTGTCTTGGCATCAAGGTGTCCGTACCATTGCTTTGCTAGCACGTATGAATTTAACTCAGTTATGGCGTCAACTTACGAATACGATGTTCACAAAGATCCGACGACATCATAAAACCAAGTGATTCATGAAAGGTTGTCACACGGTCTGTTTACTCATCAGAGAATGACGGAAGTGGTTCATATATGGATGAAGTACTCATCTTGGTTCTTAGCCAGAGATTCAAGTAGGTACGAGAACCCAAACCATCGCAGCGAATCGAGAAGAGAAAGACATTTTATGTGCACTCGGGGACTTTCATCGTATTTAATTCCGCAATCAATATGCCTGTCTCGCACGAGCGCGAAAATCTGCTCCCGCAGAAATGTGCGTTATGCAAATCATCGAATCGGGAACAGAAACTCCGCATCATTTGATTCGCATGCCGCGCGGGTGGTGATGCGACATAAAAACTATGAAAACCTTTCGCAATCGCGGGCCGATGCTCATTTAACTTTGTGATCGTCATTCTTTTGATGACGGGTACGTGAACGATTTCAATCGGACGGAAGGAAGGATGAGGGGGAAAGAGTGAGTAGAAGTCAACTAAGAGCTAAGAATTGGAGGAGCTGAGCGTGCAGGTGCGTGATGGAAGATTGAGATGGAATCTGATGAGGTGCGGGTGGGAGTTTGAGGCGGGGAGGGAAGGGTTAATGGGGTCTTGGAGGAGGGAGGGATGCCTTGGGGGGGGGGGGTGTGGAGCGGGAGGGATTGGAGAGGGAGAGTGGAATGAGGACGAGAAGAAGATGCGGCCACCGCGGTGAATGTGACGCAGGAATGGAAGCTTAAAAGTCCCTCCCGCTCGGGGAGAATTGCGTCGGGGTGTGGGTGAGAGCCGTTTGCGGTGTGGGGGCAAGGGTTTAAAAGGTAGGGTGGTGGAAGGGGAGCGGGGGAGAGAGGTTGTCGGGGTGGTGGTGTCCTCAGTAGCGTCTCTGTCTCGAGTGCCCCATGGAAGATAAAGTCTCCGGAGGATACGTGAGCAGGCGAAGGAGGGAAGGTGGTACGCTACATGCTTCGGGAGAAGAAGTCTGCCTTTGGTGACCACAGACTGCGTGGCTATAAGTTGCTCTCCCACCTCCTCTCCATCGCCAGTCAACGTCTTCCTTCATCCTCATTTCTCTGCCTCTTTCCTCCTCAGCCTCCCTCCCCATCCACCTCTCCTTAATCCTCCCCTCTCTTTTTCATTTGCTCTTTGACTTCCCAAGCCCAACACGCTCACCTTTCTCCCTCCCTCTCTTTCTCTCTCTCCTTCCATATCCTTGCTCCTCTCTGTCGTGATGACCCGTCCTTCGGCAACCTAAAACGCTGGACATGTGAATAGTTTTTAAAAACTCGAAGAGGTTGGCGAGCGTGCATTATGCAACGCTTTAAGCGCCCTTTCACATTAGGATACCAGGCGTGCAGGATCGCCGTCTCCCGCTGGATACGTATTAGCTCACACGAGAAGAATGTTTCTATGCGTAGTGCAAATTTTTTTCATGGTTTTATATATAGTTACTATTACAATCTGTTAAAGTTGGGGCCGGAACGGATTTGGCGAATGTGTTGCAGGTGTTATTCTGAGCATTAAGTTTTACGAGTTAATTCGATACCGTCTATCGTTCATTATTTCTCTTTTTCTTCGGGGTGCGGAAATATGTAATCTCTAAGTGTAGATTTTAATTGAGTCATCAATAATGGAATACAATGGAACCGCTCTGCAGAATTGCTGCCAGAGTACATTTGAATGAAATACATTTTTCTTAATTAGTAAGATAGATTTTACTGAAGCGGATGTGACAGAAAAACGTGTTACTTGTACTCCAAATTCTTCGTATTATTTGCTGTGATACATTTAACACTTTCTCTCGATCTTCAGAATTCGATCAACTTTGATGTGCACATTCTAATTTTCGCCTGATAACTTACTTGATGTATTTATAGGATAATCGTAAGTAATTATTTAAATTTATCACCCTAATATTTGTACTTTTCGTTTTTATTTACCCTTTCTCTTAATAGCGATATTAAAAAATATGTATTAACAGTGTAACATAATGCAAGTAGCCGCTGAAACATGATAAATGGATTGATCTTGAGTGCGAAGCGCAGATGACATTAAACTGGAGTAGAAAAAATATGTTCATAGTTATTATCGCTTTGCATCTCATGATAGAAAATATTTCTCGTCATTCCTTTTGCCTTTGGAAAATGTGCCTCCAACTTATATTGCTGCCATTAACAGCCCACATTTGAAAGAGTACCGAATTTCACACCAACTATTCCTACAGCTTTAAAAAAATCCTCTGGAAACAGGTTTCCACTTTATACAGGATCTGAAGCTATATGGTTTCCCCGTAAATGGTTTCCGTCAACACTTTTAGCACACTTCATTCATCACCATCGCCAGATGATCTTCGGTGCCCGCCACAAAAAATGTACTTCCTCAAATAATTAAATTGATATGGATGGACAATTCTGTCAATGAATGTTGAGAAAAGCTTTTATACCTACCATGTGACACTGCGAGAACAATAGTTGAGGTTTCTTTATAAAAGAGGGGCATTTGAGTATTTCCTGTACAATAAACCAGTTGACCTAAAAAAGACAAGGCTTGACAGTATCTTTTGCAATTGCATTTAATAAATGGACCGCGCGTGCGTGTGAAAAGTTGAGTAAATCAAAAAATTCCATTTCGAAATGTAGCAGTTAAATAGGGGGAAGTACATTGCTCTTCAGACAATACATACATTACGTAGCTCAGCATTTATGAGAAAATTCTTCCTGTACAAAAAAACCCAAGTAGATTGATACCATGATAAAATTAATGCCATGGATTGCCGTTTCCCAGGCTAGCGCATAAAAGGCCAAAACCTCAGGCTATCGCGTAAAACGCCAAATAAGGTTATAAAAATACAGTTACCAGGGAGCTTCCGTCGCGTAATTTACTGGTGCAAGCGTCATTCATTATCGGGTTAGTGCGCTATTATCTTTCATGTCAAACTGATTCCGCCGTAACTTCTTTCTCATCAATCTCAGCCGGATATTACGATTGCGTGATATTTATCCGACGCACACAAAGAATATGATGAATCAATATGTATAATAAGGAAAGAGTATGAGTCTTGGGTAATGATGGCAAATGTCCTCTTTAGAACCATGCCGCCTCGTTTCTCAAAACGCAGTTTCCTTTCCGACAGTTCGTCCGTCCCCTGCTCTCGGAACCGAACCGAATTTCCAAATAGCCATCGCACATGTTTAATGTAAATTATACTTTTTTCCGGAAGTCTGTGAAGGGCTCTCTTTCTGGAAGAGAGGGGAGCGGAATGGGGGCGAGAATGGGAGGGAGGGAGTAAGGCCTCCCTCCCTCTCTCTCCTGAAGTGAGGAAGTCGTCTTACACTTGTCGGTCATCCCTCCTCCGCGGCTGCTGCTGGAGGCACCTACCTTCCCCTCTTGGGGATAAAATGAGCGAAATACGCCCTGAAGCACTCCCACGGAAAAACACTACACATTTAACACGGGTATGCTCTGTGCTTGTTATCCGAATACCAGACGACATTACGGCCAAAAACTGCTTGTTCAGTGTACCCGGCGTAAAGCAAAATTCCACGCGAGTCTGAGAATTCATTAGATCGACAAAGGAGGCTTGTTTTTTTTACAGACAATGGGATATTACGAGACGTTAAATATTTTAGTAATGATTCAGGGGTTGCTATGGCGTACGCAAAGAGTCCAGTCTACTACTCGTCAAGGCCTGCTGCGAGGAACGCGGTGGATCGTGAAATGTGACCATGGCAGAATGAAGTGAGGAAGCAAATCGCTTGTCACCACTTCATATTTACGTAGCAAGCGTGTGAGGACTTCTCTTTTTTCGTCTTGTGAGCGGATATCATCGGAATTATTTTAATCTTTTCCTAGTGTTACGTCAGAGTCAGTGTAAAACGCCATTCCATTGCAGTGGCGAAGGCATATATAAAACTTTCTTTTGTTCTTTCCTCTTTGCGAGCTTTGAAAGCAATTAATTTCCAATTTACTGTAGTGAATCATTATACAGTGAAAAATATCGGGGTCATGATTTTTCACCTACTTGGCTACTGCCTCTAGTCCCGGGGAAATATACACAGGCGAACATGTATTTGCTCTTCCTTCTGGGCATTTTACAGAAACACACGCGTCAAAAACTTCTTCGCCATGATGAAAATGTGTCACTTTCCTTCGAGACTTTGGTCGTAATTACCCTTTCGAGTGACTTGCCACTCTTCTCGTGAAAAGAACCTGAATGTTGTACATCTGTCCGCACCTGATTAAACAGTGTGAAGGTAGGAGTCTTTCTTCTTTTGTGCACATTCTCCTTTCGTTTCCGGATTTTCACCTTAAGTAATGCACGGGCAGGAAAACGACAAAAGACCTAGGACGCACAAAAACCCAGCTTATCCTCTAGCTCCGTGTCGACTTTCCTAAGTGACCACAGCTGGGGAAGTCAGGTGTCAATCACAGCCAATGACAGTGGTAAACCTCAGATCTTTCAAAAAAGTCAATTTCTTTAAGTGATACATCTGAATGGAAGTTGTCGATGGAAAATTTAGAGGTCATGGACCCTTAAAAATGTTGAGTTCTAATATAAGATTCATATTATTAATGAAAAACTAGCATAATTCCCTAGAATTTCCCAGGAAAACAATCAATCACATATTTCTTTTAATATTTCATTGATGTATAATAACATTGTTAAACATAATAAATTTTAATTTTTTAAATTTAAAACGAAGATTTATGTATATTAACGATTCCAACATTCACACAATTCCTCTTTTGAAAGTTCACGAAATTCTGACTTAAATATTTCCAAATATTTAACCGACTGTTTCTTATATATAAAACTGCTTTTACTAAGGACTAAATATACAAAGGTTCATTAATTTTAAATCAAATAGGAAATATGTTGCAGTAAAAGAAACCCTCAAAGATGAAAATAATAACGAATTGCTGTAACTTTATGGTAGGTTTTAATTTGACTAATTTTATTTTTTAGATGGCAACAATTATTGCTTTCGATATCTTTCATTGCGTTTGCAAGAGGCGGCTGATTACTGCACCGTGATTATTATTAAATTGTAAAAAGCATCATTGAATGGCAGAACTTTTTATTTTGTTTCCTAGTGTTTACACAGTTTATATTGGTTCGCCTCGATAAGTATCTCGCATATGTAATTCGTTGGTAATAAGCCAGTATTGAGGTGGCTAGTGAAACTAAAACTCCTAGTTCTAAATCTGTTTTTTAATAGCTCAGCTCATTTTTTAACATTTAAATTATACGAGGTGGGTAAATTTCTTCTGAATGATCGCTGTAAACTTGGAAAGTTTCATTTAGATTGGCCGAGTTCCCGAGATCAGTGCTACCAAACATGGAACCCCTCTAGAATTATATGAAGACAAAGCTTCCATTGGACAGTTTTAATTGGGCCCATGTTCAACAAAAGCTAAAAATCTATGGATTTAGATGGTGTGATAGTTAATTACATTAAAAATGAGTCTCTTTCCGGGATTTTGGTGCCGTTCATGTGTCAATTCCTATTGGAGAAGAGGGCGAATATTATCTATACTCACCCGTCATAAGAGAGTTGAATAAAATGAGGCAACTATGGTAGCTTTGCAGTCACAGACGAAGTATGCCAATCTAGTTGATATAATTTGCAGCCTGGCTGTTCGAAGGCTGCGGGTTCCGATTCTTTTTTGGAATGAGATTTTCTATACGAAGCAAGAGTATTTATCCGTCATTCGAATAGGGAAATATTACCGCGGAGGCCATTACTCAGTCGCTCGATGGAATTAATTGAGAGTGAAAGAGTAATTCGATAAGCTTCCTATAACCGCATACATTTCTTTAAATATTTTCACATTGACGAATGCTATTTTTATCTTTGAGGGGTTTCCTCGTGCACCGTACGTGGTTAGTGATGACCCTATGGGAATTTGAAATTCAAAAACATGTCATACAAAAGAGCTGAAATAAGGAAATGGAGAGATGAGATTACTCAGCTCCTTCGCTATATCGAGTGATATGACCATCCATATGTAGTAAGGAAGTGGAAAATAAATGCGATTGCTTAAAATACTTTTTGCCCCACACTTTGAGTACAAAAACCAAAACTGAGCACATACTCTATCTGGCCAGTCACGTAAAATTAAGTGCTTGAAGTCAATATTGTAAAATAAAGGAGCGCAAGGGAGGACGCGATACGACCAAGGTAATGAGAGCTCAGTTGAAAGGCTACTAAATAAAGGCTATAAGGACTAATAGTGGACTAGTTTCGGCTGGAGGTAGAGAGTGGCTAAGAGACATGGTGAGATTAGCTCTTAAGCTCTTACGTGACGACCGCTTTTGCCTTAGGCAAAACTTGTAACTCATCACGTTTAGGCCGACTCCTCATAATAAGACTTCGATATTGGATTCCAGACATTACTTTACTAAAAATTTAGTTGATGTGTCTGAACATTTCCATCGAAGATCCCGTCAATATCCTTCGCGTATTCGACCCGCGGACCCTAGGTTATTTACCGCTGCCTTGTGGTGACGATAAGCTTTTGAAGGTTGAAGTTATGCGGGTGTTCCTATATTTCTCCATTCACTATCCGGATCCAGACCTTGATCCGCCTTTTTCCATACCAATGCTTCAGCTAGTTGAATCTTAAAACACCTTGAATTTTGTTCCAAGAGCAACGCATCCCTCCTCGTTTGAACGCGATAAAAGGACCTAACAACAAATCCAAAAGCGCGAGGGAAGAATATTAAATAAGTGGTTACATTTTCAGTGCAGTTCCATAAAAGTGAAGGCGGAGTTGAATGACCACTCGATGAGATTCACTCAGAATGGGAATAAAGAATTGCAACGAGCAGATTGAGATTCTTTTATGATTATTAACGAGAATATTCTTTTATGGGACACTTTTTCCGTCAGGAATTTATTTATAGCAGTGAATGGTTGAGCCTTCGTGCAGTTTAAGGAGAAAAATATATTTACGGATTATTACGACTACTAAGTATGGCTTATTATTCATTGCATTTGAGTTTTAAAATTAAAAAAAAGTTGAAATCACTTGTGCTTAATTCGGAAGTAGGATTTCAAATATATATTCACCAGTTTTCCGCAAATATAAGAACTGAAATCACACAACTCTTGAAATGTCACTTTAAACAGAAACAATCGATAAACTTACATAGAACCGTATTTTTCTGTTATTTTATTGGATTTATCGGTGCATTACCATATCTACCTGTGAAAACTTATCGCTGAATTTACCAAAATGATAATAACGTATGAGGAATTTACATCCAATATGCAAGACTCGGAAACTTCATTAAAAGAGAAGTTTTGCGAAAGTCTTGTGTTAGAATTCGGAATATTTTCTCAGGTGATAAGAATGTAGCCATTGAGTGGCAAAATTATAAATGTGTAAAATAAATGCGTAAAATCATTTTTCCACTCCTCTACGGCTCCCCATACCTCGTATTGCTCTTGACGGTGTGCAATTCATCCATTTTTCTCAAGCACCTCTATTACCACCCATTACCACCCATTCTCCCGTTGAAGACTCGACATTCAATTGCAAGGTTCCGTTTTATAATGCCTGATTATAGATTTTCTCCGCATGATAACTACTTTGGATTTCAGATCACTTAAAGTATTCAAAATTCTAATGTATGTACTTCAAAAAATCCAAACCCCAAAGTTAACATCTCATTGACGTGAAGACGTGACGTCTAGCGTTTAACGTAAACCGGGCATTACATAGCTGGGCCAAAGAGCTCCACTCTCTTTGTCTTATTCGAACTACCTCCAATCGCTTCCTTTTTTCCACATCGTGTCTAATTTGTCACCATTATTTTGTTTTCCTGTTAATAATTAACCTTCCAGGCTTTTTCCGTAGTATTTTCTCAAAATCTGGCATCCTTGGGTTGCCTCTACTCGTTAAAGATCAAGCTTCGTAATGGTAAAATGCACTACTTCAAATCGTACCATTAAGACATCTAGTCCGTAAAGAGAGTTCTTATTTAATAAATTACCATGTCTTGGTTAATTTATCTTTTGCCTACGCCTTAGCTCTCCTCATGTTCTAAGTACTATGTGTATATCTATCAAAACCCATTTCCAAGAACTGTGAAATCTGTTTTAAGTACCTGTGTCCTCCTGCCTCAATGGTTAAATTTGTTATCTGTATTGTAGAGAACCTTTGGTTTTGCTTTGACTCATCTTCATCTCATACTTCTATATTTCTTTGCTGTGATCTTGTTATGCACTCAGCGGTGCTAGTGTGGTATAAAGAATGAGACAATGAGTTAAAAAAATAATCATCCTAAAATTTTGGCTTTGCTATATCCCCAAATTCTCCCTCTCTTACGTCCATTTCTCCCACAAGTCCCTCAAAATTGCGACAACGGACCTAATTCTCCCTCCTCTGACTTACTGTATCCAACAGCCATGAAATTGTTTACAGCATTGTAATTATTGTTTGATGGAGCCGAAAGCAGAATCACCAGATAGATAAACTCACATTATCAACACCCTCAGTTTAGAATAATCTTTAAACAAAGTGGTGTGCATTGAATTACATTTGTTGCGGGGTCAAAGGTCAAGAGAAAAATCATCCGCGTGGGCGTAGAAACTAACTCCTCGGTTTTTATTTTCTTCATTATTGAAAAGTGTAGCGTTGATAGTGTAAAATAATATTGATGCCACGCTCGCGTAGATTTATTAATATTAGTGCGAGAAGAGTTCAAGAATAGGTGCCCAAAATATAAGCGATTCCGAGAAAATTACTGTGCTACATAACATTCCGAGAACTTGAAGTAAAATAAGACACCGAATCACAAGTAATTGAGGCAATTGTGGCCAGTGAAAATTTTCTTCAAGCCGTACCAAATATGGTGGTTTCATATCGTCTTTTCCAACATTATTGTGACTTTTAGTCTGTTAAGATTTAAGCAAACTTCTAAATTCCTCTTCTCAAAAATATTAATGGGAATGTCCAAAGTTTCGATTTGATTACCTAATTTTTCACGTAAGAATATTTTGATATGCCATTTCAGTTATCATCGAGAAACAGTCCATTTGTCAATATATTCTTTGAAAAAAATGAAGCGCCTTTCCCGCGTTGATGCAAAGGTACCTGAGTGGTATAAAAAACAGAAAGTCTTCAATTTTAAGTTAGAGTAGCACTCAACCATTATGCAAATGCAGACTTTTTCAAATTAACATTTTTACTTTATGATGAAAAAATGTATCCTATAATTGATACGAAACGCCATATTACAGTTGACAATGAACAAACGCTACAGAAAAAACTCGGAAACCAAGCATGCTAAAATCTCACCGCTGAAAAAGTCGAAGCTCTTTTGCGTCATAACCTGTCATCAAGTACCAAAGAATAAAAAGCAGTTGCACCTCTACTTTCACAAAATATCATTCTCTCATATATTTCTTCCGGTAAAGTATATGCTTTCACAACATTTCAAGTGCTATTCCGTTCATTAACCGAGAGGCCGTAGTCTCTGACAGTCGCAGTTATTCTGAGCATTTGAGAGGATTTTTCTTAACAATAATTGCTCCAATTTTAATGATTACCTTTCTCTTAAAATACTGCGACAAAATCACTTATCAAAGCTAACACAGAGAGCAATAGTTCGTTTTCGGGCTAAAAATGATTTGCATTGAATTTCTTTTCACAAATAGATCTTTTAGTGCCATCAATCATGGAGTCATACTCGTTTGAGAAATGCTACTTGCATACTTCCTCCTGCTGTGGAGATTTTTTGTATCATAATTCATGATTTTATTTAAAATGGACTGTGGGGAATGGATACCACTAGTCAAAATACTTACACATGCTAAAATTAGAGGAAAATTAATGTCGATCCCTGTAGCGCTATCTTAAAAATTTCCAGACTTCTCGTAACGCTTAGACTGCATAAATCGAGGTTATTTTTTTCTACATCAAATATGGAAGTAGATATGACTGATGCTTTGAGCCAATGCTTTTGTATTTCCCTTTCCAAGTTGCATGTAATATCTGGCGGATGAAATGATTTCATGGCGCTATGTACTCATCGTTTGAGACTCCGGCCATGATCTTGCAAATCACCTGATTATCTATGCTTGCTTTCAGATCCTGCATTTACCAACTCGCTCTTTGATGGTACTCATGGCAGAAAATATGATGCAAGTTTCTTCATATCGTTTTCATATCTTGACAGGTATATTCCACTTCGGTACAAACACTAAAAAAGTCCTTTTTTGAGAGACGGATCGCAGATAATTGTATACTTCGTCTAGATGGATTATATATAATATGATACACGTTCAGTGATCATGAAAGCATCCCAGGAGACTTAAGTCTGGCAGTGGAGCTTGTGCTTTCATCATCGTTTTGTTGTGTACGGGTAGCCTTCAGCGTCTGTCCCTTCTCAAAGTAACAAACCTCAACATATATGGGAGCATTCATCTTCCTGATAAATTCATCGTCCACGACGAGGCTAATAGAATAAAGCAAGCGCTACGGACAAACGCGGCCCGACCCGTAATCCCTCCGCGCCTAAAAACTAACGCTAAGCGCAGGAAGGCACAGCATCCATCACTCCCAGATCTCCCGACACTTGGGATTGGTGGAGCGTAAACGAATATCAACACCGTGGACCGCGCGACATTTTCATCCCGAGCGAGGCCCGCTTTCTTTCTTCCGACTCGAGCGCCGAAGCTTTCCCGAGGAGAACCTGCGTAGTATGTATGTACATACGAGGATCCCCCGCATCCTCGGCTGCTCGCCGTCCCATTTATCACGGAGCAAACCATGACATGCCGGAGGTCCCTCCCTGGTGATATGGGGTGCAACTTCATTTACGAGATTAGCTCAATCGGAGGCACTTCACAACGCGCTCCGTCCTGCTGGGAACTCCCCCACACGGCACCCACCCCCCCCCCCCTCCCCTTCGCTCCCGCCCCGCCGCTTTGGGTCCCTCCAAACTCGCGACAATGAAATATGTGATAGGGGGTGGGGAATGGGAATGGCTAGGAGGGATGGATTGGTTGGTGTGGGGAGGGGGCCCGCGGCAGCGGATGGAATGGTGGGAAGGGTGCGGTTGGGATTTATCCTAGGGCGGGGAGGAAGGAAGAGGAATCGGGGCACGTTTTGTGTGTACTCTTCCTCACTCTTCTTTCATCCATATCTTCGGGGACTTTAGATGGCTTTAAGCCAGCTACCTTTCTAGTTTTAAAGCGTGGAAGTAGTTTAAAGTTAATACATTGCGTCAACGGCTAAGGTCATTCGGAGCGCTTCTCACGGCATAGTTCAATTACAGCCGATAATTGAAAATAATCAAACCACACTTGGTTGGAAATTTGCTCATCGCCATAATTCTTCATTTGCGGAAATATTAAATGACAAACGTCCAATGGATGCATTGCGGTTTTTGCGGATGGTATTGAAACAATTGTGTGCTTAATGTGACGTTAACATTCCCTGTTGTAAATTGATGACTAATCTCTACTTACAGCACTATTGATTAAAGCTAGATTTCTATTGTACGCAGTTATTCGTATTCATGCAAAGACAGTAGAAATATGAATATTGCTCAATGTAATGTCATCGAGAGATCTAGTAAATTAATTATGCTCAGACACTAATGCTTGAAATCTTTCGGGCATATGGTTAAATCGTTTGAGATAGTGTCTCTCAGGTCAACTTCCATTCGTTGAGTATGAAGTTGATGAAGGAAGTCTTTTCCCAGTCGATTATCTGCGTACTACTTCTTATTTTCGACTTCTTTTTTGCAGATATTTATATTTCACACTCCGGAATCGATTCCTGTAATCTATGGCTACCAAGTCTCATTGCTATGAAGAACCTGTATTACAAGCATAGTTATTTTTATAGAAGTATCTAGATATATTTATTATCATCATTCTTAGCCACAATGATTTGATTTCCAGATATTAAGTATCGTGCGGCCAGTATTTCTTAAATAGCCTAGTAACAACGCCGTTGCCTCGTAAACGACATGCAAAGTCTGTGGGCTCTTTCGCATTTATTTTTTTAAGATTTTCATGTCAATTTTCATTTCACAATATCCAATAATTTTCATAAACTTGTCCATACTCAACGAAAGATCATAAAGTTCAAAAAGTAATCGACTGACGCCTGTCCAGATGAGGAAACAAGGCAAGCTCCCGGAAAATCCGATTGTGTTGCAGAAATTGCGGTGGATTCGTCCCAGCGTATACTGTCAATTCCTTACGAATCGTTCGACGCGAAAGGATTTGCCGAGTGAATCACCCGGCTGGGAACAAGAACACGGAGATTCTCTCTCAGGATGGAATATTCAACGGAGTTCCTGAGTTTTACTCATTCATCTGATGCTCTCCGGAGGAGGCCAAGTGTGGGTGCGGAGAATTTAAGAAGCGCCGCCCGACTCAGCTCTCATCCCTCCATTCGAAGGGATCGAAGTGATTTTAGTAGTTCACTCGTGGGCTTACTCCGTTGCGTGAGTCGAATAAATATTGTAGACCGTTTTTTTTTTATTTTTCCTCTCAAACCCTCCCCCCTACTTCTTGATAAATTATCGCTGTCACACAGCGCGTGAAGGTCATATGCAAATCGCACTTTCCAATTCCTTCCCTTTCTCATGAGACTCGGGAGAGGGAGGGAAAGGGTGAAAAGTGGTTGGGATGGCATACGGGGGAGGATAGAGACTTCTTCGCATCAAGCGGCAAGTGGCGATCGCATGCCTTTGGCGGAGGGTCGTCTCCGCAATACGGATTGGACGTTTTGATCGCGGCAATTTGCAACTCAAGGGGAAGCTGCGATGGGTGTAGCAGTGTGTTGGGCGGGGAGGAGTCCCCTTCTTCGATGGCCGAGAAATAGGGGGCGGTTTGACGTCGGGAAAGGTAGACGATAGGAAAGGACGAGGGAAATGAGGTAATGGCAAAAAAAGCAGCTAGTGAGAGGAAGAGGAGATCGGGGGGGGGGAAGGGGTGAGACGAGGAGGAGAGGCCGGGACAGCGGTGTGGGGAGGAAAGGCGAAGGTGGTGTTGTGGGAGGGGAGTTGGTAGATGGGGGACATTTAGAGAGAACTGGAATGCCGGCTCTTCCAACTTTTTCCCTCCTCTTCGCTCTTCCAAGGACACATTAGGAAATATTTTATTTTTCAGTTTTCTACATCTCGAGTCAATCGACGGTATCTGAAGGACCGTTAAAAATTCGAAAGAGGCTCGTTTTGTACGGGATCTCTCGCTTTTTTGTCGGTTTAAAACGTCTGCCCCGGGTATGATAAAATCTTCTACATTTCGTAATTGGTTTAAGCTATCTGGGAGATGAAGATTTCCGATGGGTTCCCGGCAATTAAAAGTCATCAGAGAGAGGAATGATATGCCTCCGCGGAAGAAAGCCGCTTGAGGCTCTTGCGGCCACTTATTCTGAGCGTACAAGTTGAAATTATCCTTTCAATTTATGTAGCTACACTACTGCATCCAACGTACACTTAGTTTCATGGTCTCTTTCATCTTTACCGCTTTGATGGTGGTGTGTTTGTAAATGTACATACAAGAGCTCAATGGCTTCGAAGGTTTCCGTAGTAATGGGGTTATTCATCAACGTAATTTTATGAGCTGCAAATAAATGCCGAATTTTCATTTATTAAAGGGTGAATCTACCCAAAATTGACGGAAAAAGACCGTTTGACAAGTAAAGCCTCATCTTCACTTCGGTGCGTGCATGGAGTATTGGAAATACATTAATTATGAGTCCTTACAGTTTATCGTATAGGCTCCTCGAGTTTTATTCCCGAAAGAGTCGCCCCAGTTCGTTTATTTGTCACACCTCAATAACTTTGTCACTCGTAAAGTGTTCGAAATCTTCCCTATTCGGCAGCTGGAGTGACAATGTTCGCCTCTGCGGTACTTATTCAGGAGGTTGCCAATCGTTCGAAGACTAAGCCATTAAACACCCCGAAGGGCTTAGTAATTAACCTTGTTAACATGTGATTGAAATAAGAAGATAGAAAAAAACTGTTTTGCTAGTGATTACATCAATTCTTTATCCACTTTTTAACGATTGTGCTTTAAAAACGTTAACCTTGTTATAATTATGACGTGATTGAAATTAGAAGAAAGAAGAAAACTGTTTTGTGACTGATTACTTCAATTCTTTATCCATATTTTAACGATTGGGTTTTAAAAACGTTAATGATACTCATGTGGGGCACGCCTCACCCTACACCATCATTCCTTCTCTACCGCTACCAACCTTGAATGCATCATGCATAAGAACATGAGAGGCTTCGGTTTCTAACCTGCTTCCGAGAAAGACTGGAAGTAACAGAAACGGAGAAAAAAATGAAACCTGGGAGGCAAATAATGTTTATGCGTAATAGTACATATACAAAAATGTACGGCTACTTTGGAATTGCATGACTGATATTGAGTGCTAATCACCTTAATTTTGAGTCATACGCTTCCTGTAAATCTTATTAACTTTTTCTTATGAAGAGAAGTGGCCCGAAAATATTGGATGATTACTATATTATTAGTTGCACAAAATATTTATTGGCAGACGCACATGCAAAACTCAAGGTGAAAAAAATCATTCACCTTCACTGGGATTATTACTTATTGACATAGGTGAAAATTTCAAGCGACTACGAAAAAGAGAAATAATGCGTAAAGTCACGAACTTAATTGTTTCACATCGTATGATATAGTGAGATGACTGGGATCTAGATTCAAAGCGCCTGGCTAAGCATAAGAAAACTGATGTATACCCACAAGCATAACTAGAGGCATGACTGAAGGATAGTGATGAACAAAATTTCATTAATGCCACTCCATCTTATCAGGATTGAGTAAGTTTTTCGTTGAATGATTGCTAAGATCCAGACGATATAATTATAATGAGATTTTATTTGTGATAAAGTAGTACCATAATTTTATTAGTTACAACATTAAATTACTCACAGAATTTTGTTACTCCACTCAAGTATTGATGAGCCAAGAGTAGTAATACCAGAATATTACTAATTCATTCGGGAACTTCAGGGCTTACCAATGCATGTGCTTCGTAATAGGGATGTTTCAACTCCAGCAAATAAGCTGTAATGCTGTCAGGAGTTGAATTGCTTCATCAAACAAAAAGATAATTCAAGGAAATATGTTTTAGGATATGTTCCCAATCATTTCTGAGCCTTCGTTCTTCCCTTCTCTAGGGAGGTTTCAAGTTCCGCCGCAGTTTTGCAGAAGTGGCCTTTCTACTTTTTCGCGTAATCCCTCATTATAAGTTCATCCTCATAAGAGCAAATACCCGTTTTGACTCGCCCTGAACTTCTTCCGAGAAGACCTCAAAACCATTCACCATTCCCTCATTTGCGGGTTTCCGAGGAACTTTATCTCCCTCGCAGGATGTGAGTCTTGTTCCTGTCGGCCCGTAAATTAATTGTTGTAACTGCCTCTCTTCCACCTCTTTGTCCCCTTCATAGGGCGATCGAAGAGAAAGCGCCTTACCCCTTGGGTGGGTTGCCTTTCCCCTTCACCCTTTGCCCTCAAGGACTAGACTTTAAATCGTGAAAAGAACCACAACCCTACTTACATCTTACGGACTTTCACTGTTCTCAAAGTTTCCAAGTGAACGTTTTATTCACATTCACTTCTATTGTTGACCACGTCGTTAAAATCCATAATATAGTTGTCGAGGATTTGGTCCAAAAATTTCTACTCATATCCAAGTTGCCAACGTTTAGATAATATTTTTAAATATTTTTCATGGGTTTTGGTAATATAGACCTACATATCTAACAATAAGCAAATTAAGTTAATTCAATTTTGAAGATCTCGTACTCTGTAGGTTTATGGGTTTAAAATAACATAATTGTGGACGTCATCTTACTTTGAACCTGTCTTATTTCCATAAGGGTCTCACTAACTCATTACGTAGTAGAAAATTGATAAAGTTCCTCTACTTCCTCGTAGCCACTAAGGTAACAGTACAAGTTCAAAGTAAAATGGCCATTAAAATCATAAATTTTAATAACCCAGGTAACATATTAGTTGCGAGACCTTCAAAACTCCATTACTATTTACTTAGATATGTATATATTACCAAAAGTCCGGGTGAGGAACCAAAAATATAATCATAAAGATGGCAACTTGGTTATGAGATGAAAGAAAACACTTTGTATTTCCATGTGATCGACCGCGGTTTCACCGCATGAGCGTCATTTTCGAGACATTATTTGGAAAATGAACTTCTTCGTGAATCGTGTTATAATACAAAGTGTTTCCTTTCATTTTATACTGAATTTCCACAAAGTGGAACCTGCAACCTTTGGTTAAACTTGGTTATGAATTGAAGTTTTTGGACCAAATCCTCGACAATTTTTAATGTCACTACCACTACCTCTGTCTCCGTGAGGACGCCGCATGGCTCTTCTTATGCGGTCCAAACGAAACGTCAAACGCGACTCTGGCTGATTATTCCGAGACCTGCCAACTTTGGAGCAAAAAAAGTTTGCAAGAGGAAAGAAGAACGGGTTGAGGTAGCGGGGGAGGGAGCGTGAGGATTTGCTTTACCTACGGGTGGGTCATGGAAATGCAATAAAAGCAGGTCCCCTGGTCCCCTCCGATAACATTCGTTTTTCCGAGAAGGTTTCCTGTCGGCTGTCTTTCATCACTCATCCAGTGTTCTGTCGCATTTCAAAACGGGTTTGTGAGGCCCTTTGTGTCCAGGCCACTTCAGTTTAACTCCCGAAGTCTCCCCTCGAAGGATTCGAACACGTGTGAGGCAGAGAGAATAAACCTATCTTTGAGTTATGGATTATTATTTTTATTGTACATAATAAGGGTGCTTAAAGGGTTTTTATTTTATTGTTTGCAGTGTATAATGGTATCGCTTGGGCTTTTTAAACGACACCTATTCGAAAATCGTTGGAGTGAGAAGCATTTTTTTTATTTTTTCTTTCATCACAAAGGTGGGCGATGGGAATGGGAAATCCACTTCACCCCGTAGGAATCCTATGAACATCGGCAGATAATCCTTTCATTCAACTTGCACGGGAAAAAACTTGACGAAGCGGGAATTCCAACTCTCTCCCGTTCCGGCTCTCCTGCGTACTAAATCCCGCCAACCACCAACTCCGGGAACCTCTTCCTTGCCCTCACCGGGCACTTTGAAGAGATCCAATAATGACAGTCCCTAATTACGGGGTCGAAACGGGGGTGCAGAAAAGGGACCGCCGCTTGCGGGCCGCAAAGGAGAGAAGAGGTGCGGCGGGTGGGGGGTGGGGCGAGAGTGCCGGGGTGACGACTCAAGCGGCAGTTTTAGAGAATCGGGTGGCGAACCTTTTTCAGGAGAGGGGGGTGAAACAAAAGAGGGGGAGCGGTTTAGAGAGAGTGGGGAGAGGTGGGAAGATGGGAGGAGGGAGGGGTGGTCCGCGGCTGCCTTTGTTCTTTTTCCAGATCAGCCGACCTCTAGTCTGCCAAAACTCACCACCTCAAAGCCACCTCCCTCACTCCCACTCCCATCCGTTTTGTATGTGCTTGCCTCTTCCCGCTCTATCATATTCTCCACGCATGCTATAGCTGGGACCTTGTTCCGAGTTTGGCACGGTTACTCACCACTCTCACCTTAAGCAAAGGAGTCTGTAGAGATTAGACTCTTCTTAATCACTCAAAAAGTGCCCATCCCCTGCCCCACTTTTTGGAGGTGGCTCATACGATGCTTTCTAGATGTAGGTAAATATAAAACCTCAGCTAATTCCAGCGATTGAAATTTTACAGTATTCTCAAAACGGGGGCCATATCGCATTATGATACCAGGACAGATAATATCACTTGATATAAAAACTTTTTTATATTCGGGAGTTAACCACGACCTCATGCTGGCTTTTAAGCGAGAACTATAGTAGATCTATCTGTTTTCACTCCCGCCCACCCTCCCAATCATAAGCCCCACGCTTGGCTACGCGTGCCTTGTTTAAAGTTCAGCATATTTTACCACCAATTGCGCCTTAGGCATAGGATATGTGTCCCTTATTCATTCATAAAATCTCAATATCTGGTAAACAATGTGTTCTTATTGAATTTTGAAGGGTGATGCAGTATCGCACCGTGACACCAGCACAGAAAATTCCTCACAAGGCAAAACAACGCTCTTTCTCTATTCACAACTGAAACCTATGACTGTTAGGTGGCTTTTAAATGGAGATTATTGTGGACTCATCTGTTATGAACCTGCTTTATCCCTCACCGTTATATTCCTAGTGCTTTTAAACGCACCTCAGTTCTAGTTCGGCATGTTTCCCACCACTTTAACTGTAGGCAAAGCAGTTAACAGATAAAAGACTTTTTCATCACTCACAAAATCATAATTACATTCAGCGATTTGGTTTATACATTATTTCAGCAGTTACAGTATCTGGTACCTCATTGTACCGTAGTTACAGCGCAGATAATTCGTCCAAATACAAAACAACGCTCTTTTGGTAATCGGGACTCAAACTTACGGTATTCAGGAGGCTTTTAAGCGGAGATTATCGCAGCGTAGATAATTTAATTTCGTAGTTTTTCGAGCACGAATGCGTTTGTTGCGCTTTGACTATAGAATTTACGTTCTCCGACAGTCGCCACGTAGAAAGAAGCTTGTAATATTCTTCGCTCGAATTTGCTTCCGCAAAATTAGAAATTCCACTTTCAGGTGAGCCCGACACACGGAAGCGCTGTTTCGTCCAAATACAAATCAACATATGGCTGATTTGTAATTGGACGAAATATAAATCATCCATATGGTTATCTTGACTTCCCAGTTGTAGTTACCTTACCCCGGTTATCTTGACTTTGACTCAATCAAGATATAACAATACATTGAATACTATGCTTGTTATTATATGGTAGTGCTAAAAATATATTAATGGGATTCAGTGGTAACATTATCGTAAATTACGCTTGTTTTACTTTAACAGGGTTTTATTCAGGGCATGACCATCGCACAAAGTCAAGAACACAGGAGCTCTAGAAGAGAAAAACGAATAGGATTGAAATATTCAGAGATTTAATGTAATCGTAAGTAACTACTAATTTTAATTTTTGTGATATTACTCAATGAGTCTGCTCAATGGGAGTGCATCTATTTCATTTACGAATGTGTTGGCTGAATTGCTTTTCAGTCACACTCCGCGGTTAAATCACGTTTTAGAATATTTCTGTTCCTAGAGATATTATGTATCAAATATTATCTACTCGAACTTTTATGCTGGTATATGTTCAGTATTTCAAATCATCACAAAGTTTGGTACCTAGTACAACAGAGTACTTGAATCTATTAAACCTGTGACTTCTCAAATATATCCGATGCTATGAAAATTAGCAATAGCAGTAAGAATAGGCTGGGGTAGTGAAGGTTCGAGAGGTGTGGACGCAATGCTGAACATTGCGTTACTGGAAACCGGAGTATGGTGACACATATCCAAGTACATCTACTGTGTAACAAGCTGGATTAAGTAGACAATTCCCTATATTACCAAAATCTTAGCGATATTGTCCAGAAACAAATGTAGCTTGAGCACACTCGTCGAGTTTAACATAGACGGTAGGCTATAGGGCAGGTCAATTAGTGGGGTCAATAATTATGTGTTGCCAGTTAGTAATTTAGCTAAGAGTACTCCGAGTATAGGGCCCAAGAATAGCTTAATTGAAGATTGCAATCTTGAAATGTCTCCGAAACGCATAAACAATAATCATGAAGCATTAGTCGTTGCAGTAGTTAACTGCCGTAGTTTAAAAAATAAGATTCCAGAATTTCACCACCATATTCATAGCACAAAGTGTAACGTCATTATTGGCTCAGAAAGTTGGCTGACGGACGATATTTCTGATGGTGAAATTTTTCCTAAATCATTCAACGTTTACAGAAAAGATAGGTCCAACCGAACTGGAGGCGGAGTATTTATAGCTGTAAAGAATAACATTGTCAGCCAAGCGGAAATCGTCCCAGATTCCAGCCTAGAATCTGTATAGTGCTCTATTAGATGCCCTAAATCAAAAACAATATTCGTGTGCGCATACTACAGGCCACCTAACACCGACGTTACCTCAATTTTAGAGCTCGAAACACAAATAAAGAACATCACATCCAGGAACACCGAAAGAAATGTAATCATAGGTGGAGATTTCAATACGCCCTCTATAGATTGGAGGACCTACAGTTACATATCAGGGGGAAGAGACAAAGATATATGCAAGTCCCTGCTGTACACGTTCTCATAAAATGCCCTACATCAGATAGCTACGGCGGCGCCTAACAGAGGGGACAACATTCTTGATTTATTGGCAACAAATATACCGCAACAAGTAATTAAGGTAAACACCGTTGAGGGTATTAGTGACCATAGAGTAGTTACCGCAAAGTTCTCTTTGAATATAATTAAAAGTTTTAAACAAACAAGAAAGTTCTACATTTTAAAAAAAGCCGATTTCAATGCGCTCAAGAGTCATCTAAAAAATTCTCTTCCCGACTTCCAGGAATCAAGCGTAAAGTTAGACACGGAGGGTAGTTGGAAAGCTTTTCTTTCGATCGTACATTCGGGGATCAGAAAATACATTCCAATTAAAGTAAAAAAAGAAGGCAGCGAACCAAGATGGTACAATGCAGAAGTGAGAAAATCGTTAAGGCGTCAGAGAGTATGCCACGCCAAGATGAAAAAACTCTGTAGAGATTTGTCCACTGGTGATCAAAATTAAATAATTGAAAAATACAAATTGTCTAAAGCCACTACAAAGGAAGCTTTTCGGAATGCATTCATGGATTTTAAAAGAAAAACATTAGTAGAACAGTTACAGGGCAACCCAAAGGCATTTTGGTCATACGTAAGGGAAGTTCAAGGCAATAGATCAACAATTATTCCACTACGAAACGAAAATGGCGAATTATTGACAAAGATTTCGGACAAAGCCAACTTGTTGAATTCCTACTTTCAAAGTGTGTTCACCAAGTCATCACAGATTACATCCGTAAAGGTAAATTATCACTTCCAGCAAAAGATGCCGCCTATCGATATTTGAACTCACGGAATAGAAAACTTGCTAAAATCTTTAAGTCCAAATAAATCCCCAGGTCCTGAAGAAATTCCTGCCCGCGTGTATAGAGAATTAGCATGTGAAATAGCTCCCTACTTGCAGAATATATTTAGTAAATCCATCAACGAACACAAAGTACCCATGGACTGGAAAACTGCAAAATGTCACTCCCATATTCAAAAGCGGTGATAAGGAACAGCCATCGAACTACAGACCGATATCTCTCACATCTATCTCTTGCAAATTCCTTGAACATACAATTGTAAGTTCAGTTATCAGACACCTCGATATGCAGAACTTGTTAACAAAAACGCAACACGGATTCAGAAAGGGGAGATCTTGCGAAACTCAATTAGCACTTTGTGCCAACGATATTTTAGTCTGGGGTGAACATAACGTTCCAGTTGATGCAATTTTTGCAAATGTGCAAATGTAATGCGAGTAGAAATAGTTCAATAATTATTTTTGTACTACCCCCTAGTAACTTTTTTGGTTGGAGTAAAATTGTTTAACTGCATTACAATTATCAAAATTATTTGATTGCAGTAAATTTCACTAAACTGAAACCATCCGATGACCAGGGACCTATTTTTTCGTCAGTGCTATTTTTTTAGTAGCGAATACGGTGGTTGTTGGCCATTTTATTTCATGTCGATAGCATTTCGGTAGCTTAAACGATCTTTTTATGACTAAGCGCTGTATGTTTTCTATTAATACAAATGTACGATTAACTATTTTAAATAATAAATCCTATCTGTGGTGTGTTGATGGCTCTCGATTCCCAGTTTGACCTCTGCAGCTTCCGCTGCTATGTTTAGTGGAAACGTTGTGTGCTACTTCCGAAAATGAGACTTATAGAAAATGGGGGTTGATTCAAATAACTATAATTTATGAATTTAATTTTGGATTTTAATATAGGTTTGAAGTTCTTTATAAAAATAATTGGATACTAGCACTTTTTCTTGTAGCCAAACCTCATTAAGCAGTCATTGATTACATTTTCCCAAAGCGTTCGGCTCTTAATCTATGCGCGAAAGAAACAATTGGAGTTTGGCGTCGTTAAAGTCCCGAAATGTTCCTCGTAACACCATCCAAAAGCACCATTAAGCTTTTTCGATCCCACCAACTCCGGTCCTCTTTCACTCCTCTCAGCGCCGTAACAACCTTAATATTTTTTTCGTCCGCGTAACGCGCTCACGCACGGACCCACACGCAACACGTCCATTCCCTTCCCCACAGCTCTCCGCCATCGCACGGCAGCGGCACTCTTATTCCCTCCTCCCTCATGATCCCTCACGTGACCTCGCAGCAAGGACGGGGAAGGCAATCTCATACTACACTCGAGGGTCGTTCAGTAACGCTAGCCAGGCAGTCTCTCCCGCCCGTCTCTCTCTCGGCCTGGATGCTGCGGCATCCACCACCACGTTCTTCCTCCCTCCCAACTGCTCCCCCTACCTCTCTCACTCCCTCTGCACCGCCTGCCCCTCCCCCTCTCTCTTCTCTTCCCTCATCCCCTTCCCTTCACACCTTTCCTCCCACCACAAAACCCCTCCTCCGCCTCCTCTTCGAGCCTCACCTCCTCCCTCCTCTTCTTCTTAAGAAGTCTCTCCCTCCCTCCCACCGCTCATCAACTCTTTTCCTCCCCCCTAAGCTTAGTCCCCTTCCTCGCATCATCGCCTAGTTTCGCGCTAGTAATTGGTACCCGTAAACCCATGGTATATAAGCACACACTCATGTCTTTTTCCACCGACTTGTTTCTCTAAAAAGGGGGTCAGGTGGAATACGTGAACGCTGTCGCCCGCGTGAGAGATGTGAGTACAACGCGCGCGTTCTTGTCCGAGTATTGCAATAAATACATCGCGCAGTGGTTGTGCGTTTTTATTAGAAAGTTGCACACGGTCGTTTTTCGCATACACCCAAGTCCTCTAAAAACAGGGAGTGGCATTGCACTCTTGGCCAAATGGACATGCGTGAGTGACTTTAACTTAATCATTCATTTCTAGTTATCCAGCGAAAACAGTTAGGTCTTCGAGGATTATTCTGGTCTTTAAACAATATATGCAGTGAAATCGAAAAAAAGCAACAGTAGAGTAGATAGGGTACATCACCTAGCCTGACAGGTAGGACCCTAAATGCCACATGGCATCAGTAAACACTTATGCACTATTCTGGTTGAGAGTTGTACTATTCATTCCACGAATTCATTATCGCTGCAATAAGTTCCTCCTCATGCCATGTATGCTTGAAAAAAATGCAGCCAGTCTCTCAGTGCTCCTCTATCCTGTTCAAACTGGAAAGCATACCAATATCAATTCCAGCTTTCTTCGATATGTTTTCCTAGGGATTAGGCGAAAAGAAACGAAGTATTTGCGAGAAAGACCGAGTATAAATTACTTCTTAGAGAAAATTCGTGAAGTAAGAGCAAGATTGAACGTCTTTTCTGATCGAATCGTCTCTTAACAAGTAAGGGATGGTCGTTTTTATTTTATGAGTTGCAAAGCACCTCAACATAAACTAATAATTTTGCGCTCAAGACAAATTCCGGGGTCAAGCTAAAACTACGATGTTCTTTGAATGATCAGAATGGTATTTGTCCCGACCTACGTTATGAATTTAAACTGGCTCGAGCAGCCGCGAAGTGAGAAGGTGTCAAGGATTCTAGATATGAGATGTTTCATATTACAATTACATTACTGATTGTGTAATTCATACTAGGTGCGGCACCAGGCTCATTATTGCCCCTACGCAAACGCTCAGTTAGCGCTATTCGCAACCATGCACATGCTATATTTGTTGGAACAGAGCAACTAAATTCCATCGGAATAAAGACGGCATTATTACTATTAACTTTAAAAATAAGTACATAAAGATTCCATCCAGACAAACAACAAGCGAACAAACAGGGCAAGTTAAAATAAGCGTGGTAAAAAAGGACAAATCGGGGTTACGCCCACGGGTTTATGTGAAAAAGTGAAAAAAAAATTTCAGATTTTTCGGTGCCCCCATGAAATGCTGTGTACGCTTAGACCCAAGTTTATAATGGATATGGAGTTAAATATTTTCTTGGTATGTAAACGGAAGTTAATACGTTCTCCCATTGAGAACACTCACGTTAACTAACCGACCAATCTGATGCTAACGAAAACATCTAGCGGTTAACGTTAACCAGACATTATAAAGCCAGGTCTTAAAGTGTTAAGCCAGCTCACATTTAGATAGAACATCATCCCAATAATTCCAGAATTATCTAATGAAAACGGACGAGCCTGGTTTTATTTGAAACGTAGATAAAACCAATACCTACTGTGTGCCAAAAGTATAATTTACATTCCTGGAAAGTTTTATTCCGAGCGAGAGCATCATTATATCCTTAGTCATAGACTCTCATACTTCACTCCTACTCCCAATCAAATAAGGAACATTTGACACTGCGTGTGTTTTTTGGGTGGCTTTAATAAGCTCAACTCCTTGAGTAATCTAAAATATCCTCCGTTTTCGTAAGAAAATGGAAATAGTATTTATCCACTCTTCTTTTTAGTACTCCGACCTTGATTCCGACGGGTACCCGTCATTTTCAAGACCTTGAAAATGACGGTTGCTCAATGCAATAATTCTGATTAAGTACCTATGCTTTAATAATGCCAAACTGGGAAATGAAGCCTACAGATATTTTTTATACCTACAAAAAAAGAAGACAGATATTCCTGGATAGGCACTATTTAAATAGAATTATAACTTTTATGGAATATTTTTATTGAAATTCCGCGAGCTCGTTTTCGATCCTCAATATGAACATAAAAATCAAAATAAACTGGTAGTCGAATCTAAATTGATGAAATGAAATTGGCGTATTCAAGGAATATCTAGTATAATCCTCTCCCGAGGATTAGCTGTGAATTTTACTTTTTTGGCTGATTTCTTCGAGAAAGGAGTAGATTCTGTCGACGATTACTCATCGGAATCATTCAGGATAGAAATAGTTGCGTCCGGCGTTTGGCTAGCGGAAACAGGACGCCCGCCACTTGGTTGGACAGTTAGATATTTGCAGATGTATAATGTCATTAGGTTAGGTGGGAAGGGTGTAAAGAGTAAGTGTACTTTCGCGGAATGGAGGGAAACCCGGTGTCGGCATAAGCCTACTTTTAACGAATGGTGCCTAAAGGCTCTCGGTTTTACAACCCGGACAGATGGCCTGCGTTTGAAGCGCTCTCCTCATAATACATAGTAGAATATTGCAGTTCCCTCCGATAGTGTCTTAGTAAAGAACGGGATACCAGGAAAAACTCTCGGACACCAACGGGATTCCAATCTGGAATCGAAATTCCTTGTTCGGGAAAGCTCTGGAGTTTTCGAACCTCGACAAAAGAGGAATTTATAAGTCACAACCTCGAAATTTTCAAATAATGCCAACTTGAGATTTGCCGAGGTTATGACGTGACGTCCTCGGCACTTTCGATGTTCAACAATGTCGAGCCCTTCCTGAATATGGCTGTTGGGCCCGAAGGATAGGAAGCCGGTACAACCGTAGCAATCACAATAGCGAGAGTTGGTATCAACACTGTGCTTACCATCTTAATGCGCTCAAATATTTATGCACGAAGAGGACTGGGCCTCTGCGTGCCTCCTATGGTATCGTAACCACCTAATAATTCCAAGAGATTCTCTTATTTACAAAAATTGACGGAATCGGTCGCAAGGGAATCTCTTCCCCGGGGTCTTCTCTATTCTTCCCTTCCCTTCTCTGCCCCCATCCTTCCGAGGTCCTATTCATCCACCCCCAGGGGAGGAAGGCGGAGGCAGGGAAGGGAGGGAGACGTAGCTGTCTGTGCAAAAGCAGTCCTTCCCACTGGCGACATCCACACTCAGTCAGTGAGAGCGGCTTAGAATGGGTGCCTTGATTTTGGAATGCGCTCATCGAACAGGTTTCTCGACAACCAGTTTATTTTTATGCGGCTTTTTTCCACAGAAGCAATCGACATAAACAAGCCATGCATTCCGGATTGGTTGCGAGGGGAAATATGATCGAAGTCAAGACTCAAGAGGAGGGCCAGGGAGCGGTGGTGAGAGAGGCATAGCGGGTGGATACGGGTGGAGCTCCCGAGATATACCAAGCGGGGGCTGGCCACGGTTTCTGGGACGGGGTTAGGAAGATTACTTTTTCGTTTAATGGTGGGGCAAATCCCCAGTTTAAATGTGTCCGAGTCTTCTTTGTCGCGGAAGCTTAATGGTGCGATAGAGGAGCAATAGGGCAAATGAGGCTGTGGAGATTCTTCTAGCAATGCTATGCGTAACCAAAGGGACGAAGCGCGTGAGATATGTAGGACGTTAAAGGGGTGGTAACTAAATGAGAGAAATATAGGGTTCTAAGTTGATTCTTTGCAGTCCATTGGCCGCTGGCGATGAAAAAATCCTCCCATGGTTTTATATTCTGAAAATCACTACTTCTGTCGTTACCAAAAACTATGCAGTGTTTAAAATATTCTAACCAGGGACTCATATGCTTGAAGCCCTACCAAAATGTGCTTCAGAATAACTTAGCATTCAAGAATGCTTATCCACGATTCTATTGATTTAACTAGATTGATAAAATTGTAGTCGCCTGTGTTTTGAGTGACTGGTAAATCGTTAGTGCATTTTATTACTGTTAGTGGATTTATGTAAGCGCTTGATATTTCAAGAGTCACTCATTGCACTCGTGCCATAGACGTGTCGAGATAATAAATTGGAAGCCTGAGTTTTGAATATGCTGGTGACTTCGACAGCCGTATTTAGGAAGACGGATTGGATTGTGAAATAATAACTTTATTATTTTCTCCGGCAATGTTCGTGCCGATTCCATTTAGGTTCCGGAATTAACTTTGAGTGCTTGTAAATTGCATGCTGCCATTGATTGACGATAGTAAAATAGTCATGACGAGAGAGAATTCGTTGACATGGAGAAACATCTTGTTGCCAAGTCACTCTCCACAATATAGTTTGCTCGAATAGAATTGACAGAAAAGCGTGGAGTGTTTTGATAGCAAAAATATCTGGGCTATATCCTTCTAAGTTTCGATGAGTATTCATTCTATCACTCAGCATTTCACCTAGCGGGTTTGAGAATTCTATTGAACATTATATCAACTCCTTTTATAAAAAAGCTGTTCTCGAAGGAGGAGGTGGCATAATTTGCGCGTGTTTTACCATTTTTCTTTGTTTTTCCATAGTAGACTACGCAGAAACCTATTGTTGAATTATTATGCCCCGACTACCTTCATATAAATAATTGGCCAATCGTATTTACCAGCAGTACCTGCTGGTTTAAATAATTTTAGCGTGGGAAAGGAGGAATGACATTTCACCATATCTGAGTCTTCAAAGGCCACATTGATTATTCTCCAAGGGAGCCAATAATGCTGCATCTACGTACATTGTACTAATAATTTGCTCTATGATTTCCTTCTTGTGTAGGTATGAGCGACAGGCGAAGTATAAGGTTTGCGTGCCAACGAAGAAATTGCTTCAGTAAGCCGGTGCTCTTGAGGAACAGCTTTCCTGCGAGATTTTAGCGGTCCCTTGCGTACATTATTTCAACACCTATAGCCGCGAGACATTTCTCGTTAACAGCGCAAACCAGTTTCATTTGAAATTATAATCGATCTTTGCGGTGTATGTTCGAAGTAGATCGTTTAAAGGAGAAAAATAACAAGGCATACGAGGTGTGAGGAATTACAGGGAAAACATAAAGGTGTTTGCTGGGAATATCTCGTGTTGGCATTGAAATGCTATTTTAAGCGCTTCATTTTGCTCATTCGAATTGAAATTACATGATGCCCTAGAGGGCAGCAGCAGTATCCGAGAATAGTCCCTCGATGTGTACATGCATGAAAGGCGGAAGCAGAATACAATTTCGCCTTGAATACATTAAGGAGGCGTAACACGCGCGTGAGATTCTAGTAGGTTTCAGCCCAAGGTGTATCCTCCTTCCACGAGTGTGTGATTGTGATGAAGCGTATTGTAAATGTCACCTGCGGTAATTATATCGCCAGACCATCCATCCAGTGCCATAAATGATTCGCACATCATGCCTAATGCAAACCCTGTAGCTTTAACTCCAAAACTGATTATGAATGCAATGATTTGCAAGCAAATTATCGGCTTGTCTCTCATGTTTTGAGAATAATACTAGAGGTAATGACAAATGAGTAATAGCACATGGTAATAGCTATCACAAGTACACTAGGTAGGGCATTTATAGGCTTATAAGTCATTTTTATTGAGTTTGTTAATCAAGAAACACCAAGACTCTAATGGAGCTGTTAGAATTGTAAACCATTATGGAGGAGAGATGAGCAGAGCGGACTTGGGAACCAAGTTTGGTTTTCATCTAATTATTGTCGGTGAATTAAACCGACGATAAAAGTGAATGAATTATTAAGAAAAATTATTTGAACTTTAATAACGATCTTCAATAAAAAAAGTGTTTATCATTTAAGATTTTTTAATGCCCATAAAATTTATTTTAGGGATAATTTGACAATATTTCTTACTAATTGTGTTAATCCAAATCCTTTATTATGTGGTTGAGATTTAAATTGAGGATAAAGAATGTTTTGTGAATAATCAATTGGGTATAGCGCCTCCATAAGGTGCCGTCAACCAGCAATGCTCTTCTTCATGCAAAAAATATCGAATTAAAAGATAATTTATTTATAGGTATGTCATGTTAAAAATCTAGTCACATGTCTAGTCCAAATATATTTTCATATATTCTTAGTTTTTCGTATCCAAATAAGAGTAGCGAAGTATTAAATTTTGTTTTGTTTTTTATTAAAATTTGTATTGTTTATTTGGCATTCAAGAAAAATATTTAAAAACTTATGCCAGTATCAAAAATCTTCATTCCTGTTTCTTTACAACATCTCCGTTAGCTCTAATCAAGTTAATGTTGCATGCATCCCCTTCTTTCCCAAGTGCTCTTTGAGAGAACACTATCCGAGGGTGAACAGCATGGAGTTTGAAGTCAAACAAAAGAATACTTTGGATTCGCTGAATTTTTGTCGAATGAGTGGCGCAGAAGAGATTTTTTCAAAGTGACTAACAAAACTAGAAGCACTGTAGCCAGCGGAAAAGTAATCAGCCCCCAAGAAATTCATAGTTTTCATGTAGACCCTTGTCTAGGAATCAACATGCCTTGCCGGAATAGCATATGTTTTAATGTGCAATTTAATGTATGCTCTGCTCATGCTCTTGGCCATGCCCACCTGCAGTATGCATGCAGTCATGTGAATTTTAAGCCAAAGTTATCCCCGCATATGATCTATTTATGAATGATTTATTCATCAGCGTCAGACAGTGAAATTTATTTAGATCAAATTGAGATATTAAGGCTAACTCCTAAGTGAGACGGCGACGATCACTGCCGGTTTGATAACGAGAGATTGGTAGTTATATTATTTATTGCACTTGAAATGCAAATATTTCTATCTAATCTAAGTTATTGATAATGTTTCAACGCATTAAAAAACTCACTCAAAGTTCAGGTTGCAGCAGAGCATGGAATGTAAACCTAACATAAGAAGTGCCTGGCATATCGGTGTAGATACGCGATTGAGAATGCTTAAATTTGTGCGGAAATCATCCTGTCCTCATAATAAAAACTTCACATTAAGAACTGTACTCAATTTATTTGCAGTGAGTAGCGATAGTGTATCGCTAAATAAGTGCAATTTCTCCTGTATTTATCGATAGTGACAGAGAAAGGCATTAATGACTTTTTAGACCTCAGGTTTTCAGCCTTTTAGCTTTCTAATGGCGAACTGCTGAGGTTCATTAGTTTTGTTATAGTGTATCGAGAGGCTTTCGAGTTTAATTGAAATATAACCAAGACCGTGGAGCTTGTGTTCTTAGCAAGTTAGCTGCTGAGACAGAAGATTTGAAGGACGCCCGGTGGTTTCGAGCCGCTGCGACGTCGTAATTTTGTCGTGATTTCCTTATCAAATATTATTTGTCTTCAGGCGCACACGATTATAGGTTTCTTCCTGTTCAACTGGCGACAGTTAGCCTATAAATGTTAAATATTATATTAAACCTCGGCCTTACTAATAATTGATTAAAGCCTTGTGAAAAATAAAGTTGATGATATATGACGTAATTTTATGAAATTATTTCATAATGATGAAACAAAATACTTGATTTTTCCAAAGAGTGTTACTTAAGTACCTCAATACTTTTTTGTGAAACTTCGTACTTGAAGTTATGAAAATGTATAGAAAAGTCAAGTTAGTTTTTTTTGTCCTGGTGAAAAATGTTTTTCCCAGATTAGGAATTAGAGATTTTAATGACTGTCCTGAATTGCAACCAATTTTTGGGAGATTTTAATAGGTCTGGGTGAGTCTAAAGGTACAAAAAGCACTTTTAATAAGTGAAAACTGCCAGTGCTTCAGACAGAAGTGGTAGAAACGATGTTTTGAGGAAAGCAGTCGTTCTGTGAGTAGGAGACTCACAGGATAGCCATTGGACAACATTGGAGCGCTCATCTGCATGTGCCCAAAAATCCCCGTGAAAATGAAACGCTAACACGAGCCAATAAAATAAGTAATGTTAGAACTTGAATGAAAAGCTCTGAAAAGCTCGCTATCCCTCAAAATACCATCTAAAATGTAATGAGATGCTCTCAGTTCCCCTGGGCAAAGAACTGGACATCGCAATGATCCACGTACCCTTTTTACCTGCGAAATTCGAACTAGGTGCAGCTATCACTCCTCAACGCATCTAATTTATTTAGGATGAAATTAAAGACACTTCAGTCATGTATTAACTGTAGCAAAAGTTCCTTAACTTCAGGGATACCCTTTTATATTTGACTTAGCAAATATATGTAACTTTTTATTTTTTTAAAGTCCAACATCATTTCATGTAATCAATTGCTGATCAATTTCCCGCCCGAGCAATTGTCCAGTACCTACCCGCTTATGAAATTTATTACTATAGGGTAAGCTTAACCAGTTTCGTAGGTTGCCAAGTATTGTAAAAACTTTCTTTTTGTAAGCTAAGGATTTTTAACAATAAAACAAATGAAATAACGCGTTAAGAGTAAATATTGTGTACTCACTGAGAAGAATATATGAATTAAGGGTCCTTAAAGCCGTGTTTACACGATGCATTTACCCGCGCAAGTACGTGGATGGACAGATGCGTGAACACATTCACCAAATTAGAACAGGGGCTATTTTATGTCCACGCATTTACGCATTTGCGCAATTTTGAGTGTTTACACGGTGAAATTTTGATGGTGATTGTGTTCACGCATCTACCCGCGCGGGTAAATGCATCGTGTAAACACGGATTAAAGGTATACATAACGAAAATGTGGTATATTTCGTAAAACATGATTGATACCATGCTACGAAATGGCCCAATTAGAGGCTCTAGTTACAAAAATATTGCATCTTTTCCGTCGCAGAGTACCGGTGAAATGTGGTATATATAGCGGTGAGTTGAGAATCTATTTCAACTGCTCTATTTTGCAAAACTTTAATGAAGTAATTATAACATTCCTGGTTTTAGAGCTTAAATGAATAAATTCAGAATTTTTCATTAATCATCTCAACTTCTCACATTAGCCATCGAACCTAACGCCATTCTCTCTCTCTCTATTACTCTCTCTCTCTTTATTTTTCTCCCTGAACTCTAAACTTAAAGAATTATTTTGGGGAAAAGTATTCTGTAACTTATTAGTAGTCAACTCTACTTCTCATCTCGAGATGCATGTACGCTACTATCATTCAATGAAATAAAATTGAAGGTGCTTGTTTTACCGTCTTAGTAGACGCGTAAGATCCTAGGAAAGTAGATATTTGATGATTGTGCCTGTGAATGAATGAATGACCGTGAGTAAAGTGCGTTATATTAGCCGTTCGTATGTTTACAGTTAGCAATATACCAGTCAAATATGACTAATTTGCATGCATCTAAGAGTCTATTAAACTTACAGATTTTCTCTCGATATCTCGCTCTCATTCGCGCGAAGGCTTCTAAAGAAAAATACTTAATGAGCACTTATAGTCTAATGACATAGCACGACACCGGATACGTTGAGTCTCAATTGGTAAATTCAGTCACTAATCAATGGGAAGATGCGAAAAGTGTGTTCATAAGAAATGATTTTTAGCATGGGGATGTGATGTCTTCTTATAACGGTCAGAGATAACCTATGAGGCATCATATTTTTCTAGTGTTCTTCGTATCGCTTCTCTCTTGGTGACTGAAAGGGTCAATATTTTTCTCTATATTTTATTAACAAACCCGTGATATTTTGGTTCTCGTTATGACAACTGTTTTCTCAAATATGCAGGTCTGCTCGGAAGCTAATGCAATCCCTTGAACCGAAAATGCATCGTACTGAAAATATATCATTTGGAAACAAATGAATCGTATTGCATTGAACTTAGTTTTTAGCGTCATGCAATTTTACTATTCCTTCGCACGCAGAATCCAAACCCTTGCGTTTGTCAGAGTTTCTGCCTTCTCTGTGTCAAAAGGAAGTATCACATTGTCTTGCATTAGCATTACAAAGAATTAAATATCGAATAAACATCGCTCATCTATTTTACATCCCATTTAACTTAAAACCAATCGTAAATCAATGTATCGCGTTATCTGCCGACTTGGTTGGCCATTTCGGTATTTCGTGGCCGTACACCCATCTAAATTTCCACCTTTATATCACGTCACAAATCACCAAAAGGGCGTCAAAGAGGGAGAGGAAAGTAATCAGAAGAAGGAAAGATATTGAATGAAAAGGAAGAAGTGCTTCAATTGTTTTTTTTTTCCAGCGCAACGGAAAATCGTAGTTTGCATGAGCTTATCTACTTCTCAATCTTACCTAAAAATGCGCTCCCACTTTTTCGCTCTTTTCTAACCTGTAGATGAAATGTGGCACCAGGATTAAATCACCAATAGCACAAATAAAATTACTAGATTAACACATAGTTGATGAGATTAACCTTGCATTGAGCATGTCTGAATGCTCTCTACCCTGATTTTATCCAACCCAAAAGTAGCACGATTGATATTTTATCACTGATATTTTATCATTTTAACTATGGTATCACAAGTGATACCATAGTTTTACACATCCCTATGGCCACTGGCAAATCCTTTAAACTATCTTTAGCGTAGAGTGATTGAGAACAATCCTGAACCTCAGTGGGATCATGCCATTAATAAGAAATAAAGATGTGAATAATTTAAAGGCGTCTTAGTAAATAATATGCGTAATGCTATTGTTTGGTTATCATTTGGTTATATGATATTTGGAAGCAACACAATGTCTGCAAATAATCGCATGTACGAAAAATTAAACTTTTCATTACTTACACGACGTCTCTTTGCAATACACCGTCACGCTCGTGCCTCTTAAATCCAGTGATATAGCCACTACGGATAACGCATATTCCCTCGGGGTGTGTTCAAAATCGTGTTTTGGGAAGGTGGATTAAAGTGATACCTATGCGCCCAATGATCGAGTAAACAACAGGTAGCGTGGAAGGTTCGTTGATAGGCGAGGAGGGAGTGCGTCTCTTAAACTTCTACGAGGGCAGAGCGAGTGGGAGAACTTTCTCGGATACAGTTCAGTTCCTTCCACTAAACCGTTCCTCAGCTGTCAGTCGAGCCATCAATTTCCATTAATGGCAAGGGCTCGCAGTGCCTAAACACCTGTGGCGTCCGAGATCGTTTATCAGATCAAAATGATACCGCGTAGCAATTTGCGGGATAGTCTGAAGCACTTGGTTCAGCAATGAGAGGGGAGGGCAGGCATTATCCTAAATCAAAGAGAGTCGAAACCCATGTAAGAGTCCTTCCTCATTGAATACCGTTGCAATGGCCTCCGTTAGCGCTTGACCCTCGGGCGCCTATACCTATTACTTACTTTCGATTTTGAACGGGTGAAAGAGATACGTTGGTCCCCAAGGGATAAGGAGCGGTATTTATAATTGAATTAAACGCGACCACTCTTTCTGCTTTTATATTTGAAGAAACGCTAAGTTGTATAAGAAGGAACAAAAGTCTTCATGTAGTGAAATGGACAGTCTGACAGCTGCCTTTTCACGTAGCTAAGCAGGAATGCAGGAAGTTTGATGCTCGAATGCAAAGGTGAATACTAAGTCCCTGGTCGTAATGAAATGAAAAAACATTAAAATTTAACATTGTCATGGAAAAAACAAGTGAAATATTAAATGTATCAGTGGTACAAAGATCTGGAAATCGGTTCATATTTCGTTCGCCCCCAACTTTGTTAAGCAAGGATTTTAGGCGTTCTAATTGTATCTCAACCTGCCTACTTTGTCTCCTTTTCTTGATATCCGTTTCCGGTTTTGCCTTTTCCTTCATCTCTCACGAAATTATGCTGAGTAATGATTGTTTAGGGCTAAGGCTTTCGAGATAAATTTCATACTTTAGAAAATTTACCTATACATGCATGTACAAACTAGTTTATAATGTCATTAATGCTAATATGTAACGGCAAGATGCGTAAATTAATGTCCGAATACCGTAATGGGCATTTATTTGATAGTATTAGTGAGATAACGCCGATATAATGATCCTGGGGAATGATCCAATCGGAAATTCGCATTCACGCCTGCAGTGAGACGGAACAGCCATAAGGATCCCGGAGCACGAGCAAAACAATAGGAAAAGAAAGGGGACAGCGTGGATGGACAATGCTGACCACCTCTGTCCTCAGAAAATCCTTTCCATTGTATCCGTTTCCTCGGACTCCACAATAGACACGTGGACTTCTGATGGTGGTGGGAACTATAAAAGGCACGCTCGACGTGACGTCGGAAGCCGAAGGGAGAGGACCTTTTGGGCAGGCCCCGCGGCATTTTCTGAGCTCTTCTGAGGAGACAACTGGCAGCTAAACAGGGGACAGATTCGGATTGAACCAACTTCACCAGAGGCGGACAGTCACGTAGATACTTATTTTTTCTTATGGGCCTATCAATGGTAATCGATTTTCAATGCTATTCTGCCGATTTCTTGCGTCTGTTTGAATAATTGTCTACAACGTGATTATTTGCTAAAAAGACTGGTGAAACATTATCCACAAGGTTTATTAATTTGTTAGCTTGCAAGGAAATAAAACTTTAAAACTTACTTTTGTGATTTCCGGTGAATTAGACCAAATAAAACGGACGGAAGCATGATAACTTTTCTTACTTAAAGAAATGCTAAGAGATAGATGTACGGTTATTGCTGAACATTCACTTCCTGTTTCTGATGCAAAATCGAGAAAAGCTGATTCAAAATTGGGACGCAGTTGTGAAGGAACACTGATTAGTTCATGAATGATTTCAGGCTTTCCCGGCGAAGATTTATATCAGGGATCTTTCGGGGTTTGCACCGGGTAGTTAGGTCCATGGCGGCCATGGACCTAACTACCCGGTGCAAACCCCGAAAGATCCCTGATATACTGATTAGTTCACTCAATTTTATTATTAAAAGAGGCAGGCCGACTCACACTGGTATACTTTTAAAAAAGATTCCTGTGAATGTGTCTCAAAACAATCGGTCCAAAATTTAAATTCGATTAAACATTTCGATTCGGCACCAGTGTAATCGCGACTGCCCGACAGATTCCCCCCTCCACGAATGTATTCCGTTTTGCTAATTAAAAGCTACAAGTAACTTGATGCGTCACTTAGTTAAATTGTCTAAATTCATGATGAGCAATCTTAACTTTGCACTGTTTTCACGCTTATTTTTCACCGACCCATGTTTCAGCGCATAAGTGCCTTGGGACCTTGCTAATGACTCTATGTTGAAGCCTTGATCGGTAAACAAAATAAGGGTGGAAATAGTACACAGTTATAGCTGTTCATCATGAGCTATAGTTAAAAGTTGGCTGGCAACATTTGAGGCTGATCTCGATTAAAATTTATTAGAAAAATCGTTCGATAAATTGCATCCGATTCGAATTGTCGAAGTTCGTCCGGATCGATCTTTCGGTTCGGAAATCTCCCGTCCAGCGGAGAGCATCTTTTTTAGATTCCCTCGCCGCACCACACCACCGGCTCAAGAGCGAGTGGTGAGAGAGCCGCAGGAGCGGCTCGTAGCTCGAGCCTCTCTCCTCCTCCTTCACTCTCCTCCTCCCTCCCTCCTCGTATTTAACGTTAACCTCCTCGAGCCGGCCAAGAGGACGCATTCCAAGTCCCTAAATTCCAGCTTATCACTCGGTTCAAGGTGGAACAGGCGGAGGGCCATGGTTTGGGGAGGGAGGGCGGGCGGAGGAGGGCGAGCAGGGTGGGTGGGTGGGTGAGGCGGCGGTTTCGGTGGAGGTGGGAGTAGGGGGGGGCAGCAGCAGAAGCAACGCGAGTCTGTGTGTGTGAGTGTGTTGGTGGATGGGTGTCCCAGTTAGCTCTCTTGCCGCCTGCGGGGTCCTTCCCGCCAGCAACAACCAGTGCCTCCTTCACCGGCTCGAAGGTGTGTTTCGGAACGAGAGGAGTGGGATGCGTGCTGCCGAGATTGTGTGCGTGAGTTTCGTTCGAGCCGAGGGAGGACATGTCCGGCGCTCCTCCTGATTTTTTCCGAGAGTTTGGAGAACAGGTGAGGGATAGGGAGGTGGTGGGGGGGGGGAGGGAAAGAGGTGGTTGTGGGGATGGAGGGGCTGAATGAAGATTGTTGGGATGGAAGAGATAAAAAAAATGAAACAGTGGGAGGGTTCTTTCGCGTCCAATATTTCGGGATTTTGCGGGGACCCGGCGAAATACGAATCCGTGCCCTGATCGGCGGGAAATATGCGTGGAATTGGGGAGGTATGAGGGAGGCCAGGGAGAAATAACGGAAGGATTTTCCCCCTGATTATTTCTGCCAAAAACTGCTACAAATTCGGCGCCTTCGTTACCCACTTACGTCTCGCTTCTTATCCTTCGTTTTGTAGCCACCTCACCCTGCCACGGAGTTTGCAGACGTTATGCTGTGAGACCACCGATCACATTCAGAAAAGTTCCATTGAAAGAATGGAAAAAACTGTCGTTATTCTCATCTAGGTCAATAAAGATTCATTACTATACATTGCGCTTCCTTTGAGGTTCATGCGGAGGTTAGTAAGTTTTAGCGGTTTAGCCATCCAATACTAAACAAGAAGTTTGTAGACGTTTGAAATTGAATGGCAATGAAATGCAAGTTTAATGAGCTAAATGGAGAAAGAGGTTTCGCAAGTGGAATCGAGTCTTTGACTGGAATAAAATAGATATACAAAGGAATCAGATGATACAATTTGGATAGAAGAGTAGATGAAGGGAACAGATAGATTGAGATATATTAATCAACCCTCAGCAATACATAATGAGAGCAGCATAAGGGACCAAGGGAATAGTTAACAGGTGAGAAATAGAAAGCTTTGGATCACAGAGAAAATGACGAGTAAGTAGATTAAATTAGTATTTCTGAGTCCAAACCTCGTTTGTTATTCTCCCAAACTTACATCCTTGCGGTAACTTTCAGAGTGCACACAATGTTCGGATGTGTAGGTAAATAGTTAAGACACAAAAATCAAACAGGAGGCCTCAGCCGTTGATAGATAAATTGATTGGTGGGCGTAGCCCCATACCTCAGAATTTGTACCAAAGATGGACCGCGATCAAATGACCTAAGGGATAATAGATCCCATGAAAAGGTGGGTTGAAATTACATATGTTCCGCTCAAACCTGGATTAAAAACAACCCTAATACGTTTTTTTATCAGGAATATTTCTTCAAACTTCTTATTAATAAAAAACGGAATGCATCAGGAAAATTGCGAAGAGGGTCAACATGGAGACATATGATACGGTTAGCTGAAATGATGAGAGTATAGTGGAGGGATGCAATAAAACAATCTTCGAGTAGGTGACTGCTGCTGATGATTACAGGTGATGTTACAATTAAATGCATTATTACATTTAGGCGAAGAAGAATTAAATCGGCGTTTTTCACAGTAGCTCCTTATACATTGACGAAGCTTGCGATGAAACCCAGCAGAGTCATGAAACGTGAGTCTTGAGGACACACTTCAGAATATAATTGTAAATTAGTTCTCTATTGACGCAAATACGATTGGGACAAAAAAATATATTGCTTCTCCGGGTAGGGTAATGTTCAATGCCAGATGAGAAATAATTCGTGTAATTAGTATGCAAATCAGCGTATTATGATAAGGGCTTGAAGAAAATGAAGTAATTCCGAAGACTGGGGTATAAATTTTACTTCGAAATAATGAGCTCCACCAGTTGTACTTAATTTTCGCAACATTGTATCTTTCTTCATTGCAAATGTTATGCTCAAATTCTGTTGGAAAACTTAAGCATCTTAAGCATGAACTGATGGTGTATGTTGGAATGCTTCAAACCACAAATCTAGGTTCCAGAATCGCATTTCACGAATGACTTTCCCAGGAAAATTACGGGGTAGTAAAATCAATTTACTTGATCGTTTCTTGCCATACTTAGAGGATAAATTAGTAAGTGGTTTTATTTTAACTGCAAGATATGTCATAATTCCTAAGCACGTTTTATTACCAAGCGTAATTGCTTAAGGTAAAAAACAGGTTGTTATATGGCATGCAGAGTGCGATGCGGCAAATGGTTTCATTTAAAGAAAATATAACCGTGATAATTATCCGTCTGACTTTCATTTTGTTTAACAGCAGAAATTTTCAACTTTATATACCACATTGTTTTTAAAAGTATTTTTCCAAAGGTTATTTGTGAAATGACGTTGTGAAAAATAAAATTTGATTTTTCCCTTCTAATGTAGCATTTATTGCAGAGATTTAAGAAATCATAAGAATAGCGACCAAGTGGCAAATTTTTGGATTATTTCATGAATTCTCCCTTTGATTTTCCCGATAAATACCTCAAATTTTTAGGCTTACGTCGTAAAAATTCGTATTTTGTAGCAGTTGAAGAATAGGTTTATTTTGAATTCTAAAGAAAATATCTTAATGCACTAAATATTGGTAATCGTATATCCCAAGGTGTCTTAGTGTCTTTCATGTTGTCTAACAAAGCTAGGTAATGAGTGCTACGTTCCATTCATTATCAAACAGAGTAGGTAATGCAATAATCTTTCAGATGTCTCTGGACATTGCCTTGTCCCTCTACTGTCCGGTAAATGGTGTTTAGAAGCGAAAAGCATTATAAAGCATTATCATATGAGATATAGAGAAAAATACGTGCCTAGTAGTTGGAGCGAATTAATATTTTTACTTCCGTGAATGATGCTTAGTCAAAGGGCCAATTGCAATCATGATTCGGCTTCATTCATGGCTAAATCATGGCCATCAAGTTCTGGCGGATAGTGTTTTTGTCAGATCAAACAGCTTGGGGAGAGAACACGGCATAGTGCTCTTCGACAGTGAAAAGTCCGAAAGCCGGTGTCCATACCGGAGGAGCTTCGTGAAGCAAGCTGACTGAGCATGAATGGCTTTTAGCGTGGCAAGTTTACGGCCGGCCGGGATGGCCTAATGGAAGTCGACTAACTTGAAGGTCGCGAGCCCTAACTTAGCCTCAGACGTAAGAATTTTGGTATTTTCTAGTTTTATTTTTCTATGCATTCCTTTGCTTTTGTTTCGGAAACTGAAGCTCATTGTGCCTGAGCATAGTTTCCGCAACCACTTAGCTGAAACATGAATCAGTATACACAGCTAAAAGTCGTCATAATAGTTTTTAAGTCCATACTCATTAAGAATAATTGTCAACAAAACGTTGATATCAAAAGATATCATGTCAGTAGTCTCATTCATTACTAACATCGTTATGCCAAAATATGTTTTTTCTCAGTCAAAGAATTTACTATTAATGGATTTGCCTGAGGCATTGAAATACGTATAGAAAAATATTATACGCGTGTTTTATGCTCTCATTAATTTATTACGATCTTAAGTGAACTTAAATTATTTTACGGCTGTTCATTGGTTCGAGACCAAAATAATGGAAAAGTGATTTACCAAGATGTGCGTTAATTTTTTTGCTGCATATTTAGGAGTAAGAAACTGAGTGTTTGGAGATTATGAACTGACTACGAATGGCCATGATTTTACCAATCCACTCAACTTACTACATACCATCTGTGCGGAGGACAAAAGAGGAAAAAAGTGGCTCCCTTTCCTTCCACGCGCAACTCAATGGGAGAAAATCGTAAATAGTTTCACTCCAACTCCCGCCAACTTGTTCTATTTACTTCTCACAAATCGAAAAAAAGATTTGCACTTGTTCGTTGCAAATTACCGAGGGCGTGGAAGCGAGCCATGTGGACGAGAGAGATAGACGGCGCCTCCCGACACGCTATACCGTTTGGTTTTACTGTTTTTCCCCCGTGCAGGTGAGAGTCGCTCCATAAAAGGGCGTTTACTGCACCCTATATCGGTGTCAAACTCCAGCATGCCTCCACAATCCATCCCCCTACCGGACGCCCCTTTTATAAATGGCAAATTTTCTCACCTCCGCTCCCTTTCCCCGACACGCTGCTCTTATCCCCTTGTGTTCCCATGCGTTCGCCCCGGGGGCTGGCGCCAGGGAATGACACCCCTAAAAACCTCTCGGCGCACCTCACCCTGTGCCTATCTCCCACGTATATACGCGCGCTGGTGAGAGACGGTTTAAAGGTGCGTGGAGTCGGGCGGGGGTGAGGGCCGCGCCTTGAACGAACTCAATGGCGCTCTAGGACGGTGGTGGGCCGGTCAGAAAAGAGCACGGGACGAGGGGCGGGCGACCCCGTAGGCCTTTTGGGACGGGCGGCGGTGGCTGTGTGGACTGGGGGACTTACGTGTGAGTGGACAGAGGCGCCAGCCGCGGCAGGAAATAAGGGGCGGGGTTGGGGTCGGGCGAGAAAGGGCTCCATATAACAGAAATGTGCACGGCTCAGGAATCCTGAAGGGACAGAAGACAAAAGTTCTTATACCTTCCGCCCCGGATGTGCCCATTCCACTCTTCCTCCCCCCACATCCAACGACCACCACCCACAATCCCAGTGCATGGACACCTACGGCATGACAGATGCCGCTGGCCAGTACTCGCCTGCAGTTTGATGTTTGTGCGGCGAAGGGAGCTGTCCGGAAAGATGTAGGATTGGAAGGCGGTCAGCATGAACTGTCGGATTGTCAACTAACAATAAGAGAGGCGGAGAGAATGAGGACAAGGTGAGGGTGTCAGTGGTAGAGGTATTAGAAGGAAGGAATAGATGCAAGATGAGCAATATGTGAGGAAATGTTGATTTTCAATTGTTATTTTATTTTTTTTCCTCTTTCATGTACATTATTAATTTTTTCACTGTAAGTAGCTGTATGTGAACATTGTTCTAAATAATAAAAAATGTTTAAGAAATTAAAGGACTCCAAGGCCGACGGTTCTTATAGGGTGGAGAGAAATCATGCAAGGGTGGATTTCTCAATGTATTTACGATTTATTGTCGTAAGGTTGCTCAAAGCTAGAAGATGATATCGGCGATGCAACTTGATTGGACGCATACAGCAAAGTCTAAAGCCCCTATCCATGACGAGGGTGGTGAAATCCTGATAGGGTTCAAGGCCGCGAACTCAAAACGAACTAACAAAACATTTTCCGGTGGTCGATAGAATATTAAAAATCGCAAATGAAGTAATGATTTGTGGAAAACTGGGCCTGTTATTATGCAGCCTTAAGGTATGTAGGATGGGGTCATCATGATATATCATTTATCATCGACTGAAATTGTCGAATATCTCTGATATTTAAACAACTATCGTTTTACCGCTTTGCTGCCAAAAATTTTCCGTACCCCTTTATGAAATTTTTGTTAATTTTTTTTGAAAAGCAAGAGCAATACACTCACATAAATGTGTTGTGATGAATATTTGAAATCAACTTATAACTCTTACATATTTAAAAGGAAAATCAAAATTACTAAATGTCGGATCACAATTTCGCGTTTACAAACTTGGTAGCATTACGTTCGCTCAAGTCCTTGTTCCCTTTTGTCACCAACGCGTCGCAAGATAATCGTGGTGAGACGCATATTTTCCCTGGTATAAATATAATACTCTCCTTTGATATGGCTACTGATATCTTTTCTACATTCACATGAATGTACTTTTATCACTCTTTTAAAGAGTATGGATTTTATGGACGTTGAATAATAGCTTCCAATTACTTATCGAGATGCCATTTTTATTTTCTCAGATGGGGGAAATTATATAGTGGTGTTTAAATATTAGGCTTCCCAGATATCTTAAAGGACGTGATGGTTGGTGGGTGATTATAAAGAAGAGAAGTTTTATTTTACCTACATTAAGACGATAGGCTGACATTAATAGGTACTTAGATTTTAAAGCATTAAAACCATGAATTCCATATGTGGATTAAGTTTTCTCTCTCATACGATTTAGTGCACGTAGTTGGCTTTTTTTTAAAGCAAGTAACATAAGTTCTATGATGAATAATACGTGATTAATCGAAGTACCAGAAGGTATTTCGCAATAGATTGGAAGAAATCAAACGAAATCACTAACCTGGAACTAAAGTTTAGATAGCGAGTTTAATTAATAATAGTTTCACCAAGATACTTAATGCCTTATTTAGGGGCTTAAATAGTTCTCCTGTAATCTCCTTTTTAGCGCTTATAGATGGGTACACGTGGGGAGTGCCAATTCCAATCAGGTGAAAAGATCCGAACCGTGCTAACTGAAATCCTTTTTCCTTATTTGTTGAGAGACCTCCGCATCACATGGATGTGTGGAGGTTAGCCATATTCAGTCGCTATGGACCAATCGGAGCCGTTGACACACAATGTATCCTCATTCATGCATTTCAGTTCCGCTTGCGTGACTATTGGGCCCTTTCCAAGTAACTTTCCTCAAGTCATTCGATTGAAAACTAAGAAAGGAAAAACGATAAACCATTTCTTTCATTTTATTTTTCACCAGTAAAAGCTCAAAATTAATTCGGGTTGGTTTAACTACTCTCTTCTTCGCTCTTTTCTACTCTCGCCTCACCTAACACTTCTTAATATAGCTATTTGTTTTCCTAATTAATATGGTCTCTATACTCTTATTCATTAGTTATAAATTTAAGCTTACATTGTCTCACGAATAATCTCATATGGACATTTTCATCTTCTGTAATTTTTAGTTGACTATTTTTTTGGCTTTGAACATTTATCTGAGAGAGCCTGCCACAGTGGAAATACCGGTTCCCGAACCGTCATCGAAGTTAAGCATCGTTGAGCTCGACTCGGATTTGGTGGGGTTATCCTCCTATTTGTCCGAGTTCCGTTGCCCCAATCTGCAAATGGCAGACAGTATGTGCGAAATTACCTTAGCCATCAAAGCACGTTAAACTGAAATTCTACTACTATAAATAGCCGATTTTTTTCAAGCGTAAAGTTAGATATCTACTTCCTACTTACAGCGGCGTGAAGATAATTGAAGAGACATTCAGCTACATCAGCGTCTTGTTTACAGCAAAAGAGACCAGAAAGAATTCTAGTTAAATTAATATAATTTTAGCTTGATAGATAACTATCTGTTTTATTTCCACCTGTATTCATTCGGTCGGTGTTTCGATAATTTACCTGAAAAGATATCCGGAGGAGGGAGGTCACCCGCTACGAAAACAAGATTAATTTAGTCCTGAAGTATCGTTTCTAATGAAGTGAATTGAAATGAAAGTACTTATATGGTGTAATATTTTCGCATCCGTTTGAAATATTTTCCAGGCAAAGTTATCTCTTAAAATATTGTCTCATTACAAATTTCCTTTTCATATTTTATCTCGTCTACTAAGTTTAGGTCGTATTAATTGGGCTTGAAAAAGTTGGGGAAAAACTGATTTTAGCCGAGTGTAAAGATGAACTTTTGGTCATTTTCTCCATTGAAACTCCGAAAAAATTACACCTTTTTTTAATCGAAGTGAAGAACATTATTCAAAGTCTATCTCGGCTCGTTCCCTTCTAATTCAATCTCTTTTCATGCCGTTTGAATTTTTTTTTCTAATTGAAAGTGGCTACAGCTTTGGAAAACATGGTACCGAAATTCACTTCCGCTCATAAACCATATCCAGTTTTTAAGGTCTTGTTTTTTATTCTCTAAAAACCACTGTGATTTGTCCTAGAAGGCCACCGAGGGTAAATGCAGTCACTCTGTCGTCTGAGTTAATCCATTATTTGAGGGAACTTTCGGTTTCCTTTTACGTCTCTCTTATTTTCACTGCATTTCGTGGGAATTCATCTCTGTATTTACGCATTAAAAATTAGTGGTACAATGCAGTAGAATGTAGAGAAGCAATCTCGCTGAAAATAATTAGGCCTTTATGGTGACAAGATACATACTGTACGTATACTCATCTACTTTTTTGAAACAATACGCTATTCTATAAGTCCTTGCGTACCGCTTACAGGGGACCTTCTATTGGCTTTAAACGTTTCAAAATTTATTGCAGCTGCATTTCACATTGCATGTGGTTCAAAAAGTCCCATAAAAGTAACGATTGATTTTGAAGGACTTGTTTATTGAGTTATAGAAGAGGAATGTATGTTGACCACGCTCTTGCATTTCTGTTTCTCTTAGAAGGTGGTTAAACATTTGACATATGGGCAAGAAATAAGTGCAAATATTCCCTCATTATGGTTTGCGATTTTTAGTAGTAAACTGGCAAAAGTACTTGGAATCAATAGGTATTTTAATAGTACAATCAATTTTAATGGTCAAGATAACGGTTCAGTAACGGTTTTTATGTTAGTGGAAATTATTTGTCTACATAAACAAAACAATTTTAGTATCTAGCATCAGTTTACATAAAAAGTCGTTGGAACTCTTGAACTATCGAGATAAATGAAAATATGAGACCCACAATGAGAAAATAATCAATCGCTCGGAACAAGGTAACCGCTTTTGTCACATATGAAGTGCATAAACTTTAAACCTATACACATTCCTGATACCCTCGAAAAAAAATCTGTAAATGAAACGTATGGAATCACATTAGAAGAGGATGCCTGGGTGATTGAGACACACGGAGCGAATTCTTGGGTTCTACGTTTCCATTCCATATTCGGCGAACGACGTATATCGATGGAAATTTAGCGCATAACTACTTCGTCAGTGTTTTAATTTTGGACTTGAATTGCCCGTTAACCTGCGAGGGTGGTTCAACGGAGGTCGGTCAAGTCGGGGCCCCACCGCAAAGGCCCAATAAGTCAGGTGTGGGTGGGATCAGTCGAGAAGTTCGTATCGGAGAAAGGTACGCGGTGAGATAGAGGGAGTGGCCGACTCAAAAAAGAGTCCAAAGGGGAAGGGGGCGAGGATGGGCGTGACGGCGCGAGGGCATTTTTTCTCTCTCTTCCCTTTCGACTTTTTTTTTCGGGGGTTGGGGCGGAGATGGTTGTGGAAGAAGAAGATGATGAAGAAGAAGAGGTGGAAGAGAGAGTGAGTGGGGTTCGGGCGGACAGTGGGATCGGGCCCCGCTGTGTGGCGTCGGGGGAAAGGGGCATGCGACGGAGGAGCGCGGCGAAAGTGACGCGCGGGGGTGGGTGGTCGTAGGAAGGAAGGAAGAGGGGGCAGGAAGGGGGCGGGGCGAGGGACATCCTGCCCCCTTGAGCCCGGAGAGGGGGGAAGAAAAGAAGAGGGTGGGGTTTTCGAAGGGGTATGAATCCACCCGTGAGTGTGGACACCCCCTGCCCAATACCCAAACCCGACCCCTTCCCTATACCTGTGCGAGCAGAAACCCCCCTCCACACACCCACGCATAAGCAGGCACGCACGCACGCTCACCCTCTTCTCGCGTGACAGGGCCTCCACACCCCCCATCCCCTCCTCCTTTCCTTCCCACCCTGTTTAAACTCCCCTCTTCTCCTTATCCTCATCCTTTTCTACTCCTTGAGAACTCAACAAAAGTGGAAGTCCATTCGGATACAATGGACGAAAGGGAAGGGACTCTTCCCTCAGTGCCACTTTGTGGAGGGCCGTGCGTGGGAGGGAAGGAGGCTGAGGTGCGCTGGAAGAGAGGAGGAAAAGGCGCCCTCACAATGTTTACGCTCGATCCTTTTCTGGGGAGCCCATGTGTGAATGCGAGGGAGCTCATATTAGGACTGATTACAAAGGACAAAGTGGTCAACAGCCAGGGTGAGGGCGGAGTGGAGGGAGGGAGCGGATGCCGTGCTGCTCATTCGGTCGTCCGTTTATATACATATATGCATACTACTACGCCCTCCGGGAGAGACTTTTTTAAGCTTCCATTCCACCCTCCTACATGTTTGCGTTTTTTATCATATCGCAAGCGGGAGGCTTTGGTCCGTTTAAGCGCAACAGTATTTACCCGACGCTAACAGGGACGGGATTTGTTTGCGGGGGGGACAACGAATTTAGTTTAACTCGCAAACCGTTTGAAATAAAAAATTAACGAGAGAAATTATAAGCCCTAGGGAAGGACGTTTGAGCTAATGTCTGGTGCGTCTGAGCATTCTGTCAAGTAGAAATTGAATTATTATGAGAGGAAATACCTAAGCTATTTGGAGTACATAGTTGAAAAATGTGTTCAAAGAATATAATTGAACCTTACCACGAACGCCGTATCTTCGGAGGTTAAGATTAGTGTTCATTGTAACTAAACGCTCAGCCTTTCTCGGTTAGGGACGTCATTAGATCAAGCATTTTCTTTTTCCATTTGAATTTGGATTCCTTTTTACCACTTAAGGATTGGAATCTGTCCAGTGGAATCAGTTTCGTTTTGCGTTGCCTTAGCGTACATACAAAGGGTAAAATATCACATTATATCCTGGCGAACGTGATTATTATTCATCACCAACTCTAAAAAATCAACTCTACTGAGAGTGAAATATAATGCCACATGGGTGGTAATCTATTAGACTGGATTCATTTAAATTTGCCATTTAAAGCCAATCATGATGATAATTATCCAAGTAGCGGTGGAATGCATCGCAATCAGTAGTAAAGGGAAGAGAAAATTAGGTCTGTATTGAGGAGAAAACTGCGGAAGGTATAGAAATAATGGGATACATTTTGCACGTGATAGCATTAACTGGTCACGGAGAGAGCGTCCAAAAAGAAATATCTGAGGCTGATACATAATGCTTCGACCTTCTCCCTGTTGGGGGATGAGATGATTAAACCCTAAATGCTGCGAACAATGTGAGGATTTTATTCACCATACGAGTTAGTTAGTACCTACTAGGTAAGCTCCAAGATCCTCTGTGAAGATTACTATTAGTCCGAAGATAGAGTCAGTTTTACTTCCTGATGTTTTGTGTGCTCAGGACCAACAGCACCTGATCGCTTAAAGCGCAAAATAATCTCAGAAAATATGGAAAATGAGGACATGTTTAAATTATGCTTTCAATAATTCACGTCAATTATAGCTAAAACTAATTTTCATGTGTAGTTCAACTTTATTATTATAACTGTATATTATAAAATGCGTTCAATTAATCCGTTATATTTAGTTGTTTAGTGAAATTGTGTCCTGGATTTTGCTTGAATATATTTCCTTAAAGTCTGATTAGTCCAAAGATACGAAACAACACGGAGGTTGACCAGCCCTAGAGATCTTTGCTTCAACAACTACACTGCACATCTCTCAATGTTTCTCCTTGCCGGAAGGAGCTCAAGTTACTCTCCGATGCTATCCTGAAAATGTCGCCATGCGGTTTAACCGGTTATTGATGGTAGAAATTTTTTTCTAAAATTATCCTTGGAAGCAAAGATATTTTAGGAATCCCCTTCATAAATATCGGTTTCTTTTCTTCCCATTTCCTCGGAATCCGAAGCTGATTTAGAGCAATGTGTGGAGAATGAAAACTTATACTCGACACGGTATAATTGATCGGAGGGGATAAAAACTATAAAAAGATAAATAAGAAATTTAAAGTGTGAAATATATACTTGACCAAAGGGTCCATGAATTAGTATCCTTTGAAGCTGGAGCTCTCTTTCTTAGAACTAATACTGCTGAATGGAGATTTGATGTGGAGAAAAATCATTTTCTGAAATTCGATACGGATCGAATACTTGCTACGGGATTTTCCAGTTCGAACTGGAGTAGCGGCAGCAGGACGAGAAGCGCGTCAGCAGGAGAGGTTGGTTGGGGGATGGGGATGCTGGGTCCGGCCGCATTTGATGAACATCGTGCCAACGTGACAGCGTGCTGACTAAAATATGCAATTCCAAACGTATAATTTTTCCTTAATATTTTCCCTCCCCATCCTTTTCCTACCACATTCCACCTCCACCCTACCTCCTCCCCCTCACACCGTTCCCTGTCTCCGCCACCCAACCCCCCTCCACGAAACCATCCCTCCCCTCTTGCCACTGCCCCTTCCCCCACCTCTCTCCCTCCCTCCCCACCCTCCTCTCTCGAGGCCACTCACCTTTCCTCAGCGGATGTCGTCGCTGCCTCTTCTGCTGCGGCTCCTCCCGCTTGGATGCTGATGCGGCTTCCGCTCCTCCTCCGTCCAGAGGCTTCCCAGAAGCGCCCTCAACATCGGCGCGTCCACGTCTCTGCGGGGGGTTCCCCCTGTCTAAGAAGTCGTCGTCACACGTGAAAGGCCGTGCACCAGCGATCCCGACACATGCACCACGGACGACACCACAACAACAAACCCCGGCGACCACCAACACCTCCACCACCGTGTCCCGGTCACTCGTCCTCTTCCGCCGCGGCGACGCGTCCCTCGCGAGCACTGGGGATTCCTCGGAGCTCTTCGCTTTTCCCTGTGTCGTCGACTCGTGTTCGAGAGATGGCATCACCGCGGCAGCTGGAAACCGACGCTGCCGCACAACACGCACCAGAAAAACCGGGCGGTCTGGGGTCTTGCTCGAGGTTTTCCGCGTATGAGGGCTGCCTTCGCGCGGTCTCTCGTCAATCCTCAAAATCTTTCGCCCTCCTTCGTCCTATATTTCATATCTTGTGGCCGACCCTCTTAGTGTTCTTTCATTCCCCACCCCTGTATATTTATCTTCCTTTCGATTCGTCAACCGCCCCCCGGCGCCTCGCCCAAAGTCCATGAACTTTTCCCACCATGGAACGTCCCGCGCCTTCTCGCGGGGGCAGTCATTACCTCAAACTGACCCGATCTGTGTTTCGGACGAGCGTCTCAGCCACGAAATTCCTACAGCACTCCCCCTGGACAGACGTTTAGCTTACGATTTGCTACCTTGTCTCTAGGGTCTGTTCGACGGGGAGGTCCTACGCCACGGGGCAAAGAGGTACGTTGTTGAAAAATGATTATTATTACCTGCACTCTGCGTACACGATCCGGGAAAGCACCAGCGCTGTGAAGGTTCAGTTGTATCCAGAGCAGTCCAAGCTCATCACTGAAAGAGGGGCGATGGTTGGGAGGGTAACTCTCCCCTACCTCCGGCCCACCTTCTCTCCCCCAACCCCCCCGCCTACCTTCCCCCATACCTCCAGTCCACCCTACCCTCCTCACCCCTGTCACCTCGTGACGTCACGCTCGCCACACACACACACTCTCTCGCCTTTCAACTAGACCCCCAACTCCTGTTTCCCAGTTTCTAGTTTAATGCGTATATATATTGTGCTTGAGAGAGATAGGGAGGGTGGGAGATGGGAGCGAGAAACTAAAGGCTTGACGCGTGGTCAACGCCTTAGGACTTAGGTCTTCCGTCATTAGGCTCCAGGTGCGAGTCTTCGTCCTTCGGCTTCATTATCTTGAGAAATACTCAAATTTCCCTATTCATATCCGGTTGAAAGGAGAGGTGTCGATGCCTTAGACACATTAAACATCCTAAGACGAAAGACGAAAAAGTGATTTATCCAATTGGACTTCTAAGACGAAAGCCACTGGGATGAAATTTATTTTTTCTAAACAGAAGGTGTTAAAATAGCTTAAATAATTCTAATTGGTTAATTGTACGACGGACCATTTGGTTTCAATGAATATTCTAAAGGAATGCTTCTTTTTAGCTGCTAATGAAATGATTGAGCACTGCAAAGTTCTGGCCGCTTTTTAATGTTAAAATAAGAGGAGCTGTATTGAAGAAGTATTCAAACTTTGCGTTTCGATTACGTTGTTTAAAAAGTAAAAGCACCATAACTTTCTTCAAAATGTCTCAGTCATGTCCCAATAACCCATTACTTGATGCTGTGTTGGGGAATGTAGTTAAAAGAGTTTTGGCGTTAGAAAAAAATTGGCATTACTAAGATTCCGTATTTTCATTTTCAGTTAAATTACAACGTTCATTTCAACTCAGCATGTTATCGCATAAACCATTTAGTGCTCTTTAGCGGTAATTAACTCGACATAGAGCTAGGTCGAATAAGTGGTAAAAACCCCTTAAAGTCTTTTAGTGGTAGAGAGTCTTGGAAGATAATTAAATAAATTAGTGCGTAATACCTTGAAGAGAAGGTTCATCCTATCTTTATGAAGTCATTTGGTGGCTTTCTTTCAATCTATAATAAAGGGAATATGGTTTTCAAGCGTTATTCAATGTTGCGTCCCTGGACGGGTAATTTCATTGAAGTACCTAATTCAATCTGGCTCATGCGCGGTTATCTAGCACGTTAATGGAACTTCAGGTTGTAAAGAAAATTCTAGATGATTCCTTCACCGCAACAATCAACGAAAACCTTTTTGCTCCCGGGAAAACAATCAGTTTTCTGATTTAATTTGTGCTAACTAATAGCGAAGAGAGCGGGAGATCTCATCCAATTTCCAGTAACATTTTTTTTTCAACGTTCCGTCCCACGGCTGCCTGATGCCTAACCTTTCGATGCTCCCCTCTTCGACGCAAACGGGAATTTCTTTCCAGACTATCTTCAGCATTCTTTTTATGAAAGAATCTCTCCAGCCCATTTCCACATACCTCAATTCGTGAAAACTTGATACTGTAGCTTGAGGTGTGCTACAAAAAACAAGTTCCTTGAAAAGTCCACCATAAGAAGCTGAAAAGAGTCGAGTAAAACACTCGCAGAGAGAGAAAGAGAGAGGTTTAGTTAAGCAACACTTCGCATCCGCCGAGGCGCGATGTAAGAGGCTTGCCCCCACCCTCTAATCTCCCTCTCCCGCCCTTCCTCTTTAATCCCACGCCCGACCCCTCTCCTCCCCAACCTCCCCGAGCGTCACCCCTCCAACGCCTGCCGTCCCTCGCACCTCCCTTCCACCTACTCACTCCCACAAAAGAAATTCTCCTGGAAACTCTGTACACAGTAACACAATCTCATAACTATTTTCTGTCAACGCAAAGGTCAACTGGAATCAAAAGTCGGCGTTGGCTGCCTGCATGAAATTATTATGCTAGTATTCTCCGTGCCGCACAGGCATGCTCTAGTATGAATGCATGGTGAATGAAATAATGCCTTCGAGAAAAATGTAATTCTTTCGATATAGAAGCTGAGTTAGAGATGCGGGGAAGGTCATGCCAAAATTTCTATTAGGTTGAGTTTATATTTCAGTTATTGGGGTTACGGAAGACAACCAAAGCTTAGAAGCGTGTAAAGGTGTGCTAAATGATTGGCTATTGTGGTTGTTATACCTCAACGATCCACAAACAATCCAGGGCGTAGATTACTACCTAACTACACAAATTAAAAATGTTACCGGTCGGATTGGTTAGTGGCACGCCTAACTACTTAGCCAATGATGATGTCTTTGAGCCCGACATCAGATATGGGCGTTGTGCTAACTATCATGGTTCTGGTAAATGTATTGTGGAGGCAGTTTGGTACCAAATATTACGAACCTCAACTCGTCCAATTACTTAGGTGGATGATTCAATCAAAATTGGTTGATCCTGTAAAAACTTAAGAATGAAACGGTGGCTTATTTTACATGAGAATTTTCGATCTCGGAAGTTGATTATATCCTTCTCGAATATTCTCTTTGTGTTCCATCCATCATTAGTTCACAGGCTTTGAGTGATTTTTTCAGCTAAGTCATGAAAATTAAGGCATCCGCTTCAGCAAATGTTCATCTTTGTAACCTTGACCCAAATGATAATGGCGGTGTTGATGGAAGAATTCTTAACGGAACCAATTTGCAAAAGACTTGCTAATATATCTGGAAACACGTAGAGTTTCTTTCACGGAGTAGTTGTTCGTTCTTTCCGAGGAATATTCTCTGTATCATGGGGCTGAGATAGTATGGCCAGTATAATAATATTTAGCTTTTTAAACTATAAATAATTTGCAGTTCTTGGCAACTTCAAAACAAAGATTTACTCATCTGCTCAACCCCGCGATCTAAAACTGACTCCTTTGTTCTATATTCTATTCGTTCCGTTTTTTTCTTCTTTCATTGTATGTTTTCGAATGACTGGAATTTATAATCACCATATTTATTAGCTCAACGCGGTATTAATGATTTTTCTGCCAAAATTTGGTCATTTTTCTGAAAATTCAGTAGTAACGGTATCGTTTTCCTGAACATTCGTCCCATCCATTTTACAATTTCCGCTCTTTTGTGATCAGGAAATAATCTGTAGTGTGTAGAGATGCGTGTGTTCTGTATCTATTCTGATCGCATTGTTGTGGTTATAATTCAGGGAAACTATTAATTCTGAATAAAAATATCGATTTGTCAGTCAAGAAACATTTGGGATGAGGTGATATTTTGTTTTTGGGATTCGCACACGAAAATAGAGGATCTGTGATATAGAACTCTCATTTCAGATGCCGTTAGGGATATTCAATGTTTACTGGTGTTGCTATGAGTGTTGACCATCTATTCGGTGAAAGAGCATCAAATACATGAACGTTGAAAATGTGAAAAGTTTTGTTGACATTTATTAATGCTCAAAATATTCCATTAAGTTCAAACTCTTGCAAAGGTTTGTATGCAATATTTAAGTTTGCGGCCGCACTAATTGTCGTAAGGTGTCTTCAAGGTGGAGTTTCTGCTAGTGCTATGATATGATTGGGAGATAATTTCGGCGAAAAAATAAACTGTTTACTCGACACGAACATGCCGAAAAGTTATCGTGCCCACGTACCGGCGCGGCATCGTGAAATTGGGAGCCAGTGGAAACCGACCTTGATGCCTACCTACCTACGCAGGTGGCAGCCACTATTATTCCATTGTTCAAGATTGCATTTTCGTGAACAGGGGGTTTTTGGTCACTAAATAGTGTTCATGGATTACTATCATATTTAACGCTTGTTCTTGATAAGGTATTGCTTCTCTGGAACGGCAAATAAGAATGAATTCTGTTTAGCGTCATGTGACATTGTCTACTTATTTTAGTATGAAAAAGAAATGCTCGAAACCAACTGATAAAAAATAATTTCATTGTCTATGGAGCCTGCGTGTCTGGACCTTCGGGTCGGACGTTGTGATACGGAGTGGTGTATCTCCCTCTCTCTTCCTGGGGCTCGTAAACGGCGGAGGATGATGAGGGGTGAACATCCCAACCGCCGGCCGGCCAACCGGCAAAGTGAGTGAAAAGAGGGGTCGAGGCCGCCACCGCCCGAGCTGCGCAGCCGTGATTCCCGAGAGCGCGTGAGGAGGACGGTTCTGCTGCGAAAGAGAGCCATCGCTGTGACGCCAACGATGCACCTCTTGTTTTTGTTTTGAAGTGGCATGAAGAGATGTTGCCGGATCGGAGAAGTGCATCATCCGCTGTCATTTCGAGATGGAGTCGTGCGTGTGAGTAAGAGGGCAAGTGGGGGGAATGGAAGTCGCATTGTGCGATGCAATTTTTAAAATAGCAAACGTTTTGACGCATCGACATCGTGACGCGTGAAGGATGATATCGCATCTCTATGTTTTCATATCGTAGCAACTTGGCACATTAAAAAAGAGCTCGCAGATTCCCTCTTCATACGTCTATAATTATGTTGAAATGAATATTATTTCTCGGCATTATCTACCATTATTGGGTGAAAGGAGAAGGGAAAAGCGATTTGCAGCGAGAAAATCTTCTTACTGGTGACTGCCAATGATCACCTACCGTTTCTTATCCTCAAAGTCTTCATTTACTTTAAATATATGTTCAGCATTGAAAATTAGGTCTATCGAATCCAACTTCAAGAAATTGCTGACCGCAGCACCACACTAAACGATAATCTCAATATGACGCTTTGACATGGTACCGAGAAAGTCACCAAAACGACCGCGCCAAGTATACACAGTTACAATGCAATACTTGCTGACAAAAAGTAGCAAGCAGAGAAGTAAGAAAATATTGAATTTACTGAACTCTGCCACACACTTTACGCTCAGAAGAATATATATTTCGTTTTACGAGCACTGCTGTAGATGAGCTATTATGTGCGTATAAAACAGAGTAAATAGTGATCAGCAAAAAATCCCACAATCTGGATTACCTTAGTCCAGCTAATCATTCCACAGGTAATGTAGATTGGTATTTGAGTCTCCAATGTTACATCTACCTATCGTCTTATAAAACATACATTCACATACATTCTAATGTTGTGAAATAGAATTTGAGGATAAATATTTTACATACACATTTAAGCATTAAGTAAGTAAGGGCGTGGCAGTGTTTTTAAAATATTGCCTTGCATTTATTTAACTGAGAGGAGATTAGGACATCAATTCAATAATGGTGGGAGATATTTAAAAGAAGAATCTACAAGAGGGTATAAGTTTTACGTCCCAGTGTCCTTTAAAACTGGTGTTATCATTGCTGCAAATTTTGCATGGGAAATAAAATATTAAATGCGTCAGTGATGGAGTCTTTTTCTCTTATCTCTGTGGTCATATGGATTGATACATTGTTGAAGGTTGATCATTTTATCGGGGTCAGAAGTAAACATGGATGCCTTTTTCCTAAAACAATGTTGAATTCCTTTCCAACGATTGGGATAGAGAATCTTCCTACACTTTATGATGGAGATAGTGTCTATCCTTTTATCCTCTGATCCGCGACTGATTCCCTGTTTTACTAATATAACAGCAGTTTGTAATAAATAACGAGTTCAGTGGGAGGATAGCATTGCGAGTGAACTTAATTAAAAAACTTACTGTGGCACCCGTTTCTGTGATTTGGACTCTGATGGGGTAAAATAAAATGCATTCCTCATATTTGAATATTGCGCATGATAGCAAAATTTCTAATGACCTTAAATTATATGTAAATGCTTCAAAAATAGTTAATAATAATATGCCACTAAAAAGTGCAAAGATGTTTTTCAAATCCGCGTGATTAAAATTGGAATATCAATTTTTTTTTTACTTAACCTTATCACTTCTCCACTCAACATGTTTTTCACTCGAAATAATCAACTCATACTTGTTCATTGCCTTACAAAAAGGGAATAAAAACAGCAATTATCGTCGAATGAAGATTATTCAGCCAATCTTCACATGGAAACGCGTGTAATTGCTGGCGGCGATACCGTTCAGTGACATCATCTGCTGGATGAAGCAGCGTTATGGCACCACCAAGCGCTCGCTCATTATGATTAATAAAAATAATTTTAATTGAACAACGTTGTTTGTCGACAAAATGTTTAATATGGACTTCAATTACAAGATGTTCTTAATAACAAGTCCTTTACCCATTGTCGAAATACGTAGAGTGCGAGTGAACCTGTGCGTCGTGAATTCGCATATTCAAATCCCTTGGAACGGATTCTAGGGTGAACGCCACAGGGTGAGGGCTGCGGAATGCGGACTACTCGAGCAGTAATTTTTTCATCATCCCCACCTCCCCTCGAATTCCATCTCTTCATCTCTTTCTCCTCACGCTGCTTGTCCCTCATATAAGTCTCTCTTTCTCCGCATTCCAAGTAAATAGTGGCCATTGGAAGGAGAGGGCTGATGTTATAAACGTACCGTTGAGTTTCTTGGGTTAGTGCACTTCGAGTAAGGAATGTGTTTAGAATTGTAATCCTGCCCCGAATCATTGAAAATCCTGGACGATTTTGTCTAATTTTTCTCCTTTTGCTGATTTTTCAGCGAAATATAACAGCCATGATTCAAGGTAGAGAGCTTAATAATATAATCCCACAATTATGTGGTAGTCGTTAGAGGCGTATTCACCACTAAGTACAGATCTCGTATACTGGTACTAAATTTGAGAACAGTCTTTTGAATGAAAGCCATAGGAATACGGTTGTCTCAAGTTAACTGTGTTTTGAATTGGGGAAGTTAGTATACATCAAAAGCCAACGTAGTAATTTCAATAAAATTTATCCAAATTTATTTTCTTGAGAAAGAAAATTAATTGTTGATAAGCATAAGCTGATGACATGCGTCCGATGATGAAATTTCACTTATTTTTCTAATATCCCTTACGAGTTACTCAACCATTAAAAAAGTGTAATGATTAATCTCAAGTTACAACTAAATACCAAAAGAAAAATATGATATCAATGAAATTGACATCATGAGCAGAGCAATAATACCATGTCCCGTCAGTGACCATATTTTCAATAAGATAATGCAAGGTTTCGGGTGAATTACTAATTTTCAGCCACCTATTATGTTAATCTATTATAGCCAGAAAGTATGTTAGGTCAGAATTTACCATCGTGCGAGGAGATAGTGATATACTGACTGATGCTGAATGTGCCAATATATTATCGGCTGATTCATTAATCTAACGTGTTACCGAATCCCATGCGAAGTACAATTGAAGAGTAAGTAAAAAAATTAATGTTGTCTTGGTGAAAGGCTTATTGTCATTAGCAGGTCAAGGAGCAACATTATGTTTGTGAGATTAACGCAAAGTTTGTACAAGCGTTGTAATTGGCATTGCTTTGACCATGCGCGACACATGCTTGTCTGTGACTCTTAAATAAATTTCAAGCTAATTATACGATGATTATTTCACTCTTATGATGTGTTTCATGTTTCGGCACTTTCATGGTATTCTAGACATTATAGCGAGAAAGTGCATTGCATTAGTGTTTAATTGTTCGAAGCCGTGAAGCCATCAAAATGGGCCTGTAATGCCTAATGGAGAGAAAGTTCTGTTTTTATTTATAATGAATAAAATAAACATTTACTACTTAGTGGGGGTGGGAAATTCCCACCCACACTTACCCCCCCCCCCCTCTCCGCCCCTCCCGTAGTCTTCCCCCCCTCCTCCCCCACTCCCTACCGCTTTGGTCCAAGCCTATATATCCAAGAGGAAATGGAAGACTCTTGGCACATGATTATGCCTCAGTGCGGTGAAACGCTTCGTGCCATATAAATAAATCTGTGGAAGATTACAGTGTTTTTATTCATTATGAATAACAACAACTTCCGCCAGGTCCAGCGTGAAACAGTTATATTTATTCTGTTTTTACTTCATTTTAAAACGAATGGCAAGAATAAGTAAATTAGATATTCAGATGTTTGACCCCACTGAAAATACGCTGGTATGGGAATTGTTTTCAGCTCATCAGTTAAAATTTAGACTTACTATTTTAATTTCCAAACCGATATATTTACTGACGTCATCTATAGCATACTACAAAACCCAACATACTTCGATAGTGCGATATTCCACAGCGGAAAAATCATTCGCCTTGACCGCGATTTGAACCAGGATCCCTCGATTTCGCGCCGAGTGCTTTAGCCAGTTGGAATATCACACTAATGTGTACTTGCGGGTGACTCCGTATAAGGTTATACCGTGGTTAGTCCCGGTATCCTCAAAATTTGTCATACTTCGATAGAATAGATCGTGAAAATAAAATTAGTGAAAATGACTGCAGAACGGACAGGTTTAACATTTAAATTTTCCCACGAACGATAAGAGACCGTGATAGCTGCCATTGAGACTTTTAAGTAGGTTTGTCTAGAGGTAGTGTAGCTAATTAGTTTTTTCTTCCCTGATGCTGGTTTCTTAATCTGCTACGTAGTAGGTAATAAGAGTGCGTCTTGCAAGTTTCCTGTATAATTCTTGTATCTCTGTGCATTTATGAAGTTGCAAAATACATTAATATGTATATCGTTTCTATAACATTGGTAGCATACCTGCAGTGTAGTACATGTTGGTGAAATCTCACCTCCTGGAAGGTATTAATAGGTTTTTGCTAATGCATTACCAGTCGTCGAATTATCTTTATAAGCATATTATAGTCCATGTTGGTGATAACTAACTCCCTGCCACACACCCTATGCGATTAATGCATTCATAGTCGTAGTTTCATTATCTTTATTAGGGCATGTTGATGATAACCAACCCTCTGCCACACACCCTTGAAGCGGCTTGCAGAGTAGTACGTACATGTAAGTCAATATTTCGCTGCCTACTCGAAAAATGCAAGAGCTCCTTTTTAACGTTAAGCAACCTCTGTAAAGCCAACTTTGTGATACTGGCAATAAGAAGTATAAAATATAAATTAAGAATAACATTTCAGAATAACGCTTAAAAAATTATGCTTGAAGATTCCGTGTAAATAAATCGTCTTGATTTGGAGGGATAAACAAAGGAATGAATCGGTAGCGGCTTAAGCAATGCTTTGACTGCAGAAGAAGATGAGCCAATGAGAGGATAAAGCGCGGAAATCAAATTAATGTCAGCAAATATCCTTGGCGGGAACACCAATTTCCTTGAACATCCCGAAATATATATATTTTAAACTCTTAATTTAAATATAATGTATAGAAATGAAAGTACTCACCGCAAAAATATTTCTCCTTGGCGATCGACAGCTTCCTGTGGACAATGGTGCTCCAGAGCACGCTTTGAAAGCCACGGTGGACACCATTCGACGTGTACCAGTCGTCCTCTTTGAATGAATTCTCTCAAACAAATCGATTCTGCGGCGTAAACAAAACCGTTGACACCTCTTTCAAATCTACCGATCATTATGTCCCCCAATCCCAACCGCTTGTGGGGCACGCTTGCCCCTTACCCCCCTTCTCCATAGGAAAAATCGGCGGGACTGCACCATGCAGCAACTGGCTGGCCGCTGGGCGTATCTTCGGCTTCGTAGGGGGTGTGGATTTTCGGCGTCTACAAGTCGCGTCCCAGTACCCGCTTCAGGAGAGCTGCGAAGACACTCCGGGGATTGGCAACATACAAAGGGCGCCACGCTATTATGAGGATAACAATGTAAACCCCGGTGGCGACTTGCTGGCGCTTCCGAGACAACCGTTTACCCTGGCCCTTCGTCGCCAGAAAATCAGCTCCGTTGAAGATTTATTTATGACTTTTGTAAGGAGAGGTTCCAGGAGGTCAACAAAAACTGGCTTAACGGAGGATTAACTTCTTAAGGCGGAAGCTTAGCCTTAAAAAAAGACTGAGGAAAAGTGGTCTTAAAGTGACATTTTGATTTGTTTCTTAAAAACGATCTTATCGAAAATAAATCCATGGTTCTCCGTATCATGAAATTTTGTTCATTATATTTATTATTGAAAGGCGAAAAATGGTATTATTTCTGTGATGCATTTATTTCTATTAGCGATTTGGCCAGGTCAAATAAGGGAAATTAGACGTTGCCATTGCTGCTGAACAAACAAGTAATTTCTAGGTTTACCCGCGCATTATCGTATATAGTTTCTTGCATTGCGTATGAAAGGGTATAGAGAAGCATGGAAGTAACATATTTATTTACATGCAGAGTTAGTCATAAGTACTCTGAAACCCAAGGCCGCCAATGATGTTAGCCACTCATTCTTAAAGCTGGGCTAGCTAGAGCGCTAAAACAAATAACGACATCATCATCAATAAATGGTAAAAATGCTATTAATGATACATAATGCTATCGTATCCATTGTGCGATAGAATGGCAGAATTAAAGGCTTTTGCAGGTTTTCCTGGTTTCCACTTTATATGGTAGACCTGAATGCTGAGACCGTTTATCTTAATTATTTATGTAACTCTTTGCACGGGCCGATGACTAAAAATATTGGTTAAATAAACGGACACATCCTTGATTCGTAGGATGCGGATTCATGGGAAAGGCCTGAAGCCAAGATATTCAAAACGCATTTTCTCCTTTTGACTGGAAGCATTGGAAGAAAGTTGCGCAACTCTCGCCTTTCGCAACAGTTTTGTCTGCAGCAGTAACAACAACAGCGGAGGTGGGAGAGGGTAGGCTAATTGCAAGGATTTCACGTGGAGGGAGGGGAGCAGGGACGGGGGGAGGGAGGAGGAGCAAAGTCTGCCTCCTCGAGATCGACAATCCAGCCTGCCACGCAATTGAACAATTCTAAGCATTCTAAGCGACCACAAAATTGTTTTCCACGCTTTTGATTCCAACTCCACGGTATCACGGTTTCTTTTCGCAATCTCATCGGTGATGCTGGTGCATGGTCATTCGTTTCGCCCTCCAGTTCTCCCATTTTTATTCACCGCAAACAAATGAAACGAAACAAAGCGCATTCCTCTTTAAATGCCTCGGCCGTTTTTTTTTCGTTTTCCTCAGCCGTCCCCCACAGTTTCTTGCGGCATATTTTATTGCCGTGAGAATCCGTGCGAAGCTTGGTCCCTATTCATTTCCCAAGTCCTGTTCCGGATGAATGGAACAATTGTCTTTTTCTGTCAATCGAGAGATGCCATGATAATTTTTGTTACCGATGCATGATATACGCAATTACACTCATCGACCGCGGCGATGTTTGCCGTCCCCGCCACAGGCTTCAAAACCGGTCGTAGTCACTCACTGCATATGCTGTGAACGGACGGGTCCGTTACTTCACATAAAATTAGCCACGTGGGATCCGAACGGGTATAGATAACGTTTCATTCCAGCAAGAGTGTCTTTCTAACGAAGAGGCAGAGAAATGTGTGGAATCTCGTAGAAACAACATTACGAAGTTGGGGCCGGATAGAGGCCTGCGTAGATTACGCGTCCTCTTTAGAGGTTATCCTTTTTCGGAATGTCACCGTATACCTCACTCGTAAATTGAACTTATCGTGGTGTTTTATCATGTGCTCCTTAGGGTATATATGAGTCCGAGAGGCATTATGTTGCGCTTCTAAGATAATCCTGTTTTGGTCTCACTACGATCAAGAGATATTCGCCAACTATTTATCTATTCGATCAGGAATATCTTTTTTCATTGCAAAATGAAAAAAATGAGAATTCCGTTTAAGAAGAGTGTTAGTACATACGTTAGTTAGTTAAGGTCACAGGCTGAAAATGTTGTTATATTTTTTCCAGGGGATTATTTTCAACTTCGCTGGCGATAAGTCCGAAAATTCCAGCATCAAATATTTTGGTACAAATATGGTATCCGAGAATTACGCTTCATATTGATAATTACTGGCGCTGGATAAACTGGTGGACCACACCGTTTGATAAAATGAATCACTCGTACCGGAATACTTACTAAATTATGCTGAAGTTTAAATTTATTCTTCTCCACCAAAGTTTCAATAACATACAACATCGTAAATACTTATTCAGTCGTCCCATAGTTCAGACATATCTTTTGGTAATGATATTTCATGTCTACGAAACTTTAGTCTTGCTATAAGTATTTAGACTTAACTTTCGGCTTTATTTCACTGTGAACTTGTTATAACTTTATGTACCAGGTACTGTTAACTAATGGTGCTAAAAGTATTTTTGTTGTACAGATGAACTATCAGTCTGGATGTATTTCGAGGCAGTTGAGTAGTCAGCATTTACTGTATGCAGCTAACAATAAGAGCTATGACATAAAACATCTCCGAACTGCTGGCTGTTCATGAACAGGTTTTTTGTCCGACTTTATGCTCTGTTTTCTTTTGCATTGCTCCTCTTTCGGTCTTGTCTATCAACGAATTCTTCCGATATACGAGAGATATTACATTTCTTGACTTTTCGTGCCTTCACTTGTCTTCTTTCGATCTTGTAATTGATAGTTAAAACGTTAGTGTTTATCCTGACAGTTCAATATATCTGTCTTCTTGGTATAGAGAAAATCATTTCTTTTATTGCTTGTTATCATACTGTGCAGAAGAAGTAGAATAATTACTAATGATCAACAAGATCCAATAGATAAAAGCAAACGTTGGACTCCCTTATTGTTTGCACTACTGCCCATAATGTGGTTGGTGAACTGATTAGAGAAATCATTTTCCATGACCAATTAATAATACGTGTTTAAGAAGCTTCTTCTTTATAGTTCGTCTATGATTGATATATCGCTATTTAAAATTCTGTTTTATTTTTGCCAAGAATCGTGATTTTCTTATGAGAATCAACAATGTCCTATTGGAAAGTTATCGCAAATCTTTTCAGGTTCAAAAATCGCCACTTAAACAAGGTTTTTGCTTGCCGATCACATTGCGGCTGCAGGTGGGAAAGAGATACACCTGGTGCCTTTGAATTCTCAATATCCCCCTGCTAAACGTGAGAGAATTCTAAATCCTCGGGAGAAATCTCTGCAGCAGCCTTTTGGACATACACCAACCTATTTGATTAATGGAAAGAGGCACGCGAGAATTTGGTTGCTCGGTGGCCTGTTCCCACCTGTTGATCCGCCCGCGAAGTCGCTTTTATGCTGAGGCTTTTCTCGCCGTCGTACCTCGCATCGTCACGTCACCGGACGAGCGCTAAATATCCCGGTGGGGTCCACATTCCCGAGGTGCAGTCACTTCGGCATGTGCGAGTGCATGTTCTCGACGAGTGCTTGACGTTGCCACGGCGAGAGAAGAGCAAGGGAAGGATGATGGGGCGGGGTTGGGCGAGGAGGTAGGGGGGGTTGGAAGGGAGGAACCCCTCGCCGTAGTGGGAGTAGGGGATGGGAGGGAAACATCATGTGGACGATCCCATTACGATCTATTTCCAGAGCGCGAACCGTCGAAGCGAGAGGCCTTCGAATTCCGAAGAGGCAAAGCGATACTCGGCTCGCCTCATCCTCACCTCAGCGGCAACCACTTGCTGCGGTGGTGCGTGGATCTTGGGAGGGAGAGGGTAGAGGGAGGTGAGGTAGAGAATGCAAAATGGAGGAAAAAGAAGGTTGGGAAACGATAAAACTGGGAGTGAGTTGGTACGAAGAAAAGAGTGGGAGGGGAAGAAGTGCGAAATGGGGAAGTTGGCTGAATCATCACCGCTAAATTGTTTACTCCAATTTATTTCCACGTCTCATTCCATCGCTGTCGTGCGCTTTAATATTAGCTTAAAGAGTACTTCTTCTGAATTATTGTTAATAAAATTGTAGATTCCAAGAAATCCGCTTCCCAGTCCCGCTGTTATCCCGATAATTTTTGTCCTTTTGTATTGATTAATATATTCTTAGGGCTAAGATTTTTTATCAGTTGGGTATGAGTAATAGAATATAAAAACAAAGGTTTTTTCGATAGTTGGAGTACATAATATACATGCAAGGTGATAAAAGAGAGTGCGTAACATTCATGGTTTTACCTTTGGGCGGAAGTTGTCTGATCTTTAAATTTCCCAACTTGTGTTTGGGAATTGGAACTGTTATATGTTTCTCTAGTACTCCGATTATTAAGCGTAAATTATATTCTACTATCTATCGTTGAAACATAATTGATTGGACGTATTTTGTAAATTAAAAGTTTCCTAAACTCTCTTAGATGTATTCTGCAATACCCTCCATGCTTCTTTCCCTTTTATGCCGTGCTACTCTCCAACCTCATATCACCTAATGATAATTGGAAATTATCACTTCTCTCATTTCTGAATCAACTAACAGGAGGGAGTTGTTCGCGTTTCACGTATAAAAAAACATCAAAAGCCAATTTGCGTGTGCTCTCGAGAATGTCAGCAATTTCTTAGTGTTATACACTATACTTTTATTATGAGTTATAAGTGGTAATGGAATTGAATTATAATGAGAAAGACACTCCCATTATATTTAACGGAAAATGACGTTGCAAGGGTGAGCCGTCATTGCTTTGCCTATGGGGTTCGGTGAGGTTCTGTCATCTTCTCATCAACTTTCAGCATAGGCTGAAAAAACCTTTTTTTTGCGACATCGGTATTCATGCTTCCTTCATTGATAAAAGCTGGTTATTGAGGGTTTGGTCAGGAATAATTAGACGCCGTTGCCAACTTTTCGATTTATTTATAAATATTCATCAGGGCTAAATAGAGGAACATACCAATAATATAAACTTCTTAATATGATTCAGCAGGCAAATATAAATGTCAACTTTACAACAATCATTTTGAATACGGCAGCTATACCTGGGCAGGGATGATATTGCGTGATGATGGTGAATACTATGTACATATTAGTAAGGACTTCTCATATCCATTCTTTGTAATGATCAACCAAATTGCTTTTTTCACGTCCATATTGGCAATTTGGTCCATTATTACAAGGATATGAGAACTCCGTACTATTATGTACATAGTATTCACCATCATCACGCAATATCATCCCTGCCCAGGTATAGCTGCTGTATTCAAAATGATTGTTGTACAATTGACATGCTGATTTGCCTACTGAATCCTACGATGAAGTGTATATTATCGGTATGTTCCTCTATTTAGCCCTGATGAAGATTTATAAACAAATTGAATCGTTGGCAACGGCGTCTAATTATTCCTGACCAAACCCTCAATAACCAGCTTTTATCAATGGATTTTGCTGTGGTCGAAAAATATGATGACATACTTACTTCCTTAGACTTCAAGTAATCTATCTTAATCTATCAAGAGTCAAAACCCATTGGTGGACTTATCTTTTTTAATGTGCATATACTTTGCATCTAATTGTAAGTAAGGCATAGAAAGTTAATTATTTCTAAGGCACAGATACCATCTGGGGCGTGAACTTCCGATAAGAGCTTTCAGAGAATACGCAAGCTTTTGGTTAGCAGATCTTCGTATTATTCCTTCTCCGGCCCCGATAGAGACACGTGCTCGAAGGAAAGAAAGTCTGTGAAGCGTCATGACGATGCCCGTATATTCGAGGGGAAGAGAAGTTGAGAGAGGGCGATAGCTGAAGGTAAATAATAGACCAAGGATGGCGAATACTCGGCACGCGTGTAAAATGTGTTGCGCTGGTCGGTTCCTTGGCACGTGCGCAGCGGGTTGATGGTGTTTTCAGCGATTCGGAGGAAACTAGCCTGCTCACTGCGGTACGATCGCTGCGAATCTCTCCTTGCACTACACTTGGCCTCTTCTGTGGCTATACTTACATTTCCTTCCTAAAGCGAATATCGCACAGTATTTTCTGTGCAAGGTCTTTCTCCGTAACTGGCAGAAAGCTAAAAATGTCTAAAGTTTATTTTTTCAATCGGCATGGATGGCATGCATTACTCGTTGGTATTTCATATGTAAACCACGCGAAGTATGCATATCGTAGAATTAAAGCAAGTATGATAAGCCCAGAGTAGCACATAGGTAAATGAAATGGAACCTAGAGGATGTAAGTAAAAGGAGCAACTAAACCAAATGATACAAATTTTGTCTGATCATGCGTTTTTTTCCAAATCTTACTGGTAACCGGCTGTGAAATGAACATTTAATTGAAGTGAGATATTGTCGGACACAGCCTACTTCTATGCCGGAGTGACAGGGTGGTTGGCGAACGTGACTTACGAAATTTTGCGTCAAGCTCTGAACAGTACCGGGAGAATAAAGAATTTGATGGCCAGGTAAGAAAAAAGCCAATTAAAAACAAACTTTCGTCAGAATCAGAAAGAGACATTCTTTTTTTCGAAGAGTCATCGCTACCAACGAGATACACATGCTCATTACGATTATCCGTTGCAGCTATTGTGGACAAAATTATCAAGTAAATTGCCCCCGCTTCGAGAATTTTAAGGCTGGAGACAAATATTTTAAATGAAATAAAGTATATAATAATAAAATAAAAACTGCGAAATGCAAAGTGATAAAAAATTGTGGTATGAGCAATGAAATTTTGAAACCTAATACTTTCCCTTATAAATATTGAGTTGAGTACGATGATTTCCAGTAAACTAATAGCCAACGTTTGGCCTCTTTACAAAATTATTAATAATGCAGCAAAACTTTTAAATCAATAAAATGTATCATTAATCCTAAATATATTTATCAAATTCATTTTACTTCTAGAAACAGGATACTTTTACTTCTAGATGCACACGTTATATTATTTGCTTGTATTAATGATGATAAATCATATGCCACTTAAGCTGGCTTGTAACCAAATATATGTTTTTGCTAACAGGTTTTTTAAATCTTATGAAATATTTACAGTAATGTGATTTGACACACGTTTACCTGTGCAATTCATTCTGATTTGGCCGAAGTCGGCGAAGCCTGTTATTTCAAGTGCACTTTATTTTAAAAATTGTTTCAATCTTTATTAGTGATGAAATTCTGGGGAAAATTTATGGATGATTTCCATTGGCGCTGAGAATTACCGTCCGTAGTACTTAAAAGCATCAATTTAATTTGCATAAACATTCAAAAGTTGCAAATCATCGTCCTAGCTGGGAAAGTCGGTAGAACAAGAACACCTGCTGAGGAAAACCAAAAGTCGGTAATATGCTATTCAGTATTGCGTGCAGCAGTAGCCGCCCAATTTACTTATTTGAATATACTGATATGATAATATGATAATGAAATGATTTAGCAAAATGAGAGGTCCTGTGGGGGATATTTAATAGCTTTAAGATTATAAATATGAGTTGAAAGAATGTTACAATTGCATTCGTGCCCCTGTGACCACACAGAGAATGTAATCATTAATTGATCTAGTGTCTAAAACATGCTGGTATCAGATACCGAGGGTGTTATCTGCATTATCTTGACGTTAACAGGAACCATTGTCTATATGTAGAGATGAATATTATCTTCATTGATGGCATCTACCAATAGGCAGTCAGCACAAGAAGCACATTGCTAAGAAGTTGAAGAAAATCTGAGTCACTCAAAATGTTTTCCAGGGTCACGCTGGTGTTTTTAGGGGGCTCATCAGAGCCTCAGAATCATCTAAGCTGTCATCGTGAATAGTGTGATAAATATATAATTAACGAAGTTTATCGGTTAAACTTTTTCTACTAAATTTATTTTACTATGCCTCTATTCTTCTATTATTAGTGCAGTAAGCTTAATGCATTTAATAGTAGCAGTATGCTTCCTTTATTTTATGTTGACATCTTAAGAATTGACAATTTACTATTTTCTTTCATAAATATTTTGGTCATCGGCGAAAAACAAGCAAATGCCACTTACAACTAGAATAATGAAGGAAGAAACTAATCGTTGAGCGCATTTCAAAAGCCAACAGACTAAAGAGGACCATTATAGTAAGATAAGTGAAAGGAAAAGAATGCTTTAGAAGAACAATCCGGACTAAAGAGTAATTAGTTGCGAGTAATGCAATTATAAGCCAATAGATAATACGAGCGAATAGGTAGTCCAGCAATGGAAAGGACTGGCAGTGAGAGGGTAGCTTTATAAATCCAACCGAAGGATCTAACTGGATGGTGATGATGCCAATTTAAGATTGACCGTTCTTTGATTGCGAGGGTTTTCTTGTCCACCTGACAAGTGGGCTGGATCTGCAAGCTTCTCCGCCTCTCTCTCTTCCGCGGGTGTAAACCACTTCCGCCAAGCCATCGTCCACCAAATGCGTCGGAATCTACGGCCTTTTGCCGTCTTCGTGTGTGACGTTCGGAAACAAAACAGCCGCGCGCTTTGCTCAATTCCCGTCCGCCCGGAATGGACGTCCAAGTTGGATCGAGAGAGATGGAGCGAGAGCAGAAGGGCGAAAGGGGTGTGAGGCGTAGGAGGGATCGGTCCCTTGGCAGACACGTTGGCGACGGGAATCCCGGCGAAGTTCTCTTTCTATCCCTCCTTGACGAGAGTCTCTCCCTGGATGGTGCACCGTTCTCCTTCCCCCAGTCGCCTCTCCATCTTGGGAAGGTTTTGGTTCCGAGCAAGAATTCCGCGTAGAGCGTAAAGCTCGTATTTCGGGATTTCCTTTTAGGCTGGCGATCTGGGAGTCGTCATCCGCTCGGACCGTTGTGCGTGAGTAAAGGGTTTCTCTTTAAAGGCGTCTTGTCCTCGGTCGACTTCGCTTCATTCATGGAGTCGAAGAATCGCGATTCAGAGGCTCAACTCGCCGCGAGAACGCCTTCCTTTTGTGCTCCCCCTATTCGAACGGTTTCATTCGTGTATTCCTTTACGTTTGCTGCTTCCTTTTGGACGCACGGTAAAAATTAAAGATAGCATTCTTTCACAGGTTGATGCTGAACATTTTCTATAACAAGTTAATGGATCTAATTTTCTTGCTGTTCACATATTTATCTCATTAATTCCTACTATCTATGTTAGCATTAAAACTATATTAGTTGTGTTTCTTAAAGGGTCAAGCTTATTACTTTGAGTTAGGTCTAAAAAATTTCTCATTTCTCTATAAAAAGACATTAGTGAAAGAAAAGACAATGATATACGGAGATTGGATTGCTTATTGAAGCTCGGCATTCAATCCAGCATTTTTTACTCATTACATTATGACTTTATTAATTCCACTTGTGATCCTTGTTATTTGAGAAATGGCATTAGCTAGGGAATCATCTTTTAAAATCTTTTCTCTACGTATTACAGTCTTAAGTAAAAGTGAAAATGCATTATGGGATATAAGGTTTGACCTATTGAGGTGACATTTGCCTTCAAGATATTTTTGCAATTCTTTTGCTTTCTGTAAAAAGTGTTTCGCGAAGTAAAATCATATTTTAATCTCATTGTAAAATGCCCTCTCGATTGAGCAAAAGCTCTTCAAATTTGACGAATATCGGCATGCGTTAGTAATTTGTGAAGCACATCTTGTTATAAATATGTAATTAGTAGAACCACAAAAGTATAACGTATAATTATCATCAATATATCATCATAAAGGAGTTCCACATAATAGAGCCCTGAATATTTTATTTTATCGCTTGAATTTTTCTATTGTATGAATTATTGAGGGTATGCTGACGAATTTGATCCAGATTTTCCTGAAGGTGCGAAGCTCTATCGTTCATTCCATAAGTGTCGTCCTGGTTCATCCCCAAATGACCCTAGCTGCTCCATTCTCGCATCTCCTTCGCCGCGTCTTCAGCGAGCTGCACATCCCCTGCTTCCCTCACTGTTCCTCTTAAGTTTCCTTATATAGAGGAGGGGCTGCTGTCTGCCTGAAGGAGTGCTCATGGAGCCGGAGTCAGGCGGGGAGGATGAGGGAGGGGGCTGAGGTGGTGGCAAAAGACGAAGTTTGTGAGGGGGGTGGGAGGGAAATGGAGGAGGAAGAGAGAAATACGATTCCGCCACCTGAATGAGAATAACTCCCCCCGCCCCCTACACTCTCCCCGACCGATCCCATTGATTCCTTTTACATTTCCCATTGAGAAGGAAGCCGGACCTACCTACCCATCGACTCCTCGACGACGCATTGTTTTCCTGCTCTGTAAGAAAAATTCTGCCAAGGTCTTGTTTTCCGACGGATGGATGGGTAAAAAAAACTGCCGCATCTTTCCTCCAGCCTTTACTCCCTCAAGTCTCTCTCTTCTCCTCCTTATCCCTCCTTCCTCGCACTGTGTCCTCCCCTTCTAGCCTGTGGGTGGCTGTGGGCGGGAGAGTGGGGGCGGGTGGGACGGGGGGGGGGGAGAAGGGGCGGCGGGGGACATCGAGGAATTGCCCCCATTAGAGTCTCCACTCTCATGGACCAGCTGCGTTCTCCGCTCTGCCCTCTCTCTCTCCTCTCTTTGTATTCCAGTCGTATGTATGAGATCGTCACGACGAGAATTTTTCGTCTTTCATTTCGGATTCTGCTCTTCACTCCGCCCTCCTGCTACTGCCGCTACCCCGCGTGCGCGCAAAGGCTTCTCTCTCTCCTCTCTTTTTACGATTCTTGAGTTATTCACTCATTCCTTAGACTCCTCTATGCCCTCTCTCCCGCCGCCTTCAGACATCCCCCACAATCCCATCGTTTTGCTCCCCCTCCTTCCACCCTTCCCATTCTTCGGCGGCCCACCTCCTGTCCCCCTTCCCCACACCATTTCCTTGGTTGGGGAGGGAGTGAGGGGGGGAGGGGTGACGTAACTATGTGACCGCCGTTGTTTTTTGTCACTGTTGTCCTTCCCGGTTTCCGTTCGTGGGAACCGATTTCTTCCTTCGCTTTCAAAGGGAGTCGCTCTTCTTAGGCTTCCGTTTGTTTTTCGGCGGGCGCTTGTCCGCTTTTAATTTGGCACAAGTCGCGTCGAAGTATTTTTTTTCCGAGGTAGAAAAACTTGAATCTTTAGGGAAAACTCTTGGGGAAGGTGAATAAATATCCTTACACTTGGACACCCTCTCAAGGTTTCCAGGAGGCTTTTTATTTTTATGGGACACCAGGATGATATTGGTTCGATTTGTTTTTAAGATGTAGGGCTTTAAAGTCTCGTGATGGTACCCGCTTATACTTATGGCACAGTGTTTTCATCCTAATTCTGGCCAGGTTCCGTCTTTATGTGACCTAGAAAAAAAAATCGCCTTTTGTTTACGCTCCGGGGATCCGTAACGACGGTTTCAGTGTTCGGATCATACGTGATCGGAGTTGAGATAGATATGTTCTTAAATGTGAATTTTGGAGACTTGGGGTGAAGTGCGCAGTTTTCATTTTCTGCCAGGCTCTTACTAAAGTGTAGTTCAAGATTGAAATGCATAACCAGAGAAATGGTGAGCTACGAAATGGGTGTAAGAGAGAATTTGTGCTCACGGAGCATGTGTGAATATCACTTAGTTTTCAAAACTTTAAGCCCCAAAGCGTATTGAAACATGCTATGCATAAGTTAGTGTTTATTTTTAAATTATACCCTGTCTATCCCAGAGGATACTGTCACCTGGTTAAAATAGTCATTTAATCGCTGTCTTCCTTTCCCTTGCTGCTACTAAAGATGTTAATTCCAATTCTAAAAAAAAAAAAATAGTGAAATCACTCAAACGCTCCTGCTGAAATATATTGAACTATCTCGCTTGAATTAAGTTTTCATCCAGTCCAATCCTGTGATTTTCATCGAAACCAACCTAATCAGCATTTTTACCTGCGCACTCACTCTAGATTAGCATCCTTGCGTAGTGATATCATGCTTGTTATTTTATGATTGTCATGTTTTACATTTATTTTTATCTACAAATTGCTTAACTTAAGACTTATGATTCATGCTATGTTTACGTCCAGTGTAGGAGCTGACAAGAGTAAAAAATCGTGGAAGATGTATTTGACTCACGTTCACCCTTTTTTGTTTGCCTCATTCTTGATGGTCGATATTCCTCGTTTAACGATTTTTGGGTTAATGTGACTACCACAGACTTGGTTGAAACATTTCAAATATTCATTGGCATTAGAGAAAAGTTTTAATCAGATACAATCGTTAGCATGATTTAGCTATTAATTTCATGGACTCTATTATTTAGTTACATGAGGCAAATGATGATGAGATAAAATTTTAAATTTATTTTTAATTTAGGAGCATGTTTGCTCGTATTTGAGCTTTTCATCTGGATTATCCTATGCATCTGGGTCATGAAACACGCTGCCGCTAGTCTTGTTTATTTGGGTGAGTTACTTTTAAGCCTGGTTTCTAATTAATGAAGAATTCGTCTGTAACCTGCTTGAGTTATTCTTTCTGATGATGTCTTCGGCTTGAATTACGCTAGGCCATTTGAGCATCATGAGAGTTTGGTCAGGAATATTCTTCTCTACATACAGCCATAGTTGTAAGAGAACTTGGAAAATGACTTCGACTGGATCCACATATCATAGATGTGCATATTGAATTGTACTGTCCTTCTCTTCATATATTCACATAATATATATTTATCTGCTTGTAATCAACATTTTTTAACTCAGTGTTACATTCTTTAGTGGCTAGAAGAGAAATGAATTCATTAATGGTTACCTAATTATCATTGTTATAGCTAAGGTGAATCTAAACTTAAAATTCAATGAGATTTAAAGCAAATGACGGTTTGCAGTTAAGTGGAAAGATTTGTCGACAAAAATGTGAGACAAATCGGGCGACTACTCCGACCTTGGAAGTTGGCACGTACCCTTAAAGAATACAGTGTTCTTGAAAAACTCGTCACTCCTGAGGTTAATTTTTCCCTGCTGAATCGTGGCCAGGGGTGAGAAGGAAAGAAATCCCGCTCATTCAGAGCACTATTCCGGTAAGAAGTGCGTCAATCCTTATGTTTTGCTCTCTCTATTTCTCCTATATTTTCCGCCGTTTTTAGCTTTTCCGACTACGTAACAGTCGCGGGAGTCTGAGCGTGCGCGAACTCCCGGAAAGGTCACTTTATTTCAATTAACAATGATTCGAGCAATTTCTCCGCCGTTTGTGATCCACACGCCTTCTCCCCATCCCTCCATCCATCTCACTCCTCGTCTCCCCCTCTTGGGAAATAATACTCCATTTTCACGGCGCATCTGGAAACGTCACTTTCGTGTCCCTCACGCCTCCGCCAATGATACGGAAAAGAGTCGAGGGATAAAGACGGATTAGATGTCTGTCCTAAAATCCTTTCTTCTCTCTTCTCGGAAGGCCTATGAAATTCAATCCAAACGCCCTTGGAGCGTAAGATGGAAAACATTTTGTACAAGACACTATGTTATTAGTCACTTGGGTGTAAAGCATGAGAATTAATATTCGTCTCGCGATGTAAGCTTCCGGAAAAAATGTCATTTGTGGGTTTCGTTGTGACGCGTTTTGTAATTATTATCGAAGAGGCGATTGGCCTATTAGGAGTGACATTTCTCGGATGAAAAATAAAGAAATGACTTTAATTTATTGTTGGATGAGAAGAGATGCTAACCGGTCTTGAGTGACGGAAGCAGCTCTACACCATCCTTATTGTTCCTCTGGATGCAAAGTGCCTACGTGGGTATGAAATTTCTTGGATAGACAATTTCTTTCAAACCCTTTTCCCTTCACGGTCGTTTTTCCACTGGAAGTTTTACAAGAATAATTTATGATATACTTGTTTTTTCTTAAAACTCATAAATATGTGTACGCTAACACAATTTTTACAAAGATTTCGGTGTCACAAGAGGCTCTACAGTGTCAGTATGACTCATAAAAATAAATATCTATTTATCTAACTGGGTTATCCACAATACTCTTCGGAATAATGAACGCTGTTATCTAATTTTACAATCGCTACGGACAGCGTGAGTATTTATCTGTCCACTTTGATTGATGTTTTAATGTAGGCGTTGAGTTTCCACGACAAAGCACGTAATACAGTTACTACTAGATAATAATCTGCTTCGAAGTTGCTGAGATGGGAAAGTTTCACAAACTTAAAAGTTCGCTGTTACAAAGTTGGCCTCGAGCAAAAAAACCTATCCTGAAAAGACGTTTACCGTCACTAAAACGCGTTTTGTAATACCAGATTTTCGTTAAAAAAATTCAGTAATTGTTCGCAACATCTCAGTTTCCTCAAATTACTCATGGTTCATTCCTTGAGTTATTACAAACTATCGACTTCCGAAGCCGGAAATGAATGACAGTCTGACAAGTTAATATGACTTGGAATAAAAATACCTCCTGGAAAACTTTTATTTTCAAGAAGAATTAAATATTTTACAGTTTACTTCACTCAAAGAGATATAGTGTTTTTCTTGATTGATATTTCCAATTTGACGCGAATGGAGACTCTTGATCCTCACGTGCCAAAGCTGTGTACCATAGTCCCGAAAAAGTTTCTAACAGTAAGACTGAACATTATTTAATCATGTATTATGAGATGAATTTTATGTGATTGACTGCAGTAAATGGAAGAGAAATGAACTTCAATTCGATATATTGGTTAAAAAATCATCTTTACTGTTGAGGGAAAACTTAAGGCTTAGACATTATTCGTAATAAAAAAGCAATGCTTTTTCCAGAAGAGGGAGTGAGGAACCTCTGTAGCCTCTCAATGAAGATAGCGGTCAATATGTGCGGTGTGGCATCCCATAGAGCAGAGCTTAAGACCACGGGCCGTTGGGTCCTCGGTGCAAAGGCGGGGAAGCCCCGCTGAATGACCTAAGGTATTATTTTACCTCTATGGTATAACCCCGTCAAAACTCTTTGCTGTACGATTAGTAGTGTAGGAAACCTAAATTATTGTAAAGGAACCTGTCCCCACCCTCCATATTTGAAATTCACTTAACCATCAGCTTAGTGGGAGCTGAGGAGTATCTTCGTCAGTCAAACCACATTTCGGCTCGATCACTAAGAGAGGCCTTGCAGATTTTTACTATGAATATATTTACTTAGTTCTCCAATGTAATGACCTTGGGTAAACTTCGTGCTTCTGGATTTGATATAATTGATAATCTTACAGATTTTTCTATTATGTTTTCGTTTCTTTGGGCTTATTCACTTATTTGCCTTCTAAGATGTTTATCCCCCAGTGTCAGCTCATTTTCATGGAGAAGAGAATCCTGGATTGAAGCTCAATCCTTTCTGTACGTCCGTACCATTGCGATTTTCTAGTTATTGTACTCCGAAAGGAAGAGATTCCGTGATGATGGAAATTGTTTGCCCAATAGCAGGTGTGAGCGTGCAAATGACCTGGCACTTAAACCTGCTTTACCCACAAGGCCTGTTCTCGCGAGACTTATGCTGGCGAAAGTAGTTTCGTGAACATGTGTCTGAATGACGGTAAATATCGTGGTAAAATGCTCAGAATGAGATCGAGGGGGATTTTGTGGATAAGCGTTTGTGAATTAGTGCTATATTTCTAGAATTATTCGAGGTAATTTCGAAGAACCATCCGTTCACGTATCTACTCGCGCAAGTAGATGCCCAGGGTTAACAACTCCTGGAGAGTTTATTCCAGAAGACGTTCGTTCCATGAGTACGCCTACTCCTATAGCTACTAAATACCGTGCAGGTCACCTCCAGGGTGTGCGGCACAGGGTGATTCCACATCAGGCTCCCAACTCTCGCGCCGTTGAAGTTCGAACCCCGCACGCTCCGCTGGCCACGAGGCGCGAACCAGAAGCAATCAGGAGAACAGTGCACAGCAAATCAGAAACTAGGAGAGTGCTACGTTGCGAACATTCTAACAAGCAGTACCAGGATCGAAATACCAATACTGATTAGTGCTATCAGTTCTACTGATTCATGCATACTACGACTTAGTAATTCATGCAAAAGGTAAAACTATGAGGGACATCTCTAACGATATTACTGTCATTTCTCCCCGCTATAGCGGTGTTAGGTATTAATAATAAAAATAGGTTGATAAACGCTAAAACAAAATGTCTAGTTTACCCAGTGGCATTACCTCGTACTCATACCTCGAAATAAGATATTCCGGGCGATTGAGCAAAATAGAAAGAAAATTTATTGTTTAACTACCGTCAAATGTGTATTCACAAAACATGAGTCGCAAACATTCTGCAATTTGATCAAAATCACTAGCTCTAGTAAGAGCTATTTAAGAACTCTTCTGAGTTCTATAAGTAGCAGTAATTGCGTGAACACTAATGGTACGCAAAAGCAAGCAATTATAAGGGAAGATTATTTTATAATTTTTATTTGAATTAAAAAATCCTCAATAAGTGAGGTGGGAAATTTTAAAAATTATTGTCCAACTACGGGACTCTCTCGGAGAATCCAGTATAGTTGTCAACCTACCTCGTGTAAACAGGCTTTAGTACGTGCCAGGATATGATCTGCTTCAAGCCTTGTGCTGTGAATTTTATCGCGGAAATGCATTTCACTTCAAGGCACTAGGGTGCCTGCACAAAAGGGGGCAGGGAAGAAAGCGAAGTGGCTGGCGTGGCGTGTGTTGCCAGCGGAGAGGTCGCCACTCTCCCCCGTGCTCACCTGGTCGAACGCGAGACATCAGGTGTCTGAGGTGCCGAGTGGAGAGAGGGCTGCTTAAAAGGCGAGCATCAGATTGGGTGGGAGAGTGCGGAATAATAATAGGAACAGGAGTAGGGAGGCACGTGTCCCACCGAATGGACTGGAGGCAAAACCTGTTGCGCCTACCGGGCAGTTGTTTCGGGTAGGAAGGGGGGGAGGGGGGGGGGGGCAGATTCAGAATTGTATCCTCTGGACAGGACAATAATACATCTCGGAGCAAGTTCCGAGCTTCTGACGAGGGCATGTTTGTGTTAGTGACGACGGTTCGATGACATCTGGCTTGTGTATTTTTTTAAAAGTAGCTCATGCTTCAAAAACTCATCGGTCGATGTTGTTAGCTTCCGTTGCAATTCGATGACGCGTTGATGGTGTTTTCCTTTTCAAATGGTGGGGACAAGGCTCAACTTTTCTCAAGCTCTGCAATAACTATCATCAGGTGTTAATGTATCGCTCCGAAGAAACCGCTGATGTTGGTTGACAAAGGGTTGGTTGACTGTGAGACGGGAAAAATAATCCCAAAAGCGAAGTGGAATTAAGGTTATTTGAAAAGAACAGGCATGGTGTGTTAGCACTATCAAAGGCTATAATTGTATCTATAGGTTGACGACGACAATCTTTTTGAGCGTATTTAAGCCATTAAATGAATTTGTACGATGATTTGAATGAAAAATAATTCAATTTAGGAACCAATTTAGCGCCTAGTACTTTTATTCCTATCGGTCATTTTTAAAGTTAACGATTTAGACATTCTTAGTTAGCATAATTAGGGTTTGTGTGATGGCTAGAGTACTGACATGGCGAGGTCTCGGTTTGAATCCCAGTAATAGAGTAGATTTGTCATCTGAACCCCGATTCCTACTTTGGTGTTTTACAGTACAATACGCAGTCCGTCTAATGGGACGTAAAACTGTGATCCCCTTGGCGCCTTTCGTCACTACTAGTAGTGGGCTAATGGATACGCTGCCCTCCTATTCCCAATTTTACCTTACCTTACCCTTTTTATAGTCTACTAGCTGAAGGTACCCGTTGAACTTCAACGGATGTGAAAAACATTGAACTTATTTTATAAGAAAACCACGAAACTTGAAGAATACTGTCAGCGTGATCATTTGAGGTGTTCGTATCCTATCTTGTCTGTTGTGATTCGTTCGTTTTCCCTTTCGTGCACGGAGAGTTGAGTGATTGTTTGTCCTCTTTAATGCACGGGAAACCCAATAATGGGCCACGAAGACTTATTACTACTTAATAAATAGCACCTAGGTTGATAGATGGTGACCTCGTCCCTCAAGTTCTCTTGAGCCGTCTTCTGGTTGAATAACAGCTTGAGCACTTCCCTTGTGTACATAAATATATTTGCATTCAATGACTTAATTGAGTTCCGTCATTCACCGTTGATATGTGCGTTGAGTATCTTAATCAGGATAGGAGAGTAGAGTATAATCCAGCGGTTGACCACGTCAAAAGGAGCATTTTCAATAGCAGCGATGTTTATTTGTCCTATGAATCCTTCAATACCCGGACTATGCCTTTGGCATAAAGGGTGGCTATATTCATTGTTTCCTAAATCATAATCATTGGTTACAAAATTAAAAATCTATGGTGATCAGTCGTAGTGCACTTGCCAATTTTCATGCACCGATGACGTCCATTGCGCAGAATATCCGTTCTTCTTATGAGTAAGAAGCATGTCGTGACGCAATTATAATTTTCGCCATCTTAAAACAGACTGAAGTTTCGAAACAGATGGCTCAATATTTGAACCAGATTTTTTGCTGGTTACTCGTCAGTAGGTTTGGTTAGGATGAAATTTGTGCCGTTCTTAGCGTAATCCGAGAAACACCACGGGGAGATTATCATGAGACTGCTGGTAGGCATGTCTTTGAGCATCCAAGACTAACCTATGTCGTTTTTCATGCAAGGACTCATTTTCTCGCAAAGAAGACATTCCTCATGCTTTAGAATATTTTTTCAAAAGGTTACCCTTTATTCTATTAGGCATGTTTACGAATATATTTTTATGTCCAAGGAGGGGAAACAGAGAAGCAAGTGAGAGACTCGAATAGACAACTCGATGATTGAGTCAATGAGAATAAACTGCATTTTAACACGTTTAAGTATATACAAATAACTCTTAAAGTTTAAGTGGGAATTGGTCTAAAAAACAGTTCGCAATCGTAATGAGAGGCAGACGGTTCCAATACGTGTATTTCATCTGAGTATTAAACTATAATAAACGACGCCGTATTTGTTGTAGCAACAGAGGCATTATTAACATTATTATTCGCTGCACGTAAATATTCTTCCACGTTTAATTCCTTTATGTGTATAGTTTTATACATAAGTGTTCTCTCGTATGCAGTTCGCTTATGAGAGCTACTTTGAGAATAGACATTGAAGAGAATACCTGTAAATATGCATTGAATTTAACGATTACCCCCGAAGCAATCTATCATGGGGCCCTTGGGACTCTGGGCCCTTCTTATACAAATTTTCTTTCTACGTGCTATCATGGGCCGGCAGGAAAACTTAAATGCCAGATGCGTGAATATCCTTTGAAATTCAAATCTCTGGTTGTCAAGGAAATATGCTATTGTTGATTAAAGAGAAAAATGTGAGATTATTCAGCTATAAACATGATATTCAGACAATTACGAAGGGTAAAAGAAAATCTATTGAAAGAATTAGAAACGCCTTTTATTCAGCCATCCGATAAAAAACATTCCAGCCCTCTATCTTGAGTGAAAGTAATTTTTCAAAGCAAAAAATAAAACCACTGCACCAAACCCAATGCTTAGCATGTACCACAAGGGACCCCCTAGGGGGGCCTTTGGGGGCCCTGACAGATTTTTAATGTAGCCTATGTTTCATCCCGGTACATTTTCTAACTACATACAAAATTTCAGCTCAATCGGTTCAGTAGTGTTTGCGTGATTGAGCAACAGACAGACAGACAGACACCATTCAATTTTTATATATTAGTATGATACACATGGCGCAAATTACCTCAGTTGTCGGTTGCTTTCCTTTATTTGAAACTTTATTTCCGCGTAAATGCAATTAACATTGTGTACGATCAAGGGGTTTATGGCAGGATCTGATTAACACCAACCTTATAAGGAAAGAAACTTGTGACCTTCTTGGTGAGCAATATGTGCAATGCAGATTGATGTATCCAAAACCTAGTACACCTTTTCTTCAATCAACAACCTATGGTGGACTGCCTCAGGACTTTCCGCGCGTATTATAAATTGAAGTATGCAGGCAGCTCATTTTTGAGATATTGCAGGGTATGACGCTTTATTTATAACTGTGGTTGTCCCCAAAAAGCCTTGCTCTGAACTAAAAGCACCAAGGGGTCCTCAGTATGACTTCCGATCCGAAGTACTTGATTACTGTACTTGAAGTGACTTACACATAAAACCCAATTAGGGATTAGGATCCCACTAAACAATCTTAGCCACTGCTGGGATTAGGACTCGGGTCCTTGGGATGGGAAACCTGGACTCTAGCTACTACACCAACGTGATTCCATGCATGAATTGTTTAATTTATCAAATTTACTCGGTGTGATTTACCCGGAGTTTTCATTTTCTTATGAATATCAAATTATTTCTGCAACCGTGGGAAAATTGCTCGTTTGGTAATAATTTCAATTTCATTATTCTTTTCCGCCGCTCTACCTCGGCTTCGCTTTCATGCCATCATTTTTAGACAATTTCAGCGAGTCGCTAATTTTGAGTTTGATGATGGAGGATAAGGTTCCTTTGAGAGAGTTGACCCTATGAGAAAGGGTCAGTGCCCTATCTCCCCCCGGCATTAACTTCGTTTATCAGCTGCGGAGATGCGAGTGAGAGTGACAATGGCTGTGTAAAAATTAAGTCGAAAGAGCCAGAGATGAAGATGACTAGACTCGTCAAGTCTTCCGCCTTGAGCAAGTCACTACGTTTTACTGGCCATAGCTTGAACTGTTCCATGAAACTTGCCAGATGCACTTAGACTATGATAATATTTTTAGAAGCATGCCCATAATAATCAGATAATGATGTCAACTTCGATGATAATACTCGATTATGTCATTACATAACGGTGATTGCTTACAAGGGTTATTTTTAGGTATTTAATGTCTTGACTTGTTGACTATTTCTACTAGGAATTTCACATAAAAATTAAATCCGTCAGTTGTAATGTCGCAGAAAAAGAAGAAAATTTCTACATAATGTGCTGGAAACACGGCCATTATTAGTAGGTATTATCATGTATACATGTAGGTATTATCTTATATTTGATGCACAAAATCCACCAGATTTAAGTTTGCTCCACAGCTCTTCCCTGTCCTTATTTCCACCTTATTCTCTTAGCTTCGTCTTCATCTTCTTTTATCGTCTTAAATGTGAGGAAGGATCCTCACCTTATCTTCCAATTTAATGCTCCCTTAAACTTAAACGACATTTAAGTAAATACACTTTGAGTTTTTCGTTTCAAAACTGGAGAATGAATTTATTTTTTCAGAAAATGTATGAGCGAAATATTGTACAAATAAAATATTGTGAACGCAAGTTATCGGATTCTTGGGACGGATACAATACTATTTAAGAAAGTAACCCTTAGTAAAATACGCTGTTCATTGTAATCAAATGTGGAGCAAGAGTTTATTTCCAATTGACTTCAATTATGGAGGCTACTTTCTGTAGTTTAATTCATGATTCCTTCGATCTGAATAGCTTTGGAAAAATACCATTGCTCTTGGATGACCCAAACTTTGCCGGCCGGAGTCTTTTCAGTAGTATTAAACCTGTGTAATAAATTTGGTCCGCAAAAATTCGAATTTGATGGGAATTTCTTCGGGTGTGGGTACATGTTGGAATATAAATCAAGTCAAATTATCACAACGAGCTAGTTTCCGCTCGAAATCGTAAATACACCTTGGTATAAGCGAACACGGGAGATAATCTGGCTCTTATTATATATATACTTTTATTTATCACTCGTTAAGCTCCATCTGGAATACGTATCGCTCCATCTAGAATACTAGTCAAGTATTTAGGATCCTTATAAGGCGTGCTGATATCGGATTAGATCACGATAGGCGAAAATCTGCTTGGTTTTTCAAAGAGATGTTATGCGTCAAAATGTTTGTGTTGCGGCTAAGAGAAGAATTGGGTTGGGAATCGCCATCACATTGTAGGTTCTCCTAAGTAAAGTTGAAGTGAATTACTACTCTGAAGAAGTTTACACAATAAAACTTCCGTGCTATCATGATAAGTTATATCACTTGCATAAAATTATAGATTCCTGAACGGGCAGGTTGAAAATGTTATTTTTTTTCGCGCACGTTTAGGGTCCGCGATTATTGTGATCGACGACGCCAACAATGTAATTGGAAACAATAGCTGGCGTGGTTTTTATGCCTTTTTATTTTATTTTTCATTTCTGAATGAGTGCAAATTATATTGTATATATTATGCGTCTTTCATTTTGTAATAATTTTGTATCGTTTTTTTGCCATGCTGACTGAACACAAACTAATGGTTTCTGTGAATATATTAGTGCAGTGTCCACCCCGCAAGAATAGAATGATAAATTTCATATGTACGTTGCTCAATTTAGCTTAGTACTATATTCAGTAAAATAGTTAATACAATTATGAGAATGTGTTTGACGCGGGTAGTCCATACCTGGTGTGGAGTCAACTCCCTTGAGGTGGCTTACAAAGTACCACATGTAGATCTATATGCTGTTCCACATGGTGAAGAAATACCTGGGCGTGTGTAGTTACAGATCAGCCAGCTGCTATTTAAGATGGCTGGAGCTATTTTTGTCTGCATACGGATTAGTTTGAAACATGAGCATACGTATTTTATTAGTGATATATATTTACCGGTTTGGTTTTTTTGGCAATTTAATGCTATTTTAACACGTACCACGTGCATGAGAAAGTTCGTAGTAATTCGTTTACATGTGCACATATTTTCTTCTGAACGCGAAATAAGACATTTCATATAATCATAATTGTTGATAACCAATCGCTGCATTGGTTTGACAAGGTTCTAACTGAAATTTTTGGCAATTTTGAGGCTATGAGTGCTTTAGTATGTATGGAATAAGGACTATTCAGGAAAGTGACTTCGGATGCGATCTAACGGATAATAAACAAAATAATAATTTGAAAAAGTTATAATTGCAGGTTTGTGTAATTTTTGTTGACTTTAACAAGGTTAAAACTGCTGACCACAGCTGTTTGCCAGCAGACTGTATTCTACAGCAGCTGTATGTAGCCAGTCTAACATTATAGAGAGAGAGAGAGAGTGAGAAAGTGAAAGATCAGCAGTTGATTCCATAACAAAAAAATAAACAGCATCTATTCCATGTTATTCTATTAGTGGGTTTTTCACAACAAAAAGCAAAACCACTGTATAATCTAAATGTTTGAATAATTCATCATTCGGATTTGGGTTAAATTTGAACAGTTATATTTCGTGTTTTAGCGCTATTTATCTCTTCCCTTGGACTACAACCTTATCATGGTGGAAGGACTTGCGTGCTCCGATGACCCCTAGAGCTGAACAGACGGGATCAATTCTCCTGGTAGGGCCACCCATGCCAGATAGGTCGAAGGTTAGGAGACAGACGAATAGTAGTCCCCGCAGAGTCTGTACCTCAGTCGGGGGCGGCTCCAGAGCAGAGGTTCAGAAATTCGTAACAAATTATGTGCAAAATGGCGCGTTATGAGTGGTTTGGAAGCAAACTTTTGCCTTTTAAGAGAAGCAAATTTTTACTAAATGCATTTTAGATTTCCACCAAGTTTCGACTAATTCGAAAAATATTTTCATTTATTTTCGCATTTAGCTTGTGGTTTATAAAATATTTTTAGTTAATATAAATTTTAACTGGGTTTTAAAGTAAAATAACCAAAACTTCGATAAGAAATAAGAATAAAAAAATGTAGGCATAACCTTGAAAATATGGACAGTTCTCAAGTGAAAATGAATCCTGGCAACTGTGGAACTCGGCCCAGTGGGCCGGGTGTCGTGCCCGGCAGCGGTGGGAGCAAGGCCTCAGCGGCCGTCATCACACGAAATCCTTGCTCGGAAGTGAAGTCAAATACATCAGCAGAGGAAAAGAAGATACAGAGGAGGAACGAAACAATCAGAATAAGCACGTTGAATGCTAAGACAATGCTGAGGGCGGGGAAGCTAGGGAATATAAAGTAAGAAATGGAGAGGGTGGGTGTAGACATCATGGGTCTGGGTTAAGTAAGATGGAAAGATAGCGGGGACTACTGGAGCGATGCCTACAGAGTAATATATAGCGGAGGGAATGAAAGCGAGCGCGGGGTTGCATTCGTAATGAACAGGAAACTTTGTAGAAAAGTAGTGCATGCAGAAAAGGTGAGTGATAGGATAATAGCCGTGGAAATAAAGGCAGATGCAACGAATTTTGTTATAATCCAGGTTTATATGCTCTAATCATAGAGAGGAGGTAAATGGTGTACACGATCAGCTAGAGGAAATAATTAGTAGTATACCTGGGAGTAAGCACTTGGTAGTAATGGGGGATTGGAACGCGGTGGTGGGTGAAGGAAGAGATGGACGGGAGGTGAGCGATTACGGGCTAGGAAGGAGAAATGACCGCGGCGAAAAATCTGTGGACTTTAGCCGGAGAAATAACCTAGTAATACGGGAACGCGAGACGCTATAACGGTGATGAGGACGCTAGTAGAAAAAAACCTAGAGTATGGGCAGGATGTTTTTGCTTACTTCGTATATTTCAAGAAGGCGTTTGATGGGGTGGACTGGACGAAATTAATGGGAGTGTTGAAGAAATTAGGGGTCGATTGGAGGGACTGGCGTCTGATTCAGAATTTGTATATGAACCAGACGGCGCAGGTTAGGGTAGCCGATGCAGAATCGGGATGGTCATGATATAGGACGGGGATTGCAGAAGGGTTGTCCACCATCGCCGTTGCTTTTTAACGTGTACCTATTCAGAAGAAATGGTAAGGGAGGCGTGGGGGGAGGAGGAGGTAGGAATAAAGGTAGGAGGGGAGCTGATAAAATCAGTGAGATTCGCAGATGTTCAAGCATTGGTTAGTCAGTCTGCCAAGGGGTTACAGTCAATGGTGAATGAGTTAGTGGTGCAGTGCAAAAGGTATGGGATGAAGATAAACCACAAGAAAACGAAAGTTATGAGATTTTCTAGAAGTAAGAAAGCGGGGCTGAATATTAGGGTGGGAGGGCAGAAGATAGCAGGTCGAGCAGTTTACGTATCTGGGTAGTATTTTGCAGGAGAAAGGGTTTAGTGGTAGGGAGATCAGATGCAGAATTTCTCTCGCTTAAGAAAAAAATATACGAGGGGAGAACACTGGGGAAGCGTGGAAGATGAAGGAATAGGATAGGAATCCTGGACAAAATAAGAGGAGGTAGAAGATATGCGGAATTTAAGAGTGATCAAATGGTGGGACATCCTTAGGAAGGAAAGCGAGACAATATCTATGAAATTGGGATGAAGGATGAGGACTATCCGAGAACCTACCAATCAGCTGGTAGAATACTTTAATGAAAAAAGTTCTAGAATATTTGCCAACCATAATTTCAGACTCTGATGAAAGTTTATCAGACGTGTTTATCTATGATTCGAATGAATTTGTGCCTCCAACGTCGAACTCAAAAAGGGACGAATCTCGAGTTTACTATCTGAATAGGTAAGTAGGCTAGATCGATGGCCTATCTAATTTTTTTGTTTCCTTTTGAAATTAAAATGATGCTTCCAGTGCTTTCAGAAAAATATTCGAGTTTCTGGTTGATAAAAATAAGATATCAGAGTTGATAACGTGGTCAGACTCATGCGTGCCACAGAACAGAAATTCTTTCATTTTTAATGCAGTGATAGATTTATTAAGAAATAATCCAAACATAATATCAGTTATAATGGAATTTTCTCTTCCTGGACATACTTGTCGACAGCACATACAGCGTAAGTAATCGTTTCAGGCTTAACTTTGTGGAAGTTGGTAACATCCGTGATAGAACAACTTGGTTTTAATCCACACAATTTATTTCAGACGACCCGGGTTTCAGCAACTTACATTTTGTGTCATCATCAGGTCGCAGCGTAATTGAAAAAACATTGCAAAAACAGACTTTTATTCCATCATTCGATTAATCAGAATCTTGGAATCAATAAATACACCGACCCATATAGAATCATTCAACTGAAACAACTTGATTTTAAGGACTTTGCTGAGTGTGCCCAACTTCTTTATTACAAGGCTGTTCCTTTCACAAAGGTCTCATCTCTACACTTCACTCAAATATTTAGTGTGATTTATTACAGTATCATGATGAATACGAGCCATCTAATTGTGCAAACATTAATTTTCTTGAAACTCGTCGCAGACAACCCTTCAAGAGTGGGTAGGAACACGAACACCTCTAGAGAAAACCTAAAAACTGTTTTTTATGTTAGACCGAATATATTTAGACCACCCTTAGAAGTTTCAGAACTAAATAAGCCAGACATAAAGGCAGCTTTCCCGTTCATGTCCACTGTTGACAGAGACTTCTACAAAGTTGTACTTAAACTGTAATATAAGTATTTATGGGTAAAGATAACTGTTTTTTTATTTTCTTATGTTGAATAAAGTTTTAATTTGAAAATTAATTTTATTTTTCTCCAAAATTATAGTTTGACAAGGTTTTAAGTACAGTTAGAACTTTGTCATCTGAAATAAGTCATTTTCGGTTTTCCAAGGTTATAACTGCTTTTATATACATTTTTTTAATGACAGAAAGAGGTTGATTATCATAAAAAGGTTTTGTTAAGACATAAAGCTTAGTAATATCAACAAAAAATATAAAAAGCATTAAACCTTGATAAAAATAAACATGCCATAACAAACTAAATCTTTAAATGCCATTTTCTCAAAACAATACCTTGGTCAGTTAGAACTTTGTCAAACCAATGCAGCGCAATGTCAAAGTGTCACGCCGAGTGACCGGTTTGAAATAACATACTTAAGAATACTTTTTTCCTAAACTTCGAATACTGCGTATAAATATATCAATAGCTTTCAACGTCATAACATGGCAAAAGGGCAAATTAAGGCAAAAATGTAAATTTTAGTTCTGGCACGTTTCCATCACTACATGATAGTACCGCTTAAATAGATGTCCTCAAATGAAATGTGGTCCTGGTTCTTGTTCAACATACTTGAAACATTATAAAAATGGTGACCCACGATTACCACTCTTGCCACCTTAAGGCGGGTTATTATTGGCCTAGATTGGGCAGTACGGAGAGAAAGAAAGAGGTACAGATTTCCGCTATTGCAGGAGCTCTTACAATACTTCCACTGCGCACTAATGGGCTTAAAAATTTTACGCCGTCTCCAATACACTGTTATTTGCGTCGCGGCGAGCGTCAGCTTTTGCGTGAAACCGGAAATCTCCGATCTTCGTACCTTCAAGAACCTCAAGGCAGATGTTGAGGTGGTAGAATGCTCGAAGGCCGCCGATGCTTTAGTTTTGAGCTCATACATGAGGTACTATGGTGGTATTTAAGGCCAATATTTAGCGTAATATATTTCAATGCGTCATACATCTCTACGTGATACCTTCCTTCAATGTATGCCATCGTAGTATTTTTATCAACATTTTGAATTTACTGAGCATATTTCAGAACCTGAAATGTAAAAAAGTAATTTAATTTAATATTAAACATAATGCTGGTTTAAAATTTAAGAATAATTAAAATTAAATCACGTCTCGGAATCTTTCTTAATTTCAACTGAGATTTTACTTCGCTCGCGAGTACCGGGAGTCTCAGATGTTAGAGGGAGTTTGATCTGCTTCACCTTTGACATTTAATTCTCGTTTCGAGTTTTTTCTCCGTCTCACTGACGCCAGGTAAGAGGGACTCTGGCAGTGAGATATTAAAATTAGTTAACGAGCAAAGTAAAATTAATTTTCACGTTGCATGCCAAGAGATAGCAACCTTTTCTTCTTTTCCATCATGGTAAACAACCCTGCCATGCTCTTACATTTTAGCACTGAATTTTTTGGCCGAGAAAATATTTGCCTGAAACGGTGTTTTAACTGAATCATAACATTTGATAGCGGATAAAACATGCATAAAAATTCCGATGATTAATTTTGATCAATCCTTTTCATTTAATGTCCGCAATTACAAGCTAGCGCTCGAATGCGGTAGCCGCAAGTAATTAATTCATTTCGAATGAGCGACCGGCTCCGTCAGCGACGCGGGAGAGCTGAGGCTTTTTTTCCAATTAGGAATGGAGTCTTGAGAGAGCATTTCGTTCCCCCGCTGTACTTAAAGTGATAAATCAAGGCATCGGTTTTAGTTAACATTCCTCCGTGGCGACCAACAGGAGGGCTTATTGAAGCTACGAGAGAGTGCGCGTATTCTGCCGTTCGGATGAACTTGAGATCAAGGTTGCCTTTGTGGAAAGGAGTGAGAGAAAGAAGCGAAGAGAGGAGCCGTGAACTACGTCATCAGGAGGGCAAACATCGGCCATGAAGGAGGCTGCGTGGTAAGGGAGGAGCAATAAGTAAGAGAGGTAGCACACTACTGAAGACGGCTGGCCAGTTCTGCCATCTCTTACCAGGGAAACACAACTCCATCCACCGAACACTCCCAAGCCATTTCCCTCTCGTCTTTCCTTCCATCCATGCATCTTCATTTCTCATTTTCTCGATGACCCATTACCGGCGGTGAAATGCGAGAACAAATAGGGAAGAATCCGCTGAATAATGGTTCGGCAGGCTGCACGATGGAATTCATGGAGGTTGACATTGAGTGTGGTGTAAAGTGGAGTTTATTTTCACGTGGACGTTTTTGTATTGGTGGATTGATGAGCCCACAAGATTAACAGTCTCTTAGATAACATTTGCGATGCCAGATTGGGAGCGCCTCCAAGTCTGAAAAGAAATAATATTATACGATAAGTAACTATATGAGTAACAATTTATTTGAAGTTGAAAGGAGAGGTATCATTCGTCACATAATTTAATAAAACATTTATAGCAAATGCGGTGAATTACCCAAAAAACTCTAAAACTGAGGTTTTATATTCAGTCAAGTTACTAAAATATATTGTGCATCAAATGTTTGATAACTCGGATCATTATTCAATCATCTTGCACCAAAAGTGGTTATACCAAATTTTGTAAAATTTTATCGCATACAGTTCATCTCGTTTGATTTCCATGTACCTTTGTATACATTTTAAAATGATACTTCTGCTGATTTTGCTTCAATGCGTATCTAAAGAGGGAAGGCAACAAATCTACTTCTTCGTAAAACTCTTTCGAGTAAAAGATGAGGCCAAACCAAAATTTTATTCCCGCTCAAGTTGTTCTCTCTCGCTCGAAAATAGCTTGGAGCTTTTTGTGGTAATAATTTCCGCGAGACGGATTTAAACGAAATTTTATCCTTCCAGCTCACACCTACCGAGAAAAAAACTCTCGCTCAGTTTTTTTCTCGAAGTGACGTCACTTAATCCTTGGTAGAAAATTAAAAAAAGTCGCTGACTAAGCCACTAAGTTAAGAATCGGAATTCCAGAAATGGGCCGGGTGAAGCAATTTTGCTGGGAAGGGAAGAGCCTAATTACTGGGGTGATTTCCTCTCCCTCACGCTCTCAGACATCCTTCCCCCACCTCCCAGTTTCTTCAAACTCCCCACACATGCACGGACAGTAGTTATATTTCCTTAACATCTCTTACCTCCATGCATTTTTTTGCTTTTCAAGATCGAGCTTCGTTTTTGTCTTCTGAGGACTGGCCAAAACCCACAGTGGATGGGCCGAACTCCATAACTGATAAATAAATACCACTTCGGGTTTAGGATTCCTGAGCTCATGAGGCTTGTTAGTTCTCTGGGGACACTTAAGTTAGTCCTCTCGAGTACTGGTTTTGAACTGAGAGAAATTGTGGCTTAGTACCCGTGATGGCTTTAAGCATAAAAATTATGGTGATACGTAAGGTCATAATTCTATGATCTTTTGAAATATAGGAAAATATGGACGGATAGTATGGTTCTTATGATCCATTTGTTTTCCTATTTAAGAACGTTGTAGTCATCTCATCCTTCAAATCGTGGGTTTGATAAATTACAGTATTCGAATTTAAGAATCTCCATTGTAAATAATAAGTATTGAAAGACGTATGAATTATTACAACGGCCTCCTTAAAAGCATTATCCAATATTCGAGAGTGCTACTATAAAAACTTACTCTTTGGGTGCACTATGTTTCTCTAATATCTCTCGCCAGTTTCTTGTTTTTATGTCTACTATTTCATAAAAGTTTTCTTACTGTTGTTTACGCTTTCGTAGTTTCAATCTTTTGCATTTAAATCACTTGAACCCTAAGAAATGTTCCGAAAATCAAGAGATCATATGTGTATAGTACTGTTTTATTTTTATACAGTGATAAAGCAAAATTACCTCAGCCTGATAAAACACTTAAAACAAAGAAATTTGAAAAACATTGTTCGATTTTTTATGTGATTAGGATATACTTCACAACTATACTGGTAGGAGCATTATTTTAACATTTTGATTCAGATATTGGCACAAAATATGTATGCGCCTAGGTTCATTGCCTCTTTCATCAACGGAACACCAATTAATAATTTGACAGGACAAATTTCGGCAAATTTAAGGTAAAAATGAGCACAAAAAGTCTCGAGGGGCTAATATTTTGTTGCTGATTGAAGCAAAACATTCGGAACAGGTTTACAATGTAGTAGATGAATAAAAATGTATCTGTTAAACATCAGACAGTTCCTTTCATTCCTAAAAAAGACGTGTTGCAGAATTATCACAACTTTATCATTCTTCGTAAAGCCATGGAGTACTTTTATTCTTTGCTGTACGGTAATGCAAGTGGATTGCCAAAATATTATAATACCTCTGTTGCTTTCTCGGGCTTTAAGATTTTTTTCGAGTAATTCGTAATTTTTGGTGAAATTTCAATTCGAATTGTTAAATCTGTAAGTAAACCTAAGAAAAATGTTATCATATGTGAATAGAGGTGAAGTTCTGGTGAAACTATCTCGCCCTCTATTCCAGGAAGTTCAGAGCATTCGTATTTTTGTAATAGCTTGTCATAAACAATGCTCCTAGTATTGTAGATGGAGCGAACAACCCGATGATCTTGTCATTGACCAGTGCTTTCGGACCTTTACAATTCCACAATGCATGAAAAAGGCTAACATGACATGTTTGTTAGGAGCGCAAGTTTACTACAGAAAACAGCGTACTGTTCGGATGCGCTTGGACCTCTTTGGTGGGCGATTTCGGGTCTTAAGTGTTCTTTTTGCATATTAGGTGGCAATAACTTAATCAATAAGTCTTATTGGGTAGTAATTTAGTGGTTATATGATTTTATCGTTCACATCTTAGATTGCCAAGTTGCATTGGGTATACCTCTTTGACAGGCCCCAAGCAGTGTTGGTGAGACCGAGCCTAAACGTGACTCTTTCACTGAGAGATCGAAAATAGGTTTAGTCGATACCTCATGTATTTTGCGATAAGAAAATATCGAAAAATCGTTGCTTCATCTTAGCAGGCTTTTAAATCGAATGGTAAATTTGGGATAATGTATTGAAAGCTCTTGACTAGATGGCGTTACGCAGTTGTTCAAGCACTTAGCCGCATGCGTTTTACAATACGCCGTGTGAGTTCGAGAAGTTTTAAATATTACGTCAGTTTAGCTGCATGAATAAATCATGTTACATCATTGGCACTATTTTCTGTCAAAACACTTTTCCGGGAATATTACCGGGGGTCAAGATAAAATATTTATTATAGCTACAACTTTAAGGTCCTGTTTTACTGTGGTTTTACGATGCCTGGCGAATGTTAAATGCAAGGTGACGTCGTCTTTACGTTAACTTGCTATTAACTGAGAATCCGATTTTTGCGTATTACATCAGACTCGTCGATTTGACGTGAGTGTTATCGATAGGAGAACGTATTAACTTCTTTTTTCACACTGACAAGATATTTTACCAGAGATTATAAAACCGCGATAACGTCGTTGAGACACTTAGGTTGTGCTCCCGTTTCAGAAGTGATTAATATCTTTTTTTAGTTTCAGAAGTATTTAATATCTTTTTTATCTTAGTTTCCATTAATATCTTTTCCGGGAGCTTCTACTTATTTTAAAAGTGTCTAGCATGAAAGTTGTGCTCGAGTCATCTTTTAAAGTACATACCTAAAATTAGGAGTTGAGCGATTCTAAAAAAATCATTGAATGGATTATTTTGGAGTATTCTAGGGGCTAATCTGTGTTGGAAGATGAGGATAGAGCCCATATTATTGTCACTGGGTGATTAATTCGAAGTGGAGAATGAAGTGTGTTACATGGAGTGGGTACTTAAAATTATAAAATTTTCTATTACGGAGATTATGGAAAACGAGGTTTTTTCGCTGAACGTATTTGCTAGAACTTTTACCATAGATTCTTTTCATAGTTTGAATGCACACACTGTTAGCACTTACAAAGACTGATATGCATTTCTTGAATTCATAGCAACTCCGTTCTTTGTATGTTTTTCAGAATTGATTTCCAAGCAGATGCTTGAAAACCAATTCTGAAAAGCGTACAAAAGACCAAAAAAAGGACGCCTGACCTATCAGGAGGCACCTGACCTTTGGGAGAGGGAATTTATGCTATGTAATTCAAACCTGGAACGATGGACGATTCGGCAATCGATACGTTAGCAGCGATGAACAGTTTAAACCTGGCGGAAAGCCCAAACAGAGTTCACCGGTTTAATCCTGAGCTCATATCTGTCATTAATCGTACAGATTGTGTGCAAAACATTATCACTGTCATCAATTATTGTAAAAATAAGACACTTCCTCTATCGTGCGCATAATTTTGTTATTTTATCGTGCCATAAATATGTCAGTTTTCATTAATAAATATTATATCAGCATTATTCATAGATTTCGAAAATGTTTCTCTACTGGCGGGTACAACTGAAATTCATTTTCCATTTATTAATATAAATTTTCACAATAACTTTCACATTACATGATAAATGATATTTATGCGAGTGAATTCAGCCTGAATAGGTATCCGTAAAATGCGCTCTAAAATTTCAGATCAGACAACACAATTGAGTATTGTCACTGGCATCATTTTGAAATCTGACAAAAGGAATATTCTAGCAGACAAATTTTTTTTCGAATTCAAAAAATCATTTAGCAAGATCCCTCGCGATAACCTGATAAAAAAATTGTTGTCCCTATTCAAAGTGTTGACGGTAAAGTAGTGAACTGGATAAGAGAATGTTTACCAACTGCGGACACAGAGTGGCATTCGATGAAATGAGAACTGAAATGATGGAGACGGGTTCGGGTGTGCACCGAGAAATCGTGACTGGAATTGAACCTAACTTGAAAAAATAGAGAAATCAAACTGTGTAAGCTGTAATATTAGACTATTTCCTGTTTACACATTACATGATAAATGATATTTATGCGAGTGATATAGATAGATAGGAAAAAGATAGATAGAGATATAGATAGATAGAAATTATAGATATAATTAGATTAATCATTAGATATAGATAGGAAAATAACATGGCTGATGGCACACTACTCACATATTATGATTTCAGCATTTCAAAATCGTTTAAATATTGGGGGTTATCCTTACTAATATATAAAATGTAATGGTGTCTGTCTGTCTGTGGCTCCTTCACGCAAAAACTACTGGACCGATTGAGCTTAAATTTGGCATATACATATATAGAAAATATATCTGGTTGCAACATAGGCTATATTAAAAAGCCCTCAGGGCCCCCGAAAGCCATGCTAAGCATTGGGTTCGGTGCAGTCGTTCTTTTGCTTTTTAAAAGTACTTTCACTCAAGATAGAGGGCTGGGATTTTTTTATCGGATGTCTGAATAAATGAAGTTTCTAATTCTTTCAATTATTTCCTTTTACGCTTCGTATTTGACTGAAAATCATATTTTTAATCTGAAAAACTCACATTTTTCTCTGAAATCAACAATAGCATATTTCCTTAACAACCAGAGATTTGATTTTCAAAGGATAGTCACGCCTCTAGCAATAAAATATCACATTTTCCTGCAGGCCCATGATAGCACATAGAAAGAAAATCTGTCTAAGAAGGGCTTATAGTTCCAAGGGCCCCATGATAGATTGCTTCGGGGGTTAATCGATAAATTCAATGCACATTTACAACAAGTATACTCTTCAATGTCTATTCTCAAAGTATCTCTCATAGGGGCACTGCATGTAGGTGAGAGAACACTTCGTAGTAAACGATACACATAAAGGAATGAAATTGTCTACACGCGCAATTAAATGTGCAAGATTACTTATATGCCGCGAATAGTAATGGTAATACTGCCTCTGTTGCTACAACAAACACAGCGTTGTTTATTTTAGCTTAATACGCAGATGTATTACACGTAGTGGAACCCTCTGTCTCTCATTACGATTGCGAACAGTTTTTTTTACCAATTCCCACATCATAAAGGTTACGAGTTATTTGTATATGTCTAATAGCGTTGAAGTGCAGTTAAATTACATTCGCTCATTTTTGGGTTTCCCGTGCATGAAAGAGGACCAAAAGTCACTTATCTCTCCGTGCACCTGGAAAACGGTCAGCGTGTCAACTACAACGAACACAGCCTACAAGATAGGTTACGAACTCCTCAAATTACCACGCTGACAGTATTCTTCAGGCTTTGTTGTTTTCTTATAAAAAAAGTTCAATGTTTTTCACACCTGTTGAATTTAAACGGGTACCTTCCGCTAGTAATTAAATAACAGTAAATTCATATTCATGAAATTATGGACACAATATTCACTGAAAACGGGGTGATGAGTACAAAAATTTGAAACCATTCTGAGAAAATTAAAGCAATGTAAGTCCTTAGTAGTCACTATTACCTGAAACCTCTCTTGGGGCGCGCATTAGAACAAAATGTTGGTCTGTCATGAAAATTTGGGTTCATTCGACGTTGCTGGAGAAATTATTTTGAGACTCATAGTAGAAGTCGTTCCTACAGTATACTGTAAGGGTTTACATCAGCTGATAAAAGTTGACGAAAGGAATGGATAAAGTGAAAAAACTGTATTGAACACTAAAATATATAATACCATATATAATAAATAATACAGTAAATACCTACCATAACACGATTTTCTAAAAGTGCCAATCATCTAGCAGCAACTAGTAAAAAACATTATGGCGTAGATTTGAGAGAAATCGCGCCATAAACTAGTCCATGGAAGTTTATTTGACCCCAAAAAACAGTCCATCATGCCTTTTGTGTACATTGGTGATGTGTATACCAATGTTTTTATTCTAATTTATATCTCTTTTACTCTATAGTTATCAATTAATAAACGCTTGCGAGCGAAGTGTTTGTCCAGAATCAACAACATTCCAGGGTCTCTTGATTGTCTGTCGCCCGCTTCAAGTCCACTGCATCGTCACTGCACAGCGCGCAGTTAATCCACCTCATCTCCGCAACGGTTAGCCGTATTATGATGAAATATACATGTATAGTAAACTGTAATTACGCGCAGTAAATATTTCGCACAACGTTTATAATTAAATTTTCACCTGTGGTGCTTTTATTTCTGTGTACCAGACATTGTTTCATAAAAACGCTCAGTTCCGAGTGCTTGTAATGCCGAAGAAATCAAGGCCAAGCCGAGCAATATGGGATCTATTTTTTTTTCTTTTAAGGTATCATCAATACAATTTTGAGTTAAATTTGGGATAGATCGGTCCATAAAAAAGTTCCCCACGTGATATTTAATGCCCTAGGTACGGTTCAGGGAGTGCGTGGTATAATAACCCCCAAAAACAAATGAAACGGCACGCGAATATTTTGGGACTTTTGATTGTTATTGTGTTAGTCAATTAGTACAAGTTTCCAAATTTTCTGCCGTAAGTAAACTCGTCTCGTTGACTCTTGTCAAAAGTAAAAGTGGGTAATACAGATATTGTAATCTTGTTTTCTTTTATTCATGCTGGAACGGACTCCTAGTGTGCTCAATTAATCAGTAGCACTCTGCTTTTTCTCAATACTAGTTTATTTTGCAAATCTTTCGGATCTTATTTGTTACCACTCCGTTTAGATTTGTAGTCAACTTTTTCTCTCATGGCTTCCGAAACATTCTAGTATTTTTCAAGTGTAGCCTTGCAAATTTTTTATTTCATTTTCATGGATACCAATCAATTGCTATTTCTAGGAAAGCATTGTTGATGTAAAATAGCATGCTTATCTGGCTTTATCATCACATTTTACTCACCACCAATCTAATAAACTCATGTCTTTTCACTGTGAGGAAAATAGAGTTTCAATGAACATCCAATCAGTTTTCTTTGAATACGACGCAGGGCCCACGTGAGAGGCGGCGGCGCAGGCGCGGCGGGGGGCCAAAGGGGGGATCTTTGACACACGACGGCCGCTCCCGCGCCCCGCGCCGGTGGGCGTGGACGAGGGGGGATTTTCGCTGGCGCGGCGAGTAGGTGCGGGCGGGCGGGCGAGGCTGTGATTGGCTGTGGACGTGCTCTTCAGTCGCGGGTGGGTGTCACACGCATCAGGGTGGCGTGAATGGAGCGGGGGGCGGAGGGAGGAGCCCCAGAGGGAGAGCGAAATGAAAAGGGACGGGTGTGTTTTTTTCCCCTAAGGGATTGGCAGCCCCCGCATCCCCTTCTCCCGCTTACAAGGGAGTAGGGATGGGTCTTTGCACTCGACGCGGAACGCCGTCATCTTGAAGTCGCATTGGGAGTAGTGGGTTGGAGTTGCGCGGTGGGTTTTGATTACGGAATGGTGGGGATGAATAAGGGTGGGGTCAGGGAGCGTTCCTAGAGTGTGGAGGTTCAGGGAAAGAATAGTTGTTTATAGGGCAGGAATATTGGTTAAATACCGTAAGGTCCCGGGTTCAAAGCCTCATCAACATTTGTCGTTAAAATCTTGATTTTTAGGTGTCGAAAATGAAATTTTATGGTATATCTTTCGCGGCGTAGTTGGAGAAATTGGAACACCCAACTTACCTACCTACTAGTGTGTAAATGCCACTTACTGCAGATTTGAGTGTGTTTTGAATTCTTCCTTCACCGTTCAGTTTGGCTTTTTTCATTGACGATCTTGTCATCCAAAATGTCGGTACATAATTTTACGTGAGCATGCCTTGGTCCTTACCATATCGACTCCAGCTTAATAACTCCAGTGGGATAAGTTTGCGCAGTCCATTGCTTTTCCGCATTTGCAGATACATTTTTGAGCAAGGGAGGTGAACATTTTTTAAGATATCAATACATGGAGGACAACCTGAATGTGGGAGTCCACCTCAAGCAACTAATCAGGCTCGCTTGTTGGTGCATCCTGTAGATGACGAGGTTGAGGAGCGCCAGGAATGTTTTTATATTTTCTCTCATCGTGTGCCATGCAAATTTTTATTAACTTACGAAAAGAAAGCCAGGTAGGAATCTCCTAGGTCCTATTTAAGGTTTTTCAAGATCAGTAAGTTATGGTTAAAAACAGGGATACGCCCCAGCTATATTTCTCATGTGCATTGTAGTGCCGATGAATGTTATTATCCCTTTTTTAAAGTAGCAAATAGTAATGCGGTTGGAAATGGATTTAATCAGAAACAGTGGCATGCGCCAATATTCCTGATATTGGTGGAAAATATTTATGAAATCTTAAAGGCTCAACACTGAGAAAATTAATTATGGTCGGAAGAACTTCACCTTTTAACGATATGGATATGTATGTACAATTGTACAGCCATGCCTCTGCAAAACGATAATTTACGGAGAAATAAATGGAAAGAACCACAGGTGAAAACCAATGATGGAATACAACAGACAACAAGTTATGAAGGATGTCAGAGTGAAGATATATAGGAATGAAACTTTTAGCTGATAGGAGAGTGGAATGGAATGCTTGCAAACCAATCTTTGGATTGATGACTGCTGATGGTGTTGAAAATCATGTCGTGGACTATAATTCTGAAATAACAGTATCATCATCCATCAAACTGAACAATGTAGACAGAATTAGATAGAATGGCCTTCATTGTGAGATTTTTGGTCATATGAAAACAACAGATATATCGTCGCGACATTTTGGTCGTACCGTCATTCAACTAAGACACCATGAAATTATTGTGATTTCTTAAAGGTTCTTGCCTGTATTTTTTGTTTCGAAATATTTGAGTATAGAGTTTTCTACTTATTCTTTATACAAATTTTAGATAGGCTAGTCTAAAGACTTTGGCTTTGGATTGTTACGACGATATTCTACAAGGCTACATGTTGTAGCAGTGGATCTCGGAATCAATAACTTCTTTCTTATCAAGCTTGCATGGTATTTTGAATCACGTCAAATCATGCCTATATTGTCTTGCTGACACTCACAAGCAGTTATAAAATGCAATAAAATTGTCATATATTTATTCAAACATCGATGCAAACATAGGATAATCTGAGCTGAAGTAAAAACCTGTACTACCAAAGTAAAACACTCCTTCGTCCTTACTTTCGTATTTAGTGTCTGCAAACTATGTGCTAGCAGAAGGCATGACCAATATTTTCTCATTTCTTTCCTGACAAAATATTTTCGGTGGGGCCTTTTCCTTAAGGCCGTTTTACATGGTACATGTGTTTGTACAAAGTCTTCCGTGAACTCTTGCATGAGACAAAATGTATCGTGTAAAGCGGCATTTTGTGTGAACGCTTGTGCGAATGTCTCAACTCCTGAACGTAAAATAGAACCTGTTCTAATTTCGTTGAGACAAACGTACAATCTCACGTATATTCGTTTGTGCAAAATCTTTCATCATGTAAAACGGCCTTTATTCACGCGGAAAATTGATAAAAAGTTTTTTTCCTGGCATTTGAATATGCAAGTAGGAAATGGAATCTTATTTGCTTCAAGTCAGTTGCAAAAAGGTCGTTCAGTTGTACTATCATAGGTCAACCAGTTTCCTTTAGTACCCAATAAGATCCTCCTTTATGGCATCGATTACTTTTGGGGTTATGAAAGAATAAACCTTATTTCTGGGCAATTTCTTCTGGAGATTTATATCAAATCGCATTGTATCGTTCACAGACGCTAATGAGATCCGGCAGCAAAAGGGCATAATTTCTGCCATTTGTGGATTATTTTCGAGCAGATTAAAAAAGTCCTATTCCAAAGATACCACACGCATACCTCTCCTTTATCTTGACAAAGAATCTTACAATATAAGCTAAGTTCATGTTTTTTAAGTTTTTCAATTCTGCCATTCATTTTCGAGGTCAAAACTGTGGTACCCCATAGATATGGAGTAAATTCCATTTTTTCCATCTGGAATGCATACACGATGCTGAAGGAATTAGAGTTCCGAAGGGACAAAGGGAAGGGAATTTCCCGCTCGATTCTGAAGGTCCTGCGGAAGGGGGGAAGGAGGAGTGAGGCAGTGGAAGAAGATTCTTCGCATTCCTCCCTGTTGCTCTCTTTCTTTCGGGAATCCAATCGGATACAACTCAAGAGAGAGCGTGCGCGCGCGCGTGGGTTTCAGGGGATTCCCGTGGAGCTCTCAGGCCGTTAGGCACCGAAAAGGATGGGCGAGGAGGAATAACCGCTCCACCTCCTCCTCCTCGTATGTCTTGTATGGAGGCGCTGGGAGGAGGGGAGCACAGACTTCCTCTAGACCCAGCGGCGCCGGCCAAGAGCTCGGTCAACTCGCACACGGAAGCCAACAATAGCTCTCGTAGGAGTGCGAAGGTTAGAGAGAAGCTGAGGAGGCGTCTATCGAAGGAAGATTCAGCGCCTGAGAGTTCAATGTGTGTCTTCGAAAGGGGAACCTGACCCTTAAGTTATCATAGAATGGCCGAAGGGGCTTGGGTGAACACACATATAAATACCGCTCAGATAATTTTTAACTTAGGGAAGAGATTCAGGCGTAACTTGGCGGAAATGTTTAATCGCCATAATTGTTCAAGAAAACAAAACGGTAAATTTCCACGCTATTTTAATAAACACCGACCATGGTTATATACGTGATTTTTAACGTAGTGTCACCTTCAAGAGAAACCATGCTCTTATATAAATAGTCTAGAAATTTACTACTGTATTTTCTCAGGCAATTTCGCAGATCATTTGTATTTTATGTGGGTTAAAAGATGTTTGCTGTCAGCAAGACGGTAGTTTGTTCCCCATGGATTGTGACTGGGAGGTGCTGTTTAAATGAAGGTAGCTTGATAGTCATAGATTGCGAGCAGGTGGTGATATTTAAATATTATAATATTTCTTTCAAATTAAGAAGAAATTTAATATACTAAATGAGCATTGAAAGTTTCTTTTTGGTGGAAACCATTTCATTTCGTAGTTGTTGTGCGTAATTGTACTTGGTATGATCAATAGTATCACGGAATTACATAATATCAATAAGGTATTACGCCTCCCTACGCGTACAAATCCGTTATATTATGACTAAACTAATGGCTAATGACTAATTGGCTTAACGATGAAGAGAACATCCTTAAAATAATTCGTCAGGAGTGCCGACCTCTTTCATTATTAACATGCATGCAGTAATGTATGCAAAAAACGACACAAAACGTTGAGAATGAGATATTTCTTATATTCTCAATTTTCCGAAAAAGAATAAGTGAGTGTATTGACCGTTTCTTTCTTTTGCTTGAAACTTGTGCCCAAAATTATTTCTAACGACGATTTATTTTAGGAATGCGGAAATACACCATGGTCCAGATTCAATATGAACAATCTGATCTTAACCAAGATAATACTTTAATGCTACAAAAAAAACAAGGTCACATAATAAAATGATATAAAGAGAAATATTCTGTCGTTCCTGATTTGTTATACTTATTACGTCGGGAATGGTTCAATGAAAAGACGAAAGACGAAGAGAAGAAAAAAATGGACGTATCACTAGATAGTGTGTCTATACGAATTCCAAGGATCGTAGTATCGTACCAATTATATTGTAATAGAGAATCTCAATTATATGTTTTTTTATCTTTAACCTTCCTTCTGGGTCTCGCCCTGAGGGCTAGACGTTATTTTTTTCTGGGTAACGGACTTGGTTGGAATTTATGCCGAGCCCTAACATCTCTCTCGGCTACTTTTTCCGATTTTTCTCTCTTCTAAGATTTCGCTTCGCCCCTTTCTTAGTCTTGTTTTTTCTTTCTCTAACACATTTTACTTCTCTCAATTTTAACCTCGTCAATAACATGTTTTATGCGGTATACCGATTTCTAAGTGATTGGCACTACAAATTATTACAATAGTAGGTAGAAAGCTCGTGAACCAGAGCCTTGGCTACAAAATACTCAGCAAACGCATCTACATATGAGTGAGACGAGGAATAATTTTACCACCAAGCCATTCTTAACTGACATTGTTGCAGTTATATCAATTTCTTCATGATTTCGTGGGAAGAAAGAAGCAAAGAGGTAGATATTATGATACACACGACTAAGGCTGGAACTATTGAGCGTGCATGTTTATCCGTCAATTATGATTCTGATATGTAAATGATATTATTCGCCTGGAATGGAAAACGCTTTGGTACTAGAAATAACTTAAAATATTTCATATACGGATTGTTTCAATGGTGGGAGAGTAGAAGTAACTGCAATGTTTGTAAGTCATTTAAGGTATTTCAGATAGCAATCAACTACAAGTGAGCGTAAACAGAAAATGCTGACTGCTATACCTGATGGAAATATAGAGCAGCTCTGCGAGCTAAGAAAAAAAACTAGAGACGTACTTAATGCGAGTCAACAATCCAACGATATTCTCGAGGCTAGTTTTTTTATCAAAACATTACGATGAAAGATATGAAGAATTGAAGTGGGATCTAATGGCGGGACATCCTAAAGAAGGAAAGCGAGACAATGTCTATGAAATTGGGACGCAGAATGGGAAATGTCCAAGAACCTACCAATCAGCTGATAGAATACTTGAATGAAATGAATTACGATGAAAGGACTTTTGGATAATAGCCGAGTTTTTATTTTCCGGAGTATGCCCAGAAAGGATTAAGACATCCAAACTGTGTTTGTACCATCTTTCATGGAAGATGTGACTGACAGCGAAGAAAAAGGAAACCAACGTCGTTTGTGGTTTTCCGTCATGCTGGATGCATTTATATTCATTTTTATATTACCCTTTCTCTCCATACTTGTTTATTCTTCACTATGTCGGTATACCTTTATATTAATGATACCGAAATGTTGCAATTTCACCCTTTGAATTCGTCCCTTGCTCTCTCTGAGCCCGGAATATGCAGCGAAACTGCAACGTTCCTAAAAGGCATAATACGTACAGAGGCCGCACTAATTGTTTCTTGACCCAAATTCTTCATTCATAATTGCAAGAATCCCCTCGAAAGTTTACAGAGGGGTGCAACAATTTCTTTATTATTGTTACATTAAGTGCCTTGAGCTAATGGCTGTAGTGGCAGTGATGACTTAGTTCATGAAGCTAATTCTTGATACTCCAGGGAAAACATCATTGACCACATATTGCCTTAATTTCAACTCATCTAAATATTATAGTGATAAAAATGTTTCCTGTTATTTTTTCGGTCTCAGAATTTTTGATTTACCCACTGAGGAAAGTCCCAGTCACCTTAAGAAACTGGGTTTGTTTGCTGCCGCCTCACCGAAGCGTATCCAAGTTGAACTCGGAATCACTTCCGAAAAATAACAATAGTACGTCGCACGCCAAAGGACTCGGGTGAGTTGTAAAGGAAGAAGAGAAGGAGAGCGCAGTGAGCCGATAAAAGGGCATTGCAAGCTGAGGAGGAAGAAAACAAACCATGAAATAAATGCTGTGACAAGGGGCGGTGGTCCAGAAAACGGTAGGAAGGGGAAATCCTTAACGGAGAATTGATTCGGTTCCGTGAATTCGTTCCTCCTGTCGAGTGAATTCCCTTCCACCTCCCTCTCTGTCTTTCCTTCGCCCTCTCTATCCACTCTTTCTCTCTCTCCTTCGACTTCTCTCCACCAGCGGGGGAGTGACGTGAGGGGGAGGGCTAAAAGTGTGGGCAGTATGCATCCCCCCTTCCTCCCCACCCACATATTCCCTCCCCCACCTCCTCCCCAAGGACCCCTGTCAAAGTGGGAGCCACCCACGGCTGGAACGCCGGGTCCCGGCGAGGCAGAGAGGAAGAGAGAGAAGCAAAGAGTGGAAGAGAGGAGGGCAGTTGTGTGGAGGAAGGTTGGGAGAGATGATGTAGGAGCCCTTCGGCGGCCGGCACAGGTGTTCTATCCACCCTGGGGGGAGGGAGGGAGAGAGGGGAGGGAAGGGAATGGAGGTGGAGAAGGAGGGAGTGGAAGGAAGGCGGAGCATATCCTAGGCCTTCCAGTCTTCCGACTCTGAGGAGTTAATGCCGTGGAGGGTGGGGGATTATGGGGACGGAGGGGGGAGGGAAATTTTTGGTGAGTTGAGATTGGGAAGGGGTTGGGGAGAGGAGGGAGGTGGATGGAGTTGGAGGAGAAGGGGGGATTGGAGGTGGGGGAGGAAGGAGTGTGCTATCTAGTGTGTTCCTTTCTCTTCAGTCTTTACTCGAGGGCTTGAGTGTGATGATATTTGAGTCCTTTCTTTCTCAACCTAGAGCTTTGTTGTTGCTACCGCAGTCATTCTCGTCAGAAACAAAAGCTTTGGAGGAGATTGAGGATGAAGTCCGAGTGTTGCTGTTGCCATCGGGGTCGCTTAAAAGCTCTATAAGGTGGGAACAATGCCATCTGAGATATTTCCAACCCACAAAATTAGGTGCAAAAGGTTTGGCAGGCCATCGCTTTACCATTATTTACCTTGCGAAGTAAATTTAGCGTGATTTAGTGTGAATTCACTCTTTTGAACTAATTAATATGAGGCCGCGCGAAGAAACTGGGCTCTACTTCCTGTATTCCAAATTCCAGTATCATTATGATTATTTTATCTTTTTTTAGTCCCGCTAACAAATATATCTGGAGCTGCCTTCCCTAAGATTACATGGTTTGGTAATTTTCCAATTTTTTTTATATTGTACAAGGAAATTCAATTGTTTTAAAGTTTTACTTTTATTTTTCGATGTGTACATTTTGTTAGACGAGTTAAATTTTTATATTTCTCAGTCAAAGAGGCTTTGATTCAGAGTTATTGGCGTCTCAGCATACTTACCATAGCGCATTATATGATCAAGAAATCTGCAAGAATAGGCCCAGTGCCATCTGCTAAGCATCCTTGGCCGTTTGAAATCGCTTGTCATGTGAGAGTTAATTTTTGCTAAATTATACATTCTTCTTGGATGAGAGAGTATCTCTAGAAAAAATGTATCTTTCCGGTCACTTCATCAGTAGATTCGGGGAAGTCATCATTAAAAAATGGAAAAAATAAATCTGTTGATAATCTACTTTTACACGGTTGAACATAAAACGCCCACAGCATCCGTACGCGATCATAAATTGCAGATTAAATATTTCCTAAGGAATTTCGTGTTCGGGGGTTGGTTCGAAAAGCGAGTAAAAGAAGATGAGGGTATAGTTGGAGGCTCGTGTGGATAAGGCAGAGACAATGGGAGGTGGGGTATGGTAAAGGTTTGTGGGTCTACGGAGGAAGAAAAGGGGAGAATCGAAGTGGGGGAGTGGCCCTGCGTGGTGTTTTATAGGCTGAGGGAGGACGGAAGATTGGGGGTATGAATAGGGGGAAGATCGCATTCCATCGGAGATACGTGAGGTGACTTCCGAGATGCCGTTCGATTTCCGAAAAGCTGGAGAGGGAAGAGATGGAAGTGCCTTCGGAGCAGTTTAAGAAATGCGTGAGCTGTAACAACAATTAGTCAACGGATCGGAGTGAAGGGTTGATCTCTCTCTCTCTTAGGAATGGGCGAAGGGTGGGATTCGATCCCCTCCCGATGACGGGAAGAACGCGGGGGATGTCCGCGGAGGAATGGGGCGAAGAGGGACGGATGGACGGACCCAATGGGGCGGGGCGGAGCTTTGAGGTTCGTGGGGGCGGAAAGTGTTTGATGGAGGAGGAGGACCAACGTGTGGCGTATATATTGTGAAGGGGGCATTTTGGAGAGGGTAGCCGGGAGGAGGTGGTTATGGAGGATAGATGAAGATAAGGGGGTAGGGAGCGTGGGAGGAGATAGGGGATGATAGGAGGGGATGGATTTTGATAGAAAGGGAAGGAGAAGGGGTGAGTTGGGCTACCGAGGTTGGGAATTATGTTCGGGGGTTGGGTGCGGACGTGTAAGTGAAATTGTGAATGAGCCCGGTGGTCACGATCTTGTGCACCCGTCTCTAGCATCAGAAGGGGCCGCCCGAGGTGCCCCCGGGTTTCCCACCATCGCAAGCCGGGTTATAATGAGTATGCTCGCTCTATCATGGCCACTGGACTCTATTCTAATGTATCATTTATTTATCCTTTTACCTCATTCTGCTGATGCCTTGAGATAAAACCACCAATACTCCCGCCTCCCTCCATGAGAATTCATCAGCTCCTACAAGGGCGGCGAATATTTACGGTAGTGCTTTTTTAAAAGTAATTATATCTAAATTCGACTTAACGAAGCTACTTTTCGGGGTTAATCGTCTTGGCATTTCCATTTGTTCGATCAAGTTTGCAAGAAACTTGAGTGATATAGTGAAATTAGCTCCAACTTCTTTAAGCTGGGTTCTTAAAATTGTAATTCTGGAACTCTGATGTTGGGTGTTTTTTGTTGTTGGAAGCTCAGTTATTACGGCGTAAACGACTCTGTGACATTATCCGAAATTTCTTTGCAAAAACAGGTTCAAATTTATGTCCTTTAAAAATATAAATTTTTACTAGTGCTGATGGAAATAAATTTCTAAAAATATCTGTTAAGTTTGTATACTTATGTATTGCCATTCATAATTGGGTGTCCTCCTTTGGTAACAGGCGTTACCCATTTCTATACTGCTCGTATGCGAGCATGTGTACATTAAAATTGATTCTTTTGGTTTAGTTCCTTATTTGTTTCAATGGATATGGGAAGTGATGTAGTTTTATCACATCTGCGGATATGATGCCAGATGTAAATCTGCTTGCCATTAGCGAGAAGGCGATTCGTCGTCATTTGTGCCTCGTGGACTAGGATGTTATTGGTAAATGGCTGCAACATGGTGATTAACATGGTAGTCAGGGGGTAATTTTTGGCTGTGTATGATGTTTAAATTTATCCAGAATGCAAAAACACTTGTTTGGTATTTGCGAAAGCATTTGATCTGACAACCGTTAGCCATGGCCATTAGCCGTTCAGCTATTCGTCAATGGTTTATGAGTTGATTACCATCGGCTTCTTGGGTTCTTTGAAAGAGTTTACAGACAACTCTACCATTCTTTTAATCAAATGTATGGGTATGGATATTTTATAGCTTAAAAATTGTTCTCTTTTATTCAAAAGGATTCATCACCGAAGGATTACCAATGTAAGTATAAAATGCATCGTTTTATATCGAATTATACTCCAGTTGCATACGCAAAACGATAGATTTAATAGTGATGTAATGTCGATTTTTAGATATACACTAAACAATGGAAGAGTATATAACTACTTTTTTTCTGAAGGGAAATATATCACCTTTGGTCAATGCCAAGCTTCAAGTCATCGAGTTCTTCCGCAGAGTTTCTGATGTGCGGGGTAGTATTTAGCGCCAGCGTATGGAAATGCTAAATGTTTATACGGAAGCATAGATAAAGCATTGGTATAACCCGCATTATTTCTTACTAAAAATAACATTAATTCTTACTAAAAATAATTTATGGTTCCCAGGTAGAATGCATCTCATTCAACAGTAGGTAGTAGTGCTTTTAGGACTCTTTCATGACAATGGCATCAAATACCGAGACCATAGTCGTTCGTCAATGAAAATGAATGAAGGGTTTGCCAATTTTTTTTGTTTAAAATCCGTAGTTTACAAATGGCTAGTTAAACTCTAATTTTCAAGATTTATTTCAGAGTATGCAAGACTAATGGACGAATATCATGTCGTGAACTATTTCGGGTGGTCTATCTGGCAGGAATCCCAAGACCTAAAAATGCCAACAGTCCAGTGAGTTGATACTGCGAACAACTTCGGACCGGATTAAGATGCCGCCTCGTTGGAAGGATCATCTGACTGTCTGAATTAATGACAGTGAACAAAATACAATGACAGTCAGATCACCTTCAAACGACAGAAGTAGCCCTATAATTTGATGTGAAACATAATAAACGCTACTTAATCGTATTATCCATTTTTACTTATCAAACATTTAATTGAATTTATAAAAGTGATGCAAAAGATGTCGACCAAGGGGCTAAAATTTTTCTCGTGAAATGTTGCAGGAAATAAAATATCTTAAATGCACTATGAGAAGATGCTTTAAAGAATGACAGAAAGAAGCTTAACCATAGAGCGCGTTGTATCGGCTATTGGAGGATGGAATGAGAGATCATCGTAAAACTTGATCGTAAAAATAAACGTTGCTTCTCGTGCTTGAGAAGCTACTAATGCAGAAAATATGAGCAACCTAGGATCCCTTACTACATTTTTTTTAAAGTAGGGAGAGTTGAGTCTGGCTAGGGAAGATCAAAATAAATACATATAATTAAGCTAATTGGCACAAAGACATTTTAGAAGTCCAGTTCTAACTTTATTAGATAGCACTGAGCCATTTGATTAAACCATGAGACCACACTTGGATAATTGTGGAGGTGAGAGCCATCAAGGATGGTATTCGTGAGCCTCTCTTTGAAGAATAAGTTAGTAGAAAAAGGTGGAGTATTCCGAACAGCTTCACGACTAAAAGAATATTCATGCAAGAAACTCCGAGAGGGAGATTGCTAGGTGTTTTCTTGAGGAAGAAGAGAATTGAAAATGCCATGGACGAAATATAAATTAAGTACATCGGAAGACAAGCGATTAACGCTCTGTCGAGACCTAACATCTATGGCCGTATGTGGTAAAAGAAAATGGTTGCTAACATGAAGCATTATTCTTGATATCTTTATCATCATTGCATACGAGGAGAAGACAATAAGCGGTGCAAAGGAGAAGATAAATAGCGGTGTACGGGTACATAGGAAAGGTTGCGGTTTGGGAACGGCAAAGCTATAATTGGAGAACGTGAATAATCTGGAGGGGATAGTAGCTGGCATGGGAAGAAGGATGAAAAAGTATGACCACGAAATAAATAAATGGAACTAATGATTTATAGCTGATCCAGTGAAGCTGATTTTCTAGTAAAGCTGTGTGAGAACACAGAACACGTGGGGGAAATTTGTAATTTAGGTAGCGGGAGCACTAGCTATGGAGTGAAGCAACGGGAGGATATTATAACTATAAGAGATTAAAGCACTAACCAAAGAATGTTAATAAAAAAGGAAATACTCAGTTGTCACTAATAACCTTAATACAGATAAAATGGAATGGTTCATGTTTTCTATTTTAAGTAATTATTCACGTAAAGCTCTATGCCGTGCAATAAATAAAATATTTCCGAATACCAATTTTACCACGACAAATGCTAAGTGCTGAAAAGTCTACCCGCTAAGGAATCAATCCCTCGGCCTTCAGATTGGGGGCTCTACCTTGTCACTGTTGAGGCCTATGGCTCGAAATGGCTTCACCGAAACATGGGCAACGGCTGACCAAATGACACAACAGCATCATTGTAGAAAATTAACGGAAATGAAGTAAATAAGTTTCCACCGAAGAATAATGGTAGTAAATGGCTTTTTACATTGGCCGGCTGGTTTTTAAATTGAAACATCTGGTCGGCAAAAGTCACACTTGAATTTTGCAGAACGTGTTCTGGGAGGCATTACCTGGATTGGAGCCTGGGAGCTCAAAACATTCATTTAGATTATGTTAAAGCGATCGGCCACTGCCCGGAGCGTACGGTAGGTGTGTGCCCAACTTTATCGGTTAGCACTCCGTCGTAGTATGTTCATCTAAGATACTGAAAAAAATAATTTGTTTTTCGGACGTTTCAAAATTTTCAATGAATATATGAAGATCATTCAGGAGCCAATTGGTTGGAAATAACTGCTGAGGAAGAGCATAAAGAGAAACTTTAGATGAAATGCGCCAATTAAATGATGTGTTATCTAATGACCACATAGGTAGGAAATGGAGGATCCACGAGGCCTGCTGCTGTTTGCTGCGAAGAAGCTCATAACATTGATGACGAGTCGAACGTGTAGCTCGGGAGATTCAATGTATCAATACTACAATGAGACAGAACAATTTTTACTTCATTCAGGCTTTAAGACTTCCGACGTTTGATGTTTCAGGTGCTTATAAACTTTATATCTGCTTGGCGTATTTCTTTTAACGTCAATGGTGTCCTTCAAATCAGGTGTGGTTAATTCATTTTTCCATTTCTGCTTGAATAAAAGCACATTGGTGGTCAGTTTTACGAGCTTATCACTCTGAGGTGAAATTACCTCCTGATGCTTGCCTTTTATTAAAGAATTATGCCATCCTTTAAATCATCTTCCCCATGATTATCAGAAATTCGCGAGTGGAGTTTCATAAATAAATGTTTTACTGTTAAAGGATAATTGTGGAACCAAACTAATTTGCGAATTCTTCCTGGGTGTGAGAGCTGAGGATGATTTGAATGACGCATATGCCAAACTAATTATGCTATAAAAATCGTTCGAGTATGATGAATAAGAGGATGGCGGATGAAGGTCACAACGATATTTAAGGAGAAAAAATATATTACGCTCATTAAATATTTGTCGGTAAATGGGTCGATGGTAAAACGTGCCCACTTGAACCAAAGAATGCACTCGGGGGCTGGTATACTCAAGTTAACTCAGTGTGTCAGCTAAAACTCTGATGTCTACGTTGGGTAAAGTTGTAAATTCATTTATATCAAGGACAGGATATAAAACAGTGGTAATGATATCAATAGCACGTGATGCTTTTAAATCCTGAGGAGGGTAGGGGTGTGACTGCCTAACTCCTGTCCAGCTCAAGGTCGTAGTAATTCGACGAAACATTATCCCTCCTCGTCACGCACCACTCTCAATGCCCGCTGGGGGCCGTGAGGTGAAAATCCATTCATTTGTTGCCCTATCTGTTTCCCCGAATTCTTTAATTAGGTTGTCCCGAAAAAAGTCACACAATGGAGCCACCGTAAAAATAAAGGAGCGGGGACGCATTCCTGTGGCATGAGAAGAATACGCGTGAGGCGGAGAAATTGTTTGGCACGGGAGGGAACTTGGGTGAGAGAGCGAGAGAGGAGGTAAGAGAGTAGTTGAGGAAGAAAGGAAGAAAGAGAGGACGAACGGAGATAAGATGGTAATTTTCGGAGGAAGAGTTGGTCAACACAATACAATGGCTGGGCACACATCGCAGGGGTGCCCTTTTCCAAGCAGTAGAGGTTTTCCTTTCGAGACTTCTTTTCTTCTTCTTCTTCTTCCTCCTCCACTTGCCTTTTATTTTTTAAGTCCAGGCCAAAAAGTGGCGGGCGGTGCGAGGGGTGTACGGGGAAGTGGATGCGGAGTTTGAGGAGAGTGGGGATGGCTTGCGTTCTATTCCTCAATATCCTCGCGGGGCGTAACTACGGGAAAGATAGTCATGAGACAATGATGAGAGCATGGAGCTTGGAGGGGGATGGTGAAACGAGGGAGAGAGAAGGGGAGGGATGAGCGATAGATGCGAGGGAGGAGGGTGAGGGAGGGGTGGAGGGTTTGTTCAAAAGGGGGGGGTTGAAGGGATGGTCGTTGAAGAAGGTGGGGTGACTGCGGGGAGGTGGGTTTAAGGCGAGTGGGTGTTTCTGTCGGGTTGAAAGACAAAGCCATTATATCGCCGTTGGTGGTCGACCTGTAGTGGATTGATGGCGGGGCTGGGAGGGGGTGGTTGCGTAGGGATTGCGGTGTTGCTAGTTGGGCAGGGCAACAACCGTACGGGTCGTGGGGTGGAGGTGGGCCATCGGTGGGTTTTCTGTGGGTGAGAGGGAGTGAGAGAGGAGTTTGTGGGACTCTGCTTCTTCATCTCTATCTCCGGCACCGATCGACCACCCCCGGAAAAGCCTTCCTCAACCGCCGACCACCTTCGCCCCTCCGACAACTTAACGCAGCCTCCCACTCTCTGTGCTCTCCGGGCCGGAGTTCCAACCCTCCTCCCACTGCATCCTTCATCCCGGCCAGGAGGGTGGTGAGTCTCCCACACCCCTTTTTTCTCTCACTATCCACCTCCTCACTCCTCTCGACCCTGTTTAGTTAAGGGCCTAAGGTTTTAGAGACAAGAGTGGTTCTCGTGGGACCAAGCAGTCTGCCCTCGGTTTGGCTATTTAAGCGGCGTTGCCACGTCAAGGGTCCTGTTTCACCCACGGATTCCTCCGCCCTTGACATCATCATCATCTTCTCTTATTCTTGTTCCTCCTCCTCATCCTACTGACTCTGACTCCCCTCCCTTGACAATTTTTCAATTACGGCGCCATGATTAACGCCCAATGGACAGGCTCCTATCTGGCGATGGGCCTTCGGCTGCCAGTTTGTTTTTGAGTGGTCTGGTTATTGATTGGAGTTTCATATGAGAGGCCTCAAGGCATGGGATTGATAAATGGCGTTTGGTAAAATTTATTTGAATTTGAGGACGCATAGTGAAAATATAAACACGAATGTAGGACGATAGTCATTTCCATTCTTAACGCACTCCCAGGTTTATATCGACAGCGCCATTCACAGGTATGACCTTCTCCTCCACGGTAGAGAGCAGGTGCTGGTGTATGACAGAAATATTTTGGTATCGTCCTTCTGACTTCGCCGCTTTTTTATTTCATCAGAATCTTGAGAAAAATATCTGTACATGTACCAGAAAATTAGCAGTTTAGGAAATTTCGGTTGATGGATTAGTTATTTGAAGAGGCGATCGATAGGTGATATTATTAGAACTATTTAGGACGGAATTGGGGTAAGGAAGAAGTAGTTTTACCTTAAAGCTGTACTACCTTAAAGCATTCTCCACCCAGCACCCAATTAAGGATCGAAATTCCACTGAAAAATATCCACCACGGGATTGCAACCCCTGCCATCGAGATGGGAAGCTAGCACTCTAACCATAGCACGGACCCGAGCCCCGAAAATTTTGGCCTTTAGTAAAGTAAAACTGTGTAATTTGAGCACTACCGTTCCACCTGCATTTTTTTTCATATTTTCAGTATCTTCCTAAGAAAATGCATGTAATCTTTTGGAGGAATAGAGTGAATATGCTCCAGGCAATGGATTAAACTTAGAGAATACTTAACCCTCCACAAGCCCCTCAGTGAAATGCAATGTATTGCATCATATTCGTCAGGGGTTCTCTACTTTTTTCGACTTGCATACCCCTTGGTAATTCATTTCCGTCGAAATTACTCCCGATTTGTTGGACCCCTCCCATTGTGGGAATGCACTTGTCATACTTTTACCATTATTCAGCTTTTCCCACTTGCCCCTTGGCTTACCTCAGTTTGGGAAATGCTTTTATTCGTAACTAGGAAAAGGTGCTTGCATATAGCAACCAAAGTGACTAATTCTGGAATTCTAACCTTAATGATGGGACCATATGATCTAATCTAGTTGACTCTTAAAAGTACTTATTCATCATATGCACGTGGTTGTCATTTGTTCATCAAAATCCCAAATGAAGCATTAGATAATAGAAAATTAATCTAAAGCCCCATTTCATTAAATTTTTAATGACTAAGTCACTCGTATATTCGATACCGACAATTTCCACTGCCGTATTTATAATCATGAAAAGGAGAAAAACACTCAGTTCTTGAGTTCAAACTGAAGTGTTGTAATCCCATCACATGAAAAAAGGTCGTAGTAAAATTAAAATTTGAAATTTAACCATATTTTACTTCAAATATCATCCTTGAGGGCGTATCATTTTATATTTGTAAGTCATAAAATATTAGTCCTGGCTTTAAATTCCCATTGGTTCCCATGCTATTCCGATTTATGACCGAAAATCTTTTCTATGCTCAGAATCGGTTCAATTTCTAAGAGTATTTATGTGTATGTTTTTTCAGGGACCGTCATTATCCTATTGTATAAATAAGCTTATCAATGGCTAGTTTAATAAAAATAAATCGAATATGTTTATAAAGAACATGCTATATCGGCAAACGTGTACGACCATCAGCTATTTATTTTCAACCTCATAGAATTCTTTCAAGTTTCTACCTTAAGTTTGTTTAAGTGATCCGCATTTCATGTACATGTTTTTATGGTCAGGAAATTAATAGGCCTATATCTATTAACAGGCAAATAACATTCAAATGTGCAAAAGAAAAGGTAAAAAGTCGCATCAATAAGCTTGAAACAATCAATATGGTACAACACTTCTAGGAATATTTATTACATTATTATTAATATGTAAATTCTATTTTATAATAGAATAGTTATAAATCTTACAATATGCTGGATTTGGACTGGTGTATCAAATCCTAACTTTTATTTCCTTGAGTAATGCAATAAATAGCCTTTTTAACTTATTTAACGTAGCAATAGATTAACTCATGATTGCCGATAGCGATTGTGTTTAGGAAAACACTTCACATCTTGAATGAATTCTCGGGAGTCCAATAGAAAACATAAAAAAACCATGCAAATATTTTAAAGAATTGAAAAGAGAATATTTAGTACCTACCCATGCCTTGAATGTCTGCCTCCCAAGAAAAAGTCATAATTCCCGTATTTAAATACATATTTAATGCAAAATAGAAATCTTTATTTGACAATAACTTTAATTTTATAATCAGCAGCCAAAAACTCAAAGGAACAAAAAAAAATCAGCAAAAATGTTTCACAGCATAAAATCAGAAATAATTTATCCACTACGGGCAATCAGACAAATATCATAATCACCAACCAAACTATTAAAAAATATAGTTTAAAACTCATTATTTCAGTTCCAGTTCACCAAAGTAAAGTGCCAGAGAAAGAAAATCACTTCAAACAGACGTTGCACTTCACGCATTATTCACAATTTGTAAAATGTTTATATGAAGGAAATACTGAGTCCAAGGGTGTAACCAAAAATCCAACTAGCTCTTTTGCAAAATGAATGCACAAACAGTAACTAAGCTCGAAAAGTCATTATTCCCTGGAAATTGACCTAAGTAAAACCCTATATAAGCGTTTTTTCGCAATACATATTTTTTTAATAATATAGACTTGGATAATTTTATGGTATTAACATTTTTTATTTATTTACTTAATTAAATGAAATTACAGCAGGCTAAAGGCCTCAGGGCAAGAGTAATAAATAGAGCAAATCAAATATGAAACTATTAATCTTACTGGAGCTCTTAACATAAATATATGAGCATAGATGCATCTTTGCTTAAAACTTATTGACCTAAAAGAACTCGTCATTTCTATTTGCAAACGTACTCACGTTCTCCAGGGTACTAATGGTCGCTGTCATAGTTCTAATCTTGGAAAGGAGGAAAATACACCCAAATCTTACGGTAAAACTAAAAAAAAACTCCCTAAGTAATAGGCTGTTACTTCAAATCGCACGAAGAAAAATAAAAATTAGGTTTTTCACGCATAATTTAGTCCAACTGTAACATTTGCGGGTGTATTTTATCATATTTTAAAGTCGTAAAATGACATTTTTTGCATTGCATTTACAATTGATTCTCATACCATTTCGGTTTGGGAACGAAAATCTTTTCTGGACTCAAACTCGGTCCACTTTTCTGATATTTTCGATTTTATAGGTAGCTGTGGGACAAAACCATCTAGCCAACCAAATTTCAAGCTCGTAGGCCAACTGGAAGTGCTTAAAAATTCGTATACGTAAGTCAGTGAATGTGAAGCCAGATGCAACTTTATGCATGTAAATAATCTTGAATTCAATTAAGAATTATCTTTTAAAGGTCATTATTAGATGAAATCTTGGTCGGATCCTTTTTTAAACCTGTGAAAATAATTAAGTTATTTCTTTATCTATTAGCATAGAGTGTTACCACGTGGGTAAATCTTCCTCTGCCCTATGTATCATTTGTTATTTCTAAAATAAGTAATCCCATCTTTAAAATGGGTGACTTTACTGAAATAGTTATTTGCAATATGGTTTGTAGGTTAAATTTTATTGTCTGCATTGTCATTAATATTAAATTCGATTCGGCGTTCTTTTCACCTGAAGATTCGAGTCCACGACATAAACCCTAGATTTTGGAGGAAATGCTTCTTCGCGATTTATGTCTGCTTTTTTTATTATTCAATTTCTTCAAAATATTATTTCGTTGCTCACTATGAGCATTTACCTCTAGTATATTTTGTTGAATCTTAATGATTAATCTTATATCATTTAACTTCTCAAAGAAAAATTAATTCACAGATAGATTTTTAATAGCGGCATTGAGAGAAAATAATGAAATCAAGCCGTACACAATTTCCTTACTGGCCGATTGTAATTACCAAGGCATAACTTTAAGTGGAGTAGCCAAATATGGGGTCTCTAATAAATAAAAATAGGTATCGGCTTAGCAATAGGAAAGCGATGATGGAATACACAACATTTACTCAGAATCATGGGTTAGTTATTATACGCGCTAATCTTTAGTCCTAATACTTAACCTGCTATGCAACGATAACCTGCTTAAAGTAGAGGTTTAATTTTACCATTTATATGAACTAATGCTGAAGTCGTTTGATTTCGAGCGCACGCCAAAAAGTAAATTAGCCTATTCTTTTATTGTTACCTCTATTTCTTGCATAAAGTGCGCGAATACAAATGATGGAGCTGTCGTGCAATGAATGGCTGGTCTAAAAAACCTGTAGGGGCCCTTTAACTCTATCCTATATGCCTATGACTGCCATAAGTCACAGTTTTAATGACCTTTCGGTCACTCTGCTTGCAGTGAACTTTGAACAGTGGATTTAATGCCTCTGAATTAATGAACAACATCATCTTAATTTAAATTAACTGATGAATGGCAAAATAAGCCATTAATCAGGACCTTGATGGAGTGGGATAGGAACTTGGGACACACCCAGGCCGTCACGACGTAGAGCATACCGGTTCTAATAAACCATGTCCTGTATGCCTGGGGTGATGCCCTTCCATTAACCAATGCATTAAGCTAAGGAATAATGAAAACTGGAATACTTGCAATATATCTCAGGGAATTATTTGCACAGCTTTAGTTTATCTCTTCACTGTTATTGATGCCAATAAAATGTCAAAACGAATGGATGGGAAAGTGAAATGTGAACGCCTTTGCGTGTGAAAATTAACCCTTTTCTCAGACATATGATTTTTCTCCATTCTGTCTTATCTAACACTTTAGGAAATAGATAATTATAACTCGTTCCCCAAAAATCGACACGAAAAGCCATAATTCTCTCGGAGGATAGTCATTATTTTTGTTTGCAGGGACGCAGATGGCACATGTAACGTTTTTCACCTCCCCAACCGTTTATGGATGGCGGCAAGGCTACAAAACTATTCCACGTTTGGCCTACCTATGCCTTATATATTTTTTATTTTGTTCGAAATGTAATGTTTAAGAGCTTATGTATTTATTTTTCCTTATTTTGGTTAATTAAATACGAATAGTTAAGGCTTCTGAGAGGAGTGGTACTGCTTCCTTACTTTACAAGACTCTTCAAAAATACGTGACGCACTAAATTCGGAATGTTCTTATAGTAACGTATAGGCATTTTGTACTTTCTATCTCAGATTTGACCTGTTTTTAAGTAGTGAGACTCTATTATCACATTATCGCTTATAAAACTAAGTGTTAATTCCAATAATGTAAGTTGACTTTTGAGCAATTATAAATGGATGAGAACGCATTTAACTTTAGCCTTAATATTTAAATCATCAAGTTTTTCAATGGCAGAAACTGAACATGCTATCCAAGAGTAGTGAATAAGAGAACTACTCGAGATGCTAGTTCCAACGTACACATTATATAAGGCATAACTAGATAAAAGTGAATTAATATGGTTTGGATTACCTCACACCCATGTATGTGGTATACTGCCGCAGTATAGGTTTCGGCATAATGGTGCGTTTTGTTCATAATATTTCGAATTTATTTCTCAGTTTCCATAGGTATAGACACGGAGAACCATTAAAATGTCACTCCCGAGGATCCTCCTTAGTCAATCCACTCATAACTCAAAAACGTATCTATATCTGCATTATATCCTGCAAGCCATCTCAAGGTTGTGTGGCAGGGGGTGAGTTATCACCAGCATGCACTACAATGTACCCTAATAAAGTTAATGAAGCTACGACTGTTGGTGCATTAGCTAAAACCTACAAAGACTTGCCAGGAGGTGAAATTTCACCAACATGCTCTACATTATAGGTATTCCACCAATATGCCTGGTTGCCAGTATGTGGGGGATCGAGTTGGTGTTATGGGTACTGTACTGGCTTCCTATCACAGTACTCTGGTTCGAATCCCGACAGTGATGAAGGGTTTTTCAGTGGAATCCCAGTCCTGAATTTGGCACTTGTGAAAAACATTTAAATTGTGTACTAACATCTAAGTGCGTTTTGTTAAGAGTATCCTAAAGCCGACGCCGGGTTACTCTCCACCATTCCTTAATTCTGCAAGTGGCTCAAGTCCTAACAACGTTCCCACGTATACTTTATGGCGCAAATGACCTTAGTTGGTGGTCACCTCCCCAAATAAACAACCAAACCATCGATTATTATATCACGTTTAACAATGTGGCTGCTTCAATAGTGCCCCAGTAATCCTTTCCGTTTATCTAACTTGCCTTTGACTCCTTCCACCAACACCACCCACGTAGTCTTCCCCTCTTCACTAATCACGCCTCCATCTTGCCTCTAAAATTTTCCATCGGATGATGCATCCATATACTTTTCCCCCTCTTCTCCCCCTGACCCCGTACATCTCAAGTCCCTCCATCCATCAAACCATGTACTTTATCAGAAGCCTCCTTTATTCATCCTGCTGCCGTCCGCTCTCATCCCACTGACCCTGCCGACGTTGTCTTAACCCTTTATTTAACATTCCATTACATAGAATTCCGATCCGCCCACTCCGGGGGTGCATATACCTTTGCCAACATTCCTGCACCCAAACCGACTCCTTTCGGTCTCCGCCTCCCTGCAACCTCTGCCATGCCTCCCAATCCTCTTCCCCTGCTCCCGCCAACCCTGAAGAATCCATCGCCCCCTCCCGCTAACCCCTGCGTCACCGTCTTAACCCCACTCTACGCCCCTTCGCAAGTCTCCGCTTTCTGATGCGGACCGACGCACTCCTTTCTTAACATCTCCGCCCGCCTCAATACTGCCCTCCTCCTGAGCCTCCCTGCTCAATCTTCGCCTTATTTTCTCTCCCCCTATCCAATCCCTCTCCTCCCCCATCCTTCTCCAACCCGCTCTCTTTTTCCGATTGAGTGGAACCACGTAGAACGTAGACATTCCTCAATGCCCACCAGCAAGCAGAATTTATGATCGCTGGGGATGACGTGATGCTTGCTTTTCACCACGGGGAAAAAACGAGATGCTCCGATTTTAATCTCAAACTCAGTTTAGATATTTCCCCTATTATTTATCGGTGGTTTATATGATTTGGAGCGTGGTGTTCCGCGGGGCCACTAGGAAATACGTAGCGCGTGTGTGGATGTTTATGTCGTGGGGTTCGGTTTAATCTGTGCCGATGGGCATTCGAGCCTTCTAACGGCATGACCCAGGGGGTACGTGGAAATTGATGGCCAGAGGAAGGGGTCGATGAAAGATGAATGAATCCTTCCTTTGGCTTCAGTTCAATTTCAGAGAATTTTCACTCTGATTTTCCACATTGATCTCCATTAAATATTCATCGCTTTAGAGCAATTGAATGAATACCTCACGTAAATACGGTAATTTCTAAGTCTAACAGAATTAATTTCAAAGGATTAAGGTTGATTGATGAGTGGGAACATTGAGTGTCGTTGAAAAAAATGCTTTTCAAGACCACACGTTCTGTATCTCTAAATCCAGGACAACGGGACGGTAGATATACGTGGAATTGTTTATGATTAAAATGGGTGGAATGAGTTCTCCCTCTTTGATCGACTTTATTACAAATTCAGCTCTTTCTCGTTACGGGGAAACTAACTTCTTTTTTGTGTGCACCGACATTGGATTAGTCAGCAATATGGTTCTCTAATATCTATCTCCTGTTGCAATTACTGATACTAAAAACATAAGATGCATTGAATATGCACTCATATAAAGTTTTGGAATTTCGCTGTTGATTCTCTCATATAAAGGACAAAAATATGCTTTGCTAAGAAAAACGTAAAAAATAATTTGTCCTCTCCACTTTTTATTCGGTTAATTAAAACTTAAATAAAAGCGACCTTTGATTCTGGATGATAAAGCTAACTATATCCTCCACTTTGTGCCAAATGCTAAATTTTCCAAACCTTCTTCATTATTCTATGTGCTTATATTTGAGACTACTCTGTTTACGTATTATCCCAAGGATCATACCCATAAAGAACCCATCATTGCTAATTCGACTGTGTGTATCGTACCTTTCCTTGATTTATTTTTTACAGAAAGGTTTCGACTATATAACCTATCAAGAAACCATTCATTATCATGATTGTTCTAAAATCACGGCGACTCCACGTTTGCCTTCTCTATATTCCATCCCTTCATATTCCTCGGCTATCTTATTTCCTTCCAAGTTTGCGCACTTCATCCCACCTGATATATGCTAATGAGAAAAGTGCTACGTTATTCAACACCTCCAAGTTCCGCCTATGGGTAGGAACAATTGGTCGCGTCCTATGATTGTAGGAGGAGCATTACGTGATTTAGATTCCTTTATGATCAATCACTACGCAAGTTCTCTGATAGATCAGTTTTATATTGTATTTGCAACTTACTAAGCTTCATAAATTAATGCTGACCTTATCAGTATCCTTTGAATAGGTGCCAGATAACCTTTGCGATTTAAATTTATGTTTGCAGAAGTACTTAATTGGAAATTAGCAGTTTTAAACTAAAAAATCATTGAATTTCATATCGCCATTAGCTTTCCTGTGTTAATAATCAGTCTGCATGCATATGGATTTTCCGTATTCGTCATATCGGTTATATTTTTTAATTGAAATACATGAGCAATTTGGATGAATCTTATTTGTCAAGATTCATTCAGCTCTCGACATCCGAATTTATATTTGAAGGCTTATGATTCAAATGAGGAAAGGGTTCTATTTGCTGGAAACTGTCCTGGCGAGTTTCTAGTTTTTTGACGTCTGAAATCATTTCAAATTCCCCTTGGCTCACACTCCACCCCCATCCACTTCTCCTCCCCTGCCTTCACCGACGATGCATTTTTTGTGCAAGGACCCTCTTCCCCTCACTCTCTCCTCCCTCCCCGCCCCCACACTCCTGCTTCCAACTCCACACAGCATCCCCCTCCCTCATCACTTTCCATTATCCCTCCCCCGAAAAAACTCACCCTCCTCCCTACGGCTAACCACTCATTATCGCTGCCGTAATCCATCCCTGACTCCGTGGCTGCCTCGTCCATTAGTGAACCCTTTTCGTGTGGAGCGGTCATAACTCCTTTCTCCTCTTCCCCCTTCCCCACCTCTCAGCCGTTTGTCCTAACCTCCCCCTCCTCCCTCTTTCTCTCTCTCCTTTCCTCTCCCCAACCGACAACGCGATGGCCATTGCCAGCAATGATGATGATGATGATGGTGGTGATGATGATGGCAGCATCCCCGACGGTTGGATAATTGGCACTCGATGCTCCGCGCGGCGTACAGGATGAGATTCCACCCAAGCCCGCCCATCTTCCCCCTCCCTCCCCCGAACTCTCTCCCCTCCTCTAATTCCACCCGCAACATCCCCCTCTCCCGACCCGCCCCGATACTCTTGCCACCTGTCCACTTCCAGTCCTCCCCTTCCCACTTGCTCACCCTAACTCGCCCCCACCACCTCGAGACCTCCTTCATTAAGTCTTCGGTCGAAAGTTTTCTCAATCGTGGGCACTGGTTTCTTTCTCTTCCCTTCCACCCGCCTGCCCCGATGCCCACGCTCTCCTTTTAAACAGTGGTTGTCTAAGTTCGTGTTTTTTTCTAATCCCCTTCTCCTTCATTCTCTAGTCCCTTTTGGGCCGTAAAGGTCAGGCTGTGAGTATGAGTTGAGTTTTCCCACCCCCTACCAAAAAAAAATTGGGCGTAGTCTGTTTCATGTGATGGTTGGTACTTATTGACGAAAATATATGTCAAATCGCACCCGAGTTCAGAGTTATCCCGGCAGATAAATTTTACTATCCGTCGGATGGAAATGCACTGATATCATGAAGCAATCTATGTTTATTCAGGCCCTGAATTATTAATTGTTTCAGGGCAGTGGAATGATTTTAGTTTTCATAGTTGAGATATTCAGATGACAGTCGCGTGAAGATGCCAGCCTCATTGTTTAAGTGCAATAAAATGTGGTGCTGTAGTTTTGCTTGTGTCACTTGATATGCCATATTGAGGTATCGCAAAGATTTAGTGGCTCATTTATGAAATCAGGGGGCAAGAAATGCTTTAGCCCATAAAGCTTTCCACTCCATGAGTAGTTGAGGTCAGCTCGTAATCACGCCGGGTTCATAGCAATGCAATGGGTATATATCCTACTATTTAAGGACCTCGAGGCAATACAGGAGTGGTGTGATGCGTGGCTGTAGTTTACTATACTGCTGTAATTAAACCTGAGAAAATGCGTTGTTATGAATTTTTGGAAACGGAAAAGCTCTCCTTGTAACAGCTATTGCATACACAACAGCAAATTGGAGACTGTAGAATCGGTTAAATACCTCGGAGTTAAACTGACGAATGATCTCTCGTGGAGTAAACATATTCGGGAAATTACCGGCCAAGCTAATCGTAAATTGGGATTTGTTAAAAGAGTACTTGGCAAGTGCGACGATAAAGTTTGGAAAATCAGCTACTTCTCCCTTGTTAGACCCCACTTGGAATATGCTGCCAGCATTCGGGATCTTTATGAGGTAGGCTTGAAAACTGAGTTAGAACGCGTGCAGCGAATATTGACAAGATACGATAAAGGCCGTTATGACAATCTCGTTAGTGTTACTGACCTTTTGCAGCAACTGGGATGGGAAACGCTTTCAAGCCGTCGATTAAAATTTAGAGTCAATCTATTATGTAAGTTTCAAACAGATCTGTTATCTGACGACGTTAATAATATTTTACAAAATCTGACATAATACGGTCGATCAGATCATGAGAATAAAATTTGGGAACAAGGCTGCAGAACGAACAGATTTAAAATGTCATTTTTCCCGAGAACGATAAGGGACCAAAACCGCTCCCAATGAGACTTTTATCTAGGTTTGTCGTTAGGTAGTGTAGCTCTTAGTAAGTAGTAGTACTCCCTGATACTTGTATCCTTATCTACTACCTAGTAGGTACTAACAGCACGCCGTACATGTTTTCAGCATAGCTCTTGAGTCTTTGTCTATTTGTATAGTTGCAAAATACATTTTTACTAACGGTCCCTATTGGGAGCATATCTGTAGTGTAGTGCATGCTTGTGAGGTTTTGCCTGGTGACACACAGCGATTTATGCTTATGCCATTTATACTCAGCGATTTATGCTTGTGCATAATTAGCCGTAGTTGCACTAACTTTAAGGTATAGTGTAATGCATGTTGGTGACTACTCACACCCCTGCCACACACCCTTGAGGTGGCTTGCAGGGTATTTTGTAGATGTAGATACCTTCGGAGAACTGTCGGTGACGAATTTTTGGTGAAACAGAAACCTCAAATGTTGATAATAGCGGTATGGAGGCATAGGCCACCCAGTAATAGCGAGCGTGGCTTCTTATGTTCATCCAGGTACACGTATAGAGGCGGTCCGCTTGCATGCTGCATTTTGGTGACTTGTCACCCCCTGCCAAACACCCTAGAGGTGGCTCGCGGGGTAGTATGTAGATGTAGATGATGTAGATGTATAACGTATTTCCAATGATTAATTATGATTTGGATTTAGCAGCTCCCCTCGGCCGCTAGTATAATTCACATTTATTGTCTATAATGGTCTTCTCGTCAAGCAAAAGCCTCGCCTTCACCCATCGTAAATTATGGCTGCTACTTCAGAAATGAGGCTCTTTTACGAGCATTGGGACATTATGCCTACTGTCGATCAGGGTACGCGTGACGTGGTCACTTCTTGCGTTGCGGGAGATCCGTGTGTAGGATAGAAATTGACCCACGGAGACACAGCAATTACTGGCACAAAAAACCTCTCAAGGAACCTAAGAAACGTCGCACCTAGGCTATTAGCGTGGTCAGAGTCAACATGCTGCCATTCATGGGCAGTATGTCCCATGCACCGTAGGTCACCTCCAGTACACTCGTTAGAGGGGACTCTTCCGAACAAAGGGTACCCCTTTCTACGGCCATCTAGTTGCTCGCTTAATGAGTAGATTATCAGCAGTGTCGGTTGGAGGTCACCCTTTCTTTTCCGTCATTGTTGCATTCCATTGACTCTTTGGTACGAAAGAACTCACCAATACCACGAAATTGCCAATGCTAGTCAATGTTTCCTCCTTCTGCTTCGACAATGGAGATATTCCAAAAAAATAATGGGCAACCCTAGAGCCCATCTCCCGTAAAAACCAACGTTGGCGTTCATCTGCGTTAAAGCATTAAAGTTGAGCTCTTATTGTCGGTTTTGCCGATGTGATTTGCATACACTCAATTCTTTGAATCATAAATCGATATCTTGAACTGCACTTGCATTGAAGTTTTAAACTTTCTTAATCACATTCATGGTTCAAATAATAATCGTCTCGACAGTTCGCCACGAGCATTGATCACTACGTGTTTATTCTATGTGCATTAAAACGCTCCACATTTATTTTAGCAGAAGTAGCAGCTGGGTGCAATCCTTTTGATAGAAGAGCCCTTCATGTAGCGAAATTCCCAGCCCTTTTTCTTTGAACACTCCTCCATAATATTTACTTTATAATGTCCATTAACTTGTGCTTGTTGTATACGATTTGGATAACTAGTGCTGCATAAGTCTGGGTTTTAACCACTCAAGGTATAAAAATAGTTGTGGACTCGTCACTGCTCCTCCTAGATCTTAATTCATGTCATACTAGGCTGGAGTTGAATTCGATTTATATTAAATATTACCAGTTAGTCGGCAACTGCATTAATTTTTCCCTATTATTTGTTCATACTTCACCGGTGAGGGTTTTAGGAAAGCCAAAAACAGTAATAGATGCATTTATTGTCGGTCTGGTCCACCAGTTTCCCGTGGAATGGCAATTTTCCACTCCCTGCTGCTGAGGGCAGGGAATTATTGCGCTGTGGCGGTGAGATGACATCGAGCGCATATCGAAGAGACGACCACCCCGTAAGTCGAAGGGCAGCGACGGAGGGGACGGCAGAGCGAAATGATAAATGTAGTCACAGAGGCAGGCGGAGGGGGGACCTCCGTCTTCAGACGCGGGCCGGCCTCGGATGGTCCTCTTTTTTGGCCAGCGCTGCCCTTTCCATGAGTTCATTCACGGGTGATTTATCACTTACCTATCAGTTCGACCACGTATTCCGTTGTCTTTATCCTATCTCTTCATCCTAGTCTCTGTGTTATCCTTTAACCATCGCACATCTTAAAGCCTACTGCTCTACTCACCTCTACCAGTGTGAAACAAAGAAACAACAGTACATATGGAGCTAATCATCATCTCGTCTTGTTACTTAAATTCTCAGCTATTTGAAGTAAAATTAAACATACGTGTGTGTCGGTTTCTCCCATGGTAGAGCTTTTGTTAGCAAATTTTGGAGAGGCGATCGGCCTCGCTGGAGAAATCATTAACCAGCCCGAAAATATTTTTTGCTACTGTACTGTAACCTTCTTAAATAATTTGCCATTAAATAAATCACATAGACTCATGAACCCACTAGTGCGTGAGCTGAGTTTTTTTTTCTGCCTATAGATACTAATATTGACGGCATGGTATTTTTGTGTCATATTATGAAACTTTGAGCAACACTAATTTTACCTCTTCTTTACCTCTACCGAAACTCGAGTTCATAGCTTAATAGAAATTTCCATGAGAAAAAAACGCTTCAAAATTTAAAGGAATAATGTACTAGCTTTTAAAAACGATATTCTTCGTTCTTTTATAATTTCAAAATGCGAAAAGTTGCCTTATGGCACAAGAAATAAGCCCCCGAGTTGCGATAATAAAATTGCCTTCCAAATATGAACTTCCACAATACACAGGCTTAATAAATAATATCAAATTTTTCTACCGCTTTCATTAAACTTTCCGTATCATCCCCTGTAAAACATATGTCGTACTTATTTATCTTCAAAAACACATTGGCTGATATTTTGAACAGGTCTTGCTCGTTAAATCTCATCCTTTGAACCCTTAGATCTCATTAAAATACAGCTACTTTAGTATCTAACTCTGTTTTGGGTAGATCATAGGCCTAGGAGAATAGCTTGACAAACGCTACTAGAAATACTGGCTGATTACTTTTACTGATTTGCTTTTACTGATGACCCGCAGCAATTAACTTGTACACGATCAACGATGGTTTAGCTAGGTAATTACAAATAGCTGCATGTTACGGTGCTCGTAGCCTGTAATTAATGCATACCATTCAAATAAATTTAACCTGCATCACAGCGAATGGCCAAAAGGGAAGAAATTCATTTTTTTGCCTTAACCAGGCGTTGAAGATATTGCTGGGAAAGAGGCTGCGTCCAGTTTCCGTCCCTTGGAAATCAATCATTTCCTATTTCCTTTCCATCTCCGAGGGACCACCCCTCTTCTTCACTTCTGCTCACATCTTTCAACTCAGCGATCGTAACCAATAAGTTGAAGGTGACACAAATAAATGTATTAATGAAGACTGGCGCATTTAGACATAACCAATCCTTTTAAGGAGCACTGATTGATGGAAGGGGTGGACACTAAACGTGGTGGAACGTGGTTTATAGTTAAGCTCGAAGCCTTTGAAGTTCCCTTCGTGTTTCTCCATGTACCGCTGTGCGTAGTAATGTAGTCAGTATTCCCAAACCAACCGGTATGGACGCTAATGTAGCCGCGCAGTACGGTCTTATGCTCAATAATCCTCAAAAACTTGATGAATAAAAATAATGTTTTAAGTGATAGAGTGCCGCTGTCTCCATTGTATTCAAAATAGTGTTGCTGCCCGTGAAAAATGACAGGACATAATTTCATCTTAAATCATTTGTGAAGGAAGCTTTGGAATGGAGTCCTTTAGCGCTCTCATTTTAAATATCTCTGACTAATATATATTGTGGCTAATCTATTCACGTTCTGTTGTGATCCCTTTTGGTTGGGATATCTCTTGGTTTTTGGATGCGGTTATTAGATTTATTTGCGGTATGGTAAAGTCACGTGCCTATTGGATAAATAAATCCACTTCTTTTGACTTTCTTGTCATGTTTGTATCTACTTATCAGCATATTTTTCGTGTTTACTTCGTGCAGCTTTATAAATTTTATCGCTTTCATAATAAATCAGTCGTTTTATTGTCTGCACCTCCATGAATTTCCGTGGACGAGTGCTGACGAAGCTGGGGAAAATGTTTTTACTGAAGCATACGGCCAGCTCGGGGGAATTCCAGGTAATTATTATTCTTTTGATTATCCATTGGATTCTCAGCATCTAGGTTATACCTTACGAGCTACCTACTAGTACAAGGGCGTGTGACAGGATGCGTATCCAACCCAGCCATTGTTTACGAATTAGTTTCAGTAAAATGTGCTTACTGTGAGCAATTTCGCTGAATTTGACTCGGGTCCGTCCGTATCCGTGGTTCTTTTAAAGTCACAAGTTGCGTGAGAGAAAACGAAGTTTCTGAATCTATCAATACTTTAATCATTTCGCTGATTTAATCTGAGTGGGTTATGATGTTCCAGTAAGGGAGTCACATAACACCTGCGGTATTAAAACTGGTTCCCCCTTTACCTTCCCAGGAGACTGAATCGTACCTGTACTCTGCTTGAATGAAATGGCTCCAATTAAATTGAACCCGATAACCCAGCTGCTATTTTTTTATTTAAGACTTTCTTTTCCAAACGAGGAATTTCCTGTCAATTCCGGTTTCCTTATTTATCAGATTTCTTCTCAACCATCCATTATTTTAAGATAGTTGCATATTTAATTTCCCGGTCACTCACTTCTCTGAAATGCGATTAATATGTGCCTACCCGTGCGCTGTTACAGAGCCAATCAAATTATGACTGAGTAGAAAATATTTTCACTATCTCAAATCATGTCCAAGGAGGTATCTATACATTTTCCTCTGTTGCACGTTCCTGACAGAGGGAAGAAAATTATGAGCAAGTAATCGGTGCATGCATTATATTTTAGTCACATAAATTTCTAAATCAGCCTTTTTGAACCATTTGAATCTGATACATTTTAAAAACACAGAAACACGTAAAAAGGACTCTTACAAATAAACTTGGACGTTTTGACGGCCAAACCATCATCGTCGGTGGTAGAATAATGATTATTCTGTACCGCTGACGATGATGGCTTGTCCGTTCGAACGTCCAAGTTTTTTTGTAAATATCCTTTGTACGTGTTTCTGTGTTTTTCAAATTTATCAGCATATTGCCTATGTATGTGCATCCTTGTCGAGATCGTTTTCCTTCAAGAGATTATTTTGACCATACTCTAGAAATATATCCCAAAGTACATAGTTTTTCCCTCATTTTTAGACGATGAATAAATAAATGTGTTATGTATTCGGGAGAAACTTGGTTTCATAAATAATTCACAAGCAACATACGAATTATCCTTTATTTATCTTAGAATTGGCGTTAAAAATCCTGATTTTCCTCTTCTTTGCTAACATTGACATAATAATGATTGGGACGAATCATATTACATGAAAAATCTCCTTGTGATGTGAAGCCCAAGTTTTCTTAGGTTATGCATGCCTCAGTATGCATTTAGGTGTATGGCTATGGTATAGGTGCAATGAACATACAAGGTAAACTATTTTTAATATTCAATGTGTACGCCTGTGCATGTATATTCGGAGCACACGATTGTGACATAGAACAGACTCTAAATATATCAGTGAGGAATTCATCAGTTAAAACGGGTAATTTTACTCAACGGCCATTCGTAACATCCCTTGGATAAGATGCTTTGGCAGATTATTTTGGATTTCATACCTCGTATGGGTGTGCAGCCTTGTGTAACCTTTAGCAGCAAAGCCAGTGCGGGACCCTTAGTGTGCTAGAAATGTCATGTATTTGTTGTGGAGACGACTAAAGAAAAGCGCGTGCTATGCCCTGAGCAAACCTTTCCCGTTCTCCTTGTCTCCGAGCCTTTGGCTTGGGACACACGCTGCTTGAGCCATTCACAATCCTCTTCTTAACCCTCAATCTCGAAGGAAAATTCCGTGGCACGTACTCCTGTCTCGGAGAATGGCGATTAGCTTGAGTTTGCCTCGGCAGCTAATCTTCTCTTTGTCCTCTCTACACCGCTCCTTGCAGACGGGGTATATTTTCTAAGGCGCTTTGTGCATAACTACAAACATTCCTCAACCTTAATTTAGTTTCAGTGGTACGTGGACTAATATTGGCGCTTCCTGAATTTTGATGGCCAAAGTGACGTTGTAACGCGGATTCCGTAAACATAAGCCCTAGCCTGACGATGCATTGGTCATACCATGGATAAGTTTAGAAAGCCCACGGCATGAGCTAGCAGATAGGAAATTCGTCCACTCGGCAGGCATGTCAAAACCTATATCAGATTTTCAGGCTTGACTTGGTGGAACCACATTTGCGATAATTTTGAAATTATTTCACTTTGTAAAATTTAATAAAACCATTATAATAAATTTAAAAAGGAAGAAATAAAACTTTTTGTGGAATTTTACAAAGTGAAATCATTTCTAAATTATGTCGAAACCAATTCAGCTTATTTATACGGTAGGTAGACAAATATCTGTGCTTTTAGCTAATTGTTAAAAAATATTAGGAATTGGCTTTACTAGGGCTTGCTTTCTGGAATGACTTTATTTATCACCACAGGCACGCCACTAGGAGTGCGTTATCAGATGAAATTATCACAGTAAATATGAAACCGTCATTGTAGATTCTCATGATGTTAATATTATTTACGCCAAAATTTACCTTATCATATTATCCAATATATACATCTAAGCTTGAGCATCTGGCGTAAATAAGACGGAATAGATACGTTAAGAACATAATTGTGAACATAAAATAGATTAAATCCTTAAAAAACACTACCTAAAGTTATGTTTTGCGGTCGAACTTATATCTTATTATCCCATTTCCGAGACACCTTAGTCACCGATTGTATGCATTGGCGTCGTTAAAAAATAGCAGTCTGAAAAATATATATTCATCACATTCTTTTAATTTAGATTTTTACGCTGGAGATGAAATTCATTTTTACCGAGTTCGGACTGGGAAGGGGAAAGAGGCGGAAATTCCATCAATATTTTAACGACGCCATGCCACCGAATCAAACTCCGCGCCTATAATCTTTGAGGAATTTCAAGGGGAAGGAATTCTCTATTAGGGGGAGTTGGGTTGTGGGTATTTAAATTGTCAAGTAATCCAATCCAGCGAATTCTTTCTCACTAGAGATTCCGGCTCATTTTGAGGGTGGAGTAGATTCGATAGAGAACTACCTGGTACTTGATAAAATCGTAATTGACTCCTCCTTAAACTCATTTATTTATTGTATTTCTGTCTAGCTAAGAAAAATCAAAACCCTCGACTATATGTGAGCTTTTTGAAAAGATTATTTTTATTTTTCCGAGTAGTTTTTTTCCATTAAATAAGGTAGGTATGTTTTGGCCTTCGTTTCAAAAGCGCGAGGAAATATACAGACTGCCGAACTTCTCTCACTAATAGACATACTAATAGACATACATTGAATAATTCAGTGGATTTTGGTTCAATGTTATGCATTAGTGAACCAAAATCGTTGCTCGAGTGGATCTAATGTCCCCCTTACGGAATTCACTGCAGCTTGATTGGTTAAAACTTCACTTACGCCAGTATTTCTGATAATATAAATTTACCTGCAAAATCAATAAGACAGTTCCTGGTGGTCAGTTTTTAATGTAAAAAATTCTAAGTTGGAGATACACTATACCTACACAGTTACCTACCACAAGACGTGGCACTTTGCGCCCTTAGTTAACATTTTACCACGGGAGTACTCATTAAATAATATATTCTCCACTTTTATGTTTCAAGCAGCCCTTCAGTGTGTATAGCCAAATGTTTGCAATCGCTAAAAAAAGCATCGCATATTCTGAATACGCAAGGGAAATTATTTCGCTTAGGAATGATTTGAATGTAATAATCACGGGTCGGAATTCCTGGAATCAGAATATCTGATGGGGTAATTTTCCCATTCGTTGCAGATACAACTATGAAGATGGAACGCCAAAAACCGGATTCAATGCGAATGACGTCTCAGCGTTATCCGCCGCGACTGCTCACCCCAAGAGTTCGCCGGCGATGCTCCAATTGAATAAGTACCTGACTCGGGTGAGCCCTCAGACGACCCACAATATTCAAATCGCATGGCGAGAATCGGATTACGTTTAATTGCTCCATAAATCATTTCGCATTTTATCGAGACCATGGTGGAGGGAGGGCGATCTATAACTGTCGCTCTCAATTTCGCATTTTCAGATGGAGAGAGAGAGCAGGATGGGCGTTTAAGGGCGGGGTCTCTGTAGGGTATGGAGATGGCGAGGGTGGTTGTGTCAGGGGGAGGGGGTAGGCGGAAAGGGGGCGTGGCGACTCGGCTTTCATTGCGCGGCGGTGGCGTTGAACGAGGGCGCTCATAACCGCGGAGGAGTGAGGCTGAGAAGTCCGCGGCGCGCGCGCCTGTGTGGTCTCGTCATTTATCTCCCCTTGTATCTCCTTTCATGCGTTCCTCCGCACATTATTCCCACCTCCCTGCGTAACACGACCCTCGGGGCCCTGAACGCCAACTTCCACTGCGATGGGGGACCCCGAAAAAACCTCGCGCAAATCTTTCCCGGCACATTTTCAATCCGCTCTTGACGCATGTGTAGTTGTTTATTCCATCTATCTTATCCTTTATGTTTTTCCCAGGACCGCATTTGCCATGTACATGCAGGTAGCACTTTCGCTCGCAGATCCAGATGTCATTTCTTTGTTTTGTGCTCGCTTCTCTCATCCTTTACGGTCTTATTAGTGCACGAAGAAAATTTTCTCAGATAATTTTCTCATGGTACAAGTTTAAGAGTTAGTTCAACGAGCAAGTGCTTAATTGATATGATACAATTATATCTCAATTTTCTGCGATGGCTATGCAGAAGTTTTTGAAAGAAGAGTATCTGCCTACTTTGAAATAGGGAAGTGACATTTGAGAAATGTTCATTTTTTATTGAGTAGATGCATTGTTCGCGCTGCTAATTGCGTGAGTCATGTTACTAGTTCACGAGTAATATAATGTTTTGGAAAAGTTACTCCTTATCATTCCATCCTTTTAATCAGTGAATACAAGAAATTATAGCTAAGAGTCATTTCTCTACTTAGGATAATAACAGATGTAAATTCATCAGTGCTTGAGGGTTCTTCATCATTTTGTATCGTATCTTTTTCCTCATAAAAGAATTAGCTACGTTAATAACTAATCCTTTAAATTAAGTTTTATTTTTCCGGCTTTCATCAAGATTGGCTTCAAAGTATCAATGTGAAAAAATCACTGCAGTATAGTTAGCTTCCTTCATACTAACAACGCAGGAATTTATTTCTTTGGTCGGTATAGTGTCTAGGGAGTAGTTTTATTGTAAATAAGGCCTCAAGATTTCAGTTTTGCAGTAATTGACCAACGAGTTAACTGATCCGTCAAAGAACCCATAACACCATTAGTGATTCTCTTATCTCAGCTTGTCAGTTATTGGTAGTTGCCTCGCAGAATTGGAGGATTTGATATATCACGCAGCTTGATGGAGACGAGCAAAGGGGCAGTGAACTTCAGTGGATTCCACTTCATGCTGAGAAGCGGTGAAGCGTCAGAGGGTATACAAAGAGGCTTGAGCTATACCAATACACCAACGTATCGGGATGGCTCTGAAACCCCTCAGCCGGCGTATGGAAACATGTGCATATCCGAGCGCGCTAAATCAATGCAGAAATAGAGCGCATAGAGAGGTGGACGTTCCGGAAAAAGGACTTTCCCCTCTTTGAAGTAACATCCAATTGTAATTCCCACACCGGAGCCAACTCCTCCAGGCCTGATACTTTACTCCCCCCTTATCTCTGCCCATATTAACGCGTTCAAGCATGATGAAGTAGTACCACGATGAAGATTATTCTCTCCCCTGAGAGAGAGAGCACTGTCGAGATTGTCATAGCGTAATTTATTGCCATTTGTGAGAAATCTCGCCTGCTCCCATCTCAAATACCACCTCCACATTCAAGTACAACGGTAAGGAAAAAAAGGATCGTCACTGTTTTTTTCAACTCTGGAGACCTTGAGAGCAAAATAAAAAATCCACGGAGTTACAGTGGCAGTAAACAATTTCAAGTTGCACGAAAATGTGCTCGGATGGCATAAATCTCGCGATCTTAGGGTTTCGCATCAGTGGGCCGGGCGAGTAGTAAGGTACGGCCGGGAGGAGATCCAGGGGAAAAGAAGGAAGGAAAGTGGCGTACGGGAAAGTCGAGGGGGTGGGAAAGGGGGCGAGAAGTGGAGGATGGGTAAAAATGGACGCGTATGAATTTTTTTTTTAACAGAAGAAGAGATACTCTCTCCCTCTATTTCTTTCTCAGGGTCGTAAAGAGAGCGTGGGTGTGGTGGAAAAAATAAATGCGCGAGGAGTGGACAGGAGGGAACGGGGGCGAAGTCTTCGGACGGGCATAGGGAGGAAGGAGAAAGAATGAAGAGGGTCTAAAAAATATATTACCTTGGCGGGAGTAGAGAAAGGGAAGGGTTGCGAGAGGCAAAGTAGAGTGGTGGCGGAGTTGGAGGTTGGAGAAAGGTAGATACGATAGGAGAGACGGTGAGGGTGAGTGAGAGAGGGCGGGAATGGCGATAGGGAAGGAGGAGGATTTAACCTCACAGGCCGGCCGAACCGTAGGGGGGGGGGGGGTGGGGTGGAGGTAGAGAGAAGGGACAGCTGCTGTGAAGATGTACGCTAGATATCGCACGGGAAGGCGATCGTGGCTGTGGTTCGGTTCGGCGGACGATCAAGGCGGATAAATGTCTTTAGAAGGAATGCTTGGCGTTCACGTGGGCGCAGATATATGGAGGTGGACGCGGACATTGAGAGGAAGAAGAGGAAGGTTGGGCCGGTCGGGAATGGATGCGTGCGAGGAGCAGCGTGGGGGAAGGGATGAAGCCAAGGGACTGCCGAAGTCTAAATACCTACATTCTCCGCGTCCATTTGCCGGGATGTCGCAGATGGGCTAAACAGAGCGGAATGCGCACATAATTGCGCCGTCAAAGAATGAGTGGGCAGGTAGTGTGGCGAATAAAAGTTTTCATCGATAAAATTACAGCCGTATAATAAAGTGAGTGGCGCACGTAATAATTACCTGCCAATCTCTGCAACCATAAAAGGAGATCATTCAAATTATAGCCTTTAAAATTGCTCCCTCGGGTGTGCGAATATAGAGTTCTCAAAGTTCGTTTTTGGTGATGTGTGGAAAGCATAGCTTCCACAGATGCATATGTAAGCACTTGTGGTTTTGGTGAGAAAAGATTGGTTTAGCTCAAAATATAATTTTGGCTCACTGCTTCATTGAGCAAAAAAGGAATAAATCGGAAAATGGGTAAAAGGAATGAAATGTTAGCTGGTAAAACAAAGATAGATAAGAAATACGATCTATGTCGCGACTGTTGAAGGAGTGATGCTTGTATATTTAGTTTAAATAAAGGGTGGATTCAGGCGTCATCCATGTTAATGCAGGAAACTTTCAGCACTTATTATCATTCAACAATAATTGTTTACCGAGGGTGGTCTAAAATCAAAATAGTTATCCTTGCAGACGTTTCGGGTTATGTAACGGAATTAGCAGATACATGAAGTGAGGGGTAGATGTACAAGATGAGATGGGTTGCATGAGAGGAAAATGAAACGCAACGTCATTTCGGAGGCAATTCTACCGTCGAGAAGCAGAGAAGCAATGCCGAAAAATCAACAGATGTAGATCGAGGACAAAAATTATGAGATGTAAGGGGACGGCTAAGAGATGTGCTTTTTTTTAAGGTATCCAAAGAAAGTTTTTGCTGAAAAAATGTTGGGGAAAGAATTGGGGAAAAATTTAGTTGAGAAATTTAAGATTTATTTGAAAAGGAGAAATTTTCAATGAATAACCCCACCCGGAGAATCATATTTTCGCGTTTAATTTCCACTAATAAGCGCTATCTGGTCTTGGATGAAACAAAATATATCCGATTTTATTCTCCAGTGAAGCTTAAATATATATAAAAAATAGGATATTTACTCCGGAATACTGCTCGGGTGATGGCGCTACTGAACTCCATCCGTTGTCACCCACGTCAAAGTATTTATGTACCAATGTGACTGTATCATCTCCTCTGACGGTCCCTCTGTCCTTCGGATCATACTTTCTTACCTATGCCATCACTTCATTCTTGTCGTAACGAGGATGCATTCGAAAATTTCGAGGACAAATTCAAGTGTGAGCACCTTGCATAAGAGTGTATAAATAACTAGCCAAGAGTCTAATATGATATAGTGCAATAATATGGACTATGAGGAATGAGGATGGGAATATTCTGCAGGAGTAGGTGGGTGAGGAGGAAAGTGGAGGTGCATTGGACGGAAGACGAGTAATGAAGTTATCGGTATGGTGGGTGTGGAGAGGAAATTACTTGAAGAAATAAGGGAATGCAGAGTAGGTGATTGGAACAGATAATGAGGGGCGAAGGAATGCTTAATGCTGTGATAGAGGGGAGGATGTTGATTAAGCGGAGGAGGGGAAGAAATATAATAGGAGGACGAAATGAGGAGAGGTAGGGCGTATGCCGAGTTAAAGAATAAATGGTGAATTGAGACAAGGACCTACAGCTGTTAAAGACGAGTGTAGGTATTCCTACTTCCGTCAAAACCTACCTTTACCGGTAGATCATCTCTGACAATTGTAGGCCAGTTATTCTTATTTTTGGAGATATTCTCACGAATAAGCGATTATAAATAAATTTCCCATATTCTTTATGAAATTAGCAAAGTAGCTGTGCGTGTGAAAGCATAAAATGTTTTTTTAACAAATTTTAATCACAATTGTTTTGTGTCATTGATTTTATGGGGAATCATCCTCAGCTATCCAATGCAGAAATGAATGAGAGAAGAAGACTAAGGCTTCTAATGATGTAGAAAAACCTCGATTTTGCTTTCATATGGAGGGAATATGCATTTGCTACTCTTTACCTCTTCATATAAGTATATTTATGAACAAGCTAATTTCAAAATTTTATATTGGTGTACTTCTTCACCTGCACGACTCGTGAATACCCTAAAAAGGTAAAACAGCATTAGTTGAAAAGTTGGTACGAGTTTGTTTCAATGAGTTTTTCACATGAAGGTCTCAAAATAAGTAATACTCATCATGGTTACGATTTTTTAAGTTGATTCATTATGGAATACGATCTCAACTCTTTGAAAAGAACCTTCTTCGTTACTTGGAGTGCTGTTGATGCTAATGGCCTGGCGTAGGCATTTTTTCCCGCTCGAGTGACGAGGAAGGGTTTATCTCGGAAAACAGAACTGCGAAGTCGTTCAAGTACTAGCGGGAGTGGGACAAACAGAGAACCTTACTTTCGCGTTCATGAGCACTGTGCACTCTTCCTGGCAATGTTACAACTGATCGGTTTAAAAAATGTTTTCTGCCTAATTTAATTCTTATTTTAGAGAAAGGCTTTACCAAGGATAGCAGATCCGAGAAGTCATTCAAGTATTGTTGAGGATGCAAAACTGAGGAACTAGGAACTAGCAACTGAGGAAAACTGAGGAGGACAACTTTCCTAAGCATTTTGTGCCGGGTATTCACATTGGATATTAATGTAAATACTAGGACGGCGTCCTTACAAGAAGTCTACCGGTTTTAGTGCCAAGGCCGCTCTAGGGTGAGCAATACTTATTTTTTAAATGGGTGAACGGCGAATAATGGCGTAATTAAGGAGAGTTTTCTTGTTGTGTACTCTCTATCTTCTGCTACTTATTGTTATTTGGAGGCCGGAGGTGTTTTGGCGGTGATCATAACTAATAGAGGAGAGAGAAAAAATCAATCCTAGAATAAGAAGTTAAATAGGTATCATAAAAAAGTAATTTAAACTTCTTGAGGTGCAAGGAATCAAGTTTGGGGTCGTAAATTTAAAAAGATAATTTTTAATCTTTTTTATAGCAGTTAAAATGCTCGGAAAGCTTAAAAATTAAATTTAATTAATCATATATAGAAATTATTCTACCGGTAGGTTTAGTTAAAAGTCAGAGAAAATCCTCCATAATTTTACACATGCAGGGCCCTATCTACCGTATTTCTTTCTTCATTTCCGCGTACGTCCTGCCCTTCTTCATCCCGTCCATAAAACCTTTTCTCTTTCTTCCACTTCCCCGCTAGCGTAACATCCTTCCATATATCACAGCCTTGAGGCATCCCCCCTCATTACCACTTCCAGCCTCCCCCTTATCTCATATAGAAGTTTTCTCTCCTCACCAACCAAACGAAGCACTTACTCATTTGTCTTCCTCTCCGTCCATCGCACCTTCTCCATCCTCCTCTATACCCACATCTCGAACGCCTGCAGTCATTTCTCGTTCTCTTCTCTCAGAGTCCACGTTTTTGCTCCATAAAACGCTACACTCCGCATCAAGCTCTTCACCAACGTATTCCTTATATCCTTACCCAAGGTTCCCGTCATGAGCTCTCTTCTAATACTAAACACTTCCTTTGCTAACTCTCTTCTCCTGCTGATGTCTTTGCTACTATGCCAATTTTCTCCTAGCGACCACTATTGAAGTAATTATAATAATATTTTTTATTCCATTCATACAATATTTACAGTATTAGCTTGGACATTTAAAAAAAAGTGATGGAATATAGGTACCCCAGGGGAAAACCTGTTTCGGGGTTACCATCATGAATAATTTTACAAGTAATTAAAAAACTCTTCTTGCTTCAGTTTGTGCCCTCGCACTTTAATGACCAGCTTCGCTTTCTTTGTCAAAGAGAATCTCATATTTTTTCTTATGATATATCCGCTTTCCGGATTTCCTGCACTGAAATAATATTGCATCTACCAAATCTTGTAATACCTTCGGAAATCGACTAACCAACGCGCCTGATCGTCCGCGAATCTAACCGACTTTATCAGCTGGCCTCCTATTTTGATTCTCACATCTAGCTCTTCCCATGCCTCTCTCTTCATTTCCTCAGCATAGGTGTTAAAAGGCAAAGGTGACGACAGGTACCCTTTTCTTACCGCGCGACCTATAACTGCCCACCCAGATTCACCGTCAGCCACCCTCACCTAGGCCAAAAAATCCTGGTTATACTCTGTGTTTCTATCTAAAAGTGTCCTCATCACCGCAATCGCATCCCGAGTAGCGCTCCCCATCTGGACCCAATCTGGCCATCGCCCAAATGATAGTTTACTATACAGCCTTTTATTAATTATTCTGAGCAAAAATTTTTCCGCGTGGGAAATTAAACTAATTGTTCTATACTCCCCGCATTCTGACGCCTTCTTCCTCTTTGGTTTTGGGATTAAGACCGTTTTCACTAAATACTCTGGCCGGACTCCTTACGCGTAGATCCTTCAAGGAAGTTCGAAAAAAGATCGTCTTCCCTAATTACCTAAGCTCATCAGATACTCCGAAGATATGTCATCTACTCCCACAGCTTCTTTTGCCTTCATCTTTCATAATGCTCTATTTCGCTGTTAAGTATCTCCGGCCCGAGGTTATCCTTATCAATTGTTTTCTCATCCTCTATATCTAGGTTCACAGGTGTATTATCGCTGTCATACCGCTCCTCAACGTATCCTCTTCACCTATCCTGGATATCTTCCCGTTCGATTAATATCTTTCCTGTTTTGTCCTTTACCTTTAGAATAGAATAGATTAGAAAATGAAATTTACTATTCCGGGACAATTGCGTCCCTTAAGAACATATTAGAGTCAACAAATAGTACAATAGGAAGATTTACATGATGCATCAATATCACAGAATCCGACATAATATTTAACAACATTTTTAACAAAAAGGCAAATGTATGAATACACATAAAAATACATCAGATTTTGTACAGTATAGCACAATATTTAGTTCACATGTAGTAATATTTCATGATATTTCTTTTTGAATTTACATGCATTTTAAGATTTTTTACGTCGTCTGACAATTGATTCCATACTACGCAAGAGGTGACATGGAAAGACCTAGTTCGTTTGTAAGGTCAGAATATACCACACAGCAATAGGCGATGTGAGGGAAAACAAGAGTATCAACTAATTTTTGGCGCAGGGGGACAGAGTTAAGGTGTCTAAATTGTTTCAACTGATATAGAGTCTTAAACACCTTATGTGAAATGGATTTTATGTGTTCATTCAATGATAAGGTTTTATTTAGAGTAACTCCTAAGTTAGTTACACTATCAGAATAATCAATTTGGACACCTTTTACATTTATCTTTGGCAGGGTATTAAGTATAATTCTATTAACATAAATATTACTACCAATGATGATACTTTTAGTCTTGTTTGGATTTAGTTGTAGACAGTTTTCCAGTGACCACTTACATATATTTCTAATATCGTCATTCACCTTAGTAATGACTTCAGTCACATCAGATAGATAGATAGATAAACGTCTTTATTGGGGCGAGATTGAGACTTTTAAAGTCTCTTCTTCCATCTAACCCATCAGAAGGGTAATAGTCAATGTAGATCTGAAGATCATCAGCGTACATGTGGTATTTACAGTTTAAGATAACTTTAGAAAGGTCATTGACATAATTGGAAAACAGAAGGGGTCCAAGCATTGACCCCTGTGGCACTCCTTTGGTTACAGAACAATAGTTTGATAGCTCGCCTTTCGGTCCCCTAACGGCCTGTTTCCTGTTAGAGAGGTAGGACATGAACCAAAGCACGGCTGAATTTGAGAGTCCGACATCATTCAAGCGATTTATTAGTATGCTGTGATTCACCGAATCGAAAGCTTTAGTAAAGTCTAATATGACCTTTGGAAAGGATTCCTTTGGTATCTTTTGTCCGATACCATTTTCACTTTAGCGTATAAAGCACCCACTTTTCCCTCTTCCTGCAGCTTTTCCATTTCCTCGCATTGTCCCTTCCACCAGTTTTCTTTTGCCCGATTGGTCAAGCGCCGGAGTTTATTGTTTAACTCCTTGTATGTACTTCCTTTTGCCTTGGTCGGTGTTGACGTTTTTCCACGTCCTTCTCTCCTCCATTTTCCTAATAATTTCTTTCGTAACCCACTGCTTCTTTACCCTCCTTGTTTCCGCTATTCCTATTGTTTTCTCTGCCGTTCTTACTAAACTTGTTTTTTTATAATCCTCCATCTTCTCTAGATAGTTCCCATTCGCTTTGATTTACCTAAGTTATTTTCCACTTACTCCTGATATTCCCGTTTTATCAGCCCTCTCAATCCTTCCACGTTCCACCTCTTCATTCTCCTACCTTTACAACGCCTTTTGAATCTAAGGATACATTTCATCATAACTAAGTTATGATCTGTGTTCGCATCCGCCCCTGGATAGCTTTGCAAGTTTTTTTACACTGCTTCTGAATATCTGCCTTACCAATGTCTTCATTTTTATATCTCCCGGTATCACCCAGGATTTTCCATGTTTACCTACGCCTGGGGTGATGTTTGAACCAAGTGTTTGTTACTACTAATTTGTTTATCCTACAAAATTCAACTTTCTTCTCACCACGGTCATTTTTTCGTTCTTAGCCCATACTCTCCCTTCCCCTACCACTGCATTCCTGTTGCCCATCGCTATCAGGTTTTTCTGGTCCGGGACCTCTTATCTCTTGTAGTTGTTCGTATATCCCATCCACCTCTTCCTCCACATGGTTACTTGTAGGCATGTACACCGGGACTAATACAAAATTTGTCGGGCGAGCTTTTATTTCTGCCTTTAGTATCCTATCGCTCACCTGTTCAACGTTTACTACCCTCATCCCCAATTTTGTATTCAGTGCCGTAGCTATTCCACATTGACTCTCATATCCCCCACTGTAGATGCCCCTGTAACTATCTCTCTAATAGTCGACGCTATCCCTCCATTTCACCTTGCGCAGTCCCAAAGCATCTATTTTCCCTTTCTCCATTTCCTGTTTAATATTATCTAGCTTACCAGCTCTCATCAATGTTTTTGCGTTGCAAGTTCCTATTTTTACTGCTGCTTTCCTCTTTCTCTGTTTCTTCTTCCTATCCCTCCTACTCCTAGTATCCTCTAATGACGTTGTTGTGCAAGAATTTTGTGTGATGACGACCGCGGAGACCTTGCCTCCCACGCTGCCGGGCACGACACCCGCCCCAGTGGGCCGCGTCCCGTAGTTGTCAGGATTCAAATCTCTATGAATGACTTTCATATTCTGGGTAATTGCTGATTTGGAGGGATTCCCACCCCCACTTCCCAACGGTATTTTTAACGTCACACCATCACGGAACTACCTTTCGTCTGGCTCCTACCCTTAGACCTATTTGGCATGAGTGGCCCTATCAGGAGTAATAGTAATTGCACCTGCCAGTCCAGCTATAGGAGTCGTTCGAACGTGCAAGCCCATCCACCACGTCAAGGTTGTAGTTCAAGGGAAGGGATATAGATTATACGGAAACAAAACTTCTGAGCGTTGAAACTCAGCCTATCAATGAACGAACGACTCACAAGTCCTTTTCGCGTTAATCGCAAATGGCTACAATGCTAAGTTTGAGATATCCGAGGGAAATGTATTGGATATCCAAATCCAGTCCACACGTTGGTATTTCCTGTATACCAGAAATACGTGGGGAAGCGGAGATGCCGGTGAAAGGAAAATCCTGTCCTAAATATGTGAATCCGACACACCTTTGGACTAAGTGCTAAATGAGATCTACCCACAATTTTCGAGCATACGCACGATTTTATCTCCAATAATTGTCACTAATTTTACTATCACGGCTAATTTTTCTCATGCAACCTGGCCTTTCATTCCGAAAATTTAATGTCTCATTAAAATTTCTCCGCTACACATTTCCTAAAGAGATTTATTTCGCATTCTACTTGTCTCCGAGTTGAGGTTGCTTGTGGATGTGGTAAGAGAAGAATGTGTGATGAGGGAGGTTGAGGAGAGGGCTAGAGAGCTAAGGAAAGAGGCGGGGAGGCTGACTCGGTGAAGAGGGTGAATACGTGGGCGTAGGCGAATTGAGACCCCGATGGCAGGTTTTTACGATCGTTTAATTATATGCCTGGAAATGCTGGTTCTGCTAATCTGGCTTTTTAAAAGTTGAAAGGAGTGGCGGATAGTGGCTCCCAAAAACTCTTTGGATGGTGTTAGACTATTAAAGGCCCACGGTCTACTCTACTAAAGGAGCAACAGTCTATTATTTACACTCGTTCTTGGCGTCAGTTTCTCTGGACACAGGCATTGTTGATATGATAACTCTGTTTATTGAGTAATGGCGGTTATTTAAAAACGCTTGAAGCGAGAAATGAAGAACTGCTTGGTTAGGCTACCCGTTAGAGAGGTATCATAATAGTCCGAGTGGATTGGGCAATAAGATATCACCGTTTTACCCCGTCGTAAATTAATTACAATTTTTGAGCGAATTATTCTTAGCGGTTAATCACGCTTTTTTCATTCGAATTTAAAACGGATTTAAATATAATGACATCTTTATTTGAAGAGATGGATTACAGGATTTGGGATAAAAAAATTACGAAGAGATTTGATATTATGCAAGTTAGTTAAAATATTTTCATCGGTATACCAAGAAGATAAATAGAGGAATGGCTGCACGAGCTTGTAGCGGCAGAAAAAATAATTTTGGTCGCTGACAATGTATTAGTTGTGGAGACAGAAAGGGTAAAATATGAAGAGGATTAAAATTAACTTTGATTTGGCGCATATCAAATGGCAAATTTCAATTCAAGGTCTACAGGACAGAAATTATCACTATCAAATTGAAAGCTCACGTTAAACGTGAAAAAAGAAGACTGGGAAGTAGATGAAAGTTTTACTATTATTCTGAAGAAAGATTCTCACCATTGGAATTAATGATGTTACTTCGCAGAGAATAATGAAGCAAGCCAGTAAAGCTTTTTGTAAGAAAGGAAACGTGCTCAGATCTACAATACAAGTCTTTAAGTACATATAAAAATTAAGGTCAACCGAGCATATTCGTTGAATGCACTTTTTTTTAGAAGAAGAATGAAAGCAAAAGAAGAATTCAACTTTTCGAAGAATTCAAATTCAAGAATTAAATAGTATGAGATAAAAAAATATTAACTGCATTAAAACCTCATTCTGCGTTCAAACCTTATTCTGTATTCAAGATTCATCATCAGATGTGATAATGTAAAAGCACTGTATGCCTCAGAGTATTGTATGCTTGCATTAACCTCAGTCATACCGAAATATTATATTCGTAGAAAATTACTTGTGTTGGCAATGGTAACATCTATTCTCGGACTGAATATTCAGCATATTTCTACTTGATTTTCACTTAAGTTGAATTCCAGCTCGTAACTCCTGCCTTCGAAAGAACCACTAATGGACTACCTTTCCACATTTTAATGCATGTTCACTCCAGCAGTGGTAGCATTAGCAATAGACTTGGCTAAAACTTAAGCCTAAAAGCCATTGGAATGGAAACTAAAGTTTCCGCAAGGGCCCCACACGTCAAAGCACTCGTTCTATATGTATCCGGAAATACATCGTACGTGCCGAAGACGTCAACAAGCACGTGGGTAGATGTTCAACAAGAGGATGACGTTTGCTATGAGTACACCGGTACACCGAAAGGCACGTGAGTCTTTGCAATGTAGCTCCTCTTTTACTTGATAAATCCGCCTATTACCGGATAAATCCGTCCTGGATTTTGGGCCGACCGAAGGCATGCCTTTGTAGCCGCCCGTCTACTTGTTCGAATTGCTGAACACCTGTGCTTGCTTAAAAACTGACCATTCCTAAGCCACTCGGGTATCCCCAAGAACTGTGGAAATACCGTCTGAAGATGTGAGGGCAGTCTTTTCTAATGTCGAAATCGGGTGAACGCAAATTGTTTCCTGGCAAAGACCTATAGCTTATAATAAAAATCCGCACTTACTTGTTTAAGTTTCGTAAAAAAACTGGATTCAATGTTTGACACTCTCAACAATCAATTCGAAGTAATTTATTGATTTCAATGTCTTATCTACTCCAACTCCGGATTTTTACTTTTACCAAATTACATTAGAGATGAGAGAACTTGTTGTGTTATCTTCTTCCAATATGATGGTGTCCATATCGAATTGTGCCGACGATGACGTGGCACCTCTGCATACTTTGGAAGGGCACTCGACATGAAAGGTAACCCAGCATGAAAAACAGCTAAAGAAGGTTTAATTAATTGTAAACTTAGCTTTATATTTTAACTATCCTAAATCATGCGAAATAAGCGAAAATCTATTTATTTCATCATAGTGTAAGCCGATACATTTAATGAAGCTGGACTGAAAAGAACTGCAGAGCAAGAATCTCGATGTTCTCAACCTTAAAGCTTCCAAAAATATATTTAATAATTATGTACCCAAAAGTATCAACGGAATAAATCCATATTCGTGTGTGTAAGAAAGAGCATACTAAAGTGAAATGATAAAATGAGGTATGAGGTAGGAATGGACGGATTTAAGACCTTGAGAAGGGAATTTAGTGTCAGGGGAGCGTCGGTAACATAATCTCGGTCATGCCGTTTCCTAGGATACAAAATAACTCTTGTAATCGAAAAAATATTTTTTTTTAATTTCGACAAGGTATTTGAATAATCAAATTCAAAAATTTTTCATTCATTGGAGCTGAAATATATTAACCAAAGCATAAGTTGATGCTGATAAGGGATGCTAACTACATCGCTGAGTACTTGATCATCATGGGTCAAAATCATTGCGGAGTGGGGTTAAGAATGCGTGGAGGACATTGGAGTGTTGTTTAGAGGGGGGCAGGGTGCCGGCACAGGGGAGGAGAAAGGGAGGGGTAGGTAGGGGCGATGAGAGAGACATGGGGGTGGGAATGTTGGGGGCGCCGGGGGATGAGGGGCAGTGTTCAGGATTCGTCCTTCCCCTGTCTGCGACTACTGCCCCCCTGTGGTTATCCACTAGAGGGTATGTAGAGAACACAACTCCCTTATACCTCATCCTAATAAATCTGCGAATTGAAATGTCATAAAACTTCTTTCCCTTCCTCTTCGTGTATCTTTCACACGCACGCATCTTTTCATCTTCACTGACCACTCGTATTTTCTGCCATCATCCCATTCCGATTATATTACTTCATTTTTAGCTGCTTCATTTCACCATTTCCCCCTCACTTCACGCTTTCTTCGGTCTCTTGTTTTGTAATAGTATTCGTTATATGCGTTTATTCAATGAAATGGCTTCTTGGATTCAGTATTTTAGCTGTCACCTTCCTTAGCTATCAGATAATAAGGGCATTTACCGTCAAAAATGGTTCTAGCCCCAAAGAGCACACCTTATGCCTATTAAAAACTTTTATTATTTCTGGATAAATTCTAGTCATCAGAGTATAAAAGAACACCTTATTTCTCAGAAGTAAAAATCTTTTTTTTCAACAGCAGTGTAAACTCACGAAAATTTACAAATAAGTAGCATTAGTTTCGCGAAATACACCATTTCGAATTTTGCTTTCTCTGGTCAAGAAATTTTACTTTTAATTCTAGCCAAGTTATTAGCGCCATTATCGTGCTACTCAAAAGTTTAATGGCTTGTTTTGTTCATTATATTTTTCTTTTCTTTCAACATTAGTTCATTTCATTTTGATAATTTCACGCATAGAATCCACTTACACTGGGAACAGTGCTTTAAATTATTAAAAAAATCATTTGATCATTTTCTGTCTTTAAATTACCTTTAGAGCGTCAGTATCTATTGCATATATCTGGTGGTAACGAGCAAATACGTAATGATCATTTTCTGTCTTTGAATTACCTTCGAGCGTCAGTATCTATAGCATATATCTTTTGTCAACGAGCAAATATTTGGTTACAAAAGCTGTTTGATTGCTAAGGTGAATACAGAGGAAACGTTATCTGCTTCCTGAAGAAACCTATGGACAATGATTAGCATATATAACCGTAGTGTTATATGGTTCGGCATATTGATTCCATATTTATTTCTCTTATCTCGTTCTCATTGATGACCCACATTATGACAGCTTCCTTACTGTGAGCATTTAGAGGAACGCTTGAGAGGTGACAATAGCTTTATTCAATTTCAGATTCAAGATATTATTAATAATAAGTAGATCGGGGGTTGAATTGAGGTATTTCTTTCAGAGTTATCTTGATATTCGATTTATAATTTATCTATAACGGAGGAAAGATCGTTTTTCCTACCCAAACGCTTCTCAGAAGTCATAGGCTAAAATGCCAAATGTTCTGGTGATGTGGTTACCTAATGGATAGAGATTTCGGCAGTGGACCGCGGGATTAAGAGCTCCAAAATCGTGTTGTGCCTATACAAAACACAAGCCTTCATAGCCAATCCAAATGTGTATTGTCCTAACCTTGAGAAAGAATTTTATCAGAAAATGGTTTTACAGAAGTTCTAATTAAAATGCATCCCTGGCATGTTAGTATAAAAAAGTCTTAGATAACCGTTTTCTAGTGGTTGCGCAAGCAAAGGAAGTGCCTCTAACGCCTACCTCTACTGCCTATCGCATTAATGTTCTAGTCTCCACTAATTAATATACCGCGTCCATGAGGAGCCATCAGTGACTAACGCTGTTTCCGTGGTCAAGTAGCGGAAATGCATCGCCAGGTGGCTGGTAAAGAGGCCATAGCGTAAGGAGGAGCCCGTGGAGAGAGGAAAGAAGGGTAAGAGTGAGAAAGAGAGGGGGAGAGCAAAGGAGAGGAAAATAGGGTTTGGGATGCGGTAATGTTTGCCTTTGCATTTGACGGTAGGAGAGAAATGGAAGTCGTGAGGATAATGGGGTCGGAGAGGCCCTTTGAGGAAGAGTGAAGGAGTTGGGGTGGGGAGCGGCTGGCGGGGGTGGGGAGGATATGGGAGGGAAAATGGGCGGGGAGAGGGGGATGAGAGAGCGGGGAAGGGGAAAGTAGAGGTGAATGGAAGGCCGGCGTGATAAATGTTCTAATTTTCCTGCCTTAAAACCTTTGGTCGGGTGGGCGATAGTGTTTAATTTGTGCCGTGTGTAAAAGGATACAATGCTCATCGGTATACCCAGGACGTAAAAATATAGGTACTTTACATATGATACCTATTGAAAGTCCAAAAATGTATTTAAAGGGTATATAATAATGTTTGAGTCGTGGAAATGCCACTAGGGATATTATTTCTATACGATAAGAGTTGGTGATATCGATTTATTGGTGCATGATATTGCCCACTTGATTGTTTCAAGCTTTACATTTTAAAACATACCCTTATAAAAAAGGCCATGTCAAAATGCATGGTAACAATCCTTAAGATTCGTGCTAATGCTGCGCCTTTGCTTGCTAACGTGGGAAAGTTTTAATGATGTGGGATATCTCGAGGTTGGGGTATTTTGAATCAATGTGCGTACCGTAGGAAGAGTATTAAATAAGTCCAGAATAAGTTAATAAAAATTAGTATTCTGTGATGAAATTTCTCCTTTAATTTTATGTGGCAGTTGCTTCGAGCAAATGAATTTCTTGAACACTATTATCTTGTACGCGGGCTATGGTGAAAAAAACATGACAACCACTGTCATTGAAGAGTTTGTTCTTTGTAAACTCTAGTTTTGTTCTTCACTTATATGCATAATGATATATAATTCATCCATGTTTTTTCCTTAGACATAAGCTATTTTAGGGTTCGATCCATTTTTGAAGAAGAATTGTATGGCATAATTATGAACCTTATTAAATGACACGTCGTGTTCTTCAACGTGGGCCTTGTGCCTTTCTTAATGTTTTTCGAAATTATACCATGCGTGAAGTATCAACAATCGTATAATATCAGCTTTAATACAGACATGAGTTTTACTGCACTAATTTCCGATTATAGAATTACACTCTTTGATTGACATTGAACCTATAATTATCGACATAGGTGTACGCACTGTTCATCGCTTTTTCTACTCTTGAGTTGATGAAGTGCTTGAAGATTCAGGTTCTCTCCGTTATACAAAAAAAGAGATGTCTTTTTTTGCTCCTATTACGCGCAGTTAGTTATACTACAGCTCTGTGATCCTTATAATGCGCTTTTCAGCCCCCTTGCACGGAAGATAAACTTGACTCGGTGAAGACCAACTTAGGTATTAACGAGGATCCACAGAACCCCCGCCTTCCCCACACAGCACACAAAACTGTGGAGGAAGCCCGTTTCACACGGCGCCCTCGACACTTGTTAAGACACAGCTTCAACTAGCCGACCGAAATTAACGGCTGCTGCGGCGGGTAGGCTGAGGGAGGGAGAGGGGGGGAGGGCGAAGAAGGAGGGTGGGGGGAGAGGGAGGCGGTGAATGACGCAGCGGAGGGATGAAAAAGACCCGAAGACGAGAAGGCGGCGAGAATTAAAGCATTGTTGGGGGAGCGAAAGGAGTTAGAGCGAGAATTCGGAGGGAGTGAGAGGTTGGGGGCGGGGGGGGGGGGGGGGGAGTGGGCTTTCGGAAGGAAAAAGGGAGGTATAAATGAGTAGGAGGAGGAGGTGCGGGTGGGAGTGAATAGAGGAACGGTGTGGGTTGGCTAGGGTCGCCTGTTATGTGAGTGCGCTTATGTGTATGCAGAGGTTAAGGGAAAAGATGTGAGGAGCCGGGCGGGGCGGGGAAAATGGGTGGAGGATTGCAGGAGTCATTTACGGTTCATTCTGTGGAGAATGAGGGAGCGGGTGGGGAGGGAGGGAGTCTCCTCCTTTTGGTCCTCTAACCCTTTTGTGCTCTGGGCTAATTCATGTAAAACAGTGGAACAACGCGGACGGCGGCAACCAGAGGGGGGTTTAGTGGACAGAGAGGGGAGGGAGGAGGGTGTAGGGCATACGGGAAATAAAAGGAAAATGGGAGTGGAGGAGGAGGCGGGTAGTCGTTGTGTGTGGGTGGTTGGGGGGATGAGAGGAATATTCTGGAAAAGGAGGGGGGTGCGCGCAAGTGAGAGAGATAGAGAACAGAGGAGGTGGAAGAAAGAGGGGGAGGAGGGTCGAGTTTGCTCTGCCCTCTGGTGTTGTCACACTGCGTGAGGGAGTTTTCGAGTCCGCTGCCTCGAAGTGCCACCAACACCGACAGCACCAACACGGCTTCGCGTCCACGCAGCCCCCCTAAACCTTCCTCCCCCCACCTCTCTCGCCTCCACCAACATTTGCCTGCGATAAACCGCATTGTTTTCACGTGTCACGTCCTCGTATTTTGTCCGCCAACAAAAGGATGCGCAGTTTAAGAAGCGTCGGCATGAATGTGTGTGTGTGCGTACACGCGCACGTTTTTCGACGAATTCCTCTGCTCTCCACCAGTGTTTTCTCTTGTCTCCCTTCCCCGGTCTTCCTTTCTCCTCTGGGACTCCCTCAGACTCCTTTGCTCTCCTACAACCCCCAACATCTCCCAGCTACTTTTCCGTGTAGGTAGGCGTGCATTCTCACCGAGTAGGTAATCGAAAGTGAATAGATAGTGTAATAGTACAGAGTATTCTTGTAGTATTAGTGACATGATTTGGTTCATCGTCAGAAAGTTGCATTTGGACTTTGATTCGATGGGTTTAGCCTGAGGCAGTGGTGCAAGTGAAAATTGCGCCTCTCACAAAATTTTAATTTTTGAAATCAATTAAGATGCTGGGAATCTACATTGGTATTAAGATAACCTGAAATTTACACATTCTTGTCATATTGGAGAGACTTTCTAAGTCCCTGCTTATGCTGAGAAAACTTAGAATGATGGCTTTTTCGTGTCATCTTTCAACAATATACTTTTTCTTTTTCACTGCAGTATAGTCTATACACCCCTGCGGAAATTCCTCCAATGCACGGAAAGTCGTACAGAAAGACTTTCTCTTTACCGAGAAAACCTTGCATTGATCTCTTTATTAAGCTACGTATATCAATGATAAACAATATTTTTATGCATTAAATGTTTTTATGTGTAAAAGAAAATTTCTGTATTTATTTCTCCATATCTGATGTACATTATGTATCCCAGGAAGAAAGGTCATATCGATGCAGACCTTAGTAGGCTCAGCAAGTCCCTTATTCATCGTGAAATCAGAGGTATTCAAGATTTTTAAATACATATATAATCTCCTCCAGCCCGGATAGTCTTTAATGAGAATATCCCTACAGAGAGATTTCTATCTAACGAGAATTCTCACTTATTGCTTACAGCAAGAATCTTCTGTAGAAAAATTTTGGGAATTCAATGCGAACAAAATAATTTTATAACTATAATTTTCTGCTTAATTAAATACCCAAAATGAACAACCACCAACAAGTTTTTTAAAAATTTGGTATCCTTCCTATGCTTTTATTGTATTTATGGAGCTGTTTTTCCTTGAGTACATATTTTATGTTCAACACATTAGTTTGATGAATATAGATATTGTTATTCCCATTTTTGCCGTCCTTTCCTTATGGCTAATTCATTGCGTACCTATTTACCGTCTTATGCCTCGTGGTGTGAACCTAGGTGTGAACGAGCCCACTGGAGTTGCTGCAAGTACACAAGGAAGTATTTCAAAGCGCAAACTGACAGCGGGCTCCACTCATTTTGCACGGCTCCGCTTGAAGAACGCGATGATACAGTGCTATGAGCATGAAGCTTCTTGCCCTCCTCATCTCTCACCAAGCAAGACATATTTCAAAGCCCACTGGTTATTTTCCTGTATCTAGCTCCCTTTCTTCGAATTATGTAAAAACTTGAGGTTTTTCACCGAAATTTTTCTATTTAACTTTAATTTCACTATTGATTTCAATGCTTTGTGTCATGCTATTGCAAAGAATATATTTTCAAGAACATGAAAATGGCGTAAAGCATAGAAACTTATTGTGAAATAAAACCTTATTTAAGTAGAGTACTGCAATATTTTTCTTCACCATCATGGAATATGTCCACCGTAACAGCCTCAATATCCTGTTATTCACTACTTTCTTCGGTCTCATGGATTGATTTTCTAAAACCTCTCCCGGGATTTTCATACCCCACCTCTGCACAGCATCCATGTTTCCAGCGGTTTGTATTCTTCAACGGAAAGTGGGGACTGAACCTCAGTTTTTTTAAATAACCAGAATTTACTCATGCTCTTAATGCGAAATACCATTGGAGGAAATGAGAATGCGCTCGATGGCAATATTTTAGGCTCTAAGTTCGTATGATAGCTAATTTCCTTGAATAATCATGTTGTATTGATCAATTTTCGTCAATGTTTCCTATGTACGGTACCTGCTTTGGCAATGCGTTACAGGTAATGTGTGATATGACGCTGATGTGTCATGTATCAGTGAATCGCTGCTTGGAATTATGACTTACAATTATTAGCATCATCATCAGAATCATTTTAGAATATTAAGTAACCTACTACAGAAGTATGTTATTGTTAGTTATTGGTGTTATTGTTATTATTAGTGTTATTGTTAGAACGAAAGCATACAGTTACTGGAAAATGTTACGTACAAAGAATTGAAACCACAGAGCTGTAGGAGCACCTAGTTCTTCAGATCAAATGTACCTCAACGACACTCGCTCTGGTAAATTCATGAGTTTTTTTACAAGTATAAGTGCATATGCCAGTGCATTGCTATGCTAACGGTTATTCCGTAAATTATAGTGAGAATATAATATAATTTATAGAAAAATTGTTTCCACAATGGTTGAATCTTCGATAAAACACATGGAAACGCAAAGTCCCATGACAATTCTCCTTCCACGAAGATGCTCCTAATCCGAGGTTGACCCCGTTTCCTTAATTGGATCTTTAATTGAGCTCAATGATCTATTTAACTTTTTCAAGGTTTCCACAATTTCCGAGCTTTCCGAAACACCGAGGGATAGACATACGGGACAACCATGATGCAACCATGATTTTTGACTTGCACGAAGAAAGTTTGATAGAACCTAAGAAAGCTGGGACATGTGCCAAATCAGGAACGTTTTCTTTGGGAAATCGTAAACTTTATTTATTTCCTGAATGATTAAGGGCTTCTCCTTTCATCCATAAAACTTAAAGGTGTTATTTTGAGGAAGAAGAACTCATAATTTTCTTTAAATCTGATATCTATTTTTAGTTCTTATATTATCAGTGGGATAAGGGTTAGTCGAAGTCCCGCAGAATATAAATCCAATATTTCCGATCGAGGCTTTTATCTGAAGTGCAATCTGCGATTTTGCTCCGTACTAGATGCAATGCAGACAGGAAGCTCCACGGATGAATGGCAACGTTAACCATTTCGTTCACTCCAAATCTATTCTAAAATTTAAATTTCCCTCGCTAGAATATGCAGAACCGCCCACGCCGGACATTTTCAACCGCTATTGGGACAAATATGCGGCTAGTCGACCAGCGGCGGAGTATGCTCAAGACTAAGGGGTGGATTCTCAGTGAAGGGGGGAGGTAAAAGAAACGGGTGGCTAAGTTATACGCGGAGGTGGGTGGTGAGGGTCTGGGAGTCGGAACTCGAACCGCTGGGGAGTTGGAAGAATGCTCTACTGAGGAGGAGATCTCGGATGGGGGATGGCATTGGATGAAAGAATGGAGCGGTCGGAGGAGGATTCCGCGGAAGGTGATCGCGGGGGACAAGGATTGAGTGGCGAGCGAGAGCGCCATGATGCTCGGTGCACACTTGCGGTCGTCGCGTTTTCCACCGCCGCGGTGACCAAGGTGAGTTGGTCCCGCTCCGTTTTAAGCCTGCCTCCGTGCGTGCGCGCGCGAGAGCAGATAAAGGAATGCGGTGGCTCGTAACTTACTGTCTTTCTCTCCGTGTGCGCTGCCATTGTCATGTAAAACTCGAAGGGGTGGAGAGGAGGATAGACAATCGGGACTCCGTTGGTGGTTGGCTTTCTTTCATGCGGGGTTGTCCTGTGGGAGGCGGTGGTCCCGGGTGAAATACGGGGGCAGAGGAAGGGGTTGGGCGACCTGACCTCTGGTGGGCCACACAAGCAGGACGTGAGAGAGGTAAGCGGCAGACGACAAGAGCAAGCGAAAAGAACGCATGAATTTATTCGCGCATGCACAATTGCCATTACCGCCGCTCTCCTATAGTCGTGAATTATGCATACTTTATCAGGGATATTTAATAACGGTCACCAAGTCCCATTATTTGTAATGTTGTAGGAGGGAGGGTGAGACTGTGACAGCGGCCATGAGTTCGCAATCCTTTCCTCAGTAGTCTAGTAACAATGAGAATAAATTAGCTTACCACCGGGGCTATATCAGTAATCCTTAGTTTGTCTCTCTGTATATATTTCACCGGGTTAGAGTACTATTTCATGCTGAGATTATACTTCGACTGTATGGCGATAGATCTTACACGAAGTATGTTAAAATAAAAATAGTAAATCTATGCTAAACTATCTCATAACTTTTTCTATCTAGTCTACATTTTTGGTTGAATGGGGAATAGTGATTAAGGAGGGTAAATTACAATAGCTATGTGGATTCTAGTGAATGTGGAATGCAAATATTCAGTTAAAGTCGCATAGTTCCATGATGAATTAATTCCACGAAATAGGACCTGAAGCAGTTTGTTTTGATGATAATAAATAGTTGCATCCATTCAAATTCGATATTATAAGCACCGCGTATCTGATTTACAAGAGCACGCAAAGAATTGATAGGTGCTGATAGATATGGATAGCTTAGCTGTAATATTCTGAATATTTATTTCAAATAATATGCGCCCCATTTTTGCGATTGCGTCAAATTTGAAGTATCTTTTCTTCACAAAAATGATATTCTTAATCCGTTGAAGGGATGTTGATAGTGCATAAATTAAACCATGCAATTAAATTTTGCTAAATTCGTTTTCTTGGAGCCTGTATACGCTTCATATGAAAAATGATTCAGGTAGAGTATCATTGCCTTGCCTAATATGCATACTACCACATAGCGTGTGATAACTACACAGCTGCCTAATTGAGGAATTAGTGCCGCGGCAACTGCCTACATATTGCTTATCTCCCATCTGGGGAGTCTTGTATGCTTTCTTTTTCTACATGATTCTTTTCCTCTCTGCTTTTTTTCTTTACACAGGAGAGAAGTTCTTGGTGTGTATTAACTGTGGGTTTAAAAGCAAGTAAATCGAAAATGCCTTTCCTGAATTCTTAGTTGGTTACTAACGCCCATTTTTCTTTCATTATTTTGATTGCGTGTTTTGAGTGGCGTTCTATGGATTACATATTTTTTATGTGGAGAGTTAATGGAATAATAATTTATGCTATTCTACTTTTATAGCAGGTTGTTGATTAAACCTGCGGTTCTTTTCTTTAATGGAACACCGATCCCATTCTTACGCAATAGAGCCCAACACGATCTTCTCAGTATATGGCCAATAAATTTCATAAATTACAGTACATATATTTTTTCTATCGAAATCTGAATAACGATAAATCATGAATAATTTGTGATTCTTTTGAAAAACTATTTTCAGAAGAAAATGTTTACTAGTGTCTATTACGGAAGTGAATAATAATTCTACATTTCTTTGATTCACATATTATTAACTCAAGAAGGCGATCCTATAATTTTCATTAGACAAAAGGAGAGAACTTAGTTGAATGAGCTTAAGAATTTTTGACTGGCATTCTCGCAAACGTACGCTGTCATTTCACATTGCCAGACTTACCTATTGAATGAGCGTAGATGGTCTAATTGATGTTATTTATATTTCATAATGTTACTGGAGTACCAGAAATACCAGAGTACCAGTATTGGTGTACCAGAAATATTAGTGTATCACATCGTGCAGTGTTATGTCAGAACTGTTGAAAATACAGGGATCTGGCGCTGTGAGGGAAAGAATGATTGAGAAATAATCGCTTCCGTAATGCCTGCCTATTTCATCTGAGGCGCATAAACTTCCAGTGATTTCCTCCATTTCCACCCTTTGTGATGAAGGGATATGAGTGAGACATTGGGAGAAAATTCGCGTGAATAAGATCGGCGGTTTTCTAGGAGGTTGTACTCATCTTCGAGGAATATTAACTCATGACTCATGGGTCGCGGGCGATCGTCTGAGATAGAATTCGAAAAAAATACTTGCTGACTCGTAAGCCACTGGAGGATCCCGCGTGGAAAGGAAATGTGGAAAATTATAAGGGTCTTCAAACCAGGAGGGAGAGAGCATTCTCTGTTATTCAGCTCAACTGAGACGGCGAGACTAAAATGATTCATGGCTTGAAGATTTTCTGGAACACAGAAATTGCTCCCAAGTTCTCCTGCTCATTGGAAACTTTTCTGATTCTCACAAATAATAGGTTCCATGAAACTTTCCATCGCATCCGTATGCTCGGCTTAACGTTATCAAAAAGGAATTTCGAGGAATTTCATTGAGAGACATTTTGCTTCAGATTGCTTGAGCGGTACCCAATCTAAGAAAAACTGGCTAAAATGTAAATTGAACGCTATCATAAAATCCACTAAATTAGTGCAATAAGTGGAATAAAGAACGTTTCAGGTTTTTAAAAAGATGATACATCTACATGTCATATCATTTTTCATTCAGTTTAGCCTCCCCCTACATCTACAGAGTATCCTTGTAAGCCACCTCCATGGGTGTGGAATGGGCGATTATTCACTAAATGTGCGCAACGTTGCAACAACGAATTTCACCTAAATATAGCAATGAAGTTTACTTTTAAGTTACGTTAAAACCATTCACACCATACTGCCCACGAATTTTGAAAAGTTGTAGGATGAAGCCTTCACGTGTTTCCCATCGGTTGATCGGCAGTATGAGAAAGACGATAGCAGACTTGGCAGGTTCAGGTAGAGATGGAAAGCTAACATTTGACATACCTAATTAAGACTATTCCCCGAGTAAATATAAAAAGGAAACCTAGGGTTTGATGATATTCACCACAACATCAAAAGGGTTAGTGATATCCAGCCAGAAAAATGTTTATTAAGTGCATGACAATTGGAAGAACAAATTTTCAGGGAAGGTGTCAACATGAATTTACAGCCATGCCATGAACAGATAGCAATTTTGGCGTGTGATATTAACGGCGTATTAATTAGGTAAGAATTAAGTCCTCATCTGCAAATGATTGGGAGGGTGAGTGCAATGAAAGTGCAGCTAGTAACACGGAAGCAACCAAAGTATAAAATAACATTTTCTGTAATGTTAGGGAAAATTTTGTTTGTGCAACAGAGAAAAAGCTTTGAATTGACCTGATAAGAGGCAAATGGCCAAGAAAGGACGAGAGAAGCAATTTAATAATACCAGTGAGAAATGATCATTTTCATGCTAAAAATTTCAGCTGGAATACTTTGTTAGTTTACCAAGTAAATAGCATGTGCATTACATAATGAGAGTAATAATTTCCCGATTAGAATTCAGCTTGCATCATTCACATCTACTAAAATGGCAGTAATGAGGACCCGGGGTATTTCAGGTGGGGGCCATTAACCTTGATATCTTGCTTAATTCTAGAAAAAGTCATTGATAGTAATTCCGTGCCCTTTATGGACAGCGAAAACATATTAAACTAAAGGCAACACGGATGCAGAAAAAAGTAGGCCATGAGAAACTGATCTGGGTCCTTCTAATCGCGTAACTAAAAATCGAGGAAAGTAATTCGCAAATAAATACGTGATTCCAAGAAAGCTTTCTAAGAGATCTTCTACTAATAAGGAGGCGTCCATTAATTACGTGAGGCATTTAGGGGAGGGGTAGGGTGTCGAGCCGAATCTCACCCAATCTCACGTGGGGGAGAATGGGGTCTCGGCAAATACCACGTAATTTTTTTCCGCAAGAAACAGTGTAAAATTGTGAAATTAAGTAAAACATGTGGAAACAAATCACATGGACATTTTGATTCCAGTAGTCACTCTTGAGACCACACATGAGTCCCCGTGGATTGAATTAGAATGAGTATTCCTTTATGAATTTTAGTAGTTCCTATTTAAGTATTTTATTGTTCGATTTTCTCACTGTGATTCTAGGTTACGTTCTTAGTAGTCTTAAATACTAGTCTTAACTAGCCTTAAATAAAAATAATTAAGCAAATTGTTTTATAAATAAATCCAACGCAATCAAGCACAGATTAACGTATTTACACTAAAAAATACGCATTTTTAAAAATCTCACGTGAGGTTAGGGGGGGGGGGGAGGGGGTCAAGCCAAATATCACACCTCACCAAGGGGGAGGGGGAGTAAAAAAATCGCCAAAATCGCCTCACGTAATTAATGGACGCCCCCTAAACAAAGTGATTTATTCCATGAGGTACTTCTTGTCTCACTTGAAAAAATGAAATTTTATAAAATGGCAGAAAACTCAATTTTGAAGAATCTTACGTCTTGCCTCAATGAGGTATTATGATGTTCTATATCATTCACTATATTGGATTGGCGAACTGAGTTTCCGAGTAATTCGTAAAAATCAAGTTACGAAAATGTAATGTATCTTGAATATGATAGCAATTTTGGCATGTGATATTCTGATATGCGATGGAAAAGTATGAAGTTCAAGTCGTTTTATATATATTTGGCAAGTTTAAGAGATGAAGAGATATCTGGGACCACGTGAGAAAAAGATAGTGAGGAAAATGTAAATCCGCAACACTCGTACAAATTCTAAACAGCACTATAGTAAGCAGGAGGAAGTTGTTGGATGCTCTAGTAATATAACCCGTTTGTTCAAGAAGAGAGAGAGAGAGAGGAAATAATTTGATCGCTGTGGTAGCCTGATTCATTTTATCTCAAGATGTAATCTCTAATTGTGGATCCGACAAAATCAAAGTTGACCGTGAAATTATTTATATTGTAATTTGCAGGTTATTATCCTTTCCTGACCTTTAAAGAATGGCCTTTATTTAAAGAATGTGTTATTCCCTATATTTCAGACCTCAATTTTCCCCCTAAAAGTAACAGCGATAAGGGGTGCTAAAATCCTTTTAGCATATACTAGTCTTCATGTACTATGATAGAACTTTGAGAGGAGAAAATATCGCCTCGTCACCGGCTTATTGGTTCGTTTCCCTCTAAAACACATTTTTACCAAAATTATGTTTCAATCTCAGCTTATACTTCCTATATTCACTGAGCTACGTTGAAGAATTTCTTTTTGCAACCTTCCTCTGGTCCTGTAGAGGGTAACCTTGGGCTCCCATTTTTTGCAGTAGTAAAGGCAGTTTGACGCGAATATTTTCACCCTATTTCCGGCATCTTCCTCTCCGCCACATTCCCTCAGCATCTGGCGGAGCGTGATGTATCATCGCGAGCGGCAGACGCGCGACGGTCTGCACGCGTTTCGTTATCTTCTAAATACACGAGCTCCATTTTTGTGTAAAATCTTGCGTTTCCCCTTTAAGGCCGGCAGGACGGATTCCTTCACAGCTAATCATCTTTCCGCACCCGCATCCTGTTTACACTCCCTCCACGCTCCGAAACGGGTTGGGCGTTTGAATGGAGACGAAATGATGACTCGACTCGTTAGCGTTCCTTCTATAGCCCGTCTGCAGCTGATTTTATTCGTGCATCGTGGCGACCTCTTGAAAGGCCTTTCACCCATTTCCTGTTATTGTAAAGGAAAGCATCGCGTTGTCGCAGGTTTTTTGAGCAGGGGTTGTCGACCTGTGCACTTACTACGCTACGTTCCTAGCGAGGAATGATGAAACGGGTCATCCAGGTTTCCAACCTCTGGCCGGCCTTGACGTCTTCGGGATCTTTTATTCACTTTCCAGTTGAAAATCATGAAAAATTTCATTTAAAAATTCAGTATCGTGATGTTTTCATATTTATTGAATTACACAGCATCACTCGGATGAATTGCATTTGAGATGATTGTAGTATTCCTTAGGTGTACTAAAATTACTCTATACTATTTTTTTCAATAGTAGCTCTACAGATATGTTTCCATTAGCAGCTTGTTTATTCCTTTTACAATGCAAGAAGGTTTGAACTACCATAACCTATCCATCTATGATTTGTAAATAGTATTTGAGTCGCTTATGGTTGATTTTTACGCTTGCCACTGTTATTATAGCACAAACACACTGTTAATTTGGAATGTTATGCTAGTTATTAAATTGGATCAAATGATTGAATTTCAGATAATTTGGAAACGTCAGTGTCTTCAAAATGAAGTTTGGTGCAGGATAGCCGGTATGACAGCGTAGTGAACTCTATCCGTAGTTCAGTTTAACTTTTTCGGTGCAGGATATTCTAGAAAGGCCCGAATCGCTCCTAAACTTTGGAAACCAGTCCTAATAATTGCCGCCAGACCTAAAACATCTGATCCTAAGGTTTGAATACTGGTCAGAAATTGACGCAGCTGTTTTCTTGACCAGTCTAAAAAGTTCCACCACCATTCACCCTAATTTTTAGGTTATTTATGTTTTAGCTGATCTTTAAACCTCGCTCTCATCTCTGTTCTCTGTTGTATTTTAATTGCTCCTTTCATTGTTAAGAGTGTTCATTTACATTTTACATCTTAACCTCTAAGCAAACTTCATCAATCAAAACAAATAGTGTGGCTTCAGAGAGATTATGTCAGTCCAACCGTGAAATTCCTACCTATGAATGAGGCACTTTTCTGTCATTTAAATGGCTATTTTAGACAAAGCTCCATCGTGACTCATGAAGTATTTTCAATTCCATGCATTGGAAGACAAATACTAGGAGAGGATATACCCATTTTCAATGCGCATAACTACACTGAAGTAGCCTATGGCATAAAAATAAAAAAGATATGAAAGGCAGAGTAGTACAAGGCAATGCGAATATAAATTATTATGGCCTCTCATCCTAAAATCTGCAACCGAAAGACCGTTCTTTAAGAAACTGCACATAGAGCTTAAGACTTCAGAACCACTTTCGTGCAGTTAACAGTTGGTGTCTCTTGGAACTTCAAAGAGGAAATCGTTACGGCATTCTCAGAATTGGTGAAAAAATGGGTAAAACTTTAATTCTGAAATACACTTAATCGCGGCAATTAGCTACGTGACAAGAAACTTTTACAATTTATAATTGGCAAAATGAATTTCCAGCAAAGTTACTGACGAGGTGCTATGACTCACCTGTTCTTTAATTATCGGAACGTAGTGACTATTGTTTTATTATTTCGATGTGCGACTCTTAGCAGCATTAATTTTTCGGCTGAAACCCTAAATGTGTTCTTAACTAAAAAATCAATGTCTTTATTACTTTGTTCAAGTAGCGATAGAAAGACCAATTTTGCTTGAAAATCAATTTGCTCATGATAATATATAACTTGATCCAAAGGCTGTGACCAGTGAGCTAATCAGATCACTTCTTACTATAAAATTAGTAGAACAAGAATGTGTAGCAAATTTATTGAGAAAATATATGAAAAAGCAACTAGAGAGCACAATCAAGTGATTTTTGTAGACATTGGGTTAAGGCTCATTCTGTTTCTAGCCAGCCAGCCGAATTCGCGTATGGGGTGGCCTTACCGTTCGCGAATGGCCCTTCGAAGAGAGGCCACCACCTCAGAGAATGTCATACTCTGGCTAGAAGAAGCTTTCGATGAAAAGATTCGCAGGGATATTGTGAAAATGTGTTCATTATAACCCCGCGGTGTACTCTCACTTTGATTCATATAAGGGTACACCAAGTAGTGATGGAAGGATGCTACTTTTCCTTACTTGCTCTCCATGTCCAACATGAAGCTAGAATTTGTAATTCCTATTAGGAAATCGCGAAGAGCGATAAATATCAAATAGATGGAGAGAGTCATCAATGAAGAAATCCTACGAAGAGTTAGTGAGGAAAGAAGTTTAATGAGACCTTTGCTGAGTAAAAGAGTGAAAGTTATCGGACACATTCTTCGACACAACCTCTTGAAAACCGTACATGAACTGTAATTTTCAACTCCAGTATTGATAAGTGAGGGTCAATCTCACGTAATCCCGGGGTTTATTTCGTGTGAAAGTATAGGTAGGAGAATATATTGTTTTCCTGAAGGTTCTGGTTAACTGAAAATTGCCCATTGCTCGAGGTTTGCTGTGGTTTCATCTATATCACCTTACGGATTAGAATTCATGACGATCCTAACTATAGCCCAACGCGCTTTTATGAATTATGATCGTAGTACAGGAATGATATCTATTAAAAGGCTCCAATGTACATACATTCTGATAAGGCAAACCAAGGGGAATAAAATACGCAGCGTAGCCTTATATGGAACAGAAACCTGGACGCTAAAGAAGGAGGATCAGAATAGATTTAAGGCTCTTGAGATGTGGGTTGGGGAGAAAAATAAAGAAGCTACGACTGTTGGGTAGCAGAACAAACGAAGAAGCGCTTGGAATGGCGGGTGAGGAGAAGCAATTTAGATAGATGGAGCAAGTAATGAGGGGTGAGAGGAGGCCAAAGACCAAGATATGGGGATGTTAGGTACCGGGAAGGGGTAGAAAGAGAATAGTGTTCATGGAAGAGAGCTAGGATGTACTTAAATTGAATAGAAGAAGGAAAGGGTCCTCCGGGTATTAGTAGAGGCAATCTCATCTCCATCTACCGTAACCGGTATTCTACCTCAAACATATTAAACAAAGCCTCTTTTGGGTATTGAATAATACCTGGTGCTTACATATGCCCGTGGGATGGGAACCTTGACTAATGTGTGACCAAAATAAACGTAGTAATCGGTTTTTTATTTCTTTTAATTTTTCCTATGAGCATACTATCGAAAATATTCATCACGTTGCTTAATTTTATAACCCTGTATTTCATGGCTGGAGTTCGTACATCCCTCTTTGGCACATTCTTCTGGAATCTCACGGGGAATTGAGTGGGCGTACTGCCCGCTCGGATTTCTTAGCAAACTCCACCACTTGGGGGGGCAGCATAATGGCCGTGAACAATGACCGACGCGTTGTTCAACGATAATTATTTTTTTTTCTCTCCCCCTTCTTCTCCCAATAGCTGTGCGCGAGAATGGAGAAGGAGAGTGGCTGTGCAGGAGGCGATGGGCATGAGATGGGAAGGGAGGGAAATTAGGGAATTAAGCGGGGACGGGTGGGTCATTGGGTGTGCGGAAGGGGATGGGGCAGAGAGGTGTGTGGTGGGCGGAAGATTTTGGGAGGGCTGTGTGGAGGGAGGAGGAGACAATGGACGAGCGAAAGAAGAAGAAGAGCGGACAGAGTATTGAGTTTGGTTGGAGGAGGGAAGGAGGGCAGGGCAATGAGGTGGACGAGTGTGGGAGATGAGGGCACATTCAAAGTGAGATTCCTTTGGTGGCGGACGACGGGCACAATGAAAAAGGATGGGATGATTAATGAAACCGTCGTGTATTTGGAAGCTGGGCGGGGTAGGAGGCTGGACGCGTATCCGTGCAAAGGGGGTGGGTCGGTGGGAGGGAAAGAGTGGGTGGAGAAAGGGGCGGGTCGGTGGAATGGGTATGGAGGAGGAGTCCCTTTGAAGATGGGCGAAAGATTTCGGCGGCGAGGGTGGAAAGGCGTCCTTTGAGTCGCAGACGGCGGCTTCCATGCCTTTTGTTGAGATCCGCTTTTAATGAATTAATTTCGTGAAAGAGCGGATAGGGTTGCGTGGTGTGTAGAAAAAAGCTTCCAGGTTTTTTTTTACGTTATTATGAAATTCGGCAGGTGCGTGGATTTTGCCGGCGCGGTGAAAGAGTTTGCTCTTTTTCTCAGGGTTATTTTATCTCGCATTAAAGCGTGCTATTGGATAATATTTGGACGATGACCTTCTAGTGGTGTGAAAGCGAAAGTTCGGGTTACTTCTCCTTCGGGTGAAGAATGCGGTGAATCTGTGCTCTTTTAGATTCAACTTCAGAGTAAATATGCCGGCAGTACGCTAGTTAGAAAAATGGTAGTACTCTTGCTGCCCATGAATTTCATTGCATAGTTAATTACAAAAATCATAGAAGCCTTTAAAATTGAGAGTGTAATGTTTTAGCAATATCCACCTTTAGGTAAAACTGCAGGTTTTAAATAGGTGTATGTTAAAAAGTATTATGAAATTATATCGTTCCCAGACTAGACACTTCTTACGATCGTACGTTGAAATGAGCCACTGACGCCATCAAATCGGTTGATGTATCATTTCAGAGATCAAATAATAAATGATATTTACAGAAATCTAAAAAGCTCTAAAGGTTTTCCTATAACCATAAGCTTCATTATCGTTCTCTTCGCTAGGTGATCAAAATATGGAGGAAAGACACAAGTCATTATATGAAGTAAAATCGAAAGAATTCGAGGTTGGACATCAGAGTTCATTTCTTTATGTAGCTTTGATGGAGAGACTAAATGAATTCATGTGAGTCGTCATTTATGATAAGATTACTGCTTTTATCTGGGGAAAAATTTAAAGGCTATACATTACATATTCCATCTTAGTGGCCATTAGGAGTCAACTGGAAATAACATTCCTATTGGCTGTGGGCTAGTACTCGTACACGGATGTATATAAGAATAGTGAATCATGAATACTTGTCAACTAAGCTACCAACTTGCAAGATTTATATATGGCACAAACATTTGAGGAGAAGCTGAGGATCTCCACTGTTCTGTTGAGGAAGAATAATATTTTGAATAAAATATCACAAAATTAGTATTCTTTTGATTCTTGCTCAAGTTTCCGGCATATCTGATGCTAGCAAGGATGGGATTAGTTTAGTTTGATCATGGTACATGACATTGAAACGAGTCAAAGGGTTCTGCTAGAGACTAGGAGGCTACGCGCTAGGGTTAGATTTCTTAAAAAATTAAGATCAGGCGAGTTTCAATAATTAAATCTACCTGTATACGAGACAAATATGCCCCAGCCTATTCGAAGGGCTATGCCTGTAAAGACTTGATGTTATGCTTTCAGTCGTCAAAGCACCTTGGTAACCAAATTACCATAAATAAGGTTGCTCAGTCAAGAGAATTTTAACTTCTTAATGATATCCACGTTGTCAATGAAGTATTCAGTTTGTAATTCCTATATATGTTTAATAGCCAGCGAAATCCAATTGGCAGGGCTAATGTATATGAGTCGTTTTCGATCGGTCCGACGAATCGCATCCTTTCATTAGATAATATCTTAGTGAAAATATTTAGCGTACAACATGTTGAGTTAGAAAGACTCGATTATTTCCATGCTTTTTTTAATTTCTAACATCCAACCATGGTTTGCACACTATGTGCCATTGCCGATTGAGCTTGTCGTAGTGCCGAAACCATGGACGGTTGTTAGGATTTTAAAAAGTGTGGAATTAAAAATTGAAATTAATTAGTTTCTTACAAATCATGTTGAAAGCATCTTTTCCTTTGAGATTTATTGGCTGTGCCTGTATTCCAGTCGCATGATGGAAAGGATGAGAGAAATATTTTTTTCCGCTTTCATTATAATTTTATTGATATATATACGAGTAGATATTTGATGGCCCGGATTGTGAGTTACTATTTACGTTATTTCACCGCCCTTTTGCCTTAGACTGGAGGATGTGAAGGAAATATTCTTTGAAGTGCGTGCTGGTGAAAGTTGAATTAGAAATTCGTCCGGAGGGTGGAAAACTGGATAGAGAATAAAAAGGACTATGGTGGGCAACAGGAGGAACGGCGGGATGTGCCCAAGGAGGTGTTGGGAAAGAGAGGGAGAAATAGATGAATCGTAAGGGTGCGAGGAATGAGCAGTAGCACGGCCGTGAACGGAGGTGTCGGAGAGGAATTTCGGGGATCAATTACATTGAGTGGAACCCTTTTCCCTCGGGATAGACAAAGACTGAGGGGGACGGAATCTTCTCTTTCTCTGTCTGGGGCCGCTCATCGCGGGTGACCCCTCCAGGTCCTATCAAAGGGCTGGAGATTAAAATGCGAGGATTGGGGTTGTATCCTCTTCATCTTTCTCCGTCTCTCTTCCAATCCACCGCCTCCCCGCCGCTCCAACTCCATCCTAGTGTCTCTTTCTTCTCAATCGCCGACGCTTCTTTCAGCATCTCCTCTTTGATGTATGAAAATATGAGAGAGAGAGAGGCTATTCTGTCTCATCATTGGATCGAAACACTTTTACGGGGACCCGGCAAGATCAGGATTCATTCGGGGAATGGATAAAATTATAGCGGGTTGTAACTTTGCTCAATGTAATCCATGAAAAAATAAACCGGGAGGGATTCGAATGGATCTCTCCCCATTATTATATTAGTATTTATGAATAAAGTTAATATTCTTAGATACTCTGATACAATTATTAAGCCTACGGTGATTTTGCTGGCAGCAATGGAAAGGCCGTTTGTGATCTAAATTAGTGTTCCCCAGCCTGCATTTCGCTTACCCCTTAGAGGTACAAGATTGATTGTTTAGGGCTACGCGAGAGAATATAAGTAAAGATAGAAGTATGTCAAGCATATTCTCTTACTTCGAGGGGACCAACTGACCGGGATACCCAGTGTTACGCTAAGGAGAAACTCGGTGATTAGCCAGTCTAAAAATGTTGGGAAACGCTTATCAATGGCATTGAGTCGATAGATAGCTCTCTGTACCGAATGAGGATCATTAAATTAAAAGTTTTTTGAATGTTCCATAGTGTAATTATTGCTATTTCGATTGTTTTTCTTTATATCCTCCCGTCTCTTCTGGTCGTTTGTTCCTAGTCAAGGGGCGGGATCACGGTTCTCTATAATGTGTGCGCTCGCGTTATCGTTATTTTTTAATGGTGCTCACGAGAGCTAAAACTTGATTGTAATTCTTAATTATTGTCAGTTTCTTTAAATCACTAATTTCAATTGATTAAAGCCCTTCTTGAGATAGTAACTTCGAGAATTTTCCATCTAAAATGATTTTCGTTTTGGATTGCGATGACGACAGCGCGAAAGAAATAACCGAGATTCCAACCAAGATGAGACTCGATACTATCACAATATTCTTATCAGCCCTTTATTTTTATATTTGGTGCAGACGCGGCCGTTTCTAAAATTACTGGCAAATTTAAGTCTTCGTTGTTTCCTAATATTTTATTCTCCCTCTTTCAACACATTATTATGACTACTTCAGTGTGAATTTGATAGAATGCTTTCTACAAGTTGTGTATTCTAATTAATTATAAGGTTTGTGGCTTTGAGAAACGCTTTTGCAGCTCTATAAAAATATTCCCAATCAAGAACACTTGTGATAAACAAATCTGAGCATGAAGTCGAAATAAAGAAACCAACAGTTTTCATCATTCAATGAGATTGAATTTCGGTGGCTTCAACTAATTTAAATACCTTAAAAAATTATTACCGTCTAACCTCTATTCAGCTATAAAGTTTTCTGTGATCCTGGGTAATGATCAATTAGATAAGGATGATCAGACCGAAGCTAAGGGCTCGAAGCAGTTAATTATTTCAGTTGGCAGGGTGGTATCAAAAGTATGTTGTTCTATCACGCACACATTATTGTTATTCTAAGGTGTAATGTGAGTGATGAAAATCGGAGAGCCGTCGACCCGAGAGTATGCAGATCCCATTAAATGCTTAGCATCAATGTTCGGAAAAATTCAACGACTTTTAAAAATTCAATGTATAATTATATGATAGTGTGTCACAGAGTATCAATAAATATCAGTCACAGTCTTCTGGCAATACTTAGGTGCTTTAGAAAATTGTTTATGCAGCATTATATGCGCGACCGATCGTCGCAAGAGCCCATTCAATGCACACAATAAATAAATCAGAGGGAACGCCGACGTATTTTTCTGTGTAGACGAACGTTCGGGATGATGCTAATAGAGCGGTGTTTATTCGTTTCGAGGAAACGCGCCGAAAAGAAGAACAAACCATTCGGAGGACAGGGTTTTTCTAATGGAGGAAAAAATGTGGAGCGGAGAGTGGGTTAGGAATGTGGGATAGGCTGACCGCTCGTCTTTTGAAGACTCCCAGTGTACACAGGTGCAAGCGGGAGGCGGGACTTGAAGAGGATCGGTTCGGAAAGTAGGGAGGGGTGAGCGAAGAAGAAATGTAGTGTGGAGAAGAGACAAGAGAAAGGTATACATGTAGTCATAGCCAAAGTGCTCTGCGGTATGAGACATTGGTAATGCCCATTAGTGTGGAAAACGTAAGCAATCCATCCCTCGAAATCTGGATCGACAGTGCACGATTACCACTCATTCTATCCCATCTAAGCCATTTATTGCTATAGATTTTCCTCGATCAATAGATCTTCCGGAAGTTTTTAACGTTTCTCTCTAACCCAGGTATAAAATGTTATATTTTCGGTTCTGTAAGATGTGTCATCGATTAAAAGGATGTAAGACTAGAACCATTGACAAGGCCTCCAATTAGATACACTAAACCTAACCGAAGATGTGACGTTGAAAACATGAAGACTTAAAGAATGAATGAATTGATAAAGAGCAACGTATGCCTAATTCTTAGTGTGAAAACTACTGATGTTGATCATATTAGAGGATGAATTATGTCAGAGTGCTAAGAAATTTATGCCTGTTCACCTCACTGCCCGAAATCAAGCGGAACGATCGAGCGATGGGTCAGCAATGCAAGAAGACGTTGTTAACATATTCTTTACCTACGTTTACTAATAAGTTCGTACTGCGAACTAACTGCGTTCGTACTACGAACAAGCTACGATTAGTTTAATTAAACTAGCGTGAAAATTGAAGTGATTTTACTCGCAATGTGTACCTTTTTTAATCCTAGCTTACAATAATTTACATGAAATTAGTAATCCTGTGACTTTAAGCTCGATTCCTCTTCAATGGATTGCCCAAGCTCATCGATGACCTGCTTCGTAGAATCTATGTCCCCACTTTTTACTATAGATGCAATTCACTTTCATCATATCACTCTAGTGCTATATTTTTTATTATTCATGGAATCCACTCAGAACATCCACTCTCCGTGGAATAAATAAATTCTTGGCGTTATTAATGAGAATACTATTTAACCCTAATTCAGAATATTGGAATAGAAAACAGTTATTGGAAGCTTTCGATGATTTCAATTTCCCTATAAGGTATCTTCCATTCACAATAGCCGCACATCACTCACGCTTCGCTGCACCCAGAGAGAATTTCATTCCATTCCCCGTAGTATGGCGATGAAACGCCTTTTACGTCCATCGCTGGATAAGGTGCTTTGACAAACTCGCAACGCGTGCATGTGCGTTATTTTTTTATCTCCCGGCTCAATAAATTCCATCTTTTCCCCTTAAGTGTGATGTAAATCCTCATTACCATACTGCTTCTTCCTATCTGCCTCTTAATTCCCATGTATTGCTCTCCGCGTATCTACCAATCCATCCCTCACCCTCACAACCGCTTATCTCCTCCTATCTTTTCTCCCGCTGTATCTTTTGTTCCCATCCTCTCTCTTCCTCGACTAAGGTCGGCATTCCTTTCAGTTGTCTCTGCCAAGCGCAATTCTATTAGCGTCATTCTAATGCGGAATGCTTAACCGACACGTGTGAAATATGCAAGTGCGCAACCGTGAACTTGTTTACTTTTAAAGTTTGCAAATACATGCTATTCGTCTCCTTTTTATATGCGGCGCTAAAAACCACTATGGTAATCCAGCGGAAAAGTGAAAGGTGTACGCAGACTTCAGCCAAAGACTTAGTGTCGAGGGGGATATCAGGTGTTCATTGCGCGCTTCTGGAGGCAAAAGGTTAATTGGATACCTCGTCTTCGGTTCAGATAGATCTTCTTTCCTATCGACAAATAATTTGTTAAAAGGATTTCATTTTAGCACTTCTAGTGCCATCAATTAATCGGGGAGGAGTCGGTAGAGGCTTACTCCTGATATGTGGTAAATTGTGTCTCTGCCTCTTGGCTGTGGAATCACTACAGATAAAGGCCCTCACTTTTTCTACGAACTCGGCTTTAATTAAATGCTACACCTCTACCGCGAGTAAATAACTTGTTGTGGATCGAAACAACGGTCAACGGTGACGAAACAACGGAGGTCAGTGATATTTATTAAAGAAATACTCCGTATTAAACTATTTGCGGAAAAATATTGTTGCACTGTTGAATTCCGTTTTCATCATGAGTTATCTCTCCGTGGGTTTTTATTGCCTGATTACCCTTATTATTCTACGGCTAACTGACGTAAAAGTATTAAAATGTTATCTGTTTTTAATTTTTATTCCACAAACGTTGGTTACAGAACAAACTATTAGTGCATCTTCGATAAACCTAACTAACTTTTAACCAACTAACAACCTAAAAGTTCAAGTTCATTTTAAATTTGTAACAGCTTTGATTTGAAGAAATGACGCATTTTGTGCATAAATATATTAAGTATTTGCATATTTTCAGCCGCTGCCCCCTAATTCTTAGAGGCACATGTTTTTGAAAATCTTCAGCAATACGATCTTGCTTAACGATTTTGCAAAACATGCGAAAATTATACGCAAAGTGATAGAATTCTCTGGACATAAAACTGAGGACGATTAACATGAATATTCTAAGCATCCAGATGTGTTTATCAAAACTATTGGCATTTGTTTTTAGTCAGGGATCAATATTTTTCATCCGCTAACTATCCTCAACAATCAAAACTCGTTCTAAGTTTGAACTTATTTAGTTGAAGAACATCAACGTAACGCTATGAGTAAAAAAAAATAACGGAGTGAGCCATGTCGCGGTACTGATGCTGATGGCGGTTTTTTGCAGAACTGATTTTGACGTTCTGAAGGGATTTCTCTTTCTTGGAATGCAATGCAACCATTTATAAAAGTAAAAAATGGCACCTGTATTTCGTATCTTTCCTAGTTATTTAAAATTATAAAAACATTGGATTTTTTAATGATTGCATGAAATGATAAAGGAGTGAGAATATTTATAGTTTCCTGAGATTTTCCAATTGCCAAAAGCACTTTTCCATCTCAATTATGCTACGAATTATTCTGGTTATGGGAATGTTTCATGGACATAATTGATTAATGTCACAAGTCGTATTTTACCATATGTATGTGAGTACAATACCCTTTTCAGGATACTAGTGTATCCCTCCTGAATATTAGAACAACCAGTTCTAAAAATGACCTGCAATCTATTATCTCCGACGCACTTCGGCATGAAAACGTTAACTTCTTTAAGAACACAAATTAAATCTTCATCCAACCGCTTCACTCTACGTCCCCGTGATAACATTTCTCCCCTTCGACAGAATACGATTTTGAACTGAATTTAAAATCGAGACTGCTCGTTGGGTGGCCTGTGAAAACATTCCCTCATTCGGAATTCTCGCTACTGCGGCGCTTAGCAGCGGGTAGCATTTTTCCACGCCTAAAACGCGATCCACCCCGCGGGATGTAGCAACGCGAGAGAACGCTTGCATCAAAAGCCTTCCATCTAACCCGTCACCGTGGACTCTCCTCTCGGATTCTAAATGCCCCCTGCCCCCCCCCCCCTGCCTCTACACCGAGCCTCTCCCACAGTATGCAAAGTGTTGTTGACATCCTTTCGAAGGTGATTCGCTCTGCCAACCCGCTCACTCGCTCATTCCTCTCTCTACCCATCCCATGTGCATTCCTCTGGAGTACGTGGCGAGAGGAATATGTAGACCACCTAGGGGAATCCATCCGTCTGTTGTTAAGTAGTTCCGACCGAGGGACATGTGGAGAGGATTAGAGGGGGAGGAACAGAGCTCACCTGGCCTGGGACGAGAGGGAGATGGGAGTAGCTATAGGGGGGGGGGGAGAGTGGATGAATGGGGGGCGGAAGGGGAGGAGTGAGCCACGGCCGTGATTCTTGGTATCGGTCAGAAAGGGGGGAGGGAGGGGGCACGTGCCAAAGTTACCGATTAACTCGCGTCCCGCATAGCACAAGCCCAACTAGCCCTTTGCGAGAGTGAGGCAGCAGTTTTGCTGCCTGAATATCTGAAAATCGTTTCCCGAGTTGCGCACGTGCCGGGGAATAGTTTCCACATCTTAATCTAATTTAGTCTGATAGAAAACGCGTCCACTAATTTTCCAGGATATTTCCAAAAGAGTTCCTTTCGATATCAATAGCCACTGTTGCAATACTTTGGAATTAGTAAACTTCTTTTCTTCAAGTAGGTATTTAGGTAGGTAGGAGTAGTAACTCTAATCTTTTTGTATCAATTATGCAATTATTTCATTATTTTGGCAGTTGACAGTATTATTCAAACAAATATTTTTCTTCAATTATTCATAAATTAATCATTTAGTACTGGTTTAACGAATGCATATCTTAAGTGCTTGTGGGAAATTATAACGCATGAATCAGATATTAATATTTAGGATTTTCACTGCTATGAGGACTGCTTATTACCTATCTTCTTTTTTCATCTAAAAATGATTTCAGTCCCATATAAGTATAAACTAATATATTAGTTATTATGTTTGTGCCATGGAAATGTTATTGACGGAGAAATTTCAAATAAATGTAACATAAACTGCATACTTTGATAATTTTTCCAGATTGGTACGACGTTATATTTAAATTTAATTTTGCAGTTTGTACCAATCATTATTTGATTAATATTGCTTTAATAATCCTCCGGTTTGTATTAATCCTTTTTATTAGAATGCTAAGAAGAATGCGTATACGTTTAAGCCATCGGCATTTAACTTGATACCGAAGTAATTATAATGTCATAGCCAAAGGTTTGATTTGCTGCTTGGGAAGAAAAACGCACATTAAACTACTGGGCTTTGAGAATGGTTATCTAATAAATCCTCCATGAAGTACCATTCATGCTGTGATGAACGATTAACTTGTTCCGTAATCCTGTAATAGTGATCTCTTTGAAATGGTAAACCTTGTAGGCAGGTGCAATTACCTATTCAGTTGCGAAAGGTTTTCCTCTTCATCCATTGAAAAAAAATCATACCTTTAAATGGTGTTACATTCTAACTCGCCACCATAAAAACCTTAAGATTTTCAGCGCATTCTTCCGCTAGTGACAAGAATTTCATCTTATGCAGACTTGGAAGTATTTTAAGAATAACTTACCTTCGGTTGCCAACATAAGACTATCCGAGCGCACCTGTCCGAAAGATCACCTCCGCTACAAATGCATGGCTAGTAAGATGACCTGCGTGATGTTGTTGCAAAAGGTATTTTGGCTAATGCACAATTATTCCCAGGAACATTATCCTTAGCATTGTATTTTGGCATGGAAACGTCAATTGTTCTGACGTTCGCGATCAACTGATTGCCCTTGGCTCTTGGACGCACAAGAAACATACGAATTGCATTAAGTCATCAAGTATGGTTAACTTTTAAATGAGGAAACAAGGGATTCCACGAGGTTCAAAGATAAAGAAATACTATGGGGCTCATTAATCACTAATCCCTTAGCGACGTACCCATTCACAACCTCGAGTCGAGGAAGGTATTCAGTGATTTTCTAATTCTTTTTCTAATTCAGGTTCTTTCTAATTGAAAGGCTGGTGCTATTCTATCCTCTGAGAGAACTTGAGGAACAAATCGATAGTTATTAAATATCTTGGTAATCTGAATACCTGAAAAACAACATGAAAAAATTTGATTTAACACAGGCCACATTATTTTGATATTTTTTTCTATGAGTTAATAGTAATGGTTTTTTCCTCGACTAGTATTCCGTTGGCCACATTAGACTTGAGGGCTCACTGACTTATTTTTCCTTTTTTACCAGGAAATATAAAAACACCATGTTGACTAAATTCCTCTATTTTTGGGCAGAATAATATGAGAAAGATTTCTAGAGTATATTTGACTTGCAAATTGGACGTAGCACTGTTCGAGTTCATGCTGAGTGATATGTCATCGAGCATTCCAAATTTACTATTATTTCACACCGTAATTGTAGGTTTACGGGTGAAAAATACCATATTTGCTCGGCTAAGCTGAGAAATAGTGGCCCTGAGGATACGAAATAGTCAATATGCTATTATTCTTTCTCTTACTTTTAGTGTGATTGAAAGATACAGGTAAAAAGTTGTGTGAGCATTTCGCTGATCAGCGAAAACAGTTGTAATTTCTTTTAGGTTCTAGTTTGGAAGAAAACATGAGGGCCATAAACAATAAATATAGGATCCTAATATTTTGTTCAAGGAACAATTGATTCCTTTCACAAGCCGGGCATCTCACACATATTGATAGCGTCCGAAGCATTTCACTTTGTGCTTCTTGAGCAAGGATAAAGTACGATGCCATACTCCAAACTATCAAGAACAAACAAGATGCCAAAAGCTATCGAGAACTTTGCAGGAAGAAAGTTTGCATGGAATACTTTAAAGCACGGACGTTTTGTGACAATCTTAGCAAGATTCCAAAAGAGTTAGAGCCTGCTTTAGTTACTGATAATCTATGGTGCTCTCTGGCGCATCAAATCCATTCGCAGCCAATGCATTAGGACATATATTACGCTTTATCGCAATCTTTGATTTACGATATTTCAGGCCACCAAATCTATCTGGCTCACTAATTTTAGCGGGTGTAAACGTCGGCTCTTGTGACCTTGGTGTTTTTCCATGACATTTTACTAGCCTTCAATCGTTAAGAAATCGGCAACTTTTTTAGATCCTGGTTTTATGACTTCCTAAAGGAATCTTATCTTTCTAAGGCTTTTTAGTAGCACTGATTGTCACGTGCAGCTTATTTTATATCTCAAAACTATAAATTCTATTGATTAATTTTATCGTCTAGATATCACAATGAAAAAATGAATCCAACCCAGCTGTTTATCACTGCATAGAATCCGTGCGTCTCTCTCATTATGTAACTTACTAGCTGTGCCCGGCATGCGTTGCAATGCCTTTTGCTTTATAAGGAGGCGCACATATACAAAGCAGACACATTTACATGTAAAATATAAATTAAAGACAATAGTTTTTTGTGTATTAAATTAAAGTTGAGAAAATGTATTCAAGTACTTTGGGATATACAATATTTTTGGTCCTAACGCCCTCTGCAAAAACAAGTTTTTCGGCTGCCCCAATCTTCAGCATGCAAAATATAGCTGACCATGTGAAAAACAAGGATTTTTCAGATTTAATCCACACACTTGAAGTGATTGACCTTGTTTGAGAAGGCAAGGCGAACAGGGAACTGTAGTCGTTTGACTACACATCAAATTAGCCAATGGATCTGGCCTTTAAATGCTGCAAGAGTGAATAGCCATTCATGAAATTGCTATTAAATGGATATTCACGCCTGGTTGCCAAGGAAATTTCTATTGTCGAAAAGGAAGAAAAATTGATGAATTTAGAGATGAAAACGCAATACTTGGACAAAAACAGAGCGTAAGAAAATTGAATGAAAGAATTAGATACTGCATTCTTTTATGCGTTCTATGATTAATATTTCCAATTAATATCTTAAGTGTTATTAATTTAAAAAAGCAAATAAAGAAACACCTGCACCGAATTCAATGATTTTCTTATGGGAGTAAATGTTAACAAATTGGGGTAAAAACAACCAAAAATTTAGCTATTTTTATAATTAAGAAACTTTTTGTATTTGAACCCAACGTTGTGCCAAAATTTCAAGTCAATCGACCGACTACTTATCGCGTTTTGCGTGCACAAACATACGCAGGCTGAATTTTTATATATAAACTAGCAGACCTGCTGCCTGCTTTGCAGGCAGTCTCTGTCTGGTGTGCGCTTGAGGTGAACTTGGTGTTTTTCTTTTTTTTTGCACTACTCAAGCGGAAGCAGTGGGAAATGTGGCTAAATGGGTTTATATGTTTCCCAAAAATGAAAAAACATTGATAATTGTTTTTGAAACATAAGTAAGCATTATGGAGCAAAAAAAAACTTCTTTGCACATTGCATTTTTTTTAGGTGCCCCACTGGCAATTTTAATTCCCCAAAACAGCAAAACAATTGTGTAATTCAGTTTTTACGTATTATGTGCTTAATAGCTTTCCATTTAATTCTGCATATAATTCAAGCATTTCATATGCTAACCTACTTCAGTGAACCCGGGAATCCCGAGAAAGACAGACTCGCTCTGAAAAAGTGAACCCGGGAGTCCCGAAAAACTGAAAACTTGTCCCCGGAATCTAAATAAATTTAAACTCTCGAAAACCACGTTTTTTGCATTTTTCTTTGCACCACCAACTGCTAAAAATCCAAAACTACTACCAAATAATACAGACCGAGAATCCAAATTTAATACACCAAACTTCATTTCTTTAGCTCAAGAATTGAGAGAGAAATAAACAAAATGGATACAGAATGACTGACTGACTGACACGCTACAAAATTAATATATATAGATGTTACATATATTATCTTAGTACATTCTGATTAATGTATCAGTTCATTTATTGATTATTGTCTCAGTCGTAAGATTGGTCAAATGCAGCCTAACATTATTTTCTTACTAGCCCGATAATAATTCTAACATATTTCTTAATATAAGCGATATTTTCATTTTTCGTCATAAATTGATTTAAATATCATCTCCCTTAGTTTTGGGCTCAAGATTTTCAAATACTTCATCATTACAAATAGCAACTTGTTCCCTTCGTTGCGTAGAAAAAATGTTGTCAATTATTTTTATTTACAGTGCCTCGAAGGAAATGTGATTGGTTTCCATGAAATCACTTTTTTAATCCTGACGATAAAAAAGCAAATTAACATAAGCATGAATACTTTTCATGCAGTCAGTGCCTCCTTGGAACTTTTGCCTTTTCACATCGAGTATGGGCTAGGAAAACATTTCAAACACTTCCTGCCAAGTAAAGTAATACAGAGCACATCGTCATAAAGGTAAAATAAAAAAGAATATTTTTTCTAATCATCGTCAGCTATAGATTCACAAATTGTAACGACCGAAATTGTCTCATGTATGGAATATGATAGTCTTTGGTTTACTGCGAAGTGAGTTATATTTACTACCAAGAGGTATCACCTATAATTAAGCGCAGGACTATAAGGAAGGGATGTTATCTTAATTAAATTGTTCCTCTCCGTGTCTTTTCACACACCAGTAGATAATAATTTTTCACCTAATAATACGTTTGGATTTGGATGGAGGGTCTAAAAAATTAATTGAAGTGGTTACATGAGAGATACTAGTGATTGAGAGTTAGATTATACTAGTGGAGGGTTCCCGTTAGAGTTCAACGGGAAAAATAAAAAAGTTATAACTATATCATTGGGTAAAAAGGATCCCCATGATGTGAATTGAAAATTGCAAATACTATTAAGTACACCATAAACAATTCATTAACCGCCCATGGAGAGGATGAGGTGAAACATAAACCTTAATAAAGGCAAAATAAGAAACCCTTGCAACGAATCAAAGCTTTACTTATGAGATTAAATGCTATTGTGTAAAAAAATCCCTTTAAATTATTGTTCACGATTGTAACAATTCTCGCTCGTTTGTGATATCAGGTGCTTCTTCTCGTTCTTGTAGTTAAGTCGTAGGAAGTTAAATTTAGTGTATTTTGTATTTCTCATGGTATTCGTAATTTCCGTAAAAAATAATTCGTGAGAAATTTAGTTAAGTATATTTTTAAAAGTTTATCACACTTAACTTTTTTTCACAAATCTTAATTCCGTTATTCAGGAAAACTTTCACCGCTCGCGAATTTTAAAGACTAATTGTCAGTTAATATCTCGGTAAACATTCGGTTGCTACAACAGTATTTAGTATGTGTAGTCATTTATTTATTACTAGCTGAACCCGGCAGACTTTGTCCTGCCAGTGTATATTTATTTCATCTTTATACAGAGTCATCGAAAACGTTGGTGATTTCATTTGTCAATTACTCGAGAAATAATTATTATCGAGGCATCAATATGAAATTAATGTGTGATTGAGCAGCACCTGTCCGAGATTTGATGTCAGTGTTGATGTTGAAGTCACTTCAGCATGTCAGCCAGCATCTCAGAAAATTCAACAAATGTAGGCCTATCCGTTGGTTTGATTTCATGACTCAGTTGAATATTGTAAGCATGCAATTTAAGACTTCATATATAATTTTGAATAGTTATTTTAGCAATGCCAAGTTCCAAACTGCGTCGAGAAATGGACATCTTAAGACTTCGTATAGGTACATGACTTTCTCAATCGCTCAACATTCTCTTCCGACGTGACGTGGGTGGATTCTATATAAATCTAGCGAAAATGCTAGGCTTCGCTAGTAGTAGTAGTATTTTAAAGCCGGCGACCGACAACTAAGGTCAATTGCGCCAAGGGAAACTGTACAGCGAAGGATGGAGGGATACCTGGCGTCGGCATTAGCCTACTCTTGCGAACGGCGCCAAGAGGTCCACAGTTTAACGTCTCATCCGACAGACGGTGTGCTGTACTTGAAATGCCCCCAGCTTCGCTCGAGGTCATTTCAAAATATATACACTTGACGTGGATAGTTACTCAATCAGCGTAATAATAACAGTTATGCATAGTTATTTATCTTGGGTAAATGTTTAAATTGAAGTTTTTCTTCATTTTCAATGCCTTATTTTTAAATTTCCCATTGCAAATTGATATATATTTTTAATAGCTGTACCTGTCCACGCGTTCCGGTGGCACAGTCTGATTACATGGAAAATAAAGAAAAGGGAAATCACAAAGGGATATTTTTAACATGTTAAGATAGATATAAATATAAAAAGTCAGAATTTAATGTCAACCAAATGACTTATTTTCTCCCATTAAATTTGAAATCACACGAATCTCAAGGTGTTATATGTGCATTTCGGTTTCAATTGAAAGATCGATGTTTAAGTATAATCAAAGAAAATAAATGCCTTGTTCCTATTTCTTTGCTGTGGCATCAATATGTTTTGTTAATGCAACGTTGTATGATACACGACATTTTTTGTTTGTTGTTTGGCGCGTAAACAAACAAAGCTGATGATTTTCCGACATGGGAACAGGCGACATACAATTGATCATGCGAGAAGCATGGATTTTCAAGGTTAATGCCGCAAACACTCAATGACTGCCCTTTCGATTTGTTTATTGTCATTGCGAATGCAAGCCGCACTGGAAACTGCAAGCGTTTGAAGTCGTATGGCATGTCGGTTGGAATCATTGGGATGCGTGGTATCAAAACGTCTTCTCCTTTGTACTTTCCTTTAAGAATTGTTGCTTCGATGACGTTGTTAGACAGTTTTTTCACCGCAAGCCGGGTGCCATTACAAATACGTGGTTGGTTGATATTCCGCAACATTATGATTACCGATCCAACTTTTAATTGGAGATTTTGAGGTGGCAATCCGGGAAATTCCAGTGAGTTTAAAAATTCGGTTGGATAGTTGACGACATCATCTTGGGTAGCAACGGAATCCACCGATTTGTGCGTCATCAATTTGCCAGGAATTTCGCTTTAAATCTTGAAATTCAATTCGTCTACATCAATGTTTTTCGCAGCCAATATAGCACGTTCGCTCAACCAAACATGATTTTTGTAATTTTGAGCAATGTTTGGGAACACTTTTCGGATGAGTTCGGTCTTTGATTCGGTGAACTGGCAAAAATCGACGGGGAACGACGGGGAACGGGCGACGGGGACGCCAGTGGGAGTGTCAATGGGTATTTTTCCATTTCCAATGTCCTGGAATTGTTCAGCAAATACCTCTCCAGATTCGTCTTTCTGCAACTCGACACGCATGTTTGTGCCTAATTTGAGAGTCTTGACGTGTTTCCACAAAACGGACGACTTCAAACATCCATTTAGTTCATCGGCTGGCGTTGACCGTGGAATCACTGGCAATGTTTGGCGAAAGTCACCTGACTACAGAATCATCGCACCACCAAACAGATTTCAGTTGTTTCTTAGATCTTGCATCGTTCGGTCTAATGCCTCTAAAGATTTTTTATTTGCCATCGTACATTCATCCCAAACGATCAATTTGCATTGCTGCAAAACTTGGGCCATTGCACAGTTCTTTGAAAGGTTGCACGTTGGAGTTTCATTGATATGTATATTCAATGGTAACTTGAGTGCTGAATGAGCTGTTCAACCGCCTTCCAACAACGTAGCAGCAATTTCTGATGAAGCAAGTGCAAGTGCAATTTTTTTCTGCGATCGAATCGTTGCCAAAATCAATGTGATCAAAAATGTTTTTCCAGTTCCACTGGGAGCGTCCAAGAAGAAAACTCCGCCAGTTCCATCATCCACAACTTTCATGCACTTTCCGTGCACTTTTTGAAATCTCCAAATTCTTGGTTGCTACAACAATAATAAAAGAATCATTATTTATAGCCCTCTAGCACGAAATGCGGTGTTTGTTTACATCAGAAATGGATCGGAGACAACAATGAAAGACCCATTTTAAGAGCTACAAAAATCGTTTAAGTTGCGTAATTAATCGTTAACTGGATGATTTATCATAAAGACATCGAAAGAATAAGATAGTTCAGAGTTTTGACATTCCGATGAAGGAAAAATAAAAGCGATCGGTACAAATTCAAGTATTTTAATGAACGAAATATGACAGCACTGCACCGTGAAAAATGTAAAACTCCGTGTAATCTTATGGGGAAAATTGTAAATGTAATTTAAAATTCATGCATTATTCCTACACTATATATTATAACCCGTTTACCGTCCCGGAACACGGATGAACAAATTGTGAAGATTTCAGTGAAATCGGTCCAGCCATTATCCAAGTTAACCGCTTACCAACAAAATGCGTAATCCATTTATATTTATAAGAATTATATTTTTCCAATGAAAAAAGGGTCTATACGAAACCAAGCTTTACGTGTTTTTCTTATGGGAGTCACTGAAAAATATATAAATGAATAAATAAGTTAACATATTTTACATAAACAAACGTTTGGTATTTTTTCTGAAATCAGCTCATCAAGACGATTAATTTGAGTATAAGTTGATGGGTGTCGGACACCTTGAAGTGATTAAACATTTCTAACATCCAAACACACACTCACATAAACACACTTTCTCCTTATGTTTAGAGACTAGTAAATGGGCGCTTGCAGTTTGCAAGCGGAAGGGGTAAAATGTATGGTAAGTAGATTTTAAATCATTGAAAACGAAGGCAATAAGGTCTTTCTGCTCATGGAAATTATTTTAGTTGGGTGCATTGGTGACCTAAGAATATAATAATGAGAATCTAGCATTAAACGAATAGATCCATGATATTGTAAATCGTGTAGGTCGAAGGCATAAGATCGTTAAAAGCATAGCCCTCGGCGTGAAATCGAGGGATCCGGGTTCGAATCCCGGTCAAGGCGAAGTATTTTGTGGAATATCGCACTCGTTAAAAGCTATTAAATACACACTGAGAAGGTTAAATTCCCTTAAATGCAGCCTTCATAGCCAGTATAAGGTACTGCAAGCCTCGGAAGCAATAAAAATATTGCCTGGCAACGAAAATGGAAAAAGTCTAAATTTGGAATTATATTGTGTTTGTACTTCGAATAATTCAGTTTATCGATTGATAGAGAAAAATCGGTTGCAAAAATTAAATATTTTGATACTTTGGCCTCATTTTGGTGGAAAAATGGAACTACTATCTTAATTATTTCATAATTTAATGAATGAATTACTCTACGCGGAAATTATTGGTTTTTCCCGTAAAATTCCATTGAAGAACAAAATTCTCTCTGGTCTCGAAATGAATGAAAAATATTGGGATTCGACACCAAAATCCGATCTTCCCTAAAACTTTCAACCTTCTAGCTCGATTATAAATGCCCAGGAGTTTGTATCAATGAGTGAGTCAGTCTGTCAGTCAGTTTTGTAGCTTTATATATTACTAACTAATTAACTAATAACTAATGATGCGTACGTGCTTGCTAGTAACTAGATAGTCGTCGTTTCCTATCCCTCTATGGCATTGAACATTGTATCCCTGAATAAAGATCTCTCTGGAAGCGTGAGACTCAGGAGTTTTTGAACGATTTATTACATATTCCCCTTAATTTTTAATCTAAGCATAAAAAATTAGTGAAATATAACCATTGTTTATCACTGAGACAGCACTGTTACCCAGGGAGTTGAGCTTTAAGATGTGGATTGAAGGGCCTCGGGATCAACTCCGAGTCTCCTCCATCGTAGAATCCCCACGGTGTGATCTTTTGGGTAGAGGATCCTTTTTGGACACCACGGGTAATACTTCAAAAAGTTTTAACTTCTCTGCCCTCTCTGAATTTCGAACGTTGAAGCTGATTCAGGGGCGAGTTCCACCACCTCCAATCAATCTGACGAGACGTTCGTATTGAACATTGTGTTCATGATGATTGTTTTCTTGTTTTTAGAGTTAACTAACCTCCCGAAAACCTAAAATAAACAGGGTACCAACGATTATGGCAAATTATTTCAACTCCTGTCTTAAATTTTTTAAGCTTCATTTAGCGAACTTGCAGCGCGGCATTTAATTTGAAAATCCAGGATGCCTATTTCGCACCCTAGTGCGTAGGACTTTGCCACCATTTTAATCGTACGAAGCACCCTGAGAGGATCTTACAGGGGGTGAATTTCCAGTAAACATGAAATATTTGAATGCAATTAAAGTTTTAGGAACTTAATTGTAGCTGATAGGTGTTGCAGGCACTTGCACACATGTCTAGTGATATTACAAAAATTGCGAAAACTATATCTGTCATGTGAGACGTGCAGTTTGTGGTGGTTAGCTAATTAAAACAAAATCTCTATGCACAGGTTCTAATTAATAGGCTACAAGCTAAATAACCTATTCATCCTTAATTTTCAATCCTAATGGCAGCTAATGCGATCTCTGATTGTTCACGGAAAAATGATGCCTGTCCGTTTAATAATCCGAGGGAGAGTTACCTAGTATTTTTGTAATGGTCTAATAGACCTATGTATGTCTTGGTACGCAAAATATTTTTGACGCCGCTGGAAAAACTTTCCAACTAAGTGCTTTACTAATTCATAATTCCTTATTATGACGTAAATAGTCTAAAATGTAATTTGTAGCCTTTTTGTGATACTTGGAAGTAAGGGTGATTTGATTGGTAAAGATAATGGTAAATAAATATGAATTCTCCGCACCAAATCTGAAACTTAATGGAGTACACTCTTCCCTCCCAGTCCCCGTTCCTCCACGTTTCAACCACCTCACCGCTCGACTCGGACTCTAGGCCTCATTGTTGCCTGGGGCCGTGCCACGCAGTCTGGGGATCAACTTTTTTTTCTATAAACTCCGTCGCGCCCTTGTGGACAGCATACTCCCTTCGTTTTGCCTCATTGCTCGCACCTCAGGTTAGATACGGAGCCACAGAATCCCTCCCCACCTTCCTCTCCCGCTCTTTTACTACCCCTTAGTCTCCCCCCCCCACCCTCCCCTCAGTGAGGTGGTGGTGAAAAGAGAACGGTGGAGAATAGCAGGGGCGGCGGATGTCTATTCGTTACCGGCTTGAGCGGATCTCTTCACCGGGATGGACCACAATGGCCCGGCCAACAATGGGGAAGTCCTTTGGGCCTGAGTGAGGGAGTTGGCTGACACGTGCTGGCCACAACAGCATTTCCACCACTTCAACGAGCACATCCTCGAGGGGGGGAGAGCCGGCCCAACATCTCTCACAACACTCCGACTCCTCACGCCCGCCCCGAAATCTATTCTTCTGCCGCCGCCGCCACCGGGGCATGCGTGGAACGGGCCGCTTCCGATGCCCAATTGAGCGTTATCTCGGGCTCAAATCTCATTTTCCATTCCGACGTCATCCAGACGAGAAGAAAAAACTGCTAAACACAAACATCAACGGTTCGTATTAATATAATTCACTCCGACCGTGGTGTATCTTTCTGGTTTCCGGTATCCACATCGCGCAAAAAACTACGCAATAGCCACACCAATGATGGTAATATTTATAGAAAATTTGATGCAAAAGGTTTTACCCTCTCAAGGCTCATACATTTTTAGCCATAGTCAGAATATTTTCTAAAGAATCAACCTGTTAGGGTTTTCATTCCTGCTCAGTCACTTTCCCTTCATTAGATTTTTTAAAACCAAGAAAAATGTTTTTAATGGTAATAATCAATCGTTATAAATTTAGGAAGTTTTACTTACTTCTATTTTAACTTGCATTAACCGGTATATCACCTAATTATAGTCGAGGTACACGATGACAGATATTTCACTCAGCACATGGCTTTTCATTACACACAGGATTCTTTTAACGTAACGGTAATGACCCTGATCCCTTATGTACTAATTTTGATAACAAATTACTTGGAAGGAAGAGTTCATAAAATATTGCAGTGCCGATATATTTTATTTATTCGCATTAAGAAAGTTGGATAATATGAAACCCAATTAGAATTTCATTACCTGTGCAAGCCATACTTGTTTTCTTGCTTGAAACGGTATCCGCTGGTGGCGGTTAGGCGCCTTAACCATGAATTAAAATAGTCAATCCTTCTGTTTTGAAAGGTGGGCTTGGTTTCCGACGATTTCTGTACGTAAGTGGCCATCCATTTTCAATAAATTAGGATTAATATGATATTTTCTTCGAGATAATATCCTATTTGGCCCGAGCTCTCACAGACATTACCTTTTTGGCCTCACAGAAGCACTTTACGCCAGTGGCGGATCCATGGGGGGTGGGGAAAATGGGGGAAATCCCCCCCCCCCAAGAAATCCAACGAGCAAAATAAAATCATAGGATTTGATTGTAAACTTCATTTTACCAACAACAAAATAGCATTGATATCCTAGAAAAAAACAAGCGTCCCTCTCCAACGAGCATGAAGTGTGTTTTCCGATACCTAACGAATTGTTTCGGGCATTTCGAATTGGGCAGCGAAAGACCAGAATCCGACCGAGGCGAGATGAGTCACAGTGAGGCTTCGTATATCCCACATTTGTCTTACCTGCCCACGTCTCTTGCGAAGCTGCTTTCCCCATCGCCTAAAAAGTAAGGGATCTCTGGTCGGTCACTTTGTTTCAAACAGCCTTCCCTGACCCCTTCAAAAGTAAAGGCTAATTTTCCTAGTAGCTGGTGCGGATTAACACACGGTATATTTTAATTTTGTTGTTTGCCGACAGACTGTGTGCGTTCTCTTTCGCTCTTTGCCGCGCGTAGATGTAATTATGTTCCGTTAATGTATCACATTGTTTTGTCCCGTTGACGTCTCCTTCGGCACTTCGTCTTGGGCGTCTACTTAACGTGTCTTTTTTTATGCGTGGACAAATTTATCATTTTCGTTTCGGCAACTAACAATAAGTGGATCTTAGCTTTACTGGAGTTTACCAGATTAACTCTTCCAAATAACCTTACGATCAAGTGCCGGGGTATAGTGATTTATTACGCTGGATTTGATACTTCCCACAGCTGTCGTATCCTACTATATTCACGGATTTCTGCATGCCAGTGACTTATTTGACGGTATCACAGTACGTGTATGAAGTATGCTAAGTGTAAGTACTTATTTTAAATATTCCTCAGCGCATAACTACACCATAACTATACATGATATGGTATCACTTTTCTTATTTTTACTCGTAGTATCCCGTATACTTCCTAAAACGCGTGAATCAGTAAACCTGTAATCCTCAAATAATCCATAATGTTATACACCATTATATAATGAAAAGAAACTCCAATGGGGTAAAATTCCGACGAATGTGTGTCTTTTTAATTCTTAGTTATAACGATAGAGGCTTCCGTGATAATAATTCTTAAACTAGGTATCTAAGGTTTCTACAACTGGTATCACCCGCTGTCATTAGAAAAACTACCGCTGACTAAATCCCACTAAGACAGAATCCATTATTCTGGTAGTAAAAAGATACCAAGTAATGTTGGTTTTAACATGCTCCTTAAAATGTTCGACAACCAAGTTATCCCCTACAAAAATTCAGTTCTGACCCTCGGCTTGATTTTAAAATGCAACTTCTCTAGGAATACGCATGTTGTTGAAATATCAACCAGAGTCAATAAAATGATTTATTGGTTGTACGGTGAAAAGATTTTCGTCCCTATGCCATGCGAAAACAGGTTGTTTTTTCTCTCATGCTCCCGACTTTTATTGTTATAAATAGACTTCAATTAAAAATAGACTTGATACGTTCGATTTATTTTTTAACTTCGTAAATATGATTACGTTTCGTCATATTCACGACAAGTACGTAGTTTTTCCCCGAAGGAACGTAGGAAATTCTTTCTCAGTGTTTTCTTTATTTCCCTTTTGGGTAATTACAGGTCAAAACGACCAAAAAAAAGACCGATATTACGCTTGAACTCTTCAATTTTGATCTATTTCGTTTTACCAAATTGTTAGTCAAGACTCATTGGTTCGCAAAATATGCATCCATTGCCTTCATTACGGGAGTATGAAAAATTAAGCTTGTAAATTATGTTTGAGTTGTCCTCGATATCTCCGAAAGAATAATACTCATGCCACTGCACGAAGGTTCTTTTGTAAGAAAAAGCAACAACGCATTTCATTATGATTATTGAAATTATAATTGATGAAAAATTATGATTGATGAAAAATTAGTTTAAAATGTTGCAATTTAAACCATCAGTTTTTATTTTGAAAATTTCTGACGCATTTTTCTGCATACATGTACCTACATCTGTAATCTTGTTATTTTTTAAATTTGGTAGCTATATATCATAGCTATCTAACATGCAAGTTGCGTGATGTTAGCTTATCTCTTAAGGGGGAAATTAACTTTTATGTGTTCGCTTGTTCGCTTTTTGAAGTTTCGCGGCATCCTAGGATTGGGGGATGGTGGATTTTGGTGAGCTAAAACTCCACTCACATATTATTTGAATTCTGTGTGCTGATGTGGAGCTAAGACTGCTCCCTGGATCCGCCCCTGCTTTACGCCATCCTTAATTTTAACTCCATTTTGTGAGTCGAAATATAATTTTTTCTGTGTTATGACGGTAAAACATTTGGTACATGTGTTATAGTAGTTAAAAATTATGTAAAATAATGACTAAATCCTCCTTTTTCTTTCATATAAAAATATTGCATTCTATGTAGCCTGGGCGGAGAAAGGGGCAGAGTTAAAATGGCATCATGTTGGTTTGGTACGATTTTAAATAGAGAGAGTAGTCACGCCAGCTTTAAAGAAAAGAGGTATTACTTGAAATGTCATAGGTCCAGAGTTTTAGGGATGAGATATAGATGGTGACTTTTGCTCCATGCGAGTTAGCGTATACAATAAATAATATACATATATCGTTTACAATAAATAATGAAATTAAATAAATGTAGTATTTCGCTCTCAGGATTCATAAACATTTAGATTAATATATAGAGAATTCTAGAGTTCTGTTAGAGAATTCTCTTTATGAAAAGCATGTTGTCAATGGTTATTATGCCATTGGTTACAGGAAATTCCCCTAAGCTTATGGAGAATATCTCAGCAAAAACTATGCTTCAGTAGCGCTTTTATCGTAACATTGGTGTTGCTAATTACTATGAGGACGGAAATTGATTGTATGAGAACTAGCGGTTGTACAATTTGTTCATATGCTTGTTTTTGCTTTTATCTTTGTCCGGATTCCCGTACCTACTTCAACAATTTTATTGTTTATGGGAGTGAATCGGATCAGTAGTCGCCTCATCTATTGAACTGAAAATTATTGTTATTCCTCTATTCCTCTCGTTGCTTTACTATAATATATGCACTTTAAAAATTAATATGTTCAATATAAATACGATTTGTCATAATTTTTCTCAGGTTAAAAAGCGATGAGAAGGTTAGGTTGTATTATTTTTATAGTGGCTAACTAGCAAAAGACTTGTATCTTTCCATTGCATATACCTAAATTGATGCTTCTCCTTTTCGCCGAGTGAGAATGTGAGCGGAGTCGCAACCTTAACATCGGGTCAATTTTTTGGCGATGAACTCAGCTGTGAACGTTCTTTTATGATAATAACTGTGACTCTGTTCTCGCTATGACTCATTACTACGTACATACATTCTCTCATCACAATTTTAGCATTGTCCTCTGGAGGTTTCTGTTGGGTTAGGTTAAAAATAGTCTGCCTGCCGGCAAGATATTCTTCACAGGCTCTCCTCGTGCTGCATAATAATTGATCGTGATTTGTGCTTTCCCATTCGCCTTTGCTAACAGCAGACTCCACGCGCTCCATCTCCGCAGCACGCAATTCTCGCAAATGCCCTACACGATGGGTCATGCGATTCCTTCTATTCCTTTAAGTCGGAAAGAGTAATCTCATCCCCTGCTGCTTTCAGTTTTGTGCATTATTTAGATTAGCTCGCGGGAAGCATTTGGTTGTTTTCTTTTTTCTCTCAAGTGCTCCAAGCATTCCATTCACGTGTCTTTGGCTCCTTTTTTCTCTTTTTATTTATTGCTGCTCTTCTTCGCATTACATCCCCTCAATTTTCCCCAGCTTCCAATTCCCCACTCCGCACGCCTTCCTCCTCTCCACATTCCTCATATCTTTCTTGCTCTCTGGGGAATCCATTAACCACCTGCTTCACTCCCTCCTTCCATCTCTCTCTCACTCCCTTTTGCTCACTCTTACCATTTCGTTGTAGTAATTTGAATCGAACTCGTTCTGCTCCTCCCTTTACAATTCCTGAACACTTTTATGCCTTCCTGTTTGCCCAGCTTATTTAATCTCCCTACTTCTTCTTCTTTGTATCCAGCGTTTCCATCTCACCTCCTCCTTATCTTTTCGACCTCCGCGGTCAATTATTGCGTCCATTTTCAGCATTTGTTCCCCTTTGCCTTTTATAGCGATCCTGCACGGTGCTCAATGTTCGCTTTATTCTTGACGTCCAACCCTTCATCACGCATTCAAGTTTCATTCTGTTGTGCTTCGATTTTTACTTTTGTATTAACATCCTACATTTTCCTTTACGCTTGGAGTGGAGAAATGTTTAAGACATACCTTGTGTGTTGCGTACCACTTCGTACTCCGTCATAAATTTTGTTACTGTTTCTCATCCTCACCTCTCAGAGAAAGACGAAGGCTACGGAGTAAAGCTCTTTCCTCCTCATGGTTTTCCTATCACCTTTTGCGTTGACCTCAGCATAGTCATTCTGCGAATCTGGAAGACGATAGGAGGTAGCTATTGGTTTTCGAGGTCGCCTTCCATACGTACTTTATCCTGACACCGTATCTCCGCAGCCGCAGTAATGGGAATGTGCTCAGCCTGATCCTATTTATTGCTGAGTTGTATTTTAAATGGATTCTGATGAATGCTGGATATTGATACATGAAAAGGAAGCAATGTCATTACAAGAGATTTAAATATGTTGGTGCCGGAAATTTCGACGAGGAAGCTTTGTAATTATCTGTAGTAGAAACTTAATGCGTTCATAATGTTCACTTTCGCTATTATTACTTATATATTTTCAGTTACATTGCTCTTGAACTTAACCATGGAAGGTATTTCGATGATTTATATCAGAAAATTATAGTATTAGCCCTCTTCGATAAATCCTCGGAAACCAAATGTCAAACGGAAGAATTTTGAATTCTTTTCCAACCATCTACATAAGTAAAGCTGATTTCCGAAAATATATAATATCACTGGTTCTTCATCGTCTGGTTTGCCAAAAAATTATCTACCAATATGAATTAACTTACATTAAGGAAGTTAACAACATACATTACATACCAATGCGAATCAACTTACATAGGTACAAAAAGGAATGCGTTGAGGCGTGTATAAATTTAATTTTAAAAGGTTGTGCCGAAATAACTTTAAAATGTGTTCGCCGATTCTGTTAGCGTTTCTTTATATACAATTTTGCCAAAAAATGTTGCGCATGAAAATATTTTCCAGGTAGGAATATACGAGGCGAGACCCATGGGCTTGTACCGAGAGCTGAGGGATAGTTTGAGTCGGATAAATAATTTATTTTCTGCACTGAGTTTTTCTTAAAATGAAATAGTGATGAACCAAGTGATAAAACAAGTACAGGTTCATGCTGGTTATAACCACGAAATTCAATTTAACTTTTCATTTCAATTTAATCCTTAACTCAATGAAGCATAATTTAAGCAACTAATTCGTAGGTATGTGTAAATTCTTCTCGGTTACACACCAGGCTAGGTCCTCTATCTCCGCCGACGTTTATATGTGCGAGTCGCTCATTGTCTTCTAATAAATGATAAACATTTAAAACTTATTGAACGATGAGAAGCTCAATAGACGTGTCGGCGGAGATGGAGGACCTGGCCTGGTATGAGACCGGGAAAAATTCACCTTCGCCGGGAAAGAATCAGTTCCTTCTGAATTCTTCTACGGCGACAAAGAAAAATATCCTCAATCGCTCTTAAACGTAGTAACACGATTCTCGCCGCCCACATTATATTCCACCAAGGCATCGAAGGCCATTCATGAAGAATGATTAAATTACAGTGCCGACAGGAACATTAAAGTGGCTAACTCCCTGCCCTAGCCATCAGGGTCGCGGGTTACCATGAGGTTAGTGAGGCGAATGCGAAACACGGAACTCAGGCCTCATTAATAAGCTCTGTGACGTGTGAAATTACTTAATTTAGATCGACGGGGCCGTTTCTTCCTATATGCTATTGATCTCAGGCATTCATCTATCTGGCACCCAGAAAACCATGCTGTGTTGGTCTTCAGCGGGGGTATAATAAATGTACACTAAGTACCAGGCACCATAGTGCCAGTTATTAGTTCCACGACATTCTGGTTAGCGGCCAAATGCTTCGGCACGCAGTTCGCGGTAAAAGCAACATAGATAAATGCCCCTTCCCATTATTTCTAACGTAATCTCATTCCTTTTGGGAAGTCATATTTACTCTGTTATCCGCAAATTCAGTAATTATATTCGTAATATGATGGCAATACTTTCTATTCTGATTAATGTTATCGTAAAACGACCGAACGTCGTCATGTCTTTTGAATAGGTAAAAGAAATGATTGCACTTGGAAATATGGTGTTTATACGGCTCATTATTTTTAAGTTCATCACTGGTTGCGAATAGTGTTTCATTGAGGAAAAGAGGCCAACTAAAGAGGCCTTGCGAATTGTGAAATATACACATGTGCGAGAACTGATGAGTTTGCGAAATTTTTCTAAGAAAGACATTCGTCTCATATGGTATGTGACCTACCCATTGATGAATGATTTGACCTAAGTGAAAATCACGTGGGTTTCCCTGAAATTCCAGTTGGCAGCATATAATTTATGCCTCTGAAACGTATGCAGTTCTTAGCTTCGAAGATAATATTGCACGTCCTAAAAACATTTAACCATCGGACAGTTGAGTGCCGCATCACAGCTGCGATTTGACATTTTTTGACCTCCAAGTGGTAAATAACTGGATAATAAATCTTGCCCCCCACCAGCGGAATTTATGCAATTTAGGTCATTTGAGGTTATTTTCATCATTTAGTTTATTGCATGGTGAAGATGGATGGATTGATTGATGGGCGATATGTCACAAAATTTCTTGGCTAATTTTCCCGAGAATTTTCGTTTATTGCGGTGATGAAGAAGGTTTAGTATTTCATTCTAAGATTTTACTCATTGCTTCTTTATAACATTTTTAGTCTTTGAAATGGCTTTTATTATTGCTTACCACACGTACGGAGGAGTTATGGTATCCCGAGGGCCATATTCTGAATCAACACCACTGCTTGCCGGTTCGCCTTATTCCTTCCAACAAGGTGCTTTCCCTCTAGAGTTGAAATGGAGGCTACAATTGGATGGACAGATTGACAGGACTAAATAATTCAAGTGCTAAATACACCAATATTGACTGAAAAAGTACGGTGTGAAGAGAACCAACAGAAAAATAAGACATCACGAGTGGAGGATCATTAGCTTAATTGACATAGTTGCAATTTTACCCACTGACATAAGTGTATGTAGGTATATGAAAATGCGGGAGTAATAAGGAAAATTGCTAACCGGGAAATTGTGTTTTTAAATAACAGTGTAAACAGTGTCCTAAAAATGGAGGACCGAAATATTACAAAAAATAAGCCCTAGATAAAGTTATTAATATTTCTAACTTAGTTTTCTAACTCATCAATCTTATGTCTCGTATTTTCTCCGAATGATTTTTCACACCGAGACTTCTACAAGTGGAGTTCTGTTCTAATGACATCTGTGACCTGAAAGATCGCCACGTGGATTGATTAAAAAAAAATATTCGTGTTAAATCAGGTGCGTAATTACGAATTTGGCAAGTGTGCCTAAACCGTAGTTTAGAAAAATATAAGTTTGACGTCGCAATATTTTGAGAAAACTTGAGAGACGAAACACAGTTCTGACGAGTGAAGAGTTCGTGATGATTTTTGCGCACAAAGAACGGGCAGGATAATGGCATTGCTGTGGCAGTCCGTGTGGGTACGTGACGATTCGGTTCATAAACACAACCACGGACACAATCGGAAGGACGAGCATGCTTTCAGGAGTGACAGTAGAGGCCGAAAGCAAAACATTGAGACGTGCGTGAGGAAAAGGAACGGATAGAGGGACAAAGAGTGAGGAGGCGAAACAGCGGCACAGTCTGAGGGGAGGATAGGGAAAGGCATAAAGGGAAAGGGAGTGGCAGGCATGCGAAAGCGAGGACGAGAAAGATGCTTTTAAAATGGGGAGAGAGATGGAAAGGCAGGGAGAGGAAGACGTGAGATGCTGAACGCTCTTTCTCTCTCTCTCTCTCCCCATGCACACACTCACAATCTCCCAAGCTCTTCAATCCCTTCCTCCCACCAATCCACCCTTTCCTACCTCGTGAACATCTCGAAGCCGCCCCCTTCTCCACCCCCCAGCCGCCCATTCCCTCCTCCTCCCCCGCTCCCTCCCTCCCACCTTCCCCCTTTAACTTCTTAACATCGAGAGACACTTCCACGTGCAAAACATTCCTCGAAGTCTCCCACCTGGTCAACCCAGATTGCGTCTGCGAAAAATAAAATACTTCACTTGTTCGTCGGGAGGAGGGGGGTGGGGGAGGGCGGGGTGGGAGGTTGGGTGCGGGTAGATGTTTTAAGAAGTGGTCTGGCATTGATGGGTGGGGTGGTTTGGGGAATGGGCGACAGTGGGAGGGAGGGGGGTGGGAGGAGCGGAAAAAGGGGATTGACGCCGTTGTTTGGGATGGAAAGGGGATGTGTAAAAGTCAATGTAGCTCTGGACAAGGCCGCGCAGCTGCGTCAAGGTGAGAAGGGGGACCCGGTGAAGATTTTCAAACCGTGCGGGGATGAAAGAGACGCGAGGTGGTGGAGGAAAGGAGAGAGTCTGAAGGGTGGGGACGGGATGAGAAACAAGTAAATGCAAGGCACACATTAAATGAGTTAAGCCAGTGTTTATGTTTCGCCGTAGTCATCATTTGGCCTCCAAAGCTGGCCTGGGACCCGATGGGGTGGGTGGGACCACAAAAGGTTATCTGGCATGACAGTTCAAAACTAGAAGTGGTTTGGACCGAATTCGAGGCTTCATTGTTACTACGCCCTGACTATAGGGGAAACATCTCAGGGGTTATATGCTCTCCTTCTCTCTCCTCCGAAATCAAAGTTGAGATTCAATATTTCCGGCATTCATTGCGGGTATGAATATCCAAAGGGAAACAACTGAAGATAGAACAGACAGAATCTCGATTTTGTTTCCCCAGGTAGGCACAGTCATCTATTTTACGGTTTATTTTTATTTAAGGTTATCCGTTGATTGGATTCAATATCTAATTCTCCAATGAATATAAAATCGCCATGTAACTAGGTAAAATTTAGCCCAGTATCATGCTGTACCAATCACCCTCGTGGGAGCGATCATTCCGGCAAAATAGGATGTTTTGACCAGTGCAAGCTTCTCACTATGCTAAATTAGTCGATTTTATGTTTTTCATAAGAAATATATTTTAATGTCTCTGAATAATTAAATGGGGAATCTTTGTCGTCTAACTATATTAAAATCGCATTTTAAATTATGATAGGAAGAAATAAATTTTTCATTGCTGTAGAAGACATTTTGTGGATTACAACTTCTTTTTAATGACACCAATATCTCTAGTTCAGAAAAGATTTACGTGTATACGATTTGTAAGGTAAATGCTCCCTTTAGTTCATACTGATATTTAAGAAGAGTTTTCACCGATTTCTTGTATGCTACTCCATCTCATGGATACAGCTTACCGGAATACATTAATTTTAATTCTCTTCATTAATCCAATTTAGAATTATTATTTCTTTTCACCGCTTGTGAAAACTTTTGGAATGAAGTTTGATTGAATGGAATACAGGTATCTCGTTTTTTGTTGATAAGTAAAGATAATCTTGATGAGAAACTCGCTATCAACTCAGAAATGCTATTGTTAAACAATGGACCTTGCTACTTTAAATTTTTCTATTGTTTCAATAATAATTGGAATTAGATTTGCAAAAGGATGGCGTGGTAACCCTAGTGGAGAAGAGGCTCAGCTAAGTGCCCGAGAGTCCTGTATTCATATGTGTAATATGCCTACGGATGCACGAACTAAAGATACAAATAGTAAAGATTCCTGGAAACTGTGCGAAACATCGAGAAATGATGATTATTTTGTTTGTTTTTCTTTATCTGAGAAATGGTATTATGGTTCTACAAATGAGCAGTAAGAGTTACGTAGAGTTGGAAGTTAATTGTAAAATACGTGTTCACCAATTTATGCTTGTTCTAATTGCTTCGCTGGTTCTCCATAACCCCCGAGGCGTTCTTGGAAATCACACTGAAATTAAGAGAGGTAGCGGACAGGAATAGAATGTGACTCTATTGTGGAATAAATGGAATCTACATGCAATGATTTACAATTGGAATGGTCAGCCCAAGTTGAAAATGCAAAGATGAAATGAGAAAACTGTGTAGAAATTTCCGAGATAAGTGGCCGTGCGGTATTGCGGTTTCAGTACTCAATAACTGAGCGATAGCTCACGTGGTGTCTCCACCATTAAAACCTGGCCTTGATTTTTTGCTCATGCGTCGATTATTACCATATTGAGCCATCTGCAAACATTTTCTCATACAGGGGCGATGGAGAGGTGGCGATTCAAAGGACTCAACCCGCACCGTGGTTTTTGCGCTTCCCCGGAGTCTTTCTCTGTGTGAGGAACATCATCGCAGGCTCTCAGAAAGGAGTGGAGGATACCTTTTAAGCTCCCCATCACAGGTTAGTCAAAGTTTTTTTTTCGTGACTATCTTTTCGCACTATTTATACCATGTCCGTATGCGCGAAGAAAGTTGTTAAGTGTCTCTGAGAATTTATATTATTTTTTTTCTCGCTCGAGCAATATGTCCGCCACGTCACCTTGCCTCCTTCTCTCTACTCACAGTTCTCATCCCTGTGCCATTCCCTTCCTCCCCCCTCCCTCTTCTCTCTCTCCTCCTATCCTCCAACCATCCTCACTAACCCGCTCAGCGTATCTTACGTCCGCTCCCACGCCTTGCCCTACCCCGCCCTCTTACATACATTACCTTCTACCTCCATGCATATCGGGTTGCCATAGCTTAAATTCCGTAACGGTGAGTATGTGTAATCCTCACACTCACTACAGGTAAGTGCAACAAAAAAATGAACCTCCCCTCTCCATAAGGAGAAGAAAATATAATTAATAGATTTCGATCCAGCAATCAAAAAAATAATTTACTAATGCTTCCTATGATTTGATTGGGACCGAAGGAGTATCGTCAGATAATGAGGTAATATCCCGTATTCGACTTGAATGGTTATCTTACAAACTGTCGACAATGGGGCTGTGATGGTTTTATCAACTTTGTTTGTTGATGACAATCATCACGTGGTCCTCTTTCTTAGTTGGAATAGCTACCAAAAGGTCTCAATTCTGGAGGTTGTCTTAAGAAGTTGTCTATTTTATTGTTTCCCTCCACTCCTCTCTAGCCTTGTTTGAATCTTTTGCTCTTGCCTCATTTATGCATTGCTTTTTAAAGCCTCACTTGTTCCTAAGACAAGAAAATTCTCAAGTTCCTTTTCCATGATTGGTGGTATTTTATTCAAGAAAAGTCTCATAAAGATACATCGCGAAATTTCGGGCGATCATCCATCTCCTCGAAGCGAGTACCCGAAATATTTTTCCTTGAATATTTTATAATCTTTGTGACTCTCGAAAACGCTTGCCTAGTCGGGGCATGACTTCAAAGGAAATTTGAAGAGATCTTTGACTACGCAACAGAAACTTAATTGAAAATACTTGTGGTCGCTTTAATTGAAGTAGCAATGTATTTCTGTCAACCCTAAACTTCCTCCGGGCAACTTTCCGCGTAAAAAGCTCATAAGAATAAATCTTGAATTTTATGGTCATGTAGTTTTTTATGACTCCTGCAGATATTTTAATCAATGAATCTTATTTTGAAAAATCAAAGGAGGCCAAAATCACCAAGAAAATGGTGTAACTTAATGTATTTTTAAAAAGGCATTGCTTTGAAAACTATTACTTAAGCTGACCAGCGCTACTTTCTATAACTTTTTATTGCTTATTGAAACTTAAGTCTTGTATGGGATGAAGCTAGTTGATCAAAGTTAATTTCAATTCATTGGGCATGCAAGGTTGTCTATTTACTTGGACATTTTGCTGCATTAGCCAGCGTGGTGAGAGGAAATGTTAACCAAGCACCCCTTATATTGAAATGAGCTTCAAGTATTTTCTACATGAGCACCTGCGTCATGGATGAAATGCCCATGACGCAAAAGAAAAATGGTTAAAAAAATAGGGAAGAAGAATTAGCGCTGAGTACGAGCGTAGTTCTTTTACACGAGGAGAAAACTAACAACCCTTATCCGTCGGGCGAAATGGGATATTCAGGAACATATGGGAGAAAACCCTACCAATATTTAGCTATTATCTTGAGATAATGGCCGAGTCTTGGAGAAGTCTCTGCAAAAAAACTACTTAGAGACGGTGGGAAAGTTTTTAAAGTCTCATTTGTATTTCATCTCGTGCTGTAGAGCATTTTCCAGGGTGTTGAAGTAGCTGAAGAATTCCGTGTAGCTATAATAGAAAGAGATCAAACTCTCGTGTAAGCATAAATAGATTTAGAAAAGAAAGTAATACTACTGAGGAATGTATTTAATTACTATTAACAACACTTAACGGTGAATATACTGCCTAAATATCAGCTTTTGCTCCGTATATGCAACTTGGTCATATTAAAGTTTAAAAAATTCAGAATATCAAAGTTTCTTATTAATAATGAAATATGTTAATGTATAAATATAGCAGCAGTTAGTCAATCACCGCACTCAGGCATATAATCCATCGAGTTTCGTGATTAGTTAAATGCTTTGATACATTTTTCTTCCCGAGAAGTGGAGCGGCATATTTTAAGGGTTCATTGCTGTAGAGCTATAATAGAAGGATAACCTCAGTTCCCTATTATAAGACCTTCTATAGTGTGGTCATTACCTAATGCATGATAAATGACCTCAGATATTTTTTATTTAAACAATACGATTTATCTACAATTTTTTATATTCCAAACGTATAAATTCTGAATAGTTAATACTTAAGCTTTTCCTAATTGACTCGTAAACTTTTGTGAGATCTGAAGCTTGACGCAGGAAGCAAGGCGAAGAGAGCGGCGCGGAAATAAAAACTTGAGGATGTGGAGTGATGCAGTCGGCAAAAGTGTTTTTCTCGTTCAGGTTTTATTCTTTCTTGGAAAACCCGCACATTTTATGGAATCTCTTGGGGCTCGTCGAGTCGCACTCATGACATGCGCAAAGCATTACCTTTGAAATGCTCATAAAATATTTAGCAAAGACACTTCGAGCCCAAGTAGCGGTATCTGAGCAAAGAGATGGGAGCGTCAAATACAAAACGCTGTCGTGCGTACACATGCGTATGCAAGCACACCTGGGCTTTGAGCTCTTATGAGGCAAAAATGAAGAGTAAACACCTGTGATGTTTTTAACCCCTTTCCTTAAGTTTACCTGTCCTCTATACAGCCTCTACTACGCTGTAATATGAAGACTGCATCGCTCACCTCCGCCAGAGCTCAACTCAAGCAGCCGCTGTTCCTCGGGGTGCGCTTAGATGCATCGGATAAAGAAAATGACGAAGCGAAAGCTGCCATCGTGTAACACTTGTTTTTTTTGCGCTGGAATCTCCTTGGAGTTTCTATTTTCTATAGCTCGAATAAACTTGAATTGAATTTTTTAAAGTCTTCCATGAATTATATAAGAAGAATCTTATGATTTTTACACTAAAAAGTGGAAAAATACATAGTTTTATTTTCAAACAGCAAAATTATGGGGACAATCACGGTTATAAAGGAAAATAACTTGTGTTGATGTACATACGTATGTAACATATAAAAACGCTGGATGTGGAACTAATTGGAGTCATTGACTTAGAAGGCTTTCCCAATTATATTGATCCTTTGTGCAGGCTATTATGCTGCTTCGGCAGAGAACCAGCCGACGGATCAAAGCTAGTTCATCCCCATGATACGTGGTTTTAATGGGAACATTATGATGCGACCGAAAGAAAACGGCGAGAGAGAGTTGTGAAGGCCGTCAAGGATAAGAAACGAGACGAGGAATCGGGGAGAAATCAAAGTGGGCTTAATCTGCTATGAGGAAGGAAACATAAGGAGGAGGAGGTGAGCTACCACTTAAGAATAGACAGAGATAATGCGGCTAGGGAGATGGTAGCCGAAGATATTTGCGCAGAGAGCTCAGCTTAAGTCTGTATGACAACGATGGTACTCCTATGCTACGTTCCGTCATGGAGAAACGACAAGAGGTCGGAAAAAACGTGAGCAAAGTCTTCCTTTTACTCAGAGAAATATCGAACGTCGTTGTTTGAAAAAGAAAATGCTTGCTGCGATAAACATGTTCTTGATTGCTGGTGACTGAAGCACTTAAGTCAATGAAAAAAATTAGACCGACACGGAGATCACAACAGCATTATACTCAGATTGCCATCGTCAGTATATGAATGGCATTAGCCACCATGTGGCTTAACTTGATTAAAGATCGTTTAATTGAACGTTGCTGCCCAGCTTTTAACCGTCAAGTGTCAATGAAAACTTGCTATTTGTGATATTGACGCCGAAGTGTTAACAGATGAAAAAACGTATGTGAGCTGATAGGTAATTCCTTTGACGCACTATTTTCAATGTTATCCTACGGGGAAAAGTGTATACATTCGAGACAACTCTTGCTACTAAATTAGTATTTTGAGATTACTGTAAGAGTAATTAAAAATGTTCATTGCCAGTTACTTATTATATACTCTGTAATGCTTGAAGAAAACGTCAGTAGAGTTTGATTAATATTTTTGCAATATTACTAAGGGATTAAGCGTTTTAATATATCTGAAGATGCAAATTGTACTTTTGAATTGATGCCTGTGACTGCGAATGTTGTAACGGAAAGACGAATTATCCATTTTGGATCAGTGAGTAGAGAAAGAAAAATTTATGGTCGTCCTCATGCAATGCAAGTCGCAACGGGCGGTTATCTGAAATTCTTTATCATTATTGTCAGCTAATTTCATAATTATAGTTTTTGTGAATATAATCAGGACAAACATACGCGTTTGACTACGTTCACCTTTAACTGTAGTGTTTCTAAATTATACACGATTTTATAATCCATTTTATTATCTGTAATTGAAACTTTATTGGCTTAGCAAAATAAAAGAGAATTTAACTTTGGTGTGGAGAATAGAGTATTATATGGCTTTAATAATTTCATCAAAAGATTCGAATCGTAATTGTTTAACTGTGAGTGCCTGAAACGAGAGTTATGCGAGAGAATTGATTAATATCTTTCTCGCAATAAAATGGAAAACTTAAATATGAAATTAGTACGAGTAAAATGAGGGAAGAGTGATATCTGCAATATATGACACCTGATACCCGACTATAAACTGAGGGCAAACTCCCATTTTCCCTGCTTATTTCTTTACCGTCCCTGGAGTCCCTCCGCGGTTCTAGAGACTTTCGAAGTAATTTATGACGTCGTCGCCCCTCCCCACTTTTTTCAAAAGGTCGCGGCTGATAGCCCTCGAGAGAGAGTCAAGGGAGGGCGAGAGAGACGGCCGGCGCTTTGCGCGGAATTTCTTGCTCGCATGCGTATGGAAGAGGAGAGCCATTGCGTACAATACTCCATCCCATCCTTCCCTCCCTCCTCCGCGTCCCCAATGACTACGATCCAGCGAACGCTTCCCACATTCCTCCCCTGCCCCTCCCCCCGTTCCATCGGTCGGATAGAATGGAGCAAGCAGCCTTGGCCGGTGACCAGCAGTCTGGGCTGGACTCTTCCGAACGTCCTCTCCTCCTCCGCGACCTCACTCTCCCTCCTTTTCCATGCCCTCCCCCTCCTCTTCGCCCACTCTCCTCATCTCCTCCTCGGCGGCCCCAGCAGCCTTCCACCATTCTCCAACGCGGCTCACGCGTAAAAGCTAGCTAGCGTCACTTGGCGGACTTTTGAGGAAGTTTTGGGCAGAATTTTTTTTCCCATCCTTATAGCTCTTACAGAGACTTCCATGTAAACACTAACCTTTCCCCAAATTAATAAATTCTTATAGAAACGAGACATATAGCATGCAATGTGTATTTTTTAGAAAACGTGTATGATTAGTTTTTAGTGGTTGTTTCTTCCTCATCTATTACTGGCTTCATCCTGGAGAAGGGTGATACGGAATATGTGGTATTTTGCGAGGTTTCGTATTTGTGTTTCACGAGTGGCATCGTATTACAATTTGTACCAATTTACCTTCGATGCGAGCTAGAACTAATCAATATGCAATCAGCTAAATATGTATGCTGGGTTAAGTCAAAATCACAGCTTACTATAGTAGCGTAGAAGGTTTCTTAGGGATTCCTATTACACTTCCCTTGAAACTGCTCAAGAATTTCTGAATAACTCATTTTGCAGAGTATTTCACGAAAAGCACAATTCTGTTTGGAATGGCCTGCAAGTCTGTAAATTACTCTCGGCGCTAGCATGGGAAAGCATTATTATGTTAGAAAATGTCTATATTCTCTTTCCTCCTTGATTCATTTTTGCTTTCCACTTGTTTTTCATGGCTGGGGACTTAGAATCCACTGCCGTGCTTGATTGTAGAGGCTAGCAGGATAATGCGTAGGTGTTGGTGCAGATGCAAAAGTTCTTGGCCGCCGATATTTGTGTATCATAGATAGTTATTGCTTTCCTTTTTTCTCAGCCTCTTTTTGGCGTTTAGTCTGCGGTCTAGTATTCATTTTCTACATTTCTATTTAGGCATTTAATTGCATCATGAAATTAGGGTGGAATTTAAAAGAAATGAGCTACATAAGGCACGTATTAAGGTCTCAGTCCTTCCAAGGTCTATTTTTTCATCACAGTACCATGACATCACTATCAAAGATGTTAAACAGACAATCCATGATCTAGGAAAGTATCTACCTAATCTTGTTTCCTTCATTGGTGACCATCTTTAGGCTATCCTCTGGCACTGCGCTACATGTGGCATAATTGTTCTCTCTACTAAACATCTCTTGTCTTTTACAACTTGTGGGAAATTTAAAATACCTCCTACTTGGATTATCGTATCCGTCAAAAGTTGGGCATACTTTTTACTTAGTTATCTAACATGTCTAGACACACAAATTGCTAACTTTAAGAGATTTCGCTTTATCGTACATATTTCCAACTGCTGTTGCTTAATGAAATCAGATTTAGGCTGTCGCCGTGTTCCTCTGCCAACTATCGAGTTATAAAAATCATAAATTGTATTTTTCATTTTTCTTGATATTTGCATTCTTCGGGTTGGGTGATTGACACCTAGTAGGCAGAACGCGATTTTATTCATTTGCTCTGCTGGTTGAATATGCTTGATACGATTGCCATTTAATAGCATGTTGGCAGTTGCACGGATTCCTCGGAGTACCTCCCCAATTCATCCCTGTTATCAACTTATTTCGCTTTTCCTCTTTCCCATCCAACACGAACACTTTTTCATTCCACTTCAACGAGAAACATTTTATAGCTTACTTGTATTTAGCTGCATTATTTCGCTTGAAAAAATCTGCCAGAATAAACCAGACATGTATGATCCACGTTTATTCCTGGAATTGTTTTCTGGGTATGCTTACCAGATAGTTTTCTTTTGAAAAGCCAGTTTGCATTTGGGAGGTACAAGGTTTGTCTCAAGTTTTTCAGAGCGTGAAGTATCCAGATAAAGGTTAGTAAAAATTCGTGCCAGTGGAAATTTTGTACTTGGAAATTAATAAATTACTGTCTCATGCAGTGTATCAGATAGGCACAAAAATTCTCGCGGAATTGAATCGTTTTGCATTCAATTTTGTACTTTACTTTATTTTTACTCTTGAATTTAACAATTGCAGAGACTGAATAAGGAAGTCTTTTGTAGATAAATATTTGGTGATTCGGGGACAGGCTGGTGACTTAGAGGTATCTGATTAGGTTTTGGAGGATCAATGTTCATATTCGTGTTCCGCCTATTTTAATAATCCCAGCGAAAGCCCAAGCAGAAAGATTTCATGGCTACATGAATATCGGAGGAAAGAGCGGTTTGGACCGGGGAATAAAATAGCATGCATTGCTCTGTCAATACAAAATCAATTTTTGGATGATCACTTAGGGATTGATACTATAATAATTCGTATTCAATTAAGGTGTGTGTCCGAATCTGTGTTTACTCTCTTTACTTCCTATCAATGCCTCTGCCAAGACGTTAAATTGCACGTAACCTAAGTCACTAAGAAGATAATCCCCGGGTGTCCGAATAAGGGGAATAGTGATCTATGCATATTAATAGAAATCGATACTTCTTTATCGTAACATTGATTGCTCTTTTATCACATACCCACCATCTGTTCCATTGTTTTTCAAGGAATACATCACAGTATAACAAAAGAAATAAATCGGAATGGTATACCAATTCATTGTTTCACGTACTCCATGGGGACTTGAATTGTTTAAATACAATTAAAAAAGGATGCAAAAGACTTCATAGCCATTTAAATTTGAACTCCCCTCGAGAACCGTGCAGTTCAGCTATAAATATTCTGTTTGTCGCAACTGGCATTTGTGCAATTAGCAATAAAATTTCCTCAATGACCTCGGTCAATAAGGAATGAATTGCCATTTCAATGAGTGATTTGACGCGAAATGAAAAGGAATGTTTTCCTTATTAGATTTTTATGGCTTAGTTCGTTTAATAGCGCATATATGCATGGTGGAAAGGGCTTCAAGGTTTCATTTTAGATAAATTTCATGTAGCTTGGAGAGTGTGAAAGATAGGAAACGTATTGGTATCTTTTGCAATTCCCTCTTTTCATGGCGTAAGTCCTTGAAGATTCGAAGTCCTCAGCTGCTGAACTCAGGTTTTTCTTCAGTAAATTCATCTGCAACGTTGTAGTTTGATATACATACTATCGTATTTTTCCAATAATCTATCATCGCAACAAATAAGCATTGAGTTGGCGTATAGCAGTCTGTGGTGGGAAAAGTACAATTTATCATCGCCAGGATTTCGTTTCGTTCACATCACAATAAATGTTTCCAAAACAGCGTATTCCAGAAATGCCTGTTTTTACTAATTTTCAAGATGAGTGCAAAATGAAACAATAGTTATTTGTTAGTAAGTATTCCTCGGGCAAGACATCTTAATGCAATTCTAACATAATCGATTTTTAGTATAGGATATAGTTCCATGTAGCAGAAATTATTTCACTAAATATTTTGTTCCTTTAATGCATGTTTATTGCAATAAGAGCAATTGTATAATGCTTGCGGCCGTAGAGTGACTGATGGAATAAATTGCGCAAAAGAGTCAACCACATCCCTGGAATCGGAGTATTTCATAGGAGTGTCCCTTAACTTAATGCCTACTGCGCTAATTCCAATTGATATCTCGTTTGATATTTAGCTCGTGAGAATGAAGGAGTAGTTTGAACCTACCATTTAATTCAATAATAATAAAAAATGTTCTGCCCTTTTGATGAGTTTGTTACGATTTTCATCCGTCATCTGGAACTGAATCGCCCTTGAAACTCATGGACTGCTTGAATGTATACACCTACTGACGCCCCTGGATGCCATGCCACCCATGAGGACTATTAGACAAATCCATGACCTGACCTGACATGGCTATAGCCTTCTTGAAGGATACCAAGCATACACTTCTGGATTTCTAAATTTGACTCTTAACCATCGTAATTGTGTCATTATACGGCTGCGTAAAGCCGGGTACCATCTAATGACATTTTAATTTTCTTATACTTGAAATAACTGTTTCTACATTTCATGATGAGACATTTGTAACCACTTTATGCTAAGTGGCAGCTTTCTCTAGGCAAGCGGATTTTATTCGATTACGTAAAATATTTTCGCTCAGATTAGCGATTAATACACCGCTTAATCGCGCTTGATCTAGCACAGCTAGTTTCCATTTGTAGGTTTTTGTTTTCTCCCCGGGCAGTTTAGATTTCTCCGCCCTGAATAAGACCTCTACCCAATTGCCCACCTCATGCTGGGTCTTGATATCGTAATGTTGTTTACTTTCACCACCATCATTGCGCACCATCTCTTCTTGGGACCGAACCTGTGAGCCAAGAGAGGAGTACTTACGTCGATCAGTGCCTTCTATCCTGTCTTTTCGAGAAAGCGCAATACGCTCAGTCAGAGAAATTGATTTTGGCATTGATGAATGATTGACATCTTATATTATGCTTAAAATTATTGTTATTCTTCTTTACTGAATTATTGAAATTTCTAAAATACTGAAAATGCCTAGTGCAGCAAAGAATATGGCTGATTGGCGGTAGTGGCTACTACCAAGAGAATTAAATCGCTACTAAATATTTATGCATTATATTCGTTTGGAATTATTCAGCCATCTTATTTTTATGATTTCTCTGGCTTTATTTTTTCATTTTATTTGACAACAATTTATATGTATGCTCTCTTAGTTTTCCCTCTCTGACCGAATCGTCATGAGATTTCAATGTGCAGTCGTCTTCAAAATTCACTTTTTTAATATTGGTTAAGAGTCAAAATTTCCATCTTTTTCTGCTCCTCAAGTGCAAAAAGGGAATTGACCGTAGCAAATGCTTTACTGTTTCATAAACTACTGAATATTTACTGAGAGATTCTACGTTTAGCTGAATAAATATATATTATATATGTTCCTTGAAGAAGACAATGCCAATGGCCGATCGATGCATCATTTTTTCTCTTTGGTGTAATTCAAGAAATTTCTCTTTAAAATAATGGTGTTTGATGTTTCATGCGTCATTCTGGTGCGTTGATCTTATCGTTTTCTTTAGCTCGCCGGCAGTAGCTGCGAGATTTAATCCGCCGTGCAAGCTTCAGCGCAAATAGGCTGGAAAATGATTCATAATTTGAGTCACCAAGTATTTTTCAGGCATTCAAACGAGATATGGGGAATGAATAATATCTGAAAATTTGTTTCAATGGGAAGAATTTTGTAATTAATAATTAATTCCTGCACATATTTTCGGCTCGTAATCTAGTTTGATGTTTGATAAAAAAGCGTGGCGTGAAAAAAGCATAACAGCAGAGTAGTCAAGAAAGCTGTTTTCTCCGATAAGAATTCTTGCTAACTAACGAGCATTGACGTAATCGACATTCAAAATGTTTATCGTGGAGCGGATGTTGATTTTTCTGAAGAGATAGGAGGTTGTGGCCGGCCAACGGTAGCGGAGCCGACGATGCGTTTTTTATAGAAACGATGCGGTTCTTGGGACACTGCTGAGGAGGCATCTGGGGTGGTCAAGCAGTCTAGCCGCCCAAAGAAAGGGAAGTGGATACGGGGGGTTGAGGGGGACGGTGGGGGTAAAGGGAGGATTAGGTCAAGGGGGAGTGTATAGGGCGGGAGGGGTGTTGCTGATTTAATTAGTACCCGTGGGCGGGGAGCACGCGCTCGGGACACCGGATGCACCCCGATGACGTCATCTACCGTCTCAAGGAATGTGCCAAGCTGTCTACGACGCTAAGAGGGATCACTTCCACTCCCCAGAATCCCCAGCTCCGAAGATTTTTCCACCCAGAATTGGTTCGAGGAAAGTGCTGCCCATGGCGACAGGCGGGGAAGGTTTTTGTCCGTTGAATTGAAACCAAAGTGAAGTAACTCATTCAGCTGTTTTTTTTCGGTAAACAGAATTCTTTAATCAGCATCGTAATACCCTCATGAAAATCTCCTTTAGGGTGATGGAAATTCGAATCCGCGCAACTAAAAACATGGAGTATGCCAAGGGAAGTTTAAGGAGGGGATAAGAAAATTAAAGTTTGCTTGAGGCCGTGGTTGCAGACGTGGTTGTTTATGTACTTACTGAAACATTGCATTCAGAGTAACTTTGTTGCTTAAACATTTAATTTAATATTTTTTTCAATCAAAAATAGATCAAGGGAAAAATAATGTTCTGAATCTCTTAGAGTGATGATTTTCCATGCACTATATTTTAGTTGATGCTGCTAGTACAATTGAGGGTCTGAGTGTCAAAGTAATACAAGTAGATAACAAACATCATCCAGTGTCACCTGTATCACTTTACTCCGATAATAAATGACAAAAAGCAAAGTAGCTTACTAGTAAGTGTCCGGCGCCTTCATCGCAGCACCATACGGTTGAAAACTTTTATTACTTTTTCTGTTGCTACCTGACGGTACCAACTTAGAACATATGCACTTACATAATTTTTCGTGTTATTTTTACTTGTATTACTTTCACTCTCAGTCCCTCAATTAATATAAAAATAGCTTTGCAATCGGCATAAAAAAGCTACCCGACGCGATGGCAAACAATAATTTCAAAAATACCGTCTGTGTGCTCTCCTGATGTATTGTATCATCAACAATCTAAATCAGTTTTTATCCTGATATCGAATTTGGACCCCACTGGTATACGAAATGCGCAATTTCCCTTGTGCACAAGGACGTCGCAATTTATATTAGATCTCCCTTGAGGGGTATCATAGATGCAACAGAGCCGTTTCGGGCTGTCTGTGAGAGGTCCAGCGAAAAATTGTGATTTGACTCATAACATCTCTGAAATTTGAACGGCAAACAACTGCATATGGCAACCAATATACAGTTCGGCAAAACTTATAAATCAAATTATTAGGAACGTATTACGTCTGAGGGTTAGTAGGCATCATAAATAATAACTAAGCTAGGGCAAACCTTCCTTCCAATTTAGAGGCAAAGAAATTACTATTCTTTCACATTAAATGAACCAATTTATTTTAATGTTATTATCATATCTCACTAATTAGAAACATAGAATAGGATAATCCATTTTTGTCTCAAATATCCCGTTGATGTCCCGGATATATTTCTAAGAAATCCGTTAAATATCCCGTCGGAATTCTCATACTTAGATATTTTTTACGTTCTAGCATATTTTTATCCTTTTCATGCGTGGATCGCCTCAGAAATAAACTTATAGTTGATATCTGCTGAAAATTTTCATCATACTCCTTATATCCTGAATACGTCCCATGGACGTCTATAAGATATTTCATCACCACAACCACATAATTAATTTTTGCTGTTCTGACTGACTGTTTGTATGTCGGTCGAGATCTGTAGTCATTGCATTTAATGTCCTATGTACATAACTCCATATTTAATTCAAATTTTTTAATTACATAAATTTTGATCTCCACGCACAAATAATAGGTAATTTTTTAAAGTTGTAGACCTAACACGTTAAATTTTCATAAGTAAACGTGAGGGAATTGGAAAAATCTTGTTTATTCTCCTTAATATTGCATTTATATTCGTATTATGTGACAAAATAGGTTTCAATCAATTAATTTCAAATAACTGCTATTGTGATGTGATCGTATTTCCTCAAACTATAATGGAATTCCCATTTTATACTTAGTTCTCGAAGTTACATTAACCCACGGAAGTGGCCACGTATACAAGGCTTTATCGACGTTGGCTTATCTTGGCCGGGTGCGAGAATATAACCTGTGATATTTAAAATATTCTTAGATTCATTTCCAGTAACTGATCAAATGTTCCATTCGGCATTCAAGGGGCAACTTACTTTAATTGCCACAAACAGCACTTCAAGAAGTATATTTATCATGTAAATTAGAAATTATGGCGATTAACTTGGGAAATGATTTAGGTAATACTCATAACTTAGCTGTAAGTAAGCGTTATACATTTTTACTTTTATGACTATTCACAGCCTGTTATCTTCTTGACTTAGTTTCATAATGTCAATATGATCAGAATTTACTATTTTGAAAGTTAAGGAAAGTATTTGCTTAGAAAGTAGTTACTTAGAGAAGTGTTAAAAAATCATAGTAAATGTTACAGCTCACAATTAGTGGAAACATTAAAAAATATCACTTCTAAAAAAGAGCAAACCATTCATGATTTTTATTTGGCACGCAAACATTAATTTTTTGGGCCCAATTTGACTGTTAACGTTACAGTTGTTATTAGAATGACATGCACGTTGTTTAACACGATTTTTGTACTTGCTCCTCCTTCTTGTCACAAACGACTGTCGCATACTTGGTCTGCGGACTCCCTTGAAAGAATGAAACAAAACAAAAGACTATGATGGCACGAATATACTTCAAGGTTTTCCTTAATCTTTCTTTTCTACCATTATAATTTCGGAGAAAGAAAATATTAAAACCTGAACTGTATTTTATTTCTTGGAACAATTTACTTTGAGGGCGGTGCATAACTGGAAATTGAGACCTTTCGGCTGCTGACATCAATTTCCAAGTGTGTAATCACGAGGTTGTGAGGGCTAGGGTAGGCCGTGATGTCTTTGGGAGGTTATTGGAAAATATTCCTGAAAAACAGGCTTGAAAAAGTTTTCAGCGAACAAGAAAGATTTGAAGACATCAGGGCTCCTTAAAACTTTAACCTCAAAAGAAAATAAAATATTCTTTTGATGAATCATCGCATTTTTTATCAGGAATTGAGTTATCGACCATTTATACCACCCTTGCACAATATTGATCCCTAATTGTACTTCATCATGGATGTGAAGTCCTATCCCGTCTCTGACTCCACTAGGTGCTGATTTCTTTACATGAAAATGGTTATTTGAAAGATGAGCGAATAAATTTACCAGAAGGAAATAATTCCAGTTGCTACAGTGCACTTTCTTCTAATGTTGGTTGGTTTAATTGTTCTGATTATTCGTATCAAGTATTTCTTTTCATTTTTTGCGTTCCTTTGACTATTATCAGTGTTTAAAGTGTAAGAGTCCTTCCAGCAGGCTGTACCTTACATGCAGTAATCTTGGTGCAAATGACTTGGGTTGTTAACGCACCCATAAAAACAAAAACTACTTCTACGAAGTAATCGTTTCGCTCCATTCCTTCAAGCCCAATTAATCCTTGATCATTATTTCTCCTTGCTCTCCCTTTTACCCTTTTTAAGCAGATATGGCAGTGCCCTACTTTCTCTTAGTGAGATGTCTTGTATTAAATAATTTTTATGTGATACTGCACTTGTTAAGCGGCTCCTTTTCACCTTTAGCATTACTCTGTTTACGCACCTCTAGCATTACGCTCTGACCGCTCCTTCCTCTCCCTTCTGATGATGCCCCGAACTTCATAAGTAGTTTTTCTCAGGAAGAATATCTTCAGTATATAAGAATGGAACAATTGTTAGCTCAATTTTCAGTTTCTTACGATAAAGACAGATGTATTTTCAGTGAAAATATTAGTGACATCAAAAATATTCATTGTTCTGTGAAAAATCATGGTGAAATTAAATCTACTCCTCTCTATCCCGCAAGTACCCCTTTATTAGATAAATAAACCATCGCAACTTAATGCTGGCTCATTTTATTATAAGTAATCGCCAACGCCAAGGAAATAATATGCAAAAAACGGTGGTAATTGATGATGGGAACAAAAATGGAGATAAATGGTCGCTGAATTTGGTCTTCGAGTAAAGAGGAAGGAAATAGACTGGACTTTAAGGAGTGCTATACAGGTATGAAAAAAATGGAGAAAAAAAGATGGGCCAAGAGGAAGACAAAAGTAGTTTTATATATATTGAAATCATAGACGAGCTAGAAGAGAAAATTCTAACTAGACGGGATAGTGAAAGTAGGATATATTTGACAGAAATCGGGTTTTTTAAAGCCGTATCTCGGTAAGCGCGAAGGAGAGGGTAAAAAAAGATGCTTTTTAGGTGGGGTGTCAGGTGTTGAAAAGTTAATTAGGATGGAGTAGCAGGAACAAAACATACGTGGATGTATAGAGGTAAAATGAACTGAGTGAAGGGATTGAGTTGATTATCGAGGCCATTTCATTAGACTAAATACATGCAAAGTCATCGCTTGGGTAATAGACTATATTTCCTTTTGTGCTAACGATTACCAGTTCTAACTAGCAGGAAGTAATTTAAATAGAAACGATTTAATCCTTTAGTAATAATTTTAATAAAATCATAAGTTGGTTCCCTTTTCTTACACCTCTTGAGTCATCTTGCAGCCTCTTGAGGTCATCTTGAGTTCTTCAAGATTTTCTACACACCCGACCAAGAACCAAGAGCATTACCATGGCTAAAAGCGTGTAGCGTGCTCCCCTTTTTCGAGTTGTAGTCTCATTAGTGCTTCTTTGCTTGAAGTAACTCATTAGAGATACGACGTGAGGTCTGGCTGAAGCTTAATCCTTCTGAATTTACGCTGACGGATTAATTCTTATATGGAATCATAATTTGCTTGAGAAGGTTATTATTTAGACCTTTACGTCATTAGGCATTAGGCTCGCTAATTTAGAATTTATACGTCTGCTGGTTATACTATTAGGATACAGAAATGTACTCCTATAAATGCCATGCAGCCTGTTGCATGTAAAATGTCTCATGGTATCCGTTTGCTACAAATTGTTTCTTGAATTCCCCGCTCCTATATTTTTACGTACATAGATACCCGTCACGCCTTTCCTGTTACGGTTCGGAAGAGTCAACTGCTGGGTCTTAGAAACTGGCTCTTGGTAGCTGACTCAAGATCTATTATTCTATCCACATTGTCCTATCCTTGCATTACTCCTTCGCTTCTATTACATTCAGGCATTGCTTCAAGTACGCTTTTTATCCTTAAGACTGCTGGTATTCCTCCTCTTAATAGTCTGGCGTTATTCGACATTCATTCAAACTCTCAAAACGGCCAAACCAACGAAGCACACTCCTTTCATATGTGTTCAATGCTGGAGAATCCGACCTACATTTTTCCAACCCCCCCCCCTCATTCCTAACCCTATCCTTCTTACTTTCACCGCAAACATTTTTCAAGGACTCTATATTTAGCCTACATGAATTTTTATCCTATTTTATACAATAAAGTCAGGAGGAGATCACTTTTGTACACTCTAATTTTCGCTTCCCTAGGCACTTATTTCGTGATATGCTCCACATACTACCTACGAATTGACACCCAGGTTCTTGCGCCGAATTCATTTTGCAATTGCAATGGCAACTTTTCGGATGCATTGAAAATTTCGTCACCTGTTCCGAAGTTATGTGTACGGAACATATACATAGGCAACGTATACATAAGTCTGACTAGATAATGATGGCTGGATCTTCCGAGAAAAAATTCTTACAATTTGATCAAAGGGTAAAAACCTTATTCGTAGATTTCAGAGCTGGACAATAAATTTATTTTTCTGTAATTTCCTTGGCATATTGTTTCGTTTCCCCGATTACTAATAGTAGTAATCTGCTATAATGCATCGCCGTGGTTTCTGTGAGAAGCACGTTCTTGCAATGCTCCGTCACCCTCACAAGTCCTTCCTTGACGTCCAGACGACGCCTCAGCCGGATGAGTGATGGAGAGAACATTTGCCCAGGCTTGAGAATGCAATCTCTCACCTTTCCACCCCCTCTATCATTCGCGAGAGTACGAGGAATTCCCTCAACGGTGGAGGAAGCATGTTTGAGTTCACATATCACACTCTGCTCCAGACTCACGGCTCAATTGTGGCGTTGAAATTCCAGCATTTATTTTTTTCTCCGAAGGCACCATTTAACGGTCAACCAAGGCTTATTCACCTGTGGATCTTTCCTCCTTCGCACAGCTCTCGTCCCCATTCCTAAGGGATGAGTCTTGCGTGTTCCATCTGATCGTTGGGAAACGTCCGCGAGTGCAAAAGTCGAGGATCGGCTCTCTTAATCGCTTTCCTGGAAATACTCGCCAGGAGAAGGCAAGGCGTTTCTTTTTCCTGCATCATCAGGAAATGTATTCTGTCTTCAAGCCTTAATTGATAACTGACTCATAAAACACGCCTGTGATTCGACTACGTGACAAAGTTTAACGACTGTTTACAGCTATGTGTTTGGGCGTAAACGTTTCCTGCTTGTACTGGATCGCTGGAATCACTCATCACCATGATATGGAGGATATCAATGGAGTTCAAAATTCGGCATATGACTAAGCATGGATTCCTATGGCATTAGTGTATTTTCACGTTAAAATTCCTTTGGATAACGGGAAGAAGTAGGCTGTTGGGAATCATCCATTTTCACAAATTAATGCATGCAAAGTTGGCATACGTATTAACGTTTACATTTTTCCCTTTCCTCTGTGTTTCTTTGGTCGTTGCTTATATCCACCCATTTATAAAATTTTTATGGTCAACATTAAAGTTCTAGAAGCCTATATCCATTTTGAATAGGGGGTCGTAATTCTCCACCCCAACAGATTCAGATTTAGAACAATTATATGTAATGGCAAAGATCTACCGATCAATCTGGATTTATGTTGGACTGAATATTAAATCGCGGTAAAATTAAATCTCATTCCAATATAACATGTGGATCAACTATTGTTTTATATGCAATAATTATGATTTTAATGGTTAAAAAGCTAAGCCTTTTGTAAATGAATCTCTAATAACAAGAAAAAGTGTGTCACGTTTGGCACCAAAGGATTTCTTTTGGCAAAATGGCGGAACATCTGCTCACTGACTAATTCGCCCTAGGAAAACTACTTCTTCGACTGAAAAATAAAAGAAAGAGTTTAATTGATTTTAAAGCAAATTTTCCATTTTATTTTAATTAAAATTTTGCCTAGATTTATTTTTAGGTTCATTGCTAAATTTAAAAAAATATGAATACCTTAGTTTAGGATCACGTGTTTCATTTAGCAAGAGCCGTGTTATTCTTCGGTGACTTGTGAGTAACATGTGATTCTTCGGTGATAATTTCTCCCTTTAGTTCGTCACTCAGGCTTTCACCTGGTTCGGGCCTTTTCTTATTTTCTTCCCCCGGTGTCGCGATTTTTACAGAATCAAGCTTTTGCTAAATGGTGCGCGAGTTATCACTGAATATTATCCCTTCAGCCATGCTGGGGCTGACACTGAGCAAAGCAGGAGAAAGAAAAATCTCTCTTGATATGCCTGCATCGCAATTTGAATGAACAGCAAAACTGCGACAGAACTCCAAGGAGGGGCAGCCACCTTTATCAAATGGAGGTTTGACTGGTTCACAGCAATTCTACTTCTATTCTTGTCTCGCGCTTTGATCGAGCGTCAAATGACCTTAAAATATATTTGGGAAGAAGATATCCTAATAAAAGAATATATTCACTTCTTTACCCCTCTATCGTTTCCCGCCTTTATCACGGTAAAACCGAATCTAAATCTTGCGTCAGTTATAAAAGGGTCTAGAACTCTAGATCAATCAGGTTTCAAGGTCATTTGATCTATAAAAATGCTCTAAGGGGAGCACGATTTTACATCCCATTCGTCGGATAGAGAATTGTCGTCGAAGCGTTATCCATGCGGTATCTAAATGTGAATTTGGATTTTTGGATTCCATTTAAAAAAAAAAAAAACATTACAGCGCTTGGATGCCGTAGTCAGAGGTTATCATACCTCTGACTACGGCATCCAAGCGCTGTAATGTTTGTTTTTTTTTTAAATGGAATCCAAAACTCCAAATTCACATTTAGATACCGCATGGATAACGGCATGTTACCGCATGGAGGTATGTTTAACAGAGATTATAGAAGGGATAATGGCGAGTGGGCGCGAAAATTGAAGAAGTAGAACGGAAATTTTGGTCCTACTAAGTGGCGACAGAAAGTATGAGAAGCATAAGAGAAGCCTTTTTCAACACAAAACAATTTTTTTGCCTAATTATTTATTTATTTATATGACCAGGCATTGAAAGCAAATTAGAAAAGGACCAGTTCAAAACGGACCAATCAATCGGATGTTGTAAGCAACAAGGAATACCAAGTAGTGCTTAATACTAACACAGTTCTGTATTTGGATCCCGGTCCCTCGCCAAGGAGGGGCAGAGCTCTAGCCTCAATACCAACACGATCCCCTATGCAGAACTCCGCACGTGCGCGAGTAAGGGTGTGCGGCTGAAAGGGACAAAATAAGGTCCTCGGTTTGGCTCTCGTCCTCCTCACCCACCGTCGGAGCGTTATCGCGATTTTCGTGAAGAGGGAATCCGCACGGGAGGGGGTAAGGGGAGGGAATGCATGCATGCGCTACACTCTCTACCCTCACACACCCCGTTGGGGGCGCGGGATGAATAAGGAGCCCCAGTGCGGCACATCACGAGCGCGCCACCGCGGGAGAAGAGCAGGAGCAGAAGGGCATCAGGGCTCATCGGTCGACCCCCGCGGTGGCGGACGCCGCACCCACCACTCCCGCGTGGGGTCTCTACCATCCCTCCCCCCGAGACTACTCCATCCTCCCCCGCCCCGCTCCCAGGCCTCTCTCCCTCACCCATCCCATCCTCGGCCACCCTACGCACGAGCGGTTCACCAAGGCGGGCAAGCGGCGGCAGATTCTTTGGAATTCAAGCCGTCCGCCGAGATAAAAGATCGGAAATGACATTGTCTAGCCGCGTTGTCTTCCGAATCATGCACACGCTCGCTATTCTACACTTGCCACATATGTGTCGCTAACACGTTTTGGCTCATTCGTCCCAAACCCGACTCTCTGTCCCCATGATCCAATAAAATTATCGTATGCCTCTATTCATATTTACCTCAAAATCTCATCGAATAATTAAACAGAGGACTTCATTGGATTGATACTTTACGTGCTTCCTACGCAACTGCAATAGACCGGTATCTCAGAAAAATTGAAACTTTTTTTAAGGTTGCAAAAGTATTGCGTTGAAAGGTAGACTCATCGTTATTGTAAGAAAGAATTTTTGGGTTTTACATCTAGCCTGCTACTCTAAAAAAATATCACCACGTTGTTTTATTGTTACTTTCAATAGGACTTTTATTGATGTACAAAAGTGTTATTGTAGTATAACTAGACATGTATGTTATGGAAATATGCGTAGCGCCGAGGGTCACGTTGAATTTACCACAGTTTTCCTGGCTGTACTACCCATGCCCGAAGACCAAAGAATTTCGCTAAAAAATAACAAATTATTGTTAAAACCGGAAAAATGAATTCTATCTCCTTATAAATTAAAAAAAAATGGTCTCATTGGTGAATCAAAAATTATTCCTGAATTTCTGAAGAAATTCAATCACTCTTTAATCACTCCTTCACAAACCACGTATTTTGATTACCAAGTGGTGTGAAATTATGCCTCAAGCATTTCTTACGTTCTATTTCGCGCTGGTACTTTGCATAAATAACCAACCCAATACCTTTAAATATTACACTTGTGTCGGCCTAAAGCGGGTTAAATCTGCTCCAAGCAATGCAGTACACGTGACCTAGAAGAAAGAGAAGGCGTTAAGCTTCTTTAGCACATCCGCTTGTTCGGATAGGGAAAATGTTTTTGTATTGATTCCCACGTGTTGTGAACCCATACTACAGGTGTGAAACGCTTGAGGAAGACTGTTAAGCAAATACGATGAGGAATGGTTTGTGACGAGTTAATGCTCATAGCGGGACAAGCTTTAGGGTATATTCCCTAAAGTGCTTGAGCCATGATCTGGTTACTTGTACTCTTGAAAGCCACTTATTGTTGCTTTTACGGCAATAAGTGGATTCATTTTTCAAAGAAGATGCAAAGGTGGACCGCTCATCATGTTTGGAGAACCTTATGGTGGGCTCACAGCTTATGCAAAAGTCAATTCACTTTTTCCTCAGTTGTATTTGGTAGATTTAGATGGAGAAGTGCAGAAATTTTCCTTATGTCGTTTGCTTTCAATCATACAGTGATTCTTGCAGACATTAACAAAACAAATCCAAACAATCAGAGGGTTTGCCGAGCCAGTCTCTTTTTTCACATCTAATGCTCATTCCTTGATGTATCCAAGTGGCAAACGTAAGGAATATCAGTTCTTTAAATTGTTACAAATTATTTGCCTTAATACGTACGATCTGACATTATCATTTTTGTGGATCTTAAAGCTGTTTCACTAGTTAATTGACTGCAATCGACATTTTTTTCCTTATGCAACTATGAGATATGCGGGTTAGGTTAATAAAAAGACGACGAGATATTCTAAGGAGCAACTTGCGGTCAGCATGAGATTATTTGCTATATAGGCGAAGAGTATTTAACGTTCACTCTGATGGACAAAACACTTTCGTTTCCTTTCGGCACCCAACAATATACAAAACAACATTCGTAAAGTTGTCAAAATTGTAACACATATTTTACTTGGCTCAAAGCCAGTACCTCAGTCATAGAGAGCCAGTAAACTACCTACTAAAACAATTTTGTATATCGCATGGATCAAGTAGACCGTGATATTCTCACTTGAATAAACATTGTTCTAATTTACTAGAAGTTGGAATCGTAATTTGGTAGAATCGTGATCATAAACCTCACTGACCGACTTCTAGCACTCATTGCCTACTTAATCAAAAATTTGAAAATTATTATCAAAATCATTAAATTATCAAAATTATTAAAAATCAAAATTATTAAAAACGACGATTGACATTGATTAAAAAAACGTTTACTGGAAGCTATGAAGTCATGTTGTGATACAAGTGGGTTATTAAGGCAGAAGACAGAGGCAAAATCCCCCATTATTCAAAGATGGGTCAAAATAATTTCCCACGTTTCCCAATGGATGAGGATATTTTTTTCTCGGCAGAAAAATAAGAAAAATTTCAATTTTGTATCGTAAGTCTCATTCAATAACATAATAGCGTGACTAATCGAAGAAGATTGCTTACTAAGACGATTAAACTCAACCATAAATTTTATGGTGTGGTTCCTCCCAAGGGACGTTCGTGCATGTACTAACCATCGAATATACATATAAATATTATGGAGAATGTTGCATATAAGTTATTTCTGTCTTGACAAAATCGACTAATAGTTTTCACCAATGAGTGTCCATATCTCCTTACATACAATAGTGGCATAATACCGATAATCTGTGGAGTAAATATATTTTTCTAGAATTATCGGAGATAATATCGTATAGCTGGAGTTAACAATGGGTCAATTCTTAAGTAAATGCATAAGAAGACCCGATAACTTCCCTCAGTATCAGTAGCCTATTGTGGCAATGGTAAAAGCATTTTCGTATGCCACTTGTACTGTGTACCAAAGAATATGGGCGATGGCCAGTTTGGGTTTACGAAGGGGAGGACAAATCGGTATGCAATTTCGGTGATGAGAACACTAATAGAAAGAACATACAATCAGGATGATTCTGCTAGATGTGTGGATTTCGGAAATACGCTCGAAAGAGCAAATTATCGGGTAAAAAGGAATAAATTGGCAGGATAGGAGGCTCATCCGAAACATGGCTCAGAGGGCACAGGAGAGGTCAGGTGGGCAGTTGTAGGTCGCGGGGTGAGGCACGACTGCCCGTTGTCGCCTTTGCTTTTTAACAACTATGCCGAGGGAACAGTAGGAGAGGCATGGAAAGAGCTAGATGTGGGAATAAAAGTTGGAGGCCAGCTAGTAAAGTTGGTTAGATTCGCGGAAAACCAGGCGTTGGTTAGTCGATCATCGATGAGATTGCAAGATTTAGTTAATGAATTACAAAATCAGTGCGGGAAATACGAAATGAAGATAAGTCATACGAAAACAAAAAGTATTGAGATTCTCCAGGACATGGAAAGCGAGGCTGGTCGTAAAAGTAGGAGGGCACAAACTAGAGCAAGTTGAGCAATTTAATTACTTGGTTTGTACATGAGAAGAAAATTTTTATGGCAGCAGAGATATTAGGAGGAGAATAGCGCTAGCGGAAAAAGCATTCAGCAATGGGAGGGAGCTGGTGATGAATATCTTGAGAAGGATATAAAGAACAGGCTGGTGAAGAGTTTACTAAGGATTGTAGATTTGTACGGAGCAGAAACGTGTACTTAGGGGAAAAAAGACGAGAATAGGCTGCAGGCGTTCGAGATGTGGGTGTGGAGGGGGATGTAGAACGCGTGGTGGACGGAAAGGAGGACAAACTGCTTGGTATGGTGGCTGAGGAAATAAAACTTCTAATGAGTTTAGGGGGAGGCAAAGTAAGTGGTCCGGAGAGATAATGAGGGGCGAAGGGATGCTTTAGACCGTGATAGAGACGGTAAACGTTGGGTAAGCGAGGAAGAGTAAGACGGAGAATGGGTTTTATGGGCTGGGTGAAGAAGGGTAGGACCACGGACTTAGAGGTAGGACGTATGCTGAGATGAAGAAAGAAATATTATAGTTAGATAGAGCCCTGCGCATGCAAAAATCTAGATGATTTTTACCGACTTCCATTCGAACCTACCCTAACCAGTAGACTTCCATAATGAATGAAAGACCAAAGAATGAGGAATTTTATTAAAAATATTTGACAGGTGCTACTAACCAGTAGCACCTGCCAATCTTCATCTTTACCATAAGTCTTTGTTTTTTCTCTTTACTTTGAAGCAACCCAAGTACTGACCAGAATTCAGTGAAAGAGACATGTTCATAGTAAAATAGGGAAAAAGTAATGGCAGTTATGACATTTTGCATTATAAGTGACTTCCCACTATATTTTCTTCACGGAGATTTTTGGACTTCAAAACCTGCTAGTTTACAAAAAAGCCAGAATTATGTATGTCCGTTACTAAAAGACTTGAAATCAATCGATGTGGTGAGTTTAGATTTCGCTTTAGCCATTTCACGAATATGTCATTCATTGGTTGTGCTGCCAAGGGATATGGACATTGATTGAGGGTATGAATGATTGAGGATTGACGGTGCTCCCTATTCAGGGCCCTGAGGTACTTAGACCTGCTGTTCCATTATGCCATCCATCTTAATCAGTGTTTACACATGGCCCTATGGATCAGAATATCAATACGAACTTAATTGTAAACTCATAAGTGTTCTTTTACATAAATATTTACTCCAAAACTTTTGGGTGAAATTTCATTAAATGACCATATTTTTTAATTAAATCATTCGTAAGGTGAAATGCTTGAATTGAGTCAATGACAAGGTTAATGAGAAATCACAATTGTGAGAGCTAGTCAAAAGAGAAGTTTGTAAAAAGTAGATTAAGCAGCATCCTTTTTAAAGCTGAAATTTCTTCTTTCCCAAAAAGTAACTTAATCTTTTATAGCACAATTTATTGTTTTATATAAAACAGTGGTGTGTTGAAACAAGTGATAAATGTCAGGAAGAAAATGGGAACTACTGAAGAAGTTTTGGTTTTGTAGTTTGATGATGGTCAATTTAACGTAATTAAATATTGCAATATATCTTTTATGATTGATGTTTCTTTCTTACCAACGAATATCTATGTATTACAATTTAATGCTTTAATTTTATATATTTAATATCATATATTTTATTTATTTTGAGATTACCATGCTTGAATTAGCTTTCAATTCTTTAAATATCCACGGTAATTTTTTAATCGCAAATTGAGTGCTGGTAAGGGAGTAAGGCCAGAGATTACCTAATGTTGGGGGAGGAGAGTAGAAGGAATTAAAGTCAGTAACCAAAAAAGTGCTAGTACAAGATGAATACCTATGCTAATGATTAATATAAATTCAACATTAGTAAATCACGTTTTATCACGAAAGTTATTGGCATTAATTCCACCAATTCTCAATATTTAACCATTCTTCTGGGAAACATTTATCTTGCTGTAATCGTGAGGGAAAAATTCTTAGAATTTGACATTTAATAGAAGATAAAAGATTCATCATAAAAATTAGGACCAGGTGTAACCGTCCGTAGGTTTCAGAAAACCATCAACTAAATCGCAGGATACTAATAATCTTCTTCAAATTGTTTTACTGTCCGTAACACATTCAATTATTTTTTTGCACTTCCTCATATTTATTTGTGTTTTGTCGAAGCTTTTCATGACGTAGCTGCATCAATCCCAGCTATAAAACCAATTTTTTACCTAATTTTTTGTCACTTTTTTTTCTCCCCCTGCTTCTGATGCACCTCAAGACCAAAAGGTGAATGAGGAGTAAAGAAACTCTTGGAAGAAAAATCGCTTTTATTGCTAAAATATTTTGATTGTTTTCTTCCTCCATAAATTCCTGTCATTAACAGAAAAAACTGCCGGTGACTGACTGGGCAACATTTCCTACAAAAAAGGACCAAAGATGCGAATCGTTTTGTTATCTATTTCCTGCCCTGAAAAAAGGGTTTCCTTGGGGGAATAATTTACTTGGATTAGCCGGGAAAATCATTGGATTTTCCATTTCCTAATTTTTATTAGTTTTCTTTCCAAAAACGGCGGTGAGAGACTATGCTGCGCGGTTTGAATCCCCATTATAACCGGCATAGTCAAAAGTTTCCCCTTTACTTCGCATACATTTCTTTCTTTACATGGATGATATTAATTTTAATGTGTAGAAGGCTCGTTTTAGGCAAAATCATATTTATGATGCTATGGGATGCATCAACTGCGTCGTAAAATTCTATTGTGTTTTTTAATACCAGCGCATAGGGACTCTGGCAGCATTCAATTAACTCATTAAATCCATGGTTGGACAGCTCTAGGTCTTGGAATACTGGATGACCGCCAAAAAGAGCAATTGCTATAATTTCTCCTTGTGTCTACTTCATTGCACCCTAAAGTCACACGTTTTCTTCAATAGAATGAAGTCTAAGTTCATAACTGCAGCGAAGTTGATTTTGTATGTTTTCGCTTGCTCATTACTGGATTCTCCTGCTTCTGCTGCGGTAGACCTTTACTGACGCAATAAGTTATTTTCTGATCTTTTTTGTCTATAAAATGTTCAAGCAATAGTAGCAATATGGAAAAAAGTGGAGGAAACCTATTCCCGCGGTAAAAATTCAGAATTCATCACTTTTAAGTGTTCTGATGTACGAGAACCTTGAATGGTCACCACCTACTTTTCTTTCAGCCTTCCTAAATGTCTGAGGTTGGCAGCTCAGAAATGCAGGGGTCCCTAAGAACCCAATTAATAAAAGTATCTTTCGATTAACGTTAGGCAACTTTAGTTATTGTAATACCATGAGTATGCTTCTTGAAAATAAATGATTAGAGGTTACCCTTCTTTCCGCCGTGGACTCGGTGGGAAATCAACGGCTAAAAAGTCCAGTGTACCACTTCTTAATTCGCAGGTGACTCCTCATCGATTATACCCTCTTCGTCCCACGGGCGATGTTAGTCATATTGCCAATGTCGAGGGCCCTGCACGTCTATATGCCATTGGCGTGGTGTCAATCTGAGTTGCGAGAGAAGTCTCTCCATCCAGCCTCTCGCCCACTTTATCCTCTTCGTTTTCCATCAACATTCCTTATTCAGCATTCAGGCGTGACATCCTCCTATTAACGCTTACGGTGGTTTATGAAAGTGGAGCTAATATGTATTGAGTCAAGCTCTCGTTTTATTGAAATACATAGTAAACAAATTTTAAGATGAAATGAGTCCATGACATCAGTGGACTTATATGCTATATTAGAACGAAACGAGTAAAAATGTGGCCCGGTGAGATTGCGTTTTAGGCATTCTAAATTGTCATAATGCATTTAATGCCTTCACGTCAAATATTATTTTTTCAATTATTCAGGAGAAATAAAGCCTCCTATTAGCCATTGAAGACCTGGATAATTTATGTAGTACCTACAGATTCATTATGTTTGTACTTTATTCAATTTTACCTTCATAGCTAACTTATTTCCTTTTACCTTGAAGGGAATATTATTCCTTAATTGATTTTCTCTACTTTCTAAGATTGGAGATAATTGATCTGTGAATGCACGGAACCTAGGAATTTACTAACAATTAATGATAATATATTAAATTTTTTAATGATTGTTAGTAAAATGTTGTGCGTTATTCCTTCTTCTCTTACGAGAAATCAAAATTGGAAGAGTTTTAAATTGTATGAACACTATTTTGTGTGTTAGATCTTAACAAATTCCAGTCGTATAGGCATTAAGAGGTGTGTATTCTAATGTTCTATTCTAATGCAGTTCTGGGGTAAATTTTTTTGTGCACGAGTCATAATGCTAACTGAACTGCATTCCTGGACAGAGTGATAGTGAGGAAGTTGTGAATGGTTCTTGCAATTCACAGGCCATTACGTTTGTGACAACTGTACTTAAGTGCTACACCCATGTTACATGTACATGTACTAATTTCTATTGGAAGAATCAATATTATCTCGTGTAAATAGGACTTAGTCCCTCCATTTATCCTGTTGGGTGAAGTTTAATGTATAATATAGTAACAGTAGTATTATTAGTCTATATATTCATGATAATCCTGCTTCCAATTTTTTTATCACATGATATTAGCTCAATCCTAGAACTCGTCGTATATATTAACCAATGTCATTAGGTTTTACCTTATGATCTGTACCTTAAAGACAAGTCTTTTGAGCTCTTGTGACCAAATAAAGTTTTCTGTTTGCCTTTCATCCTTTTCATTTTTTTAAATCTTTATTTCTATGTTTATGCAATGATTCGAGTTGGAAATAGTTACCCAAATTTCAATACCGATACTTGCAGAAAAATTACGTGATCTAATTTTGATGTCTAATATACATTCCTAAAGTCGTGCAAGTTCTAAATAATCTACTGACGACCCGAATCAGTGTTGCTGAAGGACATTGGGTGTTACTCTCGGCGCTCGGCATTTATTCCACCGCCTTCACGCCACTGTACATCGGAACACCTTGCATCCTTTATCCGTCCTCTATCGCCCGCCTACTGCCTCCAAACCTTTTTCTGCACCCCCCGAAAATTTTTCACCTTCACAGTCAGCATTTTTTTCACTCTTTCCCCAACCCCACCCCCATCTTAAGTCTTTGGTAGTCTTTTCCGCTTTGTTATTACTTCCCCGGGGACCCTCTAACTCTCTCTCTCCGGAGAAAAACCTCTTCCGCTCCCCCTCAAGATTCTAAGGTGAACGGGGCGGGGGGAAGAGAAAATCATTATCGCAGAGAGGCCCAAGTGGTCTTCCTTCTCTTTCTCTCAGGAATCCAGGCTTCTTATTCCCCCCTCTTGTCCTCCCTGCCCTACCTCCGTCCATGTCCTTCTTTCGCCTCCCTTTTTCCATCTCCCCTTTGGCTTCTCCATCCGCTCTCTTCCTCTATCGCTCCCACTCTTCTCGTTCCTTGATACCACCCTTCCTTCCCACTCGTCTAGGCCTCCTTTGTTCTGCTTCACTCCTTCATCGTCCAACTACGTCTTTCCCTCATCCTCTGCCCCCTTTGCCACCTCATCTCGTCGGCTCCTCATCCGCATGTTGCAGTGCTCCCCTTTCTCGTGCTCCACGAACCGTGGCAGGAGGCTCTGTGAAAATGAGATGCTCTTTATTGGATGCCGACAACCTCCTAGTAAATATGCTCCTTGGTAATTTTCATCTCAATCATCTTGCGCTTTTTCATTTATTTGAAAACGCTTGCCTTATGTTCATTTTTGAATTCGCAAGTAACAATTTGAATGATCGATAATTATATAATACTATTAATACGATATTCCTTGAAGAAAGCCGTATATATACTACGTTTTTATTTGCATACGCTCTAAGTAGCAAAGAAATTTTCTCCTCTCTCTACCATACTCACTTCACATTATTTTTATTTCCCTATATTTATTTTTTCTACTACTATACTGACTTTCAGTATATTCTCTATCATGTGACGCTAATCCTTCTGCTTCATTTTGTACATCTTCTTTGATTGTTTGCGGATATTTGTGTCATGACCAGCTCCCTACCATCCTCAACCTATCTCAATATCACATTGCACGTTACTAACTTATTCTCCATCAATTGTAGTGAATTTAGGGATAAGATCGTGGCGTCTCTAATAATTTTTTATGATAATCCAGTTTTTTTCAAGAGGTTTTGCTACGTAAACTTGCTTGCCCAACCATATTTACGTATGATTTCCTTCCACCTGCTTTCCGAAAGGCGGCTCAACTAGTTAGTAAGGAGTAGTCTCACGTTTGGAATGCTTTCAGGAACACCATTCGATATTCCATCTAGATTTTCCAAACTGTAATGTGCTGCGACTCTCCAGAAAATGCCTTTCTCTTATTTTTCGCACATTTTGAATGGTAGGCCGATGAGTTGTCCAGACAACTCTTTAGTGTTATTTCAGCATTTTTCAATCCAGCTGTCGACACCCATGTCTGCGTACGGCGGAATCACGCATAAAGATCGGCATGCGTACCACAGAAAGCTTCATAAAAAAAACAGGTGAAAAATTATGTATATTTTCTTCTTAGCTTGTATTTGAACAAAATAGAACATGCGATTTGATAATATACCACGTTTTCCTCTCATATTCAAAATTCCTCATGACTGGAAACTCCAAAGTTTGCTTTACCTGTTGATTAAGCAAGCCATTTCCATCCGACAATTATTTTTTCAAATGATCCAGAGGATGGTGCCGTGACATGATGTTTTATTGGCTTGACTGCCAGAAACGGTTCACTGAAAATTTGGAGGTCCGACTTTGATTGCCGGTCAAATGATTGAGTTTTACCTGTGATTCTATCATATGGCCATTGTCAGCAATTATCTGTTATATCATTGAAAGGACTTTCACTAAGGACAAGGAGACAATTATGATGAACCTGTTGAATTTCACACAAGACTGTGTAGCAGATCATCACCACGATTGGAGTTTCTAAATATCCAAGTCCTTATTTATTAAGGCTTAGGTATTATTAAAATTTTTATACGCGTATCTCCATGTAAAATTGGTATAAAAAGGTTTGAGTGTCGTGATTTTTGACGTTAACAAGTGAGATATTCCTCCATAATGGCGTTAAGCGAGGGAAAGAAATTTAACTGGATGGATATGGTCTTTTTTCTGCAAAAATTTAATATTTGAGTCGAGGTGTCCCTGGTGAAAACTGGGTATAAGGATTGGGCAAAAAATAAATTATTGCTTTTTGCCAGACAGCATGGCCCTCCATAGAGTCTTTTAAGATAGAGGACGTAGGCAATCACCGGAAAAAAACTGAAAACAAGCCATCGGGGGAGCCGAGTAACTGCTTTGTTGAAAGGGAGAGAGGATTAAGACATATCAAAATTCCCCGAGAAATACTTGCACGTTCAAAACGCATTATACACCTGTTCCTTGTGTATTTATTTACAACAGTTGAGTCACGTATATCTTAAAACACGTCTTCCAACTCAGTGATTTCGCCGTTTTTAAACTTTTAGGTCCCAGTAAAAAGGATGGAAATGCCGTTGAAAGCTGTTTACAGCGCCCCACGCAGCCTCGTCTTTCTCTCTGCAATAAAGATAATTCTTTCTCTCCCATCCTTCCATCCCAGTTCTCTCTCTCTCCCTCGTCCCATACTTATCGCCCTTCCCGAGCCGTGGCATTAAAGGAATTTTAATTGGCAATAAAAAAATACGATTATGACAGCCATCATCAGTATTCCGTGAACATCCGTCCGCCCTCTGCGAGGTGGTGCGAGAGAGGGTAGGCTACGATGCGACCTTTCCCACCGTCCCCGAGAAAATCCCTCGGGGGGCCACCAGGATGGGCGGGAGTTAGTATATCGCGCTGCCGGAGCTCTTCAACCGAATACCCTTTTTTGGCCTTCGGGCTCGGGGCACGAGAACCGCGACAAAGCCATTTCGAACGTGGGATCTGTCTTCCCTGCCCGTCGTGGCCTTCCACGTAAGGAAATCCTTGTGATTAAGAGGCGATGGATGTGACCTGGTCAATGGAATGGTCGATTGACTGATTCCTATAGTCTTGGTGAATGGAAGTAATCGCTTCGCCTAGTTATTTTGACTGGTCAGATTTAATAGCCCTCGTGGTATGCTAATCGACTGATCGCGCCCACAAAAGCCCCTCGCACTCTATCACTTCGCCTCAGAAAGGACTAATTGCCCCTGTGAGCTGCCGCTGCCTAGGGTTGACCAATGGTGACCAATGGCTTTATCTACTTCCTCCCTTAATGAGCTGATTCTCACGGTCTTTGATACTGTGTCAAGGTGAATTCCTTTATTGATGAAAGGCTCGAGTATGAAGTTTGTAATGAAAGACCCTTCCAAGGAGACGACAGCTCTTAATTTTTTCTTATTTTTGTGAGGCAAAGGCAGTTAATATCTCAGGAGCTCTCTCTTTAACTGAGAGATGTTTTGATAGCTGCTAAAATACGTTGATTATACACTTTTGCAGGGACATAGACCCGCCAAGTCACATGATGCATTACTCTAAGCAGTTATTGCGGCTAAACCATAGGAATATAATGACGACTCCTTAGGAAACGGGGCATGAGTTTGTAATGTTACATAGGCTGTATACATTTGATCTAAATTCGTTATTAATTACAATTTTTCCAATTTCAATGGTGATTTAAATCGATTTTGAGGTATTCTCAACTTATTCTTTTATTTAGTCAATGTAAAATTCACATTCGATCACCTCCCTATCCACTACAAGAGGTCGCTCTATTGGTAAAGATTTTGTGAGTTCTTTACTTTAAAATCAAAGCTTCTCTCGGCAATGCATATCAGTATTAGTCGATTTTCCCTTCGAATGTGTTATTTTCTTTCCTTATTTACTTATTAATTAAATTATGGATGCGTTTTAAAGAAGCTTTCCTGTCATTAAGATCGATAGCAAAATATGTCCAGCTTTTAGGATTTCATCTACAATGAAAATAGTGATCAATGATGGTGCGGTAACGATGCAAGGCCTTGTAACTGTAAGACAAATATTGTATTGGTGAAGATTTTGTGAGTTTTTTACTTTACAACCAAAGTTTCTCTCGGCAATGCATCAGTATTCGTCGATTTTCCCTTCAAATGTGTTTTTTCTTTCATTATTTACTTATTGATTAAATGATGGATGCATTTTAAAGACTATGTCCTGTCATTAAGATCAATAGCAAAATATGTCCAGCTTTTAAGATTTCAGCTACTATGAAAATAGTGATCAATGGTGGTGCGGTAACGATGCAAGGTCTTGTAATTGTAAAAAAATATGTACTGGCTCCTTTCGAATTAACCCTTATCCCACCGTCGTTCAAAAAGGAAACAATTCTTTTTATATAAAACCTACAGTACATTATGGTAATTATTCAAGAGAAAAATTATTAAATGGCAGACGGTTGGTAAAATCCAGAAAACCCATTGTATTAAGCTAGCTTAAAATGCTGACCTTAAGGCGTAAAATTATAACGAAAGGGGGGAGTTGTCTGTTATTGCGTCAATGGTAATATGCCCAGTGTAGGGATAAAGCAGTTTTGTTTTTCATCTATTTTCTCTGTAATTAAATCTTTTCCCTTAATTAATATGTAGATTAAGACCAAGGGTGCGTCAAGGTGGCCCAGATTGTGTGTTTACCAGAATCGTGGTGGTCTTCTAGATTCGATCAGCCCCCTCAAACGAAACCTGTTCTGAGCGAATGGCTGGAGTGAAGAATTCCTCTGAAATTTCCGAGAAGCAAAGGAATATATTTACTAAGCATCTACAGCGAGTATCTACAAAGCAAAGAATACTCAAATTCCCGCTTTATAATTCCCATTTTACTGTAAGATTGTTTTCATATTTTCTTTCTTAAAATTTACAATATTAACCAAAGTGAGACTGAAAGTTCCTGATTCAAAATTAAAGTAATAAATCTTATATCAACTTTTATTTTTTTAACTAGGAACTCGTCGGATAAATAAATTCCTTGTTAGGTGTTACGTCGTCTATCTTAATATGATAACAGGCATCATTCAGAAAAATGAATTGATAATGAAGGGGAGGTTAATATGTACTGCTTACCGAGCCCTTGGATAAAGAAAAACTCATTAGATGGCATTTGGGTTTCCTACGTTTATCTATGACTTTAGAGATAAATGTAGACCACAGTTAACCATCTAGGGTTCTGTTTTTAATATTTGTCCTAAAGATCGCTGCTGGGAACACAATCTTTGAACTCAGAGCTCTTTCTTCGCTCTCCTATCGCACTTTCAATATCTATACGTACCTCGACTCAACAGGCAGAAATGAATGGAACGAAACCTCTGATTATGTTTTAAGACAAATATTTGAGGCTGCCCAATGTTCGTGAACTTCATTAAAGTGGTTGAATTTAGTTTCGACCTCAAAAATCGACGTTGATTTGATCGTGAAAACAAATAGATATTAAGCCTATTGGTGGAAGGCTGATACAGAGAACGTGATATACTCTGGTTAGGAGGCATAATATTTAACTTGGACTAAATGATCTTCATTATAGTATACCAATTCAAGAAATATGAATATCAGTGTCATTGAGCAAGAATTTATTTTTCTTGCTAAGTACATCATCAGGTAATTTGTAAATTCGATTGTTTTGAGGACTATTTCCCGGCAAAATTGGCAGCCACTGCAGAAAACACACATGTGCGATCATCCGTGATGCTATTTGATGATTCTTGAGTCACCTAAGATTTTTTTATATAAAGTAACTACCGGAAGATACCCGTTGAAATTCAACAGTTGTGAGAAAAACATTGAACTTATTTATTAAGAAAATCACAAAGCCTGAAGAATACTTTCAACGTGGTCATTTGAGGAGTTCCTAACCTATCTTGAACGTTATGTTCGTTGTAGTAGACACGCTGACCCGTTTTCCAGGTGTACGGAGAGATGAGTGACAGTTGGATCTCTTTCATGCACGGGAAACCCAAAAATGGGCCACGCAGACTCATTACTACTTAAATAGCACTCAGGTTGATATATGGTCACCTCGTCCCTCCGGTTCTCTTGAGCCGTCTTCTGAGTGAATTAACAGCTTGATCACTTCCCTTGTGTACATACATATATTTGCATTCCATGACTTAATTGAGCTGCGCCATTCAACGTTGATATGTGCGTTGAGTATCTTAATCATGATCGGAGAGTAGAGTACAATTCAGCGGTTGACAACGTTAAAAGGAGCATTTGCATCAGCAGCCATGTTTATTTGACCTGTGAATCCTCCTTCACGCGGACTGCGCCTTCAGCGTAAAGGGTAGCCATAATCATTGGTTTTGGTTTCTAAATAAAAAATCTATGGTGATTCTTAGTGCACTTACCGATTTTAATGCACGGATCTCGTTCCGAGAGCAGAAATTCCCGTTCTTCTTTTGGGTAAGAAGCATGTAGTGATGTCATTATAATTTTCGATGTGTAATGCATTTGAGTATTGAACGATAATAAACAACGCTGTGTTTGTTGTGGCAACAGAGGAATTATAACCATTGATATTCGTTGTAATTGCGTGTGTAGTCAGACAGACGGACAGACACCATTAAATTTTAATATGTTAGTAAAGATAAGTTACGTATAAGATTACTTACCTGATTACGTTCTTCTTTAGCTGAGGTCGATTTTGATTCTTGTAATAAAAAAATGTTTTTCTTAATTACCATTGGAGATATTTTACCAAAATTTTCTTCTTAAGATACAATGCATAGTCATTCCTCAGTATTCTTCTTGCACTTTCTTCGAGTCAAGCTAGCTGATTGGTTAAATGGACCGATGACAATACCTTTTGAAAGATAATGCTGTGATAAAAAATGTTGTGATTAATTGCATATTGGACCTAACTTGAATAATTTTTATCAGCCTTATAAAAAGCGTACACACAGTGGTACCAAGTGTAAAAAAGTTGGCAAAAAGTAATATCCCCGTTATTTCAGCGTACTTACCGGATTTTATGACTGTTATTAATAGTTTTTGACTCGCTAAATCAGATTTTGGAACCATTTCTGCTGTAGCTCTAAGCAATCAAGATATCCAAAGTGTCCACATTTATAAATTGTTTAAATAATTTATAAATGTGGACTACTTCCACATTTTTACTCAATCCATGTCAGCGGCGGGATTCGAACCTACGATCTACAAATTCGCAGGATGGTGCATTAATTTCATTTTTAGAAACCAAAATTAGTTTTAACAAATTGTGTTAGAAAAAGACTTCAGCAGTTATACTCTATTACTGGTTATCAGAGTTATTTGCTATAAAATAAATATAAGTGAGTGCAGCAAAGATGGGCATTTATTTCGGAAAAATGGGTTACTTAAAGCTATTTTCGACGTGATAGTGTTAAAAATCAATAGCTAGGAAGAATAGAATGATTCTAAAATTAAGAATTGCTACTAAGATGCAGCATAGTAGATATGAAGTAGGTGGAACAATACATTAATGAAGCCTGAAATAATGCATCAAATTAATGAAATTCCCCACACACTTCATGGAATTAAAAACAGATATTTGCACTTTAATGCAATATTTTGTAATTTTTTAATGCAAATAATTTTCTCCTTGTAACGTACACCGATTGATTTCGACGGGTGAAACCCCGCAGCAGCAAATTTTAAATGGAATTTCAAAAATTTCTTATTTTACCTTCTTTTAATTATTCCTAATCTGATTGTTATTGAGTTGGCTACAGCTGATGCTTTGAGAAGCCTCCCTCCTCTTGTACCTTCTGTCTGAAGAGTGTGTTTTTATGCAGATTGCACAGCTCAAGACGGGGGAAAGTGTAACTAATTTCTATATCATCCTTCACATCTGAAGCAGCCTCATATATCATGGTTAATATGAAGATGTAATGCCATAAGTATTACCTTTTATTCGTTCATGTCTTCTATCATTCGCCTAAGTAGATATGAATTTGAGGCTCGCGTCCTTATATCATAAACACTACTATGATAAAATATTTTTGTTTACGTTGTAGCCTTGAGTGACTGTAACATTTTGTATCCTCATAATATAGGCAAATTTTTAATTTTATTTTAACGCACAAAGTACCGCACGAATTGCAAAAAATTAAATATGTTCAGCATTAACATTTATTTAATTATACCACGCCCAATAAAATTAAAGTAATTATATTAAATTAAAATAATTAAAGTAAAGACATTTCTGATGAATTTAAAAAATTTAATCTTGTTGTCGAGCATTTTGAATTATGTGAAGGTATATTATTGGTCGTTATGATCCTTACGTATTCTTTAAAAAAATAAAATAAAACATTCAGCGTTCGCAGAGGATAGCACATAACTGAAAACACAGTCTACGCCAAAATATCAGCAGAGAACTGCTCAGCTCAAACTGATATGGATAATTTATTCCAAAACTCACGTAAAAATAGCACAAATTGCAAATATCAAATGGCAAAAATATACATCTCGGAAATAAAATCACGGAAATATAGATAATTCTAAAATATACGAATTTACCTCTAATAATTCGTGGAATTACACCGGTGGCCCAACCGCCATTTTCCATTTAGTCGAATTTCATCAAAATTCTTCTTTTTTTCGCGAATAACTAAACTACCACGGTCTATTAAAGTCTAATTCCACGCATCCACGCATAAAAAGGTTCCACGCATTAATGTATGTTGTTTTTAAGACCAATCATGCTGAGAACTATTTATTATAGGAAATATTCTTTAGAAGTCAAAGATAGCATTCCGAACTTCCATTATGAAAGCTGAGAAAATGACCTTTGGCCTACTTTTTTCAATTTGGGACCACTGTGCAACCTTTGAACCTTTCCAGTATGGATAAATGGGCTAAGATCCTCCTCCTCATTTCTTACAAACCCAATGTTTGTCACTTATCAATAGCGTTTATTATTTCCATTGCTGGCTATGAGGTAGAGTTTTCTCGCATCCACGTTATTTCTCCCTTGGTCGCTGCCCCGAAGAATTTTCACTCCAATTTATTCTCCCAGTATATTCCTCAAAAAATCTATATCACGGAATATTTATTCGAAATATGCTGTGTTACATTTACATGTATGTGAATATGCATTATATGTTGAATGCTCAGGATTAGAAAAAAGAATATTTCTTTGCAAATGTTCCATCAATGAAAACGATGGCGGAGTTACCCATCAAAACGTCGGTATCTGAACTCCTGACACGGTTGGAAATCCGTGAATAATTTACTCAAATTTTCCATCATTTGTGGTATTTTATCCACTTACCCTATTTTAAAATCGAACCTGAAAATGGCCTTTTCAATTGAATAAATTACAAAAACATTTTTGAGAGTGGATGGAGAGTTGGGAGTCATATTTCTGATCTGATTGGTGACAGTGTGATAGAGCGCGGATAAATCAACTGTGGGGTGTTTAGACAAAATGATATTGAGTGTTTATCGAGACTGGTTGATTAGAGGTCGTCGCGAGCGAAAGATGGAATTAAAAGTGGTGAAAGAGATTCCTGTTCATTATCATAAGTCATTCAATACTTAGATTGGTTAACTACAGCCCTCCATTCTACCCGTCCCCCTGCTAACTCCTTTATGTCCTTGTTGATTATTAGTTTCATACCCCGTTTAAGTTGGCCTATGCATCTGTCCCTCCGTTTTCTTCGCGGGAGTTTCCATTATATTATGCTCATTACAAATCCGTTGTCTCAAAGTGTATCCTATCCATCTGGACCTAGTAGTCCTGTTTCTGCATCATATGGTTTTCTCCTCTTCTATTCTTATGTACCTTTCTTCTTTTCTGATCCTATCCGTCCATTTGATCTTTAGCTACCGCCTCCGGCACCTTGTTTCGATAGTCTCTATACTCTCTCTTCTGTTCCAGCTTTCCAATAGTCCATGTCTCTGAGCCAGATGGAGCAATACTCCACAAAATTTTTTCAGTTACTGCTCCCTTCTTCACCGTATGAGCCACTACTGACTACGTTAATTTCAACTGTTTCTTTCCTTCTTTCTTCTTCTTCTCCCAAATCCGCTTCATTCTTTCACGATGTTTCGCTTTCCTTCCCTCAGTCCACACCGTACTAGTATTCTTCTTGGGTTTTTCCTGGAAACGGATTTTTTTATACTATCCCGAACATGTTTAATGTCATATGTTATGATTTCTACTCCTTGTGAAACCGCTCAATCATTGGCAATACAATTTTCTTTAAACATAACAGTTGTTTTTGTTTTGATAAGTTTATTTTGGTTTTCTGCGATTTAACTAAACTTTTTTAGCAAGTTTCCTTATACGCGGAAAAGACGTTTGAAAAACTAAAGTATTAATTAATCATGCTGTACATAATAACCGCTTAAGTTTGTTTATTTATTTTTCATTGTTGATTTAGAATGCCTGACGAAGCCGGCAGAATAGCACGGCAAAACTGTTGCTAAAAAAGTTTAGTTAAATCGCAGAAAACAAAAAAAACTTACGAAAATTAAAATGAACTGCGAAAATCTACGAAAAAATTAACAGTTGTTTTTTCATCGTAAATGTTTTCTTGTCTTGGGATATTCTTTATATCCGAAATTCCTGTCATGAGAAGCAAATGAATAAAGAAATCTCAAATATCCATTATTTAGAGAGGTGAACTGAGTGGTAATTGCAATGGAATTCGAATGCGCAATTACGCGACCCGTGCGAATAGACCCTCGAGCTCAAGGTAAAGCCGATGTTGGTGAAGCGAAGACGGGAGCGGTGGGCGAGAGAGGGAGAGGGGGGGGGGAAGACTCAGAAGCGTGAGTCGTGCTGGTAATGGGAGTCTCCCCGTCTGCGTTCTCTTCTCTCTTGTCAGTGTCGCCTCCCTTCTCCCCTGTCCCCCCTTCCCGTACCCGTGAGACTGAACGCCAGGACCTTTATTGTGAACTTATCGAAAAACTCAGTTGGCGGGCGGATGAGAGCCTCTCATTGAGAGGAGAGGGCAGGAGGATATTTAAGGGCTACGGAGGCGGCTGCCCCACGGAAAGAGTGAGTGGTGGGTGGAGAGGACGCAAGGACTTGGCGGAGGAGTCCGTGTCATTTTATCGCAATGCTATCGGGTGGCTTTTAAGGCGGAGGAGAGAGATCCCAGCCATTCAATACATTTCGCTTAGATCTTCGCCGCGAGATTGAAGGTTGAGGCACGGGTGTGTGGAGGGTTTTTCGAGGAAGGAAAGAAGAAGCATGGTGGGAGGAATGACTTGAGTGAGTGAGTGAGAGAGAGAGAATGAAAAGAGGTGGAAAGAGAGAGGGAGAGAGAAGTAGAAAGATAAGTATTTTAATGAAGTTCCGGACGTCGGCGGGGCATTCCCTTCTCGTTAAGGGGACCCCTCGAAGGGCAAGGAGGAGGAGGAATAGCTGGGAGGGCAGAGGAACTGAAGGAGGGAGCCAGAAAGAGAAGAGGGAGGAGGGTTGGGTGGCCAGTTCGCGATAAACTTCTCTTTCTCTCTTGCGTTCCCCATCTCCACCCTTTCTCCCATCCTCTTTCACACGAAACTGAGGTTTTCTCTCCCGTTCCTTTTTTTACGACCCAACCTCTGGCGAGAGACAGGGGTGGGAGGGAGAGAGAGAGAGGAAGATAGTGGGACTGTGGGAAGAAGGAGGCAGGGGAAGTGAGTGGGTGGGTTCTGGCTGGGGCTTCGGCTCGGGGTGGAAAGGCGGGGGGAGAGCGTGAGAGATAAGGGCGACCCCACAGGTGGTCTTCGGGGTCCTCTACATCCCTGAGACGCTCGCACTACTCTCCTCCGACCTCTCCTCTCGCTCTTTACCCGCCATCCGAAAAGGAACGTCCCGCCTTTACGCTCATAAATGCTGAGGTCTCTATCTTTTTTTTAACCTTATTTTTAGCAGGGTGGGGTTGAGAGGAATATTTTTTCCAAGCCTTTTTAATTCTTTTCTCCTTTACCTCTTTACTCTCTCTCTCTCTTTTTCTCAAGGGGTTTGGTGGAACAGGGGGCTCACAGTGTCTCAATCTCACCCCACATAACAAAGACATTTATCTATCTCTCTATCCAGACTCTCCCCTGCAGCTCGTAGAAGTGTTAAATCTCTTTTTCCTACCATGGTGATATATATTTATCTTACTTTTTTGGATGCCATTCCCCTTTACCTTTTTACTCTTTCTCTCTCTATCATCGGTCCTCCTTCGCAGCTCGTAGAGCTGCCGAGTCTTAATCTCCTTCTCATGGTGCTAAATAAGGCCATATGGTTTGCGATAGAGCTTGAAAGAAGACAAAAACGAGCAACGGCGGGGATAGTATTGCTAAAGACGCTCTCTTTTGCCAAGATTTTTGTGATTAGGGCATTGTATATCTATATATTGAGCAGTAAAAAAGTAAGGTCCTCAGACTGCGGCTGGGGTGAAGCTCGGATGTGATGTCCAAGTGGCTGACTCCTGATGCAAGGGCGGTTTCCCTGGAGCAGTCCATGCGTTACGGCCACTCGAGGTAAAATTACTTGACTGCATAAATTCGTCTGCGCACTGAGAAAAAAAATATTTTTTTCCCCGAATCTGCTACAGCCATCATCTCCTAAAAGTATTTTCCGCTTAGGTTTATTTTTTCCCTTTTATTTTCGTCTGAGGCATCAGCTTGAAAAGAATGTAAATAAAGTCTCGAAAGAAAATTATTTTCTTTGATAAATCATAAAGCCAGTAAGGAAAGAAAATTCGTTTTCTTACCCTCTCTCTGGCAATAATTGAGCTACCAAAGTGCAAAGCCTTTATGCAAATAGCTTATATTAAAGGTATGCATTTCTTGCTTCAGTGAAGTAATGGAAAAGCACTTTCAGCTTTTCACCTCGGTTGATAGAAATACTTATATTCTTAGAATTGGAGTTTCCTCTCTTTCTGGGAATTGCTTCGTGAGTGCATCGAAGTGCATTAATATTTACCGCGCAAATATACTTTTCCTCTCAAAGGTTTTTGCGATTTTCTTATTCGTCTCTCTTGTAAAATGGTTGCTTTTGGCCGGCATAGAGTGAAAAAAGACCCCTCTGCCCTTCATAATAAAACCTCATTTTAAAATGCATTTGAGAAACGATTAGTATTTCTGTTCCCGTTCAAAGGGCTTCCATTTTGAAATTCATGTTATTTATTTTTTCTTGAAAGACTGCTTGGCTTGGAATTTGGGATAATCGCATTTGAAATTCCTAAGTAACCGGTAAAAGGATAAAAATAAAGTTAGTAATTACAAAAACCAAGCAATAGATGGAAACATACATGATGTGATGAAATTCATCCACCCGAAAATTTTTCTAAGAGTTGAATTCTGAAAAAGTATGAACCAATGACTTAGCTTTACTGATGTTTGCCTTAAATTGCCTTACTTTTTAGCCTACGAAAATTTCTTTCACGCCCAAATTGATGTATATTGTGAGAACCATCGGATCACAAGAAGTGAATGAATTTCTTTTTCTTTAAGAGTAGTTATAATCTGAATTTTTTAATTCGCGAAGCTTTAAACTAATGTGGGAGAAACTTCATTTGAAACGTAGTGAAAACATATGAGAGTGTCGACGAAATTTATTCGAACATTTGACTCCTAGACTTCTTCCGGGTGGCCATATCGTGCATGGAACTGATTTAAGTTTTTAAAAACAATGCCTTTGATCTTCCTTTAGACGGTTACAAATTTGGCCGAGTGAGATGCATCAATTCCATAGTAAATGTGTTTCTAGCTTTTTTAATGATGTATAAAATTGAAATAAATACGTTTTAATGTCTTTTGTCTACCGTGAAAATGCAGTTGGGTTATTTGCCTGAGACCTATCAGCGATTCACTACCATGCCGGCCGGTGAGACCGGAGATGGTAAATATTTCTCGCTCTAAGTATATAAAATAAAATTGCATGGTGTGTTTTATGTGTGTGAAAGGAACAAATGGAAAAAACTTTGCATTATAATCTTTAAAGGTGTCCGCCTCCATTTCACTTTGATCGCACTTATTGCCAGGGTAAAAGATAATAAACAGCTCCTTCCTACTTCTGCTGGAGTTGATTTCTTCATTTTGTTGAATGGATACTTTACCGAAGCCGAAATATATTGGGATTTCGCTAATCTTTTAGTTTCAAGATTCACTGTCTCAATCTGTAATTTCATTTGGTTTATCTCTTTAATTTTACCATCCTCATTCCACTTACGGTCCTGAGAATCATTTCGTTGGAATAAGGTTGAGCGGCAGAATTTTTAGTTTACCAGATTTTTAGCTATATTCATTTCTCTTCAGCTAATTATTAATGCAAAGTGCAGTCTTAGGAGGTGAGATGCAACCGATATTCTAAATAATGACTTCCCAGTTTAAATTGTACTCAAATATTAACTACAAACTTTAGGTAGCTACATAATTAGTTTCCCAAATGATGCATGCTGAATGTAATCGCATTTATGGAAGATACATCTCAAGTCTTCAACTGAGGAGACTTTAAAAATAAAGCATCGGGGAAGTAAAACAATTCCAAAAGTGTTAATAAAAATTACTCTTCTATGTAAGAAAAATGCTGATGGGAAATAAAAGTAGGGGTATGAGTGTCCCATTTCCCTTTTTGATCGTCAGCTATTCAGTCCATCCATTTGATAATCATTTTTCATCCTTTTTCTAGAATCCTAATAACATATTTATATTTCCAGCTTTTGAAAAGAGTGACCCTATGTTGTGAGGGCAAAGAAGTGCCCAAATTAAAGGTTACTAAAAATGAAAAGCGCTGAAAATGAAAAGCCAATTCGTTGATAAAACTGAGATATAAAAAAAATTATGATTAATAATATTCATTGCGTAAACTGCTTTCGGGGTTCAACTATAATGTAAACAATCTAGAAATTTTTCACTATCCTTAATTCCCACTAAAGAAAAACCGTCCGCATTGCTATGATACAGATATTACAACATATTATTAAACCGTTGTTCCGGTAGTAAAGGTTTTAGCCGAATAAGATTTTAGCCTCTTGGCTTTTAAGCCGAGGGTATTGTTGCTATTTTCGGCATCCAAAAATATTGTTTTCCAAATTTTCGCTTGTCTTAGTGACCTCGAACGGCCTTAAACGCCAAAAACAATTTTTTCGTTCACATTTTATTCCTCAAAACGTACCCAAACAAATTGTATGGATTTTTGGATTTCAGTAGTGATTGTTAACTCCTAGAGATTGTTATGTAGAGAGTAAATAAAAGAATAGCACGCAATAGAATTTTGTAACTAGCACATTTAGGTGTCATCTGCAGCCATGAATTCATTCAGGTTTTTCGAAGTGTTAGTTCAAGTTCAAATATGCCAAAAACCGGTGAGTGGCCTTTTGAGCCAAATTGTTTTCTGCGATATTTTTCACCAATTCTGGATAGCGAATGTATAAAGTAGATAGCATGTATTCAAACATGAACAAGAGCGGTGAACAGCTGCAGCTCTTGTTTATGACTCATTGGGCCTAATGATTAGGGAATAGTTGTTATCCGGCTCATCTGTAAAAAGGGGCATGCAAAAGTTATAGAAGCATCTCACTTCTCATTGTCCCAGGTGAGTGGCCTTTTGAGCCAAATTGTTTTCTGCGATATTTGTCACCAATTCTGGATAGCGAATGTATAAAGTAGATAGCATGTATTCAAACATGAACAAGAGCGGTGAACAGCTGCAGCTCTTGTTTATGACTCATTGGGCCTAATGATTAGGGAATAGTTGTTATCCGGCTCATCTGTAAAAAGGGGCATGCAAAAGTTATAGAAGCATCTCACTTCTCATTGTCCCAGGTAACGTTTACTCTAGAAGTTTTGATACTCGAGTGAGTCGTAGACTTGAACAGTGCCTAGAAGAAAGCCAATTTGGTTACAACCGGAAAGAAGCACCCAAGGCCATATCTTCACACTTCGTCAAACTGTGGAAAAGAACTTGAAGGATGGAAAGATGTATCTCGCCTTTCCCTAATTAGAGAACGCCTTCGAAAAGTTTCAATGGGAAGCTCCTTGGCAAGCAATGATGATGAGGGGCTTATTAATATCGTACATAGGTATTAAAATGTAGACACTACATAAGAGCATCAAATGAAACTTCAAGCAAATTTACAACCTCAGCAGGATTGGGACAGGGTGATTTGCTCTCATCATACCTCTATGTTGTTTTGATGGATGCTGTCATTAAATAATGCCAGCATAGAAGCAGAAAGCTCTAGCTGGGAAACTGGAGGATGCAGTTTGTACCTATTACTTGCTTACCTTCCCTTTGTTGTCGAAATTGTTCCAATTGCCTGCTCAATTTCATTTGCAGATTTCAAGCTATGGTTATGAGGTTTCTTAGATGACTGGAAAGTAAAATGAGAAGAGCACCGTACGTAAGAACCTCAAAGTAATCCTGCTAAATTAACTAACTGAGGAAAAATGAATCGTGATTTTAAATATATAAGTAGAAAGGAGGACCCAAACTTCTTGAATTTTGATGTATTTTTGATGATTTACAAAGAGAGAAAAATCCAATTGTATGATATGTTGGTAGTTATCACAGTAGTAATCACATGATTGGCGGCAAGATGGCTACGTTTTGGTGAATCGAAGGTAAAAAAAAGTTCCTCTTTCGACACACCGTTTCTAGTAGGTGGGTGATTTTCTGGTTCTACAATGAATTCGAGAAACTTTATTGGTGGCTTCGGCAAAGGAATTGGCCAACGACCCTAAAATCGCGCAATCCACACAGCTGTGAATTTCTGAGTGTGCTGCTGCATGAAGTGAGCTCTACCCTCATCCTTGGAACGAGATTTGGAATAAATTAACTGGTGTATCATATACCGGTATATCATATCAGTACATTTCCAAGGCTATTTTATGTTGTAGCCATATTGTAACGGGTAAAGTGCGCCTTTTCAGGCCCCACTTGTCTTGGGGCTGACGCACGACCTCGCCGAGAGAGGTCGTGCGTCAGCCGCACCTCGGAGAAGAGAAGAGGATTGCAGAGGAAGAGAGGGAGTCGTCAGGCAGTCGTGGAGTCGTCAGTCGGGATTGAACTCGGGAGGAGAACAGAGGAAGCAGACTTGGCAGATTCCCGTGGAGTCTACGGTGTCTACGGAGCTGGCAGTGTGTTCTCACCCTGTTCGGTGTATCAAAATCTATTTTGTGAAAAATAAATTACGTTACAATATTTATCGCTGGAAATAAAAATTCATTGATTCATATCAGTGGCAAGATTTTCGAATCATGATTACATATTCGAAATCGGTGAACCTCTTGATCATGAGTGACAAACTTTCGTGTGAACATTAGTGGATTTCAAATTAGTTTCTAAAAATTTGCCATCATTTTATGATTTATGATTTCATATTCGAATTAAGTGGCTAAAGTACACAAATGGGTCAAAAGAAACTCCTATCTTAAAATTTAAGTTATTAAATGTAAATAAATTAACTGAAGTGGAACAGCATTTAAAACTTACCCATAGCATAGAGCATAGGGCATACGGTCTTTTGTGATATTACTCGTTTATTTGGTACATAAAAGCTAGCCGAACTGTAGATCTCCACTCCCAAATTTACATGCCAACTTGGAAGGCCGGTTGGAAGGTATTTCTGCGATTTTTTCTTTGAGCAAGTATGTTTATTTCGCCGGTCAGTGACAACCACTGCTGCGTGTTATTCGTTATTTGTTTATTAAATCTCTTAGAGTATAAAGTGGACTCAAATTCTGCGTAAAGTACCTTGTTTTTTATATTATTTTACTTGTATTTTTTATCTCCACTCTCTTTGTTACTGAGTATCCATGCTTAAAATCCAGCTGATGGCCTCGAAACGTATTTAACGTAGGCGTCCAAATAAAACGACGATGGTCGTAAGTTATGAGATAGCGTGGTCAAGAGACGCATCACATGGAATTCTATCCTTTCGCTCCTTTGGCTGTTATCTTAATACACACATATATATATCCGTCCATGTACTATACATTTTAGCTGGCTGTGACACATTCCCCCCTTTAGCAGCACCTCGAATGGCTTTAATATTTGCGAGGAGACGCGAGCTCGATGGCTGCGAGATAATTCTCCCGGACAGGATGGGGAAGCGCAGGCAATCATTTGAAGGAGACAATATTATAAGACGGAGTCAGGCGAAGCGTGGTCACGGAGACTGGGAGTAGTTGCCGGCGTTGGATTGGCATCTCACTCCCGTTCTCCTTCTTTCCACTCCCTTCTCTACCTTTCCTTTTACGCTTCATTTCTTTACATTCCTTTTTATTTCCCCTTCTATCCACTATATCACCATCATTCTTCCTCTCTTTTTCTGCGGCTATGACAGTTTGAAACTACAGCAACAACCTAAATATCTTTACTTTGATCAACTTTTGATATTCAATAGATAAATCAGAGCCGGTAGATGATAATAGTATGTTTGTTTAAATATGTTTATAATATATTTCAAAATTTGTTTTTTAACTTCTACTAACAATTGATAAATATCGTAGTTACCAAATCACAACCAAAAAAATACTCACAGAGGAAGGACTCAAAGAAATGAGCACACTCTTTTTCAACAAATACTCTATTACTCTGTAATATTGTACCAAATACAAAGCAAATGCATAGCAGTGGAAAATATATTTGGTCAAAATAACTCAGTTTTCACTGATTAAGTTTTAGGGTTTGCTGTTATTTTCCATTGTATTTGTCCTCCAGATTGTTGTATTTAAGAGTTTTAATATGCAAAAATTAGAATTACTTATATCATTCGTTCTCATCTGCTGTGGATCTGTACTCCATTGGAGTGATTCGGTTTGCAGTTTAATATTTATGCGACAACGTGCACGAAACCATCGTGGACTTCAAGCGCCTCACTTAAAATAAACTCACTTTCCTAACCACTATCATTTTCTTATTAAATTAAAGCCATTCCTTACTTTACTTTCGAGACTTTAGAGGCCACCGTTAACTGTTCATTTTGACCTTTCACTTTTCTTAAATCAATCGTTCAAAGATGTGTCATGGGCACCAGAGGGCACAGAAACGTTCTAAACTCGCACGTGTATCAAACCGCAGTTGTGATATGCTCGAAACTTGGAGGATGATAATAGTTTTCATAATTTTGTGGTCAAAAAGAAATTTTTCGTTGAAACACCGGACTGTGGTACTCTCTGTACGAATTCTCTGTTGTACTCTCTGATCTCTGTACGAATTTTAGCAAATATATTCTATTGGTACCACTTCATCGTAACTTACCTTCAAATGCAAGAAATGTGTCAGTTGAGTGCTATATTGTTCCAATGGGTATTGTATTAGGTGCTATTGCCCACCGCAAGCTTTTGAGGATTTCAGGATGCAAAACATTCATGGGGGCACCCGGGTTTGACCCGAGGACCTCCGGATCTGCAGTCGACTGCCAGCTACCACTAAGCTATACCCCCATTAATAACTGTTGGAATCCAAAGGTAAACGAGCATTGCACCCATCAAAGTATAACTCATTCTGAACTAAATAAATTATTTCTATTACCATACTCCATTAGGTAAACTAAATAACCTAAAGTGCATTAGACAAATTTCAACTAGATAAATCTCAAATACCTAGTCATTATAATGAAACTGTAGCATCATAATTCCTACCAATGCTTGTGTTAACGCTATTTATTATTTGAAAGTTATACTTTTAAGTACCAGAAAATCTTGCTATACTTAAAGAAACTACTGTATTTAATTTTGTTCTGTAGATCTTATAATATATCTCTTTACAAGCCATCAAGGAGCTGATAGGATGATAATAGAAAAGTTTACTAATGTGGAAGTAACATTCATTGATTGATGGTATTCCACGAAATATCACTACGTACAGATACCTACGCAAAATACTAAAGCACGGAATGACGAAAGTGGTTAACTACATATAGCAATTAATCCAAATGACATGAAAGCTGTTATTAAAAGAAATGTATAATGCTGCAAAATTCGGACATCGGGAGAGAATAGTAGACAAAATGACTTCAAGAACTGAGTAAAACAGTGATATTAGAATATTTATAATGAATATAAGAACAACAATGAATACCCTATAGTTAAACACAATTAATTACAGTTTTCATGTGCATAACAAGATATTAAAACAGCAAATTACTAAATGGAAAAGATCGATGCAAAAGTTAACTGCTTCGCAAAGAACTTATTCGGACTTCATTTACTCTCCGTACATTTTTTCTCCAATGGTGGCTCTAACGTCGATTCGGGGCTTGAGAAGTGCCCTTCCGAAGGGGGCAAAAGGGCGCAGGGGGCGAGTGCCCTTCATTTCGAACACGGCTAAAGTGTCCTCTGGACTTCGACTACCGACGGTGAGTAGCGAAATTCCCTTTCCAGTGGGCTTCCACGGTGCTGAGAAACGATGATATTTTGCATCATTATCATGCCTCTCATATTCTTCTTACCTTCTCCTGCCTCCGAAACTCTTGCACATCGTTCCCTCGTTTCTCCGTTAATCCACCTCCCGTTTTCCAATTATATTCTGCCACTCTTTCTCCGCTATCGACTATATTTGGTCCTGTACTTAACCAGACAACCCTAGAAAATTTAGCTACTGAAAATTTGTTCCCCTGAAATTCAATTGCTTGGAGAAAATATCTTTTCCTATTTTTTTTACGCTCCCTTGAGTATATGCGCTGTCCCAGGAATCTACTGCTAACAAGGTTACGACGGTAATCATTTATCTGGGCGACTGAACTTAATGAAGGCAAAACCCCTTTTTGGGAAGGAGGCCTTCGAGGGGGAAATGAATGAGAAAAAAGGTGCTCGTTTAAGTAACATATGTGGCCATATTGCTCTCAAGAGCGAGTTTTTCGCCAAGTATAAAACAACATTTATAAGCGAGTTTAATTTCAACCAGCAAATTAGGTTAGAATGTTTATATCCCACTTTACAGCTAGATGTCCATACGTTTATTATCTTCTGCCTGTTCTCAAGCTTTCCAATTCGCCATAAAATTTGCATTTTTACATACTTTTCTTTTTCGTTTTTTTCTCATGGCCTGTTCTTTAATTGACTTCATTCCACTTTATTTTCAGCCATGCATTTATTTATATTCCTACAAACCTAATTGGCAGTGACTGTTATTGTGTATCACGGTAATTACGCCTATTAAGAGAATGCTTCATTAGGGTATTTCCGTAATGCAGATACGGGATTGCGCCTGAAAAATCATTTTAGACTCGTGCCATAAGATCGGATCTAAGACCTGCGACAAAGGTGAGACTGAAGTGGAATTATTTTTGATTTTGTTAATGGTAATCTCTGGCACAAGCAATCATTGCATTTATTAGTATAACCGTGAATGTGCTAGGGATAGGTGGTACTCAAAAAAGTACCGGTATTTTTTTGATGAATATTAAAATCTACTTGTCCGGTAGTACCGACGAAAAAATACCGGTATACTATTCATGTGATTCATTAAATATTTTAATTGATTACAAATTAACATACGTTTCACCCTAATTTTCCGGTATTTCGGAAAATAAGAATATCGGTACAAAAAGATACGCAGATGCATTTTTAATGAACTTTCATCGCGAATGAAAGATCTAAGGCTTTACCGGCGTACGGCGATGTTGGGAGTTGTTCGGGTTTCCGACCGGGTCAAACTCTCCATTTCTGCCGACGTTTCGACGAACGAGTCGTCAATCGAAACGGTAGGAAACCCGAACAACCCCCGACATTCATCTGGAATATATATCGGCTATTCAGTAAATACTTTTATTTGACGCTGTATGTCTGCGTTCGTCGATTTTTTTTGAATGATTTTAAATCATATGAAGAACGATCGGTATTGTTTTAATGTTTTGGCCAAGTAAAATCCCCTGCTATAGTGATCAATCCTTGCGGTCACACTAACGTTTTACTTACAGGAATAAATATTTGGATTTATACGGTTCAAAATCATCGATTACCTGGTGTTCGGCATGCGTCAAAAATCTATACTTACCTATTATAACAATAATGATAGCAAACATATCTCAGCGTCACGGTTTTGTAAATAAGAGAAAAAGACACATAATACGAGAATACATATTTGAAAATTTTGTGTAGTTAGTAGGTTTTCGTGGTTAGTTCCGTTAGTTGACGCAAGATAGCAACGCTGTCTAAATACCGGTATTTTTAGTACCGGTACCGTCGGTGGTACCGATTTTAAATACCGGTCGGTACTACCAGATTTAAAAAAATAGTAATCGGTACTTCCGAATACCGGTATTTTTTGCCCATCCCTAATAGAATATGCCTCTCTGTAAAGGCGCAGACTTCACCTTGGAAGCTCCTAATCTCCTCTGTCCAGTTTTCCGTCTCCTTCGCTTATAGTGCAAAAATCACTCTATATTTAATCCGTTTGGTTCTTCTTAATCGCTTATCAGGCTAATTCCTCCATAATTCTGCAAACCCAGATCTCAAATGCTCCCAAACCTCTTTTCCTCGGAATATTAAGCATTAGAATCACTTCGAAGTAGTCGTTTCTTTGTTTTGCTTTTATAAGAGATCTTACCATAAATCACCTTAATTTTATATGCGATTCTTTAGGCTAAGCAATTTTCTTCTGCTGTGGAAGACAACCTCGGAAAATGGTGTTAGTAAACAGAGCGTTAATCCGGCGCTCCGCTACTTTTCTGCGGCGCACGAATTCCGCCTTTCATAAGTTTTTCGCCGGGGCTCACTCCTCCCCGCTCCCTCCCTGCCACACCCCCGAGATTCCACGAGCCCTGCCCATTTGCGGAACGTGGCCAGCGGGGGAGACACGGCGATGAACCCCGCCGATACGGCCGGGTCGTTTTTATAGCAAATGACGGTTCGTGGACGCTTGGTTTCCCCGGCAACAGGTCGGGGAGGAGCGCGGGGATATGGTGGCGGACCGGGAGAGTTTTTCAGAGACCAAGAGGTCTCCCCATCCCCCTCGCCGACCACTCTCTCTTTCACTTCCCCCCCACCCATCTCGCAACTCCACTCCTTCACGAAGCTCCATCTCACTCCATACCTGCCGTTTTAAATAACGTCCACGGTCATTAGTCAATGTGGAGCTTTCTGGTGGAGAGTCGAACCACCGGCTCGGCCCGACCGTCCGTGTGAGAGACGCGCGGTACGTTGCCCGCATCGGAATGAGGGATGCTTGACCACTCTACCTTGCCTACACCTGTGTGAGCCCATCTCTGGACCTCCATCTCCTGCTCCTCCTGCCTCCCCAGGCTCTATCTTTTTCAAAACTCTTTCCCTAACACTGACATCCGCTCCAGTCCTCTCTCTCTCATCCCCTCCTCAACACTAACAGCTTCTCTGCTTAGATGCTTTCATCCACATCTTCCTCACTTTTCCACCACTTCGTGGTCGCGGGAAAGACGTCGCTTTCTGTTGTATGGGCATAACTATGGATCCATATTCGATTTTCCCCTCCGAGTTACCTTGATTACTTCATCTGAGCGTGAAGAGCTCTACTGTTTTTCGTTTTAGTGGAATAATAGGAAAATGTTATTGCTATGTATATTCAAATGATCTTGAATATGAATAATTTGCATGGTTCTGGTTATAGAACATAACATGGTTATGAGCAAACCTAAGTTATAATCATAAATATGCGTAGATATTTTCGAATGCTAAATAAAGCATCTTACCTTTAGAGCACATCATAATGTGTGTTATAGAAAGAGGTCCCACATTTAAATGAGGAAAAAATGGATTGCGCATCAGCAGTTCTAAAAAATATAGCTACTCACGTATAATATCACAGAATGAATTAGTTGTCGTAACTTTGATTTTTGATAATGGTAATAAACGATCTAGTTAATGATAACGGTGGACTCATTTATTTCTGGCTTTCTAATCGTCTTCTGTTTTCTTCTGAGTGGACGCCCTAATCAAATTACTATAGCTGGAAGGAGCGATTACTACAAGCCCCAATATATAAATATAGCAAATAACTTTTTAGAATCCATTGATTTCTTTATCAATTCCTATATTGGATGATTCGGACTGAAAAAAAATAATGTTGATCTATATCATCAAGAGGAATCGTTTTCCTGTTACCAGGAAATATGCTTTAGTCTTGGTTTCAGTTGGCTAAGCTTCCAGTGATTGCCAAAAATGAAAAAAATTACTGTTGGCGCCATTTCGTTTCAAGTCAGAACAAAAAAGGTCATGCTATTTACATTTTATGTACATTTGGACTGCTGAAATGTTTCTTCGTAATTTAATGTTTTGAGATTTTCTTCTCTTGCTAGTAGGGAGGTTTGTAATGAAATGAAGAGGCATTTAAAGGAAATAAGGGCCCAAATAAAGAAATAGATTTGTGAAAGAAGGAAAAGGCGTTTGCTCGAGAGTAATTACCTGGTTGAGTGAGGAATGAATTCAATTACTCAATTTCTGCCGTTCATTGGACTGATAATGACAATTCATTTTGAATAAGGCAATAATGGAGCTCAAGAAAGTCTGTGAATTCCACTTCTCGTTTCATTGGAACTTGAATGTATAATTTAACGATAATGGTAATGGAAAAGGGATGTTTTCGTGGGGTATGGAGTACTTCGTGATAAACGTATACTGGACCTTATGTTAGTTTGGAATGTTCCAATTTAGTTTGAGAGCAAGGATACTTAATATAGACACAGCTCCTTAAAAGTTCATCCTGATATGCCGTTTTTACTTATTCTATTTTCCTGAAACGAAAATGAGACTAGCGATGACTTTGCTGCTTTCGCTACCATACGCGGTGACTCTATTTTCGTTTGTTGTTTGCGTCTTTTTCCACAATTTAGGTATTTACACTTAGTTACTTCAATTAAGCCCATGCAAAAATAATTTGATGGAAATGAAGCAGATGGTAAATTGCGTGACGCCTATGATGTGACCAGCATTATCAACGTATTTGAAATACGTGTGACCGTATGCCCTTACAGCTGTAAGAGTGCATGTTACGTTGCAGTTGGAAGAAGTTTCATATTCCATTATTCTCCTTTTTTAGCAACAGGATAAGTGTAAATTCCCTCTTATAATGCGTTGCTTCCTTAAAAAAAATACTCTGTCATTCCAAACAATGCTTTGAGCGGAGTTAGTACTAAAACAATCAAAGCACAAATAGATCTAAAAACCTTTTTGATGAAAAATAATCTCAAAATTGATTTGCGGATTTTAATTTAATATTTATGTTTTCACGCAAGAAAACATTCCCGCCAATTCTCCATTAGTTCGGATCATGCATGACCGGCATCGCTTCCAAATTTTGGCTCTTCTCGAGATCGCATCAGGTAAATTTTTACGCCCATGTGTTTGTGTACCACATAACCTCGTAAGGATAGGTAATGGGGATGAACGACTGAGGACACCTGCAGAGCGCCCCCTCCTCTCTTTTAGGCCTCCCCCAGCCCACCAATCATCCCCATTATACGCTTTCCTTCCCCTCTCCACGAGGCCTGATTCACCCGTGATCTCTTTGTCCACGCACACAAATATTTACATCCTGACCGAATAAAAATCTCCTTCCGACGGACCACCCTAGTACACCTATTCGGATGAATTGAGTTAGTAACGGTCGCAGCGTGAGGGGTGATGTTTTGGGGCGTGACGGAGGAAGATTGGTGTGGCGAGATTCATGGTGCGGAGTATAGTTGGGAGTGAAAATCTGTGGGCGTTGCTGAACAAGGCATAGGGACGCAGTTGTTATTTGTCGTTTGTAAATCGGTCGTCCGTGTGGGGTGGAGCATCTGGGGAGAGAGCACCGTGGAGAGGTACTGGGAGAAGAGAAAGGGAGAGTCAAAAATGTTGACTGAGATGTCTCCGGTACATATATTTCCTTGTGACCATGCCCATGGATACATTTTCATGCGGTTTACAATACTTCTAGTTGATTGGATGGGGTTAGCGTAAGTTCCTTGAACTGGTATGGGGGCCTATGCTTTCCACTGTTATCGTATATGAGCTGAGCTAAATAGCGAGTTATAACAAGGTTTTTTACTACGAACAAGGCTATATTTGGTTTCTGCGTTTGTCGAGAGAATGTCGCACTGGGAGTACTCAATGCTATTTTAAAAAACTGAGATTATTTCCTTAGAATTTCATCAATTTTAAATTACATCTGTTGTCAAATTTATGAATGTCAAAGAAAAAGAATATTTTTGTCGAAGGTAATTTTATCATTACATATTTTCGCAATTCGATATTTATACCTTTTCCCTGGCCTCGGTAAATATTATGAATATAAATAGCTTTCTTGGGGTGCATTTTGTTATTCCATCAGATTAGTCTCACTTAACTGCTTTAACCCATTTATTCCGGAATTTATTTTGTTTCTCAAATTTCAAACTTTTATTGACATTTTACTAAGACAAGTAGAAAATGAATGGAAAAAAATGTTTTAAATTTTAGGGCAAAGTATTTGAAATATATTTTATGAACCGTATGGTATCACAAGGATGCCGTGTGGTCAAGTTATTCTGAAGTTGCTTCGTTGTTGTTATTGTGTGTTTTGTCGATCTGAGTGGCTTAAACATTTTATTTGGCATCTCTGATACTTTTAAGAAAGCATTTTTGTTTGTTCGCTTTAAAATAGAGGAATTTTATTAAAGAAAACAAATGTAAATGTATCGTGATATGTTTTTAATTAAAATGCTTATTTAAGTAATAAATGGTACAAAGTTATTTTTGTTAAAACGCCCAAGCTATGTATTAAAACTTAAAACACTCAAAAAAAATACTAAAATGCACACATTTTAAACAACCACTACTATCAGTTTCAGGCATTATAAAAGTGTAAAGAATATGAGGACCGCAAGTAAAATTAGGTAAAATCTTTGAACTCTCCGGAAAAATTCAACTGTCTTCTCACCGCGGTCATTTCTTGTCATTAGCCCGTACTCTTCCACTTCTACATTTCTCCCTTTCCTTGCATCCGCATTCCAATCACCCATGGCTATCAGGGTTTTTTTACCCAGGACTTGTCTAATTATCCCTTCTTGTTGTTCGTGCAGACCATTCACGTCTTCCTCCCTATAGTTACTTATAGACATGTATATCTGAACCACAATGAAATTACTCTAGGAAATAAAATTACAATATTTTATTTCCTAGAGTAATATCACAGAGTAGATATATCTTTACTCTGTGGTAATATCTTGTCACTCACCTCGTCCTATGCTTTCTATCATCTTCCCCAATTTTTCACTTAGCACCTTAGCTATCCGACGTTGCTGCTTGTTACCTCCGCTGTAAATAACTCCAGATCTATCAATTTAATTGTCCCCGCTGTCCTTCTACCTCACCTTGCGGAGTCCTAACCGCTCCATGATCCCGTTCTACATTTTCAATTAATATGTTCTAGCCACGAAGAATAGAGAGTGTGAGAGAGAGTTTTTTTATTCTTGGTGCTAGCTTACTGTCCCTCATCATTGCCTAAACATTGCAAGTTCCTATTTTTACCACTGACTTCCTCCTCTTCTTGATTTTCGCATTTATTGTTGTATGATTGTATTAGCTGCCATTGTGCCGCAAGGATTTTCTGTGATGACGGGCGCTAAGTCCTTGCCTTCCCCTCTGCCGGGCAATGAACCCGGTATAGTATACCGAGCAGGGGTGGATTAAGGTCGTTGTTTTTGGGGGGGTGGTGGTTCACTACTTTCCGCGGCGCCTGGGGGATATGCAACACCTCTCAACGAAATGGGGGTCCGTGTGGACCTCCCTCGGAAAATAAAAAGAAATTAAGCGCTTGGAACGGATATTATATAGTAGATGTGATAAATTATTGAGTAAAATTCTCTATGATCACATTTGAAAAACGTAAACAAACGATATAACGAATGCCATTCTTGTGAAGATGCAGGTCTTCCGGGTTTTACGCCGCGTCAGTACATGTTTTCTCGGACGACAGTTTCGGCGGCGTTTCAGTCGGCTTCTTCAGGTCAGTAAAGTGAAGGTACAGCCATTCGTCGTCTGATATTTATCTCACCCGTTGGAGTCAGGCCTAACGCTTGACATATATAATATGACGAATGGCTGTACCTTCTCTTCACTGACCAGAAGAAGCCAACTACAACGCCGACGAAAGAAAAGTCGTCCAAGAAAACATAGATAACCGCGGTGTAAAACGCGGAAGACCTGCATCATCCCATACATCAACCCGCGGCAGCCTACACAAGGATTTTAAACTCCTTTCTTCTTTAATGCCTTACAAAATGAAAATTGTTTAGAATTAAATAAAAAAAGGTATTTAGAAAATACTATTTTCCTTTAATATTTTTATTTTATCAGCAAAAATCAAAATGATAACATTCAAAGAAGAACTACCAGGCTGTAGAATACATTTGTAATAGTTTTATTAACGACTAAATAAGTAGGCCCTACTTAATATTAAAATAAATGAAATAAACAAAGTATAGACTTTTACTTTGGGATAATGTAGCCACCCTCACAAATACAGATATACGGGCTGATGTAAATTAGGAAAATATTATTTAGTTGAAAAGTTTTCAGAGATAGATCAAAACAGTTGAAAATTTGGCCCTAAAGTGCTTTAAATTTACGTTTTTCATTAAAATAGTGCTTTTACAGCCCAAAAAACGCATATTTAGGTCCGAAGTACTTGGGGACCTAGGGTATGGGTTCCCGTTAGTTAAAAGTAACCAAATTTTAGTACGTGAATATTAACTTTATTTCGACCATTTTGAGAGTAAGAAAACAAATTTTCTAAATTCTGAAAAATTAGGGTCACCCTACTATCCACCGTTCATACTCTGATTTTAGCTTTATATCAAACAATTCTTTTTGGAGACCAAAGAGGTCAGAATACTTCTGGAAAAGTGTGTTTATATCACTTTTAACATCTGCTATTTTTAGAACTACACTCTTTGCCAAAATGGACTGTGGGAGAAAGATATTTATTCTGAATACGTCCATAACCACATCAGAAAATCTTGAGAAGTCCTCCAGAACTCAGTCCAAAAGGGGGATGTAGATGTATCTTCGGAAATATTCCTCAGCATATTGTAATGGTGCATATAAATAACTAATATATATAGATTCACGTTCATCCGAAGTTGATGGAACAGAGCATCCTTTGGATAAAGTGGACCTTGGTTTACTACCCAAAATAACAGAAGGGTCAACTATTTTTATAGCTGTATTTAAGCTGTTATGAAGTATCTGGGTTTCATTAGAACCCTAAACGCCGTCAGGATACCAAACCTCTATACATATCACATTTATTTATGGAACAGAGGAATTTACATTTAAAATTGTTTCTATAATTGAAAAAAAAGCCAATATACACTATGAAAGCTTTTTATCGGTCGACGTTTTGGCATTGACGTAGTTTAGTTAAAGTAAAACAAAACAATCAATTCCCTGGAATAGCAAAAGAACTCATGTTTTATAGTTTGACTGCTTAGTAGTCTGGTTGCATAAATCTTAAATTATCGAAAAAACACTTGTGTTGGCTCGGCTTTGAGTCGAAGCAGCTGAGTAATCTGAGGGAATAATTCCCGGAAATTTGCTACATCAACCTGTGCACTTGTAATAAAAAGGAAGGAAAATAGCAACCGTGATCTGCCTTGGTAAATCTAGCGGTGTATTCAATAGGCGCCCTCATAGATAGTCCATACGAAATATATTGCAGCTAAATCGTGATATTTTCCAATGAGTGCGCTCATTGGAGAATTTCATGGCTCGGCCACTGTATTTCTTTAAAGGCCGTTTTACACGGAGCACGGAATTGCACAACTTCAAACTGCATTTTTTTCTCAATCGGGGGTGCATTCATTTTCGAATTAGAGCAGGGGCTATTTTTCCATTTCGCGTTCATGCATTCGCGCATGCGTTCTTGCAATTCACGGCTTAACACGATGCAATTTGAATTGCACGTTCATAAGTACATCAGATTGTGCAACTACGTGCCCCGTGTAAAACGGGCTTAAGAGTACGAGGGAACTCCATCAAGTTAACCCCACCACTTTGGCAACCAATTCTGGGACCAGTGCCAATAATTAGAGCTAAATTCGTGCTGTCAAACCGCACTAATATTAAAATTCGTGTTTCATATTTATTTTTTACCTTTAAAATGAATCAACATTTAATACAGGCCCGTAGTTTACCAAAATTTACTCATACATTATATCAACCAATGAATGAGGTCTTAACCCTTTCGCGACGGGGACGGGGAAAATTTTTTTGCTTTGCCAGTACGGAGCTTTCACTACGCTAGGATCTTCACCGGTACCTATTTCCCTTACTAGGGTCGGGGGCCAGAGGGGTGTTGATCCTTTTACTCGGCCACCGGGCTGAGATAATCTCAGCTCTTTTCCGCTTATGGTGCCCATTACGGCATGCGGTCGCGGTCAACTATTCTTTATGCGATGGTTTTGCTATAAACATTGTTGCTACAGCCTCGATATTTATTTAATCGGAAATGAATTATTCTTGTTTTACAATGACTTTACAGCTTTTAAACGAAATTCTATCGTCAATATTAATCTTTCAAGCAACAAAAATCGTATCAATGGTAAAGATTCCATTACACACAAACTACGTTAAAAATAACAGTAAAACTCCGTTTAAAATTTGTGGTTGTAGAGCTAAACATAAGCAATGCACTTATAATACTCAATTTGCCAATAACACAAAAACCTTTAAGTTTGTTATTCCACTTCACCAGCAAGCAGCTGACCGCGGACTCCTGCTGTGAGTGGGGCGCGCACTGCGAGGAAGGGTCGAGGTAATCCCCTCCCGCGAACCGAGAAAGGGTACACGCGGCGTCCCATGAAGAAGTCCTTTATAAGAGGTTTATGGCACCAACTGACCAGTCACACCATATTTTATAACTTTTTAACTTGAAACATAAATCGCACAATTACGTTCGTCTTTGTGTCGCGCTACTCACACTGATGAATATGGTTTTTTAATCACAGTCATACGATAAGTATTAACCATTTTACGAGCTTTAGTAATTTAATGTATATTAAACTGGCTTGGTTTACTAATGCACGTAAAATTGTTAATATATATCGTATAACTTCGTTTAAAAAACCATTTTCATCAACGTGAATAGTACCACACAAAGGACAAAATTGTGCGATTAATGTTTAACTTTAAGAAGTTATAAACTATAGTGTAACTGGTCAGTTGGTGCCATAAACCAACCGCGGTGAAGGGTCGGACTCTGAGTTCGGGTGCCTTTTCGGGTCGCATCCCTGTTTATAATACACACCTTTTGGGCTTGCTTGGGGCTAGCTTAGCGGCACGACGTGCTATCACGTCGTTCGTTCGTTTGCGTCGAAAAATTTACGACGCTCTATCACGTCGTTCGTAGCGAAAGGGTTAATTCCTGCAGGATTTTATGCATGAAAAGCTCGTGAATATTTGTAGAAACTCCTGCATAAAAGTCAAACAGAAACGCGTGCGAGAATTTTCATAAATTCCTGGAAATAATTCTGGCGAAAATTATGTGCAGAGAATACTGCTGAAATTCTTGCAGGAAAATAGCGTGAAAATCATACTGGATTTTCTATAGGATTTTCTGCAGAAGGTTTTTGTAAGTGTCCTAGGCACAGCAGAATTAAGTAATGCCATCAACATTCATCCTTTATTAATAAAATCTGTACTTCGTACTCCCTATTCGCTCTTATGTACCTGTTAGTTCACAATATTTATAGCATAAAAATTCAGTTCTCCAAGGCTTGGGGGGGGGGGGGGGCGACCGCCCCCACTGCCACTGGATTCGCCCCCCCTGGATTCGCCCCTGGTACCGAGTCCCATAGTTGCCATTAAACTACGGAATCCATTCAGGATCCAATACTGTATGAAGAAATTCCATGTTATCCTGGGAAAGAGATAGACGACCTGACTTCCCATTGCCTTTCTCAACTGTATTTTCAACGTGACATTATCATGTAAACTACCTTTCGCCTGGCTCCTAGCCTTCGTCCTGTACGGGTGGCCCTATAAGGAAAAAATATTATCGCTCCCTGTAATATACTTCGGGTCTGGGGGTCATTGGAACGCTCAAGCCCTTCCTCTGCGTCAACGTTGTAGCCAAAGGAGACAGCTTCAATAAAATACACATGATTACTTTTAGGAAAATGTATTATAGCCATTAAAAATGCATTAAGTATGAGAATACTTAATCATGTAGTATTTCATTACTATTGGGTGACGGAACCACCGCCAGCTGGAAATAGTTGTCATAGCTGACGTTGTTAAAACTCTAATTTGTGTTCTATTACCCGAGAGGGAACGTCTGAAGGGCGGTTTGGTATAGCTGTAAAAATATTTCGCTTGAGCTCGAGATATTTAAAAAAAATAGCACGTAAGAATATGAAAAGAAATCTTGCCAAGTAAGCGGTTGCTTTAGAAGAGGGGTATAAAAGGGATTATCTGCATTAAGAAGACTGTAGTATTGCTCATTCGAAAGAGCTGAAAGGAAACCCAGAACACGGTACGTGGCATTCGAAGAAACGGTTTACGGTTCATACGCCCCCCTGCTACTTGAGCGTTCAAGAGCTTATTTCTGGAAAGTTACTTTCCAAGAAATGGCTATGGAAACGGTGGATACCAGAACAGCAGGGATCGAAGGGGCTAAGGGTTTTGCACCCCATGGGGCAGCCGAGCCGGCGCCATAACTCCTCCACGAATGGAAGAAGAGAATTTCGCATTACGCAGTTCTCATGGTGAATACAATTTTAAGGCAAGTACTTGTGGAGATGTGATGTGATGACATCGAAGAAAAATTTAAGTGGTGATGGAATAGGAAAGTGGTGAATGAGAATGAAATTTAGCTTTGGGAGTAAGGATTGACTGAGCGGTTGAAAACATTTAATCCTAATTTGATTAAGGTATGCTCATATAACCATGAAGATATTCAGGTAAAAAATATTTTTAAATTTGTCAGGAAAATAGCATTTTAAAAGATGATCAATTTCTATAGCATTTGGTGGCTATTGAAGGCTTGGCGCCGAACTGTTGCACTTTGGGTTGAAAATTTAAATACCTAATTTGTGACAAATATTCAAACGTATCTTGATTTTAGTAGCTTTCATTTTGTTATGCTTTGTGATGTGTCCCTTATTATTTAATTTTCATAGTAAATGTATGAACAACAAATTGGAATGAAAAATGGGATTTGGAATAAAATATTCAACAGTGTCTTGTTTCAATCATTGTAAGTATCTCAATGAGTCTATATTTCTCCATGTTTAGAACCTGTTGAAATACCTTAACGATTATCTCACCACCTCCATGCATGCAGGCTGACATCGAAAGATCGTAATTTTCTAAGTGACTATACCTATGCCAAAAAAACTCTTAATTCTCTTTCGAGGTAATTTTCAATGTGCCCTTCATTGAACCTTGAACTCGGAAAAGATTTGAGTGGTCATTGGCAATCGGAAATTATCTGGTTTGTAACTTTAAATCCTTTCTCGGTCTTCAACGACCGGTTTGTTGTAGGTGAGGGGCTCACTTAGTCCTAAGAGTAATGTCAATCGGAATACATTAGTACCGAATTAATAGGCTATTTTATAATTCTGCAACGTTTTCGGATGGATAATAAAATTGTGTTACCCCGACAATCAGATTGGTTTAGAGGGGTGTGCCCCGAGTCCCTGCCCGGATTTCAGTCCTCCGATCGAACGCTCCACCCGCTGGGCTACCTCACCACCACCACGATATATTACCATGTACTAGAATTATCTAATAAGTATTCGAAGCTTATCATAGTCGATTCACTGGCAGTTGCATAGAAATGTGTACAATAAGATGCCGTGGGAATGTAGAATCGTAAGAGGAGTGGAAGTTGCAAGTAATTATATCTCAGTGCCCTCGTTGACCGTAATTGTATCATTCATCATTATGGGTATGTTTCGTCGCCTCCTGCGTTAGTCTTTCACTTCTTTTTTATTGCTCATTGATAGGTCATTCAAGCATCTGTAAATAAAGCTGAAAAACACCGCAAAGAGGTACAAATTACCTATCTTGATTGCGCATGTTCCGAAAGCCAATGCGAAAAAGTAATGAAAGAAGAAATAAGTAATTCAGTTTTGTTGCACAAAGAGGATATTTTTTTTCAATGAATTCATATTTGCTTGGCTTAATATATTATCACAGTGCATATCGTAAGTATGCGGGAAATTATTTTTATTCCAAATATGCTATTTTGTCATTTTCTTTTGAACAAGTTCTCTCCTCTTCCGTTGACTCTTTTAGCTATTATATTCCCTCTATTCTTTTTGTGGCCTAAATAGAAGGTAATGAAGTCCAACAAATGGCCTTTTGCTACCAATGATATACACATCTTTGCTGTCACCCTTCCTCAATACTGTTCAGTGGACCCTGGGACTATGGCGCAACTATCTCACCTCAATGTGTGGGTAATGTCGTACTGTCATTAAATCCGAACCTCAAAAACATTTCGTACTATGGAAGACTATATGGATGGCTTCGTGTACAAGTACGAAAGTTCATTTTTCCATTTATTAACTACCAATTTTATAGTATCGTTTATTTTTAGAGTAATGGAGAACCAATCCCAGCGTTCTAATAATTATTTGCCTCCACATGGCAGAAAGTATTTCTCGCAGGCACTGAGTACTGGAGATTTAAGGGTGCAATATACGGAACTTTAAACGCGAATTCCTCAAAACTCACTTCGTTGGACTTGGCTTACTTTAACAAAGCATAAAGCCCTTCATGTATAATATTGTTTAAAAACTATTCACGCGACGCATGAATACAGTACTTCTTACAAACGAACACTTATTTTCATTTACATTGACCAATACAAATTAATATCGCTATGTAAATCTGAGTCATATGATTCTTAGACTTTCAGATCGCCAGGAATATTTTTAAAAACTTCCATGAAGTTATTTCCAGACATTTAGTCATTGTTAGCAGTGTTTCAGCGAATCATTCCTCTCGAGTCAACGCTCTTTCATTTAAAAACTGAGTATAGTCACAGTATAGTAAAGTTCATCATAAAGACTATGGCGCAACTAACTCACCTCAATGTGTGGGTAATGTCGTACTGTCATTAAATCCGAACCTCAAAAAAATTTCGTACTATGGAATACTATATGGATGGCTTGGTGTACAAGTACGCAAGCCCATTTTTCCTCATATTAAGGTATCTTTGCCACCTTTCCTTTTCCAATCTTGGGTGGACACGTGATGCTTCGTGACCATAAGAGCGTGTGAATCTAAATGTGTTTCGGAGGTCAAAGGCGGAAAACGGATTTAAGAGTGATTTTATCTAAATTGTATCCGGATTAGGGCTCAAAGTAGCGCAAAAGAAGATTCTAGGAACCATGCGAAAGGACCCTTTGTCGATATTTTATTGTCCATTTCCAGGTATAATCCCGAATGAGCCATAAAAGGGAACTCCTCTGGGTGAGCATAAACGAATAATTGGACGTCTTCTTTCAACCCTCCATTTGGAAATCTTTGGTCTTGATGACTCTTGGTGCCTCTATTTATAGAAGCAAACATTCTCTTCGAAAAGGTGGGTAGCTGGCGTGTGGAGTAGTCCCTCGCGGCTTTTTATAAATACTGGTTTACCCCAAGCGATAGTGAACGGAAGGATAGCAGGTACTCTACTCACTTAAATTTTAGGTAACTTCCGGAAATAAAACTTGGATCATTAATTTCCCATGTCTTTAAAAGTCTTGAGATGACAACACATCACTTCATCACCGTCATCGATTCTTTGCTTTCTATGTTTCATTAGATATCAAATAGAGGATGAATTCTTCGCAGGTCTAAGTTCGCAATTATATCCCAAGATTAGTACACTTTGCCAAAGTAAATTGTTAATATTTTTCACCGTTAAACTAACATTTTCCGGAGCATATCAAATGAAAGGATGCAAAAATTTCTCTGTTCAAATTTCCGCAAAGAACAAAATAGAATTACTGATGATCATGAATGGGTAATCGTAGGACGATATTTAATTAATAAAATATACCAATTATTTATCTCTAAGTATGGATACATTTATTTCTCAGTGGCACGCACTAGACGAAACTATATATTCAAGAGAGCGTTGGTAGGAATTAACCATTTAAATAATAAGTTTTTTGAGCCCTATAGCTGTATCGTCATCACTATCGGTTTCAAACCTCTCCAACAATTGGGAGTAATTCGTGGCTATTTAGACCAGGAACAAGTCTTAGGGAAAACGGAATTCCATGACTGAAGCAGAATACGAACTGTAATCAAGTTTCAGGCTTCAAGCGACCAGAAAACTGCAGTCGGTATTACTTTTCCTAAGAAAACATTTATGTAAATTATACCAAACGCGCGATGGGTATTCATCCTACCAACCTTCATGCTACCAACCGTAAACTGCACTCGTAGCAGCAATGGACGCTAGCGGGTCGCGGAAGTTCTTCTTGCTCGGATTAGCCGATTCTCGGAAGTGGTGGGATCCTTGGGAGGCGGTCGGAAATCCCCGCGCCAGGGGTTCAATTGTAGGTGGGATTTTAGTGAAATGGTTCTTCGATGACGTTCAGGGATATAAAGCGAGTAAGCGAGGGGTGTAAGCGAGGCGGAAAGTGAGGTTCATGGACAAACCCCGGGAGATCGCTGCCCTCAGCGAGACCATAGCCATGGGCGGGAAGCTGATTGGCGACCTCCCCTCGTCACCCTTTTACACCCCCTTCATCTCGCGTGGAAGAAAACACCGCAGGTGGTTTGTAGTGGAGGGGACACGGGGCTGAATGAAGCGCCGGCACTACTGCCGGAGCAGGACCCCCATTCTCCCCCGTCCTCCGCTTGACCCATTCTTCCCACCACCGCCAAAGGAGATGAGAGTTGAGAGGGGGAGGCGCAGGGAGGTGGAGCGAAGTAAAAAGGCCAGCGTACGAATGGAAGAGAGAGAGAGAGAGGAGGGGCAGGCAATATGTAGTCGGCCGCCTGGGTACACAGGAAGTGCGGCTAATGACTCCACGCGATAATATCTCGGATCCTATGCTGTGCAGTGAAGGGGGAAGTGGCGGGGATCTTAGGCTGGGATGAGGGACAGTGTGAGGACGTGGATGGGTAAAGTCATGGTTGAGGGCGCTACTTTTTTTAGTAGTTTTGTAGCAACTATCGCTGCTGAACGTCAAAAATAGTGGAACTACTATTGACGATAATTGTTTGCAAAGGTGGCGGTTAGTCTAATTTTTCGATATTGTAAAGCTAATGTAAAAACTGCTGCTTATATTATGCTTTTTCGTTTCAGATTTATTCCATTTATACACTAACATTAGAGGTCACTAATTTTTCGGTGAACTTCAACATATGTTTATGGTATTATCGGTTCAAATGATATTCTAGTTTTGTACCTGTCGAGAGAACGAGAAACGTGGGAAAGACACAGAAAGTTGGAATAGAGAATCATCTTATTAAAAATCAGGTTCTTCTCCGCACCAACCAATGGGAAGACCCAAGATGAGATCCACTATTCCGTTAATTTTTAATCAAGTTAAATTAAAGATGGAAAGTTCCAGTGTAATTATTATTCACATTTTTCGAAAGGGGATGCAACCATCTATTGTAAGATCCAGGTTCTTCAGATTTAACGCTCCAATTTCAACTAATATTATTTTATGCACCGAAGACGGCGAATTCGCCTGACTAACACACCTGACCGGCAATTGGGAGATTCGGGTTCGAATCCCGGTAAAGACAAATTATATTTTCATGGCGAATTTCACCGTCTTCGGTGTATAACTTCGCACCCGTGCGCGTGACTGCGTTCCACATATTTTTGTTATTGCAATGATTGGAAATTTAATATTATTTTATTTTTTCTGAATTTCAACTAATATTATTGGTTTGCCTATTGAATTCTGTTGTAAGATGTGTACTTTATTGATATGTTCCATGTAATATATAGCCCTGATGAATATTTATAAGTAAATCGAAACGTTGTTAACGGCGTGTACTTGATTTTGACCAAACCCTAAAAAAACCAGCCATTATCAAGGAATATTATTATAGTTACTTCACTACTTTTGGAGTAAAGTAGCGATACTAACAGGCAAAGTTTTCAAACACAGAACAGTACAGACAAAATTTTCAAATGTGTCGCTCTATCGCTATCGTCGACAGGAAGCAGCTCGCTTCAGGTAGCGCGCTACCCCTCAACCCTGGATATGTTGTTGGTGAAGTCATAAAGGGAGCGGGGAAAACCGGCGGTGGACGGGGGGCTGAAGAAGAGGTCGTGGGAGTTTTTGAACTCTTCGAGGTGAGACGGGGGAAGGAATGCGAGGGGCGAGAGCGGCGAGGGGTAAGTTTGAAAAGGAAGACTACGAACAAGTTGAGAATCACACGATGATGGTAAATAACTATCTCATCCTCTTGTCGTAGTATTTTTTTGCCGTTCTTCTCTTTCAAGTCGATTTTTTTTATTTTTTCGATCTTTTAAATATTTTTTATTTTTATTTTTAAGGGTTAAAGCTCGAGGATCTTCCAGCGAGTTGTATGCAGACGAAAGATTTCTACGAGAATCAAGAAAGTGGGAGGGGAGGATTCCGGGGAGATGGGATGAGAGTGGGGGGTGGTTTTGGTTAGTTTGTTAAGGGAGTGGGGATTGATGGGAGCCCTCAGTGAAACAAGGGGACGTGAGGGGAGGAAGGACTGGAGGAGAGGGGTAGATGCTGGAGAGAGAGCAAACATCTTCGTTAGCCAAATAAACTAATGCGGCTGTCGCTTTCCTCGGTGGCAGGGACCGCCACCGGTTTACCTTCCGAGGGGCCCTCTGGCGTTGGAATATGTCAACATTGCCACAACAGGAGGAGGAGGTTGGCGGGCAGGGCGGGGAGAAGGGATGTGAGGAGCGGGACAAAACTGAGGATGCCTTCACGGCTCCCTCCTCACGCGTGCAAGTATACGTTTCCGCGTTATGTGGATAGTCCAAGTGCAAGTAGCAATTCTGCCTTACCCCAATTTGTTCTCCGAGCAAGAGGTACCATATGATTTTTTTTCTCGATTTACCCAGGGAAACTATCGCGTTAACATCCCTGACACTAAAGGCTCCGCTCTTCCGGATTCATCAAATGATTTTTTTTCAGATGACAGCAATATCGCCGGCTTTCCAGCTGGCGTCTGCCAGCTGAAGGAGATTGGAAGAGCTGGGTCTCAGACCTTATGACGCCAGCTGGTAATCCGGCGAAACTAATCGCCTGAATACATCATACGCGGTAAAATCGTAATCAATACATTCTTAAAGAGCAATCACTGTTATTTGTGGATTATTATAAGCTTGAACGAGTATCATCCGTAATGGTCCTTGGGACAAAAGCAATATCTAAATGGTCCGCAATGGTAATCCGTAATGGTCCTTGGGACAAAAGCAATTTTTTAAAAATTATTTGAAATGACCGTCATAATCATTTAAGTGTAGGGAATAACGAATACCCACAACTCAGCCTTCCATTATAGGAGGATCATGAAAAGCTTCAAATATATGGCATACATTTTAGGTGGACTTACAAAGTTGGACTATCTCTCCCAATGAAAATAAAACGATTTTACAAAGTAAGTCCTGAAAATGCTTGTAACTCTGAAGTTGACTTCGTGGAGCTCCCCACTCGGGAGTCTTATCTGAATATACATGGAAGGAGGCACTTACGGACTCATTTTTCGAGGCAAAATGAATACTGCTAACTAATTTAAACGCCGCGTGTCCTCGTATTTCTTGTTTTTTATCCCTTCCATTACCCGTTTCATGTATCTAATCCAGGGTCTTTCAGTCCATTTTTCGATCCACAGTAATGTTAGCGAACATTTCAGCCAGTAATATGTAGATACGATAGATCCTCCGCTCCATTCTGTAACTTATTATGCACCTACCCCTCGCAGGACATTCATTCATGTTATTTAACCGTGTTTCTAGAATTTTATCATTATCCATGAGTGCCTCATTTGCATTTCCTCTAGTCTTATTTATATTTTCACTACTCTGGCATATCTGAGGCTGAATGGTGTTACGATTTCCAAATCCCCTCAGCAAATAATCTTTCATGTTTATTTCTTGCTAAATTTTTAAAAATTTTTTATATTTGTTTGACAGGAAACACCCTTTCATAATGCTATTTAGATGATGCATCATGCTGTCTGATTTCTGATAGCCAAAAATTGCCTATAGCCATGCCCTTCACGATGATTATTTGTTAGTATAAAATTTAGTTCATATTTAGCGGCGTGGAATTCTAAATTATTTGCTGTAGGTACAGAAATCCGTGAGAAGAGTTAAATCTTACGTTTGAGGTATCATAATCATATTGTTTGCTACAGACTTAAGGAAATATCTAAACAGTCCCTTTATCGATCAAAATCGTTCAGTATAAGTTTCCCGTTTTGAGTCAAGGAAAATTTACTTTGAAGTTTTAACGATTTTTTAATGAGAGAAAAGTCGGTGTCATGGTCTGTTTTCATATCTGTCTGTTATCATATCTATGAATATCAAAGCTCATTATAAAGTTTTAAAGTATTTATGTCCACGATAAAATAGGCTAATGAAAATTCCTAACAGTTTTGCTTATCAGATCAAAGTAAATGTTTTCATCTTAAATTGAAACCTTTTCACCATCTTGGTCACTTTGATTTATCTTCGAGTTAATCGTTTAATCTCAATAATTTATCGCTTGTAAATGCAATCAGAGTGATTAACCGCTTTTTTCCTGGAGAATTTCAGAGAAATGGTGTTTTGGAAATCCTGTCCGGAATATTTATTTACGTAATGACACATTGTGAAAAAGCTGTTAGCAATTACCTCTGGTAGGCCTTAAAAATTTATTTCGAACGAAAATTGTAACGTTATTGAAAGGTTGACTGATGTCACTCTATTACTGGTATTGATCGTTTTCACCAGATCCTGCCACTATCACTTTTTTGTTTCTGTATGTAGTGTGCTGTGACTCATTGCTGGTTACTTGAAAGGTCGAGCTCAAAAAGTATTTAGTATTTGAAAGAATGATTATCCATTTCGGCAGGTTTAATGTCCGTATCAGAGCTTTAGCTTCCTTCTGGTTGTTATTATTCATAAATTTTAAATAGTATTTTTTTCCATTTAATTTCATCGTAATTGGGAGATTAAATCAAAGCCAAAGCAACTGAGTGAGTAGGACTAAAATCATGCGGCAGGATTCCGGGTGAACGGAAAGACAAAAGGTTTTCTTTAAGCTCACGGGTGCCCATAATGGAAGCAACTGCCCGACGACTGATAAGTCAACAAATCACTCGGAGATCCCTTCATCATCACCGTGCTTCAAGTCGCTTAGGCAAACACCGTGCTCTCGGATGAATGTTTTTTTCTACTCTTTGGGTAAACAAAATAAATTCGGGTCTGCGGGAACACATTTTAGAAAGACCTTATCTTTCCCTTAAAAAGTGTTGTCCTGAACGCTTAATTAATTTCGAGGCACAAGTTGGGGATCTCCTCCTCTCTCGCGCCTCTCTCTCTCTCTGTCTTTTCCTTCATCCACTCCTCCGTGCCAGCGGGGATCCGAAAAAAGTTCCAGTGGGGTGGGCGGGCGGTCGAAGGAGGGCCTAAGTACCGGAGTGACACATTCCACGGAGTTTCTCATCACTCCAAGCATTCCTTGAAAAACGTTGTTTTCCTACTCTTTCTCTCTCTCCATTCCCAGCCACCACCCACCTCGTTCCAGCCGCTTAGAAACAACCGGGAGGTAGTGTAGTGGGATAGGAGAGGGGGGGGAGGGGGAAGTTTCGGGGGAGTTGAAGAGAGGAGAGGATGGGGCGAGGGGGTCGTGTTGGTTTCCTCCCCACCCTGCGCGGTACCCCATTTTCTACGGACCTCATATTCCTCCCATCCTTCCTCCCCGCGAGAGTTATAAACAGGAGGTGTGTTTACGACTCTTTGGGAGACCCGCACACCGTCACACACCGCCTGCTCTCTCCCCTCCTTCCCCATCTCCCTCGTCCCCCAACCACTCTCTCCCATTTCTTGCTCGGGGCACGAAATGTTCTCTAGCCCCGGGTGAGTGTGATAGTGGATGTGAGAAGGGCGAGCGCGGCTGGCGAGATTTTGTTGAGACGTAGAGGGGAGTCCGGATATGGATTGATGTCCCACGCAGCTGGTTGAGACTTGAGATATTTCCTGCCACGGTCTCCCTCGAAGATGCGACTGTGGTGTGTCCGTCCTAGGTCGATCCCATAAACATACTTCGATCGTAGGCGGGAAGAAACTTTGTCAACTCAAGAGGAAGTCGCCTATCTTGTTGAGAGACCATTCACTTTCTCTACTTGTTAAATTTCAACGCCAGGGGTCAGAATATTAAAAGGAAATATTGCGATTTGAATCAAAGGAGTTCTCTTAATACACCAGGAAGAATTTCTATTGAGAACATATTATCTCTTCTCTTTAAAGTGTCAGTCGGGCAGTTGGGGGTAGTTCTTTATTCTATGATGCCGGTGGTTTCCTAGAAAGATCTGGAGCACTCACACATTTGGATACCTGGGAATTGACGTGTTCTAATAGGTTTCACACAGATGTCTCCTGTCAGTAACCAACTATTCTCACGACTAAGCCATTAGAGAGTCATATTTAGAAGCATATTTGTTTTAGCGTTAAATCCTAGGTAAAGCATGTATACAGGGACCATCTTACCATCATCACATTTTGCCTTGATTTGAATTTGAGAATTGTTTTGCCGACAAATATCTACATAATGCTCTTGAGAAGCTTAGGTTAAGACATGCGTTCTCTACTTCCTTATTAATCATTGATGAGGTTTAGCTTCATAAATTAATGATATTCCCAGAAACCCTTCCCTTCTTTTCTATCAGGATCCTATTGTTCTTTATAACAAATTAAAGCGTTTGTTTTAGGCAGAGTTATCTTTCATAGTTGCGTTATTAGTATTTAAATATGATCAATACTAGATGTTAAAACTAGTGGCGTGTTTAACGACTTCCTGAAATTTACTCCCCCCTGATGATTTTACAAGTTTGTTTGTTCGTCTTCTATTCCTCATTATATGTCTGAAGAATTTATCTTTTGTCCATTAATGTGACAGTTTGCCAACTAAGAGGTTTCCATCAAAAATCGATAGCTCTCATTTCACCGCTTTTATCTTTTCACAAAGTTTTCTCTATGTCGACCCTTCTCATTCTATCATACATTATGGTTCTTTCTCCCTTCTGCCATATGTCCATTACGAATACTTCCAAATAACGTTTACACGTTTCTAACCACCGGTTGCCTACTTAGCTTGAGATATTGTGTGCTTGATGCTTACTTGGCGTTTTATAACCAGTTTTGAACCGCTTATCGAATAAGTGGATAGCTTGCTCTAAATTTATTTCTTTTAGCTTAACTCCTGCCTTCAGTTTCTGTCTTCCAATATTCAACTGAAGAATTCATGTATTGTAAATCTCTTTCGGATTTGATATTCTATAAGAATTATTTATTTACGAATACAATAAATGTTAGCACATTTTAATTAGAAAAATAGTCCGCATGGTACGATGTCGCATCTCAATTATGACCGAAATATTCCTATTTACTTATGTGAAAGTATTTGTTCTTAAAACTGTTGCATGGATGAATTATGACCGAAATATTCCTATTTACTTATGTGAAAGTGTTTGTTCTTAAAAATATTGCATGGATGAATTATTTCTCATAAAAGAATTTAATTAGATCCTAAATAAAATGTGTTTCGAATGGAATACCCATGTCAGGTATTACTTTGATTTGACGCGACTTAATTTCATTTCGCCGAAAATGACATTCAGACTCATGAAGACTCAGGCAGCGAAGAGTAAAATATAGTCGAAACTGCAACCACAGAGGCAGAGTATCCAAAGGGAATTTCTTGAATTTTAAGCAGTAAGTGGTAAGTTTAACTTAAGCCAAATATACTACACGCAGAACGATAGATCGGAAATTTTTATCACCAAGTTTATGGAATCTGCTACTTGCTGCATGGTTGAGCTTCCATAAACCCATACAAAGGTAATTAATATGGTAACCATGCGATTGTATCAACTGTAAACACATCATCAGATGCTGATGCCGGAAAAAAGACTGGCCATGCGTCTCTTGGCACACAGATGATATGAGCTTAATTTATCGACCCCAATTGATTATTTTATAGATGAACGAGGAGTATTCATCGGAAAATAAGAAATATGAAGTTTTGCCTGCTTTAGATTCTTATCTACCTTTTATATCCATTGGTCACGTTAGTTAATCGAGAGTTTCAGTAGAGATGATTCCGTTGTTAATTCCTCCGGCTATAGTATTCAAACACAACTGCGCACGGTAATGACGTGATGATGAAAGCGCAAGCTAATAGGTCCAGTATGGAAATTATTTGTTGTGCTCCATTGGCAAGGGGCGAAGATGCGTAAGAATGAACGATGGGTAACTTTCTCTTCCGCGCCTCTTGATTTCTTAAGTTGCCAGAAATTTTTATCTTGCTGACTCTTCCTGCGTTATCCGAAATCCCGTGATCGTAAAACCACGCCCATTCTTACAGTCTTCATCATTCCTTGTTCTCAGCGGATCTTTTCAATCTATGCACCACATTTTTCGTAACACGAACTCTGAAATGGATTGCAATTAAGCTAGCCATATAACTCTCTTCAAGCGCCGTCCTTTATTACCACTCACAAATAGGTCGGCTCACGCCACGTGTTCATGGTTTAGCTGGCATAATTTATCTCACAAAGCTCTCTCCTTCACTCCATTCCTGCGTGCAAGCTGTACTAATATATTCCCTTTCAAAATCACGTGCCAAAACTTCTATTGTTCTTTTTTAATAGACTAGTGCCATGTGGAATCAGTTCCTAAGTCATTTTATCCTATTATAGTCAAATATGGTTTTGAAAATCTTTGTAATGTTCTTGCCTGCATTGGTATGTACATGCGTTCACAGATCATTACACAATATTATTATACTAATATACTAGCTCCTACGAAGAGTCATCTATGTAATGAAAAATTTATTTCTAGGGCCTCATCAAATACTCTAATCTATTATACTTATTGTTAGCCAGATATTTTTGAGAATACGCTGGCAGCATTCAACCATGAACTCATTTATGCATCTGTTGCTCCCAGGAGTTGGTACCCGTACTATCAAAGTATTCGATGCAAGTGGACGGAGTAGAAAGTCATGGAGATATTTCTTCCCAATATATACCAATAAAATATCACTACTCCAGTAGTATGTAAGCCTCAATGCTCTTCTCCATATTCCTTTTCGATTACTGTTACAAATTCTTCGGATGTCCATCCAAGCAAGTCATTTAATGCCGTTGGTAGTTACAAAACTAGCTTTTGAAATTAAAATCTGTAATGTGCTTCATTGCAATGAATGTAACATACTACGAAGCTTCATCTTATACCCCTTCTTAGAGACCAGAGTGAAAGTTGTAATATTCTATTGTTGAAAAACAGATAAAATATGTCCAAGGAGAGACTTATTTTCCTGATCGTGATCAGGAAAATTGTTCCGCGCTTGGCTGCGCTTTAGATGGCTAGTATACTAGACTTCCTACTTAAAATGGAAAATGAATGGAGCGAGGGTACACTTTGTACTTTTCACGTGATAATACACTCCCCATTCCTTCAAGGATTGTTTTGGAGACTTAATTCTTCGCCTACCTCGCTTGCCTCAATTTTGTTCGTAGTTTTCCTGGGTTAATGTTGAAAGCTTGAATGGGACTTGATTATTTTCAAGTTGATCATGTACAGAAGTTAAGTCTTATGCATAATACACCGATGTACTTGAAGTTATTATAGTATTTTATAATATCCACTAATATTAAATCGCTGAGTGGAAAAATAAAACAATGATTGAGTGGAATCTCCGCAAAACCGGAATGAACGTTAAGGCATATGTAGTTAAACCGAATCAGGGGAAAATATTGACCTAAAACTATTCCATGAATCTCTTGGCATTATTTTCTGCACCCTGAAAGTTTTATTGGAGGATTGCACGTAATATGAACAGGAGTATAACGGCTCAATGTACGATTTAAGGACTCCAAAGTGCCCATGAGCCAGTGTCTGAAAGTAGAAGATGTCGGCCTTAAAAAAATTGGGGGAATGTGCGACGGGTGAGATTTGAAATAGTTCATTATGAGCCATTTAAGCAGAGCAGGAGCATGAAAGTAATGAAGTGAGGGAGCATTGATAACGGGCTCGCCGTTGCCAAATCCATCCAAGCTTATTTTTTTCTGACAGGATAAGTCGACGGTAAGAATGCTTATTTCCCCGCAGTTACCACATTCTCAGAAAATTAGCATGTATGGCATTTCAGAGTTGATAAACCCGTCTCTATCGAAATTTTTCTGGACCCCTCGCAGGGGAAGCTTCCGCATCAGACATTAGCGAATATTTCCTTGAACCAGCTTATTTATGACATTCCTTTCTTGTAAGAAACATGGAATATTCGCTACCCAGTTCCCTCGTATAACGAACATTGGAAGTACTTCTTTGGCTCATTGAAATTTTACCCAAAACTTTAATTTTATCTTCATTATGCGCTCCCCTCGGTGAATTCTTCATCGGCCAACGAAATTATATTCCTTTCGTCTATACTGCTGACTCCATCTTCGTCATTAACAAATTCCGGATAGGCGAACAGCTCTGGATGACTTTATCAATATATTTATCCAAATATTACTACTTCTTGAGAATCAAAATATCAATTAAGCATATGCATACTTTTCCTTATGCCTCTTCTGCTGACTCCATTTTCATCGAATTTGAAGCCCATATACCTGAACACTTGAACAGCTCTGCCTGATCCAATCAACGTACTTCTATATTAGCACCCAGTCCGTTCCTTGCATCCTTACTCCTTGGGCATCTAAGTACAAATAAGGCCATTTTGATTCACTACTTACAAATCATTTGTATGCGTGTAGGTCCTCGGCGTTATAATGATTCGATAGACATTTAGCCTTAATCGTTTCAGTAAGTTCCAAGCCGGTATTTTTCTAGCGTCAAAAATATTTTTTGAAATCCGTCATACGTCAATTGATTAGATCATGGGCATAAAATTAGGGAAAAAGACTGCTAAACGGGCAGGCTACATATGCAATTTTTTGCGAACAATAAGAGACCATTACAGCTGTCATTGAGAATTTATATTTAAGTTGTTCGATAGATAGTGTTGCTACAAATATCTAGTGTTGTAGTTAGTTACTTTGCTCTATAATGATTTGTATCAATATGCGAAGTAGGTACCATTAACAATACGTCTCGTATTCTTCCTGTGCAACTTTTGTATCTCTGGGTATTTATGAGGTTATTGCAATATTTACACTATTACACATGGTTTCTATAACATCTTTAGCATATATTGCCGTGCATGCTGGTGAAAATTCACCACCTGCCTCATATCTGCAGGTATTTACAAAAGCTATAACACTCGTTGTTTCTCTATCTTTAGGCGATTAACGTTTAGTGTATATTGGTGAAAATTCACCCCCTGCCGCACATACTTGAAGTGGATTGCATAGCGCCATGTAGATGAAAATATACGATTCTACTGAGACACAGGACGACTGTCACAGGCGATGGGAGCAAGCGATGAGGTATCAGACAAAGAGGTGTGAATAAGTGGAAGAGTGAGAACAAGTAAAAAGGGTGGGCATGGAAGAGAAAGAAATGGAAGAGTGGAGAGAGAAAGAGAGGAATCCTTGAGAGTTAGAGAGAGAAAGGCACAAGGTGGAGAAGCCGGGGGTAAAGAGGTCTCATTTTTTTTAACGTCGGCTCTCGTCGGAGTGAGTGAGTGAGCTGTGCCTCGGACGAGTGGGAGGGGGTGAGGGGAGGAGGGGGCGAGAGGGAGGAGGATGGGCAAAAGGTATAAGAGGGAGGGAGGAGGGGGAAGGGGTTCTCCCTCCCAGCGGGGTGGTGGTCAGGCTGAGTGGATGGAAAAACTGTGGAGGGTCCCCCACTCTCCCTGCTCCCAAGGGCGGTACCTTTTGGAGTCTCGAGATATACTGCCACAATATGGAGTATGTGAAGAGCGGGTGAGTGGGGTGGGTTCGGGGAGTGGGTGACGCGGGGAGGGGGTGGTTTCAGGGGTGGGGGGCACAGAGGGGAGAGCGGATCTTTCCAGGTATGAATGAACTATGGCTGTTTCGGCGTGTCTTGAAACCAGAGGTGGGTGGCTTAGTCAGTGGGTAGGGTGGGTTTTTTTGTGGTGGGGTGAGGGAGTATGGAGGGGGGTCTAGGTGGAACTCGTTGGGATTGTTGGTGGGGAAGCGAGTTGCATTCCAGAGTGCTGCCATTAGCAGAGAGCTCTGTTGGAATTGTTGTCAGGCTGTCTCATGCAGCCCTGCTCGGCAGTTGTGTGCTGGTGAGAGAGAAAGAACGTCTGTCTCCCAAAGAGAGAGAGAGAAAGAGGAAAGTGCTTCGGCTGTCCACTTACTCGGTAATCACTTAATCAATGGCGGAGGTCCCGACCAGCCTTGCACTGCTACAAGGGATGGTGGCACAGAATTAGGACCGTGGAGGTGGAACGGAATTTTCTGGCTGTACAGGAACAGAGAGGTCCGAAAGGAAGGCAATGGTTCCTTCTACCTTTTTTCCGGGAATAAAGGGGTCTAGGAATGCAGTGTCATAACATATGGTTTGCCTGCTCAACGGATTGCGCGGCCGTCAGAAGTGTTTCCATTCTTGGACACCGGAGCATTATGAATTGTTGCACATTTTTCAGTGTCTCCCATATATTTCAACATGCAAAGTCGAGCTCCTAACGACACTGCTCTCTCGAAATTAAACTTTCAACCAGCGGAATGTGGTGGGAGTAAAAAGATGTGGAATTTTACTGCCATTTATCACTCTATGTTGATTTTCATCATTTTGTTTTCCAGTCTCATCTAGCTTACAAAACTAATGGTAATAATTAATTTATGAACAGAACAGGACAATATCCTTACTTGTTGTCTCACCGTCACGGATATTCACATTATAATGAACAACTATTGAATTGGGTGAACTAATGCTGCAACTTGACTCCCACTTGTTTTTACTGCTATTGAATTCTACGTGTTGAGAATATATTCATCCAAGTTTATATTTATCTTAGCAATAATTAATTGACCTTCTTAATTTTGTAACAAATGAATAATTTCGAAGGCATTAATTATCTTCTCTCAATGTATAAAAACTCCAAATAATTCTTTCGCTTAGAATGCAGCACATTTTCGAACTTGAAATTCAATGACACACAGTTTGTGCATGAGTTCAGAGTGTAAGAACAAAGAGCAACATGCTCGCCATCCAACCCGAAGAGAGATCGTTTTGATAGTTTTGCAGAGCTGCATTATAAAATAAAAAATTCCTTACACGCTGAGGAACGCCTGCTATGTTTTCGTTCTTATCCTCAGAGTCACTTAACACAATCTTTCTGGGCAATGGAATTTTGCTGTTATTTCCATGTTCCTATTTTTGGTAAAAAATCAATTACACGTCACCATGTATGATGCTGGGACCTTGTTGGCATTTAACTTTTTGCCCAGTCGTTGGTCCTGAGGACTGGGTGAAAAGCTCTTTTACGTTTCATTCGTGCTCAGAGAATCGGTGGATTTTTACCTTTGGTACCCAAGATACCCATAGACGTTTCACGATTTAAAACCAATTTAATTGGAAAAACTTTTGATTCTAATCTTTATATCGCTGACATACGTACTAATGCCCGTAATTCAAACTGGCGTAGGCAGTTACCCTTGAGATTTCTTGCACCACGTTTCAGTAGGTATGACAGAGTTGACTCGGAGATATGGGCTCATCAATCTTGCGGAAAGAAGCGCTCATTAATTTGCCCTAATGCACCACACGAGAGTGCCAGTCACTTTTGGAAAGCATTACTCATTGCGAGAATATTTCCTGTTGATTGCCAATGGAATTTTCTGCGGAATAATGTTCTCATTTACTTGAGTGATCGATGTTTCGTTGACTAACACTATTGAAAAACTGCTTTAGTATTAAAAAAAACTGCTCCCACATTATTTAATGACATTTATCTTATGAAATCTTTCTAATATCAGTATTTCATTAATATTATCTCATAATATCAGGTGAATTCATATGGGAGGCACCCGAAGGCCATTATAAAAGGCATAACTGCTACTTCCAGGAAATTACATCCTCGTGCCATCACGTGTATTCTTCTCTTGCCGTATATCACCGACAACTTCAGTTTAGTATCGCATCATGAATGTCAAGAACTTCATAAAAATACATACATAATGAAACAATATTCTCACTGCTGCCGGTAGATTAGAAAATTTCCGTTATTGTTTCTTCTTCAATCATTAACTGTTATCATCAGTCGAAAATCTATACCGTGGAAACCTGAGAAGCAACATAAGTCTGGATATTTCAACTGCAATTCCCTCTGATCTTACAAATCTAGCTTCTTAACTTCGCTATAACTTGCTGAGTATTTATATCGAGCTTCCCCGCCTCTCTTTACCATTTATTCCAACTATTGATTAGTTCATTCAACTTGCGGCTTCTAATTGAAGTCCATGGCAATTTTTACATTTTGCCTTCATTTGTTCTTGCCTCAGTTTGTTTGTGCACATATTGCCTTTGAAAGAGGCATCATGTTGTATTATTTTTCAATACGTTCTTTTTTAATTGCACTACCTCAGGTTTTTTATTATAGGAGCCATCTCTCGAATTTATTATTAAAATTTCCGTGGGCGTTATACATTCAGTGAGAGCTTAATTTATACCCTCTTCTCTAAATATATTTAATATCTCTTTCTTAATTATTAATTGAAGTTATTTAAATCCGCTTCTTCTCTAATTTTTAATATGGCTTAAATATTTACGTAAGAATTTTTTTGGCATGCAAACCATTAGAAAGCATTTTTATTAGATAATACTCCATACATTCTTAAACATATTGACTATTACTATCATTTTAAACTAACTTTCGCGATTACTTTCCCATATTCGAGTTTTCCTAAACTGTTAAAAAGCGCGTATTCTTCATGGGAAAAGTGTCCCAGCTTGAGAAATGTTGCTAGCTTATAGAACTTAACTAGCAATAAATCCTTGTGATTGAAAAAACTGCTCACTATACTTCTAGGATTAATTATTAAACCACTTTAAATTGGCTTAGAGATACGGTATGATTATTTTTCTTAATTATTTGTTCACTAATTTAATGAAGTGGGCTTTCTTTGCTGTGGTTGTATTTTACTTTAAGCCCCTGGGTGCAACGAATATATCCTTATTGCCTAGAAAATTAAGAGGCAGCCTAGACTCATATTTGTCTCTTTACTTGTAAATGATCCCCTATCCGTCGATATCGCACCGGTATCCTCAAAATTCGTCAAAAGAGCGAACACCTCACTTTGTTCCATGTTCGGCTTTAACCTCATGGACGGTGGCGCTAAGCACACGCTTTGACTGTATCTGTTATATAATATGTCCGGTAGTCCTGAAAAGGGATCCGGGTTCGAGTCGCGCTCAAGGCGATTGATTTATCCTCTGTGGAATTTTGCTCTTGTGTTCACTTGCGAGTGACTCTGTAAAGGTGATGCCGTGGCTTGTCCCGGTATTCTCAAAATTTAAAAAAATAAATAAAACTCGCCATTCGAATGCAAGTTGGCGTCAACCTTAGGAATTATTTTTCCACGATAGAGTTATTAGCGTTGACGCTATTTACTGGCATTTGAAACGCGTATGAACGGTGAAGTTGTTTGAAATGTGAACTAGGAAGTGGAGGGTCAAGAGGAAAGACGACGGCACTACAGTGAGGAGGAAATTTTAGTTCACCTGGAATCATACGCAAGCGAGTCTATTCAGAGGAGAAATCATAGATTAGATTTACATTCCAGACAAATATCAAATGTGAATTATCCGCGTCATAATACCTTAACTTTTCGTAATTGACCGTCGATATGGGTATGGCCGTGAGTGCATGCCCGGAATAATGCACTCATGGCAGTCCATAAGTTTTCAGAAAGCAATACATCCTTCGCCTTGACCAGGACTCGAACATTGCGCTGAGTGCTTAAGGCAGTTAAGGTGGTTTGAGCGAGATAGTTCCCTAGTCATAATGGAGACCATATTCAAATTTTATTTTTTTATTCCAGCGTCTGTAAGAAGTATAAAATAAATATTTTAAAATTATTGGGGAAAAGATATAGTTACATATGTCCAAAATTCTCAGTAATAAAATAAATAAAGCTACATAAGTCTCTAACTTGGCTCATTTTTTCCCGCCTTGTGGCTGATAACCCTTCAAAACAGCAGGTTTTTTGCGATTCTGTAAAAATTAATGTGGTGAGTAATGGATTATTTTTTATAAATAGTTGAGAAAACATGCAATCTACACACCGATAGTTTTGGACGAAATCTAGGCGCTAGAAGTTCCCATTTTTTATATTCTCCCACTGGAGCGCACAGCCATAATCTATCCCATGTAAAACAGCTTATATTTGTAGGCAAATTGCTCGAAAATTAGTTCGGCAAGGGGTTAATATTTTGATATCATTGGAAAGATGAGAGCGCTTTCTTTAAAATGAGGCCAAATTTATCAAATCTAGGTGAAGTGATTTTTCACTCAAGCTACTGAGGCGTCCTCCTCCCCCGTGAATTTTTGGTTTGCTTCCAAGGAGCAATATGTGCAAGACTGCCGGACGTAGGTACATGGTTATCCAAATCGTGCGCTTAACGCCACGGTCCGCGGGGTTAAATCCAAACTTTGAATACAATAAGATGTTCGCTCTTTTTGACAAAATTTGAGGATACCAGGACTAGACACGGTATTAGCTTTACGGAATCACTTTCGAGTGCACATAAGTGTGAGATTCCGCTGAGCTAAAACCATTCTATTCATATTTTCCTTTAATAAGCGATATTTATTCTACTTTCTTCTGTGTCGATGGTAATCACGGTACTGCTGCTGGCGCGAAAGTTGCTTCGTTTGTTTTTTAAGCAAATTCTTACTCTTCTCCATAGATAATCAGCATCTCTATTGCTGTAAAACGTAAAATCGTGTAAGCGCAAGTTGGTAAGAGCCACCATATTAACCATCATTCAACCCTGGTAAAATATACGGGGCATTAACCGTACGAATCGTGAGGAGGACACATCCACTGGGCATATCCATCATCTCCTTCCAAGGTTGCATCGGTCCTTTCAAGCCCTCTAGTACCTTACTAACGCGGTAGGAACCCGGCAAACTTGAGTTCACATTGTCCTACCTTCAGTGTCATGACCTTCTCTCATGTCTCCATCCGATCGCCCAGGGAGAGAAGCCGAACTGCAGCTCTGTTACTCTGGAAAACAGTGAGGAATCCATTGCTCTCGGAAGCTGCGGGACTTCGGGGGTGGCTTAAAAAATAGCAGGGGGTTAGGGGTAGGAGGATGTCGGGTGTGGTGGCGAGAGATTGCCAGGGGTCCGTGCCGTTGCACCTTTCGGCGGCGGCGGCAGGATGGGCAGCACACAACACAGCGGCGGTGTCGGCCGCTAACACAAGGCGAGGAAAGAGAGCGGTCAACTTTTGTTCATTTCCTTCGTGTTAGAGGAAGAGAGTGAATTTGTTTAGTCCTTTTAATCTTGGCTGAAAAGGGGGAGCGGGGCTGACTGTAGGGGAGCGGGCTCCTCGGAGAAGAGGCGGCGAATGCGTTCCTACGTGTGTACGTGTGAGAAAGAAGGAACACGGGTGAGAAGGGGCGTTGTATTCCAAACTCTCCGGGTCTCTCCTTTTTCCCACAGCCCCCCGCCTCTTCCCCGCGGGAACAACTTCCAAGGAACACCTCTTCCCCCTCCCGAGAGCTCCTTTTAACAAAACTCTTTTTGCCTCTTCATAAATGCCCCCTTCCCTCCCCCCACACACACCCCTCCCTCCGCCCAGGGCTTGTGTGTGCCCGTGTGTGCTTTTCCCTTATGAGTGAGCCTCTAAAGGAGGATATAAAGAGGAGGAACTTATGGAGTCCAGTCGACACGCCTCTTTACAAAGGTGAACCCACTGACTTTCACGGCTTTTCAGGACCACCTCTCACTCGCCCGCCAGCGCTGCCACCTTCCCCTCTCCCCGATCTCTTCTCTCTCTGGGGGTTACTCGCCGCCGAAACCCTGGACATATATCCCCAGCACGCCCCTGGCTCCACCTCCTTTGTCCCTGAGAATGCCCCCCACGTCTTCGTCTCGCACCCCTGTCGGACATGTATGTATTTCTAAGAGACTTAATTGACGATATGGCTCTTAAAAAATGGCTCTACATTTGGCTTTCCTCGGTGAAATAGTGTTTTCCGATGATAAAAAACTTTGTACTTCCCACACTGCATATTGTCTCTGAAAATGGCGCTTGAACTTTGAAGCATGTGTAATTAAATATAGTGCAGTAAAAAGCACGGATTCTGTTTTTCATAGATGGGGTGGGGCATTCCTTCCAGAAATATAGATCTTATTAGATTCCTTAAATTGAGTTCCCTTTTTCTCACCAACATGAAAATTTCAATAGATGATGCCATTTATCTATCTCTGCAATGAGGGAGACTCTTAGCAAGTTGGAGGAATCCTTCACGTGTAAGGAATTAATCAGTTGAGCTAGTTTCTATAAACATACAAAAGTCCCATCCAAAACTAATTTTCCCAAATTCACCACCTTGACGCAATAGCAATTTTACCTATAAATCGAGCCTAAACTAAAGTTAAACTAAAGCGAAATTTTACCTAAACCTAAATAAATCTACCGAGGACCTCCTCAGCATCCAGAATGATTTTTAGTTCTTGCATATGGAAGGTGCCCGTTTTCTTGAATTATACTAAGCTTCATCCCAATAATTTCTAATTTCAAAATCATAAGTTATCACACCTGATAATACCGTATCCAGTAATACCGTATTCATCCGATAACAATGGATTGAAATCTTGAAGCCATGCATCCCTTTTATCAAACGCCACGGTATCCTTCGCAAATAAATGTTAAATTCTTATTAGCTACAGAATTCCCTCGAAGGTGCGTATTAATACGTCAAATTTTGTCTCTCTCAGCTCCTGGCAATGGTCATCATCAAATACATTTCTGTAGTTGCAAATATTGAATATCATGCACGCCTTTTCAAACTTTACTGGAGGTCAAAACGGAAGCCACTGGCCAATATTTGGATGTTAGGCTTTTAGGGAGCTAGAAAATAGCTATCATGATCATATAATCTGAATATATGAGTCCTCTTTGGATATTATTTAAATAGAGGACTATGCTATGACTTCCTTACTTGACCTGGGTCAGTGGTGGATTTTTTTTCAATGCCATATCGATCTCTAACCATCACAGCTCTTACATCATCTCCAAGTCATTTTCAACTCTTATGATTGCCCTTAGAAATAGTGCGAAAGTGTGGGAATGCAGAGGCAAAGTGTAAGAAGACATTTATCCACCTAATTCTACTTCAAATAACGATATCCCTCTCACATTTGCCTCTACATTACTCTAGTTTATGGAAATTACTCAAAAGACCCTCGAGAACATTCCTCTACTCTGTGATTGCTAATGAACGAGGGCTCCTAAACTTCATTATAAAGGAGCTACTTGTACGGATCCTTCTAAGAGAGATATTGTATTTCTAGATCAGTCAATCCTTGTCTCCTTTGTGGATTCCAGTTTAGAAACAAGTTCTTTAAACTTCTTTTAAAGCCCTCTAAACTTCGTTCCTCTCTCTTAATTCAATCGATTAAGTGGCTATTTCTCAAGATACTTCTTACCGCCCGAAAATGATTTCTTAGTTATATTTCCGCTTTATATGTTGCTAGTGTTACCCACTAAAGATTTCATATGTATATCCTTCGGTATAGGGAGTGAGAAAAAAAAGAAACCCAAAATTTTGAAAATTGAAGGTTTGACTAAAATTTTTCTTATTAGTTTGATACATTATGGCAGTGATAGCAACCGAATATCCCGATTTGGAGTCGAATTGCAGCACTCCACCGCCAACTCTTATCATTTTCTAGTCCACGTAAGGAGTCTTACTTATGTTTCCTCAAATACTGGAAGTGATGTTTAGTTTTCAGCCACTGAACAACTAGTAAATTAACGAACGCGAGAGGGTTGGAATGGGCTCGTCGATTTATGTTAGTAACTAGATTTAGCGCCGAAAGTTTTAAAACGAGCCCTTGCCACCATTTTGTTGAGCGAATGATCTGCGAAACATGTACATAAAAATATAGGCAATAAATGCTCCATCTATAAAATGTTGGTATTTTAAAGCCGTTCGCATCGACAAATGAAAGTAGGGGAGACCGAGACATGATGACAAGCGGGGCAGGTTTACAAGCTAAGGCCAAGATTTACGTAAGCAATAACATTTAATTAAAAAAAACATAACTTAGATATTGATAATGCTGTGCGAGCATATTTTACAAAACGAGTTTGAGTTAACTCAATATAAATTAACTGAACTATAAAATAAAATAGATAGTATCAATTACCATGAAACGAACAATTTCAATGTGAACACTTGAGTTGGCAAGGGTCGGAAATTGTTTAGAGTGTAAATTTGAATGAGTATATTATTTATATTACCTGGGTCGTGTGAAAAGTATGCAAATATCTTAAGTTGGCCAATAAGCTTCTCATCACTTAATATAATGCTCATGACGTTTTCGTTATGTTCAATATAGGTCAGCAGTTCCCAACCGTGATACGCGTATCTCAAGTGGTAGGTGTATCTCAAGTGGTACGCGCTTGGTGGTCTTGGTGTACATGAAAAGGATGAATAATGGCGGACTCAGATTTCAGAAGCAGTGAGAAGATACATGATAAACACTTTTCTAATACAAGGGGCACAGTTTTGGAGATTCAAGATTAACGCTGATCCAGATGGTAGTAGTCATTTTCACTCTGCTCGACGTCTTCGACCACAGCTTCGTACTAACGCTTGTTGTCCGTTCGATTTCGCAAGCATGAGCCGACTTCGTTCCGGTTTTAGTACCTGTATGGTATATTTTCCCGGTGTAGTACATTTGAGCTGGAACACGCCCCTTGTCTAATGGACGAGTATGTCCCAAATGGTTTTTTTTTTAGCCTAGAAGGCTGGGCTAGAGCAGATAGTAGCTCCGGCCCGTTGGAAGCGAGTAGCAAAGAGGGAAGGCAGGCGGAGGGGAAAAACGTTGGAGTGCAGACACGATAGGAAGAGAGAGGTGGAGGATGCGGAGGGAGAAAGCAATGAGAGGGTTTTCGGAGAGTTAGGAAGTTGGAGAGCGTTGGTTAGGCGCTCTCTCTCTCTCCTCCTCCCCCTGCCGCCCAACTTCGGGGCGGCGGTCAAAGGAGAAGACGTGCGGGCAGGTAGGGAGGGAGGGGGTAATGGGAGGCCCACCGCATCGTTTTCGCGGGAACCTCATCGGCAAAATATTAATGAGGGGCGAGAGTGAGTGAGTGAAGGAGGGAAAATATAGAGGGAAAGAGGAGATAGAGTGAGGGAGAGACAGGAGTAGGGTTTGGTGGAGATACTTATAAGGATGGAGGAGAAGGAAAGGGAAAGGAAAGGCGGAGGGTGGTCTCATGCACGGAGAGATGAAAGGCCGGGGCTCAGTTGGTGAAGGGGAGGGAGAAGACAGGGAAGAGAAGAAGAAATGAGGTAGTTTCCAAGACCAAAGTTTGTTTTTTTCCCCTCCCGTGAAACCTCTATTCCTCTTTACCTTCGCCGCTCCCGCTTCCTTTTCCCCACTCTTCGAAACCACCCCCTCCCTCGATAGTTCCGCAGCCGTCCCTACCACTTCAAACCACCTCCACCCCCGTCGCCAACCACCCACACCACTTCCCATCCTTCCCTCACCTATTTCCCTGTCTTTAACGCGTTTTGGTAGTGGAGGTAGGAGTGTCAGAACACCTTCGTGGGTCTCGGAATCTCGAGAAAAACGGGAAAAGCCAACCTCCGGGAGTTCGTGTGAACTTCGGACGGTGCATCCGGGCGCTGCGTTTCCCGAAAAAAGGCACTCACCCACTCAAAAAGTCTTTCCTTCCACTTTTTTTTATTTTTTTTTTTAATTTCCCCCATCGAGGACCTGGGTAACTTCATCCGGTCTCCCCCACCAGCAGTGGTGGTGTGGGAGACGGAGGTTCTTCCACATCGTCGTCCTCTCTTCAGATCCACCCGCCTCTCTGTTCTTTCCTTTAATTTTCGACCGATTCCACTCTCCTTAGATTCCACCGGATATATTAACCTGAAGCTCAGTTCCCCGTCGGTCCCTATGTTTCCTTTTCATTTTCCTCTGCCGACAAAATATGAGGCCGATTTATTAAGGAGATTTCCTTCACGAAACTTTTCACAGCATGACTGGGAACGGAAACATTCCGGTAGATCGCTGATTTCTCCTTGTTTTGAGGTGCATTCTAAGTACATGTTAATTAATGCTGTAAATATATCAAGTATGTAGTTGCTATGAAAGTCAATTGTTATGGGTGGGAAATGAACCCCTAAGGATGTGACGTCCACTCATTTGTGCTGGCACATCTAAAAAACAAATTTGACAGGTATAACCATATATGTATATGTGTATTTGTAATGCCTTTCTGTAGGGTATTTGTCTGAAAAATGCCACTCACCAGTTTTAAAAACAGCATTCCACTAAACTGTGGTGGCTGTTGATCCAGTTGCATCTAGTATTGATGTATATGTATGAGGTGGAACAGTAATTCCAGAAAATGTTTTTCTGTCCTTAATAAGAGTGACAAATGCTATTTATTGACTATACGTTTATGTTAGATAAATTCTATGCTCGTAAAATTTAAATTGCTAATTAACTGCTCTAGGATAGAATGCCGCTTAATATTTGATTTATTTGAATAGACGATTTAAGTAAATTTGTTTCATTCATAATTTTGCTTGGAAGGTGGAAACACCAATTACGCATGTCTGCACGTAACGTACACGCAAGATTATATGTATACATTCCTTAGAGCTTGTAGCCACAACTGCGCGAAAGACATGGGAAAGCCAAGACGTACGCGTTATGCGTTAGTTTGCAAGAGTATGCTTTAGTGAAAACATAGTCTTAAGCGTCTCTTACTTGCAAATTTTACGGCCCGCTGCAGCTCCACTCTTTTGAATCCAATATACATCTGTCTAAATCCAAGCCTTCTGTGACCACCGTTTTGTCCCCACCCTATCCTGACCGCGAATCCTTTGCCACCCTATTTTACTAGTCCTGTCCAAGTTTCCCGGCTCCTAAAGAGCTGTTCTGTGTTTGCTCCCTAATCGTGGATAGCGATCAGCTCAAGGTGATGAAGAGATGGCGGGCAAGAGGGACATAGGAGGAAGACTGGGACATACCTTAAGTGTGGGAGGTCCTTAGGAGTGCAATGCCCGTCCCTTTCACCTGAGCTACCCAACAGCCTGATATATTTCCGTTTGCCCTCACCAGATCCTTCTCCGGTCGGTGTTTCCTCTTGACACTCAAAGCATGCCTCATTAGCTTCAATGACCAAGGGGTTCGAGACATTTCGAGGTTAGAATAATATGCTACCAAACTGGCATCCTGTTTATAATGAACGACTTCCTTTATTTCACAATCTCATTTATTGATAATCGGTCATCAAGTTACTGAGCGTGAAATAATCATAAGGTCGAACCTAAATCATTCATTTTCTTCTCAGTTTTTTTCCTAAAAGTATCGGTTCAGTCGCAGTATAGATATTAAAGTAAGAGTCTAGGGAATTAATATATTCTTAGACTGTGCATTTTATGATACATTATTGGCATTCGCCAGTGAATACCAAAACAGCTTAGAGATTTTGTTCAAGAAAAATTAGAGGTCTACTATATCAATTATTGATATTTTCGTATTGTGTTAACTTTTTCGCGACCTGAACATTTTGCCTTTACGCTATTTATTTGTGTATAAAGTATTGAAAAATTAAAAACATTTTGTTTATTTAGCACCAAAGATGTTTAACCTACTTCCACAGCATGTAAAAGTGGAAAAACATTGTTATGTTTTTTAAGACGAGTCAAAATATTGCTCTTCAAATTGGATGATATTGAAATAATTTTCAATAGTTCGCATGAAATTATTTCTTTGACCAGAAACAGCGATGTTATGTAGTGTAGCACTGATGTCAACTTGGTACATATATTCTTTTTTGTTACCTCTCTATTCTGCACGGTAACTTTTGGTTAACCCCACACATGTATTTATCTTTCCGGTAAGCTAAAGCTTCAATATATTCTTTAAAATGTGTTGTAAAATACTGTTCCAAAAAAGGAAGCAATAATTTATTCTTTTTATTATTATTTTCCCTCTCATGTAATGTACTATTTCTGTTAAATGAATGTCAGAGTTTTCTAATTTTGAGGCTGCCATTGATATGGTCATGCATATCACATCTAATACTTCGATTATGCCTTTATTTTAAAAACTTTTTCGTGACTTATTGAACTTATCTTTATTAGCAACACTGCAAGGGATTACTTTGTAACTAGCGAGATCACTTTGTAACATATGATCTATTTTTCTTATTTCGAATCTTCTGCTGCGATTGTAAGGGAAAAAGAGCGAATTGTATAATGTATAGTCATCGGGTTACCGAATGTGCAGACTCATCTAACGGCCTCCTTCCGAAGCTTCTGTAACTCCCTTGTTCTCACCAGCCGTCTGCACGTGGAAACCCGATTTTGCAATGTCGCCGAAAATCCTATGACCTTTGTTCCTTGGAGTGTGTTAAAATTTCGAACAAGCTAATTTAGGTAATTTTCCTTGAAGATAAATGTGCTCCATTCAATATGGTATAAAATTACGTTTGTTAAACGCTTGCCGTTCAATATCGGAGCGAGTTTATGAAAAAATCGAGGACTTGCGGGGAGATTTTGTTAGAGCCCAACCATGTGAAAACGTCACCCCGCAAACATTTTTTCGTTTGCTGTGAACAGCTGAGGCATAAAGCATGCCGAGGACATATAATCGGAAGCTAGGAAGCGGAAACTGGGTGGAAGTCTCAACATTGATGAGAATGAATCCGAACAATCCGATACCGGCAGCGCCCTGACACTCTACCCTCACTCTGAAGCACCGGCTGCTCAGCTTCTCAAGAAAGCATCTTCATGATGGGACATCCTTCATTTAGTAACTACGAGGGTCAGGTTTTCCCCGTAAATGTCACTGATACAAAAGCTGATGGTTAAATGGTCAGCGTAAGAGAGAGGATCAAAAAGAGCTGGATGTGGCTTGCCAATCCAGATTAAATTCTGTACTCAATAAATGAGGTGGTCTTCATTATCAACCCTCCCAAGAGAAAATTTGCTACATAATCCGGGTATCGGATTAATGTTTAGTATCTTTGGTTCAAAGATAAAATTTATTGAAAAATGTTTAAAAAAATAACTCCGAAAAAACATCAAAGACGGTCGCAAAGTCACCCTTACGATGTATATTTACTCTACTGGAACAATCCACCTATGCCATATTTCCGAATCTAAATATTTGAATTTGAACGAACTTCTAGAATATTTTTACTAATGCACCAAAAACGATTATTATAGGATCAAGAAAGTATGTATCTGATTTCACGGGCCAGATTCAAACTCGGAGCTCTCATTTCAGCGATTTATTTCGTAGCATTGAGGATCCACGAGATTTTATTACTAGCTTCTCTGGAGCACGATATTACAATTGAATAATAACTCTGAAGTAATAGTAATTTAAGTTCTATTTTGATTTAAAGTCCGCACCTTTAGAACGATAAATTACGTATTTATGGCATATTCTTAGTGAATAAAATTTTACTTAATACAGGTACTACGTCACCATCAAGTGTAAATGACTCTCCTTAACGGTAAATGTCGATTCATGTCAATAAATATTTATTATAACCTGATCATTAGCATGCTTTCTCCAAATTTGGCTAATGATACCAAGCTTTTACGAATCAAATTCGCGAGACTGGAAACAAGATCGTAAAGGTTGGAACTTCAATGAGCCGGTAAGTACTGGCAAGCTGTCCTGTCTCACTCAGTTTCAGATAATTAGTTGCAAGAGCATACTATATATTTTACGACTACATTATGCAGGACCAGCAATAGACATTCCGTACAGAATTCCGTCATTAATACCAATTAATGAACTATCAATGAGACGATTATTTGGATCAGCTCGAAAATGTTGTGCCGATCATCGTCAGGAAATGATTCCGGTATGAAAATGGAAATGAATGACATTGATTGACATCATATTAGGTTTTGTGGACGAAAATTCGGTACTTCTGGGTAGTTGTGAAGGCCTTCTCATGGTTAATCGGCTCACATTCAACATTTTGGCACGCATGTTCAACTGATAAGTCGAATTAATTCGTCTTTCAAAGACACATTTCAGATGTACGTATAGTGAAAGTGTTCAGATCTCTTCATCTTCGCTACGGTTTACCTTTCTCTTCACTATATTCTTTTTAATTTTCTTCATCTTCGCCTCATTTTATGGAACGTAGATTCTCGTCAAGTTTTGACAATGTCTATAAATAACACATTTAGGACATAAGAAAATTATTAATTAAAAATTAAAGGTATGGCCTATCCACAACTGCTGTTACACCGCAAAATGTTTATTCTACGCTGTTAAGCTCGGCCTTAAAGTTATTATTTTGGAGAATTTGATAAATATTATTATTGAATATTGAGTATTACTTCGACAGCTTCGCTTTTGTTTTCAACGATAAATATGTCGAAATTCATGCTTTTGTAAACCTCTAAAGGAGTACCTACCCTCTTTTTCACAATGTTACTCCGAAACAGCTTCTAATAGTTTTTAAAGGAGCATGTCCGCATAACTTAGTACTTTCAGCTCACCGTATACCTATGTCGCGCATAATTACGAGTCATTTCCTTCATCATCTTTTTCTACCCCCTGCCTCATTTACCGCCCTTCATTTACCCTCACGCTCTTTCGAGGGTTTCTAACGCCTGATCTCATGGGTGAAAGACAAACGGCGTCATTACCCTAATGACACCCAGGTATTTTCCTTCTCGCTGGTTATGCTTCCCTTAAGACAGCAGAGGGAGGCGAAGGAATAAGGGGAGGCGGGACGGAAAAAGAAGAGAGAGAGGAAAAGATAGGAAGGTATAGACGGAGTGAGAGCTCATTTTGAAGCGGCTTGCGAGTGGAGAGGACAATGTGGTGGCCTTGCCGCTGACAGCCAGCGGAATGAGCAATCTTACCATTAGGCAAGACACAGGGGACCCACCCTCATCCTCATCATTTCCTTCCCCATACTAGCCTACCTCTCTGTCCTTTCTATCTTCACATTCTACAAACTTCCGAACTTCCGAAAATACACTTCCAAAAGTACATACTTCTTTCTTATTTTGAGAAGCAGCGCAGAAGAAAGAGCGTTGAAGTCTCCACCAACGAAGCTTCAGCCGTTGAAGTCTCCGCCATTGTCTGTCACCCCGTTCGACCCCCGTGGAGTCGAACATGTCTCCCTTGGTTCAAAGAGGGGACCGAACACAAGGTGCCAGCCGTTTGGGCTTATTACTCTTTGGTACTTGGGTGGGCTCATGAATCAGGGGGCGCATGTTCTGACCTGAGACTAAATTCTGCGGGCAGTTGAATGGGGACAGTACTGGTAACCCATGAGATCTGGGCGTGCGAAGTTGTTTGAAGATGGCTGAGAGCGACTATTGGGCTGAATTCTCAGAAAAAAGAAGAGCGGAAGAGGGTAGAGGATTTAGGGGGGAGGGAGATGTTGAAGCAAACGGCCACATGGAATTAAAGCGTTAATTGCGACCCATCTGTAAAGCGAAAATGAACTAAGATCAGGATAGTTTCAATTATAAATACGCAACGCCATATAAACCCGTATTTTAGAACGTTTTGTGTTTTCCACCTTCTCGCGTCTACATTTATTGATATCGAAGTTCTTAGGCATATTTAATACAGTTTCTTGGATCAATTTAACAAAATGAATAATGATGCACGTGTTTCCATGTTCACCTGGACTAGTAAATATCTGCTAAGCAAAACGATTTACTCAACTCGTAAATTATCGCTTACGATGTTCATTTAACAGGATGTAAAATGTCGCCACTGAACTCAAATTATTTCCTTCGCGAAAATTGCTTTAGCGAATATTAATTTTTAGTAGTCATTATTTTAAATTTCTGCATAAAATTATAACAGAGACTCTTTTCCGTGTCGCCCTCCATGCAACCGCGCAAATCTTCATGCAATTCGTTGCTTTAAACGATGCAACTTTTCCTGTGCGAAATCCCATGCAACAGATTGCGTTATATCTGTCAGCATGAAAATCGATCTATACGAACATTGATAGTGCAAGAAAGATCCGTGATAATTTCTCAGTAATGGTTCGTTTCAAATAGTTTGTTATTGGTATCATCCACTCTAATTCCTTGATTTGTGTTCTCCGGGCGAGAAATCCTCCCAACCACTTCTACTCCAGAGAGCAGCCCGGGTGTAATGGTACAGGAATTCTCTCTCCAGTGAAGGTGGACACGGGTAGGGCACTTAGCGCCCGAAAACCCTTGTGCCGCACCACACTTCCGGCGGCCTCCGCCCACTCTCCGACTTCCAACTCCGGGACTATAAATAAAAGAGCGCCCATTCTTGGGGTGTCCAGGGATGGGTTCGTGTCCGTGCTCGGACGGGGTACTAAGTACGGGCTCTTGTTCTTCGGTGATGGCAATCTTGGACTTGGATCTGCTCCCACCGTTCCCATGCCTTTACTCTTGTTCCACCGCCTTCTCCTCTCCTCCCGCTTGCGCTCTCACCCTTTCCAATCGAATGCTAGTGGAAGAGAGAGTGGGCTATTTTATCACACCTCCCCCCCCCCCACTCCCCTCGACCGTCACGTCTCTCGCCCCACTCGTGAGGATGGGGTCAGGGCGTGGCCGACAAGGGGCTTTGTAAGCTGTTATCACCGCGTCAACAGCTCGGATGGAACCAAGGACAAATGGCCACCAAATGAATTTACCCACCACCCCTTCTTCCAGCATAGGCAAGGGAGTATTTCAGTGCTGGTGGAGTAGTTTAGGTGGTCAAGATACTATTAATATAAAAACTTCGATTTTATGTTTTCTTTTCTTTTTTGACAACGAAGCTGATTGTGTATCTTTTTAAAACAAAATTCAGTGTAAACAAATAAAATTATATCGAGTGGCGAATTGAATTACTACGAAATAGGCCATGATAAAAACCTTAAACCTCTTTTCCTTTAAATTGCTGGCCATGACGCTCAATACATCACTATTTTGGATATCACGGAAATCGTTAGCGCCGTCCTGATCAGAACGTGATGCCAGGAGGAAGACAGTTTAGGAGGGTGGTAGGACAAAGGGACCCATTGTCTCAACAAAGGTCCCTGCGTGAAACCTTTGGTACTTCTTTCCGCTTATCTGCGCTTTTTTATCCCTCCCTAAACTTAAGCTCTTAGCTGGCGAGTTCCATCAAGTTCTGCGATTCCGATTATTAGTAACCGAAACTAGTGTTGGGCGGACAGACTTGAGACCAAGTTCAAGAGAATATTTTGAAATCTTTGGGCATCTTGTAGTATGTATGTATTACACAAAAAACGTTTCAGGCTTAGGATCGTTGATATCTCATACCGATATTGTACATCACCACATATTATGTACCAGCCTCTCCGCGTATCGCTACTTAGCATTCCCGTTTTTAACTGTTGGTTTTAAAAATTCCAGAGCTTTAACCGAAATAATATGGACCGTAATCAAGCTCGAAATTTTAAAATAAGTTTTTAGCTCTGATACTTCGAATAATGGGTTAGCAAGAAAGTGTGCTTTGCACTTTAATGGCTGGCTACGGTAATGAACTATAATAACGGTTTCATCGCTTTTGCCATAATGTCGTCGGAACATAATATCATAAAGGAAAGATGAATTATTTCCCACGTATTTTTATTTAATGGCTCATATTTAAAACCATACCAACCAGTTTTTTTAAAGGCCTGAGCTTCACAGGAATGATGTCACCTGCGGATTATTGCGCGAATCATTGAGTAAAATATTTTAGGAGTGAAGATCAAATTAGTCTGAGTGAACCACGGTATTTTGGAATATAATTAAAAGCAGTAAAAATGCATCAATTTTCCTCTGGAAACGGTTGGTATAACACTTCCAAGATCATACAATGAATAAAGATAGGGTCGAACAAAATTGATCTATTTATATTCGTGCACCACGTCCACTTGGGAGAGCAATTAAACTCATCAGCCACAAATTCCACGAGTATAACCGGTTTTCGCCTCGATTATCAGTTCTGTGGGAATGTTACAATGTGTCAGACCCATCTCCGGCAATGCCGTGAAAGTATTTTCAGAATTTTCCGTTGAGTTCACTATTAATGAAGAGCCGTCAGCGGCCCAAGCTTTCCCACGGAGATCACGTCCACCTTGGTGGAGGCTTGATCGTCCGATCCACTTCACGTGAGGGTGAGTCATCTGTCGTCAAGCCTTCTCAATCATCTTCCTCCTCGCCATCCCACCCGCCTCTCTTCACTCTTGAATTTTACGTTTCGAGGCACGAACTTTCAGAATCGGCAAAGGGTACATTAATGAGGATGGGGAAGTTTTGAGTTTAGCTATTTATATAGCGAGAAAAACTTTGGAGCTGAACTCAGACACGATCAAAAACTGGTTGGGTCTAACTAACAATAAGATCAATTTCTGTCGAGAATTTACCACTAACTAAGCTAAAAATCAGAACTAAAATTCACCAAATACTTGCATTTCTCTGTGTAAATAAACCCCTATCAACTCCACTTGTTTTCATTGGTTCGTGAAGACAGTTATTTACTACGCGATTGTTAAATGTAGCGGTAAATCATTTCATATCACGCCTTCTGCGTCCTAAGTGGGGATTTTTGACACCTATGTACACTTCAGTCTGGTGGTGGTTCTATTCGGGCACTTCTAAAGTCTTGATTCCAGGGATATTTTATCCATCTAGTAACCACCTAATTTTATTGATTGCGTGACAGAAATCATTCATTGTTTTTATATATATTTATTGATAGAGTATTTTAATAAATAATTATAATGCGTTGAGGCACATGGAGCAGAAATATTCATATTAGAAATGTTTGGATTAAAAAGAATTTCATTCTTTTCCTTCCATCAACCTCTATTCCGCTTCAACTATTAACGAATATTGAATTTAAGAATTATGGTGTTAATTTTTAAAGAATGTCTCGTGTATTACCACTCTAATATTAAAGAGAATATTTCTGTCTTGCTAACAGGACTATGCTTCGAGATTGGCCTAAACAGCTCGGGCGCTGTTGGATATGTAAAGAGTGGTCAATTTTAGCATATATAACTATAGTATGGTAAAACGACTCGCGGGTTAATTAAGAAATATGATCGAAAGTATATTTAACTCTTTTGGGAAATTTTGGCATAAAAATCATCCATTAAATTTATAAACATAGTACGGTAAACGAATGCTTTGAAAACCTCTGGTCACTCTAATTAATCTGATGGCTTACCCTTATTCCGTTTGTATTCTGATTCCATACGATACCCTGATCAGACAGCAAAAATCAGTTTTGCATAAGCAGTAATCTCAGGAACCAATAATTACGTGCTCGAGATAAATTAAGGTTGTTGAATTCGAAAAGTAGTTGTAATATATGGTGAAACGTCGATTTATTGGATGGAACTGATCCCAAGATCCACCAGGGGAAATTCACAGAGCTTTTAAAATCAAGTTTGCCGGCAGCGATGTAAGACTTGTTTTTTTAGAATTGAAATTTATAAAATTAGTTCAAAGCACACCATTGGCGTTATGCTGCTCACTTTAACCGGAAAAAAAGCATCACATCACTGACTCTTTATTGAATGATGGGGACAGCGTTAGAGACTAGAAGTGCTCACGACGCAAAATCATCGTGGGAATTGGTATGGCTGAAGTAGTAAGGATCTCGCCATTACGCACGAGTGAGCATGAGACACGAGCCAATCACATCCCCCAAACGGTACATGCCGGGGACATCAAAGCCTCGGGAATTGAAAATAACCCACCCGTCCGCTCCGAAATGCCCATTACCATATATTTCGAGGGGAATCATCGCAGGTTTTTACGAGATCTTGCCCGTCGGTCGACCCCAAACCTCTTGTGGTCGAGATATGGGTGGGCCAATCAGCCCGCGTCGGGCGGGGGGGGGGGCGGGGAAGAGAACGGGGAAGGGTAGAGAGAAAGAAAGGGTTGAGCCAGATGGGAAAAAGGGATGGTGCTTAGTAGTTCTATTCTAGCTTGGTCGCAAGAGTTGGCGAGTCACCGGACAAGAGGAATCGGGGAGGAAAGACGCGAAGAGGCTAAGGGTTGAGGCTGGGGAGGGAAGAGATGAGGCGGTGGGTGACGCGATTGGGCGAAGATAGGGAAGAAGACTTAGGAAGTCTCCCAAAGATTGATGGGTTGCGGGGAGTGTGGGGGAGGAGGAGGACTGGGGGGATGAGGGGCGATGGGGGCGAGGGGACGGATTGAGTGAGAGAGAGGAGAAGGAGGAGGCGGTGTTTTGTTGGGAGGGGGGAGGGAGGAATTGGAAATGAATTCCGCCGGAGGCAGCGAAGCCAGTCCCCCAGGTGTGTGAGCACAGCCTCTCCGCTTTCACTCTCCTCCCCCAATGCCTGCCTCCACCACCACCTCGCCGACACCGCAACCCTCATTTTCCCATCCCTCCCATCTCCCTTCCTCCCCTCCCTCCCACCTCTTATTTTCTCTCCCCTTCCCGTTTTTCTTTTAGCGTCGTAGCCCTCCTCCTACCTCACCTTTCGTCTACCATCTCCGAATTCGACTCTTTGCGCTCCAACGCGCGCCTACGTCGCGTAGCTTGTTATAGCGTAATAGTAACCTGCGGTCGTCCATTGCGTATACGATGGGAGGGAAAAGGGGGAGGTGTCCTTCCTCCCTCTTCTTCTCGGAATGCCACATGGTGCGGACTAGTTTGTTTTTCCCTCGAATCTTTGAGTTAACGTGTTATTTTTTTCAAGGGGCTCTGTTTATCCAAAGGTCTACAGAGATTCAGTCGTTTCATTCTCGTGAGTTACTACCCTGCTGTGGATATTTGATGTCGGCTGAGTGTTAAGAGTTTGTCTTGACTTTTAATAAATCCGTCAGCATATCTTTTGAATCCACATCTGTGCTGTTGCGGTCTCATGAATTGCGGAATCATTTGGATTCATACATTTATTTTTCCGTTTTGACATGTGTTTTTTATGCTTTCTGAGGAAACTGGTTGACAGCGTTTGAAGCCAATGTGTAACACACGTAAATTTAAACATATGAGGATTTTCATTCATTAATCATTATGCCTCCATAATTTGTTCAACTAAAGTAAGACTTATTCACTTGCTCTTCCTTTGGTGAAGTGACAATTAATTTCCGATTCTGTTTTTTAATGTCTTTGACATTAGTCTATAAAATCTCGTTGTTTGTAGCAGGTAGGGAATAATGAAACTATATATCTTTAGTTAATGCAAGCATTCATGAAATTTCTCTCATTTGTTTCATTTTTACTTTGAATATGACGGCGTTGTCCATCGAATTGAACCTTACCGCTCGCTCCGAGGGGCGACTCGAACGTGAAAAAAGTCTTCATCAAGACATCATCCTCTCCTCCCCAGCAATCGATCTGAAAGAAAAACGCGATCCTTTTAAAAAACTGACGTGCGGTCCAATTCATCCGGCCTCGGCCGGTCCAGCGCTTCGAAGCAGAGAGAAAAAACAAAAGGGATACACCCGCAATAAATTGTGGCAAAACTTCATTTGCATTTCTCTGTCGGTCATTAATGGTCGTTTTTATGTTTTTTCCCCTCTGTTCTTCGAAGGAAGTTTAAAGGGGTTGAAAATACTTTCCAAAAAAGATTTCGAGGCCCCCGCGAATCAATGAGGAAGAGCAGCCCCCCCCCCCTCTTGCTTCTATCTCGCATCCTTATCTTTCCCTCTCGCTCTCCCCCCACACAATCTCATTCCCTGGCGCCTCTATGTCTTCCCCTTGCGGTCTCCCCCTCCCTCCTCCTCTCCCTCCCACCCTCCCACCCCTACTACTCCCCTCGCTGACCCACACACACATACGCACAACACACACCCGGCACCTGTTCCCTCCCGTGCCGTGAAAAGAGAGAGAGACAGCTTGACGCCGCGCCGCCTCTCTCCAATCTCCGCTTTTCACTCTTTCCTCCGCCCCTCCCCTCTCTCTCTCTCCTCCTCCCCTCACAACTCCTTCCCTCCCCCCTCATACTCTAACGAAACCCCGCGGCTCCTACTCTCCCTCCATCCCCTCCACCCCTCCCTCTCCCACTCACTCACTATCTGTAACCCCTCTCTCTCTCTCTCCCACCAACGGACGCTTTTTCTTGAGAGTGAGCTCCGCCAGACAGTCTAACTTCCAGGCGTTCTGTCCAACACTACCACGGCTGCTAGGGGTCTAGAGAGAGTAAAATTTTCTCTTTCTTGGTGGGCTCCATTCGTGTTAAGTGTTCTTCAGCGTGTCTTTCTACTCCGATTCGAATAGACATCTTGGGCCCAGTTTAATAATGCCCGGTTAAACATTTTATTAGTATTTTATTGCCGGCCTCGGTGGCGGCGGTGTAACGTCCTTGCCTTCTAACCCAAAGGTCGCGGGTTCAAGTCCCGCCTGGGAAGGTTTTTTCACTTCCCAGGGCATGGTTGTATGTGCTAGCCCATTGTTAATATAGTTAATACCCCGATTTAAAGGCCAATGAGAGCTGTTTTCGGTGGTGAATAAATAAATAAATATACCTAATCACCAATGTGGATATGCTATTCCCATCGATAACGCTCGCTTCTACTAACTGACAGTCTTAAGTTATTAGCAAAACCCTAGCCCTTGACTGAATTCATTTCAGCGTAGAAGCCATTTAAGGCCTTATACCTAAGATCAACATTTAAGTTTGGGCATTCACATATTCACAGACAATACATGCAAACAATTATCAATAATAAAAACATTAAGGTTTTCCCGATGAAACTCATGAAGAAAGGTTTTTTAGAAGCCCCTGAAGATGAAGAACAAGTCGTTCTTAGAAACGTCGGTAGACATGGAGCCTATTACCCGGTGGAACACCCGGGAAACCTTTCTGCACAAATCGTCAATAAAGTTATTTTTCTTTACACTGAGCCATGAGATCACTCTGACAACATTTAATGCATGTATAAAAAATAATGAACACCTTTTTGTAGAATAATTAAAACAAAAAAATCACTGGGTTAAAATGAATGAACTTCATAAAACAATTATATACCTACTCTTCCAGGGTTCTAATTAAGCGATTGGGAAACTGGATTAGAAACGGTGGCCCTCTTAATCTTAAATTTATATTTATATTTAAGTTAGCCACTTATATCTGGGCCCAATTAAAAGTTCATTCTGCCGAGCAATATTCACTACTCCCATTTTCTGTGCCATCTTTCAATACTCGTCTCTGGTCTTGAACCTCTCTCGCTTTAATTTGTTTGTTATCACGGCTTCCTGCGTAGTTCTGGCCTCCGAGCGCTGGCTTCTCGTGATTTGGTATTATTCCCATTCGTGCCCGCTTAATCCCTCCCGAAATCTCCCCCTCTCTCTACAATCGACGTCTCTAGACTCCCGATTGTCAAGCGAGGAAAGTTTCGCGCTCGCCCTCATTCTCCTCACACCAATATTGTTGTCTCCCTGCTACTCCCGCAGATAGATTTTGCGTCTCTTGTACTGCTGGGTAGATATATGTAACGCTAAACGCTTGTTTGCATTTCAAATAGCAGCGGTAAGGACACTAAGCACATGGGTGAGATAGCACTATAATTCGTCGAGCACATACTTCACCTCAGTACTAAGAGTCACTCCTAAAGTCAACATTTCATTTATTAGTGACAGTTCGTAGAGCGGCATCCGTGAATTGATGTACATTTCGCTGATTTACAATTTAATAATATTTGAAATCACTTAAAGGCCCATTCAAGTAAAGTTTTTCACAAATTACCAATTAATGATTAAAACAATTAATGATGATTCATATAGTATATCTTTTTACATGCATACCAGGCTTACCTCGTTATACCATTTTCAGTACCACTTCTCAAACCGAGTATTAATAAGATAATTTTTCGAGTTTAGAAGATCTACTACTATCATCAATCAAGTCAGAGAGGTGATCTACCGGTTAAGATATTCTTAGGTGGAAGAAAGATACCGATACTAATCTTCTAAAACCGCAGGCCCATTACTCCTTCTCATTGCATTAGCAGAACTGTAATAATTTTGAGCGGCCCTGCAGGTGTATCTTTTAGAATGTTTTGATTTTCCAGAGCACGAAATGGCGCTCCCCGTGATGACAAAAAATGCCTCCGTAGTGCAAGCTGCAGCTCTGAGCCAGCCGGTTTTGAGCCCCTCCATTTGTTTCTTGATCGAGGACTTGATAAAATGGCCCAATATTTATTGAATTAATCCCTCCACCCTTAACTTTTTTATTCTGAGCTCAGAATTTTTTAATTCCACGAAGTTTGGCCTTACTTCGCCATCTTAATAAGCTTTTGTTTATGAACATCTGACTTGAAGAACTAATTGGTATTTTACACTCATTCACGGGATTCTGTTCGTGATTCTTGTAAAACCGGGTTAACAGGCGGGAACAATTCATGTTTTTATCGTTCGTTACTTTTGTTTTCTTTGTCCTATAAGGTTTTCGGAATGCACACGAAGATCTTATTGATTTGGGAAGTTTCCTCAGGTAAGCCATTTTTCAGCTGATACCATCGAGATTGTAATTTACAATTTTTTTGCGATTTTCCTACGAGTAAAATACACTTACTGTAATGTTCTTTATTTATTTTAAACCTCCACTCAATATTTAACGTGACAGTAGCTATTTCGAAAACATACCTGTGAAAGGGCACATTATTTTATTTTTGTAAAATAATTGTTTAATTGAACCTCTATAACAGGTTGAGATAAAATGGCGGACCACGGCAGCTAACTCCTAATAGAAGTAAATCTGATTGGAATTTTGAGCGAATAAAGAGCCCAGTTACCAGTTATTTCCTCGTAATGATTTTGGATATCATGTAGGCGTAACCCAATAAGCCACATCTTCTCCGAGAGCCGGTATTCCTAGTTACCCTAGCGTCAGATAGGGTAACTAGGAATACCGGCGATAGGTGATAATAGAAAGTCATAGATGTCCAATGGTAGCGGCTGTGGGCTGATATATAAGTCATTCATCTCCCGTAAAAGCTTTGTTTTCCTTTAAGTGATTTATCGGGCACTGTAGCCCACTGCTGCGCAAGCATGGAACAAGCGTGGACACACAAACAAACAACCGCCACGGAATTCCAAACCGAATGAACATCATCCTTCGTCCTCTGTTGGCTGGCCGTGGAACTTTTTAAGCCCCCTCGAAGAACCCACCACTCCGCTGTCATTTCACTCTTCCCTCCGTCGTTTTACTTTTTTATTCTCTCTCTCCCTAAACTCTCCGTTCCCACCCGGTCTTCCTCTCCTCTTTCCTCTGCCCCCGCTGACCTTCCCCACCCCCTTTCTGACTTCATCCTCGTCTCTTCTCTCCTTTAAAACCCCATTCCCGGCCACTCTTATGCCTCCTCTCCTTCTCTGCACCACCACCACCTCCGTCCCTCCCTCTCTCCCCTACCAATCCCATCGAAAAACCAGCACGATCTACGTTTTTTTGTTGTTCCTTTTCAACTTTTATGATTGGACTTTGCTTTTATGTCCGAGTTATTATCATTATTATTGCTTCACGTTTATTTCGCGCTTCCCTCCAAAATCAGCCTCCAATTCCTGGGATACACCTTCCTTCCCCTTTTTTCTTTTTCATCTCTTCCTCTCTCTACCTCTAACACTGTCTCTGCTCCCGTTTCTTTCCACGTCTATGTTTGTCCAAATTCTGTCTCGTAATCGTTTTACTTCGCAGATGCGAAAATCACTATGCGTTGCTGGAGAAGGCGATAGTTTAGCAGTTTCCTCAAGCCCTCTTCTTCAAGAACACGAATTTCATTGCGCGATATTTCCCTAGCAGCTGGCCAGCCTCAATCGAAAATTCTCTCGGGCATGAAGCATTTCTAAGTACCGAACTTCCGTTCCCGAGTACGTACCACTTTTTACACGCCCCATGTTGCCTTTTTTATTCTATCCTTGATGAACTCTCATTATACTCTTTATATCCTGCTTATAATTTACTGTAGTGACATTTATTTCCATTCTTGTGGAGGTTATGTGTTTTACTGTGGCCGTATAAATAACATAGCCAATACCGTATCAAGTTAAATTTTAATTATAATAGTAATTTTAAAAGCATGATTTTTAAATACACCAGAGTATGTGGGTCAACATAGATGGGTTTGAGGCATTCTGTAATATTGGCGTGCTTCCTTATTCGTCCTATATTTAATTGTGTTAACTGAAAATAAGTTTTTTTCATCCGAAGTATACCATCCCTTATTTTACACGGCTGCCAGATGATAAGAAAGTATTTTCTTACAGCTTTCTTAAACATTTCTTGAAAACGCCCGGTATATTACCGGATGTTTTCCCACCACCTGGGTTTTACCTTGTGTTTCCAGTTGTCACAATTATATATTTTCTATGGAGAATATTTTCTCTGTTTACTCTTATATGTCCTGTTAGTAGAAAAGCTAGCAAAGGTGTTGCTGACTGTTGTTACAACCATCGTTATCTCGGCTTAGCCATGAGATGAAGTCGTTGGTCCATCAGATCCATGTCTACTTTCCATAGCACTTTCTCTTTCCATCAGCCTCTCCCTTTCGTCGCGGCTACCATGATGTGTGTGGGTTTTGATTATGTTGGCCAAGTCGGTTTCTCGATTATCTAGGATCCTTCATAGTATGATTTCTGCTTTCATATATCTCCCCCTATTCTTTCGGCCTTTTTTCCTGTCTATGCATACCTAGGTTTATTTTAGCACTAAATAATTGTCCACAAGGTCTATTGGAGCAGTATGCGTAATACGAGTAGAGCTACTTGTAATGGCATCAGTATGATTCGTATAAGGTAATGTATTTTTTGGATAACCACTGTAATTTACAAGAAACATATCAGCCCTCATATATTTGATGTATGCAAACGGTATCCAGTAAAAGAGAAAAATTAAACTCACAGTATAGAAACATCAATGTTTACAGTAAACTAATTGCCCGATGATAAACTGACGGAAATAGGTAGCTCTGCTGAATAAGCCAATACAAATCTGGATATGATGTTTAGCTCCTTGAGCCCTGACCAGCTACCAGACTCCTTTCATTGTGAGAAAGGAAATACTGAGTGCATATTTTTTTTCTTAATCTCTCCCTCTTCATTTCCTTCCTTTATTTCCTTCTTTCTGCATTTACTTTCCTCTTATGGCAAAAAGACCTCATATTTCGTCCGCTCCTTATTTCCTGTTATTCTTACCTTAAATTCTCTCTTCTGGATGGGAGACCTGTATAATAAAAGTTTTCATTCAGTTACTGCATCTCGTTACAGAAATTATTACAGAATTTCCCGCTTTTTAACCCATTGGCTGATAGTGGAAGGAGGTATTGTCGTCATGAATAATGTACAATATGGGATTTTGTACTCTTCAAATATTCTGAGACTCATTATGAAATTTCGATTTTGTACACTAGTAAATTTCTTGACATTCGACTAGATTTGACCGAAAATGAAAAAGTTTCCTATAATCTTTTTTTTCTCTAGTGATTCATTTTTTCGTTCATTTCGACTTCATCACTCCATTCATCCTTTGATGTACACCAGCCTGCGTCTTTATTCCCCTTCCTTGCAGTTCGTTTGAACTTCGATCCGGTTTCGGGATGTTTTAATTACATAAAATACAAGGAAAAGCTACTCTCTTCGTTAAAAACTACTCTAACAGCGCACAGAAAGTGCGGAACAGCTGATGGAAGGACTAGGTCTGAAGCCACTAGTGACTTGGAGGCTCTACACAAGGCTGATATCACTTGAAAGATTCACGCGATTTTCAGGGTGACGAGGAAGATATTATTTTAACCCCACATTAAATCTCAAGAACTGATAGAAACAAATAATATTTCGTGAAGAAGCTTTCTTCCCACGCACCGTTAGTGACCACAACAAACACAAAGCGAGGCTCTAAGACACTCCTTTAACATTAAATTCACTTTCGTTCCTTGGATCATCCGACTCCTTTTCCTCCTTCCCTCCCTTTGTTATATCTGGTGTCCGAGCACCCCCTGCCACACGCTCCTGCAGTGGCTCGCAGGGTAGCTCGTAGATGTTCGTCCTCAGTTTTCCTTTCTCCTTTCTTCCTCCTCCACTCTCTCACGCATTCCTCGCCTCTCCCTCCGCTTCCACCTCTCGGGGCCCGCCCGTTGCTTCATCATCATTCACTCTTATCTCCTTCGCCTCGCTCTCCCATTCTTCCCACTCCGGCCTCGGGAGTCCCGCCTTCTCTCCCACACCCCCTGCACCGCATCCAGCACTCGCTTGCCCTTGTACTCGCATCCCCCGGGAAAGAGAGAGCAGACAAAGAGGGCGTCCATGAGTCCGCTCCTTGTTTCTCCCTTCCTCCTTTTTCTTCTCCCATCCTTCTCCTCTTCTTCTTCCTCCTCCTTCGCATTCCACCATCAACAAGCCGTCCCTCCACATCCTTTTCCCTTCGCGGCACCACCCCATTCCTCCTCACCCCCGCCCACCCAACGCTGCCCATTCCATCCCCTCCTCGAACCACCTTCCCTCCACCCCCACCGACCCACCTCTCATTCCGCCTTCTTTTTTTCCTTCTAGAGTGGAAGACAAGAGGAGAGAGAAGTAGAGAGAGAGGGTGTATGTGTCTGTGTGGGGGAGGCAGGAGGAGGGATTTCCAAGCAGGATGGTGTGAGGATGGAGAGGGAACGAGATATGGGGGTTGGTTTTGGAGGGGGGTGGGAGGAGGTGAAGGCGGGAGTGTGGGAGAGAGAGAGAGAAAGAGAGAAGGAAGCTCCTAGGAGGCAGGCACACAGGTGGGCCGCGGCATCTCGCTCTTTCTTCTGCCCGCGGAGTCTCTTCTGCTTGTTTATGGACGTTACTTGGATGATACTCGCCTGCAACAAGCAGCATGGAAACTGGATTGACTCTGATGGGGGGGGATGAGTGGTGAAGGGGGATGAAGGAGAATGGCAGGGTGGAGGAGGAGGATTAGTTGGAACGGAGAGAGGAGTGGGCGTGCGGATGTGGGCGGCACGGAGAAGAATAAGGGAACGAGGAAGAGAAAGTGATGAATGGAGGTGGGCATAATGAGGCGAAAAGTGTGAAAGGGCACAAAAGTAGCAAAGGAGGACTCACCAGGTTGAAATGGATGGCGTTTAATGCTGGGACTGCCGGGGTATGAGGGAAATTCATGGCCGAAAGCCGGTTGAAAGGAGGGGGTGAAGCCGAAAGCGTTCTCTCCAGCATTAAAATCCATATAGTTTCCACCAGGAGTGAAAAAATGAATGAAAAATTAAGGATAGCCAAAAGAGTCACATTCTGGAATAGGAGAGAAGATTGCAGACGACAATATTGATGAGAAGATAAATACAAGATTGCAGAAGTCGTATAAGCGACGACCAGACCCTATTCTTAAGCAACTTGCCGAATTAAAAGGCTATGGAAAGCAGTAAAAGCAAATTATTCCGTTGTTTTAGTAAAATGATGATGATGAGACTTATGTAAGTAAAGGAAATGAAGCCTCCAATTTCATACTAGCTCTATAAACAGTAAAAAAAAGAGTGAAATGGAGAAGCTTCTTTGCGCATACTCACATTTGACAAAGAAGATCCATGGGCTGCTTGGAAAATATATATGGATCAAGGAAATATTTATTATTAAAATATCTATATTACAATATACCAATTCGTATTGTAAATGGAGCAATTGTGAGGTGATAAACCAGAAACACTTTCAGAGGATGCCATACAGTAGATGTTCGTAAGGATGGTGGATACTTATTAAGGTAAACTGGCTCATAAATAACATCTGGGGACCGAAATGAATGGAAAAGTCATAGTTCACAAATGATGAGCTCATGGAAAAGTTGTTTAGACCATGATAAATAATGTAAGGGCAGCGTTTTTTGGATAAAAAAATTAGCTGCTGATCGATTGAAGCATATGGATAGCCTGATGTTTTCATAGCCACTCGAGTTCAAAAATAAAGGAATGTCTATAGGGGAAATTCATGTAGCTATATTTATATAAGCTATATTTATTCATTTTACATTTTAGGGAACCATAACGGATTTCTTCGCGGCCCAATTGACTTCATATTCGTTGGTTGGTTATTTGGGGAGGCGACTGACAGCGGAAATAATTTACGCCATTGAGGCTATGTGGGTGGTTGGTAAGTTATGAATTATTAATTAGGCTAGGGAGGAAGGTTGGAAAGAAACCTGGCGTTGGTATTAGCCTCTCTTGACAAATGGCACCAAGATGTCCTTAAATGAAGCTATTCATACCTTCCGCAAGTGCGACGATGAAATAACGTAGAAATTGCTACAGGAAAAAGTTGGCAAGGACCAATAATTGAACCACGGACCTTTAGCTTCCTTGGTCAATGCGCAGACCACTACGCTAACCAGGCTTCCTAAATTGCCACGAGAATTAGGAAGCCTGGGTAGCGTAGTGGTCTGCGCATTGGCCCGGCATGATAAAGATCCGTGGTTTGATTCCCGGTAAAGGCCGATTGTTTCCTGTGGCAATTACTACGTTATATGATGTCCCTAGTTGAACGTCTCATCCGACGGACGGATTACTATATAAGATACTACTACAAGTAAGGATTTCAGTGAGAAAATCCCTCCACCGCTGGGATTAGAACCCCGCCCCTCGGTATGAAAATCCAGTGCTCTAAGCTAACATTCACCGTGGTTAAATAACTGTGATGATTTTTTTTCTTTTTTACACCGAAAGTGTAGTTACCGAATGATGAATAAACGGCCTACTTTCTCACGCGCGTTTTTATCTGTGCAGAATTTTGAAATTAGGGTGGTGGGCTCATGTCTACTCCAATCGATTTCCTCCTCAGCAAAAGGCTGGTGATTCAGAAGTGCCGAGGGATGAACGCATGGCACCCCCTCCCTGCCCCGTGAGCGACTTGAACGAGGCTCTGTGAGTGTTGTCTTGAAGCAATTAAATTTACAATCGATTCGGGCTTTATCTTCCAATACCGCGGAGTACTTTCCCGGGGTCGGAGGGGAAAAAATAAATAAACCGTTCAGGAATTCCACTGAGGAGGGATTCGTTAATTGCCACGCACACTTTGAATTGTTGGAGAAGCCTCCTTAATTGGCTGTTAACCGTAAAAACCGTCGCCCTTTTTGGCAAGATTGATTGGCTGGCGAGGTGAACAAGAGGAGTCTTCGGACAACAACGAGGCAACAGCAGTCTTACACACACGCCTCGTTTTCACCAGTCTCCCTCTTAGCTATTCATTATTCCGCCGTTATTGAAATCAGAGGGGGGATGAGAGGTGGGTGAGTGGGTTCGGAGGGATTGCCGTGAGAAGGACATGGGAAGGGTCGCTAGGTTAGAACGGGATGACCTCTCGAGAAAGGGAGGTGGATTTCTACGGTAAGAATGCGCCGAGGTGGAGGAAAAGGCGGCGGTAAAAGTGACAGGGAGCGAGGCATTTAGTGACTGCAAATAGATGGAGAGGGATTTAAGGACAGGATTAAAGGTTTTCTATTGGGAAGGTTGTTAGCTATAAATGAGGGAATATTCCACGGCGAGGCTTAAAGCACTGCTGCTATTTTTGTGTAGATTGGGAAGATAGTGCGCTCTAAGATTCAAGGTGTTCAAAGCCATTAGGCTCTGTATTTGGACATGAAGTGAATGTAATAATGAGAGGGAATTACAGTTACAAACTGGAATAACCCATGCAGTTCAGTGGTGTATATTTTTACGATAATAGCTGAGTCAAATCTTGGTACTGAAGATTTTTCGCTGTGGCTTTGAGGTTGCGATTGTATTCGGAATCTATTAATGATTCAATGAATTTTTGAAAGTCTTCTAGAGTCTAAATTTATCTTCTCGACCTTTCTCTCCATTTTGGGCTATTACCCTTATGTTACTAGTCAGTCTTCGTAAGAAAGTTCTCAGCTCATATCAACGAAGCTTTAATTATTTCTAATGAAGTGTTTGCATTTTCGAATTTCTCCGTCTATGTCCTAATTCCTCTTCCTACTTTTGCCCGGTAATATAATCTTCGGTTAATTATTTTATCGGCGTGAAAACCGTAGTTAATGCGTTCTCCCATCGATAACACTTTCGTCGATCCGAAACCCGATCTCTCAGTTATCATCAAGTTAACGAAAAGGCTACGCCATATTGTGGTTAGCGACAGCCAGATATTGTAAAACCTGGCCTTAGTCTTTTTTCTTCGAATTGACTATACGTTATATGCTCTATGAGAGCCAGGAGACTTCTATTTTTTGATCAACCACTATCCTTATAGACGTAATATTCAGATCGTATACAGCTACTTTTAAACACTCCTATGTAAATTTGAACCAGTTCTGTTTTCCACAGATGTTTAAAACATTTTAGAACTTTAGCATGCAAAACTTGGATAATTTTGAACTACAGATAAGGTAAAAACAGACAGGTTCAAGTTATTTTTCTCTCGTGAAGGTTTTAAAGGGAGGCCTGTCATTGGCATCATCTATTAGATTAGTAGTTATACCTAGCAGCCGTTTTCATGGCTTCTATTTATGCCTTTCATATTTTATAATAATCAATAATAATAATAATAATAGCACGACATTTTACGTAGAGGACTTTTTAAAAATTTGTTGTATACGAGGTCAGTATATATATTTTAATTTTAGTTCCTAGTTTTATACCTTCGTAAGTCTATACTGTGACAGTGATTGGTGCTGGATTGTTTCGGTCATAAACCTTCACGGTGATTAGCTAGCGTTCATGAAGTTGCACTGACGAGTTTCCTAGACCTCAGGTTCTATAGTTATTTTTATTATGTCCATAATCCCAGGTTTAAAATCGGGAACAAGAGCATTCCCAGTTCTTCTCAGTGATTTGATAATTGCAATGTATTTTAATAGTTATTATCTAGCTGTTTTGCTTATAGTATAGTGAAACGGAAATTAAGTGAGTATTATATTAGATAAAACTTCATAGTATTATAAGGCAAATCATTTATAATATATCACTAGTAACACTTGAATCTACTATTTTCCGACATTGCGGGGAAATGTAGAAACTGTTGCAGGTATTTATTACTTTAATTTACGTCAAAAGAGGCTCGCTCGCAAACGTTCGCAAAGCTTCATGCATGTGGTGGTGAACGATTTACTCGGGCAGTACTGACTCCCGGGGCTCCGTCATTAGTATGCGATAAATGCAATAAAAGTCAAGCCAGGCCTGTGATAAAGTCTATGTATGACTGTCTGCTTATATCCATTGCTCTAGTTGAGCATTGAATTGTGGATACTAGAAAGAAATTTCTGTGTTCTCTCTTATAAATATTGTGATAAAAAGGTTGAGTTGTTAGTATGAAAGGAAGGAAGCATTTTTTCGCTGAATTTGAATGAGTTTATTGATAAACCTAAGTATGGTGAAAACGTTGAAATCTAAGAGTGATTGAGTAATATCAAAGGGAATGTACGGTTTTAAATTGTATTTTTATAAAAAGGATTCTTCAATACTGCCAGTGAATGGCTTCCATTTACTGTGACTGGCACCAGGAGCTTAGATCTCCGCCACTGACGTCTTCTACCGAGAGCGCAAGAGACATCCCAAGAAGGAGAGCTTCGTAAAGTAGTTGCCACGACATTTCCGGCAGTCATTTGAAAGAAATTTATTTGTGCTGCGACTTTGAAAGTCCTGCTGTATCTTCCTTCGCGGAGGATCTTGCTTATCAAGCGAGTCGCAAAAAAAAGTAATAAAGAAGAAAACTTGCGGCTCAATAACTGTGACCAATGCAATCAAACTAATGGCATTTCAACGCTCAAAGAAGAGGAGGATAGAGGAAAAAGGAGCAGAAATAAAGTTCCCATGAGTTATCACATCTAGGAAACGCCAAGCGATGAGCGAGCCGTGGTAAATTCCTGGGCATTGGTAAAATGCCGGAGGACACGTTTTTCATGCCGCCTGCCACTACTTCTCCTCCTCTTCCTCTTATCGCCCATGCGTCTTCTCGAAGCCGTCACAACCGACAAGAAAACGTTTTCTGATTCGAATAATTAATCAAAGAGAATATCCCGTTTCTTCGTGGGGGGAGGGAGGTTGGTAGTGAAGTGCTGGTTTTCGAAGCGCACGCACACACATGTGTATATATAATATATATACCTACATGTACATGCAGGGGAGTGGGGCAGGTCGAAGACAGATCAAAGAGTCCACTCGGTGAAGCGACGCTTGTAATGCGGGGAGAGTCGCGAGGGAGTGATGTGTGCTGTGTTCCTTGTTGTCTCAAAGGAGGCGGTAGGAGGAATTCTCGCGAGGGAGGCTGGTTGGTATGTGCGCGGTGAAATTACTTCGGGCCAGGGTGGATCAAGGCCACGGATGGCGTTCAGAACTTTTTTACTTCATGATCCTTTGGTACCTGCAAACAAGATGATAGTGAGATTTGAATGATTTAATTCTTTGAACATTTTGATTTTTGCAGTTCTAACGAACAACTTGAGGTGTACATTACCACTAATGTGCTGTTTGAATATTTTAATTATGTAATTATGTTTGGAAAAACGGAAATAGTTTCCAATGTGGAAAGAAGGCATAATTAATTAGGGGATGGCAAAAAAATTACTTTAGCCCTATCAATCGTATCCTTAAAGAGTGACTTTTTGGTTTTTGGAGAGGGTGCATTAGAATTTGGAAAATTGGAATTTATCTTACGTCACACAGTACTTAAAAAAAAGGACATTGCACTTCAAAATAGGGTAATACGAAAAAATCCATGGAAAGAAATAAATGCTCATCGGCTTCTCAGCGTCACTATGCATTGAGGAGCTGCCCTAGTTTAAAGGAGATCTGCATCCATTCTGCCGTAAATCGAACGTTATACTCTTGCTATCATAAAACTTATTTACCGAAAGCTTATATCAATGGCTGAGGTTTGAGTTAGAGTAGTATTAATCCAAAAAGAGTGTGAAATTCACGCAAGACATTAAGGGACTCTAAGACCTATAATCCGGATAACACATTTTTAGAGTTTGGGTTAAGTCAATGTAATTACTATTATTATTATTATTGTAATAATATGCTATTACTCCCATTTAAGAGGGGCCACTGGATTTCTTTTTAGTGATTCGGGCAGCAGTATTCCGGGAGAAAAAATTAATTTTTCAAGGAAGGTTTAAATTATAATGTGGTGATTGTCCTATTTCAATTCCGATGAATATGGCTTGGAGGTATATAAAAACAATAGAAAGAAAAGGACGGTGTGAATATTTACTTCGGAAAATTGAAAACAATTTTTATGCAACCCTTGACTAGGCAGCTAAGCATGCTGTTAATGCATATGTACCTACATAAAAAATTGTGAAGAAATTTTATCTAAATAAGGGATGAGATGATTTTATGGGGAGCATTGGCAAAAATAAATAAAATATTAAGAAATGAACAGGTTCAAAGCAGGAGTGAACGAACTTCGGCCGAAGTAAGGATTTTATAATTTGCCATGTAATATTATCATGCTTTCGAATACTTCATGTGAACAACGTTCGCAATTCCTCAAACTAACCCCAACAGTATTCCGCGCTATGTCTAATGATAACTGGGTAAATAAATAAATAAATGAATTTTAACTGACCAAAACTCAATAAATTAAAAGAAGAGATTAATTATACGTTGTCAATAAATACATTAATTGATAACTGGGAAGTTCGAGAAGAAATGCCCGTATTACGTCAAAATCATATGTTATTATCGGCGTTTTCTTTCTTATGGAAGTTGCCATTTCAAGGGATTTGTTCTATTTTCAAGAATTCCAAGGACGAGGGGTAGGTATTGTCACCTTGTGTGTTTGAACTCATGGTCTTTCAGTAACTAGGAAATTCCCCAAAGTCACGAAAGCTACCCAAATAAATGTAATAATAAGTAAAGTTAAAAATTCTTACTGAATTGAATTTCAGCAGAAGCAGGTAAGACAAACACTGTATTCGATTACAATCTGTATTTTTAAAAAGGCGTAGGTCCTGAAGTGGGATACTGTATCCACTCTAGTCGATGGTCAGCTCAGCTATAGATGGGATGTGATTTTACGTCCTGTGATTTTGTCACAGTGATCTCTTCCTCACGACTCGCTTCTATTACAGGATTCCGGAAATCACAGCTCCGGAAAAACATATTTCCGTGTTTCCCTGTTCCTGGCCAGTGGATTTTTGTCACCCCCGCTGTTTCGGAGCTGTGATGTCCCGGACCTGTGACGCTCCGGAACTGTGACGTTCGCGTGCGTAGTTCCGGTGTGGTTCGCTTCGGAAATCACTCTCGTGTTTTACTCGTTCCTTAGCTGTGTCAGACACGTGCCTGTTCCGGAGTGGGTGATCCATCGTCGCGTCGTAGAAGGTCCGGGGCTGTGATACGACGAATCTGTGTCACTCTTGTAATTTTTCTTATTCAGGAGCTTTGTTGATATCGTAATTCCCTCGCTTTGAAACGAGGAGTGTGTGCTTTCTAGGATAATATTAAGTTAATTATATCTACATATACAACTATATTTTGTATGAAAAAACTGGACGAATAGATCTTTCAATGATTAATGGCTAGTGAAGGGCTCAAGTAAAATCGATGAAGCATTGGAAAAAAATATTTAAAGAAATTACCTCCCCAATAGATGTTGCACTGATAAAGCGTTTGAATTTGAATTTACATATGTACCTTTGGGCATCTTCTCTCTAAATGGTGATCAGATTCAACGTCAACGTTTCAAAATAAAGTGATTGCGTAAAAATGTCGCATCTGGCTAAATAATTTCCTCTCATGGTTATGGTTATATTTCTATGTCCCAAGACCGGGACAATTCTAGTTTTTTTAAGAGACTAAAACCGGGAAAATATCGGGACGATGTTTATAAAAATTAAGATAGTGGTGCCCAATTATTTTATTTTGAAGTGCTGAATGGCTTCCGGAACACCGCGGAAGCCTACTACAGGATTATTTTATTCTTTGAAGCGCAATTATAAAAAATATTAATACTTGCAGCTACAGTGGCTTGTTTTAGTACCAACTATGGAGTACCTAGTACGAATCTCGTAATAGTGGGTTGGCTGAACACTTCTTGACTCCCCGTCAGTATTCCCTGTGGGTCCATTGGGAAAAATTTCGAGGATAAATGATACAATTTCTTTTACAAATACATTCGAACATTCCGGGACATTGGGTCGGAAATGGGCATGAAATCCGGGTCTCAGCCGGGACAAATTTGTTAACAGGGAAAGACACCGATACAAACCCTTCAAACCGTATGGTTAGCCTACTCATGGTAGAATTCATAGTAACTAATCAATCTAGTTCCATAGCTAAAACTGACTTTAGGTCGATAACTTAAGCCCCAAAATAATAGGCCTATTTGAAAACAAAATCTTTCTCTCCCATTGAACCATTCTGCATTAAAAAGCAATAAGGAAAAACCTTTTGAATGTGCCACTGGAGACTGATAATAGAAGAATGAGACGACTTGGAAAATTTAAACTATAAGAGACTCATTCCGGGTCGTCTAACAAGTAACTAATATCCACGCAGGTAACATGGCATTAGATCCCACAATCCCAGGTATTTTTCAAAACCCCATGGAAACGATTAGTGCAATAAACCTTAAGCTTGAGTCTCTCATAGTTAACCGATCACATTATATACCCTTGAAGTAGAGAGCTTGACACTGTGAGCAAATCGGCCCGTGGCCTCAAACACCACCAATACCACAGTGCGTATGTTTACGGCCATATCCGCGGGGCCTGCCGCCTTGGATACGGGTAAATGACGTCACAAGCCGTATCTCGCTCCGCTGGTATCCTCGGTATTTAAGCTATTTTCTTTTTAATGCTGCGACGTTACTAAGCATTTTTTAACCACAAAAGTGTATATTTCTCACAATCCTCATTCAATTCTTAGCACGATGGTAAGGTTATTTCGAGAAAAATAATTGATGAATAGCGGTGACAGGAGTTCCGTTGGAGAAGAATTTTCAAATCGCCTGCAAAAATCGTTCTCAACCTCAATAGCGCTCACTCTAAATCGTTCCAAAGTTGTTTTCTTTTCAGAATTGAATTTGGTAACGGTCGTGTGCTAAATACATTTCTCGAATGGGTATCCGATGGCTCCCGTATGGGAGTGAATTTACTATGTTAATTCTTTTTTATCGTTGGTTACTTTGTTTTTTTCTTCGTATTTCGCCACTACTCAGTATATTATGAAATATTTCACAATACCATGGGATTTGGTTATTTACGATGTTCTCCTGGAAAGGAAGCTAAAATTCGCTAATAGCTGTGAATCAACAGGAGCAAAAAGAGCAAGCATCACCTCTTCATATACGTATTCAGAGAAGTTTTTTTGCTGTCAAATAATTTATTCTCGCTTCCGTTGGTGAGGTTTATGACTCATAAGATGATGTGTCAAATATATTTCGTGATGGTAGGAGAGGCGACAAGTTTATCAAATCGCTAAAAAGTCAACTCTTTATCAAGTGAATAAAAAATGTTATATTCCTTTTATCAGTCTAGCCTCGATTTGTACTTCCGAGCAATTTCAATACCGATGATAGATAAACGTCAGCGAGAGACCATTTGATAAGAATGTTTTCACTATTTTCTATCATATTTGAAAAAATAATTGTTGTCCGTAGCATCCCAATTGACCTCCGCTCAATTCTAACGCGAATAATTCCCCTAGTCGTTAAGACTATTTGGCGAAATGCGGAACTGTTTAGGGAGAATTAAAAGAAACGTTAAACTTGTTTATGGCTCTTAATTTTGGAGTAAATTCATAAATTATTTATATATCGTTTCGTAAAATACTAGTATTTTTGTTGAGGCCTACAACTTGTAAGTTTATTTAAGGATGACATGCCGCTTTATCAGGTATATCGGCCTAACATGTATCAAATAAGTGCTATTGTTGCTATTGTTGTATTTTTAGGTTTACATTGAAACTTCCTTAAGTACCAGTAGTATTATTGGAGGTGAACTAATTGCGATGGAGGTTTTTTTCGCCATTTCGCCATACACCTACGCTACATCACTAATTCAAGCCTTATAAAATGTAAACCAAAAGTATAGTATTAAAGGTGCGGGTAGGTTGAAAATTACATCTTTGGTCATTAATGTTTTCAGCCCAACATACTGACAACAGCCATTTCTATCATACTCACGTACTTTACCTAAAACGACAGCGGTTATTCTCCAATAATGCTACAAGGAGATTAATTTTTATACTAGAATCATATGAAAGTGAAAATGAGACGCTTTCATGGTCTAACTTTTGTTTTTGCTATACTGTGTGATTAATGAGGTATAAGTTAATGGTGTATGGAATCAAGTCACATTTTTCTTGTATTATAAATATTTCTCTCAAGGAAAAGGACTAGCTACTGGAATTCATTTTAAATTAATTAAAGTCGTAAAAATGATCTTTATAATCTTTAATTTTCCTCTTCGGTGATTTGTGTACTTATTTTTATCTGCGTTACCGTGAGACAAAGGGTTAGATGGAAAAGAGCACTCAAAGAGTGACAACCACGCCCCATAAGAATTAATCATAGGTCTTCTCCTTAATTAACCTTAGATAACCTCCGCTTCTTCATAAAAATCAACGTTTCAATCGAGGCGTGATTGAAAGCGGGCTGAATGGACGCGAAATTATTCGGACGGCCATCCGGAAGGAGAAGGAAAGGGTGGAGGATCAGGGCGGGCAGATGCGCAGCGGAGGGTATGATGGTGGAAGGAGTCGGAGGTGGTTTTTGCGGGAGGCTGGAGGCTCCTTTGCGAGGGGGAGAGGGAGAACGATTGGGGGGGTGGGGTTAGAGGGGAGTGGGGGCGTGGCGGTGGAAAAAGCGAAAAAAGGTTTCGCCGTGTCTTAGGATGAGGGAGTTACCGTCGTCGACCGGTGTGGTTCGGAAGGAGGAGGTATGGTACGGAGAGGCAGGAGGGGAGAACCATGGGAGGAGCGGAAGGTGTGGGTTGGGATCGGAGAGAGAACGAGTTGTGGATGGTTTAGGCCTACAAATCCGCGGCGACGTGGCCTTCGTTCGGGAGGCTGAACAACATGGATGCTGTGGAGAGAACACGCACACAGGCGCACGGCTCGGAGGAAGGAAGGAAGGCAAAGAAAAACTCTTAAGTGAATGATGAAAAAAAGGATAGAAAAAATGACACAAAGGCAAAAACCTGCGGGGATGATGGGTGTGGGGGAGGAGGGGCGTAAGTTTGGGTTGAGGAGGGGGGAGAGGGAAGCTGAGGATGGGATTGGGGATGGGGGTGAACATTCCTTCCTTATTTTTATGTCTTCCCCCTCATCTCCTCCTCCTCCTCCCACATACCCCACCTGCGCTGTTGTTAGTCCCACCGGGTCTACTGACTCACTCCCTTTCGCCTTGTACTATAGTGTACCTACTCCTCACTTTGCGAGAGAGTAAAGATCTGTTCCTCCTTTTTTCCCTCGTCAACCCTTACGCTTTCGTTTTTTTCCATCCACCGCGCCCCGATAGTTACTGTTTCCCACTCTCTCTCTCTCGTTCCCTTAATATTTTTTCCTCCCCGAGATGCCGCGGAGAGAGTGGAGGGTTGGTGGGTGGAAAAAAGGCCTCACGGGTTGTCCTGCCGAGACTGCCTTCAAACTCTCTACCTGATCTGCTATTTTGCCTTCTCTCTCTTTCGTCCGCTTCTCCCTCTTTCCTCCTTCCGAACATAAGTCGCTGCGCAGTTCCCGCCGTCTATTCTTTCGGTCCATTCCCCACCCCCCTTTCCCTCCCCACCCACCACATTTCGATACGTGCCCGCTGCGTAAGCCCTCTACAACCTTGGCTACCCCTTCCCCGCGTACCTTCCCGTTTGCAAATTCTCCTTCCTTTTTAGTCTGTGCATCTTTCCTCCGCCAAGGTGATTCTTCATATTTCCTGCCAATGCGTTTGCTGCTGGAATGTGATGGTGATGTTATTTCGCTGTCTCTCCTTCGGCAGAATGCTATCAGCTGGGTGGATCATTTATGGTTTTACATTTGGAGAGTCAGAAAACATTTCTTGATACCGCTGTATTTAAAGTTCTGCAAGTTCATTTTATTTGAACATTTTGTAGCGGATATTAACTCTTTACCCTGCATCCTGTTGGTCCTAGTGCTGAATTGGAATTCATCAACGATTTCTTTTTCCTCTGTGACTACTAGTGACTAGTATCTACTAAGCGAATTCTTTGAGTGATGCGTTTTTCCGGTAAGAACAGTCGAGCTTAATAATAGCTTAGTAAACGTTTTGTGCACATTTCCCACTCATTTCCTGATTAACAAATCCGGTGTGCGCAAGAGGAAGCAATGGCTCAGCATTAACGAATTCCGTGAATGTTTCATCTGATAAGATGTTCGGATGACCCATTTCCCTAAAAATTTCCCACGAGTTTCTCAACAACCTACGAAAGAAACCAAACTCAAACTCATAAATACCCCTCGACTCCTCTCAGATCACGTCCCACAGAGAAAATGTTTCGACCGCATTTCTTAGCGCAGAGGAGCAATCGGAATATCCCCACTCCCTCCTCTTTTGCGACCACGATGTCATTAATCAGACTCCAGACCGACGCCCCTCCTCCCGTGCCCCCACACCACCTCATTCTCGCCCCATTTCCCTTGCTCTCCTTCCTGTATTTCTGCTTCTTCCCCATCCAGCTTTGATGATTATCTCAATTGATAAAAAAATTAAGTCGTTTGTCTGTCAAGACTCCTCTTCCCACTGCCCTCCGAGAAGAATTATTTCTCTTTCCACTTTAATTGCTGCTGATTTTATTTACCTATAGTTTTATGCTTTTTTGTTTAATTGCAAGGAATTTTTACGATTGGACGTTAATTCATTTCTTAACAGCCTTGTAATATGCAATTTTAATAAATATATATGCTTTGCATATAAAGCGTTTCTTGGAATTGGGGATGTATTAGAATACTTCTAGGTATGAGATACGATGAAATCTTTTAGAAAAGGATGAAGCTGGACATGTATAGAATATTTTGTGGAGTGAATCATTTTAAGAATATTACTTATTGGCGTAAATTCCAAATTTTGCTAAGAAATAAATTGGTTTAATCTGCGTTAAGAAATAAGTTGGTTTAATAAAAATTAATAAAGAAGTTGGTCTAATCTGCGTTTGGAAATAAGTTGGTTTAATTTGACAGTTACAGAATGATCTTTGTGGGATGTTGAAAAGGGTTTGTAGCGTTTTGTGGTGCTACAATTGAAAGTCTAAACACCAGAAATTAAACTTTATATTTAGCGATAGTGACTTTTAAATTCTTAGCAGAGGTTGAAGCCATTATTTGGGGGAAACGCCGAAGGGCTTGTTTCCTAAACCCGAAGAGAAATGCAAATGGCTTATTTGATAAAAATTGCTGCCAAACAGAGGATCTAAGCAAGCTATTTTAACGATATTATATTTTTGCACTTGCCTCCGACTAGAAGTTGCAACAGAATACTTGAAATATATTCGTGTCATTTCAATCAATTTCAGACTCATTTGGAACACAAGAAGTAAACCGTATGCAAAAACAGAAGAAAATGTTACCCTTCTTTTATTATTTTTATCCATAACTGCAAACAATTTGTATTTAACTATGATATTCTTAGTTCACCTTTATAAAGAGTTCCATCAGAAAGGATAATCTCAGAGTCAATAGCCACTGCATTAAGATATAAACGTCTTCCTTATTTGAACGATACTATGACCAAAAATATTTATCTACTTGTATTTTACTCATGTTGTCCTGGCCAAAGAAAATCCCTGAGCGGAGTCGAAGGCTGTTCGCTTCCCTCCTGTCTTTCTCTCCCTTAATTTAGTGGTTAACCACAAATCAAAAGTATCAGCAATTTAAGCATCCCTTTTATCAAACTTCTCCATCAGTTTAGCAAGAAATATTTTTCGCCGCAAATGCCTTTTACTCTGCCCCGAGACAGCGTGTCCCCTCCCCTACGGGCCCGTTGCTCCGTGTATATCTGGATGTTTATCATATTTAATCGCCGCATCAATATCGCATCCACCCAATTTTATTTTCCCTCCACACATCCCTGCCTCCGCATTCTTCAACCTTCCTCCCCTTTCCAGCGCCTTCACATCGAAATCACCGCACGCAATCCTACTCACGGCAACAACAACAACAACAAAAACTCCCCGCACACACAAACACACCCATTCCCTATCTTGCCCGCTGAATCTGCTCAACTTCCAACTCTATTGCCCTTATATCCCAAACAGCTATCTCGCTCCCGTATTCGATGCGAGCATATATAATCAAACTGTCAGCCAAAGCAGAGACCGCAACGTGACCAAGGTGGAGGTCGGCGAGGGGATATATTAAATAGTTTTCGAGCGAATGGCATTCCGAGGGACGGCGGCCGCTCCTCCCCCTCCTGCCCCCTCCTCATATCCCCGCCCTGCCTCCCGGTTCGACCGCGGATAAATCATCCCACGGGTCTCCTTCTCCACTCCCCTTCCCCAAATCTCCGCTCAAATCCACCTGTATTGTAATACGCATGTGGAACAATCATATATTTTGTTGTTTTTAATCTTGGTGCACCACAATAGAATTTTCATGAGTCACGTGCGGAATATTTTCCCAGGAAATGCTTTTGACATGTTAAAGATTTGCCGAGGGGGTTTACGGTGTGAATGCGCGCGGATAATGTTTAATATAAATCATGGAAATGTTTCTCAACGTTTGAGGGTTAAATAATCACTGGTGTTTTGTCGTGATAAACCCAGTTTTCCAAAGAGTTAACCAACACAAAAAAGTGAGTTTTCACTTGGTGAAGTCTGTGAATCAGGTAGTATGTAAGATAACTCAGTAACCATGCCCATACCATTTAATTTTCCTTGTGATTTGATCTCTTCGATTGCAGTGGGACAGAGTAAATGTTTCCGAATCACATGTGCATTCTAGTTCTAAATATGCCCAAGGTTAAGAGGTTTATTATCATATTAATGTGCATTCGTATATTCATGGTAAAATAAGCTTTATGGTCCTAATTTCCTTTATCGTTTAATTAGAAAATAAGGTTATATATATTTATAGTGATGCTTTGGAAAATATTCCCAGATATAATTACGCCACGCACTATAGTAGTATTTGGGTGATTTGGGTGCTTCGACGACTAAGGTCATTCGCACCTCGCACTATATACACAGTGATTATGACTCCTCCTTCAATTTATTTTTCTATACTAGCTTCTCGTAAACTCTTTTTACCAATGTCACTTTTTTTATATTTGCCGAACAATATCAGTACAGTTTTAGAGAATTTTATTTGGGTCATTCGTGTTGACAAATAACATTCCTTTAAACTCCTCAGATAAGGCTGATACGACAGCCAAGGTGGGCTGGAGGCTTTTCTATAGCACCCTGGAAATAAGACTCTTCCATCCTCCCAGCTCGAATTCCTAAGAGATCACTTATCTGATCTCAATGCAAACCTTCCCGTTGGATTCTGTAACCTACGGCCAGATCGTTCAAAATTTTGTTGCCCCTCCTTCCCCAATACTCATGACGAAACTAAACACCCGTTAAATTATGTGAACTGGGCCAGGATACCGTTGCACTCAGTTGGGAATCAAAGTAATAAAATCCAGGGAAAGGTTTATGCATAAATTCAGGACATATTTATTTGTGTGGGAAGTCATGAAGTTGTATATTTTTGTGGTGAGATAAAAGGTATACTTATTGCGCAATTAGGAATCAGTGATGTTAAACGCAGGATGAATATTTCTGAGCATTCTTTTTCAATGTTAGGACTGTTAAGTTAAATGGCATACAGTTTACTTCTATGTTACAGCTGTAAGAAGTACAACAAATACCATTTTCTGTATTCCACTACGGTCGAAGGCGCTCCATACTTCTTTTTATACTTCCTTTCTGTAAATACCTACGTGCATTGGAAATTAGGTTTTGATTCTCGAAGCTAGCCCCGATACGTTTGAAAGATTGAAATACATCATTTTCGTTGTATTCGTACTTATATACCTTAGTAGAAATTATAAGATGTACCTATGAGATTTAAATTGAAGAGTGTATGGCAGAGGTCGCGAGAGAAGTAGCTGGCAAATGTTATGAAGAACCGAGAAATTAGTCAAATGGCTCCATAGGGTTAGCTGTGGATGACCTTGTCGTGCCACTGTACTCGAGCTAAAAAGCGATAAATGTTATTTTCTTTTCTAAAAAATTCCTCAAGAGAACATGCGTGATCAGGAAAATATAAATCAACTGGTACACTTGTTCACACCACAAGCGTCGTTTTTCTTTCGATCTTCATGATGGGATGATCTTTCCATATTTCTTTACTCTAACATCAGGAACAGGATTTCGCATTGCCACTCTTAAAATTTTTATTGCATTATGACCTTTGCCAGAGTAATTTTACAATCCACGGTGAATATTACGTATGTAATGATAGTATGAATGACACTCGAGTGTGTGCTGAGCAATTTTATGGCGCGAGCATGATGTAGCTAGCCAACATGTTCAATTTTTTTGCCTGCAGGTCGTTGGAAAATGAATAAAATAATAAGTGCGCACTCACTCGATCCCTCAAGAAGGAAATCATTCCCGTTTCCTGGTTTTCCATTTTCCCGAGCCATTGGAAGGGCTCGTCCGCTCTCTCCGCGCCTCTCATCCCGAGTGACACCCTTCAAGGCTAAGTGTTAGCCTTGGAGAGGGTCATCGACCAAATGGATCTTGACCACTGCTCATTGGAACGAAAATGAAACATCGGTTAGATTCGGATATATCGAGGTGAAAAAAGTAATTGTAGGCTGAAAAAAAAATATTAATGCAATAATGTCCTGGGCAAGAAAGAAAAGCTATTAAAAAGCATTTCGCCCAGTGGCCTCCCTTTAGTGATAGTTTGTTCTTCGGGGCGAGATTCCAAGAGAATTACTTTTTTCTGTACTGATCATTACGTGAATTTCAATTAGCCGCAATTACATTTAGCAGGTGCGCCGAGGAATCATTGACGATAGCATGAACTATTAACTTTAAATGGGGTTGTAAAAACTCAAATTTGTTGAGCCCCTGAGTATTAAATATAGAAGCCGCAAATGTCAAAAATGCTGGAAAACATTTCAGTATTAATTTATCAACTTCTTCTTTTTTGATTTTACTGCTGAAGTGATTATACTAAAGGTGCACAGGTGCAGGGAATCCCTGTTGTATTTAATTATTTTCCAATTAAAATTTCCATACGACAAGTCCAGCAATGAAACCACGAATTAAAAGTCTTACATTTAGCATTAATTATGGAGTTTAGTACTTTTTTGAACTTTCATATTTTTAGCATAATTGCGCCCTTTAATGACGCGAGAGACCATGAGATACCCGGCGGGTTTTGACCTGGAGTCACATGTATTGAGCATGCTCTAAATGAAGGCTACAAGTGAATCGGGTTGTTTTGGTGGCTATAGTACAGCTTCCCATTCCGAGGCACTGGGTTTCTTAAAGCATGATGGACTAGGAACCGTGACGCAGACTTTTCTGTGGTGATCTGGTCCCTACATGGGCGTGTACATACCATCTGGAGATGACTTCGGCTGTAGTACTTAGAGTGTCCGTCAGATAGGACGTTTAACTATGGAAATCTTAGCGCCTTTCGCTATTAGTAGGCTTATGTCGACGCCAGGTTTCTCTCCGCCCTTCCTCTCATTTCATTATTTTTCAACTCACCTATTCTAATGACGCAATACACCAATACTATCGATCGCCTTTCTATCGCCTACCAACCAACCTACCTAATCCAGCAATTATTTTATTGCTAGTATTGTGATAGAAAAACAAGTGGTCAAAATTTTCTCTTATTTCCCTCCGCAGATGATAAAATAAACAGTATAAAGAAACTTAATAAAATCCGAAACTTTAAGTTTTATTCATTTTTTATCTCCGTTTAAACACATGCATTCGGTATTTTCCCTAACCATGAATTTTTAAAGGATGATCGTTATTTTGGCGTTTGGATTTTACTTCAAGATTCTCCATTCTGAAATTTCATTGAAGCATATTTGTTCCGAAAACGATCTACACAGGGAGTCTGAATTAAAAGCATTGATATATTTTATTTTATATCATTAAACTTGGGGTAATTTTTCGTGTGCTGTATACATTTCCACGAAAAGAATGAATTGATGTTAATTATTTTATTATTGTTAGCGATAGCTCATTTTAGGTACGAGGTGTTTTTACTCCATAGTTAGCAGTTACATTTCTAAGGATGACTGGCTGTCCGTGTCAAGATTCGGAAAACGTTGTGCAGTCAGAAAACGGCTTAGAATGGAACGATCCCGAGACACAAAGTGTTGTTTAGAATATCTTCGACCTTTCTTCTCACTACCGATTAATTTATTCTAAATTTATTTATTTGGAATTTTGTACCTCACGGAACTGTTATCAGGGGGAAACCCCCTTTTGTAAACATTTTATGGGGGATCGTCCGATTGAAAAAGTGTTGTTTTCCAAGGAGAAATGGCCATTTTTTTCGTTCAACAATCTTTTCTAAGATAGGCTCCATGTGATTGTACGCGAGCTCCTGATGAAGCGTGATCCAAAGTCATTAACACAAAAGTTTGCCGTCAGTTTCTTTTGTCTATTAAGAAGTCTTTGAGGACCCCACCTCGGTAACTTTCCCCGCTGGCACCTTGGGCAAAAAAGAGCCACACACACAAGCGGCACGCAGACTGCAATGCTGCCACTCGCTTCTCTCTCTCTCCCGCCTCATCCCGCCTCACCCGGACCGCCGACGTTGTCCTCCTTCGGCGGATATAAGCTCACACCTGTTCACACGGAAAAATCAGCGGAATGGTCCTCCATTGCGTGGTGGTGGCGTGCGTGGAATGGGTCTGAGGGAGGAGAGGAAAAAAATAAACGTGCGCGGGAAGGGATTGGAGGAGGGAGAGTGCACGAGAGGTGCGTGAGGAGGGAGGGGGGGTGGGATATCTTTATTTTTTTAAAAGAGAAAAAAGAGGGGATGTGGGAAGGGGGGGGAGGAGGAGTTTTAACCGCGGCCTCTCTCGCGCAGGTGTCCGAGGGAGATGGCCTCTCCTCTCGCAGCCACATTCTCTTCTCACTCTCTCTCCCCCTCTCATTCTCCCACCAGTCTCACTCCCACTCCTCCCCCCCCCCGCAGATATCCCCTTTTACTACATTCATGGACTTTTTTCCACATCTTTTCCCCCACACGATACACTCCCGGCTGGTCGGGGGTTAAAAATGTCGGGAGGGGATTGGGGGAAGGGTACGTTTTCTCCACCACGCGAGTGTGAGATGACATCCTCCTAAGAGGCAGAACATACACGCACACACACATACGTTGGGCTCTCTCTCTCTCACTTCCCCTTTTCGCAATGACTGTTTATTTTGTGTGAGGTGGGAATGGGAGGTTGTGTGCGTTTGTTGGGTGGCATGAGGGAGTCTGTGCTGCGTATGAGAATCGTGTAAACGGGGTGGGTGGGTGGGTGGCGAGGGAAGCGGGAGAGACCGGGATGCCATTTCCCTCCGTGCTCGTCGACTTGTAAAGCCCTCTCCACTTTGCACTTCAACGAGAAACACAACGGTCATCGTTTGGAGAGTGGCACAGGTGGACAATAAAGCCCTTTCTCCGTCTCCCCATTCCCTCTGTCTCCGTCTTGAGGACATCTTCTTCCCTGCATTCCTGTTCCCCGTCCTCGTCCGCTACCCATCATTTCCTAACGTCTTACATCTATTTGATATGGCCTCACGCACGCTCATGCGAAGTTCATCGTTGACTTAAAGGACGGGGTGGACCGGAGTGTTGATGAAGGCGTGATGACTATTTCATGATTTTTGGGTCATTGTAATTGGCTCGGCGAGTGGGCTTTTGATTTTTTTGTTGAAGATTATATTTTAATGAGAAAGGTACGTGGCTAATTATTCTAAATCAAAGTGATTTCAAGTACTTTGACGAAAACGCCAGACAGGTCCTTCCCTTGAACTGTGCACAGGTTGATGAATGACTTTAATGGATCAAATTAGATAGCAGCCAATGATCTCTGAAGAATTTCTGAATAGGTACATGCTTTAGAAAACAGAATAGTCGTAATTCTTCTATTAAACAATTAGCGCCTATGATCAGTGATGCTTCATTATTAAATGTAGACTTATGCTTAACTGAGAGCTAGCGGGTTTGTAGTGCTAGCTTTCTGAGTACATACAAGAAGTTTAGTTTTGATATTGCGATATTTTCCCGATAGCTTGTAACTCCAAGGGAGTAGTTATTGTCCACTATAAAATCTATTTTTTTAAATAACTCAAGTTATAACAATTTTGTCAGTCTGAGTCAAAAATTGAAGAATTTGTTTATTCTCAGAGCTTAAAATTATATCAGCTGCATAAAAAGACTGATATGGCGCTCTAAATATGAAATTAATGTGCATTTTGAAACTGGGGTGAAGACAAGTTTTTTTTTCTCCCGTTGCATTATTTTTCTGCAATCGTCTGTCATTTGAGTGGTCGAGCTAACCGAAGGACCCAAACCCTAATTTTCAGTGAGAAAGATTTAGAAAAAAATTCTGTTGTAGATTGTATCAAGGAATGTATTTTTCCTGTTGGATGGGCTTTGAACGCAGTACTTTATGGCGTTAAAAATTAAAAGTTTTTAATATACTTCTCCAGATTAGATTTGAATAGTCGAACACCATACGAATTGAAATTTCGGTGAAAGTGAATGCAAAAAGCTAAAAAAGAAGGAAAATCAAAGCGGATGTAAACTAAAATAATTTACTCCCATTGTGGACATGGGTTTTGGGCTCGTTTGATGCAAACTCAGTGGATGGCCTTTAGAGGAATGAATTAGAAGCTTCTCCTTCGTAGCCTCTGAATAAAAACAACCTAATTAATTTATCATCTACCAGATTAATAGTTTTAATTTTCTGTGTGAAAAACCGTGCTTATCTTCACATATTATACTCGTGCATAATGATTTATCTGATCCTTTTCACAATGAAATATGAATGAATGTCCATATCAAGGTTATTTCGTAAGATGAGGACTAATATTTTCCATCGTTGTTTTTTGTATTAAACTTTTTTGTTGCTGTCCAAATATGTTATGATTGAATGAAAATCAACAAGTACTCTATGCATATATTGATATCCCTAATGATGTTTCTCATCTACCAGTCAATTTTACCATATTTTTGTATTGAATGTAAACGCGTAGGTGAAATAGTAATGCACTGAAAATTATGAATCACTTAATATGTTTCTTATATCAATGTCGTAGAGAGTGTTTTCGGAATATAAAAGCCTCAGGATGGAATCATTTTCGATAAAATTTATCTCATAATAATTTTTATTCCCATTTCTTCTGCTCAAATTCTCCGCTAAGCGTTTTACATGTCGTTTTATGAAACCAGCTACATTTCATAAAGCGTACTACAAATCCAGGTTTAACGACAAGGCTTACTCGCGAGCCAGCACAGGTTTATAAGATTTTCAGTTTAACAACTGAGTTTGTGAAAAAATTTTTACGGGAAATTTTACCGTGCGCAACAGGCATTTGAAGCGACGTGTGAAATATTTCAAGGAAAATTATTACTCTTATTTCATCCCACTAACGCTGAAACAATTTTATGCATTCTTTGCGATCACGCCGACCACCGCGTATCAACTCTTTCGTTAGATTCTTCTGTAAAAACCGAAAACGACCCAATCCTATTACCCTCCGGCCTCAGTTCACATTTCTACATCTACATCTACATACTACCCCGCAAGCCGCCTCAATAGGCGTGTGGCGGGGGGTGTTAGGAAACCAGCCGTTTACATATAAAAAGGAAACGCTCTAATGAAATTACGCCTAGCATTTATTGAAGTCCCTTATGGTTCGGGGGAAAAACGAATTCTTATACTTATTCCTCTTATTCTTAGGCATAATATTCAAGAAGTCATTGTCTAAAGGAAAGATACCATTAGACTGGAAAATTGCAAACGTTGCACCGATATTCAAAAAGAGAAACAGACACGACCCAGGGAACTATCGACCAATTTCATTAACGCCGATTATAGGCAAGATACTCGAACATATCGTCGTTAGCAATATCATGACGTTCCCGGACAGTCGTAACGTCCTCCATGGCTCTCAGCACGGCTTCCGGAAAGGTAGATCATGTGAAACACAACTCGCGCTCTTTCTTCATGACGTTCTCAAATCTGGTGAATCGAAAAGACAAGTGGACGCATTATTTCTAGATTTTAAGAAAGCTTTCGACACGGTACATCATAACAAACTTTTATACAAATTACAGTCATGCGGCCTAAACGAAACAGTAGTAAACTGGATACGCGACTTTCTGAGTGATCGTAAGCAAAACGTAGTTCTTGACGGAATTAGCTCTGATATAGTTAAAGTGACATCAGGTGTCCCGCAAGGAAGCGTGATCGACCCCCTTTTGTTCATTATATACATAAATGATCTATGCTCTCGAATTAGCAGTAAAATACGTTTATTTGCCGACGACGCTGTCATCTATCGTGAAATTAGTGATCACTCTGACTTTGAAACTCGGATTCGTCAAGCGTATTGTGGGAAGATTTTCGGATGAAAAAGTAAAAGAGAGGTGCTATTTCGCACTCATCCGGCCACACCTTGAATATGCAGCGAATATATGGGATCCGGTGAAGATAGACTTAGTCCGGGAACTTAATAAAATACAAAGGAAAGCTGCGCGATTCGTCAAAAACTGCTACGGGCGTACAGACAGCGTTACACAGATGTTAAACGAATTTGGCTGGGAGCCGCTAGAGACTCGGAGGCTGCGCGCTAGGCTTAGATTGCTTGAACAATTGAGAACTGATATCTTTCAGAGCGACACGGAGAACATCATATTAGAACCCCACTATATTTCCAGGTCCGACAGAAACGATAAATTAAGAGAGATATTTTGCCGAACGGATAGGTATGGGAATTCGTTTTTCCCCCGAACAATAAGGGACTATAATAAATACTAGGCGTAATTTCATTAGAGCGTTTCCTTTTTATATGTAAACGGCTGGTGTCCTAACACCCCCCGCCAGATGCCTATTGAGGCGGCTTGCGGGGTAGTATGTAGATGTAGATCCGTTCTGCAAAATATCTCTCTTAATTTATCGTTTCTGTCGGACCTGGAAATATAGTGGGGTTATAATATGATGTTCTCCGTGTCGCTCTGAAAGATATCTATTCTCAATTGTTCAAGCAATTTAAGCCTAGCGCGCAGCCTCCGAGTCTCCAGTGGCTTCCAGCCCAATTCGTTTAACATCTGTGTAACGCTGTGTGTACGCCCGTAGCAGTTTTTGACGAATCGCGCAGCTTTCCTTTGTATTTTATTAAGTTCCCGGATTAAGTCTTTCTGCACCAGATCCCATATGCTCGCTGCATATTCGAGGTGTGGCCGGACGAGTGCGAAATAGCACCTCTCTTTTACTTTTTCATCCGAAAATCTTCCCACAATACGCTTGACGAATCCTAGCTTCTTCAGAGCTCTGCCACAAATATTTCTTATATGTGTTCTCCACGATAGGTCCGAAGTTATCGTAACTCCTAGATACTTCACTTCATATGTCGCCTTTATGTTAACACCATCCACAGCATATACATGGGAATAGTTGGACGACCTCCGCAAGAAATGTACCGCCGTGCATTTGCTCAGATTAAGTTCGAGTCCCCACTCTTGGCTCCACACATGAACGTTGTTTAAATTCGATGATAGAGTTTCAAAGTCAGAGTGATCACTAATTTCACGATAGATGACAGCGTCGTCGGCAAATAAACGTATTTTACTGCTAATTCGAGAGCATAGATCATTTATGTATATAATGAACAAAAGGGGGCCGATCACGCTTCCTTGTGGGACACCTGATGTCACTTTAACTACATCAGAGCTAATTCCGTCAAGAACTACGTTTTGCTTACGATCACTCAGAAAGACGCGTATCCAGTTTACTACTGTTTCATTTAGGCCGCATGACTGTAATTTGTATGAAAGTTTTTTGTGAGGTACCGTGTCGAAAGCTTTCTTAAAATCTAGAAATAATGCGTCCACTTGTCTTTTCAATTCCCCAGATTTGAGAACGCCATGAAGAAAGAGCGCGAGTTGTGTTTCACGTTTAGTGTCCGCGTTTAGTGTCACATCCTTTCAATTGAGTTTCAAATGCCGACGTCAGGTTTCCCTTTTATAGTTTCGGCCCTCCCTTCAGCATGCCAATATTAATGTGACCTTGACGACGTCCTGCAATATCTATCGTCATTTTAGTTACCACTCATTTGCAGTGTTCTCGTCGTTAAAATTTTCGGAACTCAATACAAATAGCATAATTTGAATCGCCGAACATACTTTGATACCAATATGTTTTTTATTTTGCCCATCTTCAACATGTGTAAGTGTAATTTCGAGGCTCTTTTAACCCCTTCCCTGACGCGGGCGAGATATCTCGTCCTGAATGGTCTAGCAAATTCTGACGTGAACGAGATATCTCGTCCTACTCTACTTTTTCCCTTCTTTAGCTGTTTTGGACGAGATATTTCGCCCCCTTCGTAGTAATTCGATGCTTCGCCGCTAGATGTCATGTATGGACGCCTATCTCTGTATTCTCGCTTTTATGATGGCTTTTCACTTGTATTATGGTTTCAAAAAAAAACTTTACGCACCAAAATTACCCTCCGTATATCAAAATTTACGCACTATTTTTTCATCCAATATAAATGTTAGGAAACGTTTTATGGTCATGAAAATTCAATTTTATCAAGCGCTCTGCCTACTCCTAGGATTATTGTAAGTTTAGCTACTTGATATCCCGAAGTACAACAGTTGGAATCTTGCTTATGCAATTGTTAACGTAATTTATATAATGATTGAAGGATTGATTTTAGATTTGAATTATTTTTATTCACGATTACTTACTATTCCCCATCTACTTATGAGAATTATATTTTATCAGTACTCACAAAACTCATCTTGTTTATTTATCTATCCTACCGGAATACTAGTGGAACTACGCTCCCTGAAAGCGAAATCTTCCTATGGGGTCATACGTTCTTTTCTGCATTATCGCTAAATTGCATTCGATCAAGAAGACTCAAGTAACAATTGTTACTCAGTAAGTCCTTATCTGTTATAATATGACAAACAATGCATTCCCGATTTTTTTATTGTTTACTTTGTAATACATATTTACCTATTAGTTGTGTATTATTTACTTATTTACGCTGTAGTTTTGGTATCCGTAAATGCTTCACCGACAGACCCCTGCCGGACGTTCGCCGCTTAGACTTCATTCACGTACCCTTTCTGATGCTCCTTGTCTTTGGTTCTCCGAGGGGTCCTTTGGTATTTCCCAAAATTCCCCTCCCCAACCCTTACGTCTGGCGTGTGTAACCGTACTGGGTGGTCAGCCAGCAAGACACGGTCAGGCACGGACGAGAAAGATCACGCGCAAGGGCAATAAACAGGCGGTCGGAAGTCTTTTGGATTTTCCGACCGCCTGCAGGTCTCTCATTGAACATCCTCTACAATTTTCTGCTAATCTTCTGTTACTCAGTCTATTTTTCCTCTTTCCCCGGGTTATTCTCCTTTCAGACCCCTCATGCCCTTTTCCCCCATCCTATTCTCTTCACTTGTGAAAATGGTATTTTATGACGCTACCTCTAGGAAAACGGATTACAGTAGGGAAAAGGGGCGAAGATTTTTCTTTCATTTACTGATACTTCGCTTTCGGCGAATATGTTTTGGTTCTCCTGCCATCGGCCTCTTTCTAGCTGTCGCAAAATTTTAGGATGCGTTAGTTATTCATCGTATGTACGCTGTAGTTCACACATCTCGAAGTTTCCCTTGAACTGGTGATATCATTTCGTTGCTTCAGACGTTTGTTTTTCTTTGGTATACGAATCTTACCGTTATGTAGAGTGGTTCCGAAAGTGTTTCGACCGTTGATGTTTCTGATGAGGAATTGGAGGATGTTGAACTCTCTGGCTCTGAGTGAAGCCTCTCTGAGCATACGAACAATGATTCGGATGTTAGTGAGGATGAAAATGTGATGCAACGCGACGACAGCGAAATGTTTAGATATGTTGCGGATGTTATTTCATCAGCCCTTTTCATTTTTCTATTTCGAATACTGGTGGAAGTAGTGATACATATTTACGAAAACAGCTATACGATGAAGGCATCTAAAAGGCGTATGTTCTCAATGCAAACAACACAAGTGCCCTGTATATGTTCTACCCTAGCCCACATGAGTACGAGGAAAAACGAGAGATAGAGATAAATCCCAAACGTGTAATGCCTTCTATTGTCATGTTTGACGCTTTCCTGAGGTCAGAAAACAAACACCCGCTCGAGGACCGATGGCCCACTAAGCAACTTGGCGCCCGGTTTCATGCGCACGCACTTTTTCACTGAAATTCCACCGATGCTAATATTCTATTTTTAGTTCGAACATTTAGGTTTTAATACAAGCGGTGTAGTATGAGTGAATTCCACGGCAAATTATTTGTTTTCGCTTGGTAACATTAGGCAATCAGCAATGGATTCCGGAGAGGAATCAGTGTTAGACCAGCAGTGATTCCGATGTTATGGACATTGAAATTTCCGGCTCCTAGTCGACTCTCTCCGGAGAAACAAGCTCCGAATCGGAAGGCACAGCGGAACCTTCGCAGGAAGCGGAGTGGGAGGAAATGCTTTCAACGATTACTCCTCCGGCGCCACCTAGGTTTCTTTTTGAAGGTAATTCTTCGATGAACTTTGACCTGGTTCCCGACTGTGGTTCCCTAAAATAATTTTTTCAACGATCAAATCGTTGAATTTATCATTGGGAAACTAATTGCTGCGCCAGGAACACTTTGCGTGAAAAAGCGGGGCCAAGCAGTTCTAGCGTAAATCAGTGGCGAGCTGTGACAAGCTTAGAAATTCGTGTTTTTTGCCCTTGTAATGCTACAAAGCATGATGAGGAAGCCAGATACTGAGTTTTATTGGTCGACGAGACCTAAACTCTGATCTCCCTTTTTTGGACAAACAATGTCTTACCGATGATTCGTAAAAATAAGGCAATATTTCCATTTTGCCTATAATAACGATTTTGATCCCCAAACACACCCCAACACCGAACTAAATAAAATATGGTCGATTTGCCAGAAGCTGGAGAAAAATTTCAAGGCACTCCATACACCAGAGATGGACGTTACTCTTGTACAAGGGAAGATTGGGGTGGCGGCAGTTCATCCCTATGAAAAGAGCTTCATTTGGCAAATATTTGTCCTTAGTGAATCGAGAACTGGATACGTGTGGTCAACGACAATTTACACGGGAATGGGGACTGTGTAGGATAAAGACTTTGCCCATTTACCCATGTCCTCAAAAGTGATGATGAAGTGTGATGATTTAGCCTATGATATTGTCTGACGACGGACAATTTTTATACATCTCCAGATCTAGCCGACTCGCTCGCTTCACACTCCACTGACTCGCAGGGAACACCGAGGAAAGGGATTCCAGCTCTCTTCAATGAGAATCAAATAAAATAATTAAAGTTTCTTGTTTTTTGTCATAAAATGAATTTTGTTATAAAATTTTCAGAGCGAAAGTCGTCGTCATGCGGGTTACCTAACTCCCATGAATGTTTGTACGCTGTTTCTTGATGTACTACGGACTAAAATTAATAGCTTACATTAACGTTGTCGGAAAAGTATATACATTTGTCATATAAACTAAATGCACTCCTCCTTAGATGTCTAACAAGGGATTACGGGAAGGAAAGTTATACCGTAATGCGGGTGGCCTAATTCTCTTAAGTTAAGGGGCAACAATCAGAAATTATTGAATAAATCATTAGTTATTTGGAATAAAAAATTAATGAAAACATTTTCGGATTTGCCTCCCTTCAATGCTTCTGAATCTAAAATAAAAAAATATGACTTTTTTTGACCATTTTTGTAAAAAAAACCGTCAGGGAAGGGGTTAAGAATATTATCCAATAACAATGGTTGAGCGATCGATTACATGTGGTAGAAGCTTCGATATATTGAAAACTTTTAATTGCTTCATGCGACTAAGTTGCCAAAACCTAAAGCAAAATGTATATGCTAGAGTACACAGTTTTAAGTAGAAATAAGTGGTTTTAAGTTATTTTTTCGATTTAAGGTGGTTTAATCATAAATAATAATCAGTCTCGTAATGAAATGTCAAACATCTATGCTATTAGTTTCCTCGCTTAGTTTTTTGTACAACGAATGACTTTGAGTTTATTTTCTACGCGTATGCCATTCAGCAGGATTTATAGCTAGCTTTTGCTATGGTGGAGTTCTTTCTATCTTGTCTCGTAGAGTCCATTAAACTATTAATTACTGATATTTGTGAGATTATCTTAAGTTTTTTGTGTAAACATTCGTGCGCACGATTCTGCTAACAAAGTTCAATCCGGTCAAATATAATTGCTGTTTTCCTAAAGCCAACAGCAAAAGCGCGAGTATTGCATTTCATCTATATCTGGCATTTATATCAAAGTAGGACTAAGGAGAATTTGAAGTTTAAATTACTAATGTTACAGAAGGACTAACTGACAGATGACTAAAAGTAATTACATGGTCAGCATGAACAGGAAGTTCATTCTATTCACTAATGTCTATATCAGAACCTTTCTAATGGGTGAACCTCACTGCTGCGACCACCAAGCGACATGACGTGATTAACATGAGGAAATACGTGCTCATTAGTAGGGGTATGCCTGAGAAAATTAATGTTTCACTTAATGTTTTGCGAGAGATTATATTTTACCGAGAAATAACAGATGAGGAAATTCCCCTACTCGTCTTGAACAGATGTCCTCTTGGGAGCTTGAAAGATAAACTTAATAGCATACGCCAACCTCCGTTTATTTCATTGAAATTTCCATCCGCCTTTTAATGTCCGTATTTGGTTCTATGCTGTTTTTTGTCATTAAATAACGTTCTTCTGCAACTAATTCGTCCCATTTATTGTTACACCCAGAACTTAATCATCTTAAACGAAGGTTTTTAGTGTCTATCCCGTGGTCTGAATTTCCAATGAGCAGAGGGGCCCTTTGGGAGATGAACATTTTGGAATATGATACAAAGCCCAGGTTGCAATAAATTATTTTAAAAGACAGTTGCGCGTAGTAATCGCTTGTGAGTTTTAGTGCAAACTGAAATTGATACATTCATCATGTTTTCTTTTTAAACACAATGTTACCCATTTGAATTGCTGTCACATACCTCCATCCGCCCTGATTTCATTTTATTTACAAGGTAATAGCCTCGTTATCTCACCTTATCCCCTCGATGTTGCTGCTAAATATCTCACTTTGCATATTTCCAATTGCATCATCTTTTAAGTGAATGTTTCTTAATGGTTTTTATCTTCTACTATTTTATGAGATTCATAATTCATAAGCTTAGCCGTTCAGTCGTCAGCCAATGTTTAATCGGCAGAAATATCTACAAGGCTCAATTCTCTGTAGGCTTACAAGATTATTTACGGACTTTTAACTTTTGATAGGGAACTACTACATGAGTCATTCTGGGTCCTTATTACGTTGAGATAACTTCGAAGTCGAGAAAATGTGGCCCTTTGGTATTCAGATTAGGTTTGGTGCTTCCATAGAAATGATCCTCTTTCAATTTTTACAGCATTTTATGAGTGAAGCTTTGAATAGGTTATTTGGAAGACCCTTTCTCCTCGTCAGGCTCGCCAATGATGAATAGAGCCAACTACATCATCATGGAAAATGAAAAATAATATCAGAATGAATGCTCGCGGATATGGGTGCATCGCTTCATTATTTATTTAAATTAAATTTATATAAAATGAGATCGATACACGATGAATTTGTTCAAAATATTTCATTGACAACAATTATTTCAAATGCTTTCATTCCCTAAGGCTCACTTTAAATCATTTCAATTCACATTTTTTGTCTAAGGCCCGATTGTAAAAGCCATGTAATGCAAAATTAGAGACAAATTTGATTCCAATTAAAGCTGAACTGGGAATGCTTTCTTGCGTAAAACTTAATTTAGAAGCAACCGACCTAATCGAGGATCAAGTTTTGACTGAGGAAAATTCTAAAAAATGTTACTTAATCAGAACTGAAGCAGTTTTGTGACTTGGAAGCACTAGATCAGTAGTTTGTGTTTAATATATAATAATATTATTTGATTGATTAAAAATAAAAAATTAGTGGGTTGTTTATTGTATTTTTTAATATAAATTGCCGAGAATCAATACAAAGAGTCAAAACTATTAACACACAATCCTTGGTTAACTTCCCAAAATATGTTAATCATTCGAAGTTCCATCAACTTCAATAATCCGATAACAGAAAAATAGCCATAGTTAAAAACTAATTTCTATAGTAACCAATGAAATATGAAAACATTTGTTTACAAATAAAATAAAACATGTATATCCATTATATTATTTTAAATCTTATAAAACCTTGTACGAAGATGACAAGCAAACCAGCAGATGGAATATCAATGGAAATCAAATTATCGTGGAACGACGCGATTTTTTTCTCATTTGCAGTGTTACTAAGCGTCCATTTGTAAACAAAGGTAATAATTAAACTTATATATTATAGATCTTAGGCCAACGTTATAAAATACCGTAGAGTGACGAATATAGTTCGTATTCTGAAGTATATAGAAATACAATCATTCTTCAGGGTTCCGCGATTTTTATAATTTTCTTTTGATTGTTTTCGGTACCCATTGCGAAAATAATCAAACAAACGCGATGTAAAATAATAAAAAAAAAAATTAACGCGGTGAATTGCTCTCGGACTTGCGACCGGGTCAAACTCTCCATTTCAAGGGTTCAGTATATTAAAGTTGATGAGAATGACAGCGTAACTTTATCATCAACTATTGATTTATTTCTATATTGCATGGAAATTGGGAGCGGAAATATGGCATACTAATGCGAAATAAATGTAAATTGATGATGTGATGATTCACTCCATCGAGCAGCCCGATCGAGAGCAATTCTCAACCATTATTTGCCAGTAATACATAAAATATTTCTAAAAAAAATCATGGATACCGAAAATAATCAAAAGCAAAATATAGCAATACAATTAAAGTCTGATCGTAGTTCATCAATCGATCTACTGTCGGAACATAAGTTATGCGACCCTGAGTTAAGAGGCCAAATACATATAAAGAGAATGCCTGGGCGGATTTTAACTAAACAAACGTTGACAAATAGCCTATTTTATTTTCCATTGAATGGTTGTAATCACAATTTTTATCATTTTAGCCGAAATGCATAATGTAAACAAAATTATTTAGCACCGTGTGTCTCACTGGTGGTGAAAGTGCGCTCTACGAGTCCTCATCGCTGGCAGATTTGTTGCACAAGCCTTGATAAAATGTGATTTAAAAAATTGCTACAAAATTAGTCCTTTTGTTTCATGTTTTCAGAAGTACCAGGACCGTAATTCTAAATTCAAGACAAAGGCAACGGTAACACGCCCATGTCTCTACAATCCCTGCTAACATTGGCATATCTGCATATCTATAGCGCAGTGCATGCTTGTGAGTCTTCGTCTCCTGACAAGCATTAGCGATTTATGCTAATGCATCAATGGTCGTAGTTACACTAACTTTGGGGTATAGTGCATGCATAGCACGTTGGTGACTACTCATCCCCTGCCACACACCCTTGAGTTGGCTTGCAGGGTATTTTGTGGATGTAGATGAAGCCATACGAACGGAGATAAAGTTCCGCAAAATTTACAACAGCTCTATGACATAGGGAGTTAAAAGATCGAAACTTTCAGATAACATCAATTAAGGGGGAAAGCCGATTTATTAAAATCTGACGGCGATTGAACTTAGAGTAATTATGTAGTAATCCGGCAAAGATCGGAATTTCTGCAAGAGGCTCAAAAAATGGACTCTTTTTTTCATTCTCGCGCGAGAAACAGCATGTTGACGTTTGTGTCATTACAATTAGCCCAGGTATTCTTTATATTCGGCCTCAAACTCTGGGTCGCATGATTTTTGCGCCGACATTAAGGTCCAATTTGGTCACTTGCCATATTCTTACAATCAACTCTAAGACTCATAGAACTTGATGTTTTATGTACCTCAATATTGTCAAAAAGTGTCAGAACATGATCGTTGAACTATATATTCGTATATTGGTATATTATTTATATTTGAAATTAAAATAGTAATCATCGATTTTCATATAAGCACTCCTAAAATCCTTGGAATACATTGGAGAGAGAGAGGGTAAAAAATCGCTGGGAGACCAAATATTTTATATGGGATGTTCCACGAAATGTAAAACACTTAGCTACGCGAGCCTATTCATGTTGATGAAGCTAACAGTAGAAATCAATAACGCACCCGCGTAAAACTTTTTACGTTTGCGCCAAATTTGGGCCAAGTTTATGTTTGGATTATGTTTAGCCCAAATATTGGCAATGAGACTCCTAACTTCAAATATCGTCTAAATATTTATTCATTCATTCATTACAGTAATCTACCGGTTAGAGGTAGGTTGTGATGAAAGTCAGAGAATATACAACGAACTCTTGCACGTGCCGTGCCCTGTCTATCTCTAGTATTTCTTTCTTCATCTCAGCATAAGTCCTGTTTTTCTTCATCCCGTCCATAAAACCGATTCTCTTCCTTCCCCTTCCCCGCTTACCCGACATCCTACCCTCTATCACGGCCTTCAGCAAACCATCGTCCCTCATTACCCCTTCCAGCCACCTACCCTGTCTTCCCCTTATCTCATCTATAAGTTTCCTCTCCTCGCCCACCATGTCAAGCACTTCCTCATTTGTCTTCCTTTCCGTCCAACGCACCTTTTCCATCCTCCTTCACACCCACATCTCAAAAGCCTTCAGCCTATTTTCGTCTTCCTTTCTCAAGGTCCACGTTTCTGCCCCATACAACGCCACACTCCATATCAAGCTCTTCACTAGCCTCTTTTTTACATCCTTACTTAAGGTCCCCGTCATCAGCTCCCTTCTATTATTGAACGCTTCCTTCACTAGCGCTATTCTCCTCCTAATGTCTTTGCTACTATGTCCTCTTTCTTCTAGCGTACTACCCAAGTAAGGATCTTTTCTGTTCTCCCTCTTTCATACCCAAATGCCGGAATACCTCTTTAACCTATTCACCCTTAGAACTTCTGTTTCCGTAAGAAGAACTCGGGCAGACCAAAACCTTCTCCATATACCCCAAGCCCGTACCAACCAATATCTAAATTCCTTCCCGATTACAGGATCCAAGTTTTGGAATTCATTACCCCACTCATTAAAATGCTCCTCCACTCCGGAATCATTTAAGAGGAAACTATACCAATATTTAAAACAGTAGTACTGTTGTTTTAAAATGTTTTAAAATGTATGAATCTTTGTGTTGATTACTTTTATTTTTGTTAGAACCTTTGTTTTCAATTGCTCTTGTTTTATGCTATGCTATGTTATATTATTGAAATGCTATGTTATGATATGCTATGCTATATTACTGTATTTTGAGCAGAATGGTTTTCTGTATTTATTCTTTTTTGCTCTTATGGGTTTCCCAGAGCATAAATAAACTATTCATTCATTCATTCATTCATTCAAGTAATTAAATTGTTCTACTTGCTCCTGTTTGTGACTTCCTACTCTTATCACCAGCTTCGCTTTCTTTGTCCTAGAGAATCTCATTACTTTTGTTTTCCTATTATTTATCTTCATTCCGTATATCTCACACTGCTTTTCTAGTGCATCTACTAAAGTTTGCAGTCCTTTCGAAGACCGACTGACCAACGCCTGGTCGTCTGCGAATCTAACCGACTTTATCCACTGGCCTCCTACTTTCATTCCCAAATCTAGCTCATCCCATGCCTCTCTTACCATTTCGTCAGCATAGATGTTAAAAAGTAAAGGCGACAACGGGCACCCTTGCTGTACCCCGCGACCTGTAACTGATCACCCTGATTCACCGTCACCTACCCTTACCTGAGCCCTCTGCCCCATATATAAGTTTCGGATGAGTCTTATGTGACGCCAATCTATTCCTATTTTCCCCAGTATCTGCATCAGTTTCTCCCAGTTTACTCTTTCAATAAATATTTATGCTTTGCCGAATTTATTTAGGAAAGCTACTGCGCAACTTATTCCAAAGATTCATAAATTTTCCAAAAACGTTTATGTGAATATTCACGTAAGCTAACGATAATTTGGGAAAAATTTGTAGTGAGTTTAATAAATGAATTAGCTTTCGAAAATAGCACAAAACTAGCTAAATTTCACCGAAAGGTGTTTCAACTTTGTAGTAAGATTATATAAGTAAATTGGGCTAAGTGTAAATATTTATACGATATTTGAAGTTAGGAGTCTCATTGCCGATTTGGGCTAAACATAATCCAAACATAAATTTGGTCCAAATATGGCACGAACGTAAACATTTTTACGCGGGCAGGAATGTATTTACTCGGCCAAGGTTTCAACTCCAAATAAATCATAGATCAAGATTCGGTATTTTCTCTCGTCAAAGTTATTTTCAACGCGGACTTTCATTCATTGCCCGTTCTCTCGAAATAAAATAATAGCAGAACCCGATAGTGCGTAATAGTGCGGCATTACGTTAGTGCGTGAAATCCTCGCTATCACCATCCCATTACCGTGGAGGCCTTCCACGAACACCCCGCCATCTCTCGCCCCCCCCCCCCCAACCCCCACGCCATCTCATCTTCCACTCCCTCCACGCGAAAATTCCCAAGTAGTGACGCAATCCAAGGAATGTTGTGATAATTTTCGTGGACGCGCCGGTGTGAACGACCCTCCTTCAATTGCGCGCACGCTCTAGGTTCGCAATAATCTTTCCTTTTTCCTCCAACTTTACCCCCCCATTAAACTTCCCCCTTACACCCCCACCTCACACAATCTTTAACAAAAAACCATCCCCTTAACCCCGTCCATCGAATCTTCTTCTTCTTCTTCCTCCTCCTCCTCTTCCATAACCCCAAGGCTACTTCCTTGATCTCGCAAGGTCGACTCTTCCCCGCGCGCAGAGGGGAAAGGGTACGGGAGATTGAGAGGAGATGGGTGGGCGGGGTGGGGGAGAGGGGTATGGCCGCGGGGGCCGACGTAGGAGGAGGCGGGTGGAAGGAAGAAGACTGAGTTGAGGTCAAGAGTGGCACATGGATGGGAGGAGGGAAGTTGGGGGAGAGGGGAGCTCTTGCCGCCGCCGCGTCTCATATGGCCGACTCTTGAGTTATTGCTCAAGGGGACGCAGATGGGCTATAAAATATGGCCACATGCAGTCCATCCGGCGTGCCTCCTAAGTGAATATAAATATACTTTAATAGGCTATCAATAATGTAAATAAGGCACGGAACATGCGAGACCTCGAATATATTCCGAGACGACGAAAGGTTTTTCCCGTCTGCGTGTCATTCATCTCCGAAAAAAATAAGGTCCAGAATAATTTAGCCGGAGAAAAATGAACTGTTTGAAGCTTAAAAGACTAGTCATGACAACTATAAAATTTAAGTGTATTTTTCGGTAATTATTCTGGGAAATATGGTACTCGCAATTTTTCGATTGATCTTGATGGAAAGTGACTAGAATGGTGCGATAACTTCTCTTATATTACAAGTATATTTTTAAGTACCTTCAGATATCTCCATTAGCATGAAGGCATGTAAAAAGACACTCCAACATTGAAAATCCTTCACAGATGCGCGTTCAAAGTAACCATAGGTGATTCCGTCCTACACTAAGGTACATTTTTAAGGTAATAGTTTAAGTAATGTAACCAAATTAGTTAGGTAAATATTATCCCAACGCTTTTGGATCGGAGAGCCATACCACTATGTTCATAATCCACAAATACCATATTGTCCAAATATTTGGTTGCCGCGAAGACCCTTAACGATCGTAAATACCAAAAAAGTGTTTATATGTTTTTATTTTTTTCCCTCAGAACATATGCATCGAAATTCTTTTAATGCTTGGATTTCTGTATATACTCGTATTGTAACCTCATTGAGTTTTTTTATTTTTTATTCGCTATGCTACTGGAAACGTCTGCATGCTTTAATTTTTGTTTTTGCTACACATTCTGTTCGAAAATAGTTTCCACCGTTAGATTTTTTTCATTAGTGCATTAAATATCAACTTGAACCATAATGTTTTTTCATGTTTTTTGAAGTGAATGAACAACTTTCAAAATGCCAAAAACCGGTGTCTTGGTATTTTTTACCCCATTTTTCTCTGCGACTAGTGACACCAATTCTGGTACACTCATTTTTATTTTTCCATAGTGCATGTCATAAACAACTACGTTTAGCTACATGGTATTTTGGATGCCGAGTGTAGTGACAGTACAGTCGGCTCAAAAGCAATTTGAATATTTTTCAATAAATTATTTGGCCTAAGCCTTTGCTGCAAAAGTTGACCTCGGTAAATACATTGACATAGTTTTAGTTGGCAACATAACAGATTATATATTATTGTTTAAATTACTTTTCATTTGTTAATACGCTTAATAAATGTGTTTATTTATGGTAACTCTGACGCTGCATGGAATATCATTACTGATACCCTCTCTAAAATAAAATTGTGACAAGTTACGCATAAATATTTAAATTTAGCAATATACGTAAAAGAAAGAGAAAGGAATAGGTCCCTAATTATCGCCAGTTAGTCCATGCGGTATATTAATGTGGTAACCGAGCTCAATTGATTTTATCATGATCGAACTTACTATTCTTGTGTTTTTGGAATTCGTTTCCATAGATTAACGATCGTTACATTTATTTAAACTCATAAGATATCTAATGTTAGACGCCATTTGACTATTCACTATTTTTCGGTGCAATTACAACGATAATAATAGAAGTCTGTTAATTTCATATACTTTATACATTGCATGGGCAAAAATTCGTTCAAATCTCATTTTGGTCTCTTATATCCGGAGATCTGCTGTTAAAGATAGGTTTAAATGGAATTGAATAAAACTCCTCTAGATTTTTAAAAGTGCAGGACTCTACCAATAATATAATTCATTCATCTCCGCATACGTCCTACCCTTCTTAATCCCGTCCATAAAACCTCTTTCTTCCCTTTCCCCGCTTACCCAACAGGGTGTCACAGCCTTACCCCTCTTCTACCCTCTACCCCTCTATCACAGCCTTAAGCAACCCTTCGCTCCTCATTACCTCATCCAACCACCTACTTTGCCTCTTCCTAATATCATATAGCAGTTTTCTTTCCTCACCCACCATACTAAGCACTTCCTAGTTTCTCTTCTTTTACGTCCACAGCACCTTCTCCATCCTCCTCCACGCTCACAGTCTCTTATTTTTGTCCTCAGGGTCTCCGTAATCAGCTCCATTCTATTCCAAACGCATATTTTGCTAGCGCTATTCTCCTCCTAACGACTTTGCTACTATGCCTATAGTCGTCTAATGTACTACCCAAGGAAATAAATGGCTTCCTCCATTTTGTGCCCTCTCACCTTTATGATAAGCCTTGCTTCAGAGAATATTGCTATTTATCTGCAGACATTTGCTTCAGAGAATCTCATTACTTTTATTTTCTTATATTTTATCCTCATTCCTTTGGTTAAAGATTCCTAAATAACTCACTAGTGTAATAGGTGCGTATGAAGTATTATGTTGGAATGCCTTCCAAGTGGAGAACCTAAGTTCATTTCGATTTCATTTATAAATTAATTACTACGAATGAAAGCTAAAATGGAGACAAAGTGTTCTATTTCGGATCGAAAATATTTTCCAATTTTTCTGTGCACGGCGAGAGAGTCAAACCAATATGTGAAATGAGTGTAGCTGGAAGGTACTTTTTATTTTGTAGGTTTCATTTGGCTACCAGTATTAAAAGAAAAAACCGGCTTATAACATCCGAGAGTTTCAAATTAATCTTAATACTTCTCTCCGTGGCTAATGCCTAAGCTTAGTTCAGAGTAATTTTTCCTTTAAGTATTTTTCACTGATTCTTGAATTTCGCAAGAAAAACCGACGGGATTCGGGGTGGAAGAAAAATGACTGGCAAAATTGCTTCAAAATGTTATCTTTAGACACATTTTCCTTGTTTTTAACTATTAATTATAAAACTCTTGGAGTAATTTCTCTTCAATTATTGGATGAAATCAAATACGTAAATAGCTGTAATTACAGATTAGCATTGAAATATTTCCCTTCCTCCCCTCCGATATATTGTCTAAACTAGATATGATAGAAGGACTATACGTTTCACTCATTGATTAAATTCTGTCTAAAACATTGTTCATATTTGAAAAAAATTATGTGCATCCGCAAATTTAGAATGAGTCAATAGCATTGCCTGGCACAACTCATTATTTTCACTGTTATTTTATTTGAACAAAGAAGCATTTACCTTTGAAAGTATTTCCGAGACTATTTTTATCTGTTAAACAACAAATGTCAACTTTATTTCCTCTTTTCCTAAAACATATCATTTTTATGTCACGCATTGCCATTCATACTTCTCAAATATCAAAAACGAGTAATTATTGCGAAGAATATGCTCGGATAGCAGATTTTTTTGCCTGAACATTTTTTGATTATTGAAATATCTCGCTTGTTTCAAAGCTAATTATTTTATATTAGGGACATTCTGGTTCCTTAAATATTTTAACTTTTGATCAATTGGAGTGTATAATTAAAATAAACTGCCTCGCGGGCTTCAATAGAGCCAATAACAGTTAGCTATGATCTTGATTATGTATTTTGCATTCCTAAAAGTTTAAAAACGACTTTATTGTCTTTAGCTGTCAACGTGAGTTTTAATCACATTCTCCATTTTGCCTATATTTAAATAAATTCCCGGGGCATGTAATTCTTCCACTTCCTGGATATCAAGACGCATCGCTTCTCTACTTTTCTTTCGTTTAAATCCTTGGGAGGTGGCTAAGAGCATGAGTTTACGAAAATACAGAGGCGTTGCCTCTCCCTAAGTGTGTTAAATATCTTGTTTCCTTATTCCTGTTTTCCTGGCCACCACCTCACTCACCTTACACATGAGTCATGTGCTCAGTGTTCTGCCGCAGGTATATTCAAAGGGCGACGGACGTACTCTCATAAATATTGACTCAGTAGAATGCCAAATATCCCATTCTGGTTCCACTCTCGGAACCTGAGCAAGCTACTTTTTAAGGTGTCTCTGAAACTTCACCGCTTGGACTGCGCCACCAAATGGCTTAAGATGGCAGAAAAGATACAATTCACCAGCAGCAAGTGCTTACAAGCAATAGCATTTATATATATATATATATATATATATATATATATATATATATATATATATATATATATATATATAAATCTGTGCAATACCTCGTGATCTGAGTAAATGCTATTTGCGCACGTTAGCGAAGTTATTGCGCCTATAGCAATGGTGTATCCTGCAACACCATTCACCCTCATTACACTTAAGTGGGGTTGGTACATATTTTTACTTCGCCCTAAAGAAATGCAAACATTATAAATATTCCAATTATGTAATTTCCATTTAATTCCACTTTATCTGTCATTAAAAATAGTGCAAAGAATGAGGCTAGTTCGAACCTGAAAATAATGTTTGTACACGTACGAATAAGAATCTAGGACTTTCAATCCAACAAAGTCAATACATTAAATAAAACATTAATAAATATCCTGATATCTACATATAATGAAAATAAAACAAATCCAAAGTAAAACTAAGTTAATTCGGGTTTTATTATTTACTTTTTTTAGATCGGGTCGTTTTTTTTTTGCTCAGGATTAAATTGCTACCACCCTTGATATCGGTCGTTTGGCTGAGCTCGAAAAATCTCCCGGAATGATTTAATTAAATTACGTCATCTTAGAAATTTTCGTACCCAACTTCTAGCAGTGTTTATTATGGGTTCCTTGGTAGGCAATTGAGTCAGGAATGTCACCGTTCTGATGAAAATCTAAATGTGTCATTATCATTTCCAATACACATTTCCCCATTTGTTCTTTGGGAATATACGTGTATCCTTGCCGTCATATCTTCCTGACGTTTGAAATAAGGTTCTATCGTGGCTACCTGAGGAAGTATTAGTTAAATAAGAGACTATAATTTAGCAATTCTGACTCAAAACACGACGAAGTATGTCATAGCATCAGCCATCTCTATTCGTGAAGTAGTTGCTTCCTCGAGTGCATCGTTTTAGTCGGTAGAGACACTGTGGTAACAATGTGCTTGGTTGAGTAGTTGAACTACATTTCCTCAGTTTATGGAGCCATTTTTTGTATTTATTTCGTCTTTTCATGAATTTTCCATGTTTATTATGCGTTAATGATGAAATCTCTTGGTCATACAAAAACGATTTAGGAAAACGGTATTACTATTGGTTGTCGAGACCTCTTCTTGCGGAGAGATAGCGTTCAGTAAGACATTGCGTTACTCGTTTCCACAACGGATTCAGTATTGGCTGGGGAATACAATATTGGAATCTTAAGTGAATCGGGCAATTCAGTCATCATTTTTGCTTCTAAGGGAAAAATTCGTCTGCTCTGTAAACATATCTACTGATTTTAACCCAGCGTAAATATTAAGAATCATCACTACTGCAAACTTGAAATTACAGCCCCCGAGAATGACGACGACTTTGTACCTATTATGAGTGCTAAATAACATTTACATAATTATACGATACTCTTGAGAATACTTCTGAAACTGTAGGAAGCAAAATTATATTTTCCTTATTTTAGATGCAATTTCCTGCAGGTGGAATGCATCTCCCATCTAATTTATTCATGCAAATCTTTCTGCTGACACCATTTTCTACTGTTGTCATCTCTAATTTCAAAGGGAGATTTTTATATCCAGAATTTCGGTGTCTTAACGGCGTAACTTCAGTTGATAAATCTCTGAACAAAAGCTGAGTGTTTTTTAGTCCGTAATTTAATGAATATATCCGCCACAAGTTATTCATTTGAAACGACATTTTTTAGGGTTACACCGTCTGGTTACGAATAAACCTTCTGAAGTGGCGTAATTAAAATGAAATGTCTTCATTTTGGCCATTAAAAATGTTCAAAGCGTGCACCATAAGTCTCAGGTTGATGTCGGTACGCTTGGCTCCTAACGTAAGTCATGTCTACTTTATTAATGAAGGAACCGTACGAAAGAAAACTCGCGGCATATCATTAGTACGCAGGAAATAAATATTAGTCGTGAGACTTCATGCCAATGAGAGTTGTAAAGACAGTGCCTGATACGTAGAAGAAAGTGTCCCATGAATTTTCAGTCGTGTATACACATGTATAGTATGTAGTTGTTACCATGATCAATACGCGATTTTCTCTACTCATATTCATTTTAAACTTGAGGACGATTTATGAACGGACTGACTGATATTTCATGCAAATGAGGGGCACAAATCTGCAGTACTTGTTCTTGGGGATATAAATACTCATTATGCATTGAACATTACTCTCTCTTGACTTCTCCTAACATCTACGTGACTCAGGAACATATGGCATGCGTAAAAGGCCTCCATATAGGAATAACTGCCTACTGCTCCTCAAGATCTCCAGTTTTAAATGTTGAAAAACCATTGGTCCAATTAAAAGAAGTCGAGTATGGATGGATTTGCTTCATTTTCTCGGAACTCGGTATCCCTGTGTGCCTGTAGGCCGTCCCCAATGCATGCGTCCACCATTTGTTAACCGAAGCGGATCTAGGGGCATTCCAACTACTGGTCGGTGACCTGTAATTACCGAAAATGTTTTTGCTACTGCTAGTCAGTTATACTTGAAGGTTGTCCCATGTCAAGGATGTGAAAATTATGTGCTTAATATTAGGTGTTCGAAAAGTAACATACTGGTCTGTGAAAACCACTTCGTATGTGCTGTGGCAATGAATGTGTTGCATAAATTGAATACCATGCCATAAAAATGAAACTTGCCTAACCTCCTTAATGATAAAACGAACTTGGTATATTTATCGTATATTCTTCACGTTGTTATTAATGCTTTCTTCAAAATGAATAAACGTTTCTCCCTCACGGAATATGCTAGAAATACCGAGTAGTCTTGAAAAAAATGTATATGTTGCAAAAAATAAATTAATTTATAGGTATTTTAGAATCATTCCCTCAGGAAGCGGTTTGTTTTTCAGGGTAGACGATTCATTTGTTCAAAAAAATGCATTTACGTTCTTTGAAAGAGAATTATTATGATCGAGAGATTAGTGCGTAATAGATGCCCGGCTACTTATCGCGGGTATTCTATATTCTTCAAGCTATCAAGCAAAAGTTATAATTAATGTAATATGTAATATAGCTACCAAATGAAGTGACTATTTTGTAGTCTAGCTCAATTTTATCACAATTGAACTAGATCCACCAAGAGTTCTACCGGGATTTAATGCTCTTGAAACGGACTTATCCTTGAGTGAAGTCTTCTGGAGTAGGAAACCCTGTCTGCACCTTAATCTTCTACTTTTACTTTTGCAACTGTAGCAAATACGTAAGGACAAACCACCAATTTCCTTATTGTGTTCTATCCAAATGATACCCTCTCTTTCCGATATAAATATCTTTCTCAACATAGTATTTTAGAATGTTGCTAAACCTTTCATTCTTGTCTTCCAACCTATCGAATCCATCAAATTACTTTCGGATTTTTGAATGGCGCTTGGCACTTTGGCGTCGGTCCCGTGCTCTCCACGTTCCTTCTCGTCGTTGATTAATTGGGAAACGCTAACGAGAGCGAGGGAGTGTTGAGCGCACCCACGGCGGCCGCCGCCCGAAAGGGGGGGGGGGGGAATTTCCCCGTGTTTGAAGTTGGCGCGCGCCAATCAGGGAACGAGACGCTTAATGGCGGTTGTCTGCACTAATCTTCCTATCCACGGCCTTCACCCCACTTCTCCCCGCCAGCACCTCCACCCTGCCCCCCTCTCCCCAGCCCCACACCATCGTGCACCCTTCTCCGCTGGTGCGGCCCGCCTCAAAGTGATGACGGCTCTCCATTTATCATCTATTTTGCTCTTATCGCCGGCCCAAATCGGACGCTCAGATGGCCTAAATGGGAAAAGGACCCTTGGACTCGCCCTCCTCCCCAGAATGATCTTATCTCCTCTCCTACGTTCGCCGTGGAGGGCCTCCACCGCCGCAAAACCACCTTTTCCCCCCCTTCCCAGTCCCACCTCCCAGAGAGTGTCAACTCCTCCCTTTCCCACATTCCCCACTGCGTTCCCCTTCACCCCTCCCAAACGCCCCTCCCGGGGAAGTACTCGCCGGCTCCTTTTCTTCCCTCCCTCACTCAAACCGCCAACCTCAACCTCCTCTGCAGCCAAAACACACACGAAACCACCACCTCCCCCTGCCATATGCCGAAACACATTGCCTCCTCGACCACTCACTCCCACGCACAACCCCTGCCATACCTATCCTTCTCCACCTCTAAATCCCTTCCCACTGCCGTGTTTTCGCTCACTCACTCAGCTATCCGCCGCTGCTCTGCTTCGTTTCCTCAGTGCCCACCAGGTAGCGGCTTCAGAGGGGCAGCGGCCCCGAGATTATATACCGCCCGGCCAGGGTCAAGGCTTCGATCCCGCCCAGTGGCGGAATCCTTTCCCCAAACTCCATTCTCTGGGAAACTCGAGTCTATCTCTTTGTTGGGGTGTTTGTTTGGGATGAGTCACGTTTTTACCGCTCCTCCACAGTTGGAAATTATTCTCTTCTTTGGCTAGAGTGCTCGGAGGTTAACGGGAGACGCCATGGCCCAAAGCAGATTGAAGCGTTAGGTTCGAGGCCCAGGAATCTAAACGGCCGGAGTTTAGCGATACAATTTATTACTAAGGGAAAATCACTGATCTATTCATCATTACGGTAGTAGTGTCTGACCAAGTAGGGCAAACACTTATAGTTTCCTCTCATCTTGTACATGCCTAATGACTGGATTTGAAAAAATTGCAAGTATTTCAATATTCAATCGCAGAAAATGATTTTACCCAGATTTTTTTATTGGTAAATTAAAAATACACTTTCAAAAGTAAATCTGATGGATATTTTGCATTATCCGAAACAAACTCCTTCAGAAAAAAAACAAGAAAATGATACCAATTTATGGGCCTAGGAGATCTATACGACAAAAGGTCATTACGTATAATAATTTGTTAGAAATAAGGTTACAGTTAGGAACCTGCGTAGCAAGACGGCACGATTCCTAGTTTCAACTAATCTCCTAAGATATAAACCTGATTTATATAAAGTTTAGACAGAATTTGAAGTCAAGATGCCATGATAAGTTATCCAAACGTCTTAAAATCTCCTTTCATAAATTATAAAATGTTCATTCTGCTTCAATCCATAGAAACGTACACCAGGATATTTTTTATTCCGGGGTACAAGTGCGCAAGCAATCACGAACACTAATTACGAACTAGCCAGAATCTCTGTATTTAGTGTAACTATGCATACATTTTAAGTTAGAAATGTAATTTTTCACAATACTTAGATGAAATTTAAGATAGGTATTGAGAATATCCTATGCGTCATCTTGCCTATGTATAAGTGTGAATTCCTGCCGACCACAGGAGAGACTTCGGAAACCCGATGAACAAATGGCAGGGTGGATAAAAAGTAGGATAATAGAAAAGGAGGATAAAAAGAGCATAAGGCGATTTAATGATTGATTTAGAAATCTTGATTTATCGCTAAAATTAACCCATTGAAAATTTTAAAAATCAAATATTGAAAGTTGTGCTAATTTAATGAAAATATATTATGATTTAAGTTTTTGAAATGTTAACTTTTTAATTTAAATTAGGCATGGAGACAATGATATTGCTTTCTCGCCTACTCAACAGGTCACTCGATCGTTAAGTAAAATCCTCTTGGAATGAGAGGTATCTGGCTGTAGAAGTTTTATAAACTGAGCCATGCATGAGATGCATCAATTTTATATTACTGGTTTTACAGAATCGAACAAACACCAGGCCATACCGCTTCGGTGAAAATAGGAAACGCGGCACACTTAACGAATCATTGAGAGTACGAGGAAGGAAAAGTATGTTTTGGTACCAAATGAGAATAATTTGTTAGGAAATGTAAATTATTTATAAGTGTAAAACGCAGGGTGTGATCATATGCACCTTCAAGTTGCACCAACTAGTAAAATAACTCCTGCTGTCCATTCAATTTAATAATCCACAAGTTTCTAGGCGAAGAAAGTTATTCAAGAGCAAAATTGAAATGTAGCCGCTAACGTAATAGGTGACCACGCAGAGTGCATTTCTATAAATGAGAGAAGATGTCTATGTTTGCCCTCTGTGTCTCGCCTTTCATTAAGCCTAATTCCTTCACTAGGAGGCTGATTGCCATCGACGATGTTGGACGTCATAAAAATGCCGCACTATTGCTCAGAAAGTCAAAGTTGAGCAATTACCCAAGTGACACCTCGTAAATACCGACATCATATTTGCATTACCCTCAGCCATTAGTCTTGTGATTTGTAGCACGTCATTAAAGCCTCTGAGTGGGAACTCGAGGCGTCGGGGAGAGAGAAGAGATGGCCGTCTTTCGGCGCCGCCGATTGCCCAATCTCAGGGAAGAACGGCGAGTGGCCACATGAGAAGCCCCGATGCGTGTTGTTCCACTCCGGCAGTTCAAATGATGTGCCCTTATCACGTGACTAAGTCCGGAAACCCAGAAATTCCATGTTGAGTAACACGGCCGCAAGCCAGTCACGAGCTAAGTGTGAGCTACATTTCCCTGAAATAGGGTGGATCCTAGATTTAAGATTTATCTATGTTTGCATAAGTAAAAGGATACATCCAACGGACTGCGAAAGGGACCTTTCGGAGAGGGAATGAAATAAGGATAGGATAAGGACATTGGGAAAGGGATATATATCAATTTTTCAACCGTTAGTAGTATAAAATAATACTCCAAGAAAATATGATAGACAGTTGTTTTCCATTTTTTTTTTACTAATTTTCAATATTTATATGATCCAGCGACCTTAGCTGTACCTTATTTTCTCAACAAACCTAAAGATAATGAATTTGAAAAGGAAAAGGTTTTCATTGGATTAAACATATTTGCTAAGGAGTCCCTTTTCTCATAGTTAGTCCGTCAGTGATGTTCTATGGACATAATTCAGGGTACTGAATATCACGATCTCAGAAGTATTTTTGGCAGGCTATACATTTATTTTAATCATTAGTATCTCGTGCTCTCATCAAAAATGGAAGAGGTGACGTTGTTTCTTTAGTGATATTAACGTTCTTATGTTTAATTCATTCTCATGACTCCATTCTCATTTTTCTCCATTGGAGCAGTCCATCTTTAAAACTGAACTTTCAGTGACCCTATGATAGCTTCCAGCCATCTTAATTAAACGACATTTATTTAAAGCTAGCCATGGCGTTATACTGCCGATGAAAGAATGAAAGACAGATGGGTTCCTCAGGGTTTTAGGGTATCTCTGTTTATTGAAATGCATGCTATCTCTTTCGTAAATTACGTATTCAGATTCATTATCATCTATTTTTTATTATCATAGATTAATTATGACTCAATCTTAATTCCATCTCTGTCTTCAATTCAAAATACTATCTAGATCTCGATAATCAACCACGATCTGCGGGAACTGTTACATTGCTGTGCATAACAGTGAAACCAGCTTTCTTATATAATAAGTCATCAGTTGCCAATATAAATCATGTGTGACTTGTTATCTCACACCAATACCAACGAAGGAGAAATATAAACAAATTTCGAGGTATTCATAAACAAATCATTCGTAATTTATTATTAAAAGAAATGTAAATTTTTTCAGCAATTTAGGGCGTAATGAGTTACTGGGATGTTAGATAGGTTTGGTGTTTGGCATTGTTAATGTAACTATGTATTTTATTATCTTACAGTTTTGAAAAACGGCAGACATGTTGGTATTTATATAATCTAGATTAGTATTCTGCTTTGATATTTATTGGTTTTTGTGTTTTTACTTACTAATTATTCTTCCTTAATGATATCGAAATTAAAAAGAACAAATTTGCTCTGATTAATCAAAACCAATACAGAAACCTAAATTCCTTTGGCTAAGTTCTTTCGATAGCCCTTTCTGATGACTCTCACCTCTATTTGATGTTAGGTCCTCCATCTTCCACTCTATTAATTTCATCTAAATTTCACTCCTGCCCTTGTATCTGTTCAATTTTAATCCCACCACCGGTATCCGCGTTATCAAATTTATATTGCATTAGAGAATGAATTTTGTGCTGCTTTTATGCTTTTGTATAGAAGAATTTTTGTGATATTTAAATTTTTTGCATTACTTTGGAGGAGAAATGATGGTATTAAATTGGGGTGGGCCCTAGTTCATCTATTTTGAACGGAGGTTAGACAATCATTCGTGAGAGGAAAGCAATTACGACCCATATGCACCTCGCAACCACCAACCAACACCCTGGGAAGTGGCAAAATATGCTTTTATCTATCTATTAGCTGCATTTTATACCACGAAAACTAACCCGGAGAAACCCGGCTCCTCAACCTCCTCTGACCTCCCGATGAAATGCAGTAAAGTCTTGGTCTGAAGTGGGATTAAGAAGGTGTTCGGCGTGAGAGAAGGCTGCATGTGATTTTGAGCTACGGGAAATCTTGCATTTTGTGAGAGAGAATACGAGAATGACTATTTCTGTTGTTGGATTACTGGTGATATCTTGAAGCTAAGCCTTTTCTAGTTGTGTTTTTTTGGTATCTACCTAAATGTACTGAGTGAGCTTTTATTGTAATGACAGACCCTTTCTTTTGCACTTGAGCGTATTTGTCACCAGTCTGGTTTCAAAGTCTCGGTACAAAACGGACTTATTCGGCAAGTTATCGAAGTACTTCCCATGATGATGCTATAGGACGCTACCCTAGTAGAATGATTCCATTCTCAAATTGAATCATGTGAATAAATCTACTTACTTCATATTTAAAACAATATGTTTTTGATAGAGATGACTCCAGTGACACAAATCTTATTTAACTCATGTATAGGTATAGCGAAACTTGGTGGCATTCGAAAGCGGAGTGTCTCATGTCAGTGAAGGGGAGTGACGCGTCGATGAGCAGGCAGAGGTACCACAGGGCTCCTCTTTGGACCTCTTGATGAACCCTCGGCCACTTTATCCTCTCTTACAAGCTTTCCTCTCCCGGACGTCATGCTTTTCACAAGCGAGTGCCACCAAGTTTCGCTACACCTATACCTGTTATATATATTAAACATGTGTTTTGTAGTTTGCTTATTTCTATTGTTTTCACTGTAAACTCTGATTGGAATGTATTTTAGTATTTTGAGTATTTTAAAATGCAGGTATTTGTATTTAAAACACACCCTGCAAAAGTATTTCGTATTTTGTATTTCAAATATTACTTTTTGAGTATTTTTTATTACAAATACAATTTTTAGAGTATTTTTCCGAGCCTTGCGTGAAAGATAAGTTGGTGCTTGGATATTATTGGTGCTGCTGATGGTGGGGGTACAAGTGAAATAAATATTTCCATGTTTTATAGCAATTTTTACAATTCGCTGCATTTTAGTGCGGGAGTTATAGTAATGTAAGTCTCATATTTGTTTTAGTTTTCTTGCCTATTCGCCAGGTATCCTTTGCCTTTCCTTGCCTATTCCCCCATCAGTGACTGAGTGCCTACATATATATTCCGTTTTAAACTAACTTTCAAGTTTAATTTTATATTTTTCTAAATTGGTTTTATAATAAGATTCTTGTGAACTCACAAGTACCAACTATTTGTTCACTCTATAATATTAAAGTGATTTAAAAGTTTTCCGAATCGATGGGACTTGTGACTCGTAACATAGATAAATAGGCCAACTTGGGTACGAAAAACCTGGCTATCATGATCCGTTCCTTAGCAATGTAATTCTACTTAAATTCCTCTCCTGGTTAAGGTTCCGTGCTTCATGTGTCAGTCATTGAGATGCCAGCCAACATAAAACCTGGAAGATACGTGAGAAGAATTTATGAAGGCATTCCATGGGATAGCTTCAGATCTTGTATATAAATGTAATTATCAATTACCCAGTTAGCATGCAGCTCAAATAATACCTTGGCAATAGGTAACATAGTGTCATGGAGTAATTGTAGTCATAGGAATATCTCATAACATTATAAAATTGAACTTACCCTCGTAGTGGCTCGTTACCTCCATTTTCTGATGATAGATTCGACCTCATTTTCATTAAATGTTTTGCGAAGAACGAGTAATGCAAAGTAACGGTAGCCTAACGCCGCAGTTGATAGATGAACCAGTCCATGACTGAAACAATTTACATGCACTCGCGACTCACATTCATCACCTTTTAGCTTCCTCGAGGAAGTTGAAGCGCTATCGGGAGAAGGAAATAGTTTTTCTCGCCGATAACACCCGTAAAAACAAACTCTCTCCAAGCTCGGGTGAGACAATTGAGGAAATTGAATGAAACACAAGTATTATCAATCAATAACTGAACTATCAATATTTCACATATAAAACCAACCAAGTTACAAGCAATTTACCCACAGGTTGAGTGCTACGCGACCGTAATGAGAGTTTTTCATTCAGAAAATGATTAACGTATACAAGTACGAGAGGTTGAGCTTCTCTCCAAGTACATACAAAAATGACTGAAAGTCAGCAGGTTCACACAACGGTGCTACTCGGTCGCCGTCTCGACTGCAAAAAAGAGCGAGCTCAGGGATGAGTCAGGTGAGGATGGGGTCTGTCGACAAGGATGAGGTGGAATGGGTAAGCTCAGGATATAGGCGATTGGTAGCCTTGGAGGGGAGGAAATAATAGGATGGGTGATAGGGTGGCAGTTTTTAATTGGAGCGCCAGGAACTGTTTTCTGGCTTCGGCCGCAGAATACAGGATCACAGCCTTTGTGCCTTGGTCAGAATGACTGGATTTTTGGAATCCTTCCTCACTTTAGGGGCTATATAAACGATGCAGGACCTGGTGAGGCAAACGCGCGGCTAAAAGCGCGGCTGAAGGCGTGACTGAAGTCGTGGCAGAAGTTGCTGGCAGGAGTCGCTGCATTTTGGAGTCGTAGGCATTTTGGCCGTCGTTGGCGCAGATGTCGTTCGGCTAAGTCCGGAGAGTAAACAGTCCGCAGAGGGGAAACTGTCCAAAGAGGGGATTTTGGCAAAAAAAGGGGGTGGGGGTGTATGAAAAATACCACAAAGTTTAGAGGCGATGTTTCATGGAGTTATTACCACTACGCCAGAAAGGGAACCTAGTAACTTGTTGGCGTCCTGAGTGCACTCGATATTTTCTTTGTGCGATAAATAATTAAATTCTATGACGAATTGTGGTGATCACCATGGTCAGTCATGATCACCCCAATTTGTTTTAGAATTGCATTATTTATCGTTGAAAGAAAATTTCAAATGTACTTTTGATACAAACAAGTTACTAGGTTCTCCTTATGGCATGCTAGTGATTTCAAACCATCTGATGGCGTACTACCATTTAGATGGCTTTGAGAAGAGACAATAGGATCGTTCTCTCTTTGCACAGCTCGGTGTCAAAATATGGGAAGCATTCAATCCATGAACGTTTTCCTCATGGCAAGAGAGCTACAATAAACTGTGTATCAAGGAATTAACGGACATCAGTCTTTAATTGAATAAATGGGTGTAAATACACTCTTCCTGAGAAATTGTTATGCTAACAAACTTATTTTTATGTTCTGGAACAAAATTTCCGTTTAAACAGCATGACTTGTGATTTGCAGTGTAACTTTTATAAGCCTTCTCAAAAAATTTAGGGATACGAATTCGCTAAATAAATGGTATTTTACTGTGAAACTTTTCCGGATACAAGATTAACTGACATGCCCCTTTCGACCTCCATTCTTCTCAGATTATTAGCTAATTTGATCAGTCATAATGCTGTCACAGCTCGTTATTTTCTGAGTCTTGTCTTCAATCTTTCCCTTGTATTATACCTTTTTTTACTCCCACGAGAAAGTAATATGTTGGTTCTACTTCCATTTTTATCTTCGTTTATAGACTTTTCTTCAGGTCGAATATAGGCGTGGAAATCGTAAAAATGATTCTGGAAATTCAGTGACAGTTTAAATTCTCAAGAACAGCATATGCAATACCATTCACTCCAACCATAGTAGCCTCTCGTAGTAATATTTTTTTGTGCATTATTTGCATTTCACAATTTAAACATTTGGAAAAGTTAGATATAATTTGCTAGGGGACTTGAGATTTATTTCGTCATCGCATCATATCCCTCCATATCAAGTCCTGTCCTTCCTCGAAAAAGGCATTAACTTGGTCAATATGCATTTGATGAGGATAGATGAATATCAGTGCTGTTCGAGTAATAATTTCTTAATATTTTTTAATGTATTTCACAGAATAAGAGTAGAAAATACGTATTGCGTTACCATGACATGTTCCAGATATTTATCTATATATTTTCTGGAATATATTTCTATCCCCGTTTCACAATTACTGTTGACTCTTCCCAGAATCAAATGAGCTCGAATGGAGTCTCCAATGAATGAATTGGCTAATGCCATTCAAAAGCATTTTCATCGAAGATATTCTATTGCAATGACTCTTTTGGAGACTGAGGCGTCCAATTCAATAAAAGCAGAACTTGGCCGTGATATGGTGTCGCTGACGTGTAATTTTCCCTCACAAGATTTCTTGCTCAACATTTTCTCCTTTTTTCCTAACTCACTATTGCCAGGTATGTTCAAATTAATCGCCCAAGATTTCTTGATAAATATATTGTGAAAAGTTTGAACTTGAGAAATTGATGCTTTACTCGTCTCTCCCTTCCTTGGCACACGCACCAGTAATGACCTCAGTGATACTCCAATTTATCGTGCGAGATTTATTGTAAGACATGTTTTTTTAATAGATCTGAACGTATGAAAGGAGATGCTGAACTGGTTTACTTGAGCTTGTTTATGATGTTTTACAAACAACTTGCATATTTTTCCCGTTGAATTTCGAAGGGAAGAAGAAAAAATAATTTTTTTTAATAGGATTAAAAGAATCATTCCGACGTGATGTTCAAAATGGTTATGCTCAGTCACATAAAACAGTCAGTATAAACAGTTGTCAACGAAAAATGGAAAGGTGGAGATGAAAAATACCCGAACTACAATAACACTGTAATTTTACTCTATAATAGCATACATAAAAATGTGGTGGTTTCTGTGTGTTTGCGTGTATGTCTGTTTCTCAATCACGCAAAGACCCGAAGCGAATGAGCTGGAATTATGAATGAACATAACTAGTAGATATACCTAGTTCAAACATAGGCCTATTGCCGTTTTAAACTTTTTCACCATTTCGAGATTACGTTCATTTCCTTGTTTTTCGTGGAGAACGGCCTGTTGTTTCTATGTAAATATTATTTTTTCGCGGAAGATTGCTGTTTTTAGTAGAGGAGGCTTAAAGTAGAGACTTGAGACTTTTAAAAGTTCTCTTTATGAAACGTTGGATTTATTGAGATTTTTACTCACATATTATTTTATTATTAATATTTTCAGTACACAACGAATATGCCTGTGAGAATAAAGAGTAATCTTTCTCAAAGATCTGCTAAGGAAACGGCAATTCCCTCTTTGCGGAAAAACGAATAACAAGAAAAACGAGAACAACGATTACAGTTATTGGTAAGTACTGGAAAAAATCTCACTCATACTCATTAAAGGTAAAATGTGCTCGAAGTTTATGGCGGTATTCCCCACGCCCCACTGGCGAAACTGGATTTTTTTATCTTACTGTTTAAAAATAAAAAAATTCAGTAAAATAGCTAAATACTATTCATCATTAAGTGGCAAAACGGGCAATTCCCACTTAGTAAAATCACTTTGATGAAAAATGATAAGTCGGATTATCTTCTGTGTGAATAGAACAACTATATTATTTCTTATTTTTATCTCTCCCATTGAGGATCAACGGACAATTCTGCTTGTTTATTAATTATTAAACCGTAGACATAAGTGCCTCGGGGGTAAGTTCCCATTTAAAAGTTGGCAACCGCAGCATAGGTTTTAATTTAATTCAATCATATAGTTGCTTTCATGTAAAACCTATACTACCGATCCCAAGTAAATTAAAATTGCTATTGATGAAATTAGGCAAAAATTGGCGATTTTGGAAGCAAAAACTTAAATTTCAGGCAAAATCAATGCGTATAAGAAAAAAGAATGCAAGAATTAAAGACTTAATTAATTTTTATCACAATCTAAATACTTCAAGCCGATATCATATGTTCAAAATTATTAAAATAGAAAAAAATAACCTCAGTGACTAATCGAATGCTTTCCTAATGTTAGCAGTCTATAACCTATGAATTTGCCCTTCCGAGGGCCCTAATGGTCCTGAGGTCTTTAGAATATAGACTTTTAATAATTTTGAGTCCTAAGGAACACATGTGACAATGTTTATTCGAAAATGTTGAGGGATTTGGAAGTCGATAGCGTTCAAACAAATATAATTTGAAATTCACAGACAGATAAATTTACATGTGCCAAAATAATATGGCGCAGTTTATTTAGATTGCTTTGCTCAGCAGATGCCTAGAGAGCGCCACTACGCACTGCAATTTGCATTGTGTAAACACAGGCTCTGAGTCATCGATTTCGATTCAGATTTCGATTCAAGTTCCGAATTCGGTTACGAGTTTTCGGCGCTGATTTCAGTGCTGACTCAAGTGTCGCGTAAAACAGCAGTGTGGGCAGTATTCTCCTCGTCTACTGGAATGGGTGGGAGTACCGAGGAGCCCTCCTTCGCTAGCCCTCCCGGCAGACGTGAAGGCCGCGGTGGCTTTGGTGTGACTCCACGCCCTCAGGGCGTTCCCATTCTTAATCCCCCGGAGTCTCCACACGTCTCCACCTCCCCCCTGTCACACGCACTTTGCCCCACTCCTCATTTTTCCTCTTGCCCTCCTCACTCAAGGCACCGCTTATTGCTTCAGACCTGCCGTGTGCCCGAAAAAGGTTATTTTTCCCGGGTGGAGGTACACCACCAACTTCCCGCCCATCGGCACCGTGACTAAATGAGTAGGAATGCCAAAAATGCACATTTTTGTGTCCCCGGTTCATGTAAATGCTTTGCTAATATGATCACCGCTGAGGAATTTAAAAGCTTTCAGAGGGCTGGATGGAACAGGGGAAAATACGGGCTTCCACTCGCTTGACATTTTCTTTTAGGGTGCATTACCGCATAAAATGTGGCCAGGTGTTTAGGGGCCGTCCAGGTGTCATCGCTGGTTTTTACCGCCGCATGTTTGCTTTTCCGTTAAACTGATTTTTACGCTCACATATTTAAAAGGTGATTCATTGAAAGTGAGTTTCTTCAAGGGCTCTCTTAAAAAAAGCTCCGTAGTTCGACTTGTTATTTTCGAGGGCGTAAAACCGAAGGCGTGCATAATAAAATTTCCAATATAGATGTTCCCAACTGTAAATATTTGGAAATTTATGACTGCTCCTTCGAGTAGTTACGTGGTTATTACTTAAAAGGACTTCATTCGTTGGGAAAACTCAAATGGGCTTTTAGGCTAACTGCTTTAAAATTGCAATGCTATGAGGTGTCATTTGATTAATATAGCTCCATTATATGAGCTACAAAATCCTTTAGGTGCGCATATAGGTGCTCACTACCTCATTAATTGCGATGATAAAACTTTAATCAAGAATGAGAATTTCTATGTTCTGGCGATCATTAATAATGTTATAAAGGGCATGTGCAAGATAAAATACTACAAAAGGTAAAAAGAGTTGTCATCGTACAAATATATAATTACACACTATATACACTAATTCATAATCTTAACAAATTAACTTATACGTTTCATGCCTTACCCTCGTAGACTCGTAACTCTTGAAGTAGCTTCAGGGCTCGAGTTGATATGAGTCCTTTGGTACTTGCCTCCCAGTTTGTATTTCATTTGGTTTAAATTATGATGCATAAGATTTATCAGGCATGAATTATTAATGCTAAGTCATTTATTTCCTGATATTAAATGTTTACACTGAAAAGGTTTTATTGCTGAGCTCAAGTCATCGTTCAATAAACCTGGTATTATTCTTTTCTTTTGCCTTCCCATTTTATATTCGTATTTTACGTTCGATGAGGACTGTTTGTATGTGCCATTTTCTCAAATGTGAATAATATAAGGGATCCGTTGGAAGAGGGGGCTTTGAGTCTAAATCTGGCCTCACACGATAAACTATTAAAATTCGATCGAATTAATCACGGTCTATCATGCTACCCCATCCCTAGTGTCCGGGTTTGCATCCCGGAAATGGAAGAGTCCTTCATCTCTCCCTGGGTGTGCTATGTTGAGAGCACCTTAAATGTAGTTCTCCGTCTATGGGATGAGACGTAAAACGCGTGACTCCTAGTCACCTTTCATCAATAGTAGTATAATGTTGACGACGGATTTCTCACCAACCGTCCTTCACTCCATAAACCATTCTATTACTTATCTGCTCTTAATGGTAAAAATTACCTGTGCTGTCAATCGCCTCTCCTAATAACTATTTAGCATAGTCCATTCACACAATCGTCTTTCCCTTTGTCAGAGATTTTGTATGTATTTCCACATTCCCGAAAACAGTACTATTGGCCTTTTACATCGGTAGTCTTATCAACAGAAGCGGACGAACACAGGCACTCAAGTCCTGAGTGGTAAAAAAATTACCCGGGCACGAATCGAACTCTGTGATTTATCTTTATTTAACTGTGCTTTATCCCAAAAAATATTCGCTGGGAAGTAATAATGCTTCATTATCTATTTGAATCAGGTTATAAATGTTATGTTGTTTAATGTTTTTGCTAAAAGAGCCATAATTGACGTGTAACGAGTGTACTTTCATCCGATATCCGGCCTCGATAAAACTTTGTGATCACGGCGAAAACCTAAATTCTCTCTTTAAAGCCTTTTAAGGATTCCTCACATTACCCGCATCGCATATTGCAAATGGCATAGTAGTGAACCACCAATCCTTGTCTTCCAACCGTTTCTTCCTGGATTAGTTTAATGTTTCTCTAGCTTTACTCACCTATTTTTTACATACTTATGAGATTGGGACTAAAATTAAACGGTGAAGAACTTTCTCCTAATTTTTAATAAATGTTTATGATAAGTATCAATTGATTTCAGCTGCCTTCTTTGCGCTACCTCTATAAATCTACATATACCTTGAAGGAATTGGAAATTTCTCTATTCTTTGAGCACTCAGGCATTTCAGGAACATCCTGCTGGTCATGGTGGTGAGCGATGAGAGCTATAATCATCTAGGAAGCTGGCGAAGGAATTTCCTTTGGAAATTGGTTGACTCATTTTTGACTAGACATTCAGGAGGAAATGCGCATACCAAGATGAGTCACATGGAGTTAATGAGTTGATCCTCCCTTCCTTCATCAACGAGCTGAATCAACGACAAGTTTTGCTTGTTTATTAATGCCTATCCTTTTAAAGAAGTGTAATTTCTTTATCCAATGCAAAATACTATCATGCTTTTAGTATTACAATGTATGTTTTGATTAACTAACCTTAGGCAGGAAATTAGTTTGAAAATATTAAGCAAAAATTATAATAGCAGCTTAATGAGTAGTTTTTTAATCCGTGCCCTCATCCCAGGTTCCGTTCCAGATGATTCGTCTCTTTTGAAACATGTAGCACAGTGGATCAGTTTTCTGACAGGGAAGATATATGTGACTGGTAGCTCGGCGAAACAAACTGATCCCCCGACCTTCGGTTGATCTCTATAACGTCGCGGCTGGTGGCATTATATTCATAGCAGGGAGGGACGTTCATTTATTTTGTCGACGAAGTGCTCAATAAAGTTCTAGTGTGTATACGATACAGCTCCGACTCCATCGGATTGTCCTAATTTATTACTCTTATTCATAACTTTCAACTTGTATGTCTCTAATGAATAGCTGAATCCTTTACCACAAATACTACGACAGGGCACCCGGAAAACAAACAATATGTAAGGTAAGGACAGTTATTTTTTATTTACTGGTTGCATTGACCTCGGGATTATTTACGAGGAAAAGGGAATTGATGAGGGGGACTTCGGACAAAGACGCCAAGATATGGTACATTAAACCCTTAAAATGGAGTGTGGCCCTGTATTGTTCGAATGCATGGTAATTGCGGAAAATGGACGAGCGTAGACTTCAGACACATGGGATGTGTGCGTGAAGATGGTGCAAACTGGGTAATGAGGAAAGTAAACGAGGAAATATTAGGAATGGTTGGGGAAGAATGGAATAAATACTGAGAAGGCAACAAAAAAGGATGGAGGGAATTTAGAGAGGTGACAAAATGTTGAAGCAGGTGGTTGAGGGCGGAGTGTTGGTATGAGTGAAAAAGAAAGAAAGCGTACGGGACATTTGGACGGTATGGGGGAAGACATTAAGTGTGAGGAGCTTCAGACAAACGTAATGGCTGAAAAATTGATAGTCATGAGGGGGAGTGTTTAAAACAAATCCCAAACTTGCGTAGTTGACGCAATATCCATATAATCTACCAAGCAATAGTTAGAATACTAATTGATGTTTACGATCAAATATCCTCATACCATGGTGGTGTGAGGTCAAAGTAAGTTTTCAGTTTGTCACCGTAAGTAATCTATTGGTTACTTTTATAAATTAATTTGTCCAGTCAGAATTCGTGAATTATATTCCATCAATTTGTAACACTCCCTTTCAAATAAGTCAGATTAATGCATTTTTCAATTCCTCGTCCCAAAGGGCCGAATAGGCAGCACAATCCCTTATTCAGATCCCTCATCTTCCCACCACATCCCCCCTTCCCCTCCCCGGGGCCATGCCATCCCCCTCCTCCTCCCTCCCCTCCCCCCCCCCATTACTCTCTCCCTCCTGACCCCCTCCCCACAATCCACAGGACTGCTCTCCACCCACCTGTTCCTTGCCTATTCGGCCGTCGTCCCCTCGGCTCCTCCACCCACCAATGTCCTCCGCCCTTCCCACCCTTCTTCCCCCAACCGCCTCTCTCCTTGCTCCGTCCTTTAAGAGCGCCTCGCCGCTCATTGGCTGGAAGGGGGGCCGCTCCGAGGAATGCGATGGCTGCGCACTCCACACTTCTCTCTCTCTCTCGATTTTTTTTCCTTTCTCCCGAAGACGTAGTGTGGGGTGGTCCTGCGCACAGAGTGAGAGGAGGGGGAAGTATGTGTGTGGGGGAGGGGAGGGAAAGGGCAGCGGGGGTGAGGGAGAAGGTTGGCATTCCAACGGAGGAGTATGGAAGGTTTACGAAGGGGGACGGAATGTTGAACAATTGAGGAAAGTACACGTACTACAATGTTCATTGTTATACCTCTGTCGGAGGATGTATGTACCTACTGATACAATTCCTTAATCAGCGCCAGATCAAAATGCCCATGTGCCCTAACTAAAAATTTCGAATTCTTCAGTTTATTAACGTGAAAAATATTAAGTTAAGCACTACTCAAGTATAAAAATCAATTGACTTGACCGGGATTCGAACCCAAATCTCCCAATTACCGGTCGGATACCCGATGATTTTTTCATGGCTAACTTCACGCTCTTTGGTGAATAACAAAGCCAGAAGGTAGTACCAATATCTTTGCACCCGTGCGCGTGGCTGCGTATCACATAATTTGTGCAACCACAATGATTGGAAACTATTCACATACCATTGTATAAACAATTACAAAGTGTAATCAAAGAAATGAAATAAGATTAAAATTTGATAAAGATAAGAAAATTACGGAACAATATGGAAGCGCATTTCCATGGGAATATGATTCTAAACTCTCAAAGTGTACTACGTATTTACGAGAGAGAAGTCAGATAAGATTGCGAATTTAGGTATTATGAAAAAATAGCGCTGATAAGAGAATGGATTGGAGGGCAGCAGCGAACCAATTTTAGGATTGATGACGATTGACGATGATAGAGCAAGACGGATAAATTGTTTCATCAATTTTTAGAATGGAACTACATTTTCTCTCTCACGTATATCATTCCAAGTTTTGAAAACATTTCAGGGTTAGATGCTCTTCTAAACATAATTGAATAGCGGAACTCTTCTATTTTCGGATAGAAGGAAGGACTATTGACGAAGAACTTTACCGGAATGGGAATGCTCACGTTAGTAAGTAATCTACTTGTACCATATACATTCCCATTCCTTCATGGATCATCTATGATTCAGCTCTCAAATTGATGCCCGTAAAATGCTTCGTCTAGTTGTTTCATTCATGCTCATCTATTTAATTTGCTTGAATCTTTCACAAATTCACATACTTCTCTCGTAGTTTTTGTATTTTTCATATTTCTGTTCAATGCACATTATAAAGAGTATATTCAGGGTGGCTAACCAAAAAGTAGGTTATTTGGGAGGAAGGGATACATTTTTTCGAACTACTCGATAGAGGTCTCTATACTTTCTAATTCGCGGAATACTTTCATTCCAGTACCATCTTCAAAATTTCCAAAATGTTTCTTAAGCTTTTTTCAATATTTCCCAACCCGAAAATGCTTCTTGGCCAATGAAATTCTAGTTATTATGCCCTTACTACAAATCCCATTCTCCTCCTAAATGTTGCTTAGACACATGACTGTTTCACCTACTCGATTTCGTGCTCTTCCACCGCTAAACCCGCTTCGGACGTCGGAGCACCCAGAAAAACTAATCCCAATCCTAATTCAAGCTTTTGGCACTTTGAAGGGATCTGGAGGAACACAAGCTATTCCAAAATAGAATGAACACAACACTCCATTATTAACAAAATCAATCAGTCTTATTTGAAATCCCAAAATTGTCTGTGTTGAGATCCGGCTCACGACCAACGATCTCAACAGGGGTCATGGTTTCCACAGCTCGGATCAGATCAGGTATTTATGAAAATCGGATGAAATTTGTTTTATTACGGTTTATTTGCATCCCATAACTTTCACACTGTACTTCCAACACATTCATCACCGTTTAGTCCCTGGGCTGAGTAACAAATTAACACTCAACACTTGGTCATCCACAAATCTAAATTACTTAATCAGCTTTTCTCCTACTTTTGGTTGTATGGAGAGGCGACCGGAAATGGAGGTCATTTGCGCCATGGTAGGGTTAGTTATTACGGGTAGGATTGCCGTGGGAATGGATGAAGGGGGAGAGAAACCCGGCGTTGGTATTAGTCCACTCCCAAGGAAAGACGCCAAGGAGACCCTTGTTTAAACGTTCCATCCGACGGGCGGTGTCCTGCACTTTAAATGCGCACCACATAGCTTTAAAGTAGAGATCGGGATGAAACTGAAAAATCTCATCCACTGTCGGAATTCAAATCCAGGCCCTCGAGATGGAAAGCCAGTGGTCTAGCATCACGCCAACCTGATTCCCTCCGAATTTCATTCCCACTTTCTCCTCTTTCCTTTTCCTCCGAGTACACGTTAAAAAGCCAGGACGATAGTGGACATCGTTGCCTCACTGCCCTCCCGTTTTTTGTCCATACCGATAGACCATTAGTTTACCTTTTCCTCCTCGCTCATGCAGAGATTTCTGATGAGCCGTCCATCCCTTCAATCTACTCCTAATTTATTCAGTATTCCCATTAATTTCGGCTAATTCTCTCTACCGAACGCTTTTTCGAAATCTATGAAGCAAGCAAAAACAACTTGGCAAAAGCATCTATTTTATATCAAAATAGATTCTTTTGCCTCTATTTTGATTAGATTGAAAATAGATTTTAAAGCATCTATCTATTTTATATTTCTTTCCATTCGCTTCTTGTGTTATCATCCTTCTACATAAACTAAATTTGTCTATATCGAATCAATTGCTTTTCTTACTATCTAAACGCTTATTAATAGTTCTGAAAAGTGCTTTTCCTGAATGCAACATTGAATCAATGTTCCCTATGTAATTTTTCTCTACTCTTCTTTGGTCAAGGAATCAGAGCTGGCTTTGCAAAACCCTCAGTAAACATTTCTTCCTCGTAGAATTTGTGGGTTATTGCAAAACAAATACCCTTACCATTTTTTCCTAAGCTATTGAGTCATTTTAAATGCAAATTACCTAATTCAACATTCCTTTTCACTTCTCTTAGTGCCCTATCTGCCTCATATTCTAGTATTCCTCGGCTAATACTATAAATTAGGACTGTGGGCCAGCAATTATGCAGGTAATTAATCCTACAAATTTAAATGTAGCATCTTATCATTCAGTTAAGCGTTCTATCAAGTGTGAGAAAACCTCTTTGTACACCAGGAAAAATAGTAGAACTTTGCCAAATTACACGTCTAAAAAAACGGGTCGCCATGTTTTATTATGTTACAAGGCAGTATCGCGTCTATTTGTTTGTTTGCATTATGAATAATGGACCTTCCAGGACTTGACCTCAGTGACAAAAGGCAATTAATTAATTTCACAAGATGTTAAGGTAGTTGATGGAAGAGAAGTAGACTGTTGATGGAAATACGTCGGTTCTAATAACATTCCAAAAATGGTAACAGAGTTCCTCGAACCAGCCAAAAGATTGAACGCTACACAGATTAGAGAAGCTGATTGAAGTTACAGAGATTTTCATTTTACTTCTTCGCTTCGGCGTCGACAAGTTACCGCTCTTCTTGAGAATCTCCCCTTTTTGCCAGAGAAAGAATGGAGGTCGATTGGTGGAGCTGGAGGGTGGAGGGGGGCGAAGCCTGCGGCACTACGGCCCAAATCGGTCAGATTGGTCTGTCAACCACTCTCCGGGAGCAGTCAGTGAGGATGGTCCGTTTTAGAATCTGTAGAGTGGGCGTCGAGCGGGGACATTGGGATTCGGACACGGAACACGCATCAGAGCCTTAATTGGTGGCACCGCCCCCGCGTCCACCTCCATTCATTCTTCCCCCATTGTCCCCCGGGCACACGATGTGGAATGTGCGCGCTTCATCGAACGCGAGCACGGCTCCGTACTCTCTTCACCTACAGAGAAAATAAGTTTTTCATATACGTGGGCGTCGGACCATCGTCATTAGGAATTCTACCAGCTCATTGGTAGGTTTTTGGACAGTCTTTATCTTAACTTCCCCATTTCTGGGAATTCTTTTTACTTCCCCTCCTAAAACTTGCTCACCTTTGAGTGCCCTCTGCCTCCTTATGTCGTCTAAAATTTCTATCTTCTTCCTTTTTCTTCCACGCTTCCTCAACGCTCACCTATCTATCAGCCTCTTATATATACTCTTACCTCTCATCACGTCCTCCATCTTTTCTGCCTTCCCCGAATCTCCACCACCAACTTCTTTTCCTCTCCCGCTTTATCCAACTCTTCCTTGTTCGTCTCCCTCTCTACCCAGCATAACCCCTCTATTCTTCTCCAAACTTGCATTTCAAGTGTCTCCAATCTACGAGCATCCTCTCTACGCCATGACCAAGTTTCCGACCCATACAATGCCACGCTCCATATTAGAGTTGTCACCAATCTTCCCTTTGCATCTATCATTTGACCCCCCCTCATCAATTCCCCTCTCTTCGAAAATTCTTCCATGGCTATGGAAGTTGTGTATGTAATGTCACTAATGCTAAATCTATTTTCCTTCAAAATACTAACGCATTTCCCTATCTTATATTCAGCCCCACCTTCTTACTTCTAAGAAAATCTCTTTACCTTTCTCTTTTTTTTATTTATCTTCATCCCATATCCATCACACTATACCTCTAACGTTGAGTAACCTCACTATACCATCATTGAAACGTTGAATAGGCGTTGAGTTGGCTAAGTTGGAGTATATTTTTATAAGTGTCGGAGAAAAGTAATCGACTTGAAAAATTATGCATCGATTATTTTGGACTTGATTACAGCTCATTAATTGCTGATAGGTACTGACATTTCTACGATTTATATAGCTTCTTCCATAAATTGCTATATTCCTGGAGAACGGTAAAATTATTTCCTTAATATATGGTTGAAATTTTTATTTTCTAAGTATATCAAATACGCAAGTGACAATGCATTCATCTTCAGTCAGAAGGGATAATAAATTTGTCGCTATCACACATTTTTCGAGAACTAATAAACAAGATAAGGAACTAAACTTGAACTGAGTCTGGAGTGCATGAGGTCTCATGATTTGGGGTTTACGTTATTTATCGGCGAGTTGATGTCCGAGGGGAAGGCAATCAGGTATTTCTCTATCACCGATAGATGTCTCCGATAGAGCCTTATTTTTCTCTTCGTTGAAAACTCCAAGTATTTGGTTTATAAAGTTCTGTGATACCATAAAAATATAATCCATTTTGCATTTCAATTACGTAGAGGAAATATAGCTCTCGTACCATATCAAAGAATCACTTGCTCTCACTCATTATTACGAGTATATTCGCTATAAGCAGTTTAACACTGAACCAAATCTTTTTTTTATCCTTATCTTGAACATAAAATTCTACTAAAAGCACTATTTACATTTCTCTTTCTGTTATTAGCCATGTTATCTGTTACTGAACTATGATACTCGTAATCTCTGGGTGAGTAACTTGTCCCGCCGGCTGCAGTAATGTATTCTTGCAGCTGTCACTACTATTTCAAAATACTTATCTACCCTCGGAAACGATGCTTGTGGTATTGCACTTCAATTTCTCCATCTCACGTGCACGACTATGTTTGTGCTGTTTTTATGAAAAACATTTAAAAATACTCTTCCTGGTTACTGCAACTTGGCTCACACTAACCCTAATTGTCAGATGATCGAGAGAGTTATATTTGATGCCCTTTTGATGTTTCTCCACGTAACTCTACTCGGGTTTAATGGTTTATTCAGTGCTATTTCTGATATATACTTATGTTCATTCGACCTATCTATCTGCACTGTAATCTTTGCCCGTCTTCAATAGAAATCACTTTAGCGTCACAGCTATCCAATTGCTCTATCACAAACTAGATAAGATTATTTTTCAAATTTCCAACTGAACCCGAAAAAGAAAGTAGCAAATATTCAGAAGATTATTCAGCAAAGAATGATGATTATTTGACAAAATAGTGTTCTCATCCAATATACAATTCTGTTTTTTTCCTTGGTAGTCATAAAGATACCCGTACAGAGGCCTCTTCGCAATTGCAAATGGTTTAAGAAAATGCTTTTTTATAATTTCCGCTCTGAATAACCTAATCTTCTTCTTTTTTCCAAAAACATAATAAAATATTATATTCCTTAATGAGAATGAATCATAATATTGGGTATGTTTTTCCGTTCAGCGCTGAGGTTGCATTATAAAGGAAGGATATTGCATTATAAAGAAAGAAAATTATACATCCGTCAAAAAACCCTAAGGTTTTGGTCAACAAAGAGAATGGCCTCGTCATATACCCTACCAAAAAATTAACTACTGCCTCTTATTTTCGAGTGTTTGGAGCTCGCCAGTTGCTAATCTAAGAATGAAATATTTCCGTTCCACCCAGAAGCAGGAGTTAATGTGAATGACGCATGCTCTGACTTATCTCTTATATGTTTTACAAATTAATGCTCTCCGTGGTCGCCTCCTGACCCCAGTTGAATGCTGACCTCTGAATTGTCGCTGCTGTGGCTTGAAGTAAATAAAAAAACTTAAGCATTTATTTTGGGCGAGCATATAAGTAGCCTTTGGCCGTCAATACTCCATAAATTATAAATTGGATGGCGAGGCTAAAACTTCGAAATTATCGTCCTCATGGCATTCTGCAGATGTATGTATGTAGGTGAATACCATAGGGAAGCTGCCATTAAATTTCGGATTTTTCACTTTTATTTAATTGCAACCTACTAAAGTTACAAATGTTTAGATGTTAAAGTTGAGATATTAATTAAGATATTAATATTATTCTTATTATTTTAAGTAGTTCTTTTTATAAATTCTTGTGACTTATTGTACTAAGAGCCACTAAACGTGAATTTAACGCGGGGTTTGCATAAGAAGGCATAATAATATATGAGCTGTTACCTACTTCACGAGTGTTATTAGGATTACCGCAAGTCGATGTTTGCATTATGAGCCTCAGTATTAAAACTTGATTGATAATTAAATGTTCACGTTATCTATTTTTGTATGTTTTACTGTATTCAATTTTTTTAAACAATTTAGCGTTTGATCCCGTAGCTCTTAGATTCAATGGAATCAAAATTCAGCAATCAAAATGGGGTTAATTGAATTTTATTTATGATGTCAACGAATTAAACCATAATATGGCGTCAACAGAAGGAAATTATGCTGGATATGTTATGCCATGGAAGGTTAAAAATTAAACAGCCATATTTTCAAAATATTATCATAAGTTTTTATAACCCGCCTATAAATGTTTTGCACAGTAAAATAGAGACATAAGTTTTCCAGTAGTAAATCTTTATGTAGTCCATGAGATAAGACATTGCATCTAAGGTTGAGCGCCTTGCAATATCAGTGGGATAAGAAAGGTATAAAGATAAATCAGTGTAAAATAAGTCCTACGATTCTCTATAATTGCGGGAAGCAGAAATTCGAAAAACTTCAGAACTGGCCGCGTAGTAACTTTATGGAGTCACTCGCTGTTGATCACACAATTGTATGGGAAGTAGAAGTCAAGCGTAAGAATCGGTAGGCGCAAATACGTTCGACCAAGTCATCGTTTTTAGACTGTATGAGCAGTCCAAGTTTTTGGACTACGTTTTTGAAAATTAACTCACCTCGAGCGGTAAATGGAGGATAATTCCGTTGAAAAAATATTTTCCGACGGGTAGGAGTAATGATGGGGACACCGAAAAAGGTCAATGGAATTTTTAATATAGAGCGCAAAGTTTTGTTTTTTCTATCACTACATTTTAAGCGCAAATTGGATACTCGAACTTTGTATGTATGAAGAGAAGTAGAAAAAATTAGGTCAAAGAGAAGTGCGTGTTTTGCAGTGGAAATACACCTTTGCTGTTGCAAATTCTAAGTTATTGGAGAATGTGGTGAAGGTGAGAGATGGAGTAACGGTGGATTCCTCGCTTTAGGAAGGGATATCCGTAATGGAGGGAAGAAATAGGGAAAGACACCATATGAGACGGTATGGAAGGTTGTAGAATATGTGACACACCGAGGAAGGAAATTATTCCATTAACACGGAGTGGGAAGAAGACCACACGATTCTCAGACGAGTTGCGGTAGCTTTTTATGGAATTACCTGAAACGTAGCATTATTCGGCATAATATCTATGATCAAAGTAGAGGTCCTATGCTAGAGACTAATTTAGGGTCTCTGAAGCACAGGGATCAATCACACTCATCTAGTTTTGCGTGATGCGGGTTGTCTGTAATGTAGGAAACTCATTGCTTTCCAATGCGTTCTCTCTAACTTTAAAAGTTAATTTCTTATTTAACTTAGTAACATCCAGAAAATGAAGAAGTATATATTTTATATATAATTTTTATTCTCATTGTAAAAGTACATTATGTAATTGTAACGCTTGGAATAATGGTAAACTTGTAAATTGTCTTCCCAGGTCTTCTACCAGGTTAAAAGCTGCATTCTGTCAACCGACGGGGGGCAAATAAGGAGTATCAGAGGCATAATTATTAGAGCCAAAGACCGATTGGCCTTAAAACTTCATATTTTTAGTAGGTCTCATTTAAATACGAGAAGGTGTACATTGGAGGAAGGACCGTGGCAAGTTGAATCAAGGAGCGCCAGACACACCTCCCCCTTTGTAAATTAGAGACGTCAGCCATCGCTGAACATTGTATCAGCAAAGACAACTCCATCAGGTTCGAAGAAACATAGTTGCTTGCCCGCTCATCGGGATACTGGGACCGAATAGCCAAAGAGTCGAATTCGCATGGAGAGGAGGAATTTCAATCGGGACTCCGAATACACAATCAGCGGCGCCTGGAAGGCAACTTTAAAAGTACAGGAAAGAACGGAGAAAAACCAAGACGTCACACCCCTGTATTGTCCCTCCAAAAATGGCCAATCGCGAGCCACTTGAATAGTGGCTTGATATCCATAACATGGCCCAAATGCGTCGCTGCATCTACCCTGAGGACGATGCTCGATTCGAGCTTCGAAGTGTCGCGACGCGTCGGTAGACACAATGCAGCCTTTGGTCTGGTGAAATACTCGAGAAGACTTTCTGTAACTGATAAGCCATGATAGCACGATATATTACTGTGGCCAAATGTAATTACGTTATCCATTTTTAGCACTTCTAGAAGTTAATGGAACACTTAGAGCAACTTGAAATGTCCTGTGAAATATAATCCTGAAAACATTTCCACTTATTGAAAATGCTGAAATCTTCATTTATGCATATTTAGTTGAACGTGTATAATTACTCTTTCCGCAGTGGCCCCTGTGGTTTCCGATAAGGGTTTTTCATCTAAAGGCAAGCTCTCTTGGAAAGTAAGAAGGGCTAATTTTATGCCTGCTCAGACTTTAAATATATTTTTTCAATGCCGTAAATTCAAGCAATATACTTGTAAAAATATGCTTTCATTCACTTGGCTCATTTATCTTAATAACCAGCGTTGGTCAACTGATCTATGGCCTGAAACATAGTGTATATTTTGTGGGAGCATATTTTTCATGAGAAAACAGTCAGTGGCATTGTCATTTTCTAGCCCTTTGACATCAGTAACATTATCTCCTTTTGTCAAGTCAATGTCCAACGTATAGTTGCAAAATTGGAGAGGAGAAGAACAGAGAAGGCATGATAACTTGATGAAGATGAATGAATATGAATAAATACTTGTTACGGTAGAATAAGAAAGAAAGTTGGCGAAGGAAATTAGCGGGATAAGACAGTCGGTGGGCCGAAAAGGTGATCACAGAAGCAAGGCGATGCTGAAGATCGTATTTCAGGGGAGGAGTAAGTAAGCTGAGCTAGAGAGACGATTAGGTTTGAAGTTGGAGAAAGAAGAGGAGAAAGTAGGAACGCACCATCAAAAAATGACCCTAATTGTATTCAAAGTACTGCCCGACCAGCAGTGACAGTAACTGAAGCGGAGCCACCCATTGAGAAGTTACTCATAAATGCTTTAAATACTTAATAAAAATTTTGTATAAGTACTTGTCGCGAACTTGGAGGATCTGGGTTCATTTCTTGGATGAGAAGTATACTATCTGTAAGCCAGAGTTAAATTGCTTCAAGCGGCTCTATATCTGGAATAATTCGTGGTTGAACCTCATAATACCTAAGTTATCCTGTGAGAATTATATCTGATCGAGTTTTCAAGTCAGAACCGAAAGTGAATAATATTTTCATTGTCAATATCGCATATTTCTGTGTGCCTTAACGAGTAGCATAACAATGCAATATTAATGGTACTCATTGGCTTTTCTCAATGAAAGATAGTGTTGCTCTTCATTTTTAGTAACATATTAGTTCCCAATGGTTCAAAATCTTGAATCATTCGTAGTTGAACCTCATAATATCTTTAATACCCGGTGCGGATTATCTGATCGAGTTTCCAAGTCACCCATTTGATGAATGATTTATTCATTTTTAATATCGCATATTTTGTCTGCCTTAACCGGTAGCATAATAGTAAATACTTGAATAGTAATATTCATCTGTTACTTTTTTCAAGGAAAGATAGTTATGTTCCTCATTTTCAGAAACATATTGCTTCCCCATTACTTCTCCTTCGAGATGATGTGTTTTCCTTCCTTCTCTCACCATTCGCTTCCCGTCCGTCCGCGGCTTTTCCATTTGATATCCAAGTCCACACCTTCGTTTTTATGAAACCTTCTCCTAAGGGGAATCGTTTCTCGGAACTCTCGCCCCACTGGTTTCACTTTCCGCGCCATTCTGCGCATATTCCTCTCAGCTATTTGATTACCGCTTCGACCGAAAGGAAAGTGCATGTTAACACTCTGTTTTCTCCACCCCTTCCCCTTCTCCTCCGCCCACACCCACCCACTCCCCTCTCCAATGGAGTGAGAGACGCGCGCTCAACTTCCTTCCCGCGGTTCCGTCCTGAATTGCGTCTCAGCGCTTGCGGAGTATCGCTTCGAAAAAAATATATTTTTGCGGGAGGCACGTTTCTACGCACAAAACGTCGAGTGAAGGCCGCTTCCAGGAATAGCATATCGTACTTTCGATTAAAAAAATCCCTCATAATGTCCGTGGTGGCGTTGGATTCAGGGAATTTCCCCTCGCCACGCACGGGATAAGTAAGGGATTCTTTCCAGTCCGGGCAAGAATTGTTGCGCCATTCGCCGAGGTTTGGTGCCTAAGCAACTTCCGTGTCTTTGGCCGTAATTGTACGCTGCAGATTGTTATTTTCAGGATATCTGCCAAACCAGGAAAGTCGCACATTTCATTGATTGTGGTTATAACGTGGAATGACCGAGAAATTCAAGCAATTGCCTTACCTTGAACTCAAGTTTGCCGCATGAACCCGTAGATGTGATTCCCATAATTTGTACCTACAATTAATTTTGTTACTTGTTTCAAAGAGGAAAAGAAAATATCACGTTTCATTCTCTTTTGCGTGAAATCCCCTCCATACGTCCCATAACTAATTACGTCATGTTTAATTTTCTTTTAATTTGTGGAATAATTGCATTTTTCCTTTAGAAAAAATGTGGACAGAGATGGATGCAAAAGCATACGAGACCGGAGGTATTGTAAAGCCAGCAGAGTTAGTTCTTTTTTTAAGACAAAAAACCCTCTTCAATATCCATCGACAGTCCCGTAATAGTTACTCCTCCTGCCAAAGGCTGCAGAGGTGAACACTATTTCTCTGATTTGCCAGTCAATCAAATAAGCTTTTTCCTTTTTTATAAAAAAGTCTTTGAAAGTCTTTAACCGATATTTATATTTAGGCTCTCACTCATTTTAAATCGCAAAATCCTGCTTTGTCTTTTTGCATTGCCTGCGGCTATTTTATAGCGCATATTTGATCAGTTTTTATCTTCCCATAACAGGCATCTGAATCGGTAATTGTGGCTTTCTATCAAGAATATACAATGAAAAAGAGCTGGGTTGTAAAATGAGGGTAAATTATTGGCGTTCTTCACTCTTGCGTGATGCTTCTAACTTTTTTTCGTCCCTGAATGGACGGGTTGTATGATGTCACGTGTGACGTGACCGAATAGGTTGTAGGAAACATCTACAAACATAAACACGCTTGTGTTTGAGCAAACGAAGTGCGAGCTCATTTGAATTGGTGGAATTGTGATAGTTAAGTTAACAAAGCTAATCGAAAAGTTGTGTGAATATTTCGTGCCTTGTGGTATCGTCAATAACATTTTCTTCACTTCGATGGCGCTTGTAAAAAGTCCCAGAAATAGAAGTTTTTTTTAAAGTTTCTTAAAAATATTAAGACGGAAAGCATTTCCCTGCTACACCATTAAAATTTTCTTATACAGAGTTTTCTCTTTAATTTAACACTAAACAATTTTAGCATTGAAAGGTTTTTCGAAAATATGTTTACTCTTAACAAAAGAAGGTATAATTTATTTTTCTCGTCCCCGATCTTTCTAAAAGAATTTATCTTAATTTTCCTTTAGGTATTGTTGTGTACCTGTATAATTTCAATAGCCGGTTTTTGTGATTGGGAATAAGTTAAAATTTTCATCATAACCAATGAAAACATTTCGACTGTTTTAATAGTATGTGGGCAGCATCCATCTGGTAACGTTTGGATGCTGAATCTATTGTACCCCACGGGCAACTAATTGTGTCGAAGTCCTTTATGCCTATTACATCGTTTTAGAAATAATTTTCGGGCTCATACTTTCTAATATTCACCTTCCTTACACTTATTTTCAATGGAGCATTTATTCCATAAACGTATTATCATTCCAAAATCTATAGCTTCGGGAAAATTAAATATACATTAACTAGGAAATCCATGCCTTTTCTAAAACTTCCCTTGATAGTTGTAGTTTCCCACTGTTAGGGCTTGTGGAAACGCCTGAATGTATTAACAGAAAGGAAAGCTCAAATATCCGTTTCTGATGCGTGAACCAAAATTTAATCTAGTGCAAATCCCGTTTGGATCAGCTTTATGCAAGAAAAAAGTAGTCATGGTGTCTGCTATCTCTCACAATCAGTGCTGTTCAGTAATTAGAGGAAGGCAGCCATGGAGGCTGGATTGTTAATGCGTGAAGAATTGTCGTAGTTTACTTGTCAGTAACTTCTACGGCACAATATTTTATTCTTCTAGTGACTACTTTACTAGTTAAGCCATCTTAATTTCACTATTATGCGCTCTTCTAACGGTATAATTCTTGATTTACATTCAACTCAGTACCTATTTATCTCTATTCTTCTCCGTATCCACTCTTCTATCCATTTATTCTCATTTCTCTTCCAATTCCAAAACTCGGTACTTTTCATCGATGTCCTCCAAGACGAGGAGGCATGCATTAATGCATTGCAAGGAAAGAGAAATAGCTTACTCTCTGAAGAAGTTAAAGCAAAATATTTCGCCCATGTAAATAAATGGAGGGAGCTCGCGAAGAATAATCGGTAGTTCAGGGTTTTCCGGCAGCTATCTATGCTATACCATTAGTTTGTCTAAGAAAAATGTTAACCAAATTCTGCTGCCACTTGATATTCATACGTCCGACCTTCTTACGCCTACTTAGCCAGTGAGCGTATACTTTACGCCAGAAGTAACAGGTTGGTATGTTATTTTTTATTTAACTGTAGTCAATATAGTTACAAGTAATGGCAACTGATTTTAGTCATTTCTTTTACACAGAAACCAACGTTGAGCCCCGTAGCTGATCTTAATATTTATTTAACTCAGAAATCAAAATTTCCTAACTTTGTGAAACAGGAGCATACCGCGGTGCCAGTTTTTCTTTACTACTCAGTTATTCCCAGTTAACGCATCAGCGGTACGTACCGACGTACTACAAACCTACGCCTGTAGACCCAAAATTCCGTGGAAACGCGCGTCCGTACAGCTGTAACACGTAGTTCCTAACGCTGCCGAACTTACATTGGTTGGCGCTGGAGTTTCGGGGGAGGAGCCGAAAATATGAAGCGCGATACTCAGAAAAGGAACGCAAAATGGATAATGGCGTGATGTAACTGTTACAGAATCAATACAAGCTTTGTAAAGTTCTCAATGAATTTTATTTAATACAACCGGTTTCATCGCATAGGCGACATCTTCAGGTGTCACCTGAAGATGTCGCCTATGCGATGAAACTGGTCGTGTTAAATAAAGTTCATTGTGAAATTTACCACGTTTGTATTGATTCTGTCAATGTGGATTTTCACAGAGTTACGCCCTAGAATATTGAACTCATGATGTAACTGTGTTTGATAAACAGAGAAGAGTTTCTTTTACTCTTGAAACCATTCCAAATGTTGCAAAAGGTATCATTAATGCCGAAATTCTAATTTCGTATGAAATTGCCTGCTTGCATTTCACGTGTTCGCAGCAATTCCTGGAGAGGGCAACACAGAGTTACAGCTGTACTGCCAATGTCGTGTATACGCATGTAGGTTTGAGAAGTCGGTAAGCACAGTTGTTGTGTAAATGAGGCATATGTGAACATACGTCTTGGTAAAAACTATACTATTTTTGGCTACACTTCTTTTTCTATTTTACAAAAGTACTAAGTATTTTATTTCTGTTTTAAATAATAATTATATATCTAGGTCCCTAGAGTCCCTATGCCTAGGTCCTTTAGATTGGTTTTCTAGCCTCAAACACGTGGTTAAACTAGGAAGCAATTACTCTCGATGAACGCAAGTTTGCTTTCCCCGTCAATGTTTAAGTGACTATCGGTTCTTTGTTTACATGATCTCGGGAAATGCTTTAAGATGTAACGAGTTGAATAACGAGATGCTTCCTAGCAGAAGGGCTATACTTGGCTTTTCCGGGACCTCATTTTCGGCAGTATTTCGACCTAAAGACTTTTCCTCGTCGGGTAGCTGATACAACGCAGTGTTTCGATTGATGCATCCTATCTCACTCCACACGCTTCGGCAACCTGTCACTCTTCCTACCAAGTTATTTTTTTCCGGAGTTTGTTTCCTCCAGACGAGGCGTGACTCGAGGAGAAGACATGCTGTTTGCTTATAGGATCGCCTCCAGGCTTGCCCTCTTCCGCTTTCATCTTCCTAAGCACGGGGCGTCATCTGTTCTCCTCGCTTCCGTAGTACGGAGTGGTGCATCTGGGTGCACGTGAGTTGCACGTACGCACTATTTTCCTTCTTCTTCTGCTCATGGTCCTCAGAATCATAATTCTTCGTTCGAACGATAGTTCCCATGCGAATAAACTATCGATAATCCTTTTCTAGAATAGTTGCATCAATTCACTCACTCAAAGTGCTGTGAAATGCTTTTTTTCTTTAAAAGGGATGAATTTCGAATTTTTATTCCGAGAAAACAGTATCTCAGGACATAAAACAGTATTCAATCCACCAACGCACGTTAGGTCTAAAATATATTGATGCTTTTTGACTTAAGCATAAAATTTGAAGAAAAAAAACCTTGATTTAAAAAAATTATTTTAATACCTATCCCTATTCTCTAAAGCTTGAATAACAATATTCAGGATTATTTAACAAAATTGAATTTCCAAATGATTGTAGGATTTGCAATATAGCACAGCATGCACGTTGTCATGACCTATGTTTCAGTGTGATCACCATCCCGTCGATCTAGCCCTCTTTTCTGTTAGCAATTTATTTTGCCTGCTACCTCGCCCCTGTTCCAAGCTAAAAGCTTTCACGTCTTTATGTATACCATCTCCTCTAAATTTGCCCGACCGTCTTTGTCTAGAGAGGTGCGTTGGGATATAATCGGTGCTAGTAATTATTGCCAAAACGTTAGGAAATTCCTTATTCTACCATTGCTGTACTATTACTGACTCGCAGTTTTAACGCAACATGGTGCTCCCAGTCGATCTCAGTGATCTCAGTCGATCTGAAGGTGAATTTAGGTGTTTTGTAAATATGACGTTAAATTAGTGCACTAGGACGTGGGCGTATCATATTGATGCCTACCCCTGGATTAATTACGGAAAATAAGGGAGGATATTGGTAGTATTTTACTATAATTTCTATCGTGGTTTTATATTGTGTGATAGATAAAGTGTCAAAATTATTGTATGTTGGTAGCGGTTGCTTACTTATTTTATATAACTTACATAATTATAGACTTTTCAACGCTTCGAATCGCAGTGTACGCATGCCGAATGACATCCTCACTCTCGATCGTTGTGTTACCTTTCAAGCGCTTTGCGCTGCTATTTGGAGACGCGCCGGAAAAATTGTGGTTTATCGTGTTGCGACTGAGTGTAACCACTTCTCATTAACCTAATACCAGAAACATATCGTCTCCACACCGCTCTAATGAATGTAGATAAGAACCAATATTTGGGATAAACTTGTCATAACTGGGGTAGGTTTGGAACTGGTTACAAGACTGGTGATAGCAAAAAATCCTGGTAAATAAAATGTATTTCTCTAAGAAAAATAGCCTTTAGAGTCAGCATAAAAGTCACTAGAACTAAGGTTCTGAGAGGAATGCAAGTGTTTCAGAGTTTATATCAACATCGTTATCTGCCATGTTTTGTAAAACACCGTGCTTTAGGGATAGTTTGTTTTGGAAAAAAGAGAGATGGAATACAAATATTTATCGCGAGTTCAGTGATAAAAATACCAGAATTAAATTTTATAATTTTTGTTGGTGAATAAATTGATTTATTTGTATCTGAGGCCTTATAAAATCATAATTCGTCAAAATAGCACAATTCATTAGCTGAGTGGGTGTGTGGAAATGGAAAGGCATTTTATATTACTGTTATGGGTTTATTGGTATGACTTTAATTACTTTAGTGTATTTTTGTTTTTTTATTACAATATTATAAATCGCTAATTTTTTTACTGCAATTTGGAATTTGTATTTATTAAAGGATCTGCTAATTATCTTAGAGTTAATTTACTGGATGCCGTGTGAATGAGAATAAACATTAACATCAAGAAGTCGACACAATCAAAACGTACATTCTTAGAGGCATTTATTGTTTGTGCATATTATTTCGGAATCAACAGCTGCAATGAGAAAAACGCCTTCATTTGTGGCTTTAGATCTACAACTAGCAAATGGGTGCTTGCAGTTTGCAAGCAGAAGGGGTAAAGTGTGTGATGGTACAATGTAAATCATTAAAAACGAAAACAATAAGATGTTAATGCTCATTATAACCTAACGTTTTAACTAAAAATGAGAAATATATGTAGCAATACTTTAAAATCGGTGGAAAAAAACTTAAACCTTGGACAATTGGGCATATTTTTCTCTAAGTTTCGTGATGGTAGGTTTTTTTCATGTAAATATCCGAGAAAGAACGTTGTTATGCATGGAAACTTTTAATTTTACTCTTTTAATAACTTAAAAAACTAAATCCTCTCTGGTCTGAAACTCGGGGCAATACCCGTGCTTATATTTATATTTATGTATTGAAAAATTAAATAAGAGTAGTAGATATGCTTAAAAAGTCCACAAAAATTCTAAAATATGCGAGTAATATGCAAGCAAAGAAAATTGGTGAAAACTAAGCTTGAGTGGACTCTCGAAGATGAAAATGGCGTTGTAATTGAAAATTGCAAGCAAGTTTTAAACATGGTGTTTCTCTGTAAAACGTGGAATGCGAGAGCATCATGCTTATGAACCTCATCATACTTCTGAAGGATACTGATACGTGCTATATCCAAGCCAATAAAATGATCAAGTACTTCTTACCTTGAATGACTTGGTCTTTAAATTAAAATTATTAGCAACTGTAATCTATGTGGGCCGAATAAATATTTTTTCGCGGGCCGCATAAAGTATTTCGTGGGTTACGAAACGGCCCGCGGGCCGTGAGTGTCGCCTATTCTACATTGAATTTTAATGCTTGTGAACGAAAACTGTAATAATCCTTTATGGTTAATCTGTTAATAGCTTACAGCTCATGGAAATGATTTATTTGGGTGCATTGGTGACCTAAGAATATAATAATGAGGATCTAGCAATAAACGAATGGGTCCATGGGCTTTATTCTTAGAAATCGCTATATTTCTCATTTAATTAACTTGCCATTGAGCAATATTGAAAGAATATATTTGTAATAGAAATTGACTACGTTTTTTTGGCAGTTTGAAATTCAATCAACGTCAGCCTAACTAAATACAATGGAATTAATCATTTCAATTTAACTTTTGTGGATCTCCATTAATATAATTAATACAAACCTTTAAAAAAATGGCGTAGTTCTTGAATTCATAATTTCAAAATCCAAGCGATAATGCAGCATAATACATTACCGTTTTACATGGTTTTTTACCGTTTACAGGTATATTTCAGAAAGGTGGTGCAAGGATTAATATTCCCCGGAAAAACTGAGAGAAGGAAACCCAGGATCCTTATCCCGGGTTTCCTGGGAGGGATTGTTTCTGAAATGAAATGGAGGAATCCCGTTAAATACATAAAAATATCATATATTTTCTACTGAGAAATAGTCTCCTTTCCATCTATTGAGGTGCTAATTAATTCATAGCCTCCACAAAATACATATTCTAAGCATCCTTGTAATGAGAGTGCTAGCTTTTTTTCCTTTGATTTGAATATAATATCAGAGCATGACTACGGCTTACATATGTGAGAGTGTAATCACTGTGTCGTTCATGAATATTTTTTAAATAATTGATTCATTATTCGATTCCTTTCATTCATAGTGTGCAAGAATACAATGTTATATAAATTACCCTCATTTTTATATATATCATCATAATAAAACATTGTAAACCGTGTAGGTCGAAGGTATAATATCGTTAAAAGCTATTGAAATACGTTCCGGGAAGGTTAAATTCCCTATAATGCGGCCTTTTTATAGCCAGTAAAAAAGGTACTGCAAGTCTCGGAAACAATGGAAAAATTGCCTGGAAACGAAAATGAAAAAATATCGAAATTTGCATTAATTTTTCGTTTAAACTTTAAATTATTCAATTGTCGATGGATAGAGAAAATTCGATTGCAATGATTAAATGTTTTGATCTTTTAGCCTCATGTTGGTCGAATAATGAATCTTCTATCTCAATTATTTCATATTTTAGCGTCTTTTGGTTCTGTTTTAGATTACTCTATCCTCCCTTGTCAAAACTGCCTTTTATTTAAATGGGATTATTTGAATGATTTGGGGTTGTAGTATGGATGTTTAAATAATAATAATAAGTTTAAAAATTAAATTCAACTTGTAAACATATCGTGCTGAGCTGCTGAAATTCGGTAAATCCTTGGCTAAAAAATGGTTGATCGTGGAGTTGGTCGAGGTATGTCGGTCTCACTGGGAAATTATTTTTCAGGAAAAAAAGCCAGAGCATAGTAGGAAGCGTTCTTCTCCCTGGTCACTCCTTTTAAGGCATGGCGTTCATAATTCGTTCGTCGTGGGAAATATTAGTCAGAGCGTAATTATTCCTACAAATTCTGAGAAAGAAGGAAACGTTTCCAGAGGAGAAATAATAACTAGATTATATGGTTACCTTTCAGTGAGCTAAAAATATAACAGTATTGAATGAATAAGCGCTTGTGGCAGTACTTTCCCCATTATTTTCAGTCCCCACCAACGTAATTACGTTAACCAATCGCCTACAACCCGGAACTCAGGCTTATTCGTTAATTAATCACTTTCATTCAACTTAACATCACCTTATATTTCATTTTCTTATAAATTATTCGATTGCAGCAACCTTTTCTCTGTGTGCAATTTCGTATGGCAGTACTATACCAGTTTTTTATACCTTCTCCTTAAATATTTCGAATATGGTGGCAGCGGAACGGATATAAGTCCACTCATCTGAATTCAATCTTCATTATCTCTCTTATATGATCGATAAGGCGCTCCGAAAAAAATCATTTTATACTTTGCTGATATTCTGACAAGATGTTTGTTTTGGACATAACCTTGACTGAAGAAATTTCGAGGAATAAAATATTACAGGGAAAGAGAGCGCCATTAAAGCCATATAATTTGAGGATGGAAATGATGATTTTAAATTCTTGTTACCGGCGCTCAATGGCTGATTACCCCCAGATATATTTTCAAGAGTTGACGAGGAAATGTTGATTTGACAACATGCGCAAAAATCTGGGAATGTTATCGGAGGCACTTGTAAAAAAAAGTATACCTGGAGCATAGATGTTACCACGATCAACATTAAATTAATTAAAATATATTCTCTCGTAATCGATATTACCGAGAGAGCGCAAAATTTAAAAATAACTGCTACACCCTATTCATTCCTTTAATAACGTCACATAGCACAACAAGCCAATAGGCCTTGACCTAGAAACTGTTTACCTTGAGTACCTTGCAGGATACCACGTAGATGTAGATTTCTGCGATTAACGAATCACCAACCCTCAAACTAAAATTTATGGTAAGATCTGGTATTATCACTTTTCCCCACCTATCTGCTGCACACGTTCTCTCATATTCCCTGAGGACGATATTCGATCCGAGTTTCGAAACACAGTACAATTTTTTTCTTTCAAATTTGTGCAACCTTTTTTTCACGTATTAGTATCCGTATATGGCTCATTACGTTATAGCATGTAATTTATCCTTCCATTCTCTTACGGGATCTTTTATCAAAATGATCCTTTCTTGAAGTGGGTGGCTTTGATTAGCTAAAATACCTATGCAAGTTACGTTTTTCCTTAGCTATTCTGACAGCTAATCACTTTAATCACACTGGCACTGAGCAACGCTTGGATGGTAACTGACACAGTTCACTTTGCCCAAAGGTTCGATAAACGCCGGTTTTTTGGAGAAATGATTTCAAACCTCTTCGCAGGCAATATTTTCCAACCCCGTCCCGTCCATTGCCGAGTCAAGTATGTAGTCCGGAACATGAAGCCAAGGGAGGGAGGTGAAAGAGAGAAAGAGAGGGCTTAACACGAGCGCGCGGTCAATTCGAAACGGGCGTCCTTGCGAGAATTATGGCTCCCATTCCCGAAACCTCTTGATATACCCACACCCACTCATCCTCCCCTGGAGGCGCTAAAAAAATGAGGAGGTACAAACAAGTGTGTCCCGCCCAGGAAGTGTCCGAAGGAGAGCAGAGGAGGGGAGGATGGTTTTGGCTGACGGCGAGCAATGGGGGTGGTTGGTTTCTCCGGGGCACCTGAGAAATGCCTCCGGGGGTGAAGGACCACCACCTTGGCCCGCCTGCACCCCAGACCCACCTAAGGGAGCCCTCCTCACCACCCCACCGATCGCCCAATCCATCTTCCCCCAGTTCCGCCCGGACAAGTGATCCGGGGCCGCCGCTGCCCCGGGGGCGGAATCCACCCGCGGGGCAAGGCGCGCATACCGCCCCGGCCTTTCCCTCCGCTTCCAACCTCCCTCCCTCTGTGCCAGCCGCCCCCCTCACCCCCCTTGGCCCCACGGCCTCCCACCCCCCAGCCGCCACCCGGTGGGACGTGCATGCGTTTCCACTTTAGTTTACTGCCGTAGCACCTGTTTCGGTGGGGTGAGCTCTCCAACCCCTCCTCTCAAGGGTGGCGGTGGAAAAAGGTGTACAGGAGGGGTTGGGAGAGGTGTGGGACCGTTCCGGAGGATAGGAGGGGTGCATGAGGGGTGCACAGGGTTGGGGGAGACGTGGATTGGAATGTTAGGGGGGTTGGACTGTTGGGTCTCGGAAAGGGAAAGAGGGTGGCGAAAAATGTAACGGAAGGAGTGGCATGGTGGAGTGGAGGAAGGAACGAGGAGGAAGAAAAGAGAAGGCAATGGGGAAGAGTTCACAAAGGGAATGTCGGCCAGAGCAAATCGATTGGTGCCGTGCCTTCTCGGAAGTGTACACTCAGTGCAGCGGTATTTATATGGTCATTCGTTGACCCAAGCATTCGTCCCGCATACTTTGAGTGGCATCGGACGAACGGCATAATAAAGATTCGGAGCCATGACATGTCAATTCGTTTATCTCTTATTTCTCAATTGATATTTACTTTCCTCGTGCATGACGAAAATGATAAAACTATTTCAAAACAACAGCCTGGCTGTTATAATCATGCAACTCCAACAATGCAAGACGGCCAGTTTTGGCAGTTGTTCTACAATCGCAGGAGTATTTGACAACAGGCATTTCTCCAGGCTAGAAACATAAACTGAATTAACTTAATACAATACATGAATTTGCAATTTCCTGTCCTTATGACTAGGGTAAGAAAAATTGTGAAGCATGCAATGATTACTAAAAACCAGTGTAACCCATAAAACAAATCCGAAAATAAAAGCTGTGTATGGAAGCAAGACCGAGGATTGACCGTAAGCTTTGACGAAAATTGTATTATTTGTATATTTAACTGATCGCTAACTTATAATTTTTCATTGAGAGGGCAATAAAGATGGTCTTCTTAAAATAATTCGTCGTTTATTACTGATGATCGGACTCTACTGATCGGACAAGGCAAGGATTTCTTAGGATGCCGAGTGACTGGCGATAGTCGCGTAATCATAATGTATTTGAACCAATTTTTGATAAAAAATCTATGCAAATGATAATCTATTAAAAGAGCAGAATTTTTAAGCTTCTTTTCAGTGATTCCGTTTTTCGGCTCTTTTCTTTGGCAAAGCAGCAATGAACTCGAGTGAGATACATCAACGCAAACATTTAAAATTCTCGTCTACTTCCACAAAGACCACCCCGCAGGCTACTCGAGAAAGAGGAAAGGCTGGAGGAGGAGGTGGGGAGCGGTGAAATAAGAGGGTGTGGGAGGAGCGGACCAAACTGTTACCGACGTCAACCCCACCGGCACAGTTTCTCCTTTCGAGGAAACGGCAGCCCTCTTTTCTTTTCCTCTCCCCAAGCCCTGCCTCCGCCCTGCGCGAGTGATTGGTGCGAGCCGCAAGGGTTGTGGAAAACTACTGACGCAGCGGTAAAGCGGGGGTGGAACACGCTATTATTTTACAATCACCGCTTTTTGCCATTCTCCGCACCCACTTTTTCACCTTCTCCTCCTCACTCTCCCTATAAGCCATGATACGGCCACCAGATTGGCTCCTGGAGGGAAAGTCCAGTTTGAATGCTGGAAACACTTTATAAAGTCAAAAGAACAAATGAAAAGTGCTGTTCTTGTTGCTGTAAAGAGAGGTTTTGCCTTTCATATCCATACACAACACCATTGGTATTACAATTCTTGTCGTGACTCAAGAACGTTTTTATCTCAGAAAGTAGCACATTATTTCACACTCAGGACTCCTGGACCTGAGAAGCACCTAACCCGGGAGAGCAAGAAAGATTTTAGTGCGTAAAAGACTGGAAATATTTTGGAATTATGTGGTGCTCACAATAAAACTCCCTTTTTTCACATATTATATTTAGAGCTAGTGCTGAGTGTTACAGAGCATACTAGTAGAATTCACACCTCTGGGGATGCCCTGGCCAAGACCTGTTTGCTACAAGTGGTTAAAAGTCAGATTCCAAAGTTTCGATATTCGAGGAGGCAGTGTTCTGCCACTCCTCCCTTCTCGTTAGTCTCCTCCTCCCAAGTTTTAAACCTGAATGATGTCTTATTTCGGGAACTCACTCGAAATTCATTGATTTTGACAATCCAATGACTTTGAAAATACTCATACATATGCAAAATGTACGAGTATTATGACATGATGTAAAATTAAATCCAGCATTACATGGTTATTTTAAAGGTCAGTGCTCACGAATCATTCACAAGTCCAAATTTCGTGATTATCATGAAAACTTGGGTAGTGATTTGAAAAATTTAGGTCATTAGAGCTTCACTCATGGAGATCGCGTAACAGGCAAAAGATTCCGTATTTATTATGGCCATTTATTAGCTTGAATGCTTCAATATCACAGTCACGTCTAAAATTATTTCTGCCTTTAGGCATTTAGCCATTCCTTCAATGATTTATTGTCTCTAAAAAAACTAACAGCGAGAGCATAAATGTCAAGTTCAATGGGAAAATGAGGAAGCATGGTAACCTAAAACTTTTCCTTGCTAATGCTCATTGAAAGTATCCTACTTGCATGAAGACATGTCTGGTTGAATAATTGTAAACCGCAATTTGGAAAAGTCTCGAGAGTTGAAATTTTTAACCTAATGCGTTCACAAACGGTTATTCACTAAAATTTGGCAAAGAAGTTGGCACCGTGAAAGCATCTGGAAGAGCGGGAAAGAATATCAATGAAAAAAAAACAACGTACAATTTTGTTGGTTCCATTTTGTGAGCTGCGGCCATTTCTCAGCGGGAGGGAAGGAAAATAAGAGAAGTTCGTCGTCGGGGAGACCTGAGATAAAGACAGACACACACGCATTCCGTTCCAGAGGGATGTTTCAAAAGCTTGCGAGAGTGGATGGGACGGTCATGACTTTCGTCAGGGCAGCAGAGGGTAAGTAATTTGGGTCGGTTGACGCAATTACAGGTTGCGTGATGAAGCATAAAAAGATTCAGGTGTGTTTTTTTCTCCGGGGTAAAGATAGGGTGAGTGTGGGAGCTAGAAAATAGGAAGTTTTAAAAGAGGCGGAAAAAATCGAGATTACTCTCATTCACAGAAAGGAGTTTTCTCATTTTTCCGCCGATTCATTTGTTTCAACCTTCCTCCCATTCTTTTTTCGTCCTCCCCCCCCTCTCCACTTTCCTCCTCCATCCGCCCTGCCACTCCCTCCCCCTCCTCCAGCCTCCTCTCCCCATCCCACCGTCCTCTTTCCCTCAAACACCACCCGGAGATTCAACCCCTGAAAGTCTTCCGATCCTTCAAAATTCTACTCCCACTCCCCCACCCTCCACCCGCAGCCACTCCCAGAGCTTGACTCCGCTATCTTTCGTCCGCGTTAGGTCTCCCCGCAGCCTTCTTGCCTGTCTATTCCTGCGACCACTCTAGTTCGAGGCCCATTCAAAAAATGCTCGCCTGGAAATGAGTGTAATCAGGCTCTCGGGTCATGTGTCAATTCTGCTCACAAGGGTGGCTTACAGAGCGTTTGAGATGCCTTCCATATATTTTCTCCTCCCCCTCTTGCTGAAAACAGTCTTCTCCCAACTTCGGGTGGGTTATTTTGAATTGGGCAAGGATCACAGAAAAAGCTGGTAGAACTCCCGGATCTTAAGGACTCAAGGCTAATTTTTTTTACGAATTCCACTCCAGAATATGAGAATGGCTAGTTTTCTCATACAAGGTGTTTAAAAAGTTCGACTCAACTGCCTAGGAGGCCGAACGGAGTGAACAGATAGCCGAAACCCTTTTAGTTAATCTATCGTCCACTTGAATAGCAAAAAACAATTTTGGCGACGCCAGTCCGAAATTTCTTATCCAAGTTTTTTCAACACTTTAGATATTTCCCCAAAACATGAGTTATGATTTTGCAGCAAAACTCTATTACAAACAATCTACTTACTTTCTGAAGGCCATTGCATTGAGACTCAAACCAGTGGGAGCAATGCTGAGCTGGATGGAGAAAATAGTGGGGAAAGTAGCTCAAAACATGAAGAGGAAGGCAAACATGGTCTTCTCAAACATTCTTGAGTGGCTGAACCCAAATAATGACACCAGTACTATGAAAATCAAATGGCCATTATATTTATTCTACTAATTATAGCAATACGAATTATTCTTTTTAATAACGAACACGCACCTTCTCACACCACAAAATACTTGACAATTCGTAGAGTTCCCATTCGTCGTTTTATATAAGCGACTAAGTAAATCCATATTTTGGACATTAATGCACAATTAAGAATCACGTGCGATTTTAACTTGCTTCATTGCTGTATTAAAAGCAGAACTTGCTTGCGTCTCTTGAACGAAGCGCATCTTAAATACGTTACAAAGCATTTGCAATGGTCCAGGGACGTACAGTATGGTTTGCGTGCTGCCTATTACCAGTCCCGGGAATGACTTCTGCGGAGTTCATTAAAATTATCAATAGCATTTCGTCTTTGTTTGCTTTTGGGGTCTTCGTAACTTCTGTGGTGACAGCAGATTTGGGCCAATATATATATAGTTCTATTCTCTTGATGAAATCTCGAATAAAAATCCGGATAATAATATTTCTACTCATCCTTTTTCATTCACCTTCTCATGTATGGTATGTCTTTCATTGGGGATGCGGCGTCACGTATCTCTTAAGCCAGAGAACAATGCTTTTCAGATGAAAGAATCTAGAAATGTAAGCAAAGCTAACTGAAATTCTGAGGAATAGAATTTTCGTATGCTGTGACGGAGATAGTAAAGTAGTCGTACTGAATAAAGCGGAGGCATATGGTGGGCCTTATGATGCCGCAGTCCTCTCTCCTCCTTACTGATGGATGCATTGACTTGCACTACGTGCTTCTCTGCAGTTTGGTTTCAGGTATTCGGATTTGCCTGTAGGTTTCTTAATATATGACCCTTTGGTGTCGGAACTGCGCAACTCCGGAATGCTTATGAATGTTAGGCGAATGTATTGGAGTGAGAAGAATATTACAAGGGAAAAAGTTATGTACGCAGTGTCACTATGGAACCCGCCAAAGTAAGGTATATCCTATTTTTATGGCGAGAGTACTATAGGGAGCTATCGTGAAGTGCGATTTGACAGTTACACGACAGTGCCATAGCAAGGTGATAGGGGGCCATTTACCGAAGCTTGAGCTTAAATGGTAAGGTCATGCCAACAATGTGAAAGAAGCATAATCTTAATTTATGTATGGATGGACCTTAATGAGAAGACATCCCAGGAGTTGGCGATAAGATTTGTAAAAGCAAAAACATGCTGGTGGCTTCAAAGATATAGATCGAGAAGTAGTTTGTCTAGATCTAGTTACTTATTAACCCAGGGGGTTCCGTGAGTAGTTCTTAAGACTACTACAAATAAATTTTGGCTTTGGCCGAACCACCAGAATTTGATAGAATAATTCTGTCAAATTCTGGTTGTTCGAGCCCCTGAGAAACTTTAAGACAAGCCAATGGTTTATCGGGATCGCAGGGGCATACGGACCACCAAAATCTTCCAAGGGCAAAAAAATATTGCAAATTAGAAGAAGATTATCCACGCTCGGATTTGTCATCTACATAATCCTTTGAATAATTAATATTCAGGTTTTTTCAGGATCATGGACTCATCTATGCGTGAATTTGCTTCCCACTAGTTCAAATCGTAAATATTCAAAATTTTCTGATGCAAGAACCTGGTAAAGCCAACCTAGAAGTCATAAGTCTTCATCCTCAGCTCAAAAATATCATGTGTCCGATTCTTACCCGAGAATTGGGTGTACAACATCATGCTTATTTAAATCGAGATAGGATCATTTCCGTGTTTGCGACTTTCTCAGATTGTTCCACGCATCCTCGGGGAGTATTTAGAATCTACAAAATATCATATTCCTCATAGAACCACTCAAAATAGAGTATTTATAACTATAAAATTTACTAAGGCTGTTGAGAAGATGTGGTCAGTCATTGATGATGATAGAGTCTTCATTGTAAAATTTACTTTGATTTTCTTAGAGACATACAGGCAAAATAAAAAAATGTCATGAAATCTTTCTTATCCACACCCACTAATAGTAACGTGCTCAACGGTGCAAATGTTCTAATTGGTAAATATTTCTACGGCATTGAGTGCAGATTATTGCTTCATAAATATAGTATTTTGCTTCTTGGTGGAAACTGTTGCATTGAAATTCATTTAGCCCGCGGAATGATGGGGAAACAATGAAAACTAGGAGATTTCATTGGGCTGAGAATACCCCATCCCCTTGTCGATCGTTACCTACGTGTCCTTTTCTCAAATCTTGCCGTTCCCTCATCTCCTCGAATTGCCCTCATCATGGACCACCTTTGGCTCTTTTCTCCATAGGCCCATATCGTGCCCCCTGTTGACCTTTCCTTTTGTCCCGCTCCTTCCGCCGCTTATTCCAACTAAGAACCCCGGGTTTATTTTTTTACTTCCATCCCCATCCCTTCAACCGAGAGGACCGCATCCGGTCCCAAGCTCCTCTAGCGTCCTCCGCCGCTCCCGCCCCCGTGCCCCCTCCACCTTCCTCCCCCCCCCCCCGCACAGAATCCCCCGAAATCCACCCCGCTACACCCCCTCATCCTCACCGACGCGGTAAGAGGGAGAGGAGACGGACAAACGCTCAAAGAGTCGGCAAGCAACGATATCATTTTGAAGGACATTTTATTCCTCGAAAATGCCCTTGCCGGATATAATCAACATTGAGGGCCCCCAGCAATTTGCTGCGCGGAGGTAAAAGAAGGAAGGCCCCTGTAATTTGCGTTCTCCGGGGTAATCGGGGAAGGAGGAAGATGCGGCGGGTGGGTGGTTGTCGGGAGATGGAGGTGGGGCACTTTCCGGACCGCTGAGTGGGTGAGGTGGGTGGGGACGTAGGGGAGTGGGATGAGGGTTGGGAGGGGCCCCGCAAAGGTGGCTTGGGGGGGGGATGAAGAAGCCACGTCGAAAGGTGCAGCGGTGCGATGTTTGCCTACGCTTCTTGTCTTTTGTTGTTTCTAGGGAAGTAAAGCGTAGAAGAATAGTTTATAAATCGAGTTTGGAACTCGAGGATTTATTCTATAATTAGGAAAACACCACGTATAGATGATCCTGAATGAAAAAATACATAGTTCTCTCAATTTAGCGTAATCCTAGAACGTTTGATTCGTCTTTATAGTTTAAAATATTTCAATAATATTAGGTGGTAGGTATAAAGTGAATATTTTGCTACAAAAATATATTGGGAAACTTTACATCGAGAAATATCAGGTAATAATATTTGTAAAACTCGAAAAATATATATGAGCCGTTGGGAGCGAGTGGTGCAAGTCAGTTTTTAGCCACACTTTAGTTAGGTGCACAGGAGCATTCTTCTAGCTGTATTCTGTTTTGTGCATGAGTGGTGTTAATCTACATTCAGCGTTTTTTTTCATAAGAAAGCAGCACTTGGGGTTTAATGTTTATTTATTTAACTGCGAGTGACAACTTTACTTTCACCATTCTTGCTCTCAATGGCTCATATGTAAGCATGAAATATTTGGAGCTCCAGGTCTCCTGCAAGGTGAGACTGTTATAAGAGTACCACTACAATGAAAAAAAATACAAAGTTCACTCTGCTTTTACTAGTTCTCATGAGAAACCTGGAGAAAAAAATGTAAGCAAAAGTGAAATTGAAGACGAGCTACAATCTTATCAAGTATTGTAAATGCTCAAAATTACTTTGGATCAAGATCAAAGACATCTCTACGCCATCAGCACATACGTATGAAGTGCGTGGGTACCGGCCAGAATCGGAGGTCGAAAGCACCGCCGAAAACAACTAATATATCAACAAGTATTTGATATACTATTTACCTTGTGTAGGTGCTTAGATTTATTTGATTTTTCCGAAAAACTGTGGAGGGATTTTCACTGAAGATTTAAGGTTTAGAGTTGCTTTTTGTGGGAAAGGAGGAGTGGGTCGAAGGGAGGAGAGACGGGACGAAGGAAGTGGAAAAGAGAGTGGATTATCTCTCTCCAAAAATTGATAATGGGCGAGTTTTTAAAGTCCTCTTTACGAGGGAGTCCCTGGGAACGAGTGGTCCCCCCCTCGCGCCATTTCCAACCGAAAAATTTCCCTTCCTCCCACCCCACCCCTCATTTTCATCCCCTCCCCCATCAACCCACCCTCTCCGCCCATTCCATCAACCCACTGGCCTTCGACCAATAGCCCATTGTTGCCCATTGCCGAATCCGAGATTTTTCATCCGAACTGCGCAGCCCCCTCCCTCAACCCCCCTCTCCCGTCGATCCCAGCCTTCCCCGACGAGGGTAGGATTTTGACCGGCCTCAAGATTTTTGAGTAGTTGATGATAAAACATCTTCTTTCTCCTTTTTTTCCCCCGTCCATTTCTCCGTCGTTCCCCTTACTCCGTTCCTTAGCGGCGCGGCGGCCAATGTTCTAAAAAAAGATTCGATGGAAAAGAACAAAGAAAGTATTTCATTTGCATAGTGCATTTGAGTTGCTCGGGGGTGAGGTGAAATTGATACCGAGGCATTTGCAGGCATCGAACTATTCAATTCTCGGAGATTGTATTGACATGTTTAACTTCAAGTCTTATTATTCTCTACCAGAGGAGAGTCGCCCATAAAATATAAAGAGGTAACGTTGAATAACGTCCCTCAAGAATTTATTGCGCTGAGACAGACTAAGAACACCTTACGGAGAGAAATGCCAGTTATTTGTATTCACTTTGATGAAGCATCGCCGTGAGGAATTTCAAAGGCGCATTGGACTGCTCTGTAAGTTTTGAGTCACACTTTCTCAGAAAACGTACTGATTTCTCGTTCAAATTCTTGTGATTACTCTGGCTGAATTTCAGTTGACGACTACGCCTTTCAGGATAAAATAGAAAAATCCAGGGCTTCCAATGATGTCAACGCCATGTGATGCTAGTTATATACATACACATCCAGCACGTCGTTCCCTTTCGTTGTAGGCAAGGTAAAAGAAATTCTCGGTGATAAACCTGTGAGGTCTTCGATTTAATAATTTAATCCATACTGCAATAACCTTTCATACCTCTTTTGCTTCACTTACACTCATACACTGCTTCCTGCACGCCCTCCTGTTCTTAAAGACTTCTAATTTTCCTCCTTTTAAGACTTTTTCGGTCTACCCCGCCCTCTCAAACCATTCACTCCTCCATCATCAAAATTTTGCTTCACTGTTAGTTTTTTTTCTTATGTAAACTATTTTGGATATTGAAATGAAGTAGTTGGCCTCAGAGATACGTAATAGAAGCTCTGAGTGAGGTACTAAACGTAACACTGTTGCATAACCAACTACTATCAAATTATTGACTATTTTCCCATCTAGTTTTTCTTTCATATTCAAGCATTTTTTCGTGTCCGATTTTGGTATTTTTTGCTCACACAATTCAAGCATCCAGCGTCAGTGTTTTCATGCCCAAATGCTCACATACCCTCCTGATCCTTTCTTTTATATTAATAGTTTTTTTAAGTAAAATTGAACGTGTGTTGTGCGAGACACGTGGAAAGGTCAGGAGAACAAGTAGGTTTTATTTCTAGAAATTAGAAGAAATTTTACCTGCGAACATACGTCAATGTGATTTGAGACGAATATGTTATCGATTCCGCGAGCCCATCTAGCTGGCTACGTAGGCACGTATCTTAGAAGCATTTTGAAGAACTTTTTTTGCATCAGGTCCTATTTGCCTCCTATTATTTTTAATCGGCGTGTTATTGAGGGATAAGTGTCTTGTAGGCTATCATTAGAGAGGTATTTTTATGTGAAGCAGGGTTCTAAAAAAAACAATGCATCTTTCTTCGTCCCGTCAAAATGCTTAACGAGCGATCACCTTCGAAAGCGGTGCGAATACCTCTCTCCACATTTCCGAATATCTTCCTCTCAGCTACGAGTGGGTTCCCATTCTTTTTTCACCCTTCTCCCCTCACCCCCCCCTCCGCCCCTTCCCACCCTTTCTATATACAACTCTCCCTCTCAATTTCCAAAACAGGAGGGTTCTGTTTGAGCGCGATTACACCGCGAAAATGCCTTCTTTCCCCCTCCTCCCCACGCCCCTCAATCGGAATCCCCGCCCTACCTCTTCGTTATACACCCTCAGGGCACGTTCCCTTCCCTTTTGCCTGCATCCTCGCTCGAGGCGAATGGACCCTGGCCGCCCACTGCTAATACCCTTGTTGGCCAACATTCCACCTCATCCAGAGCCGTGGGAAATCTTGTTTCTTTCGGTATCACCACCTCGGATTCCGTTTCGCCTCCGTCTCACCCCCGAATGGAATACCCAGTTTTCTTCTCCGGATGGAAAATCAACTTTCAGACTCCAGAAAGAGTGTGCCCACCGACACAGTGGCGTTGCTAGACCATACGCCGCCTCTAAACTAGAAATTGGAATTGCGCGCGACGAAATCGTATGACTGGTCTTGAAGTCAACATTTTACTCTCTTGATTCACGGTAACAGACGAGAGTAAGCGTACTGATTTCAAATGTCCTCGGTTATTTAATTTACCTCCAGAATTTACTTGGTGACAAAATTCTTGTATTTAACTGTTGCATAATTTGCGTCTAATTCCATGGTCGGAATGAGCTCTCAGGAATCTACATAATCTGCTAAATATCTCGTCCTAGGTTGGAGATACAGTTTAGGTCTTTCAATTGGAGGATCAGATTAAAGTGTTCTTTAATCTACTGTTTAGAGTGATTCTTTTCTTCTAAAAAACATATATCTATAAGTTTACCTTAATTTGTCTCAATATTACCCGTATACGTTAACGTATACCTCTAAGATCATATAAAAACCAATCTTTAGACTGAAAATTCATTGATGATTATTATTATATTACATACTCATACGTTTCCGTTTCGTTCATGGCACTCCGACGTTTGATGTTGTTATAAACCACAACTTTAACGCAAAAATTGACATATTCTGGATGTGGAATTGGAACACAAACCCCCAGGTAGACCGACAAGCGTGCTTCTTTCTTAATCATCTGGGCTCAAACTTAATAATTATTTATAAATTCAATTTTTAAGTAGTATGCGTTTTCCTACTTTATGAACTCCAGCGAATAACATACAGCATTCAATAAAGTCACCGCTGTCAGCCGCCTTATCTTATTAAGAAACCTCTGCTGTTTTTCCACTGCCTCCGTCCGTCGCAATCACGAATATGAATTTTAAGCATATATTCTGGATATCATGGCGATAGCTTTCCAACTACCATCTGCGTGACCTTCTTTGAAGTGACCAAGAGGAACTTCAATATAAATCGAAGCTGTTGAACAGTAACGAAATAGATATTTACAAAGCACCACCTCATCATCTTTGCATTAAAATGATTCTTCGAGTGATAATGATTACTTGATGCTCAAAAACCGATGTATGAAATAAAAATTGAGTGTCAAGTGCAAATATTTGGGTAGAAAAATACCAGAGAAAAAGATTTTTAGCAACTACCCCGTCGCAGAAACCTACGACTGAAAAATTACTGACGAAACTTTCGACATTTAATCAATTCTGTTCAAAGAAATTTGAAAATAATTTTAGCCACTTTTGTTTCTAATGCTATTTTAATATCAGAATTAAATCTACTGAAAGTACTGCAGTAGAAAATTATGAGAGAGCTGTAGAGTCTGTGGTTCTGAGAAAGAGAATATCATGGCGAAACCATTTTGACGATCGAGCTCAAAATTAAGACGGAAACTTCTCCCGAGATTAATTATTGTATTTCTCAGGGCGTATCCATCCTGGCGGAGATTCTAGATGAGTTTTAGAAAAAAGGTACTTATTTGAAAAAAATAAATTATTTTAAGAAATTTTGATCTAGATCGCAAATGACTTGTCACTGACAGTTTTCATAAAATTTGCGTTGTTCAAGGAGATCGCACAAAAAAATTCCCTCAAAAGTCCACTCTTGAAATATTTTAGCAAACTAATCATAGAAGTGCCAAGTTGAGTCCAAGAGTGGCGAAAACCCGAATTGCTCAGCATATCAGAGAAAAGTCATTTTTATTCAAAAAATATTAACAGAATGAACTTCACTGATTTTGCTGATATTTCAAAATACAGTGGTAATATTTTAATAAATTACACATCTATGTGAAGTTTCCAATACTGAGATTTCATGCAGTCTAGCATATAATCAAATCTGAATACAATAAAAAACGGGCATCGCAAAATTAAGAAAAACCTATTATAATTTAATTTGTTCAAAACATCACTTATAATTTTATTTTATTTTATTGTTGTACATGTCTAACTCCCTGTAAAATATATATGTATCAATTGTAGAACCCTGAGGAAAGAAAATAATTTTCTCGAAGCGTCGGCTAATTGAGTAAATTACATTCATTTTTAAAAATACCATTTCTTGACCAGATAAGTATTATTAGATAAAAAGGTCGATAAAAACTTAACAACTGGATATAATCTAATCTGAAGCGACGACTGAGGGAGCCGGGTTTTCGTGGGTTTGAATCCCGTATCGGGCATGGATGCTGTCTTTCTCTTAGGATTGAGCTTTTAAGTTATAATGTGCGATATAACCGTAGCAGTTTTTAAATGAATTTACAGTAATATCTAGTGAATTTCGACATAAGCACCGCATGATATCGGTATTTTGACGAAAATATGCTTTTAAAATGCGTGTGACTCTTTCTTATATTTCTATAGTTACTTGTTTGATTGCTTGGTTCTTTGGGGAGGTGACCCACAGCTGTGGTCATTTTCGCCATTAGGATAGGTGAGTGCTGTAAGGTGCAGGAAGTGCAGCTTGGTAAGGGAAGGATTTTTGGAGGATTGGAGGAAGGGTGGAGAAAAATCCGGCGTCAGTGTTAGCCCACTCTCAACAAAAGGTGCCTAAGGGTCCAATGTTTATCATCCTACGCACTGCCGGGATCAGAACCCAGGCCCCCGGGATGGGAAGCCAATACTTTACCCACCACATCAATACGACCCCCTTCCCTTTTATAATTTTAAATGATTTTTGTATCCATGATTTACAGCGATTTAGTTCGTACGATCTTCGTGTTTATTTAATGCTCCGAGTAGGAATAGTTTTCATCTTTCAATGAAAATAAATAGGCAATGCTCATTGAAAAGAGTTAAACAGAAAGAAAAATAGACTTAGTAGGCACCGAAACTTGACTCTCTGAAACATAGACAAATGAATCACCACAACTAGTTTCAGATACGATTTGAAGTCATTCTTTGGAAAAATAATTCCTGTACTCAGGGCCCGTCCTAAGCATTTTGATAGTGCAAGCGAACTATAATTTCGGCGCTCCCCCCCCCCTCCCCCAGAAATGCCCTGAGTAGGTAGGAGGGCGGTTCCTCCCCGGGAAAAAAATTGAAAATTAAGGCCTCATTAATAGAAATTTAGGAATATTTTTGTCTTCTGATAATCTTACAATTAGAGCTATGAGATACGAGGCAGTTTTTGTTGAGTTGACATACACAGCCGGTGCCGCGTGTTTAAACATACGAAGTGTTTTTTAGAGCACCATGCGCCGCTAAGTGTAGAGAATCGCGTTATTTGATGGGTACGTGTACATGTGATGCTACGTACGGTTTGTCTGACGCATTAATTTGTACGATTAATTAAACATATGAATAATCTCATATGCGCTTTCTTTCTCTTGTCTTCGTTGACAAAATTCTGCGCATTTTGGGTCTATATATTTTGAGGGCTTGTCGGGGCGCCTTCGGCGCCCCCCAGCCCGGTGCCCTACGCAGCCGCGTAGCTCGCTTACACCTTGGTCAGGGCCTGGCTGTACTAATAAATAGACATTCCTTCTACGCTATGTTTTATTTGGGGAACTGACGTATACGTGGGGAGGCAGCGAGTACGTGGGTGAAAGTCGGGTGTGCGTGACATTGCGTCGTTTGCGTTTCACAGGGAAATAGGGATGAGATTTTTTTTACTAACATCCTCACATCACCTGCTACCAACCCCTCAATCTTATTGAATTATCTAACTGTTTTATCCGAGTAAATTGCTGGCCGGGAAATGGCTCTATTTCCGCCGGTCGAAAATTAAAGAGACTGTAGCGCTAGAGCCTCCAATATGTACAATAACAGAAACTGCATACAATTGCCTCTTATTGTCATCGAATCCCTAGAAAAATTTACATAGGTATCATCCCAATGCATTCTATCCTGAGAATGGTTGACCACAGCCCTCCACACTTCCCTACCCTCTAATATTCCTTCGCACTAAGATAATTATTTTGCCCCGTTTTATCTGGCTGACGTATTCATTCCATGGTGTTGCTCGCGGGACCCTACCTTCTATTTTATCTCATATTATTTTATGGAATTGAGAGAATTTCTGGTTTTGCACATACATTTGTGAAAAAGAGCGGATGACATTGTATAATTAGGGAGACATTAACAGTAGAGAAATAAATATTGGAAAATGGTAAACTAAATTCAACGTAGACGTTCATATTATTATTTATATGTGGTATAACATAATTACAGAAATCAAAAAAATAAATTTTGAGAACCTCTAAGGCTGACCTGTGTTTCAACTGTGTGTGAACCTTCCCCAACAAAGCTCTGGAACGATATCTCCCATTGCGCAAAAGTCGCCCTTACACTGAACTTTTACATTACACTACAAAATAATTCTCGTTGATTGCGAATTTCTAGGAGAAACCTCTATATTCACGAGCTTAGCTAAGAAACAGAGAAATCTAAGAGGAGGTAGTAGAGAATCAAATAAGGTGGAGAAGAATTTACTTAACTATTCATATTGCTATTATGTCGGAGGAAATAGCACTTTCAGATGAATGTAGATAAAATTAAAAATACTTTGCCGTTAACGATCACTGTACTCAGCCCAAAAGCGATACGGGAAATAAATCCTCTGGTTCATAATTTTCTCCTGGCAGCTATTGGATTAAATGACATCAATTTCAAATGATATCCATAAGCTTACAAATTTTCATGAATTTCTTTTACGAAACTCATCACCTACCTCGAACTCTTATTCGACTACGGATATATTTTGGTAAGTGGTCACTTATACTATAAAAACTAATGTTGCACATACATGTTGGTAATAATGACCTTTGAAGCTGAGTAGAAGTAATTTTTCGTCGTGTTGACCGTATGCACAGAGCTCTGAATAAGATTTAGGTTTCTAAAGTTTCACTTAGCATTAGCGAAAGGCCGCCGCACCTTTCTTTCTTGCGGATACATCATAAAATTTCACACATTCCTCTCGCCTACACACTTATACTTTCATATGCATGTAAATTATCTGCGAAATTGATAAGGGCATTTGGAATAAATGACTAAATCAGAATGTACCTTCTGTGTCGGTTATTCTAATATACTAAACCTCACAAATAGTTTTATTACACGTTATGACACTTTTAATGAGAGTTGGACTTCATTTAGCTAATCCTATAATAAATAGTTTTAAATCACTGTGCACACAATTTTCTGTGTTTTTGTATTTTAAGTACATACGTCATCAACAGAACTGATGATTTTCAATGGCCGAACATTTTGTGTTCCACTCAATATTACTGGTTCAGAATAAGTTTGAGGGCTTTGATGCGAATTCCTCTGAGATGATGTAGTAGATATTTAAATTGATTCATGCAGCACTCATCGCTGTGGCACAATACTATCCGTAATGAACTTCTGTCTTCCGTTAGATCACAATTTGTAAAATTTTCCATCAAAGAAATCGACGTACTAGAACAAATGTCGAGTGGGCTCCGACTGGCAACGACGAAGTTAGCACCACCGCTGAAATATCCTGTACGACTGGAGCGTTTCGTCTGGCCCCCGAGTTAATTAGGTTCATAATTTACGCGGTATTTGTTTTAGTTTACGTCTACCCTAAGAAGTACCTCTGAGACCAATTGGGTTCCCAGAAGTATTCGTAATTATTATTTTGGTTTTCAAATATTTGTAATTCCGTCTTCATTTTGTGAAAATATCGTAAATATTTACCGATGAAAGCAATAATTTTACCAATGACAAATCTGGTACCTCCCCAGTTAATTTTATGCGTAAATTCTTCATGGGTTTCTCGGAACTCCTGACCCGGTTGGAAAACCGTGAAGAATTGACACATTTTTACCAACGTTTGAAGTATATTTGTGCGTGCCAATTTACAGGGTGTATTCACCAACTACCTTTCAGCTCATATATTTCAGCTAAAAATATTCTGTCGTATTCCAGATATTTAGACTCAATACGCACATGGTCAATGCGAGAAAATATTCGACCCACAATTCTTACAGGATGAAGAATGTCCCATGCATGCCACCGACCTTACTAGGCCTTCAACACGGAGCACCTATCGACAAGACCGCCGACTCGGGCCGTTTCATTCTTCCTCGACGATCGGAAATTCTTAGGTGGGTACATACCTCGCCCGTCACGATTGAAATAAATATCTATTCATTCCACGAAAATGGCTTCCGTGCGGTATTGAATCTGAAACAGTCGCCGCTCGCTCGGAATTTACATGTGATTAATTTAAAACGTTGCTAGGTGTCAGACGTGGAGGAATCCGTTGGAGGAGAAGAACGTTGGCAGAGGAACAAAGAGACGGATCAACACCACCGCGGAGTGATTTACGCACTCTTAGGATGCCTACTTCTTCCCCTTTCGCCCTACCCACCTTCTCCATCTCATCCATTAGGCAAGTTCGCATACTAGAGCTGAGGCGGCCTTAAGTAAGAGAGCGCCATTTCCTTATAAGTCAATGAAGCGGAGATAATCGCTGTGAAGGATTTATTATTTAAAGCAGATACGGAGAGTACAGCTGGTGAGGACGGCATCTTTTTGTCGGCAATTTTAATAAAGACCCATAATTTACATCGGAGATAAGGTTGAGGGATTTATGAGAGCGTGGAAAATGACCTCGAGAAACTATGTTTGTGCATGAAATGGGAGCTTAAAGCAACTATAGAGGGACTTCGATACAGTTCTCTCATAGTTATGTAAAATTGCTTTGCTGTCGCAGTCTTCTTGGACTATGGAGTTTTTCCTACGATTGAATGCATTGCTTGAATTACCTTCATGCTTCACTCTTTAATACGATTACCTACATTTGCTTTGAATTTCTTAGCGTTTGGGTCCATTTTATTGACTGAATTTTCTAGTCTGAACCAATTACATGAAAATACATGCGTCTTTTTGGAAAACTCTTTCTTTTGGAATTATTAGAGCGAAACACTTCAAGTTATTATATGTTCTAAATAAATTTGAGGACTTAAGGAAAAATATAAAGGATATACTAGGTTGCACAGCAATTTTCTTCGCGTTCAATACAAAGCTGTAGAAGTGTATTGAAGTAGATTTACTCCTAAGTTAATTATAGGACCGGAGATGTCCACAAAAAACTACGCCACCTCGGCAATTGCTTATCTGAAAGATTTACAGTACAGCCTGATCCAAGGATCGTTCCCTCTCCAGGTAATTCTAAACTTTTTCACAATTTCAGTTACCTATGGGTCACAAGATGACTCATAGTTTCTTATTCGATCATAATTGTACTGATTAAACGATACTGACGCCAGGCCATTAAGTAACTAATCTTCCGGGTTCAACTACCTTTTGCGCTTTCAGTTAAAGTTCAGCTCAGTAACCCCCGCTTTCGTCACATCACTGTAGCTGTTGGATCGAATAGCACATGATGCCCCGAGAGCCACCGCAAGGACGTGTTGTGGGGGAGTAAGGACACCAGCCACTTCAAAGGGCAAAAAAGGATTTGAAGAGGGAAGGGAAGGAAAGTGAAATACCTATGTTTTGGTAGACTAGTCTCATTCTATATCTGTTGCAGTATTGAATGCTATATGAGAAGAAGGAATTCTCATATTCCGTGCATTCCGCCTCTTTTTTCTGTTCCTCAGATGAAATTCGGGAGTAAAATAATATCCCCGGTGCAATGACGTAGCTATAGTGTGAGCCGCCTAGGGCCGTCTGTCCACTGCCTCCCTTCCTTTTGAGTAACATTACGCATATCAAACCTATTTAGATGCAGTTTTAAATAAGGTTTAAATAATTGTTTTTCTTTAATTCGTAAATTTACATGCAAAATTAAAAATGTATTTTCTTTGGTTTTTTAATGCAAAATAACTTATTAAATCTATTCTATTTCGTTTGTTAGTTAATTTTTTTATTACAGATAAGTATTCGTTTTATAGGTTTTATCGTTACTTTTTATTAATTTTAATTGTTAATTTTTGAGATAGTTACTCTTCTCACCATAAAAAATTACTCTATACCGGAGACTTAACGCGTTTTCCTGGATGATGTGATATTGAAGAACAAACGATCGTCTCTTGAGAAATGGAAGAAAAAGAGAATGGGGATGGAAAAAAGCAAGAATGGGCTAATTCCTGTCACCAAACTCGAGCTCCCAGCTCCGGAAACCTTGTTGAAACCTATTTATTGCAATTACAAAAAGGGATGTCGGGGAGCCTGCGGATGCAGAAAGGCTGAATTGCAATGGTACCTGTGATAATTTGCAAGTTCGAATAGGAGATAGCAATGAAGAGGAAGAAACGGAGACTGTTCTCCAGCAAACCTATGACGAAATCGAGGAAGAAGGTGATTACGTCGAAGCTGATAACTCTATCGCGAATAACGTAGAAGAAATTTCTATCTGTGACGTTTCGCACGGTTCTGAAGACGATGAACTCGCAAAACCTGGCCCTTCAGGGATAGTGAAGCGAAGGAGAATGCAATAAATTTTGTAATTAGTGCATTACATGTGGATTGGGTCTACTGGGGATACCACAAAAAAACGCACCACTTACTCTACCTCATGGTGGTGTGGAAATGAGTTTTTTCGCCAAGACGGGTGTTGGAGTAGGATTTGCGGCGCTCGTACGCTGAAACTATTCATTTACCAAAAATAATGATTAGAACATAAACTTTAGGAAATTTTCTCTAGTTTAATTTATCGCATAACTATTTTCATCGAAAAATGAGTCGGAAAGGAGATATTGTCAAAAAACTGTTTTTAGGCGCCATTTTTCCAAAATGATGGCGCGAGTGGCAAAGATACGAGGTGGCAAAGTGAAAATTCGAAAAGAGCATGTCAAAATCTATAAAAATACCAATTTTCAAAACTCCCGGAAAACTTTCCGGGTAAAACTCCCAAATGACTGGACTAGCACTATAACGCTGATCTTGCGGAAAATAAGCATGGCGGTCAGGAATCATTCAAAGAATTTAAATTTGACGACAACGATACAAATTTACGGTTCAAAAACCTACATGAATATTCACTTAATTTAAATATTTCGATGGGAAAGAATGGTAAGGATCACAAGACTTATTTAATTGTTAATAGTGTAATATTGACATAGGTCGAGTGGAAGACAAAAAATAGAAGTGGAAGGAAATTGAGGTCAACAGAGGACCGATGTCATCCTGTTCACCCCCATAATGTCGAAATCTGGGGTCTTCAACAAGGTCTGAGGTTTTCGAAGCAAAGGGCAGCCGCGTGCACTCCACAATTCGCGGAATACAAATTTGCGTGAGCGTGGTTCGCACGAACTCTTGAGAAGCAGATGGCCTATGTTATCTATCGGCTGCCGTACTTCTTCCCTAAGCGTTTGTTTGGAGTAGGACGGAAGAGTGAGTCCGTTTATCTTTCCATAGTTATCTAGGAAGGGGGAAGCTGATTAATGGACTCATCAATCGACGGGAAAATCGCTTGCTTGCACTTCGAATGACGACGCTCCAGCTGGTTGTTTTTCTTCTTAGGGTATGGGTGCCTCCGAGAAATTAAAAAATAAGGTAATTTTTCCGTTCGCTGTTTCCATTCCTTGGCAATCGAATGACATCGGTCGACGCTGACGCGGATGAAACGAGAGAAAAAAAGAGCTCATAGCATGTGCCGTAGGCGCTATTAGGAATACTTTTAACGGTTATGTGCGCCTTTCAGTTTTATATAGCCAATACTTGTTTTGGAGGACAAATTAATTAAATAAATAACAAACACTTTTTACACTACAGTAGTCAAGTAAATTTAACAAAAATCTCCCTCAAAAGAAACTGCAAATTGTCTTTCGAAAATGTTTTTTCCACTTACTGCTGCATTATTTTCTTTTATCCTCCAATATTAAACCTCCGGTGAAGTTATCCGGCCATTATCCCGACACTTAGAGGCATGTCATGATGAAATGAAAAAGGCAAGAATTTGTTTCTTAAGGCATATTTTATAAATTGGACAATGTCCATTGGTAAGAATTAATGCACGGACCCTTAGCCACCTGCACTCCCAGAACCTGCGCTTTGGAAACATTTATGACATTCACCGTATGTAAAAATGTGTTGCATTTTTTCACTTCCTAATGTTTGTTGGTCCGATTCCCAGTCTTCACTATAGCAATTATAAATACTAGTGATGGGTCGAATCCAAAATATATCGAATCCTGATTTCACCAAATTATGAATGACCCTTCTCATTACCAATGCACGTGTGTTTAAAAAAAAAGTCCTCATCCATAATTAATTTTCTGGTAAATGTATGGACCCATGAGTAGCTCTTAGTTTTTCGTCACACACAAATCTAGCTTTAAAGGAGAAATAAAATTGAGCAGCAATTTGTTTCACAATGGCACTAATTAATTCTTAAATTAAGAATGCTAAAGGAAGCTAAGTGAACACAAGTAACTAGTTAATTTTTGCTATAGAAATGGAGCATTCCTAGTCTGTCATGAATTAATGTTTCTTTTACTATTAACCAAATTGCCGGGAGTACTGAAGACTCTCTTTAAAAATACTGATGCTAGAGCAGTCCAAAGGTGTTTTTATTGAAGGCATTTCTTTCCTTGATCATTTTTGGTTCAAATTTCAGGCTTGTGCTGCTTCACAGGCTAGAACTGATAGTTTTTTTTAACGTACTTCCATAGTGTATTCGTGGTTTTTGGGGACGTCCTCACGGGAAATATAATATTGCCGCAAGAGACGACTCTATCAACGGCATTTTTCTGTCAGGTAATACCTAATTTCACTATTGAGCGATTCCATGTAAATGTACTTACAAAAGTACTCGTGGCGCAAGTGGTTTAAATTCTCGCGATTTTTGGCACAAAGATAAAAATATTTATTCTTAATATTCATAAATTGGCGAGTTGAATACATATCTGAATTAATCGTAAAATGACACGACGAATTTAAAAAATCTGACTCCAATAAATGTCAATATGAAGGCCGCATTTCGAATGTAATAATAATGTTTTGTATTTCCCTCCTACCCCTGTCCCTTAGGCTGCGACGAGGTAGAGGATACATGTGCGGTGTTCCAGATGACAGGAAGCATAAGGCCACCCATTTGTTCTATATTGATGACCTGAAGATTTATGCTTCTAATGCGAAAGACCTTCGCACTGCTCTGGACACCGTACTGGAATACAGTGAGGCTATAGGGATGGAGTTCGGATTGGACAAGTGTGCATCCATCCACTTGGCGAGAGGAAGATTTTCGGAGATAAAGGTAGACGTGCAACTTGTTGACGGGAGCGTCATTCGTCACCTCGAGGACGATGACAGCTATGAATATTTCCGCGTCCCCCAGAGCCGAATGCAGGAGGTTGCAGCAGTGAAGGAAAGGCTCACCGCTAAATACAGACAGACTCTCAGGAAAATCTGGAGTTCTGAGCTGTCTGGCAAGAACAAGGTTCTGGCCACGAACATGTTCGCGATTCCTATACTGCTGTACACCTTCGGATGCATGAAGTTGAACGTCAACGAGTTGCAGAACCTCGATAGGGGAACGTGGAAGATGATGACCATATATAGAAGACTTCATCCGAAATCTTCCGTCGCCAGATTGTATCTCCCTCGCAATGAAGGTGGTAGAGGACTATTGAGTCTGGAGTGTCTCCACAACAGAGTTGTCCTGGGTATAGCATGCCGAGTGTTGAAAAGCAGGGATCCCCTGCTCAATCTCGTGAGAGAGCACGAGAGTGCGGGAGCAGGGGCGTTTCTCTTCCAGGCGGCAAAGAGGGCTGCGGACGAAACCGGTCTCGACTGCGACCCGTCATCCTTCGGAAGCGACAATGACACGACCATCTCGTCATTGAAGGCAGACGTCCACTAGCTCGATATAAAAAAAGCCGAGCAGAAGGCCTTGCTCAAGAAGCATACCGATAAGCCCATGCATGGATGTTTCTATCGAAACATCGAAAAGCATGGGTTATCGAAGGAGCTGACGTTTGCCTTCCTACGCTCCGCCGGTCTGAAGTCAGAGACCGAGGGTTTTACTCGCGTGCCAGGATGGTGTCATAAACACACTCGTGTACCGCCGCATAATATTCAAGGCGGAGGTCGCGGACACGATGCAGGGCGTGCCGAGCCCAGCCGGAGACTTTGGGTCACCTTCTCTCCGGCTGTAGTTATTACGCCATGCCAGATCAGCGTATCTAGCTCGGCACAACGCGGCCCTGCGGGTGATATACTATCACCTTCGACACAATTATGGCATCGACGAAACACTTGTGCTGCTCTATGCCCCTGGAGACATTGAGTCCGTCGTGGAAAACGATAAATGCACCATCTGGTGGAATTACTCCTTCTCCACCACCAGGCAGTTGGAGGCGACCAAGCCTGATATCGTTCTCCTCGACCACCTCACACCACCTCATGTTCGAGATCGAGTTTTCGTCTCCGGCTGAAACTAACATGGATGCAAAGGAGGTGGAAAAACGGACGAAATACCAAGACCTGCTTTTCGAACTTCGACAGATGTACCCCAGACACTCTGTAAAACTAGTGGTCCTCATCGTAGGTGTGCTCGGTGGAGTCAAGGGCTCGCTGCTTAATAACATCAAGTGCATTCCGTCCTGCGTGGCACAGGCGGAATCACTAGTTGTACGCATGCAGAAGGCCGTCATCCTGGGGTCACTCCGTCAACTGCGTACGCAAGACCCAAAAGCAGCGTAACCGCGGTGGAAACCCGAAAATGCAGAATAATTGATCTGAACGCCGCAGAAACCTACGATGGAATATAAACATCTATTTCCATTTCTTAGCGCAGTTTAATTTTGCCCATTATTTATTTAATCCATATTTAGACCCAAATAACTCCTTTATTAAAAATCTACGTTTGACAAGGCGTTCTGGGATAGGTTTATATTTTTCTACAGCTCAAAACTTCGTTTTTTAAAGACAAAAAGGAAAATGATCGGCCTTTCAATGGAACGCAATAAAAACGGCAGGCATATTGGTCTTCGGCCCGCGCGCGTCGGCTTCGAAAATTAGGTACGCATTGGGCGGTTAGGTTACATTTTACCCACCCCTGGGCGGTTATGAAGGTGGTGTACGCATGTACCGTCTTTTAAATTAAACTTTACGTGATGAATACCATGAAATATCCGCTTATGTACATATAAATATTCACGTAACGTAATGAATGTTCACGAACATTAGCAACACGTTTGTATTAAAACGACGTCGAGATGTCAAAACTCCGAGGCGAGATTTTACCGCGATTTTCAGTTGACGTAGCATATATGCCTCCTGCACAATCAGGGTTCGAATCTCTTTTGGAAGGATACGATCGAATCCTCGAACCCTGAATACATCACTAAAACTCATCCCCATCACTGGTGTGTGATATGGCAGCTGCTTGAGCTGGGTGTGTCACTGGTGAGTGACACCTGTTGAAGAAGCATTTTCAATGCCGTTCCGTCTTGATAGTTAATTGGCTCACCCTGCTTTATTGATAATGGATTTTCACTAGGGCAGAAAGATGATAGCACAACTAGGAAAGGCAGTTAGATGAAGTAACACGCTGGAATCAATGAAAAGCTGAAAAATCACATCAATCAATTGGGAGTACAACTTACGCACATACAATAAAATTGTTTTTCATACATTAACTATATGGGTGCACCTGGAATATGTAGGTATATGTGTCTAAATTTTATAATTATAAGTAAATTGCTACCTTAAGAGCCATCACAAGAGCATGAGGCATAGGGTGTTAGATAGCCATAAGAAAAATTACCGATAAGAAATGCTCACCTGGAGAGGTAGGAAATCCAATTTGAAAGGAAAGAGGGAAATTTTTGCCGAGAGTGGAGCTCAAATCCATGGTCCAGCAGTCTCATACTCCACCAAATGAGCTAGCCAGGCCATGAATCTTTGCTTCAAATCTGATATTATGGAAAGACAGGAATGAGTTTTTGAGTCATTCTAACCCTTGAAGTTTTGCCAAAACATCAGTGTGCTAAAAAGCAGCCTATCTAAACTCACAAAACCTATCTCCCTAAATAAAAGCCCAACTACTTAGCTAATTTTCATCAGAATGCCAAGTCATTGAACTAAATAAAATGAATCGTTACCTATTTACAAAATTAAAATCATTAAAGGGATTAATGAGTGACCACATGAGTGGAAGAGTTGGTCGGCAAGCTGATGGGATTTCTATTTCAAGTATATTGTTGGATTTCCTTAGTTATACTTAACTCTTATCCTTTGATGTGCATTTTTTTATTTAGAAAAAAATAGAACTAAACATTGTTGACTGGCCACCCACCACACCTCAGTCAGTGATAAGTCACCCATCTATTTGGTAACTTATGGTGACATGGCAACCTGAATTTTGGAAAATTAACATAAGTCTGGAGGACCACGTAGCATAAAAGAAAAAAGAATGAAGGAAAAAACATGAATATTCAAAAATATTACATAAGTTTTGGAAATGAGATTGAATGGCACTATAACCAGCGATACACCCACATTTTTGGGGGACGGGGAAAGGATGGGTTCAAGGTTCAAAGTTAGCATCAATAGTTTTGACGAGTTTCAAAATGGTCCCTGGAGCTAATAAAACAATTGGGAAGCAAACTAAACGATTTAGTAATGCATAATAAAAATAGCTAATTGAAATTTGAGCTAAATTAATTTTTATCTCAAGAGGTTTCATCAATAAAATGCTCCATACATTTTTCTTTGATGATTAAATAATATTTTTTAGCTCACGGATTTTATACTCTTCAGCTGTGGCGAGGATGTTGTAAGGATTCGGTAGGCTGGTAATGTGTTATATATTCTACAGTTTTTCAAAATTTAGAAAGGGTCATATTTTTAACAACCTGAATGCTCATCATTATTTTTCACTTTAAAAGCTTACATTTTGTAACTTTATTTAAGAATTGAAATAACAATTTCCCAAAAGTTATAGGAAATACATGGGAGGAAAACCAAAGCATATGGTTTCAAACAAGATTGTAGACGTTTTAAAACTTGAAGAATAAAAAAAGATACACTCATGATAATCCAATAAATACTTTAATAAGAAAAATGGAATCATATAACAACCCAAGATATCTCTGACACTGTACATAGTTTCTTACTTTGGCATATTCACAACATTATTGATAAAAGTGATTAACTTAAAATTTATTTATTAAGTGATTGGCAGAATGGAAAATGAGCACCGCTAAATTTCTTTCTCTTGGTGAAATCTATTTTTCTCATCATGAAATTCAAGAATGATTGAATATGCATAATAAATAAGCCTTATTATCGGCAGCTTTGGCCCATAGGAATCCTTGATAGGAGCAGTAACAAGGGCAGCCATATGCAAAATGAGCTAATTTAGTCCATGATTCATGTATTTATTTCTTGTCCGAGAAGTGAAAGCTGAAACAAATGATAAGTTCTTCATCAGCAATGCATACATCCAAATTGAATAGCCTTATCTAAAGGTGGGTTTACATCGGCAAGTTTATTGCACAAGTTACTAGTAGCAAGCGACATTCAATGTAAATTACAGGAGTAAATGGTTCTGCAAGCCCACTTGCAGAACTTTCTGAAGTTTTGACAAGTCGCTTAGAGGCATATTGCTGCCAGTGTGAGCAGCAACAAATCTAGCTTTGCACTTAACTTGTGAAAAAAATTTCATCATAGAAAAATCACCCACATGCTCTTGCAGAAGAAACTTGTGGAATTCACTTGCCAGATCGAACCCACCCTTACAGTTTGAAACTAATTTAGCTAAGATGAAGTAAACTGATAATTAGCTAAACATTGTTAAAATAATTGTAGCACAGTTTTTCATGGAGTTGGTCCGATGCAGAGTGTTGCTTTTCCAGTTTCTCCCACAGTGGCATCTTGGAAGAGCACTCACTTCAGCTCAGCCTGAGGATGCTTATAGCATAAAAAGTAAAACATAGCCATCTCCAAAATGCCACCATGGGAAGTAAAACATAGCCATCTCCAAAATGCCACCATGGGAGAAACCCAAAAAGCAGAATCCACACCTAAATTGTCTATCTAATTAATAGCTTCAAAGACCATAACAGATTTGAAAACTTTTGTCCCTGCATAAAAATAGTCGTTTCAGGCATGATCTGGTTGAAAATCATAATTAAAGAAAATTGCCAAGTTTATTTAATTTTGTTTCTGCATTATATTCAGTGATTTGGAGAGAAAATATATAATATGCACTGTTTTCATATAAGAAATGAGAAAATGAAATGTGAAGTAGGCAATAAATTCTTGGAGATACAGCTGATGAAAGAGAAAAATTTAGTTAGCCAGCTATTTTACATGAGGTTGTACTTGCAAAGAGTGGAATGATAAAAGTCAGATTGCCATTCTCCTCACGTATATCATCAAAATATGATAAAATAAGTATGTACACATTCAAATTCTTCTGAGAGTCAGTTTTTAAATTCTAAGTGAGTTCAAAAAGTATTGGAAACATGTGTGGCCAGCACGTCTAGAAAATGGATGCATAAAACAATAAACATATTCTGTCATTAATCACCTGTATTGAATGAATCAGTATTGAAAGAGGAGGATGGAAAGCATCCATGAGTCCAATGTCTTGTAACTTAGAAGAAATATATTACAATTTCACACACACCCTCCTCGAGGTATGTATGCAAGTATGACACATGTGTCATATCTTGCTGCCTTCTGCTCTTTAGTATCTCTATACCTACAATTTCTAACTACATGTTTGCTGTTATTTCTACATAGCTACCTGCCTGTATTCAACTACCTCTCTAAGTTTTTATAACAAACTTTTGCAATAATTTTGGGTAGCTTAGAAAGTCGTAACACAAAATTCAAACCTTCTAAGTCTAATCCATATAGTAAGTGCCCTGAGCATTACTATGTTTATATTCATGATTAGCAGGGGGAGGAGCTTATCATAGCTTTGTCTACTTAAACCCAAAGGTCATTTCCATATGAGTAAGTATTAAATAATTGATTAAGGCAATGCAAAAAAGGATGCAAAACATCAAATTTCACCTGCCATGCTACCAAGGAAATGAAAAGTAAAATAATCAAAAGCATTGACGGTCAGTACCTGTGACCAAATGTTTTGGAAAATTTGGCCATCAATAACATGCTCAATCAATTGATTTCTAGCACCAATGAAATACCTCATGTTACCTGTGAGTCAGAATAAAACATTAAAACACCTCTTTTTCAATGACTCCAAAAGTTAAATAAGGAAAAAAATTTCATTTAATCAGGAAGAAAAACATGGAAAATGATCTAAAAGAACACATAAATATGGAAATGTATAGTAGACTAATCCTGGTCTTTCAAAACTTTTTAGTGGATAACAGGACAAAAACACTCATAAGTACCAGATTTTCAGCATTGAAAGGTTGACTTTCCTCAGTTTTGAAGTACAAAAAAGGCCTAAGTAATCCAAAGTCAACTCAAGTTAAATGTGAAAAAAGAAAATACTAAAATGAACGTATAAAAGCGTATCAGGCTTAAATTCGTGGAAATACTTTATGTCCATTTCAAATAAAACAATTTACCAATATTGTTTTATTTGAAATGGACTAAAATGAACTGTATAATGTAAAAAACGTACACTTTCCCTCCACGTAAGAGATCCCATACTGAATTAGTTGATTTCTAATAGTACTCCAATGCACTGTAAGACTACTCATCATAATCCTTCTTTTAATATGATATTAAAATGTCAGATCATTGGAATGGGAGCTTTACTTTTCATCTTCTTCATTCCTACAGCACGGAAAGGTCTGACATATTTTCTCCATACAAATCTGATGTTTACTTTCTCCATACATTGCTACCCTACAATTCTGTGGATACTCCAAGGAAAAGTAGGAAACTTTTCTACAATTTTTCCTTCTAAAATTTGTCTATTTAACCCAAAACCTTACATATGGTCTCACTCATTACCTGCTTAAGGAAATCCCTGGCATTCGTTAAAGTGGAAGATCCATATATTACTCTCTTCTTCCCTTGGGATGCCTTACCCTGGAAAGAGTGAAAGAAGGAACTGGAGTCACAGAAATATGCAATCAATGAACATTTCTTTCATACAGAATAACTTTCCTTAGCTCTCTTGGTCATTGGACTCCATTAGTCAATTTAATAACCTGGGAGTAACAAGCTAAAATAAGAGCAACAAGGCCCCCACGATATCAAAGTCGGATTTTGAGAAATGGGCTTTCAGTGATGAGGTGCTGGTTAACTGAATTCTGAAAACTAATGGTTGAAATAGGTGACAAATTTAATTTCTATTTATCAGTTGAAATATCTTTTTCACAAAGATCAGTGGTCCCAATCTATGACAGAAATTATTTTGAAATGTATTCATTGACAAATTCAACTGACTTTTGTAAAGATAATGACTGACTATTGTATTGTAATCTAGAATACATCTCTCTACCAAATTTCAGAGTGATTGCTGGTCAGGAAGTGGGTCAAATATTTATTTAAAGTTTTAATATTTTATTTTCTGGATATATAGGCCTATTATGAATGATCAGTTAGTACCTACTCCTTTTTTGCAAACGTTTCGTACATTTATTATACTTCCTTATATTTGATTGATCAAAAGATCATTATCACATAAAAAGAAATAGAAAGGAACTCTAATCCCTGACGAAATATAATAAATATACGAAACATAGCAAAAAAGGAGTATTAACTTATCATTCATGATATGTACGCCTGCATCTCCAGAAAAGAAAATTGAGAGGTCAAGAAAATGTCAATGAAAATTAAAATGAAAAAAACCAATGAAATAAATAAATTGAGAGGTCATGAAAAGAAATCATCAGGATTACAAGTTTTGTCCTTGACCCACAGACATACAGACAAGTAAAGCTAATTAAAATCATGTAAAATAAGCACGACATTCTGGATTACTCCATATCACCATTTTTGTTTCGGTATTCAGTAAAAGATCACTTATCTGTTTCACCGTAAACAATATCAAAGGGTAATAGACATTTCAATCTTATTCAAATTCTGTGGCCAAAATTTAACTAGGGCGCATATTACACGCCTCTGCATCTTATTAGCTGGAAAATATGGTAACTGTCATTTACTGGATGGTAAAGTTTTGAAAACTTAGCCAGATCTGCTGTCACTTCATTTTTTCAGAATACCTTTACTTTTTATATGATTTTTATTATTTCCTCAGTTACTATTTTTACAGAAATGATTTAAAGGAAGGGGACTAGAGCATGGGCTGCTGATCCAACATTCCCTTACTGACAATGGACAGGTAGACAATATGACAGAACAAATGTAATTTGAAAAATATCTATATTTTGGCTCTGTTGATGAAGTGGGATGAATTTTCCTGTGTATTATTTGAAAAATGTAGGGAACAAGTGTAGATTTTTTCCAAGGATGAAATCTTAAAAAATAAAAACATGCAAAATCCTAATACTTATCAATTTTAACATTGACAGTTAGAACACAATTTCATTGTTAAAACTATCCCACAAACAAATTACTCCAGGACCCATGAATTGTTGCTAGTAACTTTCCCACAATCTATGCAGATGTGACCTGTCACACTGTCATCCATAAACAAGTTGGTGAAGTACATACTTGTGCTATGTAAGAGAGAGTTAACTAACATTTGGGCATTAACACTGAAACCCATGGGTTAAGTAACAGTATAAGTTGGACCATAAAAAAATCACAAAATCCATATGTTGGTTTTTTAGGGAGGCAAGCGGCAACTGAGGTCATTTGCGCCATCAAGGTAGGGTGGTTAGGTAAGCAAAGGACTTTGGATTATTAAAAAAAAAATGTTACACACTATTCATCAAATAGTTCTCACGTTAGGCATGAGGAGGCAGAACCATTCCAAAAAAGAAGTGTAGATTAAGTAAGATGGACTGGGCGACAGCCTTGTAAGCCACAGCATGAGAACAATAAGCTCACAATTATGTAATGGTTCAAACATCAGAGCCTCACTGCAGCTCTTCGGTCACTTACCTTAGTGTAATCTACCAAATTCTGATATTCAATGTAATTTCCTCCACCAACAATGAATACAATAGCCTCCTGGAATGGTGAACGATTTTTAGGGATTTGAGAGGTGTCAACAGCCTTAGGTTGCCTTGGATCAAAATATCTATAGTCCTCAGTTTCTTGAGTAGATTTCATATCCATCAGCTCATCAACTATCCTGGTTACTGGCAAATCCTGCAATCAAAAGTAATTGAATGTAGTTTCATTCACATGACAATTCTAAAAATTAATGTAGAGTTGAGAAGGTCGGAGGAACTCTAACAATGAGCATCCAGAGATACTAAGGCCTGGTTTTATGTCTGGAAAACGTTTACCACAAGGTAACATAGCCTTTACATTACCTTGAAGTTAACTGAGAGTTACAAGTTTTGTATATTACATTAGGCTCTTTTAGTTGAAGGGGATGTCATCATTGATAGAATATATTAAACCAGAGATTATTAAACCAGCCCTAGAAGTTTCTAACATTTAAGTACCCACATTTGAGATAGCTACTCAGGTAATATCTTGAATCCTACAAGTTATACCAAGCAACAAGTAATTAGCTGGTAAAAGAGACTCAGTCATCATCTCACCAGGTTAAAGTAAGATGCTACCAGGGACAAACAAGTAGATAGAAGAAATTGCTTCTTTCATAGCTAAATCAAACTTCGTAATTTCTAAACTCCATTGTGTAAGAAACTGCTACTACATTTATTCCCTAAGGCTCTACTATTACTTTCAGAGTCCACAATTTTTACATTTGTATTCTATCAAATTTAGATTTTTTTAAAATATGTTTTGGATGGACCATGAAAAATATCCCAAAATAATTTTTTTGTTATTTGGGAAGGCAACTGGCAATGAAGGTTATTTGCAGTGATCAGAAGTAATTGATCACAAGTAATCTGATTATTGGTAATGATTACATTTGACTTACTTTTAATTGCAATCGTTACCTTTTTAAATAGTAATTCTACTTGAAATATAATCCCAAAGCAATTATTACATTTTTATAATCATTACTCTCTGGATAGTTTGTCATCAGCACATAATCAGTCAATGATAATGTCAATTACTCCAGTTTTCCATTGTTATCGACTGCAATGGTTTATTTTAACTACTTTCAACCATCACCTCCAACAGCACCGTCAGTGCATTATTAAGCTGGGTCTCCACTAAACATTATGCTGAAATGCCTGTTTTTTTGCCTAAAGGTGGATTTACACTGGCAAGTTTATTGCACAAGTTACTTGCAGCAAGTGACTTTTGAAGTAAATAGTACATGTAAACAGCTCTCCAAATCCACTTACAGGCTTTTTAAAAGTTTCAACAAGTCACTTGCAGATTGTTGCTGGTGTAAACAGCAACCAATTTGGTCCTGAACTAAGGGGTCGTGCATAAACTATGTTACCAACTTAGGGGGGGAGGGGGTCGATAAACCTACAGTGGGTAACGAGGGGGAGGGGGGTTTACTCCAAGTAACGTAGCTGTTACAATGCACCTGTTAGCATTTCTTACTCATCAACATCGCGTCGGAAATACTACAGAGTTTAACATGAGGAAGGGTGCACAGGGTGTTTCTTACACCCCAAGCTTCTACTTTAACTCAATGTAACTGAACCATTGCCTCTACAATTCTTCATACCATCAAACTGCTTACATTTTAACCTTCTCGCGGGTTAAATAACGACCTCGTGACAACACTTCAAGGCAGCAGTCAGAAATGTGGGGAAGGGGGAGAACAAAGTAGATGTGAACAGAACCTTGCGCCGTGATTCATGGTTGATTTTTAGGATTTAAAAATTAATATTACTTGTTCCAATTGAGATTAGATAGTTCTATTACATCTATTTCAGCTACTTTATTAGTCTTATTTCAACCTATCCCTAAAAATAAACTCACTCAATGATTGAGAAAATATTTTAATTGAAAGTTTCATTTGTAGAGACAACGTTACATTTCGGGGGGAGGGGGAGGGGGGGGGGTAAAAAATCACAGAAAACAGTAACGTAGTTTATAAACGGCCCCTAACTTGTGAAAATGTTTTCATCAGAGTAAAACTCCCCACAAGCTCTGTCAGAAGAAACTTTCAGTAGGGAAGAAGCCAAGTGTAAAATCCACCCTAACACTCTTTGAATTCAATTTTGTGGTAATCCCACATTTGCGGCTACATATGAAGTAATTGTTATCTACTTTTAATTTTAATTGATTACTTTTTTGCTAAAGTATTTGTAATCTGCACCAATTACATACTTTGGGTAATTTACACAACACTGGTTATTTGTGCCACTGAGGCTAGATGGCTAGGTTTGTGAGAGCTGGGTTGTTTGGAGAATGGAGTATGGATGAAGAACAATTCGGCATTCACAAAAGCCTGATCTCAGCAAAAAGTGCAGCAGGAGCCACAGTTTAAGGTCCCAAACAAAAGATGGACTTCTATACTAGAAATGCACTCGACATAACACTCTAGCAGGGATCTGGATTCCTCTGAAAAATCTTTGCCACTGCCAGGATTCTAACTCTCACCTTCAGGATGGGAAGTCAGTACTCTAGCCACCACAACAATCCAATATCCTCACAAAATCTTTAAGTGCAACTGAACTTAGTAAATGCTATCCACTGTTTCATTCTTTTGTTTGGCATACTTTATATCTCCATTCAAGCAATCTACATGCCATTTCTTTTCCTCCCTTTGTAGGCAGCATTGGAAAAGGAAGAGTCCCCATCCCAAATCATTGATTTACAATTTTCACTCTATGAAGTTGCGTGTTTGGGGAATTCCACTTTCATCCAGAGGTACCAGTCTATGGGAAGGTTTTCTGATGATCACATCCACATCTTATACGACCTGAGCCTGGTTCATTGAGGTTTTATGGCCATCATCATCTGCAGCCATCATTCCAAGAATGGCTTGCTGCTGCTCTCCACTTCACTCTCCTGTCAGGTAATTGTTTCATTCCTACATTAAGTATTAAATTTGGATGCCCTTCATAATCTTCCTGATGCATTCCATCCTTGTTCTTATTTGGTAAGTATTCCCATTAATTTCTACTTCCATTATTGTTTTCAAGAGACTTATGTGGCACAGTATGTGCAATAAGTTTAACCCTCTTTCTTCTCAGTTTTTATCATACATACATATTTTCTTTGCAACTATGTTGGATTCTCTCCATTCATGTCATCTTAATTATTCTTTTATGACATACATCACCACTGCTTCTAATCTTCTCTGCTCTGCAGCTATTTTTGTCCAAGCTTCTCTGTCATTTAGGAGCAAGCTAAATATTTTCTTTGCTAGGATTTTGTTTCTTCCATCACTGGTAATCCTACTTCCCAGGCAACAAAAGTCTACCACTTATGCAAGTCTTAGCTGTCCAAGTTTGACAGTGATTCTGGCTAGCATGCTGATTTTTCCTCTAAGCATGTGTACTCCTATTTTCAATTTTTCACAATTTTTCCAATGTATTTCACATATTGCTTTTTCAATCTAAATATTGAATATCATGGGCGACAAAAAAACCCCATGCTGTATTTCTTTTATAACTTTTGCTTCCTCTGAATTAAAACCACATTTAACCACTCAGTTCTATAGAATACGCAAGTATTTAAATGAATTTTTACTCTTTCTCACATTTACCATAATCAAGCTTACAGCTGTGTTTTTTATTCCTCCAAAATGCCTTAGTGAGAAGTATGCTTGTCTATAGGGGTAATTTGTGAACGCCCCCAATGTTGTTTGGGGATGGGAATCCCATGACCGAATAATCCATTAATGTGTCCTTTGTTTAAATCATACGATCATGAAAAAACTGTTTACTTTTCATTTCTTTTTAAGCCTAATCAGTATAATGCAACTGCGCTATTATCTTGGATGGGCAATAGTCTTGTGACAGATTTAATTCCAGCTTAAAGAACCTAGCTCCAAGATATGGTTAAAGAAAATCTTATTAAATTTACTAACACATTATGTAAAAAAAGGTTACACTGGATGCTAATGATGCTTACAGACTGACACAGAGTAAAACATTGCACCTAAGCAACAGCATAAGGAGAGCAGATTTAAGTTTTCCATCCTTTATGCATAATTATCAGGCATTCATACCTTTTGATAAATAAAAACATAGAGGTCAACCTTTAAAGAAGAAATAAATCTAACTTACATGTTTTTTAAGAACAAGATTTTTCACTCCTTCCATCACAAATGAAGATCCTTGACTCATGAGTTTAGAAAACATGCTCACAGTTTTGGTACCAGCACCGACATATTGATTCTGTGTTGCAGCCATCTTAGTGTATGCTCTGAAATGTATTCCAATAATTAGACAAGTGCGTATTTATACAAACACATTACTTAATTTGATCTCAAAAGAGCATGTTTGCTAAATCAATGCAGGTCATTTCCATAACGAGTATTCCAACGTGTATCATATTCACTCATTACATTTTTCTTATCATCTAGTGCTAATAAAAATACCAATTTCTCATATTCATAAAATATAGATGAGAACACTTACTCACTGAGGAACTGAGTTTGAAAACCAATAAGCCCTTCCATGGTGAAAAAACTCAGTAGGTTGGACAGAGCATGGTTGTTACAAAAAGTTCAAATGCGGCAAAACCTTACATCATTTGAGACTGACTGGCATGCTTACTTGGTAACCTAACAGAACTAGTCACAAGCAGTTTCTAACACACTCCTCCTAGTTCAGGATTTCACTCAGCCAATGAACGAATAGCCCACTAGCATAAGCCTCATACACAAAAAATCAGGCCACAATGATGCTTATTCTTACATCTCTAGAGTTATGACATCATTGTTGGCCTTTAAAATGCAATTTCTACTATATATGTATACTTTAGCAACCAATGAATTCTTGTCAGCCCAGAATCAAGGATTAAATACTTAAAGAGGGGAGTAGTAGTCATGCACAAACATAAGAAGTCTGAGAGTAGTTAAATATCACTGTTCAATAATATCAATGACTCCCAAAATTTGATTTATGAACAATAACTTTTGATGCTCCTGGGAATGTATTTCGTGTCTAACCTCACTACCTCACTTCTTCTCATTATTTAAATTTCTAAAAAGCTCCTACCTATTTTTATTTCTCCTTTTTCTTTAAAAATTCTAACTATACATTACAGATGTACGTACTTATGTAGGTAAATACAAAATGCACATCATTGCCAAAAGAAAGTAGGTACATATCTGGCTTCAGCTTGAACAGTAGATATTGAAAGCATTTGCTCAAGACTAGTGGTGCACACAACTTTCTACATTAGACTCGCACCACAAGGTACCAAGAGAGAAACTGCCTCAGATTCTCATTTTTGAATTTTTAAAGTGGAATGATTTATACACAAAAAACGGTGAAATTTGCCATGAAAAAATCATTTCACTTGACCAGGATACAAACCCGGATCTCCCAATTGCCAGTCAGGTGTTTTAGCCAGTTACACCATCAAGTCATCTTAATTCAAGGCCAATTTCAGTAGGGATTTATGCAAACAAGTTGTTCTTGTCCCCAGTCTACATTGTAGCACAGGAGACATTGTTGTGCATGATATGCTACAGTCGCAGAGAATAAACCCATCATTGTCACTTAAGAACGACTAACTTGACAATTTTCCAATCATTTCAATTGCATAAATGACATGGTAAGCAATCACGCATACGGGTGCGTTCCCAGTCAAGTGAAATGATTTTTTCATGGCGAATTTCACCGTCTTTGGTGTATATCTTCTCACCCGTGCGTGTGACTGCGTACCATATCATTTGCGTAATCACAATGCTTGGAAAATTGGAATGATTTAGTTCAATTACAGGGTGGTCGGCCATTGTTATAAGCCTGGAACATCTTTCTGGGAGAAGACTTTCATATTCTGATTAGAGAAAACAAAAAAGTTTCTGAACTCTAAATGATTCTGTTAAAAGGCTATCCAAAACTTTATCAGATGGAAAAAAAGATACCGCTGAAGTTGAGTGATATATGTGTATGTGGCCAGAGGAAATACATACTCTAAAACAAATACATATACATACATCTCATGCAACTCAAATTATTGCATTAATACAAGATGGCCCAAAAATCAGAGAACACCCATCACACAGAGGTTCATCCATCTCACCAGAGAATATATTATAATAATATAGTTTCAATGACTATTGGCACAGAATTGATTCATGATAGTTTCACAACTCACAGGTTATCGCTTATTTTCATTCACAACTGTTTCCAAATAACTGGTACACTATTATGTATACCCCACTACAAAAATAATCTCTTGATGACTGAATATGCATTAAATATTACATACTTACTTCCATCTTTTAATGTAGTTTAATGGTGAAAGATCACAGCCAGCATTTTGCAGAGCAGCAGCATAGCGATCCAATTCAGCCTAAAAAGAATGAAGAGTTAATATTTAACAATTCTCATCAAATATCAATACAGTAATAATGATTTCAGCCAGTTTATAATAGAAGACATGTACTTCAAAGGGCAAAACCTACTTCTGATATTGAAGGAGCACAAATGTAAAAAACGAGGAACAGTCTCATTTTGTCTTCAGGCGTACTTGCATCTGTATCAGACAGCATTTCCATAATGCTCTTATCTAAGGTTGCTTTGCTCATGACTTTCTCCTCAAATTCAAAGAAGGTGTCCAATCTCCTAGTTTTTATGTGATTTAATACGGCTGGAATGAGAATGAAAGTAAAAACAATATTTCAGAATTAATATTCATCTATTTTCAGTGTACTTTCAAACCTATAAATGGAATATATTACAGTACGTACTTTACAATGAAAAGTAATTGAGGTTGGTCACAAATCACCCTCCTAAGCATTCTAAAAGCACAAGAGACATTAAAATAATACCTAATAAACATCTCTGCATGAGGCTACTTTGCATCACTCTTTCAGAATTCTTGGAATAAAATTATGTAATAAATACATCAGCCATCATTATGAAATAAAAGGTAATACGTAATTAAAAAATTTAAATTGAAAACAAATTAGCTAGTTTATGGTTGACATATTATTATTAATTTTATTGATACTTTCCAATGGCAATGCAAAGTATCCTCTGAATCTGGTGAAGATGAGGTGATGCAAAAACAGCCTATAATGATTTCATAATTTCATTATGTGGATTTGGTTTAAAGGAGGAACTTAGAATATTAGCAGAGAAACAATCAGATTTCCATTAGAGTATTCTACCAGCTGATTGGTAGGTTCTTGGACAGTCCCCATCTTGCATCCCAATTTCTGAAACATTTTCTTGCTTTCCCTCCTAAGGATGTCACGCCATTGGATCCCTCTTAAATTCCTCATATCTTCTACCTCCTCGTATTTCGTCCAGGATTCCTATCCTCTTCCTTCCTCTTCCACGCTTCCCCAGTGTTCTCCCCTCTATCACTCTCATCAACATACCCTTCCCTCTCAATACCTTCTCCATCCATCTCTTTTGCCTTCTTCGAGCCTCCGCCACAAGCTTCCTCTTCTCTTCAAGCATATCCAATACCTCCTTGTTCGTCTCCATTCGCCACCCCCTCTCCATCCTTCTCCATACCCACATCTCAAACGCCCTAAGATTAGACACTAAGTAACTTAGATCAATAGTTGACGAGTTTACTTGGTGGAAATTTATATTAATAAAAAGTAACACCTTGTACCCTCCACACCACCATCAATGCACCTCAACCAGTTCCAATGCCTCCACGTCATTTTCAAAAGGAAACTCTTCTTTTCCTCTTGAAAATGATGCAAAAAAGTTGAAAACAGAGGTGCATCGAAAGTAGTGTGGAAAATATGAAGTGTTATCTTTTATTACCATTTTCATTAAAGTATTCTACCAACTGATTGGTAGGTTCTTGGACAGTTTGGACAGTCCCCATTCTGCATCCCAACCCTATAGACATTGTCTCGCTTACCCTCCTAAGGATGGCATACTATTAGATCCCTCTTCAATTCTTCATTTCTTCTACCTCTTATTTCATTCAGAATTCCTATCCTCTTCCTTCCTCTTCCACGCTTCCCCAGTGTTCTCCCCTCTATCACTCTCTTCAACATGCCCTCTCCTCTCAAAACCTCCTCCATCCATCTCTTCTGCCTTCTCCGAACCTCTGCCTCAATCTTCCTCTCCTCTCCAACCATATCCAATACCTCCTCGTTTGTCTTCCTCGCCATCCAGCTCACCTTCTCCATCCTTCTCCAAACCCACATCTCAAACGCCTCAAGTCTACGCACATCCTCCATTCGCAATGACCAAGTTTCCGACCCATATAGTTCCACGCTCCATATTAAAGTTTTCACCAGCATCTTCTTTACGTCTTTTCTCAGACCCCCCTCATCAATTCCCTTCTCTTCGAAAATGTTTCTTCAGCGAGCACAATTCTGCATCTGATGTCCTTACCACTAGACCCATTCTCCTCCAAAATACTACCCAGATATGTAAACTGCTCAACCTGCTCTATCCTTCTGCCCTCCCACCCTTATATTCAGCCCTGCCTTCTTACTTCTAGAAAATCTCATTACTTTCGTTTTCTTGTGGTTGATCCGAATCCAAAAATTCCGAATCAGACGCCTGTCCTTCCAACCAACACCTAATTTCTTCAACACTCCCATTAATTTTGTCCAGTCCACCCGATCAAACGCCTTCTCAAAATCTATGAAGCATGCAAAAACATCCTGCCCATACTCTAGGTTTCTTTCTACTAGCGTCCTCATCACCGCTATAGCATGATGGTGATGCGGAAGCGCATCTAGCTCTCAAACCAGTCACTGAAGGTAACTGCACCAAAATGTTCAGATGAGTGTTACGACTGCTACTACATTCAGGTCCACCCTCTTGTCTTTAAATGCCACATATTAGGGCAGCAATTCACAAGCATCATTTCCACAAAACATAGTTAACACACTTTTGGAAAAAATTGCATACACTTGCAGGCTATTCTATTCCTAATTGAACCATTACTTTATTACCCATAATTTTGTGAGGGATTGGTACTTTCAAAGTTCCATATTATCGAGGAAGCCCTTGCAAACCAACACTATGATTTCCAAAATAACAAGCAGCCCTAGTACATAATAAAATGAATGTTTGAAGCGGACATTTCAGAAAGCAGCTTGTGTTCAAGCAGAAATTCTCTGATTCAGTCTTTTTCTGGCAAATTATCACAAAAAATTTTCACGGGGTGGCTTGCACAGTCAACATAAAACTCAGGGGCATAAAAAAAACTATTTTCTGAAAGAGGAAAGCCACAATCACTCAAGATATCTAAATGCAATTTAAAAGTTTTCTGACACTTTTCAGAAAATACAGGTAGTTTTTCAGGAGCTCCCTCAAGAACTTCAAGTTTATTTGCAGTGGTTCTGAGTAGAATTTTGTAGTATTTAAAAGCTTATTCCAAGATATTTCACTATTTCTAATTGCATCCACGCACTTTTACAGCTTTTCTGCACTAGTCTGCATGGCGACAAAGCCCTGTGCTTCTTATGCGAATGCCACCCATAACGCAGATACATATTAGTGAACACCATATGACTGAGTAAAAAAGGATTCAATAAGCTAATGGATAGGTTATTGCCCATTATTTATGAATGACACTATCCCACATGACTCACAACACTAATGACTGTCATTCACTGTCAATTTAATGCCCTTGAGATTTGGACAAAACATAAAAAAGGGAACAAGTACAATTGAATATGAATGACACAATCCCACATGACTCACAACACTAATGACTGTCATTCACTGTCAATTTAATACCCTTGAGATTTGGACAAAACATAAAAAAGGGAATAGTAAGTACTATTTTTCTATTACATTCGCAGAGAGAAACTTTACCTGTGGCAATAGTTGTGTGCATGTCTATTAATCTCTTCTTCTCCATTAACTGAGGAAGTGAATTCACAGCTGATGTCAACTTAGCAGTAGTCTCTGATACCATAGAAAAGGCTGCATCACTTTCATTGTCTAAACCCTGATGAGAAAAGAATTATTTCCCAGTAAATACTCAAATTTTCACCCATTATCACAAGATTTGCTGAGGAGTATGATCTCAAGAGGTTGAAATTCCAAACATTTTTGGTCTTCCTGAAGGTCAAGATAGGGTAGAGAATTGATGGAGTTTGAATTCAGGAAAAGGGAGACCAAGCTTTTGCAAAGTTTAGCCACAAGGGTGCATGAAGGGTTAAGGGCTCATAACTCTGAGAAGTGACTTATAATCAACATAAACAGACATGTGCCCAGGTTAGCCATAGTTTGGAATAAAGGAATCAAACTCCTGATGAGCTGTAGTCATGCAAGTATGCACCAGCTAACTTGACCCAAGTCTGATCAGTTACAAAAGTGTGAGGCAAATTTAACAGATCGGCATAGCCTCGGATTCCTTGCAATGATTTTATTACATTAAGATCATGAATGCAAAAACTTAAGGCAAGAAATATACAATAAGTAGCTATATAAAAACAGGACACATTGCACATCTGGGAATTAAATTCACCACTGAACATTCCACGAATGATGGATTGTATTTATTGCACATAATCAATAGATATTAATTTTAGTAGGTGAAATGTTTCAGAGAAGTTAATGGAATGAATGATCGCCCAATAAAACAAAATGGTAGGAGAAAGCACGGTCAAGGCCGAAACCAAGGCCACAAGTACCTCGAAATTGAACATAAATGGATACTCCATCACTTTCAATTATCCAATAGGGCTTTCCCCACAATTACCATGGATACATAATAGGCACTCAATAAGTACTCAAACTGCTCAGCTTACATCTCATCATCCAACCTAATATCTAAGTTTTTTTATCACATTCTAAAAATGTCTATAAATATTTAGCCATCCTATCCTATCCCAAATTCAGATTAGGTTTTTCACTTTCTCTACAATGAATGATCACAAGTCTCAGAAAATATGCATTATGTATTGATAATTTGAGAGATAGCAAATGCTATTTCATAAAAGCTAAAAAGCATTTTCATCTATTTGGGAGGGAGAATTAGGCTTGAGACGATTTGGAGATTAGCCTTAAAAAAATATATAGGTACTTGATAAAGCACATAATTATTGCAATGATAAGGTTAAATTTAGTCATTTTTTATTTTAAGAGCCATCCAAATAAGGGGTTGTCTTAGATTCAGGGTCGTCATAGATTCGGGTGAATACGGACCTTATAATTAATGAATGATAAAGTGGCAGGTTTTCCAAAAGCGACATTGGGAGGTGATTATGTACATCTTCCTTGACCTTATTCACGATTCTAAAGAATAAGGAAAAAATTTGCATGGCAGTGCTTCAAGAAGGATGTCCAAGCAGCCAGATACATTTGGGGCCTGGGGAGCATCCAAAGCTAGAATCTGCCCTTTTCTCGTGCTTTTGCCAGCAGAGAGCACCAGTAATTCCAATAATTGGCCCCATGATCAAGACAAAAGCAGAGTATCTAGGTGAGAGACTCGGTATTGACAATTTTAAATGTTCTAATGGCTGGTTTTCTTGGTTTAAGCACAGGAAGGAAATATCTCTTCACAAATTATCCAGAAAATCTGCTAGATTGATGTAAATGCTGTGGAGGCCTGGGCTCCTGTCTTAAAACGTTGCATGAAGAAATAGAGCCCATGTGATATTTAAATGCAGATGAGACAGGTATATTCTATTAACTCCTTACGAACAAACTCTTGCCACTTGAGGGGATCTTTGCAAAGTTGGGAAAAAAAGTAAAGAGTGGTTGAATGTTCTTTTATGCAGAAAAACGGATGGCTCTAATGAGGTAAAATCATTCATAGTGGTGAAATCAATGCATGCAATGCTTTCAGGGAATAAAAACATTGCCATGCACATACAAATACAACAAAAATGCATGCATGACATCAACTTTTTTCATGCAATGGTTACAGGTGTCCGATGCTAGGATTAGAGGGAAAAATAGAAAAGTAGCACTGCTCCTTGACTATTGAGCCATTTTCTTCACACGTCATGCACAATTAAGCTTCAAGTAACTATTACAACTTTGCAAGAAAACATTATCCTAGTTTAACCCATATCACTACCAAAAGATAATGCAACACCACCATGATTTAAAATCAAACAAATAATCTACATGTTCACAATAGGTATTCACTACTGGTAAATGTCATGAAGTCTCACTGGTTAACAAATAACTGATTGAGCACACAGATAGATGCAATAGTGCACGGATAGTGGCAAAATAAAGACAATAGAACACATTATTATGCATTACACATGCGTAATTAGAAAACACACAAAAAGAACACGTTACCAATGAACTTAGAGAAATTGATTCCCTCAGAATCAATGCAACTTCACTGGAAATTTTTCATTTTTAATGCAAATCACAGCACAACACTTACTACACTCAATGACAGAAGACGTCTGGAAGCATCGGAAAATTTCAAATACACTGCCAGTAGCCGGTGATTGGCTGATGTCACACGACTGCAGTGACAATGTGATGTCGGCCCCTGTTAGTATCCTATGTACCTAGAGATGGGCCACTCTGAACATTACCACGGTAATTTTGGTAAATTACCATGGTATTTTTTGTAATTTACCATGACCCCTGAAAATTACCATAATTTTCGATAATGTTCAGGAAAATTCACCTATGTTTGAGATAATTTTTCATAATAATAAATTCCAAACATATTCTTTTATGCCAAGTCCACACACATTTCCTGCGTGTTTAATTATAAATTTAGGCATGTACAACTCATTTTTGGGATATTTTACTTACCATTACATTATAGAGTACTGCATGAGAATATTAGAACATTCTTCTAGAAAATTTCGCATACTATGACAAAAGAAATCCAGATTGTGTGTTGCTGTCGTATTTATTTTTAGAATTTAAAAAAATTCTAATTGATTAATGTTCCATTAGGTACGGTTAAAACAACGATATTCCCTTCCTTTTGCTATTGGATTTCTTATTTTTAATCCTACATTAACTGTTAAATGCTTAAGACTTAAGATAACTGGTAAACTATGGTAATTTTTTTAAAGTACCATAATTTACATCAAATGAATATTACGGTAATTTACCCATATCAACACGTACCAATCTGTCCAATCTGCCTCGCCCTAGGTTGACTCCCTGGTAGCATTCATCATCAAAATGTTCCCGCTGCTGGAACAATATGTCAGCACGGCAGAAGATATTACATGTATCTCAATGAAATTCAATTTGGATCTTAATTGGAAATATTTGTGTCTGGCTTTGCTTGTCACAATTATGTTTTCATACATGTATTCTAGAATGTGTTCCACGCATAATTTTACTGTCAATGACAATGGATTACTTTAATGCATGATATTGGGCTATAAGATTCCAACAACTTTAAGTCAGCTATTCTCTGTGGTGAATTTATAGGAATTGAAAGTGGCCTTTTCTTCATTTCCACCGTTAGCCTGGAGAAGGTTACCTGCCTGGTGCTTGTGTGGAACTAAATCCCCTTGGGAAACATCTTGAACATGCTGTTACCTTGCATTCTTGCAAATTTTATAAAATAGAACTTTCTCTGAAATATTTATAATTTTTTTTACACTTTTGAGAGAGGTAATGTAAGAGGCATAACAATTTTTTTGGTTTCTGAAGTTTTTCCGCTAATAGTCTATTGCATTGCCATTGCATGCACCAGCAGCTGCGATATATTTGGAACTCCAAAAAAACCGGGACAATGACAGTATGCTAATGCCCAGTGTCCTAAGAGTCACAAGTCGAAGTTTTATATTGCAACCAATTACATATATGTACATATGTAACATGAAATTTAATGTCATTGATAGTAAATACAACCATGGGTATAGGCATAGCGAAACTTGGTGGGATTTGCTGGTGAACAGCATGACGCAAAAGAGAGGAAATCATACAAAATATGTGGGATAAAGAGTCTGAGTCTTCCTTCAGAGGTCCCTTCGCATATCCTTTTGTACATGTGCCCGCTCAATAACACTTGTGTTACCCTCAGTGACCTCTAATTCTCCACTGTTGAGTGCCACAAAGTTTTGCTATACCTATAAATGAAGTGTCCAAAAATATCATTTTTACTAGCTATCTTAATGGAATATTTTGGCCATTCACCCAAAATACCCACAATATTGGCTAAACTAGCATTAAAATCATAGGAATTGGCTGCGGAGTGATTGTTTAATCATCTTCGGTAATAATGAGAGTTAGATATAGCAAGTGATTTTTTGGCTCTTGAGAGCTCTTGTTATATAGAGCTTCTACTGCAGTTCCTTCAAAAAGTGAATTTTTAGATTAAGTAATCACCAAAGCAATTGAGGAGAAAAATCTTACCATGGATGCCTTAAGCATTTTAACCTCTTCTTCTGATGATCTGTACTGCTCCAATTCTTCCTGAATAGCTTCAGCCACAGTTGGAAATGGACTGAAAATAATTAACCAATTTTACTAAACTGCTACCAGTAGGTTGAATCAAATGTGCATGCATTTATAATTTCAAAAATGAGTAACTAGAGTGCATCCAAGATAATAGTGCAATTCAAAAAATGAAGCCAATTTGTTAATGCGTCCAATGCCGTTTGAAGAAGTTAATCATGTGATCAAAGAGTCCATGGTGGTGGCCTTTGTTTAAACCATACAATTGTGAAAAAATTGCAGACTTTTAATTTCTTTTTAAGCCAAATCAGTATGTTTCAACTATGCTATTATATTGGATGGACTTTAATAATGAAAATATTAAGACATTCAAAAATTCAATTGATGAAGATAGTACATGAAAACTTTGATTCTGACTCTTAAACATTCATGCACAGCACAATCTAGGCCGAGTCAACAAATACTTGGTTCATGCCCACCATCACCTTTGCCAAGGTATAGTTATGTAAGAGCAAGATTTCCTTCTGCGAAAGCTCACTCATTTGATTGAATTTCATTAGCCCTATCACGAAAAGAGGAAATTTATTGTTTTTCACTGCATATTATTAATTTACATTTACTTCTTAGCACTGTGAACATGGATTCATGATCATCTAAACAAAAATTGCTGAAGCTAATATTAGTAAGAAGTAGGCGTGACAAAAAAGTGAATGAAGAAATAGAAAATCATTACTGCATTCCCCTGCCCATAGGCGACACTAGCTCATACCGATGTATTGGCACATGAAACCTACTGTGATTTTCTGGGTTAGATTGTAAAAGAAAAATATTTTGTCAAAATCAGTTAACATTAACAATTTATAGGAAGAAAATGGGATTGTTAAACTCCAAAAATAGAAACTATACTGAAGATATCGTAGAACCCAATAAACACTCGCTGCCACAATGCAGTCTGTGGCGATAGTACAAAATGGGCACCTCTGATGGCGATACGAACTCAGATGCATGAAAATGTAGCTTTCCCCTTGGCCCATAAGATGCAGGCCAATTTTAGAATGCATTGTCAAGAGAAAAAGCGCATCTTATGGGCCAGGAAATACAGTATTTTCAATAGTTTACTTTGATGGAAGGCAAAAGTTAACAGCTTAGCTCCACAAATGAATCCAGCACCATAGCTGCCACACTTGGTCACACTGTTGTGAGGTTATCCTTTCTCATTTTCCATCCCTTGCACATATGTACACTATTCTAAGCCCTTCACCCACCATTAACATCTCCAATTAAAATTGATGATAATTCATACATAGTTTTCATAATGATCAAAGGCAGGTTGGAGAAAATGAATCAATGGTGAATGGTTGGATCCTCATTTCCTTGCAAGGTTTCAATTTTAAGTTTCACATATGACCCTCTTCATTTACCAAAAAGGTGATTCTTTCCCTAACACTTCCTTACATCCCTTTCCTTCTTCAATTAACCTTGGCCTTCAGTGTTCCTTTGAATCTAATTATCTCCCCCATCCATCAGTTCTGCCTCTTTGTATTTCCCTTCCTCCCCTGCCCAGCCAATCACTTTTTAATTTGCATTCCTTTCCCTAAATTGTATTTCCTCCATTCTTCTCGACACTTACATCTCAAATGCCTCTACCTATTATCACCGTCCATACCAAAGTTCCAGGTTTGTAAACCAAATTAGGCCACGGTCTTCAATAATATTTTCTTGGAGCCTTCATTCAGCATCCCTATCATCAATTTTCTTTGGTTATGAAATTCATCTTTTGCTAAAACAATTACATATCCTCTAAATGTGTACAGCTGTGCACCAATTTTCATCCAATTGCTGCCTTATCATACTTCAGTATTTACTCAGCTTTATTTCTTACAGTACATAATCTCATTGCTTTCATTTTCTTACAACTAATTTTCATCACATATGTCTAATGACATGACAGTTACTAATAGGTTGACAGTCTAACAACTGGTTTATAATTGTCTACGGTGAGACCTTCATATTTGACTACAAGTTCTATGAACAGGTTTTTGCGAATATGTTCATTGTTCACAGATTTATCTAACCAGACCCCAATCTAATATGTAGGTAGCTGATATTTTAAGTTGGTATTCATCATGAGTCAGCATTAACACTCAACTACTATCTAATTGCACAAGACCCAGTGAGTTGCACAATTAAAGGAAAGACATACTTTAAATAAAAATTTTCACTGATTAAAGAAAACACCATGACCACACTATCAATACTACATGTTAAAGATAAAAAACTGGCATGGATTAACCATTTGAAAATAAACATTTGTTTTAGTTGAAGTACCTAACCAATGAAAAGGACAAATTTAATTTGAGATAACAAAGATTCATAACAATGAAAATATACCTGTGAAAACATGATTTTTATTTATTACAAGTGGTCACCGCCAGAGGATGAACATTAAGAATGCAAATTCTCTATCAGTCACACACTAGTAAGTTAAGAGTGGATAGAATTTGAAAATGTAAACTTTTGGCATCAAACAAAATAATTCAAACTTATGGAAATGGCATGTATATTATCAAGATGTATCAATGTCATGTTACTGCAACTGTCTACAGGGACACCTTTACTTACAAATTTCCAAAATCCTACGAAGAGTACATGTCGTCATTTATTTACTATTCAAATAATACTCAAATGGGCATGCACTTTCATGTATTGCAACACTAATTCAGCCCATGCTAAAATTAGAACATGACTGACAGCAGCACATAGGTCATTATTACCTCCCCTTGTGAGCAACCCAAAATTTATCTCTCGAGTCTAAGTCACATGCTCTGGTTTTCGCTCGGATAGAACCACTTCCACTTGGAGGGCGGCCCATTGTCTCCTCCACAACAACTCGATTCAGAGTAAGGTCAAGAACATCATGAGCTAACGCTTGGTAAGTCCATGTATGATGTAATGGGGTGGCCATGTCCATATTTCTATCCAAGATTATCAACAATGGTCGTTTATACCTGACAAAGAAATATAAATTATAAATCATTAAAAAAAAAACAAAAAAAGTGTATGAACAACTTACATACTAAATCAGCATAGTCATACATATAAGGTTTAGCTTAGAAGCTAGTCAAATTTTCCTCTGTTATAGTAATTGGTATTCTGGACAAAGATATAGCCATAAGGTTTTTCATCCTCATGAGGCCTATTTTTGTCATGACAGTCCACTGTATGTTCCATGGCACCAAAAATAAATCTGCTTTTAAAGATTAAATGCACAGACTAAGTAAAAGAAATAGCAAGGAAATAAACTCTAATATTTTTTGACCAATGCATTTTTCTCAGCCTGGGGATGAATAGATTCATACTTGCAGCAGCACTATATCAATCCAATACATTTAATTTTGCAATAATCACAGAATTTGGCTAATGACTCAACATGTAAGATAGATCAGCACCTTTATTTTTATACAATGTTATTTCTGAGGTAAACACACATATTGCATCCATTTTTTGCAAACATGACTTATCGCTACACTCTAAGAAAGTTAGATGGGTCATTTAGATGATCTAATTCCTGCAACACCTATGCATGAGAAAAATATTATTTCACCTTAGATGTAATCAAATTAGATAATATTAAGCAAGTACCCTTTGACAAGCATACAAAAGCTTCTTAAAATACCCAAAAACATATTAAACAACAACACGAAATTATCAATGCAACAAACTGTTACAAAAACACTATGCATAAGACAACATTTGCAGGTGAATGGGATGAGATACTGGTGGCACACAATAGATAACCTGACATGTGCCTATCAGTAAGATGCAGTCAGGCTGTCACAAGCTACATGGTAAGTCTTTAAGGCAAAGTGCCTCAATTCCCTCTAAATAACAGGGACCCCCTGCAACAATCTCCTGTTTGCCACTAGAGATTTTAAGTTCCAGCACTCGGGGCTGGAATTGGGGAACATCAATAACTCACTAAGAGACACCCAGCCTCTACTGCATCCAATGATATTCCAGGGAGCCATACCCATCCGCTAGTTTAAATTTTGTGTAGTTATTGGCAGTTAAATCGTGAAAACTGGACAAAGGTGTTGAAATTCAAGTTCCTTATCAAAGCCTTGACAAACTTGAGTCACGTGTGTTTCCCTCAATTTAGCTTCCAGCATTTTGCCTTTGTTATTCCATCCATAAATTCTAATGCATTCCATAGTGCAATGCAGGTAGTTCAAAAAATCATTTACATCCTAAATATGTACTCAAATGTCCTATGCTGATAAATTAAAAAGATGTATGTACTACAAATATTAGAGTTTTAAGGGAATGTAAAGAATCCATATGTGATATATTAGGTGATCGAGCATTGTATAATGAAGATTATAAGAGGATGATGCCGGCAGCCAAAGTGAAGATGGGAAGATAGGTATCTCCCATATCTCCAATGCTTAATAAGCTGTCACCCATTCTCCTACTAAATAGAACAGGATGGGTGAAATACATTACCATAGCAGTGAAGAGTATGGTGGTAAAGAAATGGAGAACCAAAATGAAAGACCCACTTTGGGCTAAAATCATAATCATATATTCATAAAATAAAAAAATGTTGTTTCACTTGGAAGAGCGGATTAAACATGCTGGTGCCAGAAGCAAACTATTGATGAAAAGTTCAATAAGCCTGATGAAGGATCTGGTGCTTTCCAGGCAAAAAGATAAATAAAATCTTCTTGGGTCTTCGCCCAGGCGACAGGTTCCATTTTGTCCAACGTTTTAAGGGCTGTGTTCGACCTCGAAACATTGAAAGAAATGGAGCCTGTCACCTGGATGAAGATTTTATTCTTTAATGCTCAACAGAGATACAACATATAATTGTGTAACATTCATAGTAAAAAATTATTCGCATGGACTGGACTGGTTTGAAGCCAAACCCCTCAATTTTACAATGAGTGCTCTAATCAGTTAAGCTACCCAAGAGCTACACCTCTTCCACTGTGAATTTTATAGAGGCTTTAAGTAGCGACGTGTCCTCACAGGTACTATCCATATGATGCCATGAAGTACCTGTGTTGTGCGTGCTTAGAGTCAAAGTCCACGAAGTAAAGCCAACATTCACATTAAGCAATTGATGGATTGAAAGTCAATTTTTCATCGTTGAGCACAGACCAGAGTTATGGAACTACACTCAAGGTCATAAACTCAATTTTAGTGAGGGCTGAAATGGAAGAGGCAACAGCACAGTCTCTGGTGGTGGCAAGGTCCCACTCATAGACCAAACACCTACGGATCACATTGAATGGTTGTCTTCTTTCTCCACTTCTGATTTCCCTCCCATAGAAGCACGAAGTTTCTTCCAATGACTCCTCATGTTTGAAGCTGAAAAACTTTCATGCGATGGCTTAAATGCCCTTACTATTAACAAGAATCTTGGCTCATATGGCAATGTTGCACAAGAAATTTCACAGCTCTATAATGCCATACTGCCTAATTTGAACATAATCAGTGAGTGAAAATTTTTAGACTATCCCTTTTTAGTCACCTCCCTAATTCAAGGACAGCAAGTTTCTTTCATCAAAATATGAAGTTACTTCAGTAGAGATTGGGGAGGATTCAGGGAAACTAGTGCAGAACATTTGCATTTATGCAGGTGAAAAGAAGTGAAGGAATTAAGACTAGATGCATTGTTTTAGACACAACCCTAATGCTATATCTTATTTGTGGAGAAGCAATACTAAGGAGTAGAGGAAACCGGCACAGTAGAGAAATACTTTACCTAAACTGGCTTCCTTTAGTGGCATCCATGATGAAGAGGTTATTTCTACTATCTCCTAAATTTTCCCTCAGTTTTTTGTCCAATTTTTCTGCGACCATTGCAGCAGCATTATCTGGAGGACTTCTTATGTAAGGCACCGCTCCTATTTTTTATTGTAACAAAAGAATTGACAGTAAATCAGTTGAGCTTTGCCAAGAATTTTATGAACTCATATTACGATACTAGCTTTTAATTTCAATGAGACTTTATAAAAACATCTACCTAATGTGGCAAATACAGAAAACAAGCTATCCACAATTGTATCCATTATGCTCTCCATCTCAGTGTCTGCAACATCTGCTTTGTTGATGGCTGCAAATATTAAAGCTCTGTTTAGTCACCTAGCGTCCAACTATGTTACACACAACATGCAACTCAAACCTGGTAAAAATAACTAATATACTCACCATAGTAGGAAATAGGATCACTGTTCTGATGCCGTAAGATGAACATGTCATCTTCCAATGATATAAAATTCAAATACTGATCGTAGACCTGAAATGCCCAAATTGGAGAATTCAATTGAATTGAGTTTCCGAAATCCTAATCAATGTTAAGAGGATAGCATAGTAACTAAGGAGAGGAATTAAATAAGTCATAACATGAGTAGTGCTTCCGCCGAAAATCATCGCAATCGCAATCGTTGTTGCCCTTCTAATAGCGATGCATGGAATACTTTTGGAGTAATTACCTTGTTAATTTGTGACACGCAATTCGCTTGTAATGCCGCAGCAGCTAATTCTTCTAATCTATGGCGTGAAATCGGAGAGATAAAATTAAGGTGGTAGGCATCATATAAATTATTCTGCAAGTCTTGCCCTATCCTTGCAAGATTTTCTGCGGAAGGAAGACAAAAGTAGACAGCTGGCACATCCGGAATTGAGTCTCGGTCTGCATGTAGCTGACTAGAAAGTAACAAAGAGCCATGAAAACCAAGCAATTCCCAGTATTCAGGTTAAGTAACGTTCAATTCAATGTGGCCTATGGTTGCAGTTAAGTGTATACTAACAGAAACTTCTTCACTTACACATGTAAAGTGACTCCCATTTCCCTCAATTCCTTTACAGATATCAGAGGAGATATAATATCCTGACCACATCTGTCATAAATTAGAATTTTCCAAACAGGCTCAGCAGCAACAACTTTTGAAGCAGGTTGATTGAGGTTAAGCATTTGCTTAATTGCCTCTGAAAATCAGGAGGGAATGAACGATAGATATTAATGCAAGTATGCAAAAGTTCTAATTACACCATATATTTCACTTAACGCTAGTTTTCTTGAAATATAAAAACTGACCTATTTGCTTTTCCTTCAGGGTTTCCATGCCTGAGACTAACTTTCAGAGGTAAAGTGAGAAATTAAAAACTGGTTCTTGTTATTGTTTGCGATCGTAAGTTTACATCAGTTTTCATCACGTTCATACGTGGATTACGGTGCTCTGCTGTTTTACGAATCGGTTTTCTTTTGTCTTTCCAAGTTGATGGCATGTTCAAATTGAACATTTGATGGTAGCTTTCGTGTGCGTTAAATTAATTGAGGGATTACTGTGGGTATAACTTTAGATTTCATTTGAAGGTCTCTTGATTTTTTATTTCACTTTTTTTAGTGTATAAGTTCACTAATATTTATCCCTTAAGTGTTCATTATAAATACTCATCAAGTAATAATTCGCTCTAAACTCTTCGATTTGCTCATTATCTCAAGAATAACGGGGAAATTGCATTAATTAGTAATGAAAATCGTCACAGAAATCATTTGCTTCAACTTTAAGGTGAGTTATTTGTTAATTTTTTGTTTGGTTTTATACCCTTTTCAGATTTTTGATACTTGATTTCTTCGAAAACCCATTGGTTAAATCTGGTATGCGATTTCCAATGTGCTGATATCATGTCATTTATTAACTATGCTGATTCATATATAAATTGCGATCACAATGGGTCATGGATAGCCGTCTAAGAAACAATAAACTGGAAATTGTTTAAAATATTTTTATATAACCTACAGGAAAAACAAGCCAAAGAAAATTAATTGCTAAGATCGATGAAAGTTGAATGCAAGAATAGAAGACAGGTCACAAGAAAGATGGAATGTACTAAAGATGATTATGGAAGTTGCAGAAGAGCAAATAGTGAGTAGAACAGGGACAAGATGCCCATGAATCATGACTTGAAACTGCCCCATTGGTTTCCTATAGGAATTATGTAAATTCCTATAGGAATTACAATTTCCTACAGGAACAATAAAGGTTCCTATAGGAACAATAAATTTCCTATAGGTACAAGAAAGTTTCCTATAGGAAAAAGAAATTTTCCTATATGAATGATAAATTTTCCTATAGAACGAATATTTTCCCATAGGAACGATAAATTTTCCTATAGGGATGAGAAAATTTCCTATAGCACGAATATTTTCCTATGGGAATGAGAAATAACTCTATAGTTATGAGAAATTTTCCTTTAGTATGAATATTTGACAATGGAAAAAGGTTTCCTATGGGAATTAGCAATATTTCTATAGCATAAATATATATATTTACTATAGGTACAAGAACGTTTCCCATAGTGAAAAATTGTAATTAATTCGAAATTAAAAAAGAAAACATTTCATTTTATTAATGGTTCTGCATTCTCACAAATATAATGCATACATCACCATACATGACAAGTTTTTACAATATTTCATTTCAAATGAAAACATTTGTCAATAAAGACATTTTAAGAAAAAGTTAGAAATTCATTGAAAACATTTGTCAATAAAGACATTTTAAGAAAAAGTTAGAAATTCATTAAAAAATGGTTCACCGGCATGGAACTCACATAGTCGGTTCCGTAGCCAAGTTCCATTCCAATTTCAGTGTAAAGGTCGTTTTACACGATGAAAGATATTGTACAAATGAATGTACGTGAGATTGTACGTTTGTCTCAGCAAAATTAGAATAAGTTCTATTTCCCGTGCAGGCATTTAAACATGCGAACAAGCGTTCATACAATTTGCCGCTTTACACGATACATTTTGCCTCATGTAAGAGTTCACGGAAGAGTTTGTACAAACAAATGTACCGTGTAAAATGGCCTTAATGCAAACTATATCTGGCAGAACACATGTTCTTCTACCGTTGCCTCTGTACTCTGTTTGTGTGCAGCAATCCTCTCTCTCTCAACTTTGAGTTCTTTTATCAAAAAATACACTACCCCCGAAATTGATTCAAATAATATATACATTGATTATTTGGGCAAATGCACGGAATTTGTTCTGTAGCATCCAGTAATTCACGTCAAGTACTGTACCGCACTTTTTTCTGCATCACGCTTAGCATGCCAAATTTATACTTATGAGATCGCCATCTCTCTAACATAGTTAGATGGTGTAGAGGTTTGAGTCGGTGACTCACGAACAGAAGGTCCTTGGATTTAATCCTAGTGGTGGAATTTTTTTTTTCATTTTATATAAATGAGAATATTTTCCCATAGGAATTTTTTTCCTACAGGAAAATTATTTTCCTATAGGATAGTGTTTGAGTTCCCACTGTCAAATTACTGTTGGAAAAAAATTCCTATAGGGTATTTTCAATAGGGTGAGATCAGATATCTTGCACAGCGCTGACCAAAGAGAAAAATATGAGAATCCAAAAACAAGGATGATGCAGCCGAGGGCAAAAAGCTATGGAACCAAACAAAAAGGAATTTTAAAAAGGCAAAGGGAGAGTGGATTGTCAGTTGCTACAAGGAAATTGATAACAACTTGTTTTTGGGAAATGCCTACCAAGACAGAATACAATCTCATGAGGTGAAGCTTAGCAAAAAGAAAGAAACAACTCAATATCATCAGATATAAGAATGGGGAGATGGTAACAGAGCGAGAAAGTATAGGGTAAAGGTGGAAATAATACATAGAAAAGCTGTATGAAGGGCCATTTACCCGCTGGAGGATGGACTGATGAAGAAAGAGAAGGTGGACGAAGATGACCGAGGGCCTGGTATCCTTAGGAGAGAATGCAAGAGTGTAGTAAAAGAGTTGAACAAAAACAAGGCACCTGGAGCATATAAATAAATGAACAAATCATCAAGGCACTTTATGGTTCTGATTTAGAAATGCTGTAAGAAGAACCAAAGACAGTTGTAGAAGTGGAAAGATTTTGTAGGATTTTGGAAAGTGATGTACCAAAGAGAATAATGACCAAGAAAAGTGAGGATCACAGAACTTTAAGCTTGCTGTCACATGCATCCAAAATACTCACATTAATAATCACCCAAAGGATAGAATGAAAAATAGAAGAAAACCTCTCACACTACCAATTTGGATTTCGGTAGAACAGAGGAATCAGAGATACCGTACTTTGGGCTCAGTCATTGACCTAAGACAGGTGGGGTGATATTCTACCAATTGATTGGCCAGTTCTTGATGTCTGAACGTTGGTTTGGTACATTTTTCTACTCAATTTCCCTTACTGCTGCTTTATTTCTTCCTAAGTCTTCATCTTAACCCTTCAAGCCCGGAGAAGATTTAAATGAATCCCATCTCGTAGGTCGGAGGAGATTTAAATGGAATCGCTGGCTTTCCGCTGATTAAAATGGATGCCCCGCGACTTAGTCACTACGTCACTCGACGACATGTGAAGTTTGTGCCCAATGTAGTGGCTACGTTGCTCATCATTGAAGGGTCAACAGCTGTCATGGTTGGCCTTATGCATCCTTGGTACTCTTCTTTTATCTTTCCAATATTCCTTTCAAGAGGTTATATTTTCACAAAATATGTCCAATGAGTTTTTTTCTCTTCCAGAACAACAACATAGTAAGCTATTTAAATGTTCATTGCAGTTCCTTTGGTTTGTGGTAATCACTTCTCGTTCCAAAGGAAGTATGTATTCCTATGGCTGATTTCCTCAATTTTGGGGGTCAATTAATCCTTTGGGTTCTCAACTGCTGCATCAAATTCTCATCTTAATATAGGTCATCCTTTTTTGCCTTAATCCTCCAACTCCTTTTATTTAATACTTTACTGCTGAACATTTTTTCCATCTTGTTGCATTTTCTTCATTTTCTATGAGAAATTCATAAACTTCACTCCAAATAACACTGCCTTTGATGGAGCTTTATTTATATAGTTACTTTGTACTCTTCTGTAAGCAGCTTTAATTTTCCCTGGGAGAGATTGCCTTGAACCTCTGAATGAAAATGCTTCATCCATTCTACTCTAGACTATCCTGTTTTACCCCTAATCATATTTATTACGTTTTTATTAATGTTTATATCTTTCTTTGGTAGATGTAATTTGAAACTTTGGATTTTCTGCTTACTTTTTTTCAGATTCATTACTCCCTATGAAGTCAATAGCTTTCTTTCCTTATGCATCCTTCTTCCCATTTTCTCTTTGCTTTGAATATTCCTTTTATGTTGCCATGCAGCCTTTCTTCAATTGACCATATATAATTTTTTATCCTCTTCTAATGGTAGCAGTGATTATTCCTCTTGGTAGAGCCACCCAATCTAAATGCAATGAAAAGCTGACGCCTGATGTAAGGTTGTACGTACTTTATCTTTTCATGAGAGAGGTGAGTGACCACCAAGGTATCTTAACCAAGTGAATTGGTTGCATAAGTGAGGTGACAAAGTGATGGGTCACTCTAGGGAGACAGCTGGATGTCAGTTATTTTTTTCCCAAGACCTGGTGATGGACAATTACCATATCATAATGATTCCTGGTGAGAGCAAAGTGTATACTCAGCCCACTTGGGTGGTTGCTGTGCCCAGCTAGGGTAAAGACTGAGTGAGGAGCAATGAAATTTGGATTAATTTAAGCACAGATTTTATGGCAGGTAAGCTATATAGCTTCCATATATGTTCCACATATGGAACAAGAAAAGGCGGAAGGCAGTATGACGAAGTAAATATTTTAGTTTAAGTGAGATGAGATGAAAGGACAGTTGTGACCACTGAATAGGAAGTTGTTCACTAATATATTGTGGTGGGAACAATAGTCACCATAGGATTGCTTTATTGAAGAATGTGACTTTCGATAGATGGGTACCTACCTACTTAATATAGATGAGGAAGTGACTACTAATTGATAATAAGGCAAACTCCAAACAGTAAGAAGTAACTGGGAGAATTCCTGGAAACAGTGATTTATATGATGGATGATTGTGACATAGTGGCAAGTGAAATAATAGATGGAGAAGATTATGTTAGTAGCAAGTCATAACTATGACAAAAATGCAATTAGATTTTGTGTGATATAATTTAACTGTATTACAGTTACCATCACAGTCACTCATGAGGAAGATCCTGGGTAACAGAGGGAGACATCAGATTACAGGCTGGAAGGGTACAGTTTTACGAGATTGGTCAATTTATGGCTTTTGCAAACTTCATCATAACCAGAGAGGATGAAATGCAATTTAAAATTCAGCAAAGTTCATATAAAAAGGGAAGAATTTTGAGTCATTGAATCAAAGAACATTCAAATGGAGCCAAAAAGAAAGAAATATCAAGATTTTTCTGAAAAATTAGTGTGTGAGTCAAAGATGGCGGCAGGGGTGGCTCCAGACCAGAGGTTCGTGGGGGGGGGGGGGGTCACCAGCGTCTCTTGGGGTATGGAATATCCCCCAGGAAAAGGGGGGTTAGTGTCTCGTCCTGGAAATTCGTAACAAACTATGTGCAAAATGGTTTTTGGGGGGGGCAATTGCCCCCCCTTGGGGCCGCCAATGGATGGTGGACAAGAAAAGTGATACAATCAGGGACCCAGAAAAGCTAGAGTGGCAAATAAAACAAATACAGTTGACTCGCAAGAAAAAGATGAACAAGTCATTGATTTATCTGGATATTATGCTTATGATCTGTGAATAAGGTACCGATTTGGACAGAGAAGTGATTTACCTCAACAAAGATGAAAGCTGATGAGATTTATTTTTTATCTTTTTGTCTTCCCCATGCTAGGAATTTGGTTTCCTTCCACTCATTTTCATGATATATTTCTTTAAGTACCTACTTGCAAAGCCTGTAGTTATTAATTCTCTGCTAAGATTGTGTATTCATATTTGAAGCAGCATGTTTTTCATTAGGTAGGTACTTAAATTCATCTCAACCATTGGCGGCTCCTAGGGGGGGAGGGAAATTACCCCCCTAAAAACCTGTATTTCTTTTTCATAGACTTTTAAAAGCCTAAATTATTTTGTTGCTTTTTTCTTATTGAAGTTTTGGTTATTGTACTTTAAAATCCAGTTAAAATTTAAATAAACAAAACAATTTTTTAAACCACAAGCTAAATGCGAATATAAATTAAAATAATTTTGGAATTAGTCGAAACTTGGTGAAAATCTAAAATGCATTTAGTAAAAACTTGCTTCTCTCAAAAGGCAAAACTTTGCTTCCAAACCACTTATTATGCGCCATTTTGCACATAGTTTGTTAAGAATTTCCGGGACGAGACCCACGAACCTGACCTGGGGGGGGGGGAGTATTCCATTCCCCCAAGAACAGCTGTTGTCCCCCGAACCTCCTTTCCGGGGGGTATTCCATACCCCAAAAGCCGCATGTCTGGAGCCGCCCCTGATCTCAATTCCATTTGTTGCCATTTCACCTATTTTTATTGATTCTTTCATGCATGCCTACCTTTAATGCCTAAAGTGTGTTTGCTATTTCCATATTTTCTGTTTGCATAGCTTTACAAGTCCCTCTTCAGTGATATTTTGCATTTCAGCCCAAAATTTCATACACTGCTTCCACCTTTGTCCTGGGCAAGTATATACCTACTGAGTTACTATTACCCCCGCGGGTAGGGGGATGGAGAATACTCCCGCAGTATCCCTGCTTGTCGTAAGAGGCGACTAAAAGGGCGGGGAGGGACATCCCCGGAAAAAACTCCAGAGCCAGCAGGGGTTGAGTCCGGACAGTCTTGTGGGTCTGACCTGCGATTCACCCGCATGTTTGCCGTGTGCGGAGACCCGTAAGGGGGAGAAGGGGATCCTGGTGGGTGAGTTCTCCGGCACCCAGCCGGGTTTCGGATGCCCGGTATGGGCCAGGGTTCAATACCCCACTTCGGCCCCGGATTCCCTGTAAACGGGCTGCCGGGGGCTAGCCACTCCCGATCAATCGGCTTTCCGATAAGTTCGGCGGCGAGTGCTAGGGAGGTTGGGAGTCTGCGTAGGGCGGTCGGAGGTGCTCGAGTTGGTGGGCCCGCTGCATCGAAGCCCCAACCCGAAACAGATAACCACCTCCAGGATACTATATCCCCTCGGGTAGCCCTGGCGACCCGAGGGGATATAGTATCCTAGCCCGGGACTTCTCCGGGATTGGATGAAGTCCACAATGCTTTTCTCCGAAATATTCCGGAGGCGGCATTGTTGGAGGTCCTCCACACCTTCAATCACATTTGGAATGAAGGTGCTTCCCCATCGTCCTGGCGTGAGTCAGTGGTCATACCCATCCCTAAGCAGGGCAAAAATCGAACTGACCCGAATGACTATCGACCTATATCTCTCACCAGCTGCTTGTGCAAGCAATGGTAAATCGGCGGCTCGTTTGGTGGCTAGAGCGCCGAAACCTTCTCTCCGTCATCCAGTGTGGTTTTCGTAGGGGCCGTTCAACTATCGACCACTTAATCAGAATAGAAAATTACATCCAGGAAGCCTTTCTTCTCCATCAACACGTAGTCGGTGTCTTTTTTGACTTGGAGAAGGCATATGACCGAGTTTGGCAGCGCGAGATTTTAAAAACACTGCATGAATGGGGCTTTAGGGCTAATTTTCCCATTTTTATTCAAAACTTTTTATCGAATCGGGTTTTTAAAGTTAGAATAGGCTAGCATCTCTCAGATGTATACAGGCAAGAAAACGGAGTTCCACAAGGGTCAGTTTTAAGCGTAACTCTTTTTGCTGTAGCAATCAACGATATCGGTGATTGCATGAAATCACCGGTTATCGGCTGTTTGTTTGTGGATGACTTTTCTATATTTTGCAGGTCATCGCATCTTGTCTCTGCCTCAAGATTAATCCAACTTACGCTAAACAAGCTCTATAAGTGGACACAAAGGATAGGTTTTAAAATCACCCGGGAAAAAACGAAATGCCTTCTCTTTCACCGACTAAGGGGACATCACGTCCCCCCGGTCTTACATTTAAGAGGTAGAAACCTTCCGTTTGTGAATTCAATCCGTTTTTTAGGACTTACGCTGGACTATCGCCTCAACTGGAAGGAACATATCCGTGGCCTTAAAGAGAAATGTGTTAAGGCGTCAAACATTTTAGTTTTAGGCCAATCGTCATGGGGAGCTGATCGTTACGCGCACGCTAATGCTACTATATCGCACACTGGTACGGTATAAGTTAGACTACGGCTGTTTTGTGTACGCCTCCGGTCGGGAGTCGTACTTACGTCCACTGACTGCGGTCCACAATGCCGGACTACGGTTAGCCACAGGGGCGTTTCGGACCAGTCCTGTGCAAAGCATGTATGCAGTAGCAGGGGAGCCGCCCCTGCCTCACCGGAGGAACATGCTCATGCAGCTATGCATCCAAAGTTTTATCTATGAGGGCGCACCTATGTTTTAACGTATTTTTTAAACCCCGTTTTTTAGAAGTTTTTAATCGTCGGTCAAGAGCCACTTGGCCAACAACAATAAGATTTTACAGTCTTATTGCCGAACGTGGTATCACGCTCCCAGACTTATACCCAACCGGGTATTTCAATGATCCGCTTTGGGTTACTCCCGCTCTTAGAATCAATACGATTCTCAGTAAACGCCAAAAATCTTCGACCACTGCCTTGGAGTACCTGCGTGAATTTTATGTTTCTTCTCACTGCTACCCCGATAGTGTGCCTGTTTACTCAGACGGTTCCAGGTCTGACGCAGCCTGTGCGTGCGCAGTCGTCTCGTCTCACCATGGAGCCATCAAGGCGAGGTTAAATCTGATGTGTAGCGCGTACACAGCGGAACTACTCGCGATAAAAATGGCTCATAGTAAGAAAAAGGCAATAGTGGCTCCTTCGTCATTTGCACTGACTCACTTAGTGCCCTGAATTCCATTTCCGGCTTTTCCCCGATACACCCCATAGTTCAAGAGATACACGCTGCCCCAATCTCTCTGAACAGAAAGGGTATATCTGTTTCGTTTTTTTGGGTCCCAGGGCATGTGGGAATAGCCGGAAATGAAAGAGCTGACGATTTGGCGAAGTAGGCACTCGAAATGGAGGAGTTAAGAATGTCACTGGTTCCCTCCGAAGACCTGAAGTCTACATTGAGAAAGCTAGCCCTAGAGCAGTGGAAGGAATCTTGGACACTTACTACTAATAATAAACTGCGCGGGGTTAAACTGGTAGTGTCAGCGTGGCCCTCATCCGTCAGGAAGAGTCGCCGAGAGGAAGCCGTCATCGCAAGATTGAGGATAGGGCACAGCCCTTTCACTCACTCCTTTCTCTTCACCGAAGAGAAAATACCACCTCTGTGTGATGACTGGGACTGTCCTCTTCTACGACATATCCTGACGGAGTGTGACAGATACCGGTACGAACGGAACAGACTGCAGCTTGTTGGAGAAATAGGGTCCATCCTTGGCGATGACCCAAATGCCCTGAGCCGCGTAATAATGTTTTTAAATGAAACTGGCCTTTTTAATAATATTTTAAGAATGTAAAAGTACTTTACCCTTGACGTATTGATTTGTGCCGATTATTGTATTTTATTTCCTATTTTTGGAACTAATACGTTTTTGATAAATATGACACGTAGTGGTGCAAAATGACCATGCCGTCGACTCACCCTACAATAATAAATCTACCTCTACCTGGGTTACGATTGCCCATTTCTGTAAAAGTTTTCTCTCTGTTTACTGTGCTGAGGAATTCATCCATTACTAGTTGTCATACATAGGTTGTTGTTGTTGGCTTATTTCCTTGCTCCTCCTCTGCCTTCATTGGTGATATACCTATCTGGCATAATAAGAATAATACTCTTATTTTAGAGACAATTGTGGCCTAGAAGTTTTATTTTTCTTTACAGTTAATAATTCTCTGTCATTTCTGATTGTTGAAGTAATAAATTCACTTGATTCTGATTTTTCACTCACTTTAAAATTTAAATCGAGATTGGTGACACTGCTTTGATTAACTTGCAAATTTACCTTATTTTTATTTAATCTTATTTTTTGTAAAATAATTTCATTTTGGTTACCAGTCTACTCCAAGGCAAAAGGAGAAGAATGGCTTTGTAGTAATTGGAGAATTTTAACCATTGATAGTGTTTGAACTATGCATTAACATTATGTTTTGTGTATGGTATAGTAATAGCAACACTTGGTGGCACTCACTTGTGAAGAGCGTAAAGCAAAGGAGAGGAAAGCATACGAGAGATGTGGGGTAAAGCAGCCGAGGATTCCTCCATAGGTTCCTCTGGTGGTCCATCGGTACCTTTTCCCACTCACCAATGCTTGGTTCACCCTTGGTGACCTCAAATTCTCCCCTGGTGAGCACCACCAAGTTTCACTATGTGTGCATACCTAAACTGATCTTTGATAAATCATATCTCATGCCAAACCTAATCATATTTTTACATTGGCCTCTTCTTAAATAGATGTAAATAAAAATATAAAGTAAATGAAAGGGGAAATAATTGTTAAAAAATATTCGTATTTGAAGTGTTTTGCAGAATGGGTCTAACTTGATGTATGAGGAAGAAGACTGAGCATAGATAAGGGTAGGTATTTGATATTTGGGTGTGGATATGATAAGATGGGTAGACAGGGAGACAAATGAAGAGGTTTGAATACATTTGAGGAGGAAAGAGATTTTTTGGGAGACATGAAGGAGGCAGGACTGGTTGCAAGGCTTATTGTGGGAGTAATGGGCTATTTAATTGCATAATGGATGTGAGATTGGTAGGGAAAAGGTTGGAAAAGATATGGCATATTTGAGTTTAAGATAAGAGATAAGTTTGGACATGTGTAATCATTCCCAGGATAACCCGCTTAGGATAGATCAATGATTTGGAAATGGGGAGCTTGGCAGGAACTGTCCTAGAACCTGCCAATGTTGGTGCAATACCTATAATGATTCTATTCCAACGGAGAAATGTATATCCAATCCGATTCCAGAACCATTTGACGTCACCTCTGTTTGATGAATTCGTCACTTTGAAATCCGGGGATGGATTAAGGGTAGGGGAGGTGGCTGCGTCCCTTTAATTCATGAGAAGATAAAAAAAATTGTTATTATAAAGTATTCCAGACCCCCAGAAAGTAGAAAAGGCTCCCCCCTAAAAAACAATGACCTTAATCTGCCCCTGTTGCAATCCTCCCTTGAGTTTCATTCCCCCTGGAAAAATTCGCAGACATATCCAGTGGCCTCTGTGATAGGTTTTATTTCTATGTGATTTTGATCAAAATATGAATGGAATTTAATTACATTTGGAATTAAATTTCGTTTGCAAAAAAATCATCTCGTATCTATTTAATTGGACCATTTTAAAGTTCTAATCCAGTATCACTCGTTGAAGTTTCTCTGATAGTTGGGTACTATTGATTTTTTTTTATTCCAGTGGGTGCGCGATTTACGAAATTAATGAAATGCTTCGATGACTGAGGCGTGTTATTCTGCCATTCCTTCTTATTTTTATTTCGGTTCTGCATATTTCGCTTTCTGACTCTCAAGCAGGGGTGGATTAAGGGGGTCCGGGGGATCAGGAGGGCGGTGAATTCGGAAAATAGGAAAAATGGCAATCATAAGATATTCCATGACCCCCAGGCCCCTGGGAAGTAGCAATATCCCCCCCCCCCATATCTTAATCCGCCCCTGCTCTCAAACAAGGGATTAGAAAATACTTTTACCGTAATTGATTTTAAGCGCTCGATGACCAATATGTACGGTGCTAAAAAGAGCTATGACACAATAAAGCTACGAAAGGACTGGATCCCTTAATGATTTGCCATCTGCTAATTTCCAGCAAAAAACTGAAATTTTACTCTTAATGGAAGGATTATTTCCGAGCACATACCATTAAGTGGCGAATCCCACTTGTATGGAATGAATGTACTGAAGACATTGATAATGCTACGAAGTCAAAATCTATGAAGGCATATGAGTGAATGGGAGCCTGGCGACCCTTTCAGTGTTCCATTTGAAGAACTGTAAATTAGCGGGAATCATCTGGTGCCTACCGTGAATATCTTTCTTAGCGCGTCGCCGTAAAGTGATATTATTATTTATCTATAGATTAATATACCGGTGAAGGTAGGTTTAAATGGAAGAGAGTGAAAATCCTCTAGAATTTTATAAGCGCAGAGCTCTATCTCCTTAAAAAATTTCGTTCTTCATCTCAGCATTCGTCCTACCTCTCTTCATCACGTTTATTAAACCTATTCTCCTCCTTTCTCTTTCCCGTTTTCCCAACGTCCTCCCCTATATTACGACCTTCAGCATTCATTACCTCTTCCAACCACCTGCTCTGCCTCTTCCTAATCTCCTCGAGAAGTTCACTCTTTTCACCCATATACCAAACACTTCCTAGCTTTTCTTCCTTTACGCCCACCGTACTTTCTCCATTCTCCTCCACACCCATATTTCAAACAATAGCAGCCTATTCTCGTCTTCCTTTCTCAGAGTCAACGTTTCTGCACCATACTACGACACACTGCATGTCAAGCTCTTCACCATCCTCTTCTTTATATCTCAAGGTCCCCTTAATCAGCCATCTCCAATGGCTAAACGCTTCTTTCACCAGCGCTATTCTCCTTCTAATGTATTTGCTACTTTTCCCATTTTATTCCAATGTACAACCCGAATATATATCGCTCTGCAAGCTCCAGTTTGTGCCCTCCTTCTTTTAATACCTGCCTTGCTTTCTTTGCCTAGAAATTCTCGTCACTTTAGTTTCTTATGATTTATCTCCATCCCGTATTTACCGCACTGATTTGCTAATAGATCTACGACAGCTTGCAATCCCATGGATGATCCAACTAACCAACGCTTGGTCTTCCGCGAATCTAACCTACGTAATCAGCTGGCCTCCTAGTTTAATTCCCACATCTAGCTCTGTCCATATCTCTTACCGTGTCCTCGGCATAAATGTTAAAAAGCAAAGGCGACATCGGGCAGCCTTGCCAATCCGCGACCTATAGGTAACTGTTCACCCTGATTCGCCTTCAGCCACCCTCACCTGCCCCCTCTGGACCATATATGAGTTCCGGATGAGTCTCCTATATCGCCAATCTATTTCTATTTTCATGAGTATCTGCATTAGTTTTTCCCAACTGTGTCAAAAGCGTTTTCGTATTCCACAAAGCAAGTAAAAACGTCTCGATTACTCTACCTCGTGGAGATGATGTGAATACAAATTTGTTCAATTGTAATGGTCATTATTTATCGCATATGATGAGAAATCAACTGCATCAGAATTTTTCTAAATAGCGACCCATCCACTTTCTCGAGGAATTGATAAATGGTTTCAAAAGACTGGAAGCATCTCAGACGACTTCAACAATCCTTACGAACGTCAATAGCGTGAAACATAAATTCTCCGACCTATCTTTTTGATCCGAAGATCAGGATAGTATCTCGGAGTCTTGAATCGTATCCCGGTCATATGCATCTTTGGGCGTCCCCATGGTTATTGCTATGCTTTATGATTGGCGATTTAGTTTCTAATTTCTAGAAAAAATATTTCGGGCACACGCCGCGTGAAGTTGGTTCACGTGCCAGGACGTAATCCTGGTCACTTCTTCCATCAATATTTCTTAAAGATGTTACTACCGGCAGTAGCTCACAAAACCTTGGGTAACGTCGGAAACTTCACATGGTTACTATCCGAAACATTTTTGTTTCAGTGAAGAATTTCACCATTTCCAAAATGCTGAGCTGTACTCAGCTGAAGTTGTTTTCCACCGATTAATAGAGCCGTTAATTCCTTAGTAACTCGAAAAAATATTACCAGAATTAGTAGCTACCTAGGTTAATTTTATTTGCACTCAAATTGAGTTATATATTCTCTGGAAATCATTTTCCTAGATGCATGTAGCACCAAATATTACATTAATTTTGACGCCGCAGACTGCGCGTGGCATGCTAAATACAGTGGGTATCTACTATTTACCTATTACGCCTATCACGGCTATCAGAGCACCAACCACTCGTTTTTGCAGCTGTGCCTAATTAAAGCAGTTGCGCCCAACTGTGTGAAACGACTTGGCATTAAAACCCATTTTCAGTATATGAACTTTACTTAGTGGTGCAGAGATATCCTTCATTTGTATAGGAATGTTATCCGGAACATGTCAATTAACAAATCCCGCTGTGGTATAACCCGTATTTCTCATCAGTATCTTCGCTATAAATAAGTATTTCCGTTGAAACCGATCTTCCCTTATCTCAAGAGAGATGGATTTGTTATACCTACTTAAAACGTGACTAGAGTTCGTCGTTGGGTTCAAGCGTATTGACTATGGGGTCATGTGCTAAAATTTATGCCCATTATTCCCCAAAAACAACCGTAATGTTGTGCGCTTTTTTAATACCCCGATTCAATTGAACAGGAGAGAACATTCTGACATGAGTAGTATTGCTCTTCCGCCCTAGTCTAAATATGGGATTAGTATCCTGCCTACTTTATTTTCTCACTCCGAGAAGGAAGTTTAGTCAGCTCTTCATGTTTTGAGTTCGTATCTCTATCAGAATCGTAATATTTGCATTCCAAAGAATTGTTTGTTTCGTATCCCAAGAAAGATGGATTCGTTGTTATTAGAATGAGACTAGAGTTCGTCGGTGGGTCCAAGCGTATAAATCATATAGAGGCACTGCTAAAGTTTATGCACCTTATTCCCCCAAAATAACCCATTTTTGTTTGTTTTTATGAACCCCGATTCAGTCAAACTGCCCAATCGGAAATTTCTCATAGTTCTCATAGCCATTTCTAATGAGAAGCTATGAGATCTTATGAGAATCTATGAGATCTAATGAGAAGCTATGAGATCTTATGAGAATCTATGAGATCTAATGAGAAGCTATGAGATCTTATGAGAAATTATGAGATTTCTCATGAGAATTGATGAGATCTTATGAGAAGACATACACTACGTTTACCAATCGATCTCAGATCGGTCTGAGTTCTGGGGGGTTATCCGGGAATGTCGATAACGGTGACATTACGTCATCACTTCCCTCATTTTGAGAAATACGTCATCAAACTCGTCAAAGATGGCGCCCACGGCTCATTTGGCAGTTCTTCGTTCACGGACCGACTCAAAACCGAAGCTTCCGTATCAACCGTAATTTTTCGTTGGACGGCGCTAGCGTCGCGACGGAAATTAAAGAGCATCATGGGAAATCCCCCCCGCCCCGCCTCCGCAGCCGAGCTTTTCAAGCGTTTTCCGTTAGTGTTTTGTTTATTGTTTTGGTGGTATTTGAGAGTCAAGTAAGTAATGCTTACTTACTTCTAACATATTTTCATAATTCGAGGTTGATTAATGACAATCCCGGCGTTTATACTTATAGAAATCCTCGTATTTAATCTATTTCATGCTTTCGTAGCTGTATACCTAGTGGAAAATCAGTCTTCTTCGTAGAAATAATTATTATTGCCATGCTAATGGGTATGATCTACGCAATCAGAATATCACTCATCCAACAGTGATTTCATTTGAAAATACTATTTGGATGCCTTTGCTTTGAGTTACTTAAAAAGGAATTCCTTTCCCTGTTGAGTTTCAAAGATGTCTCAGCATGCCGTTGACGCTAATGTGATTCGAAGTGACTTTCGACTTGCACAAATGTTGGACGCATATATTAAAAGTTTCGTACGAATCATTTTTCATGGATAACCTTCCATACGTTAATATTTTAGAGACATGGATGACTGGGCTTTAGAAGCGGGAATAGCGAGGCGGCGCGCCGTCTACGCCGCGGCGTAGGAATGAGGAGGAAGAAAGACTGAGAGAAAATGCCATGAGGAGAAATAAGTTGAGACAATTAAGAGATGGTGCAGATGGTGTCCTCTTTTTGGCGTCACACCGCCAGTCCCGCCATGACTGAAAAATCAGTTGTGTATCTATTACCTGTACTTGTCAAACAAATACCACACAGCCCGACAGCAAGCGACCTATGCCTCTCCATATAGTCCAACATGACTTCGCGCAATGTCACGTAACGGTTGCCTATGATTAATTAGAACTAAATGTATCTGCCTCAAACTAGTAAAACGGACGTGCAAAAATAAATATTACTACGGAACTGGATAATAATGATTACGTAATTAACAACCTCAACCGCCGAAAATTAATTAAATCCATGAAATCATGGCATAAAATATTGTTTAAATCTTCTAAGCAACACACAAATATGAATGCTAAATTACACATAATTCATAATCCTATGTTAAAAACTCACAGCCTTCTGTGGGTTCCATTTTCGTTCATTCAATATACCGCCAAATTTCAATAAAAACAAATGCGAAAGTCGTAGCGGTGCGCTAAAAACGGAACAAAACTGAGCCAACGGCTCTGACATCAGCTCATAGATTCGTTCAAAATGTCGTTCGATTGGGTCTTTTTGTCGTTCATTGAATGCCTCAATGAATGAGTAACGACATTATGACCGACGACATTCCCGAATAACCCCCCAGACCGATCTGAAAGTTCAGCAGCGAGCCGACTCAGATCGCCTGGTTTACCAACACGGTCTGAAAATATCGATATTGAACTATCGATTTCAGTAGTTCGAATTATTTTGAGATGTCTTGCATATTTCAGTCGCACACTTCTCTCATTTCCCTTCTTGCAACAAGTCACGCCGTAAATGATATCGATTATATTTTGTTTACAATCGGCAACCAAAAGAAGAACGATGAGCGCCACGCTCCGGCCTCTTCGGATCGATCTGAGATCTTAGACCGGTTAGGGAAAGCGGGCTGACTCGGCTCGCTTCTCAGATCGATCTGGCCAGCGCGCTCCGTTTACCATACCGAGTTGAGCCAGTCAGATCGATCTGAGATCGATTGGTAAACGTAGTGATACACTACGTTTACCAATCGATCCGACTGGCTCAGCTCGGTATGGTAAACGGAGCGCGCTGGCCAGATCGATCTGAGTCAGCCCGCTTTCCCTAACCGGTCTGAGATCTCAGATCGATCCGAAGAGGTCGGAGCGTGGCGCTCATCGTTCTTCTTTTGGTTGCCGATGGTAACTTAGACCATTTAAGTATATAGACACGCCGTTTCGCCTGTACGATGTCGCCAGGATCGCATCGAGGGGGATGGGGGATCGTGACGTCAAGTTTGGGAATGCAGACGACGTACCGTATACGCGCCTTATGTATTTAATCACTCATTCGTTCGAAATTCGCTGAAAATTGTAGAGATTAGGTACGTAAAATGTATGTAAGCTTCAAATAATAGTTACTCAATGAAATACAGCATCTCGGAGCAATGAATTTAAGCCAAAATGACCAAAACCAGGATATGGCAAGACGCGACCGTATGAAATGCATTGACTAGCATCTCGGAATGTCAACTCTTAACGATAACGTTTTAAGCACTTATTTCACAATGAATTAACGAAAAACATAATGCTATTCTGCCGATTATAACTAGGAAGAAAAAAAACATTGGAATTGCGAAATGTTCAGCTGCTGTATCTTTGACTTTCAGCTAATAACGAAAATAAGGATTTCGTCATCTTCTTAATACTCGTTAGACAAACTTCTTCGTACTACTAATGTCTCCCTAGAGAAGACATTACAGTGAAGAATATCACGGCACGTAAGAGAATATTATCTTATCTACAGGCTAATCAAAAAATTTCTAATTTGAAGGCAATCGGTTTTTTGGCAGGTAAAACATTGTCATTAAAGAAAACTTTGGCTAAACTGATTTCAGACTTAAATATTAGTAAGTTAAATTATTCAATAAAACTGCAATAAATCTACCACCATTAACTTTTAGCTTATGCTTCCATTATAAATCACAGATGTAACTCTATGGAATTTGCTTAGCATATTGAATGAGAAGCAGTAACTTTGTAATTCCACATGTACTTATTGTAAACGACCTGGGTTTCGACGTAGCACGTCATCATCAGGAAATAGCACGTCATCATCAATAAATACATATGGAATTACAAAGTTACTGCTTCTCATTCAATATTAACGACATTGCTACAATGTGACTATGTAAACTATAATCCAATGACATGGGAGTGAGATAAAAGTAATGTGCCACCAACAAAAACTACACATAATTCACTCAACATTTTATTTACCTAATGGGCATTACATAGATCAAAAGAAGTCAGAAAGAGAGACAAAGAATAACAAGAATTTTTACTTAAAAATAGATTTTAAACAACTTGAATGTCTTGCATGACAAAGAAAGACTGATGAATCTGAATTAAACTGAGTCACAATTACTCAACAACATTCAGTAAAAGAACAATTCAATACATATTTTCAATGAATTCAAAATTGAACGGCAAAGTATTGACAGAAAACATTCTCATCCAAAACTAATGTGGAAAGGTGATTGAATGAATGAATCACATTGCATGACACATCGATGTACAATCACAATTTTCTTTTAAGAAAGAAGCAAGGGCAAACCCGTACAATGCATTTGCCCAATAATATAGATATCCTTTTGCTAGGGATTTTGTTACCCCCATAAACTGAAAAAAGAAAAAAAAAATACAAATGTTCATATTAAGCAGATGAGAACAAATTACATTGCAATCTTCACAGAAAAAGGAATGGATAGTATAAATTACAGCAAGCAGTAAGGCAAAACTTTTGAAACCACGAAATGCCAACATCAATACATTCTGGAAATGAGAGAATAGTGTGCAAGAAAGGAATTATTAGTTCGTAGCTTATAAATATGCATTGTGCCAATTCCTACCTACAAGAGATACTGCTGATACATGTATGTAATGAAATTAATTGCAAAGATGAATATAAACACATGGTAGATAGGTAATATTGAAAATATAGTACATAATGCAACATCTTAGGACAATTACTATAATTGGAACCAGGACTTTTTTAGTCTTGCAATACACTCGCTCATCAAATAGGATATTCTTCTATTCATAATACGACCATGCCTGTAATTAAAAATAAATTAATGTACTGAGGAAATACTTCGAATATGACTTTCATGAAAAAAGGAAGACTTTCATGCATTACACTTCCATCAACTTTAGGCTAACCTACTATTCATAATGTGTACGCCTGGAATAAGAAAAAAACAAGTTAAGCATTCTCGGGAAAAAATACAAACATTACATTCAATGAAAAAATGAGCTAATAATTAAACTTTTCCCTAGAATACATCATTCGTCCTCCCCATTATTGCAACATGGGGAAGAACACAGGCTCAATGTCATTCCACAAAGCATAATTTAAAGAATTACACTCACATCAACCATAGGTCAATCTTCTATTCATAATTTGTATGCCTGGAATAATAAAAACAAGTTAGACATTCAGGAAAAAATACGATTATGACATTCATGAAAAAATTCATTCATTCAACTTGTGTGGGTGGTAACGTACATGGTTTGACAAGGGAAGCAAACCGAAAGTCAAGAGGAATGTACCTGTGGACACTGTTATCACCAAGGGCAAAACAAAATGACACTACTAATGCATGGCATGGTCAGATGGAAGCACGAATCAGCGATGGTGTGTGTAGCAACGTACATAGCTTGATGAGGGAAACAAGCTAAAAGACAATAGGAAGCTACCTGTGAGCACTTCATTCACAAAAGGCAAAACAACATGTACGCTAACAACGTGGCATGGTACAAATATACTACAGTTTATTGAATGAATAAATCACATTGATTTGCATGACACATCGATGTAAAACCACAATTTTCTTTCGAGAGAGAAGCAAGTGAAAACCCGTACAATGGACACGAACATTTGCCCAATAATAAAAATATCCTTTTGCTAGGGATTTTGTTACCCCCATAAACTGAAAAAAGAAAAAAAATACAAATGTTCAAATTAAACAGATAAGAACAAATTACATTGCAATCATCACATCAAGAGGAATTGATAGTATAAATTACAGCAAGCAGTAAGGCAAATCTTTTGAAACCACGAAATGCCTGTATCAATACAATCTGGAAATGAGAGAATAGTGTGGAAGGAAAGAAATATTAGTTCATAGCTTATAAAATATGCACTGTGCCAATTCCTACCTACAAGAGATACTGCTGAAACATGTAATGAAATTAATTGCAAGATGAATATAAACACATGGTAGATAGGTATTATTGAGAAGATAGTATATAATACAACATCTTAGGACAATTACTATAATTGGAACTAGGTCTTTTTTAGTCTTGTTATACACTCGCTCATCAAAATAGGATATTCTTCTATTCATAATACGACCATGCCTAGAATTAAAAAGAAATTAATGTACTGGGGAAATACTTCGAAAATGACTTTCATGAAAAAAGGACGACTTTCAATCATTACACTCACATCAACTAAAGGCTAACCTACTATGCATAATGTGTACGTCTGGAATAATAAAAAAAAAACAAGTTAAGCATGCTCAGTAAAAAATACAAACATTACATTCATTGAAAAAGTGAGCTACTTATTAAACTTTTCCCTAGAATACATCATTCGTCCTCCCCATTATTGCAGCATGGGGAAGACACAGACTTAATGTCATTCCACAAAGCATAAATTAAAATTTTCGGGCTTCATCGTATTCTCTGGAAAATCAAATTTAATTGGAACAGCGGCAGGTTTCAACACACTCAAACTGCTCCTAGGAGAAGTATTGAAGGAATCCGGTGAAAAATGCTTACCACACAGCTTGGAGTTCTTACTTGCGACAAAGTCTTTCCTTTTCATAGCACTGACCCACTGCTTACACAGACTGGCATCCTTTGGAAAACTGTTCCCAGCGGATGAATTCGTTAACATAAAATCAGGAATACGTATACAAGAAAATTACGTAAGCCTTCACTAAAAACAAGCATTCCCCTTTTCACTGATTGACCTGTATACAAGCTTATAATCATTTCAACCATTTATTTGACTTTTAATGTTTATATTTATGCATATATTATTATCGTGGCTTTCGCAATACACAGAACTTTAGGTTTACTCATCCTTGAAAGGAAAACCAACAACAACGCTTATAACTGGTATTCCAGATATCATTTTCTTTTAACAGAATTTTACCAACTTTTGAAAGTTCAAAGAAACCAATACATAATAAAATATTTTACTGTTAGCCAGGTTGAAAGACTTCATGAATCAGGAAGTACGAGTGGAATATAAATCAGAAAGTAGGTACCTACCTGTGGAATGAGACTCCTCCTTTAACTGCTTTTTCCTGGCAGTTAAAGGCAGCACAGTATGCAACCATGATTATATGATCACTTCTTATAAGTGATATAAAAATATCATGTATATATTCACTCAAATCCGCGCAGCAAACACTCGAATAACAACATTGAAACGGCGTTTACATGTTTCCAGCCATGCGCTTCAACGCGATTCCTACAGATTCCTAACGAACCTTCCCAAAGTTGACGTCACGACGGCTGAAAAGGGTAGGAGGTGGGGGAGAGATGTTGGCGACACGCGGAGCTGTAGAGAGGGGTGGGCCGTGGCGTGTCTACTAGTATATATGTAAGGATGGTAAACAAAATATAATCGATATCATTTGCGGCGTGACTTGTTGCAAGAAGGGAAAGGAGAGAAGTGTGCGGCTGAAATACGCAAGAAATCTCAAAATAATTCAAACTACTGAATTCGATAGTTCAATATCGATATTTTCAGACCGTGTTGGTAAACCAGGCGATCTGAGTCGGCTCGCTGCTGAACTTTCAGATCGGTCTGAACTCAGACCGATCTGAGATAGATTGGTAAACGTAGTGATAGATTTCTCATAAGAACTTATGAAAAGCTAAATATTTCTCATAAGAACTTATGAGATATTTCATAAGTCTCATGAGGTTTATAGAAGGTCCTTAGGAAAAAAACAGACGATGTAAGATGAGACATGTATGGATCCACTTCCAAGTTTCACCTTCCAAGCGGACTCGCATAGGAGTCTCAACTCCTGTGTGTTATCGCCGCTTTATTATCCTGTTTGTTGCTCGTATACGCGGCCATGAACGATTTCGATCCACAACTCACATAGCACAATCGCCAAATATCCGCCTTCAAAATTTTTTTAATGGGCATAATAAGACTTGAATTTCAAATGACTGAAACGTTGAACTTACATTTTATATTATGTAAATAATACTGATATTTCATTTTAAGAAATTAGTTCAATGTTGATATTATAATCTCTCATGTTTGTTTTGCTTTTAGTTTTTCCATGACGTTCGGTAACGCCATAAGGAGTGCTTTCATGATTCGCGGTCATGTCACATTCGGTCCACGAAGTTGTCTAGAAATGGGTCTCCAATACTATATAGACGTTCCTGATTCTTACACCGCTCCTGGGACGCCTTCTATGATACTCATTCTTCTTAGTTAACCCACTTTGGAACAGTGGCTACCGTGGCTCCGCACCATGTGCCACAACAAAGTTTCAACTCCTAAATTTTCGTTAAGCTTGCGTAACCAAAATAAGATTTTTAAATTATTTAATGCGATTCAGTGATGAGCTTTGACGTTCACGTACCATGCTGTGTGAGTGAGCGGGTATTTTTAGGAAACAAGTTGTTTACACTTATAAAACTGTTGTTTATCGAAACATTCATCATTATTTGACAGGTACCTATTTCGAAAATTCGGATATTCGCTATTGAAATAAATTCTTAAGCAAGAATTATATTTCCATGGCTAGTAAAATGCGTTATATCTCAAAAGCAGTCATACATCTACATCTACGAAGTACCGTGCAAGCCACCACTAGGGTGTGTGGCACGGGGTGATTTCACACCAGGCATGCAGCACTCGTCCCAGCGCAAATCAGAACATCACACGTTCACGTGTGATGTTCTGATTTGCGCTGGGACCCCGGCCGCTAGGCACAGGCCAAAAAACAGTCAGGAGAACAGTGCGCAGTCCAACCAGAAACTGGGAGAGTGATGCGTAAATGAACATGCAAACATGCAGAACAATGCTATACGCACATATAGTGGTGAATATTACTAATACTGTTAATTTATGAATGCTACGAGATGCTACTTCATGCAGAGAACAAAATAAAATAATGCCGGACATATCAAGCGGTGTGAAGTGTTAGTAATGATGTTATGTTATTAAACACAAGTGAAAATTCTACTCTACCTATTAGGGTGGGAGTTTCATGATTGATCTATCGCAACTATTATGATCCCTTATTGTACGTGGGAAAAATGACATTTTTAAATCCATCGGTTCTGCAGTCAATATCCTTTATCTTATTCCTGTGATCGCTTCTACCGTAGTACGTTGGCTCTAGCAATATATGTTGAACGTCCGGCAAAAAGCTGTCTGCTCCGAACTTGCGCAAAAGTTATAACCTGTATTTCTCCCTTCGATCAGTTAGAGATACCCACCCTAATTCCTTCAACAATTCGGTAACACTGCTAAGTTTATCGTAACAACTTTTCACAAATCTTGCTGCTCTCCGTTGTATTCGATCTATTTCATAGATGACCTTTCTATGATCTAGATGACGATCTATTTCATAGAGAAAAAGATTATAGTATCAATTCGGTCATTGATGACCTCAATTCAATACAGTCTGTTTGAGAGGGCCAGGTAATCTATCATCTATTTTTGTTGAGTTGGATGAAGAAGTAGAATTAATTTAATGTGATCCGGCACTATTCAATGATTCCCTTTTGGGAAGCATCCCCAATTTAATTAATCGTTCTGTAGCTATTTTTCTCCATCGGCACCCTTTTGTATAAGGAATCCTACCGCCTTGTCCCTTTCTTGAATTCCCCCTCCCCCACCCTTTTCCTCCCTTTACCCCTTCTCGGCCGCTCATTTTCAATTCCGGCGCAGCCTGGAATTTTTCCCTGGGGGTGTCGCCGCTCGAGTCCTTGAGTAAGCTCCGGCGTAAAAGCGGCTGCCAGTGGTTTCGAGAGCGACCACCTGTGGCGTTGGAGCACCTCGGAGGCGGGGAACAGGTAGTGGAGGCGGTTGTGGCAAGGCGCCCTATTCTCGAGAAATCTTGCTTCAGTCCGACGAGAGCGTGGAAGTGAAAGCATCGAGCGGACGTCGTGGGGTGTGATTTTACCCTCTGTGATCGAAACTTTGATCAGCTGGCGTGTGTTTACCTGTGTTTGAGTGTTTAATGCTCATCCCTGTCCCTCACGTTGGATTTTAACGGGAACCGTCTCTTGGGATTGCTGCGGAAGAGTGCGAATCGCGTGTAGTGTTGTGTTGTGTCGGCGAGCAGACGGTTTTTCTGGTGAGTGTAACATTTTCTTTTTGGAACGCTGCTCTTTCACTCTGAAGAATGGGCGCGTTCCTTACAGCCAAGTCGCCTGGTTTAGTAGCAGTGGAGCTGAGTTATTGTGCGATTTCGGCGCGTATGTGTGCATGAGTTGCTCTTTGTTTTCGTCTGTGTGTTACTCGAGAGACATACTTCTTGTTCTGCCATCCCATTGTTCGTTAGTGTTGCATGTGCCACATTTATCGCTCTTTGATAAATATTGTGGTACCCTTGGAAGTTCATTTGTCGTTCCATACTCTGGCTAGGTTTTCCTGGCTGGTTGGTTCTTTGGGGAGGCGACCAACAGAAAACAATAGCCATTTTCATGACAAGATAGGATATGAGGGTGAGGGAATTGGAAGAAGGGTGGAGAGAAACCCGGCGTCGGCGTAAGGGTGACAAGGCGACCTCAGTTCAGCGGTCTATCCGACGGACGGAGTACTACACTTGAAGTGTTCTCCATATAGCACCGAAGTAGGGATTGGGATTCCGCTGAAAAATCTCCACAACATCCGGGATTCGAACCCACGACTTTGGGACGGGTAGCCTATGCTGTAGCCTACACATCTACCCGATCCTCCTAGGTTTTTCTACCACTATTCTTGTTTCCACCAGGGTTAAATAAAAATGTGTGGTCTGTCTCGAAAAAAACGGACTTTTTCAAAGGTACTACTCCAATACCCTAAATCTGTGGAGCGATTATTCCTCCTTCACATCCCTGCCCTAATAAGTGGTGGGAGGAAAAATTTTCCTCTGCCTGTCACTGCCCTCATTTTGACTATTTGAGAAGAAAGAAAGAAGTAATGAGTACTTCAAATGTAATGGACCTATTATCTGTCCAAATTTAGGGAATTTCTACCGTGGCAACAAGTTTTTCGATTGAGTTTACTGCACAGCAGTTCAAATGGAATCTAGCGCATTCGGAGAATATCCTGAACTATTTATGCATGAACACATACGTATGCTCTTTATGTGTATCCTTGTGAATAGTTATTTTTTTCATGGCCGGCCACATATTCGGCATCTCTAATACTGCTCTCTGAACGAACTCCATGGATCACCATTCCATCCTTTAGTTAATATTAAATACATGATATTTAAAATGATTAGTGACGTATTTTTTTGCGTCCGAGGTATAAGAAAGAAACTAATACATAAAAAGTAATGTTTAGTGTGTTTCTCGGTGGCTAAAAAATCGTTTCTTATTTGTTAACAATGTTTCAATAAGTATATCGATACCTCTGATAAAAATATGATATGATTTACGGTATTCTATTTTCTACAGAATGGTAATTATATTAATTATTTATGAAATAGTCTTTTTTCAAGGATGTTGTTTCATTTCCACTCAATTTTACGTCTGTGTTTCATATAAATATTTCTAAATAGTAGTTTAGTCTATTTTCTGGTAAGTTAAACTCCGAGTGGACGGGTTCATCAATAGTTGGAATAAAGGCTTCAAAACTCTGATTTTTTTTATATTGGCTGCGGCCAATGTTTCTTAAAGCTACGAAATTCGCTGGAAACGCACATTGTATTGATTTCACGATCATAATATGGTGAACCATTCGAACTTGACGGGTCCCGTAAAAATAAAAAAGAAGAATCATGGATATAAATAGAATTTCCCGTGGAATAATAGAAGAAATTCTTGTTTACTTGATCCGTTCGGTCTTTTTTAGTGTTGATCTCGAAGACTCGCGGACTGGAGTTCGAATCCCGACTCGATCAGTTTCTTGAACCCGGCGCAAGAAATGCCAAGGGCGTCCGATGGAATGAACCAAGTCGTGATCTCTCAAGGCAGTTTCTCCTGCTCGAGATGACTCATCCGGATAGGGTTGCGAGAGAATTGTTATCGTGTGACTCAAAAGAATTGTTGATATTCAACAGAAAGGAATTTATTCTAGTACCTCAAATAATCCTCACAAGACTTTGACTTGTCGGAATCGAGTTCTGTCCATCCTTAATAAATATTTGTTGTTCACAAATTATTTCTCTGGTTTTATTTATTTATTTATTTTATTTATTTAAAACGTTGCTCACATACAGCAGTAGCGCCAATTTACAGTGAACGTTGGTAGGATATTCGGAGAGGCGACCGAATACTGCGGTCATTTGCGCCATAGAGGATAGGTGAATAGGTTGATAAGGGAAGGATTATTTTAGAGACGGAGGAAGGGTGGACCCGGCATCATAGTTATCCTGCTAGTCACGGAAAGGGTTCTTAGTCCCAATCTACGGATGGAATACTACTCTTGAAATTCCCTCCACATTGCACACAAGTAGTGATCGGGATTCCGAGGTGGAAAGCTTCTGCGCTATTAACCAAACCAACCCGACCCCCAATCATGCCGAGAGTTAGTTTCTAAATCTACTTAATTCCTTGTAAGCCATCTCACTGGTTTGTGGCAAGGGTTGAGTTTTAACCAACATGCACTACACTATATCCTACAATTATTTATGAAACTACGACTATGAATACCTTTGTAAAAACCTACATATACCTCTCAGGAGGTGATAACAGCACTTCTAGCATGCTTTTCCTGTATAAATAATATACCTCTGCATATTTATTTATGTGAAATGTAACCTAAATAAATGTGCAGAGGTACAAGAATTATACAGGATACATGCGAGAGGTGCTGTTAGTACTGCATATGTAGCAAATTGAAACCAAATAATTACAGAGAAAATCAAATAATTAGCTGCACTACTAATCGAAAGCCGCAGTATGTTGGGTTTCGCAAAATGTTTTCGACGTTGTCAGAGAATAGATTCAATTATAAAATGGTTTCAAATGCGGGGTTGCATTTATTACAACTGCGTGGATCTGAGGAGCACGTGAACGTGCATCACTGGTATTATGTGCTTGTGTTTTCAAGGGGAAAATAATCATCCCTCGGATAGTGCCAAGGGTGAAGATATGTTGAATCGCCCATAAAGGGGTAAGACGTAAGAAATGAATGGCCGGCGATCTCTTCCTCAGGGGAGGGAGGGGGCGATAAATGGCGGCGTCCGGTTCCTCCCTTCCAACCACCCCCTCATCTCCCGTCCACTTGCAGGGCCGTGACGAAGGATGAGTCGACTGCCTGCGGCGTCTCCGGGAAAAAAAATACGCAGGAATTTTCACGGGGTGCATGATTTAGTGGGATACCTTTCGTCCTTGGGGAGAGCCGCAAAAAACTTCGTTACAATGCATACGCTTTAAACGCGCATCCCATCTACTAAGCCATGGCTCCTCTGGCATTGTGGACACGTGTTTGTTTATTGTGCTCCATCAACATTTGTGAATCCGTTTGCTGTGTAAATATACTATTGGCATCGAACTGTGTTGTTGCACGACTGTCTCAAGGCCTTACCATGTCGTGTATTGAAAAATATGGGCAATTAACCCTAGACTTATTTATTTCCGGCGGAGAAACAGGCAGGAGACGCATATTTTTTAAACTTTCACTATTGAAACAATGTTTGACAAATAAATTGACTTAGCATTGATTCTCAGATACCATTTCTACCCTTAGGGAACATTTGTTCCATTCCTAATGTCATTTGAAATTTAGTATCTAACTTAAAATTCTATTTTTTCGAATTTAGTTTGTAACATGAGTGAAAGGAAAGCCATCTACTTAATTCTCGAGCAGAATTTAAGCGTGAAATATATTTCTTATCTACCGTGGTCTTTATCACCTGCGGCAAGTTTTCCGAATTTAAAATGAGAATAAAGTTGGCTGTTTCTTCAAAGTTTACGATGATATAGCGATCCAGGAGGCGGTAGTGAGTGCCAACCAAAATGTTGAATATCCAGGTGCATCATTACATAGCCACTGACCAGGGATATAATTCACGCCTTTACGCCTTTGAACTAGTACTGATAAAGATTGTATTGACTCGCTCAAAATATCCATTTCTTCTGTGTCCCCTGATGTTTTTGTATCTGCCTTCAGCGTCAGATTCTGTAATGGTTTTGTGTATTTCTTTATTTAATATCATCCTTAAAAATCCTTAAGGGCCTTTTATTTCAGGCATTTTAAATAGCAATAATGGACAACACACACAGCTATGCCCTGGGAGGTTAAATTCCTACCCAGTCGGGATTCGAACCCGCGACCCTCGGGTAGGCAGGCAAGGGATTTTACTCCACCGTCACCGAGGCCGGCTAACATTCTTCGCTGATATTAGGTTATTGACTTCCTTTTAGTTGGGTGTCGTAATTTCCTACTCTTTCTAAATGTATTCTAGAGATTGGTTTGTTGTGAGGAACCTGAAGGTGCTATTACGTATCGTAATTTTGGAATCTCAAATCTGTTGGTTTGCGCCACGTTTTTCTTATTTGATATATTTGGTGAAACCAGCAAGTTGCAAAGCTGCGAATGATTTATTTCGCATCATTTTAGAATCAAACTGACCTTTAAACGCTTTTAACTCTTATGTCTGTGATCTTTCTGTATAAATCATTACTCGTTTCGTTTTATCTCGTGTAAATATGAAGAAAGTCTAGGTTTAACTGGTAGTTTCAGGCGTTACTTGGTGGAACTTATTAATTTTATAAATGAAAAACTTAAACTTTGTGGTTCCACAATGATATTTTATTTCACGACCCGGGTATCGACGTGCTATAACGTCATTTTAGGGTAAAGACTTCTTTACCTGTCTTTACCTGAAGATGACGTTATAGCACGTCGAAAACCGGGTCGTGAAATAAAATATCATTGTGTAACCACAAAGTTTAAGTTTTTCATTTATAGTCTAGGTTATTTACATGTTTAAAATTGACATTATTTTTTTCGGCTCTGTCGATATTGAATTAATCCTGATGAAATGACTTAAACGTTGCGTTTTAGTTTTCTCATGAATATTCTATCCCTAATTTTTGAAGCTTGAAAAAGACATCCAGGTAAATGGCAGAGCGCTGAAAGTAGTCGAAACCTGTTCACCTGGTTAGAAACTGGAATAGAGTGCGAAATTACAAACAGATTAGAGTGAAGAGGGAAGCTGTTTCAGAGAATGAGATGTTTAATCCGGCGCAAGAAAGTAGGTACCAAGAAAGGTAAAAGTGATGGTACATAAAATGTATTGTGTACCAATAGGTACGTATGCATCAGAAACATGAGTGATGAATGAGAGGGAATGGACCAGACTACAAGCTGGGGAAATGAATTTCTTGAGAAGTAATACAGGAAATAGTAGAATGGACGGAGAAAGAAATACAGGAATCAGAAATGAAATTGGAGTTAGTAGCTTAAGAAATAAGGTGAAGGATTAAGATGGCTGGGGCACTTAGAAAGGATGGAAGCGTGGAATCCTCAGAATTACGGAAGAAGAGAGAGAAAGTTCAATTTGACCAAGGTAAAACCACGTAAACGATGAATAGATTACGTGAAAAGATACACACACCAGAGAGACATCCTGGGATAAAGTGTGGAAAGAGGAATGAAATGACAAAAAGATGGAGAAGCTTGGTTAATACCTAGACCGACTCACGATGAAACAGGAGCAACTATGGGTGGATTTTCTACTTTGTTTCCGTTTTGTCCTGCTTTCTTCCTTCTTCTCCTTTGCCTGGACTCATTCGGTAAAATCTAAATGAGAAGGAGTGCGCTCTCGAGCTAATAATAATACCGGTGAGCGGTGGATAGGTCAAACCATGCGGAATCCCAAGCACGCGCTGTTTATTCCTCCCTGGCCGCCCTAGCGTTTCAGGCCGAGTTTCTCTTCAGGACGAATATAGAGATGGAGTGGATGTGTGTATAGGAAACGAAAGATCTCGCCGTGGTTCACCTTTCTCTCGGCACAGGGAAAGCTTGGCTACTTCGCTCCTTCTTCTTTGCGGTTGGCCGTAGCAACTTTCCAAATGTTTTGTCCTGCTTCGACGTAATGGCGCGTTCGTGCGCTACAGTAGGAATTTGAGCTCCAGTTTCATCGTCGTACATTTTTCTCCAGCATTCTTTAAGCATTCTTTTGATATGAGCCATCGAAAAATGCCGACTCTGGGTAATGTTTGTGTAGGGAAAATTATTTGTTAAAAAGATTGTTTCAACGTTAGGTGCTGCAGAATCTTCAGTCCTCCTCGGCGCATTAGTTTCATAATGCACGGTATGTTTTCTTTTCTAAGTGCTTCTCTGAGTTTAAACTCTCTTAGGGAGGAAGAAGCCATACTACGAAAGCATATCTATGCTCTCATCATCTATCGTGGGATATGGTGCGTAGCATCTTTTCAGTATTGCTGCCTTGGATAGTAATCGTGATCCACATTCATAATACCAGTCATACCGGTTGGTCATACTTCAAATACTACGGACGTTTCATGCAATCGCGGATAAATTAATTTTCTTCTCGTATCGCCTTCCTTTGGACCTTTAAAGCGAATTCAACGAATTCATATAGCTGTAGCTTTGCTTAGGTGGTGGAGAAGTGTAATTTTAGGCACGGAAGTTTAATTTTAACATGCTCCCGATTAGACACAGCTTCTATACTAATAAAACTACATTTCTCTGCATGGCTATCACTTTTTTAACGTTTTCCTGAGTAAAGTTAGTCGAATGGCGCCTCCAAAAAGTTGATAGGGGACTAAATGAATTAGTGCGGTGTTTGACTAATGATACGGTTTTAATAGGTAACATGAAGGTAGTATGATTGGCTCGTACATATCAGTCTTTTTTTACTATCTTTGATGAATACTCACTTGAAATATTCACACGAGGCTCTTGTCACCTTTAACTACTGTTTTTTATTACATGTGTCTAAAATCTTCTTCCTAGTTGGGATACTATCGTTGCGTGGCTGTCCACTGAATATAGGAGAATAAATGCAAACGAATTTTGTTTTTGCTTAAATTGCATTACCTACATTGTGAAAAGACAGGGGAATAATAGTGATTACAGCCTAATTGCAGAGACGCCCTCTAATTAATATCTCAGTTCGTTCTCTGTGTTGAAATATAACGTGGTATGAATGGTGCTGAGTTGCCTATTCTGTCGAAATATTTAGTGAGTTAAGCAACTGGAATAAAGCGGTTAACTTTTGCTCTCGGTGTCATTAAACCTTGTTGTCAAATCGCCGTGTTGCATAAGCAATATGTCACAATGCTAAACCGTTTCGGTTGTTTAGTTGTTGCTTAATTACACGAGACAGATTATAATACATTGAAGAATCATTTATCCCCATTTTGCATGGTATATTTGTATGTGTAAATGCAGTTATTTAGGGATAGATCAAGGGGGTTAATGAAACCAAAACCATTGTATTCTCTGGCGTTGAGCTTCCTCTGCATTCCGAAGTGGTTAAAAGTGAGAGACAATATACACCCTCTGATTTGATATATCTGCGGTTCCCTCTGTCGGGTTTCGTAATCTTACTTCCATCTTTGGCATATGTTCCGAAGGCAGAGCCTCAAGCCTTATCTGGAAGATTTCTCTTATTCCCGCCAGGCTGAACTATATAGGCTGGCAAGTACCTTTTTTTAGAAGACGCGTACTACCTACATTACTTGTTGGAAAATTTGGTGCGTGTCCTTGTTCGTTGTGATTCAACTATCCGCAAAAAATGTTTATATCGCTTGAAATTTTCTAGTGGGATTACATTGGTTTGTCTCTGCTTCTGTCCGGGTCATGCGAACCGGCGAACTAGCATTCGTACGCTGTACTAATGATTAGCGCTAGAATTAACGTACTCGTATTTATCCATTGACACAGTTGACATAGCTGACGAGTACATCCACCTGATTAGCCAGGATATTTGTTCATGTTACTCTAATACATAATCCTTGAGTTGGACCGCTGTCGCATCTACAATGACTAATCCGTCAAAGTTACGTGTTTTTATTACCATCAGTAGTCATCAATCCGAAGATTGTTTTGCTGCAGCTCTCCACTCTACTCTCTTCTCAACCATCCGCTTCATTCCTACATAATTATTTACTTTGGCGTCCTTTGTGATTTTTTTAAATGTATTCCATTCTTGGTCATCCTCTATAATTTTTCCCATTTATTTGATCCTTCCAATATTGTTTTAATTTGGCTGTTTTGTTGCAAAATGTGTCCAATGAGTTTGTCTCTTCTTCGCACAGTGTTCATTATGCTTCTTTTCTCGCCAGTTCTTCGTAGGGCTTCTTCGTTTGTGATTCTCTCCGTCCATTTAATATTCTTCATTCTTCGGCAACATCACACATCCATTGCTTCCAATCTCCTTTGCTCTGCTGCTGTTATTGTCCGGGATTCACTGCCATATAAGAGCATGCTCCAAATATATGTTTTAATGAAGTGCTTCCTAACTTCCAGGCTTGTGTTACCAGCTGTCAGCAGACTCCTTTTCTGGTAGAATACCTTTTTTCTTGGGTTATTCTGCTCACAATGTCTTTCTTGCTTCTTCCATCGCTGGTGATCCTGCTTCCCAGGTAGCAAAATTTTTCCACTTCCGCGGGTTTTTGTTGCCCAAGTTTAACGGTGATTCTGTCTTCTTGATGATTTATTTCACAAAACTATAACCTTGGTTTCCTTAACATTAATCTTCAGATTGAATTTCTTCAGAGTTTTGTCCATACAGTTGAGAATTCTTGTTGGGTCTTTTTTCTTCTCAGCAAGAATTTCTATGTCATCAGCGAATTGTAGTATGTTGATTTTATTCTTCATGCACTTGGATTCTTGTTTTTAATTTCTCCTTTATTTCATTTATGGCTTTTTCAATGTATAGATATATCGAAGATCAGTGGCGACAACGCGCATCCTTGTTGTACTCCTTTCCTAACTTCTGCTTCCTCTGTATTTCCCACACATTTGATCTCTGCCAGCTCTCCCTAATACAGCCTGCATATTGGTCTTCGGTCATTAAATGACACTCCTATGCTCTTCAGGATAGTCAGCATTCTGTTCCAGTACACACTGTCAAATGCTTTTCTAGGTCGATTAAGCAAATGTATGTTGCATGGTCCTTTTGAACCCTCTTCTCTATGATGTCTCGGGGCTAAAATAGCTCCCATCGTTCCCCTACTTTTCTTGAATCCGAATTGGTCTTCATCTAGGAATTCTTCCATCTTCTGTCCCATCCTCCTGTAGGTGATTCTTGTCAGAATTTTTGATTCATGTGCTGTAAGGCTAATTGTTCTAAAGTCTTCGCATCTATCGGCTCTTTTCATCATAGGGATAGGAACCATTACATTCTTTTTAAAGTCCGTTGGAATTTGCCCACTTAAATGCCATGTATCAATTTGTATAGCTAATTCAGAGTCCTCATTGTTGCATGCTTAAGGAACTCCGAGGGAATTTCATCAATTCCTGGTGCCTTTCTCTCTCTCAAGTCCTTTACTGCAGATTCAAATTCTGATCTTGATATGGAGTATCCTTTCTCATCTTCTTCCTCTAGTAATCTGGAATTCAGTGCTTTGCCGCTGTGTAGTTTCTTCAGGTACTCGTTCCATCTCTTCGCTTTGCCCCCGCTTTCAATAAGTATTCTATTTCCTTCACCCCGAATGACATTTTCTTTGATTGGATGTTCTTTAAAGTAACTTCTTACCGTTGCGTAAGCAGCTTGAACTTTTCCCTGGAAGACATTGCCATCCACCTTTTACTTTCCTCTTTCATCTGTTAGATCCAAGACGTCCTGTGTAATCCATGGCTTCCGATACTCTGTTTTCTCCTCCCTACCTTAGGCTGCATTAATAATTCCTCTCTTGATCTCTTGCCATTTGTCTTCGATTGATCCTAAATCGTTTCCATCCTCTTCAGCTTGGTCTAGTGTACTTTGATATAATGACCGGTGCTCTGTTTCCCTCAATCTTTCAACCTGCCGGCGATTCTTCGTTGATCTCCTCAGTTTTTTAAACTTAAGCTGACATTTCATCATGACCAAATTATAGTCGCTGCCTATATCCGCACCAGGGTAGCTCTTGCAGTCCATTATTTGATTTATGTCGCTGTTTCATTGATATATAGATGGTATATTTGAAATCTTCTTGTCTCCTGGCATTTTTCACGGGTACCGTATTCGCGGGTGGTTTCTAAATAGTGTGTTCGTGACGACAAGGCTATTTGTACGCAAAACCCAATAAATCTCTCTCCCCCATCGTCACGTTTTTCCAACCCATACTTCCCTACTGTATTATATTCTTGGCCTTCCCCAATGATAGCATCCCAGTCTCCAAGAATAATTAAGTTTTCATCCCCTTTAACATTCCTTATCACTTCTATTCTGTCTTATATATCTTCTACGTCGTCATATTAGTGATGTGACGTGGGCATGTATACTTAGTCAACGTTGTTTGATGTTCTGTCAACGAGGCCTACTCAGATTTATTATATCAGAATTTTACAAATTTTTTGATGTTTCAAAATTCTATATCTAAAGGTCTATTTGTCGATAGTCTATTTGACTTGTGACTAACTCTGGAGTTAGTCAAAAGTCAAATAGACTATCGGACTTGATGGAGTATAATTTAAACTTATTGCTTAATGCCTTAGTTTTAAGATCCTTGTACGTCATAACATGTACCATGAACAGTGTTGAGTGCCTCAAGTGCATTCTCCCGAAATGTGTCGGGCCCCTTAGACATTTATCATAACCTCTAAGAGATAGAGTAGTAATGGAAAGTATGAATAAGCCTTTTTTCAGATGGAAAGTGTCAGTTTCTATGAATCGATGTTGCGTTTCTGAGAAACATGATACCGGTATCTATGATTCCCGAGACTTGATCGACTAGAGGTTCAATTGCGCGTGTATATTTGTCTTTACAAAATTATTAATTTGAGGCAATCAATAAGATATTTTTCTGTTGCAAACTTTTCACGTGTATTTGAGGAAATGTCACTCGCCCACGTAAAATTTCCTATCTGCCATCAACGTTGGTTCATTCTCTTGTATACGAGTTTACCCTCCCTGGCGACATTCTCTGCTCGATTTCATAAACGGGCTGAGAGGAGATATAAAGTATCCTTTCGAGCTTTTATGAGCACTTGATATGATTGTGTCCTCAATAACCTGCGGCAGTATCCATCTCTCCCCCTTGTAGTGCCCGGTTCCTTTTCACCCAGCATCTACGACCTTCTGAGGTTCCTTGAACGGTATTTCGAGGAATGTGTGTAGTATTTTTTTCCCATCCGGTCAAATTTTTTGTGATTGAAATTTTACTTTTTATTAAGCGTTATTGAGTTTCAATGGTCTTTTACTGGTGGTTAATTTATAAATGCCGTTCGACATCTGAATTTACCAGTCCTAATGCTGATTTATTTTCCCCTAATCTACTCTTCTTGCTTTTTAATCGTACATCGGTTCGTAATTTTTTCCTTGCGCATTATCGGTTTGAGAAGCGCAATTATTGCATCTTTTCGGTAGTTTTTCCGTACAGTCCTCCTTTCATTGTTAGGCTGTTTTGAGTTTCCATATAGTTATTTTCTCCTCAGCTTACCTGCGGTTTTTTCTCCGCTCTTCGCAGGGATTTTCCTAGGTATAATGATTGTAATAATGAAGTATTCTGGGTTTGCAAAGAAATCATGGCTTGACGAAAGTGTGGAAGAAGTTTTTTATTTTATTCTGATGTGATATACGTTTTTATGTTCCTGGTGAATATATAGTTTTTGACTGTGTTTATGTGACCGTTTCCTTGTATTATTCACTCGGTCTAAAATTTTCACACGTTTAAAATGGATATCTGCCGTATTATGGATGCTTTCTTGTGCAATTTCATGTTCAACCGCGCCAAATTGAGACACCGAATTCCACTTTCGTAATACTCTGGTACTCAAATTTTGAGGATACCGGGACTAGCCATGGTATTACCTTTGCGGAGTCATCCGCAACTCCGTGGAATTCCGCACTCTGATACCTGCTGTCGGTCGCACGGTTGTGATGAGCGTTGTTGATCGTTTAGTTACAGGAAATCCTTTCATAATTGTATACATTTTATATTTATACACAGATTATACTGATTTTTATATACCCCATTACTTTTTCGACCTTAATTTTTCTTGAATTTTCTCGAAATGTGGTGTTTACATGGCGTTCCACATCCTGTGTCGCATCACTTCCTGTTATCTCATGTATGTCTGCCGAAACTGGTCACTTCATACAAAATACTGCGTCCTGTCCAGAACACATGCCTCACCCATCGCAGCTATGGCCGACGCCTATCCTGAAGGATTTAATCTGCTGCGTGCAATGATAAGGGATACCAAGGGTCGACGAGAGTACGGGCGTGTTGCGGAAAACCTTTAATTCTCGAGCAGTTCCGTTAGAAATCGTTTGAATAAGGTTATACATGTGGAGGAAAGGACTATCTGTTAAAACCCATCGAGAGCCAGGTGTATTAATCTTGTGTTTTTGATGAGAAACATACATTTTGAAAAGGTCAAGTCATTGCCATGCACAAGAACCTTGAAGACAGCAATTTCTTCATTTATTTGCATTGGACGTTTTTTTAAATGGCTATTACACCAAGAGTAGACATCTTAAACTGTAGCAGGACATCTATAACTCGAGCTTCTTTAAGTGGAATGCTTTACAATTCGAAAGAATGTAGATGAACTTATGAATTATTTACATTTTAGGTAACGTTGAAATGGATTTTCGTTGACACGCAATTTCCTGGACGCGAATCATTTCTCAGTGTATGGTGCATTTCGAGTTATGGAAGATCGGTCGCAGATGTTTAAATGAGTGTATATAAGATTTTGTGGTGAGGTATTTTAAAGCTACCCTTGGTAATAATGTTTTTCTAGGTCTATTTTTGAAATCGCATGATACTAATATGCTGAGAATATTGCGTTGTCTTTTGTTCTCTCAGGCTTGCTACTTACAAATCATTTAATTCTCTCCAATTCATGAACTTCGCCTGTCATGGCATTTATCTGGAAATACTCGACTCATTGCCCCAACGGTTATACTCAAGATGAGCGTAAATCATGCATTTATATTTCCGGTTTTTGCTGCATTTGTTTTGGATGCTCATTCAAGCACTCCAAGCACTGGGGGGTAATTGCAGTAAAACAAATGAACCGTTAATTTAAACTCATTATTTAAAAAAAATTGGTGGAATACATTATTTTGTTTGTTTACGGGTGGTTTTGACTTAAAGAGTGACTGAATGTAATTTAGGAATCAAAGAGAATTGAAGTATTATCATACGATAAGTATCAGTCGCAATGATGCCTGTAAGTCATGCTCAATGGCGTTTATTGTGATATGTTGTGTGCTGAGGAGTTGCTGTTTGTGGTTCGTTAAAATATTGAATCATGCATCAGACTATGGAACATTCATTCGCTTCGTGGAAGTTTCTTTCTTCTTTGATTAGTTATTTAACCACATATCACCGATTAGAAGCAGCCATTCTTATTATAGATACTCAGCTGATGTGCACGCTTGGATTAACTTATTATTTCCTCTCTTATATCGAATACCCTTTTCTATTAACTTTTTTATGTCATGAAAATTTTTAGCTTTTCCTCGCTCGCATAGAAAGTAAATCGTGTAGGTAATCAGAACTTCTCAACTTTTTTCTTGGAAACGTATATATGTTAATAATCCACCCTTGGTCATATCGCTCATACGTAAGTGTCATTCTTCCCTAATGAAAGGAAAATATCTTTCTTTGTGACTCGTTATTGCAGGTTATCTTCCTTTTCCCCTTCGTTTTTTTACCTGAACGAGATCCCATACTCTCACAATTCGCTTGAAGAAATAATTTTATCCGTATAACCATACCTGGCAGTGAATAGGAATATCTTTTCATGAGAAAGTGTTTTATTTAAGGTTATCGGTTAAGGCTCACTGTATAATCCCTTCCGGACGATTAAACCCAGGTGAAGTCCCCCTAATTTACGAAGTTGTCTCCCAGCTGACCGCACTAACCGTCCTAACCGTGGAGGGCCTTTTCTCATTCGGTTGCGAGGAGCTTTGAGTTTTGTCGTTTCGCAGCTTAATTTAAACTTAGGTTCCTTGTTTTGTAATTCTTCATTTTTTTGCGCGTTCAGTGGCGGGAGGGAAGGACTTCGGGGGTGGTCGAATGGAGCGAGCGAGGGCGAGCGACAACGCGTCGTTTACTGCCCAACCAACCGAAGATGGAAATCTGGGACTGGGCCCATTACGCACCCGTATCCCATTGCTTTTTGTCCTCAATGTTAAAGGGAAGTGGCCACTATTTGCGAAATAGGCACCGGTATTACTTTGAAAGCGTCTATCCGAAGAGAAAATCCCTCGCTTAAAAGTTAACATGGAGAAGAATTTTGTTGTTCGGAAAGCGGAACATAGGCGGTGGAAAAAAAGCAGAATTTTAGTACAAATTCTGAAGGTATTCCACGAAAAATTATCTTCTGACAAGAAAGAAAATTTGACTCAAAGTTATGGGGAGCTTTTTCAAGACACCAATTCATATAATATACATATGTATATACATATATAGTCTATGCTGCTAATTGGCAGAGAAATTGTAAACTATCTAGTACAGATGTAAAGCTATTGGAAGGTGGAGCAACGAAGAAAAATAAAGAGTGTGTAGGTAGATATTCATCTATGATGCACGGCTATTTAAGTCCCTTCCCCTTTTCAGAACCTCGTCTTCGTGATAAGCTACTGGAAACGCATGGAGTCTGTAGCAGCTAGAACAAGAAATACCTAGCTCAGTGAAATGATTGATGCGTTTTCAGTGTTAACATTTCATCTTCCAGGAAGAGCCTTCCATACTGATTTTTAAACTAATATGCTATGTTATTATCTTTATATTTCTTAGATTAATCGAGTAGGGGTGGAGTTGGGAGATCCTATAAAAATAGTCTTTACATATAGTTCAGCACCGGCCCCTGGACTATAGGGTCTGTTTTTCATTTCGATAAAAATCCACTGTTTCACAAGTCAACACGCGAGCTTCTGACACTCGAGTACGTAGGGAAGGAATTCTTATTTAGATTTTAACCAGTCTTAGTTTTGCTCTGGAACATTTGAAATTTCTTTACTGTGAGTATGTTTTATATTAATTTTCCCTAAGTATTAAACTGCGTCTCGTAAAACAAATTTTACATTCATTTGTCAGGAAGGGTACTGTATTTCTGTAAAAAAAACAATACCAAAATTATATCGGTGACCACCTTACCCTACCTTGGATATATTTGAATGAATGAAATTGTCATGTCGGTGAGCCGACTGACTTGGAGGTAGTGATAATAATACATCATTCTTTAATAGCTCTTTGTTTGGATAAGTGTGGACGAATTATAAAAATAATCAAGAACAAAGTAAGATTACATACTAAATTATTCCTATATATTTGGTGGAATAATTCTCTGAAGTCCCATTTCTCTGATTCGTCTTAGATTTCTGGGATTAAGTACATTATTTTTTCGAGTCGAACTGTCGTTTTGATGTTGAATGACCAGCTGCAGAGTCAGTGTGCCTTTTTCGTAATAACGTTTGATAAACTCCGGGTATATGAGAGAAAGGTTTGAAAATTTGAAGGAAAGTTATTAAGGGGGAGAGAATGGAGGTAAATAGTCAACATCCATCAGGACCGGTGTCGCAACTTTTGTCCAGAATGCCAGAGTACGAAGTGTTAGTCCTTTACAGAGACCCTTCCTTCATCTGACTAACGCCGGGGATTATTATAGTTATCGTAGAAAACGAATGAAACATACCACAGTACATGCACGTGAAGTGGTAAGTACATCATTTCAAATTATTTACGAATATATTTAAACGGATTTAAGCGATTCAAAACACCATGCCAGTTACAGCGACGTCGCGAGATATACACTTGGGTGTTAAAATAAAGGCAATTGTTTAAGCACCACAGAAATTCTCGTTTTGATGTAACTTTTATATGCATTCCGTTATGTATACAATATACTCGTATGTAATCGAAATTCCGTAAAATACATGTTAATACGATTCCATGTATCGGTACTTGGCCTGTGAAACCACAGGGTGGTAAAAATCGGATTACCATATGTTTATCTCCATATTGCTCGGCTCTTATGTGAATACAAATTTTCTTTGCGACGTTGGCCGGTTGACGCCATTGTAGAATTAGAATTTGAAAGTCTCCCGATTTTAGTTCCTCTCTCATTAAGGTAGCTGAAGCGGTAATCGTGGGTCATTGAATGACAATTTTATCAATTTTTGAAGTAAGTTGAGAAAATTCTAGGGCAAAATTTCATTTAAATACCTACATTTGTTTATGCGATGGAACTCATCATACTGGCAGTATATAAGAGAAATTATACAAGATTATTTTTTATTTTTTTCCCAAATTAAATCATGTTATGACTTAGGATTTCGGCGCGGGATTCGAAATTAGGCGAAAATTAACTTAAAATACGTTTTTTCGAACCTTTGACACGGTGTGACGCCTTGATATTTATTAGCAACCATTATAATGGCATGAAATGTATTATTTCGTATTTAGAATAAAATCTGTACGTATATAATCGAATTATTACGAAATATATTTCATGTGTTATAAGGCTATGTGTTAAAATAGCATTGAATTGCCAAAAAACAAAATCGGTAAAATGAATTTTTTTCACTTTATTCGTTTGATATCGCTAACAACAACACGTATGCAAATTCACACGAAAATGTGTACGTGAGCCAAAATTGCTACCACCACTAAAATAAGAATGTCTGGTTAAAACACGGTTGTGACCAAAGGTTTTCATAATCATGAACGGCAAAAGAATATTTCTATTAACCTCTGCATCAAACTTCCATCGAAATTTAATATTGCACCTTGCAGGTAATATTCCACGTGGGTAATTACCACGATTGCGAATCTTGTGCAAGTGGTAAGGTACTCTTTTGAAGTTCAGGATTATGGCCATGGATTGGGCCGTAAGTTTTGGCTTTCAGCCAGCGTGAAAGGCAAACGAGCGAGCGAGTAGCCTTTGGCAGCGTCCTCCTAAGGTCTAAGGGTGGAGACGAATATTGAAGTAGAGGCAGAGGGGAGGAAAGGCGGTGGGGCGCTTCCGAAGAATTGCTTCGAAATATTTTCACAAGTACCTTCTATTTTCATTAATATTCATGGACCCAACTGGAAGCAGCTTGTGGTGCCCCTTTCCGATCGGGTTTTCGAAAGAAGTTGATCCTACTCCCCTGTGTTTTTCTGGTCTTAATCGCAAACTTATGCTAATCTTTTTTCTTTTTAAACCATGCTCGGCACTTGAGTTACGGTTGTGGTTCAGAAATGTTGGACGAAAGACGTGGGTTCATTCATTTAATTTTATAATTATGAGGACGATCTTGCTGATCCTGACCCGTTTTAAAGCGTGTCAGTTTTATTTCTGTGGCCTTTCTTGGCTCACAGGTGTAATTAATTACTTTAAGGTACCCATTAGTTACTTGTAGTGCTCATAATTAAATGGTCTATAGATACCTTCGGCTTCCAGTATGACATTCGTTTATTTTGACTGGTGGATACAGTTCTAGTGAAAGATATCCTGGTAGGCATAACTTATTAACATAATTTTTGGCCCTACAGTAGTACAGCAGTTCCCAAATGATCCTGTGATTTATTTGTGCTCTATTAAAGTCTCTTAATTACATAGGTCAAATTCTGTATCATAAGTTATTAGCTCGGCATCACGATCTTTGAAACTGCTATTATTGATTTTACGCAACCGGATATAACGCCTTATTAATACATAAAGGGAACATTTCGGATCATGTTTTCGCTTTTGGGATATTTTATTTTCCAATGACAGCAGTGGTAGTGTGAAGGAAGAATCACTTTGCTAGAAATGCCATTCATATTATTAAATCGAAAATGCATCTGCCCAGTGACATCGGATTGTCATCGAGATCGTTTATAAATTCATTAATTGCGTCGAAAGACGTTCCGTCAGTTAATGCACTTATCTGTCTTTCCCGCTTCCATAATGAGTCAATTCTTTTCGGCCTTCGCTAACCAGTCTTAAGAGCCATTCAGTGAAGGAACAAAGTAGATTTTCGTGGAAGACTTTCCGTTCTGATGAGCACTCGCCCGTCCAGTATCATTATTCACGGATCCTCCGAAGCTTAGCAAGCTGGCTGGAATCCTGATGTGATTCAAGTGCCTTGAACTCGATATAGTCCATGAGCTTTTAGGGTTAGTGTCAGTGCAGTAGCTGCCTTTTTGAATTGCAGTTCATATAATTTCTAAAAATAAAATGCAGTTCTCAATCAATGAATTCTCTTAGCTTATCCCCGTGTTTTCTGCAAGTTAATGATTTTCAGGGTTCGATTATCTTCTTCCAGTCTTTGAATGGGTATCAAGTTAAACCCATGTTTTAAAACATGAAATAAGCGTAATTATTAATCATAGACTAACTGTTTTACTTCTCAAATTATAGGCTACGGTTTGAAAGTTGATGAAGTCGATTCTTTAAGAAAAGTAATTGCTCGGTAGCACTTTTGCTCTCTTCGTAAAATATTTTTAATTTTATCATTTATTGATTTTATAATTAATTATTTAGTTTATTTATTTTAAATTTAATTTGAGATAAGGTATAAAATGTAAAACTAATTTATTTTTCGTAAAAATTTCAGTAGTTTGCGTCAAATCAGTAGCTTGCGACAGAATTGACTCTCCATTTACTTCATAGAAATCTGTAAGTCACAATTTGAATCTGTAACAAATTATGGAAAGGACGTAGAATTATTAACTCAACTGATGATAAGAGCCTTCAAGGTCCTTGCGTTCATATCTGCTGAAACGATGACCAAGAATGGAAGGTGGCTTTCACGCTCTTTCCACGAAACACTTAATCGCCTCGAGTTGAGTTTTGTGGAAAGAAATATGGAGGTCGGACGGCCAATTTTTTCATCCGGTTATTGCGGATTCCATCGCTTTCTTACTTAAGCGAAGACCAGGGAAACATACCGTTACATATAAATCATGTCGATACGAAATCCCATAATTACCTCTGCTTTAAATTTTAGATAGGGAAATTGGTGTAGCATCTTTTAATCAGGCCATGAAAGAATGTTGCCTGCACACATTAAAAATGGCGTGAAATCCATCTGGCCGTCAATTTTTCATGCTTGATTACATCTTTACAGGGCCATAAATAACAATATATGCGTACTCGGTGCTGAGAACCAGGTCTGAGCCAAGGTGATGTTGGATGCATTTCAATAATCCTGTATCGTGAAGCTAAAATTTGGAGTTCATAGACTCATAAAGGCCTTAGGCGAATATGAAGACTTTGGAATATCAACTCATATTTACCCTTAGTTTATGTGAAAATTAGATTGCGATTGCGCCTTTTTTTCTCTTTCCCTGGATTGGATGGCATTTAATGACTCATTGTGACGAAAAATAACTAATCGCTGTGAAAAAAATATTCGTTAATTCTGTCTGCTAGCTTTCTGGTGTCAACTTAGCAACACTTTGCGGATTACTGGACACAATTTTCGGCTGGATAAAATTAATTTGCCACCATGGATTCATTAGCCATCACGTATTTATCTTTTTTTGTGTCGCCGAGCCATAGTGATATACACCGATATGTTGCCCGAAAGGATAGCACTTGAGCGTATGTGAATGGGCATTATGTTACCAGGCTTCAGTTTTAGAATTCTAGGTAATATATTGTTACCAGGCTTCAGTTTTAGAATTCTAGTTAATATATTGAGCTGTATATTATAAATAATGCTATAAAATAGGTATATTTTAAGATGTATTCCTTTAAAAAAGGCAATAATCACGTGAGATGTTTAAGTTCGTTGGAATGCTTTCTGTTAAATTGTAGGAGGCCTGCAGCTGTGGCTTAAAATAAATGTTAATTTACCCGTATTACATATTTTTGGTGTAATCGTCCCTTTCTTCTCATTTTTCCTTAAAAATGTGTATGGGTTATTCAAGCGTCAACTCTTCATTTGGGTGTGATTTTTTTATGGTGCTATGAAAAAATTAGCATGTAAACCAGTCATGCTAGTCCCGATCCCTTCTACCCGATGATTTGACATACTAATGTATGATTTTAAATTATTTTACGTTTAATTTATAAAAATTCTGATCAACTATTGAATTGAAAGATAGTATCACCGAGGTAAACCTGACGAAAAGGTTCAGCTAATGTTACGTTACCGCTTGACAGTATTTGTAATTGATCTCTATGCTTTATTTTTTCTACTTTCAGGACCTCCAACCGTCTTGCCAAAGCGTCATCATGGCGCCAAGCCGAGCCATTACTGTCTGCGCTGCTTTTTTGTTAGCGATATCATTGGTGTCGCACACGGTAGCGCACGTAGCACTCACCTACCCTCCAGCGCGAAAGTATGACCTCGACTTTCTTGACAACTCACGGACCAAGGGACCATGTGGAATGCCAAAGGGTGAGTTTTTCTCGAAAGGATGGAAAATATGTGAATTTGGATTCTGCTGTCGAGGAATGAGACCGACCTCGGCACGTGTCCCTAGCCTTTCGTCGCTGATTTTGTTGTCGCCGTCACCACTGATTACTCCTGTGCCTGGGTTATAACTTTCAGTTTTAACTGTTTACTTCCTAATCAAAATGCAAGAGTTTGCTTGTGTCAGTGCGAAGGACGCTTGACTTCGAGGGATTTGGTTCACTTGGAAACACCTTTATCCGACGAGATATGGTGAAATAGCGTATTGATGATTTTTGACTAAACACTTCGTACTGTACAATGGAAATTGTCCCAAATGAAGTATTCTCGATTGCTGAAAAATATCTCAATTCGTAGCCAAATCATACCACATTATATCTCTATTCCTTTGAATCAAAGGAATGCCCGTTGACTAAGTAGTGTCATATAATTAATGAGTGGTCTACCGATAACGATATCGGAAAAATGAGTTAACTCTTATATGATATTAGTCCCTCATTTTGCTAGTTGCAACTATGTGTACTGTCGTACTTCGATTATAATCGAATAATAACAAATGCCGATCGACGAACGCAAGGTGATTTGTATCATCGGCATTTTTTTGCGTTTTGGTTCTCCCTTTTTATATCTAGAGTCGCCTAGGCAATAATTTTGCCATCCAAATTAGAAGCTCATAAGTTTTATCGTCGTTTTGTAAATGGTACCCTTGACTTAGTAAATTAATAAGTGTAAAAAATTTAATGCTGGCTTTGGTAAAATGGGCACTTAATTTTTTGCTCGATCTATTACTTCCGTGTTGAGTTCTAACTTTATCTCGTGTTTTCAGCTCCCTGGTGTTTGTTTAATTCTTTGAGCAATAATCTAAACGTACGTGGCTCCGTATATCCGTGAGTAGCACACAAGGCACAATAGCATCATAAATCAATTTTATTAGGAAAGAAAGTTTACTTGCCGAAACAACGAGGAGGATATTTTCCCTCTATGCTTACCTGGGAGTTCGCTATTCGGTAGACAGAGTAAGCAATTTACGATCGCATGCGTGAGTCAGCCGCAGAAGATAACTTCGTGAATCGTGTGCTCGGGCCGTCCAGTTTTTGTGCTGAAGCTTTTGAGAGGAAAATCATAATGTGGAGCGAGCGTGTAGGTTATTACGGCGGATGAAATGATAGCTTGGTATAATTAGGTTTTTCATTAGAATTTCACGGGTAAATAAATTGCACTACTAAATTTTTTGTGCAAGACGCGTGCTTTCTTTTCCTTGTCGTGAGCTCCTGTTCATAATTTGACTCGGGGATGTTAAGGAATTGTGTGCTATCTTTTACCATTACCCCAGAATTAACATTAAAACATGCCCCAAGCATTTTAGCCTCAAGCTCATTTTTGGACATTTTTATGTATTTTAATGCTATGCTGCTTTTTTTAAACTCTATATCATGAGCTTTAGATGGAATACATGTCATTAAGGGTGTTTATATCGGACACCTGTTTTCTGTTTTCAATCCCTCCAAAATTTCGATTAGGTATCTCGAGTATTTTACAGAATATTAGTGATTATAAACTTAAATTCTTGGAGCACTCAACGATCTCTTCATGGAATACGATTTGATACTTTATTACAAAATATCTTCCTTAAACTTCTTCCATGGTTCAACCCGTAAAGATTTTGATTGTTCCTGGAGTATTTTATTAGTAATTTAATAGCTTGAAATTATAGTGTAACTCTTATAATAGAGTTAAAATGAAGTATTTGCAATTTGCGCTCAGTCGCTTAATTTAGTGAAATATTGGTTTTGCTGGATAATTCATTGATTCCTTAAATCCTGTATTAGAACTATCAGAAAAATAGGAAAGAATGTTTTCTAAATCTTGTGAGTTGAAATAAATGGAAAAAAATTGCTTTAAAAATGTTATCTTGGGCAGTAAACGTTCCTGCGATTCTATTTTGATCTCTTTACCTTAATCCGCAAAATTTGCACTCTTACTGTTACATTTAGTTTGTGTAAGGTAGCGCATCTTCAGCATTTTTGTAATAAATTAGGAGTAGTAAACTTTCTGTACATAACTTAACATTTTTATCAGCATAGTTTCTTAAATCACGTTCTAGGTAAGTTGGTAGATGACCCGTCATATATGAATAAATGAGTGCTTCGATTCCGCGTGTTATTTGCACCGATTTGAGAATAGTAGTCAATCACGAAATGATGCGATTTCATAGTTAATTGTTTCCACGCTTAAAATCCTTAGTATCTAATTGTTATTTTTTGCTCAAAGGTTCCTCTTCTCTTTAACGAGCTCCATCCAAAACTGATAACACGCGTAATTTGGTCGAGGTCCTGGACATGAGGCCTTTGGGTGCACTCTTCGCAAAAATGCTGGCCTTTTGAAGAGTATCCAATACCGAAATCTGATTGGCTTGACGTCATTTTCGCTGAGCGATAGACGGATGTGAGGGAGAAAGTGAGTAACTGTAGAAGATCTACCGTATATTTAAAGATTTTTCATTGAAAACAAAGACTATGGCGTGCAATGGTTACTCTTTGGAATCCGGCGCGAAAGTTTCCCCTAGAGGGTCGAACGTAGTACATGACATTTTGTGTCTCCCTTTGGCCTTGCTTAATCGGCATTTCCTCCTCCGCTACCGCGGGAAACTTTCTTTGTGGCGTGAAATGACACTAGGAAGGATGGAAGCGGTTTTGTGCGGAAGAGCTGCTAGTTGGCGAGCCAACGTTCGTGGAAGTGGATCCAATAACACTGATAAAGACGATAAATATAGTTCTTGGTTTCTTCCGGTCATATTTTTTGCGCGCAATATTCTATCTGAGCTGCAGGGAAACTGAAATATTGTGCTCCGTATTCTAAAGAGTCTCTGTAAAAAGTACAATTTTAATGATCGATTAAAATAATAATATCATCTTTAATACTTTTGATACTTACTTTTAAATCATGCTCTTCCTCGTAGAACATCCGGGAGGTAAGGTGTCTCTTGTCGTTGACAAAAATTTGACATTTATCGCCCATGTTGTATTCATCGGGTACGCATAGTATCTGACTCTATATCCAGATGTGGTGAGATTTCGCTTTCGCATTCCTTTGAAACATATAAAGGAGCATTGCGGTTTGAATCTGACCGATGTCGAGCTCTTCCTGCATAGATATTTCTTCAAATCTCAGAGCTAATGACCTAGCTTCTACCTTTGTTTATATACTGCACCAATACCGTGGTTGAACTTAGAGACGTGAACTAGTCTCCGTTAAAAATCTCACGCTCCTGCCTCGTAAATTTGGAAGTTTCGAATACTCTACAACTTCAGGCTTCACTTTGTGTAAGTACGTAACATCCATGATAATCATCATACTAATATCAGTACTAAGCAAAAGATAGTGACCTTGCGAGCTTTATTCCAACTTACTGCTGACAGTAAAAAAAAAATTGCCTCGGACGACCGAAGCCATGGGAAGCCAAGATGGGCGGCGGTAGCTGTATATGGTTGTTCCATCAGGAAGAGGACATGGCGATTCGAACTTTAAAATTGGTATTTGGAATGCGAGAGGCGTGTGTGGAAAAGAGTGTGAGTTTATTAATGGCATGAAAATGAGACGAGTGGCTTTTACTGTGTCACACCAAGCGGGATGTTCTTTCAAATGTGGCGGGAAGTATTGAAGCTGAGTCAGCTGTCACCAAGAATTTAAATTTTTTGACTTTTCCTACCCCAAAATTAAACGGTGTGATGGATATGCATGTATATCAGCACTTATGACTTATTGATTCCGTAAGAAGGAGAAACGCCTTGAACGAAGCATGATCGTGTAGAAAAGTGAAATTTTTTTCTTCCTTAGTGCGGATATGGGAAATTTCGGTCGTATTTTTACGTATTTGGACCATCTACCGTCCCAGAATTCGCTTCGTTGGGTGAGTGGGGTCTCACCATGTTATTCTATGGGCGTAAAGTGAGTGTACGAAGGAGAAAGAGAGAGAGGCTCGGTGGACTCGATACGTAAGCCGCCAAGGAATGCGAAAGGCGGAATTTACGAGCGTTGCGTTGGTTGGTTGTTGCGATTAGCCGATTGTTATGCGATTGTTCCCATTCCGTTGCCCTGTCGGAAACGAGGGGGAGAGGGTTTGTGTTGGTGGTGGCGAGGGAAATTTCCTCCCGGCCATGTCTTGTCGTCGTCTGAAGCCATCCTTTCGCTCTCCTGGTTTCATGCGAGTGTGCCGAACGAGGGATTTTAAGCCGTGGGTTTCCATAACTATATGCGTTTTCGTGACACGTGTCCTCGGCGTTCGTTGATACCGATGATGCCATCTATGGCACGTTTTGTTTGTTCCTCACGGCGTTTTCGTGGTTTCTGTGCATTTTTATCATGAATATTTGCCCTTGATATGACGTTACGATGTGCCAGTTACGAATGAGAAACCACCGTGCTGGGACAGGTGGAAGCGTCTTAAGGGATATTTGTTTGGTTATGACGCAAGCAGCAAGTCGTGACTGAAGGAGCCACGATTTCAACCTACTGTTCAGTTAATTTAAACACTCCTAGTTTCTTGCATAATTTTTGTGCATTCCAATGGAATAACTCTACGAAAATCCCATTTCAGAAAAACGACCCATCCCTGAAGTAATTTCCAAAAGCTTGGGTAAACACTCTCAATTTCACATTTTTCTTGTTTTAGGAATGCGATTGGAAAGCTAAAATACGGCTCGAATGATGACGGACTGGGGTACAGTGAAACTTCGCCGAACGCAGGGGTCTTATACTATTATTAGATTTATGAAAATAAGGGGGTTAAGTTCCAAAGTGGAAAAAATACTCCTTGAGAACATTTTTTCCATAAATATGACGAGTTTGCATTTATTTCATTAAGAAACGATAGTTCACTGCTTAAACAATTACAAAAGTATCTTCTCCCGTTCAAAAAAAAATTATCTATAAAATGGAACCAAAAGTTTGCGATTTTGTGTGATTTGACGCTACGTCGACTCAATTTTATAAATGCGAACGACACATTTTTGGCACTCATAAATACTAATGAACATATGCTATAGTAGCTTAAATTTTCTCCATGGAAATGAAAAAGTGATAGATAATACTATAAATAAAATAAGAGTTACATAAAAAACATGCTCATTTTCAGGTAATGTTGTACCCAACGATCGGCTTCTGAACTTCTGTACGCCGCTAAGTTGGTTGTTAGATACCGGCAGTATGTTCCCAGCTGGCGGGAAGAATTTCGTGATCGGGGCTGCTTCGGCTATTTCCACTCCCTAAGGAGTTTTACTCAGGTCTATACAGCCGTATTGATATACAATTGTAATACCAGGCTTCTTACAATCAATCGATCAAATGTCAATAGCACCTGCTCCAATTTTCTGCCTGCTTAAAAAATTACCAGAAGCCAGATTCCGAACTTCGGCTTTTCAGATTCTGAATCACCATCTTCATTTTCATCTTCACTCGGTGACTGTGCCATCACATCCAATTCATCAATAGTTCCTCTTCATGAGACTGCAGTAATTCATCTACCGCAGTTTTTTCTATGTCTTGAAATCCCTCGCGCCTGATTTGCCTGCCAATATGAATTATTTTCCGTCCTTGGCATTATCATAAAACGTCGGAAGTCGCAAGCAATATCAGGCCAAAGGTTTTTCCAGCATTGGGTCACAGTTTCACTTCTCACTTAACTCCAGGATTTTTTTTATTATTTCAATGGCTTTTAGAATATCAATTTTTATCCAGCTCACTGTAAGGGACGGATTCGCCTCCAGCATGGAAAGAATGTTGGCAAAACTTTTGCGGTGATAAGTGTTGCGGAAGAACAGTACAATTAAGTGGCAAGAACTCCACCTCTATTTCATTGTACTCGTTTGAGCTACTTATTATCCTCTTGAGCATGAGGTGTTGGACATAGACTAAACGGAAGAACGCCATTTGAAAAAGACGAAATGTCAAAACTCAATTCATCAACCCCTCGGAGTTTTTTATCCCGCTTGTTTTTTCTGTTTTGATTTTATAGATGAAAATCATCTTATCAGCTACTATCCGTAAGTATTCAATTTGTCTCTTCCGTTTAAATGATTCCGTTCTCTTCTTGGAGGACTTAATTAGGTAAACCCGTTTCGTTAAACGTTTTCCATTGACCTCTTCGTTGAAACTTATGATAATCCCCATCCCCCTGTATGAATCTTTTCCAGGCGTTAAATATCCATGGTGTCACATGGCAAAAGATGATTAAAGATGGTGCGAGTTGTCGTAACCTCCAAAAACTGCGAATTCTGTTATCACCCCGGTTTTTTCGTTTCTATTTTACTTAAAATATCATATTAATTGCCCTCTCTTGTGTTCTGATTTTTATGTATTCTTTTGATGTACTAGTATTACTGCTTGGCTCAAGAAATATTGAATAAGAATAATTGGTCAGTCAGTGCCGTAAGTCATTGGAATGTTTCTTTTTACAGGTAGTTTGTTTGAGTAGTATAGTAGTATTTTTGCTTAACGTGCTTCGACGGCTAAGGTCATTTCGCACTTACTGTCTGCCACGTGCAGACAGGGGCAACAGCACTCGGACGAATCGGAGGATCGTTTGTTTGACATTCAATCTGAAATGTAAATCAATAAGCCAAGAGAATTGTTGACCTTGATATCAATGGAGGCGATACTTGGTGGAATTTAGTTGCACTGAACATGTTAAAAGAAAAACTTTGCACAATTCCACAATATGATGAATTTTACCGATCGATTTCAACGTCTGAGCGTCATTGTCAAGGTATACATGTATACGTATACCTTGACAATGACGCTCAGACGTTGAAATCGATCGGTAAAATAAATCATATTGTGGAACTGTACAAAGTTTTTCTTTTAACTCGTTGACCTTGGTTACCAAAGCGGAACTAAAGCGTTTCGTTTAGTCAAAAAATATCACGTCGATGCTACGCTAATCTTCATCCGTTCCGTATTCTGATTTTATTTACGACGTTTACGCTAATTTTATTGACTTATTTTGAGGCTTTTACATTAATATTCATTCTAGTATGTGTACACGAACAGTTCATTCGTTTTCCGGGATCCGCAGTGACTTTAAGAATGCCGGTGGCCAGTGGTGCCTGTAATTTATATGCAGTTTTATAGCCTACTCAAGAGCAAATGTGTTTGCTTGGTAAATAAAATTAATCAGACCTTAAAATAGATTTTACGAAATGGTTCTGTGGCCACTGTGGCGATTTAAAATCTCATCTCCGGAAATATACACTGCGAAATGTAACATATTCTAAAGTATGTTTTCAAGATACAAGTAAGAAATGAAATTAGGCAGTGACAAATTATTAGTAGTGAAGCAGCCGGAAAGTGTGGAACAAACTCAAGGGATTTGAAGGTTAAGCGCATTTTGCTGATCCAAGGCAGTCATAAAAATTGGTTTATTCATCATATTCTGAGAAAAGTACGGCACTTAAATGATCATCAACTTTCCCTTTCCCACTATGATTTTTCCTTAAAATTCCCAGGTGTACGTAATTTTTTTCCGCCTGTTGCTGACGCAAAGCTTCAGGCATCGGATCGCGTAGGCGTTGTGCTGGTCACTGGTTAGCTATTTTACGGACATGTAAGTGCATTAATACTCGCATTAGTAGTTAGGGCTGGTATTTAAAGTCTAGAACGGCTCAGAACTGAAGCGAATTTGGGAGCAATCTTCGGGGCTACAATCGAAATACTTGCCAAATTCTGATAACTGTATTTTCATCCCTGTCCAACGGGTCGTGCGCGGTGGAAAACTGGTTTTTATTAATCTTGATGAGATATTGGTATGTATCGAGAATTTAATGGAAGAGATTTTTTAAAAACGTCCAAGTGGAATGAAATTTTCTCCGTTATAAATCCTCTTACGCCAAATGTGTCATAAAATGCTGTGTCTAAATTGTAGTTCTATGCTTCCCATCTTTCAAATTGCTTATGACTCTGAAGTTGCCTGTGAAATAGAATAATTTCTTCCTGGTGATTTCCTGTGTCCATTACAGACTTCCTCCAGGTAGGGTTGGTCAGTTTGCTTTCTGACAATCATGTAGATATAGATATCAGTCCTGAATTAGAGTTCTCTATTAATTTTTTTCCACATAGTCTGGTGAAATGAATTATGCCCTAGAAGAACAAGAAATAATTACGCAATCGAATACTAGCCGTTGCGAAAGTTTCGGTGTGAAAATATATATTTTTTTTCGATTGTTTTTTAGAAAAACCTATGTAAAACGCGGAGATATGCTCCTTTATGATGATATTAAAGTATGAGGACACCAAAGTCTTGTAATATTCAAGTAAGCTAAATTTTATTTTGATTCTATCTTGTATCTTCTTATTCTAGTGGCAAGTAGCCTTTAAAAGAAAAGCGTTAATTTCACTCCACGTGTCCTCTGTTAATGAAGTAAGTGTATAAATAAAATTATTTGTCTTCTTACTAATTATTTATTTGTCTGATATATTTTCCGGCAGGTGAATATAATATTTTCACAAGGTATAAAAGTCTCCAACGGCCATGGAGACTTTTATACCTTGTAACTTTAAGAGGCCGTAGAGCTCACGTTCCCTAGTTTTATAATATTTTCAGTCTGGGTGACGCGTCAGCCTGTCAACACTTACTAGTAGACCGCTTATAGTAGACCGCTAAATAAATGGTCCGATGTCCCATGTAACCTGACCTAAATTTACTCGGTGGCGTACATTGTTATAAGTTTAGTGATTGTTATAAGTTTAGTGATCGTTATAAGTTTAGTGAGGCCATCAGATGCTTTCTTCAACCTTTATAACTCGATAATCAATTTTTTCTTTATTGATATTTTCCTGCTCTCAGCTTTTGTCAAGTAGATTCTGCGTGGAATCTATAACACTGTAGCTGGATGAGAAATGTACATCTACATACTGAGAGCCGTCGCATGGGCGTGTGGCAGGCGGTGTTAGGACACCCGCTGTGTAAAGGTGTGAAGGAGAATGTTATAGGGAGGTGAGAAGGTGAAGTGTATTTCGGCAGTGTTTTCAGTGGATCTCAGTTTCCATTATGGTCACTTATTGTGCGTGTGTAAATTGTGTGTATGTAAATTATTCCCTTTACTGTGTAGAAATTTAATAGCTACTTACGCAATTCAAGAAAGTTGGTTCAAAACGGCTAAATATGCAAAAACATCTTTAAAAATGATATCGTCTCTTTTTCCAAAAATAAAGGTTACCCTCGATTCCCTTCCGTCACGATTCTGATGAAGATCCTCCCTTCGCTATGAATGGATTCCAATAACCAGTCTCCTTCATTATATCCCTCATTTCTGGAAATTCGTTTCCCCGGCATAGTATTTCCTGAATATTAATCATGGTACGAGCAATTTTCAATAAATTGATTCTGACCCTCTTGGGATCGAACGAGTTATCGGCTACAGTTTGCATCGCTGTCAGTTGATCCCTGGACTACTTGTATCATCTTGTGTAATGCTTCTCCATCCAGGCTGCTGCTACAACGTTGATTGGTTCTGAAATACGAGCCGGCAACACATAAAGAAGGAAGAACTGATTAGGGGAGATGTTGTCTGATGAGAACTCGGTTCCTCAGACGACCTCGCCTACGCACTGGAATGCAAAACCCGAGACCTGTGCTACATCTCATATCCTTCCCTTATTCAGGAACGGCACCGCGCTGCCGACGCCGTCCGACTTGCAGCCGGCTAACATTGCTCCCCCTTCATGCCACTAGCGAAGCGAGAAGGTAGGCGAGTATAATGTGCGTACATAAAGGTGCGGTCCATTAGTCTTTCACCACTTCCCCACAGCCTTGGCGCTTGGCAGGCTTAAGCTTTTGTTATTGTCGGAAGTAGCTCTGAGCGTAAAGCAAGCATTTAAAGTACAAATTTTATTCAAGAAATAAAAAAAATCACTAATGTTTGTTGCCCAAATTTAGATAAACATCCCTTACGCCGCCGTCGGCAAGCAGACATTGTCTTTCTTGTGAAGCGTCGACAGTGAGCACAATGCGGCATAGCTGGCGATAGTTAAAAGAGATATACATATAAGGTTAATATTTGAAAAAATCACCTGTTTGCAATCATGATTTTTTTGCACTCGTTTTGTTTGCTTTCGGAAACTTCACGATTCTTCGTCGTTGGTGTAGTGGGTGTGCTTGTTTACTAAATTATTCCGGTAGAATTAATTATTGGCATTTATTAAAAACAAAACCCGTTTTCCACTCGTATTTTAAATCTTCTTGCGCACAATGGGCTTTTGATGCGCGAAATATTTGGTTGCCCTCCTTTGGGTCCAGTATTGATCACTGTTTTTCTTGAATATTTAACTGACCATAGTTTGAGGCTTATTTTCCTTACAGTAAAAAAAACCTCTCGGTAACCATAGGTGTTGGTGATTATTAATTCAAAATTGATTTAATGTTACGTTTAATAAGAAAATTTTAATTTTGCGTGTCTCCTATTATTTGATAACTTTCCCATTCATATTCATAAATATAATATTAAGTATTATTATTCATTAAATGAATATGGAGTCAGAGTGGTCAAAGTGAATGAGGAAGCATAGCTCAAAGTAACTTTTCGTGATTATCCAGATGAAAATGAAAATTCATTTAATGCTTCTTAGGCAATGAATATGTGCTGTGCACTTGGATCGATCATTTTTTGCTCACTGCAGTTTCTTCCGTCGTAGTGATGGCATCATGATGCACGACGTTTATGAAGCACCTCGTTAAGGATTTCATCTTACCTACGTTTTTCACCCCCGCATTCCTGTCGATTGCGTCTTTCTCGAGGGGTCCTCGATGGCGTGAAGGATGGACGTCATTGTCAAGTACGCTGCCCCACCTCGAGACGAAATTCTTCGAGTCTCCGAAGGTTGAGGAGGTGAACTGAAAGTGAGAGGGAGGTGCAAGCCGGTGGATGGCGGAGGGACATATACATCGGCTCGCAGAAATCGTCTGGCACTGCTCGCTCTTCGAGGAGCGAGAGATGGTGAGAGTGGAAGGGAAGGAAGTTTGCGGTTCGCTCTTTCGCGATTTAACTGCGGAGATAACGGGCAGTGGATTACGGTGGTGATTTGCTAGCGCGGGGGGGAGGAGGGAGGGGCCTCAAGATGGCAGGTGAACGAGGTGCGCCCTCCGGGTGAAGGGGAAATTCCTGAGCGCGCAGGTACCGGCGCCGTATTGGACACGGAAGTCACGTGATGGACCTAGAGAGAGAGGTTGCCATGACGACGTGGGCGTCATTGTCTTAAGTGAGCGTGATCATCAGAGGAGGTGTGGACCTTCTTCCTACATTAAGTTCCAATGACGTTAGACTGCAATTTTCCTCCTTCCGGCGTACAACGCAGGTTGACTGCATCGATGATGGCTTTCGTGATGGAGTAGTCAAGGAATCTTGCGTGCGGCAAAAGATGGAATGGAGGAATTACCACGCGGATTGCGAGCTGCTGAGCGTTTAAATCGTTAGCTTGCATTGATTTCAGTTTTTCGTGCTTATTTCTATTCTGACTTCACCTGTCGGCGCATGCGAAGTGTAGCGAAGTCGCAGTTTTACCTTAGGAGTTCAATGTTTAAGTTATGGGGGCCGAGATAGTTGGAATGCTTGTGCATCGTATATTTTCTTACGGCGCTTAATTTAAATGGTGTTTGGCGATGTCGATGTAGAATGCAAAAAATGCCGTGACTGCAGTTTTATTGCGATTGCGATAGAAAGGTGCGTATGCGTCACGGTAAATCTCCAACTTTACGAGGTCGATGCCACCGAGGAATGGCCTTTTCGGGTCACTTCGTCGTACCTATAAGGAAACTCCATAAGCCCTTGTTCGTTTATACTATTTCATGATGATGAATATGTCAAATTTCTTATCATACTAACCTTTAATGGTACATACTGTTTATTAGATTTCATATTAAATATATTATTTTTGAGAAAGGGTCTGTAAATATACAGCATAGAGAAACAGACTCTTTAGTCATACTTCAGTTGATACTTATCATATTATGGTGATAGTATTTTTTCTATCAACATATGTGTTATTTAACTCACCTGATTGAATAAAAGGATACTTTTTCCTGAAGATTTTTTAGCTCCTAAAGTTATGATAGGCATAACTAGATTGTTTTAAATGTGTTTTTTAAATATGGTTGTTTCCCTTGAAATAACCATGCAATGATAATCATATTGATAGTTTGGAGGTCGTTCATATACAGCACAGTGTCGAGCTTGAGGTGTGATGTTTACTCTCACACGCTAAAGGCTCCGTTGGCTTTAACCGCCAGTGAACTCGTATGTGCATACCCACATTACATTTGATCCGATCCATCTGCACATGTCCATGTACACCGTGAGTGCATGTGGCAGGAGGTAATTTTTCCCTGGCCTTGTGCTGTGTACATTATATAATTTTTACTGCTAAAGGTTAGGAAACAACAATAAAGTAGATATAATTCTAACATTTTGATAGGGTAATTGATTGACGAACAATATGCATACGCCAAAGTATTTAAGTTTTAAATGTCAGCTACCTACTCAGGCATCACAGGCAACTCTCATGCGCTAAGATATTTAAGTTTTAAAAGATACATGTGCCTGAGTCACATGCGATTAGCAATGGTTATCGTCAAATAAGGTACGAGTATTTCTGCTTTGGTGGCTGCTAACTAGGCTACCTGTTTTGACGACTTATCCTCTGGGAGACGTGGATGACATTATTTGGGTATGTTATCACTTGCGGAAAACAAACTGAAATCTGCTCGTTCAACGGCCTATATTTCCTATCTCATGTTTTGAAAACAAGTTAGGCTGCTGGATTTAAAAAAAAATGCGTTCATCTCTGGGTTTTGGTTGTAGTGTTTTTAAGTCATAACAAATAAATCGTTGTAACATCATTTCGACTTGCACAAGTCCCTTGCATAACTCAAATTTGAATATTTTCCACCTGAAACTTAATACCATTAGCATTAGGATTCTGTTTCGTTGAATTTTCTCCCGGTCGTAACTTACCAAATGCAATCACATTGCGGGTTCCGGGTTGGCGAGGTGGTCATTGGCCTTCCAATTCATAGGACCTGTGTACTAATTCCGGCAGGAGCGCTGATCTTAATCAGTACTCGATATCTACTCGTGACATGTGTAGTGAGCTCTTCGAGTACGATGGGAGGAAAAACTGGAGCCTCATTGTTCGTAAATTATTTATGTAATAGTTCGTGAAGAGCTAGCTAATACCGACGGACTTACAACTGTGGTCCACTTGGCGCCTTTCGTTAAAAGCACGATCATTCTGACGCCCAGCTTCCATCCACCCTTCCTCCATTCTTCATGACGCGAATGGCGCAAACGCCATCAGTATTCGGTCGCCTTCCTGAAGGTTTTTGGAGCGATTTTTTGTTTATGCACAGTTTGCTTGAAACTTTGCATACGAGCTCTTCTTAGTGATATGTATTGACAAAAGTGAAAATTTTACCTATTTTGTTTTTTTGCCAGTTCAATGCTGATTTAACATTTAGTCTTATAGCACATGAAATACCTATATTTCGTAATAATTCGATTACACACATACAGATTTTCTACTAAGCACGAAATAATACATTTCCTATCATTATAATGGTTGCTTACAAATATCAAGTTGTCACGCCGAGTCTAAGATTCGAAAAAACGTTTTTCACTTTAATTTTCGCCTAAATTTCGAATCCCGCGCTGAATGTCATAATATGATTTAATTTAAAAAAAATTTTAAATGTGATTCTTGTATCATTTCTATTGCGGCCAGTATGATGAGTTCCACCGCATAAACAGATGCGGTGGAACTTACTTAAAGGAAAATTGGGCCTAGAATTTTTCTCAATTTACTTAAAAAAATTATTAAAATTGTCATTCAATGGCCCACGGTTACCGCTTCAGCCACCTTAATGAGAGTGGAACTAGGGAGACTTTCAAATTCTAATATCACAATGACGTCGACCAATATCGAAAGGAAAATTTGTATTCATATAAGAGCCGAGTAACAAGAAGATATAGGTACATGTGGTAATCCTAGGCCTAGGATATGGCCTAGCAGCAACACAGCATCGTATTAACAATTATTTTATGGAATTTCTATTCTGTACATTGTACATGTAACGTCATGAATCTAAAAGTTTTATCACATTGAAAAGTTCTGTGGTGTTTGAACAATCGGCTTCATTTTTACGCCCTATTGTGTATTTTGCTATGTCGGAGAAACTAGCATGGTGGTTCGAATAGCTAAACTCCGTTTAGATAATAGTATTTTCTCGACTAACTTCAAAAAATTATTTAAAATATGCACTCAATGACCCACGATTACCACTCCAGCTACCTTAATTGTCGACTGCAGTCACTTCGCCGTGCTTTTTTTCCCCGCCTGACATAGTTTTTAGCGGTTTCATATCTCAACCCCTCGCACTTTGGACTCCGCTGTAAGGAACACGACGGCCGACAGTTGGCGGAGAAATGCCTTGCGCGCTGTTCCCTCCTTCCGCCGCTCCCACCTACAACTCACTCTTTTCTTCCATCCTCCCTCACCGTCTCCCTTTGGCGGGTGAACCCGGGAGATAGAGAGTAAGAGAAGGTGGCGCTTTGCCGTGGACGAGTGTGAGTGAGGTGTTTGCGGAGAACGAGGGAAACCATATGCGAGGGGGGTAAGGAGGGAGTCGGGAGGGCGGTCGGCGGAATGCTGCGTGGAGCCGGAGGGGACTGGAGAGGAGGAGACTAGGGTGCCCCTCTCAGAGGGAAGAGAGGCTAGCTGAGAAGGGGAGGCTGCGGAGGGAGTGAGGAAAGAAAGGGGGGAAGGTGTAATGGACGTGCCGAGTTAGCTCGTCGAGCGAGGGTGAGCGTTGGGGGCGAAGTAATAACGTCCACAAGCAGCGGTAAACAGCAGTAATTCCTGAGCGGTTCAAACGACGCATCTATTATGATCATTATTAAACGACACATCATTGTTATAATTCTTACGTCGCGACGTAGTTGATGATATCTTTATTGCATGCGACTTTTAATTTTATACAGTCCTGTATTACGATCAACTCCATGAGCACATACCCAAACAACCATGCCCTGGATTTTAAAAATGGTTGAACCCAAACCCGTGATTTTAAGACTAGTTGGCGAGGACTTCAGCTCATTGCCACTGAGGTCGACTGTGAAAATTGACCTAAAATATCGGTGATACCGATCAATTACCTATTGGTCCACTATGCCTACTTTGAATAAGTTAGTATAATACTAATGCTAGTACATTTTGAGGCATCAGCGTCTTTGGTACGTTTTCTTGGCTTAATTCGTTAGCATATGTTCGCACTTTGTATTACCAATAGGAAATCGCTGTGTAAGATTGAAATGTGCTAAACATACGCCCTCTACAATCTGGAAATCCCAAGTTACCTTACATCAAGAGATGCTCCTGATTTTCTCCGAGCGCTGAGAGAAATAGTACTGGTTCTATCTTATAAGAACGCAGGGTTTCTTTGCTAAGAAACGCGCAGTAAATTCCTAGGTGGCATGCTACATCCACGTACGATCCTACGAGCCGCATCAGGGGCGTGTGGCAAGAGGGGTTCGGATATCCGTGGAAGGGGAGGGAATAGGAAAAAGAAAAGGGGAGAGGACGAAAGTGAATTGCATATTGATGGAGTGTATTAGTGTCACCCTCTGTTTTAGTAAAAGCCAATGGTGCGTGGAAAGACAGAATTTTTGTACCTATTCGTTTGGTGATGTACTGGTGTAGAGAATCGTGGTGGCACTCACCGTCGGAGAAGTAGAGGTCAAAGATGGTGAATCAAGCTTTGATGAGCAAGCAGAGGAAGCGAAGCACTCCCACTGAGACCTCTTGGAGAGACCCTCGGTCCCTTTCTCCTACATCTCTTGTATGCTTTCCTCTCCATTGAGTCATGCTCTTCACAAACGAGTGCCACCAAGTTTCGCTGTGCCTATATCTCTCTAATTTTGTCGCTTCTATTAGTTCTGGAGATGTAATTCGGGGTCAAAATAATATCCTCCGTGCCTCACTGATACCCGCGTGATCTGAATTTTTCAAGTAATCTAAGCCTAGCGCGTAGCCTCCGAGTGTCTAACGGTTCCCAACCTAGTCCTTCCATCAGCTGTGTTACTTTCTCTGTTCGTCGTGTACTCTCTGCGTTACTCCTCCCCAAGGAGCAACTCACGAAGAAAAGCATGAAACAACGATTCGTGTGACGCCGGTTTTATTCATGTTTCGATGGCGCAGCAATCCACGACCACCGTCCGTTGGCCTTCCTCTCCGACGGTCATCATAGCCGAGGCGAGTGCGTGGTGAGGGCTGGAGGGAGTAAAACGGCCAGCCGCCCGCCGGTGGTCCCACTATCTCTCGGAAGAGCTATTGCCACGGAGAGGAAGGTGTTCGTGCCGTTGGGTGCACGAGTGGGAACTCTTGCGGTGGTGGTGGTAGGGTTTTGAGAAGAGAATTTCGCTTTCTCGGAGGAAAACACGGCCGGGCGTTTTTTTTCTTCGTCTTCTACGGCAGAACGTGATTTCAACGAAATGGAATGACTCGCGGATGGATGGGCTGGAGGAAAGAGCGCGGAGAGAAGGAAAATGGGAATGTGGCGAGGAGGGAGAAAGGCGGAGCTCTCTTGAGGAGCCGGAGGGATGCTATATGCATGAAGCAAGCACATTCCTCCTGGCTGCTTGGACTGAGACCGCATGGCCCCCTTTTGCACCACGTACAGTCGTCTTATTCCCGGTTCCTTCCGGTTGGGTGCAGTCGCAATGTTTTTCGAATAATATGTGGTTCGTCTCTCGTGCCTCAAGGCGACCCAAGATATGTCCATGTCTCCAATTTATACTGCGTTCCCTGAGTTGCTCTCCAGTTACTGAAAAAAATGAACTCTTTGTTTATAATTTGCAATGGAAGCTAGTGCGAATTCTTGTTACCACATATGTTAAATAATCGCCTTTTTTCAAGTTTTAAAATCTCGAGTATATCATTATAGAATCTACCGTCCGAGTAAGAAAGTATGTTTTAGGATTCATTCGTCATATTTTTCTTTTTTATTTATTCATCTTGTGGAAGAAAGCTGTTTGCCAAGAAAATTATAGTGAATTGCACTTTTGACTTGCTTCCAGAATGAAGCTGGAACAGTTCACATGGCATTATTGAAAAGTTATTTTTATCCCTACACGGTTTTGGCTTGTAGCTTGGGCCAGGGAGAGAATACACCTATGTCATTAGTAGTTATTGTTCGCAGCATTGCACGTGTCTAACCGTTGATTTTTCTAGCCTCTAAATCTCTGTATTAGCAGGAACCGACTTACGGTACTTATTAAAAATCTCAATCAAGACCTTGGACAAGTTGCTCACCGAAGCGTAGTCAGTTAAAAAAATGGGAGCGGGAAAACTGTGCCCGGTGGTATGCGCGGGCAAGGAGTGATGAGGCTGGCTTCCTAAACGAGGGTAGTACATTATTGAATGCTTCATTGTTGCCTGTTTTAATCTTGGCAACGTTGTGTTGAATGAATGAAAGCTCATATATGTGAGAGGAGCAACAGTCGTACAATTCAATACAACACTTCCGTCGTAAATAAAAGATAGCATAATATTTGTTTGAAGTATGCTCTTAGTTGAGGATAAATAAATTTTCAATATGATGCAGCAAAGAACGACTAGATTTTAAAATTAGTAAATGGAAAGTTGAAATTTGCTTTAAAACTTGTTAAGTTGAGGAGGATTACTATTCCCGGCCGAAATCTCATGACTCGTCAAACATAGCATCCATTCTGTGTTTTTTATTAATAAAATGTAAAAATACAATAATAATATGAAAAAAACTAGCAAGATATCTGATCTTTATAAATCGTCAAATGGTATAACTTATATTTATCTCCCCAATCTCGTTCTTTTAAGCTTCCTGAGGATAAATGCATCGCCCTTATTTTCCTTATGCAATTCTATGAGCATTTCAATGGTGATTCGTTCGAAAGGTGACGGTAAATTGAGTCCTATCATATGTACTAAATAAGAATCAACAATTGCTATAAAATTTATGAGCCTTATTTGGAGAATGTTCTACGGAAGTGTTAGATATACCGGCTAGCAGCCAGGATTTGGAAGCTCGAGGCTTTCTTTGCCGCTAGTTTCATCTAGGACGATTTTAAGTATGTCTCTAGGCTGTAAGTCTCTTGGAACCCTGTCGTCAAGCAAAGAGTTATCGGGATTCGAGGAGTTCATGGCTTACGGCGTAATTGGGGGTCTAATTTTAAGTATCATTCCGAAGAAATTTGAATCGGCGTTAAGAAGCCTCACAGCTCTGGTTATGAATCTAAGTCGTTTTGAAAGGATTTTAAAAACTAATACTGAGTATCCTCTGTATCGATTAGAAATCCAGACGTAAGCGGTTTCAAGATACGCTTGAATGTATCTAAATGTAGTATATTTGTATCTAAAAACTACGATTATGATTTCCGAACACTCTCTTGAATTGAAAGCGTTTATGAGAGTGGAGATTTTTTGTCCTCCATTCACGTGCAGGACTCAGGCTGTCTTTCCTTTGCACGCGAAAATCTGCTCCTCTCACTGGTTTATCCTTCCATTTATACCGATAAAAGCACTACGTGGGGCAAAACGACGGGGAGTTATGTGGAACAAGGACTTCTTCGCTGGATGACAGAGTTTTACTTCACCAGCAGTATGTCAGAACTCTTGCATAACGATTATTTTTTTCAAGAAACCACTGACTGCCTACCATCGCAACCCTTTTTCCTTAACTTTTCGTTCGTTCCAGTTGCTAGTGGCGCTATTATTTTTTCGTTGCAAGTCCACCGTAAAGCAATGGGTGGAGACGCTCAAGACACAATGCAGTCTTCGATTTCCTTCCAGGATGTGTGAATTGATTTTGGGAGTGGATACCACTTCTCAGTTTGTCGGATCAAAATTTCTCACGCCCATAGAAACCTTTGTTGACGTTGAGGACAGGGGAACAATAGATCGTAGTTGTGACAACAGCTAGGTAATCGGATATTACTCGTTCTGCTAGGTTACTCTTTTATTTGTGATAAATAGACTTAAAAGGTTTGCTTCCAAACTCTGTTTCAATAGAATTTAAAAGGTGTCCACATTTTTTCCAGCTTCAAACCCCGAGACGCCATTTTTATCCAACATTTAGAAATACATAGTTATATGCATCGGCTGAGATCGTTTGAATGGATGCGCCACTAATGAAACATAAGTCCTTATGAATTCAGTGTTTAAGGTTATGTTGTTTTGCAATTTTCATGTATGCCTTTTGGGATATTTATCCATTGTTTGAATACATAAACCGTTTTATTACATCAGCGTAGGACATCGTTATTTTTTGCGATATATGAGCATTCGCTTTAACTTGTTCGCATTTATATTAATAAAGAAAGGCATTTGGCTGGACGTGGGGTAAGGTGTTCATTCCGAAATCAAAGGGAGTTCAAATTCGGCCGATGCTAATACGTTGCGAGTGATAATCTAAGTGGTGCGATTTCATGGATACCGGACTTTGGTGAGAAATCGCGGGAGACCCAGGGAAAGGAAATGGGCTCCCCTACGCTGGATGTGTGAAGTGCACACGCCTCAGAGCTTAGTAAGCTGCTACCTCTACTCTCTCTTTCTATAGCCAGTCTTCGAGTTTATTTACCTGTGTTGCAGAATAGTTAATTATTGGCATATGTGCATTGTCAGTGTGAATATTTTCCATTAGATACGATGCATGTTCCTGTCTTATTTTGAGGAAAATTCAGTGTAGCACAGAATGTGGATGGAAAAACCTCCCACATTCTTTAGGAAACTAAAGTCCCTAGGTGAATCACTAATAGCCTCCATTATCTCAGGAGAATTTGCTACGGCATGGAAAAAGCGGTCATAGTAATTGAAAACAATTATTTCGCTATAAGCTTTTACATTTACATCGAAACAATGGTAGATAATTATTTTCAAGAAAATTACCATAACTTGGATGGTTTTCGAGTTAACTTTGAGGAATGTAGGTAGGAATGTAGATAGTTAAGTGAATGAACTTCGTAAATTTTTCACTTTTTAATTGCACAACACCCGTGAATGAATAATGAAGTATTAATCGCCACATCCACCTCGGGTTTATTACAGCTAATCTATGACTGGCCAGGTGTTGATGACCACGTAGGAATAGAAATTATTGCGCCTCACCTTTTGACATCGCAGATTATAGTTTCACGCGGTAGTTATGGTTAATGCTTGTGGACAACATCCTTGGTATTATTTAAAGCTAAAAATTCAAAATCAATTGAAAAGCATTAAGTTATCTATTTAACCGAAGGCATGGTCAAAATTCACAATTGTTCTCCCATTAAGTTAGGGTTAATGTTTCTTTCCGCCACTTTCTTATATGTTTGGTTAACGTCTCCATTTATACCCTTGACAGTATATTTACTTCTCTACATTTCAAATAAACTTTTACTTATCTCTTTACATTTTACCTTACAGCTTTTTAATGTCTTTTTTAGTGAGTCTTCATTATTTAGTTAGTATTTCTCAATCCATCGTGAGGATATTACAATCTAATTCGTGTCAATTATGATTACATTACCTTTGCCATAACACCTTCACTTCTCATTGCAATTCTTAAAGCTCGCTAAGAAAGATAATCCGCATTGATCCCCACCTCTTATCATCATTATCATCTTATATATTGATATTGATTGCCACTTGATCTCTTGGAGGGGCCAAGTGGTGTAAGTCAGCTTTGTTCCAGCTAAGGGTGGGCACCTAAATTTTCATTTGGTATAAAGTTAAAATCTTCTCTAATAGCTTAGAAATAAGGCGAGGAAAAAGTTAAACATTCCCAGCCCTTATGGTTTGTGTTATAGTAAAACTAATTTCGTATTTAGGTGAAGCCTACCTGGGCAGAAATGCAGAGTGTGACCAGGTAAAGAACCCGAATAGACTTCACCAACATCATACGCCAGGAAAGCATCTGATCATTCTTCTCACTATTTCATATGTAGATATTAAATTCTTAGTTGTGTTACTTTCTAGACTTGATTGATCAGTGTCTCATTTGATAAATGTATCATTGTTCCGCGATAGAAGGGAGTATGTTGCTCAAGCTTGTAAGGAGGATAACTGGCTTTATGGAGTTACTGTAGAGAGGTGGGAAGAAGTCTTGTAATGAGGTTGGTGCTTAGGATTGCGAAAGGAGTAGGTAGAGGAAATTATGCTAATCTAAACCTATCTCAATCGGTTGATTACCTCTTATGATTTTGGTAAATTATTTCTCATTGGTCGATCACTCATATCTACTTATTTGATTTCATATGCTACGGATGCATAAGCCTGTTGAGTCTGGAATTCATATGCGCCCCCCGGTCCCTTTATATGGCGGACCACAGGTCGATAGCACGCATATGTTTCTGCCCAGATCATCGTGAGATGCGTTGCTGGAGGCTCGTGACGTGATGTTCCGCCCGGCAGGTGTATACACGGCGGGACTCTGGGACGGGGAAGGGAGACCAACCTGGAGGAGGTGTCATTAAACGGGGGAGGGGACGGCGAGGGAAGGTCGCGGTGAAGATGAGGACACCGCTGTTGTTAGGGGGAGGGGGTGGTGGTCGGACCGGGTCGAGTTCACGTGGAGGGGAGGGGATTATGTGAGAGGTGGCGGAAGGGACCGGGTATAAGTGGACGACATGAGTACGAAGCGCCGTGGAAGGGGGTGAGATATTTTTATGATACCCCGTGGTATTTTTCACTTTAAAGGAGGAGGGGTCTGGAGGAAAAAATGGGGTCCATGAAGGTCTGAGGTGAAGATTGAGGAGGAGAGGGAGGGAGGTCGGGTAGGATGACGGGGCCTTTTTATTTTTATTTGTGTATTTTTTATAAAAGTGGTAACGCGACTTGGCGAGTTTGTATGGAAAGAGTAAGGAGCCTGAAGGAGAGACGGGGGAAGGGGTGTGTTGGATTATGGCGGAGAGGTGGTGATGAACCGGGACGGTGACCAAGGAGGTCGAGCTGGCTGGCGAGCGAGATGTTTTCCAAGAGTGAGCGTATATGTATCTTGTTGGGTGCTCGTGCATGCCAGAGTGCTACCGGACCAGCCAGCTCCTCCGGACTTCGACCTTAAAGGTCCCTCCTCCCTGGAAGGTTGCCGACGGCTTGGGGAAAAAATTAGCCGAATAGCACGACGTCATGAGCCATCCTCTTCCTGCTATGGAGTATCCCCTTATATTATCGGTCTCGATACGGTTGAAATTTAATTTCCAATTCGAGATGCAGCTCCTTTTGCTGTCAACGGGAGATAGGTATTTCTTTCACCAGGGTTTTATTTGAGCGCTTTAAGATGTTTCCAGTGAAATAACTTGAAAAAAATGTAATTTTAATTTGTTAACACTTTATAATACATGATGTTGATGATAAACAGAGGTAAATCATGGATTTTTATGCTATATGTCATAGAAGTATGTTTTAATATCAATTAGGGCATTTTAATCCGAGTAATGTATGGAGGATGATAAGAGACCATGTGAACTGCATGGTGCTAAATTGAATCTTCTCTGTTGTATATTCAGTGTATCGGCTATTCAAAAGATAAACTATATAATTATAAAAAAAGTTTTCTCTGTATTAAAATGAGAAGGCCTATTCGTTTGCATCAAACATAAGTCTTTAATTTTTCTGCTTCTTTTCAAACGTCAGCGAGCCAAAATGTTTTAATGTTTTGCTTTAGTTATTTATAATCAGTTGAAAACTCTTTTAATGATAGCTTCAAGCACATACATGAAATTCCTAATAGCCCTATTTTCATATTTTTAATCTATGCTTTTATATTGGCCAAACGCCGTGTCTTAAAAGTACGTGTTCTAAAAAGCTATGAGCTATATTGTCATATAATTGACCTGTCTATAATTGTCACTCTATCTACACATCCCCGAGAAAGTTAAAGTTAAATGTAGGAAGCCAGTGAAATACAGACCTATGGCCTTACGGCTAAAAATTGCCAACATTGAATCACCATAAACTAACTGATAAATCCGTATCGCCTACCATTCTGCGTAAAAACAGTCACATTTTCCGCATCGCGTATGGGGAATAATCTCAAGCTTGCGTAAAGTCACGCTATGTGAATTTCCGTATCAGCCACGGTTTTGATATGAATCTGTATAACAATCCCACGCTGGAGGAACTCAAAACCAATACTTAAGGTCCTTGTGAATTATGTGTTTATTCTTTGCATGCCTATCCCCATATTTTTGTTTTATTTGGAAGCTACGTGGACAAGGAATCTGAACAGAAAGCCCCCACGTATTTAAGGGAGCGAGCACTAACCAGTGTAGGTCATTCAAAAGCATTGTATGATAATTGAGAAGTGTGAAATTTGTACACACTGCATTTTTGTGCTACAAGTGGGACAAATAAATTATTCATCAGAATACTGTGAAAATTTGCATTTTTACTGGCGTCCTGGCCGCGTTAGCCAGACGAGTCACACATTCGCCTACTGTGTCCAAAATCGCTGGTTCGAGTGCAGCTTCAGCTTGTGGATATTGTGTGAACTTCAGTGGTTCTTCTAAAAAAAACGCGTTGACCAGCCTTAACTGATGTTGTGAGTTCGGAGTAGCATGTTTCCCACCAAACGCGTCCGTTAAGCCCAAAAAAGTATATTGCTGGCCGTTTTGATTTCATTCAGGCGCCTTTTTGATCGACCCCTGTGAAATGACTGAATTACTATACGGCTGAAAACTTCGAACACTTTCGGCCCAAATAATAAACGCATTGTTTTTTCCAATAATAATTTCTATGAATTTGCGTAGAAGTCACAAGAGAAAAAAAATCTCCCTGGATCGGAAATCGAACCGCTTATCCCTGGCTTGCCGGCTTCTTCCTCTTACGCGCACCATGGGCCTTTTCCGTAAAACCACCCGATTTACTACGATGAAATCGCGTGGATAGTCGCGCGCTCGCATTCAATGTGTAAATCGGTTGGTATTCGTCCTCGGAACACATTATTTCACTCATGATTGTGCCCCCAAAGCAGAACATCAAGCGACTGCGCGACATTGTCGCAGAACGGAAATGAGGGCTGCATAAAGATATCGTATGCACTGAAAAAAATATTGGAACGCAGCGTTCAATAGTTCATAGAAACGCCAAAAACGCTTGGATTGCTTACCTATAAAACTTTATGATAAATTTATCGTTAAAACGCCCGCACTCGCAGAAAGTTTTTCGTTTTAGCATCAACCGTTGCGGAAAGATAAAACACATTCTGCTTTTGGGGTCATTATGCAATCTGAGGTTGTGCAATCTCTATCAAAGTGTATAACGCCTAAATCTAACGCTATAGCTTCCAATTATCTTACGCCTGTAGTGTACAATTAGTTACTCATGAATAACCGGCTGTGTACGCTCCAATTGAAACCTGTAAGCTGAGTGATCTAAGACGTTCCGAAGTGGGTGAAATTGAGGAAAAAAAACAAAATATGGCGGATTAATTCATCCGCAATGAGATCGTTTCGCCGATTCCCTTCGCCCGCCGAAGCTCGTCCGACACGTGTTCCTTCGTGTCCTCGGCCGTTCCGATTGTGATCGCAATAAGGCCCGCGAGGGCGGTGTCGTTTCCGTTTCTTGAAGTGTTAGGTGTGCCCTCTCCGTGTGGGCGCAGCTAATGTTTTCTTTTCCTCTTCGGAGGGACCAAAGGGTTTCTGAATGGCGGAGGCGACATGCACATTAACGCGAGTCTAATTGGCGGAAGTTGTTTCTCCTCCTCCCTTTCACTCATCCCTCACCAACAAGAAGGGATCCGAGAAAACAAATGGAGGAATGGTCTCCAAACTGTTTATGTCCCTAAACGCTCATTGTTCTCGGTAATATTTTAGCGTCCGTGGCTTGGGCTTAACGAAGAGTTGTCGCGGGCTCATTGCATTTGTGTTATTGACTACGTGAATATTTTTTCTGAATAGTGAAAATCTTCATCCATCTTTTAATGGCTATAACAATGAGTTAAACTGAAAATAATAGCAAACTTTAGGTGAGAAATATTACTCAAATCGTATGAATCGTAAATGAATTGATCTAAATATGTGTTCTATGATATACATACCACTTTCTTTTTACTATTCTGCTATTTGTTATTTATCTAAAAATAGCCATGTTATTCGTTATTGCACTAGGTGACTTCATATTTCATAGCATATTTCATGCTACAAGGAATGAAGGCGCGGTATAACTATTGTTTGCCTTGCTATTGTTGAAAAGGAATTCCAAATGTCGAATATTTTTGTAAAGCAAACGAGTAACGTTCCTGATAGGAGTCCATTGAATCACCGAGTATCACATGCGAAAGCTTAAATTAGCGGGACAAGGAGTGGAGAATAAGAGGTTTGGCCCGGCTGGCCGTTGACAATGGAGCGTTTAATCTGAATTGATGTGGTCCCTTCTATCTATCTGAGGATTATAAATGTTTTCGGTTTGCCACGGATATATCTGGAAGACTTTGGCTGGCCTTGGAAAGGACCTCTTCTACTCGTGATTCAACGCAATCAAAAAATAAGTGCAACATGAATCACAACCTATTACTATTTAATTTATCTTTTTCTTGTATCTCAGGGACTAGAAGGGATATTTATGAATGCTTGACCTCAGAATAAGCTTCGAGAGACTAATTCATGAATAGCAGCGCTGACGCTTATTATTTCTCCAGGGTCATTCACATGAGTTCGCAGAATTTCTGTGGCATGAACTTATTTTAACCCCTTAGTGATTCCTTGTGACTCATGTGTGTAGATAACATGGTGACAAAAATACTTAAGATAATCACATCATCACACTTGTCATCTATAGTCCATACAATAACAAAAGTGCTTTTGTTTCCTTCCATGACTGCATGTCCACTAACCTAAATATTCATTTACCCTACTTTGTGTGATTAGTCAAGCAAACCGAATGACTATAAGCGAAAGCCCAAAATTCTGCCTTCGAAGTGTGCATGCTCATTGCTCAATCACCCAACGGGTGCATTTTTCGGAATTTCTCGTATGTCGGAAATAAGTTTCTGTACCCTAGGTTTTTTTAAGCCGAGTACTTCCCTTACCTGAAAGTTTTATTGGTAAAGTCGGCGTGAGAATGCTTTTGTTCTCTCTTCGTAGAACGACAGCTGTCTCAAAGTAGTCGCAAAACAATCGATTTCATAGCCATTCCATTCACTGCTTTTCTTGAGAAATGTACGGTACAGTAAGTGTATTGACTCGCTTTTACGCAGTGACTACGAAAGTTTCTTGCGCTTCCTTGACTTGAGCCAGAGTCAATGAATAAAGAGTATAAAAGGTCTCAGTTGCCTTTCTTATGACGTGTAAAGCTCTGCAACGAGTTGTCGTGTGACTGTGTAAGCGCGCTTATCGAACGCTCCAATCGTGGAATCTCTTTTGAAAGAATTTCGTGCCTGAACGTAGACTGAACTTACTCTTCGCTTTCGACTCTTTATAAATTTAAATTTGACTGATTTTTTTAAAGAAAAGTATTGAATACGTTACCGCTGCGAGTGCCACGTTTAGAAGTCAAGTCTATCCAACCGGCGACCTTTCTTGTTCTGGGTGAAGTGCATTCAAATTGAAGGAAGCAGGCGCCTCGCCGACCACATGAGTAAGTTTCTCAGATTGTTAATTGGGGCGGAAACGAATTTGAAATGCTATGTGCTGATGGAGTGAAGTGAATCAAATGGTATTCTGAGACTAGATGTCCATGAGCGTGGTAATTGCCCGGGATAGCTTTACTTAAGGAGGACTCGAACCGGAAAACTTGGCCTGGCGGTCTGATTGGGAGTATATCATGGAATTTTATCGGCTTCGATTAAATTTCAGATTTGAATTTTTCGTATCTCTTTCCCTGATATAAATTTTATAATTTATTTATGCTGTTACTTTCTAATTTCAAATTGATCCATGCGCAGACTTGATCTTAATTAAGGTTCTGTCTTTCTAGGTGTCGACATTAACGAAATTATAACCTTTCAAAGTTAACGTGATTATTATCAAATTGGTATTCACCTGAAAGATATCTTTTAATGTATTCATAACATGCTTATGATGTATTTATGTCGTGGGTTTAATAGCTTCGGTTTATTGCTCAGATGATATGGCCCTCTATGATATACTGGGCCTTACATGAGTCAATATTTTTTGTATGACGCGTATTAAGCTGGACCTCAGTATTTCAAAATAAACACTCAGTTGAGCATATTCCCGTTGGATGAGGCAAGTATGTGATTACCAAGATTAAGTAAATATTAATGAGGGCATCATTTATGCCTGTGCACTAATATATATTTCAGCCATTATTTTCATCTAATTAAGGCTTATTTTCCCACATTTTGATCCTAATCCGATTTGGGAATATTACATCATGTTCTCTCTGGCATCTCATTTTTTCAATGAGAATTCGATTGTTCCCAGTGGCTTTTTTCCAAGGGAATTTTGTTTCTTGCCTTTTGCTCCCATACTTAACGAATCTTTTTACATTGCCGTACTGTGATCAGTTAATCGTTCATTATTGCGCATTAGAATGAAAACTCATCTGAGTCCCTGAATTTTCTAGAAACATTTCCCTTCCCAAACAGCCGCATGGCCGATGAATAATGGTTTCCGCCGTACCGCACTCACTTCCTTACCATATGGTAAGTTCAGGTGTGCTGGAAGAAGACGGTGAACGGTTGCGAAGCGTGCACGAACGGATACGATCACCATTGATCGAGGAGTGGTTATCATTTGCCCCTTGCTGCTTCAGTGGGTCTGCACAGATGCGAGATATTTTGTCAATTTCTTGTAATCCAGAGCCTTTTTTCTCCCCCGGGAAATAGTTTTCATCCTCGCATGGCTAATTCCGCTCGCTCGAGCACTCTCAGTTTCCCCCAGAAACAACTCGGCGCTTCAGAAACCGCTCTGGTAAGACTCGTTGGCAGCTGTCATGGATGACGATGCTAGTGAAGCGTTATCGTGGCGAAAGACTTTTTGGTCGAAAAATATTTACTCCGGTGGTCATAAAATTTCTTTGACAGTTTTACTCCACCGTGAGCAGTCTTACATAATCCTCGTTCACTAGCTATGGAGCGCTTTACGGATAAAGTGCTCGTGTTTTCAGCTCAGGGACTTCGCAGTCTAGTCAAGCAATTATTCCTTGCTTGTCATCTGAGGATGATTGCGCTAATGGAGTTTGTTGTAAACTGCCGACTTTGCCTAGATAAAATAAGTTAACAACAATTTACACATTTTCCATAGCGTTAACTCTCTTGTTTTTTAAACTACATTTGATTCTAAGGGGATCCCCAAAAATAATACCAAAAGCTGTATACTTTCATTGTGGAGGAGCCTTTCAGCAGGAGAACCTTGTGTACATGCTTAAGGTTTACAATAATGTTGGTATAAAAATTATTTTATGCATGAATCAGCATTTAACAATGTGAATGGGTTTCCGGGACGTATGTATTTATATCCTGCTTGTATATAAAATTGCGTGCTGCCAAATTAGGGCAATCTTGATTTCCATCTTCCAGCATTAACTAATGCCGTACTTGAGGTTGCTGTAGAATTTGGAATGTGATGGATCCGCACTTAAATATTTTTATTTCTAGCAGTTGACTATTTTATGTGGTTATATCCCAGGCAAGAATGTTTTCCTCCTCTGCATTTATCTGGGAATTCGTCGTCTTAGCAATATAACCGCTGCTGCATTAGTAACTTTAAAAAAAATTATCATTATGCCTGACGTAAAAAGCGAGGGATTAGCAGTAAATGTCTTTGGGCGATGTGGTGAATCTATAGTTTTTACGCCAGTCGTCTTTGAAACTTTTTTGAATTGACCATTAAGGAATTCGGCCATCAGAGATATCCATCTATAAATTTTGGATGGAAAACTTTCTTATTGAAGGGAATTGGATAGTTATTAGCAGTAGATCATATCACGTCGTCAGGATCGTTTGCTTGGAAACGGAGGATCCATGTCGCATACGAAATTCGAACCCTGTGTCCCTAAGTTAGCTGAAAAACACTGTACTTAAAAGTAGACGATAGAATCGCAATCTACTTGTGGGTAAGAGAGTGGGAGTAAATCTTGCAGAAGTAACTTGTAGACTCAAATATATTTTTATTACATGACATGGATCACGAAGTAATGAAAGTTTTTCGAGCTTTTCCTTCTCTAAACATCCCATTAAATCCCCTTACAGCTATTTGATACTACCATTAAAAACTATCGTGATTATACAAGGTGGTCTATTATTGGTGAAAATTATAATTGATCAAAAAACCATGCTTCTCAGAAAACATTTTTATCGGCCAAATTGGTAGCGGGGCAGCCAAACTTAATCAGTTTTGTGTTTCATGTGATATGCTTGCTGTAATCTCTATGTGGGATGTAATTAATGAGAAACAGCGTGCTCGAAATGAGTGTTTATCCTATTATAACTACATAGTTTCATTTTTGGGCCAGTTATCGTATTGATTGAGGCGCATATTTTGCCTCTCCCGAATGTTAAATAGGTCTACTTGGCTTGATATTTCTTGCGGGTTGTTTTAACAGACCTCCTTGTCATGTTCCCTGTAATGAGAAATTATATTTTTATTGCATTTATTAGCAAAGTAATAATGGTTAGCTCGTATCATCCTATAGCGCCTCGCGTCATGCTATACTCTGAAGGATGGAATGATCAGAGTCACGGAGCGTGGGCGGTAAACGGAAGTGACTGCTCGATGTTGCATTCCGTTCGGTCTCAGTGCGTCGGCACGCCGATGATGCGCACCCAGGTGCGATCGGATGCCTCCCTATCCCAACTCGGTGCTCTTCATATTGAGGACGCTGGTCTTAAGTCCCCTAAGAATTCTAAAGGTCCCCGTTTCGAGCAGTGACGTCCCCCTTCCCACCTCCTCTGTCCTGTAACCGTTCTTGAGTCCCACGATCGTGCGCCATGTTTTCCTCCTCTTGCTTGGCCCGCTGCCACTCAGCGGATCGGAGGCCCAATTCCGATCTGCTGGCAATTCGGTGACTCTTCCATTTTTTTTGCATACCACACCCATCGGGGTAGCCTTTGGCTGGATTCCGAGTGTACTGCGGGGAAGTGGATCGTCAGTTCGACTCGTAGCGGTTCTTCGCGAACATTTGTGCTCGGAATATTATATCGGTGCTCTTGCGACACCATTTCACTCCTGGCCTCCGGAGAATTTCCCTCCTCGTTTCTATTCTGGGAAAGCTTAGTGCTTTTTCACATTTGAGTAGGCTTTTGGAAGCTTTGCTCTAATTGCTCATTCAATCCTTCATTAACTGAATATATATCATCCAATATTTTACGTTGAGGAGGTCAGAAAGTATTATATGAGCTACTTCATGTAGCCACTTTAACTATCATTACCACGAACTATTTTTGCTGTGGACGATTTATCTACCGATTCAATTTTTTGGAAATGAGTGAATGTCACCAACCATTATTAGGCTACTTGTCGACAAAAGTGCTTTAAATGGTAATGTTAACCAATACAAATCGTGCTTGATTGCACCATGAATATGCTTTTTATTTTAAGGAAAACAGATAACGTCTTAATTTCTAGCACAACCTTGGGTCATTATTTTATCCTACCCTCAGTGCAAACTTGGGGGGGTAACGAATCGAATTTCACTGCCGACCTTGGCTCTTTTTGCCTATTCCACTTGATCAGAATGACATTGTTCCATTTTCGCTTGCATCGTTCCAATGGCTTACCACTTAAGTGGGTATTTTGAGATTTGCGATCTTGCAACTGAACGTGTTGTAAGATGGAGGGAGAAAGAGGATAAAGAATGGACTTCGGTGAAAACAGCGGAGTGCACCGCGCAATTTTTTGCGGTTTCCAAGTGGGTCGCGGACGTAGCATTGGGGTTTAACGAGAGGTCATCTGCATTCCTCGGGTGAATACAACACCACCTTCCCGCTGCCCTCCACTCCTCGGTTCCCAACTCCATTGATGTTCCGAAGGCTGCATGCACACTAACCATCTTCCGAGCCAACTCGGTGCAATTAACGCTTCCCTTCGTCGGAATATCCCAATTCCTTCATGCCCTCTCCCACCTCGTCTCACTCCTGATCTCACATTGTGCTGTGGAGGGCTCAGGGCACTGTTTTAAAGATGCATCGAGTCCACCTTCACCTCGCTCCCTTCTCGAAAATCGAGGTTCACCAGCGGACTTGGCTAATTAACCTTCAGCGCTTAACGCTTGAAATTATCCACCTGTGGGTGTTTTTTCCGGGTTTGGCTACAGAGAGAGTTGCCTTTTTTTCATCTACTCGAGGGGTTCTCAATCAGCGGGGAAGTCCCCCTGGGGGAATTTGGAACATTATTTGCCAAAATGTGATGCTCTGTAGAGTGTGTAAAATTGTATAATTGTAGTTTGCTTTAATTTATTCTGACGCGTTTAATAAACTTAATGGAATGCATTAGATGAAAATCGAATCTTAAACATGCGCATTATTTTGCTTTGCGGAATAAAAGTATTATTTTATAATTTATATTGGAGAGAGTGGTATTCTGAATTAATGTGAAAGTGATAAAAGCAATTTGAGAACCACTGCTCTATTAGTGAAAAGAAGGTTAAAACTTTTGAAGCTGCATTTTCTGTAATGGCTGCTGGTTGTCATTTGAACAGAAATTGAAGGTTTGAGAAAAATCTATCAAACCTCTCTTATCTTCATCTTCCTAGAAACAGTAACTCACGCTGTCATTACACTCTCCATTCTCTTGTTCTGTTTTCTCGCATGAGTAATGAGCCACCTTATTTCATCGTGCGTTGGCCCCTGTCTGTAGGTCTGCCGTAAACAGAGCAACCTCTTTAAATGTCTCCGTGTTTTTATTTGACCGATCACTGTATAAATGAAAATGCCCTCACCACCTGTCATAAGTACCACAATTGTTTTGACGTAAATTCCCACCCTGTTCTCCCCGCTTTAAGCCGAATCGCGTTTTATTTCTCTATCTTAGTATCTGCTCTATATTTTATTGTTCTACCCGTTATAAATCCCATATATTATTATATTTGTTTATTATATTGCGCCACATTATTATATATTATATTACGCCACAGAGAATGGGCATTGAGTCTATCTCTTCTGTTTTAATGAATCCATTTAGCTTCTTTATTTACTCGCCCAGTGCAGCTGGAACTATTTGACTCATCCTTTGATGATTTATATACTTGATTTCGCTTACCATTGGAATCCCATTTTTCTATAACCTCGTTTCAAGCCTTCTTTCCGTCTATCGGACTTTATTCCGTTCGCTTTTCTTGATGAAATGTTTTCCTCTGTATAAGTATGTGTTGTGCGGTGTCAGTTAGCGTGTGGCAACAATTTTTGCGATATTGTCACCTATTACTCATGATGGTAACGAATAGAGCGCTCGGCTACTTAACATTAGGTCTTCGGATTAAATCCGTGTGAAGCCTCTTTGGACTATTCTCGACCCAGATTGTGTAATTCGAAGGCCAAAACCCCTAATGGTTTACCATACATACCATAGGAAAATGCCGCAGTGATTTCAATGCATGTTTTCTCACGCCGAAAAGCTTAGTGTTTGCTGGGAATTGGGCATCTCACCTAGCCGATTGGCTAATTAAGATGGAAGACTGTTTTTTAAAACAAAAAGGGCGTAATCTACCTGAAGGAAAAAAATAATTTACTTTGGCGCTGATCAAAATAAGTGTTTTCCCTTTCTCTCATTAATTTTACAATCGCTCATTAGCCGAAGTAAAACAACTCAAAGTTTGTACTTAAAGCAAATTATGCTCATCCATATTTCCTTTTTCGTAATATTAAGTCTATTAAGGTCCTTCTCGCGGTGCACTATGGGGGTGATGTCCTTACACTCTCCACCACTAGCCCATGAGATGTCTCTCATTGGTATACGTGTGTAATGCACGCTGCGAATGGAACTAATTTTTGTTATGTATTTAATAAATTCCTGTTTTTGTTATACATTTCTGTTAAAGTGACATGTACACTTAGTTTTTTGGAATCAGTATCTTAGATTTAATCGAAGAGACTGCGTCTCTTTCATGTTTTCAGCAAGAAGAAAAGAATTTTTCAGATATACAATCTCTTCAAATGTAAACAAAGAGCTTTGGGAGCTTGGAGAGTATCGTAAATGACGATTAAATTAGTTATGTCCCACGATATTAACGTACTGAACGGTCTCTGCTGTTTTCATAGATACATCTTTAGCTATTAGTTTTCATGAAATATTTTGAGCAGGAGGTATTAATTTCTTAATGGTTCTTTATAAATGATAGCAATGCCATTCTTGAGTGTGTCCATTCTCGCTGAAAAGAAAAAGGATTTTGCTCTTAGCAACTCACGTGAACGGCTTGCGCTTTAACCACTGTTCAAATCGCAGGCTGTTGAGCTGTTCTATTAGTATGATTCCCACCTCATACTATCGAAAACGATGAGCCAAGCATGGATAATGGAGTCAATAAATCAGTAGATGATGTGCTTTCTCAAATCCAATCATCAAACTCTCCAAATTGATTCAGAGTCGTGAAAATTTCCTCATCGTCTCCAGCATCGTTTTGTAACGGTAAATTATTTACGCAAAATGGATTTTGATAAAAAAAATTCTTTTGCCGCTATAGTGGGATCAGATCGAAAGCTAATGGAAGGCATGCTGAGAAATAACTGCCAGAAAAATAATAGTAGGTCTCTCCTATTTGTGGTTAACGCTATATGTTTTTTTTCTTGGCGGAATAACTCCGCTTTCTCACCTTATTTCGGAAAGTTGGTGATTTTTCATCGTGAGAGCGGGAGAATAGGATGTAAGTAATCAAGAGTTTGAGAGACATTCCAGTTTATGGTACCGTTCATCATGTTTTTTATTTTCTTTAGGGATAGTGACGGTGCCATTTCGATCCCTGTGAAATCGGATTGACGTCTTATAACTCTGGCAGCCCGAGTGTGGGATTCACATTGGGATTATGTCCAATATTTGTAAAAAGAAAACCTTAACTTGAACTTCTTTAAAGCATTTTAATATGGCCATTCTTCGAACTGTATATACACATCCGCAATCTTTTACGATCTTGAAAGTCTCTCGTTTTTGCTCCAGCTTGGGTTTTCTACGGAGAAAGGTTGAAAATGTTTGTTTTCATCCTATGCTTTTACCCCAACTTTACTGATTATTGATTTGTACAGTTATGGAAACCATCGAGAAAAGCCTGTTGCTGTGGATATTTTGAAACAAATTTTATCGTCCAGCCAGAGTTCTACCGATGACACTTTGCCTACCCTTTTTATGTGATATTATGTCGTTTTTCTTTTGAAGTTCTTGTATTCTTTTATGAATCTAGGTTGACATTCACGGAGATCGAATCCAATTTTCATTGTGTAGCAGCCAGTACATTCGATATGGCTCAGAAGTTGGCCTAAGCATATTTTCTATTTTTTCTCCATTCATTTACATCTCACTCGGTGAAGAGCAGTTTTTTCCTTAGTTTATTGCCTGCCGTGGTGCATGAGACATTTGAGGAATAAAATACGAGTTTTAGAAAATGAAAGAAGGAAGACGTAATGAGGATGCATTCAATTTCGTTGTTTGTATTTCATTTCCATGTAAGGAATCTTGATTTCTTTGCCTGGAACTCAAAAGTTATTTTAATTATCAGCTGGGAGCTGCATTCAACCACACTTCAACGCGACGTTAGCCATAGTATAATCATCACGAATATTACTTTTAATACCGTTTAATCACCAGCTTGGATTTAAATCTGCAATGAAATGACGAAGCTGCAAGCAATGTGATTGTGGAGTCATTGAAAAATGGCGTAGAATTAGGTGGCGTAAGATAGAAAAATGGCGTAGGACGATACGCTAATTTACGTATCTATTTACGTATCGCTAAAATCTTGCATAATGTACGTAAGGGAATAATTTTTCCGCAGATACTTTAGGAAAATACATTAATTCGACACATGCCGAAGCAAAAATTTATTCTGGAACCAATATCTATCAGGATACGTGGGTATTAAGAACAACAAAGGATAGCCATGGATAGGGAAATAGATTTAATGACCTCTGTTGTTAACTTGTTGTTAGCGAAGTGACCTCTGGCTTTAATGCACCTCTAACCTAATTCTACCTACTCTGTTTTCTCAAAGAAAATGGCTCACATTATTGACGCATTAGTCTTTCTCCACATTATTATTCCGGGCCGAAATATGCGCTTGGAATGTAACTTCCGTAAAATCTGTGAAAATTACCATTTTGAGCTTTTAACGTTGACCTCCAGCTTATTTGTGTAAGCAGGTGGAGCCCACCTCATTACATTGGGCAGATGCCGTGCTTGCAGTGGAATGCAGGCGGAGAGGAGATGACAAACCTGTTTCCGCGAGCCTCATTTGTTTTCACTGCCGCCTCTTCACCTTCCTCCCACACACTTTACTGCTCAGTTGTAATTGGTCGGTCGGGCGTGCACCACTCTCTACTTTCTTTTATTTTCCTCATTGTTAAATGTTATTCATCTCCTCCTTTAATCTTATCTTTATGTTTTGCTGTCATGTATCATGAAGTCGTCACCATAGCCTTATCTTAAATTTCAATTTCCTCCCAAATTGTTTAACCGACACTAGAGTTGCATGTAATACTCCAAGTGTCTCACAATACTTATTTTCAACAGAGCGGGAAATTATTTTTCTCCGACTCTGTAGAAAATCAAGAATAGGGAATCAATTCACATTTATCTTTTATTAGAGGTATCTGCGTATAAATTCTTAATCTGGGATGGCGAAGGATATTTGAGATTCTATAAATAAGTAATGCCATCTTTTTTTCTTATTGCCACAGAAATACAGACATATTATTGCAATTCATAATACTATAGAAATATTGGCATACTATTACGATCCATATTGATGCATAAATATAGGCATATTATTTCAATTGCCATGTCTTTATGCTCTTGCATCAACACCGGGTAAAGAAATGGAAGTGGGAACCGTTTGGTGTGTCTTGTTAGTTCTAATCACTATGGGCACTTACCTGCGGTACATTTTTCCTTTTGGGTGACATAACCTAAAATGGCGTGAGGATTATACTCTTATTGTTCTTTCCTTGGTTTATAAAATTAAATTAATTGAGAAATGAATGTTTTGATACCTAGTCTGCGGCAAGCTTCCGATTTACATTTCTCTCATTTGTGGTCGCTCGGCTAGTGAGATATTTACGCGTTGGAACTTTTTCTGGTAACATGACCATACTTTTCATCTTAGACTTAAGTCTTCCGCTTTCTGAGAATATTTTCTTCAATGAATACTAGCATCGCTCTCTTAAAGTGTACTAACCTTCTGTTTATTGGCCGAACACACTATTATAAGGTGGTGTTTCTTTTCTGTGTAAATTTGCCGAGGTACTGGAAATATAACGATCAGTATCATGAAGTGATTTGAGTAAGTAAGATTTTGCTGTAATAAATTGACGTTTTCGATTGCATTCTGCCATGACATCAAGAAAACTAATGCCCTTATTGCACGAACCGAGTCTTAACTCTAAATAGGAGTATATAACACGATGTTGAAAATCGACGAGGAAACCCTTTTATGCTACTTACTTGGAAAGTGAATGAAGCGGCTGGCCGCGGCAGTGCTTATGTTGATGGGAATTGACTCCGTGCTGAGAAATCAACAAGTTCTGTCGCAGTGCCTACATCCTTACCTTTTTTTATTGGCTTAAGCCTATTCTCTTTTACTCCGCACACATCAGATCAAATTAGTGACCTCGATTTATACAGCCTCGCCTCTCGAAAAAAAGCTAGCCGAAGATATCGTGTAGCGTGAATGCGTGAGAAGTCTTTGTCAAGGCGAGAGTTGAATCTTTTCCTCTGTAGCCTTGACGTGCCTGACGTTGCGTGGTCCACTTGTAGAGAGAGATTTTTCTTTCACTTCTACGATTCTCTCGACCATTCGTGTATTAGGAGCAGTTGTTTCATAACACCAACGGAAAATCCGTGGTAATTCCGATTTTTTATCGGAAAAGCTGGTCGAATATCTTCAGCATTTGGCTACTGTTTCCATAGATTCGGTATTAAATAATTGAAACTTAATCATTTTCATAGAAGTAATGGAACTACATTTATCATGGACAACCTTTTGTGTGCCCATAATATAATCTTGAGTTTTACTAGCTTATTATTGAACTGCTTTGGGATTCTAAACCAATTCTACCTTTTATAATCTGAGTCGATGGTCTTATGTGATTATTGCAATCAGCGGATTTATCTTGGAAATTACATACATATGTATTCAGAGTTTGCGGAAAAATAAGTGCTGCAGTCACTATGCCAAACATTGAAACTGGATATAGCCTATTCTTATCATATTTAGGCATGATTAACTTTTATCTATGGTTAATTTTTTTATAAATAGGATTAATTTTTGCCGTCGATCCTCCATCATATATGCTTTTTCTTTCAATTTATCCCCTTTAGACCAAAAATTCTCAATCATCAACCATTCTTCAGCATCTCCATATGCAGGTTTGAAGCAGTGCTCTAAGTAATCATGATAAGGATCTCATTGCGAAAAGTGCTACTCTAGTTTGCGTAAGGCGAAGCGAAGTTTCACATTTTGGACCGTGTAGAAAATGGAATTTTTTGAGGTTGTAATAAATGTCGTTGAGAGGTAATTTATTCTTCGGCGCTCGAATTGAATCGTAGCTCAGCTGCCGATAAAGCTCTTCAAATTGTCCAGCCATTTGTGGGATTGTAGACTTATACTGTTTCATTATTTTCCTGTCGTCTTTTACCCAGCTCAATGGCCTGCGCAGTTTTGTCCTCGCAGAATGTGAGAAGCAAATCTAACGTAAAAGAAAGTTCGAATTGACACGCCCAACAGGACTAAAATATGTGTTCCGAAAAAAATTCGGATAAACGTATATTAAATTATGACGCCGTCTTAGGAATTTTTTGTTGAAATTTTCTGTGCCTGACAAGCTCTGCAGGTGTTCCTGAGGTGGTCCGAGTTGGTTCTGAGTAATGTGACGGGCTTAGATTTGGGAAGGCATCTTGGAGGCCTGGACGTAGGAATTTATCCTGTAGCAGTAAGAGCTCGCTTTACTTTGTTGCCGCTGCCCTTGGTGCAACAAAAGGTATGGAATCTGAATCGTTTTCAGTTGAAATGCGTGAAAATACTTTCTCTCCATAAATTTTTGTGCTACATTAATCTTCTGTTTGTGAGAATTGAAGTCCCCCTGGTTAATTAGCAAGCGTCCCTTTTCCCCGGTTTTACCCTTTATTCATTTGCAGTCATACTACCTTTTATTGTTCCTAATTACTATACGATTATTAAAAAATATTTCATATCATATTTTGATGCTTTTTGAATCTTGAGTCAATTAGGGTGACCGTTAGTGATTTCGTCAATGATTGCTGTCCAGGACAGTTTATGCAGTACTGCTGATTTTTTATAACATTTTTAAAGCGAAGAAAATAATCCAAGCTAATATTTTTTCTACATGAAACGTGGCTGAGTGTGATTTTTTGGGCTTCCAGGAAACTTAATAGTGAGTCCATAAGAAATGTTTCCACCAAATTAACGTTATTCTCATCAGTACACTTCAGGAACCAGTAAATGATGATTTCAGCTTAAGTAGGCATAAGCAATTCAATCTTTAAAATGGGATCCGTGAAGATCTCAGCGTTTGTTTCGGTGTGATTTGCACCAAATGTGAGCTGCTAATCATTTCTGATGTATGTTACTACCTCCGCGGCATGCTATACGGTAGTATTTTATTTTATGGATCCTGATGCATCCACTCGCGCAAGTATGTGATTCACGCTGTATTTTTCCATGTTTTTTAATCCTATGCAGAATTTAAAAAAATCATTGAAGCGTTAATTTTTTTCGCGTTTCTTTATTACACATTTATTTCTATTCATTCTATGGCATTTCGCCTTGTTTCATACTCATTGAACTCATCTATCTTTGGGTCTCTGGACTCTGAGAATCCCTATGATTATTAGTTCCCAACCGGTCAACCCCATCCCTATAAGAGAGACCATTGTAAAAATTATTCATTTAACTCTCCCAGCGTATTAATTAGTACTAGGGCTATACGGTTCCACATTAATAATGGCATTCATGCGAGAACAAAATGCAAGGGATAAAAATATTCTAATCTTAGCAAAAAGTGATTCCTCATCACTCTCCTTGTAATCTCCCTCGAAAGCTCTTGGCATTGAAATTATTCCAGTTACCTAAGGCTTCAGCTGGGGGTCCGGGATGAGTCCTTGGGGTCCAGGGAGAAAAAATAAATCAGTGATCTTCCTTATGCTCCCCCGGGTGAAATCTTGCGTCGGCGACCTTCAATACTGGAAGGTCATTTGCATTCCACCAGACGTTGCGTCATGATGATGAGCAGATGATTCTTTGATGGGTACCGGCCGATGTGCCTGGCGTGCTGGCCGGGTGGTTGATGATGGTGTGAGACCGTGTATTTGGGGGTGTGAGGTATTTCAATGTTTTGAATGCTATATGTGATTTTCATTAGACATGGAATTGTGCCATTTAGATGCCTAGGCTGTGCGAATATCACTTTGAGGTATTATGCGATTTATTTTTTCTAATGTTTGACAGCGAGTGATATCTGGTATTGTATCTTGTGACAGTGCGTGATGTATGGTCTTCCTATGTAATTCTTTTCATTATTTACCTCTTCCATTATTGTTTTGAAGAGATGGTAATGCCCCAAAATGATGGTTTTAGCTTTGCAGTTTATTTATCAAACATCTTTTCTACCCTATTTTTCCTTTCCCTGCAGTTCTTCCTTTGTTATTCTCTCCGCTCATTTTACGTTCATCATTATTCTTAGGTATCGCATTTCTAACGTTTTCATATTTCTCCCTCCTGCTGCTGTTACCGATTAAGCTTTAATTCTGTTCAATAGCAGGCTTGTACGTATGCTTTAACGAGCTGCTTCAATATTACCTTACTTGTGCTGTAAGCTGTTAGTGACCTCTTCTTTTTTTTTGAATGCCTACTTTTCTTGGGCTACTCTATTTTCTATATATTATTTCTCTAATTCTGTGTGATCCTAAATTCATATATTTCAGAGCCCTAGTGGGTTTCTGGGTTGGGCGGAGCGCCTCAACAGTCGTACAGCGACTTGTGTTTTGCTGCTGGACAGCTCGTATCAGAGTGTCAATAGGCTTAGGCTCTGCGTTATAGTTCTTGTGTTTTTTCAATCTTTTGGCCTTCCCTGACATAAGTAATTCATTTTATTGTAAGTAGGTATGGTTTTGTGTTTACATTATTCACTTGTTTTGTTCATGGAATAATGTTTCAAATCTGGAATTCTTGTTTTATTAAGGCCGTCTGGGTAATGTGTCAGAGCGAGGATAGCATTTTTCCACAGTCTCCACAGAATGCAGTTTGGGGGATGACATCAAGCAGTGTTTTAGCCTACGTAATTTCGATACAAAAACAGTGCACAAAAAATGGTGACTATGATACATACTAGTCAAGAATAGGTTCTGGTGACTCAAACACAATATTGACCGAATAGAGGAGATTTTGAAGCAATACATTCATGCAAGTACTCTATCGAGGCACTCCAATCGGTCGTGCATGTATTTACATGTGACGTAACGCCGAGTTTTAGCCTGCGTATCGCCGATGCGAAAACAATGCACCAGAAATCATAATTATGAATCAAATTAGGCAAAAATTGGTGCTGTTAGCTCAATTACAATATTGAGCGAATGGAGTAGATATTAAAACCATACCTCGTGTATGCAAGTACTCTATCGAAGCGCTCCAATCGGTGGTCAATCAATATACTAACACGTGACGTAAGACGGAGCGTGTGCTGCGACCCGTGGACTCATCATCTTTCTCTCTCCTCTTCTTCTTACGTTTCCTCCACTTGACCGATACAAGCTCCCTATCACTTCTCATTTCCCCGTGTGCCTGCCGTGTGTGACTCCCCTTCCCATCCCGCTCTTCTTGCTCCTCTCTCCCGGGGCCCACTTGAAACCGGATTGCATCCTTTGAGGTGGAAACTCAAGCCGGTGTGACGGCTGCTGCTGGGTGACCCCTGCGGGCTGGGGGGAAGTATGAGGAGAATGATAGGGGGGGGGTGGTTGGGGGATCGTGTGGGGAGATATATGGGTGGGGCTGAGTAGAATAGCGTAGAGGGAGAGAGCGACTGACTAGTCAGGTGAAATTTCCCAATGCGTTGTCTACATCGTCCCATAGGATTTCTCTCTCCCCCCTTACATCCCCCACCTTCTCAACTTCTATGAGTTATTGAGAGTTCCCCAATAGATCAAGAGCGACCAACCTTTTCGGATGGTGTGTGATTGAATTTTTTTCGTGTCTCGTGTCCTCGGCCCTATCGAAGAATGCGGGGAGGAGAGTAGAAGTCTCTCTCTCGCACGTGTGCGCTTTCAGCATTTCTAAATCCTTTCTCCGCGCGCTTTCAGCGCTGTCGACCGCGAAAATTTGATCGCCTCCTTGGATTAAAAAGCTGAAATCCGAATAATTTTATGCATTTGGGTCACATTATCTGCTCTCATCCATCCCAATGTTTATCGACCGTGATCAGATATCATTGGATATTTATCCATGTATGAAATCTACTATTTATTTCTAATCTCTGGCTCATTCGATAAGTCAGAAATTGCCTGAAAATTTCTAAGTGGGAAATAAGATATGTATGAAGGTATTCATTTCGTTTGTAGCTTTGCATTATTTTGATGGCACCTAGCTGAAAATTGAAGGTAATCATCTTTAATCTTTGTTACTAAAGTGTCATTGAATATGATGTAGAATCGCCATCAAGTGGAAAAATAGTGGGGAACGTTCCGCAGTTGAATTCATGTGTATCCCATAAGAATAACGGAATTTGTTATCAAAGAGCCCTGTAAATAATGTGTGTTAATTTCATGAATGCGTTTTCTCACGTTTCTTTGCCTTTGTTGGCAACACTCTGGGTGGGGTAGATCTTTCCTGGGTGGTGCATCTAAAATGCACTCGACATTCATTTCGTTGACGTGCATCTCAAGGTCTTTTTTTCAGATCGTAGTCCGTAGCATTTTTTTTAGATGACGGTAACATATTGGTTCTGGTGCCTCACAATCAAAATACTTCAGCCTGAGAAGACTTATTCGGGACCGCAGAACGAGAAAAAACGAGGAGGGTGATGGATTGTTTGAGCGGATGTTCGTCACAAAGGACGCACGGAGCTCTTTGAGTTTGCCATTTGGTTGCTCTCAACGCTCTCATTTCATCACTGAGGATCTGCGGAACCAGATATATTTACGCGAGTTCTCTGAAATAGTAACTGCACGGCAGTCCGTAACTCCTCAAGGCATTCTATGGAAAGTTGCTAGTCATCCTAATTTAGTCGGGCGTAGTATGAAACCTTTCGGGGGTTTCACAATGAAACTTTTAGAAAGCATTTTGAAGTGAAATATTCATTTTGGCTCCCACTTGATTTTTTATACCTTCGCGGTTATTCATTTGTATCGTTGCATTTTATTCTTGATTAGAAGGAGATTATCAGATTTGTTACTCAGTCAGTCAATCGGTGAATCTCTCGCATAATTAAGTTACTTTTTGGTACATATATTATTTATTCTTTCCTTGATAACTGTGTAGATTCCTCTTCTAACATTTTAAGGCTGCTTTAAAGCAAACTTGATGGCGTGTACTGGGAATTTCTCATATTTCTCTATTTTTTTGCTGGTATGTATATAGAGCGAGAGTAGGGAGAAATGAAATAGGTTTGTTTTTTTATAAATAATTGCTGGGTTAGTGGGGACGGAATTGTATAGAGGGAGGGACTGTGGAAAGTCAGACATATGTAACCTCAGTGCTCCTGTGAGTAACTTTGTGGTTTGGTAGACGTTCTATTGGTAGCGTGTTTGACCAAGACCGGGTTATACTGTCTTCTTTAGTGAATATTGACTTCTTTGTATAAATCTATTCCTATTTCATAAGTAATAGAGTCTCAGTACATTGCAGATACTTTCTGATTACTAAAATATTTTCAAATATCACCACAATTGAATGCATCGCGAATTATCTTGGAGGCATCCAGTGTTTCATGTTCCTGCTTTTTCAAAGCAGTATAGTAAATTGAATTCGGATAATATCAGGCGTAATTACACAGATTTACCTAGTTTCATTTCTGAAGTTCCTAATCGAGAGCTACCTTGTCGCCTGCCTTTCATTTGAGTACCACACTCGCTCTTCTCTCTCCCACTTCAAGGGACCGCTCCCATGTTATTCCTCAGTGGACTTGTCCGAAGGCAGCGCTAGATCAGTTGATGACTGATTGTGTATACCGCTTAGACCCCAAGGTCTTCCTAGGAACTGAGGAATTAGAAAAGAAAGAGGATAAGCGACTATTGCACCTCTACCTCACCGCTTCTCCGTCCCTTTTATTTCTCCATTCCTCCCTTCGCGGTTCTGTGATCTCGAATCAAGATGGCCCCGGCGCGTAACTTTCCCTTCCGTTTCGAAATCCATTCTTCAACTCTCCCACTTTATTTTTACCTCCTCGGATTACACTCCATTTTTATCGATTCGATCTTTAAGGAGTGACCATAGAGTGACAAATACCTCGGTTATTTTTTCTCTGAGTTTCGTCGGAGCCATGTGTTGTAAAATGTTGGAGGAATGCTATATACTATCGTGACGTGACATCTCGCAGCCCGCAGTCACCGCTTTTGCTAAAGGTTTATGGCTTCTTCAGCGTAACCCTAAACTCTTTTATTATGAAATCCACATCGTGCACCTGTTGCAGCATCGAAGGCTTATCTGTAAATATTTATGTTAGACGAAGAAGACAAGTGCCTAGATACTCCATTAACTGCGTTACAGCTTCTCTTTTTAAATAGGTTGAAAATTGATGGAGTGCATGTCGTATGTTTCAAGTTTTCCACCTTTTCAATAAATGATGGAGCCGCAATAAGACTCGTGTGTCTGAACAACCGAAGAAAGCACTCTCCAATCATTATTTTAAATGGCTGTATAAATCCTTTCGTGATCATTCTTTCAAGTGATTTCACTAACGGGACAATAAATTGTTCTCCATATTGCGTGCTCATCACGCGTGCGTATTTGACCTAGCTGTTAACTAGGCATTGAGTGTCATAGCTCCCCTCTGAAGTTTCCCACTTTGTTAATTATTTCTCAGCCAGAAGGGTTAGTATTGTGAAATTCAGGAAATTGCAGGGAACAATTTCATAGGCTTTGGCAGTGTGGTTAAGGTGATTTTTATTTCATTAATTCTTGATTGGTGTTCTCAGGAAATGTTACGAATGGCGTACACATCTTCCTAGTCTAGTGTTCAAGTGATAATCGCACTTTATTATTTGTCCCGTTCGTTGTTGCACGTTAGCATAATTATCTGGCACTATTTATGATGGTTCATTGTAGCAGTTATCCATTCATTATAAGAACGCCGTAAGAAGCGAAAGTATCTTGAGGTACAACAAAATTGCATTTTCAGTATCGCTTGCGCATAAAATGTGCAAGTTTTCAAAAATCATTAATAAATTATCATTTCCTTAATTATTTTTAAAATAAAATTTCGTCATAATTATGTTTGTTTTTAGCAATTGCTAGTGCTTATAATTTTTTCCGTAGTTACCCAATACTACAGAAATGTGCTCTGAACTAAAAGGCAGTTTCATCCTTTCACTAATATTTCATCATATAGACATTCTCTCATTGAGGTCGATGGTTTCTCCGTATCCAGTTACACGTTATTCCATCTTTTGTTCTCCCTAAAACCTTTACCCTGTGGGCAATTAAAACTAAGTCATCATTCTAAAATTGCAGGTCTGCTTTACATCTTAAATGGGCATGAAATCATCTCGTACTTAGAGCCACTTGGGTGGAATTGTCCTGTCCCAATTGAGATAAAGTACAAAATAAAGTTAATGGCCAGAATGATGCTGAATCAGTTGGATTATTTTTGCTTACACCTTATTTTCTGAAACAATTTAGGAAACTATGATCGAAAAAATGCATGTTTAATTACTGGTGATCAACTTATCAATGCTGTAATTCCTTCCTTCTATTCCTCGAAGAGATAATTTAGCATTAAGTGTATGTTGTATGCTTTATAGAACAATAACCCTAATTTTTTGCATCCCTTGCCCTAGTTCGAGAAATATGCCTTCATATATTATATTTAGAAAAGATTTATTCCTCTGCAATCTGAGATTTTCCATACATCAATTCAAAGGTTTATTAAATTGACAGGGTCTTAACTTTCCTGGCCGAATTCAATGTATTAGGTCATTATTAAATTCTTCAAAGCTCTTTAAAGAAGGAAAATAGGATGTGTTACCTTGATGCTAGTGGTTGACGTACCACCTCAGCGTTATGCAGTTTGAGACTTATAAACTTTGAAGAAAGGTCGTAAGAGAAAGGAAGAAATGTTATGGTGGGGGTGGAACATTTTGGAGGGAGTGATTAATGAAGGCTGAGCACTGAGGAGAAAAATGGAGGTGTCAGCCCTTGGTGGTGATTTTTTAACGCGCTGATTTAATGGAACACGCATGCTGCGGCTAATCTTCGGGCGATGAAGTTTCCTATCGAACTCGTGCATTAAAGTCTCCGAGAAGATACGCAATTTTTCGATGGTCTAAGCCCGGGAACGCTGATTCGATCTCATTATAAGACGCAAGCATTAATTTAAATGCTTTCCTTGCGTCACTTAAACGATCGCCCTTTGTAAAGTGTCATCCCGAGTACCGCTCTTTTCAACGTTAAGAAAATGAGTCGTGCCTTCTAGTAATGTTTCCCCTTCGTTTTTCCCCCGAACAATAAGGGACTTTAATAAATGCAAGGCGTAATTTCATAGAGCGTTTCCTTTTTATATGTAAACGGCTGGTGTCCTAACACCCCCCGCCACACGCCTATTGAGGCGGCTTGCGAGGTAGTATGTAGATGTAGATGTAATGTCACGGTAGGAAATATTGCTAGACGAAATGAAATGATTTCAATGACCGAATTTCCATTTTGCCAGGAACTATGAGAAATACAGTAATTTTCATAGCTGCCTCTAAAATTTTACCTCTTTATTTAGTAAATGTTTGGCTATGGCTTAAATAGTTTAATGCTACGAAAACGTTTTCTGCAGTGAATGGAAAATGGTATTTATACGTTCACCTTGTCATGACCTCCTACTCTCACAATACACGTCCTAAATTATATATTTTTCGTGACTGATCGGAAAAGTCATTCCTGCTATGGAACTCTTTGGTTCCTTTTTTAGAAAGTGCACACGGGGCCATTTTTCATTCATATTGCCTATCTTAGTTTTTTCTTCAACTCTTCTTGATGTAGTAAAAATCGAGCCTCCATTGGTATTGGTGTCCATTTAATTAAAACCTTGACATTGGTGAAGAATTTTGCTGCCGCTGTATTACTTTCCATGGCACTATTCTAGGATTTAAACTGGGGCTCGAAGTAATTAGCAACTTTAACCGTGGAAACTGATGAATACATTCTTTACCCTGCTTAAATTGCATGGTTATGGTTTATTTAGATATTTCTTCCAAAACTCATAGTAGATATGAGGAACCATTCATTGTGGTAGAAACTTCTACCCCTGCATATTTTGGCAAATGAATTCGTGAGAAAAATGTCAATCCTGTTCAATTAATTCTTGGGGTTTTCAATTAGTTTCTATTGTTTTCTCCTCTATCTGCGGCGGTGTCCATCCATTGAGTAGCTCCGAACAGTCATGCGCGCTGGTTTAATTCAACGGCCTATTTGTATTTTTTTTATATCTTTCACGGTCTGTATACTTCATTGGCGAATTTTAATCGACGGATATTCTCCACAATCAATCCAGCGCTCACGCGTTTATAGCTCCTTAGTTAAACCCGTGTGTGCTCGGGCCGTCACGCTGCGAAATCATGGACGCTTTTATGCATATTTATTCTGTAAGAGCGTGCGGAGTAGCTTTCGCGTCTCTTCCCGAAAACCAGCCGCCCGCGCCCGCGACTCGCTTCCCTTTAACCGGGTTTTTTTGGAGCCTCGGGAGTAATGGCTCATTCATACAAAACATCTTTCCCGTTCGCTTCGGGGAGGGTGGGAGGGATAAGTATAAGTGGGTGGCCGGGTGGTTTATTTTTTTTATTCCTCGGCGGGACGCGTGTCGCAACTTTTCCCTCGATTGTGTGTGTGCGTCTGATCCAATGGGCGGCCCGAAATTCGCCTCTCTTGTGGACGCCCCTCAGGCCCTCCCCACCCGGAATCATCTCTTCCGATTCAGCCCCCCTTTTTCCCGCATATTCCCCGCCACTTGTCCCCTTCACCTTTCTCCCCCCCCTCGCATTTTCTCAAGACTTGTTCCTGTTCCCCTTTTCCGTCCGGCTGTGCCGCCTCCTTTAATCTCCTGCGAAAAATTTCACCCAAATATTAAGATGACATATGTTTTGGTTTTATTAAACCAATGGCAATTTTAATTATTGTGATCGACTTATCCTTGCTTATCTTCTTTCTTCCTGTTCTTTGTGCGGAAATGTTTGGTAAATATGTATACATTAATACTTTTTGGAACATTATTCCCAATTCTTTTGATTCCGTGTACTAGTTCAAGTGATTTTCCGCGATTCATTGTATTTATAAAGGATTTATTCAGCAACTCTGCCATCCGAGATTTAACAGGCTTATTAAATTGGCAACCTGTCAACATCTTAGTCAATTTTACGTGGTTAGGCATTTAAAAAATCTATTAAACCTCCGTTATCTAGGCTTCTTTAGTGTAGGATATTTGTGGACATAGGCGTTATACCGTTTGAGGCTTCTAAAAATCTGTTCACCTCGTCTTTACTCAAGACTTGTTCTGGTCGCCTCTTTCAATCCGACTTTGCCGCCTCCCTAAGAACTCCATGCTCCTTCTCCTCCGTCCCCGCCGCGGCTGCGGGTGAGATGGCCGCGACAAGCCGAAAGAAATGCCGCCGCCGGCATTATCCGTCGTCGTACCCTTCATCTCCCCCTCCCCGCCCTCTTCTGCCCCTCCCCTACCCCCTAAACTGCCGAAGAGAAAGCTCCTTTCTATATGATGGCCTTTTCCGCCTCTCCGGAATCAAAACATTGACTTTGAACTGGTTCGCGGCGGAGGCTGAGGGGGGAGAGTCAATCGATTGGAGTATTGTGGAAGAAGGATTTCGGTCAATTAGAGAAGTTCTCGAGTAGAAAGAAACAGGTGATTAATAGGGCGGTCAGTGACGGGAAATGTAAAGTTTTGTGGGAGTGATATTGGGAAATATCTCCTTTTGCATACGCGTTCTTCTCAAGGCTTTTAATATTTCATTTGCGTTCACATATGTGGCTAAAAAAGCCCAGACTGGGTGGTAAATATCCTGCCAATTAATAAATCTTGTCAATGAGTGCGTTACGTCAGGCAGAATGTACTTAGAAAAGCATTTTTCGAGGTAAAACAATAATGCCCTATTGTTTATAATATAAATTACGAACTTGAAGTGAATTTCATTTTATATTATGGCCCATAATATTTTGTGACGGCAGAATTCCAATATTCTACTCTATGAGGTGGGAGTAGAAAGGAGAGAATGGACTCTATGAAATATTGGTCGGTCATTTAGGACAGGCGTATGGAGTGAAGGAATATGATTTGGACGGCAAATTGGTTCTACTCGATCCATCATTTTGTTCCGGTATTATCGTCATTAATTTTATGACCAAGAGGCTATAAATGGCTGGCAATGAATGTAGTTTATGTATGAATTTATCCTTATTGTCTCATTCATTATGTGGGCTTATACAATGATGGCAGGAAAGAATTCATGGTAAGAACCAAACTGGTATTGTCTGAGAGCCATTCTGGGAATCTTTGTTGTATTGTCTCTGCGTTGAAGATATGGCGCTGTTATACCTTTGCTATCCATAAATACTTGTAGAAAACAAGTTCCTAATTAATGGAATCCCGTTAGGAGACTGTGAGGTGAAAATTTTTGTTGGAGGAGAGATGGGAAACTATCTCTGGTGTCGGAGGAGACATCAATATCAAAGAGAGAAAGTTGAAGATGGTGAGGTGAGGAGATTAAGACGAATGGTCCTGACTTGCTGCAGCGAGAGGTTTCATCGACTTTTATTTTCCGTTAACTCAGAGATTACCAGCTCCTTTTTCGGAGATATTTCGGACGTAAACTGGCTTAAATTCTTAAGTAATGTTTTTTTTATTCTTGACCCATATCTTATTCCTCATATTTAAAGAATCATTCTTCAGGTATGGCCTGACTCCTGACTGACTGCTATTGATAGTGTCAAAATGTATTCCAATGACCCTTGAGTGAACGTGAATAGTGAATTCACGGAAACCAAGTCCATATTGTACGAATTAGCTTGAGCATTCCAATTTTAGCATTTGTTTACAAGTAAAGTTTCATTTTCTTATCGTTGAAGACACTTTATGAAGGAATAAGAATTTTAAAATGATTAGGAAAATGTCGTAGTTAGTGAATGACAATGTTGAAGATACGTTAAATAATAACGAATGATGACGAGTGAATAGGATGAACAAATGTTCTAATACGCTCATATATTATACGGTCATAGACATCTCTTTAAGAGAACTCGCAAAATACATTCATTTTGTGTGCCATGAGGGCGAAATCAGAGAGGGTATAGAGTAGTGGGCTTCTACTGCTATCTCCTGATGACGGCGGTACGAAGGAAAAAAATGAGAAGGCTCTTGATGGTTTGTTCGTAACCGTATCATTCGAGCTAAGGGTCGCTTGTGCCTTAGCAGAACAGCAAATTATCAACTGCCAAGTGACGATGTCACTGTCATGGTGCGTGTTGTCTCCTCGAGGAAAATGCCCCTATGGTGCCCCGCGGGGGGACCCGTTTAGAATGAAACACCTACGGCGGATGGAGAGGGACTGTGTGTTGTTCGGGCGATTGCCCAAGGGGCCCTACGTAACACGACTGGAATAGGTCGTCGGGAGATGAGAAGGCGGTCTGCGGGTGACGGTGGGCCCGCGTGATGTCGGCCCGGAGTCGGGACGCTGCGAGGTGAAAGTTATAGAGCGAGAGAGCGAAGAAAGAGGAGTGGTGGAAATTAATTTCGATCGGGAGAAAGGGGGCCTGTTGAGCGAAAATGATGATGGGAGAGTATCATGGGGATTTGTTTCCGATGAACCGGAAGGCAGGCGAAAGGGAAATGACAGCGTGGAAAATAAGGAAATGAACATGATGTGATCAGTGCAAGTCATTGAGGAAAATATTTTATGCAACGCTGTAATCGGCCGTTTGATAATGTGCAGCGCCCTAAAAAGGTGTAATGATGATTGATGTTTTTCATAAATTTAGGAAGGAATTAACTAACAGGGAGAGATTTAAGTAGTGAAATTTGTGCGTGGGAAAATGTTTATCGATGAATGTTTATATCCCAAAATATTAGTAGTTGTAATAAAAGAAACATAAACACAGCATTCATTGTTATTTTAGTCTCCGGTGAGATTGTCAATGCTAAATATCATTTTACTCTTTCAGGTTTTTATTTATCGACGTACAAGTTAATAGAAATACATCGTATTAAAAAAGAAAAATCGATTGATGAAAGTTTACAAAGGCAACATTCAGTTATCGATCAGTCTCATTATCCCAGCGTGCTTTCTTGTTAAACGAAAACGACTTCGGCTCAAATCGTACGTTTTTCACCGCTTAAACGGTGTTTAACGAGTACAGAATGCAATTTTTTAGTTGGGCCGCTGTAAAAATTGAAAGTGAAAGCTTTCTTTAGTGCCTATCAAAGGACTTGCCATTGTGACCATGAGATGTCCAATAGACTTTTAAAAATTCTTGATGGCTCGCCTAAACAGCTTTCTGTGGTGGAACTTTTTATCTGTTGCATCGTAGCCTATTTATGCTTTCTTTACCTCGTGTATGACGTAATGTCATGAAATAGATAGATAGAAATGTATGTAATAATCACCGTGAACACCAATTAAAAACCGAAAAATCACCCAATTCAAAGGAGATGGTGCGATAAGTATGAAGAGTCATCTAGCTCCTGGCTGCCTTGAGTCCTTTCACTTCTGTGAGGTCGACTTTATCCATTGTCCAAAAGTTTCTTAGTGGTGGTTTTTATTTCTATTTATTTTCGATGATGGAATATTAACTCGTAAAGCTGGTGGATGTCTTCCTACAAATATTGTAATTTTTGGTCAGTGAGGTTATTCCGTTCCATCTCCGAGATGTTTTCCATTTTTAAATTCTGTTGGAGCACTGCCATCCATTTTTTTAGTTTCCGCTTTGTATGAAATTCAGTATCGAGCCCATGGATCCCGAACAGAGTTCATTGGACTCATGTCGGATATTCCAAAGCTAATGGGTGCTTTCGCACATTAGCCCAGCCCGTTCAAAAAGTTGAGGAAGTCATTCTCAGATGGGCATCTAACCACTGGTTCCTCTACTCGCGGTCTCATAAAATCTTTAGGCTACCAAAGAAAATTATCGGGAATGACATTAGAATTGCGGTCTGGAGGAGGCTGGGAACTAGTAGAAAGCGTTACCGCTATTTTGAAAATTTGATGACTCCCCACGCCTCAAAAATGTACTTTTTTTCTCCCATGAAAGGCGAGCGAGATTTATTCCAAAGCTCTTCACCTCGAAAAAAAGCCCCGAAGTTCAGTAATTTAATGAGAGTTGCCCAGCATCTTAACTTAGTACCTACACATAAAGTATGGGCAGATGCCGTTTCTTACGGCTAAATTCTTTACACAGCTAATCTCTGCTATGAATAATACTTCAGTGATTAAGGAATATTTAATATCATTGATGACTTGGTGAACAAGGTTAAACTCCATGAGTGAACGCGAGTTGATGTATTTCTGTTACGCAAAGTATAAAATCTCAAGCCTTTGCTCTTTTACTTTTGATGAATCTTTTTAATTAAGCGAGTTGTTTCTGATTGGAGTGGAGAACATTTTTTCGAATGTGCAAAACATTTGAAAAAATTCGAATCCAGATCCCACGAATTCGCGCCGAGTCCTTTGACCAATTTATTTATCCAGATAAGATTCACTACCTCATGAACTGTGATGCCATGCGAACGAATTCGGATTCTACGTGTCATTGGAAGGTCCTTTAACCTACTACAAGAACCTTGTTGGCATTGTATGCTCGGTATACCTGTTAGCATGTAGTCTACCTGCCCACCCCACCAGACCCAAAGCACGCCGACAATGGCTCTTAAAAATTCGCTGCGTTAGTGGTCGCATGGCTAGCTTGATCGTTTTGAGCAGTTGGAAACATTAGCTGAAATTTGGCTTCTAATCTCCCTTCAAGCGTTTTTTTTCACAGGGAATTTCGCACTTTTTTCTCTTCAGCTGGTAACGTCAACTAAAATTTGACTGCGTTTAACTTTTTTTTAATTTTTTAGATTCAAGTGTCGACTACGCTGTCATGTTTTAGTTGCTTTCACCTTTTAGTATACTAATTTATAAACTTATTTGAGAGTTGTCTATGGTGCTGCCGGCTTTACTTTGGTATTCATTCCACCTCGGGTGTAGTTTTTGCGGTATAAATCGCGGAAGGCTTGCCCGGTTCTTCAAGCACTCCTCTCTCCTTAACCAGTCGTCTACCTTTTACCGAGCGATGGTTCGACATGCCAACCAGATCAAGACGAGGCGATGGAGAGCGCTGCCCATCGACTGCCCTCGTCCCCCATGCCTCACCCCTCGGTTCCAATTCATTTCGCGTAGTATGCGGACCGTTAAAAAAAGAAAAGGCCTCATCCCCTCTCTCTCCCCTCGCCAGTTTCCTGATACTAAGCGAGTCAGTCTCCCCAAGAATGCGGTCTCCGTCTTTGGAATCGAAAGTGAAAGCACGTTTAGCGACCGACGTCAGGTTTCCTAATAGATCGCTTTTCTCTTTATCTACGCACCTCCACTTCCCTCCTTATTCCATCCCTATTACTAAATCTAAAACACACTCTTAATGAAACAGGCAGGTATGCCGAGCGAAAACCTTTTTTGCGAGTCCAATTTCCTTGTAAAAACTTCAGTGTGTGCAGTCTCTACACGCTGTAAATGCCTCCATTAGGCATGTCTTATTGAACGGTTTAATTAGATACGAATCTGCCTCAAATTTACGCATTATTCAGATTTTAACTATTTAAATTTCGTATATCATTCTTAGAATTTTAAAATTATTTGGATCAATAATGTGTGAAAAATGAAAAGTCATTGATATAGTACTGTCAACTTTATTTTAAATTTACAATACATGTTTCGGCTTTTTTACTTAGTCGTCTTCAGGTACAAGCTATTGGTACAGATGGCTAAGAAAAAAGCCGAAAAACGTGTTGTTAATTTAAAATAAAGTGGACTGTACTATATTGATTACTATTAATTTTTGGTGGTGTAGTTCCACCACATCTCGCCTGACACTGTTGATTTAAATAATGTGTGCATTGTGTAAAATCTAGTTGTCTTGAAAACATGTCCGGTGGTCTGTTCGCTTACTGGGTGATAGGCCATTTATCTGGAGCTGGTCTTAAGAATGCGAAAAATGAGGAAATGGAGCCCAGGGGAATGTCGCAGGAGTAATTCAGTAGTCGACACCGCGGCCGATTGGCAAATGTTTCCACCTCGCCTTCTTGAGACCATTTTGGGGTAAACATATTCACGAGAGAAGGAAAAAAGCAATTCCAGTGAACGTAATTTATTGCAAAATTGAGAATTCTGGGCTTTTCGTTCGATTTTTCTTGGATTTTTGACTTTTTTCTCTGTGATGGTAGTATTTTAGTTTAATGTGCATCGACAATTACGGTCGTCTTGCACTTACTGCCTTCCCCTTGCAAACAGGGGTATTAGGACTCAATCCGTATTCTAGCCGAGCCCAACGATGAGCTATGATCGAGCGAGAACCAATGATTCTTTCATGGTAGGCCGTTGCCCTTGTCTTAAATGGATATTATTGTAAAAAATAAACATTTTCATCCCTCAGTTCTTCAATGGGGTAGAGGACCCTTAATAACCTACCCACCTGTCCTCAATGGCGCAAATTACTAGCTATAGTCCGTGAGCAGGAATCAAGGTGGCTACAAGAACTATAAGGACTTAATTTTAAAATATAACCTGATAAAAATCCATCTTAAAAAAATGAAATAATAAAATTACCGTAGTCTAACAAAAAATGATCGGCCAAAAAATGTTAAGTGAGGATAGATTCTATGAATGAGTGTTTCTTTAATCCCTTAATATATTTGTACTTTGTATACTCTACACTTTTTCCATCCATTGTTTCGACAATAAGTGTCGAAAAAAGTGTGAATTATGCGAAATACTTATCAAGGGACCTGTACCAGTTCCAAAAAGTTAAGCCGAAACCCTTTATCTTTAAAATAATACCGTAATTAAATCGAAATTGTTAATTGAAATCAGAAATTGCGTAAGCCACAAATGTTTTCGGACGCTTCCCCAAATAACCAACAAAATTAGTAAAATTTTCCCTTTCTAAAAGTCGAGAGGGGAATCTTAGGTAAATTTCGTTTACACTATGTGTCCACCACGTTTACGTATCTTCCTGGTCTTCGACGGTTTCCATCGAGTCACCCTGTCGATTCCCCTCCTCTCTCCCCCTCTTTCTCCATCCCCTCCTCTCTCTCTCATCCTCCACCTCCTTCGTCTCTTTCTCTCCCATCCATCGCTCCTCTCCTGCTTAGGGCTATCGAGGTCGGATCGTTTGGAGCGCGTCTGAGCGTCCTCGATCGGGTGACCCAGCTCTCGGATGCGGCAAGTGCGCGCGCCTCCTACTGGCAGGCGGGGAGTGGTTCGCGCGCGCGTGAATCGAAGGCGTCAAAGAGACGTCGGCGTACTTTTGTTCGGTGGAGTTGTAAGAGGGGAGGAGTGGGGATTGAGGGAGGTGGGTGGTGGTCGGCCAAGTAGGGGAGGAGGCGTCGGAAGTTTTTTTTTATTTTTCCAGGGCTCCCCGTAGAAATTGCTGGTTGAGGAGGTGAGGCATCGAGGCCTCTTGATGAGCGGGGAACCGGGCGTGGTGGAAATCTCGTGATGGCTGTGTTTAAGTCGATGTGGAGGTGTAACTCGGTTGGTCAAATAAAGGGTTTGCCGTAAATTAACGAGTCGCCGAGCAACATAGGGCCGACACGAGTTATCGTTCCGAGCGAGGAGGAAAAAACGCGTTCGTGTTATCCTCGGAGACGTGATTAATTCCAGAGATTTGATTTGGAGGATTTGCGAAAAGAGGTTTGCGGAGGAAACGGAAACGCAATGGAAAGCTAGGCTTTTGTTTGGGTAAAAAAAATAATGCGTTCGATTTCGAACCCTAATTTAATTTCCTTGCCTTTGCTCGATTCTTTGTAATTTGTTGTTGAATCACTGCGTATATTCTGATGATTATTTAATTGAAAATGTCACTCTGCTACTCTTTGGATTCTGTCAAGTTTTCCATAGAGTATCTAAATAATGCATTCGTGCAACTGGCTATTAAATTAATCCTTATTGTTATTTTTCATTAAAGGAATAAATTTGGAAAATTTGATGAGCCCATTCAAATTTGGCGAGGAAAATTCGTACTAGTCACAATAGAATCCTGTTTATTTCAAGACATATTTTGTCTGTGTGCTTGGGCGTTTGTAAATAGTATTTATACTTTATGGTGCTACATTCTCTCTGAGATTGGGCTTACATCAGGGCCGTATTTCTAAATAGGCTAAGTAGGCTGCTGCCTAGAGCGGCAAATTTTCAGGGGCGGCAGTTTGGCAATTTATTCAAACGTTAAAACGCAGCTCATATTTATGTTTTTCTGGTTCTGCGATTAAATTATTTTATATTATGCGACAGTTTCGCCGTACTGGAATTAACTGCTGGAATTGTTTATTTACTTTTTGAAAAAAGACCATTGTTGTTCTTAAAAGCCCGACGAAGCCTGCAGCATAGTACGGCGAAACTGTCGCATAATATAAAATAATTTAATCGCAGAACCAGAAACCTGAATAACATATTTGAGACGTTAATAATATTTTCTGTAAGAATTTAAGAATACATGTTACTTAAAAATTTTTTAGTCCTGCATAGCCTTCTTTCTAAAACTATGACAAAATCAAATTAACAGCACGTATTCTTGCATTATAACTTTCTTGTAGTGCAATCTAATTTGGTTTGACAACACTGGCACAAGCGCAGCGATTCGATCTGACAACACTGTAGCCGATCTGGCAACATTGTTGGTAGAAGGCCCAGTGGCTCCGCTGTCAGTAGTATAGTGTCAGTCTAGTCTGTCTGAATCTGACGCTGTCATTCATGTATATCGGTGTGCACAACGGGATCGTTGATGATTGTTTTGAGCGAGGCGTGTTCGTGTTGTTTGTTACGATTTTGCCTTATTGTTTAGAGTATTCCAATACATAACGTACAGTTTTTAACAAGTAGGCTACTCTCTACTAGCTACTATGAGTGGCGGTAGGAAGAGACTCAGTGGCGTTGAATACAAAAAACGAACAAAACTGAAACTTCAAGAACAAGAACGTGTTCTGAAACAAACAAAGAAACAAGTTTTGTTTTTTAAACTAATAGTTTGCCAGCGGAAGAAAAGAACGATAAAGAAGATAAAGGGGAACCTGAAAGTGCTCGTGCTGTTTGTAATGGTTCTGTTGGGGACGACAATGCTATCTCTGGAACGAGTTGTTCCAAAACAGCCATGTTGTTATCAGAACCTACTGAAATATAAGTAAGTTCTCACAAATGAGATTGTACCGGATAGATTTGATATTAAAAGTCAATCTTTAAGAGAAAATAAAGAGCCAACATTAGCAAACTCTTTAAATAAGGATCCAGCTTTTTGGATCTTAAATTATGCTACTAGAGATCTAATAGCAAAAAATGACTTTGACCAAAACATAGGATTAGATTTCACTAACAGCTTAAGAGCGTGCAAATATCAAAATAGATATTTGACTAAATCTCTCTTTGAACGAAGATTAAAAAATAGAGAAGTTCATAAAAGGAAATGTATGATTTTCTCTAAAAGTAAGGGATCAGTTTTTGATGGCCCTTGTTTGGTGTTTAACACTAAAGAACAATCACAATTTGACGACAAAGATGGTTTCAATGACTGTAAAATTGGAGTGAGTCGTGCATGTCACCATGAAAATTCCCCAATACACAAATCTGCTATTATTACTCTAAAACCAAGAGGAATTTCTCTTAACCGTGATGAAAATATGCTAACTTTACAACTAGACAAAGAAACACACTATTGGAGAAACGTTTTAACTAGAGTTGTAGCGGCTGTCAAGGCCCTGACATCAAGAGGCCTCGCTTTAAGAGGGGACAGCGAGATATTTGGTTCTAACAGGAATGGAAGTTTTCTTATGGCTTTAGAGCTGATATCCGAGTTCGATCCATTCTTAGCAACACACATTGAAAAATACGGTAATTGTGATAGTGGCAATTCAAATTATCTCTCTTCCAAGACATGCGATGAGGTAATTGAGTTAATGGCTCAAAATGTTAGGCAAGTAATTTGTGAAGAGTTGAAACAATCTAAATACTTTTCTCACCATAGACTCGACCCCAGACATGTCACATGTAGACCAGTTAGTCGTTGCTGTTATACATGTTTCAAGTGACGGTGTGCCCTGTGAAAGATTTCTTACCTTCATTCCATCAGTTGGTCATGGTTCAGAAGGAATGTTTCATTGTGTAATTAATGAGCTAGAAAATCTGCAAATAAACATTGATGACTGCAGAAGCCAATCTTACGATAACGCTTCCAATATGGCCGGCGTTTACAATGGTCTGCAAGCAAAAATAAAAAATAAACTCCTTTAGCTTTATTCATCCCGCGTGCGGCACTCTCCCTTAGACTTGTTGGATCATCTGCTGCAGAATCTTGTGAAGAAGCGTGCACATTTTTCATGTTGCTCCAAGAAATATATGTATTTTTTACCTGATGTACAACGCGATGGGAAAGCCTAACAAGCGTTATGGAAGAATCTTATCAGAATTAGAAGACAATTAAAAAAGTGTGTCCTACTCGATGGTTCGCAAGAGATGACGCGTGCCAAAGTTTATAAGAGTCTTGAGAAGAAGTGTACATTGCTCTGACAAGAATTTCAAATGACACAACAGAAAAAGCAACGACTAGATGTGAATCCCGAGGAATACTTCGAAGGTTATAACGTTTTGAGACTGCGTTTATGGTGTGTTTCTGGAGCACCGTACTTCACAAAATCCATAAAGTTAACAAAGCCATGTAAAGTGGAACTGTGGATGTTTTGTTGGTCAGAGATTTGTATGGCTCTCTTGAAGAATATTTACGGAACAGAGAAACAACTTTGATTGCTTAGAGAAATTGGTCTTGGATATAACCAAAACTACATCTTATGAAAAATACAATAAAAGACAGCCAAAAAGAAACGTTTGGCCTAACGAAGACAGACGTGGAGAAGTTAACTTTACTGGCAGGGATGACCTTAAAATAAACACGTTTTTACCAATTATAGACTCTTCTGTTTGTGAATTCAAGAAAAGAAAAATGGCCTATGACGAGTTTCAAGACCGATTCTACTTCTTAACTCAGTTGTGTGATAACAATACAGATATGGAAGAGGAACTGAGGAAAAAGGCCACCAACCTTTACCACGTCTACACAAATGATTTGGATTCGGATTTCACTAAAGAGTGCATTCACTTTCAAAAGCACTGTGCTGTGGGTGTTGATCACCCATCTGATAAATCGTTGGAAGGAATTTCGAAATTTCTGAGGTGTAATTCCTTACAAGATGTTTACCCGAATTTGGACATTGCTGTAAGGATAAGTTGGTGCATACCTGCTACAAATTGCGCGGGATAACGCATTTTTTCCTGCCTTAGAAGAGTTAAGAACTATCTGCGAACTAGTATTCCTGAAATACGATTAAACTCACTTTCATTGCTTTGTATTGAGGCAAATACAACAAAAACACTTTCATATGAGGACATTATTAACGAGTTTGCCGTGAAGAAATCTCGTAAGAAAGCTATGTAAATTTGAACATGAAGATTACGTGGGGTGATTTGTTTTAGAGAAGTTTGTATATTTTTCAACAAATAAACCATTAATTAACTACATTTTGTGTAATTTCATTTCAACGCGTAGGACAACTTAATTCAAATTGAACACTTCGTCAATTACGCAAAAGATAGTGATTAGCATTAAAATATAAAAATATGTTTAAAAATAGTGATCACTGATCTCCAAGAACAAATTAATTAATGAAGTTCTAAAACTCATTTCATTTTTTAACGAACCATAAAATAAGTAAGTAAAAAAACAAGTAGATAGCTAATTTGATTATATAATTTATTATGTAAGCAATTAAAATTGTAGTTTTATCTAAACTAAATGAACTTTATGTTTAAAAAAGATGAAAGCACCAATAAACTATCCTTTTGTTGTATAAAACAAATGCTGAACTATAGAGGCAATGGACTTTAGCCTATAGGCGGCATACTCTTAAATCCGGCCCTGGCTCACATCAATTGGATGCTATTCCCGGCAAAATGTTTTGAACATAAAATCCATCAATATTTTATGAAATATTTTCTACCCTTAGAACAGGCATTCATAGCGCCTTATATGTTGACCCTTAAAACCCTTAAAGTGCATATTAATGGCTCTGTTTTTGTAATGTCCATCTATTAGGCCGCATAAGTGATCGTAAAAATCCACATCCGCATAAGTGACCGCATATTTTCGATCTATCCGGTACAAAGTTTCTAACTGAAAGACACCGTTGACAGAGTCAATGGTATAATTTTAAGAGCGCTATATTTATTCCGACAAGAAAACTGATTACATGGTATTGATTTAGGTTAATTTTTTAATGGGATGTCTTTTTTAGTTATTGAAGCAATTTTTATTTGCTCACTGGAATATTGATTCGGAATGAGCGAGAGGGCTACAGATTAGCTCATTCGACCTCAGTATCGTTATTCTCAGTATTGGGAAAATATAGATTTATAAGATGATGTCTTTTCGCGGACTCGAGTTCATGATATTGTTGAAATGACCCTGAATTATTTAAATGAGTGGCTGAATCAAGTGATATATTAGGTCGCTGTTATCTCGAAGTGTGTATTGAGATAATTAATAAGTTAATACTCCTAATGAAGACCGGATGAATGCGCTTCCCCAGGAATGCATGAAATCTTAGGAAAGCAGTGTTGTTTTTCATGTCTACTTAAATAAATTGCTCCGATTCCGCTTCGACCGCCTGATATCTAGGCGATCCCGCTGACATGACAGCAGCCACTCCTACTACTCCCTCACGTCCGACAATTCTTCTCGCTGTTCTTTTATTTTCGGCTACTCGATCACCCGTCCAGTAATTCGTGACTCCTTGGAACTAGCCATTTCTCGGCCATCTTCGTTCCTTCGCACGAAATCCCTCGCTTTATATCGTCCTTCGTTAGGATCTGAAATATTGCTCCACCGTATATCCCGATCGGTCACAGGTAGACTTCGATTTTTCACCTCACCACCCACACTCCCCTATGTGATTCATTTGGCTGGGAGTTAAGTGGACATGGCAGGAATCTTAATAGGCTAAGGGATGGTTTCATTTTTTTTACAGTCAATGCCTCGGATTTCGTTAGTGGTTTTTCATTTTTCCAAGGTTATACTTGAACCTCGATGAGTCAATCTAAAGCCATTTTTGAATAAATTGTACGATACCCATCTTTTCATTCGTTATAGCTCGAACCTAAATGATCTCTGTTTAAAGTAGGGCGAATACATATTGCGTGTAGCCTATTTGCTGCCACTCGAAGAATCATTTGACTTCAATACTCTGCTACTATGGTAGTTCATGAAAATATTAAGCTCAATGCGATATAATGCTAGCAATGCAGATCGCACATATGTTCAGTTATGAAACGAGTGATATTATTCTCCTTTTTAAACGTTAATTATTTTTATTCTAAATGTTCATTCTGCTAAGTGAAATAAAAGTATAAAATTAGCTGCTTTCAGTTACTGTAATTAAATTTTATGTATTGGGTACATATAGAATTAAAAGATGTGGTCCTTTCGTGGACTCGAGTTCATGATATTGTTGAAATTAAAAAAAATGCTTTCCTTTTACACGGCCTCCCCGTCCCCCATTTGCGCCCAAAACTAAATTCTGCAGTAACACAGCGACATATACTCGTTGGCACGCGTGAGATAATGAGTAGATGAAACTTTATTCTCTCGGCCAATAAGACTGTCTTTGCATGGTATAAAATGAACAAAGAAGAGGGCGAAAAGAACAATTCCATTTTACCTCAGAGATTCCTTGTTAATCATTCTCTGCCACCAAAGAAACCCGTTTCGATCTATAAATAAACTTTCGTTTGTCAGGAAACAGTGAGTGTAACGCCTCCAAAATTTATGTGTACTTATTTTTGTAGCTAAAAATCATTATTGATCAAGTCTTTGGCCGTGGAAGATCATACGTACTAAAGTTAATCCTTTATCATTTTATGAGGCATACGAGATTTTGGTTGTGTCGAATGGAACTATGGTAATGAATGGTTTGTATATACGTTTTAACTGAAGTTTGATTCGTCTATTATAATGTGAATACAAATAAAAGACCCCCATGAAATTTATTGCTAAGGTTTACACAATTTATAAATCCGAGCATTTGAAACTATTGACGAAAAAAACTCCTTCGCTAAGCTTTCGAAACTTAGTCTCGCGGTTTTTCATCGTTGTGCCCACGGGCATTTGTTTCTCTCAGTCCCGGTTTCTCTTTCATAATTGCGTTGCAAAACATCAATAACCCTAAGATATGAAATTAATGTGTTGATCTCCCGTGAAACCTGTCGAATTGTTCGTGGACAAGTTGAGTTTGAAAGTAATCCGATTAAAGTCAAGACGTTATTACGGACCATGCAAAATTTTTCTCGGTTATATTTTGTGCTAAGTGTTTGAGTTCTGCCTTTATGATGTGGCTACATTTAGAATACACCAACAGATTGTGAACAAAGGACTTTATAATTGGAACCTTTCTATCTTCTATTATTTTCATTGGTCAGAGTTAATGCAATAGGATCACTAGCGACACAAATGCGATACGGGTCTCTATGATATCTCATGCGGCTCTATCGGGGGATTCTATTACAATTATGAGCTACCTTATTGCCTTATATATGCGTGACGGTTTCTCGTTCGCTGATTCACGTACTGGTTCATGGTGCGCTGCTCAGAAGCCAGCCAGCTTCTGCTTGTGCTGACTATTGTTATCCTGTTGCCTCGTGCAAAGTAGTTAAGTGCGATAGCGATTTCCGGACCAGTGCTCTCTTGGTACTACACGCTGTATTAACTGATGTGTCATCTTTTTTCTCCAGAACTCGGAAGGGAATTGGTGGTAATAGTGCACGTTTCATACACAACTAACCGTGTAAAAACCAGGCTTACCTTCGCTATATAAGTGGATTCAAGCGCTTTTACGAACGCGAGAAATCGAATTGAAAGGCTTCTTTTTCCTTTTTTGTGGCCCTTTAAACTACAGAAAGTGGCGCGGGTATCGTGGAGCTATTATTAATAGTATCCATCCAATGATAGACTTAGAGGTGGCTCAAGGTCTTGTGTGAAAAACGTGCAGTCCTAACTGAAAACGCACAAGCGTTAATAATGACCCATCTGGTACTTTCCCTTTTTTCTTATTCGCCGTCACGATTTCTCCGTTCCTTCATCCTCCCTTAAAATCTGGGTGCTCCATTCCGGAATCTAAGTGAAAAAACATCTCCCGCCTCGGGTGCTATCCGTGGACAGGAAGCGTGGGGTTTTGGCGAACGGCTAGCCTCGGGTTAACTATTTACGGGAAGATGAATGCGTTAAAAATGGGAAGCGAGTATATCTGGGATAAAGCTTTCTTTTATGAACACTGAACCTGGTTTTTACTTCAAGAATTTTCCTTCAGTGATATAGTGGGAGTCGGTGAAAATTGGTTTTATTGAAATTCTCATCGCAATGTATTCTATGGTTGCAACTTCAGAGTTATTCTTGGAAATTTTAGTGCTTTCATCAGAGACGAAACTCCTCCATCGCGGAAAATATATTTTCCGTATTTACTTTCCAGCTTTCGTCGTGTTTCTTTTTCCTAAAAGTTTATGATATATTTGAATTGTATTTTGGAATTTTATTCATTCATACTCGCGTAAAATTAATCTTGACTGTCTTATAGCTATGAGTTGCCTCATATATTCTCCTTAAAAAATACTGCTGCGTGACTTTGTATGTACCCTTGTCCCTAAAAATTATTTTTACCTTCGGCATTCATTGGGCAATGTTTTTTTTATGTTCTGGTGGTTGAATTTATGTTGCAATGAATATAACACCCATGGAAGCGTTGCGCGACAGCTACCCAGCCTTGGCCCAGGGTCTTCACGAGCAATTTTGGTTTCTTGCACAAAGCCAGCGCCATAGCGCTGACTATTGAAGCTCATTGGCACTCCAGTGTTTACTTGTTACGCTCGTTTCCAGAAATCAATTTCTTAGACAGCATATTTCTATCAGTGAAACTAAAAAAAATGCCGTCTCCACGGTTCGAAACCCTTGCTAAAAGGAACTATTTAAGTTGGATGAAATGCTGTTCATGCGACACTCCAATAAAAACTTGATACCGAAAAAATTGAAACTTCTGTTATAATCCTTCATCCGAAACAGTAATGATGGACTGGGGAGTTAAATGCAATAATAGAAATACAACGCTTACAAAATTGAAATGGAAAAAATTTAAGAACGTATTTCCGACTTATTTCAAGTCGCAGTCTGTCGTTGTTTAGGGATGTGGAATGGAATTTTAAGTAGTCGAATTTTGGCGGACGTCACCCCTTGAGAAAGCACATTAATGAGAAAAATTCATGTTGAAAATATCGGTCTCCTGGACTTGGTTTGAACTCAGATATTCCGAATCAGCGTAGAGTGATTTTAATGAGCCATGACTAGGGCTAATTGGTTGGATTAACTTATTGGTTAAATCACGCGAGTTTTATTCGGGGAATCGATTTCGGGAGCTCAAGTACTGGTCTAAACAAAACATTTATCACAGTGAATTTAGCACATTCTAGTACTAGGAATGGAGCCAATTTTCGCATCTATAAACCTGCTAATTGTGTTAAACGTATACCGAAATAAATTGAACCAATTTTCTCATCAGTGAACTTGTGAATTTGGTAAAATGTTATGCCCTTCGTGTTTACTGTGTTCCAATCGTCTCAGCGTAGCCTGAGTCTTCCGTTTTGGTGGACACTATTTCCGTTCCTTCCTTCCTCGTGCATTCCTCGGAAACACGCCGTCTAGCGTCTTCTTCCCGACCTCCTTCAACTTTTATCATCCTCTCCCCTCTCCCCCGTAGTACCGCCTTTCCTCCCCTCCCCTCCCCCCTTCCGATACTCTCTTACCTCTGCCTACGTCCCTCTTCCCCCTCCCACTTTCAATTCCATTCACTTTATACCCCCTCCCTTCTCCTCCTCCTCCACCTCTGCGCTTTCTTGCTCCTCCTCACTCCATCCTCCTGTCCCACTTTCCTCGGCCCGAGCCGTTGGGAATTGGGAGGAAGGCAAGTGTGCCCCGGGGCGAAGGTTTAAGTGTCTGTCTCTCGTATGTGCGCCTCTTTTTTTCTGCGTGGGAGGAGGGGAGGCGCTGGCGGAAGTTTGGGCCGTGGTTTGGGGTGAAGCTGGGGTGTGTGGAGGAGGGTGCTAGGTCTTCGGGGAGAGTGGGAACTACCCGTGCGGCGAATCGGCTGGCACGCTCTTCGTTACCCCCGATGGGTCGTGCGCCGCTGAGTGTCGCTTAGGTTTCGATTTGCCTGCACCGCTGTGTAATTTGGTCCGCTTGGCGATTTATTGAGGACGACACCTAAGCGCGATATTAGCGAGATAATATTTATCGACAAACCTGATCAACCAAACTACAAAATAGCTCAGTAAAACTGAGAACGCAGGTGCTATATTCAGGATCACAATAATGCATGGAAATTCGCAAATTTCCTTTTTTTATTTCACGAGTAAATTCAGTGCTAAGGTGTGGATATCTTCTCAATCTTAACAATGATCTGCAGCTCAAAAAACGTCCTAGTAATGTCTAGATTGATAAAGTTTAACACCAGTACCTATGTGAAAATTAATCAATAACGTATTACTTGAGTCGAATGGAAATATATCTTGGACCTATTGGCGCCCACGTGCCTTATTTGCCACCAAGCCATTATTCAAGTTCAAGGCGAATTTCCAAAACATTTCTTACTTATTCTATGTTCCGCCTAAATCCTGCACTTAAGCGCATGAGACGTGGTCTTTCTTGATATGCCTTGGTCGTGGGAGGACAAATCGCCATGGAAATTCACTGTGAACTATGATGCTTGGTGGTGTAAATCATGGTACTAAAACTAGTACTAAGGTATATTAACTATTTGGTAATATCATGGTGTAAACGCCCAACACACCTGACTCGAAAATAGGAGATCCGGATTGTAATCCTAGTCAAATAAAGTGATATTTCTTGGTGAATTTTCGGACATTGGTGTGGAAACACCATCAATTAACTCATCGCATGGATATTTTTTTGATTGCGATGGAAGATTACGTAAGTGAATCAGCCCTAATATCAAATGAGCGCTGCATTCAGATGGGGTTGCAAGATGACATTGCGCAGCCGTGCGTCAGCCTGAGTCGAAAACAGGTGGGATAGATTGGAAAAAAGGAGGAAATTAGCGGATTGGCAGAGGGTTAGGCCGGATCACATGGCGCGAGCCCGCAACCGGGATGATCTCGTTCGCTTTCAATTTCTTCATCTTTTTCTTTTTTAACCACCATCCTCCCGCGAGTGCACACGCACACTTCAGTCTAGGCGTGAATCGTGATCGGAATGGCATTTCCACGGGGACGCTCCCCGCTGGAATGAGCGAGACGCATGGAAAATCATCTGCCAGCTCCGGGAAACATGCTTTTTGTGTGATCCTCAACTTAAATGGCGAATTAAAACTTGAACCAAGGCCAGAGATGCTGATTCGCATCCGTGTGATGTCGGCGTTGACGCAACCTTTTGGAAAGAGACTGTGGGGTAATTATTACTCATTTTTATTAAGGGCACGTCAAAAGGCAGAAATTAAGCATAGCGGGTAGGTAGCAAATTGATTCAAGGTTGATTTTCCTGGTGGTATTTAACCATGTGAAATGGAACGACTCTATCTGGTCACACGCTTAGAAATTATCATATTTTCCATGTTATATCAGCGGAAACAGTTTTTTTATATTTTTATGAAGAGGTAATTATTAGATCATGGTTCGCCATCATAAAAACAGGTCTAATGACGTTGCGTATGCAACCCAACCAGTTTACTGTTCCAAGAATGCGTGAAGCTTGAAGTTGGTGCAATCTTTTATACCCATATTTTTGAGCCATATAAATGTGTCATTATTTATTTGAATCAACATTTGTGTAATTCATGTGGCAAGCTTAGGCACTTGAAAATGCTGTGCTCCCGCTTCCGAAGAAATTCGTATCTAAGGAGCTAATGCATTCACCTTCACTTACACCATTCGAAGAATGGAAACCATATTTTTCCAGCATTCATCTCCCATTTCATGGCATGCAATGGAGCACGATATTGATGTAAAAAGGTAGTTATTAAACGGGCTGCATTTTGATATTCTACCATTTAGTTGGAGAATCTTCATTCACCTTTGCACAGGTCTCAATGAGGATGATTTGAAGTTTCCCATTTAGCTGGTAGATTAAACACCTCAAAGGGTTTTTTTTCATTCATTCAAGTATTCTACCAGCTGATTGATAGGTTCTTTGGGCAGTCCTTCTTCTGCATTCCTATTTCTAAACATTTTCTCGTTTCCCTACTGTATCAGGAAAATAGATTTATGCTGCGCTTGTCCCACATACACCCTTGTTTATCTCTCGGTAATCTGCTACTATCTTCGATCTCGTGTAATTGGTAGCTGATTCTTCCTTTTATATCACAAAATTATTATTTACTTATAATAAATATACACTGTACTAATGTTACAGGTATTTCGTCAAATATTTTACCATTTGATCATGAATGGTGATAAAACTAATAGGCCATAAAAAGGATAAGGACTTCATTTTATGATGACATTTCGGTTCATTGAAAGTGTGTTTCGAGTAACAAGTGAAGAGTAGTAATCATTCCCGTCAATGGAATTGATTTCTTGGAAAAAGCCTTACTCTGATGTTTTCCATCGTTTTTTATACTTGTCATCTTTTATTTTCTTAATATTAGCCAATCCTTGCTTTTAAAACTCACCCTTCTTCGTGATTATGAAACGTTTGAAACTTAAGCGTATTCGCCTAAATGTAAATTTCTTCTCCGGCAAGATTCGTTGGTTCTTCGTAGGATCGAAAGTGACGATGCCTAATATTTTAAGTAGCCGGTTCGTTCTACGGTGAACATATCAAAGCGACTTGAGCTGCAGTGCTTCTAAGATACATGACAGTACGTCATGGACACATTATTTGAGCAGTTTAAGTGCAATTAAGACCTGCTACCATAATGAGTGATTATCGTTACGGATGGTTAATTGGTACTATCAGTTTATGGCATTCGTGTCACTCGAAAGTATGATCTCTTGTATAAAACTCTATTTACGATTACCTCCTGTGTGTTTCCGAAATAAGTTTTTTTTTTCAGTTTTTAAGTTTTCCATTTTAGAGGTTAATTTGCTGACTAATTGAAAAATTGTAAAAAAAGTGCTTAAGTTGGGTCTATACTCCAAGCCAACTCAAGTTAACGGTCGCCGCCTGTGGTTGCCTACTGGGGTGGTAGAAGCCCTTAGGGAAACTGTGAAGGCGGCACTGACAAAAATGGAGTGGGGAACGATTATCCTTGGGTGGAGATGGAAAAGGTCTACTCCGTTATCAATGCAGGCTTGAACGCTTAAGATTGTTATAGCCTTAATACGAAAACCGCATCAATGGCTGTTGATTTTGTGCGTGCATTAAAGATGATTCTTTGATTTAAGTGGGCTGAAAATCCTCATTTCGGAATCTAGCCTTCGCAACGTGCCCCGGAATATTACCAAAACATTTCGTAAAGACCACAGTTTTGCTATTTTTTTATAAAAAAGAAACACAAACACTTCATGATAAAGTTACTCCACTTAAATTAACAAATGACTCTTCATCTACGGAAGACAAAAATTGCAAGTCTCCAGCTGTCACGGCAAAACCATTACTGGGTTAGAGGGAAACGTCTGAAACGAGCTTCTTAGCCCCGGTATAGAGCCACCTTAATTATGAAGTAGGAGCTCTTGACACAATTAATTAATTAGCATGAACTGAAGCGAAGTGAACGATGCCTTTATAAAAAATTACCCCTTCATTACGCATTAATCACCATCCCCGTCCATGGATGCGCGATCACCGCTTGTGTGGAGATGCCCATTCCTTATTTTATTTTTGGCTCGCTTCATTAGACTTCGACATTTACAACTTTTTTAGTAACTTTATTGACACGGTGAATTACTGCAGTTCTCCTAGTAGAAACTGGTGTAAAAACAACTTTCCCGCTCGGTTCAATGCGTTAATTTTTTTGTGCTCATCCATCATCCTTCTTACTTTCAATTATAGGTACTATAGGTGCCTTTCCCTCCTGCGCGTGGTATATACAGGTACCTGTATACTGCAAATGTTTATGACTTAAACACCAACTGTACTTAAAGCAGTGATCATGTATAGTTTTTCTGTTATCATCGATAATCCCCAGAAATCATGTTTCCCCATTTTATAAGTCTTCTGTAACCTATAGCTTGCATGTAGTATGCTTCGCAATCGCACTGGCTTACGAGGAGCATATGTCGTCCGATATCTCGGCTTTGTGAGATGTATTTGGTCCATATGTTAAAGTGTTTGCATGTGTATCGGTGTTTATGCATCAATCAAAACTCTGCTATCGTGTGTTCACTATTTTTCTGAGCTTCACGTGTAGCGGTCCTACACATATCGCCTTCGATCTTTCCATATTGACTCGAATCCTTGAATTTTAAAAGGATTGGTCCATGCTATTACATCTACTAATCCCTCTGCTATCACTCTTCGTGGAAGATGACCTACATTTTCAAACAATAGGTATAATTTATAGTCGCTTTTTGCCTTTCACCATTCTTATTAGTGAGAAATAGAAGGGTCCCGAGGAAGTTATAGTTTAAAGCCTTCACTCAATAGCTCTATTATTGGTACCGCCTCTCCGTCTTTGCTCACTGGGTTCTCAAGGTGTACTTACTGGGAAGTTTTGTCGTCCAGCCTTGTGGTTTCTGATTGTGTAATTTACGTGGGTCCGTTTCTATGTTAACCTAAATCCGTTGATCCAGTGTGAAAATATTTTCTCTGCATTTTTCTCTCATTTCAAACGTTGAGAGTGTTGAATGTTTTTTCATAATATTTGCAAGAGGTGTTCAAGAATCATGCATAAATACCTATGTGTTTATATTCCGTGATTAACTTAAAGTAATTACGTACGTTTGAGAGATTTTCTTACGCTTAGAGATGGTTACTGTGATGTGGATTTTGAATTTGCATATGGAGAAAAGTGGATAAACGTAAATTCATCATACTTAACCCTGAAAAATTTAGTTTTTTTATGAAAGTTAGCAAAAAATATGAGATAATTGTCCAAAAATTATTTTTTCAGAATAAATTAAACCATTGCTTCTACCTCTGAAATGTGTATAAACTCTTTAAAAACAAATACTGATTGATAATTTTCTTTAGAGGCATTTAGTTATTTTCATTTTAGTGCCTTCCCGAGTTTTTTTACTACCGTTCGCTACACATTTCTTGGTAATCTATAGAAGTGCTGCTAAGCAATATGCTACCTTTAGTTTACTCTAACTCATTAGTGTTCTTCGAGACTACCTGTACTTCCTGAAAGTGATTGACTGAAATATAGCTGAACTAATCGGCCGGTGCTCTTGCAATTGTCAAAAAAGAGATGATCAGCGCACCGATGAATGAGTCTATATAATCGTAGTCGCTCTATTTTGTTTTCGCCTTCGTTTATCTTGTATTTGTTTTACTACAGAAACCGATTTAGGCTCATGCGCGTCCCGGAAAGACTTCTGCGTTGATTCTTCCGCGGAGATAAGGAGGATGGAATAAGTGTAAGGGTGTGCGTGTGTGTCGAGTGGCTGAGCGTTTTCTCACGGCGCGTAACCATTCTCACCGCGTTCGTGACGCCCCCTCCACCCCCCTCATCATCGTCCCGCGGCGCATCCTACGTCTCGTGGCGGCCGGGAATCCGTGTCGTCGCCTCTGCCTGCCGCGAAGAAAGCGGTCGACGACGGAGTTGAGGATATCGAGGCGCGTGGACGGACGTCATGGGATGGGGCTGGACCGGAATGGATTGGAAGTAGTGCAGTGGCCGTGTATTGAATGCGATTTTGGATCCTCTCACGATGCGACGTCGAATCGCGATACTTGGGTACAAATCAGATAGATACTATTTTTTTACTTCCTATGAATGAAACCTTATAACTCTGTGAATGAAACTCTAATGTGGAGAGGAGCCTTGTATGGCTCAGAGACTTGGTCGTTGCAGATGGAAGGTGAGCTTAGGCTGGAGGCCATTGAGATTTGGGCATTGAGAGGGATGTAAAGAGTAATCTGGGTGGAAAGGGAGACGGATGAAAACGTTTCGGATATGATAAAAGAAGAGAGGAAGCTGATAGGAAAAATTATAAGGGTGCAGCAATATTGGTTGGAGGACGTATAGAGGGCTGGTGACAAGCTGGTAGAAGGAAGAGTGTTGAACAAATGTGGGAGAGGTAGGAGACGAGTAATCATCTTGGATGTTATGAAGCAAAGCAAACAGTACGAAGAGTTTGAAATGAATCTGCTGGTACAGGGATTTGATATTAAATAAGGGATATGTGAGTGGAGGGAACGTTTAAGAGTATTCCCCATGAGCTGAGAAATAATTGGTAGAACGTCCATGAACCTACTATCTATTTGATTAAATAATTAATAATGATGAGGATGTTCCACCTTTGCCCGGACACATTGTTGGACGCATTAGCCCCCTGAAAGCAATAATGGAAGGAATAACAACTGGGAACAATTACAGTGGAGAACCAATGATGAACATCATCAGGATTTAGAAAGTTTTCCATCATCTGATGTATTGTGTTTTAAAACTCTTCAGATGAATAATTACCAATCATATGCTAAGGAACATTGTACTACTGTTTCTTCAAATGTATTAACATCTAAGAGGTGTATGAAGTTTAAACCAGAAGACAAATTAGTTGTGTGTTGTAAAAGTAATATTGCATCAGCTTCTTCAAGTGCCTTTGTTGGCATTTATGGAGATGTACAGTTTTAAGTCAAAGGTTAATAAAGGTTTATTTTAATTTCATTTTGGTATTTTCTTTTCATTGCGCTCTGCGCCGTTATGAGGGACGTTAAAACGAAGGCGTATGAAGGGTGGTTACCTGATAATAGAATGGAGTGTAGTGGTGTAACAAGCCAATATTAGGATAGATACTGATTATGATGGTACTTGAAGAGGATGAATTCCCATGGCCGTGGCCTGGGTGTGATTGAGAATCAAGAGAGTCATTCTACCTACAAATCCGAGTAAGTTAGTGATGTTTTTGTTTTTTTTTACTATTGCCTTTATTCATTAATATTTTGTGTTAGTCTTTCAACTTCCATTTTTAATACTCCTATGCCCCTCTAAGATCATGTACTCGGTGATGCATCTTCTTCAATTACTGATATGGCCGTAGACTCCATCTTTTCATGCTCGATTATGATGGTGTTCCACTTTTTACATTGGCTATCGAGGAAAACCTATCATGGGCTATCAAGAAAAGGGTTATATCTAACATAATTGATGATTGTGACGTAGACAGGAAAGGGTACTTGTTCCCTTCTCCGATGTGTGAACGTGATTCGCCTACAGGTTTGGTGCTTAGTTTACTTTGCTTTAACTGATCAATCAGACCTTCAGATTGAAGACTGGTTTTTTAAGAGTGATAGATGTCCTGTGTCGATATCGTTTTCTCTGATTGAGGTGGAAGTGCTAATCCGCATTCCATAAAATGTCGTCAACTATTATTGCTCTTTTACAAATGTGACAAGCGTTTCACATACGGTGTATGAATATGAAATGTAACGTCGTTCATTATCATAGCTCTACACATGCATCGGCACTTTTGCTATGTTCATCTCATATTCATATGTGAACATTGCACTGGAGGGCGTGTCGAGGCGAGGTGGGATACTTGGAAACAACAGCAGCAGGTGCCTCAAGAATGCCTTCCCGCCAGCAGGTCGACGTGAACATGAGGGCAATCGAATTGGCAGAATTCTTAATGAAAACATCGCTCACTTTCAATGTCCCCGGGTTAATTGGAATTTTTCATGAAATTATCTCCCCTAAATGGATTCCACCCTGCTGAATGAGGCGTAAGTTAATGGGTCTTTCAGGTACCCCCGATATGTACTCCATCACATGGCCTGGTTCAGCACTTCCATTTTTTATTCATCCATCACTCCCATTCATATATTTTGATATTTAATGTTCTCCTGGACTTGAGGGTCCTGGCAGAGCTACACTTCGAGTGACTTACTGTTGCAATTTCATACCGATGTACATTATGCGAGTTTCACTTGCATACGGGCCTTGGGAAGTAATTATTCTTGTCATTGATGGAAAACTATTGCATCCAATTGTTCTATTGCTCTTCGTCTCAGCATGCCAAGTACTCATATCCGAATGTTCTATACTATTTCATTGTCCTGTTACGGGGATTGTTATTCTTGTAATAGATGTTTTATTATCGAAGTAAGCAAAATTCGGTGATTAATACATTCCAAACGTCTGCTATCCAATCATTGGGAATAAAATGGTCCTTTCTTTGGTATAATGTTCCCCGCAATTGAAACCTTGAGTTATCCTAATTTTTTGCATACAGGTTGGATTTAGATGAACTATCCTTTTCCGGATTAGCCGATTAAGCAGTATTGCCCGATATTTTTATCCGTCACTTGTCTATTATTTTACTACCTGTTCTGGGAAAATTGAGTTGTTTTTTTTAATAATAATGATTTAATTATTTCAATTCCAGAATCGGGCCGTGTACAAGACCGTTCCTACTTTGACTCCATTTTATATAGCATTTACTATAGATTTGAGCATCTAGAGATCGTCGTAAGTGCACACTTTTCTTCTGTGTATTTGAAAACAGATTAATTTTTTAAAGCATATCGGGCGATATTATTATACTCAGCATTTTTAATTGATTTATTTCCTTTTAAGTTGGTAGTAAAACCTATGGGAGATTCTCACTTCCTTGTAACTTTCTTAAATGCTTCACGGTTCGCCTAGCGTCTACTTCGTCTCAGTATGTCAAGCACTTTGCCACAGTATATTGGGCATATCGTTGCAAAACACCGCTTTCAGTCTAGTTATTCAAAGTGTCAATGCTTCGTGGTGAAGAAAGTTTAAATTTAGCGATTGTGGCGGTCTGAACTGAATTTTTTGGAGCAGATGGCTTATGGCGTAGAATTGAAAAGTGTATGCAAAGACTTTAAAAATAGGTTATGAAGTAAGAAAGAGGTCATAATGTCAAACGTTTGACCCCATCATCATTACCTGCGCCGCTTTTGTCTACATCTGGGGAGATTGGAAATGCTGGCGAAAGTTGGGCTTTTCCTAAATTTTCTTTCGTCTCTCATTTTCATAATGCTATCAATAAATCTTGGATATTTTGATTTTAAGTGTCCTTTATATGCTGCATAGCGAATGCTTAAGGAATTTAAATTTTCCGTTTAAAGCATAGAAGAATAAATTGTGATACATTCCATAAATTTCTCACCTCTGATTTTTTGAGCAGTCGGAAGTGATCGGGTCGCGCCTATTATGATTTTAATATTTATTTAAGGGAAATCTCCGAGCCACACTTCTAACTTATAATTTCCGTCACCTATTGGCCGATTGACCGTAGTTTAATTTACGCTTTCCCTTTTGGTTTGTTCTCGCGAATACCATCATAGTTGTGCTCCAAGCTAGGGGTGTGGGAGTGCGACTGACTTTGAGGTACAGGAAGAGGAAGAAAAAGAAATCAAATGGAACCCTCAGAAAAGTATTTTATTAGGAAAATAAGAGTGGAGAGCTGATCGGTGGACAATAACGGGGCAATCGACCTCTTTTTATGTTTATTATTCTCTTCAGAGTTAATCGGTTTATGAAGATAGAAAGAGAAGTACTATAGGTATGTGTTATCAAAGGAGTATTTTCACGAAGGAGGGCCTGGTTTATAAAGCTTTTATTCCATAAAATGTACTTCCTTTAAGTTGTATTTCAGTTGCCACCTTTAAGTTTTGCCTAATTTAAATACTGTCTGTTTCATAATTACATTTATTGCTCACAGTTTTTGCGTGAATATAATAAAACGTTGCGTGACACAATTTCAACGCTGCATATGGATGTGGCTCTGTTTATGTATGTTTTAGAGGTTCTAATGTGAACACACCTATGTGAATTCTTTCGATTTTTTTAAACAAAATGGGGATTAATTACATTCATAATGGAAACAGGGTTTCGTGATATGCTTGATCCAAATGGGGTAAAGTATGAGGGGTTGACGTTATTGCCCTAAGGGCATGGCATTGCAGTTTTCCGACGAAACAATTTTTCACAATGTTTCTGCGATAGCACATTGTAAAGTAATCGCAAGAGCCTAAGTTTTAATATTTTGCTTAATTAAAGAAGATTTTTGACGGCGTTTATAGAAAATAGGAAAACACTCTGCTAACGTTTGATACTAAGATTTATCCGTGCTTAACTCATCTTTTATTCCGCCTTGAATGTGAAATTTACCCAGCCGACAGAGGTGTATTGCATAACTCTAAGCTAGAGACTACTATCAAGGCGTAAAAGCGTTGTTGCACCGTCGACCGGATGGTACAATTTAACTTGCACCTTACTTGTTACGCGTTAGCCGTAAGGCCACGTTGCCATCTCTCTCCGGGTGATGTGATTTGATGATTTATGCTCTAGTGAAATCAGGATATGAAATGGCGCTGGCCGCTGGAGCGTTATAGAGCTGGGGGGAGGGAATCTTGAGGAAATTACGGAAGCCTGGAGAAATAAATGGAAAATACCTCCTTAGAAAATTATGCTTGGCAAAGTTGAATATAATTGCAAAGTTTGTGTCCACATATGCGGTAGACTACTTAAATAGTGTTTATGGTACGATATTTTTTTTATTCTAGAGTTCAAGACTTTCGAAAATACGAGGAACACAATTATTATACATGTACGTACATTTCGTAAATCAATTTTTTACCATTTGCTTCCATCGATGTTTAAGAGTCACTCATTGGTGTGCATAGGTGTTGCAAATAGTTCGTTTTGGTTATTGTATATTGTAGGAGGACAGAAGAGAATGGAAGGCCCTAGTTGTATCATCGCGCGGTCCTCTGGGCCTGATCGCGTAAAGTAAAGTAAAGTAAGTATTGTATAGGTAATATTAGGACTGTCAGCTTTCGAATTAAGGGTTTGAGAAAGCTTTAATCGCCACTTTTTCCTTAAAAAAAAGTTTTATATGGCCTCAAATGAAAAAATTGAACATTGATAACAATATAATTTGAGATTACAAGTCAGTGTATTGTTTGAAAACAGCTAACAGCTAAATATCGAGACAAAAATCATGGTTTGCAATACCTAGTTGACCTAATTTTTGTGATTGAATCATTAAAAAAGAGAGTTTTCATTCCGTTTACATTGTAAGCATGTAAATCTTGTATGAAATGGGGAGAAGAAATAGGATGAAATTAGTCTTTATGACTAATGGGACAAAAATTGAATGAAGCAATGCTACTAGCGTCACTTTATGTTTTAGTACGGACTTGTATTTTTTATTATTCTACCATCATTTACGGCAATGATAGTTGAAAAGTTGATGCCAGTGAAATAGGAAAATAAAGTAAACCGGAGGTAAATTCGCGTGATTAATCTCACTTAAACGCTTAATTTTTTTCGCATGGAATAAAGTCGAATACTTTCATTTTACTTGTTCTAGCATTATTTCTATGAGTTGTAATGCTAAATTATTCCTTTCGTTCTTTTTCATACGAGTTTATAATGATGAAATGCTCAAAAATTGTTTCATGTCCTCTGTTCCGTTGCTCGAGAAGAAAATGTGAATTGAAATAAGTGGAGAATTGCTGTATGAATATATGGCAAATAGTATGGAAAACGCATTCCCTCGCCATACAAGCTTTTATTAGCATAATGTGTGAAATCATCATATTAGTGTTATTTATTTTAGAAAGCTTTATGCATTAATTTATTATTTAGAATAGCTCGTGAATGATGTTACGCGTGGACCGTACTTCCTAAATTGTATTCTATAAGTAAGTTTTAAAGTTTTAGTGTGATGATAACTCTTAAAACTCATGAAATTAATGTTTTAGTGTGGTGATAAAGTGGCGAAGGTCAAAATTTTTACCCTCTCTTATTTTTCTATCAACTGCAATCATGCTTTATATGCATGAACATCGTAAAATATCTTTATGTATCGAACGAATTCCCATGTGTCAAGTTAAGCACATGAATTGAAAACGCGAAAGCTTAGGAAATTCTGACAGAGACCGGCATCGAAGCCTCTTTTAGTCCTTCTCCATGCATGTGTTCCCAGTAATTCTCGCGCTGTAAGTAATTGAATGCTCACGCTGAGGAAGAACGTAGGAGCATGGCTGCATCTTTGAGAGGCTTAAATATAATCTCTATGATGGTTAAGTGCGAGATAAATCTCTCACTAAAGCTCATCTTCCGATCGTATACTCCTTGCGAGTTTCTTAACATTCACAACACGTGGAAATACAAGGAAGATTATCTCTTTGGTTATAATTTTTATATTTTTTCATGCATGGCAATGACTAACATGAACATCTTTTGACAGGGTGATTACGTTGACCTACTGAAATTTTCCAGATACGACGCAGCAATTTTATCGAGTAAGATCCAAATGTATTAGGTTGCGTGGAATGAGGATACTGCTATTACCTCTTGTATTTTGGTAATTCCTAAGAATTTGGCTGTATGTGATGCCATTCGCGTAAGATGTAGTCTCTTATTTCCTTGATTGGGAATCAAGGAGATATTTGATCATCATCTTGATACTTCAGTTGCATCACTTGTTTTGGGAAATGGAGATATAACGTCGGTTGGTTTATCCTTGAAGGCGTTTGCGCTTACTCTTAGCATCAGATTACAATCCATGTGGTGGACTTCTGAGGCTTATTCGCTTAAAACTGATTATTTTGACTAAGAGTGTTAATGGTAACGGAAAATCACATTCGTCATTGACTCTTGAATGCTTCATTATGACAGAGCGTATGATTTTCGTACTCAAAATAGTATCCTTAGAGAAGCAGAAATAACTGCGGAATGCATTTCCAAAATTAACGTAGTTTTAAAACATTTTGTCTGATCCAAGAAAGTATAAGGTCCTGTTAACTTTCCTTGGATAGGATAAAGGAATTGTTTTCGTAAAACGGTTTTCATCCCATATGTACATAGATACCAGGAAGGGCCAAGAATGAAATATCTATCTTAAAGTTACAGTTAGTCATTTTCTATTGATTTTTAGTGAATATTTCTATTTGATAGAGAATTGCCAATTTGGAAAATAAACCCTTCAATTAGGCTTTTATTGGAGGCACCCGCCGCGAATGGTCGTCTTGGGATGTGTGTTTATGAAACTTGGAAGGATCAGGAATCGAGGGTGGTCAAGATATTTAAAACATCGTCCATAGGAGATTTAAAGAAATCTTTTAGTAAGTGCGTACCTTCTTTTTTAATGAGGAGAGGGTCATATGTCTCGTATTCAAAAATCCCGTGTAACTGAATTTTTAATAAAAAGTATCAACGTGCATCACTCCTAAATAATCAACCAAAAGATATTTTTAAAGAAAATAGTACTGCGGATGGTCTCAAGAAAAATATTTTTTTATTCATACACAAGGCTGCGTAATTAGTCACTTATGAAGGTTGTATGTCATTTTAATTTTTCTGGAGAAGTCAGAGCATATTTATAATATCATTATCGTGTGCTCATAGCTTATAATTTTCACTTTCAACGGCTTTCATTTTCTTTTTCGTTTTAATTAAAATTTTTTAGCGCCTTCGACGAAAGTTTCTTTCTACGCTCAAGTCACCGGGCATTTTTTTCGTGCATAAAATCATCGCTTGGCGAGTTTTTCTTTTTTTTCTAATTAATCACCGAATGAGGTCCGCCTACTTGTGAAATTGCGCATCCCCTCGCAACTCCTCAACTGTCCGGAAAAATTATAATGGTCTCTCGTCTGCCACACGGGTGAGGAATATCAGTCAGTGGGACAGTTCGGGCAGGGCGTTGATTGGAATCCACGACTTCATTAAAGAAACCTCGCGCTCTCCAAAAATAGCCGCGTGTATACTATTCGTGTGTACATTTGTTTAAAGCACACTCGCTATAAAAGAATGCGACTTCGACTAATAAGTGGGCGCGTGGTGGTCAGTTTCCTTCCGGTTAAAGTGTTACGATCATGACGTTCGTTTCATAATAGCGAGATAGCGAGAAGGGGAAGGAGATATTTCGCGGAGCGTCAAAATGAAACTGTTTATAAGCCCCTCTCTTTACCACCGGCGCGGCCCTCTCATCCCATCCACACCGACCCTTCCTCGGCCGGTGCTCGCTCACGCCCCCTCCCCCCTCCCAGACGAGCCGCCCGAGTTGGACAGCGTGAAGTTTTATTGTAATAGGTCACTGCCGCCCAGGTGACGTAATGGCCGAAGTGGGTCTGGCTGATTGTGATAAAGTAAAACTGTGGCTCATGGGAACGAATGAGGTGTTATTAACAGAGGCACTCATTTACGCCTTTGCTATGTAATCTCATTAGGTTTTATTGCCTTGCACATTTTAATGGGGTCATCGCATTGTGTTTCGTTGTTGGATTAGAGTACTCCCTTGCCAAGACGTATTCTGCTGGTAGTCTCAAGCTTTTTTTTTATTTATTGCGTGGAAGAAATAGCAAGCTTTCTAACATAGTTTAATTAATAGAAGGAAGATGACCCATACTCGTGAAATTTTTACTTGTCAAGTGCATATTTAGTTTCAATTTCATGTAGAATAGATATCGGGTTAATGCTCTTGCCATAGTATGCACAGTGTTATCAATTGCTCGGCCTATACAGTTGAAAGTTCTGATTTTGGTCAATGGAAGAATAAAAACTGCTAAAACATGCTGTTGAGGCGTTGCCTGTTTGGTCCAGTGTAATCTCTATATTGAATACATATAAGCATAATGGAAAATATTTTCCCTTTTGGTGATTGCTTCCTGGGATTATCTCATGGGAGACCTGCAAATAGCTGTTTTAAGAATCAGCCATAAGACTAAGAAGTGAAAAATTGCAATCTTGAAGTCACTCTATGTTCAACTGGACTGGCTGAGAAAAATATTAATATTTTTTCAAGATGTTTGTTATGTAAAGCCTGTTATGGCGTAGTAAATTCTGCTTTTCCATCTCTTTCCTTTGAGGAATTCTTGGGGTCGATGCCTGTTTTTTAGCTCGCGGCCGTTGTGCATAGTCACACCTCCGCCCCTGATGAAATTAATCCGGATCTGTTCCTCCTGCTCCATCCCCCTAGCCTCTTCGAATGCACTCCTAAACGATATCTCCCGGTCTTTCCACTCTAATTGAGGGCCGTGAACCCACCCACGGCAAATTGTATCGCTTGCCGTAACGGTATTATGAATTCCAAAGATATGAAATTGGTAATTACGTTTTAGCTCATTCGTGGCATAAGTTGCAAGTTGGTACAGTGCTAGGATTACGTAACAAGTATCAGCAATTTAAGCATGATATAAATTTAATTTTATTGTGAAGAATACCGAATTAACCTGCTTTTTCTGTGGCAGCCAGATACGTGCGTTTTAAATTTACATATCAACATACTCGAGTATTTAATTAAGTGGCCCATGTATGACACCAACTTAATGGCTCAGAAATATATTGATTTTCACTCTCTTGTTTTTTACATTTTTGGCCCTAAAATGCCTTTTTGCATTGCCATCATTTTTAGTATATCAAGGTAGAAAAATACATTTTGTTGAAAGCATATTAAGTGGTAAGCTTTTTTTACTTGCCTCGTGCCATTATTCTTCTGGGTGCCATAGTAGTACCATTAGAGAAATGAAAACCATTAGGTACTGTTTAACATTAAGAATTTATTCATTCGTGTGCTTACTTGTGCCGTTCATGATTTGAAAGGCACATCATAGTATTTACAAAGCGGCTTTAGTTTACGTTACATTTGCAAGCGTTCAGGGCGTCAATACGCATATTAAAAGTGTGGTCTTCTGAGAATCGGTCCTAAAATCTCGGCTTGTTCTCGGGCTATGAATAAGCTTAAAATTGTCTGGAATAGCTTGTAGCCTCAATTTCAGTGCGTGGTGATGAAATTATAAGCTGGCATCCAGTCACAGTCTTCCCATTGCACAAAAACAGTCTACCGGAACTAGAACTTCGTCATCTCAATTATTTCGGATATTTTTCTTGTGATGTTTCTTGCAATTCTTGGCCTGATTTTGTAAATACCTATCCGCTGAAGGCGAGAATGACAAGCGTGCCCTTTTCGGCCTACTTACGTCAACTCGCCGCGGGTCTTTCATTGTTTCGATGACATGTTGCGAGAGAGAGAGACCTTGTATTATTTATGATTTTTTCCTGCTAATAATGCGTCAACGGCCTTTAATTTTCTTTTGATTGCCAGTTTTAGTTTACGTAAATTATTTCCATCTGATCTGGTTATCAACCTTGTCATTGAGGAAATAGCAGTAACTTTTGTTGAATAACCAAGTTTTCCTGCGAACTCCAAAACTTCTTTTATACCTCACAATTATAAACCGCTTCACCTGAACTTTGACTCCATATCAATTCTGATTTTTATGTGTGGTAATTGTTTAAGAGGTATTTCGTTCTGTGTAATCCTTACAAAAAGATGCTTAGCTTGGCTGCTGTGCCTTCGGCTTAACTGATCATTATTTGGCCCGTCTAACTTGGTTGAGCGCTAGATAGTATTAATATGATTACAATTTGAATTATTCCCGTGATATCAGTGAAATACGGGGTGAAGTGAAAATGGCTTGACGTTTTCGTGTCTACATCCTTGCAGTTCGCCAATAAAGTCTCCGTCACAAACATTTGTTACATACCTTGCTTTCTACCTGCAAGATCATGACTTATTATTAAACAAATATTCGTGATCTTTCCGGTATTTTAACTAAATTTTGTTGTATTAAACCTATAATGAAAATATGCCGTTACAGTCAGAGTTTGGTCCCTAACCCTTTTCTTCCCATGTCCTCAATTGTGAACTGTTGATCAATGCTCTTAACGCAGGTTGACATCGTATACGATCATCGTATAATGCCAACCACTGTCCCATACGACGCTGCTTGAATTGTTGAATTATTCTGAGCTAGAAATTTGTTTTTTATTTCCCGTTTGCCACTCAATTTCCCGGTCAATCTATTTGGGCAAAATAGCTGCCCTACACTCTTGCGTACCACAGGAAACAATTTTTTTACTTGCTCCGGTATCGCTTCGTATTCCGCAAGAGTTTTCTCCATTTAGTCCCCCTACAGTGATGATATTCCATGCATGTAGTGCTGGACGTTAATGGCAATAAATTATAATGTCCTTAATGATTGCACTTATTGCCGGTACTCCTAACGGTTTCGTGAGCTTCACCATGCATGGCTCATGTGATTTCTCGCGTTCCCTCCCCTCTCTCTCCCCCCAAAGGTTTCCGTATGTACTGTTCTCTCTCTTCCTCTCTGCATTCCGTTTGGAATCGGAAGTCTATCGTCTTTCTCGTCACGTTCGCCCTTGTTTATTCTCGGTGCTCTCACTCGCTCGGCAGTCACTTCCTGCAGTCATCCCTCCTCTTTCTTCCATTCTCATCTCTCGAACTGCATTCCATTAACGATCGGATTTGTCGGAGTTTCTCCGTCCTCAACGAGTCGTCAGCCCCTTTTTCGCATTTCAAACCAAGAGCGGATCACTTTTTCTAAGGCTCTTGAAGTCAACTTCGCATGACCCATATTCCCATCATTTAACGATGCGTGTACTCAAAACTCCGAAATCGTTGTGCTACCTTCCACTTAGCCAGCAGAAGTATTATTCAGTCCTTTAATAGTGCTTATTTAGCGCGGTGTTCGTGCTTGGAGCCCGTAGCGGTATCAGCAAACATCAGTTTTATTTTAATTTCACTGCAAAGGAATTTTTGATGTGCGATCATGAAGATAAAGAGACGGAGAGCGGCAAGACTTGAGTTTTCCGTGCTCCAGGTATATCTTCGAACCATCATCTGAGTATCATAAAAGGAAATTTGAAATATTTAAGGATTATTCATGCATCTGTCTGAATTCCATGCTCGGAGGCTATATCAAAACCTGCTCATCAATAAATTCGGAATTGGACCCTGCAGAAGAGTACCTTTCTTCCAAGTAGCGCTACCGCAATTTGCCAACAGAGGTTAATTATCACGTTGATGAAAAATCTCTAAACATAGGCCTTTCCATCTGATTGCTCTCTTGGAAAATAGTTTGTGTCGTTAATGATCCAATCAATTGGCGATACGAGTTCATGCTCGCTCTATGTATAAAAATTGAATTTTTTCATAGTAATTAGATTTTTTAGGTAAAAAGGAAAAGTCCTTTCTCCCAGAAACTTCCATTTTAATTACATTTTCGTTAATCTACGGTTTTCAGTGACTCTGCCATATTTTCGTGTCCATTGTTGAGATTTATTTCATATCGGTAATGCAAAGCAATTGCCAATGATGTTTACTAATTTCAGGATAATGAGCAGTTAGATGTCATAATTATCCATCGCTGGAACTCCTTTGCCTCGAGCATCATTCTGTTGTCACTGTGATTTATTTACGTGGTCCATTACTGAAAATGTATTTTCATTGTTCTAGTTCGCCTAAAAATTTAGTCGAAAATATTTAGTGCCATTTAGAGTACCAAGTTAAAGCATGTTTATGTTTTTATGATGGGAACTATGCCAGAAAAAGTTGCGATGTACGAGAGTGAAAAATTATTTTTTCTGAGTCTTGAGTTTTGAGAATATCTTGAACATTTTACAGTTCAACTAGTGCATTTGGCTGTCATGACCACTAACTATTTTGTGACTCCTTCTGATGTCTGCTCTCACCCTTAACACTATGGATTGATTCGTGGAGGAGCCCCGGAGCAAAGGTGGCCATCCAAAAACCGGCTTAAAGAAGGATGCAGACCCTCGGGAGCGTTAATTTGATTATATGCGCATGTACCTTTACTTCTAGTCATGAAGCTATGCATAGGAGGTAGAAGAAGGGACTGCATAGTCTCAATTTCGCACCGGTAAAGACATTCATCTATTTATTCGTGTGTCCATATTTATAGGTTCTTATATGTATAGGTATGTGTTCCCCAGTGTTCTCATATTTATGTTGTGGTGTCGGGAATTGTACACACAGAAGAAAATGTGTTTCTTCTAACATGGTGGTCCATTTATTCATCTATAAGCAACCCAACAACGTTGGTTGTCACGAGGCTTCTTGTTACTTATTCCCATGCTTTTTGCCTTTAAAATAAATTACAAAACAATTAATATTCAAAATAGAAAGATGATCAATCATCAAATTACAAAAATACAAAAATATGTGTCGCCACAATGTTATCTCCTGGTCTGCAATCAAAGTATTTTGGGGTCCTAGTAGGGATGTTTTAAAAAAATTTCAGAATCATCTTTGCCATAGCTACAATGTTGTAGTGAGTTTCTCAAATTAGAGTCGAGCCGATTTCCAAAATCAACTAATTACTGCGGCGTCCACATTCTTGCCGCGTGTTTATAATCTGTCAACGGCCGTTGCAAAACAGCACTTGCACTAGTTGCAGCCCCGGGCAACCGAGGAGGATGCGTTGGTTCGTGGAATCTGCGGCGCGGCTATTTTGTCCTCACTCCGTTAAGGGCGCTTCCTTCGCCCGCCGCCTCTCCTAGTCCAGTCACTTTATACATCCGACCTTGCAAAAGGTCATGTATTTCTAATTTTTTAATATGTTGTTAGGATCTATGCCAATAGTAAAAAAGCAAATTTCCAGCTTCGAAAGACTTGTGCAATCTGCGCAGTGCGCAGAAAACTGCGCACTGCGTCTGCGAGTCGTGCGCTCCTCGTAATTTCCTTTCGGACTCTCCGTTTGCTAGCGCACTCATTCCAAGCGCGCTCCTTATTAGAAGACACCACGCCGGCCACCCACGCTACTACTCCACCCCCCCCCCCACACACACACTTCCTCCCCGCTACTTCTTACTTCTCCTCCCCCACGTCCCGAGACTCGAGAGATGTTGACGATTTCTCTTCCACAAGGACGTGGAAAACGACAAACACGGCCCCATGACGGACGGGGGGAGCCATAAGGACGCCTCTCGCGAATGTGGAAATGTCGGTCGACCGGTAAAGGCTTCCCTCACACCATCGCTCTTTTTCTTCTCGTCCCTCGCGCTCCCTTCCGTCGCCTCCTCCTCCTCCTCGTCTTCCCCCCGGCACGAATTCCTCTCTTTTCCCTTTTGTTTTCTTTTCTTCCTTCCTTCCTCGTGCGTTCCTTCCCTCCGGCCGTTATTCGTTGGGGAATGCCGATTGCCGCGACGAATTGTGATCTTGACGGTGCTTGCTCATCGCTCTCGGCCCGATCTTCGCATCGCGTCCGATTGAGATCGCGCTGGGCCCCCGGAAAAGGGCCGTGGAGAATCCTCGCTCACGATGGACGCCCATTTACGCACTGTCTCACTTCCTCCCATATCATCCGAGGATCGAAAATTAGCCGATCCTACATCCCTCCCACCCACTGTTTAATTCCTGGAGATTAAGCGGATTTCCCTATCGCTAATGTTTCCCGCGTGACGCGTATCGAAGGTCTTTTTCGGATTTGGGTAACATCAGTGGGTGGTGAGTGCGAATCTAATTTTCGATCTCTCTCGAGTTTTAAGCAGATTGCGGTAGCCAAATTTGCTACCTGCCGGACCCGTAGGACGAGGGTTCAAAACTCGTCTCGGACGTAGTTGTTATATTTGACTTTGGAACTAGTTATTTAATTATTCGGTGCGATATAGCCTTTGTGATTTCTGCGCCTAAATCCCTGGTCACTCTCACTCCAGTTTTAAAAGGAGATAAGACGTGTCAAGGATACTATCGTATTGAATGATTTCAGTGGTGGAAATCTATGCAGATGTGCCTATTTTAGAGTTTGCCGCTGTAATAGGTGGTATCTCGAGTGGATATATTGCACAGTTAAAGAACCGAGGTTGATGGCGTATTTATGGAGCTCTGGTATTTTGCTGTCCTCGCGAAGGCACTGCGGCGCGCAATGGGCGATGCCCTATTAAGTCTCATATTTTAAGCAAAGGGGAGGAAAAAGTCTGAGAGCGTGTAGTTATTCATAGTCGATGAATTCACTGCTTAGAGTTAAGGAATGCCTTGCAACATAGCCTCATTCAGTGATAGAGTGCGTTCAAACTATTTCTGTGCTGTTTCTGTTGATGCGGATTAAGTCATGCTCTGAATCAAATTTGGGGTAGCTGTTTTTGTTGAGTGCATATGGTAATTGTTTACATATTTCCATTATATTTCAAACACGCTTCGGTGCTAAGTTCTTGCAAGTCACTCAATGAATGATGCGGCAGATCAATGGATGAGTGTACAAAATTGAATGGTGCACATCTGTTCTCCATTTTTGGGTTCCCAAGTGGTCCTCTTCTAGAGAAAACGTTTGGTAATCACGATGATAATAAATCGATGGATGAAAGTAGGCAAGGTAGCGCCAAAACAGCTTTCGCGAAAATCATCGCACGGATCCTTATCTTATTCTCACAGAACGGTGTCAAATACTTCAGCATGTTCCTATCTCGTTACGTGGCCCTGTCGATTTCAGAAGGTGAGGACATCGTGGTACCTGATGTGCGGTCATTGCGCGGCGGTGCAAATAAAAGCCATTGATGTCTTCTCTGCGGCCTTGTATCTTTTGACATGCGAAATGGCCCGACGGCACATTTATCATTCCTAAGTCTCTCCAAGAGAAAGTGGCTGCCACTTTTAACTCTGTAAACATTTTTATTTTCATTTAGCAGTGTTGCAATTTCATTGCATTAGCGATAACTTTTTCTATTCATGGTGGAGTTTATTTTGGAGGAAGAATATGATTTTACTCTAAAAAAATATTAAGCATTATCTTTTGATGCATTTTTCTAGCAAATTGTTGTCACTTCTCTGAATTTCTTGTTCAGAATATTCTTTTCGTCATATTTTTAATATGGAGCTTCTTCATTTGTGTATAATTTTTTCGGTTCTTTTTTGGACAAAATTCCGAGGCGCGTAAGTGAAAAAGTAAACAACTCACTTTCACCTCTCATTTTTATTCTCTATTTGTTTGGTATCGAGTTCTACCTGGAGTGGATAAATGATCTAAACATATATTAGCCGTATAATTTGCAGGCTATCCGGCAATATGGTATACTAAAGAGTATTTAGTATATAGTTACGTCTAGACATATACAACATCTGTACTAACATTTTTTACGTTTTCATTTGTGCGTTTTATTATGATGATTATTTATCGAAAGTTGAAATAAATTACTTGAACATGGACTAATGAAATTAATGAATGCAAAGCATTATAATTTTACAAAACATTTCTCTGTTACATGCACGGTGTGTGATGATTGCCAGAAAAAAAACCCTTTCATTGCTTCCTGCACGAGATGAAATTTTCATAATTTTCACGACCAAGCATTCAAAGAATATAATTCAGCAATGAAAGGGCGGTAGAAAAGCAAGAGATACTGAGCAAACAAGCAGTGCGCAATACCTCCTTTCCCTCCGCTCCGCGAGATGAATTTCAGAAATTTAAATTAGGTTCCTTTTGACATGAAAAAGCAAAGACCGCGGCAGTAGTGGCAGTGAAAACAAAGACTAAACAAACAACGCAATGAAATCTCTCGCATTCGTGAAAATTCATGACGAAATTCGGATGGATCAGGCCTCTTAGCACTACCATACGCCGTCTTTAAACGCGTGTTCGAGATTCAGCAAATGAAACTGATGACTATGCATGACACCTGTGCCATGGAAAAAAACGCACTTAGGTTTTGGGGAACCCATATGAGTAATCGGTGCCTCATAACTTATTGTAGAGATAGTTCTGCTGTAGGAGTCCGATGGGGAGGAAGGAGATGGGGATAGAAGATGAAGGGAAAGGAAATTCCTAGGGGAAAGTAAAGAGAGGATTCATTGTTTGACATTCTCTTCCAAAAGCATTGCTAAAAAATCTGGAATTAAGGTTATGATCAAAGAAAATTCAAAACTCCTGGAATTGTAAATTTTGTAAAAATTAAACTGATATCAGGGCATATAGTGAAACTAAGGTAACTATCACGGAAAGCTACGGTGTAGCTCTTGACTCATCATCTCTGCCTAAAGTTGTTCCCCGCTCTTTATTCACCTTTGTAAGTTAGTGGCTCGAACAAAAATCGACATCGACGGCGGTGGTGGGGAAATAGTATTATGGTGCGTTGAAGGAAAGAAAGCCGGAGACAGTCGTGTTCTGAGAATAAAATTCCCAAGAATAATGCTTATACTTATCTATTTGATCACGAGCTAATTTATTTACATTTATGCATTCATATTCTATCATTACATTCCTTGTGAAGTGTTTCCTAAGACTTTTGGTGTCCCTTTGGATTATTTTGGGTGAAAATGGAATGTGATAAAAATATTTTTTTAAATGCTGTTGAGAACCCACCAAAGAATCCGTTATTGCCGATAAAAAATTCTTCCTTTGAATTAGTACTTAAAGTCCCATTTTAAATTCCTTCAGAGAGAAACACCATGGAAATCGAGGAAATGTAGGAGAATTTTGCTTTCCAATTTCCACGGAGCCAATATTTGCGGACTCCCTTTCCCCATTCCACACACCACTGGTTTCACGCACAGATCATTAGCGGCGAGATCGACCGAAGATCGTTCCTGCGGTTCCCCGCCAGGATTGGCACGGGTTCGGGGGGAGGGAAGGGGTTAAACGTCGTCTCTCCGGCTAGCCGGTAGTGACTCCTCCCCCACGTCTCCAAGCGGCCCACCTTCGGCGTCCTTCCCGCCCCTCCCCCCTACATCCATCCACTCTCCACCCCCCCCCTACTACCTGTACCATCTCCTCCACACTACCGTGGCCTCCAAAAGGCGGAGGCGGCGTCTTCCTTGTCGTCAGAGAGGCTTGAAGAAAACCCTCCGGCTGGATCCGCTTTCACTCCTTCGGATACACCCCTTGCCTCCTCTCTCTCTCCTGCCCTCCACCACCCCGTGGTTCCTTTCTCCTCACCCTACTCTCCACGCTGTTCATCCCTTCTCTCTCTCTTCTTCCTCATTGCCGCTGGCGGATGTCACGGCAGGGAGCGGCGAGAAGATATGCTACACCTCGCTATCGATAGCCTGAGGAATATTGCGCCGAGGTGACTTACGCTTCGCAACGGCGTAATTCACGCGCTTGTTTCCCAGCGGCATTCATCGGTTCAATATATCCGCGTGCAATCACGAGTATCCTGTGTGAATTTACTAAGGCTGTGGGCCCTGTTGGAAATCCAAAGAGAGTATACAGTCCATTGGTTCGAAGGAAATCGGGTTGTTGTGGTGGTCATGTGGATACCTATTCTGATGATTCAAATACAGGCAGGAGCGGAGATTTTTCAGAGGAATCCCGATCTCTATTTTGATGCTAAGTGGAGAGTTAAAAAAAAAATACAATATCCCATCGTGGAATGAGACGTAAGGATGTGGACTTCTTTGTGCCTTTAGTTAAGGGGAGGCTAATGCCGACGCCAAATTTCCCTGCACCCTTCCTCATATTCCCAAATAATCCATCAACCAACCTGCCAATTCTTAATATCAGAAGGGACATAAGGCGTAGATCACCTCTGATAACTACTGGAGCATCATTAGTTCGATGGGCATGCGCGATTGCATCGCTTTTTATTCTTATCGTGCGAATTTCCCCAAGAAGAGCACCGATGCGTTTAATGAGTGATACACACTAATGGAAGTCAAGGTGTGGATGATTTATCAGCATGATAGTACAAAATGGTATATTACGCAACATCGGTGATAATTTATAATCGGCAAAATCGTCGATTTCGTTAAATTTACTCAGTTCATATCTGGGACTAGTATATAGAAATCAACGTCCAACTTCTTATGTAAGAACTAATTATTTCCCGGGGAAATGTTGAATGTGAATTCATGTTCAACTTCTTGGTTTCCCGGCGGAGGATGTGATATGTGAATTCACTGCGTGCGTGACTGTAGTGTCAATGTAATCCTTATCTTCCAAAATCTATCTTATAACCATCTCCACCACCCTTATCGTATGCCCAAGAATATTGTGTCCTAGATACGTTTCTTTATATCTTTTCATCGATTGCCTTGATATGAACCCCGTGAGCTGGAAATTTTATCTAATTTTAATACCCTTGATGGAGCGTACTTGACTTATTCCCATGACAAGTGATGAAGCATTTAGAAACTGGAATAAATAAATATGTGGGCATGGCTTCTTTTGATCTCATACCATTCGATTTGCACACAAAAGCCGTTGCAATCCTCCCTTGGCTATTCTTTAAATTTCTTATCTTTATGAGTCAGTTAACCAAAATTCTTTTCTGTATTATTACAATTTCAACTCTTTATTTGTAACTATTGAGTATAATTTACCTCTTTTGTATCATGTCTGTTGAGACAGTCATTTATTGAATATAATCAAGTTAATAATATCTCTTTAAGTGTCGAATCTTTCATCACTCACTTTAGGTGTCTAACGACGAGGGGTGTTGAGGCAGGGAATGCGAGGTTACGTTTTTTATTTTTATTTATTTCATAAGTTTACTGTTCACCCAACATACAAACATAATAATAGGGCAAACTTAGAAACAAATATGAGAATACTTTACAGCCCAAAACATCTAAAATGGTAAGAATTATATATAATATCTAAAAATTCATTTCTTCAACAACCCAAAAAGTGGTCGTCGTTTGTTAGTGAGCGAAAAATACTGTTCGCGAGAGGTATTGAAGTAGGATAAATTGGCGTCCGTCAGCCTATTCGTCTTTGCTGTGACACCTTCCTTCTAATAACTATCGGCGCTTGAAGATCAGAAAAGCTGTTTACGATCGTCCGCTGCGGAAAGCTTTCATGGGAACTTTATGTTAAGAATATCACTGGAAATTTTTATAGCGACTGGTTTCATCGAGTTATGAGTAATAATTTTTCATGCACTATTTTATATGGTCTATGCTTTTATGTTGCCGCAATGGGATACAAAGTTTTTTCTATGATTTATTCCAACGCTTGGTAATTTTTTGAAATTATATCTTTCTGTACTGGTGACTTTGTCTTCTTCGTGTAATTATCCACAATCCCTGGTTTTATATATCGTTGTAATCCTTATGACTACTGAAATGGATCAATTAAAAAATAAAGAAATTTCAATTTGCTTTTTCGAGGTTTACGCATTCAAAAGCTTGCGTGTGCAACCTTAGTGTAATATTCTATTTGTAAAAAATATGCCTCCTCCATTCTCCATACTGATTATTATTTTTTTCTTCTTTCCATAGGTGATGTACGGACTTCATTCCTTGCCGGATCGACCTTCAACATTACTTGGCACTTGGCTTATCCACATCGGGTGAGTTTAAGCAAAAGGAGAAAATCTCTGTTAATTTCCAGGTTACGTTGATGTCACGCATTTCGCTGCATAAACAATTTTATTTGCAATTGTGCTTCTTGGAAATTGGCGATTTCGAATGAAGCTTTAATATTAGTGGGAGCTTTATCGAAGAGTTTTGCGAATTCACTTTCCCATGTGACAGCCGTATTGCATATGTGAATACTTATGATATATTTCTGATTATTTTGCTTCTTGGTATTTTTGGGAAATTGAAAAATATACTAGTAGTCACTATCGTTCGAGAGAAGCATTCAACATATTCTAGGGATCGTCTCCGCTGTTAATTCATTTTTCGACAATTTAGTTCCAATTATTGCTGAGAATCAACCAACCAATATTTGTTTCCTGTAATCATTCTTTCACTTTTTGATCGTCCTGCATACCAGACGCAAGAGTAGGTATACGCGAGAGGAATTCTCATTAGTGAATGGGTGACTCCCAGCAATCTCTTCACGTTCACACCCCTCGTAGAGCGTGCGGGATGAATAATTCTGTGCCTTTCTTGTCCTGAATTCCTCTTATGTGTTGAGGCGTTTCCGTGCCACCATGAGTCAAAAGATCCTTATCGTAGGTGTCGAAAAATGTTCGCATGCTTGAGATCTTCTTTTCATGCTACATTACCTGGAAATTTTCTTTTATGAAGGGGCGAATATAATGACCCTTTCCATAAAAATGTTCACTAATATGAAATTATTTTCTCGTTATGATCCTTTAGTATGTATATGAATCGATCAGCGAATCTTTTGAGGCGCGTAATTTCAATGGTGTGGTGTCAAAGGGAAGCCGAAGTTTCATAGATAGCTTTTAATGTCCTCTTGGGGGAAGAGGAGCGAGAATTATTTTTAATTTTTCGGCTATACGGCTTTCAACTGGATCCATAGCAGCCTAAACAATGACGATTCTTTGAAATCTGGGCCTCATAAGAAAGAAGTACCTCTCTCTTTTGAAGAAGGGAATCGGTGCAGAAAGTTATTTAACACAGCAATAGCCTTTAATGCCCGTTTTTCCTTCGCCGTGATCGGACAAAATTCGATTTTTCATAGAGAAATGTTTTTCACTGATTGAGAAGTATAAATTTGAAAATTATCGAAAGAACGGTTGTCACTCATTCCAGTTTCAACAATAGAAATTGCTTTTTTTTTTGTTTAGCTGAATTGAAATATCGAATTGTAGCCTTTCCTTAGCCATTGTCACGCTTCGCATTTTATGAACCTTACAAAGTGACTCACGTTCATATGAAAGTGTCGTCAATGTGGTTGAAAGCTTTAAACTTGAAAATGGAAAGGCTGAAAAAAACTGCTGTTTCAAAAATCGACTCTTGAGGTCCGCTCCCCGTGCTAGGATCTCATGAGAGCAATTCATCTTATCTGGGCACCGATGGGGAGAATTAGACGCATGGTCGCCCCCTCGCGACTTAATGAAGCGTGTCACTCGCCGAGATGCTGTGGGTGTGGCCAGGCGAACGTGCGTATCGAAATAGGGCCTTTTGAGATCGCTCATTGTACGTGAGATCGTGATATCGACGTTGGTATGCGGTTTGTGTCAACATGGCGAATTCAAATGAGGGGCGCAAAAACAGTGATTCTCCTTTCTATTACTTCTTTGTTTAGGGCACTCCCTACACAGCTGGTACGAAGATAGAGTGATGATAACGAATTTCGGACGTAACAGCGAGTACCATTCGAGTTCTTTTGTTTCCCTCGTTCCATGAGTATATTTATTTTGTCGAAGAGAAAATGGCGAGCGAAGGCTACGCCCAGAAAAATTTCATGTCATTAAAGTTGATAGTCGTTTGCTTTAGCGTGGCCAACAATGATGTGATTGTTGCGCCGTCGTCTGTCGCTGCGAATGGATTTATGGGTCGATTACTTTCTTGTTTCTCCATTCCCGCGAAGGGTATGCTCGGCGGGATGGTGCTGTGCTCGTCCTTGCTGCTCTCGCTGAAGAGAAGTGTTTCAGTCTGTTTGAGTGTGTGTGAGTGGGAAGGCGAGGTCGCAGCGAAGGTCAGTCCGCAGGGTTGTCGGGACTTGATGCGGAGAGAGTTGGGAACGGGGTGGAAATTTACGAGGGTTAGGGTCAGGGTTGGAGATGATGGAGAAATGAAGGAGATCGTGGGATAAATATGGGTTTCGTGGCGGATGGTTGTGTATAGATATATTCCGCATTCGAATAAGTTTGCGAGATTTAGATGCCGTTTTCGAGGTGCGAAAGTCGGAAATTTTCCCACTTCATGGAGCTGAATCGCTGCATTTACATCCTAGCTTTTTATTTTCTGGGGCGTATCATTCATTTTGCGACGTAGATAGTGTCAATCAGGCTTTAACGGTATCGCTGTGGATTCTTTCTGACTCCCAGTTATGTGTGTTATTATCATGCTGCATTAGCTTTCCTATAAATTATTTTGTATTTTTTCTGTAATTATTTGGATAATAAAAAAGATTAATTATACAATCACTCAAGTTTTGTTTGTTATATTTTTTATTTTGAATGAGTGCATAAGCCGACCGAGAAGGAAATATTTTCTTATTTTGTTTCGGTGAAAAGTCAGTGGAACTTAGCTGTAGTCTTTATGACGCTGCCTCTGTGATTAACCCGTGTGATTCAGTTTTCTACACTGAAAAAAATAGAGGTATTTATTTATTATATTTGTACCGATGACTACTCTTTTTACCGTTTTTGTGGTGTAAGTAATTGGCATTTATATTTAAAATACCCAAAATCCAATACAAATTTAACGGCATATACTCGAAAGCTAATACTTAGGGCATGTTTGGTGTACAAATATTGACAATATTTTTATGGTATCTTTCGGAAGTTTAAAAATGCAAAATGTTTCATGTCATGTGGCACATTTATTCAACAACCTGAGAGTGCTAATGAGAGAATATGATAGGATTCACGATGTTCTTCGATCGCATTTGTGGTGTGTTGTTTTCCTTGGGGAATATAAAAGCATTCCAGGAATTTCGAAGGTCTTGATGCTCGAATAGGAGACAGATGGCTCGCCGCTACTTTTTGATCCTGTGCCAAACTCCTCTAGAGGAATCTGGCCATGATTTCTTTCTGGCGTTGGCAACGCACACCATACCATGTGAAACGATTTTATCAAGTAGCGTTAAAGGGCTGGAGGCAATATCTTAGAAGAGGAGAAATTTTTATTGCTGTTTCATAAGAATGCGTATAGAACTCAGTTGTTTGCCTTATGGTTTCAGGATGAGAGATCACATTTCATCATGTTTGCGTCCAACCAGTTGCATAATTTTTCTTGCTTCTTTCTACTGATGAACTATTTCGGAAGAACGTTTTATGGAATGCCTGAAATTAATGATCAATGAAAACAAGTTGTTGAGGTATCTCAAAGTTAGTTGGAATTTTATTTGACGCTCGATCATATCTCTGTCTGGAGGGATGTTATTGTGACTTTCAATTCTCCCTCCGCTCGTTCTTCTGAGCTGCCAATAACCTGCTTTCTTTTCGTCGAAGAGAGGGGAAAAAAGCTTTGCAACTCGCCATTCTTACCGGGGAAAAACTTCCGAGACACTGAGTGACCCTCAAATGCATACCTGCTCTCATTCGCACCGTGAAGTTGTATTCTTGGTAATTGATGAGGTCACTATCGAAGCCTGATCCTCTTATCGAGTCTTGATAATAGCACACCAAGAAATTTTCGGAGGTCTTATTATGCTTACTACGCGCTAAATGTTCATAAATCAGGTTGATTATTTAACCTAATTGTTGAGTCGGCTATTTAAATTATATTTTTAGGAAGTCTTAGATGATTCGTAATTGTTCTAGTGGTTTTCAGTTTATTACGTATTTTTTCCCATACTGTTGTGACTAGGTAGAGCCTGACTAGCTCAGAATTATCCATTGACGATGAAACAAATTCCAATATCAAAGACAGCTTTTTACTGGATAAGAGATTTAATTGTATTGCGTAATTTGAGGGTTTCTTACCTATCCTGAGCTGTGACACTTTGTTGAAACTATAAACGGAAAAATATTACGGTAATTTTTCTCTGAGATGATAAAAATGCTTTTTCATGCAGAAATCACGTTATCTATCTTCTTCAGTAAATTTACCCCATTCTGCCACTTTTACACACAACATTAATATCGTACCAAAAAAAATAGCCTCCCATGTCTCTCTTATCACATCGTGCACCTGGTCCGAAGAGCGAATAGTTCTCATGGTATCACCAGTTGTGACTTATTTGTTTCTTAATCACTCACCTTTAATTAGCTTTTCAGTTTATATGTATTACATTTTTGAGATCGAAGCTGTTTGAATATAGTTGTTTAAGCCAGTAGAAAGAAAAACTTTGAAAAGCCTATATGATGTTATTATTTACGAATTAAAATCCACGCTGTTTCGTTTTGCACTAATATATGCCTCTCTCCCTGCATGTTTATCGATCGACATCAATAAAACTTTTTATTCCGCGTCTTTGTTCATATCGCATCACGATATTTTCCTGGCGATACGAACTCTATATTGGTGACTATTTTGGCTGCCTAGAAGGTAGTTCATGTTAAATATGGGCTAACTCCATAGTCAATCTTTCGTCTTATGAGCCGTTGCTGTCGAAAGTTAATTTTATGAGCGTCATCAAGTCAGCGAGGCATGTTTTTTCTCAGTGTCTTTGGTAGTTACTAGTAGTCTTCTTTTATGAGCCCTCTTCCGCCGGTAAAACCCTTCTCGAAGGTGCAATCTTGATGCTTTAAGAGCAGACGTTTTCATGGATACATGAGTTGATCATATTACCTTTAAAGAAGCCCCGTTCTCGAATAGTTTCTAGTATGTACCATCAGTCAGATGATTCATCCATGGCCTTCTCCGTCAGATATTACTTTCCCCTTCCTTTTACTCATACTTCAGTACGGTCATCAGGAGGCTGCATTCCCCTGGAATACGGTGTCATTCTCCTATTTTTTCCTTATCTTTACACATAGTCATGGTCATCTTTGATCTCAATTTTTGGATGAGTTGTTGTATGTTGTTGAAAACCTTTCAATGACCAATTTACTCTTTATGTATTATTTAAAATTATGTAAAGGATTCAAGAAATAGTAAAGGAGTCTGCGTAGCAATTGATTGTTGTTTTTTGTTTGTTTTGTTTTGTGTTTAATTGTGCTGTTGTGCTAGATTTGCATTTTCTTCCCGAACTGAGGGTTTGAGCACGATTTCTGTCATGATATGAGTATATCCACGACTATTCCATCGCTAATACCTTTATCGATACTGTTAATTTGCTGATCATAAATGGCAGTCACAGTGGATGTCGGGCGTATTGTGGCAGCATTTACCAGAGGTTTCCATGTGAAGAGAAGCGCATGTGCCCAGGCTCATCGCACTTACGACCCATTGATGCCCGAAAACACGTCCTTAATCGAATGTCCTTACATTTAACTGCACTACTCTTTTGGTGCGTCCTTGGTGGCTGAGCTTATGTCCGCACAATACCTTAACGACGCTTGAGTGTTGCCGTTGAATTGATTACGTTTCTGCTATGAGCGTGGTTTTGTAAGTTAATGAATTATTTAACTGCTTCACATCTTTATCGTTATTCATAAGTGCTAGATTTTATGCTTGATGTTATCCGCCCGTCTCTTCACGAAAAAGGAGATCTTGAATTTCAAATCCTTAATTATAGCCATAAAAGTAATTAGCTTCACCAAAACTGTCACACCTGTCAACTTATCATTGGAGTCAGTCCCAGTGGTCGTGGTCCCACGTTCTCGTCTGGTGATCATGAGGTCGAGGTCATAGATCCTCTCTGGGTGAATTTTTCAGCCATGGAGAATTAATTTTTTTACTCCTTCTAATTATGTTTCTGTAAATAATGTAGCTCCAATAGAAAAGCTTTTTTTGCGAAAGTTACTGCAAATGAATAAGATAATTACCAGCATCATTTCTCATTGGTAGACAACTTCTATATTGTTCTATTATCCCCTGGACTAGTCCCTTTTAATCACCACCGCTTCTCATTGTACATTAACTCCGCGATTATTTGTAAGTCTACAATCTCATTGCACCCACGAAAAGCCTTGTCCGATTTTGGCTAGAGACAGGTGAGTGAGGCAGAGTGAGGAGTTATTTTTACCCTTTCGAGAAAGTTGGAGAGCGTAGGCGGAAGGCGGTAGAACAAATGACCACTGGTCTTCTGAGAGTCTCGTGTCACTAAAATTAGTAAGCGTCATCTATTCGAATCATCGAAACTTGCCAACCTTCCGGACTCCATCCTCCGAACGAGAAAACGATTTCCTATTGAAGGAAGATGCTTCTATTGCGCAGTGTGGGAATGAAATCTAATTTTAGCGTCGGTGCGGTGACGAAAGGCTCACGCTCGGCGACCGTCGTCAGGGGCACAGTACCGTGGCGGTCGGTCGGAGGATCATGAATCACGAGGAGAGCAGAGGGTCGCCTCTAGAGGGTATAGATGTCCTCGGGCATGGACGAGCTATCGTCACGACGCAGATCCACTCTGGACTGGAGACTTGAACGGTAGACATCCCGTACTCAGTCCTCGCCCTTTTGTTTTCAACTTCCACCCTTTCTCCCGTGAGGAGATCCTCATTCAAGACGTGAGGGTTGACACCGGAAATACTCTGCCTTTTCAATGCCATCCTCTCCCACTCACGATCCGACTTAATTTACTAGGGGCCCTCTACTTGGTCCTTCTTTTTTCCCAAACAATACTTTTTTAACGGCCCCGCCCTCGAGCGTCCGAACTAACATTGTTTGCGCATTACACCGCCTCCTCGCTAGTAGTACATACTATACAAAGCGGTATTTTCGCATTATATATCAGTGATATCGATCAATTACCGGTCCATTATGGCCGCTTTGACAGGTGTAGTGTAATATTTTTTGCTAAATCGGATTTTCTGGTGTGTTTTCCTGTTTCAAGTTCCTTGAGTTTTTACTCGCTTTATATTTTGTGAAGTGAAGCTATAAAGGCATCATAAAACTTGTTGACGCCAAGCATGTTTTATTCATTGCTACTGTTACGCCAATCCTCTTGGTAAATATATAACCTTTCTCGCTGCGTATGTGTTAGTTGCCTTCGTTCTCTTAGTGAATGTTTTTACAACACGATGATGTATAGTGAATGGATCCCAGAAAAAAGATTAATGCAATATCTCCACAGTTACTTTGTTCTTTTGGTGTAGATTTCTCAGAATGGTGAACTCTTCTCGGGCTATCTACCCGCTCAAACTCTTCATCGAAATGTCGCGTCGGTGTAGAAGAAGAGTTTGACCCGTTGGGTAGCCTGAGTAGTGTTCACCATATTTTGGAAAGTTTACGTCTAGTTTTTAGCTTGACGTTTCTATTCGCATATCCGCCGATTTACGTTATACTCCGACAGTCAACTTCATGCCCCCTCTCAACAATTTAATTTTTGTGGAGGCTTGTAGATGCATCTGTACTCCTTCAGAACGTAAGACCCCATAGGCCGAAAATATTCTCCCTCCGTAGGTAATTGTTTAAAGCGCGTATTATCGTTTATATCGTGCATCGTCTACATCTCTCGTTTCAATAGCGCAGCACTGCTCCTCACCCCTTCTTGCCCTTGGTCGTTCTCCTCGACCGTCTTGTGGAGGTTTCATGGGACTTGCTAAGCGACGCACGCGTCAGTGGGTGCACGCTTCAGGGCAAACAATTGAACGCGCTCGTGTCTGCATCCGAAAGTAAGCCGCTCTCGGAACCATGGGGATCTCTCTCCTCATCCGGCCTGAGTCAGATGGCCGTATCCGCCTTTTCTTCGGACCATCGCGTAGTGTGGGCCCCTCACTCGTTCACGCTTCCATCCCGGAGTGAAGTCGCCGCGATTGGCGCTGTTTACTCCCGACAAATGGAACGGATACACCCGCGGAATTATGTCGGTCGCACTCTCTCTTGCATCGAAGGACACCTCGGGTTATTACGCTAGCGATGGCAGCGGGACTCCGCGGTATTCAATTTCGAACTCGCTGCTATGCGAAGTAAAAGAACGTCATCGAAGTGCTGACGCATCTAATGAGCGTTTCGATGCAAACGAGCGGTATCGCATTCGCAGCATTGCATTACATCGCAATCTCCTCTCTCCATTATGTCAGGGCTTTACAACTTAACGGCATTTTTTATGTACGCGTATTTATTTCTGACGTTATCGAAATAGGGAGAAAAAGCTTAGTGATAATCCATATGTCTGCTGAATATTGTCATCGTACTGTTATGTTTTAGGGCGAATCTACGATATTGGAAATAGAAGAAAATATGAAAGGTTCCATTCGCTTGTTCGCCTTAGTAGCCCACTGTGAATGAATTTGTGATGCACCGAATTCCCTGGCGGATCAGAATCGCTATATGTAAGGGTGAACGAACCCCACCCATTCTTCATGTCATATTGCAGTACAGCCCAATAAGGTTTCTCTCTGTAGTCAATTATTCAAGGGTGATCAAGTAGTCAAGATTCAAGGTATCAATTGCTTTCTTGTGTTGCCTTAACATCAGTTGACTACCAAACCGATGAGATACATATACTTACAGTTTATGAATCTCGCAGTTGCTCGATATTTTCTTTATGCAGGACCTCTATTATGAGACATTTTAAAACGTTCCAGCATGTTGCCTTCGTGTTTCAGTCGTTGACATAATGCAACAGTATATTGTGGAATGCGGCAGCAAAATTGCTAGCTCTAAACGCATTCCTTTTACCTTTTTGAGATCTCCTGTTGATACTACCTGCACAAAGTGCTAATTTATTTCCATGATAATTCATTCTCGATGTTCCAAAGCAATGAAATATATTGCCTTGCCTGTGAAAGGTAATTTCATTTTGCCTCAGAACTATGCAATTTCAATTCAAATGTCGTGAACTCACTGCAGCCTCCACTAAGATCGTAATGTGGTCAATATAAAGTACCTTAAGGCAATATTATGCGTGAAAAAAACGTTTGAGAGGATCTTACTGCCATAGGCCTTTTATGAACAATGCTTTCACTTGACGAAATATACCGCCACTATTACGGCGACGTTTTATTTGGTAGCCTCAGGAAATAAATAGGATTAAAAGTTGTTTAAAGCAGGACACACTTTTCATTTCTCTTAGAAGAATTTATTTAATATCTATAGAATCAATTTTGAGGAAACCGGGACTAGCCACGGTAGTAACCTTTACGGAGTCACCCGCAAGTGCACATAAGTGCGATATTCCACAGGAGAAAAATCATTCGCCTTGACCGGGATTCGAACCCGGATCCCTCGATTTCGATTACGTATAAAATTTTCCCTTCGAATTGTCAAATGCTCATTAAATAATTAACTTCTGTATTTAAAACTTCTCTCTTCCGTACTGACCGCCATACTAACTTTCCTTCTTGAGTAGGAATGAGGTAAATATCAGTAATTCAAAGTTAATGCCTCGAGTTATCTCATGATTGAGATTGGGAGGCGGTTGCTGAAATGGATATGTATAATTAAGGCGGTTAGAAATTTTCTTCGTAATTTTTCAATTGTTTTTTTACATATTCTCTCATCGTGAAAGGACTTCCTCTAATTTAATTTTGTCTCTTGCTGTTCAGTTAATAAAATTGAACTTCCCAGAATGTGTTTATAGGACTGATTTCACTATATGCGTATGGTCGCATTTGTCTTCTAAATTGTGGCTCAGTCAGACCTTCCTTTCCGTTAGTTCCTTCAGGCCGGTTTCCTTGAATATGTTCGGTGAAAGTTCATGTTTATTTCCCTGTATTGTCATCCTTATATTCTAGAAAGTCTTAGCAGCTGTTGTGCATCCCGTGAAAATGTGAACTCTCATCCATTAGGTCCTAAGGGACTACTTGACTGAACTTTAGACCCTGCTAGATCATTTTTACATAGTCATATACTACTATCACATTTCATGATTTTAATTGACAATATTTAAGCATGCAACCAATCCAAAATCGTCTCATGTTGATGGCAAATTTTCGTGCTTTGTGTAGTCAACCGCCTCATTTTTAAACTTGCTGAGTTTCTTATCTTACCTTGGCGTGATAGGAAAACTAAGTAAATAAAAGTAGGTACGGACTATTGATAGTTATGGAAGTTTATTTGGTATAAATCTATCCAGTAGCACCTCTTACCTTAAAAAACTGTCCTTAAGGGACGCAGACATTGTAATATTCCAATTTATTGGAAAGAATTTTACCAAATAAGATTCCCTTACTAGTATGGCCCGTGCGTACTTTTTGCTGTAAGTGGATAATTTTTGTGCTTAGTTTTTCTTTAAACCATGGTTTTCCTAGATCCAAGTAAATTTATTTCTCCATATTTTTTTAATTAGCTCGAAAGGCAAGGGAAATACGGAGGGCAGATAATGTTTTACAGGCGATACAAAAACCTTGAAGAACTAGTTGTATTGTGTTAACATTATTCTGAACCCATGTTTTGCCGATCAAGAAAATTCTGTTTTAGGTGTCAACTTTCAGCTTCATTCATCCTTCCTCCGTGACATCGGTTGAATTAGCACCCTCATGTAAGTTCTTATTTTGAGGTTATTTTTCATGGAAGCGTATTCTTATAGTGGCTAATTATTGAAACTTATGCGTTCCACAATGGTTTATTTATTTTGAAATATTGCGCAACATCAATCCGTTCATTGATTGTTTTTATTTCTTGTGTTCTAGTTTCATAGGCATTAGTAATAAATGCAGTAAGACTGGTCATTAATTTTTAATTGCTTCCGTGGCATGACTGCGCCTCGTACGATGAATTCGTGGCCAACCACTGGCTTAACAATCTTTCAAATGTAGTCTGTCATTGCATCATTGGGTGTGAATGATTCATCATTTCAATCGTGGGAAACGATTTTCAACCTTGGAAGTATAAAATTTCCTCAACTGAGCTCATAAAGGTCTAGAATAAATTGATATTTTTCTCTTGCATAATAATTGGACCATGCAATTTGGGTTTATTAAATTACGAGTTAGCTTCAAGGTCAGATGGGCCTAAGTTTTAAGGCTCTTAAATGCGGTCGAATTTGCATCAGTTTTGCATTTTTGGAGTGAAAGGGTGCACAAGAGGCTCAGGTATTCTTTGTTGGGGATGGCCTTTACGGCTGGCTTCGTAGAATCTCAAGTCATCAAAGGAGATAGCATAGGCATTCGTGAAATCAGCGATTGCTATCTGCGTGCACTCATATCGCCATCTTTCTGGTTTCGAGGAGATTGGTCCTTGAAAGGTCAGTAACTTTTCTAATCCTGTTGGCATCGTCTGGGAAACAATAGAATCGCCTCGGTGTCGTGGGAGCTATCCCCGTAACAGATTGACACGATACATCGTAACAGTTGACCCAGCCTTCTTTTCATAGGAGTTAAGCATTGGGCTAATGCGTTTCTTGTGAATGTGTAATTCCACGGGATTCTTAACCAGAAAAGTAGGAACAGGAAAATGCTCCATTGCATTGAACGATTTATTTATTAATTGGAGAGGTGACCGGCAAATGAGGTCATTAGTACCATCAAGGATAGGAGGGTTATGTTGGTAAGGTAAGGATTACTCGGGGAATGGAGGAAGGGTGAATAGAAACCCGACATCGGTGTCAGCTCACTTATAATTAAAAGGCACCAATGGGTTCACAGTCAGACGTCCCACCCGACGGGTTTTTCACTAGCAAATAGAGACCGTGAATCCAATGAAAAATCACCCCCTTTTGCCAGGATTTGAACTCGGGTCCTTGGGATGGGAATCCAGTAATCTAGTCCCCCCAATCTCCGTGCTCGCTTGGTCCTGGTCACTAGGTCTAGTTAATAGAAAGGTCATATGAATGTCAGTAAATGATCCTTTTCTAATCGTGTATCGTATGGGAAACAATAGAATCGCCGCGCCGTCGTGGGAGGAATCTCCGTATCAAATTGACCGGCGCCATCATAGTAGTTGACCTAGTCTTCTTCTCTAAGGAATTTAACGTTGAGCGAATACGTTCCATGCGTCCGTATTATTCCTCCAGGGCTTCTTCGGTGGAGTATAGGTTCCGTGCACGACGACAACCAGCACCGGGAGTGATCACTCGAGATAGAAATATGAGGAGAGCATGAGTAAGGGAAATTGGTGTTAGTGTTGTGAAATTGTAATTTTGTGGACGTAAAGGAGACAATTTCATTGCAAGAAGGGTGTTCTTTATTGGATGTTTCATTGCCAAGTGGATTTCAGTAGTTTTTTAAATCTTTGTTGGCGATGCCGAATGGTAATCGCAATTATTATGTGATCGGTGCAGCAAATAACCAGGAAATGCGGGCGCAAAATAGAACGTTATTCTTTCCTTAACCGACCTTACATGTAAAACTAAAGGAAACATTTACTAGAACAGTCAAAAGACAATAGTTATAAGCTATTAGGTAAATCTGATGGAGTTTGTGTAACGTACTATTTTCACTTTATCCGCGTGGTCCGAATATAAACAAATCAGTTGTTGTCCATTGAATGTGTCGAAATGATTTTTGTTTATCACTCCCTTATCTATAATCTATACAAAATTAATAACATTTGGTGGCTTCTGTGTGTGTGTCTGTTACTTGATCACGCAAAAACTACGTAACCGAATGAGCTGAAATTATGCATGAACATAACTATTATACCTGGTCCAAACATAGGCCTATTGCCGTTTTGAAATTTTTCACCATTACAAGATTACGGTCATTTCCAACTTTTTCGAGGATAAGGGCCTATTGTTGCAATGTAAATATTTATTTTTACGCAGAAGACTGCTGTTGTTAGTAGAGGTGACTTAAAGGTAAGACTTAAAACTTTTTAAAGTTCTCTTTAGGAAATATTGGACTTGAGATTTTTAATCACATAATTATTTTATTACTAATATTTTAGTACAACTAAAATGCGTTGGAGAAGAAAGAGTAATCTGTCTCAAAGATCTGCTAATGTAAGGGGAATGTCCTTTTTGTGGAAAAACAAATCTCAAGAACAACGAGAACATCGATAACAGTTGGATGCTGTGAGCCACGACTTTCAGCGTGCTTCAGAAGCCCCAGGGGAGCGTCAGACGCGATTAGAAGTTAACGCCAACAGAATGTCTTCCCAGCATTCTTGCATATTATATTTGTGATAATTACTGAAAAATAGAAATTTATAAATAATGTTGTGCGTCATTAATATGAAAATAAGTATTTACATCATGCTTCTTTTAGCCGCTTTTTTTCAAATAAAAATTCGTATATTGGTACTGGAAAATAATCTCGCCCAAACTCACTTGTGCGAAAGTATGCTCAAAGTTTATGGAAATCTTCCCCACGCTCTCCTCGCGTTACTGGAATACTTTTTTAGTTTAACTGTTTACAATATAAATAATTTCAGTAAAATAGCTTAATTCTATGCATCATCAAACGATAAAACGGACAATTTTCACTGACGTAGTAACAGAAACTAAGATAAAGAATAAGGAGTCGGATTCTCTTCTGTATGAATAGAACTACTAAATTATTTCTTACTTTTATCTCTTCCTTTGAGAAACAATGGGCGTTTATGCTAGTTACTATATATTATTTCCAGGTTCTTTAATTTTCGCATTGTTCAGGATTTTTTGGCATATTTTTTCTAAACGCACGTAGGAAAGGTACTACTCATAATTATATTTGAGCTGTGTTGATTCATTGAAGCCACCGATTTAGCTGGATGCCGGATGGAGCTCTTACCAGCACTCGGGTTTATTCGCGGCGGGGCGAGCGCGAGAAAGTCCCGCGGTGGTCGGGCGGGAGGGGGCCGGGCGGAGGGGGGAGGGGGCGTGTCGGGAGGAGACTTGAGACACCCGATCGTGCACGCCGAGTGATTTTCTCACGGTAGCCCGCGGCCGGATTGCCACAACATGGCGCCGGGCGCAAGTGGGTGAATCTGGTCGGACAAGTTGGATGCTGAGAGGTGGGAGGGTCAAAGGGTAGGACTCTGACCGAGGAATCCATGTATATATGAGTGTGAGAAAATTTCTTGTGGCTTTGTGATCGAAGAGGCAAATAAGGTCACGGACGTTGAGTAACCGCGCGGCTAGTCTTCCTTTCTGTGTGCAGCTAAAACGCAGTGGTCATCAAGCAGGTGTGAGGTCCATCTTCAAGCTCAATAAGCATCCATCCTTCAGCCTTCGAATTTTTTTCCTTGGCCATTTTCACACTTCTAAATTTTACTGTGCTATAATTTTTCCCCGCGTACGAAACATTGCGGTGTAGACTTTGGCATTGCTTTCGCAAGAGCGATTTCCTTCATTGGACCTTTGCGAATACCGGACTCTCGAGTCCTCATGGGAGGTGGAGGATATTAACCCCTCCCCAATGACTGAGGGGCGTCGTTTCATCTCGCAGCCGGTCGTGTCCCGTCTGTATTCCAACATCTCTAAGCAAAAAGCCTTGGATTATGCAAAGGTATTCCAATGAAAAAGGATTGTGCGATCCAAGAGTCTTCATGTTCTTGACCGAATCCTCTCATGCTGCGAATTGGGTTCCTAATATTATCTTCATCTATCATCTAAAAGTCGGAGATTATGTGCCCTGGGCAACTTGAAACCTCACAGCAGAATAGGAAAGAAGGAAAACAATTTAATAGAGTTAGCCTTCAGTACCCCAATCTCGTTCCGGGTACACCCCGGACCCTATCATCACGTATCCTGTAGCCCTCTCACATATATGAACACTTATTCATTTTATATTGCTGGAACACATACCTTATATACATTCTAAACTAGGCCTGTGGGATTATCGAAAATAATCGATATAAAAATAATTGAAAATGTGGTCCATTAATTGACATCGAAATGGGTGTCAATTAGTTGTCATTGCTCAATTAATTGGCATCAACCAATTAATTGACATCAACCAATTAATTGACATGAATCAATTGGATCTTGCTTTTCAAAGGCTTTTCTTTGCCAATGAGAAGAATGAAAGAATTAATTTGAAAAGTAACAAAATAGTTAGCTTTTATTTATTAATTAAAAGAACAGATCGCTATTTGAAGACAGGCAGATGAGATCCTAAGCGTGTTCATCCGACAGACACTGGCGTGTGTCGATGACAATGTTCCCGCCGAGACTGGACCTCTCGGACGCAGTGCTAGTTGCCGGGATAGCTAGCTAACTTCTGGAGGGAGGGAGGGGTAGATGATGGCTGTCACCATCGTCAATAATCGTCAATTAATCGATTACCGGACAATAATTATGAATTGAATAACAATTGAACAATAATTGACACTTGAAAAAGTTGACAATCGAGTCGATTTCCGTAATCGACATCGATGTGCTGAAATAGTCGATCAATTGTAAAACTCATTGAATCGACGATTCAATTAATCGAATAACCGCACAGGCCTATTCTAAACTAGATATGCTGTATATTTACCTGATAATGGTTTTTACGTGTATTAACGCATCGCTTTTTAACTCACTTAAATATAATACCAATTCATTTTACCTTGTCCCCTCAGATTGCTTGTTGAAAAGTGTCGAGAAAAAGCTCTTATTTTTTTGTTTTCTGCTCTCAAGTTATTTTCCCAAAGCCTATTTTCATATTTAAAGCCTTCATATTCAAGCTGGGGCTTCGTTCCGGTGATTTCTTGTGGGGTTTGGTAGCGGTGATCATGTTCAGCATGCTAATTCCTCGGAAGTTTGCTGGTTTAGTGGGCTTGGCAAGGCTGAGTATTCCAATTTGAAAGTAAACCAGAGGTTAACAAGTGACCTGAGGAGAATAAAGCGGTATACTTTAGAGATTTTGCCTCACTGGAACATTCTGGCCGCGTTTCGCGATCTCGTAGAGGTCAGTCGTAAAGATTGCCAAATATCACGGGAAGCATTGAGGCGGCGTTTTAGGCCCTAAGGGAGCGAGTGCTAAGGAGATATCGCGAATCCACTTCCTTTCCCCTCCTTTATTAGGCTAATGTTCTCACGGTCGAACACTCCCTTGAAAACGTAAAAAAATGGATTGATACAGGAAATAGTGGTCGTTAGACTAAATTCATGATAGCGGAGAGCATATAAAATCGTCTAGTGGTGAAGGCTTTGTTTTATATTGGAAGATAGGTTTTCTGTTTATTGAATATCAATACGTAGATGATAAATACGGCATTAAAAACATTGATTTACGCGAAATAAAGGAATGCTCTTATAATTCCGATATAATTTGTTGAAAATATTTTAAATATTTGCCGACCCTTGGCAGATGATTTTTGCTTTTCTATCTCAGTATGATTCCTCATACCTCTTCACAAAACCTTCAACTTCTCAGAAACTTTTAATACCAATTTGGTTTGCAGTGGGTCAGCGTTTTCTAAGGCTTGACTCATTCCCCTACTCCGTCCCTTTAACGCATTCCTGAGGCATCGCGGCTGTCTTCGGCTAGACGCGCGTTGCGATGTGTAGAGGGCGTATTTTGTTAGAGAGGTGTTTGGAGGGGAGGGAGACGATTGGATGGTGGAAGGGAATGGGCTTCATCAGGAATGTGACTCTTAGTCAATCCTGCTGGTCTTGTCAGGTCAGTGGGATGCTATTTTTCATGGAACTTATTCAGCATATTTATGGACGATTTCTTCACATTGGCTGGCTCATTAAGCCCTGTTTTTCATAAGTGCCTCTCAACCATGGTGCATCGTTGTATTGTAATCGACTGAAGTTGGTACCCGATCCATTCCCAGTACCTCTTTACATCTCCCTTCATTTTCGTTGATTACGGCGTGTCTTAACTTAAATTTTACTCATTTCGAGGCCCATCATGTATTTTAAATTATATGTTAATGCGTTACTTCAGCGTAATCGCATGAGAATCGTAACAACTTTCACTGAACATTTATTCAGCATTATTTCTACAACATTTCAACTATTTAAAGCAACATTTTGTGGTCTTTCAGACCTTGGATGAAGATTGCATGGACTCTGCGTTCTTTAAAACTATATATAAGCCTTTGAAGGTTGCGTTGGCTTAATAATCCGAATGATATCTTGCTTATATCGTACTTACAATAGTTTTCTTTAGATGTTTTCATTTTAAAAAGTTGTGAAGCTTGTACAAGTTTGTTTTGCCTGTTTAATGCACCAAAGGAAAATACTTGGAAGGAACGGCTTAAATATCATTTACAGTCATAATATCGTATTTGTTTCTTCATTTCAAAGCTGCTATTTTCTTTCCCAATAAGGAAGCATACCTATTTACCATTTCTGGACTTGGAATTTTTATTGTGCATTCTAGGTACTCATTTTTTTTAGTGTATATATTTTGTGAGTTGATTGGTGCAATGACGTCTCTCTATCATATATTCAGTGATTCGATTAAAAAGGGCCGCTTTTCTCATTTATGACCGTTAGTCATTAATTATCAATGGTGAAAGTTTTCTGACGCAAATTAAGTAATGTCGTGGATACGAGTTCCGCTTCTGTAAAATGAGGGATCGGAAGAGGAAGAGAAAATATTTCGAGAAACTTGCTAACAACTGTTTTGGAATTCATCGAAAGTGGCTACCATCTTAGGTGACTCAAATCCACATTTGTCCCAAGCCACGTGTATTCACACTCTCACTTTTCGATCTCACGTGTGATCGGGCGAAAGTGCTTTCACTTCCAATAGATGTGTAATAATGTATACGATGAAAGTTTGCGCTCCCAAAACGCAAATTCCGCCCTGTCCCTTCACATCTCGCCTTGGTCGTCTTATTCCCTTGAGAAGATCTTGTCTTATTTATTGGATTTGGTAATATTTTTTTCGCTTACCTAGTGAATGAATTGTGAACACTCGGCTGTTTCCTGAGAGTTATGTTATCTGGTATTTTATTTTAATTTGGGCAGCCCGTATATTGGTTGTACGGCATACAGATTCACACTGCATTTATCAATAGAATGCATAGTATTCATTTGAAAGACCTAGAAAGATATAATGCTAAACAAATGATTTAATTTTTTTCGTGCAAAATTCACTTAATTGTCGTAATGCAATGTTAAAGCACAGCCATGGGTCCAAGGAGGGACTAATACTGAAACAAGTAATGATAAGTGGTCTCCCGTTTTGAAAATAGTGTAGCAATATTTTACAGTTCATATTTTTGTTTTCAAAAAAACTTCTGGAGTAACGATCTGTGACGAATAATGACTTTTATTATGGCTCATTAAATGCATTAGTTATTCTTGCCATTGAGCCAACGCGTGCACAACGGTTTCTCACCAGTTAAAGCCAATTTTTTTCAGGTCACAAGCTTTACAAATCTAAAACTTAATGATAGTTTTGACTATTTTCTTTCATCAACTGTCTTAAATTGTATGCATTACCAATTATTTACTCAAATTAAACTTTGAGAATTGACTCTCCTATATATTTAAAGATCTACCGTATAAATTGTGTGTTTTTTTAAAGTGGTACCGTGAATCTAATTTTCTCGGTATACTCTTAAGGCTATTTTTCTTCGCCCTTCTCAGCTAGAAGCCGGATTTTGCTCAAAACATTTGCTGTAGATGTACGTAATTTCTATGTCCTGAAATCTAAGTTGAGCTTGATTTCAAGGGGTGAATATCGATCAGTTGCTGGTGTTTTCTAATTGGTCGTTGTCAAACCTTAGCTACTATCTGAGCAGGCAACGTTTCCAGCATGGTCAGGAGTGCTATTCCGACAGATTGGGGGCAGAGCGAGCACGCATCGAAGAGTCACGGCCACGTTCGAGTGTTAGTTGTAGTATTACCACCGGGAGAGCGGTCTCCCACACGCTTTGCGAAAGGGGTGGGGCGAAAGGAAAAGAAATGCAGAGGCTGTCTGCCGGGCGACCTCCACAAGGCCCACGCAAACTCGCCGCTTCCCCCGGTGGTGGTATGCGCCAGTCAGCTGTCGAGGGTCTAAGAGGAGGGAAATTATTGTTCCGCCAATTAAGGCTGTGATTTTTTTCAGAGGCCTCGATTTTCGTGTCCTGTTTCTGCTGTTTGCCGAAAGATTTTGTCGTGATCTGCCTATCGGGTCCGCCTCCTCGGTGGTATTCGGTCGTTGAAGTCTCCGCGTCTTACATCAGTTTTGCGCGGGAAACGAGACTGAGTTGGCTCGGTTTGGGTGCATATGGTGCCGTATCGCTTATTTTCAGAGTGAATGTGTCAATTCATATATTTAGTAGAGAAGAGGGTTTGAACCGATTTGTCGGCAACATGCCATACTGCTTCTATTTCGCTAAATGATTTGAATGCACGGAAAATAGGTATTCGATTCGTTCCCTTAAGTTACCTGATTGTCTATCCATGTGGACTGTATAAAATAAACATTTTTTCGGAAATAAGACTCTTTGCCAAGTCTTGTAAATTATTTCCTTTAGTCATCCAACTATATAATTAATTCTGAAGTGCACGTGTTTTACTGACGAGAAATTTATTATTTTTGCTGAAGAAAAAATCTTATTGTGTTCGATAAATTACTTTTTAAGGTTTTGGAAGCTGTAATTTTAAAATTTCAACGATTTAGTGTTCTGATATAAAATATTTAGGGCAAAAATAACCGAGAGCGTATCTTCTGTGCCCGTGTGGAATCTCACGTTTCACAAAAAATATAATTCAGGAATCACGAACTTAACCGTAAAACCCTTCAGCCTCACCGCTTCACGTACCTCAGATAAATAAAGTAATTTCCAACATTGCCGCTCGTGTGGAATGCGTTCGGTTGTTTTTCGCCCCCCCTCCCCTTTATATCCCTCCCCCGATAAAAACAATCATGCCCCCTCCCCGATGCTCGCGTAAAGCGGGACCCAACATCATTCTTCTTCGTTCAATTTTTTTATCTCCGGTCGAAATGGGCGTGGAAACGATGGAAGGTTTCACCAACTCTCGGCCGGTCTGCACAGAGAGCGGCGTCGTATGCGCGCGGGAAGGAAGTGGAAAAGGAGGTGTGGGGAGTGGGGGGGGTGAAATTAAAAGAAGCGGTGACTCGGTGTTTGGAATTACGGATGCTCAGAGGTATGGGAGATTGCGTGGAGTGGTCCGGAGTGGTGGATTGGGAGGAGAGACTAGCGGTCGATGGAGAGGTGAGGGGAGTTGTTGAGAGTGTGAGGTGCGGGGCGTGGAGGAGAAAAAGAGAGATTTCGCAGTTCTCCTCCGGGCTGCGGAGAAAGTCAGACTTGAGAAGAATGCGGACGTCAAAATGAGCGAGAAAGACCGGCGCTCTTCTTATGGGCGGTATCCCGAAGGGGTGTGGGGGGATGGAGGTATGGGCGGAGGGAAGGAAGGCATCGGAGATGAGCGCCCAAAACGGGGAACAGGTGGAGTTGTAGGTCTGGACCGTCTGGTCGACCCTCGATGGTGTTTGGCGGCAATAATTCCACGTAAGGCCGCCATCGGTCGTTGTTCCCACCGAGAATTCTGTCATAATAGATGCTATCTAAAATCAGTGGCTATAAATATTCTTTCGTAAGCATTTTCACTGTTGAAGTGAAGTCGTAAAGTTTGCTAGATTTCAGTTCAAGTTAGACTGCAAAAAAATTTTATATACCTTATTGGTAATGTAAAACCAGATGCTTTCAAAAGCTTAGAAGCTTAGAGAGCTCTGTTTATTTTTGGGGATAAACATTTAACAAATTAGCACATTCTTTTTCCAGGATATGGTGCATTGAAATCGATTGAATTTTGGTACCGTAAAAAACATTTTAAAAACCATAGATTCTTCGATGATACGAGTTCATACGTTAACCTTACTCCTGTGGGCGTTCTTTGCCTTTATGTCGTCGGTTGCAAGCTATTTCGTCAGTGGGGTATAAATTTGAAGTTACTTAATTTTTTTGTTTCGTTATTTCTATTGCCTCCGATGTCTCGAGACGACTATAGTGTGAGATCAATGAGTTTTTTTACTGTAGGGCTCAGTGAAAATGTTGACGCCTGGCTATCCACGGCTCATCTTTAGTCGGAGTTCAGTGCGTGGAAGACGGGGTGTGGTTACGTTGCGGCCGTTGCTCTACCGGTGCTAACTGTCAGTGATACCTTAGATACTCACTGCCCCCACACGCACTGAACGGGAATGTTAAGTCGGACTTTGACGTGACAAATTGAAATGGGAAGACCCGCAGCCTTTTCTTCTCTTACGTCTTTTTCGAAGTGATCTTCTGATACTTATTTCGAGTATAGTGTTCAGTATTTAGTTGAAATTATATAATGCAACTCTTACGATAATTTTAAAGAAATACAACAAAAAATGTAGCCGTGGAATTAATAATATTAGGCAGGTACTTGATAGCTTCTATTCATATGAATTCAAAAGCAATGATTTGAAAGTTTTATAATTGCCAATCTTTTTGCTAGTCAGTATACTCTATATCAGATGCTAGTCGGTTCTGAGGTTACCTAGGCATTTTCGAAAATGCTCTCCTTATTTCTGTCAGTATTCGATGACCACGTGCAATCCACTGCCATGAAGATAGGCTATTTTTAGATAGCATGCGTGACTCATAGGGTCATGGATTCGAAGATTGTTTAGTGCGAAGTCTTTCTCTTTCCTCTTTCTCGCAAAATAATTCTGAGTTTAGTTTGCTAGTTTCCTTGCCAGTTTTTGGATTGCCAAAAATATAGAATGTGAAACACGATAGACTAGCTTTTCAAATGATTGAGCCAAACTTATGAAAATTTTTACCATTCCGATTGAGAGAATTACAATGAATTACTAAAATTTTCATGCATTAAGCCTGTGACTATGCCGGAAGTCCCTATTCCTCTTGAAATGTGTCCCATTAGGATCGTAGCTATAAATGGCTTCTTGTATAAAACATTTGGGGTGAAAAATCGTCTTCTATTATTGATAAAAGTTCCGTTACTGACATGATTAAAAGACGGAGAGGTTCACAGATGTTGCAATGAGTACTTTTGAAAGAATGTGTTAATGGAGTGGCCCCAAAAAAAGTGAGTTAATATCTGTTGATAGGAGTACGTGTGAACATGTGCACGGGTGATTGTGGTGGATTTGACCTTTCCCTCTCTCTCTCTCTCTCTCCTCGCCGCGGCTGGGTTCTATACCCACGAGTAGACCACGCCCCCTCCTCTCCTATTGAGCCTCTGACCAGCCATCCCTCTCGCGGTGCGCACTTCAGATCTCTCGGGTCGACTCGCTCAAGTGTATTCCCCGCCGGGGCATTACGAAGAGACGGGTGTTGTAGGGTGGGGCCTAGGATGAAAAACAGCTCGTGGGAGAAAGGAAACAAATGCCCTCGTTTTTCAATTGCAAAACATTCGCAAAAAAAACTTTTGAATGTATGCCCTCTTGATACCTCTCGGTTCCTAATATCACTTTTTGTTTCACCGGTTTGCTTTGGCTTGCAATACCGATGTCCTAAAGTTCGCTAACGTATCTTTGGATGCTTGTTTTTCTTCCACTTTTTTTCAATCTTGCACTCGTCTCTAGAGACGAAGGTTATATGTAAGTTATTTTTGAGTGAGCGTTGCTCAAGACCTGCTTTTTAAGCGCTCTTTTCCCCTGGGAAAATGCTTTTCCTCCTCTATTTCTTTATATTTGTGCTTCATACTCTTCTTTGTGTCTCTTTATTGTTCCCAGTTGTGCAAGTAGCAACTCGTCCTCTGAGTCATGCCATTAAAACACGTTTCGAAACTTTGATCTAACAATAAGTTCAGGGATGGGGTAATCGCAGGCCGTTATTATATCATCCTCGTCTCTCCTTTGGAATTGTATTTTAACCCCATCTAGTAGAAGAACTTAGAAAGCATTTTTACCGTTCTCTATTATAATTTATTGGCAAGGCCGCTTGGTTCTGGGATTGAGAAGAAATACATGCTAGGAGCAGACATTTATTTTGTTGCTCTATCGTGCTGATATAAATGGCTTTTGTCATGAAATCATTTCCGAGTCGCGGTAAAATATGTCCATGGTTTGTTTTTTGTACTTTTGTTTCGATAGTTGCTCGCTCAGAGACCCTTTTCTACCGATTTCCATCACTCGATGTTTTTTATGCTTTTCAATGCGCTAGCGTGAGAATATTTGTCTGCGGAAACATCTTTCAGCATGATGGGAAAACTTCAATAACCTGAAAGATATGTATCACGGTGCTTTCACTCAAACTCGTTGGCAACGAGAAGAAAGCATTTTCTCGAAGGTTTTTTATATAAGATTTTACTTACGAGGTCAGAAAATATATTAAAGTTGCAGCTTCTATGGAAAACTACTGGGTGCTATCTTAATGACACAAGCATTTCCTTTAAGGGAAGTTACTTTCGTATGAACATATGAGGTGCTTGTATTTCTGAGTTCATGATCCTGACGATCGTACACTTCTTTGAAACAATCTGCCTTTCGAATCGTAAATGGTAACAATTCTAGATCGTAGAATCTTGCCATTAACGCTTTCATTAACCTTGGTAAATGGAAGTAAATGATTCGTTACTCGTTTGTTAGATGCCACGCTAGTCGAAAATGTTTTCCAAAAACTTGACAAAAGTGATGGCTTGAATGCTTGAAAAAAGAATATTTATCACTACTTTGTATGTTATCCTATACAGTATTATTCTTAGTTCGTGTTTAATATAATAAAATACGTAATATGAGTGGAGAAGAAAGGAAAGTAGGATAGAGATATAGAATAATATCCTATCAGAGATAAATTCATTTTTTATAGTAGAATCCGTTTCATGATTTTTGCTAACCTTTTGAGAATTATACGGGAAAACCACGCCTCAAACATAGGAATGAAAGCAGCTCAAATTTATTTCAACTACCTTTCATGTATAAGTATGATAGGCATCTTCGTCACCTTGTGCTTGGTAATTAAAAAAGAAATCACAATAGGTACAGCTACGCGCTTCACCATACTTTCCCCACAAAAATATTTTCGAAGAATATAATAGTTTCTATAGGAAATTGATTTTAGGGTACGCGTGAACTGCTAAAACATTCGATAAATGAGATTTCTATTGAATACCTGCTTTTTATGTTGAGTCGGAGGGAACTAAACTTTTTCCGAAGCGACCTCCTTCCCATTGAATGGAAGCATTTATGGATCCCTGTTCGAAAGATATAGAGAGAGCGCATTCTGTTCCTTTCGTCACGTTTGTCGTCTTGGCATATAGACATAAAGTGGAACTGGCGAGCCTATCTTGGGAATAGTGCATCTGTGGTGTACTGTCCAAGTCGTAGTCATCATTGTTAAACTGAAGAAATGCTTCGGCAGAATTTTTTAGTTGCTTCAGATACGGGTGAGTGGGAATCGGATCTCAAACGGCGCAAAACGCCATATTTTTTGTCGCATATTTCTCTCTATCTTTCTGCTGTCATTAATCGTACTGTTCGAAGTTCTTCCCTTGGAGGAACAGATGCTCCTACTGATGACGGATTTCCTGTAGCATCGTGCTTTCGCCGCCAATTTGAACATCTCTCTTTTTTTAGATCAGATTTCGTGGAGGCTGTAAAGACCGTTCCAAATTTCTTTTCGCTTCGAGGTTTTTTTCACTGCCGTCGGTTTTTTTCTTATATTTCAGGTGTAAGTATGAATGGAAAACAGTTACAAGAACTTAGTGTTGACAGACAATGCTTATTTTTTTGTTCCTCGAAGCTTTACCCCTTCCAACCTTGAAAGTTCATTCCTCCATTTTGATTTATTTTGCTCCAATATCTTATTTTCCCATATGAATTCATGTCTTAGAACAATTCGATTGCAGTCCTTATTTTTGGCAGCTCTGATGAATTTTAATGTTTTGGCCTTGCAATTAGGAATAGGTGCATGAATGGAAACCATCAAAATAAGTTTGATGATCATATTATTTGTTTTCTTTATCATTTCCCTTTTAATATGGTGAAAACAAAGGCATCTTTTTCTGGTACCTTACCCCTAATGCTCATTCCTCGTCTAGGCCGATCTATTGTGTTAAGCCTTTTTGCGGCAATTTAGTTTGTTCAAGTTAATCATGGCCGCAAACAAGATCTTAGGTCACGTTCAACACACTAGCTCGAGAATTATGGTTAGCAATGTGGGGGAAAACGTGCATAAGTGCAATTCGATAAGAGTTATTAAGGCCGTTTTACACGGGGCACGTAATTGCACAATCTGATGTATGTTCGAACGTGCATTTCAAATTGCGTCGTGTAAAGCGGTGAAATGCTAGAACGCATGCGCAAATGCATGGACGCGAGATGGCAAAATAGCCCCTGTTCTAATTCCGAGCTCGCATTCTCGCAATTTCAACAAATTTTTTCCCGATAGATGTCGCAGTAGTAGGGACCGGAAGAAGCTGAGTGACGATAAGTGTTTGTTGTATTGGTGGATTGCATTGTGTGCAGTTGTTGTTGCTTGTTGTACTTTGCGGAATAAGTTTGAGCTGGTCACACAAGGACGTGTGACAACATGTCAACAACGATGCGCACAGAATTTCGTTTCTTCTTTGTTCTAACAAGTGACTCGCTACTCGCGCACTCAACAGACGACGAAATTTCGTGCATGAATGCTTGCTTACCAACACCGTGTAAAGCTACCGCTAAAGGTAACGCATTCGTCTGCGCAATAATTATTGCACGCAAGATTGAGAAATGAATGCAGTGCTAACCTGCGCAATGACATGCCCCGTGTAAAACGGCCTTTAAGGACCGTATCCATTTCCAAGTGTAATACCCAAGGATATTCATTATTTTTACACCTATCACGGAGATTGAAGCTCCTTTGGACCATCTTGACAACTGCAAGCGGGCTATTGTAACCATGAAAGAGAATAGCCATATGGCCGTACTAGACGTTTTCGTGTGAGTAAATTGTTTCCTCGATTGTTTTAAAATGTTGGTATACAGTTTGTTTTTATGCCGACAACGCTCTTATGTGTCTTCCACGTGGTAGTCATTTGTTTTGTTTCCCCTCCTACCGCACCAGTGTGCTAGGGCTAGTTTTCCGTGCGGAACGATAACTATGGCCCGAAAGTGTACTAATGTAATATTTGGCATATGCTTTGAGATCATACTTGAAATTTGAGCACCGTCCAGGAAAAAAGCTCTCCGTTAGTGAGTGTCTTAAAGGTCTCCTTGGGCATGACGGGCACAATCAGTCATGCAAAAACGCACCCGTCGGCTCCTTCCCTCGCTGAAGTCATTCTCCCGGGTCGGACTCGATGTCGACGAGGGTGGGGCGAGGCTTGTCTTGAGGGAGGGAGGCGAATGCCAAATGTCGCTCCTCGAATTTGCGGCTAACCTTGGGGTTGCTTTCGTGAGTGGAGTGCCGATGGTGTGCCGTATGGAGAGGGGGCCGCGGCGACGGAAGAGAATTTGTGCGTTACTTCTCGGGGAGGGAGGTGGGCAAGAACGGCATCCCAGAGGGTGGTGGGTGGGTGGGAGGAAGGGGTGTTGCACGCTTTGAATGCGAGATGTGGGAGGAGCTCGTTTACCCCTTTGGGAGAGGAGTGCGCACGTCACCTCAACCGTGGCGAATGAACAGCTCCGCCCGCACCCAGTCGTTCACCCGGTAGATGGAAGGGTCATGGAAATGAAGATTTTTGGCATTTTTTCTCATTTGTGGATACCCATGAAGTGTCCTCCTTCCATGGACCCCCAAAAAAATAATCGTAGATCTTGCGTCCCATTTACTTCAAACTGCTTTTTAATTTGCATGCACATGGGCGTCACACGGAAAAAAAGAAACGTTACTGTGCATCAACGCTTCATTTTTGTGAAAAATTGATAAATCCATCTTATTCCGAGAATTAAAATGTTAATGACATTTTAGGCACCGACACTTCGTATATTTCGAGTAATTAGCGTATTATTTCAATTGTTGAAAACGCAATGCGCTTTTGAAATAGGAATTTTGACGCTGCTGTCGGCACCTCAGCCTTGGTTGAGTATAAACAGAATATATCATCTGCATCACTTGAGTCTCTTGTCGCCCGCGGTTCCCAGGTTAGTGACACACCAACGAGTCCTCCCGCAGTCGTGGGTTCAAATCCTACCTCGGGTTCTGTTTTTTCTCAGATTTTAAGACATTTGATCAGACGGTGCGATGTGAACTTTGCAATTTGAGCGTTTTCGTTAAAGGAAATGTTGAGCTACCTCAATACAAGAAGAATGGCGGAAACTGAAATGTTCTACTCTATTCTAGTTAATCATGGCCGCGAATATATCGTCAGAAACTATTTTATTGAACTTCATTGTTAGAAATGAGCCGAAGATTTTGAAACTCCGCGTGTGATGTCCAAAAATGTACCATATTTCCATCGTTTTCTGGATATTAAATATTTAAGACTTGGGATCAACTTGACAACCACGAGCAGACTAGTGTAATCAAGTACCAGAGGAGCCTTATTACTGTCCTAGCTAGCCGTTGTAAATTCCAAAACTATTGCCTTTTTATAGTGTTCATTATATTTTAGAATTTTCGCACTTGAGTGTGAGCTTCCTTAGCGGGTGAGGCTCATTAAAATCATGATACTGTGAATCGGGTAATGGGAATACTTTCTTTGGAGGTATTATTTCTTCGTATGAGTGAAGAGGTGGAATTTCGGTTAGTGGTAATCTTCTGGGACCATGTCCCAGGTATACGCTAGTTGGGTGTGGTGCACCTCGCGAAGGGTCTAAATCCGAAACCCTTTCCCGAGCACTCGGCCCAACGCTGGTCTCTCTCCCCGACCCACGCGGTGGGGTGCTACCGCAATAAAAACTGACCCTACCCAGTATAATTTAAACTTTAACAACTACGCCATATTGTAACAAATGCTATTTTTCATCGTACTTCTGATAATCGTGCAAGTACGCACGTCTTTTAATCGTTGTTCAACGATGAAAAATAACCGTTTTATAGATTTTCGTAAAAATGTTAAACATTTTGGTTGAAAAATGGCAACGTCGCAGTGAATTGGAGGCGGTTTCGCGAAGTTTGAATACGTCTTGGGTATTTTCTGACGCTTTCCTCATTGTTTATACGAGCATTACCTGTCGCCCTTTTTTATTGGTAAATCAACACTTTGTCCGCGATCGCATCACACTTGGTCCGCTCCCATTAGTGCCCGTCGGCAACTTTAGTTGCCATGCCACGTTTTGCCTTAGATAACGTTCACTTTGTAACAGATTCATCCGATTCTTCGTGTGTGCCTTTGCTAGACCTTACATTATTGACTGGTAATACTCGTCACTCGTCAGTTTGATTGTGTTTCGCGTGCTAATTGGATCACTGCAGTCCCTCCAGGTGTTGACTTGACAACCTTCTATGAAATGTAAGTTAAAGCCTTTTTATGTTTCGTATTCGTAATTTTTTTCATGTTAATGCCTAGTGAATACATTATTAAGTATTTATTCAAAATAATATGCATATACGTGGATATATTATTTTTCTGTGCCAATTTTCAAGTCGATGGCAATTAATAAATAATATTGGGAAAAGACGCCGTTTCTCAGAATTTTTCTAATTTCAAATGCTATTAGTAAACCATTAGTATTTTTTTAATCATAAGTGGGTAATTTTTGTGTTTATGCTACATAAGGCATATTTGTATCATATATTTTTTTAAATATCGATATTTAGATATTATTCCATCAGCGGCTACCAATCAGTGCACTTTGGGATAATACTATATTGTTTCCCTAATGATGATGGAAAATTAATAATTTATCTTTTATCATCATAATAAACCATTATCATGCAATTTACACATTCTTTGAGCTCTATTCTGATTTCATTAGTTTGAGAAGCATAAGAAATATGGCAAAAATCATAATTCGAGGCAATACCTCCGTGATACCGATGAGTAATTTCGTATATGAATTTAAATATTGGCTTTATTTACTTTATTACACATCTTAAAAAATTGTATACATTCGCTTTTAGGTCCCGAAAAACGAGATTCTCGATGCCTTAGTGGAGGATGATATTTCTCCCGACAGCATTGCTAATAGCCCACCTATCAAAGAAAAGGGAGTGATTAGCGATCAAGATTCCGATCTTTCTGACGAGGAGGTAGATGGAGACTTAAGTCATCTTTCTGCTTGAATACTGCAATCTGATATTCTTGCCAACTTCTCCGAGGAGGCTGAGGAAAGGTTGATTCAAAGTGGAAGGAGCAATTTAAGTGAAATGTGTGAGTCATCAAAAACAATGACCCTCAAGAAAACTAAGAAGCGTAAGCGTTGTTACCCCTCGCGATCTTGGAAAGAAAACTAGTGATTTTACCGCTAAAATTGAAAGTCCATCGCCTCATTACTGGCCCAATGCAGACGACTATTTGCGCGAACATGTAAAATCTCCTTTTGATGCCTTCAAAGCATTTTTGCAGACAGTTTAGTGAACCACATAGTCGTACAAACTAATCGATATGTTGCTCAACATCTTGTGTACGACTTTGAAGCAACCAATCACGAAATACACTCGTTAATAGGAGTAATGCTGTTGTCCGGCTACCACCGTCTACCTCAGAAAAGAATGTACTGGAAAGTCGACCTTGATTGCCACGTCCAGATAGTTACGGATGCCATAAGGCGAAACAGATTCGAGAATGTACATCGCTACCTTTACCTAGCGGATAATGATGCTAACGATGGGAGTGATCGCATTGACAAGGTACGTCAATTATTTGATTTCCTCAACAAGGCATACAAGCAGATAGATCCAGGGAACAGTTTGAGCATCTATGAGAGTATGATTCCCTATTACGGGCGTCTTGGCAGCGAACAGTTTATTCGAGGGAAGCCCATACGCTTTGGATTTATGTTATGGGTTACTACTAATCCAAAAGGCTATGTTCAGCATGTTGAGCCGTACTGTGGTGCATCCGCTCACCTCCCTGATACTGGGTTAGGACAAAGGGGGAAAGTTGTGTTAGGTTTAGCCAAGCATATTGGTGTAGAAAAAGGAGTTACACTCTATTTCGATAGTCTTGTTACGTCACTAGAGCTTTTAACAGAGCTGACAAAGAAGGGGCTTGGAGGAACAGGTACAATGATAGAAAATCGAGTTGGGACGGATACGAAGCTCCCTGACAAGACGGCTTGGAAGAAGACGAACAGGGGCTCTATAAGTTTTTCCACTTCTTCTGATCTGATTGCAGTACATCTACATCTACATCTACAAAATACCCTGCAAGCCACCTCAGGGGTGTGTGGCAGGGGGTGAGTATTCACCAACATGCATTACACTATACCCTAAAGTTAGTGTAACTACGACTAATTATGCATAAGCATAAATCGCTAATGCTTGTCATGAGGTGAAGCCTCACAAGCATGCAACACTACACTACAGATGTCATCAAAATGGAGTGACCTCAATATACATGCATTCTACAACTACACAGATGGACAGGGACTCAAGACCCATGTAGAAAACATGCTAGGCGTGCTGTTAGAATGTACTAGGTAACAGATAAGGATTCAAGTATTAGGAGTACTACAACTACTAAGAGCTACACTACCTAACGACAAACCTAGATAAAAGTCTCATGGCAGCTATTATGGTCCCTTATCGTTCGTGGGAAAAATGACATCTTAAATCTATCCGTTCTGCAGTCTAGTTCCCTAATTTTACTCTCATGATCTGATCTACCGTAGTATGTCGGATTTCGTAAAATATTGTCAACGTCGTCAGAGAATAGACCGGTTTGGAACTTACATAATAGATTTAGTCTAAATTTTAATCGACGGTCTGAAAGCTTTTCCCATCCCAGTTGCTGCAAAAGGTCAGTAACACTAACGAGATTATCATAACGGCCTTTAACATATCTTGCCGATCTTCGCTGCACGCGTTCTAACTCAGTTTCCAAGCCTATCTCATAAGGATCCCAAATACTGGCGGCATATTCTAAGTGGGGTCTAACGAGGGAAAAGTAGCTGATTTCCCTAACTTTATCGTCGCACTTGCCAAGTACTCTTTTAACAAATCCCAATTTACGATTAGCTTGACCGGTAATTTCTCGAATATGTTTACTCCACGATAGATCATTAGTCAGTTTAACTCCGAGGTACTTAACCGATCCTACGGTGTCTAGTTTTATGTTGTTAATGCAATAGCTGTTACAAGGAGCGTTTTTCCGTTTCCAAAAATTTACAACAACGCATTTTTTCAGGTTTAATTCTAGCTGCCACGCATCGCACCACTCTTGTATTGCCTCGAGGTCCTTAGTTAGCGCTTCCTTGTCATTAAAGCTACGAATTTCTCTATACATCACTGCGTCGTCAGCAAATAATCTAAGCTTACTGTCAACTTTGTCACCGATGTCGTTTATGTACAAAAGGAACAGAAGCGGGCCTATGACACTTCCCTGTGGGACACCCGATGTGACTTTTACTTCATTAGAGATAGCGCCATCTAATACAACCCTTTGCACGCGATTACTTAAGAATTCTCTAATCCAGGAAACTACGTCGTCGTCTAAACCGTAGGATTTTAATTTCATGAGTAGCTTAATGTGGGAAACTTTATCAAATGCCTTTTTAAAGTCAAGAAAAATTGCATCAACTGGAGCGTTATGTTCACCCGAGACTAAAATATCGTGAGCAAAAAGTGCTAATTGAGTTTCGCAAGATCTTCCCTTTCTGAATCCGTGTTGTGTTTTTGTTAACAAGTTTTCTATATCGAGGTGTCTCATAACTGAACTAACAATTATATGTTCAAGGACTTTGCAAGAGATAGATGTGAGAGATATCGGTCAGTAGTTCGATGGCTGTTCCTTATCACCGCTTTTGAATATGGGAGTGACATTTGCAATTTTCCAGTCCATGGGTACTTTGTGTTCGTTGATGGATTTACTAAATATATTCTGCAAGTAGGGTGCTATTTCACAAGCTAATTCTCTATACACGCGGGCAGGAATTTCTTCAGGACTTGGGGATTTATTTGGACTTAAAGATTTTAGCAAGTTTTCTATTCCTTGAGTGCAAATATCGATAGGCGGCATCTTTTGCTGGAAGTGATCATTTAACTTTACGGATGTAATCTGCGATGACTTGGTGAACACACTTTGAAAGTAGGAATTTAATAAGTTGGCCTTGTCCGAGCTGCTTGTTAATAATTCGCCATTTTCGTTTCGTAGTGGAATAACTGTTGATCTATTGCCTTGAACTTCCCTTACGTATGACCAAAATGCCTTTGGATTGTCCTGTAATTGTTCTCCTAATGTTTTTCTTTTAAAATCCATGAATGCATTCCGAAAGGCTTCCTTTGTAGTGGCTCTAGACAATTTGTATTTTTCAAATATTAAATTTTGATCACTAGTGGACAAATCTCTACGGAGTTTTTTCATCTTGGCGTGGCATACTCTATGACGTCTTAACGATTTTCTCACTCTCTTGGTTCGCTGCCCTCTTTTTTTACTTTACTTGGAATGTATTTTCTGATCCCTGAATGTACGATCGAAAGAAAAGCTTTCCAACTACCCTCCGTGTCTAATTTTAAGCTTGATTCCTGGAATTCGGGAAGAGAATTTTTTAGATGACTCTTAAACGCATTGAAATCGGCTTTTTTAAAAATGTAGAATTTTCTTCTTTGTTTAAAACTTTTAATGATACTCAAGGAGAACTTTGCGGTAACTACTCTATGGTCACTAATGCCCTCAACAGTGTTTACCTTAATTACTTGTTGCGGTATATGTAAAGTACGGTGGAATGATAACGCTGTTGCCACAGTCAGTGTGTTTATTTTTCTTAGTTTTGTATAAAGTGATCTTTGTCAATGAATACCTGTTACTAATCATACCAAGTAGCCAAATTCTTAATATGTACTTATGTGACTTGTTCCACAGTATAAACATAGTAAACAATAGTATTATGTTAATAAATTTTCATTTTTCAGTTCAGTTTCATTTATGTTCGGCAGCGAGGAATTCGTTTTGAACAAATGTGTCTGCTCGAAGAGTGGAGATTAGTCACAAGCCTGCTACTAATAATGTAATACTCGTAATCCACAAAGATATCTACCGCCGTGGCCTTGCAGTGGGATGACCCATGGATACATTAACGAGTTTCTGCCTAATAGAATACGAGTATGACGGCAACATTCTGAGTATCGTTACACACATTTTTCCTTAGAATTCTGGCTACTGCTACACGCATTTTCGCCCTAAAGGGGTAAAAATCTCCATTGGGTAATTGGGAAATGATGTTGTGAACAACGATTTCCCCAAGCAAAGACAATTTTTTAAGTGAGACATCGCTTTGGGTGGTCATCCAGAGAGTCGAAGAGGAAAATTTGTACTCCATTGCATAACATCGTCACCGAAAACCCTAGTTTGAAGGATTCCAATGAATCACTAGGTAAGGAAGTTGAACCTATAGATTATTGGCCTCAGATTTTTGATAAAGGAATGAAGCAACTGATATTGCATAAGACGAGCATTAATCTTCAAATTTTAAGAGAATTATGAAAGGGTCAGCCTGAACTTAAAACCTTAGATTTGATAGAATTGAAAGCCTTTCTTGGCCTTTTAGTTATTCTGCAGTTTTCAAATAAAATAATGAAGACATATGCAGTATATTTTTGCCACAGATGGCACTGTCAGGGAAATTTTCCTATCAGTAATGTCAGAAGAGTGGTTTATTTCTTCTGTTGAGTGGTGACTTCTTCTTGACCTGCTGGCTGGCCAAGTTGAATCTAGTGAAGTAAATACCAACAACTATTCATTTACTATTATGATTTTCTATACATATGCGTTTATAATGCGTAAATAATTGTAAAAAACGTACGAAAGGAGACCATAACAGCTGCCAATGAGGCTTTTAACTAGGTTTGACTATCTAAGCTGTGCTATTTAAACACAAAATGCAGTCTATTAATAAGTCGTGGAATAGAAAGTAATATGAAATCCATTCATTCCAAAAAATCGATATTCAGAATAACGATACTCAGAATGTTGCTGTCACACTCGTCTGCTATTAGGCAGAAACTCGTTAATGCATCCATGGGTCATCCCACTGCAAGGCCACGGCGGTAGATATCTTTGTGGATTACGAGCGCTGCGTGGTGGGTTTTGAGCGAAGGAAGCGGTTGCCCCGTTGCGATTTGAGGGCTATGGAAACCCAAAAACTGTACAGGGGGAAACTTAGATTCAAAAATGTCTTTACAAAGACAGAGTGATGAGTGACTACACCCCACCTCGACATTACCCATTTCCCCACCCTTCACCTCCCGCTGTCTCAAAAGCGCCTCGCACCCATGGTCGTTAACTCGGATAACGAGTCCACGTTTCCTCCCCTTACCCCACCTACCACCCTTGTCATTTACTCCACCCGGCGAAAGGAGACTGCTTATCGGATCTTCTCTGGCATTTCTTTCATAGGGAACCATGAAAATAAATAAAGGAATCCGGAAAAGTGGTCTAAACAAAACCGCATTGGCACTAAATTTGCATCCATTCTGTTTCTTGCCGCACTTCCATTCGTATTTGCCCCATCCCTTCCGATTTTTCTCCGTGGTGAAGAAGCAGACGTATCTAGTACGTGTTATATGATTTTTAATATTTTTCAATGATAACTAGCGGAAGGTACCCGTTGAAATTCAACGGGTGTGAAAAACATTGAACTTATTTTATAAGGAAACCACAATACCTGAAGAAAAACTGTCAGCGTGGTCATTTGAGGAGTTCGTAACCTATCTTGTATCTTGTGTTCGTTGTAGTAGACACGCTGATCGTTTTCCAGGTGCAAATGGTCGTCGATTTTAAAAGAAATATATTAGGATAACAGTTACAGGATAAACCTAAAGTCTTTTGGTCATACGTGAGGGAAGTTAAAGGCAATAGATCAACATTTAATCCACTAAGAAACGACAAAGGTGAAATATTATCAAGCAGCTTGGACAAAGCTAACTTATTGAACTACTTACTAGATTCAAAGCGTATTCACCAGCTCATTGGGGAACACATCAGATACGGTTCATGGCAATTTCCAGCGAAAGATATTGCCAATCGTCAACATTGTACGCTGGAGGTTATCTACATATACATCTACAAAATATCCTGCAGGCCACCTCAAGGGATTAGCGCCACAGATCGCACCGTTCTTAGACATAATATTGAAGAAGTCATTGTCTGAAGGAAAGATACCAATAGAATGGAAAATTGCAAACGTTACACCGATATTCAAAAAGGGAAACAGACTAGAGTAGAGTACAGACGGATAGATCATGTGAAACACAGCTGGCACTCTTTCTTCATGACGTTCTCAAATCTGGTGAATCGAAAACACAAGTTAATGCATTATTCCTAGATTTTAATAAAGCTTTCGACACGGTACCTAAGATATAGGCGACAGATGAAGTTAAGTATCTGGGAGTTATGATTACCTCGAACCTATCGTGGGATATTAAGCGTAATGTGGGAAGATTTTCAGATGAAAAAGTAAAAGAGAGGTGCTATTTCGCACTCGTCCGGCCACACCTTGAATATGCAGCAAGCATATGCGATCCGGTGCAGAAAGACTTAATTCGGGAACTTAATAAAATACAAAGGAAAGCTGCGCGATTTGTCAAAAACTGCTACGGGCGTACAGACAGCGTTACGCAGATGTTAAACGAATTAGGCTGGGAGCCGCTAGAGACTCGGAGGCTGCGCGCTAGGCTTATTGTTAGATTACTTGAGCAATTGAGAATAGATATCTTTCAGAGCGACACGGAGAACATCATATTAGAACCCCACTATATTTCCAGGTCCGACAGAAACGATAAATTGAGAGAGATATTTTGCCGAACGGATAGGTATGGGAATTCGTTTTTCCCCCGAACAATAAGGGACTTTAATAAATGCAAGGCGTAATTTCATTAGAGCGTTTCCTTTTTATATGTAAACGGCTGGTGTCCTAACACCCCCCGCCACTCGCCTATTGAGGCGGCTTGCGGGGTAGTATGTAGTGCATAGTACCTAGTACATACTAACAGCACGCCTAGCATGTTTTCTACATGGGTCTTGAGTCCCTGTCCATCTGTGTAGTTGTAGAATGCATGTATATTGAAGGTCACTCTCCATTTTGATGACATCTGTAGTGTAGTGTTGCATGCTTGTGAGGCTTCACCTCATGACAAGCATTAGCGATTTATGCTTATGCATAATTAGTCGTAGTTACACTAACTTTAGGGTATAGTGTAATGCATGTTGGTGATTACTCACCCCCTGCCACACACCCCTGAGGTGGATTGCAGGGTATTTTGTAGATGTAGATGTAGAAGGGTGTGTGACAGGGGGTGAGAAGTCACCAACATGCATTCAACTAAACACTAAAGTTAGTGTAACAACCAATATTGATGCATTAGCATAAATCGGTAATGCTTGTCACGAGGCGAAGCCTCACAAGCATGCACTACACTGCAGATATGCTACCTATGGTAGAGGGACCGTTATTTTTTATGTATTTTTCTACTACATAAACGGACAAAGATTCAAGAATGATGCTTAAAACATGCACAGCGTGCTGTAAGTGCTAGGTAGCAGATAAGGATACAAGAATTAGGGAGTGCTACTACTACTGAGAGCTGCACTACCTAGTGACAGACCTAGTTAAAACTTTAAAAGCCTCGTTGGCAGCTGGTATGGTCTCTTTCCGTTCGCGGGAAAATGACATTATAAATCCTTTTAACTTTAATCCTTAACTTTATCGTCACAATTATTTATTGTTACATTTATTTACAATTACCTATATGTTCAAGGACTTTCCAATAAATATGTGATATTATCCAAATTATTGTGACTAACAAATGACATATTTATTTGTAAAAGACCAAATATTTGATCAGTAGTGCCCCCGCCAGTCCGAAATCCGCTTTGGTATTCTCTCCTCTGCATATAGTTTAATTCTTTCACTAATCAGGCCAGATAAAATCTTATACACCACGAAATGAACCATAATTTCAAAATCCAAGCGATAATGCAGTATAATACACTATCGTTTTACACGGTTTGGAATTGTGGAACGGCGTTTCGAGGTATATTTCAGAAAGGTGGCCAAAGGATTAATATACCCCGGGAAAACTGAGAGAGGGAAACCCAGGATAAGGTGGAGGGATTGATTCAGAAGTAAAATGGAGGAATCCCGTTAAATACCTAAAAATATCATGATATTTCTAATGATAAATAGTTCACCAAATACAGTTTCTAAGCATCCTTGTAAAGGAGAGTGCTAGTTATTTGTACTAATTTAGCGTTCAAACTTGAAATAATTCATTTAATTGATAGATAGAGAAAAATCCTTTGCAAAAACTAAATATATTGATGTTTTTGCCTAATTTGACTCATTTTGTGGAGAAAGTTATGGGATGATTTATTGGCACTCAATTGCCATTTTATTTCATTATTTCTCGATTGAAATCATGTTCAATTCCATTTATGTTCGGCAGCGAGGAATTCGTTTTGAATTCGTGTCTGCTCGAAGAGTGGAGATTAGTCACAAGCCTGCTACAAATATTTAAATGAGTACCTAGTCTAATAACAGCCAAGAAAATAAATAACGTTAGCAGACCTGGAAAGAGCTTTGTCCTGTAGCAGCCGGATTTCTTGTCATGAAACTACCTTCCTTCTTCCTAAATGTGGTGATAGGGAACAGCCATCGAACCACCGTCCGATATCGCTCACATCTATCTCTTGCAGAGTCCTTGAACATATAACTGTAAATAATTGTAAAAATGCATAATTGTGACGATAAAGTTAGGGAAATAAGGTTACCTCTTAACAGGCTGCAGAACGGATGGATTAATAATTTCATTTTCCCGCGAACGAAATGAGACCATAACAGCTGCCAATGAGATATTTAACTAGGTTCATCGATAGGTCATGTAGCTGTAGGTAGTTGTAGTACTCCCTAATACTTGTATCCTTATCTGCTACCAAGCACTTAATCCCGCCGCGCATGTTTTCAACGCAATTTCTGAATGTGTCCGTTTATGTAGTAGAAAAATACATAAATAATAACGGTCCCTCTACCATAGGTAACATATCTGTAGTGTAGTGCATGCTTGTGAGCCTTGAGCCTTCGCCTCGTGACAAGCATTACCGGAGAACAACCGATTTATGCTAATGCATCAATATTCGTAGTTACCATAACTTTAGGTTTTAGTGGAATGCATGTTGCTGACTACTCGCCTGCCATACACCCTTGAAGGGGCTTTCAGGATACTTTGTAGATGTAGATATTTTGTACATTTGATAAATTATTATTTTGGGGATTAGACAACGACGTAAGTTTTTGGATCAGGAAATTCTGATGCGATCGCGGACAAAGTGTTGATTTACCAATAAAAATGGGCGACAGGTAATGTTGGAAACATTCCCTCGATAACAACTCGATAAACACAGCGTTAAATATCATTAATCGACGTCAATAACACCACAAACAAAACTACACTCAATAGACGTACGTATAAACAATGAGGAAAGCGTCAGAAAATACCCAAGACGTATTCAAACTTCGCGAAACCGCCTCCAATTCACTGCGACGTTGCCATTTTTCAACCAAAATGTTTAACATTTTTACGAAAATCTATAAAACGGTTATTTTTCATCGTAGAACAACGATTAAAAGACGTGCGTACTTGCACGATTATCAGAAGTACGATGAAAAATAGCATTTGTTACAATATGGCGTAGTTGTTAAAGTTTAAATTATACTGGGTAGGGTCAGTTTTTATTGCGGTAGCACCCCACCGCGAGGGTCGGGGAGAGAGACCAGCGTTGGGCCGAGTGCTCGGGAAAGGGTTTCGGATTTAGACCCTTCGCGAGGTGCACCACACCCAACTAGCGTATACCTGGGACATGGTCCCAGAAGATTACCACTAACCGGAATTTCTCACTTAATTGGATTCACGCAATCGACTGCCGAACTCCTTGAGTCTCCCTTCATCCTTCCTCTTCCGCTCCTCCCCGCATCGGCGAGCACCGTCGGAAAGGTGTCGGAAGGGCGGGGGACCATCTTCTCTCTCTCCTCCCCAAAACAGAAGATGGTCCCTCGCCGGAGCGATTTGTTTCGATGCCTCGCCCTCCCACGCCCACCCCCGCCCCTCCTACGATTCTTTCCGACCTTGAGTGAGGGAGTGGCCGGCCTATCGGCGATTTATTTATCGCCACCCCCTCCGACTCAGCCCAGCGATCCTACTCAATTTTCGACTATCGATCCTTGTTTTTCATCGTAACCGACTCCCTCTTACGTGCTGAATTGTCTATCCTGACCTGCTTTTAGGAAAAATTGTTCCGCGGATGTATTATTTACGATCGTGATTCATCTAATGTCCCTCCCAAGATCTCTGAAGGAACCGAAATAGTTCGAGAGTGAAAATAGCACCGAGTGCACTCACGAATTTATCTACGAAGGTAGTTCGTGTTCCTATTGTAACTATAGCTATTATTTAAGTCAAGATACTGATGTGGGTAACTTTATTATTTTTTAAATATTTGTGGGACAACTTCGTAGGTGTGGCTAAAGAAAGAATGAGCCTTTGGGTACTATACAGCGGCCATTGACCGTTGTACTTACTATTGGCAATCGAAGTAATATTTTTGTAAAATTAATGCTGAATATATGAGTATTTCACTCTTAGAGAAGTTTTATGGCTTGAAAATTTTTCTTATTCTCATGTCCGATGAAATATAATAGCGCAGGCAGCTTAGGAGCGATGCCTTTATCAACGATTTTCATTTCGCAGTTTTATAGTAAATTGTAGCTCATTATCCTTTCATTTACTGCTACGAGGTGAAGTTGTCTTAAGATCAAGCAAGAAGTATTTATTAATCTGAAATTTAATTCATTTCACTTATTAGCTTTTATGATCTACTAAAATTATAAGCTAGGAGTGTCTATTATATTTCCTAAATGATGAAAGTAGGCGGTCAGCGGTTTTTCAAAAGATTGGTAGACGAAATCCTATATCCATCTTACCAACTTTGATTGGTAGACTACCTCCATTAATACCTTACTGCAAAAAAAGACGGCATTGGTCCTTATTGTGCAACCTATAATAGTATTGTCAGGGTAAACTAAAAACATCATCGTTATGTGCTCTCCAATGAAAACCACAATCATCCAGGAGATTTTTATCCAAACTTTGGAAAACGTATTATTCGAATCAAGTTATGTGTTGTTAAACTTTCTCAATAAAGTATATGTATTAGAAACAATCGATCAGAAATTGTTCTAGAATATTTGCCTGTTTCTCCCTCCGTACTTCCGCGCATCACTGGTGGCTTTCGCATTAGTTTTCTGTGATGTACGGCCCGCATTGATGAAGATCATAGGTACACAACTCCCGATACAAATCATGGAGACCGAAAAACAGTGATTCCTAGCGCTGGTTCTCTAAATAAGATAGACTTCTCCTTATCCTGGCGATGTAACGGATCGAAATATTTTCCGATTTGCGAAGGACTGTCCTGCCTACTCTCTCTAAAAAGATTATATTTCATGAGTCGAGGGTAAGTTTACGATGGAGAAATCTGAACACTAACTTATAAGGATTAGAATTTATTTGAGGACATTTGCTATGTAGTTGCGATGGAGAATGGAGATGTTGCGGAGAACAAACCTAAAAATACAGGACAGTGGGTTAGGATAGTGAGGAGGCTGAGTAAGTAAACGGAGCATTTAACAAGGAGAATTGAGATGCTGAAAGCCTTTTTATAGGGAGGATGTTAGGTACGTGGGGAAAGGAAGGAGAAATATAGTATTTGTAGATAAGATGAAGGGATGTAGGAAATATAAGAGCTGAAGAAGCAGGTATCGTAAAGAAGTAGCTGCCTTCTTACAAGTAGTATATGAGCAGCTAGCAGCCCTTCTATACTCATCGAATCTACTTTAAACAGTAATTTGCTTCTAAATATAAATGGGCGCGGAACATGTGAAGAAAGAAGCCGAAAATTGTAAATGTTCTTGAATTTCCGATGCTTTCTAGCAACTCATTGTCGACAGGACGAAGTTCAGTATCGGGCCGGAGGTGAGAATAACTCATAAAATCATTGCTTTAGACTTTCCGCCTTCACTCAATGGTGACTTGAGCCGAAGCACGCACTTCGAATCAACCTTTCAAGAGGGACACATTGTAAAAGCGCTTTCTTCGTGTCTGCCGGATGTATAGAGTTGTTCGATACGTCGATTCGTTGAGCTCCCCCAATTTTAGCTCACTCATGGAGTGAACGGCGGCCCTTTCAATATTGTAATCTCCGGCGGATGACGAAAATAAAAGGTGCTCCGAATTCACCCGTCCGTCGATGCATCGAGAGAGGAAAAATATGGACCGAAGGCAAAAAATGGTTACAAGAATGAAGTTTCAGAGATTGGACGGGGTGGGGTTATTCCCCCGTCGCGTTAATATTAAGGCTCGAGAGAGTAAAAAGGAGTCGGAGATGGACTTCTTCCTACCAGCGCGCTGAAACGCGGAGCATGTAATTTAGCTTTCGGTTGCGGTTTTCGAGCTATGTTCTGCGGTTTCCATAGAAACGAGGCTTTGCGGCTCGGTGCAATGTCCACTGATGTACCCTCCGTGCATTGGACGCACTCGAGTGTAGGATAGAAGGGCCATCGGAGAGGTTTTTTAAGTCGCTTACAATCTAATTTTTTTTAAGAAGGTGATTTCGATACCAGGTGACTCCATCCGGGCTCGAATTCTTTAAGAGTGGAGTTGCTCAAATCTTCGTGTCAACGACCACGCGTAGTCGCGGGGCCCGTTACTTTCGTCGGCTTTCCCGATCTCGCTGACCTATAGGTCCCTAGTTCGATTTTATCCCAGATCAGGAGCGTGGAATTTTCTTGCTTTTTTAATCAATCCAGATTTTAGCTGTTTGATGAACTAAAAATCCTCATGCCTATCGTTACTGGCTACTACCTAGGGATAGGCAAGATTTTGGTGCTGGTAGAAGGTATGTTCTCAGCAGTTGATTTTGTAATATATGTCCGTTTTAGGCGTCTCAACGGCTGATATAATATAATACCATCTTCCTGAAGTGGCTAACCCTTGAGAAAAAAATGTTGATCACCCGATACTGTCTTGAACCCGAAGGGTTTGGATAGCCAGACCGTCGCTTCACCGACCGTTCTTGGTCACCCTGTCTTGTCGAATCATTTGCAGAATAGGGTGTTCCTATGTGTTATTCCTTGTGCTAAATTGGCGTCGTAAGGATAAGATATCACTAAATATGTAAAATGGCGGACTGAAATGTTTGTGGACGCCTCACTTTCGTCATCTTCATTGAATAAAAACCTGGAATAGATAAAAATGGGTATCTCGTTATTTATATTATTTTGATTTTGATGAAAATGTAGTGATCGTACCCTTATAAATCATTTGGTTGTTGCTTCATGTAAGTAGGCTAGGGAACGAGCCGGCAATATCTACCAATCGAGATTTTCTCGAAGAATATACATGCGCAAAATCATAGAAATTTCTCGTAAAAGAATCGCTCAAATCTGTTTTTAATTGTATTTCTCTCGAAATGTGACCTGTTATTCATCACTAACAATAGATATTTCATCGCGGTAAAAACTGCTACCGACTCGTCGAAGCATTATTTATAGTTCTCAGCCAAAATTTTAACAGAGACGATAGCCCATTCTGTTTTCTACGTCTCAAGATATGTTTAGATTGTAAGGTAGCAGTAGAAGAATAAGGTATAGTTGGTGATAAATTTTGCATTCTTGCTTACCTTGCTCCCGTGTTCACATAAAGATAAAAGATCTCTTTGAAATGCATTAGGTTGGGGGGATGTTAGAAGCTTCACACACTCACCAACTCCCTTGGCTTCTTGCCCGGTCTCCGTTTCTCACGAAGGATGTCGCTTGCCTTTACCGCCCCCGTCATTCCCTTCTCCAGTGCTGCTTCCGCTGCTGCTGCAGCGTAGGTCCTTCCTTACCTTGCTTTGTCATTGGCTCACCTTGTTTCAGCTTCTACTGACTCATTCCCTACTCCTTTGGATGTATGCTTCTCTGTCGCAATGGTTATTTAATGCCTCGTTTAGCACTCAGCTCCAGCAAATTTCTAGTTGATTACTGTGAGACTGATTTTTATTTTCACAATTGTTTAAAACTTTTTACGAGTACATGCCATGTCTCACTTTGTCACGATAAATCGATGAACTTACAGTATTTCTTCCAGTCAGATGACGTCAATTCCTAGCTATTCCTAGCAATTGGTAGCTAGCTCTCGCTGTAACTTGCAAAAACTCTACAACAGCTCCAACGACTATCGCGTGTTAACTTTTCAACTATGTGATATTTATGGTGTATTCGTAATAAACCTGGAAAATCCTATGATTTTGTAGGAATACTTCATTCTTCTGTTTCAGTATTCTTTCATTTCATGATGGTAGATAAAGATGAACAATAAATTCATTGAGCTATGACAATTTTCAAAAGTACATCGACCGATAAACCGGTATGTTTTAAACGTTTATCTATAAGAAAATCAATATACAGGGTGTTTCAGGAGGAATCAGCGTATTTTCTAGTGGTGATAAGGGATTTTATTTCAAGAATTTTTTGTCTGATGGATGTTGGGTCTCAAATCCTTGCTTACGTAGCTTTGTCAACCCAAGCATTTTATCCAGCATATTTTGTAGCTTCCATGAAAGCACTCATTTCTACGAATATTCGGGCGCCACTTTGAAAATGGGCTACTATAAGCATGAGTGACAACAATGAAATAATGATACATATCTTATGCTCCACTGAGACAAGCTTCAGATCTCTTCAATCGGTAAAGGCCACTGTTGTATGGCATTATCATGACAGCTGCAAAATGTGCTGGATAAAAGTTTTGTGTTACCATAACTGCGCAATGAGTATCGACCCCATGCCCTACGGACAACAGTGGTTATAAATCACATCTCAAATCATCTCAAGAAGGTACGCAGACTCCTTAAAGAATCTGTATTTGAAATGGTCTAATCAACGGCAGCCATCAATCCGAAGATTGGTTTGCTGCAGCTCTCCACTCCACCCTCCTATCAGCCAACCGCTTCATTCGTACTTCATTTTTCACTTTTATGTCCTTCACAATTTGTCTGATGTATTCCATTCTTCGTCTTCCTCTGCAATTCATCCCATTTATTTCTCCTTCCATTTTTGTTTTCAATCGGCTATTGTGTCGCAAAATGTGCCCAACAAATTTAGAATATAACGGTATATGGTGTTATACCTCCCATCCCTACCCTGAATCCTTTCCTGGTCGTGGAGTTGTCTATCTTCCTAGGAGCACCAAGTCGTCACCTCGTTGGCCCCGTCGCCGTTGCGGGGGCTGCACGTCCGCCCCTTTCTCATCGGTTGCAGTTCCCGCGCCCCGGTCATTGTCACCACCACCTGCCCTCTCCTCCTCCCCCGCTCACTCACTGCGGTGCACACGTCTGTCGTCTCTTCCTTTCGCACGCCCCTCGACGGCGTGGGGAACTCCCTCCCTTCCTAGGATGAGGTATCCGGCGACCGACGTGCAGTCGACGTCGCCGGCAGGACTCGATCCCCTCGCCGCCTGCCCATCCCCTCTTGTTCTGCCCCTTGGCGCAGTCACGGTCTCCGACGGAGCCCACCTCTTACACTTTCCCTCCCTGCCATCCCACCCCTCTGTTCCCGAGACGAGTCCCTACCTCTTCTTATTGTTTCATTTTCCTATTTATCGCGCCTCGTGTCTGTAAGTTGAGTCCGAACCCGTTCGGGGTGAGCGGATTGTCTCCGATCGTTGACATCTCCGGGAGTCATTGTTGTGTGTCACCCATCGGCGAGAGTTACCAAGCAGATGCCTGCGTGGACAACAGTAGGAAGTAAGCGAGCGACCTTTAACTCTGGGAGTTGAGTGCGTAGAGGACTCGTTTAGTAACGGGTAGGCGTTATTAGATGGTGTTCTACCTATCGGGGTAAATTCCCCCACGGTCAGGGAAATGATTCGTAGGACTGATCATGGACCTACCATTTATTTGGTGGAATACGAAATGACGGTGAACAGTCCGGGTAGGTTTTAATGAATCATTGCCGCATCGTATTACCCTTGTTAATGTCGCAGCATTTCCTCTCGAGGTCTCTTTCTTCAATTTGGTGCACTCCAAAACTCTCTTCATTGCATCAGAATTTGCATCCTTCTTCCTATTTCTTTCTTTCACTGCTTTCTTCCTTCAGGGCGACTTTTAATGTCCCATTTCCCTGTATTACTTGCCTCATCCACCTAATTTGCCTCCTCTGGATTTCCTCATGTAATTTCCTCACCTCCCATACCGTGCGAATTACATTCTTATATTTAGTGCCGTGATCAATGCCGTGAGATATGTCTATAGACCATCCTTGCGAAAATCCAAGTTTTGTGATGTCCTGGTTGGCAGATAAGCGTAGGGAGCAGCAGGTGATCCATAGATAGGAATTAACCCCACTACCTTAGCTGCGTTGATTTCGCGCGTCGTTAAACGTATTACTAGATGTAATCTACCCTCACTAATGGCTCAAACGTCGGGTTGATCATTGAGTGAGGGTAATGACCGCTTATTCTCTATGCAGGAATGGATATTTTGGCTTTGGAAGGCATCTTAAGAATGATAAACTTCTTCTGATCCAAAGTTAAGTACATATGAAATTGTTTACCCTCAAGAATCCGGGTAACTGAGAAAAAAATATTCGAATGCAATGGATCAGCGCGAGGGTCGCCAGAATAATATTTATTTCTCCTTTCATTGGTGTGGGACTGTGGTAGTAATCCTTCAAAGAGGATTCGTCATTCATTAATAATTAGCATGCCCACTACTAAATTTATCTCAATATTTTGTTTTCTCCTGAATGGCCTTCAGCCGATTCAAAACTTTTGGTCGAAAGGATACTGTGCTCATTTAGAGCATAAGTGATAGACGAAATGCCTACTCCAAACATAAATTCTTGCCCTCTCTTGCTCTGCGGGGATGAAATTGCTGATAGGTTTTGATTCTATTCTCATATTATCTCTTCCAATCACATCACTTCTCACCATCAAAGCACGCAGAGAAATTTGAATATTAATGAGCTTGTGTTGATTTCATACCTCACGACAGAGCTTTAATATCATCCACCTAGTTAGCATGCCTAATACTTGCTTTTAACTCCAACGCCCTTGCCATATCGTTTGGCGGCAAATTAGAAACAGCTCCCTGTTTTTTGTCTGCGACATTTCCTCCGAAGTCTCGAACAAGCATCGGCTTCCCTGAGCGTGTTTTCTCATGTAATTTCAGGGAAAGCAGAACAGAATGAGAAAGTGAAGGCGTTTAATTGATTGGCCTGATGGAAAGGAATGTCGGTCATGAAACGAGATTTACCGTCCCGCTCCATCGGTCCGCTATTATTTCAAGTTCGAACGCTGCGCAGTTGTCGAAGGCATAGACGCGGTGTTTTTTTTCCTGTGGGTTGAAAAAACGTCTTCGATATATTGCCCCGCTCCGTTTACGATAGATTTGTATTGTCATAATCTTATCAAGTATCGTTATGTATTCTATGGACTCAATATTCCTCAATAACTTGAAATTTTACCGCAATTTTTTTATCGAGTCACTAACTTTTGATGTGCATCAGTTGTCAAAGTAATGAGTTTATCTTTACTTAAGAATTTTTTACTATTTTGACCACGAAGATGACTATATCCATGCCGATAAGACAATGCCCCTGCCGAATTCCCCCTCTTGGTCACTAGTCATCCTCCTGAGGGAGCAACGACCGCGCTATCACCTTCGTGCGTTAGCGGCTACCTTTGACCCTCCGAGATGCCTTATAATGCGAGGCGATCTCGGAGAAGGCGCGTTCTCCTTCCCGACCTTCCCCCCGTTACCACCTCCTCTGAGCAGCGGGTCGTACTACCGACCACCCTCAGTCTCCCTCCTTGTCCACGGGTCGCTCCTCCGACCTAGCCGAATCCCATCTGTCCCTCGCCTACCCCCCGAGACGCCCAGCCTTGTCCCGTGACCCTTCCGTCGTCCCGAGCCGCCCCCGCGTCTCCGTCGCCGCGCGCAGACTTCTCCGCACGCGTCGCGGTTGCCCGTCGACGGAGCTCCGAGCCGTGGGTCGAAGGCCGTCCCGATCAGTGATTATTCGCCCGCAACACCCCGGTGCCAGACCCCCTGTTGTGTCAACTAAAAAGGGCTAAATAAAAACATCTGTACCAAACCATCTCTCTCTCTCTCTCATTTAACCAAATCCGCGATACGCTCCCACCAATGATGTCGCGGCCGCCAACCACGCGACAACACTTCACTATTTTTTACCCTTCACGTTCTCTCATCCCATTTATTCATTAATGGTCAAGAACCTCGTGAAAATCAAGCAATACCGCTTTTGAACTCCTTACTAATATTGTCATTGATTTATTTATTTAAGAATGGACGGTGGCCTCACATTAAATACTACTTGGCAATGTTCTCGAGGTTATTTAAACCACTTTTTCTTATTTTTTTCTTTACGTGTACCGTAAAGAAGGGTATAGAAAAACTGTAAAAACTCCTCTTTCGTTTTTGCGTCTGGCTTCAGATGTGCATTACAAATGTATTTGGAAATCTAGTTCCAAAAGTGTCTCCAAAATTTAATGCTCACATCAAATCAAGAATTGTTATCAAATTACTTTAATTGCTTTTTGGTAAACTGCTCTGCCGAGATTTCAACCACGAATTCTTCACTTTTCCCCTTGAAGCATTCGTTTCCTCTGCTTTCTAGAATTTACGACTCAATATTTCCCCTGACGATATAATGAGTTGGTGGATTCTTTGAACGGCCCTTGCTGTTTCCAAAGAAACTGTCGCGGTCGGCCCATTTTTATGAGCAGTAAGTTTTGAATTAGGCATGCCATTGTGTGATTGGTCATGTCTTTCGTTTTCTTTTTTCATTTCTTGCTGAGATCGGTTTTGTGTCGGGCCATCACTTGGTAAAAATTCAATTCTCCGTGCTAGCTTAGGAAAGGAAATCAAAACCTATTGTGGAGAACATTTTCGATTTGAATAAGGTCTGCCGGAGGAACGATTTAAAAATCCATCGACCATGACTATTAGTGAGAAGTCTCGAAAAATTTCCCCAAGCCATCATTATGTTTAGTCACGGCGTGAGGGGTCGACCCTCGTTGTAAATTCTCTCTACGAACCATTTCGTTATTTCCATCCCGCTCCGGTTTTATTGATAACATTTCCCGTCCCGAGAGCAGAAAGGAGGAAATCTACGGAATCCATTGTTCGCTGAGTGCTTCATGTTTTTCTTTTTCGTCTCATCGGACCACACGATTCCCGCTGGTTCTCTTGGCACTCATCCGAGGAACCGGGAGGGCAAACGGGGAGGAGAATCGTATCGGATGATTCTCCTCATCCCACCTCCCCGGAAGAGACCCGTGGATCTACCGGAGATAAGCACGGTGGAGCCGTGGAGGAAGATGGGCCGGAGGAGCGTGGTTCGGGAGAGGAGGCCGGGTTTCTCGGGCCCGTCGTGGCGAGCAGAAGATCACCAAGGGACTCGGAGCCGTTGCAGGGATGGAGGTGGGAGTTGCTCGATCCTCAGAAATTATATCGACCTCCGAGCGAAAGGGAGGAGAAGAATATTCGGGATATCGTTCCTTTCCGGTTCGGCGTGTTTGGCCAGTGGGGAGGGAGGGAAGGAAAGGGAGGAAGGAAGAGGAAGAAAGAAGCAGCAGACGGGAAAAAAACTTTCTCCGTCGCGGAGTGTTGAAGGGTCCAGAACAGTGCATCTCAAGCTCGCCGTTTTCGTCAATGATTAAAATTTAGTTCGTACATTCCACGTGTCTGAATTTTAAAGCCACTGTGTTACTAATCTTATATCATCCCTTTGTGTGTGAGAGAGAGAGAGTGGAGAAAAAAAAACCAAGGTCATATACGAATATAAATATGCATAAATGTATTCCGTTTGTGCTTAGTTCTTAACGAAAGGAAAATTGTATTAATGAAGGGTTCTTGGGTTTCACACCGGGTCTCCATAACTTCCAACGTTTCGACGAGCAACTCGCACATCGTCTTCTGGCCACCGATCAGGCCACCTCTGGTGCGTAGAAGTAAGACGTAAGAGGCATTAGCGCGACTCATAAGATTCACAGCAGGCACACACGACTCTCAAAGTTAGATTAAACTCTCACATAGGTAGAAATGGCTACTTACGGTCCAACCCTCCATAAATTCATAATTTTTCATCAGTGTCAATACGAGGAGAGTAACGGCTGTAAAATTAGTTTTTAATCACCGTTTTCAGTCCAGTTTTGACGGAGATACGCTTCATTTCATAGTGTTCAACTTTTTTTTGGAAATCCATCCGCTGAAATAGTTCTTAATTTGCTTCCGTCGACCATCCTTGTTGGAATTTCGGGGACACAACATGGTCTCGAATGTATTTATTAAAGTAAATTTGTTGAAGTTTTTATCTTATTATGTTAAACCATGGCTATACCCATCAACTTAATTATCCATTCAAATATAAGCTCCAAGTAGTTGCCTGAGTCATAAATGCTTGCTAGACATGTGCTACGTGCAAATTATGAAATAAAGCATTCTTTTTTCTTGTTTTTTCTCTAGTCTTCTGGGCCTGAAACATCAACCCAGTGATACGAAAGGCATTTAAATGTGCGAATCTGGAATGCTTGGCGAGTTCAACGGCCCTTGAGGCTGTGTTACCCGTCCTTGTCCTTTTTCTCCTTAAGTTCTGCGAGAAGTTAAGCAGAATCGTTTGCTTGTCGTGCTCACTCTTCCCTCTCGTCAAAAAAAAGTCTTCCTTTCTCCATATTTATTAGAGCATGGCTTGCGGCTCTTATGTGCTCATTGGAAGATATAAATGAATCCTTTCTGTGTCTCAGACGTATGTTGATAGTCTCTCCTCCCGGAAGCTATTTATTCCTTTTAGCCGTGTCGGTAAAATTAGGGGGAAAACACCGTGGGTGGGAGTGGGGAAATTCACTTCTACATTTTCCAGCGTCTGAAATTATATAAAGGTCTTCAGTAGCTAGTGTTCAGTACTTCGTGTTCTCAAGATCTAAACAGAGGAGCTGTGGAATTTTTCTGAAAAAGATGTTGCAGCATATTATATTTTGAGCAGAAAATTATTGTACGTCCGCGTATGTGCTCTTTTGGTGGCTCATAGGAATATCAAGTGTGTACTTGATATACATCCAGATTTGCTGGAATATGCTCTATGTTACCTCGGCTGACATAATTTTTTTTCGGAATTAGAAGTAACTACACAGCATTGGTCGGAGGTATACCACAAAAATTGTGGTGGGGGATTTAATTTTGGTGAGGGCTCGCGGATATTTAGGTAATCAAATATGCAGTGAATATTTATTCAGATTTTTAGATAAATCTTCAGATTATAAGCTAAATAAATCGTGTTTGTTTTTAAGAACGTTATATAGTCAACACTGAAGAAAAATACTCATGTGCCTTTCATAAAGAGTGATTTTACTGAATTTAACTGAAAAAAGACCGAATTTAAACCCGAAAAGGAATTCCAAGACGATAAATCTATTTTCAGAGAAAACTAAAACGAGTTTTTTCTCCCGGCAATCCACACTCTTGATTTAACGTCGGCTTATCGCTTTTTTGATCCAAAAATATTTAAAATGAAAAAGCATCGAACCAGCTGCCATTTAATTACCCATAAAAGGGCATTGAGGAAGTTATGAACATGGAAATAAAGTTAGGATAAGAATTGGTAGTTTTCAGGATGTAAAAGTGTTAAAAAATTATACGAGTGTTATATTTTGTTGAACAGCTGTAGATTTTTGTACTGTCTGTCCAGCAGTTAGGAACCTGATTTAGAAATTTAAGCCTAAATTTATACAATTTTTCTTCATACTATTAAAGACCAGGCATGTTCGCGAACAGCTGGCCCGGATTTTAATCACCTCAGGCCCTAACTCTAAGATGAATTGGCCTAATTCCAAGTTTTATGTGTCATGAGCTCAAAAAAGACGGTAGGTCGGAGGAAAATAACGTCGCACTCGAGGAGCTGAGAGGCAATGCTCTCTTCGTGGAAGAAAATAACCTTGAAGAGAGTGCCCTGTCGGAAGAGTACGCGCTTGTATTTTTTGAACATTTGCCGTTATCCTAACGCCTCATAAATCGCATAGCATTCCATTGCTTCCATAATTTATCCCCAATGAGAAGTCTCTAGCTAACAAGAAGTCATTATAAAGACTTCTGGGCATGAAAACTATAAGAACGCTGTGCCGAGGTCGGTAGGAATCTTTCCATGATAGTAATAGGAGCGTACGAAGTCAACTCGTTGCATCCGTTCTTTGCTTTATAATAGCAGGACATAATGTAAATTTGCGCCGCTAAAATAGTAAAGGTTAGCTTCAACTTTTACTCTTTGAGCTTAAGGTGGCTGGAGTGGTAATCGTGTGTCATTGAATTTTAATAATTTTTCAAAAAAGTCGAAAAACATTTTACGACTACATTTCATCTAAGTTCATCTGTTTATGCGGAAGAACTCACCACAAATTCAGTACCTAATGGATATACCTAATAAAAGCATCGTATTTTTCATTTTTTCCGCAATTAAAGTATATAACATACTTTAATTGCGGAAAAAATGAAAAATACGATGATATGATGACTTGAGTTTTCGGTGCTGTATTCGAAATTAAGACGAGATTATATGTATGTTGTTTTCAAATATTGGACACTGCATGGCACCTTGATATTTGTTAGTAACCATTATAATAATATAAAATGTATTATTTCGCGTTTATAAGAAAATATATACACATGTAATCGAATTAATACGAAATATACCTCGAGCTCCGGAAGGCTACGTGTTAAAATAGCATTGAATCGCCAAAAATTCAAATCGGTAAAGTGCCATTTTTTTTCAAATTTATTTATAGATATAACTTATACGTAGATCATGTATGCAGCCACGAAAATTTGTACATAGACAAAAATCGCTCCAATCACCTTAAATGGTGGAACAACTGTCGAGCGCAGTGTTTAACATGTCCAAGTGGCATCGCTTCGTATGCGCCGTGCGTTAAACTTTCATGGACGTCAGTGTGTTCGTCGTTCAACTGCCGTTTCAATTCGTTGCGCATCTACTACCTGGCGATGTCCTCCATTATTCCTTCATATGTTAACCCCTCGCTTTTATGCCATCGCGATCGATAGTCCACTCATGGGTGTCGAAAGTTTGCTATGATTCACCTTCATGCCCTAGAACGCAATGGTACCGAAGGTCCACCAGTCACCAAGCGCGGTTTGGGCGCGTTTTTTCCTCCCCAGCTGCCGGAGGAGGAGTTTCTGGCCATGGCCAGTGTAATGCTGGAGGGAATGCTACGGATATCACAATCGTGCTCCAAGAATATATTTCTACATCTGCACAGTACCTTGCAAGCCACCTGTGTGGCAGTGGGTGAGTTTTCACCAACATGCACTACACTATATCCAGCAAAAGTAAATGGCACTACGACTATCAATGTGTTGCCCAAAACCTGAAAACTGCTAATTAATATTTTGACTAAGACTTCACGAGATGCAGGATCATTCGGAATATTCAAAACTATGGAAAAATTATCATTTGCGTAAACTTTAAGTTTTTATGGAGAATAATTTTGAATTACTTTGCCGGCAACGTTGGCGTTAATCACCTGGATGTGATGAAACCCCTTTCAAGTTTCTGAAACATTAACGTAAAATTTATTCTAGTATTAAATATTGTTAAAGAGCACAGTGCCGCGGTCATTTTTCGAGCTCTCTGTCGGCCAATTGTAATATGTTTATGTGAATGAGTGGAAAGCTAAGCATCACGTTGCCAATTACCTAACAACCATAACAGATTTCTGGAATAACGGGCGATGAAATCCGAGCATTTATCATTAATTCATATAATGCACACCATTGGAATAATATATCTGCAATAATATTTTAATTAATGCCCTAAAGTCGTTACATTTATTTCGTTTTCGGTGCGTTGGTTAATTTTGCATCAATTTTTCCTATAAACCTGCTTTCACTCTTACTTACTTAACCCTTTCACTGCCTTGAAGTGCTCTATTTCTTAATGTCGTTACATTTATTCGTCCTTTTTAAGTTTTTGTACGATTTAGAACATTATTATATAAAGCAGTGGTTCCCAAAGTGGACGCTACCGCCTCCTAAGGGGCGGTGCCATAATCTAGGGAGGACGATAAGTAACAAGAGGCGGCATGGGGCGCTGGAGGCAGAATCCTGACGGAAAGGTACCATACATTTCCTGGGATCAATAAAATATCAATCTATTGTATTTGAAATAAGCAATAATTTAATCATAATTGTTTTAAATTTATTTTTAAAATCTTTCTGACTTGGTCAGGTAGTCTAGTATGATTTTAGAGCCCGATGTATCGTTGGGGTCGTTTTTGGAACCAAGGGTGACTCGTAAAAGTTTGGGAAACACTGATATAAAGGAATTAGATGGTGAAAATGTGGCATGTAAATTCTAATTTCAAGCCAATATTTTTTAAAATCTGCAATTACATGTGACGTATAGCTGGGTGGTGTATAGATACAGTTTCCTCTGGCGCTGACATGGAACAACATATCGGCTGACTAGCTGTGAAATGTTGAATTATTGATCAGGTTTATAGTGATGCATAATTGCATCAATCATTATTTCACCGACAGATTCCTTTGAAAGAAAACGGATCCACGATATATCTCTCGTTCGATCCCCCTGTCTTAGTATTTCGTCACTCAATGACTCAATGTAAACAAAGTAATTCGTGTGCCCGCCCACGGCAGCTAGGTGAGGGACGGAAGGTGGAAGAAAGGGTGGTGGGCGGGCGGGTGATTCAGCGCGGGTGAGGAAACGGTTCCCCTATCTCCTTCCCTCCCCCTTGTACAACCACTGGACGCGTGGGTGTCGTGCGGCACCGGAAAACTCATCCCAGACGTAAAAGGACGGGCGAGTACGAGGCTGGGGGGGGGAGGGGAATGCATGGAGAGAAGGGTGAGGGAACGAAACACGAGCAGCTGGTCGACGGCGAAATTGTAGTATAGCGTGCAAACGGAGGTATAAGGAACTGGACGCACCGCGTGAAGGGGGCCTTTTTTTCGGGCTTCACTGCACCGAAGACATTTAAAGTGCTCTTGAACCTGGAAGGCTTCTAAGACTCTTCCCATCCCGATGCGCGAATTGAGACTCTTGGCACCGTGTCACGGCGGACGCTTGATAGGGGTAGATGGGGAAGGGAGTGTAACTCCGAAAAAAAAACTTTTCGAGGACTCAAGAGTGCTTTAAAGCTGCTTACGAAAAGATCAGTGGATTAAAAATTCACTGACTCTCAACATATTACTGCTATCGTTTTCCTTGATACACCATCCACTTGCTGCCGCGGCGCGGCGGTAGGGGATGTGGGAGCGCTCCTTGTGGTGATTTAGCGCCGGCACCTAATAATTAAAAGATGTTTCAAGTTTCCACGCACTTAATCTCACGCACGATTTAAGAACATAGGATAAATGACGCTTTTTAAATTCCAACTTCATATGAGAGTTTCCATATATTTCCTTACTGTTATACCTAATGCAATGCGGTTTTATTATTTTCTTAATTTTGGTTAAAATTACAGGACTTAATTTTCAAAGTGCTAAGTCTTTCTTTCATTCAAGATTATTTGTTTTAAATTGATTCTATTAACTCAATAACGCTGGTATTAATTGTACTAAGTCATTAATAATGAGTTTGTTCTTTATGAACTTTTATTAGCACCTATATGATTTACTTATTACCATGTAGTGATACGAATTAGGTGACAATTATGTCTTGTCTGTATCCTGCTAACGAAGTTTTTAAAAAGTGATTAATTCAAACATACTCATGAATCACTTTTTAGAGAAACATAAAGATGAATTATTCTTAAACTTCTGTTTTGTGGAAATTAATTTTAATCCAGAACTAAAAAATTATGTCAAAAGCATCGGTAAAAGTAATATACAGTGTTCCATGCATCGAAAGTAATCTGCACGCGTTAAAGCTTCTGGAGTTCAACACCAATTACAAATGTTATTATTAAGCTGAGGATTTCTGGGCAAAAAAATCAAGCAAAACAGGCAAAGAAGGCAAATAGGATCAGGGATACCTAAAACTATCGTACATTACAAAAATATTTCATTTAAAAAATTCAAATAACACTTTAAATTGAGAAACAGAAAAGTTTTTCTTCACAAGAATGAAAAAGTAGTCATTTTCTGGGACAAATCATGTTTTTTGTCCTCATCTTGCGCCCTCATGTGAATGAAACTTATTTGGACAAAGATGAATGGAAATGTACTTCTGTAAATTTTACAGCATGAATGAATGTCTATTTTCAGTAGATATGTACTTGTACAGAGAGGAAGTTCTCTCCACTTCACATGTTGTGAGACGGCAGTATTTCCATTATGCCATCTCTACTATCGATAGACTTGAAGGCAGTGGGGCAGCAAAATTTTCCAACTTTCCTCCATTCAAAACTGTATCCAATTCGTAAGAATAGCCTTGTGAACATAACCACAAAAAAGTCACGACTTGTTTGCAGCGCAATTGGCAGAAAACAGCAATCCCATCCGCGGTAAAGTTAGGATAGTTGATAATTCACTGCTGAAGATTTGCTGATCTTGATTTTTGCATGATGAACTCTTCTTTTAGAGAAACTACTAAAAATATTTTACTGTTCGCTTTTTGCTCCGCGACTATCTTTTGTCAGCCGTTCTGCTATTGGTTACTAGAAAAGCCGCTAGACTGCGTTATCGACGTAATGATCTTTTTGCTGTTTGACTGAAATTACTAATACTAAGATATCTTGCAGTTTATTCTAAACCCTTCAGGCACAAAGGAGAATGATCTTGAACCAGCGCTCAATATTAATTTATTTTTATTTTATTTTCATTTATTTTTATGAATATGATCCCTTTTTTTCTAAAATGTAATAAAAAAGCCCGAAAACCATAAAATAGGGATAACATAGGCAAATATGACCAAAATAGGCAAATATAGGCAAAATTAGTGTGTTGTATTGACTCCGAATGACCTCTAATATTTAATATCGTACGTTTTTGGCCAAAATAAAAGCAAACAGGAAAAATAGTCAGCCTAGTATAATAGTAGTACATAGCAGAAATTGATCGTTCATTTATATCTATGAGTTCGGCATGAAGTGTTTATGGCCTCATCCATTAAACTCCATAGAGGGTTGATTTTTTAAAAGTTTATCAAGGTTTACCATGGAAGCAGCCACGTTTATATATGCTCGATTTAAACTATTGAACCCAATATGTTTTGGTGATAAGTAAATCCTAGCAATGCTTGCGAAAGTTTTCTTGACCATGTCGACAAGTGGAAAGCGTGGTTGATGCGGTGCTTGTACTGCTGCGGTTGAGCTGTGGGGTGAGTTCTGTTGAATGCTTGCTCCGCAAGGCATGAGATAATTGCGAGTCACTTTCTCATAATTGTGGGGCATTTTTCCTTTTGCGGAAGTAACCGTAGAATGCGCTGAGCAAAGAAAGGGGGACCCAAAAGATGGGGAAAACCCACCTCTTTCCCATTGCCTTCTCTCGCGGCAATAATTCTTTAGCACTTAATTCTTGCCAAAAACATTTGCCTGCTAATACTCTAGAAGATGATTGATTGCACTACCTTATTTCATTATTAAATGGCACACCCTTTACCTCTATTGTAAAACATTCGTTTAAATGATCGCTGCATTTTACTAGCAGTCACCCAGATGAAATTTCAGCTCTCAGGTATCCCTTGCATGGATTTTGTTCTTAAATCCAAAATTTGGACCTTCTTTTCTTAAAGATATATTTTTCTTGTTACCCCTTATGGGGGAGTGTCTTGGATTTTAATTTTCACTTATTGCAGTACGTATACAGTACTTGTACAGCCAGTGTATGTATGAACTTACAGAATTGGAAAAGTATAAATGCGGGAAAGCAGGCAGAGGTTCCATTTACAACTGCGCAATCGGGCACATTAAGATGGCGAAATGATTGTTTTCGTCTCCTGTGTACACCGTACTAAAAATATGCAAGTGTTGCGTAAATATCCTTTTGAGATTCATAGTGGATAGTAATGCATGGTAACGGATATTCATTTATCTTGTAATCAGCCGCTTCATTACAGTTGTGGAAGGTTACTCGGAATTTCCACCGGGTCAGGTTCTCCAACTCCATCTCGGCCGACGTTTCGACCGACGTTTCGGCCGACGTTTCGACCGACGTTTCGAGTATCCATCCACAATTCTATACGCCGGGAAAGCCTGCGATCATTCTTCGCTTCATTACAAATGCAAATTTTCTTCCACCCATCTTGGATACAGCGCGAAAAGGATGAGTCAATTTTTCAGCGCATAGGTTCGATATTTTTTCATTAAATATCTGTGTCCTTGTTATCCGGCAACTCTGGTTATTCTTATGCCCAAGTGTCGTAAAGAATGGTATTTTTAATCTAGCTCATTCATTCACGAAGGCATTTACCGAAAAGTTAGTTTTTTCGTCGAATCCTCCCGCCTTTTCATTTGAATGTGTGCATACTTGCAACTGAGTAACATTTAAAGTCTCTAGAATATAAAGGAAACGGTTGTAGGCTTCATTTTGTGGAAGTTATCCATTACGGAAGAATTAAAATAACTTAGTTTACTCCACTAATTATTTATTATCACAACCCGGGTTTCAACACGTGATAATAAATTATGAGTGGAGTTTACTAATTTTTTTTAAACTCTTCTATAGGATATGTTTAGCAAGATGTGAACAACTTTAATCAGAAGAAAATGTAAAGGAAAAGGGATAAATTTTTTTATATGGATAGGGTATGAAGAAATAAGTAAAATATTTCGGGGCACACGGATTCACCGTGTCTCCATCCTGAAACCAAGTGCTAAATGAAGTGCAGTTAAGTACGGTCGAATTGGTAATATGCCATGGGTCTTTATCCCTATTCCAAGGAGAAAGGATCGATGCTAGAGCTTAGAAGGCATTTAATTGGTCTTCAAACCTTGCCACCTTAGTATCGAATGAAGAGTAGGCACTATATGATTCGTGCTGCCTTAAGAATGCCCGTCAGATAAGGATCAGTTTTTTTTTCTGACAGCGGAAACGGGCGGAGACGCTTGAGGAGCTTGATGCTTGTAATACTGAGCAACATATTATGATGGACAGACGTTGATATCGTCGTTAACGGACGCTGACCTAAGGTTTTTTAAAGCAAAACTTTTCATCCCGTTGCTTTTCACGTCGGTGAATTACGTGAGACGTGGTATGTAAAGATCTTCGTAGGTTAGTGTTAATAGCGTTGTGGAACTCAAAGTTTTATAACTCCGGAAAATCGGCGAAAAGAGATTGAAAAGTTGCCTAGGCAAGTATGAAAACCATTTCAATCAATTATGACGGATTATTAAGCTCATCATAAGACGACTTTATTACTTTGATGGTGAATATCCATGCTGTAAGAGCAACACTGGTATAATTTCTACACCTTTTTATGCACACCGACTAAGGATTCGGTAGTTACTGTCTCTATAAAGGTGACACCTTGATAGTGGTATTGAATGCCGAAGAAATGGTTAGTGTGTAATAAAAGTGAGGAAATTAAACTATTGAAAAAAATTCAGACTTTGCACAAAATGATGCCTGAAACTCTTGACTTTACTTCCTTTAAGTTTTTTTCCTGAAACTACCTCCTATTTTCAACGGTGAATTTGGCGTTTATATTCTCTACCATCGTAGTAGACGAGTAGGTTAAGGGCTCCACCGTCCGTCAGGTTGAGAAAACGTAACCAATTATCCCGGCGTAAGAGCTGAACTTTGCTCATCGGGATTTGTGAAAATAGATTTGAAGACTGATGGATTTTTCTCCGCCTTTCCCTTCCTTCAGATTTCTACTTGGTTTTAATCTCCACGCTCCCATGCTAAATGCTACTCAAAGCTTGAAACTTTCCGATATTTCATCCTGTATGATATTATTCTGAGAACCTACATTTGAATATGGAACTAATTTTCGGTCTAGTGTTGAATCGATTCCTGGGAAGAGGGTTGTAAGTGACAATGTACTAATTATATCAAGGCTACGCAGATATCTTCGACTCGGACCGGGATGAAAGGCCTTAGGATAGGAATGGAAGTCAGGGTAGAAGGGAAGAGAGAAACCCAACGCCGACATTGCTCTGTTCTTGACGAAAGATGCCTAATGGGTCACGGTTTAACGTCTAATTCATTGGACTAAGTGCCGTATTTGATGTTATCTCCCTATGGCACCCTAGTTGGGATCAATGATAAATTGCAACAACCGTCGGGATTTGAACGTGGGTCCTACGCGTGGGAGGGCAGTACCTACTCTAGCCGCCGTGCCAATTATGTCACTGGGAATTATGCTTTTTTTATTAATCACATAGTTGAACTTTAAATCCTATTACTTTCGTAGAAAGCTGAGCATTTTAGGTGTAGTTCATGGTTTTAAAAAGTAAAACGGTTATGCCTACAGATACGGACCTGCTTGTAAAGATTAATTTTTTAACTCAATATTGCAAAATAATTAAAGAAAATTATTTTATCGTAAAATAAAACAATCAAGGAGGTTCATACATTAAACTGGCTTCTTGATCAAAAATTGTTGCAGACTTTTGTATACTACAATCTTAAAATATGTCAGTGGACGTCAGCCGATTTCCTCAAGTTTTTAATTCAAGTCAATGGACGGGATTCGCAGGGAGAGTGTTAAGCCCTGAAAAAGTTCCTGTTGAGCATAACCCGTGGAGTGCATTCCTTAGGTGAGGTGTTCTCGGAGAGGGGCTGGCCGTAAGTGGTTGGAAAGGCCCTCCTCGTCGTCTTGGGTGTCTGAGCATGGAACCGGAAGCGCCTTTCCTTACAGGGGGGGAGGAACCTCTTCCGGAGAGGCGCGCTCCCCTCAAACCCAACCCGAAAGAAGAATAAGGCGGATAGGATAGAGGCTTCAAGAAAAAAAGTTTTTTATTTCTCTTTTTTTTATTCTTCCTCCCTCAAGAGAAGGCCTTTCCTCCTTATTCTCTCCTCAGCAGCCACCGTGCACGGAAAAAAATGAACCGCGCAATGCCCCGAGACAATGGGAAGACCCTTTTCTTCCAGGCGTTAGAGCTCTCCCGGGACAACAATGTATGTGTTGCCTCCCTCCGCTCGCCCGGGATAATTTTCCATTGCTCCCCTGAAGTTTCCTGGCAAGAGATCGCGCGCCCGATAGCGTGGTTTTTTTTTTAATTCGAGGGAATTTCAGTTTTCTCGCTGTATACAGGGTGCTTCTCGAGGGACAAACTCGGGTCTCAGTCGGAAGCAATGAACTACACACGTGTTTGCTTCCTTTCGCACAATCAGCGTGATGAACTGTTGAAGGGAAAACATTTTGTTGATATTATTATCTATTACTCGTGTAAATCAAAGAAGGGAGCATTCTCATATTGTTTGTGTTTCTTGTTTTTCTTCCGTGTAGAGGTGTTGTTGAAACTTATCATACACCCCGTTATCGGTAATAGAGTAGCTGGATGGAAAACTTACGGGATTCTTTGAACGTTCTTCGCGTGCATTTCCTGTTTCCTCCGTAAACAATGGTAGTGAAAGTGATCTCATGTCTCGTTCACTGAGAAGATACCGTGGTGTTTGGGGCATTTCAGTATTTATGACTCTGTACTCAACGTTAGATATCTTATTCCATTAAGCACATTTGCATATGGTTGTCGTATAAGATCTTAAGTGAACTATTTTTTACGAGCTGAAAAAGTGATTTGACGAAATCATTGTTGGATATTCAGTAGAATAAAAAGGCGCTCGTCGATTGAAAGTGGTCTAAGATATTTAGGCATATGAATGTAGCTATTCTTGATATATTTTTTCTTTCTTCCATTAAAAATTTAGTTTTTGAGGATAGCAAGTATCCCTGCATCCCTGAATTCGCACCCTGATGCAATGTAATCCGGAACAAAATGAATAAAGTCCGATGTTTGTGGTAGTATCAAATTTTCTAGATTGATTGGCGCTGCAAGGCATCATAATTTTATAGGAATAAAGCCCAATCAGTCTCCGCAGAACCAGCTTATTAATTTTTCTACCACCGTTGCCAATGAAGGGGCCGTAACGTTTCCCAGCGATCTCTGGCGAAAAATTGAACTTAAATTCAAATGGTATTTATTCTCGACCTCTTTTAATATTCGGTGCAAATACCACGAGTTTAGGTCAAATAATATACATATATTTTTAAACTTTTGCCGTCGTTAAAAAAAAACAGTTTATAAAATAGCACATAAAAACCATAAAACTCAGCATAAACTGTACATTCAAAACTTAAGTCAGAAACCCCTATACAGCTAAGAAGCAATATTATTTATTCTATTCCATGTGAAGACTGTGACAGTAGCTATATAGGCCAAACATCCCAATATTTAAAAAATAGGATCTCGCAACATAAAACATCAATTAACACAAAGTTCAACTTGAACCATTTGCAAATCATGCAATTACAAATAGTCACTCATCTAATTTCGAAGAAGCCAAAATTTTAGACTCAGGACAAAATTTATCAAAAAGATTACTCAAAGAAATGTACCATATATCCAGAAATAAAAAAAGTTGCAATAATAGGACAGACATTACTTATCTAAGCAAAATTTATCATAATTTTATAAATGACATATAACTTTTCAACAAAGAAATGGATCCAAGCAACCAAATTAAATTTGTAAATAAAAACAGCACCAAACTTTAAAGGTAACAATCTTGAATATGTCTATGTATTTTTATATGTATGACTGTAAATTAATCATTATGTAATAAAAAAAGAATTTTAAAAAATTTTCAACATTATCTAACATTTGTTTATAGCCCTGAAGATGCATCAATAAAGGTCCGAAACGTCGGAAAAAGTTTAAAAAAATATATATATTATTTGACCTAAACTCGTGATATTTACACCGAATTGAACTTTAAGTTGTAAATTTGAAAAAAATATCATTAACATTGATAAACGACTTTTCATGCCTACGTAGTATACTGTCTCCGGATCTGAAAATATCACAGATTGAGAAAAGTAGAAGTCCTCTTGTACCAAAGCGGTAAATAGGAATTCCTATGTATTTATTACTAGTTATTAGGATGAAACACCTACACAAATTAGTCTGGTAATTTTGTCGTTTCCGCCACACTGGTTCGCATTAATTGACCTTAACCTCTTGACCCGAAATGCCCTTTAAACTGCCATCGTTCGGCTGTGAAATTGAAATTTCCGACAGGAAACGTATTTTTTTCGTTCGGCCCCACCTTTACTTCGTGAATTTGATGGCTCTAGCCTGGCCGTCAAAACCTGCATCAGAGGCACACCCAACCCCTTGAGAGACATGTTGTCATAATCACATGAATGAGAGATGAGCAATTTTAATTTCCGGCTGCCGAGGGAAAACAATTAACTATTTTTTCTGTAGGATTTTCGATCTCTGAAAAAACGAGTGCTGAGGCCCTCTGGCCGGCGCGTAGAAACTAAATTTTTGGTCCAAGTGCCATGATACTGCGGAAATTTTAGCAAATATCAAGCGGTGGTGGTCAGTTAAAATATCTTCTCCTGGAGGTCTATATTCGGGTAGCCTCGAGGGCTGTAGTGAAGTATATTTCTGGTTGTATTCGGCGTGTTAGAATTTTACAAGAAATTGATATTTGGACATTACCCTCCGAATTTAATTTATGTGTTGATTGCATCCTTAGCTAAAATCCTTAAAATGTCAATGCCATGTGTCTTTGAAACAGCAATATAAAAATTGTGGCTCCAGCAGCGGTACAACAGCGTCATCTACTCTGTAAGTCACAGATTCTCACATCGAATCAAAGGTAAAAGTAAATGATAATTTGGCATTCAACAACCTTGATCAAGAGCATTTTGGATCCTCATAGTGGAGACAAATTATGCTCCCCGCCATACATGACCCATATTCGGCCGTAAACTACATCTGTCGTTACGATCCTTCGGACGTAACAGTCCATAATATTTATTACCAACCTTCATCGTTTTTATTTTTCTTTCCCTTCAGTTTATATTCACTAGAAATTTTCTAGTCAAGTGCGGAAAATCCCTCCATATCTTTAGCATTATACTCCTTCATAGCCTCTCTTCCTTTCTCAATCCACCTTTAACGAAAAGTTTCGTCTGAGTAAAAAAAATTCACAGACCTGAGAAGCTTGTATTTGTGTGAAGAGCAGGCATGACTCGATATGTCCTCGCCGACAGGGACCCACTGTTTTGCGGCTTTTATGACAAAGGTTTGGTATCCCGGCACAATCGCAGTCTGTAAAATTTGACTGTATGATTGTATATTTTGGCTGAAGGTTTGTCACACTCGATGCATCATGTGTTTGGTATTTGGTACAGCACAGAAAATGCGGTGCCAAGTACTAATTTATTGAATTTCGTCTCTGAATTGGTGTCTTCAATTCGCATGAGAAAACGCAGAGATTTGGAAAATAAAGTTAACTTTGCTTTCCAATAGTAGGTGCAATTTGAAGTTAACTTTTTGATGGAATCGATGGGGCCTATGCTTACGGCAATGGCTGAACATTTCCACCTGGGGAGATGGACCGAGATTAGTTCTTGTCGAGAACGTGACTTTTGCTAATTGCTCTAAAGTGCGTGCTTAAAACTTAAGTAAGTGTTCTCAGAAATAATTCCTTTGCAGCGTTTCAGGAGATTGCAGAGAATTATATTAAAAGGAGAAAATTATATTCATTCGTCAGTAATTTCCGGTGTGTAGAAAGGAAAGTAATGCCTGAGACCCAGATAATCTTTTTTTGCCGTCTGGAAGAAGTCCATCCTGCCGTTAATTCACAATCGCCTAATGGATTATGCAATATAGTTCAAGGAGAAATGAGTAACGGTTTAAAAAATAAGAACGTTTATTCTGGAATGTAGCCAATCATTATGTTTCCTTGCGTCACCGAGGATGAGTAATTGACAAAAGAGAAGAGGAGGAGGAATATGGGTTGAGACAGTCTGTTTGGATTGCCAACTTTCTGGTATAAGCGCCGCAGGTACCACAGTTTAACCTTCATTTGACGCCCATTGTGTTTCACTTTGAGTCAAAAATACCTTTAACTCGTGGTAAAATTCCGGTGGAATTCGGAATAGGACGAGGCCTTCCATATATTTAAGAAATCACAAAAATAGTCGAGTCGCTCACATGGCTCCAAGAATATGTTGACTTTAATCTTAACCTTCCTAAAACTTTCCGTCCATATTTCTTCGTCATTCCATGCGTTTAATATCTTTCCCGTATCACTCGATATATTTGATGGAAATAATGTGGACATAGGTTTTTAGATCAGTAGCATTGTTTATATTTGGCAGATAATAATCATTGTAATCTATGACAATAACGGAAGCGATTCTGGCAAGTGATGTAGCTCTGCGTCTAATAATTCCAGTTGATCTAGTTTCCGGGAAGTTGGTAGCTAATCTAAAATCCTATGGAACTGGTGAATCTTTCTTTCTGTTGTTTTTTGTTTCTTTATCGGTGTAGCATTCACTCCCTGAAAAGTCTTCACACTCCTATTTAATTGATTTTGTGCCAAAATGATGGAATTTTACAACATGTAACGAAGATATTGCCTTCATTTTTCATTTTTTTCCCATTCATTAAACGAAACATTTCATTTGCAAGTTACCTCAGTAGGCAGGTAGTGCTCCCGGGAACATTCAATAGTATGTAAGATAGTGTACTACCTTAAGAAGAACAGCTGTATTAGGATGTATTTCGTTGTATTCATTTCATTACAGCGCTAAATCATTATAAAATACAACCATCTTATTATTTAATACCGGATTTAATATCAGTAGATTTTGTTAAATATAAACTCGTAAAATATTTGCTAATATTTAAACAAATTATTTCATGAATAAAGATGCATTCTCGGAAAGTTGTGCGTGAGACATTTGTCCAAGCATCCTGAAATTTGTTTTCCTATCAAGAGTTTTTTGCATAAAAGCCTACTTCACTACTCCTAAGGACTGCTGGCTAATATGCATCTTGAGCACGTAATGCACCATTTTATACTACCCAGGATAAGAGAGAATTGATAGATTCTCATCAAGTGAAAATCACGGATCAAAGTTAACATCAGGAATAGGAACTGGTATCTCCCCTTGCTCAAAAATAATGTTCCTGTGCTTCTATGGTTGTAATATGGGAATCAGATCTGTGAAAAGCAAGTTAGTACAATGGGTTACTTTCCGAATAAAATGATTAATCAAACCACGTTAATGCTATTTCTTAATATACATTTAACGTAAGATCTAGGCTTGACGTAATGTGCGGAAGAGGCTTACCGTAAGCCGTTTTCTAAATGCAAATTTGAATGCACGAAGATTTTAATTGTAGCTTCAGAGGCGTTATCTTGATCCTTGGATTGGCAAAAAGAATTCGTATTAGGCCTAGCTTTTCCTCTCGCGAGACAAATTAGGTGCCAAAATAGGCCTACTCGCTACCTCATCACATAGTATTTTCTCTGCTGAAGTGATTTTTTTTAAATAAACATTTTATCCATTATGCAAGAATCTTAAGCGAAAGTTTGGAATAATTTCTCATGATGCTGTGGACGTCTGTGTGAACTTCTTTTTAAAATGCAGAGGGTAGCACCTCCGCTATTCAGGACCCCGTAGAATCCAGTGATTGCCTCGCAAAACAAAAGGACTTAAAATTTAAATTCAAAGCGAAAGGGTTTATTCCCACCGTTAGAAAGAAATGTCATTACCCTAACAAAGGCAACAGCTTTTCGTCTCAGTGTTCTCTATTTCTTTCTTTCCTCTCAAAGTTTCGGGTCCGCTGAGGAATTCAACGCGGAATAATGGCGATACTCAACGAGAGTCGTTTCGTAGAGGTCAACTGTTACATTGAAAGTGAACTCCTAAACTTCTATTAAGAAATCTGGCGATGTCTTCAATTAAAAAATGCTTCCTCCTAACCTGGATTCCATGTTTATCATTGCATTGAACCGTAAAATTGTATCACCAAAGTAAAAAAATCATCCTGCTCATAACATGTAGATGTTGATATTACCCATTTTATAAAGGATAATTTTCTCACCCTCGCATATTTTAACCCATATTTGAACGATCGGAAGTCTGTAAACCATAAAATATTGACGAAAAGATGCATACAATATTGATGATGAGAGTGAAATTCAACCAAAATATAGCTGAATCTTTCTCCTTTTGTTCTGAGTCATTCCTTAATTTTTTCGTGATTTTTTTCTAGTTTTCAACATTTATGGTGAATCATGGTATCTGATATTTGCTTATCTAATGATACGGAGGTATATTGGATGAGTGAGGGTAATTTGATTGAGTAGTCGTTTATCATTCAGCTAATTTTTAAATGAAATGAGCTTCTTTCTCATTCTGTGTCGATTTAAGGATCATTTAGTGTCTCTCTCCCTCATAACCTATCTTTATTGCTAGGAATTGTTTCGGCCATAGCCCAACATCTATTTCGGCAATATGACGACCAGCTCATGTAGGTCAATAATTCGACCATATCTGTGGGTAGATGGCTAAATATGATATGTCATATTTTGCAAATTTTACAGGAGAGCAATTTTAAAGTTTAGTAGGCTCTGAAAAATCAGAATCGCAAACTTTCGGTGCTACCTTTTCGTAATAGATGAAAAAACAGTTGTTTTCATATTTTTTAACTTTCCAAATCCAACGGTACTAGCACTACGAATCCAACGGCATGCATAACTCAATTTCGCAAAAAAGATTAACATCAAAACGGACATATCATATTTAGCCATCTTACCACAGATATATATATTACTATTTTTAAGATATGTATGGTAAAAACCTGTTAATATTTGATGTGAGAAATTTATGAAGCTAGAGTTTCAGCAAGGAGAGTCACATCTGGGTTGTCAAGCAATGAAAGTGTAAATGCATTGGAATGTATGTTGATATTTTCCTTTCTTTGGTGCGACCGGAGCCTTTAAATATTTATTCGACTTGCTGAACTAAATGAAACCGATAAGCCTTAACGGGACGACGGCACCGGGGGTGCACACAGATTGGTATCTCTCTCATTGCTGCACCGTTTCCTATACGGTAAGCGTGGGTCACCCAGTTAGTAATCTCGATCGTGTTTACTCCGTGGCTGTTATTCGCCGCGCTATAATTGGACGTGGACGGGGCTTTCATTTGGTAACGGTCCGCGTGGGAAACGCGTGCGGATTCCTTCTCCTCCTCTCGCTCTTATCTATGTCGGCCCTTCCAATCCTCCCCGCTTCACTTAAAAACTGCTCTCCTTCGTTCACTTAGCATTCTCCTCGCTCCTCCGACGGCTCCGGAATTCATTACTCCATTGTTTCGCGGGATACTTCCTGTTTTGATTTCCCTCGCCACCCGAGTTTATTCCAGCGCATTATTTTTTCACGGTGGGGCGGGGATGGAGAGTATTTTTCGGGTGTCCATCGTGTGTGGAAATATGCTAATGAGATGGACGGGAGCGGCTGAATACATATACCGATCGAGGAAATCTCTTCAACGAGGTGCGTCGGTATCGCCCCCCTATATACGGACTCGAGCCCTGTTTGGAGTTGGAACTCGCTTTCCGTGTTCTCTTTGCCTTCGAGAAGAACTTTCGCTCTCGTTGAGAAAAGTGGTCCTTCTCTGAGTCTTTTTTCCCATCTCATAATTTCTTAGTGGTGGGCGCATTCGCTTTCATAATCATTTTCTCATCTCCCAGGCTCCCGAGATTTAAGACATTAATGTTCTTCACACCCCCATACCCCCTCCATTTCGTCGCGGGAACGAAGGAGTGAGAATTTTTTCCGCGAATAGGTAACGCTCTCTCTCACGGTATTTTCAGTTCAGGCCGTACGATTCTCTGTCTATCTCTGGAGACTTCAACACACGATTTTTTTTTTCTGCTTAACATTTTACAGTCTACCGGTAGTTAGCTTCTGTCGTGCCTCAAATTTCATCACCACAATCGCCATAAGAGTTGCTGCCTATCTAAAAGTTTCCTTTGTTAATTCAAATTTCAGGGAAAATTCCTTGTATCCTCCCCCATTATTTCCTGACCTATTGTGATTCGGCATTGCGCTTCGGGTGCTATTTAATCAACATTGAAGGGTTTCTTAATAAGCTTAAATATCACAGGCATGATGTTTCAGTCCCTGTTGGTCCACGAGATTTTATTTCATAATTTACTTTGACCTGGAAAACTTTATGTGTAAATTTAGCGGAAAACTTTGAAAACGTTAAAGATTGCACTCGAGTGAGAAACTCCAATTGTTAAAGGTAATGAGATGGTGACACTACCATTACAAATATACTAATTACCTCATAATAAAACGTAGGCTTTACTCGGGGAAACAATTGGGACATTTTCTGAAATATGTTCGACGATACTGGAATTCTTCGTGTTAGATGAAGTTCAACATGAATTGCTACTGTTCGGAAAACATGTCCTGGTCTCATTAAAGTTATTTCGTATCACATTTTAAATAAATACTTTCGAATGCTGGTGAAATACCGTTAATGAAAAATATTACCTCCCACTTCATGTAGAGTGAATAATTAATGTAATGAGATGAACTTACTACTCATAAGTTTTGGTTCTATATTTGGAACAATCGCTGATATAGATAAAATGCTTGTTCTTTTCGCTGATTTGAGTGGATCATAGTAATGAGAATATATTTTTTTCTTTCTGTTCTTAATACATATTTTTTAATAATGACATTTTATTTTCAAATTTGTTTTATCAGTGTGTCATTTTTAATTCCCACAATCTCACAAAAACTCTGGAGAAATTTATGATTGTCAACAATCGAAGATAGGTAAATTTAATTGCGAAAAGAGATCGTAAATGTTCTTCAGGTGATAGAAACCCTGGGTCCAAATTATTTAAGATAATTACATGGAATTTCAAGGACGAATTATCGCAGAAATCTGTTTTCAACTGAGAACATTTTAACCGCTCCGTATATTTTATCATTGGTCTCGTACCTGATACAACCGAAGTGGATATGTTTCATGCATCCGAAATTCAAAAACTCCTCCAGGGCTCCTTCACTCTGTTCTGCTCCAAGGTTGCATTAGTATGCTTCACGAATTCCTCTAAAGCTGGGCCATTTAATTTCAAAACGCGCATGTGGAAAGACTCCACGGTGGGAGTGATTTCTTAAAACACGCTTCCTCACGAATCGTGGTTTAAAAAAAACATTGGAGCAGCGACGTTACACTGGCCGACGGGTCACTTTTGTTATTCCTCACACAAAGCTCTAATTGTGCCTGAAACTCTTCTTTTTTTAAATTCGCTGGTAATTACGCCTTGCCTAAATCGCGTGGGATGGAGCGAGGAGTTCGCGTAATCCCGCGGGTTACTGCTCCGTGAGAAGGTTTGGTCCTTGAGGCGGCGTCTGCCCAATTTCTTCCCGGTATCGCCTCTTATACTCCCCCTCCCGACCCTTCAACACCATCGCCCCTTTACCTCAAAGAACAGATGCGTGGGAGGAGAATGATCTCAGGGCAGGAGAGAGTGTTGTACAAGAATGCAGACCGCCACCTTGATAGGGCGAAAAGAGCTCGGTGCCACTCTCGCTGATTGACGTTGAAATCAGCACTGGAATGGAGGCAAAAACAAGCTTGGAAACAAATAAGCACAAGTAAGTCATAAAAACAAATTTATGGAGCATACTGTCATGAGGAAGTGAAGCTTAAATAATAACAGCCTTAAAGCAACGAATTTTGGATATGATGGAAAGGTGGTGCTATAGAATAATGATGGAGATGGAATGGATGGAGAGAATTACCAATGAAATAATCTTACGACCATTCGCTGAGAAAAGATGTTTGGTGACACTCTAAGGAGAAGTGACAAACTTATTGGACACATTTTGCGGTTAAACAGCCTCTTGAAAACACTAATGGAAGGTGAAATAGGCAGGAAGAAAAAAAGAGAGAAGAATAGGCATCTCGAATGGTATGAAGCGAAGCAAAATATGCGAGGAGTAATGAAGGGATTTTATTTTGGAACAGGGATTCGATGTTAAAAGAGGGATATTTTTACGAAGGAAATGTTATAGAAAATTCCCCTTGGCCTAAAAAATATTAGCTATAGCATCTCGGGACGTACCACATATTTGATGAAATACTTAATGTTAATGAGGAGTTCCTCCATTTATCCAGACGTATTTTGATACATCCCAGCCATCTGAAAGCAACGATGTAAGGAACAACAAATTTGAAGCATTACCAGGGAAGACCAAGGATGGAATGCATCAAGCAAATCATGAGAGGCGTTAAAAGGAAGACGTATGAAGGAATAAAACGGTGAGCTGGTATTAGAGTTCAGTGGAGAGCTGCAGCAAACCAATCTTCGGATTGATGACTGCCGAATGTGGTGGAGGCACAGGAGCGTATTTGCCTCGGCCTCATCCCAATCTCGCATCGAACGAATCTTCGTTGCCGTTGACGCGGCACGTCGAGGCTCGAGCGGCAGCCAACAAAAAAAGACGCGGTGAGAGCAGGTAATCTGCCGCGAATGAACGTCGGTACCAACTAGATACTCTTCAAACCTCTGCATTCTTTTTAATGGACCGCATAATTGTACCACAGGTTCAGGAAAGTGATAGATCCGAAACAGTACGTACCTTTTTTTGCATCCAGTTTTTTATCGGTCGCCTGATTTTGCCGAGTAATTATCCACGCTTTCATAGTTACTTCGAGTCGAGGGCGAGTTATAAGGTGACAGCATGCTGAAGAGAGTGATTTGGGGAGGGGGGATATTGGGAATAATATTGGGAAAGCGTGGAAGAGGGGAAAAAGTAATTATGTAGGATTTTGGACGGCCTGACGGTAGAGAAAGAGAGAGGCTGTGGAAGAGAGGACAAAGGGATGCAGTTTAGCAAAGGATATGGAGCCTTTCGCTGTTGCGATGGAGATATTAGAACTTCGCAGTGGCTTCAGAATACAGAGAGTGACCAAAAACATGCTATCTATAGGTGGAAATTCCATTTAATGGATGATAGTAGGGAGCCTATACTTAAGGCATTTTTTGTGGGTTTATGTTAAAAGCTTGGTTTCTAGCCTTATATTTTAATTTCATTTAAACTCCAGTGTCGTGAAAATGTGTTTTCAAACCATCTGCACTGCTTTATGCAGCCTCCTGTGTGTTCCAGATTTCCACGAATCCTGTTGTAGGAGGAATCTAAAATTACCAGGGAAGTTTATTTCCTTTCAGTCCTCCGCTATCCATTGCTATGCTCCATAACTAACTAGTATGAATATGGTGGGGAATACTTGATTTTTGTATAAACATCAAAAACTTCCTTTTGAAATTTTATTTATCTCTGCTGCATAGCAATAACCAATCCTGTAGCTTATTTTAATGCACTGTTCCCAAACTATACTATGTGGAAGAAACTTAAGAGAAATTCTGTTTTAGTGTTACTAATTCCATTTTACTTTCCTTTTCTCATTGTGGCTGATATGCGAGAAATCAGCCACGACAATTACTTTTTAAATACTTCAGGTCAACTCGCGGAGTAGCCTTGAATTTTGATAGGCCGCTGCATTCCTGTGAGGCGCAACTGAAATTTGTGACACATGCGCACATTTCCGATTGCCATGTTGTGTGCACCGCGTTTTAAATGTCCCGTCCTCCTCTTCCCTCCCCTTCCTGGTGGAGGAGCGTGATGGAGTGCGTCCTTGGCACCTCTCCACGACATTGCCGGCCTTATTCCCTCCCTTCTCCTCCAGAGAGTCCTCAAATCGTCGCCCAGGGCGATATCTCAATCAAACCCTCGTGCCCCTTTGGAATGACCCCCCCCCAATCCCTCCCTCCCCTGCCCATTCCTCGGACCCGTGCGTGCTTCCTCGGTTTTCTGTGTCAGGAAATTCGCCGACGGCGAGAGATGGGGCCGATCCCCTCTCGTATTATCTCAAGCTAAACGCCAGCGTTTGAATCGTTCCAAGGGCATCACCTCCTCTCTCGAGAGGTATCTTTCTTGTCGACTGACGAGGCCCCTTTGGGAAGGCAAGACTCTCGAGGATAGATCCGATCCGCTGATAGCGAGGGAACTATCTCTAAGTGAGCCTCCCCTTGAAACATAAATTGTGCTAACGTAGGCGAGTATTCAAATTGATTGTCTATTAACCACCTTCTCCTCATTTAATCACGGGGCTTGCTTAAGCCCAGTGCAGAATGAGCGTAAGCCGAAAACATTTCCTTCGAGGTAACTAATCTCCGGTGTTTGTATTAATCCGGGTAATCTCGATTGAAGATATGAGATGAGAGGCAATATAACATCCGTATATACGCCCGTATATCTGTGGTCCATAACATTGTTGTGGTTTGCAATGAATAATTTTAATTTTTCTCCTTCTTTGGAAAATGATCGTATCTAGTTGTTGCTTTATTTTTATTTTTTGAGGTGTCTCTAAAGCTGTTCTAATGTCATTATAGTGCTGTCTTATTGTACTCCTATACTTTCTTCATTTATTTTATCGTCATTAAGTTTCATTGTTATTACCATTTTATAAATATGACGATGCTTTGAAATTTTTACTTGGACAGAAATGAAGTAAAATTGATGACTTCGCCTGGTTGGTTTGCTTGGTTAGATGGAAGGCTGAACTGATTGGCTTGTGGTTTGTCGTAAACAGTAATTTTAGAACTTCACACCATTTTCCATATGAGAGCCCGTTGCGGCTTACTACAGATCCGCAATGTTCCTTCATGACTTCCGTTGTCGATAGGGTTTTTTTGTTAAAATCCTCCTATTCGCGCCGCGAGCATTATTTCGGCTCGTTGCCGCGGCAGCGCCGCCAACGGCATGCCATTGGCGGCGCTGCTAGGCGAGGCATCTCTCCCTTGGCCTATTGACCCCAAAACGAGAACGGCCCGCTCAACATGAAGCGGCCGAAAGAGAGGAAGATGTGGGATTTAAGATATGCAAACGTTTTCGTTTTTCCACGTGGGAACGCTTTTCCGAGAGTACATAATCGCTCGAAATCGAAGCGATCCCCTCGCCCGCCACCATCGAAGGTTCACGATTACCCGGCTATCAGTAACCGCGATCGTCATTACTTTCGTTTTTGGTGGAATGTGTTAATGGAAGCGCCGACGTGTGCGCACCCCTCCAATAAAAATGTCCATACGTGACGTGATTAATCCTATTCAGCTTCAAATGATCACTCAAGTGAATAATTTCCACCGAGTGGAGGTGGGATGAATAATGCATAGATGCATACTCTTACACGACTGCTTTTCTTTCGATTTCATCCTGCATGGAAATACGATAGCAGTCTAAATGAAACGAGGCGGGCGTGCAATCGTGTTTTTTTTCGAGTCGATACTAACCCCGTATCTAAACCCACCAGGCAGGTGGAATTTCAAATATGAGGGTGAAACTCCCACCTCTAGTTCTCCATTTCCATATGCACGCCTTTTCCGGTTTCGTGACCTTTTTAATAGTCAAAAACCAAGTGAACAGATAAATAGTATCGCTGTGCACATATTTCTCTCATTTATGCCAGTTAAGACATTGAAACTTCTTGTACATTATAGCTCCAAGATTTATGCACCGTGCTGATTATGATTATTTAGGTGTGTTGGTTAATGAAAGAATGCATTTTGGCGTTCGAGGGTTCCTTCTGTATAAGAATTCGGAGACACAAGCAGAGGTGATCCTATCTCAACTATCAGTACCAGTGTAGTAACTGGCACTGATAGTTGATGCGAATCAAAATCACTCTGATAAAAGAAATAATAATAGCCCATGACTTTAATCAATGAGTCGTCCGACCTCCAGCCAAGAAAGATATTTGCCGTCTTGAAGCGTACGTACTAAAATTACGCCATCGGAAGGAGTGGAGATATTCTATCCATTGAGGCCGCGGTTATTTAATTAGTACTAGGCCAAGGAACCTAGTTGTCTGTATCAAGTGTTAAATGGCCTACAACTTGAGTGAGCTATGTAGCTACTTTTTCCGCTACTGTCGCAGTGTTTTTTTACAAGCTTTCCCTTGAGGAAAAGACCGAAGTATGAGGAACGTCCGGTAATTATACGCGTGGAACACAGGGAAACGGTCTCAAGTACAATATCCTCGGTGTAATTACAGTCGTGTGACAATGCCTCCGTATTACCTAAACGGCTCTCGATTGTGTCTATTTGCGTGGTGGCCTCTTCGTAATCAAAGCCCGCGGCGAATCCATTTCCACGTGGGTGGATTCGCTGAAGGAGCAGTATCTCGCTCTCCTAGAGTTCTCCTGTTGATGCAACGGCCGCATAGACTCCTGCCTCCTTCCCATCATTGTTCGCCGCGTTGCGTCGTGGGACGCGGAAGATGACAATAGCCGGGCGTTGGAATCTCCGATTAGGCCTTAGGACGTCAAATTACGAAAGGAAGCCAGGAATCCGCAAGTATCTTCCCCTTGCTGACACCCACTCACTTCATACTCATCAGCGCTCTCTTACATTTTGTTTTCGCTCATTTTACTCCCAATTCAACGGATTTTTAGTTTACTCACCCTTTTTTCCTAAAACCTTTCCACTCTATATTTTTTGTAAATTGAACATGACATTACGTGGTTCGAAATGCAAAAATGAGTATGGGGATAAATATTATTTTTCTATCTGATATATTTGCTATTTTTGCGAATAACCTATCTAGTGACGACTTCTTACAGGGATTTGAATCATAAAAAAGCAGGCGCCTATCCACCATACTGCTTTGAGTAAGTCGCAATAACTGCAGTAATTTAAGTGAATGAAATCTGAATCATCTGAAAATCTGATAAAGTAATTTAAGTGAAATGAATCTGTGGTAGATTACCAAGTGTTTTCATTAATTATGAATATCGAGAACTTCAACCATATCCAGCCTGAAACAGTTATATTTATGCAGTAATTTAAATCAAAATGCGTTAATTCTGTAGAAATGGGGCTGCATCCGGCAATGGATAGAAAAAAGTGCTCGTAAAAAATATATTTTCCACAATTCTGCGTATTTTGTACATTAACTTTGTTTTTTGATAGCTGAAGAGTGAAATCAGTATTTTTAACTATGCTAACATTAAGGACGAATTTAGTGTTGGTTTTGATTCAAATAGTGGCGAACGAAATTCGTGAATCTAACATGTACTTACGCCAAAGGTATCGAAGTTTTCCATAACTTTTAACCACTTTCACGGTTTTAAGCAATTTTAGAATTCGCCTGCTGCTGTACAGTAGCCTACCAAAATGTGTAGGTTCCCTCTTTAAATTTTTATGTTGCCCGAAAACTCAAGCAATATTAGTATGAAATGCCTTATTCCTAGCAGAGTTTGGAAAATGGTAGCGATTATCCACAACCTCTTCAGATTTGCTCATTATTATAAGTCCTCAGTTTTTATCATTTTAATTCCTTTTGCGGGTGAAATGGGACCTTGAAAACAAATAATTAAATTTGAATTTTATATGCAAATTCAAATAACAAAAGATCGATTCCTAAAAAGTATAAAACCAATATATTTTCATCAGCTAAAAAAAACATTTTAGATTTGCAAAAGGACCTTGCAAAGGAAGTGAAGTTATGTAATGAAATTTTCTTCAGTAGCAAAAACAGTTTTATGTACAGGATTTTAAAAAGTTGGGCAGTGTTTTTACTGTGCCGAGAGTTCATAATGACCCTAGGGAAGAATGAAAAAGTGACCAGTGTATTTTATAATCATTTATACATGTTTGTCGGGACTTGTATGATCTCATATTTGTTATACGCTGAAATAAAAGTGAGTGTTTCGGATATATTTTTAAGCGGGTGTTGCAAATTTTCATTCCTGACGACGAATGTCGCGGCCTCATGGAGACTGCTACTTTTATTTCGAGGCCGCGTATATCGGCGTGTATCTGTGTGGGTAACCAGAGAGTGTGTTTGTGTGGGACGTGAGGCGTCGGGGGACGATGCAGGAGCAGTAGAGGGGAGAGCGGGAGGCGAGTTAAAAGAAGAGGGGAGTGTAGTAGTAGTCCGGGGCCGGTGACCGCGGAAGCTGACCGACTCTTCCGGGGAGATGTCTCGCTCGAGAGGAGTCCAGCGGGTTGAAGTAAGGGCGGAGGTTCGGACGCTGTGTTGGAGCTGTTAGTGGAGGCGGGGGGTGGGGGGGAAGGAGAAAAGGGGGTAGAATGGGGAGGGATGGGTCCGAGGGGGCGATCTGGGAGGGAGAGAGAGAGAGAATGAAAAAATGGAGGAGATGAGAGGGTGTGGAGGATTCTTAATCGACGCCGCCGGACGAGGGGGGTGTTTTCGGAGCGGCGTAAAAAAAAGAGGGGGCAGACGATCGTAACTGTAAATTGGAGAACTGGCCGAGTCGAGAACCTCCTCGACCGGACCACCAAGGAATTTCTAGGGTGAGAATTGGTCTTTTTGGGAAAATATTTCTCTCGCCGCGCTCCCGGGAATTATTTCCAAAGCTGGAGGCTTAGTTTGATGGATCGCAGCCGAAACTACGAAAGCTTTCCTTTAAAATCACAAAATCAGATCAATTTTCTTGAATTATAAAGTCATCAGTTCAATTTTCAAGGTGAAATGGAGTTCGCTGTAGTAGTAACTTCGGTGACTAGTACTAGTATTGCTTAATTACTCATATATTCACGTCTACACTCTGCTCCCCGTTGGCAGCATGATGATCGTAAGAAACACAACCACATAAATGTTTAGGATAAATTGAAAAGTAAGTTTTGCAGAAGTCAACCTTAATTTTATTGCTACTGTGCGCATTCCAGATATTGATTAATCTCATTTCTATGCATGAAATGTAAACAAGTATTCATTTGGGTAATTGAGCGTTGCTGTTGAGCTGCACAGCAAATAAAAAACAGCTTTTGCATTATTCTTTCACTTCAACATCTTAGCAATGCTCACCGACAAGTATTTTTAATAGTAACATATCTACATAAGAGTAAGCGGAAATATGTGCATCTTTTTCACTACTTGGTTGCTAATTTGGTTACCACTTTTAATATTTGGTTGCAAAGATGGTATGAACGATTCGTCCCTTATAATATACACCCTTTCATATTGAATACAAAATATGTATAGGTAAATCTAATGTGATGTATACGAATTGATGTCATAAAATAAGTATTTCGTAGAATTTTTGTGCTCTGATGCAAAGTTAGATTTTATGATATTTGCATACATTTCCAAGCACAGTTTGGTAAGCAAAATACAAAAAGCAGCCTCACTATTTGTTGCGCATAACACACTTACTAAATTCACAATATTATTTTTTGAAATTTGTGAAATTATTTTTTTTTAATTAGTGAGGACAGAGAGAAAGAGCCTTTGGTCATTACTTAATTGAAGAGTGTTTTATATGTTGATAATTTAACGGTAAAATTCATGCGGTGGATGGGTTGACCCAGTTGAATAAATTGATCAGTCAACCAGAGCTCCAATGAATATCCGGTCTATCCCAGTCTGTCAGTGAACTTCACCGTATTTATACTCTGTTATCTAATAATTCCACACTACACTCCCTCTTCGTATTAGAGAAAATTTGTAAAAGAACGCCTTGACAAAGAAGATTTTACGCAATGTGGCAGCCTTTACAATAATTCTTAGCAGACAATATAGCGTTGAAACAACGAGAAGTTAAATTTTCTACGGTTAATAAATATGCTCCCGATCGTCATTGAAATCGCCGGTTTCCAATTAGGTTACTTTTCAAGCATATTGTTTCCTTGTCGCAGTAAAAATTTCTCGGTACTCGACTTACTAATGGTGCTCATATTACGATTATGTGGGAGAGTATAGAAAATCTTGGGTGGGTCTGCTATTTATTCCAATGGCTAACTGCTCTACAATCGCTTTGCTGTTCTTGCATCCAACTTTTTAGCACCTCATCAAGGATCTCAAGTCTCCGCAGCATCACGGGGATAAAGTTTAAAAAAATACATATTTAATTGAAAACTAAAGGGAGAAATCGCTAATAATCCTCACTGCAATGAATTCTTAATGCATGAATGGATGCACGTGGGAGGTTGAATCACACTTCATCCGCTAGCTGGGCCATTATGTTTCATCCCTCCCAGCAACACCCTGAAGCCTTCGGTCTTCGAGGGCAATAGCGAGGTGTCGCGGAGATGAGGAAACCATTGTGTGGACCTCGTTTGCGTAACCTTTTACTGGAGCCACGCAAATCAGTCCCACGCGCCGCCGCTCTCGTGGTGATGCTGGTGGAGGGGGACGACACCTGTGGTGGTGGCCAAATGCGTGCGTCTCATTTCCCATGCCGCTCCCGGGGTGTGTGGAGTTTTCTCACCCCGAACTGAGAAGTCGTTAACGGGTGAATTCTAATTTAGGAGCATTTTATTTCTTTCCTTCCCTCCTATCACAATATGCCCATGGCTCACCCTCGTCTGTGTAGTTTTTTCTGCGCGAGGCTCGGTACTTGGTAAAGAGAGGAAGTCATTCCGTGCGGAGGGTTGCGTAAGTCCCTTGTCCTTCGGCCCTTCTCGCTCGCTCGACACATCCTTGGAGCGGAACCGAGGTTGAGGAACATCTACATCTACATCTACATCTACATACTACCCCGCAAGCCGCCTCAATAGGCGTGTGGCGGGGGGTGTTAGGACACCAGCCGTTTACATATAAAAAGGAAACGCTCTATGAAATTACACCTTGCATTTATTAAAGTCCCTTATTGTTCGGGGGAAAAACGAATTCCCAAACCTATCCGTTCGGCAAAATATCTCTCTTAATTTATCGTTTCTGTCGGACCTGGAAATATAGTGGGGTTCTAATATGATGTTCTCCGTGTCGCTCTGAAAGATATCTATTCTCAATTGCTCAAGTAATCTAAGCCTAGCGTGCAGCCTCCGAGTCTCTAGCGGCTCCCAGCCTAATTCGTTTAACATCTGCGTAACGCTGTCTGTACGCCCGTAGCAGTTTTTGACGAATCGCGCAGCTTTCCTTTGTATTTTATTAAGTTCCCGAATTAATTCTTTCTGCACCGGATCCCATATGCTCGCTGCATATTCAAGGTGTGGCCGGACGAGTGCGAAATAGCACCTCTCTTTTACTTTTTCATCTGAAAATCTTCCCACAATACGCTTGACGAATCCTAGCTTCTTCAGAGCTCTGCCACAAATATTTCTTATATGTGTTCCCCACGATAGGTTTGAGGTTATCGTAACTCCCAGATACTTAACTTCATCTGTCGCCTTTATCTTAACGCCATCCACAGCATATACACGGGGATAGTTGGACGACCTCCGCAAGAAATGTACCGCCGCACATTTGCTCAGATTAAGTTCGAGTCCCCACTCTTGGCTCCATACATGAACGTTGTTTAAATCCGATGATAGAATTTCAAAGTCAGAGTGATCATTAATTTCGCGATAGATGACAGCGTCGTCAGCAAATAAACGTATTTTACTGCTAATTCGAGAGCATAGATCATTTATGTATATAATGAACAAAAGGGGGCCGATTACGCTTCCTTGTGGGACACCTGATGTCACTTTAACTGCATCAGAGCTAATTCCGTCAAGAACTACTTTTTGCTTACGATCACTCAGAAAGTCGCGTATCCAGTTTACTACTGTTTCGTTTAGGCCGCATGACTGTAATTTGTATAAAAGTTTGTTGTGAGGTACCGTGTCAAAAGCTTTCTTAAAATCTAGGAATAATGCGTCCACTTGTGTTTTCGATTCACCAGATTTGAGAACGTCATGAAGAAAGAGCGCGAGCTGTGTTTCACATGATCTACCTTTCCGAAAGCCGTGCTGACAGCCATGAAGGAAGTTACGACTGTCCAGGAACGTCATGATATTGCTAACGACGATATGTTCGAGTATCTTGCCTATAATAGACGTTAATGAAATTGGTCGATAGTTCCCTGGGTCATGTCTGTTTCCCTTTTTGAATATCGGTGTAACGTTTGCAATTTTCCAGTCTATTGGTATCTTTCCTTCAGACAATGACTTCTTGAATATTATGTCTAAGAACGGTGCGATCTGTGGCGCTAATTCCTTGAGGACACGCGCGGGTATTCCCTCCGGACCCGGAGATTTACTATTTTTGATCGACTGTAGCTGTTTAGTTATCCCATCACATTGAATAGTGATTTCTTTCATCGGTTCTTCAGTGAATGAAATGTCGAAATAACATGGAGTATCGTCTGTAGTGTATACACTTTCGAAGTGGGAATTTAACGTGTTAGCTTTGTCAATATTATCGGTGACAAATTTGCCATCTTTATCAAATAACGAATCTACGGTTGAAGATTTTCCCTGAAGCTCTCTCGCATATGACCAAAAAGATTTCGGATTTTCTTCGAGTAATTCACCAAGTACTTTTTTCTTGAAATTTCGCAATGCAGTACGCATTGATTTCTTGGTTTTTGAGCGTTGTGCAGCGTAACTTTCTTTTGCTTCAAGTTCCTTCGATTTGTCACCTAACGTAATGGACTTTTTGAATAAGTTGTACGTGGGGGGGATTGAAAGAGCGTGGTAGTGGTCAATGGAGAGGCAAGTGGGGATTTTATCCTCCGACTCCATTTCTGCGTGATGCACTGACTTTATGGTACGTTTGCATCTCTTGCATTATCTTGGAAAGTTTCCCTTTGCGTCTCTTCCTCATTTTTCTCACGTAAGAAGGAACATTACGAGTGAAATGGCTCGATATCGCTCGGGTTAGGCCACATCTCGAATACTCCACGAGTTTTTTGGACCCTGCACTGAAAGATTAAATTCGCGAAACATAAAATAGAAAGGAAATACGGACGCTTTGTTAAAAACTGCTACAAGCAAACGGAGAGCGTAACACAGCTGATGGGAGAACTAGGCTGGGAGCTGCTAGAGACTCGGAGGCTAATCGCTAGGGTAAGATAAGTTGAAAATTTCGGAAAAGGCGAGTTTCAGTTTGACTCGGAGGATATTATTTCGATCTCGCGCTGCATCTCTAGAACTGATACAAACGACAAAATAAGAGAAATACACTGACAAACTAGGAACAAACATTCTTTCTTTCCACGCACCCCTATAACAAAATCAGCTTGATTCTAAGATAACCAATACAACTGTGCTCTCTCCCCTTCCTATTCCTTTTCCCTATCCCGTCCCCTTTTCTTGGATGGTACCCTAACACTCCCTGCCACACGCCCCTACGGCAACTCGCAGAGTAGTATTGTGTACATCTAGAATTTTATATACGCTCGCTTGTATGAGCTTTCACGTTCTCCTAAATATATTCCCCAAAAAGCTGAGTGGTGAGTTCAAAATGCTCATTTCCTTTTTTTATTCCCTATGCAAACTGTTTGGTTATTTATTTCGCTTGAGGTGAATTATGACCATGAATAAGGTTTATGACCTATTCAATTCAATATTTCTCCTTTGAAGGGAATGGTTAACCGTTTAATAAGTGATATTATAACTGTAAACCAATTTCCGTGAAAGTATGTTATGAATCTTTATTAGAGCTTGTAATACATTTCCATTTCTTGCAAAATGAAAAATCTCGTGAATATGCCACAGAAAACTGCCGATTATGTCGCCAATATTTTTCAAAATCTCAATTTTGTCTCATCAACCATTAGCACCGATATGCGATAAATCAATTTCGATCCATTCGCTGATGATATATCTATAGATTTTCCTGTTGATTGTAAAAATTATTTGTCTGTTATGTTTGATTATTTTTCGTTGTTTCTAAAATTACGAATCAATGTAAACATTGGAATTAGACCCATTTCATACTACTATTATCGCTGGTCAATCCCTTGAAAATATTGTAACCGTGTTTGATAGGAAGTAGCGAAATTATTGTATTTTAGTCAAGGAACAGGTCTCAGCTTGACCGTTGAGGAGAAACAGGGTGCCTCATCGCCTGAGAACCGTGCGATTTCCATCGCATCGATTTAATATTCAAAAGAATAGCCTTTCGAAATATCCCTCGACTAGAGAACAAACTTGTTGCCTACGGGTCACAATCCGATAAGTTTTTGAGTGTTCGCCCGATTCACTAGCTCGGCTTTCGTAATGGGACCCGGCTTTTGCACCTGCTACATATTTTAGTGATCTGAAGCACTTTTCATCGTTATTGATGGTCTTCTAAAGGCTAAATAAAGGGTGTTTTCTTAATTAGGTATAAAATTGTTGTGTTGAGTGTGAAATATCGTTGAAAAACAGCATACGCTGAAAGTGTTCAACGAACTGGAGGAATAAAGTGCGTCCAAAGTGGGATTCTTTGAGAAAGCACTCGCACTTTGAGGGAGTAACATTTTATGACTGCTATAAACTCTCTAACCATTGACTTTTACTTCGGCTGTGAAACATTGGAGAAATGCGTACCCTTCAATTATACGAGGCGTTAATTACCTCAACGATAGTCCAAGCGGCAACGTGTATCGTACAATAGCAATCAATGGAAAATTTCTTTCATAAATAATTAATTTTGTATTTGTGCTTAGATGATAAATCCAATTATATGTTTGCAAAAAATTCAGCTGCATTAAATTGATATTTTTGCTAGCAGAGAATAATCGGTGCTCATTAGTGTCATGCATGACTGATCTGAGTTCGAATTTGTCGTAATTGAGTAGTCGCACCAACTGCAGAACGTAAAAAATCATATATTTCATATTAGTCGTAAATCTTCTTATGGTGCTTCTTACCGATTAATTGATTGCAGGAATTGGCGCAGAAAACATGTCAGCAAATATTGAAGTCCAGGGTTTATCTTTTACTTGATTTTCTGGCAAGAAATGTTACATGTCAGTGTGATTGTGTCGTATAAGAACCATAATGGTGACCAATCGTCGGGATTGTTCATATCACCATACTTTTCACGCCATGTTTGCCATGAAATATGTGTGCCTGTTGCTTGCGGTGTGGAATTCTTTACAGCGTTCCGCAAAAATAGTTGTGAATGTATTATTTTCATTAAACTCTACTTGTTTATTATTGAAAATTTTGCGTTAAACCTGGCTTTCTAAAAAATTATCTAATGGATCTGTTTCTATTTTCATTTAATCGTTGAACAAAATTTATAAAATATAATATTCTTTTATGTTAAATTTTACCTTGAGCAACAAGCATTTGTGTATCTTTAAAAAATTGTCAGAAAAATAAGTTGATTTCAGCGACTAGATTTAGTTATTATCCCCCGGTAAATTCTTGATTCTTTTGCAGTGAAGTCGCACAATTTTTGTCGTGTTTATGCAAGTATGTTGAGTTGGTCGTCATTAACGATTGACTTAAGTATTCCAATGATTATAACCTGAATGAATCAATAATTTCTGTATTTTTGCCATCTTTTTTGCACCACCATTATCTTTCTCGCTCGTCGCACTAGCGGTGACTAGACGTGGCAATACCGCTACTCTGTCATTCGATTGACTGTCGCCCGCTGGCTGACATTTGGCGAGCGGGAGAGCTCGCGATTCGCTCGGCATCTCTTTAACCTCGCCCTCTTTCTCTCTTCCTCTCTAGGGCGGCTACAAGCTCCAGCTGCTGGACAGCCTTCAGCGTCCGGTCCTCGACCTCACTCCGGTCACAGCCGACTCAGAGTTCGTCAAGGATGACGTCACGTAAGTACCCTTGCTTCACGCACTCTCGCTTTTTTTCTTGTTTTATTCTATTACATCTCGCCGCGAGTTCTTCGCATCTCCATCTCGTCTGTCCCTCCCTTCCACATCTTTCCCTCCCCGCTGCTCTCTTCTCTCCGCGAACCAATCCGCGATCATTGCTCCTTAAAATGGTTGTTTTCCGCTCTCTGAATCAGATACAATGCATTGCGATCCGTTGGCCCGAGAACTGCCTGGTATTTTTTTATACGTATGGAATTTTGAAATGCTCTCTGCCGGCAGAATTCTTTGTATATGCCTTATGCCTTCCATTCCAACTGCATGACGCTCTAGTAATATGGTTTAATTCGTCGAAAAATTCGTTGAAGGTAAGTAACTTGGTAGTGGTATCTGGTCTAAGAGTCGTTGAAAAAAGCTCACGCTACTACATCAAGTAGTGCTCTTACTTCCGCGCGCGAGCGTGAATTTCAAAGAAGTTTTTCTTCTGATGGAATTCCGTTGCTTCTGATTATTTATTAATAGGACCCTAAATTTTTCGCATTTGCGATAACGTGAATTTTTACTCAATGTTCACACGTTTTACGCGTATAGCGCGAATTTTCGTGTTTATTATAAAAACAAGATTGGAATATTTTAGTCATTTTGCGTTAATATATAGCCTTAATATATGCATCAACTGTGATGAAAGATCATTAGATTGCAGCTACGGAAGGCACAATCTAAAGCATTTAGCAGGAAGATTTAGGATTCAAAATCTCCCAACCAAGTATTCGTAGCTAATAAAAACATATTGAGGAAGTACATCATACTAACCTTGAGTACTTACATTTCCGCAATGTGGAAATACAACTTCTTTAATTGGCCTTTCTTGGCACATGGCACGCAGTATTTCAACGTCCGACTCGAAAGGAGGATGGACCGGTGAGAGAGATGGGTACGTGAGAGGAGGACACCGAGACGAAAGGGAGACGACATCCTCTCTTTTTCGTGGGTTTCGCTTTAAAATTTCATAATGTGGTCCGGGCTCTACAGTACCCGGAGTTGAGAGAAGAGGGAGGTTTAACTTTACGCAAAAACGTGTGCATGGTTAAACACTGGGGTACATCCTGGGATACAATGGGATACATCCTTAAAATAATCTATAAACTATTACTAGTTGTAGAGGTCAGATATAAGGTTGAGTCGTCAACTTGAGGCATTTCCCAGCCCGCAGCATCAATTTCGTACTTAAACTCCCGATGCGAAACCGAAACAAAATGTATCATGTCACGATTTAAAATATTTTACATGATTGTTATATGTTACAACGCCAGTTTTAAAAGCATAGGTACTTTAAAAACCCGGGTAGCATCCTCTGAGTTAAAACCTAAGAATTTACCTAGATCTTTCAAGATATCCAGCCTCTCTAATACACCCCAATATCAATCACATTCCAATAGGAGCTGTCTGTAAGCCAAGGAAAAAAGTAATAATCTCATCGGTATTGAGGCGTAGTTCATTAAATCACATTCATTGTCAACACCTGGAAATGACCAGTCCTTCTTTAAAAAAACTAATGAATAAGAAGATATTGAGGCCTACCAAAAAGGGATGAAATCACTATTTTTGGCCTCATAGTAAAGGCACATTAAACATGGGAATTTTCGTAGCTTTTTTTGAAATAATCTAACTACCTTGATCTGATGCAGATTCAGAGAGGTTGCTCTTTCATCATAAATAAAGTTCTTACTCTCCACAGAGTGAAATTGAAAAAAAAGTAATTTGGCCACTTAGGCTATTTTTTTTAAGATTATATAATCATCTGTTACAGTCTTGTTGAGCCTATTTTGAGGGTTATAAAATGATTTACCAATCTCTCTCCAGAACATCCCAGTTTCCCCTGCCATCTTTCTCATACTAAGATTCCCATCATACTAATAATTATACTATTTCTGTCTCAATCTCATAATTGTAGGGAATTATGTAGATACTACCCATTCCCATTTACTAATATTTATCTTCTATCTGTATTAATCTGCTGCATAAAATAACCATATAGCCAACCGTAATCTATATTAATCTGTTTCTTCTACTATTATCTCTTACTAACCTGTAACTTCACCCTCTGGAAACAAATTTCGGTGCCGAAAATCCTAAATACGTTTAGAAATTTACATACATATTTATTTTCTGTCCTTTTATTTTAATGGAAATATTATCGACAAATTTGTTCTGAACACTGTTGATATTAGACATATTTACAGGTAAAATTGAAAATAACATCACTTTTAGGGAAAAATAACCCCACTTTCCACCAAAAAATAACATCACTTTTTGTAGGTCCTTACTTATTAATACTCCAGTTTTAAATGTATTCATTTCATGTTTTCCCCGATTTCATTATCTGTGTAAACTTAAATCAGATAAACCTTGTGTATTACTCGCATTTTAGCAACTAAACAAAATTTAAAATCCTAATGCTCTCTAAAAAGTGTGTGATCTAAGGGGAATTGTATGCGCCTTCTCATGGGAATATGACTTAAACGCAATAAAATTGACTTTTGCTCTATCGTTGAGATGATAGAATGGTATGAAATCAAGGTAAGATTCCTTAGTCCTTAAATTTTCAGTCAATGTAGCTTTCAATTTTTTAAGGCATTAAGTTTTCACAACAGTGCTCTAAAGCGTGATATACTTCTCTTGTCTGCTTAACCGAAGTTTATTCTTTGGGTACCACATTATTGAGGTAATACTGGCATGAGATATTTCTTAAGTAAATGTGACCAGTTTTAGATGCTGATTGTGCAGCTGCAAATTTTTGCGCTTTCCATGCTCAATGCCTGTTAGTGCCTCCAATAACTTTAAAGGTACGGATATCTTATTATATTCACGATTTGTGGACAAACTTCGAGGGTTTCACGATCACATGAGTGCCTGTACCCCTCTGCTATGCACCCCTGCATTGACTTGCTAGGTTGTTGAAAAGTTAAGACGTTGTACAGCCCATTTCACCGCTTCCATTAGCTGAATTTCCCATCTAATCTATGCAACTCGTAATAATATTCTACTGCCATAAAAAGTATTAAATTCTCTGCCTTAAAACAAACATTTTTGTAAATGAAATACACTAATTCAATTTCATATTCTCTTAGATGAAGGATATAAACAAATTGAAGTGTATTAAGACCGAAAGTTCTTCGGCCTATTACGTATATTGTATTCCATTGCTCTCTTAAGTCTGCCGGAGGAGTGCACTCCAGAATAGCAGTTAATGATAAAGATTGTCTTTTGGCGTGAGAGAGACGGGTAGTTTATAATGCCACCTAACCTTTGGCAGGTCATGTATGTGAGAGTCTCACATACATGACCTGCCGTTGTTTTTTGCTAAACGAACATATCAGGTCTCTTTGAAACGAGAGTGCATGCTGTTTTCATCTTATAAATTCGTGGAAATTATGTAACCCCCGTATCATATTCGGAAGTCAACTCTTTGATCACATTTTAAGGTATCGCTATTTCTCCTAAGAATATTATGATTCAATGTTATTTATAAATGATATCGCTCTCGCTGCCCATCTTGATTTCATTATTTTTCCCTCTCATTTGCCAACGTATGATGATGAATCAACGTCTTCTACATGATGCCTCGAGATTTTATGTGTCAGCGACAGCCACCGAGGAAGGGGCATATTTTTCCAAGGAGGCATCCTTTTTGTGCAGAAGTCCTCGTATTTTCTTGAGAAAATCTAAATGAGTTTATGTAATGCAGTGTCATGGCAATCTTAACGCTAAGGTTGTTTGCTGTGCTTCGGATTTGAACTTCAGGGAGCACTAGTGGGCACGTGATTAGTATTAGATCGTAAAAACGTAAGTTATATGTACCAATCGAACTCTACGCTCAACACAAAATTGGTTGTGAATATTTTATTCTTCTAACGACCATTACTCAGATGTTTCCATGTTAATTCAACCATTTTATATGATATAATACTTCTGAAGTGCCTTTACCTCGATTTGTAATTGTCATGTTTGTGCAGCTTAAATAGTTTCAATCGGTATTTCTCGAGAATAGGAAGTCCATATGCCATTCTTATTATATATTGAAGCTTTCAGGTGACTGAAGATCCTGTATAGGTCGTTCAAAAAGTTTCCGCATTCCTCAGTCGATTACCAGTTTAATCGAATATCCGATTCATAAGTCACAAATGGAAAAATATTTGGTGTATAATTAATATTCAAATTTCAATGCAGTATATAATTTTCTTCATCTATCACATATACTCAACACTTCTGAGTCCATAGCAGCGTGTATTTTTCAGGCTCTCGTAATCTTGGATGACTGCAACTCAATATATCCCTGATTTTTAGTTCAACCCCTTTAATTTCCTTAAAATAGTGATTTGACCTTATAGCATAACTCATTTTAATTCATGCCAATGCAGTAGTTATCGTATAAGGATATATTTTTACCTTATGTGAATCTAAGTTGTTGATTGATGTTTATTAACTTAATCACCTTAGTGTTATTAAAAATTACATCTTCTTACTTGGGCGCATGCAAAAATTACCGCCAGATTGACTTTTCAATCAATGTATTCTTTACAAATCATTTGATCATGAGCAATTGCTGCTTCTAATCTTTTGGATGGACGTAAAACTGGTCGATTTCCGATTGGGCGGATTCTTTCAATTATGTGAATCAATTACACCGCGCATGCATATGTTTTTGGCTTCCCTATTGGACAAGATTCATGCATCCTCGAATTTGAAATGTTTTACGCAGGCTCGTTAATTATCCTGGATAATTTCTGTGTCTAAATTGTTGATCGAATATAAAGATTATCAAATAAATTCCTTCGTGCATGGAGCAAGGCAGTTGTAGGAGGGAGAGTGAGACGATGTCCCAGATTGTCCAAAAGCATACCAATCAGCTGGTAGCATACCCAAGTGAAATGAATAAATATGGCTTGAAGTGATCACTTTTTTACCAGATATTTTTATCTATAAACCGGGGTACAGTTGATTGAAGAATGCCTTCAATATATTGGTATTAATTGATAGACTGTGGCATGAACTTTTCTCGGTCTCTCCAGTGGGTCAAACTCACTCATGAGTATGTGACTAATTTACAAAAAAAATCCGTTGATTGATCATATTAATTTGTCATGCCTAGTACGTGCAGTAAAGCAACTATTCTCGGTGGTTGTGACCCTTCTCCACGTAACATTATTACTGATACAGGTCACTCTTTCCCATGGGAACATTGCCACCCTTACTTAAATAATGGTCCCTTTGGGTGCCCCCGGCATGCTTACAGGTACGCTTGGCTCCCACCATTAGGACACCACCATAAAGGCTCCTTTCCACTCATTTCAGGAATCCCCGCCATTCTTTCCGGATCACCCTACCTGCCCCTAAGCACATAGCTCTCCTATTTTTTATGGGCCAATCATAAAGTCGAACAATCGGCTCAGATTTTATGAATAAGCGCGGAGGCCAGTCCTGAAGGTGTTCCATTTTTTCAAGGGTCTTTCATGATGGAACGATTCCTCTTGCGTTATCCGAGCGCCTCGTCTTGAGTGCTGCGATTATGTGAGTGAGAGAGAGATGGCTTTAGAGGCGTAAACACGCGTAAGACATAAATATTTCCGAGGCGAGTCCGCGGGACTCCGTAAATCAACGTTGAGCGCGTGCTATTCAAGGCGAGCGTGTTGCGTTCTTGAAAGTCGCGTCGAATCCTCGTTGAAAATTACTCAATGAGCATGCGTTATCATTCCGACGAAATATCTCTGCGCGGGTCTTTTGATATAAATTCGTCATGTTCATAGATTAAATAATAAAATTGATGGAACTATATTCCATTGATAATTGTAAATTTTCAAACATATTATTGTAATTGGTAATGGAATAAATACATTATTATTATTATTAACCATGCGGTAAGATAGCCCAGGGGAATATTGAAGCCATTACATAGCTATGCCATGCGCAATAGGCCATATTGAATGGATCAGTTGTGGATTTAATACGCCAATTAAATAGGTAGTGGTAACGGAATTGTTGCGGTACCGCAATTATTTGGCTATCAAAATGCAAACTGAATATAATTACCAAAAATGCTCTGTATTCGTAAATTAACGGACAAGTTGCGCGCGATAGCCATGTTAAGTGGATCATTTGTCGCCAAATAAAACAGGCTTCACTTTCGTGCGTCCAGACGCCATCTGCTCGATTCTTTAATCCATGGACCGGCCGTGTATCTCAATATCATCCCCGTAGGTGACGAAGCGGTCAGGGTCAAAGCAGACTCCTTCAGATTCCTCTGTATTCGCGACATTCGGTTCTCTTACGCTTACGGTGCCGAGCTATAGCTACTTACTCTCATTCAGCCCTCTTTATGAGCATTTGTGAATTACATCAAAACCTACTCCATCTTTTGCAAAACGTGTACTGTCTTATAGGCTATTATTTCGATGAAAATATCGTACTGTGGCGCAAAAACTAAATTTCAGTATTCATATTTTGGTTCTGGCCCCTGCTAGTGACTCAGAGGGTATTCTATTGGTGTGATGGCTCAAATGATTGGTTGTTCAGAACTCTCCATGTGTCAGGTGAAGAACGTATGTGAGAGCTTGCTTGCCATCTATTGGTGCTCATCGGAATAGCTACGCGTAGGAATTGAATAATGTGTACGTACGCGTAGCCTTTTATAAAGTAGGTACATGTTATTTTTATTTAACACTTGAGAATTTGAGCGTGTGTAGCTAGTAAACTACGTCTCATAAAGCTGATTTCATCTACGACATGCCGTAGATGTCATATGCATGTAGACGAAGCACATGTTAGTACACATCTACCTTTTCCGGCCTATTCACTTTCACTCATTGTTTACGTCTGCGCTGAGGTCATCGTCATATTATTTTCCCTTTCACTAATACTTTTATTTCGTATATCTTTGAAACAAAACTTTACATGGTAAAGCTTCGAAATCCAAAATAATTATTCTTCAGGAGTATATGCTCCAGAAAGAGCCTTAGGAATGTCATTGATACTTCATGTGGGGATAATCACTTTTTCCTCTATATTCATTCTTCTTGTCTTTGCCTTCAAATTAACCCATTTTATATTTATGAACACCTCTTTGGTTATCGATGGGAAGAATCATTTACCAGAGCGTCTACCAAAACTTTCCACTTTACCCCAAAATTATTTTATTCGGAACCATTAGTGCTTGAAATATTAAAAAAAGGTGACGGCTTGTGAGCTTGTTTAATGATATTGTACGTACTTTGAGGATATCGAAACAAAATCCTGTATATTTTTGCATGTTTTGCCCTAATAAAACGAAATCTTTCTTCCAGGGCCCAATCCTTCCCCGTTCGTTTGCCTTTGGATTTCACGTGCAAGAACTGCACCGTTCGTCTCCTGAGGCAAGCCCTGGAATGGTCCAACACCTACAGGTTCTGGTCCTGCGCCGATGTAGACGTCCTTCCAAGTAAGTTTTAAACGCTCTGAATGTTAAACTTGAATCCATTGATAAATCATTTATTTAAATTGGTGACTGCTGTAGTAATTAATTCAACGTATCCCCCCAAATACTATCGAGGCAGTCAGTGTTTGGCAAATATCTGTTCTTCCCTACCGGAGACAAAGTTAAAATATTGATTTCCCATCCATACACTTTCAGTTAAGCACAGGTAAAGGGAATTCCTGTAAATAAATGTACATATTAAAATTAATCACTCCATCCGAGGCATTTTGAAATTTTAAAGTTTTTTTTTTTTTTATTTTTGCAACCCTTGCATATTCTTGTATTTTTAGTTTGATTCTCCGGCTCTTATGCTATTTTTGCTGTCGTTGACTTGAGTATTGATGATTTTTAGTGTATTTTTACGGAATCGCGTGTAAAATAGGTTCTGTTTTGTGGTGGAAGAGTGAGTTGTGCGCCTCGATAAAAGGTACTTCATAAAAAAAGTCCAAAGATCACGCATTTGCCCACCACGCATACTTGCGGGCAGGTACCGTCTTGCTTATAAATATTATCCAGCTCATAATATTTAATGGGCTTTTCCGTCGTTTAATGGGACTACTCACATCTCTGCTGAGTTCTAAGAGTAATGAGTCTCGTCTCATGTGAGATGTTTCTGTAATTCATTATCGTTTCCGCCCACGGAAGACTCATGCCGAGACAAGGATTATCGATGTTCTGGGTTCACCAGAAGTGCCAGCAATTAAAAATATGTACTTTTAAACTCTGAGGGTGGATTTACACTGGAAATTTACTTCCGCAAGTTCCTTTTGCAAGAGCTTGCGGGGAATGTTACTCGGACGAAAAATTATTCTCAAGCTAATGGGACGATGGGCAGATTTGTTGCTTTTTACACTGGCAAAAATGCGCTTCTGCAAGCGACTTGCAGAAACATTTAAAAGTTCTGCAAGAGGACTTGCAGAGCCGTTAACACCTTCAATTTACGTCGAAAGTCGCCCAATGCAAGTTACTTGCGCAATATTGCGTGCCAGTGTTAACCCACCTTAGAGAATGTATTTCCATTACTTTTTCGGATTCCCCTCAATCACAAATTAGGCTCCTCTTCGGTCTTTTACATTTTTATGTTGCTGTGGGCGTGGCAGTGGTAATTATTGTTAATAGTCAAAGAGCTCTAGAATTTTACTCCATGCCTACTTTCTAGTAACATTCATGTTAACCAGTTCTGTCTTAAATTTTTAGTCACATTCTCTGAAATACATTCCTCTAAACTCATCTATAACTTACCGCCATTCCTTACCGCAACCCTATCTTCTGGATCTTTATTTGATCTCTTCTCTGTTCGTGAAAATAAAATCATTGGCAGTGAATAGGAAGAATAGGTGACGGCAATTTCGAAGAGGACAAGAAAATTCGTCCATCATTGCCTTTTATCGTGGTTACCTTCCGTACAATCTAAACCTTGACAATTTATCAACCGTTTTATTTTCAATTACCTCCCTTCAGAGAACTGACTATAAATTACTATAAATTCTTTTTTCTGTTTTATTTGACGTTGAATCATAAGTTAGCTGTCTCGCTCCCATGTACATTATGTGGAAACCTGATGAGCCACGTTCGAGTTAATAAGCATCATTTTCATTTATACCATATTAAGACACGGACTTCATCATGCTAACAGTTACTACTTTTTTAGTTAGGCTATTAGCCTATTAGGACGAGCGTTTTTCAACTGAACGGAGGTCTTAGGCGATGCTTCTAGAAGTCTCGTTTCAAATTCCAGATGCGTGATCTTCTGTAAGCAGGTTTTCCATGTAACCATCAGAAAACCCAGGGGATAGTGATTTGGTTGGATGATATAGGCTCTTCTACAAATGCGCCTAGAGTCCTCTGAAATGGAAATGCGATCGAACTTAGACAGTCACGTTCTTCAAAGTACTCCATATTTGTACTTTTTAAATTGATGTCGGTTGTTTTATCTGCGGCCGAGTATTTATTTGGAAATTTCATGTAATACAAAAACATTCTCGTTAATCGCCCCTTTTTATTGGCAGACACTTTTTACAGATTTCATTCGCGGTGGCTTTACGACATAGCATCATCGAGTCTACTGTAAGTACGGCCTCGATCATCTTCCATGAAACGAGGGGATATTTCATCGCAACTCAACGCTTTATTACCGAGTTGAGGAGAAAAATTCTCCAGATGTGCCTGTTCGATCGTTAACTTCGGCTGATCTTATCGGGAAGATGGGGGGAAATTTATTTGGCGGCGAGGCGAGACTTGCAATGAGCCAAGCCTCGCACCTTGACTCTTGAGATCAGCGAAAGGTCGATACCCAGTTACCCTCATCATGTAGTGTTTTTAGTAGTGCCGCTGAAGGGCCTTGCTCATCGCAATTACGCTGGTTAATAGAGCATTTGTCACTTTGGAGAAACATCGGTTGAACTTGGCCATCTCGCTGAAATCATCGATTTTTTTCAGCATCATTATGCGGTAAGATGTGGTTAGCACTGAGACACTATCCTTGAAGCATCCCCGACTCTGTTTCGAACACATTCCGTTATTGTCGAATGAAAAGTGTTTTATCAGGCACTTTACAAAATATTTCACTATTATGTGAGTACTACGAAGATTTACACTTAACCTGCCAAACAGAAGCGTCAGAAATTGATGTATACCAATGCCCATACCAACTTCTATTAAGATTTGTTTTCCATTGGCTTCAAAGAGGCTGCCATTGGTTATAGAAAAGCTAAGGAATTTGCGATGCGCAAAACGAGGGGCGTATTATTCATAGCAATATGAAAATCCCCTCATCTCATCTAATTGTAAGAGAATAATACCCAAACATTACATTAGGCATTACTTGAAGACTGTGCTGGTCAGCTGTCTATCATTTGTGTTATATAAATACTGTCCACTACACAGTAATCTTTAATTGTTGCATGGTGTCATTGTATTGATAGTATCGATTGATTCTTTCTTTAGCAATCTTTGAATGGTGTAATTTTTTTAACGCACCAAAGCTCTGATTTTGCGTGAAAATACACACAATTAAATGGTAACAATGGAGTAAGGTGCAGGTGTTTCATTTTGTTGTTGACCAATGTCTTCATTATATCCAAATAACTGAATATGATCTTGATTTCATTTTTATTCCTTGGAATTTTGGTTTTCTTGACCCTCTTCTTGCCATGTTTTCAGGGTCTGAGTATAAGGAGGATTGCAATGGTCATGGCCGTTCCAGTGTGGGCAGATGTCGATGTGAAAAACTGTACCGTGGATCGAAGTGCCAGTTCAGGGATGAATGCAATGCTGATGGAGACTGTGGAGCCCAGAGAGGAGTTTGTGTCGATGTGGAAGCCACAACATCCCCTCGGAAGCAATGCTACTGCAAACCAGGATTCTTTGGAAAAGACTGTGCAAAACGTGAGTGGAAAGGTACAGTCGCCGCATAAATCTGGCGACATCGGCAACTTGATCCCCTTAATTCAATAGCCCCCAAGACGAGGTTCCGATTCACGACTACTCTGGCCACTTTCTCACCTCCCTCCCACACCCCTCCTCTCTATCTCCCATCCCCATCCATCACTTTAGAATCAGTGGAGCCACTCAAAATCGTAGTTTCGCTTATTCGGCGCATTTGTCGATGTCGCCAAATTTGATGCGGTGACTGTACAAGTTACCATGGGGTAGAGATACATAGTGAGGCGGGGAATATGATCCATTGGGTAACTGAGCCAGGACTTTCTCACTGTCAACCGTTTGGGTATATATATTTTAACTTTCTGCTGTAGGCATCTGAATTAAATACCTCAAAGCAGTGATGCCAACATCAGCACAGGGTGACTGCATACTGCAGTTAAATACCTTGGACTATTTTATTAATCAACAAGAATCACATGATAATTGCTACACATCACATTCTTTAGTGGTTTGGTAAAGTTTACCTTGAGAAATGTGACAAATGTGGTGTAAAAATTGAATTTTTAAACACATAGTGTTAATAAAAATATTTTAAACACGTAGTGTTAAAGCTTTTTGTTTTGGTTAGTATAAGATTATCTCAGAAAGACTAAGCATTCCAATTCTCTGTAAGACTTGAGACCAGAAAGTTAATATTTTTCATTTAGAATTATTTTGGTTTTTTCAAGACCCTCTTATCAGGAAAATGCAAGTGTCTTACTCAATCCAAGTTTTCTCTATTACAGGATCTGTAATAAAGCTTCCATCAGCTGATTCAAACAAGCCCTCCCTAAGAAACCATTTGCGGACCACTACTGCAACACCAGCATCCAGCAGCAGCTTCCCAGGTGGCCTTGACCTATCAGGTCACTCCCTCAAACAACTTAGTCCTGATCTGTCTCTCTACTGGAGAATAATCCAAGACATTGATGAAATAGAGATGGCTCTTATAGTCAATGGGACCAGCTATGTAGCCATTGGATGGAGACCCAAATCTCTGACGACTGCTTGCAGAGATTTTCCTCTCATTGGTAATGGTGAGCATGATCATGAGCACTCCAGTGCTGATGCGGAGCCAGAACCTGCTAGCGAGCCAGCTTCAGAACCAGAACCCAAGAGTGAGCCAGAACCCAACAGTGAGCCAGAACCAAAGAGCGAACCAGAGCCAAAGAGCGAACCAGAGCCAAAGAGCGAACCGGAGCCAAGCAGTGAACCAGAACCCAGTAGCGAACCAGAGCCCACTAGTGAGCCAGAACCCAGCAGTGAACCCGAGCCCAGCAGTGAACCAGAGCCTGCATCTACAACAGAGACAACTACCAGGAGGATAATTCGAGGCCGCCCCCTGAAAAGGCAGTCTCAGACCATCTCACCCAGTCATGATGAAGTCCGTGTCACGCAGTCCCGCAGGGTGCTCCTTAGCAGGAATCCTCCAACAACAGAAATGACCAAAGTCCAAGATGCTGGTGATGGTGAAAGTGTGGAAACAAGTGTTTCCTTCCAAGTCAGTGCAAGACAGCAGAGGATGCCCGCGAGAGGGAAGAGGGAGACGAGGGAAGGTGCTTCACCAGGTATGGTCCAAGAATATTTTTGTTGTTTTTTTTGGAACCAACAGCTGTTTTCTTAGATGAGTGTTCATAGCCAAAAGTTATTGATAATCCTGCTAACTGACTTAATTCACTATTTTGTTGCTAGGCAGATGAGATCTTGCCACTTGACTAGTCTACTTTTCTAGGTCAAAATGCTTTCTCTTTGGATGTGATATATGTAGTTGTCAGGAAGATATTCTTGAACTTCCCTCAACGCCCAAACAGATGGCAATTATGGTAATGCTGAATTTCTCGTCAAGTGTTCATTCAGAAATTACTTTGCCTTGTCAATCAGAGATATTCCACAGTAAACAAAATATTTTGATAAAAAAACTGAAATATACAGCTGCAATTGTTTGATTTTCCACGTGTCATATAAAGAGAATTTAATTATGCATGAAGATAAGAACTAAGCAAGGAAAAATTAATTTTATTCGTAACTGAGATGTTGGATTAGGTATTCAAAGAAAAATTCCTCATTCCATACTTTACTTGAACTAAATTGGCATCTCCAGTGACATAGTTTGTTCCAATAGTGTGTATTAACTTAATGCATTTGCTGGCAACTCTTCATTTGATGTGTCATCTCTCATGCTTTGTTACAGAACCTGAGCCATCATCTGAACCAGAGCCATCATCTGAGCCTGAGCCATCATCTGAGCCAGAACCAAATGCTGAACCTGAGCCAAAATCAGAACCAGAACCCAGCTCAGAACCTGAGCCCACATCTGAACCTGAGCCAAAGTCAGAGCCAGAACCAAATTCTGAACCAGAACCAAATGCAGAACCAGAACCAAATGCAGAACCAGAGCCAACAGGAAAAGGACATCCTGCTGGTAAATATTTTACACTCCTTTTATAAACCATACTTCAACTCAATGAAAGTGCATGATGTTTAGTTTTATCAGAAAGTTTTTATTTTGGAATTACATACAATAATAATCTGGAACCAACTTGTAAGGAATAAAACACCTGAGTAGATTCTATGAAACTAGGCCCTGAAATGTGTTTGGAGTAGCAGAAATAATCTGCACAACAGTGTTGCCTGCAATAACAGTAGCTGTCATTTTGCTGTTATGATTTTGTTCTTTGACGTATATGTAAGCGGATAAGATTTTCTTGCAACTAGTTTCAAATATTTTCTCACCATCAGGGAAGAATTTACCTCCATCAAAGCCCAAAAGCCCATGGTCTCCACGTCATGGCTTCCATCCCATGGACTGCACAGACATTGTGATTGGATCTGCTCGAGGAATGGCTGGGCGAGTGGGTGATTACTACACAAGAGATCGTTCAACCCCACGTCTTGATGAATTCTGGGGAGGAGCATCAGATTTAACGGCTGCCCTAGCATTTGAAAAGGATGGTGTCACAACTGTTGTCTTCAGGAAGAAGATGAAAGGTATTTTTAATCTATTTATTAATCATATTTTATGTCTTGTGTGTTGATAGCACAAACTAGTCAAAGAAAACACTGCAATATACAAGATGCTTACTATGGTCTCACTCTCTTTGATTTTCCAAAATGAAGTATCCACTGCTTTTACTCTGTGCCTGGACCTTCTCCAAGTTCCTGACCTATCTAATTCTTGCAATTTTAAATTTACTATCTAAACCATTCTTCCCCTTAATGTAATGTCAGTTTTTCTCTATCATATAATGGGTATGTGGCAATGATATAATTTATTTGCAAATACAGATAGTTGACACAAAACTGAAGAAAATTTCAGATTAAAATATCCAATCCAATTGATCAGGGCATGATTAAAATCAAACGATTAGAGCAGAACTCGGCCCTGATGGCACATAGCTCTGGCATTTAGAGTGAAAAATGGTTAGGGAAAGGAACATCAGAATGGAATCAGGGTCCCATTCCATCATTGCAAGGTAGTGTAAAGCCTCACCAAAGCAAAATGCTGGTTCTTGAGCAGCATCTTTCCACTTGCATAAACAAGGGGCCATTTGAATCCAACATTATGCTCCTTTACACCTCTTCTTTCTTGACTCCTAGATCAATGGCTTTTGAATTTATTTTTTTCTGTTGCTGGTTAAATTTTATTAATTGATATTCTACTATCAAAACTTTTGCTACACTACATTTTTCTTTCTTGTTATTGTGGATAGGCTAAAATGTTTCTTGAAATTTTAACTAGTTACGAAAATGGAGCAAGAATATGGGTCTCTTCTTTGCCATTGAGTTTTATTTATTAGATTCTCCCCTGAGAGAAAAAATATTCGTCCTATGCTATTTAAGGTATAAGTACAGGTTGCGTTGACTGACAATAATCATTTTGCTCAAAATGTAGACTTTGTATAAAAATATTGTAAATTTTGTGCAACCTTTGAGTATCCTGTTTCATTTTAATCTTTGCTTTGAGGAAAAACTTTTCTGTTAGTGGATCTAGTGTTTGGTATGTCTTATTTGCCATTGTATTCTAATCCTTCCTCTGTTCCTCAGCCACCCATCCTTCAGATCATTCAATCGAAAATGGGCCGATGAATGTGATCTGGGCCCTAGGCCAGGAACAAGGGGTTGGACGTTCATACATCCACTCACCACCATCTGGCCTTGAGGCACCTGAGAAAGCTTCTGTGCCGGATTTCTACCGTCCAGATGAACTGAAGTATCATGGCCATGGGACCCAGCGAGGAAAGACAGTTATCAACTTTTATGGTGTGCATTGTTGTTTATAGGTTTCATATAAAGTTTTCATTTAATTGATAGCACAATCATATAGTTGTGTGACATTTTTTATAGTGCTTTTTTTCTACCATGGCTGTATGTCCTTATTTCCTGTTTTTTTATTTTCAATATTGATACTTTTTATTTGCCTCAGTAGTTTATTGTAATTAGTAGGAACCTGGATAATCTGCTTATTTGATTCTTAATATATTAGGATCTAAGTCAACAACACGTTGAGATAATGACTCAAGAATATCATTAAGGTCACTGAAATTTGCTTTCTATGATTATTTCATATTTATATTCCCAAAACCTTATTCAGAGTGACCATCATGGAAGTGTGTGCATGATGTTAGTAGAGGAGAGAATAAATAGGGGCAGCTATGCCTTTTTCTTAACACGCAACTCAAGCTTTCAAAACTGTCTACTTTCACATTGTCCAAGTAGTACATATTGTACTTGTCACAGAGCACGACCAAATAGGGAGAAAGTACATATTGGATTTTCTGACTCTTGCCTATATGAATTCATAGCAGACCCTTGTAGTCTTAAGACTACTTTATTCATTTACAATTTTCATAACTTTATATTTTATATTTGCACTTCAAACTCCTCCAGTGGTTTTGATAGACCTTTCAACACATTGGTTTTTTAATTTGGCTTATTGCAGACGTTGATAGAACTGGAGAAGGAGGTATAGAGGGATCTCATGAAGTTTCTGAAGCTGGAGAGGGCTGTGGAGGATCATGGAGAGTACCTGCAAACTGTGACGTATCCAAGCAGGGTAGCTGCGAGTATTATGTTAAGTGGGAACCATGGGGAAAGGGAGGAGAGTTGATCAAATTCACCATACAAACAACGCACACAGATACCTGGACAGGAGTTGCATTCTCCAAGAACACGAGAATGGTAAGATATAAAAATAAATTAAGTATAAACTTTGAGGAATAGTTTGCATCTTTTTCTGTGGTGACAATGCCGAGCATGTTTCATGTCTCCTCGTTAGATGAATAACCATCTGTGTTTTACATTCGTCTCTCAAAATGGAAATGCAAAGAGTGAAACACATTCTTTCTTTTTATTCCTGTGAATATAGTCCCAAACAGATGCCATCATTGGCTGGGTGGATACAGCCACTGGGCTGCCATTCATCATGGACACTTGGATTACTGGTTACCAACCTCCTCGTCTAGATAATAATCAGAATATTGATGCAATCGCTGGAAAGATAGAAGATGGAACTACAACGTTGACATTTGTGAGGAAGAGGGACACAGGAGACCATGATGTGAGTTTTAAGTCTTGAATGTGAATGCATATTATTCCAAGAAACTATCTCATCATGTTTGTTCTTTTTATATACTCTGGAAACATCGATCTTCTTTTTACCACAGGACTTATCCTTCAGTGATGAATGCCTGTACTTCATGTTCCCTGTAAAAGGTGGAATGAAACATGATGTTAGTAAAAGATTGTTTATCCACAGCAGCAAGCCAGTATTGTCTGCTCAGAAGATTTGCATAAATGCCTGCCCCCATGGTAAGTGTGAATTTGTTTTTTTATTATGATTGTCAGTTCACTCAGTAATTTGTATTTAAACACCCTTACTAAATGTTTAAGTCGTCCTGCACCAGTTTACTTTCTGTACTTGGCAAAGGTTGGTTTAAGTCTGAGAGTATCAGCCTGCCAACATATTGAGTCACTGGATTCAGAAAATTCAAGCAACTTGTATTCTGGTTTATGTTCATTGATGACAATATCAAATCAACCTGGTGGTAGTACCTACCATTGTATATAGTTTGGGTATTAGTCTGAATGCTGCTGAATACAAATTACTATATGTACCAGCAGGAGCACCATGAGTGCTCAGGGGCCCGGGCCGCTGCACGTCCAAAGGGCCCGGTTTTTGTGACCCCCCCTCCCCCCTTCTGAAAAAATTTGTGCGTTAAAAACTCGTTTCAGGTCATTAACGGCAAAAGGTTTGCAAATAATATAAAAATGACATAAAAACCTTCGATGCGATAAATGTCTTATTTTATTTACCTTAAAATCGGGGCCCGGGTGGGAATCCCCGCCTTGGCCACGCCACCCCTGTGTACCAGTATATTTGAAAAATTTGGAAATTCTTATTGTAATTAGAAAGTTCATTAATTACCCTCAATTCTCCCTGGTAATATTAAGGATTAATACATATCTTTAAGTCAGAGTTCATTTTACACAATATCCATTTCATTATCACAGCCTCTTGCACTGGAATTGTACTATGCATGTCTTTTTCCCTGCTATCACTTAAAAGTTGCATAAAATGGACACTTCTTGTTTATTTAATGTTTTGGCTCATTCTTGGTATAAAAACGATTCCAAAAAATAACTGGTTTAGGTATTGTATTTTTTAAAATTGGAATTAGTTATGGATATTTCATCTTCATCTGAAAATTTCTCTGAGCACTGTCTTAAATTGGTCGAGGATTGCCTCGGAAAAGAAATCAGATCATCCTGTCCATTTCTTTCAGAATGAGATATGTAGTTGTATTTTGTTTTTATTATAGCCATCAAAGATCCAGTGGAAGAAAAGAAACGTGAAAAAGAAGGACTGCTTTCATATAATGTTAAAATGAAGCTGATTAATCTTGGTGTGGGCTATAAGGCACCAAAGCCATCTACTCCAGATTTTGAATTGCTGGCAGATTCTGTAAGCAAAGGAATGAAAGGTACTCTTTCATCATTCCCTGGGTTTCATTCAGTGGAAGTGGAAGATTTTAAACAGTGAGTATACTTTTGTGAATACATTAATTTACCTACATCATAATAAATTGCTTTATTTATTTATTTTATTGCTAGTGGTGGGCGAATTATTTTTTTCAAAATTAGTGGTCTCAATTAATATTACTTTTACTAATGTTTTAATGCTTTTTTATAATCACTTCCCTTTTATGTCACTAATTTAAAAAACGGACGAGCATTGGAATCCATTTAGTGAAATTGTCACTGTAATTTTTTTTCATTTAATCTTTTATTTTTTTTTACATTTTTTCATTTAACTTTGGCTTATTTAATCTGAAAATCTTTTCTGTAATTTTGTGTGGTAGGTTATGGTAATTAGTTATTACTAAATTTTCACCAAAATCTACTGACTATTAATATTAGAGTAACTTTAATGTTGAATTTTTGGTTCTTTTTTCTCACCATGTCTAAAAAAGCCATCATATTTTTTTTTTATAAGGCAAAATTATATTTTCCCCATGCAGTTTTTGAAAATGTATATTTAGTAGAATTTTCTGTTTTTACAATACCTGTTGATGAAAGACGCTTGTAATTATGGTCTTTGAAATGATAATGAAGGAAATTTTTCACAATGCATTAAGGCAATATTTTAAGTGAAATAGAAGTTAAGATATCATTCCTTCATAATCTCAAATTGTCTATTTCCAATATATCACATACACAGAAACATCATAAGTCAAGTATAGATCTTTTATCATTCATGAGCTTGTGTGCCGGGAGTGGATAAGTTCACCATCAGCTTGAAAGATTATAAAATAAAATTGAAAAAAGCTGAAGTAAATTTAATTAATAAACAATTTAATTATAATAGCAAAGTTTACAATCCTGAAATTTTGTTCCAATTACTTTTAGAATGAAATGAGAGAACTATGTTGGTGGATAAATGACTGACAAAATTCTATTTCTGCACCAGGGAATCAGATAATGTGATTGCTGACATGGAAGTTTACTTGGATCCCAAAAAGATGTTGGTAAAAGGAGTCTCTGAGGTAAAAGGCGGTGAGAAAGGTCGATCTCTGGGGGACAATGAACCATTGGCGTTGGAGGATTTGAACCAAAATGAAATTCAAGGAGCTAATAAAGAACTTGAATCTGTCTTGAGACAGGCGGTGAGCAGTGGACGAGTTGGTGCTCTTACTGTTGAGCCAGGATTCCTAGTCTTCCAAGCTCAACCCTGTAAGTTGTTATACTAATCAAATACTATATATCATGGAAACTAAAGGTCCATCATAGTATAGTTTATACTGTGATCTACATTTATTATAATGGTTGCATTGTTGTCAGTGCGATTGGCCAAGTTGGGTAGTATATTTTTGGTACAACCATTTTTAATTCCATGGAAATTTAGAAATGCTAAAATTTCCTAACTTTATTGTTAAGCATTATTGAAAATTAATATTCCCTTAATATTTGAAACAAACAAAAGATGAAGAAAGTGTGGTACACCTTTAGCAATCTTCTGAATAACCTCAGTCAATAATTCAAGGTGAGGGATCTCATGATTGTCTAAGTAAATAGATTCCTTGATTCATTTTAGTGACTTCAGCTCCCGGAGCAGGAGAATCAACTGAAGGAGGAACTGATAGTATTCTATCATCAACAAAGCTGTATATTGTAATTGGCTGCATAGCTGCTTTAGTTTTCATTGCCCTTCTGCAGGCAGGATGTACAATATACAAAACTTCAAGGGGGTCAGCCCCTAATACTAAGGTAAGAGATAAGTTGTGGCATAACTGTTAACCCAACAATGGGATAATGCTATTTTAATGTAAAGTTTGATATTTTTCAAACTTGTGTAACATATTCACCATTTTTTCACACACACACATTCCCACTATTATTAATTTTAACTTATGATATTCCTTGGACTTTTAATCTAAGCCACATGATAGATTTACTAGAAGATAATTAGATTGAGATAATAATTGTTAAGAATACTTTTAAACTCCTTTAAGGGAAAAAAATTTAAAATTTATTACTTTGACTGAATTTAATTTCTATGTTAATGCAATCAGATATTTCACCTGTGGTGAATTCTTCTATCTTCCTGGCCCTTCATGTTTCCTTCTCTTGAATATGCTTTATTCAGCATTCAATTCACAAAATCTAATAGTTTAGTTTTTCGATTTTTCGTCTTTTCTCAACCAACCCTTTCATGTAATATATTTTTACTATCATTTTTCAGGTGCTTTCAGGCTATGTTAGTCTCATTTAATATCTATATAATATTGCAATGATATAACATTGTATCTAAAGCATAATCCCTTAGTTACTCTTGAGTGCCTCTGAATATTGTTTTGGCCAAATAATGCAGCCTGTCCATTTCTAGAATTGACTTGGTAGCATTTTATGATTGATCATTCAAAACGTTTTATGGCACACAAACTAAATAATGGATTAAAAAGTCCTTTGAAAGACTATCATTATTAATCCTGCGAGAAGGATTCCTGTCACTCAACTCTCAAAAATTAAATATTCTTTCCAAAAAAATTAATATTTATTACTGTATGCATGTTTCATTGCTTTACAAATGGCTTTATTTTTGCATGTTGGAAATTTATTTGCCGACAATTTTTATCAGTCCAAAGGGTAGTTGTGGTAGGGGGTTGAGTTCATGTTGTCATAAGCTCTCTAGACAGTGGACTTAAAATATTGGGGCTAGAAGAGCTTGTTTCTTTCTCTAGATCTCTGGTGGCTTACCAGGGTTTTCTTGGATTTAGAAATGGACCAATTGGAAAGTTCTAAAATATAGGGGTTAAACTATCTTATGAGAACCCTCAAGTATAGAGTATGTAAGGAATACTTGTACAAAATTTACTTCACATTTTCCAGAGCTTTTATGATGGTTATGAGTTATGCATTCTAAAATATATATTTTAAATAAGTTTTTTACAGCATTCTTAGATTAAGCATAATTTTGTTATTCCCTCCTACTTATTCTAAAAGATAGTTAATACACTTCCTGTGATTGAAATAAAATTGTTATATTAGTTGCAAAACAAAATTCAAAATATGATTGATCTAAAATGTTAATCAATTTATCATTATGGCTTCTTCAAAACCCCCTTTATTATTAAACAAAGGACTTCATGATGGAGAAGTAATACTATATGTATTGCAATTAGTTTCCAATTGGTGGCAATAATGCTAGCATGTTCAGATATTTTGAAGATTTGAATTCATTATTCAAAGGGTACTAGGCTGCACATGGTTATTTTACTATGAGCTTTATAATTTGCCCTCTTAGTGCCACGAGCCAATAGATAGATTGGATTCAGCTTCTGAGGCAAAATGTGCCACAGTCTGATGTAATGGGTCATGCATGCAGATTAAGAAAATTTTTAAAACTGAATCAAGGTTCATTATTGCTGTGATGAAAAATGAGAATATTTATATATTTATTATATATATTTTGTTAATTATAAAGCAAATACTACAATACTATAAGATTATAAAGGTAGACTGCATATTTATATGTTAAGAGATCACTACCAAATATTGTTATTTTCAGAAGAAAACATTTAATTGGCATTTCTGAAAGAATCCACTGAAAATAGATAGTACTTAGAAGGTTAAGCATTAAATTATTAGGAGATTCACAATTCCATGAAAAGAACAGCCCTTTTAGGAATGAATCTGACTTTCTTCCAGGAGCATCTCATCCCTAGTTCCGCTTGGAAGGATTACTCAACGACTGCCAACACGAACTATGCATTCGAGGCATTTGAGGGAGAGGAGAAGGGGCCCCTGCCCACTGGCACGACCACGACTGCCTCATCTGGGGGTCGCCCATCCCCCTTGCCTCCACTCAACGGCGGGGGCCCACACTATGGCGACTCACGCTCGCTCCAGAGGTTGCCAAGGGCTGGAGGTGGAGGCTATGCCCTCCCAAGAGGTACAACAACCCTCCCCTCACAGGAAGTTCGCACCACGTACTCCCTGCCGAGGGGAGCCCACAACGGTGGTGGTGGAGGAGGAGGGGGTGGTGGGGCATACCACACGCAAGACAGGAGTGGGCCACGGGCTCACTACCGCCATGGACCCCTCCCCCACCGCCCACACTCGCAGCAGAGTGAGATGCAGCCCGACTTTTACTTCATGCCATCCCAGCGTAAATATTCGGGAGAGGTCGTGAGAGTGTATGTGGACTACAACAATCAGCCCAAGTGAGAAAGCACCCAAAATGTACTCAGTTTCCCAAACTAAATGTGGTCATCCTTTCATTTCTGACTGACGGTACTTATCTTCCAAATGGCAGCTCATGGCCAAATGAGAGTTAGCTGATGACAGTGATGGCACTGATAGCTTCATTCAGCTGGTGCTCAATGAATACAAGGAATTTCACAACTTTAGGAGTTCAATTAGTGGTATTTCCTGAGCGAGAACTTCAAGAAATAACTTACTATGAAAGAATTCCTTGTAGCTTTATGAATGTGTGGTTCACTAATTACTACACGCTTTGTTGTGAAGTTAGAATTTCAGATTAGGATTAGAATAATGACCTGATTATATTTTAGGCCAAGAAATTAAGGATTTATATCCTTGAAAGTTGAAAATGAGAAGTGCAGTCACACTTCTAAATAGAACTATGTATCACATGGTATGGAAAGAAATTGCTTTTGTAAAATTTTTCAATTCTTCGTAAGAATGGTGGAATATTCAGAAACATAATGAAATTTTAGGAGCATAAGTGAATGCAACATGTATATATATTTTTCCCTTGAAGAATGGAATCATTTTGCGAGCTCCACAACTCAGGCTTTGCCTTGAAAGTGAGCTACCATGTAATTATTGATCTACTCTCAAAACTCACTTTTATTCCAGGTAATGATAATATAAAAAGCATATTAAATTGTATGCATGTGTTCTACTATTATGTAAAGTGTTCAAGTGGGTTTTATTTCAGATTTTACCTGAGCATTTGTACAGCTACATCTTGTCATGTACAAAGCATTTCCAATGCCATCCTCTGAAAGAATTTCAGAAAACTGAAATTTTATATTATTGAATTTATTAGTTTTCAGGTTTTTTCAAAGACTTTAACTTTCAAAATGGTTTTTCATTGTAGTAGAGCCATTTTGGAAGTGTGGTATGAAATTTTAACTACTGAATCATTATTATCGTATTGAATTTTGTTCAAATATACAGAATCTACTCTAGTTTTATATTTTAATGTTATTCAGTATTTTAGGTAAAGATCTTTGACTTCTTTTAGCATCACATTACGTCTTTATATAAATAAGCTGCATACCTCATTACACGGCAGCTATAATTGAAAGAGTTAGGCAGTGATACTGAAATAGATGCCTAAAAATATCCCTATGATAAATGGTTGGTATGTCCCTTTCTACCTTGATCTGCATTTGTTCTTGAGTTCCACCAGTATTTCAGTATCAGCAAAAAATTGAAGATGATAGTGATTAGAGATAACTTTTTTTGCAGGCAATGCAGGGCAATCAATTTAAAAATGTACCAGTTCTTATCTGTGTTAAATATCTCATAAAGAGTGTGCATTGTTTATACTAGCCTTCTAATAAAATCTTGGGCATCTTACTTTTTGGTTTTGTTGAAATCATGAAAAAAATTTGAAAAGAAATAAGTTTACTAAGTTTAAACGAATTTTGGGACTCCAAGTGCTAACTCTTTCATTTCAATAGTATATGTATTAGAGTAAAAGATTTTCAGTGGAAAATTTATGGTTTGTAGTATATCTAGTGCATAGCTTTAATTTATGAATGAACTGTTTTCCTCCTTAATTATTTCAGGACATAAAACATATTGATTGACTGCTAGTATGAATGATTATGGTTGATTTTTGTTTACAGGTGTAAATGTGCTTGAGTACTGAATGTTATTTACGATACAAGCAGGATCATGTAATATTTATGTAAATAAATCTGTGTACTTCCAGATATGTAATTAACATCATTGGGCATGGAAAAATTATGTAATAATAGTTCTTTAGTTTCACTCCGCAGATATTTGTGAAATAAACGTTTCTAGTTGCACCTTTAAAAAATCAACAATTATAATTCTGATGTGTAACTGACATGTATTAAGAAACCATTGCAGAAAAATGTATTTTAAATGCCTAGCACTTGTTTAACCTGTACATATTACCAAATCTGACTCATGTGCAATAAAGAAGTTCATTATTATTCTGCTGTCATTCATTCAATGAAGGGACCTATTTTTCCTAATTTCCACTTCTCATCACTGTAAATATTTTAAATGACTTAATGGAGACCACCCTCCCCAAGGAGTATAACCTTGTCATATGGTTATGATCTTCCTGAATGGGCTTGATCTTCCTCAAGGTCCAAGAGGAGGATTGACTGGCAGGCTATGATAATTGCCCCTATTAGGGCTACCCATAGGTTAGGATCCAAATGGAAGTTAGATCACATCATTTCTGTTCCTTTTGAAGGCATCTGACCCAATTTCAGAAAACCATTTACTTGCTGATGTCAATTTAAGAACACTACAGAGGACTACAGTGGTCCAATACCTTTTTTATGAAAATTATGATGGACAATAAGAGTTGAAAATCCAAGCAACAACTAGACCCTGTGATTATTTTGGTGCATGTCATGAAAAAGGTTAGGTTTCAGCAGTTATCATAATATTGTTGTGCAGCAGTGAAGGTGTGAGGTAGAAGAGAAAACTAGGGAGTGCAAAGAGGTTTCCAGTTGATGTACTAGGTCATGGAATTTTAAGGTGATGGTGAGGACTAGAACTTTAGAAAATATTATACAAGAAAAGGAAAAAGGTATTTGTATATGTAGAAGCAAGTATAGTAAAGAAGACACACTCTAGACTTGTACTGAGAGAGAGAATGATAATGAGACTACAGGAGCAACAATCAATGAGTAGTGTAAAGTTTAGCAGAAGAGAGTCAGTAAAGGGTGATTTCTAGAAAACATGAGTTTAACAGATTTACACAGGGTCAAGCGATGACAATGGTAGGAAAATTAGAATCCATAATACTATAAAAGGAGATAAGTATGTATTAGCTATCATAGCAAAGTATTAATTAGCAGAGCTTGTGCAGAGAGAGAAGGTTAATGGAGTTTACTGGAGTATTGTTTAATCAATAATGTAAAGTGAAAGGGGAAAGAGCACATTAAGGGCCATTAGTAGAAATCAAATTCAAATTTCGGAGGCAAGTATACTACTTGCTGAATAAAGAGAAGGTGAGCAAGAGAAAATTCTTAGATGACATAAAGGCAGACTAATACAGATATCCTTCACTCACCCAGGAGTGGTGAGGTATTCCAGCTGGTGGAGTAGTCAGCTACAGAGCAGAGGTTCTAAAGTTTTCATCTCTGTGAAGCCTCTCATTTATCAGAATTTCATAAAAAATGAAAGGTGACTCAATGAAAAAACTTCACCTCCTCCCCTCTTTGAATATTTGAAATTCACATACCCTAGAGCAGAGCACAAGGTGACAATTCTCTTCTATCAAACCAACCTTCGAGTTCAGTCAATGATTGATGCCAGTGAGTATCAACAGATTTATAAGGAAGTAAATGTAATGATTCAATCACACTGAATGATACTGAAATTTGGTTCCCACTACTTCTGGGAAATTTATTGATTCTTCTGAGAAGGTGGATAACATTCCTTAGGTTTCTATAATTTTTTTGGATTCCTCTCCTTATAAAATTATATGAACTGTTTTTATCAGTTTTTGCCCAAGTTACAAAAAGTCTGAGAAGGTGGATAACATTCCTTAGGTTTCTATAATTTTTTTGGATTCCTCTCCTTATAAAATTATATGAACTGTTTTTATCAGTTTTTGCCCAATTTACAATTTTTTTCTGATTTCATTGAATAGCGAAAATTCACAACAACACGAATGGGAACTAGCATCAAAGGTATACAAAGACCTGATGATTCAGTGATCAGCTTGTTGCGAAAAGAAGACACTGCCAATATAGCACCTATTTGCAATCGTTATCTTTCACTCGCTTTTATCAGTGATTCAGTTACCTCACCTTCATGTGTAGGATGAACATGCATCTATGTCAAATGGAAATTACCTTAATAACTAATTACCTTAACGCTCGACTCGTCAGAATGTCTCGAATATTAAACATCCTTAATGATAGATGACTCCTTACGCACAAGTGTGGAGGGTTGCATACCCTTTCATTTCCAAGCTTATTCTGATAGGACGTCTGTTCATTGTTAATTTATGAGTATACACAAATACCATATGCGTAAATGAATGAAGACAGAAAATTTCATTCTTTTCTTATTCTTATGAAAAAAGCATTTTGATCAATTTGCATTGAAATAACCACTAAAACGAGGAAAGTTGTATATTTTAAAGCTTATCGGTGTATTTTTTTCATGTTATGTTTCAAGTTTCATGGAGTAACCTAATCCTGGAAACATCCACTAAGTGTAATCGATTCAAAATAGATAGATTTAGGTTACATTGCATTATATTAATGAGCTATCACTTCATTATTTTTATTATATAAACTCGATTAAGTGTTAATGCTCCGCATCGCTTATTTTAGAAATCAGAAGCAACTGGAAATGGAATAATTTTTTTCTAATTTTCTCCTTTACTAAGAAAAAAGTGTTTCCCTAGTCAACCTCTCAATTATCATCAACATTTCTTTGTCCCTCAACTGAGCGGAATATCAATCTGATTAGTCAAAAGAGGCGGTAGACCCAGGGTAATGTAGAGAATGAAAAATCAATGCCGCGGAATCCTATGGACGCACACGTTTCCCTTTATGCATGAGCATTATGCGTAGTAAATCCAGGTCCCTGAGTGTATGCTATCCCAGAAATAAAGCGACTGAGCAATTACATAAGCACACGACTGAGCAGGAACCAAGCGATAAAGTTGCGCGTATTTAAGACTGATGCATTTCATCAAATTTGTCAACATCCTGTGAAACCCGTGGATTTTTAAGTCGAATTTTCAGACCCACCTTCAAAAAGTATGGCTTGTAAGCTTTGAAATTATGGGGTATATATTTACCAATATGTCTCTACTCTGGGGCTATATCTTTATTTTTCACCATGTGCCAATTCCCCCCCCCCCCCGAACTACCCCGCGAGTCAAAATGACGTGTGGCAGGGCATGTTACGACACCGGCTGGGAAAAGGTAGGGTACAGAGAAGGGAAATGGACGAGGGAAAGTATGAAAAGTGAAACGTATTGCGAATAATTACTCTCGTACTGTTTTTTTATTTAACAACCTTGAGCGGAAAGAATGTGCCTATGCCCGGTTCGAGGGGAGGATTTCTTTCTTTGTCACATATATCTGCTTTAATCATGAAGAGTGGAGGTTGAATAAATCCACCAATTTAGACTATTGGAAAATGTCATCGACAGGTAAACCATCGTATCCGTAGCATCTCCGGTACTTTCTTAATATAATGTTCCTTTTTGTAACCTCGAACCGCTTAAAACTCATTACTGCTGACAATAACACATAAATAATGGCCGCTTTTTATTTGTTGTGCTTCGGAATTTTTACTATATATTTTCTCAGATTTTTCACATCTATTCTCGCTTTTCGTTTTGTTGATTAAATATTTGAAGACGATGAACATCTTTCGCTCCAAACACGAGTCAATTCATGGCATGTTTTTGTTCATTTATATCCTCCCTTTGCTGCATTCCTTAGAAGTGCCTTCAACTTATTGATTACTTCTACTCCACAAGGATTTATTGCTAACAGAATATATTATTCATTCAATCCTAAGTCATTAAACTAGTCATTAAATCCTAAAGAGTGGTTGACTACAGCATTTCATTCTGTCAATTCCCTACTTCTATTATTGCTATGCTGCATCTGCTAGGGAGAATAATATGGTTGTTTCCCGTTGCCTTCTACATCGCAGTACTGCGGCCTTTTCCTTGAACTACTCACTCGCAGGTATGACAGCTAGTACTAGACCGATCATCTTGATCTGCAAACCAGTGCCTTCTGGTGAAACGCTGCCTTGCATCAACGCAGAATAGCAGCGCATAGAGGTCGCTTTCACTGTCTCGTGCCGGAAATATATTGCTTTTTCTAGAGGCTGAAAAATTGTCCTGTATTCTCGAACCTAGGACTTATGGATTAAAATCATTACTAACAGATGGAATATAATTTTAATGAATATTGTGGTTTTAAAGTTGGTGAATATTTTGGTGTAGACCAACAAAACTAAAAAAAAGTTCGTTGAAGTTGGTGGCTGGACGTTTTCTGTCACGTTTTTTCACCGGTATACACTGCCACGCACAAGCCATGTATATCGTGCCCCTCCAATTGGCTTAGAAATGTTTGACACGTGAGATAAAAAGTAATGAAAAACGCACGCTTCGTTAAAAACTACTACTAGCAAACAGGGTACCAGTGGATGGAATGACTAGGTTGAGAGATCACACGATAGGCTTGGATAACTTGATAATTCGAGATCACGCGAGTTTGAGTATTACAATGATTATTCTACTATATCTCAGGAAGTGATAAAAGCAGCAAAATAAGAGAAACATAGCCGAAACTGAAAATGAAACTGTCAAAATTTAAATTTTATCCCGCAATTCGCCAAAAGGGCGAGGCTTCCCACACCAAGGGTTTGGGTTCAAATCCCGAAAGGTGGGCATCTTTCTAAAGAATGTTCTTCAAAAGTTGTACACTTGTATAGGACGTTAGAATTCTGACTCATCGGGCTTTCTCCCAGGGGCAAATAACCTCAGCTGTCCACCTTCCTCAAATAACCAACACATTATGTAGTAGTTAGTGAAGTCTATTCAGGTTCTCCACCGGGTCGCACACTGCATTTCTGCATTTACGATGTAAGAGTCATCCATTGTCATCATGGCAAACTTAAACGGCCTTCGGGCTGTGTTAAATGGGCCTATCGTTCGTAAGCCACTCCTTAATTAGGGTTGGCCCTCGACAGGGTCTTGTCTAGGCTCCCCATTATACAGTCAAGCGGGACGAATCGAAATTGCATGTCCCCGCCAATTCTGTTCCTCTCACGATTCCTGGTGTCACTAGAAAATTTCGTCGGAACGGGGATGACCACTGCTTCGGAACCTATTGTACCTTTAATTGTACTCAACAATTTAATATGGAGGATTTGGACTGTTGGGTAGAGTGTCAGATCGAAGGCACGAAGGTCGCAGGTTCGAGACTCGAGGGTGAAAAATATTTTCTGATTTTTTTTGTTACTACCATTTTTACGCATGTAATCATATGCTTTTTGTCATCAAGTGAGTTTGAATAAAAGTAAACTCATTTTTTGTCCCCAATTTCCGACTTTTAAAAAGTTACCTTGTCTACGTCTTCGAGTCAGGATTCGGAATCACTCGCCTGCAGTTCAAAAATTAATTTCTGTCTTTCGCCACGAATTCTTAATCATTATATTATACAGTCCCCTACCTCCTTCCCTCCTCCATGTGGATTCCAGAGTACAAATTTCCCTGCGTCTTCTTATCGACTCTACAGTTCCTAAAATAATCCATTTCAATAAACACTCACCGATCGCGTTCGTAATCTATGACGGAATGTTTTGAAGAGCTTCTAATATGCTTGTACCGAGAAAATCTGTTGGCTGTCATTGTTGTAGTAAACTCTGGTAAGCATAGTTAACTTCCGAGTTATATTCGTTAGCTTTCTTTTTCTTCGAAAGTTATCGACATCGGAAATATAAATGAATGAATACCTTTAATAAGCATTACGCTCCTTGTTATACAATAACGCTAGATATGGTAACGGCAATCCATATCCTGGGGCTTTTCTCCCAGTTCTTCGCCATTTGTTAAAAATATTCCCTGACTTTCGTTGCATTAGGAGTTGCATTGCGTTGCTCTTTGGAGAATGCATTCACCCATAAACTGCGACAGACCGTCGCTGAGTTCGGAGAGATGATGAGTTAAACTCCTAGTTTCTTTATGTGAAAGTAAAATGGGGCGGGTTTCTCAAGCCATTCGCAGTAAGGAACCGAAAATAATCATCGAGTTTGTATGCTCGAGTCATACCTCCTTGCCATGATGTCATGTGCTTTGTGCACGAGCGAGCTCTCTGTCCATATGCAGGCCTCTGGCGGCGGGGAATCGCAAATCCGCAAGCAAATTAATCTACATGGCGCTAAGTTTTAAGTACCATATGTGTGCATCAAAAGCGTGTTCATTATTTTTATCATGAAATATAGTGAACTTAACTCCTGGTACCCACCCAAGAAGTTGAGTCAGTGATGACAAAAATCGATCATTTCATATTTGTTACATGGTAAGTTATAGTAGGTAGAGAGCCAAAAATTAACTGTAACGGGGTATCGATGAGCAAAATTAATCAATGTATTTGTTCACGTGCAAAATTTTCATGAGTAAGAGTAAAAAGTATTACGCTGATATGGAAGACATGAGAGCCTTTAATGGCTCATCATCATTGAAGGAACGAAGAAAGGAATCACTCTGAGAATCAATCTTATTATTTGAGTTGAAGCCGACATTTTTCTTTTAACTATAATATATTCAGAGAAACCCAGCATATTTTTTTTAGGTTTTACGGATAATGCAACGAGCGTTCAGCGGGACCTGTGATTTTAATTAGCGATTTGCTACGCAGTCTCGCGAGCATCGCTCGCTTTGCGTGCATCGCATCGTCGCGATTTTTGAAGGATGTTTTTGATTCCGCTTTCTTCTTATGTTAATTATATACTAATGCCTTATTTTATTTTCTCATTCAACTAAATTAGTTTCAAATCAATCAGTTATTACCACCCTAAAGATAATTTTACATACCTTATGCTCCCGGCTAGAGGTTAATTTCACTAATACTATTAATTTATGACTACTACGAGATACAAATTCATGCAGAGAACAAAATAATGCCAGACTTATAAAGCGGGGTGAAGTGTTAGTAATGATGCTATTTTATTAAACACAAGTAAAAATTCTACTCTACCTAGTGAGGGTGGGAGTTTCATATGGTTAATTTGTCGCAACATTCATTATCCCTAATTGTACGTGGAAAAAGTGACATTTTAAACCTATTGGATCTGCAGTCTAGTTCCTTTATCTTATTCCTGTGATCGCTTCTACCGTAGTACTTTGGCTCTAGCAAAATATGTTGAACGTCCGGAAAATTATTGTCAGCTATTCCTGCTATTTCGTGTTGAGGCGTCTTAAGGTAAAATCTAACCGAGCATTAGCGCTTCAAAATGAACTCTACAGAAGGTTTCCGAAGTGTAGGCTGACCTTGGCAGGTATGGATGCATTCACCGAAGCGAGATTATCCACGCGAGAACGAGAGTTAAAAGAAAACTAAATTCTTTTTTAAAAATTCCTTTGATAATTCCTATTAGGCAAAATCTAAGGATGAACGAAAAAAAAGAAAAAATATATAAAAAGCAAAATTTTGGATTATTTTTAATGCGATATCCGGCGTGAGTTACTCGTAAACACGTGACATAACACAACACACGTACTTTTTTGATTGAAATTCTCCCTGTCGACAGTCACCTGGATTAACTAGATGCAATAAATACGAGTCAAAATTCCTTTGATTATAATGAAAATTCAATATTATTCCTTGATAGAAATTTGCTTGTCAATTACTTGTCAATTACTTGGATTAAATTTCAAGTAGAAATATTAAACAGCGAAAAAAAACAGAAAATAGAAATCATGAGCGTATAAATTTAACCCGGGAGGACTCTCATAGCGAGAACAACGCGGTAGCTCGTACGCGGCCTTTTTGACCGTGTATGCTTAACACGTCTTTAAAAAAATTTCGGTGATTATTCATTTTTCCTTTGAGGAAAATTATTATACCTCTCAGGCAATAATAATTATTATTACTAACTTTAATGAATAATAATTAGATAAATATTACAAATAAAAATTAATTTATCGATAATAAATTAATAACAAATTATTATTCCTCTCAGGCAAAAAGTATAATTTGAGGATGAACGAAAAAATAAAAAAAAAACTACAACAACAAAAATTAGAATCAAAATATTAGTTTACTTTGGATTTCTTTTTATGCGATATCCGGCGTGAGTTGCGCCTTTGTCAAGGAAGAGTGGAGGGGAAACCCAGTGCCGGCATTAGCCTACTCTTAAAGATTGGCACCAAGGGGTCACACGGCTTATAGTCGCATCCGACGGACTCTTGACCCCAACGCGTCCTCCACCACGCGTGAAGCTAGGAGCCAGGGAGCGGACTTGAACGCCCGACCCTCGGATCGGAAAGCAAGCGCCGTCTCACCACCGTGCCACGAATCCACGAGTTAAAGTCGACGCAAATAGCACCCCATGAAATCCACTTGAACACCCAAAGATAAGCAATAAAATTTAAAGCAAGAAGCATTTGACCGCTCAAGCTTCAACGCTCCTTGTATGACAAGGGAGAATCTGTCATCGGCCGAACTTACCCCTCCTATTTAACTGGAGTGGAAATGCACGGCGCGCCACCTCTAGGACTTTTGAGGAAACGTTCATTTGAATGGTGATTTCGCGTGGAATACTGAGCAACGTTGCTAGGAGGGAAGAACTTGCTTAAGGTAAATGTGCCTAATACGTTCAATCATATATTTTAATAGACATTAATTGCTAATCAATATTCGTTTTCAAACCAATGTATCCAAACACGCCAAGGGTGAATTTTAATGTACGATATCTTGTACAAATTTATCATTCTTCATTTTCCGTTATGTTCTCTTCTCTTGTGATAATTTAATGTTCTGGTGTTGCCCTTGAAGGTGGGATCCAGATTTATCTATCTTAGAATACGAAATTGATATTGTTACTCTTAAAATCTCACATTTATTTCTATTTACTAATTCTCAGGTCCAAGTCCAAGTCCAAGCTGAAGAACGATTAGCTTACATAGTATCATCCTTTCTAACAGAATATTCCCGTGGATCATCCAGGATTGCGGCATGCTTGGTAAGTCTGATGAAGGGATATGAGAGCATAATGTTTTAGGTGTGGGGAAATGTTTTGGGAGATTTGTTTTATGGAATTGCTTTACACCAGAGGGTAATCCTAATTAAGGTCGCGCAACGCTTTTTGGAGGAAGTAAACGTCATGGCGCCTAATTTTATGGATTTAATTCAGTGTATAAGTAAATTAAAACCCCGTGGATTCCGCACTTTTTTTCTTACGAGCTTGAGTTTTAACGATTCTCGTTCCATCTAGTTTGTGTGTGTCAGTCAGGTGATATCAGATCCTTACTCGTCTATTTAAAAATCAGATTTTGGGAGGATATAATTATGTTTTTAAAATTTCGGAATTTCTGTATTTAATCGCCAATTCTGCTCTCTTTGCTTTCTTCAAAATAGGATTTGTTGTCCATCTTATCCATGCTCGCCGCTGCACGTCCCCCTTTTGACGAAGCATTGCGAATTTACGAAGCATTGCGAAAGCCTTACATCTTATCGTCCTTTTCTCCCTGTTTGTGTCCCCACCCCTTCCTCTCCACTCCTTCCTTCGACCCCCACCTGACTCGAGTTGAAAAATTCCTCTGATCGTAATCTTAAATCAAAAAGCTCCTTTGTAGTTGCTCACTCTGCCAATTCGGGCAAGTCAGCGTAATTTGAATTTAACCATGAATACCAAGATCCGTCGGAAAAACTCCCCCTCGGCGAAGTAATTTTATGAACCCGCCCCAATCCACGATTCTTGCGCAAGACCCTCTTCTAGCTTCGCCTTGCTCGGCGACTTCGGAATTCAGACAGTGAATCCGCTGCTATGACCCTCAATTTTAAACCATGTACAATCTAGCTTTTGGCTTCAGTTACGTTTCAACTCATTGAAGGATGAGCCATAAAAATGCAATGCTATTTAAACGCTTTAATTGTATTATTACAATCTCATGATACGAAAACCGCAGTGATAAAACAGTATTCGCCTCTCCTGACATTAAAGTTAACTGGTTTTCACTATAGGTATTGAAAGAAAAATATTCTTTTAGCCATCAGATGATGTAAAAGCAGAAAAAAAGGGAGGAATCAGGCGAGATGTTGTGGAATATGAACATAATAAGAACTAAGATATTACAATTTTCCACAGATAAAGTATTAATCGACCCGGGTTTCGATGCACTGCATCATCATCAGGTGACCTTATTATGTAAAAGCAGAATTGTTTTTATACACACACTAGATGGACACGATATTTTTCCAGATTTAGGATACAGGTCCTATGAATATCGCAAGCATGATCACTCTTCATTATTTCTAATTTATATGTGTTTGTGCTTCTCAGGAGAGCAGCTTCCCCACGGGCAGGCCGCAATGAGAAATTATAGTTTTCACTTGGCTAAAATAATCTTTCACTGGACGAACTACTGGCTGGATTACACAGAATTTGATTGACTACATGTGATAGTTTAGGCAGGGCATTTTATTTATTCATCAACGATTCTAACGATTTGTCTGTCTCATAACTAGCAACTTGGAGTACTTAATTAGATTGATTGAGTTCACGCATTTATTTCCGATCGATTTCAACGCCTACAGCGTCATTTTCAAGATAAATTGGTCAATTTAACTTGAAAAGTACGCCTTATACGTCGAAATCGAACGGGAAAAATAATGTGGAACTGTACTAACAATAAGTATTTTTTCAACAAGCTTAACTTGGAGTAGGATAGAGCGATATTACGTCCTCTTCCTCCGCGCCATCTTGCGATGCGCCGAAACGCATTTGTTTTTCCCACCTGTTGGTCTTATGATTTCTCCCTACTATTACAAACATGAAATATTACATACGAAAAAAGAGTACATTTAAATCTGATACTTTTTTATAACTTGATTCTATCAACTCCTTGCGGCGCTATAAATGTAGGCATTCTGGCGATATTTTGAGATTACTTACTTCAGTTAATAGCACTTAACGATGACCTTGCAGTCAACAAGATCATTCTTTTTCCAGGTCGTACGTTTTTCGTGTGTGGGTTACCCCCTTTTCTCCCGTAGAAGTGAGGCCAGCGGAGGGGCCGTTAAGTCTTGGCGATGTGAATAACCGGGGATAGCCGTGATTGTTAGGCTCCCAATGGCCTATTCGACTGGGAAATTTGGTGGTATCTTACCGGCAGACTTCGTTCTAATTCCAGAGTTTTGCTTACAGCTTGGTGCCGCACAGTCCTTCAAATGATTACGTCGCCTGGGAGTGAGTAGGCTCTAACTCAGTGATTCTAAACACTGGTGTGCCGCAAGCCTCAGTCAAGTGTGCCGCAACACTCATAAAAATCATAAAAGATCAATAAAAATAATAAATTGAATTATTAAACTAATAGATACTTTTCAATTTTGTTAATTTTATTTAGGAGTCTAACCCCTCCAACATCAAGTCTTACTCATCTCCGTCCACAGTCATTTGCCTTGAAAGAATAGGTGATGCACTGATATAGCTATTGGAATTGAAATCCCAAAAGCTTGTTTGTCACGTTGGCGTTGACTTGAGAGATGGACACCATGGGGTAGGGGAGGCAGTGGAGGACTGGGGAAAAAGTTTGCGGGGAATATTTTCATCATGCGTCATTTGGAGCCAGTGACTCATCTATTTTCCTTTCTCAGCTTACCCTCTAATCAGCTGTCCGAGCATGATTTAAATAATCCGAAAATGTTAACAAATACTCGCGTTGAAAAATATCATTTCATCAATTTGGTATTCTACCAATAGATTGGCGTACTACTTTGATTTATTCACACATTGGGGCTGTCCTACAATCATACATTGTGGTATTTTATCTTTGCCTTCCCCGAAAGTGCTTTTGATGTGACACCATCACTTGAACTATCTACCATTCGTCTGTCTTCAACACTTCCACGTATGGTTAGACCTACTAGAAACAATATCGTAGTAGAATCAGTTCCTAAGTGCTTCGACGGCGAAGGTATTTCGAACTAATGTTGCACAAGGCCTGCAAACAGGGGAACAGCACTGGGACGAATAAAAAGATCGCCCCTCCAAATTCGAGCAGCAATGTACAGCTAGGTGATAGAACGGGAACTTGTGTTCCCGTCGTGGCTGACTATTGCCCTGGTACAATGTTATCACTATCTCCAGTCCAGCTCGGGGGTAATCGGAGGGCCCTTCCACCACCTAGTATATTGGTAAAGAAATACTCGTTTTCTTGAATTCCTACATAGTATTCATCAAACTAATAGATTCGACGAATTTTTTATTTATATATGTAGGCGAATCTGTATATTTTTAGCATCCATCTTTAGCCAAATGTTTTATCTTTCAGTTGCGTATAATATACGTCAGCTTCAAATTACTAAAGATACATCCTAATGAAAAAATGTTTCTTTAATTGCATATTTATTGGTATCATGATCAATATTATTAATGAACAAATCATAGAGAATTCTTCGGTGATATCAAATTTTTTTATGAAGGATACCTTCCATCAAGAATATCATCACTATACGATGTCATGTAATGAGTGGTCAAAACCATTTAGACTCTGCTGGAAACAATTTTAAAATTAATATTTATTCCATTGAAGTAATACATTAATAAACTTAACTGTTGTTGGCTTAACTTCTTAGAAGAGCTGAATGCTATTATTCATTATTAAATAAAATACTTAATTTTTCTAGAGTTAAAATCTTTTAATTGTACAACGTATTTCGCCGATTTACGGCATCATCGGTACCAAGTCGGAATGTTTATTTTTCGTTGATTTTTGTCGTAGTTACGGGAGGGGGAAGAAATAGTAAAGGTTCTGGGAACGTTGAGAAAGGTAGAAACGCGGTCAGTAGAAATGCTGATCAAGGGCTGGTGAATTGGTGATGCGGGAAAGATTATAGTTTTTCAAGGCTATTTTTTCGGAAAGGAGTGCGGAGGAACGGAATAACTTTTCTTCCAAAGTGTTGAGGAAACATTTCGCTAAAAGGGGGGTGAGAGGCTTGCTTCCAATTGCTTTGCCCTCGGTTTGTTTATATAGCTGTTCTTTTGAAAATTAAGTAACTTTGTTTCACTGCCATTTTAATCAGAGCACTTTCCTTAGTGAAAGAACCCAGCGCGTAATTATTTCTGGCAACTCATCTTCTTGGTCTCCTGTAACGTCAGGAGTTGCCCAAGACAGCGTCCTGGGACCATATTTATTTAATCTATACATTGAAGACTTAGCCTCCCTAGTTCACACCTCATAAGCCCGCGCGCTGCTATACGCTGATGATTGTAAAGTATTTAAAACCATCCACGCCCCAAATGACTGTCAGGAACTACAGAATGCTCTAAATATAATCTCCCATTGGTAATCTACCTGGAAGTTAAACTTAAATGAAAGCAAGTGCAATGCCATGTCTATTCACCTTTAAAAAATCCCACTTAACTTCAATTACACCCTTAATTCGATATCCCTAAACCATCTGTCGTCAGTAAAGGATCTTGGTGATTTGATAGATAACAAGCTTAATTTCTCAGGTCATATTCATACAATTAAATCCAAAGCTATGTCTCTCCTAGACCTTCTATACCGCTACAAAGAAATTAAAGACCCCCAAGCTCTTAAATCCTATTTTACAACGATTGTTCTTCCCGTGATCACATATTGCTCTCCTATTTGGGCGATGTCTGCTCCTTCCAATCTCGCAGCCCTTAAATCTGTTACCCATTTCTTTACAAGTATAGTGAAGTACAGACTTTTCACATGCGAGATAAGTCCACTAACGCCATTCTGTCTTCTCTCTCCATTCACAATCTTCCTTGTCTCCTCCTTAAAAGTGACCTGAAATTTTTTTACAACATCCTTAACTCCATCACAGACTGTCCCGAACTCCTCTCTTCTATGAATTTCCGAGTACCCTCCCGGCCTACGCGCACCCACGATCTATTCCATTTACCAATTCCTAGATTATCGCTCGCTCAACGCTCACATTTTTTCCGCCTCCCCTCCCTTCTTAATTCCCTTCCCGAGAGCGTTGATCCCTTTTTTCTATCCTCCAACATCTTTACAAACTTGGCTCTCTCTCATCTTTCTGAAAATAGCACAATACTTCTTCATTCAGTTTCTTTCCGATATTTCCTGTTTTGTTATGATATCCGTTATTGTGTTATGTTTTTATTGTATCTGTTTTCTTATGTACGTTTGTTATTGGGCCACTGTAAATTGGCAACAGTGCTGTATGTGGACATTTTTGATTAAATAAAAATTAAATAAATATCGAAACTATCGGGCGCTCTTCAAACCTATACAACGAACAATTATTCCCGCACGCTTCCACACTCCTTTCCGACATAACAGCCTTGAAAAATTATAACCTTTCCAGTTCCACCAGCCCTTGATCCACGTTTCTAATGGACTCTGCCTCTCTCAACCTTCCCCGAACCTTTGTAATTTCTCCCCTCCCTCCCCCACCTGAACTTCGACAACAATATGTAGAAATTAAACAATCATACTCTAACTTTGTACCTGATGATGCCGTAACTCGTCGAAACGCGTCGTACAATTAAAATATTATAACTGTAGAAAATTCCAAAGTATTTTATTTATTACTAATGAATACTTATGCATTAATGCCAATGTTTCGTGGAATTGTTTGTTGTGGTTATTTCTCGATGGCTTTTCCCGTTAGCATTTTATTGGGAAGTAAATCAGGGACTCCAAAAGCCTACCAAACACCTGATAGAATAAATAATGAATGAATGGATACAGCGCGCGTAGTAAGCAATTTTGATATGTTCCCAGCTGTTAGCGCATGTCACTCCTTGGAGTAAGCATCACACATTGGTCTTTTTTATGAAATTGGCGAGTCCCACATGCGTAGCAGGCATATAGCAGCGTACTTGGAGCCTATTCTCCAGTTTTTTTTGCTGGAGGGCAGTACGCATTAAAAACGAAACCTAAATGCAGGAAATAATTAATCTCACATTGACGTTGCCGTGGACTTATCTTGGAATTCGAATGAACTGATTTCAAAGGTTTGTGAGTGTTATAACATAGCGTAAACAACGAAAAAATATCGGGAGACATCATAGAGTTTGAAGTTACCATTATTTGGTCTTGTTTGTCTCACAACAGCTGTTTAGCGTTTATCTGACACCAGTTTTTGCAGATAATTTTAATGGTTAAGTAGGTTGTGAATAGTAAACAGATACCTGACTGAACAGCCATGGTTAATAAAATTAAAGGCGTTACTTTACCCTAATCTTTTTCGTAAATAACCGATGAAAACAAAGTTATATTGTTTACACACAAATTTAACTTGATTTTGCCAAAACCTTTTCCATAAACTTGGCGTTACCACTATCGTGCTTTTTGTCACCAGTATTAATAGCAACGCTTTGAATCTTCCCACCTGACCGAGGACGGTTTTTTCAGTAACTGGGACTCCTGATCACACCATTTGGGATGCCATGGTTAACCCTTGTGGTTTACCTTACGTGGTTTCCTGTGGTTACTTACCTATTCCATCTCAATCTCCAACTTAAGATCGCCTTTCCATCCACTTTTGCCGACTCCTTCGAATGGGGTTGGCAACGCACGGCCCTGGCAATCCCAAGTCGCGGATTCAAATCCCTCTCCCTTGGGAATAAATGATATAGTTATGGTATGTCTCTGAGCTAAGGTCTTTAGTTCGACGGTACGAAATAACTTAACCAGACGAAGCACCCAAAACCAAAGTTTCCTTTTCCTTCAAATCCCCGCCATCAGCTTCAATTCCTCTCCTACCGTATCTAATACTACTTCAATTTCTTTCCTCTGCACCCATTACATTACCCTTCTACATTCCCATGACTCAAAAGCCTTCAGTCTATTCCTAAGAAATGGATTAAACGTACCCTCTTTTTAACCAACTTTCAATTAGATCTCTGTATTTTTCCGGGTTATCTTCCGCGTCAGTTGGCTTGTGGACAACAGTTTCGCTGGCAGGATAGACAGGCAGGATAGCCAGCGAAACTGTTGTCCACAAGCCAACTGACGCGGAAGATAACCCAGAAAAATGCAGAGATCAAACCACCATCACCGCGGAAACCTTCGCTCTAACAACTTTCAATTACTCATATGTGTCCCATTATTCAGATAGTAGGCTCGTTGTGATTTGGTCCTACAATTCTAGCACATTAAGACCCATTTATCGAACCAAATTTTTTAAGCTTCGCAATTTTTGTAAATTTCAGCGCATTTTGAGAGCACATGTAATTAATTGTAGTATATTTTACTAATTTTTTTGAAAATCACAACTTATTTAAGAACTCCTATTTCGTATTGATAGTCTTCAGCAACTTAATCTAGTCTATGAAATAAAGTGACACGAAACATATACTTTTGCACAGCAGTATGGTTGTAGTTTGCCTCAGCCATCTTCATCTTCTCTTAAAAATAATTAATTAAATAAAAATTTTTTAATACACCACGTTTTTAAAATTGACTAAAAAGTATAAAATAATTTTCCCTGGGCCCTTCTAAATTTTTGAGGGTGAATTGTTAGTGGCTATGGAGATATTTGTAAGACTTGAAGAGAAAAACGTGGGGCGCAGGCAACCCATGATAATTAAGGAGGAGTAAAGGGACTAGGTGTCGTTGAGCAAACTCCCACAATTAATACCATTTGTAATACACTGAAATTGGTTGTGAATTCATCTGGATTATCTACTTCTATTATCTGCTACCTGTACCCCAAGTTTTTCTCTTCAAGTCTTACAAATATCTCCTTAGCCACTAACAATTCACCCTCAAAAATTTAGAAGGGCCCAGCAAAAATTATTTTATACTTTTTAGTCCGTTTTAAAAACGTGGTATATTTAAAAAAAATTATTAAATTAATTATTTTCTGCTTATTAGTCTTATGCCCGGGGAAAGTTTCCAATCGATTTTATACATCTTGATGAGACTGACAGAAACACAGGAAATTCCCGATGTATTTCAGATTCTGTACAGATGAAAGTATGTGGAATTTAAATAATTAATTAATCGTTAATAATGTAGCATCCACAGCATTTCATTGTCATCCACTTCTGAAATGGTCAAAATTACAAGCCTCTACTAGCACAACAGGAAATATGTCAATTAATTAATTGTTAATTAACTAATCAATTAATTGTTAAAATAGGTAGCTAATATTGCATTGTCATCCACTTCTGAGCTATGGTTAAAATTTCAAGTCTCTAGCTGATCGGGAAGTTAGTTTAAACTCGGTTGCAAAAACTCGGACAGACAGACAGACAGACATGACGGAAATCGAACTAATAAAAACGTGGTAAAATTACTAATGCGGAGGATTAGAAGGCTAAAAGGAATTGGGTTTGATCAATTTCTCTATCTATTTTGGAATAGTTGGCCCACGAGCCCTTTGAAAGCCATACTAAATATATTTTTATTTAAAAAATATTTCGTAATTACTATGAATAAATAGATACAAAAGTTGTACTTTGAGGTGGATGCTGAGTTATAAATAACTTGCCCAGTGTTTAAGCGATGTATTGTAATGTTTTTGGCCTATTTTTTATATTAATGCTGGTATTTTTATTTTTACTTGTAGAGTGAAAGTGAAAATGGTTGACAGCCGCTATGGTTTTCAGTCGCCTACATATTTGGATGGAAGTGGTCTGCTACCACTGAGAAAAGTACAAGTGCACCTCTGCTATCCATAGAGGTATTCGGAGTCACCTTGATTGTCTGCAGGACAGTCAAAAAACCTTCAGTGGCCATCCCTGATGATATCCTGCTCAGATAAGTACATTTGGTTTTTTACACAGTATTTTTGTGTGTTGATCGATGGCTGAAGTCGGACCTCACTTTATTGATTTGATGGGAAAATGAATATGAATTCTTTTTAAAATTAAGTGTGAATTAATGATGGATTGGCCTTGATTGATGAAATGAGTACACGCGTTTTTGTCTATTCACAGAAGTTGGTGAGAAACTTGATAATGAGAATGAACCACCTAAATTATGCTCCTTGGTAAATCATTAGTATTGAGCCTTTGTCGTGCTTCTCCTTCCGATTCTCTTGCTTCTCCCTCAGGTTCTCTTGCTGCGTTGTCATTTCCATCTTTGACTCTCTTCCTTACGGTTACCCCATCGTCAAAACTTGTCTTCCCAATGCATTTCTCGCCTAACCGCCTTTGTCATTTCACGAGTACCAGACTCTGTACAACACTTGCACGTCTGATTTTGTTCTTCGCTTGTTGCTTTATCTCTGAGCTGTTTCCACGTCATCTATCAATGAGTCACCCAATTTTATCTTCTACCATTCCCACCGTCAGTGTTGTCACTATGCCTTTCCCTCATAATGACTGATCCGGTTCTTTTTCTCTTGAATGATGTCCATAGTAATTATCTCACTTCCTTTTCTCTGTTAAATGCCTCACTCCTAACTACTGTCTTCCAAATTTATATTCTCCAGTCTCCTCAAACCCGACATTTCAAAGGCATCGACCCTGGCATCTTGTATGTTTCTCAAGGTCCACGTTACACAGCTATTCAATGTAAACCCCCATAGCATTTTATCAGTCTCCTCCTCTCACTCTCTGGAAAACGGCTGCCTTATTATTGAAACCCTTTCTGATTTTATTCGCTACTTCTCTATTCCAGTTCTCCATCATACACTACCGAGATATATATGCCGTTCCACTTGTTGTATATGTCTTCCAATTGTCCCATTTTTCATTTCTTCTCTGTCGTACATTCTTAATACTTCCGATTTGCTGCATTTATCTTCACCTCATTCGTCTATATAATTCTTCCTCTTCAGCCTATAATAATCCTTTGATACGCTGGATTATTTTCAGCAGCGTCCATGATGCAATCCAAATAATCTTCCTTCTTCCCATTACGAACTCCTAATTCTTCCTGTAGATTATTTATCATGCCTTCAGCATAATATTCTAATATTTAGCCAGAGGAAGCAGACTGGCCTTATTCTGTAACAATCTCCATCCCGTACATCATTGGTCGTTCAATCCTAAGATTGATTGACTGCAGCATTCCATCCTTCCGTATCTAATGCTAGTTCCCTTATTCCCTGTTAGTTCTTCTAATGTACTTCCCTCTTTGTTTGGTCTATTTATTTATCCCTTTGCCTTCCTTTGGGGACTTCTACCTCCGTTTTTACTTCAGTTATATTCCTCACGAACCCATTGTTCCTCAGGGTGTGCCAAATCCATCTGGTTCTTCTTTTCTGTTTAGTATTCCATATGGTGCTTCCTTCTTCTACTCCTCTGTCAATTACTTGATTTCTCATTTAGTTCGTTGTTTTGATATCCAAAATCCGCCTCCAACACCAGGTTTTGACACCACCTAATTTTCTGGTCTGCTTTTCCAGTGGTCTATGTTACCGATCCATAGAGTGCCACGCCCGACACGAATGTTTTCACATACTGTTTTCTCATTTGTTACAATGCTTTCTCCAAACGCAATAGTTCTCTTTTCATCATGGAGGATTTCTTAGATCTGCGCCAGATGTCTGTTGTACTTACTCCGTCCCACGTGATGGTGCTTCCGTAGTAGGTGAAGGAATCTACTTGCTCACAAAATTTCTCTCCTCTAAGTATGACTCCTGCATTACGCTTCTGTATTCCGCATACTAGGATTTTAGTATTATAATTAATTTTCATGTTCTACTCTTAAAGTACTTAGTTCATTTTTTGAATTATCTTTGAAGATCATAACGATTTCCAGCTTTGACTGTTATGTCATCCGCGAAGTGGAGCATGTTTATTTCTTCTCCATTAATCTTAATTCCGTTCAATCCAATTTCTATTGCTTCTCGTATTGCCTCCTCACTAGTATATTTTTAACAGTTATGATGAAAGGTTGCATCCTAGTATAGTTCCTTTGTTAATTTTATTCTAAATTTTTCTCTCGTCTCTCATTCACATCGTGGTGACTTGCTTCATGCATTATTGGTAGATTATTCTTCCGCCGTTATAATCCATTCAGAGGCTATCCACCACCCTGAACATCTTGTCCCACTCAACGTTGGTTGGTTGGGTTTCTCCAACTCCACGAATGCCTCATACAGTGTCTTGCTCACATGTATCGCTTTTTCTACCATTACTCTTAGACAGAGTATGACCTCCCTTTTTCCTCCGTCCTTCATAAATCCGAATTGGTTTTCCAAGAGGTTGTCTTCAATTTTATTTCCCTTCTATCCTAATTATTATTATATTATTAGTCGCGTAAGTATTTTCAGCGCATGTGACAACAAAATCAAAGTTCGCTGCTCCTCACATTTCTCAGTCCTCTTCTTCTTCGGTATCACTATCATTAAACTCCACTGAAAGTACTCAGTACTCTTCCGCTTTCGTAGCTATCTTTGACTACTCTGGACAGGTGTCCTTAGATTTACTTCCAAGCGCCTTGATGATTTCTCCGTTGAAGTTATCTGCTCTAGGTGCCTTGATATTCTTCAGATCTTTCACTCTTCTGTCAAATCCTCTTCTCAATCTCACTCTCGTCTTTCAATATACTGTCTTTAAGCGATTTCGGTCCATATATTCAATTTATTGCTGCCATATATTCAATTTATTGTTGCCATATATTCCCAATGCCTTCACCCTCTATCAGTATATTCCCGTTCACATCCCTAATGTTGTTGCATTTGGTTTTTCTTTCTCCGAAGTGCCTTTTCGCTAAATTGCATACTGTTTTGGTATTTTCCTTCTAAATGTTTTCGTTTATTTCTCCGCAGCAGCTTCCTATCGAATCCTTCTTTAAGTTCTTGCATTCTCTTATGGCGTGGTTCAAAAATTTCTTCAAGATAATTACCGACACTTCGTTTCTTGAATTCTGGTATTTTCCTCTTTCTTCTATAATTTTTCTAATATTTTTTAAATATCTTCTTTTGTTGTTTTTATTTATATCTGCACCGGAATGGCTATTTCACTACTTCACTTGGTACTTTTATCTCTCTCTGACAAGTATGTAATCGATTTGGTCATCGACCTCTTTTCCCTGGCATTTTCCATGTCTCCCTTCTACTCAGAAAGAAATCTGCTCGTAGAAAGTTTTTGCTGCTACCATATTTTTCTCACTGCAGAACTCCACTAGTTTTTCTTTCTCCTTTGGCCAGCCCGATCCGGCCGATTCCGTTAACTTCACACTCTTTCCCCGTCTCACATTCGGTTTATAACTCCTTCAAATATTTACTTTGCAAAATTTTACAGAGCTAATTTTAATTTCGTGTTCAATTATTTGATCAATTTAACATCTGTCCAGTCTACCTTTCTCAACCTTACCAATTGTACTCGGTCACAAACTTATCCCGTCTTTTACGGAACAAACTTATTCATTTTTCTCTCTCCGTATATAGTTAACTTTATTGCACGGTGGAGTTTTTATTCTTCTTCTAAAGTCATACTACTATTCTTTTGAATTTTTTTCCTAAGAATGCGGTTTTTGATTCAATTTGTTTAGCATCATATGCGAAACTCGTTCTATCAAACTTATTTTTCCGTGTTCCTCTTGCATTTTGTTTCCTTCACATTTGTGGGATTGATAAAATAACTTTCTTAAAAAGTATTGCGGGCTTAAGTCAGTGTCGTGCATTTGAAAATCCCTGCTGTTTCCTCCATGGCTTCATCTTTTTGGAGTTTAATTAATGCTGTGTGAGAGGCAAAGTTCATGGCTGCTTATGTCGATGAGTTATTCATCATATAGATACGTAGACATTTGAGTCTATCTATATGCTGTAAACTCGAAAATACTAGTCATTTTTCATGCCCTATAAATAGTCATTTTATTCTAATTATTCTGATGACAGCCGTCTGATCAACCACAAATAATTTCTTCAACCGTATTTGCACATTTATTTTTTATTTATATTGATCACAATTGATTTTATAATTGGGGTGGCTCAATGAATATTTGTACCCGGGAAAAGTCCCTTTTCAGCACCCTTCAATCGTCTTCCTTGCCAAAAGCCCTGTAAGGCTTTATTACAAAAATGTAAGAATGTTAACCCTTAAAAATTCATATTTCTGTTGTCTTTATATCTTGGACATTCGGGTTTCCCCCGCATTGTGATGTGTCTGATCGACCAATGCAAGCAATGTTGTGATGAGCCCATCAGACACACCCCAATGCAGGGGGAGTCCAACATGTAAATACACCGAAGCCTCGCGGAAACATAAAAAAGTATATTACTATTTTATGTATTATTCATTTCCTGTACATAAATATAAAAAAGTTTTCTTTTACCTTAGTGAAGATTAAACGTTAATTTGGCACCCCACTCCCAAAAAAGTGATGCATCAGGCGGTCTCCCATACCTTTAGCCACCCTTGACCACTTATACGTGTATGATGTGTGATAAACTAATTTTATGCTTATGAATTATTTATATTTTCCATTGTGTCCAATATAGATTGGTTTTTTGGTAAATTAATTAGTTTTAATTAATGATTTATGAGGTATATACCGACCTTTCCGTTTAATTTGGAGACTGCTTGGTATTCTCTTTGAAGTATTGTCGCGTCCACCAATTATTTGTGTTTTTACTGTATTCCTGGCGATGCAATGAGGTCTATAGCCTAGACCCAGCGCTAGATATAGAATAAGAAACTTATCATGCGACCATTATTTGAGACCTTTAAAATCACAGCGATCTCTTGAAATAGTCTTCGATCAATAAATTATTTAAAAAATCATTTTTTAAATGCCTGTAAGTGATAAAATTAAAAAAGAATTCAATTATAATCAGGATATAAAATCTTTTTGGTCCAGCGATAGTTATGGTGCTTTTTCACAGCATGCTTATTTTGTTCGTCGTCCTTCTTTCCCTGAGTGTAACTAAATTTACTTTTTTAAATATTCATCCTTATAATTCATGACGGTCTTATTCTTAGATATTTCGATGTAGTTACGTGGAAAAGAAAGGTTCTACAATGATTATAAGCTATTTAAAGTAACGAAAACTAGTGATCAGTGGTTGAAATACGTAGTTATAATTTAAGGTTTGAATCGGGGTCTGTCACGCTGTTTTCGGAAATATCATGTACGAATCTCACTTTGAAATTTTAGGTAGGGAGCGTTTCCATTTTTATTATGACCTTCTTGTTTGAAATCATAACATATTATGAAATGAGGAACAACTGGCAATTTATAACTACCACATAAAGATGTGTATCGTCTCATCTCTCCTTCCATTGGTTGGCTACCAAAAATTCACTGCATCCAGCTGACCTAGCGTAATTATTTACGTGATATATGTACAATGATTATTAAAAGTTCATGCAACCTTCTGCAGCAGGGTTCCACCAATAGAATTTATTTGCTTATACGTACTTTTTAATTCACTTAATCATCATCAATATCTTTACTACATTCTACTCTGGTTTTTTGAAACTCTGAATTAGAATTCTTTGCTCATATAGACCCCCTTGTTACGTACTATTCGTTCCTACTATCCGTTTCAAAATTCTGTCACCCAAGTTTGAAGATAAATGCTTAAAAAACGGGAGGAGCTATTTCAGTTACTTGCATATAAAAATAATGCCTATTGATTTTTTGTAATGATTGAAAGAACTTTTGTTGAATAATGCTTTTGTTTAGCAAGCACTTATGAAATTACACCCCAATAACTTTATGCGTTTAGCTATTATTAAACTATTTATGGAAATGTAATATCTCCTGAAGCAAGCACCAGCGAAAATCGCCGATTTAACCAATTTCTAGGTCTTTACATAGACATTGTGAATCAACTATGAATTAGCTATTGCTTAATAATTATTTCGGGAAAAACGCGCTCCGAGGAGGCAAAATTATTCCAGAAATAGAAAGGGAGGGAGTCGTAGTAGTAGTAATCGCTCCTTCTTGATTCATGAAGTATCTTGTTTACCTTCCTCTAAAGTTACCGTAAAGCATACATAAATTCGTGTATAGTTTTCAAGGTAGTTAGGTTCACTTAACCAAAAATTTTGTTTTATCCCCAGGAACATGGCCGTTTCAAATGAAAATTTTTCCATGCTGAATTTGCGTACAGCGTTTGATTTTTTCGAGTAAAACCCTTGAAAAAATCCCTTTCACCTGAGACCCTGTATTTCTCGTCATGGAACCATCTTCGTCCACTTCAGAACGAAGCCTTATAGATCTTTCTCCCCTCTCACATTAAAGTAGTTTGAGAAAGATTTTTCCCTAGTCATAATGGAAACCATTTTCGAATTTTATTTTCTTAATTCAGCGTCTGTAAGAAGTATGAAGTAAATATTTTAATATTAATGGAGCTAAAGTAAACTTATACAGGAGAAAAATTCTCAGTAATTAAATAAATATATCTACTTAAGTCTCTAACTTGACTCGTATTTGCACGCCGTACGGTGAAAATGCCGATACAACAGGTTTATTCTTTGATTCTGCAAAAATTACTGCGGTGAGTAGTTGATTAAATTTTATAAATAGTTGATATAACACACACCGTTAGTTTTTTATGTAATCTAGAAGTTAAAAATTGCTATTTTTTTCAATATTCTCCCTCTGGAGAGCACAGCCGTAAGCTTATATTTTTAGGTAAATTGCTCGAAAAGTAGTCAGAAAAGGGGTTAATATTGTGATATAATTGGAAATATGAGGGTTTTCTTTTTAAAATGAGGTACAATTCATCAAATTCTAGGTCAAGTGACATCTCACTCAAAATATCTCAATTACAAATGAGGGTTTACTAGTATTCATGAATAATTCCATTCGTATCCCTTCTGACATGACAGAACCCACGAAGCAAGCTCTTTCGTATTTTTTCTTACCCGGACATCCAGGCCGTAATATTTTATGAATCTTTCATTTTCAACTCAAAACTTCCATAATTGCATTTAAGGCTGTTTTTTACAAAAACATTAACGTTACGAAAACTCAAGCACGAAACGTAACGGATAGAGAGCTTTCGCGAAACAAAATTGCGGATTGGGCGTCATGAGTTCAAATTGCTAATGCTTCGCGTGCGTCTTCTGTCTTTTTCCGAAAGTTGTAGCGTGTTATGGTGATCGGCTAAAAACTAATTTGATAGCTAGAAAACATAAAACTTCGCTCTTGAGTATCATGCTTACTCAAATTCGATTAAATCCAACCCTAACCTTTTACTCGACTAGAGTTTCCCGTGACGTTTACTATAATGGTATTTATTGTCGGCATGGTACCTGGCACAAAAAGTCTACGATAAAGTTAATTTTGAGCTATTTTTCTTTCTATGAACCTTATTATTTTATTTGCTTCTCAGGAACCGTATACTACAGTACTTGGCCAGTATTTTAGCTTGCCCTGGCTCTCCTTATTGCTTACTACGCTATTATCGATTAACATGAGGAAACTGTAGTGTTGCACATTGAAGTTTTCACCTTCATTGTCTTATATTCATTTTTAGATATGTTCTATTAAACACCTTAAGACCTTTATTTCAGTATTTAGCCAAGGAAAGTAGCATTGTCGATTCTTTCAGTAATTTCTTCCGTTACCATAGTTATGTTAAGATTAGGTTGTGATGCAGAGTTTGTTGTAAATAAAACACAATTCATGACAGTAGTTGATACCGGAAGCAAAGATTTTAATTATAATCATCATTATTTGTTTTTGGACGAAAGACATGGATCACAAGTACAGAAGTAGACGGTGCGGGATTAATTTGAATTAAAACTTCAACAAGTTATGCTATCATCCTTTCTCCCTTCCTTTTCGACCATAGTGTTTGTGTTTGAACGCAATTAACAACAGACTAATTCTATCCATGACCTCGTCGGCAATATTCAGCAGCCACTGTGAATCTTGAACTCTAATGTAGCTATTTCCATTCGTTATTTCGTCAGTAGTCATAAATCCGAATATTGGTACGCTGCAGCACTCCAGTCTACTCTTCTCTCTGCCAACAGCTTCATTCCTACAGAATTAATCACTTTCACTTCTTCATATTTTGCCTGACGTGTTCCATTCTTAATCTTCCTCTTCAATTCATTTTCCTCTTCCCATTCATTTCTCCTTCCATTATTGTTTCCAATAGGCTGATTAGTCGCCAAATGCGCCAAACAAGTTTCTCTCTAATTTTGAGGATACCGGGACTAGCCACGGTAGTTACCTTTACGGAGTCACCCGCAAGTGCACATAAGTGCGATATTCCTGGCGAGGCGAGGATATCAAGGCGAATGATTTTTCCTCTGTGGAATATCGCAAAAGTTTCTCTCTTTTTCATCCCAGATTTTTCTTTATGCTTTCTTTCTCTCCAGCTCTTCGTTGGTGGTTTTCTGAGTTTATTTAATGTTCATTATTCATCGGTAACACCACATCTCCATTGTTTCCAATCTCTTGTGCTTTGCAGTCGTTATTGTCCAGACTTCACTGCCATATAAGATCGTGCTCCATATTAATTTACTTCTTTCTAGCTTCCACGCTTGAGTTACTAGCTGTCAGCAGACTCCTCTTATATTAAAATACCGTCTTTGCTTGGTTTATTCTGCTCACAATATCTTTCTTGCTTCTTCCATCGTCGATGATCCTGCGTCCTAGATAACAAAATTCTTTCACTTTCGCAAGTTATTGTTGCCAAGTTTGACAATGATTCTGGCTTCTTGATTTCTTTAGCAAACCATGATATTAGTTTTCCTAACATTACTCTTCAAGTTTATTTATTCATAGTTTTGTTCATACAGTATAGAATTATTGTCATGTCTTCCTTCTCTGCGAGAATTGCAATACATCAGAGAAGTGATAGATGCTGATTTTTTTTCCCCGTGACCTTTAATCCCTGTTTTTAATTTTATATTACATAATTTTTTTCATGGTATTCATTGAAAATCATAGGTGATAAAGCACATCCTTGTCGTACTCATTTCCTCATTTCTGCATTTTTCCTACGCATTGCTCTTCTGTCATTAAATGACACTCCTATGCTCTTCAGTATAGTCAGCGCTCTGTTCCATTACACATTATCAAATGCTTTCTCTAGATCGATGAAACTAGTAGATGTGTGCTTGTCCTTTTTATTCCTCTTCTCTACGATAAGTCTCGGGCCTAAAACAGCTTCTATCGTTCTCCTAATTTTCCAGAAACCGAATTGGTTCTCATTAAGAAATTCTTCCATCTTTTGTTCCATCCTCCTGCAGACAATTTGGGTAAGATTTTTTATGTATGTGCTGTTCCCAAGACCTTGAATCTCACGGCTCATTTCTTCTTCGGAATAGGGATGAGGACATTTTCTTTAAGTCCGTTGTCATTAGCGCTGTTGTTTAAATGTCACATATTAATCTATGTAGCTTATTTAGGGTCCTCAATCCTGCATATTATACGAACTCTGAGGGAATTTCAGTGGTAATTTAATTTTATTTACTTCGAATGACATTAACTTTGATTAAACTATCTTCAAAGTAACTTTTCTCAGTTCTATACGCAGCGTCCAAATTTTTCTCTGGGAGATTACCTTCCATCTCTTTATAAGATTTTTTCATCCATTCGTCTCAGTCATTTTTAGCTTTATGGCGTATCGTATTTCTCATTATTTTATGCATCTGCTGTCTCTCTTCCGTTTTCGAGTTTTTATACACCCTTCTTTCATCTATTATGTCCAGGACACTATGTAATCCATGGTTACTGATTATCGGTTTTCCTCCATAATAATATCGCTTACGCTGCATTTTGTTATTCTTGTTCGATCTCTTGCCATCTCCATTTAATTAATGGTGTCTGGTCTCCATCCGCTTCTGCTTTGTTTGGAGTACTCTGATCGGCGATCTGTGTTCTATTTCCTCCAGTTTGTCAAACCACAAGTGATTTTTCATTTATCTCTTAAGTTTTTTAAACTTTAAATGCTCTTCTGTTTCGTACACCGCTTTACCTCGCCTTTGTCCAAGTTCTTCCTTGTGGGACTTTCCCTTCTATTATGCTCTTTACAAACTCGTTGTTTCTCAAAAGTGTGACCTATCCATCTGAACCTTATCCTACTGCAAGTTCCCCATGAGGTATTCTCCTCCTTTTCTTTTAAACCCTTCCTCATTACTGGTCATATCAGCCAATTTGAACTTCAGCATCTGCCTCCAGTACCAAGTTTAGAAATCCTCTATTCACCTTTGTTTCTGCTTTCCCATGGACAATTTCTCTGAGTCATGAAGCGCAACATTCCACACGAATTTATTTGCATTAAACTTCCTTATTGGCAATCCAATTTCCTTTTTAAACGAGAGATATTTTTTTATCATGAATCTTTTCATGGCTTGAGTTATTCTCAGCCTAACGTCCGTTGAATACCTCTAATCCCATTTCAGAAATCATCCTAGGTAGGTAAAAGATTGTACTTGTTCTTTGGGCCTTTAGCTTCTCTCTTTCAAATGCTAATATTTTTGTTTTATTATCGTTGATCTTCATGTTGTACCCCTGTGAAACACTTGATGTGAACTTGACTGTGACTTGACTGTGAACACATGATCAAGTATGCTTGCAGGTCTTCTGGCTTCTCTGCTATGACTGCGAAGTCATCGGCGAAACAAAGCACGTTGATTTGTTCTATATTTACCTTCATTCCTTTGATTCCCATTTCTTGGGGTGTTTGGCTGCTTCCTCCCGTTGAGTAGAAAAGTGCTGGTGAAAAACTTGAAAAATTCAGGCTGTGTACTTAATGGAAGAACAGAATTGTGAAAAAGACCACTTCGCCTCTGCACGCGATAGTTAATTTGGTAAACCCCAGTTTCGTCGCTCTAGAGTCATTTCCAAAACAACATTTTTAATGTTCTCAACAGTAATATACAGACATACTGGGAAGGTGAGGGAAAGATGGAGAGGTAAACATTTCAAGGTAAGAGATAAGGCAGTGGAATTTTCAGGGGGACTTGGATTTGGGTGGTAAAATCAAGGAAAATAGAGATTTATGTTTGTTATGCTAGAGGAGGTTAACTTAGAGGAAATTAATAACTGATCTAAAAATCCATTTTATCACCATCGTCAGGAACTCGCAAAATCATCATCAGTAGTCATCAATCCAAATATTGGTCGGTATGGGCTCTCCACTCCTCTCCCATCTCTGTCAAGCGCTTCATTCCTGCATAATTATTCACTTTCACTCCATAATTTTCCTGATGTATTTCATATTTGGTTTTCCCCTGTATTTTTTTCCATTCGTTTCTTCTTCCAAAATTGTTTTCAGTATGCTGATGAGTCGCCACTTGTATCGAATAAGTTTGTCTCTTTTTCTTTGCAAGGATTTCATTATACTTCTTTCCTCGCCTGCTCTTCGCACGAATTCTTCGTTATTGATCCTCTTCACCCATTTGACATTCATAATTCTTCGGTAACGCAACATCTACATTCCTCACATTATTTTCTGCTCTACAGCTGTTATTGAAAGAATTTCGTTACTTCCACGCTTGTGTTTCTAGCTGTCAGCAGACTCCTCTTCAGGAATGCCTTCTTTGCTTGGGCTGTTCTTCTTACAATGTCTCTCTTCCTTCTTCCATCGTTGGTGATCCTGCTTCCAAAATAACAAAATTCTTCCTCTTGCGCAAGTGTTTGTTGTCAAAGTGTGACATTGATTCTCTCTTCTTCGTTTCTTCCACAAACCGTAACATCGTTATTCTTAATATTTATCTTCATGTCGTTAATTTATTCCAATCGTTTCGATTGCACAAACGATGTGGTATGGAAGTCGTGGTCACAGGTGCCAGGATACACAGCAAAGAGGGTAAAGTTTGGGCAGAAAAATCATTTCTCTTCACCTGGATTCCAACAGAATCTCCTAATTGCCGGTCAGATGTGCTAGCCAGTTATACCACCAAACCTGTTGGCATAACTGGCTATCACACCTGATTGGCAATTGGGAGATCCGAGCTCAAATCCCGGTGAAGTTAAATTATTTTTCTGGGCGAGTTTCACCCTCTTTGGTGTGCTTCAAGCTATATTTTTTCATAGTTTTGTCCATACAGTTCAGAGGATTGGAAGCGTACTACACCCGTAATGAGTGAAAGCCCTTGGGTTTAAAATAAGGTGGCCTATGTACTTGCCTATCAAACGTCTCTTGAGATGGATCACGTTGTGAAGTCTTACTAATCTTACTAAGGCCTTTTAACTTAACTTCTCCTCCTATAATCATTCTCACACTGTAATTCATATGACCCATCCTCAAGATTTCACCGCATACATTTTCGACGTGCTTCCTCCGGATATCACTGATTTCGTACCCATCCCAGAAAGCCTCAAAAGTTATTACACCACTCCCTTTGGTATCTTACTGCTATGCCCTTTTTTCTCATTTCCAAATTAGTCTCCTAATTTGCTAAGCACTTTTTTCTGCATTCTCTTCCGTGGCATTGTGACTTCGTTTTTCTTTAATTTCTTACAAGCCCTTCACTGTTTTTTTAGTGTTCACTACATTGAGTGGGGGCTATCCTCCAATATGGTTCTCTCTTTTCGCTTCTTAAACATCATGTCATTCCACCATGAATAGTGTTTTATTTTCCTTGGCAACCAACACTCACTCGTATTTTCTGAGCCTTCGATAATCCTTGAATCAGTTTTTCCAAAGTATTTCTTTAGCACTTTTTCTCTCGATGTTACTATTCTATTTTCCTGCTTCGAGTATAGTTCATCCTCATCCATGCACACATAGTTACATACGTACATGCTTCACTACAGTTTCTCTTTTATGTATACGCTTTATTCTTCCTCGATCACTTCAACTTGCATTCACGATAGAGATAACCGAATATGTTAATGTCTTTTCCATATGAAGCACTTTTTCTGCATGCTAAAATTGACTTTAAATACTTTTTATGTGCTATAATGATTAAATAACAATTTTAAGCAATGCAAAAGGAATAAATTCAATGGTGAGTAGATAAATTTTCTATACTTTAACGTATGATTTATCCTAAAATAACGTTCCTAGGCGTATGTTCAAGTTTTAATAAAACGTTCGCGTACATGCAATGAAATATGCGTACAATAATATAAAAAACTATTTATTTGTCGAAAATATTCCCAGTATATTGTGTCATGGGGGTGAAACACGAAAGTTGTAGGATACAAGTGTTGGGATTAATTTAACAGTTTTATTCTTTAATAAAATTTCCTTGGCAATGCGTTTGAAAGTTTAAATTTAAGCCGTTTATACTAAGCAGAATGACTAACAACATGGTATTTAGAATTTTTTACTAGAGATATCCAATCGATATTGTGAATCAGTCATGGTTGTTTCACTGAGTACTTATACTAAAAAGTGAAAAAGTAACTTCTCTTTATTTAATATTTAGGTACTCAGGTGTAAGGTATGACATCAACACGGGGAAATTAGCCTCAGAAATACTGTCCTAAAACGCCGTCTACCCCTAGATTGAAACCAATTGGCTTTCATGTGTGTTTATTACACTAGCCGGCGGCAAGGAGAATCAATTTCCAGTCTGCCAAATCTTATGATTTTGTAGCTAATTACCTCATCCCACATCCGTATTTGTTGAAGTCAATATTTAAAAGCAAAACAAACAACTTTTTACATTGAACCATTTTAGAAGTATAGGTACACAATTATTTTTCATTTGAGGGTCAACAATTGACCTTAGAAGCATCCCATCTCACGCTAATCAAGGTTATCATGTAAACTCCTGGGTACTCTTAGTATTCAACCTTTGTGACGGTCTCTCAAATCTTCTTCCGGATTTTCACAGCCAGCATTTCACATTTTCAGCCTCTCGATTCAGTGTCCCTTAGCATGCTAGAATCGCAATTCCACTCCTTTTTTGCTTCTATGTAACTTTTATATGCATTCTAAGCAATCTTGAAGAGATATACTCGATCTTCTGCGTCAAATCTACACCCTGAGTGCCCTGACAACCTTCACCTTCTATCCATATCACCAAATCATCAACATAGAACTGCCTTAGGCCATTTTCAAAGCATGAGAGCTCATCCATGAAGTGATTTTATTCGTTGTCTATCCCACTTGTCTTTTTTTTTAGTCAAGATTTTTTGACTCCGACTATGAGCTCTTCGTAATTGTGCAGAACTGATTGGTTTCAGTCAATTCCCCTTAGCTGTTGTCAATATATCATGTCGATATCAGTCTCTTGCATGAACACATTCCATAAGACAATGTTAAAAACTTTCACTGATCAACAATGTATTGCCCTTGGCCAATCGCAACGCATAAGAATTGATCCATGGCGTGATACTCTTCGGTGAATGTTCCATTCATTGTCTTTTTAATCTGTCAGTCTCGAAATATCTTTTTTACTTTTGAAAAATGTTCATCATCATCAGTAGTCAGCCATTCGAAGGATGGTTTGCTCACCTCCAGTCTCCTTGCAATTAAATAGTTTTGTTTTACTTATTAGTCTTCATACTCAAGTCCCCCATGATTTATTCCATCCATGGTCGTCCACGAAAACTCTTCGCATTAGTTTATCCTTAAAGCACTGATTAGTTACTCTTTCAATGATAATTTTATATCCTGGTTGTGCCCTATAAGCTCATCTCTTCTAATGTACATAATTTTCATTAAACATACATTCTCTCTCCTCTTCTTAAGACTTATTTTTTGTGATTATGTCTAACAATACGATCATTCAGCTATTCGATAACGCCTAATTCCCATTGCTTTCAATCTTCTATGTTCTGCTGCCGTGATCATTCCAACTCCATATTCTAGGCTGATTCTAGGAAATTCTAGATCCATATTCTCAGGTAACTTTATGCTGTTTGATCTCCCAGTTAGTTCTTTTTACTATACTCTTTACCTTTTTCTGTATGCGTTTAGGTGATAAGCCAATCTTTCTTACTCTTTTAGTGTCCTAGCCGTACAATTTACATTCTATAATTTCCTTTCTTGGCACTAGTTTCATTTTATTTATTTAGGGACACGACTACTACTTTTTTAATTGTCTAACCTGATATTGTTTATAGCGCTATGCAGATTGAAGGAATTGATCTACTTCCAAATTTTCTTGATTTCAGAGGAGGAATAGTCCTTACTTGGAGCCGTTCCCAGGATGAGGGCATCACTCGTCTTGTTCGTGAGAGATTCCTCGCTGTTACACCAACGCGCAGTGATGCAGTGTCAGGGATCGAGAACCCCGGCCAGAAGCAAAATTGTGGATCATCCGGAATGGCTCTGCTGACATCTTCAAATCTTTGAAGCATACCATCGTCAGCACTCATTAACATACGGCGACTCTTGGGACTCTGGTGTATCATGGAGTAAAAGTCCCGATTCTCACCTGGTGGGAGTCGGGACATGAACTGTGGGAGCCAGTCTCCCATTTGTCGTCGAATGTGAATGAGTGCAAGTCTTTGTATTTTTTTGATAAAAATAAAATTTTTAAATTGACCCTACCAAAATTTTATTTACCGAAGTCTCGACGCTGGACAGAAGACCCTAATAATCACGTTGGACTTATAGTAGTAATTTAAGGTATTTTTTCAAAAAAATGCTTAAATTTTCCAAAAACCTGCTGCCAAACCGATATTTTTCCAATTTTATTTATTTTTCATTTATATTTTTGGTATTGAGTAAAGTCGCGAAAATATTCCAAGTCCAAAATGTAAACATTAGCGAAATAGTCTAAAGTTGAACGGGGCAGTTTCAAATTGAGTGAAACAGTTGAGGGTCAAAATATTCGATTGAGAAAGCTGTTTAAGGTTAACAAGTTTTATTAGCTTCACTATAAACACAAGTGCATAAATGGTGAGATTTTTATCAAGTAACAAACAATGCTTGCTTAACTAAAGAAATTGTTGCAATCAGCAAAATGTTACAAATTTTGCCATTGAAAAATGCATGCAGCCACGCTTAGTTGTATTTTATTGACGTGACTGCATGCAGTACAGAAAATAGAAGAAAAAATGAATCTTTTTTTAAGAGTTGGCAGAAGAATCTTCTGAGCTATTCCGCTATGGAGCATGAAGTATTAATCCGAACACCAACTGTCGTCTCGGTGACTCTTGCTTTCCAGTTGGAGATCAACACGAGCTCTTGGTGCAGTGATCATCAGCCGATTCACGCATCGAAGTAGAAGTTGCAGAACGTGGTGCGTTAGTCAAGTATCTGAAACAAGAGAAAAAAAAGAGTTACAATTGTGTCAACAATTTTTTTATAATCATTTTCTAATTATAGTTTTATTTATTTCGTTAAACTAGAAACAAAGTATGTTTAACAGAATATAAAGGTTTAAAAAACCGTTACAACAAGCAGTAATTTGATTTTAATATCGAAATATACTTGATGGTATATTGACGGCAGCATAAAAGAAAAACTTATTAACTCCATAAGAACCAGAATGGAAAAGACGAATAGCCTGAAATACTTCGCTTAAGGACTAGTGCTTAATAGTCTTGGCATTAACCCTCGTAATAAACGAAATGGCAAGTGGAACAATTGGCCAGCAATTTGATATTCATGTGTGATATTGATACAGAATTCTATTTTAATACACAAAGTGCTAATCCTGAAGAGATTCAAATGTGATAATTAATTACTGATTACTTAAGTATCAGTCCATTAAAAAATACTACCATAGCAAGGACAACATGCTCTTAGTTGCACGGGAGGTATAAAAGGTATTAGAGACCGAACAATGATTTTCCTAATATTCCAGACGAAGGATAAAAGCGCTAAAAGATCAACCAGAGAAAGCTGGTAAGGAATTGATATTTGAAGCATTAGAAATAAAAGCAGGAGTTACAAGCAACGGTAAATTCATAAAATATTAGTCATAAGACAAGATACTCCAGGAAAGATTACCTTAGAGGTGCCATAAACTCTAACCTTCACGAAATCAAGCTATTAATTTGTAATGAGTCCGTTCACACTCAACTTAATGCAGTTCTGAGTATAGAGGTAGGAGTCCTAACGGAAAATCGAACGAGATGAAAAGAATGTGACGATCATTCCGAAACTATTTGCAAGTTATGATTTACCTTTAGCAATGTTAACATAAAAGGTGAAAATACTATAAAAAATAAGTTAGAAGGACTAAAATGATTCCTGTAGACATCAAGCATGTCTCAAAAAGACGGAAAAACTACTGGACCTAGTCGAAGAATTTAAATTTTTGGGATGCAGGATCACTGGCGATGAAAGGAACAAGAACTATGAATAGAGCAGAAGCTCGAGAAAAGAAATTCTTAGAAGTACGAAAGAACTTTAAAAATGTATAAACTGAAAGGATGAATTGCAGTGACCCTTTGACGATAACGGCAGCCGAAGAGAGGAGAATGGGGAAATGTGGAGTTTTAGAAGAATATATAACTGTCAAATGGACGGAGATCAGACACATTAAGTCCTACGAAGAGCAGGGGACAAAAATTTTGACGCAATCTGGAGGAAATAATTTCATATTTAGAGGCATAACCGCTGCCTCATAGCAATGGACGAAATGATGAACGGGGAAAATTACCGAAGCTTAAGTATGTCAGCCATACCAACAGTCATTTCAAGCAAAGAATGAACTGTGGTAAAATAATGAATGGTGAAATAAAGGTGCATGCACCTTGGATGAAATAAATGAAAAAATATTCAAAGGGAGATCTGAAGCAAACCAATAATGGGTTTGACGACAGCTTCGTATTTACATTCGTAACGTTCAACGATTTTTACGAAGTATCAATAGTAGTACCATGAACAAAACACTATTGGTTGCCAATTAATATTCTATTCTTCACTGCACATTATTTTACCGAAGGAAAATAGTCAAGGTTGACAAGCTTTTCTTAAATATTTAGAAAGGTGATTTACAGCAATTTCGTCATTTGCCTCGTATTGAACAATCCAAAGAAGCGTTCCCCAAGTAACACCCTATTTAGAGCTATTGATACCACTAATAAAAGAATCGGGACATTGACACAAATTCCTGGCACGAGTCTTTAAATATTTTACAAAATGCAATCAAAACAAGAAGCATTTTCATCTCTGGAACGAAGCGTAGTGCTGTACAATGACGAAGAACTTCACCCCAGAAGAATGGTGAGGGTAGAGTTTCACTACGCAAAAAGAAAGTGTTGGGCAACACTTGGATTAATGTTACTGCTATTCACTACTATATTCAGATTTCTGGAGAAGAATTAAATAAATGAAATATTTTAGGTTACTTGTGGAAGAGGCCAAAACCAGCAAAGCACAGTCGGGCACCAAGAAGAGAGAATGGTTTGAGAAATTGAAACTCACCAGGATGCATCGATAAAGTTTCATCAGAACTGCTAAACTATGCCTAATGGTGACGGCATTGAATAACTTTAGTATGAGAGATTTCTGCCATTATCCGTATGAAAAAGAAGAGCTAAATGACGCAAACATTTTAGAAGTATTTTTTGTGTATCTACATGAAATATTTCAAGAATTATCGACGGAAGAATGGAACAAAATGTTGCCTAAGATAAGGACATACTATTCCAGAAAAAATTGGGATACGAGAATTCTCTTTACGTCTCTTCAATTGAACACTTTCTAAACCAAGGAAATGAGCATCATTTTATGTGTACAATAAGAAGTAAATGAATGAAGAAGATTTGGATGCGATTAAATAAGGTTGCAATGCGCAGGAAAGTGAAGTAAAAGATTGCTTTAATATTTATAGTGAAATAACAAGCTGAACCATGCTCATCCTTATTAACCGTCTGGAAAGTGTTCTCTCCGAGTCTCGTAGTTGCCTCATATTTAACAACCAAAAGAAGCTTCCCCTCCAAGAAACTCAATTTCGGATAAACTTTAAAATAAAAGCTGGAAATATTTACACAACGAGTAAATCACCTGCTGTATAAGATTAAGTAATAATATTAATTTTAAGACCTATATAAGGCACTAACTGTTAGGGATGTATGATGGATCGAGCTGACCGATCGCCTTCTGTTCCTATTAAATCGAACCATGCCAACGCTAACGTCCTTTGTCAACGTTCAGAAAATGAGGACAAAGAATATAAGGTGCTTATTCTCGCATTAGATATTTTAAACATTGGCCCCTGATTTTAAAAACCTTAACATATCTCAAAGAGATACTTGGGTAGAAGACAGAAAATAGGAAACCCATTAGGAGGTATTGCAGAGACCTAAATGCAGAACAAAATACAAGCATTCGAGCATAAGCAAAGCAAGTGTACAAATTAAGATATTATAATTGCAACGCAAGTGATATCCAGGGAAGCATGGATAAAATCTCTCAAGTCCCTGAGTAGGGCCTTCACAATTACAGCAGGGAAATGTTGGGAACTGCCTACAGAACAGTCCCGCTAATAGCTATATCATTATGAGGTTGGTATGTGTAAAAAATTAAAATAAAAGTGATACAATGAATGAAAATAGTACCAATAAACCGTTTTAATGCTGAGTCGTGCAACACTGGGGTATTGGATAATGACTGGTATTGTTCCCACAGTGAATTTAACCTCCTTTTGCGTCTTGTAATTCAATTCCTAAGGATCGTAGCGAAAAACATAACATCCGGTTAGTGCCGGCTCGACTCAGAGAATTTCACCTAAGGCGCATTCTAAGATTCACACGCACAGGACATGCGCGTCCCAATGAGTGAACATCACTCCGAAAAAACACTATGAAGATTAATGCGCCGCGAGCATTTGTGACCCATGACCAAATATAAAATTCGCAAAATTAAAAACAAGGAAAACCCGCGTTTCTTAAATAAAACTGCTCCGATCGAAAAGTGTAAACTCAGAGAATGGAGGGACTAGATGGAGTCGCTGGAGACTTGAGGCTGCACGCCAGGCTGAGATTACTTAAATTCAGATCATGCGAGTTTCAGGATGAAAGTATATTTTTACCTCGCACTTTATCTCTATATACGATAGAAGGACGGCTGCCCAACTGATAGGAACGAAAATTCCCTCATCCAGCGCACCACCAATGACCATGGCAAAAACAGCTGAGGCACCACTACCACTAACAAATGACTTTCCTTCTGTCCATTTAGCTATTCCCTCCCCTTTTCATGGCCTGTCTCTTTTCTTAGCACATCCCGCCTCACGCTCTTGTGGTGTCTTGCAGGGTAGAATGTAGATTTTAACTGATTTTGTAAATATCAAAACTTTATGCATCAGTTAAGGGATAGAGGAACTAAAGTGCCTGACGCTTGTTGTTGTAGTTGCCTCGGAACTGCTGAACTATGCCTTTTGGCGAGTCGCTATGAGCAACGAGTAGTGTGTGGATTTAAAATAGTTTGAGCGAGACATCCTCTATTCATAATAAAGGCCATATTCGAATTTTATTATTTTTCATCATTTTCATGCGTGAAAATTTTGGGAAAACTAACGATCAAGCATCAAGCAATCTGTGGACTATGATGGAGAAATTAATTTTCAGGAAAAATTGGACAAACTATGTCATTTTACAACGTATGATGAATTGAATTAGACTAGCCGACTACATGAAAGGAGTGTCTTTCAATGAATTGAATAAAAAGGCAGTGGTATTAAGACCACTTTGATGTAAATAAATGCGAAGGAATATAATGAAAGGAGAGCTTCAATGTTTACATTGAAAAAGCGAGGGGTGAAATCCAAAAATTAAACATTTGGCATGCCGCGCTGTGCTGAAATAATGATAATTTTGGCAGTTAAGTACGATTGAGATTGAACCGCTATAAAAACTACGAAGAAATAAAACAAGGTCAACGTAAAGAATAGTTTTGTTATGGGAAATAAAGATTAATTCACCGTTAGACTTGAGCAAATACTCTTTGACGAGTTAAGGAGGAGAAATGTTGGAAGAAAGATTGAGTTAGTAAGCGAGAAGCAGAAAGTATCCCATCCAAGCCAAAACCGAAGCGAAAGCTTTCATCCGAAGAAGTCTACAAAGAGCTAATAGCGTAAGCTACGATGCACGGAAGCACTCTTCTGATATAAGTTCATCGTCATATGGAAACAGACGATAATAATGGCAGAACATAACTGATCGTGAATGAATGACTTCATTTGAGAATGATTTGAGTTCAAATCGTACTCAATCTGCAGATAAACAGGGAGGTTAGTATTCACCGGGTAACATTTGAAATAAAAAATACCATTAATCTTTTTCTTTTCTACCATTTAGAAATTTCTTGATCGGGATCGTTTACTTGGCCTTGCCTTAAACTGCAGAGCAAAGATTAATCTCCAAATAAGTCAGTTTTCCAAAATCACCACTGTACAAGGTAGTACCCCGACCCAAGGTGACAGAACACCTTGACCCCGACCAACCTCAACGAGCAGTGGCAGCGAGAACTTTGATTCAGAGTGGCTGGATAAACATCTGGTTTTCCATCAACAAATTGCTGAACTAACTAGTTTTAAGGACAGCAGACCACCGAGTAAGAGTGCCGAGTATATGTTCAAAAATTAATAATCAGTTTGATGAAAGAAGTATAAACTTAAGTTCCAAGATTAGCCACGAGAAGTGATGGAGAAATATCTTTGTCAGCAGAGAATTTTGAGGAAGTAACGGAAAAGAAATGTGGCATATATTATGACCCCTACAGCATCAAGAAAACGAGCGATTGTCATTAAATACTACGGTGCTGGTGCAAGTCGAAGAAAGATTGAAGGCATATCTTAGAAGCCCTGCCGTTTTACTACTGCTTTGATTCGACTAATCACCAGTAGATGTGTGTTAATAATATTTCAATCAAATTCACAGAAATTGGTTCACATAAATATCCCCAGTTCCAAGCTCAACGAAATGCTGAAAAATAATACAATCCACGAAATTACTACACTAGTGTCTAATATTTAAAGGAATGAAAGTGAAATATCTTACACAATACAAATAAGTTAAGATTAGAAATCAAAAAATTACTAAAATATGTTTAATATTTTTATTGAAGTCGCTGAATTACTGTTAAACAACTTAAGTCATTAACTGAGCAAGCATAAAGAAACCATCACCGCAGCATATAAATGTCTCACCAAAGTGTTTCATTTTGCAAATCAGCATCAAATACTATGAAACATTTAAATGAATTTAAGTATTTTCCTACAAATTATTGAAAAGTAAAAAAATTGACAATTTCAGCAGTAATTCAATTTCTCATGAAAAGTGTCGTGATAATTATATTCGGGTCAAAATCCTAGCAAACAGTTCTGACAACTAATTGGAATCACTATCACACCATTGGTATAAAATAAATACAAATTTATAAAATAACTTCAAAGTTGCTTTAATTTATTATATTAAAAACATTAGCCTAAACATGAGACTAGCAAGGGGAGTACCCAATAGCCGGGTATAGAATTTTAACGATAGTTGGCTGGCAGCCAGTCCGTGGATAATTTAAGAATCTCGACAATTCTGGGGTTACATACCCAATAGCTTAAACATAAAACACGAAGTTTAATTGCTTTGCTGCAATTGTAAAATTTATAATTCTGTTTTGCGTTCTTATGCACATGGAATCCCAAGACTAAAGGAGTGATAGGTTCTAGATTTTTTTAAGCTTAGATTTTTTCATTTGAAGTTTTGCTTGAATTCACAACTAAACATTTTTCAATTGTACCTTCAAGATTCTTTTACACAATGAATGATTATTCACATTCAATATCACTGGTACCTCAAACTCCTCTGTATCGCACTGCCAATATAAACTAAAGTGACGGAGCCAGAATGGGTGCCAGAAACTTGAGATGCCAGAAAACCCAAAATTTTAAATTCCTCAAAAGTCAAAGTCAAAAGTCAATTAACTCCAAAAATAAAACCCCTCTTTCTCATTTTTTCAAAGTTAAACCCTAATCATGATTGATCAAAATTGTACAAAAGCCTTCACCTGTTTTCTGAAAAATACGGAAACCGATTTTCTTCCAGTCTTTAATCGAATAAGTCTCAATTTTGACCTCGCTGTGAACATTTCGCGAAAGTTAGCGTCCATTACCATACTGATGATCTCGCAATTTTCGTGTTGAATGAAAAAGTGAAAAGTGAAGATGTCCAAGCGCAAAGCAACCACTATTACCTTAGAGTATATAGTTCACATTTTACAAATAGATTTACAAATCATCACTCATTGTCGTTTATTGCTTTTGTTTACTTTTTAGCTGTCCAAAACGACGAAAGTCTTATTTAAGTCTGCCTATTTTGCCAATTAATAGGTAGAGCTAACTACTAAGCCCTACTTTACGCATTTTTCCCTAACGGCCAGTAAATTTTATATTCAAAACCATTTGCATTCATTATTATTTTATATATATTTCCTTAACTCTTCAGGTGTCTCATTATTTTTTATTTTGGAGACACTAAACACATACCATCAAGAGCAGACGACATGCTTTTCATTGCTCCTACCTTCCGGTTTCTTCATAAGATCCACCGGAGGAGTTTACAATATATTCTGTATTATCTGCCTAACCGATACTATCCCTAGTTCTCATAATTCAACATTTTATAAACAAAAAAGGTGTAAATATCTAAGTTTACGCCTATTCCGCTAATATTATATCACGGTCACTCAATATGGCGGACGGTTACGCCCACCCGGCTTCACCTTCGCTTACGGCCGAGTATAGGCAGCGCCACCTCTGGTACCTTAATAACTCTGACTATTACCAGCTTTTTCTCAAAGAAGAAAAACTGTCGAACGTCTCTTCGGACGAAGAACTCGAAAATTCTGGTGACAAAGAAAATGTGTCTACCTCGAGTCCCCAGCCACGAATTTCGAGATGCAAGGAGCCTGAAAATACAGGTTTGCTTGATTCAGCCAAGAGGCTCTAGACCTCATTGAAGCCATGGGTCATTTTTTTAAATTTAGAACCAAGTGACGCTCAAATAAATATATTGACAAAGAAATTCTAAGTTTATGCCCAAACACTTGAAACAGAAATTCGACTATTAAAAGGGCTCACAGATACTCCAAAAGGCACAACAAACATGTCAGTATGGGAATGGCGCAAGTGGTTTTCTCTATAGAACCGGAAGAAAATATTCAATGATTTTTTTTAGTAGTTGTTGGTTTTCAGACCATTCCTGTATCCAGCAGTGGATACGAGAGAGGGTTTTCAAGTTTGACTCGAATCAAGAATAAACTAAGAGCGACTCAAAAACAAAACGCACGGAATCTTTGTTAATGATAAATGTTGAAAAATAAATTGCAAAATCTATTTGTACGGATTAAGTTATTGGCTAATTCAAAACACTTGTACCTCATGAAAGAAGGATGCTTTTATAGATGTTATTAATAAACTCTCAATGTTTCACTGAAAAGAACACAGATTTTTTTCATTTTTTTAACCCATACTCAAAATCCCCAAAATTCACAAATTATAAAATAATAAAAAAATAATAACAACAATAATTATAATAAGTTTTCTGCTCCGGCTGAAACTAACATGGATGCGAAAGAGGTGGAAAAACGGACGAAATATCAAGACCTGCTTTTCGAACTTCGACAGATGTACCCTGGACACACTGTGAAACTGGTGGTCCTCATCATAGGTGTGCTAGGTGGAGTTAAGGGTTCTCTGATAAATAACATCAAGTGCATTCTGTCCTGCGTGGCACAGGCGTAATCACTAGTTGCACGCATGCAGAAGGCCGTCATCCTGGGGTCACTCCGTCTACTGCGGACGCATGACCTGACCGCAGCGTAGCCACACATCCGATGGGCGTCGGACGTGGCTGCGATCACTGCACAACCCCTCTCGAGTCTCCGGCCATTATGACGGCAATGAAACCAGATGCTTGCCGGGGACTCGGAGGGACATGTTACAACTGTAACGTATAAAATAATAATAATAATCATAATGTATTATCATTATTTACTATCAGTGCCACACCTGTTGCTGGTGGCTGGCTACGCCTATGGATGAAAGGACAAAGGCCCTTGACGCTACTCGCTCTGTGACGTCCATCCGCCATCAGTTTATGATAAGGGTATAATGCAAATAACCCTCGACAATATAGCTTTATTTCCACGCTGCCAATAGCTATTACAGATTGCATTGTAACAGAAAACACTTTGTAAATATTTCCACACCAATTTTTTTTTTATTCAACCGACCTAGGTTTCGGCAAACATTGTCATTATCAAGGTGAAGTCACAAATACACGAGCGATATATATATAGGTATGGGATGGAGGAGGGGAGTGGTGGGAGAGTAGAGGCCCCTCTCACAAGCTTGCCATGCGGCTAAATACTCCCCTCAGACATTTCTCGGGATTTAAGTCGAGATGGAGTGTAAAGAATTCAGTTGAACTCACTCAGAAATTAACTAGTTTAGTTGTTCCGCCCAATGGAAAACTTTTATCTTTTGACGTGACCAATTTATTCACATCTGTGCCAGCAACTGAAGCCATAAGTACTGCGATGACTTTGGTTCAAGGTTCATTAGGTGAATCAAGAATAGCTGTGGAATTGAATATGCTTTTAAATCTGTGTATTTCACAAAATTATTTTATCTTAGAAAACAAATTTTATAAACAAACGCATGGTTTAGCTATGGGCTCACCCATTTCTCCTTTGCTAGCAGACATGTTTATGAATTCTCTCGAAGAAAAACTTTTTAATTCCAATAACAAGTTGCTCAGAAATGTATTTTACTGGTATCGGTATGTTGATGACATTTTATGCCTGTGGACGGGTAGCTACCGACAGCTAGACAATTTCATAGATTTGTTGAATACTCTACACGAATCAATTAATTTCACCGTGGAAATCGGAGGTAAAATTCTGAATTTTCTTGATTTAACAGTCGATATTTCCTCTGGGACGCATGATTTCTCTATTTAAAGGAAAATGTCCTTTACCGACGCTATAATCCCAAAGGATTCTTTCCACCACCACACGCATAAAATGTCGGCATTCCACTCTTTAATACACCGCCTGGTCTCTATTCCTATGTCCAAATGTAATTTTGACAATGAGTTATCAATAATTAAATCCATTGCAGTTCACAATGGATATAAAACTGTTACTATTGATAACATTCTTGATAGGAAGTGGAAAAAATGTACATTAAAATCAATTACAACGATGTCCTCTAATGTTGATAGGACAGCTAAATCCTGGCGTAAGATATCATTTCTTGGCCCCTTATCCTATCATGTAGCCAATGAGTTCCCGAAAGATAGGGTAAAAATCTCTTTTTATAATAGTGCAACTATTGGTAAACTATTATTTAACTCTAAAAATAAATTCGATAATAGGGACCAAAGTGGTGTATATAAATTATTTTGTGACACGCCTAATTGTAATGCCGTATATATTGAGCAAAGTGGGCGTGCAATAAACACTCGAGTAAGAGAGCATGTAAAATGCTGGCACAATGATGATCCTCAGTCGAATTTTGCTAAACATTTACTTGACCACAACCATCATAGTGATTTTAAAACTCTGGTTCTTCATACCCAATGTAAAGGGAAAAAACTTGACTTTTTGGAACAATTTCAAAGAAGCTTGTCATGTAAAAACGAAAATGTCTGTTGTAAATGACCAATTGTACCCATCCCACTCCTCCCCATTACTCTCCATTCTCCTTGAACGAAATTTGAATCCGTCACCTTCCTGACGATTGCGTCACTACCACTAAAATCCTAACCGTCAACCTCCCTGTAAACAAACCCCCCCCCACTCTTTTTCCCGTTGCTTCGGGACTTTCCCCCCCCTCCTTCCCCAATTCAGTCGCCTCTACTCTCCCACCACTCCCCTCCTTCATCCCATACCTATATATATATCGCTCGTGTATTTGTGACTTCACCTTGATAATGGCAATGTTTGCCGAAACCTAGGTCGGTTGAATAAAAAAAAAATTGGTGTGGAAATATTTACAAAGTGTTTTCTGTTACAATGCAATCTGTGACAATTTTCCACAAACTTTCGCCTGATACTTTAAAATCTGTTCGCAATAGCTATTACGATGATAATCAGGCGAATATTTGTAATTCTTTGTTTCAAAGAGGTGCAGTAACTTTAGTATACGTAATATATGGATAGTTTTAACTTTTCACCTGAGTAAGACAAAGAATTTTTATAGTAATAATGCCCTTTACAAATCTTTCCTTCCCTTCATTACGAAAAATTAAATTTAAACACCAAGGTTGAGAGGTGATAACATTTACGGAAAACAGACGCGCGTTGGGCTGAATTGTATAAGGGTATCTTTATCACACTCCGCACGCAAGGTTCACTTGTAGCGTCATAGTATGTACGACTATCTTGCCGAGAATCACTTTCATTCCACATGAGAGCCGGGATTATTAAATCAGCTATTACAAAAAAATATTAGAATTAGCCGGAATGAAAGAATAGTTTGAATAGAGGTATTCGCGGTGCCAGATATTAAATGTCAGCTTCTGTTTTCAAAATAATATAGAACCGTTTTAACGTATTAAAAATATTGAGTAAACAAGTGAAAAATATTTACCGCTCTCGAAAGTCAAGTCAACAAAACATTGAATGAAAAAAAAACTGATGTCCATCCCAGGAACTTGAGCCTAGAACCATAAAACAGACACTACTTTACCCCTTAAATGCTTGTTCACATCAGCGATGATGCAATTCTATAGTTTTTCATCACAGAAAAAAATAGTAAACCCCTAACGTGGGACTAACTACCAGCCTAACCACCATAATATAAATTTTTTTTGTATCAGGCTTGGCTTAGTGGAAGTGATAGATATCTAGTTTCATAAAAGAACTTCTTACTTTTCCACACAATATTTAAAAAACTGCGACCGGTTTCACCTTAAGGCATCTTCTGGCAGTAGATGCCGTATTAAGGTGAAAACAGTCGCAGTTTTTAAATGAAGTGTGGAAAAGTACTAAATTTTTTATTCAAAATCCTGTGTATTATAATCTTTGTTCAAAATTAACGCCATAATAAAGTTCATAACATTCGCATAGCATGAGATTGCGTATATATGGTTTTAAAAATCACTGCGCTAAACACCTTTCTTGCGAAGTAGAAATTGAAGTAAGAATAACTGGATCCCATGTTTTCAGGTTCAATTGCGTGCGTCAGCGTTATGATATACGTTTTCTCCTCCGTTACAGGAGGCGTCTTTAGGTCAAACCAGGGATGTGACCCGAAAAGGCACGTTACGTTTCGTGCCGTACCCGTAAACTCGGAGTCCAAGCCTCGGCTTTGTAGGAGACCGAACCCTTCACCGCGGGTGGTTTATTGCACCAACTGACCAGTCACACTATAGTTTATAACTTCTTGAAGTTGAACATAAATCACACAGTTCTGTTCATCTTTGTGTTGTACTATTTACGTTGATGAAAATGGTTTTAAAAACACAGTTACACGATAGATATTAACCATTTTACATGCGTTAGTAAACCAAGACAGTTTAATGTACATATAAATTATAAAAGCACGTAAATTGGTTAATATCTATAGTATGACTGCGATGAAAAAACCATTTTAATCAGCGTGACTAGTGCAACAAATACGAGCATAGCTTTGTGATTTATGTTTAACTTTAAGAAGTTATTAACTATAGTGTGACTGGTCAGTTGGTGCTATATACCACCCGTGGTGAAAGGTTGTGTCTCCAACTCTGCGTTCGGGTGCCTCCCAGGTAGGGCACGAAACGAAGTGGCTTTTCGGTCACATCCCTGGGTCAAACTGATACTTCCCAAGAATAAGATGATTTGAGATTGATGTCGAGGCCATTGAAATTATGAAGAATCCAGAAATTTCTACAGCGAGAATTTGTATTCACGGGCAACAACATGGAAAAGGCTATTCAACCCCTTAACCAATGGAAACAGAACCGAGCAGGTATTTTGGCGCCACTTAATTAAAATCCGGCCACGATCCAACAAACAACCCCTACAGTTTGACATGAAGACGCCTCTTATAGCAAAATTTTTGTAATCATTACGTTGACGCACGCAATTCAACCTTGAAACATGGAATCCGGTTCTTCGACCCATTGCAGAAGCCTACGTTCCAGCTAAAGTGAGAATATATTAGCAAGATTGAGTACCGCAGAAATCCGTGACACTATTCGATTGTTTCAGAAGCGTGACGTTATTCCATAACACTGAAAAAACTACTGATGCTATTTGAAATTTAACCAGCTACTTACCCAATCAGTCTGCTGGAAAATTTGTGCCGTCTCATGGGTTTGTCAACTTGACGGGATCAACGCTGTAACAGCGGATCATCTCTCTGCTTAACAGGTGGCAGATGTTTCACCGCCGCACTGGTCGTCTTGAAAAATTGACCAACTTCATGAATCCACATGCAATCTATGGGAACTGCAATCTCCGGCCAACACTTTCTGGTCTTCAATTCCGCTTGCGACGACTGTGGTTGTTTCCATTCACTTGTCACGACTGCGAAAGAGATGAAAAGAGGGTTAAAAATATTTACGAATTCCAGTATGGAAGACGATATGTGGCAGAGTAGCTAAGTAATACAAATGTTTTATCTTTAAAAGCTATATTAAGATTCCTTCCGAGGTGAATACTCTGGGCTAACCACGTAAAGGATATAAGTAGAGCTAGAAACTTATATCAATCAGAATAAGACCTTTCAAAATGTGATGAATTTATAAATATCGCGAAAACTGGTTGAAAGAATGGCAGAAAAAATTAAATGCTAACCACAAATTAGACAAGTGAAGACAAGAAATTTTTTGTCATGAAACTAACTTCAAACCATCAGATACCGTTACTAAAACAGATGGTTAGCATACGCTGCAAACATACGGACAAATGAATTGCAAAATTATTTAATTCTCGACAATGCATCCTGGCTTCAACAAAATTACTTGCTATCTAACCTTCCAACAGGATTGGTGGATAGGTTGTAATAGGAGACAATATTTCTGATTTTTAGGATGAGAGTAACCTGGCGTCTGTATTAGCCTGCTATTAACAAATGGTTCCAAGGGTTGCACAGATTGAAGCCCCATCCAACGGTCTTGAGTACTTCATTTTAAGTGCTCATTTTCCGAAGCACCCAGCCAAGGATCGGGATGGTACTAAAATATCATTGCTGCTTAATATATTCGACCCTGGGCCATCTAAATGGAAAGCCTGTGCCACAGCCACCTCTCTATCCCGATCCCCACTTTACGAGAGAGCATTGCGAGTCAATACCCTCAAACAGCCAACGCTGGAAATATTAAGTCGACGATAAAACGCAATAAGAATAAAATTTCCCGGAATACAATACCTGGGCAGAATAGGACTCAAGTACTTAAGGTCATAATAGTATAGGTAGTCTAACACAATACCCTGGGGGTCCTGAATCATTCGAGTTACTCCACTTTTGCAAGAAATTAGTAAGTAAGTAAGTTTTAAAAAAATGTATGCTAAATATAAACATCAGGAGGGGAAAAACTTCAATATGCTCATACGTACGTAGATTCTAAGCAGAAGGCCCCCAATGAATTACACGCCGCGCCGTCTCAAAGTTCTTCGCGAAGTGAAAAGATAGCTGGGTCCGTACCAACGCTCTCCGTCCCAACTCATCTTGGTCTGAAGCTGAAATGACCAAGAACATCGAGGGGAGTTGGGGGAGTGAAGCAACGATTACACGGATTGCATCCATTGGTTGGATACTCTCTGTAACGGAGGGTATGATTGGTCGCGCGTATGACGTCGTCGGGGATACGTTCGTCATTCAGAGAGCGATATGATGGTGCAATCATAGACCTTGGGTGCAATGGGTGGATATTGGGATCTGCTGAATTGGAATGGGCTGCGTTGTTGAGGGGAATGACGGAATTCGCGGGAGGGAGATAGTATTTTCTGGGTATCGGTTAGGGTGAACTCTCTTGAAAATGGCCGCGATCAAATTGGTATTGCCGGTTGAAAAAGATTCCAATTCGACCTAAACACTCCTCACGGATCATCGCTCTCCACTCCCAAATTCTTTTTCTTCTACACTCCGTCCTTCACTTCTGGTGTCATAACAACCCCCCCCCCCCCCCTCCAACATATGAGCAATTGCGATGGCTCATTCAGCCGTGGTTGACTTGAGTATTTCAATGCTCCAACCACCAGCAACCTAACCAAAGGGGTTCATGGGATCCGAAACCCTGCACCCCCCTCCCGAAATTTTTAATTTGTTTTTGACAAAGAGAACTACAGGGGGAAAACAAGCATCTATACCAGACCACATAAACTCTGCTGTCGCGGGCGATATACCAACTGGTACAATATACCGGCACCGCGTAGAGGTTTAATACATCCCTTTGAAGCGTATCGCCCGATATATCGGTTGTCAGACCGATACATCGGGTGATGTCGATATTCAAGTATTAATATTTTTAACTTTTATTTAAGAGTTTTCTTCACTCAATAAGATTGTCTAAATATTTGGTAAAATATTACTATGTCGTTAAAAAGATTATCATGTGTCAAATCGACAAAACTACCACGCCACGTACACGATAGAGTAAAAGCTAATCAGTTTTAGGTCAATGAGAACAGGAATTATTTTTTAATCGTAATCATAGGGGCGAAATACCTTGGAAGGAAACTAGGTGTAAAATGTTATAAATTTGCATTTCAACCAGCATAGGAGTGCAATAAGGCATGAAAGGATTCGTGTGCAATAACATCATTATCGTGTGCATCCACATAAAATATTCCATAACTTGGAGGCAATGTAATACTTTTTTTCTATAAATCATATGAAATAAAAAAATGCTCTTCTTTGAAAATGAAATTGTATTTTTGATGCGAGGTACATAATACCAATACGTTAAGGTGGCTGGAGTGGTAATCGTGAGTAATTGAGCGCACATATTAATAGCTTTTCAAGGCGAAAAAAATTCTTGAACTACATTTCATTTAAGCAAACCTGTTTATGCAGTGGAAATGGAAATTATACAAGAATTATATTGTTAAGTATTTGCCTTAATTAAAACATTGTTATGACTTGGGTTTTCGGCTCGGCATTCGAAATTCCAGCAAAAATTATGTTATAATGTTTTTAGACTCCTCATGATACCTTGATATTTTGCTAACAACTATTATAATCATATGAAAGGAATTATTTTGCGTTTGAGACAAAATCTGCACATATGTAATCGAATTATTTCGATGCACATGTCATGCACCCTAAGGCTACGTGTTAAAATAGCATTGAATTGCCAAGAAACCAAATCGGTAAAATGCTAATTTTTTCACTTTAATCTATAGATGTTACCTACAAAGGACACGTACATGCAAAGTTTCTCTCAAGTCCGTACATGAACAAAAATAGCTCCAACCACCTTAGATGTGCTCTCATTGACACGCGATTAACGCTCCAGCCACTGTGTTCATTCGTTGGTGCCAATTTGAAGCAATGAAGCACCGACTTCTCGAAAAACGTCCACTGTTAGCCATTAAAATTGAATCCACACAATGTGATAGGGTAAGAATAGAGGAGCAAACCACCCGCCATATTTTATGTCCTTTGGCCTAAGCGACACCATGACGACCCCATATGAGTCGTAGTTACACTAACTTTAGGGTATAGTGTTACCTTCTAAGTTCATGGGTATAGTGTAATGCATGTTGATGACTACTCACCCCGTGCCGCACACCCTTGAGGTGGCTTGCAGGGTATTTTGTAGTTGTAGATGACAGAAAATCAGCCGCTGTATTTTCAATTGATCCCATGTTGTTTCGGTCTTCTTATATTCAAAACGCATAAAATAACCACAAATTTTCCTTTTATTGTGTCTATATAGCATATGCACACGCAAAATAAATTTTATTTAAATATCGGGATTTTAAACGGTCGCTGAATGCCAATTGAAATTTTAAAATTTTCTTCTTGCCTGAAAAACAATAAGACATTCTCAACGTGATCCAGATATCAGAGTCCACTAAATCATACTAAAATGTCATTATACTATAGTTAAATAAAACTTAAAAGCCTTGTTTAATGCGGTCTAATCTGGCCTTATGCTAAATGGAATACTTTGCCATCGATCATACATCTACATCTACGAAGTACCGTGCAAACCACTTCTAGTGTGTGTGGCACGGGGTGATTCCACACCAGGCTTGCAGCACTCGTCCCTGTACAAATCGGGACCTCGCACGTTCCCCCGGCCGCTGGGCACAGACCAAAAAGCAGTCAGGAGAAGTGTGCGAAATCAAATTAGAATCTGGGAGAGTGCTACATGCGAACCTGCAGTACACTGCTAAAGAGACATCTACGGCCGTATTCATAGTTACGTTAGACTACGCCTACGGCAGGTTTAAGTAAGTTAGACCGGCAATATCGTTGAACTCATATTCATAGCGTCGTCTTAGTGCTGATCGACCTTAGCCCCGGAAGCTTTAGTCCGGAGGAAGTTAAACCTATGAAATAATGGTTTAACGTTGAGTTTAAGCTCCACGCGTCGCCATTTTGTCTTCAGTTTTTGTGATGTGGTGATTGTCGAAGGTGTTAAGTGATTAATCGCGGGTAACCTCCAAGTTAAAGCTAATTTAAGTGGTAATATTTTTTTAGTCTATTCTTAGGAATATTGCTGGCTTAGTGATGTAGGTTTATACTGACGTAAATAGTTGTATAGGCAGTAATAACTTCTACGAAGTGAAGCCTGCAACAGTCAAGTATATTCACAATTCAATGACAAGACCACAACGAATAGTATGGGGCGCGACCTCATTTATATTTCGCACTTTAACTTTGTGGTGTATATGTTTTTCGACAGTCTTTTGTCCAGGAAGTCAGGTGGCATCCCCTAGTGGGAGTGATGGGAAGTGTATGTGTGGTCACATGGGCCAGATGTATGTGTGTATCGTGATGTATAATAAATAGTTAAATCCAGAGACATCTGAGTATTAATTGGAGAGTAGTACTGCGGGTAAAATACGTAACAAGTGGCGACGAGCGATGATTCAGTAAGTATCCATTGCGTGTGTTGCGGAGTACTTAACTGGTGATCAGATACCATGGCGACCCCTCTGGTAAAAACTGCCCTAATCGGGCGCATGGACCCTTTTAGCCCGGACGAGGAAGATTTTGTATCCTATGCCGAACGTTTTGAGCAGTATTTTTTACTTAACGGGATAACGGAAAAAGAAGTGAAGGTTCCGATGTTTATTACATTTTGTGGGGCATCAACATACACGCTGTTGAAAAACATGCTGTTCCCAAAAAAGCCAACGGAACAGTCATTTGAGGAACTAGTGTCTGTTCTTACGGCTCATTATGCGCCTAAACGATTGACTATTGCGGAACGGTACAATTTCCATACCCGTTCACAACAGACTGGGGAAAACGTAAAGGAGTTCATCATTGCCCTCAAGAAACTTGCAGAGTTTTGTGATTTCGGAGATTTTTTGAACGATGCGTTGAGGGATAGGCTTGTTTGTGGGTTGGAATCAGCGGTTATCAGACAGAGATTACTTCTGGAGAGTAAATTAACTTTTGAACAGGCATGTATCATCGCCACCGATTTGGAGCTGGCACAGAGGAATTCAGCGTTTGACGGTGCTAACAAGTTCTCGAATCTGGAAGTGGGAGCAGTTTATAGGAGAGCCCCTAACGCTAAGCAGACCTTCCGCCGCCAACCAGATGCTGTTTCGAGCCGCAGGAGAGAAGACATTCCAGCACCACCGGGACCACGTCAAGAGAACGGGCGACGGACACATTGGTATCAGAGGAATGCTGTGTGTCAACGATGTGGAAGAGTCCACAAAGAGGATTCCTGCCCCGCCCGGGATTGGGAGTGCTTCAGGTGCCATGGAAGGGGGCACGCCGCCAAAATGTGTCGAACCAAGGAGGTTCGTGAGGTGTACTCTGAGGATTGGGAAATCGGTCTGTCAGACGACATTTGCCACTCGCAAAACACCCATCCCGCCGAACCAAGGTCAGAGTCGCACTGCATTTACTTGCCTGCTGTAAAATCGGTATCGGGTACTTCACCCCTGTTTGTAAATTTGTATGTGAATAGAGTTTTATTAGCTTTTGAGGTAGATAGCGGAGCTAGTGTGTCCTTGGTATCTGAAGAGACATATCACCGTTATCTCAACGGTGCAAAACTCCAAAAGTGTCTCCTATCCTTGAAATCAGTCACAGGTGACCAAATAAATGTCAAAGGAAAAATTGAAGTTAGCGTATCTTGGGCCAGTGGAAATGCTAGTAAGAGCCACACATTAGAATTAGTTGTTGTTTCTTCCACTGGGCGAGTAAAACCTCTCATGGGTCGTCCCTGGCTTGATATTTTGTCTCCACAATGGAGGAAGAGGCTACTTTCTTGTTGTGTCTCAAATGAGGGGTATTTTGATGCGGATGATATCAATATTTTTAAGTTTGAGTCGAGTCCAATGTTGGAAGGAAATTGTTGTAAATCGCTGTTGAAGGACAGCAAATTGTTATCAAGTTATGCATGCAAATATCCAAATGTTTTCAGTGGGGAAAAATCAAACATGATAAAGCAGTTTAAGGCAAATCTGGTGGTTAGGGAGAATGCTATCCCAATTTTTCACAGGCCATACTCAGTACCTTTTGCCTTAAAAGGGGAAGTTCATAAGCAATTGGAAGAAATGGTAACCAGTGGGGTTCTAAGACCTGTGAGACATTCAGAATGGGCCTCCCCAATAGTGTGTGTTCCGAAAGTAGACGGAGGTGTTAGGATTTGCGTTGATTTTAAGGTAACCTTAAATAGGGTTTTGGTTACAGATTTCTATCCCTTGCCCAAATTAGATGATGTGTTTGGCTCATTGGCTGGGGGAACTGTGTTTTGTACGCTGGACCTTCAAAATGCATATTTGCAGTTGGGTGTCGGACTGGAATCACAGAAGTACCTTACCATCAACACTGAGGATGGACTTTATCAATTTACCCGCTTACCCTTTGGCATTTCTAGTGCTCCAGGTATTTTTCAGTCGGTTATGCAAGAAATTGTCAAGGGTTTACCCATGGTTACATGTTATTTGGATGACTTATTAATTTCAGGGAAGGATTTAAAAGATTGCCAACAAAGGGTGGAAATGGTGCTGAACAGGCTAAATGATTACAATGTGAGAGTGAACATGAATAAATGTAAATGGTTTTGTGAGTCAGTGGACTATTTAGGCCATACCATAAATTCAAAAGGAGTGTGCCCAATAGCACACAAAATGAAGGCCATACTGGAGGCTAAAGTTCCCCAAGATGTTTCACAAGTGAGATCCTTTGTTGGAATGTTAAATTTTTATCACCGCTTCCTGCCGAACATTTCAAGTCTACTAAAACCCCTGTATGATCTTGTGAAGAAAAATGCACCTTGGGAATGGACTTTTGAATGCAACCAAGCTTTTAGTAAATGTAAGAAACTTTTATTGGGCCATCCATTGTTGGTGCATTACAACCCTAACTACCCCCTTGTGGTGTCAGCGGATGCATCACCATATGGTGTGGGTGCCGTGCTGAGTCACTTGATTGATGGTGTTGAGAAACCTGTGATTTTTGCATCCAGTACACTATCTAGTGCTCAACAAAATTACTCCCAGTTAGACAGAGAGGCATTGGCATTGATTTTTGCCGTGAAGCGTTTCCATAAGTATTTGTATGGGCAACACTTCACCTTAGTGAGTGACCACCAACCCCTACGGCACATTTTTGCACCAGACAAAGGGGTGCCTACTGTTGCTGCTGCTAGGTTGCAGAGATGGTCCATTGTACTATCAGCATATATGTACAAAATTGAATATCGAAAGTCAGCCTTGCTCTGTCCTGCGGATGCCTTATCTCGATTACCAGTACCTGAGGAGAATGTAGTGGAATATGTATTTAGTGTTTTGCCTGTAAAGTTTCCCCTGACTTATGTGGATGTGTCCACTGAAACTGAAAAGGATGTGGTATTGTCAAAGGTAATGGATTTTGCAAAGCACGGATGGCCAAATTTTGTCAAAGAGCCAGCAATTGTTCCATTTTTCAGACAAAGGTATGATATCTCCATTGAAAATGGATGTTTGTTAATGGGTTCAAGGGTGATCATACCTCTCATATTGCAAAATGACATGCTGAATTTATTGCATGGGTCACACCCAGGAATGGTAAGAATGAAGTCTCTTGCTCGTTCATTATGCTGGTGGCCAAATATGAACAGAGATATTGAAGAGAAGGTGAAAAATTGTGAAGCATGCCAAATTGTAAACTTTCAACCAGACTGTTCACAAAAGGCATCATGGCCTAGGGTTGATATTTGGGGCAGGCTGCATGTTGATTTTTTTGTTATGCAAAAAAAATATTTCCTTGTTATTGTTGATAGTGAGAGTAAGTGGATTGAAGTGTACCATATGGCAAATGGAACTGATGCAAGGAAAGTATGTGAAAACTTGAGTGGATTGTTTAGTAATTTTGGTTATCCATCACAGATAGTCTCTGATAATGGCCCTCCATTCAACTCGAAGCTGTTTGTTGATTTCTGCTCCTGTAGAGGCATTGAGGTATTAAAGTCCCCAGCATACCATCCCCAATCCAATGGTATTGCGGAGAGAGCTGTTCAAACCATTAAAAGGTTACTTGCCAAGGAGTTGAGTACAAACCCAGGTGCCCTCAGTGACAAGAACATTCACTCAGTACTTGACAAAATTTTACTTGCCTATCGTACTACACCTTTGACAACAGGTGAGATAAGCCCCTCTGAAAAGCTACTCAAGTATAAACCTCGCACCCTCTTGTCATTAGTTAAACCACCTTCAAATTGTCTCGCCCTTCCAAGCTCTAGATACCCAGAATACAGGGTGGGTGAAGCTGTGTTGGTTAAAATCAGACCAGGTAGTGTTCCTATAAAAGGTGTTATTAAGGAGAGGGTCAGTATGGTTACTTACAGGGTGTACATTGGAAGCCAATGTCGGTATGTGCACATGAACCAATTGAAACGCTTGCCACCTACAAAAATCATTCCTAAACCGCATGTTTCCCCTTTCCACTTGCTAGCAGATCCGGATAACTCGGCTGTGGATGCAGCACCTCTATGGTCAGCAGTGCAGACTCCCTTGCCTATTACCCCTCGATCCAGCCCATCCTATCCTGCCTCTGTCCCAGCTGCTGAAATGGTGATACCCACTGCTAACCAATCCTCAAGCAATACAGGTCCAGAGCTTCGTCGTTCCAACAGACCATCCAAGGCACCTCAGCGGCTTGACTTGTGATACCAGTGAAGTCTTGGAATCTAGTAGGGGAGGAGATGTGGTGTATATGTTTTTCGACAGTCTTTTGTCCAGGAAGTCAGGTGGCATCCCCTAGTGGGAGTGATGGGAAGTGTATGTGTGGTCACATGGGCCAGATGTATGTGTGTATCGTGATGTATAATAAATAGTTAAATCCAGAGACATCTGAGTATTAATTGGAGAGTAGTACTGCGGGTAAAATACGTAACAAACTTTAGTTCATTAAAAGATTTTCTAGAAATATTATATTGAAGCTCTCAATTCCATTGAATACCAAAATCTTCATATTTAATGAATCTATGTTCATATCGAATATGAAAGAGCGCCCCATGCTCGAAAAGCGAGCTAAAGAAAAGCATGTAATAACGCATAAAATTTCATGATAGTACTCAAAAGTAAATGTTGGGGAAAGGAGAAAATGAAATGTGCGTATTAGGAAATGTTAATTTTACATCAGCCAAGAAAATGTGGAAGTTGGCGGGGAACTGTGGATATTAACTCCAAGGTCACGACTTTTTAAATTTCTAGCTGTTCCAAAACATTGAGCTCACGAAGGTCATTAGTTAAATGCAGAAATTTCACTTAAAGATTTCCCTAGCGATCACTGGTTGAAAGGTGTTTCGCGAAGCTGATCTTCTCGTCAAGTTCGTTTTTTAATGCATCATAGTTTTCCTTTATCGTAAGTTATAAATCCCTTAGCCTCTCCACTGTTGTAAAATAAATATTTCCTCCACATTTTCTCATTCATACCTCTTCCCATCTCTCCTCCCCCTCCCTACACTTATGGTTTAGTACATAAAGGAAATGTTGCAGGCACGTTTTTATATCACATGGTCAAGCAAGCCATGACTCAAAGCCAAGCCATGCCATTCCTGGGTCTCGAAGTTTGCGTACTTCTGCGGTTCGCAAAAGTTTTCACACGAAAATAAATTTAGCGATGGAATAGCACAAAGATTCAGTAGAACGTGTTTTAAGAATAAGATTACCTGAGTCACGTACCTGCTTAAAGAGGCCCTTTTCTTGCCCCGCTGACTGGTCACCGCTCGGTTGAACACCTCTTCTTTGCCTTGAGAGTGCAGTGAACAAAAATTACAAGTGCAATTTTGATGCAAGGATGAATGCCACCGACTCATCGCGTACTGCAATCACACAGTATCAACCAATGGACTTAATTTATGCCATGTACATCATGCATTGAAGTCGCTTGCGACAGCATCAACACACAAGAGGGATGAATGCCTTCATCTCTACTTTCACTTAATCAGCTCAATGCATTTCAGCAAATTAAAACACTGAAGTGAGATTCCATGACACCAAATGAACTGTATCAATGGTGGGTAAATCCATATAGATTATTTAATCACATTCGCAAGTCCTTGGACGAATCCGCGAATACTGTTCCATATTTGAACTTCAAAATATCTAGGTAAGGAAAGCGATGAAGCTGTTCGTTACGAAAATAAATAAGTAAAATCCATCATGCCACACTTAATTAGACCTAACAGACACATATCCATAGCGTTTTTTACGAACTTAAATATTTTTACACTAGAAGGAAGAGCAGAGAAGTAAATGCAAGCGGTTGGGAGACATTCCTCAATCGAGCGCTACCAGAGAAGCGTTTCTCAATGAATTCAAGCAGCAGCAACTTAGGCCTTCTGTAATCATAAAAAGACCACTTTCCCGTCTAATTACATGAACCAAATCATATTCCCATTGCCTACGAGCCTGGTTATATGACGCCTGATAACCGTCATTTTATTTACCGCGTCGAAGTGCAAGGAAATTTCTACAAGGGGGAAATATTTTTTCAACTCCAAGTGTTAGATGCCATCGACCTGAATACCACACAAATGTTCGACAAGAGCATGGCTGCAGCTGCATAGTGTCAATCACGGTGAATCGGCTATTTCTTTGTCGATGAATTGGACTGTTTTTCGGTGATGCGAAGGCTGGGACTTGGCGCTCTGATAATTCTGTCACTTTTTTATTGTCTGCCGTATACAATGTTGAGTACTATCTACAAGTAATTACCAAGTGAATTAAATATGTAAATCATTCTCAGTGGCAGTTTTCAACTAGATTCCATTATGAAATTTAACGTCCAAAATCTTATCGCTCGATTTTAATTTCGCTGTGGGCTTCTGAACATCCACAAAGAAAATCGTTCCACTTTCAGATGAAACCCACTCGATACGCCAACCTCTCTAGCTGCTTGACAACCCTGTGGTGCGGCATCAGACCGTCGTGTCGCGTCGAGTCATATGATTGCCAGTCATGACGGCGAACTTCATCGCGTTGCTTTCGAGCGAGGAGTACGGGGAGGGATTCTGTGAGAATAGTCGAGGCGATGTAAACAAGGGAGTGGCAAAGGAGTTGGAAAATGAATTTCACGAGCCAGTGGAGAGGAGCTATGCGGGAACTCCGAGCAGTTATCGCGTGGACAACGAAAATCATGTCACAATAGTCTAGAAGGAAGAGAACACGTGTGGCTGGAATGCTAATTCGAGTCTAATAAAAATAAATCTTTAGTTAAATAATGTTGGATAAAAATTCTATCCGCAAATTAGTTCCTTACAATACCGATTATTATTAATAAATCATTTAAATGAATGACCGACAGTAGAAAAAGTGCTAGGTTATGAGATGAAATGATGTTTTTATTCCTAATACCTTTATCGGGGCACCTGTTGCAATTTTATTTTGTTGGCATTAACTGACACTTCTTTATGAGATTAAAAGACACTTGCCCTTATATTTTCTTTCGGTGGCAGTGAGCATCTTGCTCCTGAAAGTTGGAGGCTCTATTCCCACGGACTTCAGGGTTAGGTAAATTCAGAGCACGGACTTATATGAATAACGCGCAGTTGAAAAGCATGCGTTTACTGTTCGAGAGAATCCGTGCGAAAAGGTTCGAAGTTGTGTACCGCAAAAAAAAGTCACTTTTTGCGTAGCCAATGGAAATAGATTTTAACTGCGTTTTGTGCGCGTTGAAAAGGTCTTTGAGGAGGACTCTTCCCCATAACCTCCTGCCTCTCTTAACTTTTGATAATACTTCAGAGCGCGATTTCGACCGTAAACCTGGTGGTCAGAGAGATTTCCGAGGCGGGCAGTCATATGCGATCATTAATCGCATGCCGCCCACCGGAGTTGTCAAGTCGCCTCAGACAGAAGTTATGTAGAGCGGATCGCATCGGAAATGAAACTATCTTTTTAAGTAGATGTACATGGGAAATCATTTTCAATACAAATCCACATGGTTGGAACGCTCAGAGTGACAGGAAATCAAACCAATACAATAATAAATCTCGCAAACTTGGAAATGACCGAGGAAAATTAAAATTTTCTCTTGAAGTGCACAAATGAATGAGTCAAAATGCATTCGGATTCTCAATTTTGGAATCACGAAAGCAAATGACATTATTTAAAAAATTTTACCGACATTTAACTCATTAATCATGATACCACATTACATGATTTTTTTGTTTCAGATTGGGGTGGTTCAGAATTCATGCAACATAGTGGCGATATATTCCAATTATTGCCCATTGACGCTCGATATCTCAATCGCCTTCCGCCTTTGATTATTGATAGGGTAACCTATGTTGAATCGTACGACCCTAACTGTTGAAAAGGCAAGGTCAAGGATAATAGAAATTTTATTTTCTATACTCCTTGGGCACGACATTAATGTTTTGAAAGGCGCGCTCGTTGTAGCTATTGCTTAAAATATCTGTGGTGGTATATTTTATCCGGCGTTGAATTTAATATGTAGTTAGGTACATGAGGTTGCAGATGGTCAAATAGCCATCAGGTATAGGTGTATTTTTGCCCATTCAAAGTCATCCATCTACGTTAATCTATACGGTTACAACTATAAATTTTATACTTCCGAAAACTATGTCTGCAAGCAATCGCCCCTTTCTCTCGGAGCATAGATTACAGAAGAGAAAACCATAGCACAGGAGAATGTGGAAAATATTAAAAAAGTGCAATTGGCCATATTTAATGGATCAGTTGTGGAGCTAATGCGTTGAAAACAAAGGTATTACTAGTGGAATTGTCGCGGAGTTGAAATAATTAATCAATAAAACGATAATGGAAATAATATCGAAAATAGCTCTCCATAACTCATAAACTTAATGGACAAATTTCCCGCAATGGCCATGTTAGGTGGATCATTTATTTTGCGGAAAACAAACAGACTTCACCTCCGCGCGAGAAGACGTCATATACCCTATAATTTAAGCTATGGGAGCTTCCCCATCACCTCACGCAGAATTGGGCATACTGTAGCAGAGGGGAACGCAAGAGAGCACATTTATGTCGGCGATTAGAACAATCTTCGCTGAAATACTTACAAAAGGCGGGAGGATAATGAACTTCTATTAATAAGTGGTAAAAGTCATCACTTCTAAGATTAAACTCCGTATTAATATCTATTTTTTCTTTTCATTATCATAATTAGCTTTGACATTGAGATATTCCTGATTCTATTATATATGTTTCCCCGTCATCACGAGTTTAGTCTACTAGCGCACACGCTAACACAGGAAAACTACAGGGAAGATTTTTCACACTGCTTAGCGCAGATGACGTAACAAATGTCACACGCTCTGATCTTCACAATTTAGCGTAGATATATGATTGTAGAGCACCCTATGTTTCGTAGGATGTCTCCTCGGTCTGGGCCGCACGTTGTTCGTTTTTTCAGACGATGGAATGCGCAGATAGGAGTTCTCGTGTAGAAGGTGCGATCCATGCGATGAGGTCTTCGTCGGGCTGTCTAGAATGGTCTTAAGACTGTGGTTCGAGTCGGAAGGAGCGCTCAGCATCACGAGAAGGCGGGAGGGGGACAAGGGGAAACCGGGTGAGAGACTGGTCGAGGTACAGCCCTCGAAAAATCTAGTGAGATATGTGCTGTGGATGATTGTGGGACTCTCGTAGGTCCATTTCCTAAACACCGGCAACTGAGGGCAATTTCACATTAGCTGTGAGCCTCTATTTACCTACTATTAATATCCTACGTTAAATGCGCCTACCACTCTTACTTAATAGCTGATTTGATTTTCAGATGAAAACACTTTTACTTCCATTCCTATCCCTCCCTCCTCTTCTAACAGACATCAAACCTCCCCCATAACTGACGTAGTATTCTACGCATCCGTCTGCCACCGGCTTTTGCGAGAGCAGTAGCTTCTCCTGAGGCGAGCAAGAGTATCAGGCGCCGCATTGTGAAAATAACTTCTATTCATGTTGAATACGATCAATAAGACCATGAATATGCCACAGTTCCGACACGACCTCAATGATGACACATCGTGATGAAAACATGGCCGGTTTAAAGGTCTTTTTACACGATGAAAAATTTTGTACCGGCGAATGTAGGCGAGGTAGTACGTTTGTCTCAACGAAATTAGAACAGGTTTTATTTTCCGTACAGGCATTGAGACATTCGCACAAGCGTTCATACAATTTGCCGCTTAACACGATACATTTTGCCTCATACAAAAGTTCACGGAAAAGTTTGCAGTACAAACAAATGTACCGCGTAAAACGGTATTTTAATATATATATATATATATATATATATATGGCTTCGAAAGCTCCGGAAAAAACTTTTCTCGTGTGAGTGTTCTTTCTTAGTGTTTTATTTTATTTAGTGCGTCACAGCTAGTGACACTGGTGTATTATTATATATATATATATATATATATATATATATATATATATATATATATATATATATATATATATATATCAGCGAGAAAATTAATCTTAGTGACTTTATTTCACTTTTCACACTGAATGCAAGGTAGCTAGGCAAATATGTATCAGTTGAAATGTTTTGTAGACGGCGGAGTCATTTCGTACAACTGGCAACGCATAATGGTGAACATGATTAATTTGCACTTCGTTAAAATAATTTTAAAAATCACGTTCTTTATTTTAAGAGGTACAATGAATTTCTATTCTATCCAATGAATGTCCGCCGTGTACCCATAGAGCAGCGGCGAGAAGGACGAAATGATGCATGTAGTCTGATATTGGAAGACAAAGGATTTCAGCTTCCAGAGCACACTCTCGTGCCACACAACTAGCTGATGTCCAGGGTGGCACGATGGCGCTGCCGGTGAAGTGCCACCGGTTGAACCGCTCCACCACCAACGTTCGGAAGGCGCGTGACCAGATCCGCGGTTGAGTGTTCGCTCAGGAGGCTAAACTGCCGCTCCGGGGTGACGCTTAACGTATTGAGAAGGGAGGCGAACTATTTTTTCGCCTGGCAATAGTTAAATTAAGTTTTATGTCAGGGACTCAATCGATCGAAGCGAGATTATAATTTTTTTATAAATTATTTTTTCGACAAAACAATCACAAACAATAGGGTGAGAAGCACTAAAAATGTTTTTGCTCGACAGTTTTCAAATTTCACAGCCAAAAACTTCAACTTTCAGTTTTGATCACGATGATAAAAAGTTCTCATGAATTTTACATCGATATAACATAACGGTAAGAGAGCAAAGGACGCAATAAGACAGTAACGTACCGTAACCACTTTGCATTCTTTTGTTCCCTCATTCCTTTCGAACTCAGATTTCTGGCTTAACTGCAGTATACATATGAAAATCAGAGTGAAAAACTCAATCTCCATTTATAGGATTCGAACTTAGATCTCTCAAATTGGCAACGAGTGCTTAAATCAGACGTACCCTTCAAATGTAAATTACACTGAGGCTTTGGGTTCCAGAGGAATTACATATTTTTTCACAAACATATACATAGTTGGGATTAACGATTTTAAAAATTAACGATAAAAATTAATCGTAATAAAAAAAACGATAAAAAATTGGTTAACTATTTAACTTAACCGTTACTTTTTAGAAGAGTTAACTTTTAATCGTTAAAATTACTCATTAACTGATACAAAACTAACTTCAGCAAATTTTTTCGTTAATATTTGGTGAATGTCGACCTGTTCGGCGCACAACTCAGGGGCGGATTAAGGGGAGGGGGGCGACCCCCCCCCCCCCCCCCGTAATTCCTGGGAAAATAGAAAAGATGGTAATCAATAAGATGGTTCTCCAATGCAAGTTTTTATTTCTCCAGCTCAATATACAATGTTTAGATATAAATGGAAAATATCTAAAAACTACTTGTCTAAACAAACACAGTATCCACGATGTTCGCAATTGTACTTTTGTAGACCTCTTGTTGTGAAAGCTTTGGTTCCGCCACGGAAATATTATAAGGTATACTTTATGTATGCAGAGAATCGTGCCGCGTGTTGGGCAATTGAGCCGTAGTGCGTCTGCGAGAGGGGAATACAGTCTCCACGCCCTTCTTCTGCACCGCCTAGTATGCCACACCCTCTCACTTCGTGCTCGTCGCGACATGTCAGTTGCCCGGCTCTAGCGAGTGTAGGTATTGTTCCAGTTGTAGTGTCCAAGTCCAAGAGTTCTTCCCATGTTTAGGACCCTGCGTCCTTTTTCCTTTATTCTGTGATATACCTGACGTGAGAATCAACCTTTCAGCCAGAGATGGTAAATTCAATCGATAAATTATAACGACATAACTAATTTGCACTTTCTCGCGCTCGCCATTAGGGTTGGACGTTAGGCTCGGGCCCACATTAGCATATCTTGCTATTTATCTGATTTCTGAGCAAGAAATTGAACACCCAACTATTTACAGGACTTTTTCATTGTGCTATCATAGAAATGCTGTAAGAGGCCCACCCACCGTAGTTTTGACCCCTCTCCTTTTGATAGCAGTTAAATTGAGGACTCTCTAAGTAAAGCCAAATAATGTTCAAGTATTACGCTAGAGGGTGAGAAAAATACATGCTTATATTTTTTGCAACTCGTCGCAGAAGGAATAGCTAAGGCTTACTTTTGTTTTCAGGCGTCCTCTTCTAGTAGGCCTGGTACAAAGCGGGAAACTAACTGTGCCTCTGCGGACCTTCGAATATTATTTTTTGGGTCCAAAAACAAAAGACGCTAGAAGCAGCAGGAGGAAAGAAAATTTTTTTAACACCATGCCTTCATTTTGCACAACTGACAATGAGACTCGAGCTGAGCCCATGGTTCTTTTACAATCACCTCCACGTACCCTAATAAAAATTTTCTCAGTCAACTTTATTTCAAACTGTGATCAAACAGGTGTTTTTCGCCAAAATCTGTATTCAAACTGAATTCAAATTGAATTCGACTGTATTCAAACAGAAAATCACGAAACATCGACTGAAGCTTCAATTTCATCACTTCCTTTGGCTGAAAGTTTAAACTGTGGCGTAGGTCTCTTCACTGTACCAGAAAAGGAAAGACCTGATGATAGGAAAATAGCAGAACTTTTGGAAAGCCCTTGGACACCCAAAAGCGACTACAAGTATCCCTTTTAAACTCATAGGAAGGGAACCGCGGAAGAGCGTCGTTACGTGAGGAGGGAACATCTTGAAAAGTATTCTTGGATTGTGGTTTCTCCCTCAATGAATGGACATTTTTGTAGGTACAGCCCTTTTTTTGTCCAATGAACGGCAGCTTGCCAAAAAAATTTGCAGTTAAAATCCCTCGTTACAGAGCCATTAAAGAAGTTTTCGAAACTTCTAGGGAAACAACCTGATCTGGAAAACCACCAACACACAGTCTATCACAAAGGTGCACTGCTGTTGGAAAAAATTTTTTTTGAAAAAATGAATTTTCTGGAAAAATACAAAAGACCATAAAATCAAATCGCAAGGACTGCTACAGAAGGGAGAATATCAAGGAATATAGAGAAAACCTGAAGATGATACTAAAAATTGTAATTTTTCTTGGCCGTCAGAACATTCCATTCAGAGGTCATCGGGACGACGCGACGGTGCTTTTATCATTGGAAGAGCCGTTGACGAATTACGGTAACTTCTGCTCTACGCCTTCTGAAAAGTTACGTGCGATCAAGATGCGGTGAAAGTCGCTTAAACGGCATTGCTATGTTGTACATCCACCGTCATATTCATGTAGGCCCCGATAATAATGTATTAAACCGGTTTTCTGAGCAGAAAGAAACAAGAAAGCAAAATTTGCTGTTGTAATATGTATACATCAGTCTTATACCTACTGTCAAGACCTAGGCTATTTGCATTAAATTTGGAGCTCAAAACATTACAACTAAATAATATTTTCTTAATCTACGTCAGCCCGTATATCTGTATTTGTGAGGGTGACTACATTACCTCCAAGCAATAGCCTATACTTTGTTTATTTCATTTATTTTAATATTAAGTAGGGCCAACTTGTTTTAGCCGTTGTTAAAACTATTATGAATGTATTCTACAGCCTGGAAGTTCTTCTTTGAATGTTATCATTTTGACTTTTGCTGACAAAATAAAAATATGAAAGGAAAATATTATTTTATGAATACTTATTTTTTTATTTTATTCCAACCAGGGGTGCAACAACGGGGGAGGGGGGCAGGGTGGGGGGCATTGCCCGATTGTGGGAGGGGGCTAGCCCCCCCAAGAAATCCGAGGTTGTGGCTCACTTTTTAATGGACACTGCCTGATTTGCAAAAGTATTTGCGCCTTCATCCCTAGCGACTCCGCTGATTTTGAACACTGCGCAAAATTTTATTACGATATGGGTGAAAATTTATTTGCAAACTCTCTTTTCCCCCCCGCTTAGCTAGCTTTTTCAAGGAGTTTCCCCCCACACGATTCGGGGGGTTGTTGCGCCGCTGATTCCAACTAAATTTCATTTTGTAAGGCATTAAAGAGGAAAGGAGTTGATTGATGTGAAGATGCAGGTCTTCCGCGTTTTACACCGCGTTGGTCTATGTTTCTTTGGACGACAGTTTCGTCGGCGTTGTAGTCGGCTTCTTCTGGTCGGTAGAGTGAAGGTGCAGTCATTGGTTGTCTTATATATTTCAAGCGTTAGACCTGACTCCAACGGGTGAGATATATAAGACGACGAATGGGTGCACCTTCACTTCACCGACTTAAAGAAGCCGACTGAAACGCCGCCGAAACTGTCGTCCGAGGAAACATGGACCAACGCGGTGTAAAACCCGGTAGACCTGTATCTTCACAAGAATGGCATTTTTTACATCGTTTGTTTACGTTTTTCAAATGTGATTAGAGAGCTTTACTCAATAATTTATCACACCTACTATATAATATAGCCACACATAAACTACTATCCAAGCGCTTCATTTCTTTTAATTTTCCAAGGGAGGGTCCACCCGGAACCTCGCTTCGTTGAGAGGTATTGCATACCCCCCAGGCGCCGCGAAAAGTCGTGAAAACCCCCCCCCCCCAAAACAACGACCTTAATCCACCCCTGGCACAGCTTGCCCAACAGACAAAGGGGGAAATAAAACAGTATCTAAGAACGCAATATAGCTTGGTAGTTGTGCAAGAATTCAATGAATAGGCCCAGATGAATACATTCAAACAAAGGCGGGGTTGAGTGGAGTGACCGCCAAAGTTTAGGAACGCACCCTCAGACCACCCGCAGAAAACACGAGACCACTCGAAGATTATGTCCGCGAGGGCACAAATGCCTTACTCGGCGACGTCGTGTCCTCAATATTACATAGTTGAACACGAGAAAGGGGGTCATCAAAAAACCTATGACGGGTAACGAGGAGGACGGATTCATTCAAAGCGTATCAGTAAATGTCGTTTGGTAAGTGGGTTCGGCGGTTAAAGTCAATTAGTCTCAACAACTTTCATTCCATTGTGTTTATTCGGCGAGGTCTGAGTGAACATTGACATGCTGTCACAACAGCTGAGTGAGTGAGGTTAAGAGTGATTCGACCTACTAAAAAAAAAATATTACATGCTAGTAGTGGCAAATATTACAACTACCTCAAAAGTAAAATGTGCCGGTTTACGCATAACTTACTCGGCGTCATCCTGTCGTCAGCGGGGTGGAGTGTAGTGACCGCAAAAATTTGTCGACCGCGACGGATGTCCGATACAAATTTTGAAATGAGAATGCTACTAAAGTTTAATGACTTTTTAAGTAAAAGTTAAATAAATATTTCTTGAATTTGAAGTTTGTATTTATTTAATCCCAACTTCAAAAAATAGCTTGTAAAAGTCACCTTTAAAAAGTTTCTTAAAAGTAACTTTTAACCTAAAAGCTACTTTTTTAACTTTAACTTTAATCAGTTACTTTTTTCAGAAAAGTAACTTTTAACTTTCAGTAGTTACTTATTTACAGAGATGAACTTTAATTAGTTAATTTGTTTGGCAACTTCCCAACTACGATCATTATAATGTACCAAGCATGTAATGTCACGAATTACTAACTCTCGTTTGGGTTAATTAATAGGTTAGGTATTTTAAGTGTATTCGGGGGATCTGAAACAGTAGTGATGCAACCACTAGATAATGAACTGCTTACTAAGCATGTACGAAAACGAAGTTAATAAAATTTGTTGCCATCACTCGCACAGTAGGGAATCATCAGCCATAATCGGCCATCAGATTCTTAATCCACATTTTTCAAAAAATCTAATATTCCTAACTACAGATAAATGCTTTGTGAAAAAATAAAATAGAAAGTAAAAATGTAACAAAAAGCAAAAGCCATTACTAGAACCAATAACGGGGATGCATGGAATTGAATATATGTATTGTGGGTCATCTACATTCCAGGGACATTGAATGTTGCTCAAAAAACAGCAGTTTAAAAAAAATGGCTACATTAGGTGATCCTCAAAAATAAAACAGAATTAATTTTCACGCTTAAAATTCACGTGACTTTGAAATACTTGGCTAGTTTCATATTAAAATAATAGAAGAAGACCTGTTTCTTACTATGAGTAGGTTCAAAATGGAACAGCGGGTACAGTCCAAATATGGTAAACAGCATCACAAAACCATTTGAAATCGAGTAATTAACCAAATCACAACACAATGCTAATTTAAAACTACACGCCCAACCTCTTCCAAGCAGTCTAGCCTCCAAAATAACCAATCTAACCCCTAATTATCCTCCTCGTTACAGCTTTGTATATGTGCGCCTACTTACAAGAAAAACGCTTACGCTTACTTTACTTTCTTGTTAGAAAGAAAAAGAGGCATTGCAACGCATGCAGGACACAGCTAGTGATGTCTATATTTTAAGGTTATGTGAATCTTTCATATATATATATAAAAATGGATGTTTGTATATTTCTTTGTTTGTCTGTACGAGATTAACAGACTTGGACACCGTTTGACCAATCACCAAGAAAGTTGGCACATATATGTATTTTTTTAAGGAGAAGGTTTGTATGCTATCTAAAAATACCTCAGGACCCCAAAAGGTCCCAAAAAGGGGCCCTTTGGTGGTTTAAGAAATAAATTGGGTTTTGTGCAGTGGTTTCATGTTTAGCTTTTTAAAACTACTTCCGCTCAAGATAGAGGGTTGGGATTTTTTTTATGAAATGGTTAAAAAATGAAGTTTACCATTATTTCAATCAATTATCTATTCCTATTCATATTTGTCTGAAAACCGTGTTTTAAGCTGCAAAAACGCACATTTTTCTCAGAAATTAACAATAGCATATTTCCTTGACAACCAGATTTTGGTCTTTAACACATTTAAAATTGATTTAGTTTAGTTAAGCTGGTTAGGAATGCTAAGCATTGGGTTTCATGAAGTGGTTTATTTTTTCTCAGAAATGAACAACAGCATATTTTCTTGACAACCAGCTGTGGTCTTTAACGCATTGGAAATTCATTTTGCTCAGTTAACCTGATTAGGAATTCAAAGCATTGGGTTTTGTGCAATGGTTAAAGTTTTTTGCTTTTAAAAAATACTTTCACTCAAGGTAGAGAGCTAAAAATTATTTTATCGGATACCCGAAAGAATGGAATTTTTCATTTCCTTCAATCGTTTCTCCTCTTATATGATAATTTATAAAGGAAGTGTTATCCCAAGCTTCGCAGGGGTAATTGAGCTATACATATATAAAAATGTTATGGTGTCTGTATATCCATCAGCCTGTCTGTTGCTCCATCACTCAAAAACTACTAGCCCGATTGAACTGAAATTTGTCATGTAGATAGAAAATATAGGTGTATGGCTGTAACATAGGCTATATTGAAAAGCCCCTCAGGGCCCCTGGTGGTCCATGCTAAGCTTTGGGTTCGGAGCAGTGGTTTTATTTTTTGCTTTTTAAAAGTACTTTCACTCAGGATAGAGAGCTGGGATTTTTTTATCGGATGGCTAAATAAATAAAGTTTCTTGCTATTGATTTTTTTAAGCTTCATATTTGTCTGAAATTTATTTTTTTAACTTAAATATCTCATATTTTTCTCTAAAATCAGCAATAGCTACTTTCATTGACAACCAGAGATTTGATTCCAAAGGATATTCATGCCTCTAGCATTTAAATATCATGTTTTCCTGCAGGCCCATTATAACACGTAGAAAGGAAATCTGTATAAGATGAGTTCAGAGTCCCAAGGGCCCCATGTTAGATTGCTTCGGGGGGTAATCGATAATTCAATGTACATTTACAACAAGTTTACACTTCAAAGTCTATTATCAAAATAGCTCTCATAGGGGCACTGCATGTATATGAGAGAACACTTACGTAGTAAACGATACACATAAAGGAATTAAAGAGGCTACGCAAGCAATTAAACGTGCAAGAATATTTATGTGCAGCAAATAGTAATGGTAATAATGCCTCTCTTGCTACAACAAACACAGCTTTGTTTATTATCATTTAATACTCAGATGTATTACACGTAGTGGAACCGCCTGCCTCTCATTACGATTGTGAACTGTTTTTAAACCAATTCCCACATCATAAACATTACAAAAGATTTATATATATATAAAAGTGTTATAGTGCAGTTAACTTACATTCAATCAATCATCGAGTTGCCTATTAAAGAGTCTCACTTGCCGCTGTGTTTCCCCTCCTTGGACTTAAAAATATATCCATAAACATGCCTAATAGAATAAAGGGTAACCTTTCAAAAAAATCTTGTAAAGGATAAGGAATGTCTTCTTGGCAAGTAACTGAGTCCTTGCATGAAAAACGACAAAGGTTACACTTGGATGCTCAAAGACATGTCCACCAGCGATCGCATGAATATCTCCCCAAGGTTTATCTCGGGTTATGCTAAGAACCGCACAAATTTCATCCCTACCCAACCTACGGTCAGGTAACCAACTATAAATCTGGTTCAAATATAGATCCATCTGTTTCGAAACTTTACTGTTTTAAGATGGCGGAAACTATAATGACATCACTACATGCTTCTCACCCGAAAGAAGAGTGGAAATTCTGCACAATGAACGACATCCGTGCATGAATATTGGCAAGTGCACTAAGAATCACCATAGATATTTTTATTTAGCAATCGTAACCTATGATAATGGCTACTCTTTACACCAAAGGTGCAGTCCGGGTGACGGTGGATTGATAGGTCAAGTAAACATGACTGCCGCTACAAATGCTCCTTTTGATGTTGTCAACCGCTTGATTGTACCCTACTATCCAATCCTGATTAAGATACTAAACGCACATATCAAAGTTGAATAGCGTTACTCAATTGAGTCATTGAATGCATATATATGTATGTATACAAGGGAAGCGATGAAGCCGTCAATCACTCAGAAGACGGCACTAGAGAACCAGAGGGACGAGGTGACCATCTATCAACCTGGGTGCTATTTAAGTAGTAATGAGTCTGCATGGCCCATTTTTGGGTTTCCCGTCATGAAAGAGGACCAACGGTAACTCATCTGGACAGCTGTTTCTCCTCCTACACTGACCATATGTGCCTCTTTCCTTCAGAGTGGCTAGAAGACCACATTGCGGAGATTCTACTGAAGACGTGCTATCCATACCAAGAATTCACTGTATCTAGTCTACCGACTTACTTGATTTTTATTATATTTTGAAATATAATTGTTCTTGTTGAAGTCAAACCCATTTTTAGGCTGAAGTTTTTTCATTTTGTCTCGACTCCGTCTACCTGCCTCTGTCAATTCAATCACGATGATGGATTCCTATTGAGTTCCGTTGCAAACTTCACAGCTTCACTATCAAGCCAGTGATTTTACATTCTACAATTATTTACATACTTTTGAGGGAAATCTAAAGTATCACTCATAACACATATTGACTGATGACCAATATGAGTGCAATATTTTAATTGTGGAATTATTTACTGCATAATATATATTTAGGATGAGTTTTCCTGAGGTAAGGTCTGAAAAACAAACCACTGCTATTCTTCACCATGTTGTTCAGGTCTGTATTCATCATATCGACCTCCATTATAAATGGGATGAGTTTTCCCGAGGTAAGGTCGGAAAAAAACCACTGCTATTCTTCACCATGTATACCACTTAGGTCTTTCAAGATAAAATGTTATGAGTTTCTAGGAATTACCTTAGACAAATACCCCCAATCCCTAATTTGTGTTTCCTAGGGGAGCTATGTATTACTTCAAATTCTAGTCCTTGCCTGAGTGTGCTGCACGGATAGCACTTAGAATCATAAACAATGGTTAATGGCAACATTGTACTTATTTCCCTTCTTCCTCTCACAAAAATCACACCAATCCCACTGATATACTCATTACTCACAAACGTTTATGAACGAAAACTTTACGTCACAAGCTACCAAATCATCTTCTCCCAAAACGAAGTTCTACAGGTCTTCAAAGACAATGTTCATACAAGTTACCAGGCAGAAAATATTAATGTTATTATATCTGTGAGCTCGATGCCAGTCCTGACAAGCTGGATAATAACTCATTCAAATATGAGCTGAGCCCAATGATGTTTCATAACTCCTTACTCCAGCAAGAACTGGTGTCGCCATCGTGGGAAGCATTTACCCACTGTGAAACACAGATGAATTCATTTAAACTGTAGGTAAAATATTTACTGTTCCATTACAAAGTACATGTGGTTCTTCTGGATTATTTCCAGCAACAAACACTATAAACACATGATTATTGCTCAAAGCATAAGCTGGAAGCAAAAAGAATTTCATTTTCAAGAAAAATCCTTATTATTTTATTCCATTGCCTGAATAAAAATCAGTTCAATGTTTTTTGAAAACAGTAGCAAGGACTGAATCATTCAGATATTTTTTTCTTAATGCTCCTTCATTAAGCATTTAAACAAAAAATATTTTCTGGCCATTGGGTTACCACCCACTTAATTATCCTACGGAATTGAAGGGTTTAACTATATTTGAAGGAGCAAGGGAAGATACCTTTCTTCCACAGGGAAAGTACAATTTAAGCATAAACTACAACAACTTCCTCATTTGATAAAATATATTCTATATCAAAAGTTAAGTAAAAACATTACAAATATTTTACAAATACAAATATTTACAAAATTAAAGTTTTACATATCAAAAATACATTTACAAGGTGTATATAATATCAACCCACAGACAATATCATGATTCCAGGAATACATATTTTAAAATTAAGCAACAAAATATAATACACAAAGGAGTATCAAGTATATTAATTAAATTATGTATAACTTTAAAGTTATTACAAAACTAGGCACAACAACAGTATATTTCACAGCTAAAAACAAAAGATATACAATAAAAATAGAAAAAAATCAATAAAATACATATTTGGTAATAGAGAAAATTACAGGATGTGATGAATGAAAAACAATAACTTAGGGTAACTCTCTGCTAATGTCCACAGATGAAACAAATGAAACTTTATATTCCCTTAGTTATTAAATGCAACAGGAATCGTGAGTAATATCAACAAATTTATCACCTCCTTTGAGATGATGGTACCTCTTCCAATTTCCTCCAAACAACCTAGAAATAAACATAGAATAACAAATATTAAAAACATGTAACCACTAAATTGTACATCCTGTACATGTACAAACACACCTCCAACACTAAGCAGTAGCCATGAAATAACTAGTGATGAGTCAGTTCCATTTTCTGTCGGTTCCGGTTTGGTCCTTATCTTCGGTTCTCAGTTATGGCAGTGAATTTGACACTTTCTTTGCCTTCTTACCATGCATATTTAGAATAACACATCAAGTTCACTCTACCATATTGCATCAATGAAAACATAAAATGTGCAACAACATGAGACTTGAATGTGTGCCATTTTGATTAAAAATTAATTATATAATCTTTGCACATTCCTATAAAGTAATAATACCCTTGACTTCCAAATGGTTCACTTGGGCCACAATTTTCATTCAATTTTGCAGAATATATATTGTCTTACTTGCACCCTTGGAAGTCAGGAAATAATAAATACAGTTGGACCCCTGTACCCACGGAATACCTTACAAGGATTATTGAGAAAGGTACATATTAGTCATGCTCGCATGATTTAAATACATTCAGATAACCATGCAATGGATATACCTTCCCAATATTATTAATTAGTGCATTCTTCAAATACTAGCCATTTTCAAGCACATTATGAGAAATTATGTATTGAATAGTGTTTCCTAACAGAAAACAATCCGCTGATGACAGGCAAACAGATGAGAGTCATCTGGAGCCTCCGCATCCATAGGTGTCCATCCTGCACCAACTGTCACTTCCCCCTACTTGTGAGTACGGCCAACTCGCAATAGTGCTAACCACGTAGCAATACTCCTTTAGATATTAATTTGTAAAAAATCAATTTGGTAACGTGAGTTTAAGATAGAGATTGTTTTGAAATACTACTAAGTTGTTTTTAAGTTTTAAAAAAAGACCAAGATTGCATTTTTGAAACAATCCAAAACAAAGTAAAAGTTGTTTCACAAAATTTATTATAACTTTTGCTTAACTAATTACAAAGAGCTGAAAGTTAAGAATCACATTTAGAATCATAACAATTGCAGCGTGAGAATATTTCATTACAGAGGTCGGTTAGAAAACACCAAAAATGCACTTTTTTGATCTTGTTGCGATAAAAAAGTGGTGTGTTGTGAAAGAATATGAAATCATGGTTTAACACTACATAAAATAAGCTAAATTTTGATGTCTCTTGCTTTTGTGTAGGTGGGCTAGTAATATTTTATTGGAATCCAAACTCAAGTCTAAATAATTTTTGCACCGGCTGTAGGGAGGACTATTTAAGGAAATATTCTCTTATAATTTTTGAGCTGAGTGAACTGCAGACTCAGGCATCATGGATTCAGGGGCTCTACCGTATAGTACTTCGCAAAAAACTTGTTTGCTGAATCTCTTGCATAGAATTTTCACTCTTTGGTAGCCATTCCACGAGAATCCGACAGAACAAGAAGAAAGATGTACCGTATTTCTCCGAAAATAAGCCGCACTTTTTTTCCCGATTTTGGGGCCTCAAAATCGGGGTGCGGCTTATATTCGAGGTTTGGCTTAAATTCGAGAACTTTCTTAAAAAATCGTCAAAATGACCGATTTAAGCAACACAGCCATTCAGATTCACGCGGACGCCAGCTAAACTCGCCTAAGCCACGGGGAAAGTAAGAAATAACGCTGAAAAAGGTAAAATGGTGCACAATTTATTCATATATTAAAGGATAATATAGGTAACATTGTGTCACAGTTACATAGGTAATGTAAAAACAGATATAAAATTCTAATGCCTGTAGGTAGTACGGGATGCAATAAAAAGGGTGCGGCTTAAATTCACGTATTAACTTTTTTCCCTGTTTGAGACCCCAAAAAACGGGGTGCGACTTGCATTCGAGTGCAGCTTATATTCAGAGAAATACCGTAATTCTCCCAGCTTTCAATAATAATTATGGAAAAAATATTGACAGAATCTTACCAGCATTGTGCATAATGATGGAAGCCCTCCGCTAGCTAAGTACAAAGCACTAAAGCTTCTGTTATTGCTTTCACAGTAACCTCACATCCCTTAATTCTTTGATTAATTTCCTTCTTCATTGAATTCTAGCTCAGTAAATCGTTTGACCAACAGTTAGTAGGTCTAGTGCATCAACAAAAACTTACGTGCATTATTACCTATTTTCTATGATTTTTTTCATGAACGATTCGAAATCAATTGGATATCTCAGTTTGAGCTGGCATCCATGAATAAAAGTAACTCAGATGTGCCCAAGTTCATCACAAAAAAAAGGAATGCTCAATGAAGAATGTCTTCGCACCTAAGTGCTTACTTGACTGATTATAGCCCTTTCATCAGGAAAGGAAATCTGCTAAACAATAATACAAATGAGAAGGATATTGCAGGCGCTTACCATTTAAGGCAATCTTTGCATTGAGGTGTTTTTCATTTTTTGAAATAGCAGAGTGTTGTAAGCTGTCCAATAAAGGCAAGTTGATCAGTGTCCTTTAAGAATGAAAGAAAGCTTCTCTTTCATGGGTGAAATCAGTGCCAGAGAACAAATGAATAGTAATATAATGTTGGCACACTTAAAGGAAGCTACGAGTAACACAAGAATGACAATTTCAGAACTATAATGCGGGATAATTTACAAAAATAATATGCAGTCACTTTGACTCAAGATGGAAGTAATCTTTGACTCATTACAAACAGAAAACGCTACAAAGGCTGTCTTTCATCACTTACTTGAGTTGGAAATAATTCAAATGAGTATTGAATCCCTATATAGGTGTGAATATAATTACTTCACAGAAACTTAAATCTAGCTAAATTATGACATTCAGGTTTTTATGCTTAGATATGACTCTCAGGGTCCAGTATTTTTAATGTGGTTTTCACACTGAGGATTTTGGTTCTTCAATTCTTATTTGTCTACGTTCACAGCTCAAAAACTGGTAGAACCAAGAACCAAACTGACCTATCCCTACAAAACATACACATTTACTGGCTTAAAAACCACTCCTTCCAGGAGAGCTCGCATAGCTATAATTTACAAAGCTCAAATGTTGCTTTAATCATTAACACAGGAATACCCAAAGACATCATTTCAACTTTCGGCAGATGTTTTTTGCTGAATTTGCCCAACTTTGAACCAGTATTATTGGCAAACGAATGATAACTCTGGAAAATGACATGCAATGACATATGCAGCAATAAATTTATAGTGACCACAAGAAGTTTCAACTACTGCATTGATAAAAGCATTATTTTGGTAGCTTTTTTTATTGCAATTGTAACGTATGAAATGAATTGTGTTGTTGATGCTGGGTTGCTGGGGAGTTGTTGATAAAAGGAGAGGGGGGATTGTTGGGAGAATTGGATTTGGAGAGGATGCTGGATGCATCAAGAAAGATTGTAATGGAAAGAATAAAGAGTTTTGAAATAAAATAAATGTCTGACGTTACAGACGGAGGTGAGAACCCACTTTTCTGGTGACGAGGATGGGATATTCGTCACGGGTTTAAAAAAAAATAGCCCATGGAACGTGAAAAAAATGCAGCGGCCGGATTGAACGCGTGAATCGGAATCGGAGAGTGACATCCTTTTGGGAACGGATTAATTGGATCTACGGTTGCCGGTTCGAGGAAGCTGACTGGAGGCGGTATTTGCTTCAAGGAAGGACGCAACATTGAGTGACGAAGTTGGAGCTCCGAGCGAAGACGTCTTGGTTTCTTCCTGCCGGCGGTTGGAAGTCGAGTTGCGGAAGAAGTGGACGGGCTGCAGTTGATCGTGTTGGTGTGGCGTTTTCTGCTGTGGGATAGGCGAGTACCCTTTTTGCCGGATGGTTTGAGCATACTGGGTGCTGTTTCTGACTTCCACATATTAGTGAGTTGTTTAGGTGATAGAGTTGTAGAGAAAAAAAAACTTTAATAATGTCGTATCTGGCCTGAGTCCCTAAAGACATTTTATGCAAAATCGCATATGAAGTAGGAGCTGATGTGGGGAGGGATGCAAGAGTAGTAGAGTATAAACAAGCGATAATAACCAGTAAAGAATATGATGAGGAATTTGTGAAGGAGATGCTGAAGTTTTTTACGGAAGAGAAAAGATTGGAACGGGAACGGGAGGCAAAAGAGAGAAGATTGGAACGGGAGGCAGAAGAGAAAAGATTGGAACGGGAGGCAGAAGAGAGAAGATTGGAACGGGAGGCAGAACGAGAAGACGCTGAAAGACAGAGAAGTTTTCAGTTAGAAATGGAGAAACTAAAATTTTCACAAACCAACTTAAACCACGTGTGTGATGGATTGGAAACGGAGACCGCTCAGAGGATTTTGCCGAAAATAGATATAACTCGGCATATGGATGAATTTGACCCTCATGGGGAAAACATTAGCTTATACCTTGAGCGTTTTGAAAGGCAGGCGGATAGAGCGGGTATCCCGGAACACCAATTAGTATTTTACTTGACGGGGTTACTACCAAGCGAAATCAATGATATAATTTCTCGAGAACCTACAGAAAAAGCTGATAGTTATGAATTCGTGAAAAATTTACTGCTTAAGAAATACAAATTGAGCTCAGAAATGTTCAGACAGTTATTTTACAAGCAGTCAAAATTGAATGGTACAGCGTGGAGCGATGTGGTATATAAATTGACTAATTATTTCCAAGGATGGGTTGAAGGCATGAATGTGAATTCATTTGAGGAGTTAAAAAGACTGATGGTGACTGAGCAGATGAAAGGAAAAGTGCCCATAGAGGTGCGAGATCATCTAATAGACGAATGGCAAAATTTTAAGGACCCAAATGTGTTGGCTGAGAAGCTAGATAATTTTGATACGATTCGAGAAACCATGGGACGGAAAACCACGGATCCATACAATAAGGATCAACAAAATAAAAGGATCCAGTTTACAAAGCCAAAGACTGCTTCTGTAAATTCTGATGAAGAAAGACGTGATTTGGGTATGGAAAAGATGTCTAAATTTTCACCTTCGGGACTTGATTTTGAGAAAAGATTTCAACCCCGGTGTTATGGATGTGGCTCCACTCAACACTTGATTGCGGCTTGTCCGAAGAAAATGGAAAAGGTTAGTGAAGGAAAAGAATTTGTAAATTTCATAAAATATGGGAATAGTGAAAATATATTTGGGAAATATCTGAGTGTTGGAATGATCAATGGCAATCAAATGAAGATATTGTGTGATACGGGTGCGACAATTGATATAGTGGCCCAGAAATATGTTTCCCCGCACATGTATACTGGAGAAACAGTGCGGATACAACAAGCTCTAGAGGTACACGATCGATATTTTCCCATTGCAGAAGTAGAAGTAACTGGCTAATTTGGCAGAGTATTTGGGAAAGCTGTGGTTGTGCCAAATGAATTGGATCGGGGTATATACATTTTGGGAAATGCAACAGCAGGTCTAATCGAAATATGTAGAGAAAAGCAATTAAAGAGGCATTGGAGAAATGTGGAGCAGACCGAAGCAGCAAAGAGAACTAAGGATAAATGTTTTTTCAGAGATCAGTGTGATCAGCTGATTAACTTTTCCACACTTAATGAAATAATTAATGTACTTCAACAAAGGCTGTCATTTATTGAAAGATGCAGAGAGCAAGAGGAAGAAAGATTGCCTAAAATTTCGAAGGAAAATGAAGAGCAGGAGAATACAATCCAAGAACAAGAAGATAAGATAAAAGCACTGGAAGAAAGGTATCGACAGCTTCAAGCTGAGATTTCAGACAGGAAAACATCTGATATAGATGCTGAACCTAGAGACAGGGAAGACATGAGGCTTGATGAAAAGGCGATGGCAGTGAGCAATGAAAGGAGTTGAGAGATGGAATGGACAGAGTACAAAGAAAATGGACATAAAAGGGATGATAAATTGGGGAAAGGAATAGAGAAAAGGGATATTAATGAAGAAGTTAAAGATGCAAATAAAGAAGAGCTTGCGAGACAAGAGGGCTCTGTACCCCAGGAAAAAGACCAAGTTTTGCTGGATTGCAAAGTCACTTTGCAACTGAAAGAAGGTGAAGTAGTGGAGGCACAAAGCAAGGAAGGAAGGTCAGTTAGGAGGCAAGAGAGAATTCATTACACAAAAAGTTATAGAAAAGATGAAGAAAATTTAGGAAAGGTAAGAAAGAAAAAGTTGACAATGTTAGAAAGCAGGAACAAGGCAGCAAATAGTTTGGAAGTCGGGAACCGTGTTCGGGTGTGGCACCATTTGGCAAAGGGGTACTGAAACGGGATCTCAGTAAAATTTTGTCCAGTGATGTAAGTATTTAAACATCCCTGGACAAAATTCTTTAAACGGTGGAGGAAGACTGTAACGTATGAAATGAATTGTGTTGTTGATGCTGGGTTGCTGGGGAGTTGTTGATAAAAGGAGAGGGGGGATTGTTGGGAGAATTGGATTTGGAGAGGATGCTGGATGCATCAAGAAAGATTGTAATGGAAAGAATAAAGAGTTTTGAAATAAAATAAACGTCTGACGTTACACAATCTACTGTGTGTGGAGCTGAAATTCTTGCGGAACAAATTAAAATGGTGTAATATCAAAGTGCACAAGCCAAAGAAAATTCTGCTCTGCCAAATGCAATGAGGCAATGGATCAACTTCATTTCTCTCCAAGCAATTCTTCTCATAGTTTATTCTCATACTTTAGTTTATCATGCTTCGACAGCAAAGGTCATTTTGCACTTACTTCCTGCCACTTGCAGACAAGAGTAACTGAACTCAAATGAATAGGAAGATTACACCTCCATATTTGAGCTGAGCCCAATACACGAGCTTTTCTTCCGTGACAAAGGGAGCCAGTATTTCCATCAAGGCAGGCCACTGCCTGAATTTCCTGCATTACACGACTCTGATCAGCTGGATCGTATAGCACTGCATAACAATGACCGAGTGTCTTTAAAAAGTACTGAAAATTTTTCAATGCTGATGAATGGCATCCTTTGCTGATGGGAGGAAGAACAAAATGTGATGTAAAAAGTATGCAATTTTTAAATGGTGAAGTTGCAAATATATTTTTCTCTAGTTACTACTGCTAATTTATGTTGTGTGCCTTCACTGAAATAAAGTTGGAATTTCTCTCCATGAACTAGATTTTTAGAATAAACGTAAGTCTTATCATCCCTGGTGAGAGCAAAAGGAATAAGAATTCCAGAAGATATTCTGGGCAAATTTTGTTCCAGCACACTACATTTGCATCCCTTGCCAGTGTTTGCTGACTTTTACCATAAACAACATCAATAAAAAGCATTGATAGGCAAATACATGCTAAACATTCAATTTTAGTGACAAGTCAACCATAACAACCAAAAATATTGGTTCAGGGAATAATATTTGAAGATGTGGTAACGATTCCATCTCACGACATTCCTAGATACCTGACCTGATTCAGCCACAGTCCAGATTAGCGAGGGTCTCCCATGTCTAAGAGCTTATTTTGATTTTTTTCAACATAACATACAGGTTTCAAAGGTTTTCCAATCATGTGGTTGCACAATACATATTGTATGCAGTCATGCTCCCAGGTTCAAAGATACACCAAGGACACCTAAGTACATGTCAAATTCACTATGAAAAACTGATTTGACTTGTTCGGGATATGAACCCAACTCTCCCAACTGGAGGTCAGGGGTGTTCACCAATTACACCACCAAGCTATCTTATTTCAAGGTGACCCGCAGTATCCTGGTCCCAGTCAAGTCACATGATTTTTGCATCATGAATTACACCCACTTTGACACATAGAGGTCTCAAATGAGTAGTGGAATGATTACTTACGTTGCACATTTCCCGAACAAGGGCTTTCTCTCCATCACCAAGGTGAGCTGTTTCCAGGGGAATGACAGGGTTGGCTGTGCTCTGAGGTACAGAAATAGGCTGCCCATTAGGGTGAAACCTTTCAAGCTGCTCCCTAACCTCCAGAACCTGTAATGCACGTGTCACAGGCTCAGGACGAACAAGCTGCTCCTATAAAAATCAGAAGGGAGGGTATATATTATTTAAATATCAATTACATAGCTATTAGAAGTTCTCAACTCACAGAACATCTTATGGGCTGGCAGATATGGTAATTAGCATTATCGGCATCTCTTACAAACAAACTATTTTATAGGATACATAATAATACATAGATTTATTGTTCTGTTGGTCGTTGCTGACATAGAACATATTCAGAAACATTTATACATAATAACCTTTCACAATAGATATACAATATTGTCTGAAAAAAACTCTTCAGTACTATAATAACATTTATTAAGCAGTAGTTCTTTGAGTTTTAATTTAAAAGAAGACACAGAGGACATGCATTTAAAGTTTGTAGGTAACTTATTGTACAAAAGTGATGCCGAGTGCATAGGGCCATTCTTACAAACAACATGTGATTGCACTCGCAGGTGAACATTCTCCCTTCCACGAGTCAAGTGACTATGAACCATCAAGTTAGGAATGAACATAGATGGATTCTTTTTTACAAATAAACATGAGTGAAAAATATATATGCTGGGAAAAGTCATGATATTCAGTTGCCTAAACAAAGGCCTTCCAGGGGCCCTGATGGGTACACTCATCATGGCCTTAATAGACCTCTTTGCATAGAAAATGCCTTCCTTTCTGCACTCGAGTTACCCCATAAGACTACTCCATAGGTCAAGTGAGTGTGAACTTTAGCATAGTATACTAGTTTCAAAATTTCCACGGAAGTAGTAGGGACAAGTTTACTGATCATAAATGTCCCAGTGGCCATTTTTTAAATTTTATCATTAATGAGAGGATACCAATCAAGGTTTTCAGTCAAAGATATTCCCAAGAATTTTACGGAGCTAGACTTCTTTATTGGTTTACTTTTATCAATTCTAAGAAGAGTGGTCAATATTGGTGGATTAATTTTATTGTGAAACTGTAGAAATTTGGTTTTGCTCTCATTCATTTTCAAATTATTCAACCTACACCAATTAAACATTTTGATTAAAGTTTGATGAGCAGAATTACAAGCATCTGCAAAATTGTCACCTACACTTAGTGTAGATGTGTCATCGGCATACAAAATCACTTCACAATTGGGTAAGTGGGTGGGAAGGTCATTAATGAATATGACGAACAGAAGTGGGCCCTCTATAGAACCCTGTGGGGCTCCGCAATTGGTTTCAACCAAATTGGACTTAAATGTGTTCGTGCCCGATTTATGTTTAATGTTAATTTGAACCATTTGCTTATGGTTTGATAGGTATGACTTAACCCAAGACAAGGCAACACCATTAATTCCAAGACTATGCAATTTAGAATAAAGTAGATCATGTCAACTGAATCAAAAGCTTTCGACAAAATAAAAAAAATTCCAATTAAGTCTTTCTGATTGGAAAGTCCAAAAATAATTTTATTTATAAGTACGATGGTGGGTGGCGTAACATGGTGGAACTCTTTCATGATGCACAAAGGGTAAGAAAAAAGACTTTGCTGTTCCACAAAATAAAATATATTTGCGACCGGTTTCGATACGGCGTATCATCATCGGGCATTTTTATTTATAAGCTGAAAGGCTGCAGTTGTGGTTAACTTTCCCATGATGAATCCATGTTGAGAATAGTGTAGAAGGTCAAAATGACATAAATATGTAGTTAATGATTTGGTTATAAAAAAGTTTTTCAAAGATTTTGGAAAACACAGAGGAGATAGAAATGGGTCTATAGTTTTCTGATTCACTCTATGAGTAGGTACAATCAGATAGGTTTTATCACAGCAGAAAAATGATCCTTAGAAATTGACATATTGAAAATATCACAAAGGGGCTGGGAGATTATCTTAGTTGCTAGTTTTATTATTGGCATTGGTACTCCATCACATCCAACTGACCAATTATTGTCGAAAGTCCAAATTGTTTTTTCAACTTCATTTGGGATGGCATGAGAAATATTGAATAAGGACAGTTTAACCCATTGAAAATCGATGGAGTTACATTTGTTTTAAATTGACAAAACTGATTGTTGAAACAATCAGCTATATCAGCAGGATTAGATACTGGAATATTATTGAAGGTAATAAAGGGAGGATTTTTGTGGTTGACGTCACTAATTGTTTGTTCATTTATAGCATTCCATGCTACTTTGCTGACATTACTTGCTGTGGCAATGCGCTTATTAAAATAATTTCTCTTAAATTCATTTTAGCATCTTTGTAGTTTTTAAGAAGTTTTTTATATCCTTCTCGGAGAGATGGATCAAATTATTTGCATTGTGCGTGGAGATGCCTCACTTTGGAGTCCATAATAACAAGTTCAGGGGGGAATTTGATATTTCTGCTACAACCATTGAAAAAAATACCTTATTTCAATAAAATCAGTAATGAAGTAAGTGAACTATGAGACTGTGATTAACAAATGAATTGTGAGGTTGTCTCATGAAAAAGTAATAGAGACACATTCACAGTTTCCTTCTAGTTTGATCACATGCTAAGTACATAACACTCGTTACACCCAGAATTAATAGACAATGTGTGAATTTAGTAAAATGCATTCATAATTTCGTAAACAGCAGCTCAATTAAAATTAATTAATGCAATAACAACAGAACAACTCCACCATTTGTTAAGTGACATACCTAGTTCTGGTATAATAACCGGAGAAGGTATCACAAAATCTTAAAAGCCATTTCCCCGCTAATAACTGGATAGAGGAAAGTAAGCCAGAAATAGTAAATTCAAGAGTTACCATGAGAATTCAGTTTTCAGTAGCATAAATGAAAGGAAAAAATGATTGAGGCTAGTGGCTACCATACCAAGCCGTCTTTTAATTTGATTTGACTGGTTTATTATTGCATAAGTTGCCAGAAATAAAATTTTATTCTAATCTCAATGGTTTCAGACTCAATTTTGTGGAAGTTCATTTTAAATAATGAAAAAGAAAACTTTGTTTTTTTCCACCAATTTATTTCACGGTACTGCTAGTTTTGACACAGCAGCGACATCTTCAGGTATGTATCAGAACATGTCGCCGCTGCGTCGAAACTAGTAGTACAGTGAAATAAATTGGTGGAATAAAACTGAGTTTTCTTTTTCATTATTTTTATTCTAACGAGAAAACTTAAATCTGGTGAATAGAGTCAAAATTAAATTAAAAGCCAGAGGTACAAGTAACACTTGCTGAGAAATTTCTACACTAGACACAGTTAACTACTCATTTAGAGTAAAAAATACATACGTACAGGTAATTATTGATGATCAGCCACTCCTCCAAATGACCTTAAAGAGTGATCGAGTGAAAATGATTTTTCTAGGTACGAAGGAAAGTAGGAGAGATAAAAGGGTTGCCTATATTAGAAGATGACCAATCATTGAGTAGCCAGTACACCAAGGGAATGCTGTTTTCATTGCAGGTATAGTCTAACACCCATTTTGCTCAAGGGATGAGTTCAAATCAGTCATTGGGCTATGTGAATTGGTACGAAATGAGAGCAATCCAAGAAGAGGAAGGTGACTACATTTAGGATAAGAGATCCAGCAATTTATTATTTGAATTTACTGGTTGGAAATCCATAGTGGTTATCAGGAAATGAAGGTCCCAGTAAGAGGCAATTGAGGAAATGCTATCTGAATTTAAGTACATAATGGTGTTATTTTTTCTGTTAGACATTAAGGCACACAAGGTAATGACAAAGCTTGATGAACAAAATTAGGCTTACAATATTGCCAAAGAGAGGATGACAGGAGGATGAGGTCAGTTTTTGGTCTTCAACATCGGACTCTGACAAAGTGAAAGAAAAACTTTGTATAGATCACGGAAAACTTCTTTATTAAGTTTGCCGACCAAGGTTTCGACTTGCAGTCACAATCAAGGTACACAAATCAAATAAAAAGTATCTCGTGGACTATATTAAGTTTTTTTATTTTACTTAACAATGGAGTGCTACAAAGTAACACCTCAGAAAATTAAGTTACTCTGACAAAATTGACAATACAATGAGATTTATAGCAATTGACTGTAAAGGTCGTTTTACACGGTGTGATTTTTTGTACAAGCAAAGGTATGAAACTGAACGAAATTTTATCTTTGTCAGATTGGAATTAGAATAGGTTCTTTTTTCCGTTCAGCCATTCATACAATCGCACAAACGTTTGCACAATTTGCCATTTTATATGGTACAATTTACTGATACAAGCGTTCACGCAATAGATTGTGTGAATAAATGTACCGTGTAAAACAGCCTTAAGGGAATTCCAACCAAATTTCAGAACCGCAATTGATCCACAATCCTATGCTAGCATATGCATACATCAGGAAAAGTCATTTATTGTGAAGGAAGGCATGAACTGAATGAGAATGAAATTTAAAACTATGTACTTACTACATTTTCTACATTTCCATTATCAGGATAGCTTGAAGATATCAGCCGACCATTCATGTTGTCAGCTGATGAACCCATTGACAAAAGCTTTTTCTGAAGAACCCTTTTTTCCTCAGCCAAAGTCTGGACTTTCTGCTCAAGGCCTCGTATGTACTGCATTATTTGATCTGCAAATTTAAGAAATAATAATGAATCTACCGCAAAAAGATAAAAATTCTACAAACACATGATTGAATCACACTTTGTTACAAACTGTAGCAAAAGAATGGTGTGTGGGAGACCAGCAATTGGGAGATCCCAGTCAAGTCAAATGATTGTTTCAGGGTAAATTTCAGCTCTTCAGAAATATTTTTGAATTTTTCAAATTTTTCCAGGTGAATGAAAACTTGGCTAAGATACATAACCAAATTCAATGACACTGTTAGATTGTACTGGGAAAAAAAAGAGAGAAAACTAACCAAAACATTTGCTTCCTATTACTGTCATTTAGTACACATAAATTATGCTGTAAGCATTTGTTAACTTCGTGCTGGGGAAAACAATTGAGCAGGGTAAATTTGACAACCAAAGATCTTTCCGACCATTTTTATTCGTGATGTGGTTAGGATTCGATAATTCAGTCAAATCCTATTGAATTCATACATTCAAGATACAATCGAATCCTTCAAAAAAAAGATTCAAACCTTTATTTGCAGGTGGCATATGTGCTATGTCGTGGTATACTAAATCGTGGTAAAATCATACCTCAGAATTTTAGCATATTGACATTGTTTTATTACAAAAGTGTAAATTATTTGCATAAAAATTCACTACCTCAGAAATGTGTACATAAGTGAAGATTTTATGGTTATTGAACAGAGAAAGTTTCATTTGAAATTCGCCGCATTGAGCACGCACACTCCATCTTAATAGCCTCATAATGCATCATTTTCAAAGCGGACTTGTGTGCCGCAGACCATTATGCCTGCCATTTTTATTGTGAGTTCGACTGAAAGGCTGAACATTTTTCTTTTTGTCTTTGAAAAACAAAGTTTTGAGCTGCAGAAAAATATAAACCTACCTAGAATTGTCAAATGTCACTTTTTCATGCCGCAGAAGTTGTGAAATTTTATCGTAACCTTATTTGTCACTGTCATGCCGTGGTTTTGCACCACAAATTGCAGCGAATTACAAAAAATACCACCTCCTGTAGCACCCAAAACATCTGCATAAAAATTAAATTGTAGACATATCATTTGAATGCATAACCTTCGCATATAATTTGAATTATTTGAAAGAACAAGGAATTAACACAAACCAAATCACATTAATCAAACCATCAAAATGAACCTATATTCCGAACTCTAATTATACCCATAGAACTTCAGTGGTTCAATTAACCTAAACAACCAAGATGGACGTCATCCTCTCATATTATGTGATCATTCACAGGATCATGCGATCAAAAATAGAGCATGTTCTAATTCTGCTTGAATGATCATGTGCATGTTTTTCATGCATAGAATTTTCCGTTGTACACGATGCATGAAGGTCATGCATTTTAAATAAAGTCCTGCGCCAAAACTGTTCAGTTAAATTATGCCTGTCCTTTCTAAGCATTAATAAAGGAGTTTTTTGATCTAAACATAGATTAATTTTTTAACGGGCAAAATTAAACTGTACTTAAAGGTGGGAATAGATTTTTATGTGACCAAATGTTAAAAGAAAAGTGGTTGTTGTCTCTTTATAATGTAATTATATTTTAAATCCATTCTTTAGATTGACATTTATTGGAGTCGGCTTTAAACTGCATCATGACATTTTATGCTTAATTCAGATATGCATTCACATTATAGGACACATAGGGACAGGATACCTAGCTAAAAATGTTTGTAGACCTTTGGCATTTACACTGCTATGATAGATAACTGATAGATAACAAACTATGGTTTTCACGATACTACGCGGTAAAGATATGGCTTTGTCACAAGTAATTTCAGGTATATGTGATGCCTACCATATTGAAGACGTAAGTAAATTAATCCTTAATCAACCATTTTTGCTGGCGCATTAGGCTATATATGGCCCAAAAAGTTTATAACCTGGTATGATCCTCTCTTTAAACTCAGAGTATTCTCATAAGAATATTTTCAATACAATTTAAGCAATCGTGTAAAGCATGAACCATACTGTGCTTCATCATCAGCACTCTGCTGCGATGGCAGTGCCAAAGCACCCCTGGGCCTCCGATTCAGCTGACCTCTTCATCTTCACCACGCAGCTCGCTCTCCCCCCACTTCTGCCAATACCGGATGCTTTTCTTAAGGTTTGAATCACATGACTGATGGTGCTAAATTATTCCGTGATGAGCAGAGGCTGACAGTTTCTTCCCTCTCTCTCAGCTTGTATTTTGATTTTGGTGATTCCGTGAAAGGAGGTAGCATTAGGGTAATACATGAGGAGTAGAAAAGCTATCTGGAGATCAGGCACCTGTATTTACTTGAGTCATCTGATTTATCCTGCATGTGCATCAGGCATTTATTCACTCAACCAGTTTTCAAGAACCTATGTATCCCCACGAAAATGCCCATCCACATGCCCAGGTCTTCTGCATCTTTCATAATGGTACTAATTTCATGCACATAAAAAATTAATCTGTAAGAAAATAGCATTAATGCATTTATAAATAAAAAATTAGTATGTTTGAACATGGAAGTTGACTATGCATACCATTGAAAATAGATCGGCTTCTTTGGTGGGTATTATCTTCATCTGCATGCCTTTCACGATTTTCTGACCTCCTAGGGAGTCCATTCAATGGGGCGGTAGAGGTGGTATTCGTAGGTGCACCGGGGACGGTAGGAGGAGGTCCAGTCACTTCATCTGCATTTGTGCTTGAGCTGCTGCCATCTCCATCATCTCTTGGCACACCGGGACGGGGAGGACCCCCACCGCAAGAGGTGCAAGTGCTCTGGTTTCGCTCCTCATCCAAGTAAAGGCAGAGCTCCTGAAACACACAGGTCAATCAAATACCACCAGCATATTTGACCGCATATTTATACTAAAGCAATCATTACAACACTTTCGGCATGAAGGAAAACACTTAGAGTACCAGGTCTGTGAATGCTTCAAAAATCAACTTCAATGACTACACATGATTTGAATTCAGATGTTACAGTGTATGATAGTGGTAGTGAAAAGTATATTTCAAACCTCAACACCCCTCATAAAGGAAAAGATTTCTGAAATCCTACTTTCATGGTTAGCATGCAGAAACTTATGTTTGGAAAAAAATGATCCCAATATCTATCAAAACTACCAAAACTTGGCTTGATTTGCTTGAAATTGTAGTTAAAAGCGCAAGAAAACTAGATCAATAGAAAAAGCAAGATCAGGGAAAAGAGTTTGGAACACACAATTTATAGTATCAATGATTATGGCAGGATAACCTGTTTTCTATTTATGATAAGAATTCTAAAAGCATCATAAATGTTAATTAACTATGACAAATAGATAAACTACAAAAAATGAAAATCTGCAGCCATTTAATATGATTAATTCAATTCATTATATGTATCCCATGATAAATTGCATTTTATCTGTTGAAGCAAGACTATAGGCATTCTTTTGTGGTGTTCTCAAACAAAATTTAAACTGCTAAGTCTCGATTCACCTAATTACCAAGCTATTATGTTATGTGCTCATCTCTTTAGTCAACAGCTTAGTAGAATATTATGTTTTTTTATGAGAACATGATACAGTAACTTGTTTTTGTTCCATTTAAGAGTTGTCAACCCTGGAGAGGTTATTTTAATGGTGGTAAATCAGTATTCTGTGTTTAAAAAAAACTGATTTCATCATTAGTCAGCTAAGTATCATAATAATAGTTCATGGATAATTCCATTTATTTCATTTTTAATGTACCAATATATTAATTCTTCCATAAGTTTTGCAGATAGTGGTTCATTATTTAGAGTTAGTATTCTGGTTCCACTTCTGCATTCTTAACATCTTCATGCAACCAAAAAATGCAACATTCTTAAACCCTTCATCATTTATGCATTTTACACACACACTCAAAATTTTATAGACAATATTCAGCGATTGACCATTATTGAATCTTTCCTATATCTCTCAAAATATCCACCCTTATCCCTTACTGGCCAAAAAATACTTGCCAGACTAAAGGCCGTTTTACACAGTACACTTTTCTGTACAATCTATTGTGCGAACGCATGTATCAGGAAATTGTACTGTGTAAAGCGGCAAATTGTGCGAACGCTTGTGCGAATGTATGAATTACTAAACGGAAAATAGAACCTGTTCTAATTCCATTCAGACAATCATACAATTTCGATCCGGTTTTATTCAACAGATGGTGCAGACATGGCGAAAACTGTGGTGCCTGTGTTACGATTGAAAATAAAGTTGTTTATAAAAAGGATTAACACTTTCCCGTTGAATAATATGAATAACTATTATCCAGTGTATATAATCTATAATGAGTAAACTCTTCTCGAGCTCTCCACTGGTATCAACTATTCATAATTGTTGACGTTTCGAGAGACAACTCATCACTCATTCTCAAGGCAAGAATTTGCGTCGGGAATAAACATCGGGAATTATGAATAGTTTGAAACAGTGGAGAACCCGAGAAGAGTTAACTCAAAGTTGTTCAAATGTTTACCTTGTCATTTCGTCGTGTTATTTGGTGTTCTGGTTTTTCAGTGTAATCACAAGCTTTGCATTTGCGTCCTTTTCCCCCAAAATTATGACAGCGGTCGCGCATTCAAGTAGAGTTCTTGATATGCCACGTGATATAATATTAACCATTTTATTTCTGTTGGTTAGCATGTAACATAGAAATTGTCAAAAAAATACATTAAAACACTGGCACAAATACAAGGGAGGGAGATTTGGAGGGACTAAAGAAACGTGTGCCGTGTTCGGCTATACCACTTGATATAACACTGTCACACACACAAAATAAACCTACAAAATGAGTCTATCAAGTGTGGAGATCCAGCGAGATACTTCAATGACTTGTCGCACTAAAATCCAGAAGAGAAAAAACGAAACGGTGCTAAGGTCGAATATAAAGCCAGAGAGAAGAGTCCAAGAGAGCTTTGTCTAAACCGGGAGAATAATCAGTAGGCAGATGGTCGAGTCTAGGTTCCGAATTTCAGGTGATCAGTCTTTCAAGGTGCCAAATACGTGAGTGAAACATAAACATGATAAACAAAACACTCGTGAATTCCGATCGATTTCGACCGCTAAATTGCATGGAAAATTGTGCGTTTGCACTCATCGTGTAAAGCGACATTCTGTCTGATTCAGTCATTCGTACAATATTTTCTTGCACACTTGACTGTACCTTGACTGCACTTGACTGTAAAACGGCCTTAATGCACCCCCAACCCTTACCCCTTTTCAACTCCTTCAATATTTTCCAAAATCTTTCACTCTCTCCTTACCCCTCCTCCAGTTCTCTGGCGTGGGCAGTGCACTTGCCACTTAAAACCCTCCAACTCCCCCCTCCCTCGCCACCCTGGGTCGGTCAAGGGCTATATATCTAAGAGCAAACCGAAGACCCTTGCACATGATTATGGCACAGAGTGGTGAAACGTGTCGTGCCATAGAAATAAATCTGTGGAATATTACCAAGTGTTTATATTCATTATGAATATCAACAACTTCCACCAGGTCCAGCCTGAAACAGTTATATTTGACCAAAACTTGGATTAATTTTGCTTGAAATTATAGTTAAAAGCTCAAGAATGCTAGAACAATAGAAAAAAGTAAGAACAGGGATAAGAGTCCATAACACATAATTTATAGCATCAATGATAAAGGCAGTACCTATTTTCCATTTATGATGAAATTTCTTAAAGCATCATAAAAATTGATTAACTATTGATGAAACCTATATTATTTATTTAAGTGACTGAAACCTACTCATAAGCATCAAAACAAAGCACACAACTTTACAGTTAGGACTCGGGGGTGCCTACTGGAATGCAGGAAAAACTATCCTGTACCAAGCTGAAACAACATGGAAGGTGCCTAACAAACTTGGAGCAATCTTTAAATCAACATGGAAGTCTTCGTAGCACAGGAGATTTTTTTCAATTTTTCACTCAACATTTGAGAAAAATGGGCATGATTTTCATTTCTATTCATGAATATGCATAGCTCATGTATTATTTTAAGAGAGGATCGAGGAAGCAGGAGCTTAGTTCTAGAGAGAGAATTTTAGGCCCAATGCCAATTATCCTATTCATTTTTTAGAAAGTATTAGCCTTTTTAAAAATGTTTATAGTCTTCACAGAGAAGGAGTAATAAGTATGTAACCCTTGGGTAGTATAATCTCCTTTTTAAGAGAACTAACCTTCGAGCATTGAAGCACGAGGAAACTTCCAATGGCGATCAAAATACCTTACTTTTTGTAATATGAACAGTACAAGCATAAAATATATTCATCACATAATTTAAAATGGGGAAAAAATTGAGCAATTACCTTCAATTCCAGATTGTCCTTGATCAGTTCTTGCTGTTTACTGTCCAGCTCTCGCAGTTTATTCTGATAGGCAGCCACCTCTTGCCTCATTACACTGGCAGTGTACCTTCCAAATCGCTGCCACTCACGTGCCAATTTCCGACCCTTCTGCCTATCATCATCAAGGAAGCAACAGAGATCTCGCAGCTCCTGGTTGTCATCTTGTAACCTCTGGTTAACTTCCTTCAAAGCCCGCACTTCTGAAGACTGAGACTGTGCTCTCCTGTTGGTTTCCCGTAAGGCCTACAAATAATAAGTAAACGAAAACTATTAATTAAGAAATCATTGATATTGGGTGGTAAAGCTCATTAAACCTTGAACTGGACTTAAACAACTTAACCAGAGGAAATTTATACAACAAACTCAAGTTCATGAATAGCACTGAACTCATGTAGATTTGTAGTCCTACAGGAAAAACTTCCATGATAAACGTCCAATAAACAACGAAAAGAATATGATCAAACAACAAAATATGTACTCTCCATCACACCTAGAAAGCACAAAGAATCAAACACAAACTAAGTCCAAGTTTGAAAATAATTTTATTTTAATTGACCTTTTTGTTAGCAGATTATACTTCATGTTAATAAGTGCATTTGAACATTTTTAGGAATGAAACATCTCAGGTTTCAAAACAATAATTTCACTTCACAACATTGGAACTGGATAACAATGCTTTAAATGTTTTTCAACCTCACGGAGATGAATAGCATAGAGGCTTTTGAATCACAGAATTATGTGAGCAAAAAATACACATGAGCGGGATGCATTGCCAAAAGGGGAATTTGAAACAAGAGTTGACAGCACCAAGGCAGTGGGTAAAATAGCAGATTTTAGAAATATGAGTACTAATGGAACTGAAGAAACCCAAACGTACTCCAAAAATAGTGAAGTTACGGTCCACTCCAATATTAGTATTAATTATAGTTTCAAGCCAAAAGTTTAAAAATCGGTTATATAATCACCTGGTGGTGCTCTGCAGACATTTGAGCCATTTCCGCCTCCAACCTGTGGAGAGCCCGAACAGCCTCCACTGGTCCTAAGCGAATCAACTCCTCGTCGGTCACTGGTCTTCCATTTACAACCGGTCGATGCGAAACATGTGGAGCAGCTCCATTTGGCGGCTGACATTGGTTTACAGGAGGAATTGAAGGGGCCAATGTTGGTGGTTGAGGATACTGAGATGCTGGGCGCTGTGGAACTACATTATTCGCCTTTGCATCGATTATTGATTGAGAATTTGGGTAATAAACAGTGCATTCGGCTTGATGTGTGACAGGTTTAATATTTTCAATTCCATTAGTTCCAGAATGTACATGCTTGTCGTCTTTTACGGGGAAGTGCTGCGCTGATGAAAAATTTTTGGTCAGGTTAACTTTGCTGTTGACTTGCGGTGGTGGCTGATACCTCGGCGGAGCAACAGGTTGATCCACCGAAGATTTGTACTGTTTCGTTGACATAGCTTAGCTAAATTAACTGATAACATGTGCCCCTTTACATTTTAACAACATCTCTGGTGCCTGATGAGGTTAATTGGCGAACAGAATCAGCTGAAACAAGATACGAAATAGTTAAGACCAGCAATCGCTAAACTACACTAAGATGGAGTGGAGAGGAAAGTGGAGATAGGAAAAGGCAAAATGGACAAGGATCAACATATGCGTAAGCTGCTCAGTCCGTCACATTCCATTCAGATAATTAGGCAAACAAAATGTCAAAAAACGACAACTAGCTACCATTACGTTTAGCAATTCAACGGAAAGAACTTCTTGTGAAATTATTAAATAGGATACGCTCTAAACAAATCAAAAAACCATGTAAATTTTCGAATTTGAGACAAACAGGTTGAAACGTATTAATGTTTGAGAAATAGGTCAATGTAGGTCAACTACAAATAATGAATGAAATGCTTTGAGTCTCGTTTGCAATAAACTAAAACTCATGAAAGTTGCTTGAGAATGTCTTACATGTCGATATCTACTCATATTCTAACCAAGTAATTCGATAGCAACTTACTCTAATAATTACGGAAATCCTTATCCTCTCACGGACATAACGGCACTAAGTCAACATGGCTGACTGTCACTGCGTAGTTGACATTGTTTCCATGCAGAGAGCGCAGAATTCAACAATGAAATTCCGAAATCACGTAATTTTTATATGACACGTGACCGCACGGAGATAAACCCAGGTAGTGCGGGAGATAAAATAACTTTTACGGTGTATGAAAGCAATAAAGCTGAAGCTCCTTACAGTTGAAGACTTTCTTTTTGCTGCGCATCTTCGTCCACATCGTCCACATTTTTTACTGCCACATGAGCTTAAATTGCAAAGGTGAAGTTTGTTTTTGTTGGGGAATCGTCTGCTTTGTTTTTATGGGAAAAGTAACCTAATGTACGGTTTGCGACTTTTATCTGGATGTTGGTTTATGGAAATTGAAGTAAACTTATTGTTCAATATGAATAATCTGAGAGGGATTGGATTTTAATTATAACATATTTTTTGGCAGACAAGGGTATAATCATGATTGAGCGACAGTCCGTAATTTCATTTTCTTTCGTTTTTCAGAGTTTATTGCTTTATTTTCTTGTGTTCCAAACTACGATTACGGAATGGAGGAGAGCCCCGGAGAGAGAGAAGATAGCAGTTATGAAAGACGTCGTCCATCCAATAAATCCGGCCAGGTGCAGTTTTATGAATACAGCCTCTTAATATTTTGGTTTATCTTTCACTTAAATTAGTAACTAAATATTCAGATGTGTGTCGTTTATACGGTTGCCATAGTAGTTGGATCTCTGTGATGAATATAATTTTTAAAACTCACCTTGTTACATACTGTTGTTTATTATTTATGGACAATATGTATGATGGGATGTCTTTCAATATTGTCCCACTAATAACTATGGGTATTCCAAGGAGGTGGAGGAAGCGGAGGAAGTAGATGAAGACTACATTGTATTACCCGAGTATCCATCAAAGGGACAGATCGTTAACCCTGTAAGTTTTTCTAGGTTTCTTATTTGGGCCTGTCTGCATGTCAAAGGATCGCTGCTGAAGCGCAGTAATGCCAACGCCCTTGGTTGCTTACTTAGAATTCACCCTTGCACATCTGAGCTGCTTAATTATTCTGTCCTGTTTGAAGAGCTTATAACTGTTGGCACATCATCATTGTATATAAACTTCATATTTTTTTTCGGAATCTTGGCATCCTTTTCTGTGTTTTTAATCTATTCAGTTTCTAGATTTCATTTGGGGGCTTTTAGTTCCACTTTCATGTACTTGGGACAACCTTGTTTAAAGTTTTCACTCCGGAAGTTTGCTTTTCTGACCTCTTTTGCTCTAATTCCTCTCTGCACATGACACCCGAGGCTGTACCTAGTATTCAGCTTAGGTAGCAATGAACTGCTTATTATTTGGCAATTTCATTGCTCTAAGATTCTTCCATGATGATTTGGATATTAATTGGAAATGATCAGTTGAATTATGCTTCTTGTAATCAAAAGACTCCCCTGAAAGATAAATCTCCCAACTTTCTATACTGGTCGATTAGTTGCACCCAACCAACAATGGAGGTTATTTTCACCATTGAGGATTGGTGAGTATGTTGGCAACAGAAGAAGTATTTTGAGAATGGAGGAAGAGTGGAGAGAGAGACCCAACATCAGTGTTAGTGTACTCGTAATAATAGGTGACAAGGGGTCATGGATTAATTTTCTCTACATCTCAGGGCAATCTCTCTAATAGGGAGAAGAAACAAAATTTCTGAACGAGCAACTTGTTATCATGGTGCAAAATATCCATAGTTACTCTTTCTTTTAATGACACTAAAGTATGACAATTTTTTATCCCTGTGTTCAAAGTGCAAATTATTGGTTTATTGATATTTTGGAGAATTTTTTCAGCCTCTCTGTATTGTTTTGAATTTTCATTTTTTTATTTGAGGATTGCAGGACTAGCCCCGGTATTTACCTTTCATGGAGTCACTTGCAAGTACACTATTCCACAGAGGAAAAACCATTCGCCTAGACTGGAACTCAACCTGGATCCCTCAATTTTGCCCCGAGTGCTTTACCCAGTTAAGCTACTAAAATTGATTAAAAGAGCAAACACATCATTGTGTTCCATGTTTTGCATTATCCTTGCAGACTATGGTGCTAATCGCATGCTTTGGACTCCTTATTTACATCATATATCTAGCAGTCCTGAACACCTTGCTCCTATAAAGACCTCAAAAATCCACAGGGGGGAAGGACGCCTCAGTACCTGAACTGGTTAAAGCACTCGGCGAGAAATTGAGGGATCCGAGTTCAGGTCCCGGTAAAGGCAAATGATTTTTCCTCTGTGAAATAGCACACTTATCTGCACTTGCGGGTGACTATAAAAGGTAAATACCATGGCTAGTCCCCGTATCCTCAAAATCGCTCAGTATATTTCAACTGCCCTATTATCTTGGATGGATTCGAGCCATTAATTATGTCCCTAAGTAGGGAGAGAATGAGAGGGGTAAATAGAATGTTTCAAATACATACTAAGTTATTATCCAATATGCCTTCGTTTGGATGCCAGTGCGAAAAATGCTTGGGGCAGGAAAGTGGCTGGTAATCTGTTAACGACTTGGGCGACGAGTCCACCATTACATACTGTTTGAATTTCCCTCTTCGACCTAAGAATAATATGCCGTATGAAAGGAAGCAGATTTTCTCCCAGAGAAAAAGTAATGGTGTTCCATTTGTTGAGAAACTTAATTCCTATTCTTGCGCCTTCTTTGAAACGAAAGAAACTTACTAGGAAATGGATATTTTCACCTGGAAAAATGAAAATTTTGGCCTGGAAAACATGGAATAGTCTTGGAATTTCATAATCTCATGTGTGTAGCAACCCTGCAAACAGCTCGCTGTGATAGACATTTATAAATAAATAAATATATATGTAGCCCACAACAATGCACATTATTCCTGGTGACACACCCGACAGAGGACGTGAAATTCTGAGTGATAATTCAAAAAACATGGAACAGACCAAATAATTCTACAAAATATGAGTGAAAAGTCCTCTGGAAAGTCTCAAAAGTATATTGGTTTATTGCTAAACCTAAAAGCAATCTTAAGCCCTTCGTAAGAGCCTGCATATTAGATTTTTGTTGGAGGGCTTGGCTACCTCACAATGTCTACTTGTCCTGTGAAAAACCCTGAAGGGTGCACAAAAGTGGTGTAACAACCCCCCGAAAATTTAAGATAAAGTGCACCAAAACGTAGGGCAATGGCCTGCCGTGATGGAAAAACCAGTTCCTGATCAGTCCCCGAAGTTGAGCATTGTTGAGCTCCGCTCAAATTTCTTAGCAGAGGGGTTCCTCCGATTTGTCTGAGTACCCCTGCTGTTGCCCCTGTCTGTAAGTGGTAGACAGTGACAAATGACCTCAGCCATCAAAGCACGTTAAACTAAAATACTGCTACCAAAATTTATCAAAAGAGGCTGCATTAGGTTCCATTGTTTAATATGATGCCCCATGGAGAGCAGGCTATTTCAGAAGGGTTGCTTTTTGTACAAAATTTAGGAAAATTTGATAGAAGGATGCCTAATGGCCGCAGGGGCATCAAGAACAATAGCCCACACCAACCCCCCCCCCCCTAAATCAGCAATGTATTTACACCTCTGGTGCACGCAGATAGGGTTAAAGGTGACTGTGCTACCTTTCTTCCTTCAAGTCAGCGTCATTGAGGGTGCTGGTTTCACTCTCTGTGGAAGGGAAACATTCCAACAACCCCTCACCAAAGGCATGCTGTGGGTGTACCACAATCAACCTCAGGGGTTAGCAGCTTTAGAATGTAGTACACCCCATGATAGTACAGTGCTCATGTTCCTCGAAGTCTTCCCATTCGACATCTCAATACATACATTGAAAAAAGTAAAATGGAAAATAGCATATCATTCTGAAATCTGGAACCCTTGGATTTCATATAACGAACATGCATGTTAAATCTATAGTTGCATGTATTTTTTCATTTTAATATTCTTATATTACTCATAAAATACAATAATAGATAAGATAGAATAATTAATGATAATGTTATTATAGGAAAGTGCTTGTTTTCTGTGAGTGAAAAATTCATTTTGCAGGTTTTCTGTGTACATTTTTTATTCTGCATTGCTTTATTCCTGCCTTTTTTATTGTAGCAATAGACAGTACAATCCTTTGCTCTAAGTAAATTGAAAATAATTGTTCGTTGTTTATATTGTGCTGGTCCCACCCTCCCGTACGTGCGAACGGGACACGAAACACTTCACCCACGCGTACCCTACTCCGTCACCTGTTAGATCAAATTGGAGACCTCTCCACAATAGGCCTCTGCGGGTAGGTTCCTGACCGCGTTTAAAATCTAGTTTTCCCTAGCTTTACCGCCGGGGCTGAGTGAAGATGGGTCGTAGGAAATAGGTTCACGGGTAATTCGGCTTGCCAAGTAGGAAGATTGAACAAAATATATCTTTTTCCATTCAACACAACAACCATATATTTGAGAATTGACTTAAAATTACTACAAACAAGAATGCACTTGTAATAACTAATGAATTGATGGGTTGATAGATAAGGGATGAGACATTTAAATCGTGAAAACAAACCCTTCATGAGATGAATGAATGAAATGAGATGAAGAATAATGATTAACACCATGGAACATTAATATGCCACAAAAAATGCTTACTCTTGCACACAGGCGATTTACTTAATTAGTCTACTTCCAAATAAACTGGGGGTGAGGGAGGTAATTACTAGTCCGTCCCTTTTCTCTTGCTTTTATGGTATAATTATCTATTTTGGGTATCAATCACTCGCCATTGTGAAGCACACTGTCGTAATGTGGAGGCCCATCGCTGACTTGATGGCTAGGAGGCTGAAATAGGGGGGGGGGGTTTGTCGGGTCGGCAACCTTACGTGACCGTTGACACATGATTCTCGGCACGGGACAGCAACGGGGCCAGGCACTTGGTCGTCCAAACTGGATCCTCTGATTCCTACGGCAGACGTCAGGCTCAACACGCCACTTGTGGTCTCTGTGTACATCGAGAATATCTTGGGGGGCTGTGGTCCAAACAGTGGACGTGGTACTTTTTATGTACCTCTCTGCCTCCAGCACTTTCAAGTCTCTTCTCCCAGCTCGAGCAGTGCTTCTGCACCATGATCTCGCTCAGTGCATTCTCTTTTTTTTTTCTTTTCGGCAATCGCCTTTTATACCACTTTGTGGCGGGGAAGGGGACGTTGCGGAGAGGGGAAAACTGAGGGAAGGGGCACATAGAGGGGTATTCACACATCACTTTCAGCTCGAAATCAACCATCCCCTGTGACTCATTCATACTTCTCACTCCACTACGTTTCACTCCATTCACTCGAACTTGCCACTTATTCCTTTATCTCACACACGCACACATTCACGCGAATTTCCACACTCACACCTCATCCCACCTCAACAAGCCGAACAAGGAAAGGAAAAGAAAGGGGGGTGAGGGAGTGGTTGTACGGAAAACAAAGGTGTAACGGCCTGAACCGTTACAATAACTGATTGCTATTTAAGCATTTGAAGAGTTGTTTATTTATTTATTTTATCTATCTCTCATAGACTCATAGGAACTCATACTGCTACTAAGTGAATTGGAATTTTTATTTAGTATTCTACTAGCGGGAGTAGATATTGAAGAATCACTGTTCTTCCTAATGTAACTTCCTTTGATTTTGTTCTCTTTCTTTTTCCTAACATTCTCAATTACCACAAAATTAACTACCCTTGTCCCCTCTCTCCTAGCATTCTACATTATAGTATGGTCTTCAATATCTCACCTCCATTTATTACTGGCTCTATCCTCTTACTTTGCCTCAACTTATTTTCCTCAAGCACTCTTCCCTCCCCTGTCATACCTAGCAATGCTTTGTTTGTCTACCTTTCAGTCCATCATCCTTTCTTCGTCTCTTTTCTCACCCACACATTCTCTATTCAAGGCTGTATGCAGCCTCTATAAACTGTATACAAGTATAACATATTTTACTCAGGATTTAAGGTTTTCCCGCCGAATTATGCACGTGAAGGTTTCTCGGGTTTGGCACTGGGTAAGATTACATATTAAATTTGATCAACATTTCGATGGCTGAGTCAACCATCAAAACGTTGATTGCAGATTGAATTACCATGTATGTGTGCAATAGCAAAATTTGCTTTAGAATTTTTGTTTGATGCATTTACTGGGTATTTTTCCAAAAATGTTTTTCTTTAGCAGTTTCACCTATTAAATAACTTTATCTTTCTAATTTCAGAGGTTGCCTTATGTTGGTGCATTGCCCAAGCCACTTACAACAGGCCACACAGTTGTAATAGATGCAACTGTAACCCCTGAAGCAAAGAGGTAAGTACCCTTATAATTGTTACTTTCAGTATATTTACCATCAATTACATTTTATCTCATGCACAACCCTATCAAAATTCCGTGGGCGCTTAAGCGTCACACGGAAGTAATCCTAGAAACCCAATCAAAACAGAGGAAAAATGCATTATGTATGTTATTGTTATTATTATTTCAAATATGAGATCAATGAGCAGTGGCTTAAAGATCAGCTTAGGTTCATAGACTAACTTTTGAAAAATATGCTTAGTGTCAGAAAGACCATGTTGTGAAGAAATTATATTTTTAATGAGCAGAAATTCAGTCGCATAATGGTCCAAAATAACAGAGAAATATTGGTAGTATTATGCTATTATAAATCATATATTTTGAGTAATTACCAAAAAGGTTTTATATTATTTAATTAATCTTTCTTCATGCCGATGTTGTTGTGTTAGAGCCCAGATAGCACAGAATTCACTGTATCCACTTTGCACATAGATACCATCTCATGGCGAGCGGGATACCGTATCGCATTGCCGCTAGTCGTCACTAGATACCATCCACTGACGGGATGCGTACTCATTGGATGCGAACGCGTGCAATGTCCGCTACGATTAGGTGCCCAATGAGATACGAGATTCCTACGCCAGCGGCGCAAGAATACGGCACCGGTGATATCGAATATATCGATAGTATTACTCGATCGATAATGATCAACCTTGGTTAATTTCAATATCTTATATTTACTATTCTTAATTAATAATGAAACTAATACATTGAACAATGTGATAGTAACATTGTGAAATGTATTAGTTCCAAGAGCTTGCTGAAGGAAAGCTGAAGACGAACCCAGCATGTGCAATTACATTTTATTACAGCACAAACGTAGAAACTAAGAAAAACATACCTATGCTTATGGGCAGCAAAGAATTTCAGATAGTTGGACTCCTCAAACACATAACAGCGATTATCCAAATTCCCTGAAACCTATTGCTGCGTGAAACGTAATGAACGTAAAAGATAACTTCAGCCTGTAGAGAGGCTCCAGGTTGAATATGAAATGACATATTTAAGCATTCACCTGACATGCAAACAGTAAACAAACTTTTGACATGATCTAGATAGTGAAATATAATCCATTCTTATAACTATTACCAACCCTTTCAAGGAACATTCTCCAAAAAATCAAAATCTGCCTGCAATGAGTAATTTTCAGAGTATACACTTTGTATTGGAGAAATGATGATAAATACCTTAAGTATCAGCTGTGAAGCCACAAACATGCCAGGGAAAAACACGAAATATCAGGGTAACATAGGGAGAACAGTTATAATAAGTATACAAACGTATTTATTTTCATTTCAAGTTGAAATTAAATAACAGTCTTAGATACATAGGTATATAAAAATGCGTCAATGCTTAAGCATGAATACATTTAAATTGAAAGTAACATTGATTGGATAACGGTTATTTATATCACTAATGAAACAACTGGCTAAAATACATTCCATTACGATGATAGACTGCCACACATTCAGTAAAATGCCTATATAGGTATTATCTTGTCTCAGTGCAACATATCACGTAGCAAAAGTTTATGAAATATGTGCATGCAGTCATTGCAAGCCAGCATATCCACCTGCAATTGAACAATAAATAGCTCATTAAACACTTTTATTATTTATTATCAAAGGATTTCTAATTGAAATCCATTACAGTTGTTAGAGGGAAAGGAGTTCAACTAAAACCATTCTCGCTAGGTATCGTATAACTTTGTCTATTTTGAAGTATCCAAGCTTGACTATCAACCATATATATTTAGCAGTCTCTCTATTAATCAGCTAGCCTGTTGTAACTACTTCATATTCTATATTATTAGGAGATCCACTTAATTTACAGGTCTTATAATTTATTCTGACAAATCCACATCGTATGTAACAAAAATAAACGTCTTATAGCTTTGCACATTTTTCTGAAATACACGAAAGTACACTTCCTACATTCACCATATCTTCCTTCCACATAAAGAACGTTTTGTAAGCATATAAAAAATGCTAACAAACACTGCATTGGAAATTTCACAGGCAATGTATCTTTAATGAGTACGAGTTCTAAGAAAAGTCGGTAAGGAATAGTGTCAGCAAATATCTAGTCTAGCAATTTTACAAAGAATTCTAAGAATATTACGTTAAATTAACTCCATCCAACGAAAAACATTGATTTATTATAAGGATATAGAAATGCTTTAACTACACATCGATGGTGATCGCCATTGGGAGAATAACTTCAAGAGGCGAGGACAGAACTAAAATAATATTATGGATAATTGACGGAATTAATTGGAATTACAATAACATTGGCCAAACTAAGAACGATTTGAAATAATTCACTGGTTCATTCTAATAAATTTTAACAATATCACATTTTTATCATGGGACAAAGATATGAAATGATTAATTTTTCTTCAGTTTTAAAATGTTATCCACATCCACGAATTAAGAAGCAACAGATTACTGTCTCCAGCATTAAAATGCTTGTATCAAGGCTCCACAATAGATCTGCGTTACATATTCAACATAATTGAAACCACTCACCTTTCTTTTACAATGAGATTCCTTTCTTTACAGAGATTCTTCTTTTAGGAACTCCGGCAATCTTGAAAACCAACCGACAAGTGGCCATAGCTCCATGTTTTCACAAAGCACTATCACAGTCTTCTAGCCAAATTATGACTTGGAAATGATGAAATCCGTATCTCTCGGCGAAAACACTTAGTTGGTAATTAATCTGGCTATCTAACTAAGTGGAAATCCTCCAGGAAAACTTTGCGTATGCTTAATGGATGACGAGTTTCGACACAAACAACTACACATAAATTGTACATGAAAACGAACGCCACCGGAGAAAAAATAAACCCATTTTTCGCTCAAATTACCCGAAATACATTTGTAGGGTATACTTAACCAACAGTTTTAAATTAGAGGTAAGTAAATACTACAGATTTCCGACGTAATATATGGGGAAAGAACTCTCACATCAATCACGATGTCAACAAAGCAAACCAATCTGTGACCGCTCAAAAGTGAGCCTCCGCACCTGCTAAAACAAAAACTAGTCCCGTGTACGAGCCATGGCAAAACAAGATACTAGTATTCAATACCGTTCAATATGAGTTGGATACGTTCTATGCAATGTCTTAATTTAGTGTGTAGTACAAAAATAGATGCACTTGCACATTGATTGTTGTTATACTAAAGATATGCATGCTTCTTCTTCCAATATACGCCAATTCGTCAGTTAAACAATGCAAAATTATCCTCACAATCATAACACAAACATCAAATGTGAGATTTCTTGTATATTAAATGTCGACCATCATCGCTAGATACAAAAATCGCCCGCACGGGCCCGTGCTATCTGGGCAACTTGGTCAAGACCTTATGCAACCCACAATGCATCGGTACAATCGAACTGAGCTTTGAAAATTGACCAGCAACTTTGCTCATAGACTCAATGATAATTCTAAGAATTTAGGAAATATTTTTTTAATCTCATTAATTTTCCATTTCTACAGACCTAAACACTGCAGAAAAGTCAATTTATGTATGCAACCTGTGACACAATTTGGTCTTGAATATTTTTATCTCGCATTAGATCTGAGGATACACTGAAAATAACAATCAACGTTATTTTGTATTTAAACAAGATTAATACAAAGGAAATTCGTTGTCCGAGAGTTAATATGAGTAGAAATTAGGTATCCATTTTCAAAAATAGAGATGAAAAGTTGGGGTGGAAGGCTTATTTTCGGACATGTATGATATATATCGAGCATAGTACTGTTGGCAACAATGAGACCAGTAATGAATAATAATATTTAGGGAAGGTCTGGGTAGCACAGACCATCTGGGGTAAGATTTGTCCTCAGTAGAGAGTGTTGTGGATGACTTTCGCCTGGGTGTGGAGTCGACCCGGGGGTGATTTTTAAGTGATTATTTTGGGGGAAAGATGTGTTTTATATATAATGTACATACATTAATTGAAATGAAATTTACTCATGAAAAGAAATTTATATGACTCATGGCTTGATATGAAATACAATGAAGATATCTGAAAAATGTTATTACATCATGCCTTTTTGTCAACCTTTAATTTTACAAACTTTGATTTTACATATGCACTGGCTCTTTTTTGGTCCGTCCAACTACGTAGAATCGAGGTTTTACTGTACTTGTAAAATGTATCAGGCTAATACTACTATGTATACCTTCACTTGGAAGAAACTGGAACAATTTTATACAGAGATTCATGGCTGTCAATAGCATTCAGATTGGTTTTGCCTGAAACAGTTGTTGGCAAAATAGTAACCCTTGAAATATTTAAATGTAAAAGAAATCATTCTTTGAGCAATTGCAGTCTAGTATTGCTCTTAGAATTTAAGATTAGGTTGTGATAAATTATGTGAGTTGTATCCTTTAATTCATATATTTATTGAGCCGTGTCACGTGTGGTCACTATGCTTTAAAATTGAATACTTAGTATTGTTGAATGCTTTTATCTTGTACTGTTTTTACATTTACCATCCCTATTATTTATGCCATTGTACGTATGTATTGTATTATCATCTTTTTAATGCATCTGTGATGGTCTCTCTTTACACCTAGCCTAGTCCCAAAATGCAGCAATAAAATACCCATAAAGGAAAATAGAAAAAAAACTATTTGAATGGCATGTCAGCACTAAAAGGAATGACTGCTACCTTTCAAACTTTATCTGAAGGGGATAATGGATGGAAATAATTGCATCAGTATTATATCAGCTGAAATGTAATTCAAGTGATTTATTCTTAGCTTGGGTAGAACTAGTGACTGCACTAGAAACCATATTGGTTCTTAATGACCAGTAATGTTGTTATTAGGAGTAGTTGTAACAAAATGAAAATAAGTCGTCTGGGATTTCTGGTATGTTTTTCAGTTTTCAATGCCATTCCCTTTGTAAATTCACTAACCTCTGTAAATATTGTCTAAACCTTGAAAAGGCTCCTTTGGATACTACATCATGACTGTGTTACTCACCCATAATTCATCAGGTAAGGAAATCATCAGAGTCACATAGGTATGGAAATTGCAAGAGAGCTGTGATAGCATGAGAGGGGATGGTCCTTCATGTAACTTTTAAAAAAATGTAGATGCTCCATTCCAGGAACATGTAGACACCTGACGCATGTTTGTATCTTACCTGTGACATTATTCTAATTCACTTTCCTAACTAATCTCAAGTCTTTTATCTGGAGACCATCATTTATTGACTAATTATGCAGTATCAAAGTCCTCATATTACCACATATGGTTATTCTGTAGTCATCTGCATGGTAGAGGGTATCTCTGGGTGGAGTTTTTAGCTGAGAACTACTGTCACTGTTATTTTTTAGAAGTAGCTAAAGCATATTTAGTGGATTGCCCTTAGTGCAATGTAGTTTTGTCAGTTAATTGTACATTACTCACTATTGAATCAACTCATTTAGATCGTATTTTAAATGTCTGAAAATGTGATTTAAGTGCTCATATGTTTTCATTTACAGTCATCATGTGCAGATAGCCTCAGCATTCAAATCACTTGTCAATCAAAAAAAATATCACTTATATTGTAGTTGGAAATTTTTGAAAGAAGCTGTGTACCTACTGTATCTCTACAGTTCTTTAATAGTAGGTGTCAGAGTTATAGTGTTCGAGAAGCTCCATTCATTGAGGAGATTGAAATCGCAATTACAGTATACACTTGTAATCACTTGTCAATCAAAAAAATATCACTTATATTGTAGTTGGAAATTTTTGAAAGAAGCTGTGTAATATATCCCTACAGTTCTTTGATAGTAGGTGTAGAGTTATAGTGTTCGAGAAGCTCCATTCATTGAGTAGATTGAAATCGCAATTACAGTATACACTTTAGTATAAGTCTAGAAATTTCTTCCTCTTTTCGGCCAATGAAGACCTACCTTCAACTTATAGTCAAGTCACTAAAGGTGGTTTTTTTCTTGGTCAATATTTCTGCATATCAGCTTCATAAAACTTTTGTTACTCATAAGCCTTGGAAAATGTGGCCAAGAATTGCATTAGGTTTATGCTCCTAGTGTCATATTAGGATGTATACCACTGCCAGATACACTTGATACTTCCACTTTGTGATATTTATGCATTCCACTGGGCCAAGTAGTACAAATATCATAAACAACCCAAAAACACTAGGATTTCCCAATTAGCTATGTGCAATGCTGCGGCTGTATATCTCTTGAAATATGTATACTTAGATCGATATATGGTGCATTTTTTGACACACCTTAGGAGAAAATAACTTTGAATAAAATGGCATTAAGTATTCCAATTGTTGAACTCAATAATAAAATAAAACAAATCACATCAATCTTGCATCACGAAATCAGGAATCGCATGGCTTTTATACTTCCCTATACATCATACATCAGTTGGCCAGCTGACAATGAGTCAGTTAAGATGGTTAAGAGTCACTACTAGTTTCTTGAATCTCGTTTTATATATTTCTTTCTGAGATATGAATGTTTGGAAATATCATTCTCTTCTGGCAGTAGCGCTACCAACTGTCATGCTGTCATGCGATAGCCAATGCTGTGGATGGTGCAGTAGATGGTTATACCCTCAGTCAAGGTGACGACAATTAAGTAATTGCCTCATCATGCAATAACGCTGGCATTCGCATCAAAGAACATTGTAGGCATCTACATGGCCGATTTTGTATCAGCACAAATTATTATTAATAAACATATTGAAAGTTTTATCGATGTTGGTTGCTCTTTGCTTCAATATTCATCCATATGTCTCAATTAGTTCACTTTTTTAATTGGGAAACAAGGAGGTTAAGCAATTTTTTCACCTCAACATATATTCGAGTCATGGATTTTAGTCACAGATATTTTCAGCTTATAAAAGAGACTTCAACTTATACTCAAAGAGATATAATAATTTTTCTTTTCGATATTCATTAAATATTATTTCTAATTATTATAAACTACTGAAAACTAACATTCATTCGTATATATTTTTTTAATCTTTGAAATTGTGATTTTTCCATTTTACTTTATAATTCATTTCCTTCTCTTTGATATAGGTACATTCTGAAAGGGCAAAAATATTGTAACAATTTTTTTTTTGTCCTTAGGAGTCATCCATAAATTAACTGCCATACTATATTTGCTATTGATATTTCTTTCCCCATATTGCACTTAACGTTCTAATCTCCCTTACCCAATGGTTATTTCAACATCTTCTGGCATACATATATTCAAAAACTATTGGCCTTAGTGAAATCATATTTAGTTTTAGATATAGTCAATGTTTGTGAATACATAATCAGATTTTGTCTGTTATTATCTAACCAAATGAAGAAGAAAAATGATCATAAGCTATTTTTCTGCATAGGTACCTATCTCATTAAATATCTTGGATAAAATCTAGGAATAAGTAAACCAAGACTTTTTCACAATTTTAATCCATGCCTAGTTCTCCTGATTAATGCATTTTTACAAAACATTGAGGTATTTAGTGTCGGCAAAGGGTGTTAAGTTTTAAGTTCCACCATTATTCTCACATTAGTTTGATATTTTTTTAGATTTTAAGGTTTGGAATGAATTAAAATTATGAAGTAGGTATTATAAATTGGAACAATCCATCAGGGTATTATTCATAAATAATCGAAAAACCTATTTATTTATCAACTAGGATTTATATACTGGTACTCCCCAGCCGGCACAAGGGCTATACTATCTGATCTAGGGTGGCTCTAAAGCGGGTCTAGGATATCTCCAATACTCCTTAGAGCCAACCTATCTCAACTTGATCGATGTAAGAATACAAAACAATGTCTTTTATGTGAAATTGTAATACTCAAAAAGAATTATTAACATGTATTTCCTATCTAAACCAATATTTATATTATTTTCGGGGTTAATTGAAGAGAGACGTGGAAAATAACAACCAATGATAACCGTTATTAACTTCCTGTTCCCGATCGGGAACCATCTGGTACTCTGATAAAAAAATGTGGAATTCTTTTAAAAATTCCTTCCCAAATTCATAACCATTGACATAAACGACATGTGTTAAACTTGTTTTTATGCTGTTAAAAAATATATCTATGCGCCTATTTTAGTTTTTATGTGTTAAATATGACTTTTGTACCGGAAGTAATGTTTTGTGCACATCACATTTTTTTTACTTCTTGTATGTACCTAGTCTAAATTTGAAACTACACTTATACACATGTATAGGAAACTTGCATACTTTCCCTTATCATTTATGCACATCATGTACACATTGTAATTTTTTAACAATTTCCCAATTGGCAAATATAAGCTCTATAATTGTGACCCATTTCTAGCATTGGATTGGATTTTCATTTCTTTTATCAGGTGTATATGCAATGTTTTATGCAGAGAAGGAGCTGCCTTTTTCAAGTTCTTTTATCTTTTTAGGTTTTCCGTGAATCTGGTTTGTGGAATATCTGATGAATGTGATTATGCACTGCATTTTAATCCGCGTTTTGAGCGTAATTTTGTGGTGAGGAACTGCAAGATTGGAGGTAACTGGGGCACAGAGGAGTGCACTTCACCCCAAAGGAATCCATTCAAGCGAGGAATGTCTTTCCATCTGTACATTTTTGTGGCCAAGAATGCTTTTCTGGTAAGATTTTTATAAAATTTTCAGAAAATGCACTCGATATCTCTTGATAGTACATATGCTTGTTTACTTCTTGTGATATACTATTATGTAGTGTACTTCCTAGCCCTTAAGATGCTGTGTAATTTTTTGTTAGATTTTATAAGAAAATATAGTAATCAACGGCTGTTAATGTTAACAGTTTATCGGAAGAAAATGGAATCGTTGACTTCCAAAAATATCTACTGTATAAAAGTTAATCATCATAGAACCTCAGAAACAAATGGTGGAGAGTGCACCTTTTGATTGCTTTCGTAATGCAGTCTTTGGTGAAAGTAGAAATATGGATGCCTCCAATGGCAATGCAAAATCAGATGTATGAAAACGTAGATTTACCTTTGGCCCTTAAGTTGTAGCCCAATTTTAGAATACATTTTTGGCTTTAAAAAAAGTATTATGGGCTGTAAAATACGGCACTCATAAAATGGGCATATTGCTTATTCTGTATTGAGCTAATTTTTAACAAATGGTGATAAATGTAAGAAATGCCATTTTAGTGATAGCAGGTTCAAGAAATGATCAATGAAAAAGGTTCACATAATTTTTGTATGCAGTACCTATTTACTTATTATACATTTTGCAGACTCATTTTCCACAAGCAGTTGAACTTGCTACCTGCTTGAGATTTATAAAAATAAAATGTTCCTTTCCAGTATACACCTATCTGTTTAGGGATTTCATCTTTACTTGCTTGAAAGAAAGCCTTTTATGCTTTACTGCAAACTTGTAGGTACTAAGTGCATATTCTCTCTACAGAAAACCTCACATTTTGAATGGTAAAGGTAATTTTGGCTTTTGGTAGCTAAAGTAATGTGTGCTGACCAGAGGGTCAAGGGCTCACATGCTGATGAGCATAGTGGTCTGCACCTTGTCGCTCAAATCTGGAGGTCTGTGGTATGATTCCCGGTCCAGGAAATTTATTTTTTCTCTGGCAATTTTCATGTTGACTGTAGAGAGTCACACGGAGTAGTTTTTCTAAATTCCAAAAAAATATTTCACTATGCTTTTTATAAGAAGATAATGTGTGTCATGAATTGTCCTATTTTTTATTACCTCATTAATTTAATACTCTTTGATCCATTTAAACTCAGGAGACGTTTATTTTAACCTAGCCATATTCTCTCTCTGTTTCCAGGTAGCTATCAATGGAAACCATTTTTGTGGGTTTGGTTTTCGGTTACCATTATCTAGGATTCACTCTGTTCATGTGAATGGTGATTTAAATCTTATGGGCATTGAACACCGTGACTGTGCTGTCTACCCTGTTCCTGGAACAGGAGAACCATCCATTACTATTCCTGTCCCCACAGAATCTTGTCCGTGCACCACCACTGATGAAGAGAAAGTATTTTGCAGCCAGCATATAATCATGCCAGTACGTATAAGGGAATACTTTCAATGTTTAGGACTATCATTAAAATGAATGGTCTCAGGTTTGACTATGTAGAATTTCTCCATCACGGAGGTAACAAAAAAATAATAAGGCATAATTCCACTTGAGAAAATCTAATTTATTTTGATCTAGGGTTTGGCTGGTTCTAGGTTCAGGTGATGATGTCATAACATGCCAAAACCTAGGTTTAAATAACTGATATTTTCTCAATTGGAATTTTACATCGTTCTTTTTTCGCTACCTCCATTTGGTGCATTTGTATTTTGATCACTTTTGCACATAAGATTTCTCTATCCAACAAAGGAATTTTGAGAATTAAGAAATGAGCATTATGGGAGAAGGAATTTGATATTCTTGCCACTAACTCACTTCTAGAGCAGAAAACTCTTTCCAAGCTTGGGTGAGAAATGAGGATGCAGAATGAAACATATATTCTTTATTGTTAACTAACTAAATTCGTAAGTATATTTTATGAAATCAATCCAAAATCGATTTAAAAATTTCGTGAGTGCAAGAAGTCAGGCTCTTGGGAGGAGAATGTCCTCAACACTAGAACCCAGAAGCAGCCATTTCGACCTCCTTTTTGTTTTGCAGAATTATATTACTCTGTGTTACATTACTCTTGGGGAATACGTTGTAATTTCACAAATGCATTGATGTAATAGTTTAACTAGGATTACCATCGCTCACTACTACTTTCTTGTTACATACTTTACTGTGGTGAAAGAGCTGCTTTAAGTTTACATTATATCATGCAGTTAAAAGTAAGAGAAAATAATGGAATTTCTACCAAATTTCTGCTTTTCCACAATTCCTAGGCAAAAAGCAATGGTATATTGCTACGTTACAGAAGGTAAAAATGAATATGGATTTGATAAAAAAGACATTAAAATGCTAAATTTTTTACATTTTAAAACATTAAAAGCAGTATTTGAACTTTTCCTTCAATATAGCATTGTAAAAGGAAGAGAGAGCTTAATGGTGGTCAAATTAACTGCTTCAGGGGATGGGAGAATGAAGGAAATTTAGGGGTTCTAGAGTGAATATTTGTGCATTCGTTGAAGTCTCATTCACGGCTGACTCGCCAACCTCTAGAATATACAATGGAGGGAGTATTTTGGTAAGTGGAGTGGGTTGAGCTTAGGAATTAGTGGTCGGAGAGCCTTGGAGGGGAGAAAAAAGTGGTATGGGTGCATAGGTGTGGAGGAAGTCTCCAATTGGAATATCAGGAATGGACTTCTGTCTCTGCCGGCAAAATTGAAAATGTTGGCCTCTTTGCGTGCTCTGAGTGACCATGGTGTTGCAATTATTCTTGTGCCAACTGCTATATAAACCAGGGCTTCCCTGGAGAGGGAAAGTGTGGCAGAAGTCGCATCTAGAAGTCACTGCAAGAGATGTCATTGCATGAGGGTTGGCATATGCAATTTTGGGTCGCAGGCATTGTTCGTGTTGTTTGCACATTGACGTTAGCACATATGTTGGACGTGCCTCAGGCAAATCCTCAACTAAGTCTGCTGAGGGGAAACTTATCCAAAGAGGGAAATGGAGTGCAGTAGAGAGTGTATAAAAAATGCCACAGGTTCTGCCTATAATATGCATCTAAGATATTTATAGCATGCACGTAAATGTATATTTGTAATTTAAAAAACAGTTTAGGAAGAGGTAGGGTAGGATTTGACTCATCAGTCAATCAAGTGTATTCATCTTTTTTCTTAATTCGTGTAAAGAGTTCCTTTAGTGAATATCCTGTTTATCTTGTTATATTACATTTTTCTTACCCTCGAGAATAATAATTTAACCCATTTAAACCCGTGGTCGAAAACAACCAGGGTGCCATTTTATCCCAAGCAGTCGAAAACGACCTTGGGGAATTTCTTTGCTCCACACGCCGGCAATCTCCCAATGTCCCTATAATACAACTTACATGTAACTGTAGATATCTGGGAACGATGTGGGATTGAGATCCCGCAAATAAGTCAGTGTAGTGGAGATCTGACTCGTGGACATAGGGAAGCGTTTTCTTCATTGACATGCGAGGAAAAACGGCTCGGTAAGTCTTGTGTTTTCCATTTGTTCAATATTAAATAACCAATTTTTATAAGAAAAATGGTCTGTTTCTCTGAACAAGCTTGAATTGCATATTTATTTTGAGTCCTATCCAGCCTAGAGCTTAATTACTGTTATGTGGTCGTTTTCGACCATTTGGGGTAATACATGCTATACTTGCTCATTTATTGTTGCGAATCGCACGGTAAAAGATTTGTCGGCCCATTGTTTTGGCCGTGGGTTCGAGACTACCCACCACTCTGAAAGATTAAAATTCTCTAAATCCTTTGTTACGTAGTTTGATTGCCATACAGCCTATTATTTTTATGTTCTTATGCTCATATATCCACAACTATGCACGTGTTTTCTATTTTGTTTATAAGGAAATGTCTCTCCGCCGCGAAACAATGATAAAACTTCGAAAATAGAGGAATGTAAATGCTTGAGTGACCGATATTCCCGATTCCATTTATGTATTGCCTCCATACGAAACTTCAGCTGAGATTGATGAAGATTCTGCAGAGGAGGACGATTTCGATCTGAATACATAGATGGAACCGTAATCAGTTGATGGCTCCAGCGGAAGCGATAAATGTGTTTTTTGTTTGCAGTTCAATTCTACTGCTACTTTCTCTGTCATTATTATGATCTCTACTAGTCTCAAGAATGGTATATTTACTTTTGTTAATAAAGTAAATACACTAATGTAAAGAAATTAAGCTTTAAGATATCATTTTATTTTATCCTAAATTTTATCCTGAATGCTGGCAAGACTGAAATTTTAATTCTAACAATAAGTGAAAAAAATACTTTTAGTGATCTAGTAACCTTTGATACATAATTAAACTTTAAATTTAATTTTATATTGCAATATCCCTGAAAAATAAAGAGCAATAAGTTGGCTCTGTAGTCTTTTTAATAATAACAAAAGTTAAGTGTCTTTATGGACCCTTGGTGGCATTCATCCTCATGTGACTGTCTGTACATTTTTGTTTTTTGGGTCCGTGGGTTAATATTTAATTTAATTGTTTTTGTCTCCTAGCAATGAAATTAATATTCACAGACTGATTTGTAATAACCTAATCTGCATTCTCATTTTATGTACATATGTTGCATGAAATTTCCATGTAAATAAGTAAGGATGTTTGTTTTTAAATTGTTTTTTTTTAGGATGTGCCTTTCTTTGGTCACCTGTCAAATGGTATTGCTTTGGGATCTGAAATAGAAATTATTGGAAGATTGAAGCCACTTCCTCATTCGTAAGTGATATTTTATACCTCTTTCTATATAAATCAGTTCACTCTAAAAATATTTTGGTTGCTTTTTTTCTTTTATTTTTTTCTTACAGCACCTAATTAATTCTAAGGTCTTTAGGATGCTATCACTTTTCAAAATATATTTTTCATGGTGCATCTACAACCCACCTCTAATTGGTAGACTCTTTGAAATTCATGTTCCCCTTTGATTGTTACCAAAGATTATAAGATTTAGCCCATTTTATGGCAAGGAATTAGAGAAATCAGCGGCTGTTTCCCTGGAAATTCTTGGAGGGGAAATCTGCTGTAGGACAACTGATACTCTCATGAAGTGAGGCTGTTTCATGTGGCCTGTCATTGGGATCTAAATAGTATTTCTTTTTGGCAAAAAGAAGCCTCATTTCTATCACCTTTATGGCAACAAACTTGCCAAATACATATTGGTTTGCACCTGTGGTGAGTCTTTATTCAGAAAAATATCTATTTTTGCTAAGGTTCAACTAGGTACATATGTTTTTTTGGGAAATTATCATGTCCAAAGATGTTGCTGTTGTATGCCTTAAGTTTCACATATTTTCTTCAGCCAAATCATTGTATAAACTGGCACTTTTCCCAAAAACTTTTGCATCTAGCATAATTCTCAATGAATATCATTATGTAATTTTATTCTACACCCATTATTTTCTTTCTCCTTTTCCATAGATGCCATTATTCCTAATCAGTCAAAAATGTTTATGGAATGGAAAAAATGGTGGCAATGTACATAATTTATAAAAGAATATTGGTCAATATCATCAGCTATAAAGGATAAATTACTACTTAGTTTCTTGTTCCACTTACAGATTCTTTGTGAATTTGCAACGAGGAAAACAAACATTTCCACACCCAGAAGTGGCTCTACATGTCAATCCTCGCTTTTGCAGTGAAGAGCGATTAATTTTGAATTCCTGGGTAAAAAAGGATCAAGGTTGGGGAGAAGAAATCATTATGAATAAGAATAGAATTATTTTCCGTCCAGGGTGCATATTCAGCTTAATCATAAAAGTGACAGCAGATTATTTTAGTATTTATGTCAATTCCAAAGAAGTAGCTCAATACATGCATCGTGCTAATCCTTTGCATGTGGACACAGTTCATGTCCAAGGAGATGTAGTATTACAACATGTCTATGCTCGTTGATTATTGATGCTGCTTAAATGCTACTATTTTTGAAATATTTTTTGAAATTTTTGTACTTAATCCCAAGATTGAAGGCTCACTATTTGACTAACAAGACATGACTCATTTATTGTGAATATTGGAATTACTTTCAAAGTTGTAATTCCAAATAATGATGTAATTGTACTCCTGAGCATTTAGATAGAAAGGGAGGCAAGTTTGTTTTGGGAAGACTTGAGAGTAATTAATGTATTCCTCTCAGGTGTAAATGCCACAGAAGTTGATATCTGCAGTATTCATAGATGGAGGGATTTCAATGCATCGAGGACCATTGAGTTTTTCATCTTGCCCGATTTAATTGGCAAGGGAAGGTGAAGTGATTATGAAGAGGCTACCAAAATCCATCTGTTAAAGTTTATGGTAAAAAGGAAAATGGTCTTTAAGGCCCCTGTTCAAGTATGGGGTAGTTACGCATCAGCTTGCTAATAATACCCCTTTAAAGACTTTTCCTATGAAATGTGATAAAGATGTGAGATATGTGCTTCATAAGCCATATCATGTTATCCTAAAGCCTTCTGTTACCTGTTGATCAGATTTTTATGCATTGGCCTATGGATAAACTGAATTTGAATTTTTGTATTTAAAATGAATGCACAGAATAACCTTTTTTTACAGATTAAACATTTTCATATATAAAGATACATTCAATTTCAGATTTTGAATCAAAGTTGCCCTCAGAATAGTGGCATTGGAAGTGGTAGGCTTTTTTTTTCAAAATAGCAATAAGACTAATAACTTGAATCAAATGTGAAAACTTCAGTAAGAACACACCACAACTGTTTTTCAACATTCCAGAGCACTCCATTTGTTAGAAATCGAGCTCCATGAGATATAGATGCTGAAAATTAGTAGTTTTTATAACTTTCTTTCAAGCAAGGAATTATTCATGTTATTGACACAAAGCATTTTAAGTGAAATAACTGCATGGCTGAAATTTATGGTTATATCATGAGTAGCAGCATACCAAGTCTTTCACACGATGCATTCTTTAAATAGTATGTACAAATTTATTCGGACACTAATGTATTTAATCTAATAGCCCAATCTAACATGTTATCTTTTAATAACAGCTTTTATTGATGCATATTGCCATCTATTTTAATCAGCCTTTTGGTGATTACCATGTTGAATTTTGTAATAAATTATGTGAAAAATCAAACTGTCAACATTTTATTACACCCAGTTTAAGTTCAAAAATAACATAAAATACATTTACATGAGTTATTATAAATTGCAGCTTTTGCTCAAGGTAATATGTGCAACATCATGCAAATTCCAATATCAAAAAATAACAAGTGAACAATATAAAATTTGTGAAGAGATATTACTCAAAAGTGAAAGGACCATTTATTATCACAACATTCATAACACCAAGAAAGATAAACTTCTATTTGGGTGGTAAAAATCGAGAGAATTGTTCATCAACATATCTAATACAAAGAAAGACCTGAATAATGAAAGCAAAGCAGTAAAGGTTACCTCAAAGGTAAAGGTACCCCAGTTAAAATTTTATAACTCATTCACAAGATGTAGGCATTCACAAGAGAAAAGGCACAAAAGAAACTACTCAGGTAAAATAATATCTGGTCACATCACAAAAAATGTGTACACAAAATGTATGTACACAATAAGCAATGATTTTAATGGCACCACAATTGTCATTGAACATTTTATTAGAATGAACTTAAATAAATAAATCATAAAAATGGCCTTTTTAAATAGGAAAGGTAATGATTTCCTTAAGGAACCATCAACAAAAATCACTGTCGAAACATTTAGTCATGGCAGTGACTTATACGTGCTTATACACATGCTTTTTCATCATAACTTTAAAATGAATTGCATGATTATCTTAAATTTATGGCACAATAATTTATGAGGAAATTCTAATTTAAATAATATTCAGAAAAAAATAACATTTCACTTCCAGTAATCTTCCACTTTCTGATCATCGACCATTGTTCAAAATGGTCAACTTTCTCAAGAAATGACTGGATTTGCACACACCAACCTTCGTGAAAATACAGACAAGAACCTGCAGATGAATTGGCAGTAACAGCAAGGAGTGAATAAAGTAAAGATTCGGTCATGTATTTTATTTCCAGACTCATACAATAATGAGGATGAAATTTCTGAGAATGAATGTTTGTAAACAATTCTGAAACTGGTCTCTCAACCCAGGTATGGAAGAATGCCAAATCTGTGCAATTTAAATGCCACCTTTTAAAACATTAACTCTCAATTCATGAATACACCACTTCTCCAAAAATGTCTTATTCAAAGAGATGGATATTCAGCCGAGAGAATTTGCCCTAATGCATTATCAAGCATAATTTTTATTCATAAGAATAGTGGTTTGACATATTTTCTCCCATTCATTACTTTACACTCTCTTACCTACAGGGACATACTAAACTATAAAGGGTCTTGTTTATTTCCCTCGAAGTGGTTCTTTGATGTTTCACTTGGCAGCGGCTGGGTCTTCTTCATGATGTTCGTGAGGGGCAGGATGCTTTTCCCAGCTAGGTTCAACTCCCCAGATTTCCCTAGCATACTCTGCTATGGTACGATCACTTGAAAATTTACCTGATGATGCAATGTTATGGATAGCCATCTCCATCCACTTTTGCTGATCCTATGATGAAGTAAATGGAGAAAAAATAAAATTTAAAGACAATCAGTGTGTCATGCCAGTGTCTCTGCTGTACCATTGCTCTTTTGAATTAACCTGCATAGCTAGGAATATGCCAATTGATACCATGGCTCATTATCTCCTAGAATGACTTTCACAAGCTGTCATTGCTTACACTGCATATTTTTTGTATGAATACTGGCAGGATGATGCATTTATAATGAATGAGTGAATTTAGCCAGTTCTCTTTAAATAAATATTGCTTCCAATCAAAAAGTGACCTTGGTGAAACAAGCACCTTTCATGTGCTTTGAATGTAGCACTCTGAGATGTGTAGCATATACATACCTGATAGACTTCACTGACTCTTTCCTGACACTTAATATAAGCATCATAGTCTGCCAACAGGAGGAACCTACAAGGAAATAGTTTTGAATAACACAATTGTACTTCACTGAAGAACATTTATAAGATAAAAATTTACCATACGTACCGGTCATGATGCAAAAGAATATTGGCAATATCTTTGAAGGCATCAGGATTGTTTGGACTGAAGAATCCATTTTGAATTTGGTCAATAGCCTGCTTCAGTTCAGGATTCCGGTTATAATAATCCCAAGCATTATAATGACCCTGCAATTTTTCAACTTCATCGACAGTCATACCAAAAATGAAAATATTTTCATTGCCCATCTCTTCAGCCATTTCAATGTTAGCACCATCTAGAGTACCAATCGTTAATGCTCCATTCAGCTGTAAAAAAAAGCATTTGTTAAAATAGTTAAATCCTTAACTTTAACGGAGAGTCTTTTACAAAAACTCAAATCTAGTATATTTATCTAACATGCATTATAGAAAAAACTTCACTGAACTGCCAAAAAAGATATCTTACCATAAATTTCATGTTACCAGTTCCTGAGGCCTCTGTGCCAGCAGTTGAAATCTGTTCACTTAAATCAGCAGCAGGCATTATTCTCTCTGCAAGTGTAACACGATAATTTTCCAAGTATATAACCTTCAACTTGTCTCCAACTATAGGGTCATTATTGACAACATTAGCAACTGCACAGATTAGTCGGATGATGTTCTTGGCAGTGTAGTAACCTGGTGCAGCCTGAAAGGCAATACATTCTCCATGACAAAGTGAATTTGAATTAAGTACATTTTAAGTCAACAAATATGTACATCAAAACATGAAGCTCCAGTAAAAGAATCAGAGAATTACCTTTCCGCCAATCATTATAGTACGAGGAACGAATGGAGCCTTGGGATTCTGCTTGATTCTATTGTACAGGGTAATGATGTGCAAGCAATTAAGGAGCTGCCTCTTGTACTCGTGTATCCTCTTGACCTGTAACAAAGACAAATATTTTGTGAGGACTCCTTTAAGCAATCTGAAAATTAACTTGGATTTGCAAACAGCCAATTGCATGGAAATTTACTACCATTATTATATTCAAATATGAGAGAGAGTTTTAGAAATATGTATATATTTATCTCAAGTTATTAAATATCATATTAAAAGTAATAAATATTAACAAATTTGAACACTATTCATAGCATTATTTGCCTGCTGATATCTCAGCCAGGGGCAGTTTTTGCACTTACATCAAAGGCTAACATCACTAGGCTGGCAGCAAATGGGATAATACACTAGATTTATTGCTACTAGATAAACGTGGATGCTAAGTTAAATGATTCCGGTTTCTGAGTATTCTGCCGTGTCGTTCCACTTGGTGCGTTTCCACTCACTGGCCAGGTGGTGCGTTTCCACCCTTTCAGGTCCAGTTGATATTGAGCTCAACTAAACCAGAAGAAGCCTTTGGAATAGCCAGCAAAATTAAGTCCACCTAACGGAACGACGTGGTGAAATTTCCCAGAAACCGGTAGATCAAGCTATCCACCGAACTCCATGGAAACTTGCATCACAACCTCTGACACTAATCTCAGCAGAACAAACATTGGTCATAATCCAAGCTAATCATGTTTCTGAATACCTGAATGTCAAACATGGATGATGGGTTGATGGTCACACCATAGTCCTTCTCCAACAACTGGGCTAACTTCATCTTGTTCTCCTGCTTGACTTTCTGAACACTCCTCTGGAAACCTGGGTCAGAGGCATACTGGCTCAACTGCTTAAGCTGCTCCAAATGAACAATCCAGTCTTCTCCAATTTTCTAAACATGAAAAAGAATTCAACAGGTATTTAAAAAAAAACAATCGGGTCTATTACGAACAACTCACCGCATGCGGTGAAACACCGCAGATGTAGTTGCTGTCGAAAATCGCTCTCACCACCCGATGTGATTACCAACGGGCCTCGGACAGTGTCATACGGCACCAAGGGGTTGGAGTTTCATCACAAACAAGAGGACCTGCCTTTGTAACTCCACCTGCCTTTATTTTTAACATGGTGGAGGTTTGTTACTATTCTTTGGCTATAGCTAACGATTGTTATTACATCATATCCGACGTCAGGGAAATAGTAGCGTTCTTATTATATATTATTAGGATAGCTGAACAAACACTCTTAATGTGAAAGTTAAATCATTGGACATCAATAATTATATTGTTTATACCCACATCGTAATGGCTAAACGAATAGCCTGTGCATGATAATGGAAATTATTCAAGATAAGTACTAGTCACTGAGTTGGTTACTTTAAATGGTAAAATATTGCTATTTTAAGATGTTTGCGATGAATATTGACACACCATCTCTGCCCGAACTCAGTTCTCAGCAACAATATGCCGAGTCCACTTTGTAGCTTGGAACTGCCTGCTGATTTTTACCAATGTTACCACAGCTATGAAGGACTACTTTGATATCAGCAACATTTATGCCAATATATTTAAGAACCCGGAAAGCGAGTTCCAGAAGGCGTACGCGCAGTGGGAATCGCATTATATGCGTTGTGTCGAAGCACAAGGGTGCTATTTCGATGACTACTAAGGATTTGTACCGATTAGTTCAATAAAAAATTTTTAATTAATTAATTATAAAAATAAAATAAAAAAATTAGTTAGGCTAGCAAACTAACTAATCAAGATCCCATCAAAGTTATTTTATTAAGATGAAAAACTGATTTCATACAATGGCTTAAAAATATATTTGTATTTATTCATAATTTTACAGCAAACTCTGTACTGTTCCCAAACAATTAATTTACTTCAAAATCATTACTTATAAAAATGATAAAAATAAACATTTATGTATTAAACATGCCAACAAAGCCGACCTTATCCAACCCGGTGTGGCAGTGGCACATACGGCGTCATCGGCAACGACGTAATATAATGTTTTTAATTCTCATGGGCAGATTTCTGTTCTTTCATTAAGACGTAATGCCTGCGTTATGGCGTAATGAAGCAACATAATTCAATGAAAAATGCAAATAACATAATGGCAAACGTTTGGCTTTACTGAATGGGATTCCTTCATGATTAGGGTGAAAGAAAGCACTACAATTCCACAGTACATTTAATTTATTCCACATGATAATTATGATGATGCACAGCATAGAAACTTAGGACGCAATGGTTTAAACATAACCCTCAGAGGCATGGCAAAACGCAAAATGGAATGTCACCATCGTATTATAGTACAATCTATAGATCACTTAAATCTTTGGTAGCAGTGTAATAACTGCGGTAAAGGTCAAAGTTTCAAAATAATCATTCATGGACAGGAGGGAAGTACCATCTTCAGCCTGCAACTGACCAAGCCGATTTGTCGCGTGGTGGCATGCAGGAAACGGTGCCCACGTCTAGTACAATTGAACAATGGAAGTCGAAAACTCACACATACTGACCACAGAGGTTTAAAAGAACACCTCCTTGATACTGAAAGATAGACAAAAAAGGAAACAGAAGATCTATTTTCGTAAAGCTATGTCTGCCGTTCCAATTTTTATCGTGACAATTTGCTAGCAACCATCACTTATCCTTTTCCCAAATTTTTATTATTTTTCAGGGAATTCCTGATTTTTTCCCAGCATTACTGAATTCCTGACTTTTTCCCGGATTTCCAACTTTTCCCGACTGGTGGACACCCTGTATAAATTTTCATTAGGGGGCCTATGCCCGAAAACATTCGAGTTTCTGTCGCATGCTCTGAAAATCATCTGAGCGATCTCGCACCACGAGTGTTCAATAAGGAATTTGATACGCCCGATACATCTTCGAAGAAGGATGTGCGAGTGAGAGAGTAACCACAAGTGGAAACAATGAGTGGGCGAGCAGAGAGACGGGTGTAGCCTCCGACAATGTAGCAAATGACAAACCATGGGGTATTTTTCTCCTCCAACACTGGCCTGATAAGGGTATCAAAGAAGCAAAGCATATCTCAGCAACATCGTGTTCGAACCACCTCTCTCGGAGGTAGTTCCCCTCCCCCTCAGCAGCAGAGACTTTCCTACTGTTCCAGGGTTTCCTGAAAAGTACCCACCCCACACATTTCAGGCCTGCCTTTCACCCAAGATATTTGAAAAAGTAGCCGGGAATGGCCAGGCAGAGCCAAAGGGAGGAAGAAAGAACTGGCAATGAGTGGCCTGGCATATTTCGGACGGTGGCAGACACAAAAAAAGTGTATGAAACATGAGCCGAGCCACTTGTGGAGGCACGACCAATACTAGTTTCCCTGACAAAACATGAAAATCCCTGACATTTCCCTGACTCCCTGACAGCCAACCTCTTTCACCTGACATTTCCCTGACTTCACTGATTTCCCTGACATGTGGCCACCCTGGCGTAATGTCAGTAATAAACATCTCACAGAATTCATCAGCTAGGAATGCTCCCCATTGGCTGATAACATTTCCGTATACAAAGAATGCGTAATTTTTCATAATACCGTAACTTCCACCATGTCGGGTCTCACCGCTCCCAAGACCATGTTGCAACGACCTGCAGTGACTCTCCAACCCCCCCAGTTCATAATTGCAGAGGTCGGAGTTTCAACCTCGGGGGAACGAAAACTCCGCCCTGTGGTGTGAAATGGTCCTCACGTTCGTAATAGCCCCCAATATGTAGTTTGAACAAGTGCAATATTTCTGCAGTTAAAATATAAGCCTCTTTGTGTCCTTTAGTAGATGTGCCTCATGCGGATTGCTTTTTAAAAAATTCCCTCAACAAGTAAATATTTTCTGTATTTTCCAGTTCACAAGGTGAACTTATTCCCCAGAGAAATCTACAGAAAATACCCCTGTTGCTAATATGGTCAATGTCAAGGCCAGATTAGGCCTTGAGACAAACAGTAAAGAGCTTTCAGTGATGCAGTGCCACCATTAACTGAATACCAAAACCTTCCAGCTGAAATAGACACACCAATTTTACAGCATATTTTTCAGTTGAATTAGTATTTTGAATATAAAAATTGGAGAAATTTAATTTTAAAAAAATTTGAATTCTTTGGAAAAATCGTTAAAATTCACAATTGAAAGAGAAAGTAAAGGGTCTCTGGACTTGAAAATGTCCAGGGAATATAATTAATTTAATTTTTTAAATGGTGCCCATCTCAATTGTTTTTTCTGGAAGTTTCTCTGCTGAACTAAGAGGGTCACATTAAAAAATATGGTAATATGGTAAAGAAAGTAAAGACAAACCTCGCAAATGAGATCAGACAGAGCAGGATTACATAGCAGAAGCCACCTCCTAGGAGTGATTCCATTGGTCTTATTCTGGAATTTCTCAGGATCCATTTCGTAGAAGTCGTGGAATCTGAAAAACAAAAATAGGACATGAGCCAGGCAATTGATACAGAACAAATTAATAGATAGAGGTAAGGTCATGAACCATTATACATAGCTTGTTAGATTTTTTGGCATAATCTACCAAAACATATTGACTGAATCACACTGTGAGCACTTACACATCTCTTTTCAGGATTTCTGAGTGAATTCTAGCCACTCCATTAACAGCATGAGATCCAACAATGCACAAATGTGCCATGTTCACCCTCTTCTCCCCCGACTCCTCAATGAGAGACATTCTTCGCATTCTGTCCAAATCACCAGGAAACCTCCTTTCCACTTCCTGTCAAAATAATAGCATAAATTGTCAAATGTCGATTTTGATGGATTAATAATGCTTTAGCTCATAAATCATGATTAAGACAATTGTGAACTTATGATTAATGATTAATTAAAACCACTTAATGATTAATTTAGGTACATTTGAACCAAAACAAAGAGTGACCACTGAATTGTTATGCAGATAATAATTAGTGGAAGGCTTCCTTTCCAAAATGACATAGCACTTGGAGGAAGAGATCTCAGGTTTCACATTGAGGAGCAGTGTCATTCAGTACTGATGTTTTGAAGGTCTGCCATCGTCTTCAGGGCAAATCCATTGTCTTCTTCATTCATCCTGAAGATGATGGCAGACAGCCTTCAAAACCTCAGTGCTGAACAACACTTCTTTCCCATGGAAAACCAGAAATCTCTCCCTCCCAACTATTTGCCGGGAAAATCTGAGATACTTGAAATGACACTTTACCACAAAAAATCTTAATCATTACAAGTTTCTCCTCACTTAGCCAGCATTATGTGACATACAGTCACATGATGATGGCTAAATAAGCTGAAACACATCGTGATAGTGAAGTTTTTTAGGAAATGTGCAATTTCATTTTTGCACTGTTATGCATTGGTTGTTATAGTGTCTATTTTCTCATTTATTTAGCTACATATCTAAAACATTCTGGGCAATATACTATATGTATTTCAATTCAAATGAACAAGGATTGGGGATACAGTATATTATTACTTCAGAAAATTTAAGCAGTTTTTATTATACTGTTGACTTAGCAACAATGTACGTTTCCGTCATCATGAAGTTTTTTAGGAAATGTGCAATTTCATTTTTGTACTGTTATGCATTGGTTGTTATAGTGTCTATTTTCTCATTTATTTAGCTACATATCTAAAACATTTTGGGCAATATATTATATGTATTTCAATTCAAATGAACAAGGATTGGGGATACAGTATATTATTACTTCAGAAAATTTAAGCAGTTTTTATTATACTGTTGACTTGGCAACAATGCACGTTGTTATGACAGGGAGGTCTGCCTCCGACTGGAAAACTCTGTGAAGAAATGTTATCCATTAAGCAGCTCAGATATTTCAGTGAAAGCACAACCAAAATAAATAAAACTTATGGAGAGAGAGAGAGTTACCTGAAGATGCAAGAAATTGATGTGATAAATGATCTGCATATGCCTGGGCAGTATTGACTCCAACATACTGCAAGACCACCTTTCCAATGCCTCAGGGAGAACAGTGTGATTTGTGTATGCACATGTTTTCTTTGTAACTTCCCAAGCCTGAAACACCAAGGGGAAAAAATTCATAAGGATAAATATGTATAAATATTAGTCAAAATGCTTCATCATTATAGCACTAAACATGGATATAACCCTTGTTTCCTGCAAAGCACCTTAGAATCTACGATAGACCCCCGATTTACGATGGATTCGCTTTATGATCTGCATGCTAGGAATTTTGTGCATGCAGTTTTAAATTTCCCATTTCGACGATTTTTTGCACCCATAATTTGTTATTCATTCAGTATTCTAAGCCTTATTTGTCAACAGACTGCATTTTTATCATACGTATCAACATTTACATATTTAATGATACGTGTTATTTATTTATTTATTTTTAATTTTATGGCCTTCATTGGAACACTTTAGTCATCTTCTGGATTTCTTCTGTTTTCCGTCAACCCAGTATTTCTTCATTCGCTCGGATTGTAGTTTTCTTTCTTCATCAGAGATCACCCTTCCTATTCTCTGTTTGTTGATCTTGGTTTGTAGTCTGATCTGTTTGTCCTTGAGTTTCACGATAGCATCTGTCTTTTCTTTCAAATCTTCTATTGTAATGTGTAATTCACTCATATCTTCCTTAATTTTGGGTATCCATCTTGCACTGGTCTTACTGTTCCATAATTTTTCTATAATCTTTTTTGCTTATTCTGTTTTCCGGTGTTCTGATTAGGTGTCCAAAGAATGAGATTCGTTTCTTTATCATTGTGCTCATTACAGGTTCTATTTCTCTGTAGACTGTTTCATTGGAAGCTAATCTCCAGTGCCCGTTTTCTTGGTATTTTAATTTATGCAAGTTCTGACTATTCTCCTTTCTATCTTGAGTAATTTATCTATTGCTATTGTATTAGTTGTTTTGAAGATGGTTTCGCTTGCATATGTTATTTCCAGTTGCATAACTGTTTCATAGTGTCTTAATTTTGTGGCTATTGAGAGGCATTTGTTATTATATGTTTTCATGGTGATATATTGTGCTCTAGTCAATTTATGTATTCTATTGTTCCATGTTGGTTTCTCATGAAGGTTGTATGCCATGATTTCCCCTAGATATTTAAATCCGTCCACAATTTTAATCTCCTGATCTTCTACCTTGACTTTGTTTGCGAGTGGTGGGTCTGTTAGCATAATTTATGTTTTCTCAAAAGATATCTTAAGCCCAATCTTATGAGCTATATTCTGTAGTGATTTTATTTTATATTCTATTTTGTATGTGTTATTTATTATGAGCTTTTTGTGTGATTAGATCAAATCGAGCAATTGTTGCGATGATTAGCGTCGTTCGCACTTTGTTCTTTTTCAACCCCATTAACCATTCGATAAAAAAACTTGCCAGAAGTAGGTATTTTACTGTGGGAAGTTTCTGCAGCGACCATGTCCCTTAAAGTGCAGCTCAAGAAGAAAGTAATAAATAAAATCAAGCAGGAGATAGTGAAGAAATACGATGAGGGTGCACGAGTTAGCACTTTACGTCTTCAGTGTTCTTCTTGTGTGTTTCGCATTCTCTTTCTCGATGTATGGATGCCTCTAAGAAAGTTGTGGGTCCCTAAAGTAAACAACCAACCCCAAAAAACTCTCCCAGCCTTGAAGAGTCAGGTCAGCTGTTCTGAGGAAAAAGCTTTGAGTGAAGGCTCTCCCCTTTGCTGCTATCTCTTTTGTTATTAGGCTATTTAATCTCCAAGGGATGACCTTGACTGGGAGAATGATATCAATGTTTCTAGTTTGGGACAGGAAGGAAGATCTTCCGAAGCGGGGACAGGCAAGCGATGTCAGCAATGCGCACGTAAATTATTATTCGTGGAAAGGTTACTGACTGATCCATCTATTGTCTATGTATCACTATATGCTACTTCTCACTCATATTTGACCTATTTCTGTCATTACTCAAAGCCTAGTTTTGTGTACATAACTTTAGTAAGGTCACAACCCCACTCTCTATGGATGTTTCTACAGGTATCGTTAAGGTGTGATGTATAGATGATTTCATGAGACCAAAAGAAAGATGCCTAATTGCCGGCGCCGAGTAGTAAGCAGAGGTATAACGAGAGTTGAATAATTTATCTTCCACATTTTCTTCCCATGACTTGTAAATGCGGTTAAATATTATGTCACTGAAATTGGCTCGCAGTTAGACGGCGAGTCCGGAGGCGAGGCGCATTTTGCGTATTCATGCAATGATATTCAATGTGTTGACAATTTAAAACTATGTACTTATTCAAGTTTAAATATTGGTTAAATAATATTTTGAATCATTTCATGCCAGCATATTTCGTACCTATACTGTATTGTGTATCACTGAATGCACTGGCAATGATGTAGTTAAGGCGATCCGTCATTTGGTGATATACTGATTCACTTTACGATGGAATTCATATTACAATCGGTCCTATGGAACAGATTACCATTGTAAAGTGGGGTCTACTGTATTGCTCATAGTGGCATATATACCTAATATATATGTACACTATCAAAAATAATTTACGGAGACCAATAGCTCTGAGGAAGTATAATATTTTAGGATTTTACACGGCAGCAGATTCCTCTGCTGGGGGAGATAACTTATGCATGTACCTCAGTTTGATCAAAACTTAGCCCTACGAGGTGACAGGATATATTTCACTTAAACGCAGCACAAAATTATATGCTAATGGATGCATAGCTCCCAAGCCAGAACTAGAACAATAAAAACCATGAATGCTTTGCATTTAAAATATCAAGCCATGTTCATTCCAGCAGATGTAATTTAACAATGTAGAGGTATCAATGTTGGAGACAAGATGTAGTATCCTAGTATGTATGCTTCCCTCATTTCAGATATAATTTTACACATAATACATACTGTACGTGCCTACAGTGAAATTTCCTGAACACAGTCCCACAGCATTTATTAAAATTTACGCTGTTTCCCAACATCATATAAAGCTACACAGAACATGATTTTTAAGAACAATTTGGGAATCAACTGGTGAAAATTGATGCATTTAGAATATATTTTTGAGGTATAGAATATTAGCAATATGCATGAAAATACTGGATGTTACGTGTCACTCATTCACCGAAGGATGAAAGATTAGCCCTAGAGTAGCAAAAAGGTTAATTTGCATTTTTACTAATATTTAAACAAAACATGGAAAATTTCAAAGGAGAGTAAAAAATGCCCCTGTGAGGTGTTTCTAAACAAGTAAGAGTTTATTACATAATGGAACAAGCATGCATATAAATTTTGGCAAATCAGATGGAATGTCTACTGGAAAATTCTCACCTTCTCCCATGGAAGTCCTTCAACATCAACCAATATCCTCATCAGCTCAGGAATTGCAAGGGACGGATGGGTGTCATTAAGTTGAATGGCTACCTTATCAGGCAAAGCATCAAAGTTAGTTCGCACCATTTCCCGGCTACCAAACTTAGAGGCTTTGTATCTCCTGATGATATCCTGCAATGAGAATTAATAAATTAGAGTTAGTCAATTCAGCAATATAAAAACCAAAGAAGGGGTATTTCAGGAAATTATCAGGATATCTCTTATGCTCTAGAACTGATTTTTCATGATCAGAATTTTTTTTATGCATTGAAGCAATAAAAAAGATCAAAGGTACCTAGGCCAAATATGTAATTACATATCCTGAAAATGGGAGCAGAAATGCCAGTTGCATAAATATTTACCTGTAAAGTTGCAGCACACATGAAGTATTCTTGTTTCAATCTCAGCTCCCTTCCCTCAAAGAAATTATCATTTGGATATAACACACGAGAAATATTCTCAGCAATATTCCTATCAATAACAGCCTGGATATAGTCTCCATCATTGACTGTAAACAGAAATTTTGTCATTAAAATTCAATAAATTAAGACAAATTATGTACACAGAAATGCGATACAAAAAGAATTACGGCTCTTAGCCCTTGGCATCTCTACCTATGTTCTTCTACCATGACAAGCTTACTGAATGCTGAGTGCAGCTATGATTAAGGCTCCCACATGAATTATTAGACTGAATCTTCCACTTTCCGGAGTTTCCACCAATATGGTAGATTGAGTAAGATTTTTTTTCTATTCACAAGAGACTCAATACTCGAACATTATCTCAAAATTTAAGTAGTTGCCATAAGCATGAAGTAAATAATAAGGCCGCATGGGCATGGCAAGAGATGCTCGGCACATACACTGGTACCTAAACTACAGCCAGTCACCGCTATAGCTAGCCGGTCTTGGCCCCACCTCCCCCCCAAAGTTATAGCCCATATTCGCCACTGCCCACTGCATTCTTCTCAACACCAACACCTCTAAGGTCTACAGTCTAAACATACCCTCTTTCTGCAGTTACCAAGAATCAAGACCACATAAAACACCACTCCTTATCAGAGATATAACAAAACTTTTTAAAATGTCTTTGCCTATGGAACCCCTTATCAAATCCCTTTTCATAAATATTTTCTTGAAATATCTGCACCTCCATCTCCTCACTAAAAACCAATTTTTGTATGTACTCTAGTCTTCCTATATAGAATCTCATTTTGGAGAATGTATGCTTAATTAATTACTTCGCTAAAAGCTGTAGAAAATTTCCAGAGGTTAGCTTGAACTCAGGGTCCACTAAAATTTTGAGCCTGCTTGTATTTGAGCATTCTGTTATTTCAAATTGTTTTTAGAGCTCATTCACCAATTTGGTTTGAGAGGGCTTCAACATGATGCAAAAAAAGTCTAGATTTTGAGTGTACCAAGAACTAGCTGCAGCATTACTTTTACAGTGTAATACACAAGTGCCCATTTAAGTGCAAAAATTCCAGAGAAAAAATCGTCCTCATTGATCAGTGTTCTAAGTTTGGCTTTAGCCTCGTGGATGGTGGTGCAGTAGGCACATTATCACTGGCCCCTGGCATTATATGCCCGGGAGTCAGGAAACATAGCTCCTTTGAACCCCACAAAAACTCACAGGGGAGAAGGATGCCTCGGTAGCTTAACTGGCTAAAGCACTTGACACGATATCGAGGGATCTGAATACAAGCCCCCACCAAGGCAATTTTTTTTCTCCATGGAATTATTTCAGATTGCCTCTACTTGAATGATCCATTCCCATTATTTAAGAATAACAAATTCATAAGGCTTAGCTGCCTCTTGCAAAATTTCATATAGTGATTACACAGAGTTAAGTTTTGACTTTCATGGTGTTTTTAAAACCAAAGAATCAAAATTTTAAATACTGAAGAAAATACTCACAAAACTTCAGATTGAATTCAACAGGAGATTTTGCAGACCAAAGTCTTAGAGTATTAACAACATTGTTGCCATAGCCAGGAATAGGGTTGTCATAAGGCATGGCAAAAACAACCTGCAATGAAGAATTCACTTAATCAACTAAAATTCACGTACTTGACAAGGCAATAAGTTTCAAATATTTTTATTTTGAACTTTTCAAAGGTACAATTACTAAAAATAATCCAAAATGAAAAGAAAATTTTAATTTTGATAACAGCTGTTTTTACTCGCACATAAAATCTCAATGCTATCAACTTAAGGAAGCCCCAATCTTTAGATTTATAGTGCTTATTTTAAATACTATTTACTGAGATATCATGCATTTCTTTAAAATGCCATCATATAATGTTAATTATAAAGGCATGGAATGGAGTACTTTCCCTAACCATACTTATTTTCGGTATGAAGGCTTCCAGGGTGATTACACTATGACAAGAGTTTACCAATGTGGGGAGAACCCGAAAACCCTTGAGTCATCATAGTTTCTTTTTCTATAATTTAGCTTGGAAAATGAATTAATGACTATTATTTGACAACTCTGCCTTACCTGTGTATCAACCCATTTCTTCCCTTGAGGAGTGTCCTCAACTCGGCCATAGAAGTTCACTGGCAGCATAAATTCAGGTCGTGCCTTTTCCCATGGGTTGCCAAACCTGAGCCAGTCATCAGGCTCCTCAGTCTTAAAAAGGAGAGATAGGCCATCATTAAAATTCAGCCAGAATGCCCTCTACAATGCTTACACCAAAAGGAAATAAATCAGAGGAGGAAAAGATCAAAATGTGACCCACATTTATAATTGCACCAGAAGACCCAATTTTTACTACATTAGTTACCTTTAATCAGGCCTATCGCTGAGGTGTAATGTTTCATTGAGGAATCATTAAAAAAAACATTTAACCCTATCGCTACGAACGATGTTTTGCCACGGCGTATATTTTTCTACGCAAATGAACAAACAGCGTTCCCACTAAGCTAGCCTTAAGCAGGCCTAAAAGGTGTGTGTCATTAAGGACTCCTTCTCGGGACACCGTAGGTACCCTTTCTCAGTCCATTGGAGAGGATAATCTCGACCCTTCGTTGCAGTGTGAGCCCCACTCACAGCAGGTGTCCACGGTCAGTTGCTTGTTGGTGCAGTGGAACAATAAATAAAGAAGTTTTTGTGTGATTTTCAAATTGAGGGTTATAAGTACATTCCTCATGTTTACCTCAACAACTACAAATTTTAAACGGAGTTCTACTGTTGTTTTTAACGTAGTTTGTGTGTAAAGGAATCTCAGGACCAATTTTTTGTTGGTTATTTAGCTGGTAAGGGAGTAATTTTTTCTATGGTTTTAAGTTATTTACGGATTTAATATGTTTTTAGGTAAACAACTGAATGTTATTCTTTTATATGAGTTGACAACCATATTTTTAGTGAGTTTAAAGGTTTATTTTTCCCTGTAATTACTCATGCTTATTTGATCTTGACAGCTGACTATTTCAGTTCTGTTTTCGTTGGTCAATGGTTTCCGCCTAAAAATTACAGTGATTCCTAACAGTGTTTTGAATCCCGTGGCACACAAATGTTGAAGTTATAACATTTGCTTCAAAGAATTTCATACTCCATTTCATACTTCATTCAAGAATTTCATACTCATACATAATATTTTAAATTAAAAATACTTTTTCAAGTTCTTACTCATCAAAATCATTTCAGAGTGCGAGATACAATGACGAAATTATTTATTTAACCATTGATACGATTTTTGTTGCTAGAGAGCTTAATATTAACAGTAGAATTTTGTTTAAAAGCTGTAAAGGCATTGTAAAGCCAAAATAATTCATTTACATATAAATAAATATCGAGGCTGTAGCAACAATGTTTTTAGCAAAACCATTGCATAAAAAAAGTTGACCGCGACCACATGCCATAATGGGCACCCTAAGCAGAAAAGGGAGGAGATTATCTCCACCCAGTGGCCGAGAAAAAGGTTCAACACCCCTCTAGCCCCCAACCCAAGTTAGGGAAATAGGTACCTGAGAAGATCCTAGCGTAGTAAAAGCTCCGTACTGGCAAAGCAAAGAAATTTTCCCCACCCCTGTCGCAAAAGGGTTAACCAAGTAGAGTGGGAAAGTTAAAATGCAGAAAAATATACAGATAAAAAGATTTTTATTAATCGATGTAGCTGGTCTCTGATAATCCAAAGTTCATTTCAAAATGAAAAGCTTTGATTTTCAAAAACTTCAACAAAAATAAAAAAATAGGTTCACTAAACACAAATTTTACACCAGTCGTTGGATATTGTAATCTAGATTCACTACTAAATGTTGGCACAATTGCCACCACCTATGGTTGGATCAGTGAACCATGCCCGTAAAAAGACGATTCAATAAGTGCAGCTCTTCCAGTTTTGCCACATAAACCATGGACGTGTTTTATCTGTACCTCCAACTATATCTACACAAGCCCACTGCTATGTTAGAAAAATACCATTACCAGTGTTACAGAGGTATCGAAACTTGGAGGCACTAGTTTGGGAAGTGGTACGTCAGGGAGATGAGCACATACAAGGAAGATGGGACAAAGGGGCCTATGGTCTCTCCAGAGGTTTCCAAAGGAATCCTTTGGTATTTCTGTCCCCTAGAGAAATGGTCGATTCACCCTCAGTGACCTCTAAAGGCTGTTTTACACGGTACATTTGTTTGTACAAAGTCTTCCGTGAACTCTTGCAAAAGGCAAAATGTATCGTGTAAAGCGGCAAATTGTATGAACGCTTGTGCGAATGTCTCAATGCCTGAATGGGAAATAGAACCTGTTCTAATTTCGTTGAGACAAATGCACAATCTCACATACATTCGTTTGTACAAAATCTTTCATCATGTAAAATGGCCTTAACTCTCCCTTCGTGATAACTGCTAAGTTTTGCTATGCCTAGGAGTCAATTTTGCTCTGGAGAGTCAAAATTTTTACTAAAAAATTATGCACGTCAAAAATGTTACTCAAAACCTATACTTGACTCACAGAAAAAATATAAGTTGTTTGCAGGAAGGATACATGAAAGGTGATTGGAAAGAGGGGACTTTTAATCTATTCCATGAGGGTATCCATTCAGTCAAAGAGGTTCTCAACCAGTAGTGATTTGGCCCCCTGGGAAGAATTTAGGCAACCAATCGATTGACCCTCATGCAGTAAAAGAGTTAAATGACAAAGCAAATGAGGCATCCAATGTGGTATTGAACTTAGGACCACATACTTAGGTGGGTTAAATATTTAATTATCAAAATGCTAAAAAAAGGAAAAAATTGAAAAATCATCAAATGAGCTATCTCATGGACATTTACATGTTTTTACCTGTTCTCCATTCTTGATCTTCTGAGCAAATATACCATATTCATAACGAATACCATATCCATGGGCAGCAAGGCCAAGAGTAGCCATAGAATCTAAGAAACATGCAGCAAGACGTCCTAGGCCACCATTTCCTAGCCCTGCATCCTCTTCCAGCTCCTCCAGCTCTTCAATGTCTAGGCCAACCTAATTATGGGTTGAAAAAATTTCTTAAAAATACTTTCATTTAAAAAACATACCAATATGACTTATTATGATTGAAAATCCTTAGCCCAAGAAAAACTCCCAAGCAAAATCACAACCTTCTGTCACCTTTGCCTAATATATGTATCAATACTATTTGAAATAATGACCATAATTGCATATTTCTGATAAAAACAACTCGGTCATAAAGCACCATTTGAATTTAAATGAATATACGTAGGACAAAATTCTCAATCAAGAGACAGATAATGTATTTATACAAGTATTACAGACCATGACAAAGAGAATTCAAAATCAAGATTCATTTTTCTTACCTGGTACATAGCTTCATCACAGGCACTTTGTATTCCCAAGTTAATCATCGTATTTTGAAGAGATCTTCCCATGTAATACTCCAATGACAGGTAGTAGACACGCTAATGAATGAAATGAAATGTAAGTTAGTTTTTCTATCTAAAATTATTTCATATTTTTTAATCGAGTGATTTCTAGACAATTATCATGATGACATGAAAGCATTTCATGCATTTGAGTAAGAGTCTTTTACCATTATCTGGTACAACCATAGTGAAAAATTATGAAATTTTGCATCTATGAATTTTGGCATTTGGTATTTATTACAATGATTGGATCGTGTACACAGGAATGATCAGTATTCATCAATGTATTGTTGCCAAAGAGCTACTCTGTTGACCAATGAGTTACCACAATTTCTTCCAAGAAGCCAGATTTCCCAAGAGTTGAAGTATATGAGGTTGCCCCACACTCATGATCAAGGTCAATTCAATGATAAGAGCATTATCAGCCCTGAGTTTTACCTAAGCTAGCCTAAGCTAGCAAATTTTGTTCCAACTCATTTACAATTTCCTCATTTACATTTGAATCAATGTGAATAGAATCATGGTAGAGAATGGAATCATTGTTTTTAAAGCAATTATACAGCGAATTAGACAGGACCATCCAAATTGGGAGACCAATTAGTTCTTCATGCAACAAAATAGTGCCGCACAACTCGTAAAGATTCATTTGCGTTCAAAACACACCAATTAATGAATGATGCTGATATATCTGTATATACTGTAACAAAAATGTTGTGAGGATTTTCTGTTCTTATAGGAACAAAAAATCCTCACAGCATTTTTGTTGTTACAACAAGAAAGAAACTGCTTCGAAGCAGTTTCCTTGTGGATCCACATGACTTTTTATATGATTGTATTTAATACTCACTTAAGTGTGATTGGTCAGAGACAATTACTTGGATGCATACAGTGATAGTCCAAGGAAAATTCATTTTTCAGTTTCCTTAAAATTAGGAATTTCAAAGGGTCAACAGGAATAATTAGAAGTACCCAAATGAAAATAAACCTAACATCATCTTCTTGAAGAACTGTGACTCTTAGAAACACTTGAAATGTACCTACATATTTGGAAATTGGGGGACAAACAATGGTAACAAATATGGACCACAATAGCACGATTAATATTTCGCTTGAAATGATGTCTCTGCAGAATTATGCTGCTTTAATAAATATAAAACAAGAAGAATATGTTCACATTTCACGAAAAAAAACAACAATCATATTCAGGAATGACAGCTTGAAGAATTTATAAAGGCTCATTGAAGCATTGTGTACTTGTAGTCAAGCGAAGCACGAATGGAACTAATGACCCATGGGTGAAGCCAATCTTTAGCCTTGTCCCAAATCCTTTGTAACCGCGCGACTTCAGGTCCGCTTTCTCAGTAACTGGGCCAATCGGGTCAAGAGACTTCGCACACTGATCATTGTACCAAAAAAATAATCATAGAAAAGTCCCCACTTTATCTAAAGCGTTCTATTTGTTTGACATATTCAACCACGATTAGACAAAAATCAATTCAGTATCTCTCGTGGATCAATTTGCTATGACCACAAATTGATCAATTTTTTTGACAGAAAGTAAACGTAAGTTTAATCGGAGGTGATAGAAAATATGTATAAAATACTCTAATGGCCCTTTATTGCACCTCCAACGAAAAAGTTATTCCAAATTCGTGAAAAGGTTCGCCAAATTCCAACACAATGACATCGAAGGTTAGAACTAATTCCAGTTAATTCACGCAATTACATGACCTAATTCATCACATAGCATGACATACGCCGTTAACTGTACTAAAGTCAAACTCGGAAGTTCATCGTTTGGGAAACCTTACATTAAGGTCAAAATCTGCCCCTGAAGGTCAGTGAACTTAAATGTACTTTAAGTCCACCAACGATTAACTTATCGAAAGCGGAAGTTTTCCCGAATAACAAGGGCTTAATCCACAGAAAAGGATGTATCTTATGATAATCATCTCGGAAATACGATTTCATCCTCAAAACCCGATGAATTCATCAGGACGTTTTCACCCATGGGTCGGTATCCCGCTGGAAGGTCAATAAAGGTTAAACCTGGAAAACTGTCTAAACCCAAAGAAACGAGGGTACCACAAAAACGAATTTAAGTAAGTATAACAACATAGACAATTATCGATTTCTCTTGTAACCTATTGACACTGTCCATAGATGCGACAGGCGGTTACGAGCGAGCAATTTAAGCAATACATTTCAACACGTTTAAAAATACCGCAAAACACTACTTGAATCACACCAGCACTTAAGAAATATCACAGATTTCAATGTGGATTAATCGCTGAACTTACCTTTGGGTCCTTTTCGTAATAATGCTGCTGAGTCCTTATCCATCTTGAAACAAGGTGGTCCTTCACAGTATGTGCTAAAGCAAAGTAGTAATCACGCGGAGTGGCTACATTACGATCTTTGACAAGTGTATAATGCAGGTGCCGGTTGAAAGTTTTCTTAACGTTAGTAACATTCTCAACCTGTGCTATTCCCCGCACACTAATTTGCTTCCTTTTCTCAAAATCAGACTGTGGCTTCGACATATTGGAAGAGAGAAGGTAACAAGACCCTTAGCACCAGTGACCTAACAATCTTCTGTCTGCAAACACGGTCCTTCTCTGCCTGTCTGCTGTATAGATAGGGCCTGAATTCACCTTCTTTCCTCCTTGAAGGTCACACATGCGCAGATCTCGAAACTCTTCTCAGAGGGAGCTATATTTCGCTCGGCCACTTTCTCGCGTCGTCGTGAAAGTGATCGGAAAGGAATTGAGGTCGGTCGTCCAAAGTCTTGAAATCTTCGTTTGCATAAAAGGAGCAATTGCATGTTGTTCACTTCCATATGCTACCGCTCGAATAAACAATCCCATCTTGTTCTTTAAGTCATGGTAGTCTTAAAGTGTTCGTAACTTAATTTTCCATTAGGGATAACATATTCCGCTATCAGCTTTAAAATACCATGAATGTAAATAACTACGATCAATGCTAGTAGTTAATTCATTAAAGATCAATGTTTTTACCGTGATACTTTGGCAGCTCTAACCGATCCTATTTTTGCAGTTGATGTCATGGGGTTAGGAAATTTCACGTTCTCGGCTGATGTAGGTTCGCGCGTTAAAGTACTAAGCGCAGGCCTTATTTACGGAGTGAAATAAATAACGTAAGCAATATTTTTTTAAAAGTTATTATTTTCAAATGATTTATTGTGTACAAAGCACATCTCAATACAACTTAATTCATGCCAAGGTATATTAATGGAAAAATTTTAATGTACCATAATAACAGTTCATATTGCATTTCACATGTTACCACTATTTTAAGGACACCTAGATTACTCATATTCAGTACATGCAAAATTTTCAGTAAGAAATGCTGTTGGACTGGGTTCCTGGCCAAAGTAAGTTATATAATTCATTCATTTTTCACCATCTCATCTTGTCTCATGTGCAATCTTCAAGAAGTTGTGCCTTTCACCCTGTGCCATATAATTTAATCCAGGAGGCAATTTTTTTTAAGTGGAAAAACACTCAAAAATATATGAGTAAAAACCTCCATAACCTTTATACATTCACCAATTGTTAAATCCTTTCAAATAGCATTCAGTCTAGTAACAAGTCTTAAAGGATCAACATTTAATAAGACCATATAATAATTATCTATCAGCAAGAAAGCTTTCAAACGCTGCAACAGATCTTTGATTTCATTATATAACATTAGGAGGTACAAGATAAAACCAATTTGCGATAGCTCCATGCAAATAAACAAGGATTATGGCTAGTGAGATCTATTTTTAAACCACAAACTACATCACTCAACACCTGGTTCTTTAAAAAATTCACAGGTTTTAAATACAAATTTACCAATTAGTGCATTGAATAATTTTTTTCCCAAGGATATAATCTAAGTATGAAGATCCCCAAGCCTTTTGAGGGTCTCACTGCAAGATCGGTGAACTAGTACAAGCTTTTCCATCATAATACATCATAGAAGCCTCCGATTTAGATGTCTTTAAAATACTCTTTCCATTTAAAATGCCACTATCATGTGCTTCTCATAGTGAACAGCACAAAATCAACAGCATTTATGAAAAAATCTTCAAACTTAGCAGTACACAACATTAACTGCGACGTAAAAGAGATGCTCAACCCTTTTTTTGGAGATGGAACTCTATAAATTCACATGGGAGGCAAATTCACGGATGTGATAGGGTAGGGATAAATAATAAAAAGGAAACTCCATAAAAATTGAAGGACAAATTTAATCACTTGAGGGGCAATAGTTGTAAATATTAAACTAGAAAACATTGCATTCCTGATGAAATGCCATCTGGTTTCTCTGCCCCTACTCCCCTATAAAACATAGATGCCACATGGCATCTTAGAAGATGTGCTGTCACTCTTTCTTCAAGAGGTGTTTACTGCTCCTTGGGCTTCTCTTTCTTTCCAATGGGGATTGCTGCCTTCACCCTAAAAGAATAAAATGAAAAATGTAGCCATCAGCTTAATGATAACTATCTCATCATGAAGCAGTCTAAGTTTGTGATTTCATAGTGATGTGGAAAATTTTAGGACCACACAACTGGATAAAACCAGAACCAACACAAAGACACCATATGAAAAAATCCTAAGATAGACCCAGTATACTGGAACAATGCCAAGGCAGTCCATGCAACAACAAAGTGCTGGATGGACTAGTGTTGAGTCACCACATCCTGATGCAAAACAAATGAGTTTCTTCACCTTTTTATTTATGAAATTTTAAAAAAATTTTCTTGCACTGGTAACATGGCAGTTTCAAGTAAGTAAAAGCAAGGTGTCATATACCTACACAGTTGAGGTAAGTACTAAAAAATAAAATATTTTAAATAGCCTAGCGAGATGATTAGAGCCCCACTTGTAACTAATTTATTTTCATTTACAGGAAAAATGCAAATCTTAAATTACTTTCAACAAAAATAACATCCAATTAATGGGATTAATGCCCAGTAGCATAATCTCCAGATATTTTTTTCGGAATAATAACCTAGGTGGATAAGATCTCTATAAAACCCAAACTCTTAGTTCACATTAAATAAATGTAAAGGCTGCATCACCTGACCATTAAGCCTATTTCACAAGATCCTTTTTCATGGACAGGTTCAGGTATGGAGGCAAAGATAGGGATCCCTATCCCTTTTTCCATTATTTGTGAATTCATGTTTTCCATTCCTGAACACTTATGTGAAATAGCCTGCAGACAATCAGAGCCATTGTATCAGTTTTGTATTCTCTCGATTGAAATAAGAAAATCTCGAATGTGGAAATCTATTATGTGAGTGAAGAACAATATTGGCAATTTTGATGTGAACAGTGTTTTCCACCATCACGACAGAAGGACAAAAAATGACATCCACATCAATTATGTACGAACAAAAGTAGCCAAAATGGGACCCAAAGAAATGGGCACAAAGTTGTTCAATAAATTGCCACTGTATGTAGAAGAAATAAAGAACATCAATGCTTTCAAATCTGTATAGAAAAGATATTTACATACTCATTTGTTCTATTCCATTGTGGAATACCTCAATGATGCTGTGTGTTCAAACATTTAAGTGTGTATAATGTATGTATGAATATGACGTTCCCTATATCTTGTTCATATCTATGTACCAGATCTCCAGGAAAATAAATATAAAAATAAATATATCGTGTGAAATAGGAAAATGATTGTTCAAGCTATCCCTTTCCCTATTATTGAAAAGCAGCTTGTAAATGATCCCTTGTCTTGTACGTGACAAATGATTATGTGAAGCTGGCTTTCAAGTTAACCAAACATACAACCAGACTTAAATGTCTAATCCTTATGATGCCCACCCAAGTTTTAGCCTAATTTAAGGTAAGAGTAATGCAGAAAGAATTGAACTGTTGATGCTAATGGAACCCATTTTTTTCTAAAAAAATATTATGAGACATTGATTGCCAGAAACAATGGCACTTGCAAAAAAGTATTAAAAAACCAAATGAACCTCGTATTGATGAATAGTTATATGAGCAGTGATACCAGGAAAACATTCACTACGTTTACCAATCAATCTCAGATCGGTCTGAGTTTAGACCGATCTGAAAGTTCAGCAGGTAGCTGACTCAGATCGCCTGGTTTACCAACACGGTCTGAAAATATCGATATTGAACTATCGATTTCAGTAGTTTGAATTATTTTGAGATTTCTTGCATATTTCAGCCGCACACCTCTCCTTTCCCTTCTTGCAACAAGTCCTGTAAATGATATTGATATTTTGTTTACCATTGGCAACCAAAAGAAGAACGATGAGCACCACGCTCCGGTCTCTTCGGATCGATCTGAGATCTCAGAACGGTTAGGGAAAGCTCGGCTCGCTTCTCAGATCGATCTGGCCAGTGCGCTCCGTTTACCATACCGAGCTGAGCCAGTCAGATCAATCTGAGATCGATTGGTAAATGTAGTGATTAAAACATTTGTTGGGAGCATGTTGTTATGCATGAGTGAGACCATGGACCATCAGGTAATTGAAAAGAATCAAGCTTGAGGTAATGGAAGTGTGGTTATATAAGAAGCTAATGCAAACAAGCTGGGTCGATATATGTAGAGATGGGCCACTCTGAAAATTACCTCGGTAATTTTCATAATTTACCGTGGTATTTTTCATAATTTACCACGTTCCTTGTAAATTACCGTAATTTTCCAGATAATTCACCTATGTTTGAGACAATTTTTCATACAGATAAATTCCCAACATGTTCTTTTAAGCCAAGTTCACATTTCCTACACATTTAATAATAAATTGAGGCATGTACAACTCATTTTTGGAATATTTTACTTAAATTATAGCATTAAAGCTTTAGAATATTCTTGTTGAAAATTTCTCATACTTTGACAAAAGAAAGCCAGATTGCGTGTTGCTGCCGTAGTTCTTTTTAAAATTTCTAAAGGATTAACTTTGTAGAAGGTAGGTATGGTTTAAACATGGTTATTCCTTTCCTATTGCTATTGGCTTTCTTATTTAACCATACATTTGCTGTTTAATACTTTAAACTAAAAAATACAGGAAAATTACTGAAATTTTCAAAAATTACCATAAATTACCGTAGTAATTTACCTCGGATGAAAATGGCTGTAATTTCCCCATCTCTAGATATAGGCAGTAATGAACAAGCTCTAGAACAGGGTTGTCCAACTGGCGGCCCGCGGTGTCATTTATTGTGGCCCGCGAAAGGTCATTAAACAAAAATTCAGAATTTTATTTTTATACCTTACGTTGTTTCTTATTGTTACTTTTAAAAAATAATTTATTACTATATGACCTGCAAGCATATCAAAGGTTCAGTTGTGGCCCTTGAGAAATTGCAAATTGGACAAACCTGTTCTAGAAAAATTGAAAGATATAAACAAATTTTCCCACCTATTACTGAAGGAAATTCCAATCTCTGTGTACTGATGTATAAACATGTTTAATTACTATTACCATCACAATTATTTTAAATCAGTCTTTATACTACTCTTGACCTTGTTTGACTCACAGCTATACACCATGTGAAGGGAGTAGGAGAAAGTGGTGCACGTTACGTCAAATTTGCCACCTTGAGAATCTCGCCTAACTCACTTTGAGTCATTTAAAATTTTATTCTTGTCCTCTTTGCATATTTTTAATTTAAACGAATATATTAAAAATATACCTATATTCCTCTGATACCAATGATGAATATCACTCATATGAAACCCAAACAAAAAATAATTGACATATACTCCCAAGAAAAACTTAACAGTAATAAGATTGTCCCTTACACAAATGGTAAAGAAATTCCCTGACATTTCCCTGACAAAAATTAACATTTTCCGTGTTTCCTTGACTTTCAGAGAGCAATATTTTAAGTGCAAATGACAGTTGAGAAAACACACCATTGTTACTTTTACTCATCAAATTTATTGACAAAATTTATGAAACTAAGACAAAACCAGAAGATGGAACATCCTCTCTGGTAACAACGAACGAATGTTTAGTTGGGGTGGGTCGGCCACAGTCCAATTCATCGACCTTCGCTCTTATCCAATTTTTCCCAGACAGCTCGACGATTTTCCCTGATGGGTTTCATATTCCCTCATTTCTCTGATTTCCCTGACTTGTAAGATCCCTGTAAATAATACTTTTTGCCCAGAGTATGACTTCATTACTTTATAGAATTGAGATGTATGTATGTACATATAATGAATTATGAGTTGTGAGAAACCCATTATAACTATTTATTAGGTTATGTGATTGTTTTGTGATGTTAGTGCAATTTTTATAATGAAGCATATGCCAACATACTCATTTAAATGGCCTGATAGATTATTAAATATGATTATTATATAAAAAATTTCTACAACATGTTTCTCTTATGAGCACCAAGTGCAGAGAGATTAAAAGTTGAATTTAGTGACACCCCAATGCTTTCCGTGATTCATCTGTTTTCCCATCATTCCATCTAACCACAATTTTGCCTTACTCGCGAAAAAAAGTTTCCAAGGTTGATAAATTGCCAGATTATTAATATCGTGTACTATGGTAGGTGTTTATAAGCATTTCCATTACTAGCACTACAGGGGTAGAGTTACCATAGAAGTAATGTTAGTAATTGAAACAAGGCATAAGACTTTCTACAAATTTAAATAATCAGTACTATTAACCTTTATCAGCAGATTTTAAATCCTGGTGTATTCGCCTAGCTGCCAGATTAAATGGATGCATGCCCAGCACCAGGATGTATTGGGTACTTAGTGCATGCAGTGAAAACATTTAAAGGGACTTTTTGTTTTCTACGAAGGGACATCTCATTTTAAAAGAGAATACATATATACAACAGAACATATATATAGAACAGAAATGTTATTATCCAATTTAGATATTACATGTAATACTTACTTGGCAGAAATTTCAGACAGCTTCTTATTGATCAATTCCAAGTTTTGATCAACTTGAGCCTTGTTATTTTCATAGCCCTTTGGAAGTGTGAACAGACCAACAAATGCTGTAAGATATACAGAAAAAACATCAGTTTTGGTGCAACGCATAAGTAATAATCTTAATCATGATAATATATTTTATCATTGAAGTTCATTCTGAAGGACAAAATGCATAATACTAATGGCAAATAAGGCAGAGAAATCATGGTAATGCTTAACTGCAGCACATAATCCTTCAAATACTACAGATAAACACAAAGCTTTTATATCTTTGGCAGTATCAAAATATATTAGAATCCCCTAAAACTTAGCAAGATAAAAAATAAAAAGATCTTCCCTATTTATTGCCAAAGTAAACAGACTCTCTCACAGAGTAGCCTCCAAGAAGTAGCTATAAGTCTTTCAAAGGGCAGATAACCGAAAGGCATTACCAAAAACAAACATTAAATGAGAAGAAACTAAATTGTTTGAGAAGAAGAGATAGACCAATTAATTGCACGTTAATTGCATCAAAGACACTCTAAACAAAAAAAGCCTTAAACAAATATTTAAAAAAAAACAATGCATGAATAAGTACTAACAAGGCTAAGAATGCATGCAGAAAGAGGGAATTGTAGAAAAAAGACAGTTTTATGGTACCACAAACACTAATGAGGTATTTGTGTCACTACCTGAGAGAAGAATGATGACCTCTCATTCACAAAAAAGTGCATGACTAGCTTAACAATTTTATACCTATTCTAGTCTGCACCAATTGTCCTGTACTTACACTTTCAAATCCCATTACTTGTTCTCCCACTACCATTAGCATGACTTATTTTCCTAAGAAATTCACTTATGGCATTCACAAATATAATGATATGGAGTCAAAATTGCATAAATTAATCTTGCAAAAGGTTACTTTTTCATAAGCAATCCTGTAATCCACTACTTCCACGAAAGAATAATTTAAAGCACATTATTAAATATTATTAAATTTGATTGGCTAATTCACAATTAAATAATGAATTGCCTGGACTTGGATTTGAGCCCACATCAGTGTAAACCATGACGAGTATGTTAATCAACACAGCCACTGTGTCATCCTGATGATTTTTTTCTAGCTTCCTAATGATTAATGCCCTGGAGACAAAATTATTTTAAATAAAAGTTGTACAACAGTGTGCCTCTTGGATGAGGGACTCCTATTTCAATTCTTTTAATTTCTCCAATTTAATCTTGTAAGCCACCAGTTAGTACTGTATTCACCAAAAGACATTCAAAACATAACAGCTACCATGTCCTCTCACAATACATACATTTAAATTTAAGATTCATAGATAACTCCCTTCTCCTCCCAGGTAACTAAAAGAAACTAATCCCAATATATTTCCACATTCAAAGCTCCATATTGCACCAGCAGCTTGACTGCCACCATATTTTGTTTATCTTGGACTCTGTTACGCCACACACAACATCCACTTTTTGCTTTCTGAAGTACCCCCACCACCCATTCACTCTCCCCCTTCCCATCTCATACTATTTATAAAGCATGACACTTTTCTTGGCTGAAGGAAACCTCAATGGTAAAAAACCAAGCTCAATTTATATGAGAGTAAATTATTACTCCCGAAGAAACATAGAACACCATTTGGATATTAGATAATAAAACCTTCAACTGATTTATCTGCCAATCTGACACATGAGCCAAATGGTGTAAATTTACAATGCTAAGCCAACCCATCTCAGTATTTGTGCAATTTTATTATGCTAATGAAAGAAAAATCATATGAGGAAATTGTTTCCTACAGGATACTTGATAAGCAGAAATTGAATTGAATTGAATTGAAAAACTTAAATATTTACTTCATTACATCATTCTGAATGTTCTGAAAATGAATGACTTTCTACCACCTCCTCAAAAAATAGTTACAGTGATACTACCATTTGTAGAGCCTAGCAAAAAAATATATTAATATATAACAAGTGAAGTAAATTTAAAATAACATAGAAGAGGAGTACAAAAATTACTATTATCTGAACATTAAAATAACATTTCAATTACAATAATATACCCCACAGAAATAATTTATAACCATTCAAGTGGTACTGACAGCAATGTTTGGCGGTGTCTTCATGAGATGGCTGAAATTCAACATTTGTTTCTCAGTTGTTTTCAAGGGCGAAAAATTTCTCAAGGTCAAAAAACTTTTTATAGGACATTTAAAAATGTATCAAAATTTTCCCAACTTCATATCTATTGCATGATTCTTTTCTACACATTAATACAGAATATAAGTGCAACACAAAATGCATTACAGTAAGAAGGTCTGGCGTAAGAAGTACCTAGATTTTCTTATGTGTGTATACCTTTATGAGAAGATAATTTGGTTTCTAATCAATAATACTGACCTATATGGCTTAATTCCACGCATTCTTGCTATGCATATAATTATCAGCGATTATTTATGAGAAAAAGAATATTTGACTCAGTTTTTCACATTGATGAATCCATATGAGTGGATGTTTTTTTAAAGAAACAATTAAAAATGATCCCAACCAAGACAATTATTTAAAAAATTTCCAATATATCTCCACCAGAAATGACTAGTGAAATATGCAAATCTAAATGAAACCCTTGCAAGAACCAATACTTAATTTCAACTTATAGTAACAATGGCTAAGCGAAAAACTGGCTCAGCAGAAAATTAAATGTCAATACAGAGAATAGCAGAAAATTCGGTTGTCAGTTGGATATGTCATGCTGTTTACATAGAAGAACGGGCACTACAGTGAATATGTTCCGTCACACATTTGTTTGTGCATATATCTAATTCTAATATGTGTGTGACTACTTCTCATGTATTATTTACACCACTGACACAAGGGTAAGAATTCAACATTTAACTTGCTCCACTGACAAAGAGAAGGTATTTTTGTAGCTGTTCCTGTTATGCTTATATTCCACGAATTATTCTGATGGAACTCAAATTTCAGGTTGAATGCCACAATATGTGTTTGCGATGCTGATATAATCCAAATGTTCGCTGTATCGACTAGAACAACTTGAGCATAAACCACGGCATATACACTCGAGTGATTATTGATCATTGTGTGGTCAGATTATGCTGATACTTTTCCCCACGATTACGGAACTTGGTGTTTAATATTTTACTTGGAGTGATACTAGTGTGACGTGTTATCCTCAAAATATAAGAGAAAACCATCAGCAACTTTCCTTTTAAAAAGCTGTGTTTTATGTTGTGTGACTGTGGCCAAGCATTGGATATTTCAGACAAATTGTGTGGGATGTTTGGCGTTTACTCATTTGTGTTGTCGAGAGGTTTAGCTGATTAACGTCAGTGAAAATTTGTTCAACTGACAGCTATTACAGTTTTCAATCTTGTCAATCATCCATTTATCATGTAAGTAGCCCATTAAATAAATGTTTTCATTAATCAAATTATATATTAGATAATTATTCAGTTTAATATCAATGTATTGTTGTTTCAACAAATGTAATTCCATTGAAGTTTGCTAATACGTGAGGTCTTTCTGTTGATATGATTTAATAATATGCGCTTTCGGAGTGATTTAAACTAAGATGAAGTGCAACGGAAACTCGAGGGATAGTATTAATTATTTGACTGGTACATATACCCATTGCAATAGTATAAATTAACCAATATCGCGAATATTTGTTTTCAGAAATTTTGAAAACGTAGCAGAACAATCCTCCGCTCCCAAAGATGTGAAAAGGTACAGTCGATTTCATTGGTTCTCAGAAGTAGGTCACTGAAATACGTCCAATTGTCAGGTTTGGCTTCAGAATTTTTCATACCCTCACTTTTCTCCTTCCGGTTCAGTCGGCTGAAGTTTCTCTACCCAGTTACAGACTGCAGATGGGTGAAACTTTCGGGAGAGAGCTCGTTTCTCCTGTATCCGGCACCCAAGTTACAGACTTGGGCCCCAAGAATAATGATATTGAGTAGCTAAGACTGAGAAGAAAGTGCAATGTATAAGGAAAACTATGAAGAAAACACGGCTGGAAGGCAGACAGGCGGTGCAAGGGGCAACGCACTTCCCTTCATTGTATACACAGTATGACCTGAACGGCCAGGGGACAAGTGGAGGAAATAATTAAAAACATGCTGAAAAAATAGAAATGCATGGTTGATGCAACATAGCTCTCAACCATTATTTTTCCTCACTAATGACCAATCAGCTCATTTTTTGTGAATGTTCTGAGAAATTCATCAAAGGACCACCAGTGCATGACCCGAACTTCGTACACCGGACAACCAAAGTAGCTTGCCGAGGCGGAGAATGCACACGACTAGGCTGCCCAAGGTGGCTTTGGCTGGCCATCTCTGACAATAAGTCTATCGCAGTGAAATTACGAATATTTTACCTGTGATTCGTTGGAAAGAGCAAAAACTCCAATTCCATAAGTTGGCTTCTTGTCCCGGACCTTTTTCTGATAATTTTTCCTAATGCATGCCTGTCTGAGCGATCTCGCACCACGAGCGTTCGATACAGAATTTGACACGCCTCCGAAGGGAGATGTGCGAGTGAGAGAGAAACCACAAGTGTAAACTTGGCAACAGTGAGCGGACGAGCAGAGAGACGGGCACAGAGCCTCCGACAATATTGCAAATGAAAAACCGTGGGGTATTTATCTCCTCCAACGCTGGCCCGATAAGGATCTCAAAGAAGCAAAGCGTATCTTGGCAATGTCGTGTTCAAACCGCCCCTCTCAGAGGCAGTACCCCACCTCCATGGCTGTGGAGACTTTTGAACTGTTCTGGGGTTCCCCGAAAGGTACCCATCCCCACACATTTCAGGCCTGCCTTTCAGCCAAGATATTTGAAAAGGTAGCCAGGAAGAGCCGGGCAGAGCCAAAGGGAGGAAGAAAGAACTGGCAATGAGTGGCCCAGGATATATCAGACAGCGGCGGAGACGAAAGAAGTATATGGAACATGAGCAGAGCTACTTGTAGAGGCACAGCTGCTACTAGTTTCCCTGACAAAACATGAAAATCCCTGACATTTCCTTGACTCCCTGACATGTGGCCACCCTGGTATTATTTAAGAGAAATGTTTATTAATTTGTTTGTGGGGTAGTTAACTAAGCCCATACGGTTAAGTTTTGACATCAACCAGGAGCAGTAATATTATTCTAGACATAAGTACCTCAGTATCCATAAGGACAATGTGCCCTTATGACTCAAATAATACACATATATCAATGAAGGGTTTTTAATCATCAGCTCCTGGTTGCGACAAAATATAAATAGATCTTTTAATTTATTGTGAAAAGGGTTATGTTACATTTTGGGATTGTGAGTAGAAGTTATTGTGAAAATAGTGATGGTACATTTTGGTGCCCAACGTACGAACGAACCCACGACCCTGAGATTAAGTGTCTCATGCTCTACCTCATGGCAGGTGTCGTAAGTTGTGTATTTCAGCTCCTGGTTGCCGTCAATAACTAACCGTATGGGCTTAAATGGATCAGCTCCGCTACAGGAGTCTGCTCTCCAGCATTAATGTAACATCACCCTTTGGCAAGCACGATTGTTATAAATATATTTAGAAGGGCCACCTAAAATCCACTGTAGCGGAGCTGATCCAGTGAAGGAGAAGATAAGAAAGAAAAGGTTAGTGACATTATTGTGAAAAGGTTATGTTACAATATGCACAAGTGTGCCTCCCTTTGCACAAAATATGTGTACCAAAAAATAGTCATCCTAAACAAATGTGTTACGCGAATGCATAAAAGTCATAAAAACCATGTAATTGATAAGAGATATATGCGAGAAATAATAGTTTGGATCATGTCAAACACTGTGAAATAGTTCATTTATGGTTTTACGCACAACAATTGTGCAACTTGTAAACAATAAAAATAATTTGGAGATTTTTGCAACTGTGGTGAAAAAACTGCGTACTTGACTTCATGGAATACTAAACACTTGCCTTGTTACACATTGAAATAAATATTTAAAAAAATTTAATGCTTTATACCCTAATTGAATCCAGCTAAGTAAGCTGTTGCATGGTAAGCACTGATGAAATAGCAAATTAAGAGCGAAATAGTTTAGCAGCACTTTTTTTATCAAGATTTGTTCTGTCTTTAATACCTCTCTTTGCATTAAACACATTCAATCACTTATATGATCATCTACAACAAATTAGTTTTATATGTAAATCTTTTCCTCAGCCCATCCCGTTTGGTCAATTGCACAAGTTTTGCTCTAGCATTGGGAAAGGTTCTGAGGATTTGGAAAAACCTGTAATGCTCTCGCCATATCTTAAAGCCGGTTTACTCCACAACCCTGTTTGGGGTGGGATTAACGCATATTTTAGACATGAAATTAGTCAGTATCCCTCCACCGGCTCTTCGGAATACCTCCAAATATGGCATCAAAATCTTGCAAATTCATCACTCATTTTCAAATGCTATTTCTCTAAAACAACAAGTCCCACGGGTATGTTTCTTAAATTTCCTAAATATACATTTCTTTAACTATTCCATGGTATCATTTTCATTTTCGGTTGTTTCCTCAAAAAAAATTTTTGCTAGTGTGACGGAAGCTGAGATTTACTGAATTTTGTTTTAAGGATTTGCAATGCCATCTCCCATTTTAACGATGGAGCCGATCCCTCATATAATGACAATATAAAGGCCTAATGAGATAAAATTGCTTCAAAAAGTTGACCGTGAGCCATTTCAGTGTTACACGCTGGTTTAACAGTACCCAAAACTAGCGGAAATTGTAATTGGGGTTAACTAATCATAAAAGTGAACTCCAGTAATCATGTTAAAATAGAGACATTGGTCATGCTATACGAATACTTTCACAATTAACTTATAATGTTAGCAAAAATTGTGTTATACCAATTCTTGAAAAGCAAGGGATGCCTGTAAGTTAAGAAAAATGTAATTTGTGGGTGCAAACACAAAAATATGATTACTTGTTCAACACCATGACAAATACTATGCACTTATATGTTGGAGTTATGATTAATTTGCTGCAGGAGGAAAGAAGATAAAATGAAATTTTTACAACGGCCTGAAATTTCCTGAAGGTACTCAGACATTCTAGTTTTTCTTATACTGTGTAGTCACAAACGTCACTTGCAAAGACCAAGTCAACATGAATCAGAATTTGCATCAAATAATAAATATTGAGGATATACGCATACAATTTAGAAGAATCAAAGGTGAAATTCCACTGGCAATTGATGAATTGGCAGTCTTATGGAACCATTCATCAGCAGCAAAATCAATATTTTATTTCAATCATTTAATCACAAATTAAGTAAAAACATTGCACACTATGCCATCAAGAAAAGCCTTAAGATGGAACCATATTGTACGATAGCACTGGGAAATTGAAGCCAATGAAATATGCAATCAGCCCTATTGAATGTGTCAGTGATACAGTTAATATGCCAAAAACTTGGGCATTAGAAGCCAAATTGTTAAGCTAACACAATGATTTATCTAGAAAAATGCAAAATGGGACTGTGTACGATAGCCTTGTTAGGTGAACCATTTTCCAATATAAAATGGGCTTAACTTTCACGTGCCAGGATGCCATATAATCTCTTCTTTAAGCCATGGGAAAAGCAAAGCATAAGCAATAGCTGCAAGGCCACATCATGTGCAAATGCATGAATATCTTGTCTTAATAAATAAGACATCCTGTTCCATAAAAAAATCCTAATGTTTCTAGTTTCACTTGCCAAAAACTAAGACACCCAGAAACACCGACCAGCATAAAAACAACTCACTAATTTAAAAAGCATAACCAGGAAAGCAAAGCAAAGCCTGATAAGCTTCACTGAGATCAAAAGATGAACATTACTTTTGGGGGATAAGTTCACTACTCTCACATTCAAATTTAGAAATCAGATATGTAACATTATGACAAAATTAATGCACATGATTTTCACCAGCAACTTTTACACTGGAAAAATAAGCATTGATTCCAGCAATTAAGAATTGTGATTCTGCCAGGTGGTTTTGATAACAGTTTACAAAAAAACATGCAACAATTCACTTCACCGAGCTTCTTTTCAAATTATGTTAGTGAGTATAAATTAAGGCAAAGCAAAGAAATTAGTTTAACAAGTGGATGGAATATCTCCAGTACCATATTCATCACCAGAATATTTTACTGGAGCACATTTTTTCTAGAATGGTGACATGAAATCAAGATAGCAGCTACTTGCAAGCACAGCCACATATCACAATAGACCAATTCTTAAGAGCTCTAAAAAAGTGTTTTACAACAGAAAATAATAATTACAAACAATTGAACATCATTTTACCAATTTAACCCAGCTGAACTACAAATGTAGTTATACATTGGATGCATCTATTTGTTCTGTCACTTAATGAGGCTTCAAGAAAAAGTGAAGAGATAACAAAAATTCTCCAGTCCTCAATCAACGAGTCTTTATTTATATGGCCATTTAACTATCCATTTTTCAAAGCTTTTTCAGCGTAAAAGTAACAGATAATCTGAGTGGTTTTATTTCTCCATGATCAAACACCGCCGATAATTGATAAAAAATTTGGGGATTTACATTAGGATATTACCATAGATCCATGGTTACTCAGATATCTTTGGGCGCGTTCCGAAATTCACTGGCAGTACTGCCTGTGCTGCCGTGAAACGGAACGCGAAATTGTACAGCAGCTGCTGCAGTAGCATGAATTTCGGAACGGTCGGCAGTGGCTTGAAATTCAATATGGCCGAATTGCGCGGTTATTTATTATAAGCGATCTTTCAATGCGTTAATTCTTAATGCTAATCCTTATGACATTGATAAAGGGTATGCTAATTGTATTCTAATTTTCATTGCCTTGCTACTTAATGCTACTTTATACTGATTGGTTACATTCTGTGACGAGAATAAAATGAATTCGCGTCAGCTACCCGAGCATGGAGAAAAAACCCTGTGTTATTATAAACAAATCTCCGTCATAATTAACACTATCGAATTCATAGTAAGCAGTTTGAATCTTGGGCTTATAAGCAAGTCTTAGAATATATATTTCAAGCCCTGGATTTTCTTCATGGCCAGTCGTACGAAGCGTTTCCTAGAGTGATATCGATAATTAGGAAAATATACGGGTTGTTGAGGATTGCATCGCAGAATATTTTCCCTAACAATTAAATTTATGCAACAATTTGCGTTTCCCGACAATTGTTATACATACCAGTGTTATGCTAAGTTATCACTATAGTAAGAGGCTGTATATAATTATGTGTACCACGATCGTGGTACACATAATCGATTATTCATGACACTAAATTAATTTTTGGTACCTAATTTCACAAGTCGCTGACATTCGCAAATATAATTGCTTCTCTACTTGTATCACTTCTGATGTTGTTCACTCCCTCATCTTTTTATTAACGCTTTTATCCTATTGAAATATTCACCGCGGTACTATACTTGATAAATAAATGCGTTTTATAAACTATTATACGCTAATCAGATGTTGTTAGCTATTTAAGTGCATCGAGACTTTTCTCTCTCGCCGATATAAACATTAAAATGTTCGAAGCAGTGTCTCTAAACTCTTCTAATAATATTTACTAACGTTGTAGATTTGATTTTTCCGCCATTTGTTCGATGGCCGTCTGCTGCTACTGCCGCTGCTGCTGCTCTTGGGCCGCAGCAGCGGCAGTAGAGTTCACAGTGAGAAACGTCATCAATAGGCTGACGTCATTCGTTACTGTGCGGTACTGCCAGTAGATTTCGGAACGGTTTGGCAGCACAGGCAGTACTGCCAGTGAATTTCGGAACGCGCCCTTTGTCTATTGATCCCCCAGTCAAGCGAGCAGATTTTAAAACATATGAACAAAATCATTCACACCAGAATTATGATACTAATTCTTCAATGCTCACATTGACTCCTTATCATCAGCGATCACCTGAAGTAAAGGCCCTACATTTTCACAAAATTAAAAAAAGTCTCCTGGTGATGTGCACTCTAACAACATAAACATAGTATTTTCTCATTGAAGACTTCATCCAAAGAACTGTTGATTGATTACAAGTTTAGAGCACATTGGTTGCCTTTGAATCAGGTTCGCTCACTGCAATTAATCTTCTACCATGTTCAAAATATGCACTTAAATCTGAACTAGGAGGCTCCACCTCGGGAGGTTCAATGTTCCATCACCCTCCACAAACCCTACATTACACTGCCCTTCTGATGAAAGAACACCTCATTTCAGCATTCCAAAATATTATGGTTCAATAAGATAGCTCAAGCAAGAATTAATTTAAATCTGATTTACAGAATCCTTTCTATCTGATTGATGCTTTAATTTACAGCTAGTTAATATGTAGAAATTCAAAAATTACGAACAGTAAACTCTCCATTATCCGAGCTAAAGAATACAAGATGAAGCACAGACAATATGAAAAAAATATATGGAGGTGATATCAATTGGATTATGCAATTCAATTTTGTGAAGAAAAAAATTTAAATGACAAGAAGAAAACAAATGAATGGCAAAATAGTGCATTTAAAATATTTTTAAGTATTTCAAAGTCTTGAAGCATTTATCTTTGTCTTTACCATTGCAATAATGAAATTTTGAGGTATAGGGAGGAGAGCGTTGCATGCTTAATCCACAAACTGGATAAACTGCACACGGATAATCGAGAGTTTGCAGCAAATAAGATACACAGGTGTTGTAAATCAGATGTATAATATATGCAAAATAGTTTCTGGATTTGTCGCTCATTTACAACCATATTACATTCTTATACAGACAGAACAATCAGATCATAAAGTGAAGTACTGTACTTCCCAGCCCTTTGGACACATGGGCATATAAGACTAACTGGGATTTTTCGGAATAGATTTTAAAAGAAAAACTTATAATCAACATCTGTTAGAATAGATTTTAAAAGAAAAAATTATAATCAACATCCGTTAGTTTAAACAATTAATAGGAAGAAAATGGGATTGTTAACTTCCAAAAATAGCAACTATATTTAAGTTAATCATCATAGAATCACAGAAACAACTGAATGATTGAGAGCGCACCTTTAACTCACTGCCACAACACAGTCTGCGATGATAGTAGAGAGATGGACACCTCCGATGGCAACACAAAATTGGATACTTATTGGAAAATATAGCTTTGCCCTCGACCCATTAAACGCAGGGCTATTTTAGCATGCATTTTCGATAGACAGTGTGTATTGTGGGCTGGAAAATATGTATCAATTGCCTGATAGTGTAGTATATATCCTGGATTCCCACCCCCCTCCCTTTTGGATATAAAAGGAGAACCTAACACTGAGGGACAGCTGGAAAAATATTGACCAATAGAAGATTGCGAGAGCTTGTGAAACGGTGCTATATGAAGAGGTGAAATAGGAGAGGCATTTTTGCCAGAATGAAGAAGCAGTTTTTGAAAGGAGCCTGGTCGACGACAACAGATTGTCATGACAGACAATGCAGAAATGAATTATGTGCCCAAAACAAGTGCTGTCCGAGGTCGACCACCCTCATCATGCCATCATCCCTGACTGGTGCGACTCGACAGAAAGCTTGAAGGCAACAGCTCCACGTCCACATTCTCCGCCATCAGGAGCTATTCATCACCATCACCAATAAGAACTCTTTGCTGCCCCACCAACTTCTTGTCCTGTGAAGTCCCTGACAAGAAAGTCCCTTTATTTATTGTTTGCCAAGAAGAAGAAAAAGTGCCTGTCAGATTTCAAATCGCATCATTTTGTATCCCCCCCCATTCTAACTCTATCCTCGTCCTTAAGTGTGAGTGAATTTTTTGTGAGTGCGAGGGTATGGATTTATTTTCCAAAAGTGTGGCCAAGCATAATTTGGAACTCCCTGGAAATCCAACTTCATAATTTGCTTGAAGTTTTGGAGCACCAATTGCACTCATTGTCACTAATTACTTTTGGAAGAACAGACACTGTAAAACCATTAAATGAATGCATTGGAAATAAATTCATGATTCATGAGCTTTCATTCTGTTGCATCATTTGAATGCTTGAATGCCTTGGTGGCTATAGAAGTTACTCATAAACCTCATGATGTACTTTGTCAGAAATAAGGAAATTATAGAAAGTACAACTGGAAGTCATATGGAATTGGTTTATTGGTAAGGAGTAATGGCAAGAATACACTCATTTCCCTCAAATTTGGATGCATCAACATTCATTTTTTAAAGCAATAAATGTGTTAACAATTAATATGTCATAATGGTCAATGGAAGACTTAAAATGGTCAAAATTCAAGTTTTATGGCAAGCCCCTAATTGCAATCTTTTAGAAGCATTCCGCCTTTTATGGTAGAAGCGACAACCACAGGCTTAGACTGAACCACCTCTGTTGCCTGATATGTACTCAGCTTAAAATAACTACAAGAAGTATTACTTGTAGTTAATATTATTTTCACGGCAAACAATTTATTTAACACTAAAACTGAGATCAAAGGATAAAGTATGAAAAAAGTAAGAGCAACATGAAGGCTATACCTTTATTGGCAGCAAAAGCATAGGAGAATAAGTAAAATGTAAGACAATAAGCCATAATAAAAACAAACAGTAGAGAACGTAACTAATTACTGACATAATTACGGCATAACTTTTGACTTCTAAAGAGGGATATTCAGTGTGTAATACCTTCCACACACCTCAATATTAAACACAATAAATCATTCACCCTCCAGAAATCATTTAAAACTGCATATTTGATTTTTTTTATTCAGCCCCTCACCAGTCTACCTATCATTAACACTTTACTGCAATAAATAAGAAGCAATCAGAACTGTCCAAAGGATAAGAAGGGATAATTAATAGATCATCATCCATAACACTCAAGTGTTTCAATATTTAGCCAATGTGTACAGTATACAAGATGATTTTCTAGGTAAATTTATTTTCGACCAAACTCAGCACTGAAATGAGTATGTAAAGTAAAGTTACAGTATTTTGATAACAATAAGTTTCATAGCGCCAGTCTGTTTAATTGCAGCACTGACCCTAAATGAGATGACACAATCCTTATTGAAAAGCACAAAATAACATGCCTTTGAGACGAGAAATCTAGAGAATAATAGAGTATTAGCTTTAATTCTGTAGGAAATATTTGAATAAAAACACTTCAAGCATTTACTACTTCATTGATTACTATTATTTTATAAAACACTAGTATTCACTTAAACATTTTTATGGGAGATATTTATATTAACTGAGAATATTTTAAAGGGCAATACATCATAATATGTTCCACCTGGAAAACATAGCAAACAAATATTTCAGCATCAAATGATGTGGGAGGTCTTGATAATGTTCTGGATCATATCATGTTGCCATAATTGATAGCAGATTAAGCAAATGATTGTTTATCAGTTTTATCATTTATGCCTTTAGAAATGGAATAGATTACTGTTTCAAAATAAGTAGCCAAATCTAATGTGTACCTCATATTCCCATGAATCTTACATGCACAAAAATACAGTAAAGGTTATTTTAGGAAGTCTGAGGATATATATTATAAATATATATACATACACAAAAACTTCTTAAATTATAAATATAATAAATAAGAAATTGCTAAAACCTCACTTAAGACTAATGACATGCACACTTAAGAAGCATATGGAAGTGAAATAAAAAGTTCCTGTCCAACTACCCAACCTTGTACCCATGCCAACAATCAAACTAACTTATTGTTAGTAGGACAAGTACACTGGTGATGCCCATTGATCAGGATAGTGATAAGTAAACACATGCTTTAACAATAAAAATAATAGAACCATAAAACACGTTTCGGAAAATATTGAGAGAACTTAAGTCATAACTTCATAAATTATCCAACACCAAATTTGAAAAAAAAACTTGGGAATAATTTAATTCTAATGGCATTATATTATTTTTGGACATTTGATTCACATGCTTTACAAATGCATGAAATGTCGATAAACACCGACCTCCTTACGATGGATAAATTCAAGGAATGACAGTCAATTCAAAACTATCAACTTATATACCATACAGTACATACAACTTGCACATAATCACACCAATAGAGGTTTTTAACAAGGTTTTACCACATCAAAATCTAGTCCAAATCCAGGTACTAGTATGTAAATTCTACATACAAAAGCTATTTCAAGCAATAATCATCTCATATTGATCATTAAACTAATAATGGGTTCTACAAGACAGATTGAACAATTTGCAACATTATACACCAATTGTAAATAAATACTTTAGGCATCATTTTTAACAACAAACATATTTAAAACTTTGAGCCTAAATATCTCTCAATAGAAAAAGGAGCATGGCAGGGTACTGAGGGCTGTTACAGGCACAATCTAAATTACACAAGTGATTAAACAACATTTCCACAATATTAAATAAAAATGTAAAAGGATCTACAATGATAATGAGGGCTTTCTCAAATAGGCTTCTCCACCTACAACAAAGTTACTTAATCCATCTATTCATTCTCAATATACTCACTAATTATGCCTTAAATAGTCTTTAAAAATATTCAATGATTCATTGTAACATTTGAATATACATAATGCTTGTGTAGCTCTTGAACTTCCTTTGTAGCAGTTATCTTAATGCACCACATGTATGCACTTGATAATAGTGCATTGAAAAATTATGTACCACAAAATGCAGAAATTTTATACGAACTGCCAGGAAAAATTTGACAGTGAGATGCTTAATATGAAGCAAGATCAATCCACAATTTGACAGCATTGTGTCAACATCCAACCTTACAGCAGAGCTGAAAGAAGCTTCGCTAGGTGGCAGTGAGGTGTTATTTTGTAATAACCATTATCATTCGAATATGATATAGAGGCAACAGAAAGTGCTCCCCCTAACTGCTGTTTTTTTTCCAAACATCATCAAGTTCTCCATTCTCCATTGATTGTAAAATGTACCTTTTTTCCTTCTAAAAACCATAGCACAAATTACACTAATTACTACTATTTTTCGGGCTTTACTCAGGAAAAATGAGCACCCTAAGTGATACAAAAAGCTGGGGAAACAGTAAAATATTATTATTAAGCCAGCTAATCAACGATAACTAATGAATGTACATAGTTCCTGAGTTCTATTAAGCTTTCAACTTCTCCCAATTTTCTATCTCTGTCCCACCCTCAATAACTACCAATTAGAAAAAAGATGGAATGGTATGTAAAAACTTCTAAAAAAGAACTATTTAGATACCTTCCATATACCTGAAAATATGAAGTCTACCCTAAGCTGGACAAAAAGAATTTCAATTTTGGAAGTCAACTCATTTGGTATTAAATTAGGATATTACTTTTAAAAAATCACTTGACACGAAAATATGTGAAAAGTTCTAAAATGACTGTCAAACTTATTTTCCTCTGAGAGTTATGACAGGATTACACCATTTTTTACATACACTTATTACAAAAAAAGCCCATTATAATTACCTATGCATTATGAATAAAAGCAGATGGTAGATGCACATTTTCTCACAAAAAAGTTGCAAGATGAAAATTTTCTACCTACAAAGGACTGTAACTTTATATACCAACATACCAATAATGATGAGGGTCATGCCATTAAACCAAGCTCCGACATATGTGAGACACCACACACCAACTCCAAACTTCAGAGAGTCCACCAAATCCTCGACCAGAAACAGACGCCGTAGTTCTGTTACAGCTGCGTTCAAGTGTGCTACCACGGTACGAGCTACCTCTTGTACCCTCTCCTCAGGCATGGTGAGGTCCATTTCAAGGAGGTCCCTGAGAAAGATTTCATCATTGAGTTTATGTATGGCAAAGTATTCTAATCTTAATCAACACAATTTTAAAATAATAATTCCCCAATTAATGCCACTGCTTTCACTGAAGGAAAATAGTAATTCAGTACTATGTTTTGTCTGCATAAAAGGGAAATTCACACAACAATTACAGCACTTTCAAAATAATCAAACTGATGAACAAATGGAGGCATTAAACAAAGATTCTTTCAGAAGACAATTAATCTCATTTTTTATTAAAAGTAATGAGATTGCACACACTTAAATAGCTATTTCAAAATGTAGAGCCCTATTTGTCACAATGTTTATCATCGCTATATGTATAATGGCATATCTTCCAGACCCATCAAATAACCATCAAATTAGCACAGAAAAGCATATGGATATAATGACATCGAAAACACTAAACTGGCCATGAAATATACCCATCTACATGAAATGCATTTTCTAAAGAGCTGCAGTGCTTTGAAATACACAAGCCCTCCCCTTCTGAAAGATAAAAATAGCAGTTCTTTTGTCCTCAAACGTGAAGCTTGAAAATCATCTTAATAATTGACATGCACAAGTTGAAAAAAATTTGTAGATGAGCCAAACAAAATAGATTTACAATATGATATCCTGCGGAGAAAATACTTGTTGGAAAATTTATAGAAAACAAAATTTACTACACAATTCCAAAGTGACTTCCATACCATTCGTGCAACTGAACACAAAGAATGGAATGTGAGTATAAGACACAAAGAGATGAAACGCACCATCTCGTCAGAGTTACTAAAATGGCATGTGGTAAGTACAAAATTTCGTCCACATATGATGAATACAACAGAACATTAATATCAATGAAACTTGAGGGTGGCTTACAACAGAGCTGGCAAATCTTTTGAGGCATAGATAATGATGAATGAGCAATCGCGAGCCTAATTTAATTGTATCTTATCATTAAGTACTCCGTGGACTTAAAATATCATCAATTGTATTAAATGCAGTCTTATTTACAATTGCAATAAGTTTATTCATGATGAACAAAGATCATCTCATTACCATTCGGCACACTTGGCCTGACAGAGATATTTATTATAAAATTATATCGGAACTACGTCTTTCAGAATTTAATTAACGGACCGGCAATATTAATTTTTGCATTGATTTGAAATGTAAGCTAACGAGTGGCCTAAAATTCGATAGTCGATAATTCTCAAGAACTTGACATACCGGTAAAATATTAATTCAATTTTTCGAATAGTCTTAATAATTCCTCAGATTATTTACGGCAACTTTATACTAGCCTTAACAAAAACCCACTTACTTGAATGGGTGACCATCCTGATTCTTCTGGATAGCCTGCAACACATTCTTGTACACACGGAAAGACAGGGTAACACAGAGGATGCTAAGAGACAGGTATGCTACTACGCTGATGAGGGAGAAGTATGACAGGGAGAGCAGAATGGCCAGGACAGAACCAAAAACTGCCCCCGATTCTTTGGGATTTCTCCAATATATTAACTGCACCACTGAAAAGAGAAAGAAGAATCGTATCAGCACAAGTCTAAACAAAGTAAAAGGTCATTAAATAATGTATACACTACAATGAATAGCTAATTATCAACATTAGCATATTCTGATATTAAACATGTTTATAAATACATGGAGATGATGTGAATCAATTAAATCTTAGATCCTCCTATAATTCATGGAGCTATCAAATCAGCTCGAAAGTTCAAGCTTACACTGAAAGTTATATCCTAACACACGAAGCCGACATGTTAGAATAAAGCGATTATACAGCATTTGAAATCAACTGAGGTTCAGAAAAATATATTATCGAGTTTGAAATTTCACAAAAAGTTATCATTTGTAATTTAATCACATGAACACACAATTGAGCACCGATAACTACACTTCACATGTCAACAGCTGTCAACGATCACGTGCCATCACCAGTATAAACAAAACTACGAAATGATTACTGTTGTTGCCATTTCATACCCTGAAATGTGAAACACTCATTGCCAGGGCATACATTTTTATATAATAACGCACACACATTTCACACCTATGCAGGAGTTAATAAAAAAATCACAACGATCACAATACTTACACCGACAACTGTTATCTGGCTCCACAGGCCCTTCCATTTGCGATCTCGACTTTCTACCCATTATTAATGATAATCAAACACTAGCACTAAATTAATCACGAAATCTGCCACTATCGAGGGTCTCTTGTCACCAACTCCTCACCCTGTCACCCCTAAGTCTCCTAAGGAACTGAGGCGAAGATAAACACCTGGAACCAGACGAACTGCCCTACGACAGCTTCAGGTTCGGGGTCGACCTACATGAGGCGCCGCCCTCGTGGCGGTCGGTCGGCAAGGTGGTCACGTGACGAACTCGGGGCATCTCAACACGTCAGCAGCACAAGAAATTATTTTTCATATGAGCAGGGTGAGTGAAACCACGGAAATCACCGACGACGCATACTGGTACTCGGAATAGGGAATAATGACATTGTATTCACTAACGTGAAAGGTAATAAGAGAAAGTTCCTGGGCGTATCGTTTTCACTATAGGCAATCAATGTAGGTAAATAATAGCTTAATTTGCATGAAGGTGTAATCATAACTTCGTTGCAGGAAACATGCAACAAACTTGCCGCGAAAAATTTGTCGTGGCAGGGAAAATCATGTAGCAAGTCCGCCCTAAGTTTGCATGCTATCTGGGCAAAACAAATTATCACAAAATACGAATCGATTAAAAGGAATAAAATTACACGGGGAACTCGAAACTAAAACCGCATTAAATACGAATAATAAAATCACTCAATTCACCTTTCATTCAATTGAATGTTTTCAAGTCCGCAGTGAGAGTCCTCTTCCCTCCTCGGACTGCGAATTGGTGACCTAGGCTAAAATTATATCTTACTGAAAATATGAAACCATATTTTTAACAAAAAAAAACCGCTAATTGTCTTTCGCTGGTTCCACATGGCAACCTCGATGCGCAAGACAGTTTCTCCAGTACTCTACGCAGGCAAATAAGAGATGCAAAAATATTAAAAACGTATCTCTTAAAGAATATGAACCGATATCTGCGTCGACCCGTTTGTCCTTGGGGAGTATTCTCCCACGATGAATCAAAGTCCACGATTCGAATCCGGCCTTGGTCACGAATACATCAATGATCGGGAAAGATACCTATCTTAATAGAGCTTCAAAAAATGCCATTTACAGTGAACTATGTGTATTAGTGAACTATGTACCAAACCTAAGCTGAACTATTCTAGAAAGTAATCTTTAGCACAGTAAAACTCTTTGATATGCAACTAGAAAATTCTTTCCACAGTTCCCTAATGGTAAAATAATTCGCGATGCGGTTAGGACGTATGCAGAGTTTAGATGGTAAATTTGAAATAAAATGCTATAAAACTGTCGACAGACTACTAATTTTTAATAATTTTCCATGGAAACCTATTAGTATCCATTAATGTCCTCGAGGGCATTACGATTACGAGTCAGCGGACGATTTCCACGCAAAAGAGTGGAAAATTAGCGTCAGAGGGTTCTGTCACACTTCGAGGCCGGACAAAATTAAGCGTTTTGTACTATAAAATGCCTCCGACTGCGAGGGACTGCACACTTTTTCCACGCCTCTTATTTCTGGGTAAGGTCTTTCCCCTTTTATCCTTGAAAAATCTCTCCCGAGACACGAAAATATTCACGCTCACTTCCTCCACCCCCTCCCCCCAACCACCTCCCTCCCACTCCTCTCGCATATGCCAAATGAATACTACGTCAGAATAAACCATTTATGAATAGGTAGAGAGAAATGTTCGACGAGCTTTGGACTCAGCACAGCTTCTGAACTCGAAATGGGCGCAGTCGTATTTCGAAAACTAACGAACGGCAAGAAATATACTTACAATATTAAAAAAGGAGGTTTATGATCATGAAAATTAAGATTAAATTTAGAGTGTTCTCTAAAAATTCTAAAATTAGTCCAACAAAATTTTAAAAACTAAGCTCTTTCAGCTTCCAAAAGAACCATATTAAGCACAAAAGATGAATCTCCATATGTGTGACAATAGATTCGTCCGGGAATCTTGAATAGATTATGCAATCGAAATTATATAAGAAATTTATTGCGATTAGATTTTGATTCTGATAGAAAATACTGAATCTGATTCAATTCGATGGCTTTGACTCGCTATGCTGGGCACTCTAGCACCGATAATTCATGGTTGAGTTAAGATAATTACATTATTATTCCCGTCCTCTGGTATTCTGGTAGACATGAATGCAAGATTGTGATTCAAATTATCATTGGTGACCTGAGTTATGCGTGCGTCCAAGCGAAAACTGCACAGACGAAAGGAAATATAATGCGAATCCCGCGTGAAAGGTAGGCGGGAGACCACAGACTGTGCACCTGCGTTATGGGCGGAGGAGCAATTAACCTTTGTGGAACCACGTAGGGGGAAAAACCACGCCATCATATCTCAGGTTCTCCGAATTGTTTCATCGATCTCAGACGACATCATGCCACGCAATGTGCCATACAAATGGCCCTCACGGAAACCAGGGTGGGATATATGTATTATTGACGGAAGCACTCAACCGCAGAGGAAAAGCGCGGCGTTGAGTAAGGGTAGAAGCACTGGCAATAAGTGAAGGGGTGAGGACGTCCCCACGGTCGCTCCCCCGTCGGCGTCAGTCACTGCCACGCCTGAATCCAGAGAACCGCAAAGACAGTGCCGAACAGATTTTTCAGCCTTTTCCCCCTCATCCGTTTTGCTCGTTCAAGGAATTTCACGTAAGTACCTTATCCACTCCCTATCCTCTATCTTTTCATCATAAATTGGCGTCTGGTTCGATGAACAAAATCCCACTCAAAAACGTCACAGCTTCTTGAAATATTCACGTCAATCTTGGTCCGGGCTCCATAATGACGGACCTCACCATTCTGCTCACCTATAAGTCGCTTTGAGCAGGTGTTTCATCGACGAAGATATAATAATTCCATTGCGTGGATCTGGATTCTGATATGACGGTTTCAATTCCGAAACGCAACTATTAAGATGTGAACAGTCTCGGCCAAAAAATCACCTTCACGAGAAAGTTTGCTACCAAAGATCTTCGATGTAAATTTTGTTGGTAATTTTGGGAGGTTTCCGAAAACTGAAATGATTTCTGCCGTTAGGAGTAAGACGGTAAATTGGTTAGGGAAGGATTACTTGAGTAATTGAGGGAGAGTGGAGATAAACACCGCGTAGTCATTGCGAAAGGCACCAAGGGAACCACAGGTTAACGTCACATCTGACGGACCGAGTATGTACTACTCTTGACATGCTCTCCACGAGCACCCTTGCATGGATCTGGATTCCACTAATGAACCAGCGCCTCTTCCAAGATTCGAACTCGGGCCCTAGGAAAGTGAATTCAGCACTTTTAACCCCCACAATAATACCCAGTCTTCCTGGATGGCAAAGCCGAACGCATGGTTTTGAAGCTGCAAAATTTAAGTCGTATTTCAGGAGTTACTGATTAATTAAATCTTTTAATTTGTAACGATAAAAAGTAAATTGAATATTTCAATAAGCTGTGACTTGTTTTAGTGTATTCAGACTCTCGACTGACTGGTGTCCCACGCTAATCTGCGACCAGTTTCCATACAGCAAGTCTCCTTGCTGAGCTGCTGGTGACCACGCCCCCGCCCTCATGATTTTTTACGAAATATTAATGCAAAGGGAAGGTCAACGCTTGCTCTAATACTTATCACAGCTACATGTAAATGGATAAGAATACCGATTCCGGAACTGTGCACGATTTGCACAGCACCGAGAACTTTTACGGTAAAAAAAATATTCAGCGCAAGATTTTAAGAAGCCCAACGGATTGTTTCGCCGTTACAACTCAAGAAAATTTTCATTTCACTTCTCAAACATTTCCTGCAAAAAGAGGGGCACACAAACAGGCACACAAACTCAATATTTACTAGAGACGCTTTGCATGATAACATCTTAGATATGAGACTTTCGTCAGAAAATCGCCATAATCAACGGCTGTCTCCTTACTAATTTCAACAGCTGGAGTGCGCAAAATCCGCAGAAAAACATTGATGTCTATCATTTTAAAGTATCGCATCCGCATGAGAGCTAAACCGATGAAGACTTCTAAAATAATGACCAGGAAAGGTCACAGGAGAAGTAAATATCTAAGAGATATCTTCAAGGCAACTTTATGGACGCGTCCCTAGTTTTCCATATCGACGTTGGTGTGCAGACGGATTATTCTCTCAATGAGTGGCCACAGGCAAGCACAGCGCTCTATCCTGAGCGATATGCAATACGCCACGTGAACTGGACGAGGACTGGCAGGAAGCGGATAAATACTTTCTAACGACTCCCACGTCTCGAGACCGGGTGTACGCATACCTGTTTTCGGAGCACAGCGACCCCCATTCTTGAGGTGGTCCACGAATGCTGCTCGCTCTCTTGCTGCAGAGATGACTGCGTGGGTTGCCTCAAGAGTCGTAGAGAATTTTCCCTTACCCCATTCCACAACTGATTTCCTACAGATAATACGATTGTGTGGCTGTCTTCGCTCGACGCGGATACTTTTCTTCAACGTTAACAGAGTACGTACACGACTCCAGGGCTAGAAAAACTGTGGATCGTGAGCCTAATGTAGCTCTTATTTCTCAGTTCTTGTTAGTATAAAATGGTAATTCTACAGGATTACTATCCATTACCAAACTTTCCTATTGTAAATGGCCAATTTACAGTTTGAAATTGAATTTTTCCATTGGAAATGAAATTTTATCATTGACAAAAATTAATATTCGAAAGTGACAATTCCCAATCGGAAATTAAATAGCATTACTTTAAATCGAAAATAAAATACCCAAGTAAAATTGAAAATAAAAACGAAGCAATCATAGTTTCATTTAGAGCATTTTAAAAGGATTTTATTCATACACTGATGTTTTTTTATTTTATAAACTTATGAACAACAATTAATACCATACATTTTCTAAACATTACTTTATATTCTTATTTATACAAATGTTAATATGATTCCTTTATTTATACAAATGTATTTCTGGTTCTCGAATTTTTTTTATCGTAATAAGGGATAGGTATAGGCTCTTCAGACTCAAAAGTTTGCCGATTATTAGTATTCTAGAGAGATGAAGGATGATCTCTCGAAAACGCGTATTTCAAGTAGGGACTCTCCAAAACCTTTCAATCAGCAGGTCGAATACCCGATGGATAAATTAAACGAAGCCCTCAAGAGATAATGCTGACCGTCCGCCGATATGAAGCTAAAAACCAGGGGGGGGGGGGGGGGGGGGCAGAGCTGATGTGCGCTAGAAAATTAAAGAACTTCGATGCTTTGAACTTTAACACCCTGAATGTCAAGCTCCCGAAAACTAAGATTCGTGCGAACTGAAAGTTTAAGGACAAAAATTAACACAAGATGATCTCACGTAACTAAAATCTTACATAAGAGGATCTCAATCCCCTCCCCCCAACCAACCAGGTACGATAATTCATAAAGAGCCAAATCCCCCTGCCTCCCCAAAACATGTTACGTAAAACTTGCAAGGTCCATAGCGTCAAGCATCCACCATGATTTTCATAGAGCTACTTAAAGATGGGGCATTCTGACCCATGCAGTTACGTCTTTCTCGATCCCAAGTAGGGAATTTATGTAAGATGAGGGGAACATTCGGGTCAATATAGTTCTTATTCAACTTCGATACTACTTTGGTACTTCCAAAAGAAAACCACGTATCAAAAAATTGGAAATAATGAGGAAGAACCACTTCCCAGGATGTAATATATTAATTTTGCCAAAAATGAAACTCTCATCTCAGTGAGAGAACAGTACCCGGCAACATTTCACACGCAATATTGGATCTGCGCTTTGATTCATGCCTAAATAAACGTGCAAGTGTTCACATATTAAATTTTGCCTTACGTAATATGATTCTGTTTGGCCACAGTCTCCAAGACCAGACGGAATACATATTTAACTACGACCGGAATGTATCTTTAACTACGGGACTGATTTATATTTATGATTATTTTCGACTCGGGGCAATTGGTGTTTACAGTTTTTTACCCAAGAGCATGAACAATTCGAGTGGAATCTTGGAAGTACACACTGAAGCACCAAGAAGGGTTTTGCATAATTTGACTCTGTGCTGGCGGTAATATGAATCACCAATATCAGGAATAAAGGGGCCATAAAGAATGCAGTTATTATGTACCACCCAATAACGAAAGAAAGGAACAGAACTGGTGCACAAGAAAGAAGGTGGTGGAAATGCCACAGACATTCCACTCGATGATTATCTGGAAGGCTGATCTGATAGGTGAGGATAGATATTCTCTCCGAGCTCAAAATCAAGACACATTCAGGGCTGGCTCAATCCCGGGGGTATCAAATGTTTCCTACAAAGTTCTGGTGATTAGAAGAATGCAAAACTTGGATTATAGATCTGGATGCTAAAAAATACTTCAACGTATTTAAATCCAGAAACCTCGCACGTTTCTTTGACATTAGTTAGTATTTCAGAAAGTTGAACTCGGTTTTACCAAGTGTCTGCAAAATTGGGTTCAAATATTTTAGACAACATGTAGGTAATGAGCCATGAACTCAAGGAACGCCTCTTTTTTTAGAATACTAGTAAGTTTGCATCGATACGGGTTACTTAAGATTGACACTTTTACTTTAGATGATATTGCTACAAAATGAATAAATCATTGTGTAGCAAAGCTAAAAGTGTTCTTACTGACCCAATCAACGAATCATAATAAATGTTTATACAATCCATGCTAAATTTCGGAAGAACCAGAATATTTCCGAGCTACCTAAATAGTTTAACATTATTTAATTCTCAAAACAATGCTGAGAACTCACTAAATCCAAATATTCTCACGCTATCGCATTGCTTCGCGGCTTATAAAAATCCAAAGAGGCAATTTTTTTCAGAAAAAACAACGATATCGTCCTCGACAATTCAGGGGAAAATTATTTTCGCTGCACGCTTTTATTTTTGAAAAAAAAAATCCGCTGAAAGGCTGAGTCACCAACCCTCATGCCACTTTTACTTTTAATGGTGTCGAAGAGCATTAGGCAAATTCTTAGGTAAATAGTGTCCGTACCGAAGGGATCGTAAGTTCATTTTTTATTCGAAGCAACGGGATGACGAGGAGATATATTTTTAGCCACTTTTCCACACCATGTCCTATTAATACTGAACGAAAAATAAATTGAGACGTTGTTAGCTCTTTTTGCCACCTTTCTACGCCACACATCTTATGCATAAATACACATGACTCTGACAAATAAATATAATATAAAATATCAACATTTAAACCTTGATCGTGATTATAAGGTCATACAACTAAGCGCAAAGGGGAAGTTATATTTGGAACATCGTTGTACTCATATTTAACCGTTCAATATTATCTCACGATAAGAAAAAGACCTCTCCAAAACAAAAAGGAGAAAGCTTATCTCTGTATATACATATGCAACTGAAGAATCAAAATTTTATTTTGTGAAGATTATTTTTCGGCTTCTTGGTAATTTTTAAAATTTAAATTCAAATTTAAATCATTTCAAAATTTAAAAATCACAGAGAAGAAAAAAAATATTCTTCAGAACATGAATAATGCCTGTGAAAACTTGAAAAGTAAATCCAAATATAACACAGCGAAAGTTCAACAATAAAAAAAACAAACGTGAAGATTGTTACCCGCACAGGAGTGCTCCCTCACGATAATTTCTTCGAAATTTATGGTCACACACCAAAAAAAACTCTCCCAGGAACGAGGAAACTTATGATTACATATTTTACTTAGTGATCAACATCATTTACAACTTTTGCTTATTAAGGTGAACCGGGGAAAAAAACGAGGGGTTAATATAATCTAAAAACAACTAAACACTTCAGTAAGTTCTCAATCAAAATGGAAGACTCGTCAATCCAGAAGTAAATGGTGCTAAATGAGGCAGCATTAGCCCTAAAAATTCGCTTAACTTAGCGATAATACTTCAGCACGCAAAATATTTCGTATAAGTTTCGATTTTCACGTAAAAGCCACCACGTTCCAGGGTCGCATATTGGCGATTTTGAAAATGGAATAATTGTGACTTCGGTATTGAGGAATGCATTTAGTGAAGCATATTAGAACCTAAGTCAGAAAATGAGTTCATCTCACTCACAAGGCAAATAACAAGATCACTAACCCTGTCAATTTAAACCGTTGCTTAAATTGCTATAAATGGCTTGCTGCCTATGTCCAACTCCTTGACGCGTACATGAGAATATGAGTTAAAAACTTTTCCCCAAGCTAGGTTCAAATGCAATAAGGAAATGAAATCAATGCTAAATAAATCTCAAGCAATGAATCATTACCCACCGTTTCCCGTTGACTCTGCGGACGGATAGAGACATTTGAATCCATTCTTAAATACAACCCTCATACACCTCATTCAAATGGATTAGAACGAATGAGTTCCCTGTGCTAGTTCCTCTACAGAGTAATAAATGTCGACAGCAAAATGGAGTTTAACTCAATCCGAATAGAAAAAGATTCCAGAGGGATGCAAAAGTACCAAAAAATGACTTTGTCTAGGTTATCAACTTAATGATGAACAGTTAAAACTTTGCACTATTTTCACACTTATTTGCCGACCATGCCAACACACCAGAGTCTCGATCACGCCTTGATAATGACACTGAGGAGCTGAAACCTCGGTCGTAAAATGAAATAAGTGTGAAAATAGTACAAAGTTTTCATTGTTCATCATGACACATTCAGAAAGTGACGCCTCGAGTTACCTCTTTTATCATCAACTTAAGGTAAAAATTTGCCAAAATATGGGCCTCCTCGAATTCCCTAAATAAATATCAAAACACAAGAAACAAATTGAGTGCGACACGATAAAAGAAAAAGCTAAGGCTTTGCATAGCGTAAGGCAGATATCAAGCTTTAGGTGAAAGCTGATGCAAATGACGTGATAAACTTTTTAAAAAGAACAATTTTCCTCTATATTTAAACTTGATTGCGCTATGTTTTCCGGACTCAACAAGCCATTATCACATAAGTCAAGCTAAATGTAATCGCATTCGAAAAAGAAATTGTTACTCACTCAGAACTGCCTTCCACCAGACCTCATGAGAAAGACACCGTGATTTATATGACGGAATAGCTTTCACTTCACCAAGTATTGCAATGGCATGTGAAAAATGTGTGGAGGTTGGATGTAATACGATATCCTCCGGGCTCAAAGTTGAAGCTTATAACCATTATTATCATGATTTGTCGGTAAAAATATATCGAGTTCGCCATAAATTCATGGAAGCTCAGCAAAAAGCGACCAACTCTGCAGCAAGAAAATACGCTTATTCAGCTAGGGTGAAAAGCTGTCACTGGCAGCACAATCTGCTAATAAGTGAAGCTCACGCCTTTTCAGTTTACGAGCAAAATTCGATCCGAGGACTCGCTTTTCTCCTACAGCACCTTTTAGTCGATATTTGTTGCATTCGTCTAGAAAGCCGGACCAGCGCTAAAAAAATTGTGCCGGATCTGGAAGCATCCGCTACCTTTTTTTGCCTGTGCGTAAAATGAAAGAGGCCAAAAATCGATTGACTCTAGGTGATACAGCCGGGTGTTCAATTCGTTAAGTTGGCCGGAGCTATTTTTGTTTAAGCACAGATTTGCGTGAAACTTTGCGTACTTGTTCTTATTGGCTACATCTATCGATAATGGTGAAAAAATTCACTCTACCGGTTTGTTTTTGGGGCAACTCAATGCTATTTTAACACTAAGCCTTATGATACAACATATATTTAGTAATAATTCGATTAAATATGAACAGATTTTCTTCTAAGCGCGAAATAATACATTTCATGCCACTATAATGTTGCTAACAAACGTCAAGGTGTCACGCCGAGTCAAAGATCCGAAAAGACATATTTAAATTTAATTTCTGCCGAAATTTTGAATACCATGCCGGAAACTCAAGTCAAATAATGCTTTAATTAAGCCCAAAAATGTCAATTATACTTCGTATATCATTTACATTACTGCATGCATGGTGAGTCCTCGGCGTAAACAGATATACTTCAATGAAATGTGGTCCGTGAATTTTTTTTCAACTTGAATAGTTATTACACTGTGCACTCAATGACCAACGACTATACCGCTCCAGCCACCTTAAACAGGATATTTTGAGGATGCCTCGATCCGCAGCTGGCGGCCGGCAGTATTCATGCGGCAGTAATGCACCAGTAGTATTCAAAATAACGGCTTACTAATCACTGGCAAGGGATGGGCGGCAACTGCTGAAGGATCATAGATAGCGCAAGGACGTCGACATACGTGCCGGCCGACCATCCTCCCACGAAGATAAATGACGTGGGATTAACGGTGGTGGATACAAAAGCGGGGGAATGCATGTGAGAGTTTGATGAATAGGAGACGTGAGGGAAGGACGACCAGTGAATGCACTGCGGAAGCTGAGGAGAGCGGAACCATAGTGTGAGATTTATCATGAGAGGGAAAACGGCCTTCAGGGTCGATGGAAACGATGGGACACAAGAAGGGAATGGCTACAGCATTGTACCTACATCTGCATACTACCCAGCGAGCCTCCTGAAGAACGTATGGCATGGGGTGTCTGGGAAGCAGCCAAAAAAGGAGAATAAAGCGATAATTAGTGATGCGTGCCAATAAAAAAAGAAGCTTGAATAAGCGCCTTGTTTTACGTCGTATAAATATGTAAAGAAGAACGAAGTCTATGGATATAGTGTTATACTCCAAACTTACTTCTCACATGAGCTTGGCATCTAAAAGTTAAGGAATGCCTTAAGGGCGATTTGCACCATGAAAAAATAACTCGTTTGGATTAAAATTATAAACTAGATCCCGAATTCGCGCCGAGTGCTTATCCAATTAAGCTATACCTACCCTAGTAATAATAGGTTCAAGCCCTTTGCGCAGATCCGAGGGATTTGGGTTCGAATCCCAGTCGAGCAAATAGTTTTTCAAGGTGAATTTTGCCTATTTGTTTTTATTTTAGCTGCCGACTTCATTCAAGTAGGTGACGCGATTAGTTCCACAACACACTGATTTAAGGAACATTAACAAAAAAAAATATTTTTTAATATGAAAAAAATTGTGGATTTGCAATGCAGATGCTAAAAAGAGGGCATGTTTTAGGAAAAGAAGACGCTTGGCAACCCTCACGAAAGGGAACAGCACCGAAGGCGATTCAAGGCTCAATGCGATCAGCTACACACTCAAAAAATGGAAGAAAGAGAGCAGTCGTCCATATATTTTCACCAAATGAAACAATACGAGTGTTGGGGATTCATGGGAAGTTGTCAGTTCGGGGTTACCAGGCTAATCAGACACGGGATTGAGCTAGCATAAGTTGACAATCAGCACGAATGACCGAATGCACTGCTTTGGAAACCAAAGGGTCGAAGTCGAAGTCTTCTTTCATTCCTTTCCATTTAGAAACAGAGTGGGACACGAAAAATTTCCCGCTGTTTTACTAGTCATGCGATATAAAACTTCACGGGAACACAATGAATCAATCGCGAATGCGAACCGAAAATAATTTGGTGAAATATTAAATTTATAGATAACTTATACAATGATGGAGCATTGCGTTCGAATTAAAACCAGTAAATTATTTTGCTGATTCTTGAGAGTAAAGTTTATCACCCATATTGAGTGATCGTTAGAATTATCGACGTACTCTTTGGAGTATGTTCACTAGGGTACACAACACAAATAATTCATACTTCCATTTGAAACTATAGGGTTACTTCAAAACTCATTGCGTTCGTGAAGGGAGGAATGTAAGTAACATGAGAAAGTAAGGCTTCGGCCGAATTGGTAATTCTATGAAAGCGTCATATCATTTTTCACTAAGTGCCTACCTATGCTTCAAGGAAGAGAAAAGGATCAGTTTTCAAGGGAGAACGAATTACCAACGGATGAATATTTCATCAGCAAGCAAGACGATGACGTGCCTCTCATGGTACGCCGGAGGAAGAGCAGGTCACCCTTCACTTTCGGGACATACCGACTGGGGATCCTCCTTGGGGGAACGCCGGAAGGCGCAGGGTTGTCGCAGAAAGTCGCAATGCGTTCACGACAATCGAGCCATCGAAGAGATACGGTCGCAACTTGACCTTAAATGACCTTAGCCGTCGAAGCACGTTACACAAAAATACTACTACGGTCGCAACACACGAACAGCCGGAGGTACGCCTCGGAAAGGGTCTCAGGGCACTGCGGCGAGACGGGAACCTTCACCCAACCACCCACCTACCCCGGTGTCATCCGCTTTTCCTTTTTGCATCGAATCGCAAACTTTTTTTTCCTTTCCCCAATAAAAGAGAGGTTCGAAGTCGCGAGGAGACACGGGACTAATGCGGATGTCCTTGATAAAAATAACGCGGCAGCTTCGAGTTTATCGGGCAAAACTCAAAACTAGAAACATGAATAATAATGCAATTCCAAGCGCACGATGAACTTTTCACTCAGTCACGCGGACGGAGACAAGATATAACACCAATGTGCGGAAACTCGTCGTACAAAAACCACCTCACTTGACAGGGATTCGAACCCGTATCACTGAAATGCGGGTCAGACGTTTAGCAGATCACCTAATTGTGGAAGTTGATGTAACTGGTTAACACAACTAACTGGCTGAGCGGCAATTGTAAGACAAGGTTAGCGGTCTAGTAAGATGATATTTTTCAAGATGAATTTTCAGAAATTGTGCTACAGGGACAAGTTTCTCAGTCATGAGAGAAAATTTGAGCCATCCCACTGAAAATAAGACCTATTTTATTTCGCATAGTTTCGATGAGAAGTGTACTTGAAAATACTGAATTGGCATTTCAAATAGTAGTAAAAACCACTCTTTTAAAGTAAATAACTCAGGGTTGCTACAGACCATAGATTATGGAATTCCAGGATTTTTCTAGGACAAAATTTTCATTTTTCACGTCCGTTCTTTATTGTAGATTCTGAAGAAGGCGTAAGAATAGGAGCCCCACACATCACTGCATGTTCTATGGGGGAATAAAGTTCCCAAACAAACGGGGCGCCGCCACTACCGCTCTGGGGGAGAATTGAATTCCTTTCTGAAGGCACATTATTCCCAAGTCGCGCACACGAGGAGGGCCACGAATTACTCGTACAAAATCTGAGGGGAAACAAATATTCCACTGACTCAGCATGAGTATAAAGAGTAGGATCTGACAGTTAATTTTAGGACCATAATTGATTTCTAAACCCGAAAAAAGAGATCTAGTGCCTCATTCAGTCAAGGTACTAAAAATGTCCCACAATGGTGCTCGTGACTTTCTGAAAACAATCAGATTCGGACTCGGTACAGCACTCTATCAGACTAATTTCTCATTTCCTATAATATTTCCAGGATTTCCAGGCCTGTAGCAACCCTGGTAATTAATACTTTGAGCCATTATCATGGGGCAGTCCCCTCGATGGTGTCTAGTCGGTATCAAATTCTTCACTCACCTTCAGTCAGGTACAGCGTGAACTCATGAAGAATATGCATTATGTTTCACGTAAAGTGGTTTTAGCGATTTTTGTTTATGTACAGATTTGCGTGAAACTTTGCATACTTGTCACTATTAATAATACCTATAGATATAAGTGAAAAAAATTGCATGCTACTCATTTGGTTTCCTGGTAATTCAATGCTATTTGAACACGTAGCCTTATGGCACATAACGTATATTTTGAAATAATTCGTTTACATTCGTTCGAAAATATTTTCTCCTTAACGCTAAATAGTACGTTTCATATAACTATGATAGTTGCTAACAAATGTTAAGGTATCTTGCCGAGTATAAAAATCGCATTTAGACAATTTTTGCTTACAATTTTGAATTCTGCGGCAACAACTCAAGTCATAACAATGCTTTAAGTAAGGCAAAGATTTTAAAATATAATTCCTGCATCATTCATATTACTACGTGTATGGTGAATCCTACCGTATAAACAGAGATGCTTAAGTGAAATGTGATCCAAGAATGTCTTTCAACTTACTTGAAGATTTATTAAAATGTGCATTCAATGACTCACGATTACCGCTCCGACCATCTTAAAATAAGTTATCTAACTTACCGAAAAAAGATCGGTAAGGGATGCCCACGCTCACGGTTTCGTGACGTATTTTTAACACGGTGGTCACCGGAGTGGGTGACGTAATCGAAATGACGCGTCGAAGTCGATTCACGTCAGTTAATTTATTTTTAATCCGACCGGCCAGCAATAAAAAGTGGCTGACGTAAGCTCAAGCCCCTCGATATGCTACGGGAATACTAAATAGCAGTGATAGACACATTTAAGGATAGGCACCCAATTTCGGAAAATGTGATACTCAAGTGACTACAAGTTACATGCATCATAATTAATGCAAACGGTTAAATTTTCCGACTGTTTAAAACAGCAGTATTTAGTAAGTTTCCGAGTTCAGTGTAAGGAAACTAATTACCCACAGCCACCATTTCAAGGATTCAAACAGTTATATCTATGGCTATTCATACATGCCGCAGAAACGTTTGAGGGATCGATAAGAAGGCAGAGAGTAAAATACAGTAGTTACACACACATCTATAAGATTAGGAAAACAGCGATAATTGAAAAAGTATGAAGAAAAACAATAAATTATTGCTACTACTTTCACTCAATACTCAACCAGTTGAAGATTAGAACTACGTAGGGAGACCGTTGAAAAAGATACACCAGCAACATCAAGTTTCCATTTTTTACTCTCTTGCTTAAAATATTGAGTCAACTTCAGTACTCAGACCTACCCAGTACCATAAATTCAGCATCAACGTTAACTTGTAGCGGGATAACGTCAATGCCGCATTGGCACTCCTCGAAGACACAGAGGTACCACTGCAGCAAAGAGAGAGCTAAAACATTAACGTAATAATTTGAAAGGAAAGAAATTCTTACTCTACCAGTGGCTCATCAAAAATGCATTAAGCAGATACGGCGACACCGATGGTGTTTATGTTCTTAGGAGCAATGTGCGTGTACTTTTAGCCACTCATATGTCTGGCGTTCATGCAGGTGCAATAAAGTTTTCCACGACCATAAAACCCTCGAGAAGACTGCGGTAATTTTAAAGATGGCAATCAACTTAAGAAAAATAGGAATTTCTCCAGCCACGCTCAGTAGTTAACTCATTAATTGAGATAAATTTCTCAATTTTGTCAATTTTGATTCACCTTCCAGCATTGATTGCAATAAATGCAACTAAATGGGTAACACGCGTGAATCCTCATGTATCAAAACTTTGAATCAATAAATATTACGCTCTATAAAACAATTAAATTTATTTATTTCCTCAGAGGGCAACATATCACTCAGGAAAAAAGTTTCGGTCAAATATAAATTCTGATAGAGAACTTAAACCATGTGAAAAATTAACGTGTAATTCCACGTAGCTAAAGACGTTGCCAGGAGGCGTTCTTTTAAGTTTAACACGATTTGGGATGTGCCTTAGGAGCAATGTGCGTGTACTTTTAGCCACTCATATGTCTGGCGTTCATGCAGGTGCAATAAAGTTTCCCACGACCATAAAGCTTGCCATTTGATGCCTGAAGCAATTTTTTTTCCAGCAAACTTCTTTGATATTTTTCAATCTGCGAGCATTTTCACATTTCAAGCGTATTAGACGGGTAAAGAAACTACTTTATACTAGGAACTTGTAGCGCAGGTACCAAACTACTTCAATTTACTACGATACGCCTTTCGCTTTATTTCAGAATAAAAAAGGCAGCAAAGCTGATTTTGTGGCACTAGTGGACAAACTAATATACGAGGAAAGGTTTCGTTTGCCTGTGGCAAAAAAATTGTCATAGATTGCGTTTCCTTCGTAGACAATAAGTCAGAAAGAAAACACTTCTCCATTAACCGTTTTCCGGACTCAACATTTTTACCTTTTCACAAAAAATACTATGGACATTTCACACAGCAGAAAATACACATGGAATTTCAATGAGCAGGCATATCCTCAGTAGCGCTCCAAAAAACACTCAAATCACTTCCAAGATAGTGTCAAGATAGCGTAAAATAATCAGATTCAGGGAAATGCTACTGAAAATCTCATATAAAACAATTTATTACGATCCTAATACGTTGAAGAGGATGAAAAATATATGTTATCAGGAACAAAAATGTGTTTTCCAAGGCTTCTTTAAAATAATTTTGATTACCTTGGGCCACATAATTCGATTTATTGAACTTGTACAAAAATCGCACAGTATACTAACAATAAGTATGCTTAACACTTTCACGCAATACAGCAAAAAAATTTGGAACTTCTTAGGAATATATCCAATTTCTTCTGTTCAAAAAAAAAGGGAAATACTATCCGCGAGTTTAAGTTTTCCATCAACGTTTCCATACTCAGTTTTATCCGTTTTATCTAAGTTCTCAAAATGTTAAGCATCGTTAACCACCCTCAACCGTTAAAAACTACACTCCCAGTTCATGCGGAGTCATATTGAAGAAATGCTATAGAGCGTTCCAGATGAGTTGATAGTACGGCCCTCATGTAGAATACTGTTGCCAAAAGTACCCTACGAGTGCTCAATTCAAGGCCACGTAGGCCACCATCTCCAACACTGCGCTAAATTTAAGAAAGTTACTTATGAGGATAATACTTGCATACTGGAAGACTTCTTATGTCAGTATACTGCATGCCAATGCCAATTTTCCTGCTACTATGGGCACCATCGCACATCGCACTGATAGAGATTTACACAGTATACGAATTTCCATACTGTCAACTTAATGTGGAGCCTTGTTGTTAAATAAGACACTTCATTCTGCTCCACACTATAAATGTGGAATAAAACGAAGTGTCTTACTTAACTATGTTAGTCAAAGTCTCAGGCGTAAATTGTTGAAATATTTAGCTTCAAACATTGTTAAATAAGGCACTTCGTTCTACTCCACACTAGAAGTGTGGAATAGACGAAGTGTCTTACTTAACTATGTTAGTCAAAGTCTCAGGCGTAATCTTGTAGAAAGATTTAGCTTCAAAAATTTTTAAACAAGGCACTTCATTCTACTCGTAGAAACTACTGGTACTAGTAAACTCTACTAGTTTGTTCAACTAGTAGAGTTTACTAGTACCAGTAGTTTCTCCGAGTAGAATGAAGTGCCTTATGTAAAAATGTTTGAAGCTAAATCTTTCCACAAGGTTACGCCTAAGACTTTGACAAACGCTCGTAAATATGGAACGCCCTATAGTAGAGCCATGCTTCACAAGTGAAGCCATAGTTAGTCGGAGTTCGAGAAATTCACTCTGGTTAATCAAGGTGGACTCCACCTAATCGCAATACGCATCCGATTCCACCGATTAACGGGCATCGTTCACACCATCCTAGGCGCACCGCAATGGGCGATACGGTTGAGGGGGAGGCTGCTATTTGACATACGGTTCAAACTACTCCCCATGCCCCTTCCCCGTCCGCGGGGAGAGCGATGATTCTGCGGATTGGAGCCAGGACGAGAATAAAGCAGACGCAAAGGAGGGATTTCTCGGCACGGAGGGATAAGCGCGAGGAAGGGACTCGAGAGGAGACGAAAAAATGAATGCGACCATAGATCCTTTTTTATTTTTTGGGAGAATCTAAATATACGCGAAGGTGGCAGTGAGATGAAAGTAGATGAGACGACGGACATTGAGAGAGAGAGGGAGAAAAGAAGAAAGTGAGCAAAAAGAATGAGAATTCAGACCTACCATTTGGGAATGCTTCATGCCTGTATAACCCAACTCCCCCACGAATTGTCGGCCAAGAAAAGTCATCCGACCGAGGAGATCAAGTGATGACTCGAGCTCATTAGATTACGTAGCCCCAAAGATGAAAACGTTCACATCGTATATTTTTTTTCCATAAAAAGTGATTATCATTCCGTTTTCTAAGCTCTTAACGCATTAATATCTCTATCACGTGACCATTTTGAAGTTTAAATATAGGCAATTGACTTTCACACGTGTCGAACCTCTGAGGACAATTGCTTGGTTCATGTTCTATGCACCACCGGTTAACTTCAAAATGGAAAACTCTTCTTGCAAAATTAACTTCTCTAGTTAAAATGGGGTTATTTTCTTAAAAGATTTTTATAGCTTATTGAATAAAATCGTACGATAAAATCAAAGCATCTTTTTAAAGAGACTGCATTTTGTTCATTAATTAACTTATTGATAAAGTATTTTTAATACTAACAGTTTATGTACATTTGTATTATATTTTAATATTTGTATTAATTTGTACAGAAATTAAAATTTTATATTGAAATGAAGGTAGTCTTAAACCGAGAATGACCTTCAAGGCTACCCAAAGCTTCCATTCTGTGTGTTGTATTTTAGGTTTTTATTTGCATGGTGGAAGCAATAAATTATATTAATATGCGACCAACAGTCGATAGAAAGACAACATATGGCGACGAACTAGCGTTGAAATACACAGCGCAGGAAGTGACAACTTCTCAACAGTAATTTCACGCTCCACAGACGGCCGAAAAATTGACAGGCTCGTTCCGTTATAATGTGATTCAACATGTATGCATACAGCGACTTTCTAAGGAGTCGGATTCGCGCAGTTGCCAGAAACACTGGCTTTCCATTTCGAAGAAACTGGGGGAGAATCCCAGTGCTGGCGGAAATTTTGCAGATGAATACCGATCCTTCCTTGGGTGCTATGCGGAGGGAATTTCAAGAGCAGTACCCCCTCTGTCGGGTGGGACGCCACACTGTGGTCCCCTTGGCGCCGTTCTTTACGAGCAGGCTAATTCCGAGGTCACTGAATTTCTCTCCACCGTTTTCCATTTCTCAAATAATTCTTCCATTACTAATCTACCGACCCGTCTTTAATGGCGTCTATGACCTCAGTTATTACCGACCAACGAATTTCTTTTACGTGTCGTGCTTTAACTTTATGGGCAAAACTTACGAGTCGAAATTTAAGCCTTGACGTGTTTACGGGATGCGGAGATTTCATGCTTTAAATACGGGAAGTATTTAAAAATAAATGCTAGGAATTCTTTAAGTAAAACGTGCTAGCGGAAGTTTGAGGGTGAAATTCCGCCGTGAGTGAACTGTTGGAGGATTCCACGTCAACCGTAGAATGAATCTTATCCGTGTATTACCATGAATGTATACAGAGCACTGGAAGTTAGTAACGAATTTGGTACTGATAAACTGCCAACATTATCCGTTCGCTGACCAGTGTTTCATTAATCATCAAACAACGCAATATAATATAGTATACGTGCCAGAAAACATATCACGTTACGCCGCGAACACTTGAGACCCTGCACAGAAAGATTTAATGCGCGAAATAAACAAAATACAAAGGAAAGCCGCACGCTTCGTTAAAAACTGCAACGAACGAACATAGAGTGATATGTATGGTATGATACGTGGCTGATAGAAGGGCTACTGGGACTTAACCACTCGTCTTCATATATATATATATATCTACGGGTAAACTGTTTTCGCCATATAGACAAATAAATAATCGCCACAATTTACCAATCCCATGGTGGCGGCGGGGTAACGTCCTCGCCTGCCAACCCAAAGGTCGCGGGTTCGCATCCCGCCAGGGGAGGATTTTTCTCCTCCCAGGACATGGCTGTGTGTGTTGTCCTTTGTTACAACGCTAGATGTAAAATGGTCCTCGAGGCTGTATTCAGGTTATTGATATAAATAAAAAAAAATAAAATAACTTGGTTGCTTCATTCGAATAATATTCACAGTGGGTTAGTATACGCACGATACTCTACAATTCCGGGAAACGCTTATAACCATAGACAAGAGAAGATTTATGAATCTGAAGAGCGTAACCTCGATTTAGGAGACAGAGAGCGACCGAATTTGCTAAGCAAAAAACAATTTTTTTTAAATCTAAACATACACAAGTCCTTTGAGAGTTGGAGCTCTCTCTTATCCTCTGAGATAGATGGCATCAGACGACGCTCAAAAACCAAATCGCCGGTAAAAAAAACGTAAGTTGATTGTCTTATTTATTTGAACGCTAATTTGTGGACCTATCAATAAGCAATATCAAAAACTTTCAAAGTGATTAAATGTAAAAACAAACGAAAATTCAGAGCCAATGAAGACAACAGTGGAGTAAAGTCGAAATAACAAAAAAATATTCCAAAGAGAAATCAGTACTCATAATATTCATCCCTATTGCCTCGTCTACACTACAAGCGTACTTAAGTTGAGTGTAAATAAGTGCAGCATTTACATGCAGGGGAGCGTCTACACACAGATATTATATCTACCTCAGCGCTACCTAGTGATGATGGAAAGAAATTTGCATCGCACAAAAATTATGTGCCCGTGAAGTAACATAAGACATTTTCTAGACTCGTATAACCCTATACACTAATGTAAAAGAAGGATAACACTTTGACAATTACTGAACTCATCATATAAATGATACAAACACATGTATGGTGTGTATGGCTATCGAAACTCGTCGACCTATCGATGACGAGACTTCGACCACCTCGACGGTACACTAACGATATCATCCAAGTCCACTTAAGTGGTCCCCGGGTCCACTTAATTGGACTCGTTACTTAGGTGGTGAGAGGGCGTTTACACGTTGTACTTAAGTGAAAAATACACTTAAGTGCCTACTTAAGTGGTCAGTGTAGAAGCGGCATATGAGGACACTTGAAATATCTCAATCCTAGAGTGAAGGAAAAAATTAAAACTTAGGCATACTAGCGCCAGCCGCTGGGGAAGTACATCCAACTAAATGAAAATTATTCTTAGCACGTTTGAAAAGGAGTGGTGAATAAACGGGAAGAGAATGAGTATAAACAAATGAAATGGAATTTTAAAAATGCTAAATGTGTTCTGACTCCTCTCAACGTCTTCCAGACGGACCCAGACTAGATATTGATCACGTAAATAATCAATTTCGACGAACAAGAGATCAGAGATAAAAGTTGGGAAGAAAAACTAATTATTTCCTGCCGTCACAGTAAATTGGGCAACCAATGCAGAAAAAGGAACCAATTACTGAGCGAAATAATTAAATAGCATGAACGCTATCCCCTGCAATTCATTTAAAAACTGTGAACATATGAGTCCTCACCATGAATGTGAATGTATAGATCCTGCGTCAGTCGAAAATAAAATTGACAAGAGAATTCGATAGCAAAACGTCTAAATACAACGCGCAATCAAAGGGGCAATTACTTGATATTAAAGAAAGACTCTCTGCGTACACAAAGAATATAGAAAATTAGAAAACAAAGGAATTAAAAAAAACATGTAGAATCTGAATTAGAACACTAGTGCTGAAAGCCATTTGATAGGTTAATCGCGTAAAACTGCTGGGATTTTACCGTCCACCAACTCCCAAAATACTGTGATCTTCTCGTAAAGGTCATTCTCCGACCAGTCGATGAAAGGTGACTACGAAAAAGGTTTCCATGGCAACCGCAGCGTCAAATGTCGTGCATGAGAGTATTTTTTTTCATTTTGGGACGCAATGAACGCTGAACTACCACAAAGACGGGATGAAAAAATTGATTCACACCTCTTACAAACGTCTATTACTCCGAACCTAAACCTAATGCCACTGGAAAACAATTCAAAAATATTCACTTAATAAAGCTGAAAAAAAGTTGAAGGTTTATGCCGAACAACAAAAGAAAGACTACACAAAGAAAGGGGAAAGTAACGGAGGCGCAACCACGGCATGGGTAGTCCATGCAGTCAAGGCGTAATTGAAGGGAATCATTTGCCGGGACCCAACTGCCGACGAATGACCGACACCAGAGAGGAATTTAAAGTGGACGTTTTCGGTTGTGTAATATGCCATCATCAGTCACCGGCTCTGCGTATTGACCTTGAAATTTCAGTCGAGATAGCTGGGTTAAGCGTCGTATAAACGCACCTAGACTCGCATCTGCCCGACGAGTCGCACATCATCAGAATTTCGAAGCTATCGAAGGTGAGCATCATCTATACAAGAATCCCAAATGATGAGGTATAAATATTGCCAATCAAGTGACTAAGAGTTGATATTTCCACCAAAATGACTGACGACTCATTTATAGGCGTATATAATTGACTTAAGGTAGTTTGAGCGAAAAACCACTTCACCTAGAATTTGATGAATTTGGCCTCATTTTAAAGAAAAAACTCATCTTACCAATGATATCAAAATAACAACCCGTTGCCGAACTACTTTTTGAGCTATTTGCCTGAAAATATAAATGTTTTACTTGGCATAGATTATGGCTGTGCGCTCCAGAGGGAGAATATTAAACAGATTAGGAACTTCTAGCACCTAGATTTCGTAAAAAAACAAACGGTGTGTAGTTAAAAAACGGTAAAAAACAAACATGTTTTATCCACTATTTATAAAAAAATAATATATTGCTCACCACAGTAATTTTGACAGAATCGCAAATAAACCTGCTGTTTTGAAGGGTTTTCAGCCGTACGGCGGGAAAAAATTAGTCAAGTTAGAGACTTGTGTACCTTAATTTATTTAATTACTGCGAATTTTTATCATATATAACTATATCTTTGCGCCATTAATATTACAATATTTATTTAATACTTCTTACAGACGCTGAAATCAAAAAATAAAATTTGAATGTCTCCATTATGACTAGGGAACTATCTCGATCAAGCCACCTTAAAGAGAGATCACGGGGAGAACTTGAGTTTTTCAGATTACTTTGAATGGGATAATTGGACGGAGTAAAGTTGTCACTTTGGAGCAGATAAATAAATTCCTTACAAGTACCCAAACATTATCTTTCAGTCTAGGTTTAGACATCACGTGAAATGGTGGGCACATGGCTATCCGAACTGAGGAAGGATAAAAGTGATTTCGGCAGAGGGTATTGATTTTTACCCGTCTCAGAGGACGTCTCTATGCTCAATAATTAGTGGCTCTATGCACAATAATGCTCTATGCTTAATAATTAATATTCCACAATGGTGACGCAGAGGAACACGAGTTCTTCCACAAAGAGGCCAAATATAAGGTGACCATCCGTCCTCCTTTAGGGAGGACAGTCCTTTTGTAAGTTCTGCCCTCCCTCGAAAAGTGTCCTCCTACATGTCCTCCTCCTCGATATTTGAAGACTAATCTGTAAATCTCTGTATTTGATTGATGCCAAGCGGGTCCGTTACACGTGAGGTGACGTATATGTACTTGATATGACGATTCATCAAGGCTCGGTAGGTACGGTGCAGCGAGACGCAATCAACATGTTGAAATGAACAGGTTGAATGGGAAAATCAACATGTTGAAATTGATCAAAGATGGGTGGAAATATTCAGCCATTTCAAGCATACATATTTCATGTGAACATTTATTTGTTCTTGTTCAATTTACGTTGTGGTGCCCTGGAACTAATGCAGCAGTTGAAAGGGTTTTTTTTCAATTGCTAATGAGTTTTTGGCAAGTGAGAAATCGAAATTGAATGTTGATGCTCTAGCTGTAGCTCTAGCCATAAAATTCAACATGAAAGATAATTTTTCTTCAGATATTTCCAATATATTGTTAGAAGATAATACATTGATTAAAAATATTCATTCAATGGAAAAGTACTCATTTAAATAATAATTAATATGTATGTAAGCATAATCACAATATAAACGGTCACAAAAGTTTTTATTGTGCATTTATCATATTATACGTAGTGTATTATTGTTGCAATGAATGAAATGTCTCTTTTATTTACGATATTTGTATTTTTTATTTGCGTCCTTTTCATTGTAAAAAAATTTGTCACCTTACGGAATAAAATATAAGTAATTTGATTTCTAGATTTTTTTCTTACTAGGAAAATTTTAAATATAATTTTACATATTGGGATGATTGAATATGGTGGCGATAATGCGAACAGTAAACTAAGAATTTTCACGAAATAATTACGACACAAAACATTATCTGGAGACACCGGATGGAAGACGAAATATGGAGAGCAGACGAAGTCGAAAGCCTCTATATACGTACTCCAGCCCTCTATTTTCTATTTTGAGCCAAGTTATCGAGAACGTAAGCCAAGACCGGCGGCAGGGCAAACACAATCGTCTCCTCCAGAGATACTATTCTAGAAGGAGAAAAGAGGCATCTTAAAGGCGATAATACCAAGCAATACTAAGCAAGCAATGATAGTATTGCAGCTAAGGAAGGCAAACACTGACTTAAGGAGGGTTGGAGAACTATAGCACATGGGCTATCTGGATTACTAAGCACGATTTTCCAAGTCTAATAAAGTTCGCTGAAATGTACAACGAGAAAACACTTGGGTCACTTCGAGAGGATACGTCTTCCTTCTGTCAATAAAAAAATCAAATAAAAATCCAAGTCATCAATCCAGTAATCAGTCAGAGTATTAAACTAAGCGAGATGGAAAAGAATAAAACTAAGAGAATATTTGTTGAAGTCTGAACCTCACACCATTTTATATTAAATAACAATGAACACATTTTTTCAAGCAATGGTCGAAATCATCGTAATTAAATAATCATTAGACGAAGATATCATGACTAAAACACCTAACACATTGCACTTATCGAAAACGGAAGAAATTTAGCAGGAAAAGGCTGATTATTTTCTTCCACAACCTTAAACCATCAACTAAAAATTCGGTCTACTGAAACGGTCACTTTCCTAAGCCAAATATATTTAGGACTAAAACTAAGTTTAAGGCGAATAACTACACGTTCGCGTTGAAATCAATCGATATAGGGCAAATAGCTCCTATGTGTGCAATCTTAAAACTCAGCACATAAGATTCCATTAATAAAGTTCACTTTGCTCTACTTAGACGTTGTAAAAGGTGGACGGTTCAAACGGAATTTTAACTTTTTTTTCAGAGGGTGGAGATCAAATTAGAAAGGTCGCAGAGGATGCCAGCCACCAAGACGAATGCCAACAGCTGAATTTCACTTTGGCACTTGCCAACCGTTTATAACAGAATAAGAGCTCCTAACTTTCGAAAAGGTAAAGAGCATTGTCAAGCTTTCCTTATAGCAGAGCCCAGGACAGGGGCGGATACAGACTAGCATTTTAGGGGGGGTCATAAATGTTGACTCCCCCCCCCCCCCCACCCCCCAGGGGAAATTTTTTAGAAAATTCTAATCAAACTTTTGTGGCAGATTTTTACACATTTGAGAATGAATATCGCATGAAGAAATACAAAAAGAGTAGTAATAATAACTGCCATAGGTTTATTTCAATTTATTATTTATTTAAATTAAAAATGAAAAAAATAATTGGAGAATGAAATAACTAAAAAGTCAAGGGTTTTACTCAAATTTACCAGAAAATATTATAGATTTTTAAAATACTTCAATATTCTTAGTTAAAAGTATTCATAAAAAATAACAAAATATGCTTGAAAAGTGATCTATGAACAATAATGTAAGGGTCTTAAACTAAAATAATATGTCAGTGTACTTCTCAGTGTTTAAGAAAGAAAACAGTAAGAAGGGACAAAAAACAGTATAAACGCAGAAACGATAATATATTATATAATAATTTACAATACAAAGTCCTGGTGCCACTTTATCCCAGTGAATCTTAGAATAATGGCTTCTGGGTCCAGAGGAATTGACCGACATGGATGGATTATCGATGGACCGACATGAGAGCAAGCCCAGTGAGTCTTTCCTCGCCGATATTAGCCCGAAGCCTCCAGCCGACGCAGGGTAGATAAACTGCGCTCCGGGGTCGCTGCACTGACTGGAAGTGTAGCCACAATCCGCATAAGTTTGTGGATGGTTGGATACATGTAGATGCCGCAGTTTTCCAATGTTCCCAAAACGGAATCTGGGAGTTATTCTTTGTTCTTCACGACCCGCTTCAACTTTTGAACCCACAATGAGAACTCTTGCTTTACAGTTATCAGAGTGAATAAGATCCTGATAAATATTTACAATTTCTCTCATATCGGCTTCATCTTCTGATTTTATTTCAGTTTTGGGCAAGATGCTCGAAGATTAAATAAATTCATAACATCCGTTGAAAGTCTGTCTTTTAAGTATGTGATGACGTTGTCCAAAAGTGGTATGTAAACAGATCTTCGAAAGTATTCCTCACATGACTCGGCTGGGTGGTTTTGATGGCTGGTTTGGAGGGAAACAAGTCGTGGTATCTTAAAATCAACAGCTAACTTTTCAGCTATTTCCTGTGCTTCATAATAGAGGCCACTAATAAGTAATTTCTTACTTAATTTGTTATATCTTTAAAGATGGATACAGCCTTTTCTCGCTTTGCTTCAAGTACGCTTCTAGTGTATTCTATTGCATCACTGCCCTTTTTTAAATCAAGTGTTGGTGCTTGAAGAAGGCGACCAAGTGATAGTTATTCCTAAAATATTACTAAGAAACACAACTGAGAGGAGAAATTCTAGGCTTCGGATAGATTGCATACGAGAAAACGCATCAGATGACGCCTTTCTGTCCTGGAGGTAGAAATTTCTGCTGGAGCGTTGTGCATCTTAATAATCGATTCCCCTTTGAGCTGAAGGTGTCCCTAGTGCCTCTCGACCCAACGGGTTTCGCAAATACAGTTTCACCCATTTCCTTCTTATAAACATCATGTCTCTTTTAATAGGCGTTTGCAAAAGATACTATTTAATTCATATTTCCAGAGGCATTTCTGCATGAAACTACTTTTGAGGAGTTTGCCAACAAATTATTTAAATCGTGGTTGTTGCACGGACAGCGCTGAGTGTGTGTGGCTATCTTCTTTAGCACCTTTTGATTCAGATGCCGTAACTGAACAACTGTTGACCCCAAAACCTACGCAAAACTTTAAATCTAAATCAAAGTTCTTGGCAATATCCTTGACGACATAGCCTTAAGTAACTCCAGTCAAGCGACGTTCTCCTTCCTCTGATTCAATATCTACCTCTCAAATCATATTGTCGGCATTAACAAATGTAATGAAATCTTCCTTCAGCACACGTTCATGAAGGCATCGGAAAGAAATACTCAATTGGCAAACTTTAGACATTGGCAAACTATGTTTCCTTAACCCATCTTAAGATAATACTTTGAATCTCTTCCTTACAACAATCAATAAGTTCATTTTGAGTGTGCTTGCTAATGTATGTAGCTTTCAATGAAGCACTCTCCAAGTGTCTTCGCAGATAGCTGTCACCAGCATACATCCCAAACGGAAGCAACTCTGAAATTTCCATCATTGTTTACCATACTGTATTTTTCATCTCTAGAAGATTGTCAATATTTTCATCTCTATTTAGAAGATTGTAACTCTTAAAGCGATGTTTTGCCTACCACATATTATTATTGTTTTTACAATAGGAATCAAGCGCTGCTTATTTTCCTCAATTTGTGCAACGCGCTGCGAATGAATTTGATTTGCTATTTCTAATGCAGGATTGCGGTATGTTAAGAGAAATCTGTTCCCAGCTACAACATTAATATGGTACTGGTTTTCCTGATGTACAACCAAATCGCTCTTTTCCCCTACAAGGCTAAATGCGATCAACTTATCGGCAAATTCACAATCGCTTTTCCGTGACAAAAAAAGTCGTCTAAGGTTTTGGGGGGGTCATGACCCCCCTTGTATCCGCGCCTGGGCCCCAGGACCATGCCTAAAAATTGAACGAATGAACTCATTGGTTTAAATTAAGTTTACACATTTATCAAATTACTAGTAAGGAGGAATAAGGTAAAATTAGCAATTGATGATGATTCTACTCAATTCTCATCTAATACTCAAATCACCATCTGGATGGCCCTCATGAAGAATATACACAAAACTCGATTTATTTACAAATGGAAACTTTTACACCAGCCACAAAGGTCAAAAAATGCAATACCCAGGTTGAAATGCTTCAGATTTTGATCAGGTTTTGTCACAAATTAAAACTATTCTCTCATATATTCTTCTGTAAGTTGAGGGTAGACGGGAGTGAAAAAGGTGGGGATGAAAAAAGGCGAAAGGGGAAATAAGTTTATTCTGCAACAGTTGTGAGGATGGGGGAATGTTCAGGGGACGTCCCTTGAACAATGGTACAGACAATCATCGAGATCAACCTCACGTTCAACACTTATAATTAAAATTTCAAGCTGTTCTCCACCATTGAGCTCATTTTGGTCATAATATTTCCAATAAATAAATATTTACTAGCGCCAACCAAAAACATTAGCATCAAAATGTTCCCGGGATAGAATATTTCAAAGTCATAATCAATATCATTATTAACTCAATCGTAAGATTGTTTGTCTGCAGCTCTCCATTCTAACCTGTCCCTTGATAACTCCATTGTGTCCTTGTAGCTCTTCTTTTTCATATCTCGTTTACCTGGCACAAGTATTTATCCCTCGGTCTTCCGATTAGGGCTTACCCTTTTATTATGTGCATACGAATTCGTCGTTTCATTTGAAAAATATATATCGCCTGAAAGCAACAAAATGAAATTACTGAAAGGATGAGCTAGTGTGACTGAAGGCAATGATTTTCGCAGGCTACGACGTCCTAAGGCTAGAGACCACGCCTCGAATCGAGAGAGAGAAGCCGACTAAGAATAGTTCGGTTCTTTGGATGAAGATGCTAGGATAATGGGGTTAGCAGAATTCGTAATCGGACGGATCTAAACCGCAATCATGCCATTGGATTGGAGCTGGCGTCCTAAATCACCGCAACTGGCGTACATGAACCAAGAAAAATTGACATTTTAAAATTCCAACAAAAAAATAAGAAATATCTAGCAAACAAAGGCGGTAACAGAAAGACATGGAAATGACGAAAGGTTAGAGGTTACGACAATAATTATTCCCAATGTCTATGATGACGCACATTGAAGTCCTATTAATCTCGGATAATGTACGTTGAACAATTAATCAATTTTAAATCGGTCCAGTTAATTAGTTGCGACAAATTCGGAGTATTATAATGTAACAATGAGTTTACAGGAAGCTATTCCCTATAGGAACTTTTCTACAAAAATGTAATTAATCCAACTTGAATCGTAAGCATGGGTAGATAAACTCATCATAAACCAATGATGGAATGAACCACAAAATGATATCATTAGCGAGAGTTCAAAATTATAGACATTTGACTCGAAAGAAATTCTGACCTTCCCCAATTCTTTCGGCTAATATCCAACAAAACGACAACAACAGACTTCTGCTCTCCTAAAATATTGCGTTATTTTCATTTCTCCCAGATGGATTCACGAAAACAAAGTTCAAAAGCGAGAAGAGAATGGCTTAGTCAATAAGCCGTAAGGAACGTCAGCATTAACAAGCAAGTGGTTTGCTGCAGAATATAACAGACCCTACTGACTTTTACACAAGCAGGAATGTCCGAAGGCATCACTAATTTAACAGAATCAGAAGGCAAACGATGAATAGATTGTGTCAACAGTCTTTCCAAATTTTATCCCTCTTAATTACACTTACATACCGCGCATAAAATGTTCGAAATACCAAGCCAAATATATTATTTTGTATAAAACATTCAAGAAAACATTCGTGCTCCAGAAGTCCAAATAATTAGGAAATAACCTTGATTTAAACCCCACATTATTATTAAACAATTAAACGGCAACAAATAGGCGAAGCGAAAATTGGTATCCATCGAAAGGAGAGTTCGGAGTGGAACCGAAGACAGAGCATTCCAGTGAAAATTTAATCCAGTGAAAGGTAAACAGGAAAGGAGTTACACTAAGTATAGCATAGGGTCCAGTACATTGAATAGTGAGTAGGAAAAAGCAGCTAGGAAAAGGGAGACAAGTGCAGTGGGATTATATATATATTCCTACAGAATTACTCGATAATTTGGCTTTGGGGAAAAAGTTTCTATTAGTTCACAATGCACATAATCATGGAAGGAGTCAGTTCGCAGATTACTTCGTTAGATCGTTCTTTAACGCCATTGCGAATTATAACATATCAGAAATAGTAATTGATGTCTTTATAGGGTAATACGTTCAATTTCACTCAAGAGAAAAATGGAAGCACTCATCTACATTACTATCTCTCATCTGCTTACTTTTAAACACAGTAAAAGAGTAATTAGTAGAAGATTTTCAAGGTCAGGACGAGAGAGACGTGCATTAATATTGATATCAATACACCCTACAAAATATTCCACAAGCTTTTGTTTGTTTCATAGATTTTGAGAAAGTGCTTGAGTAAATGGAGAGATCGAGAGGGCCAAGTTCAAGGAAGTATTTCAAAACACAGGCGTGGATTACTGAGAGATAGGCCCCCAAATCTAAACACGGAAAATTAGCCTAAAGATAACAGTAGCAAATGGAGTACAGGTACGGGCATTGATGAGCAGGGAAAGAGACTGGGCGTCAACGCCACCGCTTTTTAAAACAAGCCAAGAAAATTACATAACAGGCACTTGGGCTCTGAATAAAGCAAGACGATAGCTACGCAGGAATTGTAAAAAATAATACTCGAACCAAACAACCAGCGTCTGAATGTAGACACCACTGATTGTGAGCGCAAGACCGGATTAGCAAATGCGATAAATATTCATGATTGGAAAAGAAAAATGTTTATATTAATAAATACCAACGCAAAGAAACACAGCTTACGGAGAAACACCTCGCTTTTTGGGACATTGGTTAGAGGAAAATGGACATAGTGAAATGCACACTTGGAAAATAATTCGTAGCTTCATGAATGTACGTCGAATCAATTGAATAAAAAAACTCATGTCGAACGTAACGAAAATATTAGGGAAAGCGATCATACGGAGCGTATCGTCGCAAGACACTGAAACCGGATCTTAGAAGAAAGAAGGCGAGCGTAGATTGAAGAGTTTTTACTCAGATGTTGGGATGGTGAAGGATGGATAAAATAGCATGGGTACAGAAAAAAACTAATTGTAAGAATTGATACGCACGGAAAGAGAGTGAAGGAAATAGCTAGAGATAATTCGAGAGCAATTTAAAAGGTGAAGAGAGGAGACAAAGGCAACGTTGGGTTGTCTAAGGCCACGATACAAGTAGGAATGATACGTAAGAGCGGAAGAATGAGAAAAGGGGGGAGGCAATTGAGACTGATTGAAGAAACGCAGGAATTATGTCGAGGTGAAATATGAAATAACTTGGGAAACATGACAAATCTTAAGTTCAGGATTTAGAAGGTAAAAGATCGTTAGAAAACATGTAGCGTAGCGAAAAAGTGTTTAAGGTTAACGAAGTATCAGCCTCTAATCCGCAGGCCCTTATGGTTTTCTTTGATCATTTTTTGGGTGCTTCTACAATAACGGTCCTCGCGCATAACTGGCAATATATTAAATATTTCGCCAAATAATTCGTAAAACAATTTTCACATAACTCTCGTTTACAAAAGAAACACTAATTTCCCACAGTTTATTATTCCCAAACTCACCATTTTCGGTCAATTTTACATTTTTAGGAAAGGAACAATTTTTTCACCGTCATGCCCTACAAGTCTGTCTTTTCACCTTCATGCCCTACAAGTCTGTCTTTTCACCTTCATGCCCTACAAGTCTGCACTTTAGAAAAATGGTGGAATGGTCACTGACACCGATTATGGTTAAGAAGAATAAAAGTGGAAGATTACTGTTTTTCTCAACAAACAGGAGGAAGGAGAAGGTTCGGTGGACGAAAACGAATACAAACTAGGAAGCGTTTGGTATGGTAGGTGAGAAAAATAGCTTATGAATGAGATTAGGAAGAGTCACAGTACCTAGGTGGTTTGAGGAGGTGATGAGGGGCTTAAGGCTGTGATTGAGGAGAAGATGTTGGGTAGGCGAGGAAGGGAAAGACAGAGAATAGGTTTTGTGGATGGGATGAAGAAGGGTAGGGCGAATGCTGAGATGATCAAAGAAATATTGTGTAAAGATAGGGAACTGCACATTTAAAAATCTAGAGGATTTTTACTTACAATTAGGCAGATTACCTAATCAATAAACGAGTCAATGCCTCAAAGATAAGACACCGACCATTGACTCTACACATTAATCCTTCAATTAAAAGCATATCGATGTATGTATTCTATCTAACAAATGTAACGTCACGTCAAAGGTTAACGGGCCCTCACCTCCCTCTCCATCCCCTCCGTCATACCTCCACTTACTCGGACCAAAGTATCGCCCCCCTCATTATGCATTCGTGAGATGAAAGACGGCGTAACAGGGAGAACACATCATCGAATCGAAAAAAAAATGAAGACCAAAGCTCTCCAACCCCCTCGAATGGTACGTCCATCACTTCAAGGTCTACATACCTAACGGGCCCGTAACTTCAAAAAACAAAACCGAAGATAGGTTGTGCGTTGGGGGAGAGCCGAATGGGTGAACCGAAGCCAGCTCATTTGATGTGCACGAGTAGTGATGGGGGGAGGGGTTTCGGTATAGAGAGGGCAAGAGAGGCTGGCTAATCGCTCGTGGAACGCAAGGTTAGAGAGTTTCTGCCAAGATGCATCGGAACAAAAGGCAACCACAAAAAAATAACAGACGATCAGGTGGAATGGGTAGGTGAGCACACGAGAAGGGGAGTAGAGAGCAGGGGGGCGTGGGGGGGGGGAGGAAGAGGAGGGGGATACGGTCACGAAGGGGAGGGAATCCAGGCCCACTTATCGCAGATGATCTTTTACTGCAGCATCGCAACACGGGTCCCTTCTTACTTTAAAAATACACCCAAGCGGCGGAATCGCTACCATTTTGTCGCTGCCAACTCGTATATTTAGCTGCAGGCTCGGCAAACTGGACTAAGAGCAGAACCCCCGGGAACTAGTTGAGGGTTTGCAACGAGAATCTTCACGCAGGAAGCACGACAGGATGTGACGAATCTCACACACGAGTACGTCTACGCACCGCCTTGCGAGCCTACGCAAGGGTGTGTGACACAGGGTGTTCGGACACCAGGAACGAAGGGAGGGAATAGGGAAAAGGGAGCTGGGGAGGGACGAAAAGTGAGATGTCTTGACAGATTAGCGTCTTCCTCTGTTTTTTTTTTGCAGTCATTAGCGATGCGCGTGAGGACGGAATTTTTCCACCCATCTGCTCGACAATTTATCTCTTATTATGTCGCTTTCGCCAGTTTTGGAGGCGCTGTGCGGGATTAAATAATATCATCCGGGTCTAACACTCGCGTGATCTTATTTTCCAAGTAATGTTAGCCTAGCACTTCTAGTTTGGCTATGTCGAGAAAATTGATGGGAATCGAATAACGAAGCAGATTTATGGTGGAGTGAACGGAGAGAGAGGAGATTCCTTATATTCATTCTCTTAAGACAATGAATACAAGGAATCTTGAAGAGCAAGAGAGCGTCAATGAAGCAATGTATGAGAGTAAATAAAGCAAAAGAGTTATGCAAAAAAGGGCAGTATGAAGGATATCATTAAAACATAGTCATCTTTACAGACCAATGACAGAGAATTAAACTTCCTTGTCTGTTCCTACCCCGAAAGGGAACAGCGTGAGGGGTATAAATGTTTTAACCTAGCATGTAACCTCCCGAGTCTCAATTGGATTCCAACATAGTCCTACCATCAGCTGTGGAGCACTTGACGTTTCCTCGTATTTATTTTTTTATAGGCGTGTGGCTTTCATATGTATTCTATTTTACGCATTCAAGCCTTATGTGCAGGGTCCCAAATTCTCGCGAAGATTACTCGAGATGCAGCCTGTCAAGAGCGGAGAAACAATTCTATTTCACCGTTTCAGTGCGACGCAACCTACCCCCCAGGGTGGCTCATTACCTCAACACCTCCCGGGGCGAATGACACGAGAGCGCCCCCAGGGAGGAGGAGCGAGCGCAGGGACTCACGCGGAGGCGGAGGACTGCGGGCGTTGCTCGATTCAATTGCTTCACGGCGACCCCCGTGCACCGTTATGAATGTTTGATTCGGCCGCGTCGAGCGCACCAGCAGACGAGGCAGCAATCTAACGAAAGACCCGGGAGAACGGGGACGAACTTTCCGAGAACCATCAGCGAGCAACACATGAGTTCTCCCGTCGCACTAGGTGGCAATTATCGCGGTCGCGTTCTCTTTTCTTAATTTTTTTCTGATCACCCATCTTGTCGACAAAGTAGAGCTACTTTGTCGACAAGATGGTTGATCAGAAAAAAATTAAGAAAAGCCATAAACTCGGCTCCCGTGATGCATTCATGTAGCTAAAATTAAATGTAGAAATCCGGTATCTATTTCAAATTCGAGATGGGTAAGCTTCACAAAATTGTAACTACCTTCAACAGCATAACAAGCAACTTTAAAAATAAAGACAACTAACAACTTTTCCGAAGCTCGACGAGGTTGAAATCAGCGCCAAGTTTCTTTTAAACTTATCGAAGAAAGAGTAGAAATTAATTCTGCAGGAGTGGAAAGAAAAAAATGTGTGACTGGAAACAGTAAGGCTGTAATTAAATCGAAATTAAGTCCAAACCCTTAGGTGCTGTAGAGCATCAAAGATGTAAAAGAAAAATGATAATATCAAGGAATATCCGCAGGGTTCAGTAAAGGACTTGGACAATCATATTAACCTGAACGCGTGCACCGACAGATAAACATTTGCTATCAGAAGCTGGGAGGGAAACCAAACTCGCGAAGACAAAAATAAAAACTAACGAAACGAGGCCACAGTACCTAACTAAAGAAAATATGCGTTTGAGTGGAAGCGAGCACTTGAGCGGGGGAATTTATCCGCAGAGCATGTGATTGCACGGGAGATAGTGAGGGGTAGGGTGGTATATACGGCCGTAAGGGCTGCCTGAGAAGTGAGGGGAACCAGGGGGGTGGAAGGGAGGGCTTAGGAGGCGCAATGAGTGCCACTATAGAGGCCATGGCCAATGACCTCAACACACTCGCTCATTCTGAGCCGAGGAGGGACTGATGCAGTGCCGAAGGGCGCAGGCGCGAGAGCCACATAACGCAGCGGTGTGTGCAGACAGCAGCGGAGGCAAGAGGGCACGTGCTCTCTCTTATCCCTCGACCACCACCCCCCTCCCCTTCCGACTGCACCGCCCCCTTCCGCCAGTGATGGCGCTACACGTTCTACAAGGTGCACGAATGGGCACGAGCGGGGCGAGGAGACCCGCCCCCCAAGAGGGCCACAGCCGCTTCCAGGAAACCCTTCCCCGGATGGTGCACGTGATGAAGTTGTGACCGAAATGGAGGAAGCTATGTCGGCGGAAAAAAAATCTACACAATGCACAAACCGTTACGTCTCGACACTTCCTATTTCCTTCCGAGTGCCTATCCCCCCTCTTGAGCAGTCCAAAATACGACGACTCCACAAGGGAAAGAATAAAAAGCCCAGGGTGCGTGAAATACAACGCAAACAACGAGAACTCCCATCCATCACCAGCATAGCAACCGAGTCAAGGTCGTGGTTGGGATGATGAGCAAAATGAATGAATGACAGACAAAAAAATAAGAATTCCGCCTGTTATGTCACCACCACGGGAAGAGAGGTTAAACTCGAGATCGCCCCTCGCCACCGACCGGCAAAAACAAACGAATGATGAAATAGGTGGAATCCAAGGGATAAGAAGCATGTCGGCGAAGCAATAGGACCCCTAGCGCGCTAGAGAAATGATACGTGGTTTCAATCAAACCTGATGCCGTCACGCAATGATAAAATCAGGAGCGGGAGGAAAATTGCTCATGTCCCTATTGCTATAATAATTACTACGGTAAGTATAATGCGCCAAGTACCATGTACCATGAAGCACACTCACGCACCACATTTGAAAGCATCCCGGATTAGGGTTACAGCGCGGAAAACAGGGGCGGAGGGACCGAGTGACGAACCCGGGAGAGACCTGCAGCACCGCCTCGTAATTAATTAACGAGAAGCACGGTCACCATCGATTTCCCACGGCAACACTAACACTCTCCGGCTCGCACGCGCTCGGCACGGGCGGGGGAGGGAGCTGCGACTCGGGCAGCGGCACACGACGGAAAGGGAACCCTGCAGAAGGTGGACACGGCGTAGGGCGAAACGCTTTCCAACATTCTTCATATTTAAAAGGACTCAGAGCAGATGCACACGACAGGAACCTGCAGAAGGTTGACACGACGTCGGGCGAAACTTACAACCTATTTTTACTGAAACGGACAGCACGCAAGGTCTGGTGGATACGAGTGTGGGGCAGTGCCTCGGGGGGGAGCGGCGCACGACGCTATTCCTTCAGAAGATTGACCCGGAGTTGGTCGAAACGTTTTATTTTTTTTTCGAAACTGACTGCACGTGCGACTCGGGGAGTGGGGCATTCGTCGAGACGAGACAACTTCGCCCACTTGGTCACTGCCCTCCACCACGGTAGCGGCGCACGACGAGAGCCCTTCCTAAGATTGACCCGGAGTTGGTCGAAACGTTTTATCTTTTTTTTTTAAATGACTGCTGCGAGGTTCTGGGGAGTGGGGTGTGCGTCCAGACGAATCAACCTCGCCCACTTGGTCACTGCCCTCCTTCACGGTAGCCGCCACCCACACTACAGGGAGGGTTTATGCGCGAGACGAAGGGGGATGGCCCGAGAACGACTGGTGGGGGAGGGGCCCCTGAGTTGCGGGGGCGGGAATATGTGCTGCTGCCGAGGGGTGGGGTCCGGAGAGGGTAGGAGGGGAGGCGGAGAGTGGAAACACGGCTTCGGAGGGCACATGGTAACTCCAGCAGCAACACCTCGTCCTCAACATTCACTCGCGGTCGGGGAAGGCGAGGAGACCCCCACCCCTCAAACCAACTACTCCAGGCTCACTCCTTATAATCGCAGAAACCCACGGCACACAGATAAAAACACACAGCCCAGCATAACAATCCCAACCACTCCCCATAAAACACACACACAGCATTCGGGTTATACATTGGAGGAACTGGAATCTACTCTTTCCCCCTCCCTCACTAGGAAAGAAAACCTCCCAGGAGCAGAATACTCACGATCTTCCTTCTTGAAACCCATGATCGACGCCACTTTAGCTGTCGGTAGGAATGCACAGTGCGTATGGAGAGACGAGACCCGCGGGAAAGTGCGTTAATCGACCACCCCTTCCTCCTCTTGGAGAGTTCGTTCGAAGATGGGGCTCTCACAGTGTCTTGTCCTTAAGTGCGGGGGGGTGGAGACGACCCTCCTCCTTCCGGCGCTTCCCACACACGTTCACTCACGATCTCCCTCGCGCCTCCTTCAGAATCCTCCTCGTGGCCCGGGCCGGCGGGTCAGGAGGCAAAAGAAGCGACGACGGCGACTCAACGGAGACACAGCGAGGGAGAAAGAGAGAGACAGAGAGGGATGCCGAGGAGAAGAAGTGAGAGAAGAGATTTTTCGGGCGGAGGGAAAAAGAAGGGACGTGTTTGGCTGCGCTCTCGTAGTGGGGGCGACACACGGCAGAGGAAGAAGAGGTCGCCGGTGCTGCTGCGAGCGGCGGCAGGGGCCAAGCGAGCGGGCGGCGGACGACGACGATCGGGCGACGTCGGCGACGACGACGACGACGACGCTACATTGGCAGACTTCCCAGCTGAGGATTCATTCGCGCCAGCACGACCGGGAGGAGAGATAGAGGGAGACGAACCACACACACGGGATAGAGAAGGGGACCTCACCACGGCCGCCCCTTGGCTAAATTTAAGGCGCTATACGCGACTATGCCGAGCGGGGCTCGCTTTTACTCCTCCTACTCCCTTGCATTCCCGAACGATCAATAGCGAAAGGCGGCGATGGAGAGAGAACGAACGAGGGTTGGGAGGGCAGGCGGGGGAGGGGGGAAAGGGCACGATAAGAGATGGCAGCACCGTCGTCGTCGCCTCCCAACCGCGTAAATGGGATAACTTCGCCCCCGTGGAAAACCGATTCACTCAAAATGTCCCTCCTCGTGAAGAGTTGAACATTATAGCTATCGAGACCCGGTTTTCGGTCGGGATGCATGACCGTCAACGGCCGAGCTACCGGGTTCACAACCGCGCGCTGTGAATCATCGTGAACGCTTTCACGCTGAACGGCGCGCTCGCATTTCAAACGGCAGGGTTGGCGAAATGAAATATTTTCATAAAAAATAATTAATTAGATATATCATGGAAACTACCTGTTTACTTTGGATTGCATAAACTATTTGTGCATTTCAAGTTGGACTGCGGTAACCAAATAAAGCAAAAAATACCTTTTATTATTTAAGATTCCTAAGTAATGTAATTTTTTCAGCTAACCCTCAAATAAAACCCTTGGACATCTAAACAAAGAAAGTAACTTTAAAATGTGCAGTAATTTAAAGCAAAATCCGTACGGAAACTCCTAAGTTAAAGACGGCGGGTTTGTTTCTCTCAAATAGTACTTGGGAAAAAAACTCAAAACACGTAACGTCGAGAATTGTGGGTTTAAAGGTCGTTTTGAAATCCTCCTCCAAATTTATACCATGAAAACCAGGGATGATGTAAAGACGGGGGGGATAAGAGAAGCGTGATGCATCTGTCACCTAGTGATGGTAGGAGTTTGCACGCGTCGTCGGAGATGGTCGATATTTTTTTTAAAGATTAACACCCCACACGCGTAAATACAGCTTACATGGACAGATGGGATGTTTTTAATCTTTCGTACAGCAGATAGCAGCGATAAATTAATCCATACTGTCACAAATGAAATGAGACGTGCGCAGTCGGAAAATGTAAGCCATTACGGTATTTCTGTATCATGATTTCTTTGACAGTTCTTTCGACAGATTCGCAGAATAGATTGTGAGATAACTCGCAACAGCTCAAAATAAGTATTCAAAACTAATTCGAATCGGACGTTTTCAAATAAGAAACTAGAAGAATGAACTTCATGGAAAAATGTATATGAAGACCATACCAGTTTGTTGGTTATGCGTGTGTTAGTTAAATGCTTTTAAAATAAGAAAAAAACATGAATTAATTAATTAAGCTTCCACTAAGGTTCAATTTTGCGTATTAAAATTAATCACAGACACACGATCTTCTTCAGACATTATTGGGGTGATAAAAAAGGCTCTTTCATGTGCATTACAAAAAATAACAATTCTTCCAACTCTACATAGGTAACAATAATACACCCACAATGACTGGCCAAAAAATTAAAATGGAAAACAAATAATCATTCCTCTCTATAGACGGCTATCGGACTTAACGTTGGGAGGAAAATAGATACTCTATGCACACAGTTATGGACTTGATTACCTAATAATTTAATTTCTGCGATAAGTCCTAATCATTCATTTCACGCCCTAGATCCCCTAGATCAGAGCCTTATTCCAAGGCTCGCTTTTAAGTCATATTGCGAAATAAAAAATCGGACAATCCTGCAATTACCCACTCAGAAGAGAGAACGGGTGATCTACACATGATACTACACAAAATATTTTATCGCATGGAATAATTACACAGCTTCTGATGGTTATGAAAATCCCAATATGGTATACAAAAATCTCGAGATAAAAATTGTGGAGAAGTGAATTAGTCACAGAAATATTTTTTTCCTTGGAAAAAATAAAATATCCTGATTGATAGTTATGTAATTAAAACTTACCAAGATCATCAATGAGCACAAAATAATATAGCTGACCAGCACGAGTATGTCAAATAATAAAAATTTCTCTATTTTCCTGATTGATAGTCGTGACATTTCAAAAATTTCAATCATCATCACACTTTTGATGAATAAAACGAAAGACAACTGTAGAAAATAAGCTTAAAATCTACATGAACAAAAACACAGGCGTACACTTCATTAATAAATTTCATTAAATTACGATGATTTCAACGATTAGTCACTGTGCAATAACGACAAATTTCAACCATACATTACCGAAAAAAATGTAAAGGAACAAAATGTACCTAAATTAAGTTACGAAGCTTCATTCTCATCTCCAAATCAGTAGTTGCAGTAAAGCAAATCAAGTACCAAGATCACCCATAAAGTTATAAAAATTACTGTGCGACTATGAATTGGTTAAGCTTTTCGTGCATTCTACATACGGTTCCAATCTGAAAATTAATAAGAATACAGCCATTCTAAATACAATACTCACCTCTGGGGTTCAGTTTTTCTGGGTTAAACCAAGAATCTGAAAATCAAGGAAATTTTCAGCGTTAGTTGGTTAGTAAGCCCATTACCATAGTAAAATGCATAACCTATGAATTTACTACAAATAATAACATAACCATCTAACAACGAAAGTGAATACAGATACAAAAAATAAGTAACTAATGAAGTGATGAGCTAGTTCGTGCACTACCTTCGTTGGATACAAAGCTCAAGCCCAAAACATATGGCACCATGTATCCAAACTATGACCCGCGGATGAAAACCCGTTCTCCGATTTAAATTTTGCCCAATGAGTTTGATATTCCAAACAGTGACAAGATTTCAAAAGAAGAACTTATCATTAATGAGTCAACTGCATCATCTGGACCTCGATTTCTAATACATTAAGAATTTTAAAGAACAAATAAATACCCTTCTCGGTTACTTAAAATAGCAGATATCCTTGGCCTACCAAGTACAAAGAATGTCATCAGTCTACGACCAATGGCATGAAGAAAACCATTTTAAAGTGGCAACATGAGTTAAGTTAAATTATGATGCAATACGAAAAAATAACTCGAGTTTTGAAGAAAAATTAATTAACATTTTAAAAGTTTATAAGTGAAAGCTGTTGAGATTACTACTTTGATTTTTTTTCTTTCCATCCACGTAAGTAAAATGAAAATTACTCACTTTTAGAGCCAAGATAAAGATAATAAATAATGTTTCCCATCAACGCAATTTATTGACTGCGTGATATATGAAAATATCAAAGGTTTTAAAGGGGAAAATTAATAAGATGTTATTCTCAAGCAAGCATTACAAATCATCCATAGCATGGGGAAACACACGAACGAAAGAAAGCAAAATGTGTTTTGCAAGTTCCTCTACGATTTATTCTTTAACTCAGCAATTTGATATGAATGGAATTTTGGTAAACACATATCAATCACACAATTAATTAAAACGTCTAGGATTGACGAACGTATTTGAAACTGACGCGAATAGACTTGAACTAACTCTTCACATATGTCCTATTAATAATTAGGTTTTACAAAAAAAAAATAACGGTTGCACTTGTTCATGCTACATTATAACATACTTACCCCCAAATGACATGCATTTACTTGTGCTGAAGGTGAAGTAAATATAGGGGTGCATTTGTGGGTAAAGGGTGAGAAAAGATGTAGACAGATAAGATAGAAGCAATGATAAATAATAAGAAGAGCGCATCCCGACACAGGTCATTTATCATTCATAAGATATCGAATGGATTCGTGGTGGTTAGGTTAGAACGATGCGAATGTGTTGATGCCAAGTATTGATTGACTAAATACATATTAAAGGACCGCGATGTTCCAGGTATTGAATTTGGTCAGAAATACTCGTGGACCACATGAAATTTAGGATTAATTCAATGAAAATAATGAAAGGACATTATTACTGACTTGAAGTAACTACGAAATAAAACAGCAGCTAAATGGGAGACTCAGTGAGACTAGATTAGATGCTTATGATGGCAATCCAATGCGACTTCCAATGAAAATGGCTTCCAATTCCCATCCTGATAGATCACTATCCACAAATATGCTCACCAAGTATCCCGAACAGCGAACAATGTTGCGCCTAACCGCTCAAACATTTAAAGATGGTTTCTCTTGTGTAATTAACGCACAGCCATCAAAGAACTATGACCATCAACGGGCTTGTATGGGCTTTTAATGAATCAGGGCGGATATGAAACATCTTTCATAGCATTGAGTGGGCGGCATTATTTCCCATTTAGTTGAGCGAACGACAAAAAACAGCTGGGTCCATAGTTGAAATCGAGTTCAATTCTTTGAGTCACCCAACCTAAGAGCGCATGGAATAGAACTACCCAACCCAAACTGAACGCGTAAATCCCACTCCCTTTACAGCTTGCAAGTAATGAAAGAGAAATGAATTCCATCCTTTCCGACCAAAACCAATTTCAGGGCTGGTTTATATAGGAGTAGACATATTTTACATACCCGAATTTCGAAACCTGTACATTGGCTTGAGAAAAATCCTCACCGATAGAGAGGTAAATGTTTTCCAAAGAAACCTCACGACTTCTGCACGTTAATGCAAGGAAACATAATATTCAGTAGGAAGAAAAAATCACCATTCACACGAACATAACGGAGACAGTGGAATGACGATCACTACCCAACAGACATTCGACATTTCCTATACTACCTAACATCGTGAAAAAGACAACTGAAAAGGAATATGCTAAGGTAACGCAAAATGAAGATGCATCAAAGAGTTCCACACAATAGCCGGAAAGAGCATTCCTTACAGCGCACGATAATTGCTGTTAAACAAGTATTGTCAGAGAAATACGATGAGTAATCAGACGCCCGACTGAAATTTTCCGGCGGTGAGTTATCATCTATTTCGTCACCGCATTTTTATCGTCTACCACTATTTCTCGAGACAGAAAATTTGTGATTATCATTTACAAGAGAAGCCCTCATCTAATGGATATAATTCTCGTTTATCCATTCATACATATTTCATTTGAATTTATCCTTTCACTTGTTCGTCAACATTACTGGTCATGTATATAAGTTTACTCGTGGAAGCCACATAAAATTAAAAAAAAACGCCCCTCTCCACAGCTTATCAACGAGCTAGCACACGGCGAGTGACCGCGTAGAGGTCACCCGTCAATGGTCTATTTTAAGCAGGGCAAGACTGCTTCGGACGCCTCGGTAATGCCAAATAAGCTTACGGGGACAATTCAATGAGATAATTCATTACATAAGAAGGTTATCTCTATCGTAAGAGGAACAAAATGTCTAACAGAGATGCAATGCTTTCAAATTGTTCTTGAGCAAACGAGTATGCATATTAACTGTCCATTTTAAACACATTTATCGACATAATCTGAGTGTAACAAATAGAAATGTGGGAGGAATCCATGGATGCATCAGCTCATTATTAGAGGGCATCAGGGGATAAAACACAAATATTACTAGATAGATATTTGAGATCCTAGCTGGACCAATTCCATATGTTTTGACACCAGTTGATTAGAGATTAAAACTGAAAAAAGAAATTGGACTGGTATTAATTTTTTTCGATCTCTGTGTTCTAATTAAAGAAATACTGAAGCGAGATCATTATGGGATCAATTATATTATTATTATACCATATGTAACAATGGCGATTACTCCCACTAACAAAATGGAAAATCGTAAGCATTGATCTTCTAAAAAATCTTAATGTCTAAAATGGATTCAGATTTCTTAAAATAATGTAGATATCGAGTATTCTTTTAATGTTGCATGCAGTTACACAATAGCATTGCGCGGGAAACAAAAGAAATTCACTATTACAGTTCAAATCCTAAACACATTTGTACTCGCTGAGCGCAAAGTTCACGGAACGATAAATGTTTTTTATCATGAATTCATGACAAGAGTTCAAATTAAAATACAACGTCAATCAAGGAATATCGGATTGACCAATGGAAGAATCATTTCTGAATCGTATATTAAAAATACAGAGGAGACACAAAGCGCGACGAGCCGCCCGCACATCAATTAATATCCATTTAATTAACTATACGGTCGGATTCGAAATCTAAGCAATCGAGTTTTTAACACCACGGTTCGATACCGCCCGCACCCGCGGTGGCAATGTTTTACGAGCGGGTTCCGCTGAGGGGTAACGCGTGAAAGTCAACAGGACCGCATCACTGGGAAATATTGAGGGATGTTGATGAAGTGCTCCGGGGGTATCCCGTAACGTGATACGGATCCAGCTAACCGCAGAGCAGGACGGAATTGTTTCCCGATACGCCCTCTTCCGAAACGTGAGTGGGAAAGGAAAGCGGTCTCCTCCCCGTCCGTGGGGAAGAATTTCACGCACCCGTCTACTCCACGAATACAGGAGAACACTTGCGTTGATATTCTTCACGTTACTTATTACAGATTCCCCCTTTATAATGTTCAAGTTCCACTAACAATAAAACAATTTTCATGTGTAGAACCAAAACGAAATAAAAGGCACCTTATCTCAATAAATTCGATTTTGCTGAAGACAAAACTGTTAGTCGTTCATCCGCAAATTGCTTTATTTGTGATGTAAACGTATTTGACTAGTAGAATATACACTTTTTAAATATTTTATTGCGCTCAAATTCAACATGCCGATAACAGCGTAGTGTTATTCTTTCTTGTTCTCCATATTTATTGAAAGATACGTTTATTGTGTTTGAAGTTTTCTCCGCTAGGTGGTGTGAGTGAGATTACACAAATTAAATTCATACAACATAATCTCTAAAAGAACTAGGGAAATTCTTTTCATTGACGTCTTTCCAAATTAATGCCACCATATACTCCGGGAAAGAATTTCTCACACAGCAGCTTTTTAGAAAATAATGCAAAAGTAACAGCTGTATGGACAGTGATAAAATATAAAAATGAATACCAGAATTAACGAATCCCCAAATCCAACAAAAAGCGGCTCTCACGAGGAAAATTTCAAGAATTTCAATATTCCTAAATGCTAAAAGTTTTTCAAACAGAATTTTTTTAATCCCATTTTTTAATCCACGTAAATCTAGAATTGATTTATCATCGAAAAAATCTAAGATACTTCAAAAATGGGAGACCATTCAAAACGGATTCAACATAATACCGGAAAGGATCTAATTCCAACTTCGTCGTCAGCATGTAACCAAAGATTCCGGTGGAACACCCACAAAACTTTTCTGCATCAGATTCACCGGGAAAACCTTAGATCTCACAAAGACCCCCTTGCCTTGCTCGTCAAAATACGGGGAGGGTGTTTTACGCTAGACTAAATTCTCAGCATCTCCGGAATGTTGTTATTTTAGAAGGATCATATGTAAATAGTGGATATATTTTGTACGTTATCTCTAGTCAAAATCTCGAATGGGGAAAAAATTAACCGAGGCGTTGCCGGCGGATAAAAATCGTATTTAAGCAGCAATCACAAAACAACATAAAATCAAATTAGCGAAGGACACGATAAACGCACATCATCCAATAATTGCGATAAAACATCTGAATGAACTCTGGTTGGGATAAAATATGATTTCCTCCAGTTCAAAGATTTTGCGGTCAAATTCTTAGAACAGGGGCGCCACCGACGAATAGTTCACAGTGCGAAATAATTGCAATTAAAACGTACTAACTTATGTCCATAGACAGTTTTGAAACGTAAACGAATTGCATAACCAACCGACAAGCTACATCAATCCGCATAATGTAGTATTCCTCGCAATTTCTCAACATTACATCCAAATCATGAGCAGCTTATTTTCTTTCCTCAGGCTAAGTCTTCTCCAATCTTCACGGTTAACGAACCCTGTCCCGTCGCCCAGGAGGCAAGAGGCATCGATGATGGCACAACGGGGCACCATCAGGCTTTTAGGGAATTGCAGGAAAACAAACAACCGAAATATTCAAAAATACATTCGATGTGAGGCATGGGCGTCGCACAATATGCACGCTCGCTCAAAAATAGGACCGTCAACAGCAAGGGGGGCCACGCCCATCTCCATTAAAGCCACATGGAGCCATGGCGGGGATTCCCTGCTGGCTGGCACAGGCGATTCGGACGCTCTTGTCCCATGCCGGAAAGCTGGACACTAGACTGAGGAATACTACCTACTTCCAAACCGAACTATTGGAGAAACCATTCCCAAGAAAGAAATGCCAGCAATTTCAGTTATTGGAATCGCCATTGTATGAAATTCCCAAGCAAAAAAATAAAAAGACCAAAAAAAAAGGTCAACAAAAGCCTTATTTCCATAAAGCGACGCATCAGTCATTTCTACATGAGCATCGCCCATGACGGATATAATCATGAATTCAAAACTGAGTAGCAAAAAGACACGTTCCGAATCCAAATGATCTTTATTGGAAAATAATTATACAGCAATGCATGTAATGGCGGAGGTCTAATGCTCTGTTGATAGGGACTTTCCCCAAAGTATTGCTAACCCTCAAGTAATTCTTGCATAAAACCGGAAGTTAGACGAGTTTTTGTACTTCATCATGTTCCCACGGAGGAAAACTGACGAAACTCACTCAATTCATATTATTCTTCCATTATAGATGAAACAGATAAGATTATAAAACGTGTGCACTAGTAAGCTTATAAAATGTGACAAATGCTGACATACGGCTTGCTCACCCAGACGATTCCTTCGACCTAAAACTAGAAAGGAATGGACAATCCTCGTTCCCGTAAGTCCTGAATATAGCCACAATATTACCTTTAAGAGCCACTCGGAATTGCACGTAACTGTGATAATTCCACAGAGGAAAAAGAAATCGCCTTGACTGGAGAGCTTTAGGCAGTTTAGCTACCTACCTAATTTAGCTAGGCAGTCTTTCTCCCCTGTGAATTTTTGGCTAACACACTTGGCGCGATGTCGAGGGATCCAGTTTCGAGTCCCGGTCGAGACGAATTTTCCACGGATTTTCGCACGAGCTGGTCTAGACATTCCCGATGAAATGGCAGAGGTCTGATTCTGGCGACTGCAAAGATAGCGAAGAAAATATTCCCTTGGGCAGTCATGTCATCGTTCTCCTTGGAGGGGGAATGGCTGGTGGGCGTGCTAGGACACGATACGTTTGATATTTTGCAGCAGCCTGGGCACGGAGTATTCACTAAAAATTCGATACTTAGCATTTATTTTCGACGGCAACCGGAAAATGCGGACGAATACAAGGGGTAGGCAAGAAGAACGGGGCGGAGTCGACCCCCCCCAAATCCAATTCCTATTCCAATTCGCCCCTCTTCGGCTCTCCTCGAGCCGTCATTTCCTCCGCCATGCAATCGATCTTGGGTCGCCCGGAATGAGCGACGCGACCCTCACGGAGATCGGGAGACTGCTAATCCAATACTGCATTTCGAGAACGCTCGCAGCTCTTCAACACTACGCTTCCAACGCATATCGCATTCGCATCTAGACCTAACTGCGAAAAAATAAAAGAAATGCAGAAATAATGGGTCCTAGGTTCGTGCGTTAAATGTGCACATGAACCACGAAACACTATTATTATTTGGGAATCTACCATTTACGGTAGGTTTTTGATGGATCATTGCTACTTTCCTAATACCCTTGCGAGGACTGCACCTCCCTAACTTCAGTTCAGATTACTTCTAACAACTCTTCAGGCAGTAATGGGACTGATATTTTATTTTTTGTAATTCTATCAGTCAACGTATATATTGATTGGATGACAACTTGAGCACTACATCCTTAATTATGATTTCTCTCGTTATTTCAAAATATTTTCTACCTCACTTCCTTGCATACAAAATGCCTAACCTCGACCCTCTACCTCTCCCAGCAATCTTACTTGCAACACCACACAAGTACCACATCCCCTTATCTACTTGCCTTATCAACTTACTCTGCCTCCTCTTGATTATCTGAAGAAACTTTTTCTCATCTCCCACATTGCAATGAGACATTGGTTTGCCTTTCCTTTATATACATCGCCATCTCCCCAGCCTCTTTCACATTCAGATCTCTAACGCTTGCAATCTATTCTGATCCTCCCTCCCCAGGGTCCATGTTACGCTACTATCCAGAGCCACACCACATATCATTTCAAGTTCCTCACTAACTATATCTTAACATCTTTACAAAGGTTCCTTTCATTAGCTCCCTTCTTTTAACGAAAGCCTCTTATGATAACGTAATTCTCCTAATACTCTAGCTACCATGACCATTTTTGTCAAGTATTCACCCAAAGGAAGTTATAATTTATGCCCTCTCACTCTGGTTTAATTTGGTCTGGAATCTCTAGAAAATTTTCATAAATTTTCTCTTTCAAGGGTTTATCTTCATTCAACATCTGATATGCATGATAATAAATGAATTTTTCGGCGAAGCATTAAAGCCACAGTCGATGAATTCCCCTACCCTCCTAAGCACTACTAAGGAAGTGAATGTTCGCTTCGGAAAGGCACATCTCTCTCTCCTAGGCATAATCCGACGGGCAATCAACCTAAAGCACGTAACGTCAGCACTCAATTATTTGTCCGATCGGACACGAAGTATGCAAGGAATTTCCCGAGGAAAATCAATTGAGATTTTTGGCCGGCGCATGAATATATGTATATTTAACCGTGCCAGGGTAACACGGCAGTGGCCGTCTCCTTGGGTTTACAGTTCGACAACTGCAAACATTACCCAAGGAAGCAATTCCGCACATGCATGATGAAAGGAGTCGCTCCCGGGGCCGAATATATGGATGGGCATGAACATTCACATTCGTGCATTTCGTAAGAACTCATTCACCGCCAAGCCTAAACGTGTTGCCAACTGTACAAGAATTAATTGTTGTCCACGTTTCACGATGATTTCGATTTCATGGCCGTCAAGTCATCAGTATATTATTCAACATGAGTTTACACTTTCCCGGTATGATACTAAACGATAGCCTTATCACTACCTAACTCAAAAGAGCACTGGTGTCTCAAATCACTGCCTTTCAATCTTGACAGCATGGATATGCTGTCAAGATTGAAAGATTGACAGGTGAAAGAGATTTCACAAGTGTAGGAAAAAGTCCTGACTGATATTTTTGTCCGTAAACTGTTACTTTCTACTTCGTCAGTTCAAGGCTAACCGCAAAAAGTCGGTACATATTCCCTGACGGAACCTTCCTCTCGATTTTTAGGCAGTAAAGGATATTTTTTTTAATTCCTCTCATATACTATTTGAACAGACCCTAGGTTACCGATGACCCTCGTTAGTTAGTAACAAAAGTTACGAAAATTCAATGCTGCTCATGAGTAACAGGTGTAGAATCGGCAGGGCGTGCTCACCTAAAGATCCTAACCAGAATATAACACAGCGATTTTCATTTACAGAAGGATAAGAAACAATGAAAAATAAAGATAAAATAAGATGCCATGAACATTACATGGAACTGAAAACAGTGTGCTCACAAGTAACTGAACCGCTTAATAAAACAGTAAAAAAATGTAGTGAAGAGCTGGAGAGAAAACATGCTTAATGAAAACTCTGCGAAGTCGATGAGACCAACGCATTGAGCACATTCTTAGGCATAAGACCCTCTTGAAAACAGTAACGTAAGGCACAGCTAATAAATAGAATTACTTCAGAAGGCAAAGGATGGAATATTTGAAGCAAATTAAGTGTGAAAATGGACTAGAGTGTTGTAGTCTACCAATATTCGAATTGATGAATGCTGTTGATGATGAAAAAATGCCGAAGAACAAAGCACTTAGCCAATTCATTCTATTTTTTCAGGCTCAATTTTGTGACGATTAATGGCATCTAAATAAATAATTGATGCAAATGTTCATAGATTAATGTACTACCGGCTTCGTCACATGCGCAACATCAATATGCACAGTTCAGGCACCCGATGATGTCGCCCATGCAACGAAACTGGTCATGTATTAAAATATGTCTGTGAAAATATACAGTTTATTTATTTAGTCCACCTAAAAATCTTTATTCACTTACTGAGACCAAATATCGAGGATGTAAGTAGTTTCTTAGGCTACAGCTATTAAAAATCGGATAATAAACACAATACGAAAACTGGAGAAATGTTCACTATCGAGGGAATATAGGAAAATCGCTCTCAACCGGCAGTGGAACAAGAGTAGACACATTCTATGAAGTTCTTTCCAAAAAGACGTGGACAAGCGAATTTTCCAAACGTCTCTATGCACGACACCGTCTTCGGTTGGTGCCACAAGAACCGTTCGTGGTCACATTGAGAAGCAACATCGCCAGACTCCCTTTAACACTTACTCCACAGAAAGTTCCGCTGACGTGGGTGCGCCTCGACTCAGCCAGTGTGTATATGAATGCTGAGTTACGCACGAGGGGCCTTGCACCTTTACGCCTCGTGAGCAACCCTCCCACTCCATAATGGGACTCAAAAGAGGCATGAAAATCAAGCAGGGGGAAACCGGAAAAAACTCCGAAGTAAAGAACTCTGCAGAAATTCAAGTAAGAAGCTCATTCCTAATAGTTGACGGATTTCTTTCCACTTGATACAATTAGAGCATGAACTAGGGTTCAATGACATTCGCAGTTAGTGCCGAAGAATAGGTCATGTTAAGGATACAAGTAACTAATTTGGAACCAATATATAAATGCGAACCAACCGCATTTTTTACGCCGTCAAGCGAGATCTTTACGCAGAATTAAAAGACGACTAATGTCAATGACGAAAGGAGATTTATAATACCGAGTAATATCAATACAATTGAAGAATTTTAACATTACTGTTTTTAGAAGAAGAACATTAGTGTGTTTATTATCCGATTTTAAAACATAATGCTCCTCCTACACTTCTTTCAGCAAGCCCGCGATAAGTGATGTTAGAGGTGGATGTTTCGGTCATTGTATAATGGAGATAACATGATAAAGTACCTACTTCTCAATAAATTAAATATATAATAAACATCCAACGTATTTCACAATACGTTCTCTGGATACTCTATCCTTTTTTGTGAACGAGAATTACACACAGGGAAAACGACATTCCTAAAGGTGAATAATGAGCAATATTCCATTAAGCAACCGTAGGCCACCTGGTTAATAAAGATAGGCTTACTTAATAATGTTCTGGGAGCTAGAATTTTCTAGAGTGACGAAATCACGCGACTAAATCTAAAGAGACGTTCAAGATATCTACGATTATTTCTTATATTCCTTTCACTGCGGAGTTATCGAAGAGTGAAGAAGATTCAACAGAAGGCGATAACTATAAGCCCTAAGAAGGCTTGGGGAGAAAAGATGTTTAAAGAAAACAATACGAAGAAAAACACAAAAAAATAATTGGCGATATTCCGCGACACAAAAGCCGCTTGAAAAAGGGACCTTTCCCTTCAATGAGTTGATCTTAGCGCAGATCGGAACACATTAGCGCACTTCATCATCCACGAACGACGATAAATGGAACAAAGTGTACGCACGATAAAAGTTCGGTAACCTGCCGATAGGAAGCATTCTGTAGATTCACAATAGGCAAGGCCCAATGTTTCGTAGAAATATATCGTATACGTTCAAAATAGGCACTAAAACGTGAGCTTTTTACCACAAAATAAAAAAAAATACATTTAACATGTTTAACGCCCTTTCCGGAAAATCAACAGAAAAATAACAATCGCGGATTCGATTTCCGAAGTACTTTTAATTGTCAAGCGCGCATTACTATAATTTTCGAGGAAGACCAAGGAGGCAACATAAGAGGCGAATGATAAGGAACGTCAATGAAGACTAAAAGAAGGAATAAAACGATTAGCAGATGGTATAGTTGAGCGGAAATCTGTAGCAAACCAGTCTTTTTATTGAGGACTGTCGATGATGATGAGAATGCGGTGAGAGTTTAGTTAAACGAAATCGATCGCAGGTTGACGATAGTCCCCTAACCCAAAGATCAAGTCACAGACGTTTCTAGGGCTTCCATAATTCAGTTTTCAACACACACACGGATAAATATTACCACGTTGAAAGTTGCCTTCGTTATTACTTTACAGGTCACGCTCGTCCTTGCCACCAATACGAGCCCTGGAGAAAAAATAATGAAATCCGGATCCCTGGACATGACACTGGAAGTTGAAGACGCAACCGGTTTCATCAAGACACTGACTCACAAGGTCACACGTTCGATCACAGGCTTACGTAACTTAATGACGAAGCCGTATTCCTCGGGATACGGCGCGTTTAGCACTAATTAGAATACGTAGAACAGCTTTTACTTCAAACCGAGATTCACTTCCTGTATCTAAGGATTGTGACCAAGACTATGATCGTTTTTACCTAAGAACCCAATAATAATCGATGAATAATATTTCTCCCTTTGCACTAGTCTCTAAAGCTCTGTGATTTAGGGAAAATCTTCCGAGGAAGATGTACCAATTTCCATCCAAAAGGTATTATTATAGGTAATTTATATAAATTTTAACTTCAATAGTTACTCAACACGGTAACATTGCGAATGTATCATTTGCAGTGGATTCCAACAATTAAATATGATGTACTCATCTCCGTATCAGAACTTTTAACAAAAACATCAGACATACTCGCCTCCAGTATAGATTTTAAATGACAGTCTCGGTTAAATAAAAAAATAAAGACTCTTCACCATACTTTGAAGTTAGGAATGAAATATGTTTCTCGTTGGACTATATTAGGAATGAAACATGCGATCGAACTCCATGACTTGGCGTAGATGTAAGCATCAGCAGCAACTATTTTTTTCCGACAAGTTAGCGAGGTCGTGCGAGACGAGCGAACAAATATAAAGCCAACTGCTGCCGCAGGCCGGGAGTCATGCGAACCAGTGGCATGCTCGACACGAGCGGATCATGCGGAGAGCTTGTTTGGTGGCATTCGAGCCTCGGGAAGAAGAGCTCTCCCCCATCCTCCCACACCCCCGCCAACCCGCTCCTCTTAAAGCACACCGCACCAAACCTTCGCCCCACTCACACACACCTCGGCCATTCTCTTTAAAAGAGGTAAGAGGGAGAGAAAGACACAAGACGCCTCGAGACTGCGGCTGAATAATGAATCAAGCGGCGCGATTTCCTTCTCCGAAATGAGATGATGGTGCACGCGGAAAAAAAGTAATGGGATTGAAACAATTATCTCGACGTTCGGTCACCTTAAGGTTGTTTGAGCGAGATATTTCCCTAGTCATAAAGGAGACCATATTCGAATATTATTTTTTTATTTCAGTGTCTGTAAGAAGTATTAAGAAAATATTGAAAAATTAATGGCGCTAAAATATAGTCATACAAGACAAAAATTCTCAATAATTGAATAAATATTCCCACATAAGTCTCTAACTTGACTCATTTATTCACGAAATGCGGGGAAATCGCCTTGACATTAGAAAGTTTTTCTACGATTCTGTAAAAAGTACTGCGGTGAGAAATTGGTTAATTTTTATAAATAGTTAAGAAAACATACAAACTACACGCCGTTAGTTTTTTGACGAAACCTAGGAGTTTGAAGTTCCTAATTTTTTTAATATTCTCCTTCTGGAGCGTACAGCGGTAATCTACCCCATGTAAAACAGCTTATATTTTCAGGCGAATTGCTCGAAAAGTAGTTCGGCAAGGGGTTAATATTTGGATATAATTAAAAATGGAGGGAGTTTTTTTTTCTTAAAAATGATGTCAAATTCATCAAATTCTAGGTGAAGTGATATCTCGCTCAAACAACCCCAAGTCCTCAAATGCTTCACACGTTCGATCGCTTGAGGCTGTTGTTCTCTCCCCACGTATGCGTCACAACACTTGTGGAGACTACAGGAAGTTCAAGAGGAAAAAAGGTACATACTTCACCAGCAAAGATTTAAAAAATTTCATGCTTTCATGTGAAAATACGGTAATTAAACTACAGGACTCGTTCGCGCATAGGCAATAACTTGATTACACTCATTCATTCGTCGTTTATCGTCGTCGTCGTCAGAAGCTTTAGACGTCTGTTTTTCTTTCAAATATCGAATTTATTCACCTTTTCTAAAATATGTACAGCTAATTATTAATTTCAAAAAGAACTACGCATAGAGGTTTAACGGTAGGTGTACACAGGGAGAAAACGGCTACTTTTAATTCTCTCTATCTCGTCCCCACCAAATGTAATGAGACCGTATGACCTGAAGTAATGAACCAAAATCACAACGGTAATTACCCAACGCAAGGAAAGAAAAATGTGGGACCAGCAATAAAATTCAAAGTGGACCCAAACGCACTGAGTCCACCGATTCCGAACCAAATCTCTCCTTCGAAGCAAGAAATTATAGGCCACCCGCTAAACATTCTTCGAAGCAAACCAGGCAGAGAAGCAATTGACAACAAAAGAACTTCAGGCAACAACTTTCCACACCCGAGATTCTTCCGACAAATCCTTGAACCACTTATGGTGTGTGAACTATCGATTTGTGCCTTCAAACTGTTTACATCTTCGACCGCATTGGTGGATCTTAAGTCTCTCTTTCAAAGAAACCGAAGTGGAAGCTCCAGTCGGAAGGGGAGAAAGAGGAAAGAAGGCATAACCTAGCAACAACGGCCACTGGGCCGAAAGGGAGGAATTCCACTGCGCAATAAGAGAGTACGCGTCAAACCGAGGGGCGAGGGTTGAAGCACATGGAAACAGGAGGGGGTGGAAAAAAGGGGGTTTGCGAGGGTGGCACGGCGTGCCAAGCCCTGTACCCTGAGAGGGAGGGGCAGGGACCATATCCTGCGACGTCACCGGGAGGTGTTTACTTGGAGGTTCCAAACGAAATGAACGATGCCTGCGGACAATGAACCCTCCACGGCATAAGTTGTGAAGCAGTGGATGGGCAGAAGCCACGCAAGAGCAAATAAAAACATGAAAAGAAGAAACATGATAAGTTTTATTACTGCATTACAGGCTTCCACACGCAGGAACATGAAGAATAAATGTCAATGTGAGCGAACAACAGGAAAACAGTATATTCAAAAGAAGCCACCCCACACACCAAATACGCATGGGAAATGTATAAGCCTGTAATTTATATAAATTGGTGGTCCTCGCCTGCCAAACTCAGGATCGCGGGTTCGAGTCACACTCGGGTGGATTTATCAACACCAATGACGTGGTTGTTTGTGAATCTCCAATGCTGTTTGTAATGCAACAACCTATGTTAAGGCCTAAGAGGCTGTTTTTGGATTGCTGGTAATTTAATAAAAACAAATAAAAGAAAGGCACCACTTTAGGAATGAACAGTGAGGAACGTTACCTGTTCCACAACCTTAAGATGTGCTACTGGTTGCCAAACACGGAAAGCTACTGACAGGCAAGAATTTTATCTTCATTTAGAAATGGATAAGATGCATCACGAGGAGAATGCAAAATATTTTTCGACGAATCGTCCTTGAATTACCATAATGCTATCTTATCACTAATCGACGGGCGAGGACGGCGGGAAAGCACTAGTGGACCACAGGCAAAGTCACAATGGGCTGGAACGCGACAAATTTAATGCAAGCGCACATGAACGATCATTGAAGTGTATCGCAAAAAACTAGGAGGCACTAATTTCACGGAAATATTGAAAAAGCACACCAAGGACGGAATTTCACAGCTTCTAACGCAAAAACTTCCACAAGTAACGTGATAAACCAACAGCAACAGCACGTGACACGCAAGCGCAATCGTTCACTTGCTTTCTCCAGTGAATTTCAATAGCGCCATTCTAAATAGCCTCACTCGCCCATTTTTGCTCCTGCATAATATAGTATAAAAATATAGTTATATATGGCAATTATTCTCAGTAATTAAATAAATATAACACTTAAGTTTCTAACTAAACTCATTTTTTCATGCCGTACGGTGAAATCGCCTTCACAATAGGTATTTTTGCGATTCTGAAAAAGTACTTCGGAGAGTAATTGATTATTTTTTATAAATAGTTGAGAAAACATACCAACTACACACCGTTAGTTTTTGACGAAATCTAGACTTTAGATATTCCTAATTTTTTCAATATTCTCCTTCTGGAGCGCACTGAGGTAATCTATCCCATGTAAAACAGCTTATATTTTTAGGCAAATTGCTCGAAAAGTAGTTCGGCAAGGGGTTAATATTTGGATATCATTAAGAAGATTGTTTTTTTTCTTAAAAATAATGTCAAATTCATCAAATTCTATGAGAATTGATTTATCTCCCAACCTACCTAAAGGAAGCAACTATCAACTTGACTCTATTCTTTCCTTGCTAAGAACAAAATTATCTGAGCTTTCATCCATTATCCCTATTCTGATTCTCGAGTCATCTGCTACTCGTGTCATCCGAATGACGCCATTCACATAACGGACTCATTTCTGTAACGGGAACGCCATGTATTAGCATGAGAGGCGCAGAATTTTATCTTCATTTAGGAATGGATAAGATGCATCACGAGCAGAATGCAAAAATATTTTATGGAGAATCGTCCTTGAATTACCGCAATGGCATCTTATCTTCAATCGACGAGGACGGCGGGAAAGCACTTGTGGACCACAGTAAAAGTCACAACGGGCTGGAACGCGACAAAATTAATGCACACGAACGATAAAACGATCACTGAAATACATCGCAAAGAACTAGGGAGGCACTCATTCCTCGGAAATATTGAAAAAGCATAACAAGAACGGAATTTCACAGCTTCTAACAAAAAAACTCCATAAGTAACGTCATAAACCAACAGCAACAGTCAGGGGCGAACCCAGGGGGGGATAAAGGGGATACACTCCCCCCCCCCCCCCCCAGAAAATGTTGGGTTTTACGAAACAATTGTAACAACTAGATGTCGTCCTTATTACGTCTTTGTCTACTACAGTTTCGCTGCAGTTTTATACTTTTTTTACGTACTGCTAGTACCAGGACTACAGGCATGAGAGGGCGCACACTAAAGTACGAGCCGTCACAACATTCCCGCGACGTGAGTGAATCGAGCAGCCTCCCGTCTCTCAAGGGTTAAGTCTCGAATGCGCCCACGCGAGGGTGCGCCTCACCCGAGTCTACGCCGCGGTACACGCACCCCCGATCACCGCACGGAGAACAAAGTGAAAAAAAACAATCCCGCGGAAAATTAATCTCGGGGTAGACCAGGGAAGCGGAGTGAATTAATGAGAGAGCGAGCGAGCGGTGCCGGGCAAAGGAGTGATGACGGAAAGGGTTGGGGGAGCGGGATCAATGAGCGACCAGAGAGAGACGAAATTATTCGAGGGGAGAAATGGGGGGATCGGGAGGATGGGGGCCGGATGGGGGAGACGGTGAGACGCCGATTACTTGTGTGCGCGGGCGGCGGAGCACGTGCCGCGGAGCGGAAACGCCAAAAACCACTGAAATCCAGACGGAACGTTGCGACGGGCCTCCCGCATGAAGATCGATGAATTTCGGCGGGAGACGCAGAGAAGTTAAGACTACCTGAATTTACCCTGATTCATGAAGTAATTATTTAAACATTTTCTAGGTTTTTATATACTCAACTCCTGGAACACCCAGTTCGCTCACGTTCCGATGATACTACTTCATGTTTGGCAGTATTATAAACAATTTCGGCAAGAAACATTTACAAAATGAAAAGAAATGCAATGAGCACCAGCACTGGGTGACGATGAGGCAGGTGTTCCAACATGGTGGCCATGTATTACATTTGAGTTCCGAGCACCGAAACTTAAATTTCGAACAAAAATCTTTACCGACGAAAATGTTTTCAATGTATTCATGATTTTCACAGACTAATGGATGATTCATTATTAGTTTATCAATCCTGTTTCATGACGCTATATGTGGCTCAGAGAAATGGATGATTAGAAAACGAACAGAAGAATGAAATAGAATATAATAGAATTTATTTCTAGAACTTAGTCCTCCGGAATCAAGGTTCTAATAGATTACAATGCATAGAATAAATGCACCCTCCCAGTTACATTTCAATACAATGCATGAAAGAAAGCAGATTCTTTTGAAACTTGGTGCTGGAGGCAGATTCTGACGATCAAATGGACTGATAGAATTAGAAACAAGAAAATGTACAGTATAATATAAGAGGAAAAAACCATTAGGAGACTATCAGGAAGACTAGGTCCAAAGGGATAGTCCACACTTAAAGATTCAACGGACTTGTAAGGAGTATAATAGAAGGAGAAATAGAAGAGAAAGCCCAACGAGGGAGATCGAAGTCAAATACATAGGCCAATAGGATATAAAACAGAAGAGCTAAAAGGAGATAAAGGAGTCAGCAAAGAACATAATAGAATGGAGGTCTGCAGTAAAAACACCTTAAGATTGAATGATTAATGGCGATGAATAGATAATTCAATTTATTAAGTATTCCTTAGTTCCGAAAAGTAATTACTCAGTTCAAATGGGTAAAATATTTGGATAAATAATACTGTATAAACTTAATAATGAATTTGATATCCCTTATAGAAAAACGTAAAAACAGAACAAGATTGGATGAAGTCGTTGGCTTCTGCAGAAAATTACGGCGATGAAATACGTGTAAATTGCTATGAGAAAAAACACGTGGAACGAGAATCGAACCGCGAACCTTTAGCTTGCAGAGCCGAAATTATTTATTTGGCTCGACAAGCTCGTAGTTCGATTCCAAGTTGAGGCAATTTTTTTCTCGCAGCAATTTATTAGTTCCGAGTTGGTTTTTCTCAATCAGACACTAAATTATCCAATATATTTCTCAAAATTCTCTGTATTCCTTTGGAGTACAAAAAATTAAAAAAAAACAACTCCCACTTTTCCTCAGTTTTATATTTCCCTAATATCGCTTGACGCTCCAGTTCTCTTGCCTTTACTTAATTACTATGGATTGATACAGTCATTGAAATTTGGTTCCTTATCTCCAATTCGGAACCAATTTACACGGGAATACGCATAAGTTTAAAGAGGAGATTTGTAGAAAGAAAAGACTGACGACGGTAAAAGTCGATTACCATGGCACCACAATATTACTCACCCGTCATAACTCATGAACTTTAACCTCCAATTGTTAGAGTAATTTGGGCCATTTCCCTTCACCACCACTGTTTAAGCAAATTATGAAACCGCGTAAATTGTGGGTCTAGGAATAAAACGTTTTGAATGGGGCCTAGGATTTAATGTCGCGGAGTACCTAAGCTTTAATTAGGGACTTCTCAGCTTCACTTGACCCAGTTCTATAACTGTGTTACTAAACCACAAAGTTTAATAATACACCGTTATGACACCATTTCTCGAAACACGCCCTGAGCGAGATTAAAACCCTCCAACTCCGGATAGATTTTATAACGTCCAACCAGCCCAATCAATAGGACAGGCAACAAACACTCCCGAGATTTCAAATGAAAGGGAAAATAGAGAAACTTGAGGGAAAATAAAGCTCACTTGAACACATTTTTTATCTGAATAAAAAGCTCTTTAAAACTAAAGAACAGATAAAGACGACGAAGGACGTTCCTTACACCACACAGTGTGAACGCTTCTTCGGGGATACGGCGTCATTGAACGCGGAATAAAATAGCCTTTGACTTACTCAAGCTCGAATGGGAGAAAATTTAAAATTTTTGTTTCCCAAATAAGATTAACAACTACTTTCGGTGAGGCTCTCTTTCGAGAGGGAGAAAGGCTTTCAAAATGAGAGAAGAAAGACGGGAGAAGAAAACCTATCAACAAACGTACCAGAGCGGTAGTGGCTTCAAAACAAGGTGGTGCCCCCCTTTGTTTTTCAGGGGGAAGAAACTTTTTTTTAGAGGATCGCATCGGGTCGATTGCGAGGTGACGACCACGCAGACGAGCGACGGCCTCCCTCCGGCGGAAAAGAGAAAAGAAACCTTAGGACGCATGAGAAGGGTGAATGGAGAAGATAGGGAGGATGAGGATGGAGGGAGGAGGAGGGGGAAAAGAGAGGTAAAGTGGTAACGGAACAGAAAGAGGGGTAGGGAGACATTTTGATACTCTTTAACGTGTGCTGGATGACACATGAACCTTCATGTGTCATCCAGCACATGAAGGTTCATGTGTTCTTCTTCATCCCAGGGCTCTAAATTACATTAGCGTTCAATTCAAAATAACATCTGTATCCATACACCACCCTTCGAGCTGCCGCTGTGGTGGTAGGACAAAAGCCATTAAAACGGGAAGCAATAGAAATTAGGAGAGGGAAGGGAGAACATTGAGGCGTGTTTTGGTAGAATAATGTCTGAATCTTTTTTTTACATCTTTTAGTGTCTGCTGTTTATTTTCGGTTCAGCAACCGTGCTCTTCCGCCGGCTTCGTCAGGAGTTTTACAAAAGATATTTTTAAAAATACAATGAGCTGCGAAAATCTACAAATAAGATAATGACTGAATCCGTTTCTGCTCTAGCCGTGAATGGTGCTGCCGTATAGATTACAGGGGTAGAGATATAGTAAAATATAATAGTATTCAACACATAAATTTTAATTCGTCATCAAGTGAAGAACGGACACCTGTAAGTACATTATTAACACCAAGCACCACGCGTTAAGACCATGACGATAAACTCATTTGAAATGTGAAAACGAAACCGAAAAAAATATAAAAATGTTGAGACTTTTCAGCGAAAGAAATCATCGATCTACACTCGCATCCCACATTCTCACCTTCATGTTCTCTTCAGCGTCTAAGTTCGTTATTGCACATCCTGTAGTACTTAGACATGGTAAAACAATGTAACAATAACAACAAAAAATGACGATGAATGATAAAAATATAACAAATATTTGTCCAAATAATATTATGCAGTTCTCTACACCAATAACAATGTTAAGAATTGGCTACAGCAATTGAACAAATATATGAAAGAATTTAAACTGCTTAAAAATACATATTTTAAGGTTTTTCTTTATTATTTCATCAGTTGATGGATTATTTAAATAAGCATAAATGAATCAATGCATAAACACGGCTTGCAAAAGTGCTTTGAAGTTTGTCTTAGCTATTACATCAGGTAAAACACGAATAAAAATAGCTAAAAAATGGTCGAAATGAAAACGGTGCGTAAGAATAGAGCTTGAAAAGACTGAGGGAGAGTAGATGACAGGTGACAATTTGAGTGTGATGGAGACGGAGGGTCGTGAGAAAGGGAGGGAGAGCGAGGGAGAAGGAAGAGGAGAAACGGAGACGAGAGGAAATGAGAGGAAAAGAGAGGGAAAGAGATAGGAGGGGGGATGAGTGGGTGAGATTGGAATAAGGGGTGGAACGGGGAGAGGAAGGTGGGTGGGAGGGTGGGTGGGCTACAGTGTGGAGGTATGGATTTGGTGGTTTCTGAAGCGGAGGTTCCCTCTCGCTCCCCACCAGTCATCATTACCGCACGCGGGACTCGGGAGAGCGAACTCGAGAGGGGGGCTTAGGAGAAGAGGGGAACGGGGGGCAGGAATCAGGTGGGCGGTGACTGTGCGAAATCACGGGGGAAAGAGATAGCGAGAGATGGGGGAGAGAGGAGAGCTTCGCGTAATAAAGGAGAGGGCATGGCATGGAGAGATGGGAACAGAATGGAACAGGTGGCCCGGACGAGGGAGAGACTGGGGGATTGGACGTGTGGCTGCGACAGAAAAGGAGAGGCTTTCATCCGACGGTACTTGCGATCTTGAAAAGCGGACTACGTATTTCGATTTGGGTCCCGATGATCCACCTCCCGCTCGCCCGCCAAGTTATTAAACTCGCCTGAGCTGGAACGAGAGAAATCTCCTCCGTGCGTAGTTCGATCGCCTCTCCTGAGATGGCACCAGCGAGGCCATTTGCATTTATCGCGAGCGGGATTTGCCCGCATAATACGCAAGAACTTGCTCCGCGTCGTAAGAGAAAACTCGTGGTAATATCGCGCTGTCAAACACAGGAAATATTCTCAAAGTCGCACCATTACCAAGATGCCACGCATTTTCCGCGGAATAATTTCCAAATCCTCTCATGTACACAGATACAAAAAGATTATATCCGAACCTAACCCGTTCGATGTTAACTCTAATTATGTTTTTGTTCACTCCATAGGCTTTAAAACCCTAGTTCTAAAATTAATAAAACTCTGTGACGATAGACAAATTTTTCGAAGTTTCGCTGGCAATGACACAGAAAGACAGAGCAACTATAATCCTAAATTCGTTTCTTACAAAAACTTTTATCACTATTGTTAATTACTTGTCATAAGAGTTTTCCTGCGGATAAGCAGCATATAAAAATTATAACGTAAACATATTATTGTCCGTAAACCCAACTTCCCCATTAATAAAGAATTTAAAAAGAAAGGGGGACAAAGCACATGACTGGGTTCTAGCTTCCATTGAGTCCTTACGAAGATAAATGCAGGCCACAGTTCAACCAACTTAAAACGATCGCGTGTCGGGAAGAAAGAAAAAAATTACACTAATGCGTTCCCAGCCATTCTCTCGTCAAATCCCGAGACGACAAAAATAGATGTTTAATTCCGCCTATTGAGGTACGCAGTAAATAAAAGACAGTGACTGCAAGGCAAGGCCAAGAAGTAAACGAGAAAGGTAGAAAAATGGCAGCGACTCCTGAAGGAAAAGAGCTACAGCAAAATAAAAACTGAACAAATACAAAGACAAAGATGGGCACTTTCACAGTCAATCGCACATTACTTCTCAAAAAAATTAGGAAGCTATATACATATCTAAGTAACTCACTAACGGTCAAACACTAATCGACTAGAGATACCGCAAATCAGAAAATTCTGCTATCGAAAGGAATATATTTGCAGGCTAAGATATGAACGGTCCAAAAGTAGCCGTTTTTTACTGGATATCTGGCGACTTACGTTTACATAAGCCAAACACGGAAGTTACGCAACTAACGAGAGGCAGGCACATTTTCAATTTTGTTCAGCGTGGGGCTTGCCTAGAAACGCGGAGCACAATTCACATTATGAGGTAACTGAACCAACATGACTTGTCCATTTAATTGTACCTATAGGATGTCCGTGGCCAATTTTACACCGATGTAACCGGAAATACACCTAGCGAGACCGATTATAGTTTACAGGCAACTTAATTGCTTGAGACCTATTATATCCTTTGGACTAACGCGGATTGCAGCCACACTTAAAGCACTTCAGTTTGGAAAAATACATCGCATATTCATAACGCATGGCACAAGTGACTCTATACGTATTTCAGGCATATGATAGTAGGAAAAGTAACAATGGGAGTTATTTGGAGAATAATCAGGGAATGTGACGAGAAATTAACGTGAATAATACATGACCAGGACCAAGAAACAAGCAAGAACTAGAAAGTTAACGAGAAATACCAAAAACATGATGGATATAAAGTATCGAATTGAAAGATGATTACAGAAATGCCAACCAGGAATACTCATAAAAAGGAAAACCATTGGAATTTGAGTTCAATATAATAATAATCTCTGAAGACAGCCTCTCCAACTAATCAACAAACAGCTAAGAGCATTATGAGTGATCCCTCACTCAATTCAACACACGCAGAAATACACAATGAAGACTTAAAAACCAACTCCTATTTCGCTATTTTTCAACCAAACCTCCTAGGATGATCACAAGGTGAAACGACAATATTACCCTCAATCCTCCCAGAACGTCTACCACGTACACAATCTGAAAATGCATTTCGGCCATTAACATATAAATATATAGAAAATGGATTTAAGATGGAATTATTGTTGGAAATTCTCAACATTGATCCAAAGTTTTCATGAATATTTGCATTCCAGGAAAATCGCTGGTTGAACAGAAATGCAAGAAGCATGGAGTGCGATTGACGATGAGAGAAAAAATCGACAGCGAGAATCTCCTTCACGCTCAATTACGTAATGAAAGTTAAACTCGATCCATCGAAATAAAACGACATTAAACAGGTTTTCAATAAAACAAGAGCAGACGTGGACGGCTAATTTTCTGTGTGTTCTACTTGGTCAAGGGAAGGATTATTGAATTTTTTTTCGATAGTCCGATTAAAAAAATCCATAAAGGTATAAATCCATACTCTATGAAGGTTTTGCAGAGCTCAGGGCAATACGCTGAGATTATCACACTGAGCAAACATACTTCAGCCCGGAAAAAACATGAAAAAGCGAAGGGGAAAGTACACAAATCGTAAAAGGACGTTCCCATTCATTGCATGAACCACCGTACTACTGAAAAACCTCAACGTATTCAATTGTTTCAACAGTGAGATGGGATGCGTTCCCTCGTCGAGCTTCACTCTCTCATCCTTTCAACGACACACAAATGGAGATCTTTCCACGACTCGAAAACGGCATTCAAGTTCGGGACAATGACGACAAACCTCCGCAGAGGAATTTCGGAACTTAATTTACCTAAAAGGCAGGACCATCACGCCACGAACAAAACTTGCCGCAACAATCAATCAATAAGCCCACCACATTTTTGCAATGGGTTCTTTCTACTCAACGAGCCGACGAGCTTGGTCGATAATGTGTCGCAGATCAATTTCCAAGCTATGCATTAAAGGATTCATTCCCCTACGACGGGTATACACAGAGGAGTACACTTATTTGGGCTATTGGCCTAGTTCCGTTCATGAACACTTGGGAGCTCAATTACGTGGATAAATGCCGGGAAACGGCATTACTACCGCCCAATACTGCGGTCCACGTGGATCCAAGGGAGGTAACCCGATCGTAAATCAAATAATGGCATTATTCTTCACGGACGTCAGCAGTCGAGGATGGAAGCTTTGTCAGCGTGAGGAAAAGGATTGATTTTTTTATCGAACGCTAGCGATTCATCAAACACAAGCCGCCAAATCAAATCAAGAGGAGATTTCAAGGTGGACAAATAAACTTATCGCCCGATGGAGAGTACGATCAAAGGAATTCATTCGAAAATCGCCACATTTTTCACGTTAAGAAACCGAATACAGAGGAAGTAATTGCAGCTGAAATGCAACTCAAAATTTGCGTAAAGGTAAGCAATAATAAGTTTCCAACAAAAATAATATCAAAGAGCAGAAACATGAATTAAATTATCTACTGCAGGCACACTTTTATAAATTGATCACTCACTCGATGTAATGGATATTTGAACGCCGGATTGAGTTGGCCTAATGCACCGCACGGAGCATGGAGAGAAATCCCATATTACAACCGCAAGAGATCCCATTGAAAAGCCACGTGCGTCCTCTCATATCACATTAACCATATTCGGATATCTTAAGAGTTTTAAGTGAATCTCAAGTGAGTCAGCAAGATCAAAGTGACACTTCAAGATTGCATTACCTGAAAGCAAGCGGAAAAAGTTGAGTTCTGCCTAAGCATAGAAGAGACGCCAAATTTCAAATTTGAAAAAAAAGCCACCACATTTATTTTCGCCTCAACTTTCCCGGGAGGACCACGGGTGAAATTTCTGCGAAATGAATAAATAGCTTTGCTTTCACTGCAAATCGGCCCATTCAAACGTAACTAAGGTTAAAACACGCAGAGGTTACCTCCCGAAAGTCCTGATTCTCAGGAAGAAAGTCTGCAAATAAGGAATTCCGAATTCACTAGGAAATATATAACTATATTGGAATGGTCAGAGACAAGTACTACTTGCTACAAGCCTCCCTCTTAGCAATAGTAAGGCAGTAGGACTTTGGGAGCACAATTCTTGAACCACACGTATTACAAAATGGGCCAGAATCGTTACCGTCAGCACGTGGCTAAAGGCGGACAAAAATGGTAATAATGGGGATAATTTACAATTCCCCATCGCGTCCCCCTAATATTTTAGAACAAAAAAAACTTCTCTTGCATAGCCCTCCTCGTAATGCGGAGGTAGAAAGTATATAAAATAAATGTACATGAAAGAATAACATTCCATCACATCGATTGCATGCATGACCGCAGGTATTACTTCTCAAGATTTATTTATTCACATGAAAGTAGATGATAGTAAACTAGAAAAGTGTTCAGGGGGGAAATAATGCACGAAGGCTATATAATGGCTCATGCGAAGCAACCGTCACAACCCTTTTTGAAAAAGAATTTTCCCTTTTTTATCCCCTCACCATTCATATCCCCTTCAAACCCTTGGCCACCACTGGAATGCCCCCTTCCCCCTTAGATCCGTGTCCACGGTGAGGGAAAGGAGAGCCATAATTACATCTTCCCCCACGCTTTGGTACGTGGATACGAAAATAATTCCCCTGAGGTGATGAAAGCCCACGAGATTTGGGCTTGGCATTGTTTTAGACGCGAAGCAGAAAATGACAAAAATAAATTAAATTCTTCGTGACGACGCTGTCTACGTCAGTCTGGGCGCATTACGCAAATCGTGCAATAAAATCGAGCGAGCCAGGCACGAGATGCCAAAAATTCTCGGCGTCGCGAGACGCACATTACTACAGGGACGCGGTAGCCAGCGAAGGCGCCACCAGCAAGGGAGAAGAAATGCCAGTCGAATCGATGGCGAAGAAAAATAATGGATTCCTCGATGAGTCAGGAAGCAAGGGGGTGCATTCAGCTTGAGAGGAGCATTTAAGTGCCTTCCTCACGTATTTTAAGCATGGCGTGCAATAACCAAACGATTCTATGAATGCAAACAACTCACAATAAGAACGAGAAGTATCCTGATGGAGGGTCCGTAGTGGACTAAACGAGCGAAAAACCTAAAAAAGCAGACAAGCGCATGGCAGGAAAAAAGACGAGAGGATTACAATAGAATTGCGACAAAGCTTTGTTATCCATTTCTTGATACTGGTGCACTTAGCTTATTCACACAGCTCAGTGGCCCATCAACCCCACTCAAAATGTATGCATGAAGATTCGTCTCAGCCCACAAAAGAGCCGCGACCTGCACCACTCAAGATACGGCTGCAACAGCATATAACAGTTATTTATGGGCAATAAAATATTGAAGGGTATCTAACCTACCGAAACACCAAACAATAATTTAGTAATAAGTCTCTTCATAAAGTAATAAAACATTTACGGAGAATGCCAACATGTACCATTAAAAACTACATCACACGTGTTTGTATTAAATAAATAAAACTGCGCAATGTTCCATAATATTTATAAATTTTCTCCACAGTGAAGACCAAAGAAAACCCCGAGCCCATGACGATACTGCGGCAGGACGCTATGGAAGAGTACGGACAATGAATACGACGGTGGTCGTGGGGTCCTGGGTAACCAAAATAAGGGCAATCAAGGAAGACGCGGGCCAAACATCGCATTGGATGAAATGTTACCCATACAAGGACAGTAAGATTCACGTTTAAAGGGATCATAGAAACCACTTCCGGTCTCTCCACGAGGGCCTCATAACTGTGTCCCTAGGTCTGCTATCTACCGGCCATTTACCCACAATTGATCAGAGTAATTCATTCCTCATTAACTGGTAAAACGTTTGCGAATGGAGCCGACGGATAAATACACTTAATTTTTCTTGTTAATTTGAAATTAAATTGGCATAAGGAATAAGGCTGCATTCCCGTCTTTTCCGTTGGAATTTGAAACTGAAATGGGAAGCCTGGTTTTACAGCTCTCCAGCCAAGCTAAAATAAAGAACTGACTAGTAGTCCTTGGCAGATATTCTACTAATAACAATCTCTACGGCATTTTTCCTAACTTTTGCGGCACTAAGACATCAAATACATGCAGTAATAACTCACAATGCTGACAAAGAAAAACAAGAAAGACTATTTCTCCGAAGATTCGTTCCTCAAAAGGCAAATCATTGTTCGCATTAAGCAGGACAGCATTCAAAGGAAACCATGGAAAAGGAGACAAAAGATTAATGCGGAAAAAAGTCTTTTAAATATGAATGCGAAATAAGAGGCCAAAAGCGAGAATAGCGACTTTCTCCGATGCCATTCTCAGCTATACGGGTAATAAAAGAACATTGATAGTCCAAAAATATCAAAGAAAACAGTTAAGATGAAAAGATTAAAAGGCAGAAGTAATCCAACACAGATCCAGACGATGAAAGGTTTTAATTAAAATTTCTTCAATTTCAGCAAACACCAAAGAAATTCGTTACCGCCCAGTAATGTCATTCCTTGAAAGCGATAGACATAAGCAGCGACACAAAAATATCATCCGATAACTTCCGGCTGTATCTCTATTGCAGGACATTCATTAGAAAAGCAAGACTTAGGTAGCTAATTTTTAAAGATTTACCTATTATAATAGGTCCTTAAGTTTTGCGTCACAAGCTTTTAGCTGTAATAAATTGACCAGCATACACAAAGGACTTTTGCAAGATGATTAATAAGAGGCAGAATACAACTTGATAACATGTTTTATATAGCCTAAAAAGAAAGAAATTTTGAATAAAGAAGATGGAAGTCCATTGAACTCATTGGAGGAAACCACAACAGGCTTTAATAACACTTTTCATCGACTAATGATCGAAATTTGATGCAGCAGAGTGGGTTCGATACTACTTGAAAATAATTTCAGCACATAAGGGGAGCGACCAACTTAAATTTTATCGCCATTGCCTTCCTGATAATTCATGCATCGTCAAGATCTATGAAATCATTTAGACCATTTATGACCAGACGAAGCTATTGTTTCATCGAAAGGGTTAAATGCCGTCGAGAAACTTATAAACCAGTTTCAAACCATCTCTATATCATTAATGTTTTTCGAGATTATGGGGATACTTTCACCGAGGTTAAGCATATCTCAAACCTAGCAACAGAATTTAAGAGGAGCAAGGTCTCCGGAGAGAGAAAGAGCGAGCAACTGTTATAAAAAAGGCAAACACACGCTCGTCGCGTGTACTTGGAGCAAACGGAGCTAACATCCGCCGGCTACTCCTCCAACAGCAACGATAAGCATTCCCGGCCCTCTTTCCTTCCTCTCTCGAGAGGAAAAATGAATGCGACCGTCTCCCTTCCGTTCACCAATTGCCTCCAGCAGGAGCGCAACCGGACTCAGGTTGCACCACGCACGGCAAACCCTAGCGACGGATACGACCGACGATAAGCTTTTTTTTTAGGTCGCCGGTTATCTTCATCTCCAATGAGAGAGAAATGTTCCCCGACTGGAAACCCGTGTTGTCTCCACGGAGAAAAGCTGATTCAAAAATGTATATTGCGTGACAGAAGATCGTTTGTGAAATGAAGAAAAGCACTTCATATTCACCCAGAGGACACTACTCCCCTGTTTCTAGTTAATGGCACGCTTCATGCCGTCAGCACTCAACGACACTAACCACATCCGTTCAGTCATCAATAGCAAATTTCGTCCTCTATCACAGCATTGAGCAAATAAAAGGCTTAAGTTTAATTTATTCTCTGAAGGAAAGGAGAATAATGACGTAAATATACTCAAAGTCATTTATTTTAAAACCCAAACATCTATTTAATCCTAGGGATTGTATATTAATTATCCAATTAAACCTTAAGACTTTTATAGTAGTTAAAATGCCATGCTTAATGCAAAAAGAGAAGTATCAGGCGTGATGTGGTGGAATTTCAAAACCACTTTCCGCTGGTTAACTGGTTACCAGTGGAATATTGTAATTCTATCATCATTATGTCATCCGTAGTCTTTCAAAGGCAATGACTTACTCAGTATCAAATCTTCATTTAGCAGGATTTGACTTCTATTGCAAAAAAATCATTGTATTACAGGATACTCGTGGAATTTAAAATACCGCTGCCTATATCCAAACTTAATTGCTCTATAAACTCTCCCTTAATCTTCCCCCTGTAGTAAATGTATAGTAATTGTGCAATAAATACGCAACTTACGGCATTATACAGCTTTCAGAGACTTAGATTTTCAAAATAAAAGAGATGAAGTACGACTGAAAAAAGAACAAGCGAAAGTTACCATAAAAATTGAGAAAAATAATAGGAGTATTGAAAACTAGCCTGTAAAATAAACTTGATAATCATCCTTGTCAGTCAGTGGTTTACATTTCATGTTTGTTTTATAATCGCGAAATTAAATAAGCATACAGGAAATGGCACTCACCCAGAGTCCTTATAAGACATCTGAAAGTTTGAAACGAGTTTCAATAACAGAGCGAGACATTTAAACGCAAAGGTCATTCGCGCCCATTAGGGTAGATGGGTAATTAGGACGACATAGAAATCAAGGAAATAAACAGGGAAGACATCCGGTGTCGGCATTAACCTACTCTTGAGAAAACCAGCAGAGGGACTACAGCTTGTCTTAAATGTCCTTGATTAAGATGAGTTTGTTTGACGGTGAAATATGCCTCCATTAATTAATTATTTCACGAGTTTCCCTGATGACACCACTACAGGATGAATGAAAAAGAGAAAACCTTGAAACCCAGATCGTCAAGCAAGGACCATAGTCCAACGGAGTCTCGCAATAACTACCGACCCCAATATCTCATCACTCTACTGAAAGATGAGAAGCAATTTTTGAATAAGTGCGTATTTACGGATTAAGATTCACAGATTCAATCACTAATTCTTTGGAGCGAGGTTCAAATAAAATACTTGAAGACCATGGCGAATACTAAACAATTTCCACCCCAATATTTGACAAGTTTTCACACGCATTGCATTAAATAACGAGAAAAATAACTAATAGTGGTTTTAAGATGAGGCGATCAACAATTAAGGTATTTGAACCATTAAGGATCGGTTTATATAAGAAAGGAGGCAATGAGTGAAGAGACAGCATACATTGGCATAAACCTGGTAGTACGGCGGCAACGGGTCCACAGTTAAACATCCAAGTCGATGGTCGAAGTACTGTATTTTAAACGCTTCACACATGGCACAACGGATTGGCATTCCCATGGCACATCTCCCCAGCCTCCAGGATAAGATCACAGACCCACACAGCATGGCATACCCGTCCTTAGCGTCCCCAATAAAGATCCCCCTCCATGAACGGAGGCACTCTTAAGTTTTACACAGGTTAAAAACAGATGAACCCCAAAAAGTAGCAACAAAAGCTTCCCATTGTGCGTTGATGACGAAATCATTGGAAGTGGAATAAAAATCTTGCTGTTGGTGCGGGCGATAATAACGTCAACAGCACCAGAAAACCATCTCCCGCATTCATGCAACCACCACCATAATGGGACGAAAAACATTTTCAACGAAATAAAGCCCATGAGAATACATGGCCTTCTCATTTCTATCTTTCCGAACAGAGCAGATCGCCGGGTTATTTTTTCGCGAAATTTAAGGTGCGACAAGAGAAGTCGAGGATTCGACACAAAAGCGAAAAAGGAGAAGGAGAACAGAGGGGTGGAAGGAAGGGGATGGGAGGGAGAGAGGAGGGAGTGGGTAGTGCGCGAGGGAGAATGGCGTTTTTTTTCCGAGTCCATACACTTTTTCGCGAGTCCCAAAGAGATCACCAACGGACAAGAATCAGGACACCGAGCCATTCAATGCCTGGTTTTTCTTTGGACTTTTATGTTATTTTCCTGTATGAAATTGATAAAGCTGTTATACAGCACTCGAAAGATATATTGAAAAAATCTGATGGCAGACTTCTTATTTGAATTGCTATCCGAGCGATGAAAAAAATGCGATAAGTAGCATGAAACATTAAATATTCGCTAGATGCTCAAAAAAAATTAAAGCGTTCAAAATAAGAGGAAAAGAAAAATTAAATTCAACAAAACAACGAAAATTTACGCTGACCTTTCCTGTCTTTAAAAGCTTCAATTAACGGGAGCAATATAAGGATCGACATATTATGACGTTGCATTACACCGTCGACAATTACTCTTTATAATTATTAGCTAGCATCGTTCATAAGATTGGTTAGCTGCAGCTCTCCACACTCTCAGCTAAACAATGTATTCCAGCTTAGTCTTCATTTTTGTATAATTATATTTTTTAACATGCTGGAAATAAATGTAATCGTGTATGGAGTGTAAGGCTACTAGCAACTGATCGTTTGCATCAACCAATAGCGCAACATTAGTCACTACATGTTTGTTCTATGGCCGCAGAAGAGGATGGTCTTCTCATCTGTTGTTTCATGACAGATTATGCGTGTTTTAGGAAAATTTTCAAACAGGAACAAATTTCACTGAGGTATAAAATCATGATGACGCTTTACCGTTGACAAGAATACTCTGGCAGAGAAGAAAGATGATCTGATTAATGTAAGCAGAACCAAAATTATGGTTTCAAGAAGACAGAGACACCGTCAATCTTGGATACCAAAATCTTCTGATGATGATACATCGACGCGAACAGGCAAAGCGGGATGAAAACGGGAAGCCTTAGCAGAGAAGCAAAGCAGTCCCCATCAGAAACCAAGCGGCCTTACGCAATTCTTGTAAGCCAATAATGAGCTCACGGTACAATAACATGCCGGATGCGAAGTGATGCCCAGAAAGCCGGGCGCGTTGGATAGGTCAGGCACCAAAAAAGCACGCACCGCCCACGGGAACAAAGTCCCCATTCATATCAACCGATGGAGCATGAAGCGAGGAAGGCCTGGTGGTTACATATGCTGTTGCACTAATGTCTCGACATCTCCACTAACATAAGTGGTGTACGTAATATGGCCATGAGGTTTAAAAAGACAAAACCTCTTCAAACACGAACGTATGTATCAATCAAGTGTAAACTCACGACTTCAATAATTCCCTCTACGGCTTGTCATTCAGTCATTACGTCTTCTGTACAGTCTAGCTATCCAAATCTCTAGCCACACCAATGCCCCAAACAAGAGCCCCTTTTCCAACGCATGTGCTAGCTTAAATATGTACTACATCTGGTAATAAAGCGGGTTTCCGGAAGGTTATTGCAACTATTGGTACGCCCAATCATCTCCTTTGAAATAAACTTCCAATTAGCACCAGTAACATCTGTAGCCTATCAGGTCCATACGAGCGTGTACAACTCATTTTACCGGAAGCAAAACACAAAGGCAGAAGAACCGTTTCGAATACCAACACTGATTCAAGAAACAAATGACCAGTGCTGAAAAATCTGCCACCCTGTTTCTATATCCGAAGGACACTAAGAAATTAGTATGCATATATATTTTTATTAATCTGATACAAAAATGTGCCATAACATTCAAATACTAGCATAATCAAAGAAAATAGTTCCAAAGAACCCTAAATGAGCCCATGAAGTTCCTACACAAAGAAAAATTTGCGAGTGACTCTGAAGACAGGGATCACTGGCACTACACACTGGAATACAGACCAAAGACACCTTACTGCAATTAATAGTGGAAAATTAACCATGTAAGTGAGCACTTTGTGTCAACATACTGCACCAAAACGGTCACTTTCTACTCGTTAACAGTTCTTCACAAGATACAGGCTAGGATAAAATTAATTAATTATTTACGTATTTTAATAAGTCGCAAGAAACGATTGCATGTTTATCGTCTCGAGAACAAAAGTGGACAGGGAAGGATGTAGACTCACCGAACAGAGGGCAATCATAACGATGGCGGAGCAATGAACTCGCTCAGAAAATTTCCCGAGGTGAATCACCAAGCCACAGGAGGGGGGACATATGATGCGATCGATTGAATAAAGGTAAGGGGCAAGGTTCAACTACTCGGCCCACAGGCAAAGACCAAAGTATGATATTGCCATATCTATTGTTGCTACTATCACTGGAAATGCGGCCAAAGCTGCATTCAAGACCGTGTTTATAAAGACACAAAATGAATGAGTAAGCTTACGTTATGATATGAATATAATGTACATTCCAAGGTATTTTATGCTTCTTTTCACAAATGCATCTACAAAATAAAAATTGTCATCTCAAGAATAGATATACTTGTACAGACCCCAGGGATAGAATAAACAATAAAAAGTATTACTAAAATATTGTGAAGCTCCGTATAGGGAACAGAAAAACGGTAGATTTTTCAAATTCAATAACCTCGGGAAGAAGTACGTAATCGAGTGATTTATGCCTGCCTCTTTTACAAACTCAAAATTCAACATCCCAATACATAAAAAGAATAAGTGACAATCGATTTATATGAATTTAATAGCACCTCGCTAGGGCGTATGAATGCAGATTTCTTAGGGATACGAAAAGGTAGATTGATGGGAGCCAAGGGACTGCTTTCAAGTAACAACTTATGGAGAACGAATCCTGTTTTAAAAAATGAAAAATAGTGAACACACTTCACCACGTGCACCAGCACAATAAATAGGCACACATCGAAAAAGAAGAATGAAGCTTATGTAAATGAGAAAAAATATTGCGTAACGCTTCGACGACGAAGCATTGAGAGGGAAGTGAGGAAATATAAGGATGACGGGAATTAACTCAGGATAAGGGTTAATAAATAAAACAATAGGGGAAAATGAGAGCAGTTACTTCGGAAGAAATGATATGTTTGAAATTATAAGGCAAAGAAACACCAAAAAAAGCTTGTTCGCTAAAAACAATACTAAAAGATAAAGGAAAGACAGGGATTGAAGAAAGAAAGGATACAATTGAAGTGGATAGAGGCAGTTCATGATATCATTAACCGCCAAATAACGACACTGCATTTTGATTTCGAATGTATACACGAGCAGTTCAACAATGAAATGTATTTCTATAGTAAATAATTAGCTTCGTGGAATGAAAATTGTCAAATTTTAACCAAAACAAAGCCGCATCCCTTTACTCAAAATATATTTGCCAGCAAGATCTCCACGTAACCGCTTACTTATGAAATAAAGATTAATCAAAAGTGTCAGTAGAAGCAGAGAAAATAGACTCCTATGCATGCATTTCGGTCATCCAGGAGACCATCAGCTGGGAGAGGTTTCTAATCACGTGAACACGAGCGTGGGCTGGTGGGTTTACCGTTGTTGGTGATGTGACGTTACGCTTTCTTAATTTAATATTTAATTACGCATGCTTATGAGTACGCATAGCGACAGACGTGGAAATATTAAGAACGAATAAAGAAGTAATGGGCTCTTGTAATAAGTACACAGCGTATTGCAAGAGAAATAAAATAAATTGTTCTCAAACATGGTCCTTAAAGAAAGACGATGAGTGTAGACGGATTCTAAGACGACGTGAGTTAGGGGAAGAGAGGAGAAATTTTAGTGGAAGGAGCAATGAAGAGATGGTAGTGGTCGGAGAAGACGCGAAACCACTGGGTGTCTTTTAAATCAAGAAAATCGACATCCCGACGCCTCATTAAAGAGATATTGGGATGCAGATCTGCCTCCTTGATGAGGTATTGAGATGAGGAGAGCGACGAAAGAGAGGGAGGGAAGTTTTGCGAAGGGAGTAAGAGGAAATTTGAATAAAAGGTTCAAGGGAAAAAAGACATGACAACCAATAATGAAGCAAAATTATGCAACACACGCGTTTAGATAAAACCAAGAAATTATTAATTAGTTTTATGATCTACTCAATGTCTACCTTAATCTACAGGTAGTTGAAAATTAAATCGCCGCAGTGCGAGCGTTTAACACTTCGAAGATAATTTCGTCCAGGGTGCGACCAAGCTTGAGTGATTTACTGCACCATCTGATAAGGGCAGATGTACGCAGATGATGCTGTGTTGCTGTTTGAGAGCGCACAGCAATTACAGAGGCTCCTGGAAAACTTCTGCGAAGCAACAAGGGGAATGGATGAGAGTAAATGCGTCAAACGCCAAAGCAGTGTGTTTGATCCGGAGAGCGGTAAGAATAACTGTATGATGAGGGTAAATGATAAAATAATTGAACAAGTGAACGATTTTCTGTATCTAGTCCTAATATTCGTTCCAGCTTGGACTTCATCATGACTTCCATAGAGTAGTCTGGTCCTTCACAAATAATTCCCCGATTTCTAGTGGGTGCAAAAGGTGCTTAGTGAAAACTCCTCTGGATTTTTACGAGCGCAATGCCCTATCTCCTTACTCAACTTATTTCTCCAGACGTACGTCCTACCTCTTTTCACCCCGTCCACAGAGCCTATTCTCTTTCTTCTCCTTCCCCACTTACCATATTTGCAGCGCACCAATTTTTATATTGATGATTTATGACGATGGTACGCAAATTCTCACATCATTCCAATAATTTCACCGGAGTTTAAAATTCCCATTCATGTCCAGCTACCACGTGTCTCAAACCTGGATAGTATTATTCATTCGCGCCGTTATGTGCTCAAGAGACCAGTGATGATAAGAGGGCGACCTGGAGAAAAATGCGGAGATCGTCGAGAAATCGTGCCGATAGACTTTTTCAATCCATTCACAATCGTGGCACGGTTATGGGAGGCTTAAACGCAGAGTTCGCGTTGCCCATTCACCCGACCCGAGGACGAAAGCCGTGCAGTGTTTAAGGCGGCCAATGGACAATTGAAGGGGAAAGGGGAAATTGATTCGAGTCCGCACGCATGCGCAGTGCACGGGACAGGCCATGGCGAAGGACATAACTTGAGAGAATCGAGAAATGCAGGAGTTATCGCTAAATGGCTGGTAATCAAATGGATGGCTGACAACTTTGAATCAATCCTCAACGTTACTAGTTTAACTCTTATCACAAAAGTACCGGTGGAGATAGGAACAGGAATGTTAAAATCCAACACACTTTCCCGATTCCTTTCGTCGGATTTCTTACTAATTCGAGATTTTTCATCCGCGCTGTTTGCAACAGCCCGTCATCAGCAAAAATCAATACAACGATATATTTGCTTAAGCTGTCAATTCTATTTCCAACCGATTTACTCCTCCATTTTAACATCCTTCATAGATTCCTTGATGTATACCACCCTTTGTGTTCCTCGGTAGTTCTTTCCATTCACCTCTTACTCATTGTTATGGCCAGTTCCTTTTATTCTCTCCAAGGCTGATTTTTTTGTCAATACTGGCATTTAGACCAGCCATTAACTTTCAAGAATACCTAATAAACACCTAGGCAATAATACACTTCCAGATCATGTTAGCCAACCAAGCCACAGGAGCTCCACCGAAATTTTCGAGGGTGGTTTGCATGAAGCCGTTCAAAAAAGATTCATAGCAAATATTTAAAAAAATAATTCCTCATTGAAAGTTATAAATTTTGGACAAAATACCCTATAGAACACCCATATATCCCATGCAACAGACCTACATAATATATGACAAATCAGTTCAGAAAATACCTATGGACACAATGACCTGGTAAAATTCATGGAATTTCTAAAATTCCGATCGAATCCATAGGAATTGTCGAAGATGTCCCTGTACTTCAGACTACGCCAGTCTCATAATTTCTGCTTCTCTTATTCCTCGTGAGCTCACCAAAGCCGAATGGGAGAACTTTGACCCTCAACCTCTTACAAAACACTTAATGGGAGACAGGATTATGCATGCGTTTCTATAGCTCACACGCGAGTTGGCCTTGACTGACAATTCACCGAGATATGATACCCCATCCAACCATGACCGTCGGAATGCCTTCGAACCTAATAGCGTAAAAGTGAAAGCACCGCTTTCCGGTTAGGTTAAATGCAGAGTAAAGAGAGTGATACTCTATACGTCATGGGTTATAACCAAATTATGATCTGGGCATAAACGGCCTGAAGTGCCAATATTATCCTTAAATACAACCTCCGAATCAGATTACAGTCCATTCTAAAACGTACTCTCCACTAGCACAATCCTCCTCCTTTTGTGGGGTATTTTTTCATGAAATAAAGACAGCATTGCTCCCTTTCTACTTTATAAACTGCTCAGCAGGCTCCTCCTTAGACAACTCCAACTTATCCTTCCAACGCCTCCAACTATCTTGCAAGCCCCTTCTCAACGGCCTCCTATCTAAGAAAACCAAGATTTCATTTTTCTCTCGGTTCAACTCCATTCTTAAAAAACTCCATCAAATCCCCTATCTCTAGTGCCAGTTATCTACATCCTTCGTACGGCACTCCACACTTTCCAGTGGTATCTACGCTCACTTACAGTCTGGCATTCGATGACAGGCATTTCAATGCTAATAGTAGGCTACTTCTATATTGCGCCACGGATAGCCCTTATCAATGTTTCAACATATACTATCTCCTCAGTCACACTATGGCCAAGTATCAGGTCCAATGACTCCGTTGCAGATGCGTCTTCGATCATCACACACATTCCTCACAGAGCGTACCTACGCTCATCATCTCATCTCCACTCAAGGTTTTCACGAGATAGGTACATGAGATTTTCCACGATCTATAATCTTCCACCCCTAAAACAAACATCAAACTCCTGGCCTAATATTCCCAGCAGTTTCGCTAATTCACGTAAACAAAATCCTATTCACTTCTAACCAATTCCAGCACGCGCGAGTATTACAATAAACGTGCAGCCAAATTTTACTCTAATTGTAAGTGTAACCTGACTGAAACCTGCATTATTTAAATCGTTTCCCCGCAAATTGAAAATAATTTTAATGTGCCGCCTCAGACAAAATATTTCAGACTTCTAATCAAGTATTTTTAAATGCATATCCAAACGCTCATACAACCAGTATCCAATTAATACAAAGAAAAGTATATTTCTATGACAGAATAATCTCCACCGTCCCGATTTAAAAAATACCACATTTCGGGCATCATAAAATTTTTCCACCCGAATAGCACGTCGTAAAGAAAGCAGCGGGTTATGCCGACCTCTAGTCCGGATTTTCGTCATTCATGCGTTAATCATGCTTATCTGCCATGATCGGTGCACCTACGTGACGTTATCTACGAAAAGAAAATCCTCATCCCATTCGAGGCTAAGGTTTGATTCTTCGCCAATCTCTGACATGGGGTGCTTCCAAGGAAGATATGAGACGGAAGGTCCCAGAATAGACACGACCAACTGCAACCACGGAAACCTCCGCAGGTGTTAAGTCTAATTCCTAAGCTCAGGGAGAGAATTCTAGAAACTTCCATTGGTGCAGTCTATCATTACTAAGCTTAGGCCACTAGATTAACGTCAGTGTCATTTAGTTCTAATACATTTATCAGGAAATGACAGCAAAATGTCCTTACCACGTGGTAAAGTGATCTTGCCCGCTAGTATGAAGCCGTAACTAATTGATCACTGGATTACTAGTCCACGTGCAGGAATTGGGTGAGATGAGTGCAAATAGAAGATCCCAGAAATCACACTACACGAGGAGCGAATTAGAATTAAATCTAACCCCTAGGTATTACGATTTGAAGATAAAAATAAGAAATGCATAATTAATATTTTTCGAGAAACTTAGCCTATCATCGATTCTTTTTCGAATTTTCGTCAAATAAAGCATTGCATTCGTATCATACGGACGTCATTACCATAATTACTATGCCTCGTAATTCATTCATTCACAGAAATTGAAAAAGCACCACAAAAAGTATAGCTCTCTCAAATGATTACTCAACGTAAGCAATTAAATTCTGAATAGGCATACGCATGCTTAGAAATTGCAGGTATGCTGCGGGCCTTGTGTCCGGAGACCAAAATCAAAGTTCTACTTCGTCATAATTAATGAGAGTTGCATTCGTCTCCATGATTTTCATTAGTATAGTTTATCGCCGGAAGGGCTTGAAAACAAAATCAAACAAAAACACCCTATGAGAGAAATTCCAAGGAAAAAAAGTAGAACAAGAGAGTTTATATTCTAGAGTTGATTATTCTTCTCCCACATGACTACTCCAGAATCAGTATTAAACTACTACTTTGAGCCTGTACAGACAGCCCACGACTCTGATCATACTGTTATAATATTAATATTTCCTTATATAGAGCAATTTAACAATTATTCCCAACAAATTTTGCAACTCTTCAATCAATTTTCCACGAGCCAGAATAAAAATATATTATAACAAAATATCAAGGTGCTCCTATATAAGAAGACTTCGTACTCGGCCTCTAATCCGCATTACTCTACCTCAGCAATAAATTAAAAACCCATTCAAACGTTTGTGAACATTATCCAGATTTAGAAACGCAGCGAATTATTACAACCGTAATTTAAAGCCAAAGTTAAAAACCTGAAGAACAAGGATGATGCTTTCCACTACCGAAAGAACTTCAGGCAAATGACCAGAAAGAAAATCGATGAAATATGTTATATAAATGAAATATAAATACTGGACATATTTCCACAAGATCCGAGATTCAGAGAATCAATAAAATCCATAGGTAATGCGATGACAAATGCGATATTGAAAGCACTGTATTCACGATGAAGTGTCAAATTATATCAAACGTAATCAAGAAGGCGTTTACATGACATTCCTGGACGGGTGTTCACAAAACAGAAATGTAGATACTTATTAACGCTTCAAGCCAAACGAAATAAAGCTCTTAGGACAGTACGCCACAGTAACATAAATTATAACATAATTTTACCACCCAATTTCTCCCGAATAGAAAACCGGCCAAACTACCCCGGTTCGTAATGCGCCGGCCCGGTAGCCCAAAGGCCGTGGGTTCGAATCCCTCCTCGGGCTTGCGTCTCTCGTAGCATTAAAATCCCTGGCTTGACGTCGCAATTGAACCTTTGCAGTAGGATCAAACGAAATATAAACCTACCACGCAAAGAGAATCTAAACAAAAACGATCATTTGGATCCGCTCTCCTGTTTTGACGACAAAAAGAAACAAGGACGGGAGTCCTTGGCAAGGACGAAAGGGCCGACGCGACCGGGAAGTCGAAATGAGTCGCGATATAAAAAAAAGACCTTAGTCCCTGGAGTCCTTAAGGTGTTTGAGCGAGATAGTTACCTAGTCATAATGGAGACCATATCCAAATTTTATTATTTGATTTCAGCGTCTGTAAGAAGTATGACATAAATATTGTAGTATTAATGGCGTAAAGATATAGTTAAAAATGACCAAAATTCTCAGTAATTAAATAAATAAAGCTACATAAGTTTCTAACTTGACTCATTTTTTCCCGCCGTACGGCTGAAAACCCTTCAAAACAGCATGTTTTTTTGCGATTCTGTAAAAATTACTGAGGTGAGTAATAGATTATTTTTGATAAATAGTTGAGAAAACATGCGATATATACACCGTTTGTTTTTTGACGAAATCTAGGAGCTAGAGTTCCTATTTTTTTTTAATTATTCTCCCTCTGGAGCGCATATCCGTAATCTATCCCATGGAAAACAGCCTACCTTTTCAGGCAAATTGCTCGAAAAGTAGTTCGGCAAGAGGTTGATATTTTGATATCATTGGAAAGATGAGTTTTTTCTTAAAAGTGAGGCCAAATTCATCAAATTCTAGTGATTTTTCGCTCCAACTACGTTAACGATCTCTGTCGGCACTCCAACGGCTGTGATTTCCAGGGAGGCGGTCGTTATCCAAATGAGGTTGGCGTCGATGCACCGCTATCCTAATGCCATGCGCTCACAAATACCCGCAGGAAACTCAGCTCACTCTCTCAACCTCTTTCCGTCATTTCAGAAAGCCACGCCGGACACGAATAACCTCAAATATGCACGGACGCTTTGGACCGTTAACTCCACACATTCCACCGATGCACCCGGATAAAGCGTACACAACATCGGTAGAGAGACCCGTGCTAGAAGAGTTAAGGCACAAACATGCATCGTCACCCCTCCACCATGTATTAAACCGTCGCCATGTTCACTCGTTAAGGATTACGATTTTAAGTCGATCGATCACGTGGCTACCTCCTCAAGTGCTTTGCCTCTTCATCCCCGCAACTGTCCCTTCCGCCCGCTTTCCACACCAGTTCTTATCCCCTAACGTCCTCCCCACCACCCACAACGTTGTCGGTTTCATAACACCCACCTGGCACTAAGGCTGGGTGAACTCGCAGCCTCAACTAATGTCACATGGCTTGCGGGGGGAGGGGGGGGGATCGCTTCGAGGAGTGGAAATTACCGCGGGTGGACAGAGAGGGAAGGATGGCTTTAGGGTGGGGGAGAAGGTGCACGGACAGGTATAATGGGAGACAGGAGTCAAGGGCGAACCACATTATCCGTTGTGACGCAACAAAGATTTAATTAAAAGTGAATTGATCGAAATATACGCTTGCCGACACCACAAAAGAAGTCGACTTCACCACAAAAAACCTACCGGCAGTCGCGAAGCAAGTCTAATTTTACAGGGTTTTCGTCGTGACCGACGTCACGAAAATCAACTCCGACCGCCTCGTATGCTAAACGCCGCGTCAACTTGACAAAGTGTTAAAAAAAAGTCATTCCACAGCGCCGGCGGCACGAGGCTAAACCCTTAAGGAACGTGGATGGATGGAAAAAAAAATGAATGCTGATTGCATTTACATGTCGCGTTGAGACGTCCCTTTGACCCGCGGAATGGATGCGCCGTCAGAAAGAGTAAAGAGGAAGTCCTAGTTAACTCGGGCGTCAGCTAAATACGGCATAAGTGTGCCTGAATGGAAACTAGAATGCACTCCCATTACCGCAAAGCGTCCGAGATCCAGAAGGAAACGCCGTAAAATGCACCAAACGGTTAAAATCATAAAGCACTTCCGAACACAGAGGACAGGGGCATCAATCACAACACTACACACACTATCGGCTACAATATTTGACTTCTGACAAATATTTCCCTTCCTGAAAGTCACAGTAACCTTGATAAAACCCCGGTTAGTTACACAATACCGGGTATAATATTTGACTTTGAAACAAATGTTTCTCTTCCTATAAGACACTAACCTTGATACAACCCCGGTTAGTTACTAACACCTTATCGCGTATAATATTTGACTTTTGACGGAAATGTTTTCCTTCTTACAAGACACCGTAACCTTGATACAACCTCGGCTAGTTATTAACACAATAAAAATGCACAATTACTAAGTCTCAGTAGTTCACCTAAACTCCGACAAAGGAACAATGTAAAATAGTCAACATTGGTTTGAAATCAACAATTGACTGCCTGGGCACAGTAGCAAGGCAGGGAACACACCACAAACAGTCGAAAAGAACAAGTGCAACCGAGTTCAAGTGTATCAAATGTCACCATTGAGTAGTCACTGCCTCCCGGCTAGCGCCGCCGGGGTTGGACTCACGTGATCAATTCACGCCCTTACACTTACGTGGGTTAAGCATGGTCCAAAGTGAGGACTGGTCCGATTGGAGTTTCTTCTGTAAGTCCGCGGCGGCACCCTGGGCCATTCCCGCGGCGAAAGAACTGATCCCGTTGGACATTGCACTGTCCACATCGTCGTGCTCCATTGTACGCTCGTTTACTCACTCCGCACTGTCTCGAGTTCGCTGACAACTGCGCCGCTCTTTTAGACCGCCTCTCTTCTCCTCGCGAAGAGTATGAGTTCTACCTCACCAGGACGCCGCCCCCCCCTCGCTGCATCCACCCTCCTCTGCTCTCTCGCCCGCTCTCCTCCACCACGAGAAGAGATCGATCGTGTTATGAGTCTGTGTGCGCCGCGCGACAGAGTACGATTCCCTGACGTTGGCTAGTTTGACCGACTCGCGCGCGAGTCTTCCACCGTCTGACGAGGTAACCCGACCGGAGGGCGCGCTGATAAAACTCCTCTCCCACCGCCGTCGTACGAAATCCCTCCCTCCACTCTATGGGACGCTATCAGTCCCGTCTCGTGCACGGATATAATGGCCTAAGTCTCCGCGAGATTCGCCAGCGTGTCTGGGTCTCGTTAAAAACAGGGTTCGACACGAATCCTCGGGCCCGCGCGCAGAATACCCGTGCCTCCACCTATCGTTATAACCACCGCCGCTTCTACGCTCATCCGACAGGGCAGCCACCTTAACAAAAACTCGGCGCTGTGTGTGAGGGCACACGATGGAGCAAGGAAGGGGCAGGACGGGGACTCAGGCGGGGGATGAGAGAGGAATATGGGAGGGGAGAGGGCAAAGGATGGGGGTGTGTGGTGGAGGGGGGAGGAGGAGACTAGCAAGAGGGTGGGAGGGAAGGAGGAGGTGAAACTCGAGGAAAATCTAGGAATCACACGCGAGATTACTCACGGGGCAGGGAGGAGGCGGGGACGAGGTCGAAGCTATGACGAATCGTGAGAGACTTCATGTCGAGCGCACTGAGCTAGTTACATTGTGCTCGATTACCATTCAACCCACGCGGGACGCTCCTAGGCTGACGACAAAGGAACGACTCGACTGAATAATTTAACCAAGTAGTATCGCCGAGCTGGGTTGGATTCGCGGCGATGAAGGCACAAATACGCGTGATTCTTCAATCTCACTCATTGTCAGAGAACTTCGATGACAAGCACTTTGACGCAAATATTGATAGCTTTTATCATTGGCTAAATCTGATCGAAATTCCCTTCCCAAACCGAAACATAATCGACACGAGCTATGCATGGAAAGTTACACCCAAAAATGTGCTGAGACAGCATCTTATGACAATGTCAAAATAACAGGAAAGGAGGTGAGAAACCAACCAGACGGAAGCCATCAATGCTAATCAAAAGGGGAGAATAGGAGGAGAGGATTGGATGAAATTATGATGAAATATTTCTGAGCGTGGAAGAAGGGACGAGTGCACTGATTGGCTATTAGCCTGCGTCACATTCCTTCTATTTCATCTAATTCTCACCCTTAATATTCCCCGATTAAATCCTTTCCCCGGGATTCCTCGTGCCAACGGTCTGACTGAATTGCGATATCTCGTATGGATTACTACTAGCGCCAATTGTTTCAGGCGCAAATGGAAAAATACGTAGGCGTGAAACAGATACAGATTGTATGCTTTTGCCATAAATCTTTTATTTTTTGTGAAACAATTCTGTAATTATTCCTTTTGTTGTTAGACGTTTATCAGCTTCCATTTAAAATACGCCTGGGACCACACGTGACATCACCATCGCAACCGTAAGTAAACAAAGAAGATGGCCGGGAAAGTACACTGTGAAAACGCCAAGAGAAGGACTAGATGGCATTATTGCGCTGCAATCTGGTTCCATAATTTTTCAGGATGCAGAATTGATTATACAATTACCTTTTTAAGTTTCCTCTGAGAAATAAATAGGTAATTTCCCACTTAAATCTGCAAGATATTCAATTAAAGCGTATAACTGTCGTGCTGTTGCGCTGATAGTTTGCGCCTGACCGCTAGAGTGCTCTGGTTGAAATTTTTAACCATTGGAGTAATGTGAGTGTCAAACCCTTGCCTCATGCCATTCCCGAAAAACACATCCCGGCCAATTGCGCCGCGCACACCGCGCCGCCCGGACAGTCTTCTCGGCGCCCCAATCGATACACACTGGCTGCAGCCCTCCACCGCACCCACCCCCGCACCCGCTCGCTTCCCCCCCCCCCCCCACCGGCCCCCCGCCACACCCAGCGGGTGACCCCATGACGCGCTAGCACACAAACCCCGCAAGCTACCCCATAGCCGAGAGCGGGAACAAAGAGGGAGCGGCGAGCTCCAATCCCCGCTCGCTGCACCCACTCCCAGGAGGCCGAGAAAACCCCTCTCCTCACCCACGAGAATTGCCACCGCTGCGCTTTACCTAACCCCCCCCCCCCACCGCCCCCTTGTTCCCTTTTAACCCTTAAAACCGTGATGTATCACCCCCGTATCACCTACATTAAACAGTGAGAGCGGTGGGTCGTTATCCGACGGGCACAGCCAAGCAAAGTAAGTCACACGGACGCAACGCGTTACTTTGGTTCGGTTTTCATTTTAAGTTGATTAAAAAAAAATGATAGTCGTATTATCAGTGGGAATTGGAAAAAAATGTAACAAAAACAGAATAAGTTATTTTTAATACTAGCTGCTAAAATAACGTGCCGCGCCAGCCATACCAAGCCAAGTCATTTACGCCCTGGGAAAGCATTCCTTCGCTTGAGAGTTCAAATCCTATCCTGGGTATGTATGTCGTCTCGGTCGAATTTTATACTGTTTGATAGGATCCCTGCAGCGAGATTGCATAAAAAATCCAGGTCGATCGCTACAATATCATTATTCATAGCAATAAAGATGAATCAATGAACGGTAATCCAACAAAAAATTATTCAATATAATTTTCATGTACATGGCATTTAATACACGCATAATATTACAGGGACGTAATTTGGCGAAGGAGGTGCGATTGCATTGCCATTCCCGAATTTAGGATTTTAGAATAAAGAACAACCACAGTGTCACAGTGAAACTATAAAAAAAATACTGTAGCTGTATTTCTGAAACAAGTAACTCAATTTTTATCTCGATTTAAAATATTGAAAAAACAATATTTTGGGCGTTTATGTGACGCTATAAACGCAAAAGAACATCCCTACTATTATAAGAGAAAATCTTGACATTCAAAAAACCGAAGGTACGCCTCATTTTTACCATGAATTCAAGCATGGATTTCTCAACGTAAAAAATATACTTAATAGAAGAAAAATATTGAAGAGACACGCTATGAATTAGACGCGGTAAGCCATCGAGAAAAGAAAAATTTCCCCGCAGCGGAATAATTTACGCTTTGCTTGGGCCGCAAAATTTCGCGTACTGCATCCAGAAGTAAACATACGACGGCGCATGCTGAAAGGGACGTCTCTTTAGGGCGGGACTAGAAATGGAGGGGACAAAGAGCGAGTTCTAATGACGGTCCCTGAAGCCAACGTCACGGTTTAAGGGGAGTAAAGAGCCCATAAACCCTCCGTATCCCACACACACACCCCCTGGGCTCCGGAATACAGCGCACAAAACCGTCGCGATTAAAAGACCGTGATTGTGAGGAGCAGTCATCGGGAGTGGGTCAGGTGAGAGAGAGCGCGTGGCACGGAGGGGAACGAGTCTTCCCGATGGGAAATCACAGCCGCCATGACATGCCCTGCCATCCATCCTACCCCATCGACGACGTCCTTCTTTCAGCCATCTCTCCTCCTTCCCCCCAATCCCCTTCTCTCAAACTGCAAGCCCCGACTCTCCCCACGCTCCCCGTCATTCTCCTCTCCCGCTCCGCAATTCCACCTGACGACTACAACACCACCCCCTCCGCCCTTCGCCTCGTCTAAGAGTCCAACCTGATTCCCCTCATCTTTCCCCCACTGAAGACGAGTGCAAGAGGAGGAGGATAAGGCATGGTTGCAGGAGGGGTGGAGAGGTAGAGAGGGATTCCGACATAAAGGAGAAAGATGGGAGTCAGCATCTTCCACGTCGACCACGCCCCCTTTTTCGAGACCAAACAAGCGGGAAAGGCGAGATGGGTCGCAGAACATCGACGGGGTGGGTACAAGAATGGGGCCGGGAGGGTGCTAACATAAATATGCGTCTTTCTTTATGGGCCCAGAGGTGTCGGCTGTGAATTATCCCGACGCCCAGATGCACTATTATAGTAACCACACTAATTAACGCGTTTAAATTGTCAGCACTATTCAATACGACAGCTTCATAAAGAATTAAAAGCATTATTCAAGGGAGGGGAGGGTGAAGTATGACCAAAGCTGCCAAACCCTGAGTCAGCAATCATCACGGACAAAAATATGACTTTATTTTAGATACACTCAACATCAAGTTTGATGCACATTTATGAGATTTATAATTACATATGAAGCAAATTTCCACCAAAAAAACCCTCCACGAATTAATTGCAACTAAACCCCTAGTTATAATAAAACGATTCTCTCTAAATCGTATCATTGTCGCCGTACCAACAACACACGCGTGAAATTAAAAAGCCATAGACAGGCCAATGACTATTTTGTAGAATAGCACTTCGATTCTAACACATGCAGAGAACCAATTTATGAAGCTAATGACACACCATTACATGCTAAGTTATTTAACGAAAATATTATTTAACATTGCAAGTAAACAAATTTGATTTTTATGATTTAAATTCAGAATTTCGCAATAACCGAACGCCAAAATATGAACACATTACAGAAACCGCCGGAAAAAATAACTGAATAAATGCTTGATGTTCTTCATTTAATTTTTTGCTGCATCTATTTTACTGGTTTTAGACCATATCTTTATACTCAATGCGTACGCACAACATTCAACAACAACAGGGGTAGTCATAAAATATTTCCCTATATGCTTAACCCTACAGTGGTGACGTGAATTTTTGGGACATGAGTGGTGATGTCGGTCTCCTAGACCGATATGGACTTTGGTGTTTTTTTTTAAGGTTGAATAAGCATTTACTTGAATTATCTTTAAATAAAGACAATCAATAATTTTAAATATTTACATTACTTTTTCTCTACAAAAACAATATTTGTCATCTTTTATTCCTTTGAATTTAAACCGGGATTTGTGTACATAAATTAGGACTCTTTTTATTTGAGCAAAAAAGCAGTTCCAAGGTATTGATAATCAGCAATAGGATTTATTTTCATTCAATGTAAGAAATGATTAAGAAATTCTATCAGTCAATATTCAGGAATATATCAAAAATATCAATGGCAAATGAAGGCATCCGCATTTTAGCATTACATTTTTCGCATAGCAAGGCATGTTCAAGGCAGAGAAAGGAGTTGCATAGTTTACCAGAGTATTGCGTTTTACGATTCCTCTTACTGTCACAATATTTACAGCGACCAAACTGCCCTTCAGTTGGATTAGAAGGTAGTTCTGATGGCTTACTGTTCAGCAGTTCATTTATCCGCACACGAGTGATTCGTGGGATGTTTTCCATAGATACACGTTTCCTCAGATTTTTTCTATTTGGGAAAATGCAACGCCTTCAGCAAATTTACGCCGTTAAGTGTTTTCTTTCTTGTAGTTTATAGTGTATATAACTTGAGCGTTTACCGCTGATTCATAATGAATTAAATTTAATAATGAATTAAACAACCATTTGCCAACGCCTTGTTGGTTTAGGACAGTTGTAGTTAGCGCACAACCTATCCACTATATCTACTCCACCTTTTGTGTCATTGTAGGTCAAAACAATATCCGCTTTTTTAGTTATTTCATCTACTTGGTCATTGTCGTGCATGCATGAAATCAAGAGAGGATTTTAATGAACTTACTTGGAATGAACGAAACTAAAGTGCAATTGATGCATGATTTCAGTCTTTCCCGGCGACTGATGCTGATGAGTTCTTCTCGGGTTTCCCACCGGGTAGGGCTCTACATGATCGCCGACGTTTTGGCATAAGACTTTTCTGCCATTATCAAGGCTCATGGCCCAGAGCCTTGATAATGGCAGAAACGTCTTTTGCCGAAACGTCGGCGATCTTGCGAGCCTAACCCGGTGGGAAACCCGAGAACTCATCAATAAAGTGGGATTTTTCATAAAACCACACATACACGAGTTCACTTTACGTCCTTTTTCTTGAACAAAATCTTGATTAAAACCGTCATTTTTTTATGGTGCCAACTAAAGTTAGCTGATATTTATTCATAAATCTCTCAAGAAGTTGAATACTAGTGAACCATGGTAACATTACGGTTTGTGTAATAAATTGGTTCACACATACGTTCAACCACGGCAAGTGCGCTAGTGTCCATTGAATACGGCCCTTCGGGTTTCTTATCCAACGTAAACCTATTGGTTGGACGTGTAATGAATTTTAGCATCGCAAAAGGCATATATTTTGTATTCCATACATGGCATGTTTATTAGGTATATATTGGCAAAATCCACAGCGACCTCAAAGTGCCTCCAACTTTTCGTAGGCAGATAGGCTGAAATTATTTCTTCAGTTTTAAACAAACATATCAAATATCTCTCTCACGGGGGAAAGCTTTTACATCTTTCATCTCTGGTTTCTTTGTCATCAAACGTTAGATGACGCAGCAGAAATGGGAAACGCTGAAGTGACATGACAAGACGAGATATTTCAATTGAATTACCTTTGGTACTAAAGATGTCTTCGGCATTTTGATGATTAATTTTATTGATGCCACGAAGCATAAGCATTTACAAGAGTGCTTCAATTTCCTGAACATTAGTAGGTCTTGTGTATGTGCTGCGCCCGTAATTCAATAAAACTTTTTCAATGACTTTATTAGTACAATATATATTTACGTGAAGATAATAAGCAATTATAATGTCAATGAATATATTCCAAAATATAAAAGATACCTATTAATGTCGTAATACACGGGGTTTTTCGTCGACAGCAGCGTCGGCCCACAAGCAGGTCTGTTAATGCGTGCAACAAGAGATGACTGACTCATGGTAGAAGGATTTCTTGATCTTATATAAATGGTATATGTAACTACCAAGACTTGAAATTGGATTCCACAGCATGGCAAAAGCGGCAACATTTTAATCTTTTCACATTATATATCAATGTTATACTTTCGGTATATAAGACCAGGCGTAACCACACCGAAAACAAAATAGTATTTCAAGACGCGAGTGGTGACGCGCGGTCTGTTGGACCGAAAGTAGCAATGTTCAGCAATATGCTAAGACTAAGTAAGTGATTTTTCGTTCATATATCGGAAGAGCAGTGTAAAATAGGCAGCTACTGAAAAGCATGAGCTGTAACATTATATACTTCGCGTGCGTCACCCATAAGATTAAATCTTCGGTCTGTGAAACCGGGCATCACCACTCTTAAGGTTAAGATATCCACTTTCACAAACAACTAAGGCGGCAGCACCTTCGAATAGCAACGTGTTCATCTAACAAAGTGGACAAGGTGGCATTCAAGCATCATGTAAGACGAAACTGGATACAAGGGAGAAATGATACAACGTCACCTCACGATAATCATAAATCTTATGTAAGGTGATATCCAACTTTCAATTCCAAACCTAAGAAAATGTAAGTGCAGCCTAGTCAGTAGCGTAGCCAGGGGGTGGGCGAATGTCCCCCCCCTGCCCCCTGTGTTCTGGCGCCCCTAAGCCTGTGAATGCTTCCATTCTAAAGTCCCATATAGGTGTCCGTGAATCAATGTCATAACTTAATTATCAACAATAAATTCTATAAGGTCTACAAATTTGGATCATAGTATATTCCGAACAAAATAATACAGTAAAAGTATACAAAAGTATGTTAAGTTTAGTAAACTGGTGAATTTATAAGTCGACGCCCCCTAAAAATGTTCCCCCCCCCCCCCCCCCCCGGCGCCCCTAGACCCAAAACCTGGCTACGCCACTGGCCTACGAAATGAAGTGGTTCACTTTCGCCGGAAATTGTGGCAGTGAGGTATTAATGAAATGCCATCATAAAAAAATTCACCTGGATGAGGAATCGAACCACGGATCATCGGCTTGTCTCGAGCCAATGCGCAGACCACGTTACCTGGGCCTGCTACGGAGAAAGCTTGGGAAGGGTGGTGGTCGTCACATTGACCCGACGAGCCATAGGTCCGTGCTTCAACTCCCCGTGGGTTTTTTCTAATAGTTAATTTAATATCTTATGCAATATGTACTTGTATGGCTCCGAAATGAAACTTCGTGCATTGCTACGCTAAATAACTAAGGTCGAGTTTTCCGCGCAACCACGTCGCTTCTTTCCAGGGAAAAAGGGCTCTCGACGGAGACACTGTCTATCCTTTTATGCATGCATGTACTTGCTCCCACTTTTAGCACCCTTTCCCCGCTCCCCTCCTCCCAGGGCGACAATTTGGAAGGAGCTCCGATAAAGTTCCAGGAGAACGGTGGGAGGTCACATGGAGCAAGAGTCCCTCTTTCTTCCGAGTGGTAGACACTGAACCTCTCAAAAACCCGCCCCCCTCTTCGCAAGTCGCGGATTCCGCCCCCAAGATCGCCAAATGATAGCCGGGAAGGGGGCTGGGAGGGTTGGTAAGAGGGATTTTACGGCGCCCGGCCTACTTTCAAGTCCCACGGCAATTCCTCGTTCGCTCCCCTCTCTTCCTCCCGCAGCACTCCCGCAGAGTCAGTGACTCCAGGGTTTCTGAACCTTTTTTCATCCCCCACCCCCTCCCCGTGTTTGGGCTTTTGCACAAAAATTTTCCCTAATCACTCCCCTGAAATCTTAAACAAAAAAGTATTTAGCTTTGTGTAAGTGAGTAACGTTAACCATATTGGTGAAAAAGAAAAAATGTATACTGGTCCACACAAATTTATTTCAACGATCGATTTCAACGGTTGAAAGGTCATTTTCAAGGTGGTATTCAAGGTATGTACAACGCTTGAAAATTACGTTTTAACCGTTGAAATCGGTTGACAAAAATACATTTGTATGGAGGAATACAAAGTTTACTTTTTTCACCGTTATGGTTAAAACTTTGTATTTGCTCTCTTTATTCAATGGGATCCTTTTGCCTGATGCTTCTTAGCTAGAAGTTCAATGCGCAGTTTGATGTCAATGAATTATATTTCATTGTCATCTCCTGATAGCACATACGCATCCAGTTTTGCTGGATTTCTGCTTGTAATTCCTTTATTTTTTCTCACAAAAAATCTCAATTTGCTCCCAAGGAGACTATTTCGCCCCCGTTGATAATCTCTGCTCCAGTCGATCAGATTCACCGAAGTCGACGGTGAAAATTCAGGAAGTGTAGATTACATCGTCATCCTCAACTTCAGCAACCACATACAGTAAAACCTCTCCATTACGGACAGCAGTCGTCCACAAGAATGTATCCCCATGAGAGAGGTGTCCTTAAGTTAGAGGTTAGACCTGTACACTGAATTCTGTCCCATAGATGAAGTTGATGCATTAAAAAATGAAAGGAATGTAACACTACCCAAAACGTTTTCGACGAAATTGCGATGAAAAAAGATATATCAACTAAAAATTGCGACAAAACTTTAATGCTTGTGTAGGATAGTATAAAAATTTTAAATAGTTGTGCAGATTTAAATAAATCTATAATTTTTGTTTGATTTTTTCGGTACAAACTTTTTCTCAAAATTTAACTGCAAATCAATGTACTTTGTCATGAAAAGAACTACTAAGTGCCGTAATTTTCCGGCTTAGACTCACGGGTGTATGAGATGTCTCCTAATTTTGGCAACATATTTTGAAAGTAATAAATGATCACTCTATCACCGTTCTAAGTTGTTTACGGTGAAGCTGAGAAGCGATCTTTTACCGAATGATGCACACAAATATGGCGATAAGGCGTGATGCGGGACATCATCATGCTTTCATCACCTACAGTGACATTCCTATCGCGCAGAAAACGAAAAAAAAGTTTAGTGCTATATTTTGTCGCCACATATTGTAATCAGGGCTAACTGATAAAACGATAGATCGACAGATATAAATCTCGAGTAAAATTGGTGCGAATTTATACACTTCACTCAAATACAAAAAGCTTCCCCCCCCCCCCCCAGACGAATAACCAACTCGCTACTATATACATATACTCTCGCGTTTTCTGTAGAAATTTACCTAATGATGGCATCATATGTCGAAGCATAAGTTTTAATCATAATACATTTTGCGTAGAACAACAATAGTTTTGCTTACAATACAATATGTTCACAAAATTTCATAAAGTTACTCCAGACGGTACGGAATTTCTACGTCAAGTTTTAGGAATTAAGTTTACCGGCAACACATCAGCAAAAGCTTATTACCGGTAGTCATAAGGCCAAGCCTGACTTTGACGCTAAATGCACAAGGTGATTTTCCAAGGATTATGACTTGGAATAACGCGCATATTATTAACCAGAAAATACAGTAAATTTTCAGAAAAATATATTGGTGCCGACCGCTGTTTCATCAACGTAGATCCATTGTCTTAGGTTGAATACACAAGAGAAGCGAGAGACACTTTAAATGGTGAAACTGAAATACATTAAGACAATATTTATGCAAAAAATACGAACTCGAGCCATTAGGGCTCAACGTCGTTAAACACAGAACTTCTAGTCGAGATGAGAAAAATGCAATGAATATATTTTTATTCTGCGTTTTAATATAAATCATCTAACAGCTAATCATTACCACAAGCGACACTTAAGAGCGGCCCAAGTTATCCAAAATAATATTTCACACCGAATGTTTATGTTTTCACCACGTGGAGTTGTAAGGAATCGAATACTTCACAAAGATATCGATAAATTGATCGTCAACGATATTGAAGATCCATGTCTTAAAAAAGAACATAGAAACGAAAAGAAAGAGGTAGCAAAAACAAATTAATGTAAGAGAATCCATTGTCTTCATAGAGATGTAGTTAGCACCACAATGTTTGCCAAGCACTTATAAAACCAATTGGCGAGGTGATAAAAATGAAGCTATTCACGAATCACGATTTTCCTCTCCCGTTTATATTCGTTGTCAATTTTTCAAGTTAAAATCCTAAATTTAGAGACTTGTCTGACAGAGAATTTTAAAAAATTTCCATGATTATTGCTGATGTAATAAATTTTATGACTTCACAGATTATTAACATTTGATTGCTCCAAATCGCGAGGAAGAATTGGGTAGTTCATTCGACTACGGGCCAGAAGAGCCTGGGCTTATAACGCAAATGATGCCTCCAGACAACCCCAACTAATTTAACACCGGAGATATTATTAACTACACATAAAAACTTCCATCGGGAAACCGCATGTGATATGGGGAAGGAAATGACGACAATATATTGAGGACAATGGATAAACAAGGGTCACCAAAAAATAAAAATCATCGACAGAGGCTCCAATGAAAAAATGACAAATACCAATACTTTGTTAACTTCCCCAAGTGTCCGAAGACTGTGTGACCTGTCGATACTCATTCGCGAATTCTTCTCAGGTACTCTGGGTCACGGATTGCATGCTGGCCCAAGTTACGACGCTCGCCACGAATATCGCCAACCTGTCCAGAAGACGTTGCTCGTGTCAAGCGTCGAAACGTCGACCAGCATGCAATCCGTGACCCGGTGGAGGGCCGGAGACAAATTCACGAAGATAATACGCCAGGGAAGAACGGGATGTTACATTACCCAGAACCCGCCTGTCAAGGCCAACCTGGCGTGATTGCCGTTGAATAAGCCACAGCGAATGTTCCCACGAAATAAGAATCCTCTCCTCGGTTCCGGTGGACAGATTACTGGAACAAAAAGAAATCTGTCGACTTCATTCCTGAGGGACACATAGCCAGGAGTAGTTAGATTCACATCAACCTCCCTGACAAGGCAAACACTTCGCATCACGTGGCAGAGGACGGAACGAGAATCTTTCTTTTTTTTTTGGTCCGGCCCAGCCCGGACCGCCGCACAGTGGTCGGAAAGGCCGATCTGGCTGGAAAAAATATCTAAAGTGGATTGTACTGCTCACAAGTGAACCAAACTTTAACATAATATATTAATGACTCCTCCCAACATTTTACCATATGTCTTCCGACAATTCTAGCATTTCGGGGAAGGGTAGGGGGAAAGATAGGGTCGGGGAGTCGCGCGCGGAAATTTATCCTCTCCGCTAAAATCTAGCTGACATGGGAAAGGATTGCATTGCCTGAGATTAAACTGCTTTTTAAAATAAATGTATTAAATATCACTTATATATAATCATCTCCAGTTTTAATAGCAATCGGTGCCAACTAGAGTTAGCAAGACATAGTTTGCGTATCCCTCATTTCGATAAATTCTGCGGCAAAGGATTTGAGATGTGAACTAAACGAAAAAATCTCAAGAACCAGTAATTAGGGGAACAGCAATTAACTATCCATAATAAAAGTAGTATCGACAGTAAAATATCCATGATAAAAGATGTTTACATTTTATAGGGCATAATAGATTTTAGTTGATCCGACCGTAAATCCTTCCCGAGTGTGGCTAGCATGAGAGTAAAAACTAAGAAATTTCACTGAATGAACTGGAGATCAACTATATTTGAATGCGTTAGATGTTTATTCAATTTCCAATAAATAATAAAAAACCCTCCATTCACATAACTGAGATAGTTAACAGGAAATTAAAGCAACGTAAAATTCGAACATATACAACAAATAGATTAAAAATTAAATGGCATTTATGGATATTGCTTCAATTAGGTCAAATTTTCATATTAAAAGAAAATACACTTTGAGACTAGACCTTTGCTGAAATGGTCGCTTTCTAGCACTTAATTATTCCAACATACCACTATTATATGATATGAATAATGAGTCTGACTCTACTGGCTTGAAAAGCCGTAATACATCAGGAGATAAAGCGGTTGATTTTTTCTGGAGCTTCGTTCGCGAGGTGATGGTTGGATCTGACGAAACCAAGAGTATATTCAGCAAATCTTCGTTTACCACCTGCAGCGACATTTTCCTTCTGTTATTTTCCCTGTATTTTCTACAGCCCTTTCTTCTAGATTTCTGAGGTTCCTCTGATTCCCGAGGTTCCGACCCTCAAGACCGGTCCGGCCTGCCCGCAATGGACATTAATGCCCGAGCACCGTATGGACATTTACACACATCATATAAGTAAATATCACACCTATGATATTCGTGAATTAAAAAGGAAAACTAACCATTAGGAGCCATTCAAGAATGACCTTTTGGGAGGGTAGAGGGGGGGAAGGCTCTTCTTACATTGTTTTACGTAGGAGTGGTGTGGGGGCCCGAGATCATCTCACGGAAGATTTTAGTCACTAGTGAGATCGTAATTATAACAATTTGTGAATCACCTCTGGAATAAAAATGTCCTTCAATACCTCGCGCTTAATATTCCCATGTGTAGCGGAAATAGTGCCAGATATCGTCCATCGAATAGTTGACCTATGCGCACACAAAAAAATCTAAGACTACTTACGTAAGACTTGAAGTCATGAAATATGACGTTGTCTTACAAGGCGGAATCGCCTAACCGCTTGGGAATCGCAGCGGTCCCAAAACTTTATGGGACCCACCTTAAAGTTTGAATATTTTTACGCGACCCACCCAATAAGTATATGTTACTGCGCTTGCCAACGCCGACTCACTGTTCAATAATGCACTGTATTTTCACGTAGTATATTATACTTCTTTTTAATGATTTTTTCTTAAAAGCAATAAACTTAGTCTTAGTAAAACAAATATTTTTAAAGCAGACAAAAATATTAATACATTTTTTTACCTGAGTGGTCGTTCTGCGATCCACCGGAGGGTCGCGATCCATATTTTGGTAATCGCTGGCCTAACGTAGAACTTGAATGGCCGCAATACATTGGATTTTATTTCAGTCTACCGACTTAATAGTTTCAATCTCCTCATCATCCTCACAGACAGCAAAATTTAAAATTTTCTGTGCCAGATCCTAGATTGGCCCGCCTAGAAATCTTGGAACTTTAAGATTTCGACCCTTTGACCGAAGGTTTCGAAACCATTTAATTCGCATCCCGAGGGCATTTGCGAATATCCTTGATGACACGCAACCCACTAAGCACAGGCCTCCCATCAATCGTCGTAGTGGGTGGAGGGCGAAGAAATGATTTCGAGCTTTTGCAACCGGTCGGCAAATGTCCCAGCGAGTTGCAAAATAAAAAGGAGAAACAACCATTGTACGAAAAAGGAAAAAGAGCCTATCCTTATAACAAGCAGCATAGATTACGAAACCTTTGATAAAGTTTACCACACAATAAACGGCTGCTAGTTTCCCCTATTTCTGTACGGTAAAAATTCCTTCTCGGAGAAGATTTTGTTCCGCGACGCTGTTGTTCAGAAAGATACTTTTAATGTGGTAATTAAACCGCTAATAGGCAAATAAAATTACGATTACCATAACCAATTTCCTTATTAGCACAATCCAAACCAAATTTAAAGACAATTAGTAAAGCGTTATCAAAAAGAGACTCAATAAATGTATTTATTAGTATGCTAAAGATAAAATAATTACATAGTTAATCGCTCCGCCATTATAATTACTAAGCCCTTAAGAAACGGAATTTCATCTATTTGCGTTCATAGAGAGTTTGCGAATCTTGTAAAACAAACTACTAATTAATAATTCCGTTATCTGCAAGTACCTAGACTGGTTACAAACGCTAAATATCTTGAAATGCAAAAGCTTATCGAGAGAAAAATGCGACTTAAAAATAGGGAGTCGTATTCTGCGGCATTGCGGTACCACGGGAGTAAGTTATCGACCAGATAGCTAATTCCCATTTCCAGGAATACCCACAAGATGATAAATATGCGAAAAGCAAACAAAAATATCGTGCTAAACCAGTGAAATTCATTTTCCAGTCTCCAAGATATTCTCTACGAATCATACTCATAAAGGAATGTCTGGCACTCGTTATAACCGGGATAGAGTCTGGGAGAACTGGGCTTCTCGACGAAAAATCCCTGAACCATATCTCTGTGCAAACACATTCATTCAATCAAGCTTCACTAAATACTCCAAGAACAGATTTGCATTAATTACTGGTAGAAGTACATATTGATTTTCGCTTCTTTTTAAGATACCAGCGACTCTAACATACACCACAAATCCCCAAAACATTTCATTTTAGCGTAGGTAAGAAGCAGGAAAAAAAAATCACCCAGTTTTTCCATGTGATAAAGATGAATGTGTTTCAATGTCCCTATTAATCTTAGACATCGACAAAACGAAGAACAGCGGTGAACTTCAAATGATCCCAAATACAATAAAAATTCCACATATAATCGACGGTAGCATTGGCAGAACAAAAAGAAAAAAACGGAAAATACTACGAGGGTCTAAGAAACTGGAAAGGGTCAGAAACGGGGTAAAACACATGCCAGTTACCCCAGACAGGTTCAGCAATGCCTCGAGTTATGTGATAATAAGTTCAGGTATAGGAAATACTTATATTTTAAAAGCTGTCGATAAAATTCTGAATATGTCCTACTAAATAGTGAGAAATTACAGTCACGTGTAATCATAGTTAACCTTCATTTTTATTAATTTGCCGATAAAGTTGTAATTTCATTTGCTGAAAAGAAAAATCTGCAAATGACGTTTTATCCAGCTCTATATAAAGGTTGGATAAAGCCTTTCTGTTAAGAGTTCCGAATTCTGAAGATAATCCAACCAAAATTCTGCGGATTCCACAGTAATTTTCGTTACTAATTCGACGTTTTATGTTTTTTGGGATTCAAGATCTTTCTGAGAAACTACTTAAGGACCAAGGAGAGGCATCAGAATATATGCCCAACAAATGTGAATTCCATATGCCGTATGGCTCAACACAACGGCGCTTTTCTCTATATTGTTATTTCAGTGGGAAATGATATGGTAGCAGAAAGATAATGAACTTTCTATTGCTTTACGCTAATAAAACCCCTTGAAACCACAAAATGTAACGTTTTTTATCGACTCTTAATGAAAACCAATCTCTTGTCAAAACTATCTAACTATTCAGTATCTTTTGAACAAGATACTGCAATGAGTAATAACAATTCCTTCCCATAAATTGAAGGTGTAATTTTAGTTTCAATGACTAGAATACTAAATTTTACTCAGAGGCAAACATGATCGTCTAACGGTCAAGGCTATTTATGGAAATATTATGCCATAATGGCTTCAAACCATATAAAAGATCATTAAAATAAAAAAACGGCGATTTTAAGAGATAACGCAGACTTAAAACCACGAATGAAAGAAACTCAAAACGCCTACCTTTTATAAATGATTTCCATAATTCTGCAACATTAATTCTTTCCTGCAAAAACTGTAAACAGGAATAAATCAACCAATTGCTCAGGTGAACGATCCAAGGAAGCAGTACATGCACTAGGACTCGTATGGATTCAAGTAAATAAACGATCATTGTTATTGCTATCTGTGGATAAAATGCAATGCAAATAATTATAATGACTTCAAAATTACTGTATTTCAATTCCAAATCAATAATGAACTCAAAACGACACAATAAGAAGTTCCTAGAATGTACCAAAATTAATATCCTTTCATTCTCATTCAAACGAAGTGGTATGTTCGAATTGTGGTTCGAATTCCCAGAACAACCATGTAAACATTTTTAAATACGTAGTATGGAAACCAGGCTGTAGATGGCAACAGTAACAACGGCGCATCCAAGCGGCGCATCGGGCTCCTTGAGGCTGAGAAAGCGTACCGCAGCGAGCGAACTGGGAACTACCAGCAGCACCCGTGTCCTCTCAAGGGCAACTAAAAATGACGATCGAAAACACGTATGAATGGCGACAAAACAAAGTAACGTAACTAACGTTTGATATACAAATTTAACCGCGAGACAGGCTAACATGAGTTCGAATTGTGAAAAAACTACGGATTACGATCTCAAAAATAATTCGTTAAGGCCATCGACGAAATTATTTCTCCGGCAGATATCTGAATAGAGGTAAATAGTTAACCTTTTTATCCCCAAATAGCATGACCTTTTGATAGCTAAATATTTGTTAGCAGCTTAATAATCCAATTAATAATAAAAAATGAACAAATATACCTTTAACAATGTGTTATGAGCTAACTATCGACCCCATAGCCCTGAAAAATTAGTATGTTACCTATAGGCTGTGTGAAACAATAAATTTGAACATATTTAAATGCTATGCCCTCGCTCATTAAAAATATTTCAAACTCAAGTCGGTTGGATATGTTTACCGGACATCCTTCAATCTCAGGAGTGAATAAAATATGTAGCGTTTACCATATTATTAAAATATTGCGGCGATTTCTACAGAAAAATAGGATATAATACAATGGTTATAATACAAATATAATACTTCAGCACCGTAGAGGGGCTTTTTGAAAGGAGTATTATGTGAAAATAAAACTCTATACAACAGCCAACTTGAAACTTTCCAATAAATTATACAAATTATTCATTCGCAAGAAATATCACACAAAAAGATCGGTAGTAAATACAAGGGTTTAAGTTCATTGACGGAGCGATGGAAATCATAGTGGGGAGCATAACGAAGTGCTAAGAACCGTAATAATGACGCTAAAATATGATAGGATCAGAGTTTTAGAAAGGTAAACAGAGGACTGAAATTCCAAAAGTAGTTGAAAACAGAAATTTACCTCTCCATCAGAACAAACGATTGGGAACTAAACGAAGATGCTTATGCATGAATTTCACGTCTTGTACAAGAGGTTTTTATCGAAAAAAAATAACAACGAAACACTCGTTTCAGAGCAATGCAGGGAAAGATGCTGGCTAACACCCCTAAAATCTGGATAATTATGGCCGATGAAATATAACACCATCTACCATCTCCTTCAGCTGCAAAGAAAATTAATTTAAAAATATTAAACAGATCCAAGAGTTTTTTATTGAATGCGAATCTACCTCAAAAGTAGTAACCGAAAAGAACAGGTAAAGACATATTAGTTGTTTCATTTTCGGAACTGCACCTTCAGTATTTCCGAAAACCGGGGCAAGAATGATTATGTGATCAGCAGCGCTTTGCTTTGTACAAAGTTCCCTTGAAGGACGCTGGCAGATGCTTCCGCAAAGGAGGAGGGAGTGGACTGAAGTGTAAAAAGTGAAAAATGAACCCAAAAGTACACAGCTACGGGACAATTATGAAGATATCATAGGCGTCATCATTACGTTCTTATGATGGAAACGTCGTACGTAGTTCTGGTAAGAGGATTATGTTGAATGAAAGTTTAAATCAGTAAAATAGGCGTAAAACAATATCCAGTTCAAAATTAGAATGAGTGACAATTCATTCCATTTGACTCCATGAGATGTGATTCCACAACAGTCGCAAACTTAGGCTATTCACGCGGGACATGGGATTTGATGCACCTCTCTTATCTACCATGGATCGGCTAGTAAAATTATTTCCGCCATGCTGGAAAAAGAAAAAAATACAAGAGTTTTGGAACTTCAGGATGGCATATAGATTTCTTTATACACGAGAAAGAGTGGATTGTAACCAAATTTAAACACGTATTAAGCATAGAATATCTCTTGCGCAATCACACTTTGGCGCGGTATCATCTAGTTAAATAACGAAAAACACCGTTTCTAGTTATTCTGACGAAAAATTGCCACCGTTGAAAGAATATGAAGAACGAATAACATGCACGAATAATGAGCACATTTTCTTCTTCGCCGAAAGTGGTAGACGCCAGGAAAAAACGTAGTGCCAATAATCCAACTTTTTATTCCGAAAAACTGAAACAAAAAGATGTCATGCATTACTCCAATTTCGACAAGGTTTCTCGCTCCACAGTGGTGTAGACAATACACTTTGCTCAATTGAAATTCAACGCCTGTGATTGTGAGGCTACCCCTCCCCCCCATGGAATTGGCTAGTAGCTGCACTTACGAGCTATTAAGGAAGATTGTGGGCGCGGTCTCTGGCGTAGAGCTTAAAAATGCTCATGGGCTTTACGCCCCATCCCAACGGCCGTTGACCCAGTTGCAAAAGCGCTGGAAGGCGAGCCATCAACTCGTGGAGAAATTGGGATAAGACGAATTCTACTCCGATGAGCCACAGTCCGAAATGCTTCAGGCGTGCTCCTGTTCAGATAACCTAATTTTCGTCAAACGCATAACCGTGTAATTAATCACAAAAATGCATTTAGCGTAGTACCTGTCATTTAGTGATTGCACGGCGTAAAACAATATCCCCGTTTATGGGATACCAATAACGATGAGCGTGCATTGCATCATAAATGCAATGCACGCTCATCGTTATTCCATCCAAACCGGTTCTACTTTCAAAATTGACATTTAAAAAAGTTGTCTTTATTGTTGTAGCAAAATTATAACTCCCGTTGCACCCAGTGTAGGATCCTACCTAACATGCAAAGTAATTACGCACAAATTCTTGTTCCTACTAGTTTCTAGTTTCACAATACGGCATCATTTATAACATTTATAAAGTTTAACACGTTTATAGCTTTTCTGTGAAAGCGTCCACAACGAACGAGAATAAGCTAATATTCCTCAAAGATAATTTTATTACATTTATGTGACCAAGAAACCAAAACTCACATTGATAAAATAATGAATCGTAAGCTCTAAAATATGCGTTACCTAATGGCAGCAAAATTAAATTTAACGACCATTGTTTCACCTGCACGCATTCATTAAAGATAGGTTTTTAAATGTATAAGTTGAAATTTCGTCAATTGAAATTGCCTATACAAGTGGGTAAAACGCCAGATTCATGACCTGAAAATTCCGTCAGCTGAAAGGGACCCGAAGATAAAAATCATTGCAGTGGTTTCCCCTCCCTCATAAAACTGGCAAGAGGAGTACAAGAGGAGAAAAACAAAGGCTTCGTGGTTCATCCAAGGTATCCACGAAGCACTGGTGCATAAATTCAAAAACAATTCGATTCCAGTTGGTCAGTCAAGAGGGCGGTTCCCTCCGCCAATCAAGGATTGGCTTCCAGTGAGGGTTTGGAGATTTCCTCGTCTGCTGGAGCGCTGTCAATCCACATTAAAGCCGAGCACCGATAAACTGATGACCACACCCCAAAACTAAAACCGAAGTGATATGATGGACATTACGCGGAATGTATATTTATTATAAACATAGAAAAATAGGAAAATAGGCTTAACATTCGACAGAATTTCGACGAATGCTTACCAATAAAATAACTTGCTAGACATTCAACGGTTTTAGTCTGTACATCGAGGAATTGGAACATTTTCCACGATTTACTGACAAGTTTTTAATTATAAACCAGCGATATTACATTTGCAGTACAATTCTCAGGAATATAAAGAAATTATTCACGAGACACGAAGTGGTGCATACATTCTTTTTATGTACGGCGTACGGCTTCCCGCAACGTTCAGGTATCTATAAAATCACATTTTGGTCGTGACACTGATATAAATTGAAAAAATAACAGGAAAAAGAAAAGTTACAAGAATAATTCAATTGTAAAATATGGTCACAGGTGTGAACAGCTATAAGTCACAACCGACGCAAAACACCCAACAACGTTTGTCAAATCTACGAAGAGTCTCTATAAGATATGATTTACAGAAGGAAATCAAGATAGAGCAATTTAAACGTTAGGGACGCTAAATCAGAACACTGGCGTCATAGATGGCCGGACTAATCAAATTGATTTCCACCCGCATCTCATTTACCTGAATTTTACCTAATACACCAGCGTAAATTAACTTTGCACCGAAAAAATGCCTCAGCAAATTTTCTCTTCGTTGAAGAAGCCACTTCTTTAATTTGGGGATGAAAAAAAACAGCCATTGATATATGTCGAAGTTTCGGAGGCGATAGGATTTCAAACCATCCGTTCTATGGCGATCATCTAACATTCCGTTCAGTCAGTATCTTTATAGCATGGCGCTAATAATAACCACGCGAAGCAAAAAAAAGGCCCCGACGTACTTCTTCTGACAGCCGGTAGATGGCCTCAGCGGGGCAAGAGTTGGACTTTCCTCTGGCATGCACGCAACAGCGGGTTATATAAACATGTTACGAGAATGGGCGTGGTGGTTGAGGCTGCGGAGCTTACTTAACCTAGTTCACCCGTTCTTCTCTCTTCCAAGACGTCTCTGCCCGTCTTCCTCGCTGACTCAGAATTCAAGAAGCTGGCGGACGCAAGATTTCGCGGGAAACTATAAGGAAATTAGCATCCAGTCAAGCGGCCGAACGAGGCAGTAAAACGATACGCCGCGCCGCTACGTTGTCAAGTAATTATAAAAAAACGGATGCCTTAATCTTCATTTCTTCACAACTTCTGTGAAAGGCTGTGAAACTTAAAGGCCGGAAACTTTGATAAAAGCTGTCCGAAGAGTGAAAATATTATCGTGTTGAGCAGGACAGAACATTATTGAAAATCGCTTTTTTGCCAGCCATCCCGTATTAAGCAGAAAGGAATGTTGTTACTAAAATGCCTAGAGTTACACTCAACGATCACCTACTGCCTTAGTCCATAATTTCATCTTCAACTTCTTTGAAATGTTTTGAAACTTTAACTGCCGGTTAGCTTGATAACATTTGGCCAAAGAAAAAATATAATTTTGCTGTGAGCAGGAGAGAAAATTCACGAAACGGAGGAGGGGCTTTTTTTTGAAAGGCATCAATTACATAATTCGACGTTCAGTGATGAGGAATGCAGGTACTGAAATACTCGTTCAGAATTACACGCACCGCAATGCTGTAAAGTGAATTTTAATGTTCAAGACGCCAAGGTCTGAGGTTAAAAAGGTGAGCACGCAGTTCGGTCCCGTAACGTAAGGTCATCAAAATTCCCGACGGACATCAATAGGGATCCCATGAAAAATCTGTTACATACAATTGCTTTTTTACATCTGAAGAGGCGACTCAACCTCGAATTATCCAAGTCTGTCATTCCGAATAAAGATTAGCAAAGAGTTTTAAATCAATTGAGTTAAACCTGCCGGGATGAAAGTTGAGAAAAAAATATCAGTAAGCTCGAGTCGGATGCTTTTAAAGGGCCCTCATAGCGATTCCAACGCGGAGTACATCGTTCATTCGGGGTGTTGTTCAACTATCAGAAAACCCAGGAAAGGCATAAAATAACTATCTAAAGAGAGCACTTTACAGGAGGATTCTGGCATTAGCTAAAATGCTACCAGAGCTCAACACCAGAGCTGAATAATTACGTTTTTGAAACCACACGACGCAGAGTATCCGCAAGACTCAGGGAGGGATCATCTGAGGGCAAAAAAAAAGATATGACCGGTAGGCATTCGAAAGCACAATAATTTTATTGATCAAAGCTTACCTACTCTTCATCGCCATTTGAATGCACATGAACTATTTAATATTCCTACATTAGAGTATTCAGCACGATGGAGTGAACATTTAGGTAGCTGAGATGGTTTCCTAAATCGCAAGTTAAATGTACATTTCGTTTAAATGGACGTATTCGAAGCAACTTGTACCAAGAGCGTTGGCCCAAAATTAAGAACGCGGTTAACTTTGTATTTCAGCCATTTTGGATGATAATTACAATTTTATCGGGTTTCCCTCCGGGTCAGGAAGGCGGTTGTTGCCAACGTTTCAATGGCTGTCTCTGCCATCGTCTTCAAGGAACCCCGAGAAAATTTAATCAGCCTTGTTCGCCGGGAATACACTAAATCTTTCATTGCAAATCATAAATAATGCAACATTGAAAAATGCGCTCCGCGATTAAGGATCGAAAATTTTTACCAATTTGAGAAATTAAATTTTTCCGCAATACGAAAATAAAAAAAGGATTCTCTGGTAATTTGTACGAGAATGGTCGATTTGCTTGACGGAGGACACTTTTAATGACTTTAATGAGACATAAATTTTATCACCAATTCGGTACTTAGGAAATACCTATTTTCGTTACAGCCCGTCAGCAAGACGATTCCCAAAAACAAGGTTAACGAGGTCATCCAAAAGAAATATCTTCTAAAATAAGTACTAACACCTAACGAGACCTTTTTAATAAGAAGTTCAGTCTATGAACGTCCATACACTTAAGTCGAAAAGGCGGACTAGAAATATGACGAGGTCATTGGATTACCATCCTCCTAAAACAATAAAAACAGCACTGGGTGAAAAAAGAATCTCTAAAAACGAGAGATAGGTACATGTTTACCAGTGAAATCGAATCCGATGATTTTGCGACAAATGAAAAAAATACACAAGTCCACATTTTGGTATGATACAGGATTCCATTTAAAGTATTCACATCTATACAAATCTAAATCAATGACGGCAAAAAATTCTTGAAGAACTACTGCGTCGTGTTTATCCGAATACCCCATTAAAATGCCGAAAACACGAGCACAATTAAGCTGGATTCATTACCGGACGATTTCTTGCAACATGTTACACTTAAATGGATCGAGTGTGGAGAACTACAAGCGGGCCAACAAAATTTCTTCGGACGTGTTCTCTTGAAAGTCTCCCGCCTGGAAATTATCATCGATTTTTACAGTCGGCCGGATGCGCAAACCATGAGCTAACTTCGTCGGCCATTCTCCTTAAAATGTTATCGAGAGAAACCCAAGTTTGGGAGGTAGCACTTGGCATTCCCGATTATTATTTATTGGAGATGACCCATTGGCATGGAACTTTCAACATCCTTCGCCGCGCTATTTTTTAGAATTCTTGTTCCCGCTAATTATCTCTGCTCTTTCTCCTAGAAGAAGCATCTGTACACTCTTGTTTGAAATACTCGAAAGCTCTCGCTAAGTCGTCTTGACGTAAGATATCGTAGGCATTAGCGAAATTTCGTTGGTCGTCTTTCAGAATGCCATCATAGATGGGGTCAAACGATACGACTGACCTCTTGGTTTGGATCTTCGTGAGGCAGAAATGGAGAGGTTTAGAGAATGTCCGTTCTTCCACGGCGAGAGGTAAATTGTGAGTCCACCGATCACGGCCAGCGCACCACATACTTGAGGTAGGTCAAGAAAAAGACGATGCAATGCCAGATGAAGACAGAGAGCCGGTTTGGATGGCACTCGATACCTCCACGCATTCGGATAAAATGGAATCAATTTTTGTCATACACAACTATCGGCGATTAGGTTTCCTTTCCTGCGACATAGGAGCGCAAAATTTGGCGACAATACATTGCCTTTGAACTTGAAACAAAAAAAAGTAACTCTACAAAGCCATATAGGACAAAAGGAGCTTCACGCGGCTGATCCAGCATGATACATTTGGACATGCAGAGCTAAATTAATCAGGTCATGCTGGAGTACTGGATCACAACTTCAGTAATTGGTAGTTTTAAAGTAATATGATGCGGCGACCGACAACTGATAGTAATTACGGACCTATGCGATCGATAGGTAACGTGAGATATGGCGTCAAATATTGCCACATTTGCACTGAAAACCACAACCACAGTGTATATCCAGGGAGGCCAAATTGGTAGCTCCGTTTACTTTTTTATGTAATGATTGTTGCGCGCATCCACCATATTGCAAGCCAGCTCCTAGGGCGCAAACTTTGAAAGCATTATCGTGCGTGCGTATTAGACGAGTAGCATGTTTGGAAGATGAATAAAAAGAAAAATGGAGTCAATTGTGCATTCTGACCTGTCTAAAAGCAATGATCTTTGGGCAAGAGAAGGAGGTCATTCCGATTTGATTTAGGGAAAACCTGCAAACCCGGCAATTTTTTAAGGCTACGCACAATTTATATACTGTTCACGTGAGGGAAATACGGAAGAAATATTGCAAAACTATTTAACGAGTCCACACCAAAACACCTATTCTAACACCAAATGTATCACTTTTTTCCTGGGTTTAACAAATTTTTAAGGAAGTCGAAAAACATCTTGGACCACATTTCATTTAAGTGCATCTATAATGAATACGTTGCAACTCACCATACAGGCAGTAATGGAAATGATACAACAATTATACTTCACAATTTTTGCCTTAATTAAAGCATGTTATGACTAGTGTTTTCGGCCCTGTATTCGAAATGTATACGAAATTATATTGAAATATGCTTTTTTCGAATATTGGACTCTGCGTGACACCTTGATATTTGTTAGCAACGTTGACAACTATACGAAATGCATTATTGCGCGCTAAGAAGAAAATCTGTACATATGTATTGCATTATTACGAAATATACGTCATGTGCCATAAGGCTGTGTTAAAATTGCATTGAATTTCCATAAAAAAAACTAAAAGGTTTGATGCTTTCTTCACTTTATTTAAGGACATCACTTATTAGAAAACGTACGCAAATTTTCACGCAAATCTGCACATAAAAATCACTCCAACCATCTTAACCAAGAGCAGCGATTTCTCCTAGATAATCACGAGGTTACCCTTTGACGAAGGACGTCAAAAGAAAATCATCAATAGGCTCAACCAACCCGGCTGTGTGCAAAAAAAATCTCATTGAAATCGCATATAGGCATGTTGAAACAGTTCTATACTTCAGCAAACCGCACACTACTGTGAAAAAGTTCACAGTAGTGGGCGGAGATGGTCGCAAAACCGGAATAATAGAAGTTCAGGAGGGCACCTAGGTTGACTTACGACCGTTGTAGTTCAGTTGGCTCGCTAAACCTCGGAAAGAAAAAACAAACCGCTCCCGACCATGATCACCATAATCTGAACAAACACTAAATACACCAATGCAAGATGTCGGTTCTCACATGTACCACCTCTTTCTGGACAAAGGATTTCAAATATCAACGGCCCCCGTCTGTTATCGATCGCTTGTCCATGTGAGGGAACGAATGCTTTCGGTTCAATCACAGCCCAAGGAATGGCGACATCGTTCTGTCATCTCTGCAGCGCAAAGATCTCAGTGTCGTTAATTTGGAAGTACATATTATTAGAGAAAACACCCAACAATGCCAACTATTCTAACGTACGTACACATTTACCTTTCAAATCAATGAGGTAACTTTTCGTAGAGATATTTCGATCGAGTTAGCAAAATCTACAGGGAAATTAAATTATTCTCCTGTTAAGGGATTCCTGTCAAGACAAATTATTTTTTGAGATTCTGAATGTCACAATTCTGAGCGATTCCTTAACGGGTTATGTCTACAAATGTTTTATTGTTCAACACTAAAATTTCCCGATCGCTTATAGAATATCAACTGCCGTTTTTGGCTTCAGAACAGCCGTTTTCCACGCGATTGGTAAAAATCTACTAGGGTAATTAGAAATGCTTAAAAATAAAGTTCGCATTCACAAGATAATCAATATTACAGTTTTATAGCTACTTAAAAGCAAATTTTCAGGAAAATAAGATACATTACTTCGATTCCACACACGTGACTTTATTAGATATTGTTACATACCTTCCTTTATCCAAGAACTTTTTTTACGGACAGGAGCAATTGACCGGAATAATAAAGTCAGCTCCTGCTTCAGCGTTGATCGACGCACATTTCCCGAGGGAAGAGGAAATGAATGCATTGCAAGTGGGGTTATGCAATGCAAATAGACTCCTGATCTACGGCAGCCATTGCAGCCGCTCCGGAGCTTGCTATAACCACACACTGAGTTCCGGATAAGCAGTGAACTGAGTCAAACGACAAACGCAATTAAGAATGCTTTCAATAACTTTTTTCCTGAGGATCTTAAACCAAGTAATTTAGCCTGTCCTCCGGTTTATCCGGGGTTCGTTTTTCTAGGATATACTCCGCGTAGGGAATGATCGTAGCAGAAGAGTCGATTGATGACGATGGAAATGCGGTGTCACAGACGAATGCACAAGATTAAATTGACGGTAAGAGTTGATACACGAATAAAGGAGCCCGTAGAATACGCTTCTTTGCACTTTCTATTATCGAGTGAACTTCAAAGCAATTGGACCATGTAAGGAGGACGACAGGGAGAAGATACCAAGGGCAGAAATTTAGAATAAAGAAGCAAACAGGGAGCACCCAAACATAAATGTTGCGGTCACAGAACAGCAGATCTAAATCTAGAGCAACAGTAATTTAAGACTAAGGTTCTTAACTCAAAATTACGAACAAGATGAAATAACGATCCTATAATACCAGCGCTATTCTACAGTGTAGTGGACGATGTTTAAATAACAAAAAAAAGTGTCCAACGATTTACAACTTTTAATAACAGTTCCCACGAAATTCTCCAGATAAGAATTATCGTTCCGTTTTTCTAGTCAATGAAAGCACCGAGATAAAAGTGATTTTTTCATCAATCCTAATCAGTCCATTATGCCGCTACTTAATGTTTGAAAAGTCAAGAAAAATATTTTATCACCTCGCAACATAGGTCAAAATATAAACCTAACGCCATAAATAGTTTCTCGTACACATACCTAACTAAGCCAAAGAAGGTCATAATATTCCGATCTTAATGATTCCTCTTCATAACCTCTTATACTAACCCTCCTCCGACCACAAAGAAAAGAGCTCTTTCTGAATTTATTGTTTAATGATACGTCTTAGGTATCATTAAACAATAAATTCAGAAGGTACTCTCTCTGAGCCATGAAGAAGTATGTATAAAAATTCGCGAAAGGTCGGTAAAGATAAATAAAATAATTTAAAAATTAATGGACCTATAACTCCTGAAAGAAAAAATAATACTCCAACCATAATTATCAATTACATACACATGCATAAGAACCACCTAACCAACCACCTTGAACTACGTATTAAAAACATCAATGCGCCACCGATAATCTCACAAGAATGATCATTTGAAGAGCGACATTTTCATCCTCACTTAATACAAATTTTAATTGCGATGCACCCCTCTCTCGCGAAATGAGTAAACGAATTAGCGCCTCCTTCAAGTTTGTTGAACTTGATAAGGAATAAAACGAGGGAGGATTTTTTTTACCTCCGGGAAAATCAATAAGTTACACGCGGCGGCGGCTGAGGCCTCCGAATGAACACAAGCGACGCTTCGCGAGGCCGACGACGCAAACACAACACCGAAGGGGAGGTGGTGTGCATGAAGGAAGAAAAAGGAAGGCACGACGACCGCTCTTCGAAGATAACGGGCGATCTTAAAAAGAAACGAAGAATAAAAAAAAGAGAGAAAAGAACGGGCTTGCTTGCGTCGATGCAGGGCTGCAGGAAGGAAGTAGGAAGCGCCCGATACAGCCGAGGTATTCTGGGAAGGAACCTGTTCCGTGACGGCACCGGGGGAAGGAGATAAGACAGGAAAAAAAGTGCGGCCCTCCTTCCTACCGATGGTGACTGCAGCCCAAAATAATATCGACGCGTCACAGTGGGACAGAGTACATCGTAAGGCGGACAAAACCAAGGAAGGTGACCGTTTGCTGTCGAAATCGTTGAATATGAGCTTGGTATTTTGATTTCATTTCTGAAATCTACGACACTCCGGAATGGATTCATACAGGCTGAGGTGTACCAGCAATGGATATTTTTTATTGTTATGTTTTATGACAAATTTAACCAAAGCCCTTTGCATTTTTTTGAATGAAATTCTCGTAATGTATAAGTCTTCTGAAAAATAAGGCCGAGGGACTTTTTTGGTATCTTAAACCTTTTTCCTGGAAATGTTATTCCAGATGGTCCAATATAGAAGTCAACATTGATAGGGAAGTGTTTGTATTAAAATAATACTGCACACTTTCTTTTTAAATAAAATAATTTATGAATAATCAGAAATGTTAGTATAATTTCCACAATCAGTTTCGTCGGACTCTTCACTGTCACTTTCAGTACTTTCAGGGGTAGTTTTCGGTGTCTGCAATAAACTCAAATCTTCACGCTTAAGATATCCGCTTTTCCTTAGCGAAACCTCTCTTAATGATGAAATTAAAGGTTCTGAGGATGTGAGCATACTCCGCAGTAGGTCTACGTTTGCGTCTTTCCTTGACATCTTATGGCAGTGGTATACCCTAAACCTTCTGAAATCCTTATGCTGTGCCTCTAGGAACTCCTCACTTAACATTCCTATCGGTAATAAGGCTACACTTTAGCTCCACGTCGAAGTATTTTGTGGACTGATACTGGCATTGAATACCAAGAATTTACTATTTGAATTTATTTGAATACAATCCTTCGTAAAGACTTGCTTTTTCTAGGGCGTACTGATGAAATGCCTGTGGATTCACTTCATATCCACAAGAAAGGGTTCTCAAAACGATATTACATCGTGAAATTAAGGTTTCATCTACTCCTGTAAATTGTTAAAAAAACGACGGGCTATGTTACCGTCATTCGTACAACCAAAACCTGGTTTCACCATATCCACTAAAATCCCTATTTCCCTTCTTAATTTCTCTTGAATATCCCTTTTTCTCGAGTCCACTTCATCTTTGATGATTTTTCTAACTTACCAAGTTTTAACGGTTAAACTGTCGGCTATATGAATTATCCATTCAAGTAATCTTATGTAGGCATGCAAGGTAAGACAGTCCATATTCGAATGAAACTTCGTTTACCTTTCTCTTTTGTACCTCATCAATGTTATTAACATCCTTGGGAAGAAACCCACATATATAAAATTTCTGGGTTGAGGACGTAGCAGTCAATGTATTGACAACTTTCCCGTATATAATTGTTAAGCACAATTTGTGATCTACAAAAACAGTCCCATCACCATAGGAAATTTCCGTTGGAACTAGTCGATCAATATTCATTTACATTTCATATCTCACTTCCAAAATTACATTAAGACTTTCCTTAGTAATTTTAACTTTAGTGGTCTACAAAATATCGTCGTGGTCGTGGTTTTTGTCAAATAACTTTTTGTCTGATTTTCCATCTGTTATAGCAAACAACAGCAGTGGAACTAGGCTTGTCATGAACAAATCACAGTCTTTGAGTCCTATATATTCACCAACTTGCTAATACATTGAGTGGCCACTGCTACCATCAAATCCCCACTTTGTTAATAAACAAATTTCTTCGCATTTACAATGGCAGGGTGCCCACAACGTCCGACTGTCGCAGAGTGATGCGACTAGCAGTATGGTCTAAAAGGGCTTGTAAATCAATAACGGATTCACTTTCGGTGACGGTGATTTATACTGATGGTGGACAACAAACAAAGATTTGTTGCTTCAATTACACTAGCATAGGAAGCATACAAGTCACAATTTCGTTTTCTTGCTTTATTTCAAAGCTTTAGATAGGAACTCTTAGTTAATTCAATGTCTAACATAAGCGCCAAAACTTCATTTGGCGAATATGACACTACAAGAATCCCACGCTTTGTAGATTTCCAATCCACTGTTATTTTATGTGCACGTTTTGGAGTGCTGCAAAGTACCTCATTCACGAGTGCGGCCTCCTACGATGGACCACTTTTGCGAAAACTCGTCACAGTCGCGGTTATTAGCTCCGCAGTCTTCCTCAGCTGCATCGTTTTCCTCTTCTTTGAATGGGTATGGCAGGCATTTATATCCTTATCTGGGCGACCGCCTACAATGAAGACAGTCCGATCATTAAATTTCTGTTGAACATTCAATTGGAAGATGCTTTTAAACATCGTTCAAAATTGCAACATCACACTTGCCTTTCTGAGTTTTTTCTGCTTTTTCTCCACTTGAAAATGTAGTCAGGACATTTATGTTGCAGTGTTTGTTCAGCCATTCACCGTATTTTTGTAGGAATTTATCTTCACGTCTGTGGCACCCCTGCCATCGTTTTCGAACGGCGAAACAATGCCTTCGAACTGATCTATGCACTCTTGTTACACACGAATCTCGCTTTCTTTTCAAATCAAGGGCAGCACTGATTTGAAAAACTGGGCTGCTCGTCACAGAAGCTACGAACTTCACAGAAAAATCGCATGACTATTTACCGATTCTTCAAATAACCGATTATGCTACCCGTCAGGCATGCGCAGAGCGATGCTCATCCTTGACGATCCTTCACAGGCTTGAAATGAATCGTATGATTCTTCCGATTCTTCTGCTCGTCACAGAAGCTACGAACTTCACAGAAAAATCATATGATTATTTACCGATTCTTCATAATCGATTATGCCTTCCCGATTTTTGTACTGAATCGATTCTCCCGACACGATCATCATATGATACGATTAATCGATTACTGAGAAATTTTGCCCATCTCTACCATACGTGTCTTCCTTTAAAATCAACCGTGTTAAGCGAGATGTGGTGAAACAACATAAAAGAAATAAAGATACAGTTTATACCGTATATAAAAAGTGAAAAGTATAAACTGTTGCGTCGCGTGTTTGTCTGTTAAAAATTAGTTAAATGTATCTACTGTTGCGCAACAATCAGCACAATGTAGACGACGAGTAGGAGCGCGACGCTAATCGCGGCGCGTCTACCAACAGAAAAGATCGTATATCTCATGGAGCCGCAGATAGCCGCAAGCAAGATTTACAAAATCCATGACGGATACCTACCGCCGTCAAAATCTAGCAATAACTCAACGGAGCCTCGCGAGGCTTTTTTTGTAGGTCAATAGTTAAATGACATGAATGGTGAAAATCCAGAACGCCATAAAATAAAGCCAAAATGGAAAAGTCCTATCAATATCAAATATATCTTTGTTCCTAAGTGTCCATGACATGTCCTGTAACACAGCCAATACACACTTTCCGTTAAAAAACTACTCTTTGATGCTTCACACCATGCATATTTGCATTAGAGATCTTGAGACCCATTAAGGATATCGGGAAGTCACCACTTCCTGCTATCCTTGCTGTCGTTAATAGTTAGGTGAGCAGTTGAAATACATATCATGAGCTGCCTAGACATTCCATTTGATCATTAAAGTTATTTGGGTGAAATATGACAACTTTAATTTAAAGAAGTTTTGTCCGCTTTGAAGGGTACTCTGTCCCACTATGCGACGGCCAACGACTGGGGCTTTACTTCGTGCATCATACACAAGCGGCGAGTTTCGGGCGGCGCGAGAAGAAACTGTATTAGGAGCTTTCCATTCTCTATAGTGCGCTCTTCACTTCGCAACACAACAGCGCACTTTGCTTTCCATTAGCTTCCGGCCCTGCGCACCAGACGGCAGTGCATAAAATAACATACAAAATTACAAAGTAGGCGACACGAATGTCGCCTAGTGCCATGATTTTATAGCCCTGTGACAGTACTTGGTGCCGGTAAAAAAGGAAAAGCTCAAGTTCTACACGTGTTAAACTGATGTCAGGAAGTGTTAAACGCCGAGTACACGGGTGACAGGTAAACCCTACATAAATATCTTTCACACAAAATATAATTGTGATATAATATTTACGCTCTTTTTGTATCAGGAGTAGTTATTATTTACCTCAACGCATCACCCTTGAGCGCCTTCGATCTCTCAGCAATTATTTATGCAGCACGATGACTTTGGAATTGTAAAGGGATCTAGAAAAATAATTTAAGTGGGTCAGAGGTTTTCGGCTCTTTTGATGAAGGTTCAACGAAAATGCCTAAAAAACCAAAATATGTTCTGGGAAATTGACGGCAACATTTGAGCCGCACGTTTACATCCACGTTTTCACCTTGACCGGTACATAGTATACACCACCGTGGCTTAAATACCTAACTTCAGAGCAGCGTACTTCAACCAGTTGGTAAACGTCGGAGAAAAGCGAAAGTGATTATTATCGTTTGCATCATCTATCGTCGGTAATTCTCGCTTCACGTCGGTAACACGCTGCCGCCATGCAACGTCTTCTCCTCCGCCGTTTGTTCCACATGCGAGCACGAAAAAAAACGCCAGTAGAAAAAAAGACGGCCGCAGCCTGGCACACATGCGTCATCATCCACCGATCGCAGATGCTCTTCCCCGAACCCAATGAAAATCGGACTTCCCCAAACGAGGGCGGACGGGTCCAAGGAATAGGAGAGATTGATGCGGGGAGTCTCTTTTTTCCCGAACTTTTCAAGCACTCGTTTCGTGTGAAAAGGCACGTTTTGAGGGCGAGTTTCGCACCGAAACATTGTAAAGTAAACAGCACAGCCTTATCGCCGAGTGCGACAACAACGAACACCCTTTCACTCGTTTGCGTTCGAACGTAGAGACGGCTTTACTCATGCAAGTTGACTTTTCTGGATGTGGCGAGTGTAGCGGCATCTCGATGTGTATCGCAATGTACTTGCAGGGCATTGTTCTGCTTACACGTTTCCTCCGGTTTTCCCCAAAGAAATGAATGATGTAAGTGAACAATGCATAGAGCAATTTCGAAAATCGCCTATTTTCAGCAATCAGTGCATTTGTACATCGCACAATTAGAGGCCCACAGGCATTTGTGGATTTTATAAATTTGTACACATTAAATTAAATATTGTATATGCCTGCATCTATAAAGCGTATTAAGACAGAACTTTTATTTATTTATTACCATGCAATACAAGAACAGTCACAAGTCAACTAAGCAACATTAAAAACAACAAAAAACATTTCCTAGTAAATAATAAATAAAAAATAGTATAAACCTGTACGTAACAATAAGTCCTTCTCCGGAAAATTAATATTTTTGTAGTACATTATTAATCCCCACTTGCAGTCACGTTATTACAGATATACAGTCTTGAATACTAGCGAATAAAAGAATTCCAAAAAAATATACGATTTGCAGATGCTACCACACTACTTCATTCCCATTGAATGTATATATTAATTAATAAACTCTGCGAATGACTGTGGAACTCGAGGTATATTGAGTACAAACGCACTGACGGCGGGAATTATGCAACCTTTCGAAATTTCCATAAGCAATGCATATTTACTTCCCTTACTGTTGACATTCTTTTTTCTGCAAGAAAGCCGGAAGTCGTGCGTAAGTAGAACGATAGTAGCGATACACGGCTAAGAGATAAACGTCAACCTCCATACGTAAAGTCGCCTTTTTATCCGTTATTATTATAGTCGATAATTCGCCAATATTATCGATAATGACGCCGGCATCTGGATTCAAACCTCAGTCTCCATCTTCCCCCTTTGCCTCCGTTCCTTTAGGACAAAAGGGCGGTATTATTAGAAGATGAGGCATGCGAAGGGCTGATTCGCGGGAAGTCCCGATGAAGAAAGGCTGAGATGAGTGGGGGGAGTGGGGAGTACGAAGTTGCCGGAAGTTGGAGGGTTCGAATTCCGACACGGTCCACAGTGCATTAGACTTCAATTACACCCTTCCCTCGAATCTCCTTGTCTAAAATGATTTGATAATACAAAGGCCACTGCCTGAAATTTACACGTTCTTTTTTCCACGTCGTAGGTAATCCATCCGAATCTTCAACTGAAGCGAAATAATTTAATTCCAAGACAGAAATATGATGCAGGAGGAGAGGTGTAAAAATATTGAAGGTGGCTGGAGAAGTAATCGTGGATCATTGAGTGCACATTTCAATAAATATTCAAGTTACACGAAACAAATTCTTAGACCACATTTCATTCAAGTTTATACGGTGGAAAACACCATACAGGCAGTAATGTAAATGATACAAGAATCATGTATTTCATATATTTCCTTTATTTAAAGCATGATATGACTAGAGTTTTCGACGCGGTATTCGAAATGTTGACGACATTATTTAAAATATGTTTTTTCGAATATTGGACTCGGATTGACGCCTTGATATTTGCTAGCAACAATTGTAATAATAAGATGTCTTATTTCGCGATAATAAGAAAATCTGCACAGCATAGTAAAATTATTTGCGAGAATAGAAAAAACTGAAGGGTTTGCTACTCCAGTTTATTTAAAATAGGAACAATCCCTTGAATTACATTCGCAGAATAGCCCCCAAGGTCCACAAAGGTGTAAGCTTTCAAAAAGTCGCTAAATACTACACACAGATGTTTCCTACCGAGGCACCACTTGCCTTCACGCCGGTGTCTTCGACATTAGCGATGCCGACGATGCAGCATGGGAAAGAATGAGGTCAAAGAATCACTTATGGCTATAAAATATGTACATTAAATTCGGTTCTATTCATCATCGACAGATTCAAATGATGCGCTGACGTCCTTCATATTCAAACTTACAGGAATTGAATACGAAAACACTTGATCGACAACGCTCTGCTCTAACCTGGAAACTGTCCATCACTGAAATACAACGTGAGAGTGATTTCGCATTTCAATACGTTGAAGCTTTCTTTTACCATTGTAGAAAACGTTGGTAAGTTCTAACCGCATTTACACTTCTCCTCAATCACCATGGCCTAACTAGTTGTATACCAATGTGGTTCGATATCTCAGTGTCATATCGAATCGAACGACCGTGATATATACCTGTACACTAACTTTAAATGGCGTCAAATTTGTTTCTCATCACGTTTCGGTCACTTGACGATGATAACGATTGATAATATGACCATTGTTAGATACGTCTATTCAGATGGGAGAAAACAACTATTGTAGATAGATAACCAATGTGGATGTACCAGAGTAAAAAAGTTATAATGGTCGGCAACAACCAAGTGTTCGTATTACCAACTCTTTTCCCCTTGCAATGAATTGGCATGGTAGGAAGCGATCGGGGCATAACCTTTTTCCTTAAGGATTTCGTAAGGTGTTGGAACGACCTTTGTTTACGAGCAGATTTGCATGAAACTTTGCATACATTTTCTCATTAGCGATAAATAGATAACAGTTAAAAATAAATGCATCACACACATTAGTTTTTTTGGCAATTCAATGCTGTTTTAACACATAGCCTTATGGAACATGAAATATGCTTTGTAATAATTTGATTAGCTATGTACAGATTTTCTTATGAACACGAAATAATATATTTATTATTAGTATAACTGTTGCTAACAGATATCAAGGTGTCACGCCAAGTCCAATATTCGAAAACAACATATTTCAAAATAATTTCGTCAAAAATTCGAATACCACGCCCAAAACTCGAGTCATAAAATGCTTTAAATAATGAAATTTATTTAAAATATAATTCTTGCATAACTTCCATTACTACCTGAAAGGTGAGTTCCAAATCATAAACAGATGCACTTCGATGAAATGTGGTCCAAGAATTTTTTTAAAATTATTTGAAAAATTATTAAAATGTGCACAAACGTTTTCGTCAATTTTTCAGCGGCTGCTCAGTAAAAATCTCTCCGCCGAACGACAGCATTCGATCGAGACTCGGCACGTAGAGGACAGTCTCGAACACGCTGCCAACTCGGGGGTTCGGAACCGTTGCCGAAGGTCAAAGAGGCGTGAACGTGAAATATGTGGGACACTCAACGGAATCACTCCACGTCAATCAGATGACACGAGGTTCGAAGACTGCGCGAGAGGGTACGATGTTACGGACCGCCCCCTTTCTCGATAAAAAAAATTATAAAATGCGCGCCGCACGCAGAACTTAACGTTAAGAGAGTGTCACTTCTTGCTAACACACGACCTCGTGATTAAAAAAGTGTTCAGTGGGAAGAAAACAGGCAGTCCTTCACATTTTGTTGGATAAAGAGAAATACTGATTCCGTGAAACACTGAAAAGACAAGTAAGGGTTCAATGTCATCATTTGAAAATGTAACTGATCAATGACACCCGCTGAGCTCAATTTTCAACTCCTGAATTATGTATTATGCTATGCATTTAGTTAATGATGGTAAAAAACGGGTGGAAATTGGCTTATAAAGAATAATGAATATAGTCGCGTTAGTAAATATTTTACCCCAATTAGAATATAAAACGACTTCTTCAGACGAGATGTAGTGTGGCAGCTTAATACCTAACATGAATAAATGCAATGGATTTCGTGAAGTCCCCATAGTTTATAACTCTTACGCAAAGCACTGCGACGTCTACAGCTTACAACGCTTCTGATGATGACACTTTTAAAGCTTTCAAATGCGTAAGAACGAAGGTTTTCGCGGTGGTTTATGATGAACTTCTTCATTTTTCGGTAGAACCCGAAAAAATGGAGAAGTTCTTTCAAATGCGATATATAAGAGCGATGGACGACGTAGACAGCGCGAAATCAATTTTACTATTAAATTTTAGTGACGATTCAAATAGTTTCGCCAGTCCCATGACACACCTATTTAACCAACGAAATAAAAATATGTTCTAAATTACAGGCATATTTTAAATCACAGAGCGAGGTTACTACATTGCGCATAGAGTTACTCAGAGTTATCGGAACATTCTTTCAGCTTCTAAATAAAATGCGGAAAAAATCTGCGCTGCGAGCAAAGTAAGGTCTTAATTTTCGATAACCAATGGCAGTAGGATATTGAACTGACGATGTGGTTTCGTATTGGAAGAAAGTGTAAGTGTAATGCATCGTTCATTTAACAATAATTGAGACCAACATGTTCAGGCGAGATATCGTGGAAGTTCTTTATAATACAAATACCATTTTCAGGTCTTGAACCTAATGATGGCTCTGTGAGCCGAAACGCGTTGTACGCATTAAAGCAATTTGTGGGAAAGTGCAATTGTTTCTCTTATATTAAGAGTTGAGGCGTTAGAACACGGGCCCCTGCCGGTTCCTTCTTCACATGTCAACACCGGATTCCTTCTCCCACATCTACTTCCCCATCTTTCCATATTTAACGCTCACTGAGTCCTATTTCCGTCGTGATGAGCTCAATACCCGAACTGAAAATGCGCGGAAATCAGAGATCGCACAGCATATCTCCACCACTACCTAACGCATTAAATTCGCGCGCTTTGATTTTTCATTCTATCTCACAGCTATTGCCTCATTTGACATCTTTCGACAGCCGGGCTGGCCCGACACACGTTGTACAAACCGATGGGATGATCGGCTAATCCGGTATTTTGAGGAATATCGACCGATTTATGGGAATCTCGAATTTTTAGGAAGAAGTGAAGGGGCTTCAATCAGCTTCCACTACGTTGACATTATGGTTGATGGTTCACATCTTACGATCGAAATTAGTATGTATGTACATGAGAATCGGATGCGTGATAGAAGGTTATATGGTAATTAATAAAAACAATATCTTAGTAATGTCCACACTAAAACTTAATACCGACCTTAATACTTCAGCAATTTATTGCCATTATCAAGGTAATATAAAGACCTAGATAGTGGTAATGACTTGCTGAAGCCATGGTTTGCATTAAATTTTGCGTGAGTAATAATAATGCGTTGTTTTTATCAATAGTGATTTGGTTCCGCACAGTTAGGTCCGAAACGGTGTCTTACGATGTTGTGATGAATATAAAATCTTATGACTATAAATACGATACATCGAAGCATTTATTATATTTTCGCCACAGAAAAAAATTGGAAAACGTCACAAAATGATAACCAATAGCGTGAAATCTACTTTAGTGCAGAACTGGTATCGGATCGGCAGGATCGACAATGTCGGTAAGTAAAATATTGCTATCAGACGGGATTAGAAAAACTGTTGTCGGGCCAGTCCTAGTCGGCACGGAAATGTCAACCGCCGACACATCTGCTTCCGGGATGAGGGTCAGCTTCCAAAGTGGAAAGGCTTGTGGGCACGAATACTTCCGGGGAAAAAATCATTTAACTTTGCAGCACATATATAACTCATCCACATCGTAAAAATGAAAACACTGCAGTGCCTAGAAAGATGAGGCCGGATGAGGCCGGGAGCGATCCCCGGTCAATAGCCGGGTGCCCTGGCCGCCGTGACCCGCCCGCCACGCCCCCGCCAAACCCCAGGACTTGACGAGGGATCCGAAGGACGAAATTCCCGGTCCGAGTGAAAAGGTAGTAAAAACTCGAGCGCGATCCTAATTAAAGCTAGACTCGTCGTACGGGGGTTACGGGATAGTGAAATATTTCGCATCTTTTTTCTTGTTTCTTCGCATTTCTGGTCCATACCGAGTGAACTCGGCTTCACTGTATCAGGTCAGGTGCGGACATGTCGACGAATTAATGAAATACAAACTTTGTTGCTTTTCACTATCTAGTGAAACTTTTTTTATTTCTAAGCGTATCAAGGCTTCCGTGTCGTCTGTATCTGTCACGATTGTACCGAAAAGATTACACTATCAGATAAAAAGAATATCAATGAACAGAACGAAGTTTTTATTCCATTTTATTCCCCGTGAATGTAGTACTTTCTCATTTTTTTCATTTCATTATACGCCTTTTTTTAAACAAAAGATAGACGGAGACCCGTGATTTAACGAGGAAGACCAAGGAGGGAATAAATCACTAAAACTACGAAGGAAATTAAAATGAAGACTTAAAACCGCTTTACACGGTACATTTGTTTGTACAAAATCTTCCGTGAACTCTTGCATGAGGGAAAATGTATCGTGTAAAGCGACAAATTGTAAGAACGCTTGTGCGAATCTCTCAATGCATGCACGGGAAATATAACCTGTTCTAATGTCTTGAGACAAACGTACAATCTCACGTAAATTCCTTGGTACAAAATATTTCATCGTGTAAAACGGCCTTTATAAAGGAATGTATAGGTCAGCTGAAAGGAGAATGGAGTGGAAAACTATAGCTAACTAATAATAAATAATTCTAAGACGAATAATCATGATGACTAGCCATTCATTTTTTAACAAAGCATCTTAACTAAGGCACTTTTGCAGCATCATATTCCTTTCACAGAGTAACTGAGTGTTCAGGAAATCAGGATCAATGAGGAGTAGAGAGGAAAAGGAGGATTCTTGAGAATCAGGGTTACAAAGAGGAAATGGGAAGATTTAACCCCTTTCGATCTTGATGGGAGGAGCAATTTAGCCCGTTGCGAACGGAAGCCGTGACGATTAATGGCATTTGAGTTAGGTGCCAATCTGAAAGAGAAGGAATTAGGCCGGAAAGATAGGGTAATCCGTGAGCAGAGGGGGAGTATTAGCATGTTGGGATAGAACTCGATGGAGATGTTATCACTGGTAATCCCGAACGAAAAGTTCCGACAACGGGGCTTCATCGAGAGGTATGAATACGATTTGGGTCCGGCTACTCCGTGAAGAGAAAGGAAGCCTAGCCACACTCGATGTAAGGTTTCCCCGACATAAATATGGCACGATATCTTTTCGGCTGAATCCCCCCTCCCTCCCTCCTCAAGGACGATTAGATCGGTGAAGAGATTCCAGTGCCCACTCAAACTTCCTCCCGAGTCTAAAAATGTTTCCTACGTCTCGACAACCACTCCAACTCCACTTGAGAACCATTATGGTGACCGCAGCAGCTCAGAGAGGTTTTTTTTAAAGGATAACGACACTGCGATAAGTCGTGGGACGCCTCCAAGTTTCCACATTTAGGTCGCCAAAAGGATCATTTGTTCATGCGCTCATCACACTCAGCCGCCATTAAATCGAACGTAATGTTGTGATTTTGAATGTTTACTTTTCAAAGCTAGGCAGTGAACAAGCTAAATAGAAACGAGTACAAGATATCTCACCTTTGAGCTCCCGTCTAAGCCAACAGACATGCCTAGCGAACCGATGGTCCCGCTATACAAATATGACTCTCACATGCATAGTTTTCCGAAGGAATGTCACAATAAAAATGATTTTTAATTTTAATACAACAAAAATGCTAAAAATTTAGTGGGAAAATTGTTTCAATAATTTTAGACAGAAAATCTCTTATCGATTATCTGTCATATATTAATATATTATAAGGTATTTCACGAGTACCTAAAATTATTTTCCTTCCGAAGTTATTGCAGTCAATTTTAAACAAATACTTTTTCTTCATGAGCGATATGTTTATCGAGCGATGCTTAACTATTTCAATTTCGAATATATCCCTCAAAAATTATATCCCTTGCCACTCCTTTCCGCTAAGATAGTTTTAAATTTTAAAATAAATTATTTAAGTTACCAGTAATCACGTTTTGGAGCATCAATATTGGTTCACCTTCAACTAAAAATGAACGCAGCTTACATTATTCTGTACCAAGAATACTAAAAGCTAACTTTCTAAGCCAGAAATCCATCAATATTTAGAGACCATCTTTATTAATTATAATCTATGCCCACGGCTACCAGGAAGAAATGCAAACAATTGGACAACACAGACCCTGAGACTGCTGCAAGAGGGATTGGGGCCAATACTTAATTGATGGATGCCTACATAACAGAGGTTTCCAAAAATTACGAGGCAAGAGCCAAACTCAAACCAACTGGTTAAATTTACCAACCCATAAATAGACCTAGTCTCAATCAAATGTAAAAGAAGGCAAATGATCGCCTCTAGATAAACTTCCGCAGAGGTATAACTAACAGAAATCAACCATTAGTCGGTATAAATGAGTCTTTCTCCGTTTTCCAGAAGGAAAGACTGGAATAGACATAAACAACCCATCAATTTTATTTATCATTGAGAAACCGGAATAACTGAATTGCGGAACCGGAGGGCGGAAAAGAGGATGTTAAAAGAACACCGGTCCAGCAACACCGAACTTCGAATCTCAAAGTTAACATATCTATCCTTATGGACAGAGTCAGAGCACCCCCTGCCAATACCATTCGTATTATAGCGGATGTTAACTCCTCACTCCAAGCTGAGTTGTCATGGGTCAGATTCATATCTTAACCGAGCCAACTCTTGCCTCGAAATGTACACATTATTATTCGAGACAGAGAAATAAATATGATATTTCCACTCCGATCTCATTCACCGTGGTCAAAGGTTACCGCCGGCTTTGGCTTGTAAAAATAGACGATAAAAAGAAGCGCCGAATTGGGCATGGCTGAGAGGCGACAGAAAAACGTGGTGTGCCAACCGCCATCTAGCTGCTTCGATATATCCCTTAACATCGCGAAAGCCAAAAAAAAGTTACCAAAAATAAAATAATTAAGAGTGTTCTTTATTGGCTCGCAGAATGCAAAAGTAGGGTATCTTAGGTCACATTTAGCTATAGGATCGCATAAGAGATCCTCGAATTTCCTTAACGCAAAACTTTATCCATCAATTTATTGCAGCATAATGAAATTTCCCCACAAAAGAACAGAAGAGAGGATAAGATACATGAAATTACGCAGATACATATTGAGCAATTTAGCAGTCAAAATTGGCCTTCAATTCAATGGCAAATTAATCTAACACAGAAATGAAGCACTTTCCATTAATGAAAATGAATATATGTCTTCCAATTAAAGATAATACTTCTCAATAAGTGCAGTTTCTTCGCTGAACTCGAAACCAAGACTCATCGCTATTAAGGAGGTTACCTCATAAAAACGTCGGTGGTAGTTTTTTCGTCGGAGGAGGATATATGAGGAGTTTAGAGAAAACGAACAAAACGTCACGAGATTCATAATCCTAGCGAAGAGCTACCACGAGTGAAGAAAAAAACCTTCACAATCGCAACAGCTTCGCAAATCGACCATCGTTTTTTGCCTCACCAGAATCAAACCAGACAAAGTTAAAAAAAAATATTTTTTTCGGTCGTAATGGACTAATTTTGATACAGCATACAGGACAGGACACTTTCTGATATCTTTCTGCCGACAAAACGAAACTGAGAGGTGATTTCCTTTCTTGACCTCTCAATTCATTAATATCTTCTTTTCTGGAGCTAGAGGTCTATTATGAATGATCAGCAAATACTCCTTTTTTGACAAAGTTTTCATAATATCTAAACCTGTAATATTGTTGAATGTTGTTTAAAATATGATACAGCCCCGAGGAAGTATAATAAATATAAGAAATATTTAAAAAAATAAGTAATAACTGATCATTCATAATAGCCCTCTCCAGAAAAGAAAATATTAAAATTAATAGGCGCATTCTACCTTCACGTCACACCATGATTCTGTAACCAGCGAAAATGGATCATGACCATCAATATCAGCTTTTGGGCCAGCAGCATTACCAGATAGTAGGAGCGATTTTTGTTTATGTACTGATTTGCGTACAACATTGCATACGTGTTCCGCGATTCGTGATACCTATAGATAAAAGTGAAAAAATAGCATCATATCGATTTGGTTTAGTGGCAAATCAATGATGTTTTAAGACGTAGCTTTATGGAACATGAGATATATTTCGCAATAATTCGATTACACGTGTTCAGATTTTCTTATTAACGAGAAACAATACACTTCATGTTACTGTAATGGTTGCTAACACATACCGAAGAGTCTCGCCGAGTCAAAGATTCGATAAAAGTATTTAAATATAATTGTCGCCAAAATTTCAAAGCCCGCGCCGAAAACCGGAGTCATAACATACTGTAAATAATTCATATAACAATATAACATATTCATATGACATAATAAAACGTAATCAATGTAAAAGATGCACAATATAATTCTTGTATAATTTCCATTACTGCGCATATGGTGAGTTCAAACGCATAAATAGATGTTCTTAAATGAAAATGTGAGAAAAGAATTTTTTTTCGACTTAAAAAATTACTAAAATGTGCTCTCAATGACCCACAATTACTGCTCCAGCCCCTCCAGCCACCTTAAGACAGCCATATCCGCCCTCCAGAGCGATAGTGAGGCCCAGAGGAAACGACGCGACGGTTCGCAGTGCCATCGAGGCGACTCCGGTCCTCTTCTTTTCCCGGAAGTGGAAATGGTGCGTCACTCCGCGGGTGCGAGCAGACGGGAGGACATTATCCGAGTGCCGTGAGCACGCGCCGACACGCTTAATTAAAATGATTCTCATCACGTAAGAGCGCCGCGTCTGATTACGAAAAAAGAGGCACTAACATCGTTAGGTTTAATTAGAAAGGTTAAAAGGCTCCAAAAGTTTAATGAACCTCAAGTAATTTACTCATGTCCTTTTAATGACATTCATGAAATGTTACGATTAGCGACTACTCACTCATACGATGCAATGAGTAAAGGTGCTTGATAAGGGTTAATCAAACACCAGCCTGGAGACAAATCCACCGATGTTTTTTACACATAATAACCCACAGCAGCACTGTTCTCACGAATTGAACTCAATCTCCTTAAAAATTGAGCCGTGGTTTTCTCATGCCACAAATCAAGAGAGCATTAGAATATGAACTCTCCCGTCCGTTAAACTTACGCAATTATTTCCAAATAGTTTGACCCACCGCTGTACCTACAATTTCGGATTAATTAAATTATACTCCCTCTAACTTGCTTATTTGAGAAACGATACAAATTTGACTTTGGGTTCACCAATGAGATCACCTAAAGCCCCTGCATTTTTTCCTTTCTAACTAGGTTTCCTTTCTTAATTCTAAAGGCCCTTTTACACGATAAAAGATTTTTACAAACGAATACACGTCAGATTGTACGTTTGTCTCAACGAAATTAGAACAGGTTCTATTTTCCGTTCAGGCATTGAGACATTTGCACAAGCGTTCATACAATTTGCCGCTTTACACGATACATTTTGCCTCATGCAAGAGTTCACGGAAGAGTTTGTACAAACAAATGTACAGGTGAAAAACGGCCTTAAAACTAAACCTTTATTTGAGAGCTTAGTTTTTTTTGTAAACCTTTAATTTCTGAGATTTGGGAGTTGGCGAATAGCATAATTTTTATAATGAGCTTCAAAAATGGGTTTAATAGAGTTTAATTCGATATAAATTACACAGCCTCCAGCGACAAGAGGTACCCTCACACACCGGGCAAAAATGCAGTGTGCCCTAGCCAATGGGCACAGGAAGAGAGGAAGGGTCGAATCCCCGATGGCACCTTCTGCGGATAGTCGCACGTGAGACACACACACTTCCACCGAGAGATTGCTCAATCAAAAAATTCCGAGGAGCCATTTCTTCCGACAACGCAGTTGAAGTCCTCCCTTCCCCTTGGGAATAAGCGACCGTGTTAATTTTGTAGCCTCACTCTCATACCAAGGGCCCTTCCCTCTCCATACCAAGGGCCACATGGGCCAAGGTGAATAGAGAGATGCCTCTATTCGCCTTACACATTGGCCACATGTTTCCTTTCACTACCAACGTTCACTGACCCCTCGCGTAAGGAAAGAGTGACTTCTTCTTTGGGCAGCGTGTGGACTTCGGTCACGCTTGGCACGCGCGCGGAATAATAAGTCACAGCACGAGAATGAGCGCACGTTTCTTTTTACCGAGACTCCGGGTAATAGCAGTCCCTGCGAACTGATATATTGGAGATAAAAAGTCCGAAAAGGTCTCTCTCGTACGATTAAAAATGCATTCTAACATCATGACGCACAGTATTGTTGTTCACTATATGGCATTATTGTAATTACGCAGCGGAGTGGGAACTGAAGCGTCGTCTTAACTTAAAACGTGTGCTTTAATGTGTTAATTTTGTGGTTCAGTAAACAATCCAAAATTTAAGGACTGTGAGAAGATAAGATAGCAGAGCCATTTGCCGGCGTAATAGCATTGCCAGAATGCACTTTGCAGGAATTAGGGCACGGAGCCAACTAAAAAAGGGGGATAGTAGGGCGATTGGTCTCAAGAGAGGTGATATACAGTTTGGCGAGCACCAGGGTTATTTGAACAAAAAAAACGCATTCTTACTAGTACTTTTTAAGGCTTTATTTTACTAAGGGTATTCTCATGTTTTTAACGATCCGGTAATATTCTATTGAATTTGGATGAATATATTCAAATAAAAAGGGTAAATGTTGCTACTTCACAGTTTCTCTGGAAGCAATAACAAGAACAACAGCGTTCCCCGCGGTATAAATTTTCAGAATCATTCCCTACGCCGTGGAAATTCGAAGTAATAAAAATTTTAACGTTATAATTGGGTTAACAGAGAGCATATAAATATATCAAATCCTTAAGGTGTAGGGCATAAACGACTTAAGACATACGGAAGTGGCCCAGAGTAGGTACGTAGATATTTGTGTGCATAAACTCTTGAAAAATGCGATTCCAGCGTTAACATTCTATGGGCTAGGCGTCCAAAATTCACTCTCATACATAATCATTCCATCTCCTGTTGAATCCCCACTGAATTCAAAACACGGCTTAAAATAAAATTAAAAAAAAATAAATTTCCTTGAATTTTAGTCCACTTGGTGGTTATATGATTCACTCACTAACAAAATATGCATTAGGAGAATTATCAGCGGAATTCAACTGTCTGACGTGTGATACGGTCTGATATCCCCGCCAGCGAACATCACACAAAACAGCGTGCACACAGTGCATCAAGCACTTAATAACATCATCTTTCAATCTGAAAGGCATACTCAATGAGTGCATAAACGGATCTCTAAATATTATTATTATTTATTTATTGTTCTTGGAGTAGTCCATTAAGAACATAATGGGGTTATACAATACAATAAAGCTCATAATAGACAAATAACAAAAATTTATATGGGGAAAATATAGGGATGGGCGGATAAATTATAGTGAAAATAACATGAGAATATAAAAGAGAAGAAATTACAACAGAAGTTATACACTTTCGAGGGTTTGTATATAGCGAAAAAATTTTTGCTTAAAAACAGACAAAGAGACAGAATCCTTCACATCCTTTGGAACACTGTTCCATAATCGTGCTCCGACCACAGAGAAAGAATTTTCATAAGTTGTCGTTCTGTGTTGGGGGGTGATGAGAAAATCAGGGGCCATTCTAGTCAAAATGTTGGACTTATTATTTCTGACAGAAAAAAATTGCTTCAGGTAACTAGGTTATTCATTTTTGAAAAAACAGTAGAGGTATGTACCAAGCAAGTATTTTCTCTTGTTTTTTGCCTTTAACCATGCAAGACGGGTAAAATAAGGGGAAATATGATCATCCTTACTTATGTTGAAAATAAACCTAACGCACATATTTAATAGGCGTTGAAGCTTAGCATTGTGCTCTTCAGTTAGATCCTGATAAACCAGACAGCAATAATCGATGTGAGGGAAAATGAGCGTAGATACTAGATGCTTGCGAGTGTGAGGTGGCATAAGGCCTTTTTGGGTTTTAAGCTGGTAGAGGATCATATTAACTTTATTACACACGGCTTGCACATGATTCTGCCAAGACAAGTTACACATCATCGTGACACCCAGGTTTTTAACACAATTTGAGTATGATATTTCGGTGTCACCAACTGTTATCTTTGGTATAGCATTTACATCCACATTTCTGAGTAAATTTGAGGTACCAAGTACAATTGATATAGTTTTGTTGCAGTTAAGAACAAAATTGTTACCAACAGCCCATGAGCTGATGGCTTTAACATCATGATTTACTTTCGTGATAGCATCAATTAACTCAGTCTTATGACAATCATAGTCAATTTGCAAATCATCAGCATATAGCATGTATTTACAGTGCTCAATACAGTTTGGGAGGTCAAGGATATAGAGAGAAAATAAAAGAGGGCCAAGAACTGAGCCCTGAGGTACTCCACAGGGATTATTAGCTCCAGAAATATTGGCGATGTAACTAATGCATATCACATATTGTTATCATTTGGATTATAAATACACATAGAGCATGGTGAACGATGACGACTGGAAAATGAGGTACCTCAATTTAAGCACCTTACTTTAAAGCCACTCGAATCTACTCATTCTTCGAGATTGTGCAAATTTCATAAGAATGAGCAGGAAACAGTTTTCAGCAACCATTTCAAAATGTATCAACACGGCACATGGCCTACAACGATAACATCCATTTACCCAGGACTTAAGTTTTTTGTGTTAACGCAAAATCAGCACGGATTCCGGAAATACAGGTCTTGCGAAACCCAGTTGGCCCTCTTCCTTCACGATATACTTTCCTCGGGAGAAAAGCTTGTCCAAGTAGACGCAATATTTCTATATTTCGAAAAGCTTTCGATAAGGTCCCTCATTCGAAGTTACTCGATAAGTTGGAAGCTTACGGAATACACCACGACGTAATATGTTGGATAAGAGAGTTCTTATCCGACCGCGAACAGAGGGTAGTTCTTGATGGCGTTAGTTCAGATGTAGTGAAAGTTACACCAGGTGTACCCAAGGGAAGTGTCATCGGTCTCTTATTGTTCCTTTTGTGTATTAATGACATCAATACCGTTGTTACGAGTGAAATTCGCATCTTCGCAGATGTCGCAGTGTTGTACAGGGATCTAGGCAAAGAGTCGGACAAGATTGCGTTACAAAAAGAACTAGATGCTATAAATGAATGGTGAAATACTTGGCAGTAAGAATTGAATTTTAAAAAGTGCGTTGTTATGAATTTTTGGAAAAAGAATAACTCGGTCAACGAAACGTACACAATCAATCAAACAGACTTATCAAATGTGGAGTCAGTTAAATACTTAGGTGTGACCCTTACTCAGGACCTGACTTGGGGGAAACACGTCCGGGAAATCTGCGGACATGGTAGTCGCAAATTGGGATTAATCAAAAGATTATTAGGAAAATGCGCCGAGAAGGTTAAAGAGCAATGTTATTTTTCACTCGTGAGACCTCACTTGGAGTTTGCCACTAGCATATGGGACCCTTACGAAGTAGGACTAATCTATGAAATAGATCGAATACAGCGGAGCAAGATTTGTGAAAAATTGTTACGATAAACTTAGCAGTGTTACCGAATTGTTGAAGAAATTAGGGTGGGAATCTCTAACTGATCGAAGGGAGAAATACAGGTTAAATCTTTTGCGCAAATTCTGAGCAGACACTTTGTGCCGGACGTTCAACATTTACTGCTAGAGCCAACGTACTACGGTAGAAGCGATCACAGGAATAAGATAAAGGAAATTGATCGCAGAACCGTTAGATTTAGAATGTAATTTTTTCCGCGTACAATAAGGGATCATAATAGTTGCGATAAATCAATCATATGAAACTCCAACCCTCAACAGGTAGAGTAGAATTTTCACTTGTGCTTAATAACACAACATCATTACTAACACTTCACACCGGTTGATTTGTCCGGCATTATTTTATTTTGTTCTCAGCATGAAGTAGCATCTCGTAGCACTCATGAATTAACAGTATTAGTAATATTAACCACTAGATACATGTATAGATGCATTGACGCATTGTTCTGTATGTTTGCATGTTCATTTACGTATCACTCTCCCAGTTTCTGATCGGACTGCGCACTGTTCTCCTCACTGCTCTTTGGCCTGCGCCTAGCGGCCGGGGGAGCGTGTGAGGTTCTCATTTGTGCTGGGACGAGTGCTGCATGCCTTGTGTGGAATCACCCCGTGCCACACACCCTAGAGGTGACTTTCACGGTACTTCGTAGATGTGGATGTAAGTTTTCACAGCGACAATACAATCACTCAGTATCCATGAGCAAAGACCCAATATTCTGAAAAATGCGAAAAGTTGCCAACTTTTGATGGTTTCCTTGGCAAAGCTTCACATTTCTACATCAGTAATTTCCGGGTTATTGGAAACTCGGTCACTTTGAAATGAACATAGCCGGGTCAAGACGAAGGGAATGGCCGCGTGGCAAAACGGAGTAACATCATATAATGCACCGGCGGCCTAATGCCTACCGCAAGCCTGGTTATATTGCAGTGCTTATGAGACCACAGGAAAACTAAAGGTCGCGGTTAGGAGTATAGCGTTGAGGTTCTACATCACGTGAGCACTGAGAAACCTAGATACAAGCCAATTTCAGCTTTTGCTAATCTTTTAATTAATGATGTGAGATACTGCTGACCCAAAATTACCAGGAATATTGGATAAGACATTATCAACGAGAAATTCGCCACAAAAAAACCATCTGGCATGACCGGAAACCCATCATCGATCTCCCATTTCTCAACAATCCAACACACTAGCCTGCAATTACGAGACCCGGGTTCGAGACCTGGTCATGTCAGGAGATGTTTTTCGCGGGATACTTCCATAAACTGGTGTGTGTTGCGCGGGACTGTATCCATTGTTCATTCGTACATTTCGAAAATGAAATATTATTCGCCAAGGAGCAAGTTTGACAGTGGTTTTTAGAATATCCAATACCTTGAGCTTATGTAGCTTCTTTTTACACCGGGTGTAAAATCATTTTTGGGAGTGTTTCGGATCTGCATATTTGGGAACAAAAAGCCAGTCAACCGCTTAAATTTTTCCTGAAAGACCACGCAGTGCGCTAAAAAATATAAACCGACGCCAAATATTTTTTCATTCTTATAAAAAGGAAGTCTATGAAACTCTATTTCTTATCAGTACCCTACAGTTATGGAAGAAAGATTTAACGCTTTCCCGGCGAATTGCAGTGATGAACTCTTCTCGGGCTCTACACCGGGTGAGTGATTTAAATGTTGCCGACGTTTGCCTTGAAGATGGGTAACGAGACGCTACCCGAAATGTCGGCAACATTTAAATCACTCACCCGGTGTAGAGCCCGAGAAGAGTTCATCACAGTTAAGGAAGGCTTTACCAAGAAGTTTAAATAGTACCTGAACATTGCCAAAGTTCTAAATAAAACAATATGAATAGGTACCACAGGCAATTATAATGACAAATACAGTAAAATTGGTCCTAGTACATAACAAATACTTTTTGTAAATAGATATAGTCATACAATTTTGCTGATCACTGATCATTAATTATCATAAGAATACCTCGTGATTTAATACACTGTTATTTCAATTTGCCCAGAAGTACGTAATCCACGTTATTGTATTCTATACTATGACTACAGAGTTCTCTCGTAGTCACTGTGATGCATTATACGTTATTAACTCTTCGTTCTAAGGTGAACCAACAGAGAACAATAAATAAACATTATAAAATATAATATAATTAAATTAATATAACTGATTAAATAATATTATTAATATTGCATGGGCGAATGAACAAGTCTTTTCGCAAAGCGAACCTCACCTATAGAGAGATGAGAGGATAAAGAGGCAAAATATAAAAAAAATTAAAGAGGGTCTCGCGCATACGAGAACCCTTCCTCCGTCTCCGAAGTTGCTCCTTGTGTGTTTGTGGGGTTTGTGGCCCGTGTAAATTTCATGGGTGCGTGTTCGGATAAAGTAAGAGAGCGCCAGTCATTGCGAAGCTGGCGATGACTCAGAGGATATACCCCTGTGCCTCCCTGTCGCAGGGTACGGGAGCAAGCGGGAAGAGAACGTGCAACATCACAAGATACGCTTATCGATCAACATCTCGCGGTGAGGTAAAGGCAAAATAAACCAAAACTGGCGGAAATTTTCGAATTTTCATGTGTGTTATTTCAATCCGATTTTAAATCCAACTAATATTCGATATTCCCAGACTTAACTTTGCGAAAATTCTGATGATTGAAACAGGGTAATAACTAATTTTCACAGCGAATTAATTAGTCGTCGAGCGGTTTCATCGCAAAGACGACATCATCAGGTGTCATAAAATATCGTTGCCTTCCCGATGAAATAGGTGGGCAACTAATAAACTCTACTAAAAAACTAATTAACAATTTTAACTCGCTTAAATTGACCCGAATGTAAATAAAAGAGAAAGTCTTTCGAGTGAACTTGTAGAAAAATAACATCCAAGGAAAACAATCAACAAGCTAATTTGACAAGATCTTACAAAAACGCATTGACTATAGTAGTTTTAAAGCAAAGAAAATGCTAATGTCAAAAAAATAAAATGCCTTGAGGAACATACTCTTATGCTGATGACGAAAATTTTTTCTCACTATATGTACGAAATGTACTCATTTTAAGATCAGCATAATAACTTTTGGATAAAAGATCGAAGAACGCATTGACCAACAGTGCACACGGACCCGGCGTTTAAAATTAACCCTGCAATCACATGTGCAGAGAATTCTTTTAATCAATCGTCTTGATCTAACCTTGACTGTATGTACCTCACATCTCATTAAAGGGTAAAAATGCTAGAAACAACCTGGATGATCCAGCTGACAATCCCATCAGGCGAATATTTTTAGTTAAAACGTCTGTCCTCAAGAAACAACGCAAAAACTTGGTATTTTAAATTCCTTTCATGCTCCAATTTGGGATCCACTACGCAAACCGAACGTCAACTCCATACAATGAATTGTCAATGTCGAGATATGACAACCTAGCATCAAAGAGATTGAACTGCGCGACTTCTGGAAAATACTGTGACTCATACACTATTTGAAGAATTTGCGATAGTAATCACCTCTAGAATCCCGCGAATATCGCCCTTTAAACGACGAATCAAACCTACGATCACTTAGCATCAGCCGAAGAAGCTTCGGTAGCTGAAATCAATGACATTTACTGCCTACTCGAGGATTCAATGGGCTAAGTTCAGCGACTCTAATGCTTTGAATAAGAAATAAACAAGACGGTGAACAGCATTTCTGGCGTAGATTGCTCCAACAACCTAGTGAAGTCACTTCCTCCGCTCGTTGTTCTCCATAAACCAATGAAGCTCAGTTTTATAATTACAGAATGAAAATGCTCTGATCGCATTTTTTTCTTGCTGCTACCAAAAAAAGGCATGGAAAATTGAAAGAGGTAGGCATGCCACTTTGATAACCGAAATTAATTGCATTATTTAAAAAATACTCAAGTTCTCCAACGAACTCCAATCAAGGGAGTATTAAAAACAATGTAAAATCATCCCACAGTAATAAGGAGCCAACGACTTCCAGGCTAAGCATCAAGAGAAGCCGAAGAAATGCAGGAAGGTCTCTGCTTTAAGAATTTTAGAAATCTTACAACTGCCACAGAAGGAAGTCTCCATCTTTCCAAGAAAGACACAGCTCCTACCCGTAGGTGTAGCTGACCACATATTCTTGGACTGAAACAAAAATGCTGACGCATAATATCGAATTATCACTGTTTTTCACACGAACGTGACTTAAAATCTATTACTCATCATCTAATCTTATCTCTCACTATCTTTACTCGTAGCGTACTCACAGATTACTTTAAAATGGAGGTAAACTTTAATGGAAGAAAAAAAAACAGAAATATCACCTTAAAAATCAGAAAAAAAAGTCATATGAATACCATTAAGAGGCCACAATAGTCACCATAAAAATGTTACCAGGAAAGCGAATCATTCCAAGAAGCGAACACTTAATTTCCTAATCGTATAAAGATGACTTAGAACAGAGGCACACATTTTGAGTTCAACTCGCAGAAAGTGATACACAGGTCATGGTATATCAACAAGAAGTTGAAAAAAAGCCCCCTAGCATTTATTTATTAAGGAGCAAAGAGAGTCTGAATTATCCGTAGCGTCATGTGAATACGATTTTAATTATCCCTGGGATAAAGGCATGAGCCTTCCCTCCCATTTAAATGTGCACCATTTTAAACGTCACTTCGTACATACTATACTTAATAAAAATTTCAGTACGCCGGGAAGATTTAAAGTTTCTTCGTCATACCCATCTGCAAAGGCATCTTTTAGCATATCCTATATTTTCGCAAATTTAAAAGCAAAAGTTATCTTACTCTTGATAAAATAACATTGATTCAAAGCTTTTTAGTTAATATTTAGTCATCAACAATAAGGCTTCTTACTTACTTAGCAACTTGTGTCGCACCATCGAACGACTTTTTAGTCGTACGTGGAAACGACTGCAGTCGTACATGAAAGCGACTGCAGTTGTTAGTTAAAGCGACCACAGCCGCGTGCCCCGCGACCATTAAAACATATCGTACGCCCTCACGACCAGCCGTAGAGGTGCACGACTGACGAAAGAGTCTTGCACCTTCACGACCGCTGTCGTGATAACAAGTAAGCTCCCATTAAAATCAATACTTCACTACAAATCGGGTCCCAATAGGATTTTGAAATTCATGCCTCGATACGACTGATACGACTCAAGTCACGTTGTATGTAAAGGCTGTAATGCCTTTACATACAACGTGCAATATGCCTTTACGAATAGACGACTCGCACATGTCTAGCGGGCGCCATGATGGCTGCGGGCGTCGTGAATTTGAGCCATCACGCGAGGAAGGGTTTCCTGCAGAATTATCAAGACCGGAGGGGGGAGGGGGAAGGGTCATGGGAGCAAGGTGACGCCATTTGAGGGGAGAGGGGGTGGGTCCTTCCTAGCGTGACGATCGGCGAAGAGGGGGGAGGGAAAACCAACGGCCAAAAAAATGGAGTGACGTCATACGCGCACGTAAAATGACATCAGCCCTCTACATCGACATTTACATATTAATCGGCGAGCCACCGGAAAAGCGTGTGGTAGGGGGTGTTAGGACGCCAACCATAAAAAAGGGAAAGGCATTAAAATAGGGAAAACCGAAAAGGTAAACTCACAATACTCTTGATTTACTAAAGACAAATGTAACCGAACGGGTAAAGAGTGAAGTTACCGATGACAGAATTTGATAACATAAAGCAGGGACAGGAAAATCTCATCGCATGCCAATCCAATCTTTCAGCATTACTCAAACTTACAGCATAACCATTTTATCCCTGCGCAATTATGTAGTTTCAAAATACGTTAACATTCATAGTTAAAATAACATAGGTAGCATATAGTGAAGTCCATTTTGGTGAAATTTAACCTCCTGGCAGGTATTTTGGGGTTTTCGCTAATGCATTAATAGTCATAGTTTGATTAAATTTTGTAATATATAGCGTAGTGTACGTTGGTGAAAACTCACCCTCTCCCACACATACGTCATTGAAATGAGAAAACAACAGATTATTTATTCCATGGTTTCGTTGGAGTATCGCATACTACACACCCGCTCGATATTTACCGCGGTATAAATATCAGATGCGGACAGGAAGCGAAAATCGAAAATACAAAATTGACGAAATATTGCGATAAGCTCTTAATTACAGCATATAAGATCACGAGCTTTTCGGTAGATTAGATCATGAGAATAAAATTATGGAAATAAGACTGCAAAACAGACAGGTTTAAAAAATTTATTTTTCCCGCAAACTTTTTTCTAGGAGACTTTTAACTAGGATAGACCGGTAGATAGGTAGTGTAGCTAATTAGTTGATTTGCTCCCTAGTGCTTATATCCTTATCTGCTACCTAGTATTAATAGTACATCATGCATGTTTCCGGTATAACTCTTGTATCTCTGTGCATTTATGTAGTTGCAAAATACGTTATTACAAATAGTTCCTCTAACATTGGCAGCTCTCGCGAAAGCTTATGACGTTCGGATGCGCGGCGTTTGTGTTGTCCGCGTCATACAAATTCCATTTTTTTAAATGCACTCATGCATGGCACAAATGCCAAGTCTTCGCTTTCCCCTACGTCCCTTTACCATACCCCTTCCACCAAACGTTACCCCTCCACGACGTCCTCTTCTGCGCATCCGAACGCCATAAGCTTTCGCGAGAGCTGTACCTTTAGTGCGTGTTGGTGAAATTTCACCTCCGGACAAGTATTTGCAGGTTTTTGCTAACACACCAATAGTCATAGCTTCATTAACGTTATTAGGGTACAGTGTAGTGCATGTGCCACACATCCTTGAGGTGGCTTGCAGGGTATTATGCAGATTTATATGTGATTATGCATGCGATAATTACATCAGCCCTTCGAAGATTGACTCCCTGAACTATCAACGAATCTAACGTGTAAATGATTAACGTAGCTGTACTCCCACCTTTGCCGCCGAAATAGAACCACACGTATAGGCACTATGGTCCACGTAATTCCCTCTGTTCATCATCAATTTTCGACGACAGTACACCGGTAACCAAGGCCAAAGGAATTTCCATTCTATATGTGTATAGTTTAGATTTGTGGCTTACGCTTCTGAATGGAAGCGTAACCCTTAATGCCCATGGAAGAGAATTACGAAGGAACGAACCAGACGCTGACATTAGTAGATCAGCTCGGTGGCTAAATACCAATTCAAAGGATTTGATGAATTCATTTTACATCCGTTTGAACGGGGTCCGTACCATAAATCTAAGTACTGGAAAGACGCTAGTATTTCCATAATCCAAGAGATTTAGGTTTTATCCTTAGCTACAACATCTTCGCTGTTTGAAAGAAGAAATCAATAAATCAAACTACTATCTGACCAGGATTTCAAATGCGAAACCAGTCCATTCAATGATGACGCCTCACCAATGCAAACGATCTGGAAAGACAGGTTACCGGAGCTTATTTTCCATGAAGTTAATAAATTAGGAGATGAATGTCAGTTTCATTCGTTCATCACCGACACTATAATCATATTCTATCATTATAATTATACTTTATGACAATAAAAAAGCAATACCATGAGACACTAGAAAGATCATTGCGCAACACTATTAAAGATAATCAGTGAAAGCTACAAAACCTTTCGCATGAAGTTACGCCATGCCTTCGCCTCTCAAAGAAGAATTCAAATTCAATAGGTCATGTCACGACACTTATGAGCCAATATTCAATCTCCCCGATATTTCCTTTAACTTTCTTTCAGTTAAGATCCGACACCTAAGGCCTTTCAAAAAGAAAAGGAAGGCCACTTCGCGAAAATTACAAATTTCAATCGCAACATTTCACGATTCCACTGACACTATGTCACTTCATTTAATCTCATTATCCAAACTCTTTCCTTCCCAGGGAGTAAAACCTTGTGGGGGAAGTCTAGCGCGCCCCTATGCCCGCTAGAGCTGAACTGGTGGGAGCAATAATTAATGCTCCGAATAGGGGCACCCATGCCAAGAGGGGTCGAAGGTTAGGAGACAAACGAATGGTAGTCTGCACAGCGCTTGTACCTCAAGGACGCAGCTGCAAAAGGCGTCTGACCCCACTGTAGTGACCTCACACGCGATGGAGTCACGTAAAAAACAATATTGAGGTAGTCCACGGAATACCACCTCAATCGCTTGAACCCTGAAATCGTACAAAGTTCTCATAAGGAAGTCAAACTTTTAAAATACTTAAGTACCGCACTTCTGAACTCTTTTTGGATTATCATACATTCATACCAATAATACTCCGCGTTGTTGATTTTTATGTTGCTATTGTATTTTTGTCCTCTTTCATGTTTATTGTTGAATGTTTCACTGTAAATTGGCGCTACTGCTGTATGTGAACAATGTTTTAAATAAATAGGTAAAAAGTAAGAATTAAAAAAAGAACTTGAATGATAACAACTTCGATATTCCAAATAAACATAATAAGAAACAGTCGCACATTCGAATGCCAATTTAATTGTAATATATATGTAAATTTGAATAACTCCGAAGGTAACAAGAAATCAATTTTGATTTTCAAATATTACATTAACAGACGTTGTTGGATTAAATATTTTTTCCTGTCACCTAAGCAAGAATCTATAATCTAAAAAGAACACATACTCCTCTGATACAGAAAAAATCGAAAGAAACTAATTTATGAATCAGTTAGATGACTTCATAAGGGTCATTCCAATCAAAAGTGACTAATAATGGAAGAGTAGGGCCGACATATTTGAACGAGCTCAAGGAACATCTAGGCAAGGTAGAGGGCCCCCAATTACTTCGATTTAACTCATAACAGAGCCGGTGCCAGGACTCGATGAAGATATCTTGACATCATTTATTGGACGTATCGCGATGCTTGAAATTCACCCAAAATGACAGAGAAAAAAGAAAGTATACGAAGGCGAAACGGGAGGGACAATGAAGACAACAACCACGGAGCTTATAAAAAAAGTGATAGCATTGCCGCGATTATACTGGGCAACCATAACAAATCAGCGGTTGCTGAGCATGCTGCCCTAGCCCACGATGTTGACATCGAGTGGTCTCGCAAAATAATCATTAACGAGGCTTCAGAAACCCTAGAAAGCACAACAAGAACTTCAATAGAGACCGAGGACAAAAGACCGGCGACTTGTGAATATGAGTACTTACGAGAAACAGCACGTCCTATATCCCCTCCCCTTTCATCTACATGTGAATATGAAGTCCAATACGCGAAAGGGCAACGTTCATTACCCCTAAGGAAATTTCCCGCAAAGGGGTAAAAACCCGGGACATCCCTACTGCTGGTCTAGTACCTATGCGTTGGCCAATCACGCCACCACATCTTAAGTACGGTTCCGGAAATCACATTTCCCGAAATTAAATTACACCGGAAATTGGGAGATCCTAGTTTGAATCCCGGTAAATATCAATTGTATACGTATTTTATTGAGGGTTGGTCAATGTTTTAAAAATATCTCAACTTGCCTTTCTGAAAAAATCCTTTATCTTTGGAAAAGATAAATGATTTTTTCAGAAGCAAACTTCCTCAATTTGATGTTAACAACTGTACGCGAGCCTGCTTACCAGATAAATCGTTCATTTTTTGTAATTATGATGGTTTTACAGAAATGTTTAACCACCAGCATGAATAATTTTCCGACAGATTTTGTAAAACTCCTTCTCAACTCCATGGGTTAGGCTGCAGATCTTGTCCCTGAAACCATCTCATCCTTGGTCGAAAGAGACTACAATGACCACTAACTTAAGTGGAAGACCACTTATAATCTAAGAAAACTCAGGTGAGACGGTTCTGCTAGACTCTTCTTAAATAGTTGCAATATTGACTTAGTATTACGTAATAAAATAATTAAAACGTTGTAATTATTATATCATGTCGAAATTCCACAAAGTCAACCCTTCAACCATCTTGTATAATAGTATTACGTAATTCTTTCCTTCAAAATTGAAATGTTTAAATTTTCTCTTAATATATTCCCTCGTTTCTTATCCCATCTTGTAATGTGCACTTCCACTGGTCTCATAAATTTCATTTCAGCTGATGTAATGTTATTTCTGTCTCTTTCTGAGAGAACCCACCTCCCGCTAGCGTACAGTACTACCGGAACAGCCATTGTTTCATAAAACTCTAGTTTATTTTTTCTTGTTTCATTTTTATTGGTTCTATGAATTGTTCCAAGAATGTTTTTGAATTTGTTAACTTTATTTTTGACATCTTGGTCTTTTCGAGGGGATATTTCACATTCAAGATTATTTTGTAAGAAGTTTGACGGAAAATTTCGCCACGAGCAACAGGCATTGAACGTGAATGAAGACAGAAACTCCGCATTTTTCTCACGGGCATCTCAAATCCGCCCGGGCTACGGTGGACCTAAGACCTTCGACTCGCTATGGTTTCACCCGACGCCCTTATAAAAAAAATCCATTTCCAGCCTCGGCAGCGACGCAGCGTTGCGGAAAACGTCAGTCTCCCATGATTGGAGAGGAGAAAGACGCGAAATTCTCTTTCGCATTATCACCTTGAGACAAAGAGCGCTCGGGGGCACGGCTCAGACAATTAGTTCGAGCACCGGAATCTTAGAGCGGGAGAAACCTTGGAAATGAAAACTGCTTCGCAACGATTTCCGAACGCATGTCGACAACAGCTAGGCATTCCTGGCGGCTTCAATCATAAGAAATTCCGATGCGAAAACTTTCGTTCGAATCAAGTAATTACTATCATTACTAAGGAATAAGAAAGGATAACTCCCCTCCAAAAAACACCTAGGCCACTTCCGCGGACAACTTAAGTTTCCTCAAAGTAGGTTATCAAAGGAATGATGAGAGAGATAACAGAAAGATAATAAATGCCTCGCGTGACACCGCCACACTAAACTCAAGACATCAGATAAAACCGAACGATGCTCGAAAAATACGCAGGAAAACGACACTTTATGCATCGGGATGGATGAAAACTGGGGCAAAGCAGAATTAGACCACGAAAAAATAGATGCCAACATTTCATTACCCTGAAATCTTAAGCGAGTTTCTGATGAGCATTACGTCAGCTGACGGTGTAATGAAGCATGGAGATATACTAATGACCAACATGTGTCAACGAAACGAAAATTTCTCGATGATTCTGGATCAGAAAGGAACGAATTTAATACATCCTGCAGCTCATGATTTTGTAGAAATTGATTGATTTCTGAGTCTACGCCAGACTCCAAAGCCGAAGAAAAGTCAGGATATTTAAGTACAAAAGTTGTAAATATCCAAATGTTTAACTTAAATGGGGAATTATCAAATGCAACTATTCTTACTGTAGCTTACATAATCCACAATCCAAAGTAAATCATGAGTGGGAGCTCCAATAAGACATGTTTATTCCTATCTCTTCCTGGGATACAAACGACTGCAATAACTTCATTTTTCCATATACTTTTATTTACGAACAAATATAAACGTAACTTACTAACGTACAAAGTACACAAAACTTTAAAAACTGCGGAACTGGCCGCGCAGAAACTTTAACGAGTCACCCGCCGACGGTCACACAATTGTGTGGAATTCACAGTGAATAAAATCATTCGCATGGACTGGGATCCCAGGCCAGCGAATGATGTTTCCACTATTAATTTCACACAATTACGTAGATAAAAGCCTCCCAAAACTGCTAATGATTGCAATCATTCGTGTCAAGGAAGCTCTTCCTTTAAGTTTCCTTAGACACCGTTAATCCTCAATTACGTAGACATAAATCTAAATTCACATTGTCTAAGTGAAGTACACCGACTTCTGTGATGTTACGTAGACAGTAATCCAAATTCACTTTATCGTCGTGAGGTATACTTTTGTGAAGTAACGTAGACAGTAATCTAAATTCACGTTACCGAATTTAAGTATACTTCTGTGAAGTAACACAGAGAATGGAATCGAGGGTGAATTCGAGAAAGATCCGAGTAGCGGTTTTATGACAAGGAGAAGGGGAAAAAATTGAAAAATTCGGGTGAATGGCTAAGTAATTGAACAAGTAACTAGATGGCTTTGCGTACCTAGACGGAATGTTTGCGAAAGATTCAAGGATAGATGATGAGATAAAGGGACAAATGAATGCTAAAAGAGGAAAGAGGAGAAGGCCGAAGAAGTCATGGGCGAATGTGGTGGAGGAGACTCATAAGAGGGGGAATATTGGGAGGGCTAAAAACATGGGAGCGTGCATAAAGCAATGCATGAATGTGGCAGAGGCGGGGAAGGTTTGTAAGGATAGGACAGTATGGAGGAAAAAATTAAAACGGTGCCATTTTTCGAGATCCACCGCCGATTTTTTATTGTGCCTACTCCAAAAGGGAACCACGTGATGGGTAAGTAAGCGCGCATTACCGAAATTAAGAGGGCACCCTGCCTTTTCTGCGATATCATTAGGAGGGAAAATAAATTTCATTGGATCCAATTTCTTACGCCCATTCCCTTTATATCATAATTGGATATTCTACCAGCAGATTTTTGGACAGTCCCAAACTTGAATTCCCATTTTAGGGGTCATCTTTATCTTTCTCGTACAAAATTCCACTTTCCCGCGAGCAGGTCTCTTCCTCATACCCACATCCTCTCCTTATATCGTCCAAAATACCTATCCACTTCCTTTCTCACCCGCGCTTACCCAAAGGTCTACCCTCCATCACCGTCTTCAACATTCCCTCACCTCTCAACTCATCCTCAACATATAATTGGCATACAGATGCAAGGGAAAACGAATTCTCGTCAAAAAGAAGTACTTAGTAGGAAATGCTCGGATATAGGGATAAAATGATATCCCGATTCATCCAACGCATTTTCCAGCTGAATGTCCGGTATATAATCGACGAATTACTAGATTCGATGTTTCCCTCGCCTGGGATCTGTCTCGTAAGACACCAAGGCAAAAGATAACTATTCTGCCGCCTCCTCTTTAGCCATAACTCCCACCCTCTTCCCTCAAACCATCTGAAATGTCGAAATACTGGGGGGGGGGGGGTACAGACTTGACTTGGCTTGGATTCCGTGCCTGGTTGTGCAAGGCACTCAGAAGCGAGTCGTCACACTGAGTTCTTTTTGAACCATCGAGTCATAAGGAGGTACTTTCAAGCTATGAGTAAACAATGAAAAGCTTCCCTGTCGTACTGGGGTGCTAACGCAGGACTAAGATGACGTCCCATCAACAACCCTAGACTCAACCGCGGAGGTGGCCTTGCGGTGGAAAATTCTCTCCAACTGCTAAGCGAGTAGCCTCTAATCTTACAGGAATACTTAAGTACCTCCTTACACCAAGCTGCGTATGTTTTCGCTATAACTCCCGAATCTCTGTCCATTTATGTAGTTGCAATATACATGAATACTAACGGTCCCTCTAACAATGGTAGTATATCTATAAATTGCAGTGCATGCTTGTGAGGCTTCGCCTCGTGACAAGCATTAGCGATTTATGCTAATGCGCCATTAGTCGTATATACACTAACTTTAGGGTATAGTGTAATGCATGTTAGTGACTACACACCCCCTGCCACACTCCCATGAGGTGGCCTGCAGAGTTGTTCTGTAGATGTAGATGAATAAGAAGTTCCAAACTTATTTCAATCGACAAAATAAACAGGGCCGAGGATGGGCCTCGCGACTTCCCTAAAGGAATGAGGGCGATTACGATAAACTAATCCATAAGGGAGGAAGAAACCACTATATTGACCGTAAATTGTTTTTATTCAGTTTTATTTTAATTAGCCATTGAAATTGACATGAATTTTCGACAAATATCGACAAAATCATTAAATGGCTATATATTTTGCTAGTTAAATTTAGCTCAGACTCCTAATGCTAAGGGAACTAAGTACCTTTGTATTCCTGATTTACATCCCTATTACTTTCCACATCATGCATTAAATTGCGAAAGGATTAATATCCTCATGAGACATATTAAACATCTCCTCCTTAACTCATACTTCCAAGAGATATTCGAAAAGGGGGCAATGGCTCCGTTTAATGGCAATGTGCCTACAGAGTGGGAGAAAAACTTTGGCTAAGGACAAAAAAACGTTTGTTAATTATATGTTTCGGTAATCGAGTTCAATGGAACATAATGCCCTTAAATTTTCTGACCTATTGATCCACAGTCTCGGCCCTATCTTTCAAGTTGAATTTATGCATCGACAGGGATTTCTTAACATCATTCTAACGACTTTCCATCACCAATGTTAGTCCAGCCTGCCTCCAATTTATTTCCAAATAATGTTCCTCGGAAAACGCCGACAGTATTAAAAACACAACCATCATGTCAATTAGCAATAGGAACACCAACCACTGGCAAAATATTAGTGGTCAAGAGAGTGCCAACTAAGAGGTGAAATTATAGTTAGATCAATTGTTTATTGGAATAGGTACCAAATGGATTCTCCAGGGATTTGCGGGCTAAACGTTGGTAATTCCGTTAAGTCCTTCACTACCAAAATTTCCTTAAGTTTAATCGAATTTTTTAGTTTTCAGTAATCCATACATTAATGAACTCTTGGGCATATTCCACATTGTTTAAATCCACTCAAATGGAGAACAAGGAATATTTCCATCAAAATTAGAACCACTGAACCATGATCGCCTTACTTAATATTAAAGAGAATTTCCCACCCCATGGCCATCCAAAGTATACACTTCTTCAGATATACTTGAACACATCCCGATAGTGGTGACAATGAACATCATTGAAAAGCATCGAAGATAGATTTGTGATAAGTTGAAAAGTCTTGAAAGCAAGCGGTATCTCTCGGTACGGTAAAAATTAAGAAATCGATGGACAAAAGCCATAATGGTGCCTTTGACAAAGATGTACTCCAACGATTTCTCGACACATTCGAACTTCATATATAGTCAGCGTAGGCAGCAGGAAAAACATTTTCTGTAGCCGACTTCCCGCCAGCGAGAAAGGCCATCCTAATGATTCAGAGAAGTCCTCTAGTCTAGAACAGATTTCGAAAAAACGTTCAGTGCGCGGAACACGCCCCCCTTCTGCATGATGTAGCGCGCTTACCGTTCATCGTATCAGACTCAACGTAGGCTCAATTGAAAGCTTATAAAACGCAATATAACTTTTATTCTTTATCATTTTTTTTATTAATGGGGTCGTTTTTCATAACGGGTGAATTCTGCGCTAAAAATTCATGTGTTCCGTAAAATTTCAAAATAACTCAACAAATTCGAATCAGACGTCACTTCTGGCTCCAGATTCGAATTTCTGACTGCAATACACATAAGAATAGCCGTTAACATCATCAAGTCACGCCAATATTTAAGAGAAAACAACAAGGTTTTACCCTTAGAGTATGTACCTTAATAACTCTATGGTTTTACCCACGCCGCCATCTTGGACGCCATATTGGATATCTCACTTCCGGCTAAGATTTCGACCTGGTAACAAGCATTTTCGTATTCAGCGGGTTGAAAACATCCGGAAACCACCTTTTACTCGCTTGTTACATGAAATGTTTCTTACAACAAAACTAGAGCTCTTTTTCGGAATCGTGACCAGACTACTCGGGAATGAAGCAAAAAACGAAGGAGACGCCAAGCAAAATAATCCTCTTCGCCGAGGTAAAGACCTTTCGTCAGCCATCGATCACTGGTCTTCCCAAAACTTCCGAGAACTCGGAAGGGAATCCTTTCCCTTGGATATTAGAACGATTCATGTGATTCTGGCTGAAGAGAACAAATGGCAGTATTGTTAGATCTTGTTAGATCAGGTGTAAAAAAGCTCGTACGGCGCAACTAATTAAGGTGGCTGGAGCGATTTTTGTTTATGTACAGATTTTCGTGAACCTTTTCATACGTGTTCTCATTCGTGATATCTATAGATAAAAATGAAAAAATTGAATTAAACCGATTTGGTCTTTTGCCAATTCAATGTTATTTTAACACGTAGTCTTATGGCACATGACATATATTTCGTAATAATGCGATTACATCTGTAAACATTTTATTCCAAACGCGATATAATTCATTCCTTATCATTATCATTGCTGCTAACAAATATCAAGGAGAAATGCAGAGTCCAATATTCGAAAAAAAGCATTTCAATAATTCCCGTCTAAATGTCGTATTCCGCGCCGAAAACTCTAGTCGTAACATGTTTTAACGGAACAATGTAAAATATAATTACTGTATCATTTCCATTGCTGCCTGTATGTTGCATCCGTAAGTGAAATGAAATGTGGTCCAAGAATTTATTTTATACTTACTTTTTAAAAATCATTTAAATGTGCACTCAATGATTACCGCTCCAGCCAATATTTTACCATTATTTCAAGCGTAGATTAAGAACTAAGTGATATTAAGATAAAAATAGTGCCGAAAAAAATAACTTTAGTCCCAAAGATTAATCGCAGAGGTAACCAATCATTAGCTTATTCTAATTTTACGCTTTTTCGCCGGTACCTTCAACACGGCCCTTCATAAGGATTTTTCCGTTTAATAAATGGAAAACGTTGTCAATTCTAACTGTTCTAGCTGCTGAACTTATAGAAATAATTGAATGAAGACGGGAACATTAGAACTAATTCGCCACTCACCTCATAGTTCAATTTTATTGAACATTGACGACTTCAAACTCTTACCCAGCCACAAATACACGTGGATTTTGAAAGGAATATGATAATTACATGAATATTCTGAGACTAGAGCAAAACGTTTCTGGCGAACAATATACTCTATGCAAGAAATTCAACGTTTTATGCAGTCAGCTACATAATAAAAGACACTTCTAGCTATAATATGCATAGATAAACATCCAAAAGTGAACAAACTAATTTAATAACAATCTGTAATTAAATAAATAAATAAATACTTCAAACGAGTGTTTATTCTTCCAGAGAATGAGTCAAAAACATAGACAGCCATTCACCTCAGGATACAGACAAACAGAATTGTGCGGTCATAAAAAATAGTGTTTAATATATTATTTTGGCACTGATATTATTTAAGACAACATTGATTACCAATCTTGACATAGGCGTCACCTCAATAGATGTTGTCATAAACCAAAAAATGTCACAGCACAACCTCATAAATGGCAACAAAAGCGACTTGACATAGCTCACAAATGACGCCTTAATAGAAAAAATCATTCTTGTAAAAGGGGGGAAATTTTGATTCATTTCCAAGGATTAGGCACCAATGACGGTGCCTCGCTGACGCCATGAATGGCAAGTCCATGCACCTGTTCTTAATGGTTGTTTTGAGTAAATTTCGATCGAAAATCTTTTGGTTCGGTATTAGCTACATGAACGACGTGATAGCCTGTAGGTAGTGCTTGATTACTGAAGGAAACGTTGCGGGTTCAACAACGGTGGCAGCCTCGTTTTGCACTCCGAAATATAATTATTGCGATACGATTTTATGAGGTAAAATTTCATAGGAAATTTCCGGTGGTATGGGGGAACTAAAAACGAGAAGATTACAGAGGACATCCATTTCCTCAAAACTAGTAAACACAGTTATATTTTCTCCAGCATCATTAGTTCATTGCCACTGAACAAAAATATGAGCAGGAGATAAAATTAAGACGCACGGCCAATGGAGTAGATGATGTTTGCCTATTTTAGCTTTTGAGGCAGTAGAGATCAAATACCTCATTTACTTTCACGTTCTTGTTTTCGATTACACTGATTGCATATTAATAAAGCGCGAGCTTTCGCCGACCCTTCTGCCGACTTCGTCTGGCAATAATTTACTATACCTCATTTACTATTCATATTACTTATCGCTGTTGGAGGATATCAACCCAATGAGTTTTCCGAAAAGTCTAAGCCGCTCTAAAGGCGGCGACAAGGTGAAGAAAGAACAGAAGTTTACGCATTTACGAACGATAACCGCCTCCTTCCTTCGGCTTAGCATTACAGTGAATCAACATTTGGACGCTATAAAACGCCCACAAAAGCTTCCACGACTATCAATTTTAGTCATTTTCATTACCTTAGCTGTTTTCCTCATGAGAGAACCTTTTCTATGGGTCCAAATTACATTCACAACAGGTTTTCCAGCAAAAGGAGGTATACTATAAATGCCCACGCGGAATTGGACTCTTAAAAAAGTCACTACGTCGAGGCACTGGCGTTAGCATCGACGCATAAGCATGCGTATTCACTGCGAGGGGAAAACCAAACCAAACAAAGTTCCCCATGTCGTCAGATTTCTTCACAGAGAAGGAAGTTCCCGAGAACCCCTCTTCCCCTCCTTCCCAATATGTAATTGCGAGGCGTGCCCGAGGGCTTCAGTCACTATCTCCCGCGCGAGTGTCGGCTTATCAATGTTCTTCGGAAGATGGCTGACTCAAACAGCCAGCGGAAGATAAGGTCACCGGATACGAAAGCCACAGCACCTGTAAAATATTCGTACAAGGCTGCAGTCGACACTTGCCTCGGCCCACGCAAGACAGTAGTGCACAGCTGCGGACGGATTAGCAAGGTAAGCGTGAAAGTTATACTGACTGTGTGACGGCATTTCAGTCGGATGTTAGCTAAAAACGTGGGTATCATGAGAAAAAAGTGTTTATCCAGTGGTTAAGAGAGGTGCTCCGGTGATTCACTAGGCTCCGAAGAGTAAACTGAGGATCTACCTTAGCTCTTCAACGATAGCTGATGATGTGATGAGCCGATTCGCCAATATCCAATTCTACTCAGCGATTTTTACCGCAGATTACTTTAGGTTTTTTTGCGTAAGAAGGTGTGCAGATACGGTGCAACCTCTTCCATTTTCATAGCATACACGATGGCTCGAACACTTGACAGGTATTTGCGGGATTGACGAGGCGACGCATAGTAGCAACAAGGCAACAATGGAGGACAACTAATGTGACCAAGTTGGATAGGTGTTCTAATCAGTTTAAACACCGGTGTCGATGCCATTCATTGGGCGGGCTTCTACACCGGATTCCTGGATATCAGGCCACTGGAAACAATCGCAAAAGGAAATTTTCAAACAAGAACAACTGGAGATCACATAAATAAGAATTGAAGTCTATCGGAATGGAACGCCCTTTCATCACGGATAACATCAAAAAAAGTGAAGGTGCATTGATAAGTGAATCCCTTAGTCATGGAAGCGGTTAGTCCAGCAGGCAGTGTGTGTGAAGGATAACCATACCAGTTAAAGCCTCGAGTTCCACTCCCTCTTCGGTTGTGGATTCTGTGCAGTGACATACAGCCCTTCGTGGGATTACTCACGGTGGGTAATAGCCTAGGATTTTCCGAAGCTCGCAGCATGGCATCATCCAATGTTTGTGCTCTTTTGGAAAATATATGGTCTTCCGATATAATATACGCTGCAAATTTACGCCGTGAGGGTAACGTACCGCGGGTACTACCATTTAAGGCCCGGGCGACTGCCCGGGACGCCGCAAAGGAAAGGGCGCCGTGATTGTGAAAGAATATTTTTTTACTACTACGTTAAACTGGTGAATAGGTTTGGCAAGCGGGGAGGGGGGGGCCGGAATACTCTCTCGCCCGGGTGAAAATTTTGTCTTAAGCCGACCCTGGGTGCTACATTATTCCAAATATTGGAGTGTAAGGATTCCGTGAGGGATTTCAAGTCATTTCACACGCTTTGCTTCTGGAGAATGAGTAACACGGTTTGTAGCACTCAGTAACCGAACTCAAAAGTATATGGAGCTTCTAAATATCTTCGCATGATCCTAACCTGTAAATTCTGGATCCAGAAATCAATATGATAATACCGTGATCAGCATAAAGATAAGGACCTTGCCCTCCTTCCTGGAATTCGACTACGAATCTCGCGTGGTGGGACCCAGGTAACATGACAAACTTGTGTTTTACACGTGAAAATCATTAATCAATGATTTTTATGATTTATATCGTACAGCGCACGCAGGCAACTGTTTTCGAGAGATTTTCGCACTATCGACGAGTAGGTAAAGGCTATGATTCCAACACAAAGAACATAGTACTCTTTAAAGCAGTAATTTGATTATATTCAGAGACAGATATCAGGCATACCGATACTAAGGCCCGGTTTCCTTATGTTCGGTTAAAGTTGACCACGAGATGAAGCAGCCTTTCCGTTAACTTGCTGTTAACTAAGAACCCGGGATTTGCATATTACATCACACAGTCGGTTAGTTGACCATAGCGTTATCAGTATGAGAATATGTTAAATTTGATTTAATTCCGAGAAAAAATTTAACAAGAGATAGTAAAACCGGGCCTAAGCCGACCCGATAGCGTCATCGTAATTCTGTTAAAACCCTCATGACATGTGTACTCGGATTTTGGCTATTATAAAAGTCACTTACATAGAGACGAATTTCATCCTTTAAGGCGGCTGGAGCGGTAATCGTAAGTCATTCAGCGCACATTTGAATTATTTTTCAAGTAGGTCGAAAATAAATTCTAGGAACACAATTTATGTACGTCTGCTTATGCGATGGGACTCACCATAGCACATGCAGTAATGGAAACAATAAAAGAAACATATTTTACATTTTTCCCCTAAAGTAAAGCATTTTATGACTTGGGTTATCGGCGCGGGATGCAACATTTAGGCGAAATTTATAGAAAAACACGTTTTTTCGAATCTTTTACTCGGCATGACACCTTGATATTTATTAGCAACCATTATATTAATATGAAATGTATTATTTCGCGTCTGGAAGAAAAGATGTACACATGTAATCGAATTATTACTTAATACATCTCATGACCCATAAGTCTACGCGTTAAAATACCATTGAATTCCCAAAAAGCAAATCAGTAAAATGCCATTTTTTCACTAGTAAGAATACGTATAGAAATTTTCACGCAAATCTGTAAATAAGCAAATCTCTCTAAGTCAAATAATAGGTGTACGCCAATCTTTCACTTCGGCATCGTGATATATCTTATTGTATGAAGAGCCCGTTGATCGGAGACCCTCGAGATCAACCCTTGGGAAATGTCGTAGGGCCACTTAAGTTCTGTTTGAAAACTGGCTGAAAGCATTAATTTTCAGACGCCTCGTCTAAAGGCCGTTTTGCACGGGGCACATCATTGCGCAATTTGATGCACAGAAATTGCGAGAACGCGGGGACGGAAATGCAGCGGGGGTAATTTTCATGTATTTTGCTCATGCAGAAACATAGAGCATAATCAGGATGTTTTCGCTTGCTTTGTAGATTTCGAAAAGGCGTTTGACAGAGTAAACTGGGAGAAACTAATGCAGATACTGGGGAAAATAGGAATAGATTGGCATGACAGGAGACTCATCCGAAACTTATATATGGGGCAGAGGGCTCAGGTAAGGGTAGCTGATGGTGAATCAGGGTGGGCAGTTATAGGTCGCGGGGTACGGCAAGGGTGCCCGTTGTCGCCTTTACTTTTTAACATCTATACTGAGGAAATGGTAAGAGAGGCATGGGATGAGCTAGATGTGGGAATGAAAGTAGGAGGCCAGTGGATAAAGTCGGTTAGATTCGCAGACGACCAGGCGTTGGTCAGTCGGTCATCGAAAGGATTGCAAACTTTAGTAGATGCTCTGGATAAACAGTGTGAGAAATACGGGATGAAGATAAATAATAGGAAAACAAAAGTAATGAGATTCTCTAGGACAAAGAAAGCTAAGCTGGTGACAAGAGTAGGAAGTCACAAACTGGAGCAAGTAGAACAATTTAATTACTTGGGTAGTACGCTGGAAGAAACAGGACATAGTAGCAAAGACATTAGGAGGAGAATAGCGCTAGCGAAGGAAGCGTTCAATAATAGAAGGGAGCTGATGACGGGGACCTTAAGTAAGGATGTAAAAAAGAGGCTAGTGAAGAGCTTGATATGGAGTGTGGCGTTGTATGGGGCGGAAACGTGGACCTTGAGAAAGGAAGACGAAAATAGGCTGAATACTTTCGAGATGTGGGTGTGGAGGAGGATGGAGAAGGTGCGTTGGACGGAAAGGAAGACAAATGAGGAAGTGCTTGACATGGTGGGCGAGGAGAGGAAACTTATAGATGAGATTAGGGGAAGACAGGGTAGGTGGCTGGAAGGGGTAATGAGGGACGATGGTTTGCTGAAGGCCGTGATAGAGGGTAGGATGTTGGGTAAGCGGGGAAGGGGAAGGAAGAGAATCTGTTTTATGGACGGGATGAAGAAAGGTAAGACTTATGCTGAGATGAAGAAAGAAATACTAGAGGTAGAAAGGGCACTGCACGTGTAAGAGTTCGTCGGATATTCTCTGAATTTCATCACAACCTACCTTTAACCGGTAGATTACTGTAATGAATGAATGAATTCGCGTTGTCATTCTATCAAGTACCCGCTTTACACGAGGCAATTTTCACTGTACATCCATCCATGTACCAGACTGTGCAATAAAGTGCTTCGGGTAAAAAAACGGCCTAAAGAGACAGCAATAACAAGAGGTCCAATCGCGACAGCCTTCGCTAAATTTCCAGCGAAAACGAAGGAAGGAGATACGCAAATCCGGTTCCTCACACAGCCAAGGAGAATCAGCAGTTTTGCAGTTTCCCAAACCGCTTTGAAATACTCGCAGACGAATACTGCGACATTCTTCTACCTTAAATTTCCTCTAAAAAGACAAGTGACGTCAAACTAAGATGATAAAGAGGTTTCCTGAACAAGTGCGGGGATCATTCTTTGCAAGGAGCCATGTGAGTTTTCATGAATAGGTGCGATATAAAGTTTTCGTAGCTAGATTGGAACGATGATAAAGGTTTCCATGTAATTGTTTACATTTGTCCCAAACCTATTCCGCACGCAAGATAAAAAAGTTCTCTATGATACCGTCTAGTTTTCCAGTTCTGACGAAACGCCAAGAATCACATTCGGATCATATTATAGGATAAATACGATCTTCTGCAATATGATAGAATCTACTTCGCATTTTTTGCTCCAGGATAGTCCTGAAATTACAAATATGGCGACAAAAGTATGGTGCATTACTTTATCTTTGGGTCATTCTGAAAATAATTTATCTTTTTAATAGTTTTTATAGTTTATAGTTTTATTTTTAATTTTAGAAACATTTTTAAATTGTATCATACACTTTCCTGAATCATATTTGGATATTGGTCAAGATCGTTTTCCTTATTTTTAGAAATAATTATTTTTTTAGTAGCTTTGTCCACGGAGGTGAGAGTTGTCAGCGGAGTCATGCACCAAGTCATATATTATGTATCACTTAACAATGGAATGTTTCTAATAACTTAAAAAAGTTTACCTTTGAACACTTATTATGTCATATGTTTTTAAGACTAAAGCAGACTCATATAATAATACTTCAGTACGACTAGAAACGATTCCCAAGTCAAAAATTAAAACTCTCTTACATTAAGTTGGGAAAATCAAAATCGAAAGTATACTTGTTACGTCATAACTTGCTTTAATTAAGGAAAAAAACTAAAACATAATTCTTGTATCATTTCTATTACAGCCTGTATGGGGAGTTCCCACGCATAAACGGATGCATTTCAATAAAATGTGGTCCGTTTTTGACTTGCTTAAAAAATTATGAAAATGTGCACCCACGATTATCGCATCAGGTACCTAAACTCAAACTCATAACCCGGTGTTTCATTTGTATTGCAACCACGTGGATACCGTCAACAAAGTTGCACTTAGTACAGATTATTTGTAGACATTAGTAACGGCCTCCAGCACAGATGCTGGCTCAATTTCCAATGTTCTGACGAAGCCGGCATAATGGTCGTCGAAAGCTCGCGCTTAAAAAAATGCTATAAACATTTAAGGAAAGCAATAATTTGATACACAGCATGTAACACCCTGAAAAATAATATAAAAACCTCCAAAATAGATTATTTTACGGAGTAATAAGACAATTTGTTCGATAATAGTAAATTGTTTAAGAACCGAACAGTACTTTTCTGAGTTTGATTCAATTCAGATATTATATCCTTGGTAGAGGCGTACTAATTTCAGTGCCCAAAGAATTCGGAATAATTCTTCCCCTTAACAGTGCCATTATCATTATACGGTCAGCGAATGGCAACAAGTCATTTCGCTACATATTCGCAGATATTTCGACCAGGTATTGCAAACGTTCTCCTCGATCATAGTTTTACGTCCACGTATTTTACTTCGCTTAGAATACTTATCTATTCCATCAGAGATTACCGACTTGGGCGCGGAGAGATATCTCGAAAGTGCAGCGACACGCATTATTTTCGGATATAGTAGGGGACTAATAAGTATTATGAAGCGTTTATACTGCCGAAGTGGCTTGAAAGAGTTCTAGCGCCGGTTGCGTAAGCCTATTCTAAGGTCTGCCCAGTTCTAAGTGTATGACCGCATAACCAGCGAATAACCTCATTCAGAAAATGAATAATGATTGCCTAAAATACGTTTCAGTCGCCATTAAATAATATATCACCTTATAAATGTTTTACGCCTTTTCTTAAAAATATTCTGTTAGATAGGGCTTAAAATCGACAAGGGAATACCATTACAGAATATGAGATCAATTAGGGTTTATTTTAAAAATAAAATTTCGTTCCGAATTAAATTTAGTCAAAATCGAACAAAATACGCGATCAGATTGATGAGACAGGAACTAACATCATTTTACAGCGTCATAAATAATGCCACGGCTCAGACTGTTAAGTTAAAGTAAGAAAATGAATAATGATTGCCTAAAATATGTTTCAGTCGCCATTAAATAATAGATCACCTTATAAATGTTTTACGCCATTTCTCAAAAATATTTTTTTAGATAGGGCTGAAAAATGTCTACCACTGATGATAATGTAATTCAACATCCAAATCACTAGGAGAATAATGTAACTATTATAATCTTAGTTCTAAAATCTGGGACGAAAATAGTTGGAAAATGCTAATCTCTATTATATCACATATTTGAATCCCCCCACGCCACACAGGTGTGAACTAATCGTTATATTCTGACGAATTTGAATATTTAGTGATTCTCAATTTAAGCACCTAGGTCCCAGCGTCTTGCTCATCGGGTGGAGCAAGTTGCACCTACTATTGACTCTCCTAATATTACGCATGCATTCATTAGTTACCTATTTCTCCGCCGATGATTCAGGGAAGTATTAATAGTGATGAAATAATTGATCAAGAGGATGACTTCGTGTACCTTGGCCGAATGATTGTGTAATATTGGAGGATAGATGAAGAGATTAATAGGCATGCGAATACTGGAGGTCAATCAGCGAATCAGCCAAAGTCGTAGGTATTATGTCAAGGAATGAAGATATCAAGAATGAGTAGGATGCTTGTCTAAGTAAGTAAACATTGCAGTACACAAAAACTTACTCCTTCCCACTCTATTGAGCAAAACTTGGGTAGGCCAGAATAAGCATAAGAGTAGGCTAAATGCATAGGGCATGCGAGTAACTGAGAAGTCTTTACGGTAAAAGCGATAGGGATAGGGTTAGGTACGATTGGGTGAAGAAAGAAAGTGGAATCGATGCTCCGTTAGTAGATCAGCCATTCCATTTAAAGTGAGCCCGAATATGGAAAAAATAAAAAAAAGTGTTTTGTTTCTGCAATTTTAAATTTCGACTAAGCCAGGTTAATCAAATATACTGAGCCATCACCAAAATTTGAAAGAAAAATTTAATTTTACTCATAATGGAAAGCAGAAAGAGTAATTAGGTCGCACACAGAAATTTACCGTGTCACACCCGAAACTTGTTAAAAAATTCATAACTGGAAAAACAATGCTTTTAGATACTTCTCTATTAGTTTTAACTAAAGAACAGTTACTCTTATCTTACTAATATTAAATCAACATTTACTGTTTAAGCTATTCACAGAGTTTACAGGTTAAATAAGTCTATGTTATTGAGTGTCATTTGCGTCAGTCACACCCTGAACCACAGTTTTATTCCAATTACAACGGTGCTAGTTAATTTTTTAAAATTGCAATTTAAGTTGTAAATTACCTTCTTCTATGGGTAACTAAATATGTACTCCAGTATATTTAAGTTGAAGTATTTGTTGTGAAAATTTAAAATTAAACGCTCATAGGTCACACCCGGAACCAATGGAATGGCTGAGATATGTGTGAAAGGAGCGTACTTCGTTGGTTTGATCATGTGGAGTGAATGAATGAGAATCGAATAATAACGAAGCAGATTTATAATACAGGAGTGAATGGTGTAAAAGGAAGGGGTATACCGAGAAAGTCATGAGCGAAGTGAAGAAGGTACTCTTGAAAGGAGGAATTTATAAAATCAGGAGGGCGGTAAGAAGCAATGTATGATGCAAGCATTAGAAGGACGCAAGGATAGGGTAGTATGGAGAATATTATTAAAGCAGAGTTAGCTTTACAGGCCTATCACTGAGAATTAAACTAATTCACTGTACCTACCCCAAACGAGAACGGCGCGCGGCGCGCCGCGGCGGCGTGATGGGTAGGTAGGTATGTATGTGTGTAGGCCTGTGCGATTATTCGATTAATTGAATCGTTGATTCAATTATTTTTAAAATTGATCGATTATTTTATCACATTGATGTCGATTGCGGTAATTGACTCGATTGCCAATTATTTTCTAGTGTCAATTGCTGTTGAATTGTCAATTGTTATTCAATTCACAATTATTGTCCGGTAATCGATTAATTGACGATTATTGATTCGCTTTGGATTACATATTGCACGTTTAAACTTGTTCACTTTTGCGCGACGCCGCACCGGCCGATGGCCGACGCTGCTGCTTGCTGCTCCCACACACGCCAGTGTCTGTCGGATGAACACGCTGAGGTTCTCATCTGCCTGTCTTCTAATAGCCATCTATTCCTTTAATTAATTAATAAAAGCTAACTGATTGAATCATTTTGTTGTTTTTCAAATTAATTCTTTCATTCTTCTCATTGCCAGAGGAAAACACGATCCAATTGAGTCCTGTCAATTAATTGGTTGATTTCAATTAGTTGAGCAATGAAAATTAATTGATACCCATTCCGATGTCAATTAATTGAATGACTTCAATTAATTGTCATTTCTTAAATTCTCGACAGTTGAATCGACCACATTTCCAATTATTCTTATAATTGATCAAAATCGATTTTTTTCTATAATCCCACAGGCCTATTTGTGTGTGTGTATGCAGTATCGAAATTGAGTAGTCACCCTGCCTTTTTTACGAAATCGTAGAAGGAAAAGAAATAGTTCATCGGATCTACCTTCTTACGCACCATCGTTTAATAAATTATCCTTCGGTATTCTACCAGTTACATATATACTAGTAGAATGCCAAATGCATATAAATATAAGTAAATATTTGGACAGTCTTGAACTTCAATTCCCTTTTTAGGGGTCATCATTATCTTCCTTTCACACACAATTCTACTAGTCCGCTATCAGGTCTCTTCCTCATAATCAACTGCCTCTCCCAATATCGTCCAAAATACCGTAGTTACCCAGTGTTCTCCCCTTCATCAACTTCTTCAACATGTCTTCATCTCTCAACAAGTCATCAATTGAGGCTTATTATAATTGGCGTACGGTGTATTGAAGAGAAAATGTATTGTCTTCAAAAAGCAGTAGACGGAAATTCCGGGATATACAGGTAAAATACATAGGGAATATTTTTTTGCACGATTAGAATTTATTAATGCTGATGAGTATGAATAGAACCAGTTTTTCTAGCAATGGGAAGATCGCGATAAATGAATGAACGGAGGCGTCAGAAAGCCGAAAGGGTCGAGTCGAGGTGGTTGGAACGATTTTTGTTTAGGTACACACTTGCGTGAACCATTGCATATACGTGTTCTCATTAATGACATCCATAGATAAAAGTGAACATAATTCCATCATGCCAATATGGGTTTTTGGCAATTCAATGCTATTTTAACATGCATTCTCATGACACGTTACAGATATTTCGTTATAATTCGATTACACATGTACAGATTTTATTATAAATGCGAAATAATTTTTTTAATTATCATTATAATTGTTGCTAACAAATATATGAAGGTGTCACGCCGAGTCCAATATTCGAACAAAAAAAAACATTTTAATACACTAATGTAGTCTACATTTCAAATACTGCACCGAAAACTCTAGTCATAGCATGCTTTAATAAAGGAAAAAATATTAAATATAATTCTAGAATAATTTCCATTACTGCCTGTATGGTGAGTTTCAACGCAAAAACATGCACACTTAAATGAAAAGTTGTCCTACAATTTTTTTTCAACTTACATAATTGAAAATGAGCACTCAATGACCCAAGATTACTGCTCCAGCCTGCGGCCAGCCCCGATGCGAGACGCAAAAAAAACTGAGGATCAGAACGTCAACCGAGCACGCGACAACTCAGCCGAACTTCGCTACCGTCCGAATCTTGAAATCCGGCCAAGTTACGCACTGGAATTGATCGAAATGTTTTCGTCTCGCCTCGAATGAGCCCAGAGGCCGAGAGCGTGCGAGGATTGTGAGTAAGAAGGGGAGGGAAAAGAAAGAAGTGGGTCGTAACTCAGGGAACGCGTCGGAAGGGTCGATAGAGAGACACTTATCAAATGGCAGTCGGGCAAGCCGAGGGAAAGGTTACCCCCCCCCCCTTTTAGGATTGGGGAGGGGTCTTTTCACTCGGGCCCCACAAGCATTCAAGCAAACAGACCCGAGGTTTCCACTCAAGACTGATTGGGAAGGTTCGACAGATGAGGATGGATCCAAACCAGCCGCTGAGAGTTTGCGGTTGGCAACATCCAAGCTTCGCCAATAATGCGAGACACATCAATAGCGACACAACTAGGTAAACTTTCCAATATAGTCAACAATGCGCAAGGAAGGAGATCCATTCCGCTGATGCCACGGCAAATATTTATTCAGCCTAAAAACTGAAGGATAAGAGGGTGAAGTAAAAGATGACAGTAAAAAAAGTTGGTATGAAATACTTTCTTAGGACGTCATATTTTATTTCAATTAACGTCAACGATTAATGGATGCCTAGGTAACATTCAGATTTCCACAGGAAGACCTACCTCGTCCAATGGTCTGGTTAAGTCTTGACGTCAAATTACTTACCAAGCAATATTCTCCTGTATATTTCGAATCAACTTCGCATTTATTTGGAAATGAATACCTTGGAAACAGATTGCTCGCTACGTTATAATTTACCTAATCATCTAATGCGCAAATTTGGTTGATTAAAGAATTTTAGAAAATATAGATTTAGAGAATTAATATAAAAAATGGGCGCATGGAAAGTATTCGGCGAATATAATAAAGTTCCTCGAACAGCAACACAACGGTACGTTCTATTCGCAGTATTGCCACGGACGGATCCAATTCAAAATCATTTCACTCCAATAAACTGTTAATTGGTTCGCCCTCCCTCTAACAAATTTCTGTTAAGCATGATTTTAATTGGATAAATTGTCCTCTGTGATGTAGCATTAACTCGATTACTGCAGTAAGAAATTAAAAGGTAAATTGTGCATGAAAATGTCCTCGCGAAATTGAGTCCACCTAACGTCATTCCTTTTTGTAACTCGATTATTATTATAATTAAGGAGAACATTTTGACGAGAATCCGAGTAGACACCTGACATCTGTGATTATCGCTCAAGATCAAACATCAGCTGTTGACTTCTTGAACTTCGGCTAATTTCCCTCTCCTTGTTTTGATCACACAGTCATATCTTGGAACTGGGAGCGTTTCCATCAAACTTTCAAGTCTCCGAATGGATGAGGTCCGCCATTAGAAACAGATAAGCGAGTTAGAATTAGAGAAAACTTGACTCAAAGGATCGTTGGCTATACTGCAAATTCACCGGAGTCTTCTCAAAGGACAGCATAGAGAAAAACCCTTCCCTTGAAATACACGGTGGAATAAGGACAGGCTCTCCGGTACCTCAATGGTAACACACTACTTAAGGGAAACAAAAGGAGAAATGTTTTCAAGTTATTAGGAACCACAGGAATAACATCAAATTGGAGCAATATTTATCTTTTGTAATTCGAATCGTGAGTTTAGTGAAATTTGTTCTTCTTCCCTATGCAGTGCACTGCGCAAATTTTTAAAACCACTGAAAGGCGCCAGCGGATGAGTTATGGGAAATGAACATCCAGAATAAGTTAACTGCAAAGTCAAACCTCCCCTTCGCATCGAAATCAATCGCGGCCTACCTAAAACATTCACTGCAAAAATGAAGGCAAAAGATATGGATATCATAATAGTGTTCGGACGACATAAGAGCTTCAATTTCCTTTAGAATTAGTCGCGTGGACACAGAACCGGGAGCGACGGGCAATTACCCTCAGGCCCGCATCGGAAAGACCGGGATTAAGATTTATGAGTTAGCTTATGGACGCTACCATCCGCAATCAATCTGCGTCACTAACCCTCCAGGCCAGATTTGAGGAAGCTTTAATATTAGGCCTATGATAGACACAGAATGCGTGACTTCACATATTGAAGGAATTCCACGTGAAGGTCAGCACACATCCATTCGTCTCCGCGACTTTTTCCGCAGGATATCTATCATAGCTAATAAAATAATGATATGCGTCCATCTGCTAGAAAGGAAACCCATAAGCTTGACATTAAAGTATTTATAATTCTACCTTAACTATGCTCTCTCACGTATTTTTCTTATCCGCATATTCCTCCTTCTCTAATGACTTTATTTTACAAAATATTTCAGCTTCCTGACCACCTCCCTTCGAAAATAAGATATAAATGTCACAGTGAAATAGAAGTTCAAGTCGACCAGTCTTTTCATTAATAATATCCCTCATTCTCTAAATAAGGATGTCCTTGCGTTCTTGCCATTTTATTCATAGACTCGAAACACAAACGCACTGTAAGCGAGAACGTTCCTGTCTTCCATGTTGTTGAATATCCTGAGTCTAATACTCTCGATAATCAAAAACAAATGCTGAATTTTAAAACCCTGGTTTTCACAAAGCACTTTTCTTGTATATTCCATTAGTATTAGTAAATTAGTAAAACGATACGGAGTGGCGCATCGAAATATGACTTCCCAGTATTTTTTTTTTCGGAGTACTTAGGATAACGTCGCGTTATCAGCTGGGAAATGGGCGATGTGTTAACACGACCAGCCATAAAATCATATCTTCATCTCAGAGGTCCAGCACCAATAAAGTACTTCTTTTCTTATCTCTGTATACTCTCAAGGTATCACTGGAATCGCCTTGTAATCGCAATGACATTCTAAAAATATCCAAGGCCTTCAATTGAAGAATTTTACGCAGCGAATCAGGTGAGAAACTACGCTTCGGCAATTCTATAAATTACCTTCGTCGAGAATCAGCGCATTTTCATACCTTAGGAAGTAAATGAAAAATAGCTTATCTTTTTTAGGTGGTTGAGCAACATTAAACACACTTTTTGAAGCACAGGTTGCGGCGGTACCTACCAAAGGTGAAGTTAAATACCAGTACAAGAAAATGTATCTCGGAGCTATTTCAGCGGTACTCGCAGCTCATTTGCTTTCTAAATACGACGACAAAAGTTCCACTCTGAACTGCACCTATCACGCAACATCCAAAACTAATACTAATCCTTTTCCTTTCCGACTTCATTCTAATTGAGTTCAGACAGTTCCACAATTTCCTTCTTCTAAACCCACAATCTTCCATTTAACATCTAGAGAAGAAGGTACGAAAAAAGGAGATGGAAATAGTGAAAAATGAATTTACAGCTTCAAGTGGCCTAAAAGAAGTGAAATAGACAAATTAAATTATAAAAGAAAAAAAAAAGTTTGGACTGATGACCGCCAAATCTGGCTCGAGAGTCCAAATGGACTCAATGAAGCCAAAAGTAGGATTTTTATCGGATTTAACAATAGAAGCAACCATAACAAGAACACAATCTGTCCGTTTCTGTAGTGGAATTAATTATAAGGGTTGCAGGCGAGAGCAATGTCCTCCAAGCAAACTATAGTCCACCACGTCGTTATATGAAATAACGCTTAATTTTGTAGTTTTCGAAATTAGCTTCCAATCTAATAAACGACTTTCAACTAAACAAGGTTAACAAAAAAATATTAATACGTCCCGCATCGTTGAACAGTTAAACTTTTTCAATTATTGTAGGATCAGCCCTTCGATTATTAATTCCGTTTGAAAGGGAAACAGAAGGAACAGAAAAGTTTACATCCTACAAAGGGGCACAAAGATCGGGGGAAAAACCCTTCTCCAGAACCCTTGTTAGATTTTTTGGGTACAAAAATTGAGGAAGTTTTCTATATTTATTCCGTTTGCTTGATTATAACCCGCCTATTTCGTCTTCAGATACATTTTATTCTAACGTTGCGGCCAATGAAAGATGCGGCTTTAATACGGAGCACTGAAAATCAAGTCAAATAAAACACACTAGGATGGAAATGATAAGCTTCCCCAGAAGGAAAGTTCTGCCTACATAACGAATCTCCCTTGAATTGGAATCTTTCCCTTACGGGTCAATCACGAATCAATTATGAGGAAAACTACACACACAAAAAAGAAAGGAAAAGTACAATAATATCGAGTCTTACTAGTCGTCATCCAAATCTGACCACTCTTCCAAGTAGCTGAAGGAAGTAAGAATCATTTCTGAAACTTTTTTGTAGGAACCTATCTGTTCGAAAGTTGTCTTATATTGCCACACCTAATTCTACAGTATTTATCTCGTATTGTCACACCGTGATCCGAATCTATACCTGTAAAACTGAAATTCTGTTTGTATGAACGCTACATACTTCCAAACCCCATGAATGATAATAAAATTTGGCACACATGTTCCTTTGGACCTAGAAGGATTGAGACGTTAATTAAAAAGGCCCAAGGGCCCCAGGGTCCCACATGTGGGCCCTTTTTAACCAACTTTTACATCCATAAGAAAATCATTGCATTCGGTGCAGAGGATTCTGAATTTGCTTTATAAATTATTTGTGCTCATGAAATATGCTTGGAATTTATAGAATCGGATGACTGAACGAACTAGGTTTTAACATCTTGCATTCGATATTCGCGTAGCCTTGTTTTTTTCTAAAATTTGAATTTTTGGCAACAAAATAGTGAATAGAAAATTATATTTTCGGGATTTGCAGCGTAATGACCATTTCAAAATTTCTCAATGTTTCGCTCCTCGTACTGTGAGCGTCGTCAGACGAAAAACATTTTAAATTGGTAAAAGAACCTGCGAGAATCTTTACACAAAAACCAAAATCGTAAATTTTTGCAATATTTCAACAATAGAATATTTTGATTTGCCTGGAAACCGCAGCATAGGTTTGGAATCGAAACTAATGCCCGATACACGTGAAATAATCAACATCTAACAATTAAAATGAGATTTAAGTGCACTCGCGGGTGACTCAATAAAATTAATACCGTGGCTAGCCCGGACATCATCAAACTTTGCCAATGAAATTTCAGTTGTGATACTTTTCATTCCAACCTCTCCATGTGTTCAATCACTGCTACATAGTGCATGCATTTTCCAACTCATTTTAAGAGGATTCATGATTACCCTTCACCACAATTTAATTTTTTTCTTCTTCCCGTTGAGATTCAACGAGCACCATCTTCAAGTTTTTCCATAAATCTTGGCCTGGTGTGTAACTTCCGAGTATCTAGCGCCTCCCAACCTAGTTCTTCCATCAGCAGTATTACACACACTTTTCTTGCAGCAGTGTTTAATGAAACGTGCCGTATCCTTTTTTAATTTTGTCGAATTCGCGAAGAAAAATCTTTAAGTGCAGAGTTCCGAAACGCTAACGATGCACTCGAGATGACGCTCAACCGAGCAAAAGTAACACTGCTCTTCCACTTTCCCACCTGGAGACCTCCCCACTAGTCGCTAGATAAAACCTTAACATTTGCGCGAACATGAGAGCGGACCGAAGCGTAAGACTCGACGGCCACTCCCGGGAAATAAGTACATGCGCAGCAAGTAACAATACACCTCGGTATCTCGGAGGAGAAAGCGCCAGTGCGGCAGACAACCTGCTGCGCTTCACTGGCCCCCGATCGAGGGACAAGGCGTAACAGTCGTGCAAGGTCACGGCCAATTTGAGAGCACGTTCTTTCTCCGGGACGAAACGACGAATGCCCCGGTTCGGAGACAACGTAAAGGTCCTTCATCCGATGAATAAAATAAATTTGATTTCGATTCACGTCCCAAACTATCGCGACACTGGATCAACACGCAGCGGAAGAGACAAATCGAAGCAAAAATGTGGACAAAAAAAACATAAGTAAGATAACGAAAATAACGTTTTCAGGTTCAAAAATGTGACATCGATCCTGAAAGGAGGAAAATAAGCACCAAATATGTATATTCCAACGTAGCCTCCGAGATAAAGAGGCCTGAACACCCGAATTTTGAACCTCATTCGTTTGTATATAGTAGGTCTAAAATGTTAATTGCCCTTATGGAGATAGAGGAAAAAAATCGAACAGAAGGTTATAATGGCGCGTAAGATTTGCCGTAATACCGTAAAATTTCTTTAAATGAGATAATGAATTGTCACTGATAGCTGCAGAAACTCTTTAACCGCTGGAATGCGCTGTCATAACAGAATAAGGACACGAAATATAAGGATGCCTATTCCAGATGAAAAAATTTTCTCTAACGACTAATCTGGATCACATTCCTCTCAAATAAATATAACGCTAGCGTATCATGAAAACGGCAGTCGGTTGCGTTGCGTAGGGAATTATTTGAACAGCTGATATAACTTATTGACAAATATATAACAATTGACTCAAACTTTTTTCAACCAAGAACTTTTACCTCCTCTTAAACTCGTAGATCACATGACAATGAGAAGCCAATTTTAGTCTTTTTCATCTCATTTATTCCTTTGTGTCAATCTGTCTTTTTATTACACACAATTAGGTGTCAGAACGCATTTATCGATAAAGAATGTGATAGATATCCAGTTTCTAATTCATAATAAGTTATTTAAATAATTTCCAAAAATGCCTCGCTAAATAGTGCTAATGCTTTCCCAAATACTTCTATATTGTTAATAAAAGTAAAGTGGCCCTTAAATGCGGTATATGTTTAGAAATATGCACCCAACTATTTGCAAACCAGCTTTAAGATCACAGCAAGGGAATTTCCCTCGCTTTTTATATGACTACTAAATAAAACACTTTTACGGTAGCCTTACGGCCTGTACATCCCGGAGGCTACGCCTCCAATACCTTAGGTTAGTGCTTAAACCTAAGTCATAATAAACAAAGCAATCAAGCGGAATCTACATCAATGGTGCTCATTTACCTCCCTAAAAGTAAAGTAAGTGAGACTGGCATAACACGCTGAAAATATGAATGAGCGATTGATCAAAAACAAACGATTCCAATCATTTCGATGACACAGAAACTTACACTTGCGAGGAAAACTTGCAAACACAGGATACACTTCCTTCCTTCCAATTTCAAATCAGTGATTTCAGAATTGGGTGACAGACGTTGTGTCGATCAAACTATTCATGTTCAAAAAAATCGAATTGAGAGAGTAACTCGGTTGCTAATTCCACAATTGGTTAGCGCTGAACTATAATTTGTACGTTATTGTGATCCGTGTGAACCCGTAAACTTTTCTTAAAGCGTCAAAATTTTAAAAAGGGCAGAATTAGCTGTACTTTTTAATTTTTAGTGTTCTCTTAAGTAATTTGAGTATCCATTTGTATTATAACGGGCACCCCTCCAAAGCGCTCCCACTATATTTCCAAAGCATATGTTAAGATATTTTCCCGCGGTAGCCATTTCACCGTAGTACCATTAGATAGTAAAGCATGCTCTTTACTCAATGTTATGAGAACACTTACGAGCAATGGTACAGTTACGAATACCCGCGCGAAATTTTTATCAGAGAGTATAGACGATTTTCTTGCAGTGTTCTCCATCTAGAAATCTAAAAGTTTATAATATAATGGCATCGCTTTACGACAGTATTTCATATTCACGAAGATTTAAATATAAATAATTTAAATATAAAGATATTTAATAAATCCCACTAATGAGTTAGGAATCAAAACTTGAGTCCTTTAGCCACAAACAGCTGGCATTTGCCCGGTCATCAAAGAACCCACAAACCTCGTCAATAGGCAAAAGGCCTGATTAAGTGTAAAGGTGCAAATAATATTACGCGATAAGAATTAGACATAAAGGAATGAGTACAAATGGGCAACCTAATTAACCCTGCTGGCATTACTGGTACTGGAACAAGCATAATTTTTTCACTTATTTCGCCAGACAAAAGGTGGAAATACTAGAATTTAGTTCAACTATAATAAAGATTTTTAGCAAGACACATCATTAAAACGGGAAAACTTATGCATTGATGTACAGACGTAAGGTGCGACTCTACAATTTGCATTCCAATTGACCAATTCACAGCAGAATTTTTATCTCCACTATTGAACTTGCAAACGGCACGTAATAATTAATATCTATATTAATAATAAATAATCTCCGGGCAGACAACGCGGCAGGAACCACAGCTGGAAGAGTGCGTGAAAAATCACTATCGCTTAACATGTCACACTTCAGTCAGTAGTTACATTCGCAAAGATAGTCCCGCGGTACTCTGACATCGTCGAAGGCTAACACCCATGCAAGAAGTACCGTTAACTCCGTGGACTGTGGTGCAAAGGGCTATTGTAGAGATCTACGTGACATTGTAAGCATAGTGAATACGGAAAGAATTAATAAAATTCAAAGTAGATGTGGACACGACATTATTTTAGCTAGTTAAAAAAACTATGCACGAATGTGGGAGATTTGGTTTATAAACCAGTCCACAGAGATGATGTTTTTCACTTTAATTTTATGATTCAATATTGGCCAATAAAGCAACGATCATCAAGCCAAAAGATGGTTTAAAGGTGAGTGGACGACATAACTCGTACGAAGTCAGTCCGCGGGTAGAATTCACCCATTCAAGGAACAAGGGCCTACTACGCCGCCTGCATTTTTCAAAACGTTCTGCCACTCAAAAAATCATACGGATTGAATTCAGACGAGATTGTTCAGAGAATTCATACAATGGACCTCTCAGCGCCCCAACATTAAAAATGTATGCTTAACAGTTTCTTTCGGATCCTCGCCACTTAACCCCGAGAATAGGAATGCCTCCTCAGCATCAAGATTGAGTAATTTAAGGGGTTCAAAGAGTATTTTTGCAAAGAATGACTAGAATAATTTCACGAAAAGAGGTAGGAAAGGGCTCGTAATAACAGGAAAACTAGCCAAGGGCATCAAATAAGGTAGTACTACGGCCTTCTTCACTACAAACGAGATTATTAATAAGGGCGAATATGAAGGGCTTCACCAATAAACTTGAAGGGCATAATACCAGCAGCCAAACAAATAATTAAGCTTAGGGTAATGATAAAATACATAATGAAACTCTTACTGGCAGAGAATTTTACATGTTATCGCGGAATTTTCTATTTCCCATGTTTTTTTGGGATATAAAAACACCCTTAGTGAGATATATACCAAGCCACCAGGGCCAGGGGGAAGGAAAGATTCTTGAATTGGAGCAGGAAATTGGAAGAGAATGGGTGAGGTCACAAGGAAATCGCGAGAAAAAGTCTAGGCCAACCTATTGATTTAGGAAGGGGAGGAATGAAGAGAAAATATTTTTAAATGAAGAATAGGTACTATTTTTTATGAAGTTTTCCACAACTATAGAGACTTATTTAGAAAATTAACCTAGTAAAGATGGTAGTAGCGGATTGGAGATGTTAAAGATGTGGGTCTCGAAAATGATAGTAAAAAAATAAATGGGATTAAGACCAACGCACTAGGATTACATACTACTGAAAAATACCGAAAAAGTCAAGAGATATCCGTAGAAGACGGAAAAGTAACAGAAATAGATGTCCAATGAGAGATTCTAGACGTTTCACGGTTATCACTGAAAAAAATACCATTGGAATAGGTAAGCGGAAGGGAAATAAAATGGACTTTGTAAGACATAAGAGAGCATGAGAAGCTGAAGAATGACACAATGAATAGCGGAATGTATCCAGCTTGTCATGATTTTATTTGTAAGTCCATGAAAATGCGTCACATTTCCATGAGATTGTTCACATCAATCTCTGCGCGACAAACTACCGATAATAAAATAATCTCTCTCTAAGAAGAAGCTGTGTTTTCCCTCAGTTGATGACAATGTTGAGATCAGACCGACAGAAAACTTCCTTAGTATTATCGTTATGAATTGACTTCCTTGAGTAGAGCCACACTTGGGTTATTCCCGGTGTATTGGGAATCTCCCTCAGCCAGTATTTTTTTGTGAACGGCTAAATGTGGATTCCAAGGTCCTTTCACTTTTCATAGGTTCCTAACCCAGTTTTTCGAATAAACAGCCCGAATGATCAGTTTATTTAGAGCGATTTCTCACGAACCCGGGATATTGCGTCTCGATGTTTTCAAATCTTCACGCGCAACATGCGATCGCTCTAAACATTCCGACGAGCATTCAACACGTATAGTTTCGCGATTTAGGAAGTAATTCCAAACGCATGACAACTGCGTCAAACATGTCAAAAAGATCACATCAGATTTTTTAGCATGCTTCCATTACTTGATCCCCCCTATTTTTTCAGTCTTTCTCAGACATATCTCGTCATTGATTACGTTGATTACTTATCAGATTTTTTAGCATGTTTCCATTTATTGGTTTCCCCCAATTGTTTTCAGCCTCTCTCAGACATATCTCGTCGTTCATTACATTTATTGACTTGCTAAACAAGAAAATCCCCGCCAATAAGAGGAGAGACGGACTATTCATTTCCCCATATGTGTTTTACGTTATATAGGTAATAGCGCCTCGTGAGAAAAATTGATCAATTTTCTGGCATCTTTTCATGTGTACATGATACGAGCTCGTATATCTAGCAAATATTTTCGAAGTGAAACAAGATGTAGACTGAATTCCTTAGTTTTATTCAGAATCGTCATAATTCCGGACAGCTATCAAGACGCACACTTGAATGTGAAACAGCAAGACACAAATTTTAAGCAGAAGGGGATACCCCCTCAACCTTAATCAAGAAATGTGTACATGTTAACTTCCACTCACAAATGGATAGCGTTCTACGAAAACTAAGTCTGATAGTTAATTACATGGCAGTAAACGGGTAAAACCAGGGATAGTCGACAACATAGTCATCTATAACAATATCTATTCAACGCACTGATAATTCGCAAAAAAGGTAGGCAAGCACATTCGCAAAGAAAGCACATTTTTTGACCTGACAAGGGGATATGGACAATTTTCTTAATATTTCAAATGACTCATTCTCTGCGATGGTCTTCCTTCAGATGCCAGAACTCCCTGAGCGAGATAAGTTCGAAGAGAATCAATTACAAGAAATGTCTTCTTATAGAATTATGGCAATGAGCCTTCGAACGCCCTCTTCCGCAATGCGCGGGAAATTAAGTCGCTCTCCGGTGTTCATTGTCAGTTGGCGCGCGCATCTGAGGACACCTGCACTGATATCACAGTCTGATACCGTTGTCGTGGCATTATCAGCGAAGAATTCGTCATAGTAAAAAGAAAACACGGCTTTATATCAAGTCTACGTATAGTTCCCAATACAAATTCATAAGTTTGATAAAATTCCCAGTTAGATACATTAGAAAGCGAAAAAAAGAACTGTTTTATCACCCTATCAGTGAAATTTCGCCGCCAAAGATAAATGAGGCATCACATGATATCTTGCGTAGGCAGGTCTTAAGATAAGAGAAAAATGAACGAAGGCTGGGCGTGGAACATAAACCGACAGATTGTTTACAAATGATTGAACCCCAGGCGATAGAGTCGGCAAAATTATCACCAAGCAGAATGCTCGTCCTAACGATTTAAAACAATTTTTTTAAATCACGGAAAAAAAAGTGTTAAAAGATGTGTATGTTTTAAATAACCGACAGGATATTTGTGTGGGCCAAGAAAACTTGCAGTGTTTAAACCGTTTCTTCTCAAGACTCACTATTTGTCATCAGTTTCATCCACGACATTCACCCATGTCTTTGTTGGTCAACGCCATCCTCTCACATCACTGACGACTCTATCATGTTTCGTTATTCAACCCTCATCCATTGCCTGAGCATAGGCAAATCACAGGAGCACGCTCCTGTCTTATACCTTCATTACTGGATCATGCATTCCATTCTTTCATGACTCACTCATTCCTAACCCCTAACTCTCCTACTTTTACCGCAACTTTAAAAAAATATGATTTGTAGAGACATTTTCGTTTTGCGACCACTTGTTTAAACAAAACGGAAATTGAAAAAAGTTAAAATAGCCGCCAACTTGTTACTAACTACTACATCATGAAGATTCTCAAAGGGTTAAAATGCTCGGCAAAGGTAACGTCACCCGTTTCCTAGGTTAACGATCGCCTGCACCGCATCGTCGAGGCGTGAGGATCAGACGACTCGTGACGAAGTAACTAGCGGACTGCCCCTTTCCGCGAAAGAGTTTAGCGCTACGATTCATATAATTCGGAATGAGGCATCAGTCTGACTAAAGGATTTAATTATGGATCTTTATTTTCAATTTTCCACCAATTAGGCGATTAAAAAATAGCGACAGCTCATTGACCACTGCCGCCATAGCACAAATAGACGCCACTGTAAGCTTTAGCGATGAAGTACAGAATGACAAGAAACGAGTGAACCCTGCCTTGAGACCGCCTTTTAGAGTCATGTTTATTAAGGGTGGCAAAAACAAGAAACCCCATAAGCCACTTTATTGATGTGTGCTCTTCCTTCCCATAAAATAGCATCTGGCAATTCACATTATTTTTAATTTTTTTATTGGACGAGGAACTTAAATTTTTACTCTCAATTTAGGCATCAAAATAAAATTTAGTACATCTTTGTAATCTACAATAATTTTAACTCAATACAAAAGGCAGCGGTGCGGTGCACATTCCCTCAAGGTTCAATGACGCCCCTTCCCAAATATATGTTTACCTCCCCCCCCCCAAATTTATTGAAATCTTTTGCTTTCCCTCCCAAAAGTTATTTTTATGACGCACTTTGCGTCATGGCCCCATTATATGGGCTTCCACTAATAAACAGCGACACATCGTTGTCGGAATTACTGACACGAATCAAGCCATAATGTATACTTTGCCAGGCACCCTAACCTACGGGTTATGGGAGCGTTGCTCGCCGGAAGAAGGCGACCTCAACGCGTTTGAAACTACGTAATTGGTTTCCCACCACCGTTCGGCCGCGATCGAGTAATTTCTCGACTCCCTCGAAGGCAGGAACTGTGTCCATGAAGCGGCAAGCGGGGGACAGACAGAGGTTAGTTCCAATCCGCGGGAGTCCCCATGGCCGAATAGTTTCACTTTCCTTGGCGACAGACAACACCGCCACTTGCCCGCGCCTGCCTACCCCGGCCGCCCGATATAACAGACCTGCCGCAGACGGTTGGTATTGATCTGAACCCCCTCCCCCCACTCCTTTCCTTATCCCTGCCGTAACCCCTTTCCTCCCAACCGCCCTTCCCCGGGCCCCTAGCTGCGCCATCCTCCTCCTGACACCCCTCCCGAAAAAAAACATCCTGCCGCTGCTTCCACCCCCGCTGAGAGGGGTGGGACGGAAAAATAACAAAACCCCTTATTTTCCCCTTCCATCGGCGACACATATCCCCTTCCTGCCCGACACCCTCGAAACCGGATGGAAGCCATTACCCTGAAAGACTCCTTTTGTTTCCTTGGTTTCGAATATAGAAGATGGTCTAATCACCGTTGACGACAAGCGTTAAATCGCGTTAAGTTCCTCTCTAAGTTTACTTTAAAAAACAACAAGAAAGTACCCCTATTATTACCAAATTCCCCATATCAATGGAGAGCCACGCATAATCATAGCTTTCCTCATGAAATAATTACTCTCTTAGTAAATTCCACACTTTTTCATTATTACCTAAATATAACAAAAGTGTGATAGCAAAAAGGTAATATTAAAGGTAATAATAAATAAGTGTGGAATGTACTTACAAAGCGATTAATCATATTACCTATGTGTCACGTTTCTACAAAGTTATGCCTGAAACTGTAACTTTTTTAACGGCCCCCCCAAATCCATTTTCCCAATGGCTGATCGAGTCCCTAACAACTCCTGCTCCAAGTACTTACGGCTGATTGCGGGGTGGCACATATATGTACATATTTGGCGTCATAAAAACTCTCGCGGTTCCTGTTCTCGGTCGCCGGTGAGACATTAGCCGGATTTGAATCGCAACGGCTTTCCTCGGGAAGATCTCGACCTTCATAATATAAGAAGGAACTATTTTTCGTATCGCGAAGGGAAAAATCTGGATCCATACACAACATTTTACACAAAAATCAACGACACAATGATGATGCCGATGAACAACGATGACATAAGTGAAATTTTTAACAGACCTGTAATGTCCATAAAAACAATGGCTTTAAAATTAATGAATTCTTAATAAGATACGCGGAAAACGAGCACATTCGCATTCATAGATAGCGGCTCATAAATGACATGGCACAGAAATTCGCAAAAATAGAGGAAATCAAGAGGATGCTTGAGTTTTACTTCCAAACCCAAAACTCTCGGTGAAACCAAAACCTCCGAGGAATTTCATTGGAGTCTCGCCAAGTTGAACAGCTGACCACAAAATCACCCTTTAAACTCACAGCCAACATGGGGGATGAAGTAGGGGATACCTGGGGGCTTATTCTCTAACTCGAAGCATCGGAGCTTTCTGGCGAAAAGATGCTTCAATAAGCTACTTGCTCCCATCGGTATTCTCTATCATGGAAGCTACCGGAGAAAGAGCAAGCAGAAGCTACCGGTAGCATATTAGGCTCCCACCCATATTCTGTAAATGTCACGAAGCTACTTCCGTAGCCCCAATAAGCTCCCACGGTAGCCTTACGAAGCGCGGCCTCCGTATACCCTGCTTAAATAATGGTCATTTTCTAACGCTTATCTATCTATAATTATCCAACTCACGGGTATGTTTCTTACATTTATTAAATGCGCATTCTTTGCACTTTCACTGTGTTACTTTGTCATTTTCGCCATTAGCGGGATTTTTCACAAAAAAAGAGATTAACTGGAGTGACGGAAAGCCATATTTACCTTTGGTGAGTTACGTGATTCCAGCCCATAATGGGATACTTTTCGGGCCGTGGTAGCGAGTATCACCTTCGCATTTCTTTTGAAAGTTTCATCTTCGTATATTATTTAAATGATTTGAAGCTACGAGTAATCGACGAAAGCAAATAGCACGAATCATATTGAACCATATCATCGACATGAACCCTAATTCCCGAATATATTTACGAACAATCTTATTTCAAGTGATCAAAACAGCCAAGATGGACGTTGTGCGTTCCTATTCACGACATTGTTCACGAGATTATGTAAGTAAAAATAGAACATTTTTAAGATTTTGCTTGTATGATTTTTAATGCGTGGCATTTTTCGCTAAACACGATACAAGAGCATTTTCACCGTCTAAAACGGCTTTAAAACATGTTTCACCAGTTCTATCCACGGAAAAACATTGAGACAAGCTTTCCCATTGGTTCTAAGAATGACGTCACCAGTAATGAAGTTTCCGCAGATTTGGTTTAAAAAGATTCTCATACCCGCCTTTCATCAAACCTCTCTCCACTTCCTTTTACGTTCTTGAGAAAGCTCCCGCGAGTTAGAGAATATGGTTGGTAGCCAATTCTGGTAGCTTATTCGAAGCAACCGCATCGGTAGCTTCGAGATAGAGAATAAGCCCCCTGGAGCACCAAATTCTAGGGAATATTGAGGAATTTCAGACTTAAGGCGGAAAAATGAAGAGGGTACAAAAGAAGCAAACAGATGGTTGAAAAACAGTTACAGGCCAGCTACTATTTTTTGCCGAACGGATAGGTATGGGAATTCGTTTTTCCCCCGAACAATAAGGGACTTTAATAAATGCAAGGCGTAATTTCATAGAGCGTTTCCTTTTTATATGTAAATGGCTGGTGTCCTAACACCCCCCGCCACACGCCTATTGAGGCGGCTTGCGGGGTAGTATGTAGATGTACTGAGCGAATTCCGCATTCAAGTCATGAAAACTCGTATCTCTGAGCGGCGAACGACAATACCCTGAAAGTCTAAATGTGTTAAGAAAATCCAAAGTCTCCTTTACCTCTTAATACATAAATAGAAAGCCTATCTTACCATCAAGAAAAATCTCACATTTCAATTATTGGCCCCCTTAAAAGCGATAGATCCGGCGCGCAAAACGTCAGTGTATGAAAATCAGTAATGATATTAAAAGAAAATAAAGAATTCCAAGCCGTTTAGCAAATGACACATATTATGGTAATCCAAGACACTGTAATCATCCATACACGTGCGAGTATGTGGAAATGAGTAAGAATAATTGGGGTTAAAAACAAGAAAAATATAAGGTGTAATTCATGGGACACTAACAATCACGTTCAAGATAAGTAGATCGCACTTTATTCTCCAGCTAATGATTTATTATTCAGCAAGAGATGGACTAAATCTGATAAAATATCCAATACACCATCTTAATGGACTAGAACACTTTTACGGTGTCATCAAAGAGAAGATATTTGATTAAGGAAGGCAAAATCAATTACAATGAGAGAGATCATGCCATTACTCGATAGTTGCATGAAATTCACAGAAATGATCCGCATCGAAAGTTTGTATCTCAAATTCGATACGCACAAAGATTTACACACTCGGAATTAAGCAAAAAGTTATCTCCAATCCTTTCATATGCTACACTCGATAAAAGCCATGTCTTACATTCCATCTCGTACACTTGAAAGAAAACTATCGCGTTCAACATGGGATTTATGAGGTCGAAAAATTCCTAGTTTGTATGTATTCGGAAAAGTGCAGACTTAAATAGTTGAGGGCTACAGAGCCCTATTATATTCTAAAGAAGTGACGCAGGAATTAAGATGTAACCAAAAATAGGGGAATCAGGTTGGTGGGGTGGCTTGAGTACTGGCTTCCCACACCGAGAGCCCGAGTCTGCCACGTCTATTCCCGGGATACTGCGGGGGTGAAGACTCAACGCACTACGCCTCCGCCACCACCCAGCCTCAAGTCACACCACATTCCAGGTTTAAAGGGGTCCCTTCGTAAAATGTCAGAGATGTCATTCCATTCCATTCACTTGTAGAAAAAAGTGTCCATTGCTTCTTACACCACGAGAATTCTACCTTATCTACAAAAACATTTCACCGAATTATACTCAAAATTGCATAGTCTTGGAGACGCGAATGGATTGAAGAAAAAAAGGAAGAAAATGAGAATTGTACGTTTCCAAATAAATACATGGTAATTGGTTCAAGGCACCTCCACAGGGTCATAACTTAATTTTACAGCCCTTAGCAAAATATTTTCAAAAATGCTGGAAGGCAAAACTAGAAGTACAAGAGATGTGGGCAGCAGTCTATTCCGATCCAGTCCATCAATGTAAAAAGTAATCACTAAAAGTATAAACAAAACTTTTGGATCACCATGAGCCGCCAAAGCTTCAATGAACAATTCATTGACCTATCTACACCGTAGTGGCGAACTTGAACCACCCAATATATTGGGAATTTTTCTCAGGCTATGCAGATTTGTTTTCAAAACGACATGAATTGCAAGGTAGTTTATCTCATCTTTTTTCCATTATTCATTTCCCTAGTCTTTATACTACTGTTAAGGGTTGGCTTTGGTAGTCACTCTTCTCCATTTTCTTCCGTCTAGGGCATCCGTTGGGGTCCCACACACTTCTCCATGCCAATTCTCACGTAATTCCTCCATACTCATCATAATCATAATAGTTGCGATAGATCAATCACATGAAACTCCCACCCTCAATAGGTAGAGTAGAATTTTCACTTGTGCTTAATAACACCACATAATTACTAACTCTTCACACCGGTCGATTAGTCCGGCATTATTTTATTTTGTTCTTTGCATGAGGTAGCATCTCGTAGTATTCATAAATTAACAGTATCAGTAATATTAACCACTATATGTGTCTATAGCATTTTTCTGCATGTTTGTATGTTCTTTTACGTATCACTCTCCCAGTTTCTGGTTGGACTGCGCACTGTTCTCCTGACTGCTTTTGGCCTGCGCCTAGAGCCAGGGGGAGCGTGCGAGGTTCGGATTTGTTCTGGGACGAGTGCTGCATGCCTGGTGTGGAATCACCCCGTGCCACACACCCTAGTGGTGGCTTGCACGGTACATCGTAGATGTAGATGTACTCTCCAGGGTTTCACTCGGCCTCTTTTTACTGAAAGTTTCAATCTCATTTCTTTCTTCAATACCTTTATTGTTTACTAGTACAGCCACAATTGAACCTATTCAACCAGAAAGGGACGGGGTTGAGAGGAGGAGGAGGTGATACACATTATTCCACGCGGAACACGACCAGTAGGTCGATTCCACAACTCTTCCGTTTGAACTCACTCTACCAAAAAAAGTCCATTGTTGCCACGTTCACGCAGCACCCTGCTCTCGGGTCCGTTTGCCAGTGGTGTCACGGGGTGAACTCTGGCAACTAAGCTCAACACGCACCTAACGAACGGGTGGAAAAGTAGATACTAAAATCAAGGTCCCGGGGATGGTGATTCGCGGGGAAGGGTTTGCAAAACGCTTATCCCGGCGCGTGCAAGCTTCCATCCCGAGGCAACAAACAGCGGGAGGGTTGACAAAAGAAAGGGGGCAGGCGTAATTTTTAAAGGACCCTCGGCAACGTCCCCTTAACCACACCTCGGTTCTTTCTCTCGGCAAATAAAAAAAGACTACCTCAGTTATTTTTTCCTTACTTCCCTCCCCCCCACTTATATCCGCGTCGTTTATCGGGTAATTTTGGTCGTTGAGCAGCTGCTTCACCCTCGGGAAGAAGGATGACACTTGGAGGGCGTCTCTCTTGAGGGTCGAAAATGAAGGAAAACCTGAGGCAGTGGGCGAGAGAGAGAGCTGTTCCCGACGCCCAACAAGAGAGGGCGTAACGCGGGGAAAAAAGACAAGAAAAGAAGAGATGGGCGAAGCGATGAGAAGAAAATCGCATTATTCCACAGCGGAGGAGGGGGTGAGTTATCTCTCCCACCCTTCCCATTCAATAGCGCTGCGACACGGGGCGGCCCAAGTGCATATGGGCGGATTACCGGGGACGGCGCGGCGGGCCGAAAAGATTGACTCGATACGATGATCCCTGTGAACAAGGGATTATTAAACCTCCCGGTGACGGAAACATTACGTATAAGACCTCACGAAACTCACATGGGATGATTTAAAAAAAATCATCTCGAGATAATGGGTTCGCTGCGACCGAGTACAAAAATAATGTGCTTCCTTTGAGGCAGCTCATTTTTAGGCACAAGAACTCCACCACACGGTGACGGAACAAGTAAGCGTGATCATCCCACTATCTTTAAGTGTGGGTAAACACTGGCAAGTAACTTCTGTAACTTTCTTCTGCAAGAACTTGCGGTAGATTTTACTCTGACGAAATATTTTTCACAAGTTAGTGCAGCGCCATATTGATTGCTGTTTACACTGTAAACAATACGCTTCTTCAAGTGACTTACCGAAACTTTAAAAAGTCCTGCAAACGGACTTGCAGAGCCGTTTACACCCGAAATTTAAGTAGACAGTCGTTTTCTCCGAGTAACTTGCACAATTACCTTGCCATAGTAAACCCACTTTCAGGAAAACGCAGGGGAGTCGAGTTCTAACGCTAAAAGCAGGGATCTAACATTCAATCAACGAATACATACATCGTTACGTACCTGGATCCATTACGGTGTATTTAAATATCACCGGAGATTACTGATAGGTAACAGTTATTGTTTCAAAGAATGATTAAGCATTCTAATACCATTTGAGGTTTTCTATATTTAATTCACCAATTTAATATGGATAATCACGCCAACGTTCATCTCGTAAAAACAATTAATTAGCCCTCATTTTTACAAGCACGCACTCTGCTTTTACCCTGGACTTATATTAACCCGAGAAAAGGAAAATGTTTACAGTATAGTATGAACAGTCATAAAATAACAGTACAGAGTCCAGCAATTTTAAACAGTAATCCATAAAAATTATATAAGACAGCGCGGAACGGAATAATTCAGAATCTATTTACCGTCAAAAAGAAACTAAATAAAATAATTCTAAAAAATCGAATCGAATCGAGACCTATATAGAGCCTACCCCAGCTGGAATTCGCACCTGAAAGTTGAACCAAAAATACTCATTCACGACCTCAAACCCAACGCCTCGTTTTCAGAGGAGTGCAAAGGACGAAATGAAATTACCCAAGTGCGCGGCCGAAAGTTGCCAAAAGAATCCGAAACAGACATAACATCAATTTTGGGAACCTCCTCCAGTGACCCGGCAATTCTGCCAGCTCACTTCCTCGAGCTGCGTCTAAATTGTCACACTTTTTAAGAGGGCAAGGGTTAATAAAACTTTCACGCTGGGTTCTCATTGACGTAGATGTAGCATTATGGAATTCTAAAAACTTATCCCAGCCATTTTCTATCAATGTTAATTGCCTGAATCAATGGTAAAATAATGCGAACTTATAACCTGAATTCAGAATAATAATACGAGTGGGAGAGATACGTTCCTAAAACGAAAAATGTGTTTGCTTTTAAAGGAACTGATGCACTGACATTGAAGAAGACATGCGGGTACCTCTTATCAACACTAACAATATAAGAAAAATACGTGAACTGCTGACGTAAACCAAAAATTCAAACAATATTCATAAATTTTCAATTACTTGATCTTTCAAGTTCAAAGCTTCACATCTAAAAAGCAAGTAATAAACTAGCAAAACAAAATAATAAATCTCGAGAAGAAAAGACAATGGTAAAATAAAATTACTGGCTCTTAACTCAGAGCACAAGAGAAAAAAGCCTGGCAGGAATAAGTGATTGGACATTTAGACCGCAACCCCAGTGGAGATTTACGGCTGCTATGATCCACGTCTTCTACTTACATTATTCCACTTGAGACCGAAAAATCGAGATAAAATAATCCCACCGCTGATCTAAATTATAATGCGACTAATGGGTTCAAACCTTTACCCACATTTTACCTCCAGTCTCAAAACCCAAGTATGATACATATTGACCGAAGAACTGAAGCTGATAACACACTCTGAGAAGCACCAAATGAAAACACTGAGTAAAAATTTAAAAACACTGTAAATATTTGAAAAGGTCCTAATGACTTGTGCAATATCGATCAATGTAATTGGATTTTAACCTGGACTAGTATTATCATGAATCTGATCTTTTGAGCACATGGTTACATTGAGATTTTTATAGACAAAAGCATGAACTTTCCATTGGAAAACGCAACTCTGTTGTGTCACCGCATCAGTCTTATCAGAAGTACCGAAGAGAAGCGACTCACTCATTCACTAATGGATCAAACCAAAGTTTAATAAACAAATTCGAAGACATTAAAAGCTACTTAGGTGTAAGCATCGTTCACAATCACATAGCCATGGTTGGGTAGATTGCCTCGCACTCATTGCAGAAAATAATTGAAAAGACAAGCAAGCTATTTTTCATTCCGAACTAAGGTAAAAACTTTTAACTCCCATATTAATGATAGATCATTGAATAACGGCCATCCACAAAAGAACCGCGATAGGATATTCCTTCGCTATTTTCTTTCTAAGGAGTAATCAACTACACACTAAAATAAAATCCCAACTTCGGGTTTATTGTACAAAACTCCCAACACACTAAACGGAAAAAAACGCTTGGCGTTTTTCTGAAAAAAAATGTTTAGCATGGAGCACACTTCCCTGGTGTATTTGAGAATATTGAGTAATTATGATGGATAAGAAAGAGAGCGTTAAATAATTTTTTTTCAAAAGGTTGCTCCTTCGCAATTATCATGTCATGAAGTCATCAAATTCCTTGACAAATTCAAAGGAAGGGTCGACATAAAATCCTTCCACACTAAAACCACGATCGCTTTCAAAGAGAAGAAGTCAAATAAGAGAGAAATATGATTCCTGAAAGTGGAGAGGAAAATGAAGAATGTGGACGGATATGAAGATCATGGCGTGTTGGGTGAAGACAGGAGGTAATTAGGAGAAGGCAGAGTAGGTATGGGAAGCAGGTGATGAGAGGCGAGGTGAGGGTGATGATTCCTGAGAGTAAAGAGGAAAATGAAGAAGATGGACGGAGATGAAGATCATGGCGATGGCGTGGTGGGTGTGGACAGGAGTTAATTAGGAGAATGCAGAGTAGGTATAGGAAACAGGTGATGAGAGGAGTGGGCAGGGAAGGCTAGGGAGACAATGTGCTTCATGGACATGTACATGCCGAGGTGACGACGAAGTATACCTTACGTATGAAAGAGCTACAAGACTAAAGAGTATCATTTGACGCGTTTTATTAGCTAGTCATAAAGCCTTCAAAAAGGAGTTACTGCCAATCCGCTTTAACATTTTACACGAATTTCTTAATTACTTGAAAAAAATTCCGATTGATGAAAAAGTGACAATTGCTAGGCCACCAGCCACCTCGTGGCGTGATAATAATATACTTTATTTGCCAGACGAGAAATATTTTACATAAATATTTATGTGGCACGTCAAATTATGAGGTAAAATAGAAGGTACAATAATTATTTACAATACATATATACAAAAGAACAAAAAGCTACCAAGATAAATGAATATTAAGCATGCCAAGAAAATACAAGAGAACAAAGTGGGAATTACATAGACAAATCGAATAAAAACATCTGAACAATACAAAGTCTTTCACCTTGTGCTTGAATACCACGGTAATACTCATAGGAGCTTAAAGCTCCTTTGGGATCATGTTGTATAACACTAACCTCATAGATCTAAAGTCACTGACAGTTTTCTTAGTGCGAACACATGATATGCAAGTCGTGTTGCGTAGCTATGTATTGCAGAGTTCTGAACTAGGTCTTGATAGTTAGCTTTCACATTGAGTAATACAGTAAATATATAAATACAAGGACATTTAATATGCAGAGATTTAAACAATGGGCGACAGTGAGTTCGCCAGAGTTTATTTGCAACGAACCGTATGGCTATCTTATGAATTCTAAATATCTTCAGTGCTTGGGATGAGGACTCCTAATGCAGAATTCTGTATAGTAAATGTGTATGGAATTCGCCATAGTATATAAGTAAAAGAACTTTTATGGATACAATAGTCACCAGTGGAAAAGTTATAGATCATATTTGTTTCGAAGGACGAAAGCTGAGAAGAGAGACAAATTGATCAGGAACAAAGTAATCTATAAATGAAAAGAGACCAAAGTAGAGGATTCTGCACGTCTACTTATCCCGAATCGCAGGTTTCACATCACTCAGTATGGACAAACGAAAAAATGAAATTTCGCGCTTATGTTTTATAGCCTTTAGATAAGACTTTTCCACAAGTATTCGCATCCCCGACTATCGAAATATACATACACCTATCTATTACATGAAGTATCGATGTTTAGTGAGACTATAAATAGCGAGGAACCAGTGAATAATATCTAAATTCTGGAATCACACTTCCTTAGGCTTTTCAAACATACGTACAGTAAGTTAACTAGCATATATCAGCTATAGCGCATATAACCTTCAACATCATCAGCAGTCATCAATTCGAAGATTGGTTTACTTCTGCTCTCCATTGCATTCTAATATTCAGCTAATCACTTAAAACCTTCACGAGTCCCTATTTCGTATTCCTCATAGTTTGCGTAATCTATTCCACGCTTGGTCTCCTCAGCAATCATTCTGATTTTTTATCGTTACATAACTGTTTTCAGGAGACTGTCATGTCTCAGGGTGTGTTCAATAAGTTTATCTCGTCTAATATTTACCTTACTATGCAGAAATAAATGTCTCTAACTATTCATGAAGAAAGAAAATTCATATACCTGAAGAAAGACCTAAAATTACAAATGGAGAGTTAATCTTTACTCATATCTATCAATACCATACAACTGTAATCTGCGGTGGACCAAATTCACTATATTGGGACTACATTCACTTATCACGCTTAATTCCACTCTAAAGACATTAATAACTACTGGGAGAAACTTTCATCTATGCCGCTAATGAAATGCTAAAGAAAACACTCTCATTCAGCGCTTATTATCTATAAATGGCATAACTTCAATTCTGAGGACGCCAATTAAGCTCGCATATCACGCTTATCATAAAGCAGCCCTCCAATTTATTGGGCTTAATAACTCTCTGGGCATAGAAATATCACAGTGATCCATCGATTGCATTTTGAGACCATGACACTGCCCGATAAAAGAAAGGGAAACTTGTGGAGGCCAAATTTCGATTTCATGGACAGATAAAGCCGTTGGAATGCATGCTCCACGCCACTCACTTCACACAAAGTCGGCCAAAGTGATTATTGAATGAGGACCCACAAACTAACGTTTACAATCGGTGTCACATAAAAGGAATTCTGCATTGGCTGTGACAACAAACAGACCAATAGCAAAATATTATATATCCATCTGGTGTATTACCAATATCTTGCATATCCAATTGGAGTACAGTCTTATATTGTACGATCCGAGTACAAAGCACACTAATCGTTAATAATAACTACGAACGCATTACAGAGAGCACTGTTTAGAAAAAGAGGCGGGGAATGTCACATAAAACTTTTCTTTATAAGTTCTGACACTCCAGCACACGTTTATATTCAGAAAATAATATTTATCAATGAACGTTCACTTAATATTTCGAAGCAGGTGAATTAATAACTTAACTGGGATAAGATAAATTAGGATATAATCCAGCATTTCCAACTCGGAGGTCTGTAAGAGGCGGAGGCTAGCCTCGCTTTATCCTAATCCCTATAGCTTGTAATATTTGCGCATTCAGTGCAGGAGGTCCATTCGCCTATCTATTCTGTACCTCATTCGGTTCCCCAGTCTCCAAAACCACGTAAATCACGCAGCTGGGGCTAAACCGAGGCCAACGAGATATACATATGAATCTCAGTTGTCTCGGCTCAACTGGGTGTGACTGGAAATACCGCCCAGAGTTTAAAACTAGGCGTACTACCACAAGCAGAGCGATCTACTCCCTAGACTGCCATTCAGCCAAAACGTAGAATATCATCTATAATTGGATTTGAACAGCCTAGACCAACAATCAACGCAAGATTTTGAGGCGTGACATGAATATCGTCCACCTGAACCGTCCTTTAGTTATCAGGGAACCTAATACCACGAATGAGTCAAATATAAGGTCGAAGGCCACATAATGCCCTTCTTCCAATAAAGAATAAGATCGCACTGACCTATAAATAAAAAACCATCCTAGAAAAAAATCTGCACGGAGTACAGCCAAAATTGTTACATTAAATTCAATGATGATTTATTGGTCTTCGCCGCGTGTAGTTTGACGATTTTATTCGATTTTTCGAGACCAATCAAGTGCCTACTGGTTATTTTATCACGGACATATGCCCACTGCCGATGTTTTGGGTTTGGGGAGGTTTCTAGGCCACAGTTTTCACTGTCAAAAATTGTAAGGGACACTTCAGCAACCAAAACTTAAAAACTTTCGACTTTGCTTGATCATGATTTTCCGAGTTTTATGACAGATAAGCATGCTATGAAATATAAACATTTGTGAATGCATATAACATTAACGAGAGTGAATATTTACAAAACATTTTTACGACAATTTCACAAATGTTTTCCAGCACTATTTATAATTAGGTCCAAAATTCTCAAACAATTCTCAGTGAACAAACCATGAAAACTACCCAGACAAAGTAAATAGTCCAGCGTGATATAAATACCAGATTGAAGATAAAAAAGCACGTGACGCAATACATTCGCACAACTTCGGAGAAAGGTTTTCGGAAGAGCGACTTCAAGTGAGCTACTTGAATATCAAGGTTTCAATTTCCATCAGAGAAAATCCCATTTCAGGAGAGGTAACGGTATCATTTTATTGCTGACACGGTCCTGGTTTCGTATGTAGTTCCCATCACATAGTAAAACTAAAAGAAATTTAAAAATCTTGGAAGAGTATTTTTATAAGAGGAATGCGAAATGCATGACTAACTTTTCCTTGCATGCTAAACTTTAACTAACTTTTACGAAAAAATAACTTACTTAACTTAAACTAACCTTTCTGCTTGCCCTTAAACCCAACTTTGCCGAACTTTAATGATTGGCTGCCTCTGAGAGAAAACGTACGTACAATACATGGAAGGCTGACTAATTCATCTTCGCGGAGTTATCCTGCATATACAAATGCCATACGCATCAATTTATTTACACAGGTCGGGACTAATGATATTACAACATACTTCACAATTTTGACAATGCGAATAGATGGAATAATTCATCAGTAAAAAAACAACTCTACGAAGTCACATTCAATACGGGATGCAATAGCTTCCTTGAAAGTCGTTCCTTACTTCTTCCGAATTGCAATAGGCGCGCATTAAAGATCATTATGGCAATAGTTTGGTAATTAGTTTTTAAACATTAAATAAGAAGCCTTCACTCTCGGTATTCAAAGCGTAGATGCTATGTACTCAATTAAAACATTAACCCGAATGTTCATGATATCGCGCACGAAGCGTCACGTTTTTAATTTCTTAATGCTGTGACAGCGAAAATCATAAAGTAAAATGGATTTCCAACCGTTCAATCAACGCATAGGTAACCAGCATTGGCACCACATCACGAGCAATCACTTGGAATTGCATTACATAAATAGTTGTCGACACATGTACGACTGTATTGGAGGCAAAGCCCGCTTGGGGTAACCGAAAGTGGTGATTTAAAATGGTATAAAAATGATAAGATCGCAATGAGCGTTTCAAGGTCACAGAGCAGTACCATCTAGAGGTCGCGCAAGGTCGTTTTACTACGAAAATCGTAAATATTCTCTTTTTTCTAAAGGCGTTAAAAGAAGCCCAATGATTTATTTTTATCAGGTTCTTAAAATGTACGAAAAATATACACGTTCATGTGATTTCCACCACTGAATTTCTTGCTCAGATAACAGAACCAAGACTTTTTAACAAAAGGAAAAAACTACAGAAAGGACCAGTAAATCCCAAACCTCCATTGGCACCGGTGTGTTGTCTAGTATCCTTTAAGTTGTGATCAATGTATTTTCCTTCCTTAACATCTTCCTAAAATACAGCCCTCAACATTCAACGATGTTATGCGATGTGATTATTTGGCAAATATTTTTTCATTCTACCACGTAACGAAGCTTCATACTACGAATATTTCAACCAACAATTATAAAATACTATTTTAGTATTTTATAATTGACTTATCAGTAAATTTTTATTCCACTCATTAAAAATAATTTAATTCTTCGATTACCAAAGCTTATTCAAAGTAACTTAAATGAACTTTGGTTTGTTCTGATTCCAAGTCAAACGAAATCCTATATAGTTTCACTTTAGAAGCTTTCACAGCTTACCTAAGCTTCCCGAAACGGACATCAACCAGATATCCCCACGGTTGGAACAAATAATTGAAATTTATCATTCTACATGAACATGCGATAATAAAGCAAAAAATACGCTACTGCTATTTCCATATCACTCTTAAAATGTATTTACGTAGTGATCCTTAATTTAAATCAAATAACTTTTGGAAGAGATTTTAGCGAAGAGTCACTTGATATACTAATGTAATCTTCACCTTCAATCACCCATCTCCAAGGTCAAAATGCAAGTTTAAAATGATTCTTGAGTCATACGTAAGGTTTCCTTGTATTATACTATGGTTAGAGGATAATGAACGTACGCCAGAATCTAAGGAATGAGAGTACATTACAACTTTTAAGTGACACGCTTAATTTTAAAGTAAACACAGAATTATTTTAAAAACTTGCAATGAATTTTGACTTTTACACTTAGGTATTATATTCATTAAAACGTCATTTTAAAAAAATTACCCTGATCTTTCTTGACACTTGAGAGCATGTTTTTATTTTGTCACACATCACTTTTGAGCACCTTAATAAAACATATGGTGCATACTCATATCGCAATGAAGCTAGGGCGATAACGCCAGCAGAAGGAAGAATACAAAGCAATAGAAATGGGGTATTATAGAAGAATATACATAAATGGACGGAGATAATCACTGGCGAAATATTAGGGAGAAAAATACGCTCGATGAAAACTCGGTCACGTAGAAGATACCTAAATTTTTGGACACATTCTGAGACATCAGAGACTACTGAAAACAATATTGAAAGTATCAAATGAATGGGCAGATTTACAGCGGAAGACAAAGGTTCGAAGGCATTGGGAAAACGATTAGGGGAGTTATAAGGAAAACTTTCTCAGGAAAAGCCGTTAGCTAAAAGGAGAGCAGAGTGGAGAAATTCAACAAACCAATATCCGACTGAAGACTGCTGACGATGATATCACTTTCCTCATAGGTCCATTAAATTATAATTCACGTAGCGACAACGGAAGTGAGACGGTATTTCCAAAAAATGTTCCATTTCACCCTGGAAACTTTAAAAAATACATATTGTAAACACATGTCAGAAAAATTTCCAAGGTTCCCGTACGAACATTTATCGATTGCGATCATGACTACTAAATTCCCATGAGGGTGACGGAATTATGCGCCTTTCCCCTCTGATTTCCAGCGGCATGCCGTTTTTGAAGGCATTCCCAACGTTTCGGGACATAGGCTCCAACTGAAAGACGTCCCCCGGGACCACTTGTGGCACTCATGTCCTTAACCGTCAGCGACGAGGAAACCACAATTCTTTCGAGGCTGCTCTCCCACTTTAAGATGGTAATTTTAAAAAAATTGAAAGAAAGAAAAAGGTTCCTGGATGACTCTAAAAACTCCGACACGAGCACTTGACTCCAAAAGGTGTTGAAACACTTGGCATGGATATATTTCAAGAAACTAGAATTGGTCCACGGTAATTGGCATGATATGGTAGAAGAGCATTTTCTGAAGATGAAAAGGTACAGAATTTTTACCGGAAGTACCTGATGATGACGAGGTAATAAGCCTTAGCACGCGTCAAAATTTTAAAATAAAGGGGGCAGCACGAATTCTGTATCTTTTCATTTAGGGAAGTTAAAATAAGTTAAAAAACGAACACCTGTCCGTATCCTGCAAGTTATACCTCCACGCACAGCGCCAATCCAATTGTTCTATCAGACGTTTAACCAATGAGGTGACTGGCATTGTCGAATAATAAGACCGCAAAGATGCAACATTTAGCTAATTTCCCAACAAATCTAGAAATGACAATCCTGAAGCGAAATGCAATTACGATGAATATCAGAAGTTAGAGAAGAATAAATCGAGAAAAAAGAACTAACAAATGATAAAACTTTGAATATAGGAGACAATAAAAACTCTGAATAAAAAATTATGCCAAAAGACCTCCAAAATGCATACCGTAGAATCTGAAAGGATTTATATCACGGAGCAACAAATAGGAATCGCAAGATTTAATTAATATTCATTCCAAGCGGTATTTTATAGAAAAGTTTCCGTCCTTATTGATTGGTTTTGTAGCAATTTTATAAGAGATAGTTCGCCCACAATCAATACAGAAGAAAATAACTGTTTTAATCGAAAATGAATTAACGATAATAACCAGCCTTCAAACACGTATTTTGCATGCATGACTCGGATGAAATATTTTCCATGACGACGAGGCAGCTACCATGCTCCAATATGATATATAAGAAGAAAAAGGAATGAGAAAATAATTGCGGGGAATCTGGTGCTTTAACGGATCAAAAAGGTATGCATATCATTGTAAAAGAGGACTGGACTAGAGAAAGCATTCGAAACACGGTGCTGGATGAGTGTGTTAAATATCAAATGGACGAACGAGGAAAGAAACGAAGAGGTATCCAAAAGAGTCAAAGACGACTGGAACATACTTGGAAATAAATTCGCTAGAAACATACTGAAGAGGAAAATAGAAGTGAAAGTCTCATGAGGAAGTCCAAGGGAAAAGCAGGGAGCAAGGAAAGAAGAATCACGAGAAAGTGGAATTAGCATATGATTAGGAAGAATGGAGGGCTGCAGTTAACCTGTCTTCGGGTTGAGAGAACTAGGGGTGCCGGATGATTGAAGAAAAAGTGAAATGCTGTATCGCTCCGATTAGGCCACATTTCACTTGCAACGCGAGCATTTGGGACCCTGCACAGAGAGATTTAATTCGTCTAAAATTAAATATGCAGTGGAAAGCGGCACGCTTCTTTTTACAACTGCTACGAAAGAACAGACGGTGTGAAACAGCTGGTGGAAGGACTAGGTTGGGAGCCGATAGAAACTCGAAGGCTACACGCTGGATTACAATTACCTGAAAAATGCAGACCAGGCGAGTTTCAGTAAGGTAAGACGGATATTATTTTGACCGCACACTACATCTCTAGAGCAGATAGATGCGAAAAAATAAGAGGGATACGCCGCTGCACTGATAGGTACAAAAATTCCTTCCTTCCACGCAACATTATTTACAATAAGAAACACATAGCATGGCACTAAGGCACTCCGTTAAGATTCCATTCGCATTTGTCCTCTCCCCCTCCCTTTTCCCTGTCCGCTCCCCATTACACAGATGGTATCCTGACACTCCCTGCCATACATCCCTGCGGCGACTCGTAGGGCAGAACGTAATGTAGAGATGAAGATTGCTTTCTGTTTCGAGTACGATTGAAAGCCAACTTACTCTGCTAATATGGATAGCGAACTCCCAAGGCGGACGTTGCGTTGCAGTGCAGAAGTGGCGGTGCACTCCACAAGGGATTCAGGTCCGAACGCCATTGATCGGTGTACTGCATGTTATCTCGGTCAAGCGGAATCATCCGCACGGCTGCATCGCAACGCACAAAATTTGCCCTCTTCTTAAGGTGGCTGGAGCGGTAATCGTAGGTCATTGAGTACACATTTTAATAATTTTTCATGTAAGCTGAAAAAATATTCTTGGACCAAATTTCATTATGCGCATCCATATATGCGCTGGAACTCACCATACATGCAGAAATGTAAAAGATACACGAATTAAAATTCATTTTTTTCCTTAATTAAGGCATGTTATGACTCGAGTTTTCGGGGCGATATTCGAAATTCAGACCAAATTATATCGAAATGTGTCGCTTTCGAATATAGGACTTGGCGTGACACCTTGATATTTGTTAGCAACAATTATAATTTTAAGAAATGTGTTATTTCGCGTTTAGAAAAATCTGTAAATAAGTAATCGACTTATTACGAAATATATCTCATGAGCCATAAGGCTTTGGGTAAAAGCTTCATTGAATTGCCAATAAACCAAATCGGTATGATGCAAGTTTTTCACTTTTATCTATAGATATCACGGATGAGAAAACGTATGCAATGGTTCATGAAAATCTGTTCATAAACGAAAATCGCTCCAACCGCCATCATCCCTCTGCGAGTAGAAAAAAGAGAACAAAGGCGCAAATTTGCGAATTAAAACAAAAGAGTATTAAGTATTGAAATCCATTAAACGACCATGGATACCCTGAATTAAAGTCCGGAGATAAAATCCGGATTACGTGTGGATGTATATTGATTAAAATTTTTCTTTTTTTCACCAGATGATGATGTACCCCAGCGATATTGCTGTCGCTTAGCTAATTTTTATGAGGAACTGCTAAGTTTTCTCCTCCCTGTTCCTTCAAGATAAAAGAATCCCAGTTAGACCTGAAACTATTTTTCATAAAGATGGTAGCTTTATTAAAACTATGGCGACCCATTGTCGTCCATATTAATTCCAAGTCTCCTAAAATGTGCGGCCGAAATTCAAAATTAATCATTCGTGATCAGTACATTAAAGCAGAAAATGGAAAGCAGAAGCAATGGAAATGTGGTTTTTAATGATGATGGAGATCAAGTCGACGAAGATAATCGGCAAAAAAGAAGCCCTATGACGAGCTGGGGAGAAAAGATGTGTCATGGAAATTCTGCAAAGTGGAAGAAATAAATTCATCGGACGTAATGAAGTTATGACACGAAATTTCTACCTGGCACTTCTCAAGGAATCAAAATGTGTAGTTTCTATATAAGACGAGCCTCAAAGATTAAAGCTGGATGCTGAAAATCAGAGCTCTTCAGGACAAGGGAGAATATAACATGGTTTACCCGATACCATCCAGATTATAAAACAAATAAGGAAAAGCATAACTTTGGAGTCACATTCTGAACATGGCATGCCAATGGAAAGCGCTGCTTAAATTCAAAGAAATCACTGAAGTTTATAATTCCGATGCGTTTCAAAGGTTTGCGGAAATACTGCATTTATGAGTGGAGATGCAAGCGTGAGTATGAGGTTGAAAATAAGGGCACTCGTGACTCAGAATCCACGTGAGGAGGTTAAAAATGCTGCTACAACTTAAAAGTCACATTACCCAGCCTCCTAAAATACAGAACTATCTTCCGGCGCAGCAGGCGCACCTTGCAGTTTAAATTTACCACATCCTCGTACATTAAAAACGACACTGTAAAAACGCCATGCCAAATCACACCTTCCATAAGGTGCGGGACGTGTAAATTCTGACTTGTTGAGAGTAAAAAAAAACAATATTTTAAACACAAAACCACACACAAAGAGAAAATGGCCTACTTCATTCCGGTACTTAAATACGCATCACCTTGGCTAATTAAGGTTAAAATTGAAGGTCACGCTGAAAATGTAACCAGTCGTCCAATGAAAAATCAAAGGTACTCCAAAACAAAGAACTATCCTCACTTGGTTTTGCAACTACTTCGCGCGAAAAAAAAAATACGATTCCTCAAATAATTTCTTTCAAAATTCAAGTCGCGCCGAAGAAATTATAAAAACATGCTACATTTAAGCACCATCCAAAACAGTAAATAGAAAAGTAATGGCACCACCGATAGGGGACAGTCGCTCCACCATCATAACAGACAGTCAAATTAGTGCCACAATCACAAAAAAACGACATGAAATGAATGAACGGATGAATGAGTGTTGAAAAAGACGATCACTCATTGGAGAATACACCGATGAACACCACCCAAGGCTGAATTTTTTTCCAGCTCCCTGCACCAACGGATTCCATCGTGCACCAAATAGGAGCACGTAAGGTGTTAACTGAATCATTTGACACAGCGATAAATGGAACGGAAAATCTTTTTCCTCCGCGTCCGAATTGGAAGAGAGCTTCTCAGTGGAAATTTAACTCAATCCTTCTCCTCCGAGTCAAGAAGCAAAAATATACATGCATGCACTGGGAAAAAGTTAGCTTAGCTCGCCCATTCTCGCGGAAAATTATTCACGCAAATAATATGAGTCATACGAGATAGAAAATATCCCCCTTGTACTTCATGAAGCAAACATGCGCGTATGCAATGCGTGTTAGGTTTACATTGCTTACCAATTGATACGGAAAACAAAAAAAGCGCGTAAGACATTAGCAATATGCGTGGCACTCGTATAAACGCATTCGCAAAAACGTGACGTGAGGTTGGTTCGCGCGAAGGAGCAATATCCTCCATGGTCTGGCAGTCCACGACTATGAGGGTCAGCCGGGAAGTGCCGGAGGGGAAGTGATGTGGGGAGGGACACGTCCCAGGAGGGGTGAAAGCGGAAGGAAATATGCATGCAAATTGGCGACACGCGCTGAACCACAGGCGAGTGCATATTATGCAAGCGAAATGGCATGTGTTAATGTTAACACGATAGCAATGCTCTCGCTACCCTCAAACGTGCAATAAAGGAACTTTCAAACACCACTACGACTACAATCGTGTACAATATGACGAATACAGTAAAAAAACATACCACGTCATACACGAAATTCTAATAAAAATGAGATTTTAAAAACGTCAAATGTTAGAGATGGAAAAAATTATGGCGCCAACATGCTTTACTTACTCATACATAGAATAACATATGTACTCACATGGAGACGACAGGAGGGAGAAATGCTTGTCATCTGGGCTCTCCTTGGAGGCCACAAAAGGGGTCCCTTTTTCCACGGCCAGTTCGGTGGGCTTTGGTGGGGCAATAACTTCAGACGTCGCCTCCTGCAAGTGTGTGGGCTCTTCATCTGAATGGAAATCATCTGCAGCTTCTGCCATTCCAGATCTGCTGGTGGAAAATGCCGGCTCTGGAGGAAACTCTTCCATGGGTGCACTTGGGATGACATTGGACGATGCTTCGTGCGACAAATTTACCAAATCTTCGGTACTGTTTTTGTCATAGAAGTGATCTCGCTGAGCCATCACAAAACTGGAGTCGTCATCTTTGTCGGATAAATCCTTTTCCTCTGCCGCCAACTCCTCCCTCTTGATAGATATACTCGAAACAGGTGCAATGTGTGGCGATTCGAACGTAACCAAAGGGGTTTCCTCTGGGATCTCAGTTTTGGAGGCAGGCATGGAATAATCACTCAATGAAACTGTTGTGGCCATGCTATCAACGTGGATGGGTTCGGTTTCTGGTTCATGCTCCTCATGTATTAAATCTTGAGTAGATCCGAAAGAAGTAGGTGGCTTAGGCAAATCATTTATAACTTTCATTAAATCGTGATCATTCACCGCTTCATCGTGAGGATTTTCCAAAGTGCTTTTTTCAAATTCAGATTTTGTATCCCCACTGGCATCAGCTAAATTTGAATCAGAGCCTAAGAGGATGTTCGGCAATTTATCCTCGAGGAAAGAGGGAGATGCATTCCCTGGACTATGATCGAATTTTTGCTCACTAATAAATGAGAACCCAGGTGAATTATTCATATCTACGCTGGAAGAACAAGCAGCTGTATCTGTTTCTTGGGTATCCAAGAGCACCAATTTGTCCAACGAATCGCTCTTAACCTCTCCGGCGGTTTCTTTAACAGGAGAGGATTCTGGATCTAAATGTTCGAAATCATCCACAGATTCATGATCTCTACGCATTTCAGTCCCCAAAATTGTGTGGGAGGGGCTGGTCTCACCGGATTTGGGTTTCCCTGGTGCATCTCCCTCCTGCAGCTTTGTTGGCTCCATCGCTACACACGGATGTAACAAACGCGTTCACCGAGAAATAATCAACAGCAACTTATTAATGTAAACTGTTCCTCTGATAACGTTACCCACACCTTCCTGCTGAGTTGTCAAATATCAGTCAGTGCACCGGTACACTGTCTATGAATCACTGGCACCCTCTATCCGCAGGATGAGTCACAACAATGTGTAACTGTCGTAAAATAAGTAAAAATGAAAGAGTGTGTTCCTCTATTTAACCGTTATAATAAAATATGCAATTATTAACGATCGTATTTTATTGTGATAGTCGTCTGAACATCGACTCTCAATTAATTCACAGATATTCCTTTCTCTTTTAAGGCTTGTTTTGAGCCGCGCTTGCGCGAGACGTTTCGTCTGAGAATCATGACGCCCAACCCCAGGCCTCTTCATTCGCGTGTGGAGCCTACTTCTAACATGGCTGCGAATGGATTGAAGTGTAGAATAACAGATGCCAAATACAATGGCAAGATTCACACAAACGGAAACATAAACGGAGTAAAAGGCCATATACAAAATGGACACGCTCGGGTAAATATTTGTGTGGTTACATACCCATGACCTCTCTTCTTTTCATGCCGGTGTTCAATTTTGTGGACCGGGAAAACAATGAAACGTGACTTGAAGTTATGTTTTTTAACTAATCTAAATGTCTGTTCCTAACTCATGGTTTTGATAATTTCTTTTTTTTCTCTAAGATCCTACCTGAGGTGAAGAAAACACCGTCGAAATCTAAAGAATCATTTGAGCCTGTCCCATTGGCAACCGCCGTGTTGACCTACGTGGGGTTTTATTTTTTAATGGTTTTGGGCTACTTGAATCAACTCTTAATTACACCCAAAGCAGTTGCATCGGAAAAAAATAGACCGGTATGTTTACGTTATCAGTGTTGTATTGGCATTTTTACACGAAGATAGCTAGTAATATTTTGGTTGTTGCTCTTAATTCACAGGGGTATGTGCCACTTTATGACAGCTTTGAACAATTTTATTTACGTTATGTCTACCGAAGAGTTAGAGACTGCTGGAATATGCCAATCACCAGTGTCCCAGGAGCGTGGGTAACTTTGAAGGATAGAATTACTCGAGATTATGGATGGACATTTGAGTAAGAATTTTTGTTTTGAATCTATTGTGAGATAGGAATTTCGAGTTTTATTCTTCCCGTAACAACATTGCATTAATTAGACAATTTGCCTTGCAGGTTTACCGGAACGGAAACTAAATGTCTTAACCTTGGGTCTTACAACTACTTGGGTTTTGCTGAGAATACTGGCCCATGTGCAGAAACCTCGGCAGAAGCAATAAGGCAATACGGCATTGGAGTGTGTAGTACCCGACAGGAACTAGGTAAGTTATTTTGTACGTTCTGGTGGCTGTTGTGTCTCTTAAAAGTAATCTAGAATTAAAACAGCTTTAACTTCTGAATAATTGCCCTTCGATCCGTATAAACATTGAGGCAATGAACTTCAAAGCGAGTGTAAATTTAATTTGAAACAGTTATTTAGGTTTTATATTGTAATTTTTGTTTAAAAATGTCTAAATAATTGCAGGAACGTTGCCAATTCATGTGGAGTTGGAAAAAATAACTGCAAAGTTTTTAGGAACTGAAGATGCAATCACATTCGGAATGGGATTTGCTACCAATGCCCTCAACATCCCAAGCCTAATTTCCAAAGGGTGTTTGGTGGCAAGTGATGAAAAAAATCATGCCTCGCTTATTCTTGGATTGAGGTTATCTGGAGCTACCATTAGAGTTTTTAAACATAACAGTGAGTATATCATAATAACAATGTCCCTAGCATTAAAAAATGAATGGCCAATTATGTAGCTTTTATCTTTCGCATTGTTTCATTTAACTTCCATGTTGCATTGTTTTAAAATATGCAGATATGAATTCTCTGAGGAACCTTCTTCGTAATGCTGTTGTTAATGGTCAACCTAGAACAAGGAAGCCATGGAAAAAAATTCTGATTGTTGTTGAAGGTGTATATAGTATGGAAGGCTCAGTAGTTCATCTTCCAGAAATAATTGAACTTAAAAAGAAGTATAAGGTAGGTAGTATTTTTTTCAATTTTGCCATGGTAGGAAACATTTGAAAATTGAAATGTTTTCAATATAAATTTAATCTTTATGTGCTTTCAGGCCTACTTGTATTTGGATGAAGCTCACAGTACAGGTGCAATGGGCCCTCGTGGACGAGGAGTAGTTGATTATTATGGTGCTGATCCCAAAGATGTGGATATTTTAATGGGGACATTCACAAAAAGTTTTGGATCCGCCGGTGGTTACATTGCTGGCTCCAAGGTATCATTTGTAACTTCCTGTTTTACTGCAAATGTCTTAGTATCTGAATGTAATGGTTTTAAAACTGTCTATATTCTTTACTTCTCATTGTTTTTCAAGTATATTTTCGGGCTCCCTCGGAGATATTTTTAATGTTAAAATTATAAATTTAATTCAAATTAACTTAGTGTGGTGGAAAATATTTATGAAAAACTGAAGTATTCCGGGGTTCTAATCATCTTTTTGGTATGGTGATATGTTTCTCTTTGGTGAATATTCTTGCTTTCAAATCTTATGAATATCTCCAACTCATAATAACATTAGCATAAATTACCAGTCATAATTTCAGGTTATATCGTAGAATGGCATGATAGACTATTTCAGGATATTATCTATGCATATTTAATGCTTAAGAATTATTAGTTACAAACTTGTAAGTTATATGCTTAATTAATGATGGTATTTTTATAAAATTGTATAATTATGGGGTGTAATGATAAAGGGTGTAAATGTAACTAAATTTAAGTTAACATTATATAGAAAACTTTCTCTTCTACACCTTTGACATCCTTGTGTTATTTTTAATATTATTGGTGGGTGGGATGGTTCGCATTATTCATTGACTCATTCCATAAACAGAGATATTCCATTTACATTGGAGCATATCAAGATAAATATCAACTAAGATTATTGAACCAGACATAAATGTGATGTTTATTGGAGTGTGGTAGAGGCAAGTACTGAGCATCGTGTGTAGCAAATAATTGTGAGATCCTGAGCTGAAATCTGAAACCCTATAACATACTCAGAAAAACCTAAGCTGAGGAATTTTATGGGTGCCAGTCTGATAAGCATTTGATGGGATTGGCTGTATTCTCCTGTCCTTGAAACAATATTTAGATTAGTGCCTGGTAATTTTCACTTCTCTTCTCAAACCAACTTTTGGGTAAATAATTGCTATTTTTATTTTGTATTCATAACATTCCTTTTTCTCTTCCTTGAGATTTCAGTATGATTGTAAGAAATTCTGTTTTCCTGGATTATTTCAGAAATTAATTGACTTCTTAAGACTCAACAGTCATGCTGCCTGCTATGCTGCATCAATGTCACCACCTTGTGCCCAGCAAATCATTACTTCTATGAAGATAATCATGGGTGAAGATGGAACTTCAGAAGGTAGGTTGAAATCTTGTTGCTACCTTGCTAATGGCTTTGAGATGAAGTGCTGACGCCAGATGAATGTGTTGAGGATACATTTTTGTAGTGAAAATAATTTTATGGTTTATTGTGTAACAAAAATAAATACCTGGAGAATTTTAGAAACCTAGTTATTGATCTATATTTATCTCTTTACGTCAATAAGTTGTTTATAATTGCCCATGTGGTAATCTTGTTTTTCTGTTTGTAACATCCTCCATTTTTATCCAATATTTTTAGTTTTACATATGTTATTGTGCATGCTATTAGGCATATTTATCTGAAACAAATTGCATATAACAAAATTTATATTAAGCTTAACTTTCAAAATGTATATATTTAATTTTTGTGTTTATTTTTAACCAATATGTATTTTTTTCTTAAACTTTGTAAAATGGTTTGCCCATTTATAAAAATATATAAATAAAAAAGAATTGTGAAATTAACATGATTAGAGCATGATGGAAGTGTTTAAAACAGTGGTGGGATGAGTTCATAATGAGTAATCTATCAGGTGTATTATGTATGTATTTGTATTTTGAAGGATATTTATTTTTCTCTCATTTATTTTACTTTAGGGCAAAGAAGAATCTCTCAGCTAGCCAGAAACAGTCTCTATTTCAGGAGAAGACTTCAGAAAATGGGAGTCATCACATATGGGCATGAAGATTCTCCAGTTGTACCTCTTCTAGTCTATATGCATTCTAAAATTGGGTAAGCCACTCTTATTTCATATAATAGTAGTTTTTTATTCCTCTATATCTATCATAACGTTGATTTGTGGAGGTGCGCCGGCTGAAGTGGCGACAAAACCTCTTGCTTAATTATAAAATATAAGGTCTGCATTAACCAAATGCTAAAAATCGATATACACCTCACAGAAAAACTATCTTCAAAAGTCGTTTAGCTGCTTTGCATGGCAATTTTTCGTGCGACTTCTGCTGTCCTAATGCTAAGCAGTTAAACTTGAGCTGGAGTCACCCTCTAGGAGGTGTGCAACTGTGTAAAATTCACTGAGGAGATCATTTGCCTGGACAAGGATTCAAGCTTGGTGGTATGCAAAATTCAGGTGGTCTGGCCACAAATCCCTGTCCAGGAAAATTATTTTTCACTGTGAATTTGGCACACTTTTGTGTGGTCCTGTACAACTGAAATGCCAAACTTTTTTTTGTTGACTGGTTTTGAATACCATCATCATCAAGGCAACCTCTGATGCCTCCTAAATGGGGTATGAAAGGTATATTATTTCTCTGAATAATATTGGTTCCAGAACTGTCAGTAATATACAACTACTTCTGATGAAGCAGTCATCAACTGATAAAGATGTGCAAAAGCAGACTTTAAGGCCTTGTGATCAATCTTGTTAGCATTAACTCAGTCACGTCTCTTGATTTAAAAGGATTGTCATAGGATCTGGGCTAGTGGTGACACTAAAAGAACACAACATTTTCAAAATGAAGCAGTTCTGCGAAACGTGTTGTTGCAGACAACAGCTAGAGGCAAACCCAACAACAAGAGATCAATCGGCATTGTTAAAACATGGCTGACAGTTAGGTATTATATGTAATAAGAAATTGTTCACATAAATAAATTAACAATTTCGTTTGGATTTGTGAAAGATAAGTACTTCACAGTTATTTATTTATTTTTTAAATAGGTCGTTACAATTAGGCAATTGACCTGGTGGCAACGGTAAAGAATATAACATAGGAAATTAAGTTGAATTCAATAAAAAATATACTCATTGTGAAAGTCATAACTTATACACACAAGCTCTTACAATTAGTATGCACCCTGGAATAATTTAGCTCTTATTTCCTTTCTAAATTTTTTAACTGTGTTAGGAAAGGCCTTAAAAATATCTTCAGGCAACTGATTCCATTATTTAATTCCGTGGTTTAGGAAGGAATTCTTTAGTACATCTGATTTCTGTGGCCTGTATTTTATTTTGAAACTGTGTTATAATTCTATCTGCAATGATGGGTGGGCATGTGTTGACTGAATAAACCCGCAACTATCTGCAACATTCAAATCCAAAAAATTGTAGCTTACAACCACTACACAGCCACACACTGGAACAGAATAGATGATGAAACAATCAGCTTCAGCTATCAGTTGCCGCTGCACAGCACAGAGCGCATCTCTGTGCTGTGTATCGGCTGTGACACGATCATGAACTAACATGTTGTTTGCAATAGTTATTTGACACAGTTGCAGCTGTAGCCGTTTTGATCCAACTACACTTTATTCCACTACTAATCTGGGCAGAAGAGGCTAGGAATTTTTGAATAAGTGAAGGGCGCATGAATCTCTGGCAAGTTGCAGAGGGACTTAATGGCAGGAAAGTAGACAGTTGTGTGTGGGAAAATTAAAAGTTAATCCTGAACTGGAGAAAGTTAAGGTTTGTTTTGTCAAGAGACTATGAATCACTTTTTAGACCACCTGATTATAATTGACAAAATGATGGATTCATAAATTATTTTAAAATCCATGAATATGTTAACAGTGGTAGTACAAGGGTCATTTTCAAGTAAGAACCCATTGCGCACCCTACCCAGCCAGGTCATTGAAAGGAGCCGTCTAATGGTCGAGTGCCATCCCTAGGGTCCCAGCCACATCCCCAGTGTGTGCCAAGCATTTGAGTAAGTTGGTTGATTTTTCACAGTGTTGACTAAAGAATCATGTCAATCAATAATCCCGCTGATTATGAAGTGCATTCGGTTATTAGATTTTTGAACGGGAAAAATATTTGCCCGGCAGAAATCCATTAGCAGCTTGTGCAAGTGTATGGGGAAGGTGTATTGAACGAGGGGATTGTGCAGAAGTGGTGTCGTTTGTTTATTGGTGGAAGGACAAATGACACATGATTTGGTCGCCAATCTTTTATGAATGAGGACTTGAAAAACATGGTCAACCCTGAACAACACCTTCAACTCTGAAAATCATGGCCGTTTTTTGGGACAGGAAAGGCATTCTTTTGGTTGAGTTCTTGCCTCGTGGAGAGACAATCAAAGCAAACACATATTGTGCAACACTGACAAAGCTACGGTGCACTATCCAAAATCACCAACAAAGCCTACTCACTAGGGGAGTGCATCTGCTTCATGACAATGCAGGACCACATGTTGCACGGAAAACAAGCATTGTTGGAGAAATTTCATTGGGAAACCCTTGACCATCCTCTCTACAGTCCTGACCTGGTACTTTTGGACTTGGACCTTGTCACAAAACTGAAGGAGTTTGTAGGTGGCAAGCAAATGGGAACTGACGAAGAAGTGAAAGAAGTTGTTGAGGGTTGGTTGGATGGAAAGGCGGCCGACTTCTATGATGAGGGGATCGTATTGCTCGTGCCACGTCTAAACAAATGCCTAGATCTCTTTGGGGACTATGTAGAAAAGTAAACAAATGTTGTAAGTAGTAGTAGTAATAATATTATTTGGATACATAAATTTTTTTATGGAGAAACTGTTCTTACTTCAAAATGACCCTCATACCACGTTACTGTTCTTACTTTTTTGGGATACAAAGAGAGTGCAGTACTCATTTTATGAAAAGTTTCACCCAATTTTTTTCATGATAGTTTACACAAACAAATCAGGATGGGATTATATATTGCAAAAATGCATTTTACTCCCATGTGAATAAAATACACTGCTTCCTAAAAGACAGTGAATTCTCCTTCAGCCATCATGGGGAGAAAAACTGGGAAAATGACATCATTTACTAAACCTTTAAACACCGGATTTAAATGTTCTTCAAAGTCCCTCCCTGCCAGATTTAAGTTGGCCCTTTTAAAGTTTTCTTGTTGTGTCTAAGCCAAAAATGGCACTTTCAGCAGGGAGAAGCACCAAACGGCATGCCAATATTGGCACTTTCGGTGTTTTAGGGTTAAGAGTATCCTGCTACACACCAGCCTGTTAAAAATAAGGATGAGGAGTTTCTTGAAAATTTTCGTGTGCATGAACATTAAATTTAGAGATTTGTTATGCTATTTATCTTTCACTTAATATATTGTTGACTATTTCAGGTCAGTCGTTAGAGCTCTAAGGGAAAGGAAGATAGCTGTGGTTGGGGTTGGTTTCCCTGCTACGCCTTTAATGGAGGGAAGAATCAGATTTTGCTTGTCAGCTGCGCACACAAAGGAATCGCTGGATGAGGTCAGTATTATGTATGTGGAATGAGTTTAAAAAGTGCAAACTTCAGTTTCAACTGCAGAGACTGCTTGTGTTCCTTTGCTGTTGTGTACTGCTCCGAGTAATTGTTCTCAAATTTTTGCAGAAGGAATTACATGCATAATTTATTAATCTAAGATGGTAAATTGGTAGTTATGTGTGAGGTAGCTATATAATCACTGTTCTAGTGGCAGTATCACAAATTTGCTTAGACCTTAATTATGCAATGTTGCATTGGATTTAATTTATAATATTTTCAATTGCAATCTTGGGCTCGCTTACCACTACCAAGTGCGTCCACTGGGTTGCTGATGGTAGGTCAACCTTTATATATCAATGTTAGCAGCAAAATAAGCGAGTTTACTTGATGAATAAGCAGTCGTGGACAAAAAGCGGCTGTACGCAGAGGGTGTAGGGAGCCATCATTGGGTTAAACAACTCAATAACACTAAGAAAACCCGTGAAGATACTGTGACTTGGCAAATGGCCTCCACCAACAAATAGACAGCTAGTAACATGGAGTATGGGGCAGAAGCCCTCCTTCATATGAGCGAATGTGGAGGAGGTGTGGGTTGGTACAGCAACACTTATTACACTAAAGGTGAGGTAAGGTATTTACCCAAATGGCTATAGTACTGTTAGTTGTAAGGCATTGGGGAACCACCACGTTAATATCCTGAGGAGATGCAGCTCTACTACGTTTTCTCTAATACGTTTTATCAAGCCTGGAAGTAAGGAAGCACTTAATTTAAACATATATTTGGAGCTTGCTTTCATATGGCAGTGAAACCTGGACAATTAGAGCTGCAGAGCGAAAGAGATCTGAAGCAATGGAAATTTGGTGTTATCTGAGAATGATGAATAATATATGGATGGAGAGAATCACCAACGAAGAAGTCTTTCGAAGAGTTGGAGAGAAAAGAAGTATAAGGACAACTCTGCGAAGGAGAGACAAACTAATAGGGTGCATTTTGTGACACAACAGCCTATTTTAAATGAAATTGTAAGGAGGAATGAATGGGAAGAATTACAGGGGAAGATCAAGAATGGAATACATTGGCAAATAATGAAGGACGTCAAAGTGAAGAATTAAGTAGGAATGAAGCAATTGGCAGAGAGGAGAGTGGAGTGGAGAGCTGGTGCAAACAATCTTTGGATTGATGAATACTGATGGCGATGATAATGGCATGGGCATCCAACAGGAATACAAAATTATTAATAATTGCCTAACAGTGCCAACTATGGCTGAGGCGCAACCCAAAACTTTATTGAGTAATACTTTCAAATAATAATGTTAAAAATTACTTAATTGAAATATTAAAATTCATTTTGTGAACCTTTAGGTATTATAACTTTGTTTAAAATTATTATTTAAAACCATGACCTATGCCCATCTCATGGCCCATCTGCTTAACTTCGCCAAATCGTGTTGCGCACGGGCTTGGAATGGAGTTTGCTGACTTGCAATACTACCCTTTTCTGTTTACAGCTATGCATTTCAGTTCGACCGATAAAGGGTTAAGCGACTAATTACTATGGGATTATAACCATCGCAGGAATACCTACCGACCAATCATTCTAAGGCAGACATAATGAAAAAGTACAAATACCCCTGTGACAGTATCAAATGGTAAGGGAGCAGTAGACTAGAGGTTAGGTGGAGGATTGTGGAACGGAAAGTCTGAAGTTCGCTCCTCTGCTGTGGAAAATATTTTTTTCATAGTTTTATCGACTATATCTTTAGAAATTGTTTCCATCGTTGTAAATCCCATTAAAAATATTTTCACGTTACTTTCATTAAAAATATTTTCACATTTTAGTAAACAACTTTTATCAAAAGTTCTTTACTCAGTATTTGTCAGTGCTCGTTTAAACAATAGTTTCCAGTCTTCGTATGATTTCTGATTTTGATGTTTAAGTAAAAATGAAAATTTTACAGGGATATTTTGAAAAATCGAATCGCGCACCGCTACTGGGGTGCCTTAGCTGCCCTCTTTATTTTAGGCATGACCATTATTGACGTCACATGCTTTTGCGATGAAAAATAACATTGAGTTGGACACCCGTGATAATGGTAATGCAAATGAGTGAGATCACTGCGTAATATTCCCCACCAGGAGTGATTTCAACGTACACAATCAATCTTTAAGAGGACTTCCTTTGGGTATTTATTATTTGCCCGTATCATGATTTGGTGTTTACTGTGTGAATTGTGTATTTTGAAACCAGTAAGGGCTAATTATTAAAATGTGGAGTATGTATTAAGAAGTGGAATATGTCTCGGGTAATTTCCCAGCTTTACAGTGTTAATTCATTAACTATCAACTTTGTTTTCAATTCAAATTTTGACTGTGCAAGCTCTATACCTACCTTTTCATCATAGCTTAATGTTTATTATTCAAAAGTGCTGATCACAATGTGATTTTTTTTAGATATCTTTACCTTGCATATACTTCAGGAAATATTTGTACCTATTATATTTGAAATGCTTGTTCAAAAATTCACAGTTTCAAAAGCTTCCACATTTTACCTAAGTGGTTCGGGGCAATAAAGGAATGGCCTGAGTGATCAATGCGTTATATCAGTCACCATTTTTCCTTGATTGTGTCTATATCATAAGGTATTTTTTCTATCAAATATTGGAACTTTTATAGCTGTATGGAAGGTGGTGTGTTGTTCCTTTTTGTGTATTTTATATTCATACTTAATATTCTACTTAAATGTTAGAGTCGCATGACTGTATATTTGTAAACAAAAGAATTGGTGTGCATTTCTGCTAAAATGAAACTAAAAGAGTTAGAACATAGGCAGAATTTTAGCAGTGTATTGTTTATTAAAGTACTGAGAGAAAGATGTTTGGTTCCAAGATAAATTGGTTCCAGATAGATTATAATAATAATTTTATTAAGCTTCAATTTTACAAGGTAAGCCAGTACATGGATAAATGATAGTATACAACAAGGCACAATACACAACAATCATAACAGTGTTACATAAAAAATTGACCTACATATATGCAGATTGGAATACCAGGCTTGTAATAATGCCTATAATTTGAAGGCACTTTTGTCGTTTACAAATTCGTTTAATGAATAGAAAGCCCTTTTACAAAGAATTTTTTTTTGCCAAAGAAGAGAATTTTTTATTATCTTTTATTGTTTTGATTGAATCTAGTACCTTATTAAAATACTGAATTCCTGTGTATAGTACACTTTTTTTATAAAATTATTTTTGGTGGGATATGCTGTTAAAATTATTAGGATGTCTGTTTTGGTATTTGTGACAACTCAGATGTGGTGTGTACAAATGAGGGTTATTTTTAACAAATGGTTATTATAGTTTGGTATATTATGGTTAAACACAGATTCAGGAAAAGTACTCAAAACTTGCAGACGTTACTGGGACTGATATAGACTGAGACCACAACTTAAGTGGTAATGAAATGCTTTGATAAATTTAATAATATATCTAGATGATTCCTCTTCATGACCTCTTTTATATAATCGTTTTTTTTTCTTCTGAATATATAAATAACATTCAGAAGGAACCCTCTCTGAGCCCTGAAGAAGCATTCAAATAAATGCGAAACATTGGCAGAAGAGAAATAAAATAATGTACCAATTAATGGACCTATACCTCCAGAAGAAAAAAAACAATTATTTAAAAATATAAGAAGGGTGTAGGCAGGTATGAAAGTGGAATACAGAAGCATTAACTGGGGCAATGAAGAAGAAGTTTTAGGAGCAAGCTGATAAAATCCTGGGTGAGAATCATAGGGTGAGATAATTGGAAAAATTAATGGGAAAGTCTAAAAAATGATGTGAGAAGGAGAATAAGTAAATTATTAATGCATACATAGTTAGTGCAACAAAAATTAGAAAACTGTGGATCATGAGGGGTATGATAAGGTAGATGCAAGAGAGAAGGAAATGAAAGAGCGTAAACAAAGAGCAATAGGAAGGGGAATGTACCAGGAACTTCACAACAGGATAAGAAGAGAAAAAAAACAAGGGAAACACGGTGAAGAGAACAGATTTCAAAAAGAGGGAAGGGCAGACCCATTATATAGGATAATTAAGGAACTGATGTGGTGGTAAGGGAACAAGAATTCCACCGATAACAGACAAGACAGGACAGTTGATTATCGAACTGAAAGAGATCCAGGATAGGGGGAAGCAAAATACATTGGAGCTTTGTGGTATAAAAATATGACCCAGTACCTAAAGCATGAAAAGGAATAAGATTCTAGGAATAGATAACGTACTCGCAGAGTTTCTAAAGAGTATGTGGAGGATCAGACAAGGAAAAGTTTTTACTTTTCTATTTATTGGATTGCAGGGTGGTGTGTGGCTGTAGTACTTTGTGAAGACAATACTAATTCGTATACCAAATAAGAACAAGGCATAAATATATGGAGACTGCAGGACCATAAGTTTAATATCACACCTGGGAAATTGGTACTTAGTTATAAATTGTGGGTTACAGAGCAAGGCTTAGGAATACACTGATGACAACCACTTCATTTTAGGAAAGGGGTGGAATGTGTGGATACATACAAGTGATGAAGACATTAGTTGAAAGAAACATAGATGGCATAGATGTTTTTGCTGCTTGGTAGATTTCGAGAAGGTGTTTCATGTAATATATTGGTTTAAGTTGATGGAAATGCTGGAGAAACTAGGGATAGATTGGTGACACAGACGTCTAATCAGGAATCTCTCCATGAAACAGATAGCATTGGTAAGGGTAGCTGATGGAGAATCGGAATGGGCCACGATAATACAGGGAGTGTACCATGGGTGTCCACTATCACTGTTACTTTTTAATGTTTATTCTGAAGAATTGGTTGGAGAAGAATGGGTGGAAATTGAGGTGGGAAGAAAGGTAGGGGGACAGCTGCTAAAGTTAGTGAGATTCACAGATGATCAATCGTTATTTATCCAGTGGTGATGAAGATATATCATAGTAAGATGAAGGTAATGAAGGTTTCTAGAAGTAAGAAGGTGGGGCTGAATACAAGGATGGGAGGGCATAAAATTGAGCTGTTGGAAAAGTTAATATTACTGGGATGTATTTTCGATGAAAATGGCTTTAGTGTTGATGGCATCAGATGCAGAATTGATGAAGCCTAAGAAGCATTTTTGTAGAGAAGGGGATTGATATTGGAGCTTAGAGGAGAGGCGGATAAAAATTTGTGAAAACTCTATCATAGAGTGTGGCAGTGTATGAGTCCGGAACTTGGCCATTGCATAAAGAGGATTTGCTTTGACGATAGGATTTTGAAATGTGTACATATCTGGAGAGTATGAACTGGGTAGTGGGGAACATAAATGACTTAAGTTCTGGATATGGAGGGAGAGGAAAGGAAGTTAGTGGCAGAGATTCAGATAGGACAGAAAATATGGATGGAGGATGTGTTGAGAGATGATAGCTTGTTGAAGAGGATGATTTAAGGGAGAACAAAGGAGTCCAAAGAATACAAATACCAATCATCTGGTAGAATAACCAATGATGATGGAATTTGTTTTAAAAAATTTTCAGCAATCAATTAGAAAACTCTAATCCTCACAAGTACATATTACATTGTTATGAGTGGGGATGGCTAGACAGATAAAACGGAGAAGAAAATAGAAGAATGTAGTTAAAGAGCTCATAAACATAATTAATTGGGAAAAAAGAAAAAATACCAAACCAAGAAAAAGATTCGGTAAAGGAAGCATTGAAGGAGGAGCAAGGTAATTTGTAGAAATTCCAAGGAAAGTGAAAGGAAAAGGTCCATTATAGTGGAAGAATCATTAGGATAAAATTACTAAGAGAAATTGAGAAAAATGACAATGGAGGGAGAATATCATTAGCATTGGATGAAATGCAGGGGATGTGAAAGGAATCTTTGTTCGCACTAAGAAAGCTGCCTGTGGCTTTAGATCCATGAGCTTAGTTCTCATCCTAGTAGGGATTGAGATTCTGAGGGAAAATCTCCACCACCTTTGGGATTTGAATCCAGGCCCTCAGGATGGGAAGCCTCCAGCCACCATACTGACCTGATTCTCTCACAGTTGATTTTTCTGTGGACCTGTTCCATCCTCATGGAGTCTCATTCCCTTTTCTATTGTACTGGCCCAGTCTTTTGAGCAAAATCACGGTCATTATAAAGTAGCAGTCTACACAGGAACCGGAAACTAATGTAAAGTGGCTATTATACAAAAATACAGGTTTTTTAAATCACGTTTTTATGTAAATTATGCTCAGTCCTCATGGTTTGCAGCGCATAAATTATTTGTATTTGTACCTATGTATGTTGAGAAATTATTCACTCATACTAACATAAAGTATATCATTACAATTCATTAACCCTTAGATGTTCAAGGTTCCGATGTATTGGCACTTAAATAAAGTTCTGTTGTTTGAACTTAGTTGTATAAGAAAAATTAACACTCCTTTCTCTTGGGTTAATTTTTAAAAATCAGAACAACAATTTATCATAATCATCAATCATGTTTGACAGAGGTACTAGGTGAAACAACAGACTCAAAAAGATTATTTAAGTACATAGATGAAATTTACAAAAATTAGGCATGAGCTTGCTGAGAGTGAAAAAGGAATCAAAAAGGAAAAAAGGGAATCAGACCATGGGAGCAAATGGGTGTATTGAACATATACAAAGGAAACAACGAGATCATAGTTGACAGGCTGTTTCATTGTTTTTTAATAATGCTTTATTATAGTGTTATCAGGCATTTGCTCTGTTCTAACTCATTTCAAAATATCGTATTTCTTGTTAAGGAAGGTTTCTCGGGTGTTCCACTAGGTTAGAGGCTCCTTGTCTGCCGACATTTTGAAAAGCGAGTCTTTCTTCTAAACGTCAGGAGGCATGGAGCCTCTCACCTGGTGGAACACCCAAGAAATCTTCCTTCACAAGATTTGCAGGGAAAACATCGGGTCACTCATCATATTTCGTACGTATAAGATAGGACAGATATTCGGTGGTATTCCAAGTGACATGCTCGTAAAATTGTCTTTCAGGCCCTGGAAGTGATTGAAGAAATGGCAGATTACTTGGGATTGAGGTACTCGCGGTTGCCACGACCCACTGAGCCTGTTGTTTATGGTGCAGAGGATGAGTTAGAATGAAGCCAGTTCCCTATCTCAGTCACATTTACTAAAAAAATGAAGCATTGACGATATCAGTCTGCCTTAACCTGTATTATTTCGTGGTTAAAAGTATTGGAATGTGACAACAGTTTTATCATTTTGCACCTTCTTAAGAAAAAATGTTACTGAAACTTTTCAGTAATTGTATCAGGTTTTGAAAACCTAGCTGAAATGAGACGACTGATTCCATTACTTTCTGGACTGTGATATCAATGCCAATCGATATTTTAAGGCATGAGCATTTCCAATGGTCTTGAAATATGAATCAAATGTTTAAATTCTCCTCCATCAAGTCACAAATGTGTGTTCATGGCAGTTTTTTGAAATTTTGGGATGTTTTAAAAGGTTTTATCTGAATTTTCATTTATATTAAGAGTCATTTCATAGCAGACTAGACCTTAACATTGATTTTCTTTAATTACTTCCTTTGAGGAGTTTTTGTGGAGCTAGTTCTCACTTTATTCTGAATTTCTCCAGATCAGTGGTGCTGGAAGTGATTTTTATTTATGGATTTCATTATGCCTTCATAAGGTCCACGGCGTAAACCATTATTGTTCAGCATGTATTTGTCAATCTTAAAAATACGCATTTTACTCAATGGGATGGTGCCACTGCATTTATTGCCTGTTGCAGTGAGTAATGTTAAGATGCCTTGCCTATCGTATCAATCAACAGCATCGTAATTTGTGTCGAGCTGTATCTGGTACCATACCTTTTGTCTACCAGAGCATGTTCAAATTTCATATTATACCCATAGCTTTCATTATAAACAACATTGCACCTGAAATTGTTCATCCTCCCAAGTTTTACTTGAGAGAAGAAACCTTGCCCTCAGCTTCTAAATATATACCTAATTGGTATATTTGGTTGTGGTGCAATATAATTATAGCTTTTGGTCTTTAATAGAGAAATATTAAAAGAAATATTGCAAAGCCTTGTATTGGATATTTTTGTATCCCTGAAGGTTATGTTGCGTTGAAACTTTGTCATTTGAGCTCTTTGTTTTCATTGATTTTTTTAAGGTCTCTCAATATTTTTTTTAGTTTTAAGAACAATCCGAGGGACCATAATAAATTGCTTGTTTTAAATAATAATACGCTTATTATGGTTGCTGTATATCCCACTGTTTTCATGCACTGCCTTCTTTGCATTCCGTTACACTATTTATCGTTGTACATAAGAAGTGAATTGTTTTGTAATTAGTCTAATCGGATGCTCCAGTTGTGCCTAAATGTATTGGAAGGAAGAAAAAGTTCATTTTGAGGGTGTTATTTGGTTTTGAAAAGGCTTTGTTAAGCATGACCTAAGTTATTACGATCTTCAAATGCCATTTGAACAATGTAAGTTTTTCCCAAACCACTCAGTTTTATTAAGTTTTTATGTCAAATTACTTAACAGTCATCAAGTAAAATTTAGAAAGTTGGCCGAAGCTTTTTTAATGTATCTCACTTGATTTCATATGAGCAAGCATAAAAATAAGTTTGAAATAGACAGCTTGAAAAATTTCAACTCTTCAGCATGAATATTTCTTTCATTTTTTATTAGAATGTAAAAAATGCTCTCTTAGGAACTATTCAAACTCTATCTTAGTGAGCAAAATGTTTATTAAGTTCACAGTGGTCAAGTTTGCGTTAGTAGATTCTGACTATTTCTGTAGATCCAAAACGTAATCTTCAATTATCTTGGCAAAATGTTGCCATTTCATTCAAATAATATTCTTTCCTCTTCTCTCACATTTATTAGTGTTTCAGTGATAGAAGTTTAGAAATTAGTCTTCACACAAAAACTTAACAAGAATTTCTAGAAAAGGCCCTGCCAATGCTTTGCCTATATGTAAATCAAATATTTAAGCCTTGAGTTTCTTTTAACTACATTAATTCAAATTGATTGAAGAAAGACGAAAAGTACAAGTGAATGTTGCCCAATGCAAGTCCAGGAGCGAAATTCTCTTACACATCATTGTTGGTATTAATACAGAATTGTATTTTGTAGCAACTGCTTGATGTGTCTTATGGTTTACAAAAATTTATATCAATGAATAAGAAATGAAAGATTTTTATACTGTTATATTTGTTGAACAGATCTTATACTTGAGAAAGCAAAATAAAAGAATTAGGTGAGAGTAATAATCATTTTTAATTTCCCTTCCTTGCCCTACCAATTCTACATCATACTGACGAGGCCCAAATAACTAATGGCTGGCAATATACCCAGGTGTTAACCAAAAGAAGCTCGCCTTGCTCTATAGATTGTTATTCCTAAATCGTTAGCTTTACTGTCTGTTTCTCGATTTGAAAAGATGTTTCTCTTTGTTACTCTCATGTGCAATATTTTGCAATGAATCTTAAAAGTGAAAAATATTTTGCATGAAATTGTTTGAAGTGTTCTCCGTAGGTATTTCACCAGAAAATCATATTTTAATGTAGCCGTCTATAACTTATTTCAAGATTATGTATATATTTAGCATTAATTTTGATTGTTTAATCGACCAATTTTCTAGTAGAAATGCTATGAAATGTTCAACAAAAATTACTTCGGCAGCCACCGTTTCTCCTTTGTCCTCCAATGTGAATTCCACAGTCTTTTTCTTGTGGGGATAGCTCCTGAGCACATATCGAAATTTTTGTGGAAGGTGCATATTCCAAAATGCAAAAGAAAAGAAACTGATATGAGATAAATTCAGTGGCTACTCAGGTAAAGATATTTATATTGTTACTCATTTTAAACTCATGTTCTGCTCTCATATGCAATTGATCTCCGTATTGAAGCAAAAGAAAATGAGATGACATTCATTTGCAAAGGATAATAAACTTCAAAAAGTCTTTCAAAACAGTTAAAAACGAGTTGCTAAAGAGATATTTAACCTGAGTAATCAAGATTTAATCATCTGTAATTAAAATGGCTTGGAGGGGCACATTCTAAGGTGAGGGATAATGGAAATCTGAAGTATGAGTTTTGATTACTTTGGATAAATGGTGATAATCTACCTAACTAAGCCAGTATTAATATAAAATTTTTGTGTTGACTGTTATGGATGGAACCTGCCAGGTAGTAAGGTTTATAGTATGATAAATTAAATATAAAGGTAAAAGGGAATTTTTTTCATAGTTTCATAATCATATTTGGGGTGTCAGTAATGTTTGAACCTCGTTTAATTCAGAACTGACTACTTTTTCTCAGTTTTACTCTAGACTGACAGATCTTGAATAATTGTCGGAAGCATGGTAAGAGTAAATTTCAAATTAATGTAATCATATATGACTGCAGGCTTTCCCAGCGAAAGATGTGAATGGAGAGTTCTCAGGTTTCACGCCTGGTCAGGTTCTCCATTACCTTCAACGAGCGACTCGCCCATCATCTTTAGAGATCCCAGAATCCGATCCAAAAAAAATCCAACCAATCGAAATGTTGGGACGTATGGAGAACTTGACTCAGTGTGAAACCTGAGAGCTCTTCTTTTACTGTAGTCATTTTGACTTCCATATGTTTTGGTGTGGTGCCCCTAGTGAAAATAAACCGTGACAGGAGTCACACTGTCTGACAGAGCGTGATCACGGTGTGCCAAAAGTGTAAGTTGGGACTCAAAAGCATGCAGAAAGCGTGATACACAGTGTGTAGACATTGTGTGCACAGTGTTCGTGCACTGTGTGCACAGCATGAGGACACCATGTACACAGTGTGAGGACACTGTGCACACAGTGTGCATACACTGTGACTAATACCCCTGTACAGTGTGCCGCACATTGTTGTCACACTGTCCATTATGCTTTATAGGGAGCACACTTTGCGCACAGTGGGCATACACAGACTAATACACTTGCACAGTGTGCAGCACATTGTTGTCATACTCTGTCATGGTCTATTTTCACCAGGGGCATTTATGAATATTTAATAATTGATGTTAGTGTTCACGCAAGGGGAAAAGAGATGCATTTTACTGTGCCAGGATTAAATATTGCATTCATTGAAATACCCTTACTGTGGAAGTAGTATCAATGTTAGCCCTATTAGATATTTTAATGGGAAATTTTTACAACAGTGAGTTCTTGGTCTGAATGAGAAACAGCTTTTGTAAAATGAATTGCTTCAAGTATTGGTATTACCTAACTGGTGAGAAATTTCGAAAGTTTAGGAATACGAAATCGCGAATTAAATGTGGAAACACTCAGTGAAGCAGTGGCGGATTAGGGTTGTTTTGGGGTGAGGGTTTGTTGCTTGTTTTGTTTTGCTGCTTTTCGGAGGTTTTGAGGGTATGGAATGCCTTATTACCACCATTTTTCCTGTTGTACCGGGAATTACGGGGAGCGCTTCCCCCCTCCTTCCTCCCTTTATCCGCCACCGCAGTGAAGTAATTTATCGCATATGCATCGTTATGTCTCCTTAGTTCTAATTGTGTGCACGAGAAGCAATCGCATGTCTCAGAAGCGCAGCACTTTATCTACCCTTGAAATTATGTGACACCGCTGCGCAAGCGAGATTTGGTAATCTTGCTTCAACTGGTGAAGGCGGGGATTTTCGTGATGACACTCAACAGTGAGATTTCGCAAATATAATTAAGTCCTACGAGTGGACCCTAATTTTCATCAGCTGGCCACGCGACGCTAACTCCGGACATTTATTGCAAGGTGTTTATGAAGTTAACGGTCAGATAGTGTCTATTATGGATGTTTGCTACGATATTAATCCTTTCAAGTATCTACGAGAGAAAAATTTCATTTCTTAACAAAGTCATTATTGTTCTCGTTATCTCTAGATCTTAGCGTCACCTTTAATTTCCCCGGTGTAAAACTTTTCCGCTTCCAGATAGCAGTTCAGGGTAAGCTTATAATTCTCTCTATTTATTGCTCATGCATCGATAAGAGTTGTGTACCAATAGATAAAACTTAGTATGTGACCAGGAAGAGGACTTATACATTTGCACTTATTACTTTCTCGGGATAATTACAACGCTTCTAGGTTCCATTTGGGCGCTCAACATTCAAGTCAAATAGTAGCGCTAAAATCTGTCAAAAACACACTTAATCAATTGGGAGCTTTTAATGTTGGCTATTAAATTCTTTATCTTTTAGCCAAAACTCGACAGGCAATGACAAAGAAATTTAATTGCACGTCGATTATGGATTTATTAGCTGTCATGCTTCGTTGGTCGTATTTTTAAGTGGATTTTCATGTTGGAGGCTGCCCGGATATAAATTATTCGGTAAAATGCTAAGTATGACGAAAACGTCGTGGAGACAGAAGTCGTTACGCTCATCATGCTCTATTCTGGTCTCGATGAACACGGAAACTAGAGAGCCAACTTCCTCAGGTATTCCTTCGGAATTTCTGAGGACGAACGATTGGCAAACGGAATAAATCATGTCAATGCAACGTCGTTTAATGAGTGTAAACGCTGATTGTCCCAACTAGATACGAAATTCTGGGCATTCCAGATCTGAAATTCTGGTCCAATTACCAGAAAACTGTGGACGTAACTTCTTCCCAGGATATAAAATACCATCGCGCAGTGAATGAAGTGTTCTGACCTAAAATCTTTGTGAGGGGTTATCAGAGAAATGCTCCGAACAACTCTTGGGTAAGACGCCAACTCCACCAACTCAAAGGTTGCTCACAAGGACAAATGCGGATCGTACTTCCCGCTCTTCATTTGAGAGCAGTCAGCTGATGGTGACAGTCGGCGTAGGTGTGGTTTTCGTCGAAATATTTACATTTTGAAGTGCTACATTCTTCTAAGTACTGACATAGCAGTGAAATCTACTTTATAATAATGAGTGTTTTTACTGTGGACGTGAAGTCTTTGATTGTAATTTCAAACAGACTTCCTTTTATATTGAAGAGAACGGAAACAGGGGAGCTCGAGAGGAAAGCAAGGTACGTTCTCGAAATTTCTTCATCTCGGTTGATGATACACTCATAGTACTCTAATTCTCCTAAATAACCGCTCTGTTTGCTCGAAACTAATCGGGTTGCTACTTCCGAATAATTAAATGAATTTGTATACACACTGCCGGCTCATCCAATTTGCCCCTTCACCTGCCTTTTAACGATCTGCCCGGTTCGGATAGTTTGTCAACTGTGGTTTGACTTCAATCTTTCATATATTTTTGTCTCTTAATTACTGAAGGCGATGAAGTACTAAATAATATAAATCCATTTGTAAGCAAATGTTAGCTGTATATGTTTACAATAACTAAGTTTTACTAAACTGTTCGCCTAAGGAGACTACTCGGGATAAAATCCTTACTGTTACTTGTGCCATTAAGTCATTTTTGGGTCTATGAAGTAAGCATATGTTGTACATTCATGGTTGAATTAGCGCTGGCGGATTAGTTACGGCTGTAGCTCCCGTGGTAATACGTTGTCAAGGTGTGTGGGTAGGATGGCCTGGAATTCGCCTGGAGGAAGGTGAAACAATTCCCGAATCCAATCCTAATGACAACACTCCTACGGCGGGATTGCTTTCAAAACAGGTGAGTGAACATTAACACCTGTTGGAGTGCTTATATTCTTCATGCACTAATAACAATATTATTGATAAAAAGGGATTCTGTTAACACAATGAATGTTAGTCATCGACGACGTAGGACTTTGTATATATTTTGTGTAATGTGCTTATTGAGTTTTCCTCTTGCCACCTGAAAATTTTAATTTTCTCATTTTTGAACAGTGGAATGTAGTCAGATTATTGTTTCAACTGCCATGTAATGTGTGCATCAGTGACAATCTGTTCATATCTAAATATCATATTGTTCTCCTCTTACCTTGGTATCCTTCGGATTGAAGATTAGAGTGATGGGTGAATATATATAACCCTCGTATTCTGTGGCATACTGTGGGAATTAAAAAAATTGTTTTATGGGTTTACATTCTTGAATTCGACTATCTAGAGAGCTCATTTTAAACTTTTACTTTTCGCACTATTATTCACTGTGTTCATTTCCACTTTCATTTATCAGCCCAAATGACACCTATGTTCACTTGACTAATAAACAAGGTACAATCATTGCAGTGTACTAATATGAAATCTTGTTCGAGCAATAGCACTCTTCAAATGAGATATTTGTGGCCTCGAATGAGTTTGCCTTGTAATTATCTTAATTATTCCAGTTGTTACCATTATTATTCTCTTCTCGTACGCAATCATCTTTTTCTATGAAATGTCTTTCTTTGATATCCTTTCCCCTTTGTATGACAGTTTGGACATGACTGTTTATTGGAAATAGTGGAGTAAGAGTGCTGAGTTTAGGGACCGAAAATGAAGTGACTGAAAAATATTGTTTCATGTCTTGTCATCATGTTGGTCATGTAAGTATACTGGCATGATCCTGCTTTTACTTCTGTTTTCCAGTGCTTGGCCAAGGTGTGTAGCCTGAGAAAAAGAAGCCCCTAAAGCCCCCCCCCCCCTGGCTACGTGCCTGTCACTGCCAAATGCCTTCCAGTAACATTTTTAGCGAATTTATATTTATTTCAATCATCAAATAGCAGAACGTTATCATGTTTTATTCTTTGAAATCTAATGTCCATTCCATTAAAAGATACAGCAAAGGTTGGTTATGGTCATCCTCGCAAGTGTCTATACTAATCTTGCAAAAAGCAGCGTATGGTGCTCCTAACTCTTTCTAGCTGGCTCAACTCAACAGTAAAATTTTTCTGTTCAAGCTCAGTGGTGATAGTTGATTGTTTGCTAAGTTTGGTTAAGGGAAGAGTGTATATAATGTGTATAAGCAACAAATTGTGCACCTCAATGTGGTTCATTTCTTTTCTTTGAATGTGACATTTGAAAAATTAATCAGTGTGGAATTCCCGAATGAAAAAAGTGAAATGTGCTTGGTGGTATATCACCATTACAGCCATTTTTTATCCAGATTAATAAGTATGCATGCACCAGTTTTTCCCAATCATTAGCTAAGTGCTTGATCAGCAGTATATGGCTGACAAAATTCAGTATTTGAGACATGTCAGTCATCTTTTCCGAATCACTCAACATGTAAGTGCTCTCCTAATTTACTATCTGCCTAATCTTGTGTCATTGTTGAAGAAAATGATAATGCTGGACTAATGATGCATTCTAACCCCATTTGTATGAACATATGGTCAAGTACTTGATGCAAGATATGGAAGCAGGAACATGTGAACATTTTATGCCTGATAAAGTACAATAGCATGTGACCTGGAAAAGTAGATATGTTTTATGCCCGGCATAACTTCATAGCATACTTTTCAGGGCTGCTTCTTCACTTCTTCTCCAGTCATACTCTTCTTAGCGTCTTGACTTGTCCTGCAAACATTTCATTCTTGCTCTTAAGTAAAATTACTTCTTCCCAGGTTTTCCCCATTGCTCCACTAACCTCATTTGTCTCATCCTTGCTCAACCCCTTTTCCTCTTTTCACAATCATTCCTGCTTGAATCGGAGCCCAAAAGTTTTCACAAGGATATTACACATTTAAAAACTTTGCCTCTATCCTCACAAAAGGGATGTTCTAATTTGGTAGTTCTCTCCCTAATAATAGTTGCCCAATTACTTAACCCATTAATGCCCAGAGAAATTTTTTTTGACAATTTTCATCAAATTTTAGTATGTTTCTCTCCAATGGTACCTTATATCGGGAAAAATAATTAAAAAAATATTATACAAGTGGAAAAATGTTTTTTTTTGCTGGCAACTTAAGTTGCCAATGGGCAGTGTCTGTCTTTTCGTTTACCGTGATAAATTATGCTATAATACATGAATTATTAAAAATTATATATCGAAAGCTTTTAAAACAGGATGAGTAATGGATGATAAATGAAAATAGTGAAGTATTGACTTTCATTTACAGTATTTTATATTTTGCTTCAAATCACATGTGTTTTTACATTTAAAAAAAAATTATTGACCAATGTCAACAATGAAATGCCTCGAAACACTCGGGATGAAGGGCCTTCTGGTACTTTTTACATAGGTATATTGTTCGGTTTCCACACACCTTACATCTCCTATACTTCGTTTCTCCACGAAAAATGATGTAATCTGTTTTGTCCTGCGAAGGTCTTCCATGGGATCATGTGAATGAGCATGTCTTTCCTTGGCACTATAATGCCCCAATATATGTCACTATTTCCCTCCAAAACTATGGTAGAGGTATATTGTGCCCCAATTTTCGGTACAATGGTCATCCCTGAGTGCACGATGCATCCAGTCCCCAAGCAAAAATGCCCACCACCTCTTTTTGGTCCTTACATTTGTGTGGTACTTGGGAACAAATTGATCGTGCAAGTCCACGCCACCCATATTCTCATTATATTCTCTGATAATGGTTGGCATTGGAAGAGATATTCTCTTTTTTTCAATGGGAAAATATATATCTCTTCACCTGCTTTGTCCCCATTTTATAAGTGCAGTTAGTCATTGCAGTGACCACATCATTGTCATTCCATCTTGCTATGAGCAATTAGCCATTTGACACATATTCAAAGTCACCCCTTTTCCTCTTGTTGAAAAGATTTTTTCGGTCAGTTGATAGATACTTTTCACACCCTGTTTTCTCGAAGAGTTCCTATTTCTCCTAAGCCCTTTTCTTGTAAGCATGTAAGCAGCTTTTCAGAAATGAAAATATTTTCAAAATAAAGCTTCGTTACCTGACGTAATCCAAACCCAGGACAACATCCGCATCCACATAGGTTAATTTTCGGAAGGAGTATGTGAGATCCAGCATAAGGCTCTGCATGAAAAACATATCTAGAGAGATCATCTGTAGTCCATAATTTGAATCCGAAACTTATAGGCTTCCCACGGATGAACTGTTTGGATCCGTGCCTGCCGTAATAAGGTGTTATTGTCTCATCAACAGAGCATCTGTCTCCTGGAAGTATTGCTTTGAAGCTTTTGTTTAAAATTTCAAAATATGGTCAAATTTTGAACAGCTGGTCGGACCCATCTATCATTGCATTGTTAGCAAAGTGTAGGTACTTTCTAGTTTCTACTAAGTGTAGAATCATTTCAAATCTATTCCTGGCCATGTCGTTTTTAACGATTTATACTCTACAATAACTCTCTTTACTCCAATATAGTCTTTTATTGGGTAACGTATGATAACCCGACAAAAGCAAAATACCCACAGCACAGTACATCTCCTCTCGACTGATATCATAATTGTGCAAACCCTCCGACCCTGCATAAATACAAGATTGCTGTAGAAACAGATCGAAAATATCAGGGCTGAAGAACACAGAAAATGAATCAAAAGCATTATTCACGGACTAACCGAAAAAGTCTTCTGTAGTGGGCCCCAGCACTGGGAGAAGAGAAGGGAAATGAATACGTATCTTCTTTGGGTTATGCTTCTGAGGACTCTCTTCAAAGACAGGACGATTTTCCTATGTCTTTTCGGACATTTGGGCTCATCGAATGAAGTAGAAGTGCCATCATCCTTTTCTTTTAGGTCACAAGAATCCTCCGTGACTGCCTCATTAGCCAAAATCACCCGTTGGGTCGCCTGTCACCTCACTATCTGACACATCGGAATCTTCATCGGTGATGACATCTGGCCCTTCCAAAGGTGGTGTAAATAAAATTGCCTTGTGCCCCAAATCTTTGTCAGAGTTTTCCAGCAATTCAATGAGCTCGTTCACTGAATACGTCTGAGAAGACCTAGTAGTCCAGTCACTTTATACATCCGACCTTGCAAAAGGTCACGTATTTCTAATTTTTTAATATGTTGTTAGGACCTATGCCAATAGTAAACCAAATTTGCAGCTTCGAAAGACCTGTGCAGTCTGCGCAGTGCGCAGAAAACTGCGCATTTTTTGCACTTTTTTTTGTTTTTTACTCAATATCTCCTAAAATATTTGGCCTACAATTATTTATTTCTCTATAATTATTTAAAGAAGATACATTATGCTACAATTTAAGCCCAAAACAAACAACGTATGTCGAGAACTTTTTGAGAAACAGCTCTTCAAAAAAAGGCAATTTTTTCCAAAAAGTGAAACTTTTTCATTTAGGTCATGTGTCTTGCCATATATCGGCAAAAGTAATCATCCTACAAGAAAAACTATAAGGACTAAATCTATAGTAAATTTATTTAGCTTTAATTTGAGCTGAAAACGACTCTTGTAGGCCCAATATTTTCTCCAAATATGGCATAAAACAAAATTACGGAAAAATGGATTTTGGGAAAAATCAACGTAAACTGTTTTGAGTACCACAGTAATCAATTATGCCGTAAAAAATACTTTAGAGGTATATTTAGCATGTGTTGTGTTATGTTTATGATTATTTTGACTCTACGACGCCGTCCTATGTGCTCTGCACCGCGGTCCAGGGTCGTTTAAAAGGCCGCGACCCTTTAAACATCCCACGGAGCCGTCAAGTGCTGTGCAACGACCTCGTACGCTGTTTTAATGAATTATTTGAGGAAATAAATATTATTTTTACGAAATATCTTCTGACCTGCTTATTAAATATGTTTGATAGTCTATTTTATACTTTGAGTTTTATTAATTGAGAATTTTTCTCAAAAGATATCGATATTTTGGACATTTTTATTCCTTCCTCATGTAATAAGTAACGTTTTCTCGTCTAATTATCTCGAAGTTGTGATGAAAAGCTTTTATATTTTGACTTGGAAGAATAGCGTAAACATATTTGGTGCTCGGTTGAAGATAATGCCACTTTTTCCAGCACCGGTCAACATAAACACGTCCCCTCGGTGACTACATTTTTTTCAAGGCAGTGGTTGCAACCAGCTTCATTTAGGATTGGAGTAATGAACACGTCTGGTTTAGAAGGGCAGACAAGAGTTACGATCGTTACTGGAGTTCATTGAAAGGAAGAGAAAACATCGATGTTTTCTCTTCCTTTCAATGAACTCCAGTGTATTATCTTGCCTAAACATGAGAACTTTTTCTTCGCCCTTTTGATGACACCAAGGCAGTGGAAGTCAGGGGGAGAGCTCGCACAGACTCAACCGCCTATCTCGAGTGATTATTGAGTCGAAATGGCTGAGTTGGAAAGCCTAATGGGTAAGCAAATTGTGGCGTGATGAACTCACGAATGCTTCCCAGAAGCCCAGCCCATCTCACTATGTCAGAGGCATCTGGAACGAAGTTAATTCTCTGATAGGAGACCCAAGCCTGTAATATTCTGACACATCGTTGCAAGATAGATTTGACACCCTCGCACGTGAGGGGTATACACTATGCATTCTTTCGTCAGTTTTACCATAGAAACCGAAGTGTTCGGACCTATGTGAAATGTGAGCGTATAGGTGAATAACCGTAGCGAAATGTCTGTTCCACCGAAAGAGTGACGAAAATCGTTGGGATTACGTTTGGAAAAGTACCCTTCAAACGTAAGGATAAAGTACTCACATTGGCATCCATCAACAGCTCCGCCAAAGTGGCAAACAAGAGAATAGACATCGATCCACTTACAATTTTCCAGAGGGTGTGCATAACAAAATAGTCGGACGAAGATTTAAAAGGTCACTTCAAGTATGAATTTGCACCATTTCCAATGTCATTGTTCAATGAACAAGGGGGTGCGAAAGGGAACCAAGTGTAGCTTCTACTCTGCTTTTACTCCACTCTCCATCAGCAGGTCAATTGACACCAATACGTTTGTAGTAGTGGATGGTGGATACCTTTTACACAAAGTTGTCCGGAACCGCAAAAATGTCGTAAGGGCCATTGTCTCAGGTTATGTCAGCTATGTGAAATGCCACTTTGGAAGCAATGTGTCGATTGTTTTCTACGGCTACCCTGAGGAGGCAACCAACAAAAATACCAAAAGTGCTGAGAGAATGCGACGTTGTGCTTCTCACTCCTGCAGTGATATGCTTTTTGAAGAGTCCTTCATCATCCAATTACCTCAGGAAAACCTATTGGCCAATACTAACAACAAGAGGCGCCTCATCGCACTCCTTCGCAATGCACTTGAGCAGCAGGGTTTTGCAGTGAAAATATCCGAAGAAGACGCTAATTGGGACATCATTGACACAGCACTATCCAAAAGTCAAATATTTGACCGTGTTATTGTTATTGGAGAAGACGTGGACCTTCTGGTCCTCCTAAATGGTTTGGGCTCCGCTGCAATGAACGTCTACCTCCAAAAAAAGTGATAGACGGCAATCTGGGTGTTTCCATTTCTTAAGCTTATCTTACAACCACGGAAGCACACAATACCCGCAAGTGACAATTCTTTTTCTACATGCCTTCAGTGGGTGTGACACCACATCCGCCCCTTTCAGGCAAGGAAAAACAAAGTTGGCCCGCGTCCTTCAGAAAAATCCCCACCTTATGGAACTGGCTACTGTTTTCCTGCAGCCCTATTCCAGTAATGAGGCCATAGCCATGGCTGGGGAGAAATACTTCGTGGTTCTTTACGGAGGTGATATAAAGAGGGACACCTTGAATACCCTCCTCTACCACCTTTGCATAAAGTCGGCATCCAACTCAAAGGTGAAACTTGCTCGTTTGCCTCCAACGACCGATGCTGCGAATCACCATTCTTATAAAACTTACCACCCATTTCAGAGGTGGTTTGGGGCTAATAAAAACCATACAGAATGGGGTTGGAAGATCGACGATCAGGGCCTTATCCCAGTCACTACCACCATGGATCCCTCTCCTCAGAATCTGTTGCGCTTGATATCTTGTACATGCAGTGGGGGATGCAGCTGCCGCAAAGCCGGATTAAAATTCTCAGCAGTATGTTAATTTTGCTAAGATAAATCATGCCAGAACCTTCTATCTGTTCATATTGAGGATTTCAACGACGACGAAGACCCCTCTCTTTCTTTGTCGAATGAGTTGAAGAGCTCTCTCCACATGCTCAGGGATTCTCCGAGGATTTCTCAGAACGAGGACCGTCAAATAAGTGAAATTATAACGTAGCACATTAGCTCTTAGCATGTGAATATTAACTATTGTAATTACATATTTTTTGTGATAAAAAATTAAAACTAGATACTATAATATGTGACCTGTACGTGTATGTGACCTGTTTACATTGATTTTTCCCAAAATCCATTTTTCCGTAATTTTGTTTTATGCCATATTTGGAGAAAATATTGGGCCTACAAGAGTCTTTTTCCACTCAAATTAAAGCTAAATAAATTTACTATAGATTTAGTCCTCATAGTTTTTCTTGTAGGATGATTACTTTTGCCGATATATGGCAAGACACCTGACCAAAATGAAAAAGTTTCACTTTTTGGAAAAAATTGCCTTTTTTTGAAGAGCTGTTTCTCAAAAAGTTCTCGACATACGTTGTTTGTTTTGGGCTTAAATTGTAGCATAATGTACCTTCTTTAAATAATTATAGAGAAATAAATAATTGTAGGTCAAATATTTTAGGAGATATTGAGTAAAAACAAAAAAAAGTGCAAAAAATGCGCAGTTTTCTGCGCACTGCGCAGATTGCACAGGTCTTTCGAAGCTGCAAATTTGGTTTATAACTATTGGCATAGGTCCTAACAACATATTAAAAAATTAGAAATACATGACCTTTTGCAAGGTCGAGCCCTTTTTTGTGCATAAAGTGACTGGAATATAGTGCGTTAATTAGAAAAATTTAAAACCAACCCGACAAAGTAATTATCCCATTAAAAGTCATCATAAGACGTTGCGGTACTTGCATTTCAATTAGTGGTGACAGAATAAATGTCACCGGCGAAAATTACGCTAGCCGCCAAGAGACACGGCGAATGCCCAGTGGCAACTTCAGTTGCCAGCAAAGTCCCGCAGGGTATAAATCACAAGTACAATACACGAAAGGTGAAATTTTTTCCAAGTGGAATTACACATATGTTAAGTATGCGCGTACAATAACAGCATTCAGAAATATGCAGAATGTATCACGAGAAGCACTAGTGAACACATCAATGCCAAGCTCGAAAATGACCACCTGTGTACCCATCACAGACCTTGTTACCCCCATAGATACTGTTAGATTTTATGGCTGGGTAAAACCCCGAACATGCTCGACAAAGGAAAGGGTAGAGAGCATAGAAAAGAAAGAATTAGGAGTGTACGATGCATATTGGGGGAGAATGGAATTTTTAAAAACGTGGAAAATATTTGGCAACTGAGGTTGCCAATGGGCATTAATGGGTTAAATAAAAATCAGTAATATCTTTTGGCGCTTTATGGTCTGGATATGTCATTTCAATGTATTCAGCAAATGTAGATGAATTACAACACAATTTAATTTACATATACATTCCTCTAGTGGTGGAATGTATGCTGATAGTATTTTTGTAGTTTAGATGTAAGTAAATATGCAAAAATGTTTTCTTAAATTGCAAATGTTGGGCAAAGGCTAAATGCTTTAACATGATTCCTGCTGTTTAAGAATTATTTTGTTCACTGAGCAATTATGACCTGCTAAACTCAGTGTGAATCAGCTGTAACTGTCCAACCCCCGCAGTAAGAAATTAATCTGTACTTAAATTGTCATTCAAATTAAATTGGAAAATTTCTTGGAAGGAAATATCGTATTATTTCTTGAAAAAAGTTGCATCTTCTAAAGTTGAGGTTGTTTGTGGAAGTTTCGTTTGATTGTAGTCAAAGAAATTCTTGAGGAAAGTGATATTGGCTGTGTTAGTAGCAAAAGTGCATGCATGAATCAATGAACAATTGTGAAAGAAGTGCTAAGAGAAAAGCATTAAAGAAGTAAAAGTTGAAAGGAAACTATTTTCCTGGGCCCCATACCATTACTTGTACAATAGCTCGGTGGTTAAACCTACCCTAAAGTGAAACAGCATTAAGACTATCTAATGCATGTAGGCAGTGCAAATCTTAACCTGGGCTCTTCCCAGGGGCCCCAATTGTTTGGGTCACCGAACCATTATGGAGGCCCAGTGCATTACTTAGCCCAGGCGCCTCCAATGCTGTATGAAGACATCCCTGCATGTGGGGATGCAAGATGTTTAACCCTTCAAGCCCGGAGGAGTATTAAATGAATCCCATCTCGTAGGTCGGAGGAGATTTAAATGCAACCGCTGGTTTTCCACTGATTTAAATGGAATCGCCGCGACATAGTCACTACGTCGCTCGACGGCATGTGAAGTTCGTGACCGACATAGTGACTACGTCGCTCGTCATTGAAGGGTTAAGAGAAGGAAATATTCCCGTTTGTGAAGAATTACATATTCACTTCTTCATTTATGTGGTGGAAGCTTAAATTTTCATTGTATTGCCAAATAAATGACTCTTAATTCCATTCCAACCCAATAGCCTTCATCCCAAAATATATTCTTCCGAGCGGCATTCTATTTTCACTCCCTAATTATATTTCACTTTGCCCATTATCATAAAATGACACCTTGCCATTATGAGTTACCATTTGCCATTCCACCTAATATACCTCCTTCCCTGTCCTATTCCAACTCTTTCAGAAGAGTATCCAGCATGCTTCTCCCCTTTATGAGCAATCAAAGCATGAGAATAAATTGAACCTGAACCATACGATGAAGCTTAGCACAAAAACAGATTTTTAAAAGGACATGGTACTAGTTTTCAGTGAAAATTTGCCAAATTCAATTAATGAATGTCACAATGGAAAATCCTCTCTATCGTAATCATAAAGTACATATCACATACCCACCCCTCCCCTGTAATTCCTAGGAAAATAGAAAAAATTGTAAATTTTAAATATCACATACCCCAGAGAGCAGCAAGCCACCACCCAAAATCAATGACCTTAATCCTCTTGAAAGGTTGAAAGTATCTCTTGACGGCACAAAGAATATACTGTAATTTTCATTCTATTCTGATTACTAGTGTCTCTCTACTAGGAGTTATTATAACCTGCATCTCAAATTTGGTGTTACTTTACATTCAGTTCATCTGTTTGAGTCCTCATTGATTTAATTCTCAAACAAGGTTGAAACAGTTAAAAATATTTGTCTGTTTCTAGAAAAAGCTGTTCAACTTTTGTCATGTTCTACTAAGTAGATGAATTTAGGAATATCTCATAATGTTTATTTGTACATATCTGTAGTAATAATGTATAGACCACCCTATGATATCTGTTGTTTGGTGTTTGTCTTTTCTATGCTTGCCATCAACTATGCTATAATATTTGGCTGAATATTTTAAAATTTGATGCAGTCCGTGAGTGAATGTGTAAAAAATTCTTCCTTTTCTTTGATTGCATATCACAGTTATGTGCTTAGGACAACTGCTGACTATTATGCTGGGTTTTGTTGTTCTTTAGGAAATAATGGTATATTCAGTGAGGACAAAAGTGGTACCATTTTGCCCTTAATTTAAACTCAAACTTAATGTACTCAAAACACCAATCATATTTTTTAAATCTCATTTGAGCAAAATTCGTGTCGACGAAGAAGTCTCCCTTGCTCATGTCTTAATTTTTAAGTTTAGAAGTACTAAAGCTCTAGGGTGTCTGGGGTGTATAAAATACCTCTCAACTTGATTGAATAAGCTGAGTAAGGTTCCTTAGCTTCCCTCTAGTACTTACAAGAAGTACTGGAGTGGCTCTCCGGCTGGAATTAAGCCTTTTCCTTGCTTGACTTGCACCTTAAATCATTTATTAATTCTCTTCATCCCCACACTGTTTTTATACTGCTATTTGTTCCTATCACATTCCTGTCTTATTAAACTTACTCATGTTTGTATTAAACTTAAACATGTTTACAGTGATCAAGGTTTGAAATACAATAGCTGCATACATATGCTCCTGCACAGTTAAGTTTGAGAATGATATTACAGAGGCCTGTGAATGATAGACTAAGAAATTCTATTTTTAGGTTTTCCTGGCATGCTTTTTGACATATACCTATGTATTATTCATACTTCCACCCATTAGTGTTGGCTAATTAAAAAAAATATCTTTTGAAGTATTTGCAGAGAATCATTTACTCACCAATTGATTCCTGTTGAGGTCTTAATAGATTTGAAGGAGAGTTCAGATTTTGACTTAATTTATGGCGACTAGCTCCTCTTATCCTATTGCAGAGTCATGAAACAACAGAAATCACATTGTACAAATTTCCCCCCCATATTCCTTGGCTAGAAACCTGTTTGAAATATTTGAAGATAGGATTAGATTCTCAAGCATTTCTGAAGTAGCCTTGCAAATTCAAATGTTTATTTTTATATTAATCAACTTGAAAATCTGTGTTTTTCAAGTTGATTAAACTTCTTAGTTCATCCAAGACATTGGATACTTTCCTAATTATTATATGCATTGAAATACATTAATTAGTGCCATTTGTGGAAGTAGGTGCATATTTGATTGTTAATGCTAATGCCGTCTCATTCTTTCCTAGGTTGTACCTGTTACAGTTGAAAAGGAATTATTTGACAAGTATTATAATGGGTTCTGTAATGCTACATTCTGGCCTCTTTTCCATTCAATGCCAGACAGAGCTATATTTTTAGCTGAAAATTGGAAGGTTAGCGAATAAGGGCTTTAATTTCATTTCCCGTTTTCCAACTTGTTTGTATCTGGACTTTATTCTGAAACATTTTTTAAATTTATGTTAGGCTTACGTTCAGGTCAACCAGATGTTTGCTCATCAATCTATGAGTGCTCTGAAAAAAATGGAAAACATTTCAAGTCAGCTTCCCTTAGTTTGGATCCATGACTACCATCTAATGCTTGCTGCAAATACCATTCGCCAGGTAGTGATACAATTTAGCATGTGCTTCAGCTTGATTTCTATAGATACTTATATCATAAATTAATAAAATTACCATTCATTCCTATATTTTATTAAAAAAAAAAACATTTTACTCACTAAAGGAAGCGGAAGAGGCAAACTTGCACTGTAAAATAGGATTCTTTTTGCATATACCATTTCCTCCATGGGACATTTTCAGGCTCTTTCCATGGGATGATGAAGTGCTTCAGGGTGTGCTTGGTAAGTGAAGGAGAAAACTTGTTAATAATGATGATGTACCTTATTTCCTGTCTCATAAGATGTACTTTTTTCTTGATATGTAATGCTTTATAAAATCAGCCTGCGTCTTATGGGCCGAGAGTAAAGTTACATTTTCATACGTCTGATTTTGCATTGCGGCCAGAGGTCTCCATGGCCCCATCTCTCTGCTTTCCCTGCAGACTGCTTAGCAACAGCAAGCTAAATGTGCAATCTTAATCATTCATTTGTTTCTGGTATTCCACTCCGAAAAGCTTTAATGCAGCTGCAATTTTTTTATGTTAACAATCCCATTTTCTACCCATAAATTGTTAACATTAATGGATGCTGTTTACTAATTTTTGCTCAAAAACTCTAACCCAGAAAATCACAGCGCATTTCATGGGCTGGGAAATATTGTAATTTTTGTACAAGGACATCAAGATAAATATACCTAGGTATTTGCACTGACCTTACCATGGGGGAATCTGCTGAAGTTAAAAACTGATCCTGAAATTTTTTATTCACCTTGAGCTAAATTAAGCTTATTTAGTATCACCATCAAATATCTTTGTGCACCACATCTGTTTTCTCAATGGTTGGAGTGTCCCTGCTCCCTCGGATGTGGGGAACGTGTTCAGAAAGGGAAGGAGCTCTTGGTAGGCGTTCCCGAATGTACTGTGACATGGACGAAGAAAGGGAGTGGGAGAGTAAAGGACACTCGTCTTTTGTTGAGTCTCTGGCAAGGATGGCCGGAACCTCTGGGAAATGCATGATCATGACTTCTTGTAGTGATAACCTTGGCAGCACAGGAGCAGAAAGTGAAAATACCTGAGGCCTTTGGGGAACTAAAATTTTCTGAGTGTACTCTTCGCCCACTTAAATTCCCATTGGCTCTTCCTAAGTCACATGCTGGGAGCTTACTACCCTTCTTGTCATAAAACGTATTTGAAACCTGTATTGTTTGAAGTGGATCAATAATTATTTTTAATGCCACTACATGCATATATACATCCTTGTGCTATGTTCATTAGGAAAAATCTTTAAAAATTTTCCTCAATTCCGATGTGCACGTACATAACACTAGAAATTCTCACCATCTACATCTAGCCAATATCAGAACAAGCACAAAAAATCAGGACCTAAAGAAATAGGTATTAGAATTTACAACTACTTACTTAAGGAACTGAAATTTATCAAATCTAATAGTGTCTTTAAATCCAAGACAAGGTGATTTCTTCAAGAAAAACAATACTGTTCAATTAATGAATACTTTAACGACATTTGATTGACCTTGGTTTCATTTAACTATGCTTTTATTTATTTATGCTATCATTATCGTATCTTTTCATGTATCTATGCTATTATATTTCATTATCTATCTTGACATGCCTTATACAATGTACGAAAATTACTTGTCTTTGGGCAAACAAAGCATATTATTATTATTATTATTACATGCCCATCCCAGTTGCTGCTGGACTCCATTTTATTACAATGCTCATGTACTACTTCTTTATATTTGTAATTCTCTGCCATTGAAAAAATAAAGGTATGTACATGGTGTGCTGCTGAGAAAACAACCTAAGATTTTTTCTTTAAGCTATAAGTATTTATACTTGCTTCATACACTTGCATAATCAAGTTGATTTGTAATATGTAATGGTTAATTTATTAATGGTAACTTTTTTGGCCTTTGAAATTACTCCTGTCAAACTAGGAAACTCCTAAAAATTCTTATCAGCACCATGTTAGTGGATATGTTGCAAATAAATTTAAGTTTATTCAGATTTGGATTTACCTCTGTTTAACAGTCACTTCTGTAGAGTCTTATACTAACCAAGATATATTTGATATATCTTGGATAATCAAACAAAATGATAATGCAGAATGGTCATGGACAAATGTGAATTATGTAAAAAATATAAATTTCAATATTTTGTCAACAATGAAACGTGGACTTGTATGAAATTTATATTAATGTAAGAAAATAATATCACTGTGGAAAATTAGGCACCTTTTCTTGCTGAAAATTTTGGTACCTAATTCAGTGCACTGCAAAAGTATGAAAAAGAATGAAAACATGTACATCTCGAGTATTTGGGAGAATACAGAACTGGAAAATCTTATCTTGGATAATCAAGACTCTGTCACTTAGTGATTTTTATTTAAGTTGTCAATTGCATCATCTAATAGTATGATGTCTCAATTAAATGATAGAGTTCTCCATTTTTATACTCTCTGTGTGTGAGGCATTAATTTATTTTTTATTGAATATACTTATAGGTTGTGATATGGTGGGATTCCATATTAAGGATTATTGCCTGAATTTTGTCGATTGCTGTGAACGACGCCTGGGGTGCCGAGTTGATCGGAAAAATCTACTTGTAGAGCATGCTGGTAGAACAGTGAGAGTTCGTCCATTACCTATCGGCGTGCCATTTGATCACTTTGTCCAACTTGCCAAAAAAGCTCCAAGTTTAATGTCACAAACAAAGCAAAAGGTATCTAATTTTTAGTTGATGTACGTAGTTACTTTTTTTAAACCCATCTATCTGTAATTGTTTTGCAACAGGCTGAGATGTATGTATTCGCATTCAGAAAAGAATTTTCCCAATTCCTCTCAGAATATTATAAACTGAAAAAAACTGACTATTCGAGGGAACTCTTGTATCTTGTACAAATAATTGTACATACCTACTTTGGAGAAAAAGAGATGTGAATGTAGTGTTGCCATTGATAGTGAAATAATTAAGAGCCTATAAGGCTTTGGTCTTCCATAAATACTTTACAGACTGTGTTGGACTTAAAGAGTATCTGTAAAAATTAAGACCTTCAGCAGTACATTATTTTATCAGATCCTATTGTCCTCATAAAACTCTCTTATTCTTTTCCTCCCTCCTAGAAGTCTGCCTAATTTTCTTTCAGTTCTTGGTCTTTTCAGTGTTTTTTCACTACTTGTGGTAGGTAGGTACAACTTGTCTGAAAGTTTTTGGCACCTGCTAAGAAACCCACTTTTGACCTAGGAGTATATTTCACTGAGTATGTGGGTAACTGTTATTCCTAGATGTGCCTTCGAAATTGTGATGCATGCCTCCCCTTGGGGCTAATGTATTGTTTCCACTTCTAGGCATGCTAGTGTACTAGGGGCCACAAACTTTCAGGCAAGCTCTATGGGCATCAGTGTATAAATAAATGCTTGTAAATATAATGTATCGGATAATGTGTATTCCTCCAGGATGTATTATATAAGTTGGCCCACTGTTCAGATTATTTGATATTTGGATGTACCATAATTATTCATGTGTTAAATATCCTAGTGTAAGATGTGCAATCATGGCAAACATTCTTGCACTTAGTGACTCTATAGGAAATGGGAATGGGTGTAATAGAATAGGGACGCGATCAGGTTCTATGAAGAATGTAACTTTTATGAACAAGATATTATGTATTGTATCATGCTGGTTGTGTATGCATGTATCATCATGGTATCATATCACCATAGAGCAGAGCGAATGACTTAGTCAGGAACCCCAGCAACAAATTCTGCAGCTCCTCGTTCCTGCTGCTTGAACTCATATTTAATTGTTATAAATCATTTTTCTGGTTCACAGCACTAGGCTTGGCTGTTAATGTTTAAGTCCCCACATATTGGCTAATAGCAGTTTTTGTATGTAATTTGCTGTGAGCTGAACGAAGTTGCCAGTTTTTGTGTAAGAGGTTAGAAGTTATTCTTGGGCGAGGGTGCAAATATTTCTTTACATTAACCTGATCTTATTAATCAAAACCCAAAAACAACCAAGAGTAACCATTTGCACATGCATTGTATCTTCCTGTGTTCCCATTGGCTCAATATGTTCACCTTCTGCCACTATATTATTAAACTTTATGAATTTATATATCTGCTATCTATTGGTTTTTGATGAATAGGCACTAAGATCAATAAAAATGAATTGGTATTAGGTTTTAAAACATTTCAATGAGTTCGTGTAGTACTAACCTCTTTCTTTTTCCCTAGGTCATTTTGGGAGTTGATAGACTCGACTACACCAAGGGTCTAGTTCAGCGCTTGAGAGCTTTTGAGTGTTTGCTGGAAAATCATCCAGAACACCGTGAATGTGTGACTCTCTTGCAAATTGCGGTGCCATCACGGACCGATGTCAAAGAGTACCAAGAGCTGAAAGAGGAGGTAGATCAGCTGGTGGGGCACATAAACGGTCGTTTCACCACACCAAATTGGTCCCCTATTCGATATATTTATGGTTGTGTTGGACAAGAAGAATTAGCGTCTTTCTATAGGGATTCAGCTGTTGCACTGGTGACTCCTTTGCGTGATGGAATGAATTTAGTTGCAAAAGAATTTGTGGCATGTAGGATTAATGAGCCTGGTGTGTTAATTGTGTCTCCATTTGCTGGTGCTGGGGAAACAATGCAAGAAGCTCTTCTTGTTAACCCGTATGAGATAGATGATGCAGCCTCTGTCATTCATCGTGCTCTGACCATGCCAGAAGATGAGAGACAAGTTCGTATGAATCACCTTCGGCACCGTGAAAGACTGAATGATGTTAATTATTGGATGAATTCCTTCCTCAAAGAAATGGGATATGCCAATGGAGATGATTTGATCCCATCGTCAATGTTACCTATGTCAATAGAGGATTTTGAATACCTTTCGGGATATATTGGCTTGTCCCACAAGCTGGCACTTCTCCTGGATTATGATGGAACTCTTGCTCCTATTGCACCTCATCCAGACCTTGCAGTGCTGCCACCAGAAACAAAAGAGGTCCTTGAAAAGCTTGCTAGGACACCTGATGTGTATGTAGGCATTGTTTCAGGACGTAATGTAAACAATGTCAAAGCCATGGTAGGAATAGAAGGAATTACTTATGCTGGTAGCCATGGGCTAGAGATCTTGCATCCAGATGGCACCAAATTTGTTCATCCAATGCCTGTTGAATATGAGGGAAAAGTCAATGAATTATTGAAGACTCTTCAGGAAGAAGTTTGTCATGATGGTGCATGGGTTGAAAATAAGGGTGCACTGCTTACGTTCCACTACCGGGAAACACCCGTAGCAATGCGAGCAGAGATGGCAGAAAAGGCTAAATCCATAATTCTGCGGTCTGGATTCTCAGCAGGTAGAGCACATTGTGCTTTAGAAGCACGGCCACCAGTGCAGTGGGACAAAGGTAGAGCTTCAATTTACATATTACGCACTGCTTTTGGTGTGGACTGGAATGAGAGGGTTAGGGTGATCTATGCAGGAGATGATGTGACAGATGAGGATGCTATGCGGGCCCTAAAAGGTATGGCTGCTACTTTCTTGGTTACTATTTCTCCATGTGTGAGGACGGCTGCTGACCGACGACTTCCTGGTACAGAATCTATTCTCGCTTTGTTGAAGTGGGTTGAAAATTATATGAGCAGTCGCATGCTCACAGAAGGAAGAGCACTGGGAAATGTGAAGCTAGATGTATCATTTGTATCCAAGCCTCAAGATTTAAGCGGAGAATAAATTTTGCTAGAGTATTAGTTTTTTTTAAAGGAAGTTTTATTGAATGTTGTTTGTGTTGAGCACAAGGAATCGTGTATTAGTCAGTAGTTGATGTAGAGATGTTCACTAATTCACGTGAGTACAATATTTGCCAAAGTAGTTTCCATTGCAAACCAAAGTTGTATTAATTTTTTACAAATAGAAACAACTCAATTGAAGCTCAAAACATATTTGGAAATACTCGAAAGGATGTATTTGGTGAGATGTACTTATTTTGTTGTACAATTTGTATTGCCGCTTTTGTACTTCATAAAATGGTAATTAAAACAATTGTATTTTTATTACACACTATAGTTTTCACTGAATCTAGACTGGAAGAAAAAATTGTTCATTAAAAACACACGTCTGGTCAGATAAGTTACTATTCCGGCATCTGGGATATCAAACGCTGTACTTTGTCAAGCATCACCGTATTTGTGCATACGCACTGATCACAACCATACGGTGGGTATATTTTTAATGCTTTGTTTACAATTAATACATTTCCTTCTTCTTCGATGGGTATTCTATTTTCCACCAGCCAAGTTTTCAGCCTAATCCTAGTCACTTCACTAACTTCCTCATCAACATCAAACTTTTCTAGCGAAAATATGTTTTGTCGAGGTATACTTATTTCAGAGGATGAGAGTTCAATATGTTTCACAGCATGTCCAATAACAACATCCACAGATCCATCGCCCTTGAGCAACACTACACTGCAATGAAAACAATGAACATTAGCTCGTGACAACAGTTTATTTATAGGCTACGAGCTTTCAATAAATTCTCACCTATTTGAAACTGGATCAATTGTGTACACTCGGCCAACAATTTTTTTGCCGTCCACTGAAGTAATTTCCACCACTTTATCAACCAATTGTCTTAACTGAATGGGATCTTTCGTCAAGAGAGAGCATTCCGTTGAAGGTGACATATCCACACTCTCCATTTCCCTTTCAAGATGATCAGTTTTGATTATGAACTTGGCAGCAACAACGCCATATATCGATAATCTTTGCCATATATCAACTGCATTGGCATTTCTCTTGATTTCGCTTGTTTACAACGCACATTTGGCAACAATGCGTTGTTGCCACTTCATCGTGTGTTAAAAAAACACGCTCAAACCGCGGTAAGTGGTTCGGTTGTTTGTAAACAAGACGGTCGAGCCAGTCCAATGCGGTTATTTCATTCGGTCATTTTTCATATATCGTGACTGCATCCTCAATATTATTCATTAGTGTTTCTATCCACATAAAGGTATAACAAGTTGTTCCAAAGAAATATTTCATGCCACTCGAGGGCATTTAGATAATGCCGAAACGGAAACCAGGAACTTCGGTAGGTAATGAATCCTTATTTTAGCAATTGCTTAACGATTTATTCGTAAGTGTGTGTTGTATTGATTCTCTGTATTTAAAATATTATTCTTGGATATCTCTATAATTTTATTGAAGCAATCTGGTGAACAGGACAGTGGGTTGAGTAGCGTAGGTGGATCGGGGGTTCCCAGCCCAGCTTCCATCCCAGCCCCAGAAAATTCTGCGGAAGAGATTAAGGAAGAACCGAAGTACAGCTTCAAGAATGTTGCCTTTCAGGTTAATTGCTATTATTAAGCTATAATTGCATGTGTGTATTAATTTCGTCGGTGCTATCAGTATTTTTCCATGTCATCTGCATCACAATGCTTATTTTCATTTGATCCTGTTGTGACTTCATTTTCCACTGGCCGTAGAAGTAACCTTTACCCCTTGGTTTAATTTGCGCTTTTGTCCCGCCAACCCAAATTCATTAGCTTCCTCTGTTTCTCCTTATTATTCTACATTTGCCATGGTTAGAAATTGGCATATTCTGTTGCTACTAATTGTGCTAGTACGAAATTCGTGTCCTGAATAACATCATTTTAATTTTTAGCATTCTAAAAAGACCAATAATAAGAAGAGGGCGTGGAGATCGCTGAAGCAAATCATAACGTTGGAGAGAGCGCTGCCGTGGGGGAAGGACGTGGTTCACTGTGAGTTTTTATGATTTCATTGGATATCTTTGGATTTCATCTTAAGGCTTATTTTTATGCGAAACCATTTCATTTTAGCACTTAGAATTTCATTAGTCGTGGTAATTATTTTTGCCTTTTTCAGATAGCACTATTGATGCATTGCCTTCATACAAGCCACCGAGGAAATATTCAGACATATCGGGGCTACCTGTAGGTAGAAGAAATATGATAATTGATCCATGCTTTGTCCCTCGTATCGTTTTATAGCTGCTTTATCATTTTTTTCAGGCTAAATACACGGATCCCCAAACCAAATTGTTTTATTCTACTCCTGAAGAGTTCAAAACAATAAGAACATTGCCTAGTGACATAGTGGCTGGTTATCTTGCTTTGCGAAGAGCTAGCAATCCAGTTGGATGAGCTGGAATTGATTCCATATAAAGTAGAATCTGCGAATGTCATTGGGATGATATTGTTTTATTGTTTATGTCTACCTACACTAAATCTCCCACATCAGCAGGCAACGTGAGTCGCCCTGTTTAATAATGTAATTTAACAAATTAATTTTGTGTAAATGAACCATCCAAAGCATTTGCGTGTTTTTGCAAAATTGATTTTATGAATGCACAAGTATTTTTAATGGCTTTGTGGTATGATTCATTTTGTCATTTTCAGTACCAAAATGTTGATGTTTTTGTGATGTAATTTGCTGGATGATTTTGGTGTAAGTTTAATAAAGTTTCTCCTCAGTATTGATGAAATTTATTACCAATTAAATATTTTCAAATTCTATGACACAAATAACATTTTGTTATCCACTGTGTACATTGGAACAGCTGTTTCTTCATCCAATGGGTTCAATCAGCATGAAATTCTAATCATGAAAGACTGAATTAATTCCAAATTGCTATAGTGGAAAACATGTTCCCCCAAAATATGTTAAAGTCAGTTCATATTTGTTGAATAGGCAATTAACCTGTTGGAAATACAGATGTTCCACTTAAACACAGATGATAAAGAAAACCTGATATCTTGATAAATCAGGCTTGTGCTTTAAGCCCGTTTCACACGACACTTGTTCCAGCACAAGACCACTATGCTAGCTGGTACTTGATATTGAGGACGAAACCCAGTATACTAGAAGGTTTCACACGATCATCGATCTTGTGCTTGCTATTAAGCAGTTATTCCATATGATTCCATACTAATTTTAAAAAGAGAAGATTGCACAGCATCTGTAACGTGATTGGTAGATGGCCACTGGGTCTAGTAGCAAACTAGTACCGCATCAAGTACGAAATCCAGCAGCTCAGCGAGTATACTAGCTATCATGCTTGCTAGCCAGTATACTGGTTCTGTTCACACGATACTGGAAAGCTAGCATACTAGCGAGTATACTAGACCTTGTGCTGGATCAAGTGTCATGTGAAACGGGCTTTATATTGGTTTTGAATTGGATAGTTAAGTTGCATGAAGTTTAGATGAAATGGATTGTATTTTTTTTGGAAACCTATAGGTGATTCTACTATGAACGCCAATATTTAATTACTTACATTCAACAATGTCTTTCAGGGTATTGCATATTCAATTTACACAAAATTTTCAAAGGTGTGTGTGGGCCCATTTTTTCAGGAAAGATAATTTTCTGTTAAGATTTATGTAGATTCATTCCAAATAAATAAGCTTGTTTCATTGAAATCCAAACAGTGAAGTGTCAAAATCCATCCCTTGGTAAGAAAAATTTTTGTATCTTCATTACATATTCCCTTTTCGACCTAAAAATGAGCCCAATAAATGATAATTGTGCTTCAAAAATTGTTAAATAATGGTTACCTGAAGCAGATTGGATGAAATAAGTACATTTATTTCTGCATGGGAGGCTCGTATATGAAATACGTTTCACCACTATCATTCTTAAGCTTTCATTTATTACAAATTTAGTACATACCAAGATTTATATTCAATATAGTAATGCAAATAAGTATGTATACCTAGGAATGTGTTTATGCATGTATATCCACACATTACCATTAGTGTCAATGCTGCAGCATGAAGTGCTTCTGATATGCATGAAACACTTCATGGAAGTGTTTCATGCAAAATTGCTCTTCTATTTTATGGGTATGATTTAGTGGAATAGGCCGATGAAGTGGTATGGCAGATTAATAATTTTGGAAACCTTTGCACTCAAGGAATGCCAGCACCTGTTTGTGTTATACCCAAATTGTATTATCCAGGTTAACATAACAGGTATTCCTCACAACTAATTTGTACAATAAAATCAGTGTTTTGAAAAATATGGGTAATATAGTCTGTTTAGTTACAATTGACTACATCTATGAATGATGGGCTGGAAAACTATTAGGGTTTAAAATGAACAATGTAATAAATTCACATGGTTTTATTTGTGCATTTTATAGGAAATAGATGAATATTAACAATGGTAAAAAGTTTCTTCCTCAAGTAAAGTATAAACATTGAATGTACAATGAAATGACTACTAAATAAGATCATATAGATATAAGGGCTACAAAATGTATCCATAAGAGTGAAAAAAAGAAAGCTTTAATTCTTCAATTAAAACGTCCTTATATTAGGGCACTCGAGGATACTATCAGTCTACCATATAATTACTGATGGCATGCCTCTTTAAGTTGTGATAATGGACTTAAGTTTTTCCACACAAAATGATTTTCAGCCAATGTGATATATAAATCATTAATCTAACCAATGAGCAGTCATAAGTAAAATAAAGCATCACGGTTTAATTATTAGTACTGTCACAATTAACGTCAATCTTCTGAATGCACTACACTAAATATTAATGTAAAAATTTCAATTTAGTAACATTTTCAGTAAGACAATTGACTTCTTCGAGAAATAAATAAAATTTCAAGTATATGATTACACTCATGACTCAGGATAATACAGCAGCAGCTGCCAAGGGAAGTAGATGCGTGCTCAAGACTTGAAGCAGTTTTCATGAACAATAAGATGTCCTTTCAGGTACCTATTCTTTGAGAACCTAGTGAATTAGGGAAAACCTTGAGTTATATCTCACAGCTGAATTCATATTAATCATTCTAGCAAAGATAGTAGTCTCTGATGGAAGGGCGTAAACTGAAACGTAATAATATAACATTTATTTTTCATGAAATAAATTTCAGAAGTGAGAAGTATAAACAGTAGAAATATATGCAATTAAATAAAATCAGACAAACTGCCAAAACACATAACCTAGGAGGACTTTCTACAGGGGAAATAAACTACCTTGAAACACCAAGGCACACTTACACATTAGCACATGAACTCCATCATCAGTTTCTTAACAAAAACCTCATACATTTCTTCTGCATGTACATCCTTAATTCTTATATCACAGAGAAGATCTTTCTTAAATGTATCATTTTTTAAGCTTTGACAATGTCGTACCTTAGTATGCCTACATTTTAAAACACACAAAGAGCTTGTTGCACTGCTAACCCATTTTGACATGTTTAGCCAATGCATTTTTAGTCTTGCATTTCCACATTTACCAGATTTAAATGAGGAAAATGACATAGGATATCTACACAATTTATCACAAGATTCCAGAAGTGTGCCATTTCTATGATTAACTGGTCCAGAAAACCAAACGTTTTTTAAATCATTGAAGATTTCACTCCAACCATCAATGAATAAACTCTCACAAAATTTCACTCCAAACTTCTCCACAATTTTTCTGCATTTCCCACATTGCTTGATATCTTTCTTTATCTTGAACAGCTTTTTCTTCCCAGAAGAAATAGGACTCAATCTAGAGTGATGACCGGAACAACTGAAGTCCCTGTTGGAATGATACATTTGCATTTAATAAGACGTGCAATATATAAATCCTCCCACGCAGTTACACATAAGGTTATCAGCAAATAGGGTAGTTCACAAAAAGTCATTTAGTGTCATCTTACAACATGTACCTTAACATTAAGGGACAAATGTAATTATGATAATACATTTTTCCCTGAATAAAGAATATTTTGTTTGTCGAAGAGGTGCTTATTTCAGTCAATGCTTGTTCTCCAACCATTTGGCATTTTGTGATTCATTTACTTCGACATCACAAGGGCTTACTACATAATGGAATTGATAAATTTCTTCACCAACACTCCTCTGAGTTCCTCATTACCAAATAAATTGAGCAAAATTTAGCCCTAATGATAGGGAATTTATAGTTGGAACAGGAGGAATTAAAATTGAACCAAATGACTCCGAGGGGGGCTATTCTCTATCTCGAACCTACCGATGTGGTAGCTTCGAATAAGCTACCAGAATTGGCTACCAACCGTATTCTCTAACTCGAGGGAGCTTTCTCAAGAACATAATAGGAAGTGTAGAGATGTTTGGCGAAAGACGGGTATGAGAATATTTTTAAACTAAATCCACAGAAACTCCATTTCTGGTACATATAGAAGCGTATCAGGCTTGACATTGTGGAAATATGAAATGTCCATTTTAAATAAAACAAAGATAGTAAATTTCCACACAGTATATTATCAACCACAGTATATTAACAAACACCGACCAAGGTTTCGGCACGTAATGCCATTCTCAAGGTACATATTTCTCAAATGCTCCACATTATATACCCCGGGATGGAGGCCAGGAGGTGGTGGGAGGTATTAAGTCACAGAGGGGGGGGGGGAATACAAGAGGAAAAGGGAGGGGGGTGGTTTAAAACAGAAAAGCCGTTGGTGTTGAAGGTCAGGAGGCATGGTCATCATATTGTCGGACGGGAGGGAGAACAAGGTTTAACAAAGGCGATCGATCATTAAAAACAACATCATTACATAACTTAGCCGGGCTATGAGTGATTTCATATTGTTCAAAGAAATCCAGCTTAGCCCCTTTGTCAAAATGGTGTAAAACTTCCGTGTCAAAATTACTAAAATGATTAAAATCACACAAGTGTTTAGCAAGACAGGATTTATTTATTTAAAATGTCCATTTCTGGTGTTGCCATTCTTATAACCAATAGGAAAGCTCGTATCAATGTTTTTCCATAGATAAAAATGGTGAAACATGTTTTAAGGCCGTTTTAGATGGTGAAGATGTTTGTGCATCGTGTTTAGCAAAAAATTCCACTCATTAAAAATCATGCGAGCAAAATTAGAACTTGTTCTATTTTTGCTCACATAATCTTGTGAACAATCCCATAATACGAATGCACGACATCAATCTTGGCTGTTTTGGTCAAATGAAATAAGATTGTTCATAAATATATTCGGGAATTAGGGTTCATGTCAATGATAGGATTCAATAAGATTTATGCTATTTGGTCTTGTCTATTACTCGTTGATTCAAATCATTTAAATAATACATCACGTTGAAGCATTCAAAAGAAATGCGAAGGTGATACACATTACCATGGCCCACTAAGTATCCCGTTATGGGCTAGAATCACGCTACCTACCAAAGGTAAATATCTCTTTTGTGAGAAACTCCTGAAAATGGTGAAAATGACAAAGTAAATCAGTGAAAGTGCAAGTAATGAGTATTTAAGAAATGTAAGAAACATAACCATGTGTTGGATAATTATCGAGAGATAAGTGTAAGAAAATGACAAATATTTAAGCAGGGTATTCGGAGGCCGTGCTTCGTGAGGCTACCGTGGGAGCCTATTGGGGCTACGGAAGCAGCTTCATAACAGTTACAGAATACAGGTGGGAGCCTATTAAGCTACCGGTACCTTCTGCTAGCTCTTTCACTAGTAGCTTCCATGATAGAGAATACCGATGGGAGCAAGTAGCATATTGAAGCATCTTTTCCCCAGAAAGCACTGAGTTAGAGAACAGGCCCCAAGGAATACATATTTTTCCAAAGTAAATATCTATCACTATAATGTGATTGAACTCTCTCTGCCTGAGCATCTAAATCATGAGGCTAAATTTTCAAAGAACTCTTTAACATGTTTCCACAGTGCATATTACTTCTGACCAGCAAGTGGTAAAATCTCAATGGTATAAAACCAGGACAGGTAGGCAAATGAAGTATTTAAACTTGGTGTGGTAACCAACACTTTGACAACACAATTGAGTTAAGGAACATAAGAAAGTTATTTAACTGCCTGTAGCTGCCCGTCCAACAACAGAGGACATCGTCGACGTATCGGAACCAATATAAAACGTTTGATGCTTGGTTTCTCTTGGGTTCGAAAATTGGGCAGCTACAGGCAGTTAAATAACTTTCTTATGTTCCTTAACTCAATACATAAATCCATCACCTTCACCATGGAACTTGAAAATGACAAAATGATTAACTTCTTGGATCTTTCCATTAAAATAAGTTCGTCAAAGCACAAGTTTGCTATTTATAGGAAGCCTACATACACCGATCAAGTAATACCTTATGATTCCGCTCACCCGATGCCTCACAAATTAGCCAGTTTCAATTCTATGATTCACAGACTTATAAATATACCTATGCCTGATATCAATTATAGAAAGGAACTTTGGACAATTAAGAAGATTGCAGTGAATAACGGATACAGTGCTGAGATGATTAACTCTCTTCTCTCCAAGAAACGGAAGAAGCTTGCGATAGGCTTGAGTACTTCCCTCCTACCAGCAGACATCAATAATGGACGAAAGTGGTGTAAACTTCCGTTTTATCACAAGTTATCACATAAAATAGTGAACCTCATTCCCAAAGACAAATACAAGGTCGCCTTCTACACACCGAAATCTCCCACCAAACTTCTGTGCAAGAACAAGGACGCAATTGAAGAAACAAGGAAGAGTGGGGTGTACGAGTTGTTTTGTGAATGTGGAGCGAGTTACGTAGGCCAGACTGGTCGCGACTTCGCTACCAGGATGAAAGAACATAGAAAGTGCACAGAAACGGGTAACGAAACATCCATGGTAGCCAAACATTTGATTGATTCGGGGCATGATTGCAGGTTTGAACCTAAAATACTCCACATAGCCAGCAAGGGGAAAAAACTAGATGCCCTGGAGCAAGTGGAAATTAACATGAGAAGAAGGAAAAACAAACCCCTCCTTAACGAACTTCTCTAAAATAGCAGTTCACCCCTCCTATCCATCGATTATTCCTAGCATCCCTTCCCCCCACCCCCTTCCTCCCCCTTCCCATCCCTCTCTTTTCCACCAGGGACGCGGAATTTTGCCCGATCCTCCTCAACGGCTGACACCACAGGACATCCAGGGCGAGGGTTTCCCGGTCGAGCAATCATCAGGGAGGGAACAGAGCCCAGTACAGGAAGACGAGCCAGGGGTCCTTCGACCAACTTTGAAAAGAGCAGATAACTCATATGATGCCAATTTAGTTTTTGTATTGGTTTGTTGTGAATATTCATGTGCTTGTGTAATTCGTCACCCACCTCCCCCCGACTCCTACCCCGGTATTCCCAACCCTCAGTCACCTATGACTATCCACCCTTCTCTCCTTCTCCTTTACCCTCCCCTTCTTCCGTTACCCTGTCTTACCACCCCCCCTTCCCGCATCCCTATATAAGCTTGAGCACACTTGATATATGTACCTGAAGATGCTGTAAAAAGCGAAACCGGTCGTGCATTAAATGTCATACTTGTGGAAATTGCTCTTGTTTCATTAACTGCAGTGATGTTCCGGTTCCACTCCATCACGCCTGAAACCTCAGATTTTGAAAGCAGGGTCTCTTGGTGTATAACCAAAGGTTCGATGATCCCATCCAAAACAACTACATATCCATGGAAGAAAACCAGAATTAATCTTAACACCAGTCCTTGACCATGTGAGAGTGGGGGAGTCCCTGACTGCTGTGATTGGCCTAGGTGACCTTCAGAGAGGAACCAAAGGAGCTACATACTACCACCATCCATGGCCCTACTTCCCCTCTATTCATGGATAGTCATATAAAGAGAACATAAACTGATTGAGTGCACCACCTATGTTACGCAGGGCAGACTACATAAAAAAAGTTCTGTTATGTACAGTCAACTCTCGATTATCCGTGCTCATGGATGCACGACGAGGCATGGATAATCGAAAAACATGGAAAATGTGGTCGTGATATTGACATTTCACTGCGTAGGATGGAAACTATTTCACATAACAGACTGCAGCGGTTACTGAAAGACAACTAATGAAATACTAAATATTACTATTATTTTGAAATATAATAATATCGTTAACATTTAAAAATTTGTAGCTCCTAATGCCTGAAACACAACATAATGGGCACTTACTTAGCTTGACCACGTAGATAATAAAAAACTGACATCTTGCTTATTTTAAGTACATGTATGACATCGAAGTGATTATATAATACAAAACATTGTTATGTAGTGAGCCTCTAAAAAATATATGTGATATAATATATAGATTCGGCATTAATAGGATTAAAAATATTTTTCATTACAATTGGCTGCAGGTGTTATGCCAAGAAAACAAGTGAATAACGAAATGCTAATTTTCCGGTTTGTTTATTTCGAATGTCATGAAATCTTCAACATTCATCGAAATATTTTCTAATCTAATGAATAGTTTATAATGCTTGAAACGAAAGATAATGGGTGCTTAACTTGACCATATAGATAATAAAAAAACAAAAGCATATCTTGCGTATTTGAAGTAAATGTAAAAATCATTGTAGAAGTGAATATCAGAATATAGCATATTCTTTTAATGTGAATCTCGGTAATAAAAGTTATTTTTTGCTGTTTACTTGATTTCTTCATGTTTTCTTTTATTGCAGTTCTTATTACGTGGTAATATGAGTAATGGTAGCGGGTGTGACTTCGTGGAAATCCTTCATAGTAGGAGCGTCTGAAGAAATGAGCCAGAAGAAGAAACAGCCAAGTTGTAATTTCTTCAGACGCTCCTACTACGTGGCAATAATCGGAATCATTTAGTCGCATGTAATCCAGCAAAGTTTCAACACTCGCCATAGCTTCTGTGCGGATTCCAACTCTTCTTCCTTTACGTATTTTGTGAACTCCAAGCGAAAAGCATCAGCGGCTGAAACATTGCCACTCAATCACTTTCCCTGGATAGCAATTTAACGAATTCCATGTCGCTGCTTGAATCTCGTCAACCACCCAGAAGAAGCTTTAAAATCCCCTTCTATCCCTAGAAACTCGTGAAAAAGATTAGCCTATACCACTTGACCACTTTTGATTGAACCAAAGAAGCATGATGGAGTCAAAATCTTGAAAGGTTGATCGTTTCATAGTCTTACGCTTTCAGGGTCCCAAACCACTATCCGAGGTTGCAGCGAACTTAATCATCTTACTTTTATTCTTAATTATATCCCGAACAGTTTGTAATCCCACATCATATTCTTTTGCCAGTTTAAGTGGAGTCTCTCCTTTTTCATTTCTTGTAATCAATTCTAGTTTTTTCACGATGGAAAGGACAATTTTCTTCCGTTTTTCTGCCATTTGCATCAGCTTTGTTGCGGCACTACAGTGAAAAATTCAACTTTGAAATTATCGAGATTTCCACACGAATGAACTGGCACAACCGTATCTGGGCAAAAACAAATAACTGTTCAATGGCGAAAAATGACCTGGGAGCACTGATACTGTTTCGTATTTATTAATTCAGGCCGAAAAGTAAGAACATACGGAACAACAGTGGCGGATACATATGGGGGGCCCCCTTGAGTTTTTTCTGTATCCACCACTGCGGAACAATAAGTAGTTATTTTTAAGTATAATATAATTTAGTTTATTTACAAGTAGTTCATTTGAAAATATTTCAATTGTATTTTTACTATTCTGTTCGTTTTAGGAAGATAGAATATTCAGTGTCAAAGGGTAATGGGAAAGAACGGATAAAATAATTTCAGAAGCAGATGAGGCTGAGTTTTCATCATTCTTTAACGTAGCAAACAATTTCCATAATATTGTGATTAAATTAAAAAGTTAAACTAAAAAGAGACATTAACAAACTTGCAATTCTATTTAGATGCATCGAACTTTCAAAGAATTTACCAAATTTTACCAAAGGAATATTTTTCAAACTTTTAAGTGCAGGGATGAGAAAATAGCACGGATAATCCACAAACTGGATAATCGGAAGCAGGATAATCGAGAGTTGACTGTATTTTTCAACTTAGAGTAATTATTAGTCATTAAACAAAATACAATTTGTAAGTCGTCGTCAAATGGTAAACACAAAAATTAGAAATTTATGTCTATAGGATTGCATTCCAGAAGTTCATCAAATGAATAAAACCCTTTAGAAATCCATATGCGGAGTACATTTTTGAACCTTGAAATTGATACAGTTCTAACCTCAGGAGGTTAAAAACCCTTAGTTTGAGAAAATTGAATGGTCCATAAGATTTGGATATCTACCCTGGGGTATTACCAGATTGTATTTATACCATGTATTATAGTGATGGACCAGAGCTCCTGTCTCAAAGGAGTCAATATTCACCTTGACATCACAAAGGCATTTGAAAATATATAACCCATACATAGTCATGGCTCTCTTTTGATAACTTCTTCATCATGTGATTTTTTTCTTCTTTCAGGAGATATAGGTCTATCTATATATACCTATATCCCCTGGAAGAAGAAAAAGATAACATAATAATAAAGAAGAGGTCATGAAGAGGAATCATAATTTCTTCCATAGCTTGTACTTAAAAACTGAAAGATACATAGTAGAGACTAGAGTATGATTGAGCAACATTTCTCATTCCGGCAATGTTATTTAACTTCAGCCTAAGCATCGTGCACGTTGAAGGTTAATATAGAATAAGTGCTATAGGACTGTAACCCTGGTCCAGGCCATTTGGAGCAGTTTCAAAAATCAGATCACCACCTTGTATTCATTGTAGCAGGCCTTTTTTCAAACTTTTATTCTTTCAGAGAGAAATGTTTCTCCCAGATATGAACCACATGACCCTCTTCAATTTAGAATAATACACCTAACTACCTAAAACCCCAAAACCAAACATTTTGACCAGTTACATCCCTTTTAATTGTATAATGGATATTTCATGGCTTTATCAATCTCAAGCGATGGAATGTTGTCTCATCCTCAACCTTTAAATAACTGCAGACTTTCCGGCAATTCAAAATCTCGCAGTTCACTTTACCACATAAGGAATGTAAATTGAAGTATCCCAAGCAAAATAATGATATACAATTCAGGAGTACAAATGAATTAAAGGCTCGGAGACAGAGTTGGAAAGTACCAGCCTATAGTTCTGAGCTTTTTTATTTTTTTACATGGGAATGATGTACACTATTTTCCAACCAGTAGGCAAGGTATAGTTATTCATCGCTATGTTTAAGTGTGGTGCAACGGCGGTACAACCCAATTTCAGTATATCACTCAAAATATTGTCCAGAACTACTGACTTTTCCTTTCTCATCCCCCTGATTTTGTTTACAATGCCCTTAAATTACAGTAGAAACTCAACGATACGAAGCGCAATAATACGAAGCAAAACTGTCGGTCCCAACCAAAAGCCTATAGTAAATACATGGTGCTATTCAATGATATGAAGTTCCGAAAATACGAAATTTACGATATTACGAACCTCAGCCCCGGTCCCCAGGAAAAAATGGAATTAGTTTTTACGAACCATGGCGAAAAACTGCGTTGACGAATGTGATGCATCAAACGTGTGAAATGCGAGAATGATAGTGCATTCTTCTCTCTGGCACTCTCTTAACTGTTGACAGCATTTCCATAATGAGAACAATTTCCTTTGATTAAAACTCACGAGCGGCGAAACATGTTAAGCTCGCTGCCCAAGGTCCATAAAAAACAGGTCATGACACGCACTTGTCCAATGTAACCTGCCATCTCGAGTCTCCGTCACGGCGGGAATTCACATTTTCCGTGCAAATAAACAGAGAACATACGTTCAAAGAACCATGATTTACTTTCTTATTTAGCAATGCAGAGCTATGAAATTTTAAGTAATTATAGACAATACAATGGTAATTGATAACATGGTTGGACTTTAAGTCTATGGTCCTTGGTTCGACTCAGAAAAAACTGTCAATCCAGCCATGGCTCAAAACTTCGTACTTGAGCGTATCATGTGCATAGACACAAATAACAACGATTTACTTTCTTATTTAGCGGTCTAGAGCTATGAAATTTTAGGTATTCATAGATAATACAATGGTGATTGATAATATGGTTGGACCTAAAGTCTATGGTCCTCGGTTCGACTCCGGAAAAATTGTCAATTCAGCTATGGCTCAAAATTTCATACTTGAGCGTGTCTCGTGCATAGACACAAAGAATCATGATTTACTGTCTTATTTAGTGATATAGAACTATGAAATTTTAGGCATACATAAATAATACAATGGTGATTGATGACATAGTTATGGACATTGTCACTGCCATGTGCTCGGATTGGCAGCAATTCAAATTCTTATACTGCTCAGGGACAGAAAAATGACATGATAAAATAATGGGAAATACGACAGGGATACCTATTGTAGCCACTATCCTAAAAAAACAGTTGCGTCCCTAAAAGCTTGGTACCAAGTCTTCTCTTTGCATCATGACTAATTTCCACGGAGTCACGCTGAACTAGCCGATTTGGTTACCCATATTGATTTTATTTGCTACGAATCCCGAAGTATTGGGCCAACTTGAGAAAATTCCACAAAGTGTAGTAACCTTATTTTATTTTCGTGTTACATACTTCATCGTGGTGACCATTATACAAGACCACTTTGAGATAGAGAGGGAAGATTTTTATAGTTTTAACACGAAGTCATGCCATCATTGGAAAATTAGTAGCAAGTCGGAGCAGGGAAAGAACTATTGAATGAAATGTAAAATATTAGATCTGGAACATCTCGGCAATGTCCAAGTCCCTCTTTCACACTTCTACGTGTGGATAAAAAGTTCCCGAAATCATAGAGAGCTCGATAATCACATTTCAACTACAAAGTCATTACATGAGATTCTAGTTTTAGCCATGGAGTCAATATTATAGAGTCCATAGTTCAAGCTTATTGAAGTCTGTAAATAAGGATGTCATTAAGTGAAATGGTGTTTAACTTATCTCCCAACACCCACAACCCGAAATGACTGCAAAAAGATTACGCTTAGAAAGATAAAAAATAAAACATTTATTCCGTACTCGCATAATTTTTGGGAGAACAGAACTCTAAGCACAAATCATCAAAGTGAAAAGAGACTTGGGAATGAGTTAATGATTCATTCACGTGCTTCAATAAGCGATGAATCATCGCTAAGAACAGGATAGGCGAATTGCCGTAATTTAAAGCAAAGGCATTTCCTGGGGGAGGTAAATCGTCGTCCTCGTAAACTAAAGGATTGATATAGATAACCGTTAAAGGCGGTACTATTTTCTTCGGTATCATTCTCCATGACCTCCACATTACTACTCCACCTGACAAAAAAATCTTGCTCTTAGAACTGAAAGCTTAGTATATCACTAACTAAAGCGATATGGAAAATATGCCGAATCACGCCCAGTTCATCGTCAAGCAATTACCCTGAGCCCCTTGAATCACTGCTCTGTGTGCGTGCGGCTTGGGCTTCTGCGTTTTATATTTAAGTTTTCTTTAGTAATACAAATGGTTGAAAATGTCCAATTCTTCAAAAAATAGAAAACATGACGTGTTAGACATTTCGGAGAAGCTGAAGATTATTGAAAGGGCATCCAAGAAAGACCCTGAGGCTAATATAGTAGCGGGCTCTGGCATTGGCATCTCCACTGTGCGCAACACAATGAAAAACCCAGCCAAGTTATTAGACTATGCTTCAAAATAGGAAGAATTCATTGGCAAGCACGCCACTGCAAGCGTAGAGGAGGTAAGCATCATCTATCCGGGCATCGGGGTGGTCTATGATCTTGCCTCGTTTTCTTCGAGAGAGAGCTGAGTAAGCAGGGAGATAGGGGACTCGAGAACTCCTGAGGGGGACCATAAATCGCTGCAAACCAGACATGTGATGAGTTGGCTATTGCTTGGTTGGAGAGATCGGAAATGCAGGCGGTCGGAAAACCCAGGCAACTTCAGCCTGTGTGTTTATAGCCCGTGCGTGCGATGTAGGTAAAGGAACTTGCGAGAGAAAGGAAGGGGCATTCTTTGGAAAAAGGTACGCGAAGTTGGCCTCAGGAAAACAGTGGTTTTTGCAATAAAGAAGACCGTCGCTCGTCCACCCACTGAAGGATCGGCTCAAGAGCAGAGCACGCCCCTTCCCCTTTTGCCCTTTCCACCGCTTGTAAGGGGGAGAGGGAAGAGAGTGTCCCTCTACCTCTAGCACACAGCCGGGCGAGGGTAGTTCGGATTTGCCAACTGCCTACAGGTCTTTATGGACTCCCAGTTACTGTCGTCGTATAACAGAGTGTCAGGTACCTTGAAGTGAGTCTCGGAAGTTAAAATATGTGATTCTGCCGATCTTAGATTCTTCAAAATGAGTGTAACATGTTGCAATCTTGAATTTAAATACTTACTCGCAGACTTGAAATATTTGCAAGGAGAAACTACGAGGTGGTAGTTTGTAGTATTTTTTGATCCTTTTTGAGTTAAAGTTTAAGATATAAAGTAGGGATGAGTCGATTCAAAATGTCGATTCTCGATTCCACCAATTCTAAGACATAGAATCGGTATCGAGAATCGATCGCCAAAAGTCGATTCCGATTCCATCGATTCCAGATAGATAAATATGCATTTTAAACATAGACTATAAGCTGAGGATATATTTGCTATTTGTCATTACTTACACTTTTTGAGCTACTTAATTGTCTTTGTTATTTTATTCCAGCCAGTACTTGAATTTAAATAATAGTCGTATGATACTGGTATATCAATATCCCACCTGTTATTAGGAATAAGAATCAATGGAATCGATTTGAAAGAATCGGGATCGAAAGAAGTGGAATCGACTCATCCCTAATATAAAGACATTTTTTTAAGTATGCTTTGATTAATAGGGACCAAATATGGTTTTATAACGTTGTCAAGGACCAAAAAAGTTAGGGGGGGGGGGGTAAACAACTATTTATTCGCGATTTCTTAAAAAGGTTCGATGTTACGAAACTCGTTGATACGAAGTGCCGATTTTTCGGTCCTGCTGACTTCGTATTATTGAGTTTCTACTGTATCCATTTTTCTCCCCCAATTCGAGGCTATTAGCCACAGAATTTCCGAGCAATTTTTTATTTTCATGCTCGAAAATAGTCCACCCAAAGATATTGTAGCCAATATTTAACAAAAAATGGGGGGCTTACACTCGGAAAAAATACAATACTAGGGCCAGTGCAAAATTTAGACACTATGTGATGCAGCCCTTATGGTGGCAGGATACCTCACTAAAAATGTGTTTGGAGACTGTCAGCATTAACTGCTACGATGGATTGCTGGCAGATTAAAAACTATGGTTTTCACGAACGTTAATACTTAATTTGATTACAAACAATTCAATGTACTAAATATACGGCTATCGGAAGTTATTTCAAACATACGTGATACCAACCATATTGAAGAGATAAATGCGTACATTAAGCCAAAATCAACCATTTTTTTTTTAAAGGAGTAAAAATGCATGACTGGAAATTTTTAGACGGTCGGATATCTACGAGATCGATGCCAAAATTTTGCTTTTAATCACTTGCAGATTACGATAAATCAAATATTTTCATTAAATTATATGGAAATTTTACTTAAGCATGAGCATTTTAGCTGAGCATATTTTGGGCATTGATGGAATGTGTAACCCTCACCCCTTTAGCTTTCGGTTACCTTACCTTTCACTTGTCTTCCGGCTAGCTCATTTGTTTCCTTCCACACACACTCTTACACAGGTACATGTATTTCACGCATATATATATATCAATACCCTTACTGTACCGTTCAATTAAGGAAATTAAACGAAGAAAACATTTATATTTTTCATTCACAAATATTTCTGTATTCAATTTCTTTAGTTTCGATTGGGCCCAATTTACAAATTAATAGAAATGTCATTCTAATTAATAATCTTAATTAAATTTATATATGTAATTTTGCAGTGGGCTGTTTTTCCTTTTTTAAATAACCATTTCAATGTTTATATATTTCCACTTATCGTGGCTACTGGTCTCGGCGATCTGCTGGACCGCGACGTTGGTCTGGCGTGCGCCTTCCCGCAGGATTTCCTCCCGGTGACTCTTCGTCCCTGCTCTTCCCTCCGTTTTCCCTCTTTTCTCCGGCGTCCGCCGTGTAGTCTGCTCTCCTGGCGCGAACACCTTATCTTTCCATCCTCTACGCGCCCCTTTTCTCCCGTTCTCCTCTCGTACCTTTTTCACTCTCACTCCCGTTTCTCTCACGGTCCCGTAACTACTCACTCTCGTTTTTCCCCGTTCCGTCACTACCGACGCTGTTTTTCTTATTATTGCCCCCTCCTTATCTACGCTTTCTCACCCATTATTACGCCGTGCGTAATGCCAAATTCCCGGCGTTCAACGAATGATCCATTGTTACTCGCGCCGCGGGTGCTGCCAACCCGTGGCATTTAACCCGTAGGGTTACACTAGCCCCATTGAAAGAAAAGTTTCTTGGGCACCAAAAACATTTCTTTTAAAGCCTTCTACTAAAATGAAACAAGTCTCTATTTACATCTAACGCTTTCGCCCTAAGCCCCAACGCCTTCAGACCTTTAACTCCCTCTCCTTTCAATCATACTTTTAAAACAACTTTAGAACACTTAAAATTAAATACCAGCAAGACAGGCATCTCATCAGCTCTATAGCTGGATACACAAAAATCGACACCTGTTGTTACCCAAAATATCACTAGAAGATTCCTAAATATAAACAAACGCAAGAAATTGTTGAAAATAAACAAACAAACACTGTTCCCACAGCTGATTGTCTCTCACACCGCTTCACACACACATTCACACCCCGCACTCTCTTTGTTGCACTTTGTTTATATGCCACGCCCCCCTTTCACAGGTTGGTGTCCTTCAGCAGCGCCGTTTCTCTTTCCGAGCGTTCGTTTCTATTCTCGGGAATCACACCACTCACATATACATACACAAAATAACCCTGACATTGTATCACATAAATATAAAATTACATAATTGCTCCCTCCAGTTAACACTGCTTACAATGTAACACAGTGTGTGTGTGGCCTGCTCTCTTTCTATCCCTTCCTCAAGGATAATTACATCTCGCCCCTTCGGTTGCCCGCTTCGCGTCGCATTACTTACTTCCCGGCGTGACTCGTGACATACAGCGCGGCGCATTGTTTTCTTATGCTGTGTTGGTGTTTAGTGTGCTGCAGTACGGCCTAAAATGTGATACGTGGAATGTCCCTCGTATTTCCTCGGTGTGTGGGTTCTCCACAGTGCAGGTGGCTGGACCTTTAAACTCCACGATCGTGTATGGTCCTTCATAAACCGGGAGGAAGTCATGGAATATTCCTCTCTCCTTGTCGGACATCCCGCACGTACGTATTAATACCTTATCTCCTACTTGGTACTCGATTCTCTTTCTTACGTGCTTCCTATGATCTCTTTCTATCCTTGGCTGAGGGTACTCTTTTATTGGCGCGTATTTCTCCTCTGCGACTTCTATTCCTTGTGTGGATATCACGTGCCCGAGGAATTGTATCTTTTTCCGGCAGAACAACGATTTCTTGATATTGACAGTTATTCCGGAATCTTTCAATTTCCGCATTACTATTTCCAAGTGTCGCATGTGCTCTTCGAAGGATTTCGAGATAATTAGGAGGTCGTCCACGAAATTGATACAATATTCTTCCACCTCGTATCCCAACACATGTTCGAGTGCTCTCACTAACGCACTGCTGCTTATTCAACATCCGAACGGAACGCGTGTAAATTGGTATATCTTCCCTTCGAAAGAGAATGCGCAATATTTTCTAGAATCCCGATGTAATTTAATCTGGTAAAAACTCTGTGTTAGATCCAGCGATGACATATACCTGGCTCCTGCACATTGTTGGAAGAGTTCTTCGGTGGTCCTTGACGTTGCATAGTCAGGTTTTATCAGTCTGTTAACCATTCTGGCATCAATGCATGATCGGATCGATCCGTCTTTCTTGACTACACACACCAGCGGTGATACATATCTTGAAGAGCTACTTTCAATTATTCCCTCAGCCATCATTTGCCTAATTGCATCTCTTGCCTGCCTCCGGAAATTCAACGGGACGCCATATCCTCGACTGCAGAATTCTTCTCCTTCCCTCACATCTATTTTGTATTCATACCCTTTTATTATCCCGGGCGAATCACTAAATAAATTTACATGTCTTAATACGACTGTAGTTAATTTCTGCTTCTCTTCTTCAGATAGGTCATCTGTCTCCGCAACTCTTTCCTTGGCGTCTTGCTCTGGCGTGCAATTTCCCTCTTCTCCTTCATTCCTTCCTTCTTCCCGTTCCTCGTCTCCGTCGATGCATAAGACGATTCGCTGCGATCCCACGTTCGTCGTCTTGAAGGTGCATATAGCTTCTTTCATCCCTTGCGTCACCGTTATCATCCGATGATTATAGTCTACCTTCGCCGATAGTAATGCTAGCGTATCAGTGCCTATTATAACCGTTTTTACTAGCTTGGGCACCACCGTGCAGGTTATATTCATTTGTATCTCGCCTATCGCAACTTTGGGACAAATTTGTTTCGTTATCCGTCCGCTTTTCTTCCCGATTGCTCCTATTATCTTCATCCCTTTCACTGGCAATTCGAGGGTATTCTTAAATAATTGGGCATTGTCCCTATAAAATTCCTCACTTATGCACGTTAACTCCGACCCCGTGTCAATCAATGCGTTTGTTTTCAAGCCTTCAATTTCGATTTCTATTTCCGGGCATTTAGTCTCCTCCGGAACGTCCGTCTCTCCCTCCATTAAAAAGTCCCTCGGTGACTCAAATACATTGAGCACCGTTCTCTCCTCTACTCGATGATCCTTATTAGTGTCCCTATTCTCGCCACCTTCGGCCTTTGGGACGACGGGACTATGCATGTGCCTAGCCGTCCTTAGTCTTCCGAATCCACCCTCGAGTTCTCCACCGTCAGCGAATGAACTGGGAATTCATGTTCGGATCTAACTCCTCCCCTTGGATCGCTGCGTCCTGGTTGTCGGCTTCCCTGGCGTTCGCCCTCCTCATTCTCTCTTCCTCTTCTCGGATAGTATCCGCGTTCATCATTCGGTCCTCTCTCGTCCGGTCTCCTTGGTGTTCTCCTCTCGTACCTTTGGGTTGGTGTATTTTCCCACCTTCTTTGTCCTGATGTTTCGGGTTGCCTCTCATCCGGTCTCCTCGGCCATGGGCGTCTTTCACTCTCTTGAGGACCCTGGTCCCTCCACCTACGTTGTCCCATTGTTTCCGACCGCCGCTTCTCTTCCGCGATTCTGTCGTATCGTCCTAACAACGCTAGGAATTGCGGAACGTCTTAACGTTGTGAGAGATCATTCCCGTCTTCACTTCCGCTTCAAAATGTTGTCTAAGGAGGTACACTAAATTCTCATCCGCGATCGGTGGTATTAATTCCTTCGCTGACCCTATCTTAGCGGTAGCGTACTCCACCCTCGTTTGACTCCCGTTTTGTTGGTAACTTCCGGTGTCCAAGGCTCTCCTTATTTCCATTTGTCGCTCATCGCTCCAGTATTGTTCCCTGAACGATTCTTTGAATGATTCAAAGTCCCGGTGTAGGTGCGACGTGGCGTTCAACCATTCTCCTGCCTTGCCAACCATCCCTTGCCTAGCAACGCGTAACATCTCCGCCCCTGACAGCTTGTACATATCTTGGTATTCCTCTAGGTCAAAAATAAACCTCATAGGTCTTGACCCGTTCCGCCCATCGAAATTCGGTGTCTTCAAATGTACCGCCATTGCCTGCGCGGGTGCTCGGATATGGTCTTCCTTCAGCCTTCCTACTATCTCCTTCAATGTTTCTTCATCGAGTCCCGCTCCTTTGCTCTGCGATTGTTGCGTCACGATCGTCGATAATTGTTCTGTTATATTCCCGTTTTCCTCTACCTTACTATTCATTTTCTCTTGGTTCTTACGCAGCTGTTCTATTTTCTGGTTGCCCACTTCTATCTTCGTTTCCAACTCCGTAATCTCCTCTCTTACCCAATTCTGCGTCTCTTCTATTTTCTTTTCTTGCGCCGTTAATCTGCCCTGGCATTCTTGTCGGAAAACCTGTAGAACCTCTAGTACTTTCTTGGCACTCTCCTTTACTTGCTTCTTCTGATTTTCTACCATCTCCTTCCTTAGTTCCTCGTCCCTCTTCTTCAGTTCTTCTTTCATTTCTTCGTCCCTCTTCTCCTGTCTTTCTATCATTTCCTCGTCCCTCTTCTTCTGTTCTTCTCTCATTTCCCTCAAAATGGCTTCGATGCCACCTTCAACTTGTTTCTCCGTCTCAACTTTGAACTCATAATGTTCTATATCTATACCTTCCTTTTCTAACGCTATTCTTAACCGTTCCTGCAATTCAAATTTCGCCCCTTGCACTGGCATTTGTGGGTCCTTCAAGAAATTTTGCAACTCTGATTTTTTCAACTCGTAAAACCTCTTTACTATCCCCGCCATTTTGTGAATCTTTCCCCGATCGTCCTTGACTCAGGTTACCCGTGGTCTCTATTTCGTAGAGTAGTCGTGCCCGACACGTTGCGGCGCCAAAATGTAACCCTCACCCCTTTAGCTTTCGGTTACCTTACCTTTCACTTGTCTTCCGGCTAGCTCATTTGTTTCCTTCCACACACACTCTTACACAGGTACATGTATTTCACGCATATATATATATATATCAATACCCTTACTGTACCCTTCAATTAAGGAAATTAAACGAAGAAAACATTTATATTTTTCATTCACAAATATTTCTGTATTCAATTTCTTTAGTTTCGATTGGGCCCAATTTACAAATTAATAGAAATGTCATTCTAATTAATAATCTTAATTAAATTTATATATGTAATTTTGCAGTGGGCTGTTTTTCCTTTTTTAAATAACCATTTCAATGTTTATATATTTCCACTTATCGTGGCTACTGGTCTCGGCGATCTGCTGGACCGCGACGTTGGTCTGGCGTGCGCCTTCCCGCAGGATTTCCTCCCGGTGACTCTTTGTCCCTGCTCTTCCCTCCGTTTTCCCTCTTTTCTCCGGCGTCCGCCGTGTAGTCTGCTCTCCTGGCGCGAACACCTTATCTTTCCATCCTCTACGCGCCCCTTTTCTCCCGTTCTCCTCTCGTACCTTTTTCACTCTCACTCCCGTTTCTCTCACGGTCCCGTAACTACTCACTCTCGTTTTTCCCCGTTCCGTCACTACCGACGCTGTTTTTCTTATTATTGCCCCCTCCTTATCTACGCTTTCTCACCCATTATTACGCCGTGCGTAATGCCAAATTCCCGGTGTTCGACGAATGATCCATTGTTACTCGCGCCGCGGGTGCTGCCAACCCGTGGCGTTTAACCCGTAGGGTTACAATTGGTATTGATACTTATGACTGAAGTGAATGACATCCTTAGTTTTGACGATTGAGGTATTGCTTGGATGCCTGGCCATCTTGCTCAAGATGAAAAAACCATCACCACTAATTCTGGAAAAGACGAAATTCATGTGTCTGGGACACAGCAAGAATGATATGGGAGTCACTCAATATCATTCCCCCACCTTAAGTAAACATTGGACATTGCAATTATCAATTTGCTATATTCACTGCTTACTTGCGTCATAAATTTTTACAGATGATTCGGAAGTGAGGTGAAAGTCGAACCATGCCCTGCAAGTAGCAATTCATGAGGAGATATTGCTGCTCTCATGATTTCAATGGAAATCAACTTGCATATGTTAATCGAATGGAGGCATAATTCCATTCACGCATTTGTATTGTGATGAATGGTAAAATTTCCTTTCTGAGGTTATCTGGAAACCATCGAACAGGCAGTCAAGCCACCCAGCTATCCCTCTCAATCACAGCTGAAAACAATCAAGTTAACAGATTTGAGGGTCGATTCCTCAGTCAGGTCTAAACAATTGACACCTCTAAACCAATTTTTCCCATGAGACCCCTCATGGGAAAAAGAAATTTGTCTTTTATTCCTGGGCATGACAAAATTCATTGTTGGACTCATTCAGCGAGAAAGAGAGAGGAGTAACCTGAGAAGATCACTCCTTCACCGTATCTGTAATTCTCAACCAACACCCAGCTTCTCGACCCAGGTGGCTTCCACTAGTGGGAGAGAGGGTGAGCCTTCTTTTGGGGGCCAACACTGGGTTGATGCGGCTGATGCTCGAACAAAACGAGGGAAGCTATTATTTTAGTCGATTCAAATCTTAACCTTATCCCTTAATAACGGGGGCAGGATACCTCACTAAAAATGTGTTTACAGACTGTCTGCATTTACACTACTAATTACTAAACAATAGAAAACCGACAAAGTTAAACTTCCAATTCCATAATTAGCATTAAATTGATGAGCATCTCTACATCCATACATAAGTAAACCCATGCAGATATTACTCACCACTTATTTTTACAAGGGGAGGAGAAACAATGTGAGAATTCAAGATTTCTTCTGGATTTACTATCTTGAAACTTCCAGTCTCGCAAATGGCTGACACTTCTGGGGGTGCTCTGGGGTGAACGGGGCGATCGTAATTCTCGCCTACTTTCAAAGTGATCAACGATGGGTGAGATGGCTGGCGAGACTGAAATGTGAAATAGATCAAATATCAGCAAACATTACATAATAAAATATACACACATTGATTAAAGGATTTTGGACACAACAGATTCTAGAAATACACACACAGATAGGAAAATTTAATTCAACCAGAACATGTAAATTACTGCAAAAAGAAACTGTAGAGATACCTATGTAAAAATGGAAGCTGCAAGAAATAAGAGGCTCACACATTGAATTTACATAGATTGACAACATGTCACATTGTAAGAGAGGAATTTCAGATACAATGTTAGCAGACACTATGGTATAAAATATTAACACATACATGAAAGGATTTTAGACTTTCCTGGTGAACAGATTGAATATAGTTTTCACCAGTTTTGCATTAGATTTAAGTATGTATTACGAATTAACGTATTAATAGCTAACCCAGCCATCACCCATCATCATCATCTGAGTACCCATTAAAGGTAGGTTATGATGAAAGTCAGAGAAAATCCAACAGACTCTTACACGTGCAGTGCCCTATCTACCTCTAGTATTTCTTTCTTCATCTCAGCTCAAGTCCTACCTTTCTTCATCCCATCCATAAAACCTATTTAGTCCAATCAATAGGTATTTTTACTTACTCTAATTCTATAGTGGTTGAAATGTGCACAGGGGTGTGGAGGTGGGCATGAAATGACTGTGTTCGATCGACTCGAGATTATGGTCGGTTGCTAAATAGTGATTGTTTATAGGACACCAAAATGACTTTTTGTTCTTTTTTAAATAAATAATGAATTTACAAAAAAATGTTTTAGACAAAAGTTGTGGGTAATCAAAAAACCCTTAAATTGAGTCGTCGTACGTTGAAACCGATGAATTAGTAATTCCAAAAAAGCCAAACAACCAGTGAAAATGGGCGTTTTTTGTTAATTAAAAATTTATTGCAAAAATGATGTTTCACTATTTTTATTGCTTTGAAGGAAAGTGCTTGTGACTCAGAATACAACGATATTTTTAAAAGGTGATTGTTGAATTATTTACTGAGATGTGGTCTATTGTTTATCCAGAGACAGTTTTTAAAAGTGAATAATTGCTATCTTTTCACGGTATTATTGAGTCAAATCCAACGGGATTCTACTCTTTAAGACTTGTATTACATGTAGTATTAAAACCAATTCGAAAAATGATTAAAAAGTCATAGAAATGAATGTTTAAAAAGTATCATTTTTTTAGACTAGCGTTTTTTATAAACAACTAGACCTACGGCTGTTGGTCACACGAGTTTCTAACTTGGATATTCTGAAAACTGATTTGATTGCGCAGATTTAAAGTCCTTACGACCAATAGGAGCCGAGATAAGACTTTTCCTTTAAATAGCAGAGGCTTTATTTAATAAAGTTAGGAAACCATTTTACCGGTGTTACACAGACAAAGGCTTATATGTATTTGCTTATAGCGAAGGTGAATCACGGAGCAATTACTTTGTTTCATAAAACTTATCTTTTATTATAAAATGCGTGCACAAAGTGGAGCGTATTCACTGCGAATGCGGCAACCAACATGGGGACGTGGGGAGGGGGTAGAGAGTGACCAGTTTACTCTGTTAAAAACCTTTTCGAAATCCACAAAGCAAGCAAAAACATCCTGATTATACTCCATGTTTCTATCTATAAGTGCCTTCATTACAGCAATCTCGTCTCGAGTTGCCCTCCCCTTCCTGAACCCAAACTGATCATCCCCTAAATAGCAATTTGCTCTACTCTCTAACCTTCTACTTTATATTCTAAGCAAAACTTTTGCCGCGTGCAAATTAAACTAATTGTTCTATACTCCTCGCATTCTGACGCTTTCTTCTTCTTCTTCGGGATAGGCGTTAATACTGTTTTCACAAAATCCATCATCAGGGTTGAAAAATCTATACACCTTATATGCTCACTGACGTTTACAAGCTTCAAGAAATACCGATACACAGGTGAAAATTTTAATCAACCACCAGAATATACAAATTAATGCAAAAAGAAACAGCAGTAATTCCAAGCAAAGAAATAGAAGCCGTTAAAAAAAAGTAAAGCTTATAAGCTAGCACATTAAATTTACAGACAATGGCATTTCACAGCACACTTGGTATAATAATTTTCTTTATGAAAATCGAGAAACAAATGAAAGAGTCATCAGAGAGTCAAAAATGAATTTAAACAGCCTTCTCCAACATCCACTTTTCTTGAAATTCAAAACCCCCTCTTTTTCGTCTAATAACTAGATGATTTCAGTCAGGGATGGTCAAAAGAAAGTGTGAAGAAATTGTATCATCTCCGTGTGTATTCTCAAGCAGAATAATGCATTTCATTACATATTCTTCACATAGAAAATGAAATCAACTTCTACAGCTGAATGACTGAATCATGGTTAGTGGAAAATTTTGTTTGAAAAAGAGAATAACTCACCTACCTCATGTGAGAGAGCTGACCATGAGGGCCTTTCAGTCCATGTGGAACTTGACTGGAAAACTGATGATGACTCGGGAGTCTTTGTCACATCTTTGGGAACATTTGCCAATGAATTACCTGAACTCAGAGGCCGAAACACAGTTTCTTGTTTCACCTATGTGAAGAAATAACTGCCATGGTTAATTCTGCATAGTGACGAGAGAAATTTTTACTAAGGGTAGCTAGCTGAATAGTCTACACTTAACACTTTGAGACCGAGCGCCATCGATAGATGGCGCAGTGGCATTTAAAATTTTAAACTTCGGGCTGAAAGTGTTAATCATAAATTCCTCTGAGTGGTCCAACTTCAACACTTTGAGTGCTGGGCTTTAAATTAGAAGCACTCCCAGCAAATCTGATAATTTTTAAGTACTTACCAGATTTTTTCAATAAGACATTCTTCAATCTAGGTTTAAGAAGACTTCAGTTTTGGACTTTCTAAGCCATCTATCGGATTATCTAGGCAATGCATGGTCATAAGTACGTCTACCAGAAAGACTTCACCCGTATCCCTAACCCTTTCCCTGACGGTTTTTTTTCAAGAAACCGTTTAAAAAAATGTCATATTATTTTATTGCATTTTTTGTTCGGTTATAGGTTGCTGTAAAGTAAAACAGGTCAATACTAGTGCTTAAAACGTTTTTACTGTTTTTATTGTAACAAATTTAAAGTTTTAAGAAATTTTAAATTTTCATTGAGAAATCACTTTTCAATTAGCCATTTGTTAATCAATTAATAATTTTACGTCATGCAAATAGGGATAACTGAAGTAATTCATACTTTCCTTCTGTTGAGATATTACATTCACGGAAGACCTCAAAAATTGTACATTAAAAATTCACTTTAGTGTGGTACAATCGGAAACAGGGAGTTACACAGAGACCCACGTTGCACTCCGCGGAAAAATACCTGCTTTCCCTCCTAATTACTTTTCCTCGTGCATCTCTTTTCCTAGAGCATACCACGCACTTCCTTGATGGACGAGTTTTTTTCTCTGTAGGAGGGATTATATCGGGGAAATGTCTCGGTGATTCGTCGGAGGTGGGCTACTGTGGGTGGCCTACCTGCCTTTGGGGGAGGGAACAAGGGAGGGAGATTTTTTCAATGAGGTCCAGCCTGAAATCTAGGTGGGATTTTCTGCCCCCTGATTTTGTGTATTCCACAAAAGATTACTTATTCCAACTTCAACATACTTATTTCCAATAAGTGGAAAAATATTTTCTTATAATATTTTTTCCCCTCTTTCTCGGAATGGGATAGTCAGCCAAATGTTGATCTACCCGGTCAACGCCCCCCATCGTCTCATTATAATCTAGTACTACCTTTGGCTTTAGCACTGGCACACCCCTTTTTTCTGTTTCCCCCACTGCACAGTTGTGCACAGTAGAAAGAAACGTAACTTCTTTCTTGTCTTTCCATTTGAGCACCATTATTTTTCCCTTCTGGAACGCAATCACTTCCCCCCTTTCCATTTTTTTTTCGCTCCTTCCAGCATTCCTTTCCTGGTAATTCTCACTGTGCCATAAGTGTCACATGACTTGGAAATAAGTCTCAGCCAGTTGTGGTGAGGTGTAAAAATTGTCCGTTGTGACGCAGTAACCTTTCCCGAATAACAGCTTCATGAGTGTGACAACAACTTTTGATGACATTGGCATGCCATCAAACTCTGCATCCAGTAGTGTCCCTTTTCCGGTGTATATTATTGTAGACCAAACATAACGACTCTTTGACTCACATAGAGCTAACGTCTTTAAACCAAATCTGGCTCTTTTAGTGGGTATGTACTGACGCCAACCCAATCGTCCTTTATACAGAAGAAGGCTTTCGTCTATTGTTACGTCCCTTTCTGGCATATATAAATGACTGAATATTTCACTAAGTTTATCAAAAATTGGCCAGATTTTGTTTAGCTTAGGGTTCAGGTGTATTTCCGGTCTATAATCCTCGTTATTGTTGAAATGCAAAAATTGACGGATTCTGGAAAATCACCGGTAAGCCACGGTTTCAACAAAAAAGTGAGTATATAGTACCCTTCTTGTAGACCAAAAGTGTTCCTTCTCTGGTTTTATGAACAATGATTTGAAGCATTATCAGTGAGAGGAATATACTCATTTCAGGAACACTCACATCGCGCCATTGATCTTTTGATGTTGAAGGCTTATTGCATAAACACTGATCGGCGAAAATAATGCACTATAGGGAAGAGTGGGGAACAGCACAAGTGCAAAAACCAAGGAACTGAGGAAAACATTTTCGGAAGGTCACGGAAAAGGGTACCGAATGCTCAACACGGTTGTGGTCGGCGTTAATGAGAAAGGAACCCGGGAAACATGTGAAAATACAAAGGGATGGGTGAAAGCGGAAGGGATTAGGATGGGGGGACTACCGATGGGGGAGGGTCGGTGAACCCCACACCGTCCCTCTGTGGACCCCTCAACTCCAGAAGGTACTTGCCTTTTTCTGGGACCAAAGATGAAGATAACATCATTTGTATGGTCGCACTGGTTTCGAAAAAGGACATGTATAGGGTAAAAGAGAAGAGAAATTCGCTGTGATGGATAGGTTCAATAATTTCTTCTTTTTCCACACAATTTATGCCAACAGCATGAACAGATTTCCATGAAGGCTTCCACGGAGTCTTTGGCTTGGAGAGACATGGTTTTCGGGTCTTCCTCTGCATCTATCCATTTTCTCCTGGACAGTATTTCGAACAGATGTTGACTTATTTTACAATAACATGCTTCATTAGTCATCGCTTTACCGATATATTCCTATGTCCTATATTCGTCCTTTTTATGACTTCTTGCATTACATCACCTGCCACACGCCTTTGGGGTAGCTCGCGGGCTGGAAGGTGATGTATTATTTCGAAGTGACTGCGAGAGATTTTTTACTAATCCTAAAACGAAGTATCACCGGTACGAGATTATATCGCACAACTGTTATTTTTGCATCCAATATTTCCCGTGATAGTCGTAATCTACTGCAAGTAGCATTATGAGCCACAAAGATTACAAATAAATGCAATATTTTTTGCAAATGTTATTATAATTGAATGCAGAATGCATGGGTTGATATTATGTCTATAAATATAAATCTAATTCGATATATATTTATACAATCTTCGAGCAGGCAACACCGGGGTAAGCATTATATATATCAAAGATTATTATTACACTATATCAAAGATTATTATTACAAAATTGACACAGCCAACGTGGGCATACATTAAAATATCATCAATAGGATTATTACATGGTACTTCATCACTAAAAATATTTCACCAGCAGCAGAGGCTAAATGACTTCAAGTCAAACACTGGTATTACAACTGGGAAAATTATAAGACACAGAGAAGCTTAAACATGTTCTTGAAACCTTTGGCACCCGAGAGATAAAGAATGAACATCAAGGAAACAGAACCAACAGAACTATGCATGTGACAGAATTTACCAAGAAAAAACAGCTCAACTGGTCAATGCATAAGAGAAGCCAGATGACCACTGCCAAGTTTACTGAAACTGCATTAAATTAAATGAGGGCCTGAAAGTCAAAGTAACACAAGTGACAAAAATTGTCCAGTGTCACCTGTATCTCTATACCCCGGTAAGTTATTGACAAAAAGCAAAGGAGCGTAAGTGTTCCGCAGCTAGATCGCAGCACCATACTTTCAAACACTTGTATTCCTTTTCCTGTAGCTACCTGACGGTACCCGACGGTACCAACTTTGAAAATATGCACTGATATAGTTTTTTGGGTTGATGTCACTTGAATTACAGTAGAAACCCCATATAACGTGTAGGGCATATAACGAGAAGCTCGAATTTGAGAGGGATGGCCAAAGAACGATTTAAAACCCTATGATTTACATGTAAAATAAATCGGTATTCGCAAGTACGTAAAACCAGCCTCCACTGAGGTAGTTTACTATTACAAGTGGCAAATGTCTGCTTCAATCTCGGAAAACATGCACACACTTGTGCTTATGTCCTCTGTCATTGAAACTATATGTCTAGCAGTATTTTTTGCACACAATTTGACGTTCAAATGCACATTTTGGACATTCACGGCATGCCAGTATTCACACTAATAAATTCCTCGTAAGTCTGTGCATTTCATTGTTCTTTTGTCATCCTCCCACTTTTTTATCAAGTTCAGTCCGACTGATACAACATCACGGCGGGGAAACGAAAGTTGTTGGATCTGAAAACTAAAATACGAATTATCAATGATTGCGAAAGTGGTGATGGGTCCTAAAGCGAGATAGGGAGGCCATTTGGCATATTATCCTCAACCGTATTCACATTTCTGAAGAATAAGAAAAAATTTTGTGTCACAGTGCTTCAACAAGGACGTCCAAGCAGCCAGAAACATTCGCGGGCAGGAGAACATGTGCAGTTAGAATCTGCCCTTTTATCATGGTTTTGCCAGCAGAGAGAAGCCTGAATTCCGATAAATGGCCCATTGATGAAGGCAAAAGCGGAGCGTCTAAGTGAGAGGCTCGGTATTGACAATTTTAAATGTTCTGATGTTGAATAAGTAAATTGTTATGAATTCGGATTCCCTATATTTTAAGTTGCCCTAGTATTGTATTGTCTTTCGTTATTGTTTCAAAGATTATTAATATTGAAAACAGGTCAAGGATGATTCATTTCGATATGCACGAAAGGTATGTACAGGCACTTCCAATGAAAAGTTACCACTGCAGAGCCGAAATTTCTAAGTCCGGAGTTTTTTGTAAATTTGGCATCGCTGCGTCACGGGTTCCCGCTAGCGGAGCCTGAGGAAGTTCTAACCGTAAACAAACCCCCTTCCCTCCTCCGCCCTCCTTTCCTTTCTTAGTGGAAGGGACCAAGGGATTACTGGCGGTCGGTCTTTTTCTCATGCCCTAAAGGTGGGCGTTTCTCCGAGTCGCGCAGCCAGACGTCGGAGGTCCCGAACATACCTCTACGCTCGCCACCACCATCACGTATTGGCATAACATCAAAAATCGACGTTCACTTACGTTCACTCACGACGTTCGACCTGCAGACGGTCACAAAATACCACCGACTTCTTCTATCCGTAGGAAGGTTGAAAATTTAAATTTAGATCATCAATTATGCTACATTTGAATCTATCTGAAAATACTTATCAACGGGTTAACATCAGGCTAAACCTGATCATCACGTGGCACACCCGAAGAACATTTTTGATCAACAGGTTAACATCTACATTTACGTAATACCGTGCAAGCCACCGCGAGGGCGTGTGGCAGAGGGTGAACTTTTGTTTTTCAGCTGTACTCATTATCACTAAACTCCACTGACTCTGCTTTGATGAACTCGCGAGAATATTGAGCCGTGCGACCGGATAAGTTTACGCAGAATCACGTTAAATTATTTTTCTTTGCGTACGCTCCAGGAACATACTTGTTGTTCACGCCCTTCAGCCCTTGAAAAGAGTGGAGTCTTTTTAGGGTCCATGAAACATTCCAGAAATACACAAGTTAGGAATCTTTTTCATGTTGTTCATACACACTTTCAAATTAAATAGAAATTTATTTAATCACCGAGTAGTTGAACAGTGGACACCAGCTAGGATTCTTGGCGCATTGTGATTCAGTATGGGTAGTTGATTTACTTCGCACGTATTATCAATGATTATTTTACCTTTCGGGTATCCTGCGCTTTTAAGTAGCAGTATTCAGCCATATCAATGATATACGCAATTGCAATGATTGCAATGTAATCTAGTGCTCTAGTGGAAAGGGACAAGGGAGAGGTGAATGCCTTATGGGGGGCGGCATGTTCCCTCTGACCACATTGTTGAGTCCCTGTGCTGAGACAATGGGGATGGGGGGGACCGGTCTCCGCGAAGAATAATTTTCCACTGCCCAAAAACCTTACTCCATACGTTTTATTGCACCCGCGACCCCTTCCACGCGGTATACCTCGGGTCAACATCCTCCGAGTTTATGCCCTTGCAAGCCAGTGCCCCTGCAGAAGGGTTGATCCGGAAGCAGGTAAAACCTTAGAGACGTCTGCTCATCAACTCTTACACCTGAGTGATTATAAGTTTTTTCTAGTCACATTACCAGGCGAATATTTCAAAACATTTAAATATCCACGAGTTAACACGTTTATCAAAATGGTTTCTAGATTTATGTGTGCTGGCCTCTTATTAATTTCATACGTGGTTTGAAGGAAGTAACCATTCACACACAAAAATGAATCGATTCCGTCCATTTAAGAAATATATCCAAACATTTTTGCGATAATATTTGCTGTGCAATATGGTTGAATAATAGAACACCTGTCCATCAGAAGGGAAAGAGAGGAACAGCATATTGTAATTAGTATTCTCAGTTGCGATTTATGTTCGTAAGGAAATTTACTAACTGCCGTCCACACTTTCCGCAATCGGAGCAATTGGCCCCTCGAGAGGAGATCGCCGGGAGGCGGCTGGGTGCCCGCGCGTCCCGTTTGCGAACCCATCCTGACGGGGAATTTCCAGCTAGACAATGCTTCCCCGGCGCCCCTCCCCTACGGGAGGAGGAGAATAGTGTGTGGCGATCCTTCGGCAGGGGGAGGAAGACGCGGCTCAATGCCACGTTTGGGCACAAGGCTAGAGCGAGAGTCGGGGGTATTTTGCGACCATCGTGAGAAGAAGCATTGAAAGAAGACTGACCGCCAGGAATCCCTTGGTCGGTCCCTTCCGCTAAGAAAGGAAAGGAGGGCGGAGGAGGGAAGGGGGTTTGTTTACGGTTAGAACTTCCTCAGGCTCCGCTAGGGGGAACCCGTGACGCAGCGATGCCAAATTTACAAAAAACTCCGGACTTAGAAATTTCGGCTCTGCAGTGGTAACTTTTCATTGGAAGTGCCTGTACAGTTCTGTTCAAAAAAATCGTACTGCCGAAAATTTTTAAGTCCTCAGTTTTTGATGATGTGGCATCGTGGCTGAACCACGCCCCCCTGTGACGGAGAACAACAAACTTTCCAAGCGGAACGAGATCCCTCTCTCCCCGTAGCAGGGGGAGTTGAACCATCCACGGAAGGAAATTTTTGACCTGGGAAAAGGTTTATTTCCGAGGGGAGGGGTAAGGTTTCTTTTCTTGTGATGTGTGAGTAAGAAGAAAAGGGAGATGCGCGGGGGAGCAATAAACTCTCCGAGCGAACAGCGGCCCTCCTTCCGAACTCGCTTGCCGAGAGGGAACCTCCACCCGAAGGACGATTTTGACCTGCTAAGGGATTTCTGAGAAGATGGGTTGGATTTCGGACTCCCGTTTGGTTAGGCGTGAGCGAAAATGAGTAGATGAACGATCGGTCTGTCGGCCAAAGTCACCAGATATCTCTCGTAATAGAAAGCTACCATGTAGAAGCCAGGACTCAAATATCCATTGAAAGTCTTTATCACAGTACGGGGAATAATTCCGCTGCAAATGACATATCTTCCATTATTATTTCTCTAGAAAACGCTATTACCGCGAATCGTCTCTCGAAGAGATCGAATCGTGTCAAAGAGAATTTATGAATTATTTTGGATTCGTTAACTCTTTGGTTATTCTTCCGCTCCCTTACGTGAACAAATAAACCTCCCTCCCTTACGTCTCCCTCCCTGGAGCTCCTTTAGTTTCTTATAAGTATTTTTCATTTATACGCGTGTTCATTGACGTAGAAACTTGTCAAAAGTTTGACCTGGAATTATATGGCTGCGCTTCTTTGATTTGAATTTTTTCCATCGATAATAAATAAGAATCAGTATGCATGTCAATTTTCTTAGGATGCAAATATACCAATGCAATTTAATTATAATGCTGGAATGCCGTGGAAACCAGCTAGGAAATAAGCTCAAAGCCTGCCTTCATTCAACTATTACTAACCGAATAAAAATGGATGGTTGCTACCCACTGACAAATCGTCATACGGATTCAGCATTTACTTGATTGGTCTGCGGCAGTTTTACCCACCTTTTCATATCAACTAACCACTTTCTGCAGTAAAAAAGGCCACGACTTAAAAAAATAAATAAAGGAAACATCCTAACCACCGTCAACCAGCATCAGCTGAAAAGACATAGGAAGATGCGCACGCGCGCAGTGAAATATGCCAGCCTGCCTTCACAATCCCCCATTTCCTTGTAGCATACGTAATTTTTATAGAACAATACATTGAATAATCACAACTAACAGAATGACATAAGTTAAAAAAGGACAGCATAAAATGCGCCAAAGAATAAATACTAACACTGCCTGCGTAAATTTCCCCAAATTTAATTCCAGAAACAGTAAATGATTGCAAGGAAAAAACTGAACCAATGTAGGGTAAAATGACAAGAATTAATTATGGCATCTTGGAAATGATATGGATTCGTTTTTATTGTTTAAATTTATTTAAATTAACAAGGGTATTCATTAATGTTAACAATTATCGCAATTTCGACTTAATTTTGCTATCTCATATTTTTGTGGCAGTGCAATCCCTTTTGTATTTGAACTTTCGTAAATTGTTTTTAGTCATTTACTTCTTTTCGGACTTTTGTTTAATTTCTTCTTATGGCTGCTACTTCTTTCCGAAAGTAAGCCAGGAAACGCATCTTTCAGAAGAGCGCTTACAACTTTTTCTTTGATCTAATTAGGTGCGTAGATAAATTTGGTGTGGGTGGAATTACAATACACAACTAGCTACAAGAATGTGCGATATTAACAATAAAAGAACAATAGTTTGGATAAGGGATTTAAAACTGGATCACTCAAATTCGCTCTGTAGTAACCCATAATGTCAGGCTCAAATTTTAGCGCACACCTATCTTCGCAAAGTATTCTGGGAAAGAGAATTTCAGGGGTGATGTATTTAAGCGCAAACTATTACTAATTAATGTTTTAATTTTAAAGTAGTGAGCTTTCTAAAGTATCCAATATCATATCAAGTTCCTTCACTATGCTTGGAACTATATGTCTGCGCTTTTTTTATTTTCCATTTTTTCTCGAGAGGCAAGGGAAGCCGTATCCACTTCAAATATCTTCGGATGTAAGTAGCTCGATGCTATTTTATTCCAATATTGGAATGCCTATGGAAAAAAAAACTTTCCATCCACTCAATCATGAACTTAAGCCAGTACTCAATTATTGTTTCGCGTTGGATATGGATTAAATTTCCTTGTTACCATTAAAGTTACCTGATGCAAATAATTTCTCCTTTCATCCCTCTCAAATGCCTCTTTCAATCTACTCAGTCCTGTGTATATAATCTTTGCTACTCAGATTGTGAGTTAACTGTATTAGCGAAGATCTTTGCATAGAGGCACCACCCCTTTGGTCCATCTAATCTTCCCTGAGAGAGCAATAAACATTCCGAACCAAAGGAAGCCCCTTCCATCACCATCGCTTGAAGAAAGGCCCGAAACTGCCAAAAAGTGACAATGGAAGGGAGCAGCTTCTTATTCTACTGTGAGCGAAGAAGCAACGTTGTGGTCGGTCAAGCTGTTTCCGCACATTATGTGGATTCGTAGAAGCACAAGCATTCGTAGACATACATGTGAAAACTTACATGATCTCTCGTTCACAGCAGCTTATAGGAAGCGCAGAAACGAAATGCCCACTTCATTGGTTTATATCCCCCTTACTCGTTTTGTTTTTTATTAGTTTCCTACTCGTATTAATTAGCGTTATAAGCTTAGAATAGGTTGATTCAAAATATATAGCATTTATATTTTCTTTGTCTGGGAGTCAATGCGGTATCCAAATTCCTATTACTTTCAAAACGTCATAATTAATTCTGCACGTTTAACAGGACATTGGTTCAATTTTCTATGTTTCGCCATAAAATATTTGCTGCTTAGGTAATAAGGTTAGGAAAAAAGCCACAAAACGCTTTGCATAAAGTGCTATTTCGAATGTTTTTCTATGAATCTCGCATGAGAAAAATCTGACCTATGGCGAATTGAAAACGCAGTAATGGCGGTGAAGCAAGAGGGTGACGAATTGAACCTGATAAAACCACTAATCTAAGATCAGCCAGCTCAAGTCATTCATATACGGCATAATGTCATTAGTGAACACATTATATACGCGTATTTGAAGTTCTGCACTGGATAATAAAACGACTGAATTCACAAGAAGGATGGGATGAGTGCGAAAGGTGAATTTTTCAATCTGCACGTCCTTCTTTCTGAGCCACGAATTATCACGAAATTATTTGCTAAAAGAATTTGAAATTAAAAGCTCATCGTTTTAAAACCAAACAATTGTTTGCGCAGAAATACATCGTCCATAGAAAATGTTTTCCCTTAATGCTTTGCAAGGACAGTTGTGCGCTCAAATTCGAGCCTGACATTATCGGTTACTTCATAGCAAAATTGGGTGATCAAGTTTCGATCCAGAAAATATTACACCATTTCAAATATAATATAGATTGCGATATCACAAGGACTTCCAGATAACGAAAATGCGTCAAACATTTGAATTTTTTTTACATTAATGAATACACGTATAAATTAAAATGCTCATAAAAAACGAAAGGAACTCAGGGATTGAGACCTAAGATTGGCTTTTGTTTTCCGTGGCTGCTTGCATCTGTCGTGTGCGAGGGATCTTGGGGCGCCTGAACTTCGCAGATCTCCGTCTTTCTTCCTACTCACACATCACAACAAAAGAAACCCTAGCCCTTCACTCGAAAATAATCCTTTTCGCAGGCCAAAATTTTCCTTCCGGGGGTGTTTCAAGTCACGCAGCTACGGGCAGGAAGGGCCGCTTGGAGAGGTTAATGCTCTCTGAGGGGGGCGTGGTTCTGCCAGGTTGCCAGATAGTAAAATATTTGGGACTTAGAAATTTTCAGCGGTACGATTTTTTTGAACAGAACTGTACTATAAATCATACGTCTATCTCGCAGCAGGGAGGGTAGTCAGTATTCATGGTATTTATTATGAACAAGTTCCCGCTAGATGTAAGTATGGCAGAAGATATAATGTGTATCGTGATGGAATTCGTTTCGGAACTTTCTGCTGTTTCTGCCTCGCCCTCGAAACTCACAGCAAATCACGTGTAAGTACCATGGAATACTTAAAAAATAGTGAGCCATAAAAATATTGATGTGCCATGCCACCTAGCAGCCGCAACCTGCACTATCGTTTGAAAAATACGTGTTTCGCGGGAGCCGATTCAGTATTCGCTAGTGGTAAAAAGTTTCACATCATATCTAAATGCAGTCGATCCTTGAAAGTCCGTGTAGTGTTCTTGCTCCATGTTTACAACTGTTATATGTGGACTTGCCTATAACAATTATGTTTCCATAAATTCAAGAGAGTATTCCACGCATAATTATTGTAATAATAACACAAACGACAGTATACTGTTAAGGGCTAATCGTAAATGCTGGTGATATTGGGCTCTATGATTCTGAAAAGCCAAAGTAAGCTGTTTTATGAGGCGATCTTACAGACGTTGAAGTCCTCTTCTTTATTTCCACTATTTAACTGGAGAAGATAGCAGCCGGCCGGTGCTTGCGTGGAACAAAATCCCCATAGGTTATATCTTGGTCATTAAGTTATCTAGCATTTTTGCAAATTTCAATTAATAGAACTTCCTACGAACCGTATATCCATTTTAATACACTTATTAGAGAGGTACAAGGCATGAAATTTTTTCTAGTTTCCAAAGTGTTTGCCGTTTACAGTCCATTGCATTGCTATTACTTGCAGCCACGACATATTTGGTGCACCCAAAACATCGGGGCAATAACAATACAGCAATGCGCAGTACAGTACACATGTCCTGAAGTGTCAAAATTTGACTTCAGTGTATGACATCTAACATGGTATTTGAAGTCATCGAAAGTGAATACGATCATTAGTAATGGAAGTGTTCGAAAATATGATTTTTAATAGCTATCTCAATAGAATGTTTTCACCACTCACCAAAATTTCCCACAATAATGGCTAAATTAGCCTTACAGTTGTAGGAATTGGCTGTGGAGTGATTATTAATCATTTTCGGTACTAACGAGAGTTCCATTTAGCATGTGATTTCTCATATCCCGAGAGCTCTCACTAAATAGGGCTTCTACTGTACTTTGACTCTCAGGCCCCTCAAGGTAATGATGAGCGACAAAATAAGCATCAACGACTTTCATGTAGCTACTCTAATAAAATGAAAAGCACACACTAACTTAGAAATTTTCAGCAAATTATTACCTAGGTAGACAAAAAGTTTGCAGACATTCTACCCATGACTTATTTAAAAACTTATGCCTCAACAGAGGCCAGAGTACACTTACTAAGACATGCAATTTCTCATCCAGTACAGTATTCTCTTCATCCTCACTAGTCAGCTCCATAATGTCATCATCATCATCAACAAGGTCCACAACTTCTGCAGAAGATGAACTTGTCAAATGTATTGCACTAGATAACACTGTTTTCACATCCTGAAAACAAGAAATATGCCAATTAAAAATTAAGAGAGAGGGCAACCAAATAGCAGCACAGCACTTAAAACACGGACATTCAAATTGAAACTTTGCCAAGCACCTATTGGACAATGGACATAAAGAGTGATTTTTCCCTGGAAATTTTGCATGTAGAAAGTAAAGGCCCCCGGCTAGACACTCTCGAGCAAGTTGAGATTTTGAAATGTATACACGCTGATTGTGATATTGTTAACGACTTATTGCATGCTTCCCGCTCCCTCCTCCTCAACCTCTCTCTTCCATCAACCTACTTTCCTTCCTTCCGTCCCCTACCTTCATACTCTCTCTGTTCTCCACTATCTTCCAACACTTCAACCGATTCACCCTCTCCCACCTGCAGCCAGCACAGGTAGTCAACACGGAATGCTCTACTGACCTACCTCCCCCCCCATGCCTCCTCCTCCCACATTCCAGACCCATGACCCTGAAATACCCCAACCCTAAACACCCAACTTCCCCTCCTCTTCCTCCCCTACCCCATCTGTACAGCCCCCTTTTTCCCTCCCCTCCCTGCACTCTCAACTATGTGTGCAAGTGTCCCACAAATTGTATCTTTTACCTGATGATGGCCTAAACCGTCAAAACCATGGTCATCAAAATTAACATCTAATGTGGAAAAAATGAAGTTTTTACCTTTTTATTCAAAATTAATAGCAAATTCCACAAATTTACGCTGGAAACCACCAACTTTGATCCACAGCACATTTAATACCTGATATAACATATATTGACTTAACTTCATATTTAGACTACACATAGACTACAATTCACAATTAGCTTCTTCCAGTTTTTTGGGTTTTCACCAATTCATGCCATCTTACGGACAATATTTAGCTGGTTAACCTGAAGGCCTCTCCCAAGTCTGGGATCCAATCATACCTGAAGTAGCCTGTCTACAGTGGTATTTTAAACAAAGATTTTTTAAGCCTTTGAAGAAGGAATATGAACAGCATATTACTCCTCTTTTTAAATTTTCTCATGTAACACTACCTTCAAATCTTGTAGTGTGCCCTCGTTTAACGTTGTCCCGTTTAACTTTGTTTCGCGATAACGTTGTCCAACAATTAAAACCCTTAGTCGTTCAATGTCATCAGTGCTTCACGATAACGTTGTTCAAATTTTGCGCAGCCAAAAAAAATGAATAACGAATAGAACTTTGGCGCAACTGATATGTAATTTCCATTCGGCGGAAACGTTTGGCGTTAACTCCCCATAGCGTGTGTAAGAGGTTCACCTGAGCGAATAATTAGAGCATTATTTGTTTCATAACTGTTATATTTGCTTATTATTCACTACACTGTTATTGGGGGGCAATGCATTGGGTGATTTAAAACTCAAACCAATGTTAGTGTACCATTTTGAATGGCATGGTATTAATAATACCATGCCTGAATGGTAGATCCAGCGGCAGATATCTACAGGAAAAAATACCTGAAAATCCCATGCAGCCATAAGGTAGAATTGGTGGTAGAAAAAGTTGATTCACTGCTGGTTGAGGTGAAACGAAAACGTGTTTTTCGTGTTGAATTAGTGTGTAAGAGGAAGTTTTCTAAACACTCTATGATGCAGTAAATCGTCGAGGGTGATTCTGTTCCAAAAAAATTGTTACGAAATAACAAAAATTTTGTGCAAAGTACCGAGCTTCCCTACTTCACTCACTATTTCAATTGATTTCCTACTTCTTCGCGATTGCAGCGAGTGAAATTTTTGCCCTTCACTGCATTCGCATGCACACTCGCAGTGAAGGACAAAAATTTCTATTTACTCAGAGGGAAGCCGGTGCTAACACCACTAAATATCAGAAGTATAAAAATGCCTTTTCAGTTTATTTCATCTAAGATATGAAGCTCTCTGACTAGTGGTGCCATCTGTTCGACTGCCAGCGTAATTAACATACACTGTCAATCGGCGGAGGATGACGCGAAGTAGTCCATAAAAACAAATTTGTAAGGAAATTGGCAATTTTTGTGCATTAATCCATTGATAACGCCTTTTAACCAGGTCCCCTGTATTCTTAAATATCAACAGTAAGTTCCTATCACCCGTAGTTTTCGTGCCGCCAGGATAGAGAATAATTCCAAAACTTCTTTTGTGAGTGAAAACATCGAAGTTTCACCATTAAAATATTTTAGAAAATTAGTTTGAACGCTTCACTCAATAATACCATACATCCAACCTTTTATCGCTGTGAGGTAATCGTTATTGATATGAAATGAAGAATTGTTAAGTTTCGAACCGATTTTAATTTTTTACATTGTTTCTTATGGAAAATACTACATCTTTTAACGTTGTTTCGCTTAACGTCTACTTTTTCAGGAACAAGTTAACAACGTTAAACGAGGACACACTGTATTGTGAATAATTTTAAATAACTTGCTTAATTTGATACAATCAACTTGTTACAGGTTATTGCTACTATAGTGCTTTTAGTACAAACTAAGTAAAGTTTGCTCATTATTAATTAAAAACAAAAATTACATCTATTCTTTAGAAAAAGAGAAGTCTTAACTTACTTGGCTAGATGCACTGGTCTCTGGAAAAATAATTTTGTTTTCATTTTTATCTAAAGCACCCTCCAGGTCTTCATCAACTATAATTACATCTTCATCATCATCGGAAACACTCTGTCTTGACATAGACAATATCTCTTCCCTCTGAAGGCTGCAATCTTAATGGAACAATTAAAGGAATTAGTCTTCAATGATAAAATCCAAGGGATTAAGATCCCTTTGTCAAATCCCTCTGTTAAGATCAAAGTGTTTCAAAGATCAAATTTTAAAGGGGAAACATAAACAGAGAGCAAAAACAGCAAAATATAGTAGAAACTTAAGCGAACAAATATTCATAAACTTTAACGCAATTCTAACATGGCACACAAAAAAATAGGGACACATAAATGACTATCTAATTCATAAATAATTGTGCCTCTTCCTTCCTTGAGGAACAGAAGTACTCAAACTAATAAACTAAGAGAACATTGACAATTGAAAGAAGACATATGTTCTAGTCACCTTCTGAGTATCAATGCAAAAAATGAGTCTTACTAACATTTGAATACATGATTAAATTAGAAAGTCCTACAGCAAGGGAAATCATCTTCCTCTGATAATACATAGAAAGTCTACCAAATGATGTGGTGAACAGAAAGAAGAATAAAAATTATCTAATTTAGCACCAAAGAACACATAATTGAAGTAGAATGACATTGGATCAAAAGCTTAATAAAATCTTCAATGCATGGTGAGGTGATATGACCTAATGAGAAAAAGTGCGATAAAATCAACCTTTTTTAAAGAGGATCGATAAGAATGCCAGTGAGCAGGTAGACGGGTATTATTGTGGTGCAACATCAGTGTACGAAGGACACAGTATCATTTAATGTCCAAGAAACGATGGCTTTTGCGGCAATTATTCCCTCTTAAAAGTTGGTGTTTACCCTTTCCTTAACATTTATCTTATGAGGTATTTCATCTTTTGAGTTTGAATCCATTTCGCTTTGGGGACTGCTTTTACTTTCTGACCAAGGCTCAACTCAGCAATTATTGCTTCAGTATCAGCATGTTCTTTTTGGAGTTTTTTAATTGGAGAATAAAAGTCAAGAGGTTGGTTTATCATATTACGCAAACATATTATGCCAGCCTTGACTGCAATTATTGGACATATGTCTCCGTTCAATTGCAGCAGTACAGTGATTCCATGTAGGTACTGGATATCATGGTGGAACAGCCCTTCAAAACTCATTCGGTCACTCACTCAATACTGAAGGTCATTAAGGAGAATGTCCTTCATCAAAGCAGATTTGGGAAAATGGGCGGAAGATATTGTATGTCAATAAAATTCAATATTTCCTTTTTTTTAAATATCTTTCGGGAAAATGTCTGTTTGGGAAAACAGATTCCGGAAAACAGATTCGGGAAAAAGGTCATCTGGGAGAATGCCCTTCAGGAAAGTGGGTAGAAACACCTTGGAGAGCCACTCCATACAAAATTAGCACTTTCTTACTTTAAATATAAAACTGTTGTAATATTATACGTAAATAAAAGTGAATGACAGAAATCTCAGCTCATCTCTTATTGTACTAGTTAAAAAATATATATTCATTTATGCAAAAAGCAAACATACTTCTCATTACTGTTTGGCATTCAGCACAGTCCCAAGTGGAGCGGTTTTGTACAGATGACCGAGGACCTGGAATGCATCCAGTATGTATACCCTTGGATCCACAGTTTTGACAAAGCATCAATGTCCACAGCCTAAGAATATCAAGATTGGTCATTAATAACTTGAAATAGTGGAAGCAAACTAAATGTTAAACAAGCATAAGCACCTACAGCCTTTATCCTTAAGGGTGCAGTAAATATTTCACCAAAACAAAAGCCATAAATGTAATATAAAACCAAGAATTAAAAAAAATATATATGCTTTGCACAAACAAATATTACAGGTCTACACTAAAAAAATGTTCTAGGGAAGTGCCTTTGTACTCCCAAGATATAGTTCTGTAATGAATATCCTTGTTGTAATTGTCCAGATAAAGAAGGTGGTAAACCAAACCAAATAAATGAGAACACTGTGTATCACTGGATTTGTACTCAAACTAGAACTGTCTACACTCATTCACAAGCAATGGACATGATACATACAGCAACTCCACCGACGAATTCCCAGGCTTATCTAATGATGATAGAACTCAATGACGTTTACCGGTTTACCTGGTCAGCACACACCATTTCCATCGTAGTGAATTAATGGATTCTACAGATGCTGATTGGTATAATGTGTAGTTATAATTTACCAATGCAAGTATTTTTTCTCTTGAAACTGTGCTGGTTAGTGTGTATATTCCTCAACCCTTTCACTGCATCAACTGAGTTCTGGTTTCATGCATATTATTTGTCAATTCTCAAAAAAAGATCTTCACTATTTTTAGTATTAAAGAATAAAAATTGGTGGCATTTATTTATTGGTGACATTGGTGACAAAATTGCAGAATAATTGGTAGTAGTAATTTTGTTTAACGTGCTTCGACGGCTAAGGTCATTTTGCACATACTGTCTGCCACGTGCAGACAGTATGTGCAGAATATTTGTAATCCATTGTTGTATTTTAGTAATTTTACCATTACATGCAAGATAGCTGTGGGGATATAGCTACTATATCTCCAATGTTGAAGGAAAATAGTTCTTGAGGTTGTGGGATAAAGTCGAACTCTTGAGTCAGCGAGTGAAAATAGTCATTCTGAAGTATCTGAATTGTGTAGAAAAAGGGATAAGAGTGAATCCATTTACACAGTATGAACATAATAGGTAATAGAAGTAATTAAAACAAAATATACTACCTAGGATTATCAGTATTGTATTCTCGTCCATTTGGACATTTACAGACAGCTGCATCACACTTATTATGGCGCTCTAAAAGCTCAGCAAAAGCATTAGGCTCTAATTCCCACGAGGCATCCCTGAAAAATTGAAACAAAGTTATTGGTACAAAAAACACGCAAAGAATAGAACCCAATCAAGGAGAATAATAATGGATAATACTTACTGATCAGGAATATAGATCCCATTCTTTAGCATAGCATCCCTGAATTTCTTTTGGTTAGCACATAGAGGACATTTGAAGAAGTATGCAGCACTCAGTGCAAATTTCTGAAAAAACAATCAGCGAAACCATCCATAAATTTACTGAGCACAGGACTCTTAGCAAATGTTTGACATTTACCTTATAAAACCTTACCGAGTTTCATAAAAAAATGACAATTTCTGCGTTGGCTGCCTAAATTTTAGTAGGTTCTTTTTAGAGTTTTCCCTATAATTATTCTCTTAACAGAAAAATAGACTAATCTAAATATTCCAGGAAAAATCAAATTGAGAATAAGCAGTAAAGATATGCATGCTAGCTTATATAGGTCACTGTTTATGCCCGACTATTGTAACACGTAAGAACCTTTGTTTTAATTTTTCTTATAGCTTAGGTTTCACTGCTAGTATTTTTCAAGAAAAGACAATTAAATTAATCGAAGTAAATGTAATATGGAGCAAAAAAAACACATTGGATTGGGCAATAAATATAGGGGACAACAAAATTTCAACTACAGTTAGAAAAGCAAAGAAAGTAATTGGTGTTCTATAACCCATTTTTCCATACCCACCATGGTATACAGTAGAAAATCGATAATACGAAGCGCGATAATACGAAGTTTCAATTATATGAAGCAAAACTGTCGGTCCCGGCCAAAAGCCTCTACTTAATACATGGTGCTATTCGATAATACGAAGTTTCGAAAATACGATATTTCAAACCTCAGCTTCGGTCCCCAGGAAAAAATGGAATTTGTTTTTATGAACCTTGGCAAAAAACTGCTTTAGCAAAACTCTATTTGCAGATGCAGACACCTAGAAAATTAACGTTGACGAATGTGATACATCAAACGTGTGAACTACGTGAAGGATAGTGCATTCATCTCTCACATATGCTTGAGGCACCCAGTCATTTGCCACATTTAGATCTTGAGTGATTTGGAAAATGGTAGCTTAGGTCATAATTTCTCCTATCGCATGGTTATTTTTGTTTTTACTGTCGGCAGCATTTCCTTAATGTAAAGAATTCCCTTTGGACAAAACTCACGAGCGTCGCTACATGTTATACTCACTGCAGTGCGTTCGGATTGATGGCAATTCAAATTCTTATACTGCTCAGGGACGGAAAAATGACGTGAGATAATAAAGGGAAATAGGACAGGAATACCTATCGTAGACACAGTCCTTGAAAAATTTCCAAAAACTGTTATTTCTTCTTCATTAGGACTCAACATAGCAAACGCTGAAGAACAAAGGTTTTGTTTCCCCGCTGGTGAACCCTCTAGTCCATTCTTGGCTCTGGGGTCGAGTGTTTCCTATTTACTCTTCCCTTCCCGTCCTATCCTTTATTTCCTTCCTATCCTTGCACTCTCCTCGAAATCTGGAAATACGCAAAAGCTTGAGGCGTCCCTGCGTGGAATACCTGCAAACCAAGTGTCCCTGAAAAATAGTCGCGTCCTTAAAAGTTTGGTACTCTTTGCAAAATAATTAACTTCCACAGAGCCACGCCTGAACTCACTGAGTTCGTTATCCATATTGATTTTATTTGCTACGAATCACGTTTTGTCGCGTCGTGACATCTTCAGGTGAAGTGTTGGGCCAACTTGAGTAAATTCCACTAAGTTATGCACCAAACCGTTAACATTATTTTATTTTCGTGTTACATAATTCACCGTGTTAATAACTACATAATGTACCCATGCGCTCAGTACGAGTGCACCCGAACCTCACCCATCCCCTCGAGTTTGAGGGCACCTGTCATGAGCATCTAAGGGTTAAAAAGCCGAGACCACAGAGTCTTCTCTATCTCAAAAGGAGAATGGGACAGATGGCCTAAAGCTTTTAAGGATACCATTCGGTAGACATAGATAACCATCAAGTGGTCCACAAAAAGGGCTTAAAGTTACTCAGAGTGTAACCCCTAAAAACATACTCTCCCATTTCTATGTGCTCTTCCATGCCTCTACCCCACTCCACAACCAGGAGAATCATATAAAAACCCATGAATTTCCTTACTTTGGGGGCAGAATTAAACTAGACGCCAGAAGCTATACTTGTCAGTATCAACTGTTGTATCCACAATTAATTAAAGCATTAATCAACCAATGCTTGAAATTCAACTCTTTAGTGTCATACCCCAGGAGCGAAAGCTAAGCCACTCTGGCCATTTTGCTCTCTTTAGCTCGCTGCCGTGCACATCTTTTGGGACTCGACAATTATACAAGACCACATTGAGATAGAGAGAGATGATTTTCATCGTTTTACCACGAAGTCCTGCCATAATCGGGAAATTAGCATAAAGTCGGAGCGAGGAAATAAAATAACTAATTAATAAAATGGAGAAAGTTAGAAAGCCGGCTGGTTCGAGTCCCACCCGGGTGGGTTTATGGCTTTCCCAGGGTATGACTGTTTGTCAAGTTCTGGTGGTTCGGCCCCTGAGAACAAGCCAGTGTCTTATCGGGATCTTAGGGGCATCAGAATTACCTTACCTTACCAGAATCGTCGAAGAGCAAAAAAAAATCTGGAACATCTCGGCGATGTCTATTTGAGATGAAGTTTCTCTTTCACACTTCTTCATGTGAATAAATATTTCCCGAAATCAGAGTGTGATTCGATTATCACATTTCAATTACGAAGTCATTGCATGAGATTCTATATTTTAGCTCATCGAAGTCTGTGAATAAGGATGTCCTTAGATGAAATGGTGTTCAACATATCTCCTAACACCCACAATGCAAAATGACTGTGAAAAGATTACGCACAGAAAGATAATAAATAATAATTTTATTTCGTACTCGAGAAATTTTTTGCGAAACAGAACTCTTAAGCACAAATCATCAAAGTGAAAAGAGACTTGGGAATGAGTTAATGATTCATTCACATACTTCAATGAGCGATGAAACATCGAACTGGACAGGTGAATTGACGTCATTGAAAGCAAAGGCATTTCCTGGGAGGAAGGTAAATCGTCGGCCTCGTAAACTAAAGTATTGATAAAGATAACCGTAAGCGGCGGTACTATTTGCTTCGGTATCATTCTCCACGTTATTACTCCACCTGACAAAACATCTTGCTCATTAGAACTGAAAGCTTAGTATACCACGAACTGACAGCGATATGGAAAATATGCCGAATCACGCCCCATTCTTTGTCAATCAATTAGTACATCAGAGCGTCGGTTATCCGTGAATCATCACGCAACAACCCCCTACCCTACTCTCTCTTTCCGTCCCCTCCCCTTCCTTTCCGTCCTCAGGCGGCTGTTCAATCACGCAGTTGAATGTTATATTACCCTGGGCCCCCTGAATCACGCCTCTTCGTTCGCGCGACTTGGGCTTCCGCGGCTGTTTTATACCTGCAAAGTTTTCTTAACTAATACAACTGGTTTAAAATGTCCAATTCTTCAAAAAATAGAAAGCGTGTCATGTTATACATTTCGGAGAAGCTGGAGATAGTTGAAAGGGCATCCAAGGGAGACCCAGTGGCTAATATAGCGGCGGGCTCTGGCGTTGGCATCTCCACAGTGTGCGATATAATTTAAAAAACCAACCCAAGTTATAGGACTATGCTTGAAAATCGGAAAAATTCGTCGGTAAGAACGCCACTGCAAGCGTAGAGGAGGTAAGCATCATCTGTTCAGGCATCGGGGTTGTCAGTGACCTTGCCTCGTTTTCTTCTGTGAGAGGGCTGAGTAAGCAGGGAGATAGGGGATTCGGGAACTCCCGAGGGGCGGCCATAAATCACTCCAGACCAGACACGTGATGAGTTGGCTATAGCTTTGGGTGGAGGGATCGGACGAGACGGTCGGAAAACCCGGGCAACTCCAGCTCGTATGTTTATATGCCCATGCCCGTAGTCACCCGTCCTCCATAAAGCCCTCTATTGTCCTCCAGCCTGGCGCCCGCCTCGCACGCTGAACTTCCGAGAAAAGGGAAGGGTATCCTTCGGAATAAGGACTGCGTGGTTGGCCTCAGGATAAGTTGTTTCTGCAATTTGGAAAACGGTCGCTCGTCCACCCACGGAAGTATCGGCTCAAGAGGGGTGCGCGCCCCTTCCCCTTTTCACCGCTTGGAAGGAGGAGAGGGAAGAGCGTGTCTATCACTTGCACACAGCCGGGAGAGGTTAGTTCGGATTTTCCAACCACCTGTAGGTCTCCACGAATTCCCAGGACCTGTCGTGGTACAAATTTGCGTCACCTACCTTCACTTGAGTCTCAGAAGTAAAAATACATTTTTCGGCCGATCTCAGATTCTTCACAATGAGTGCAACACGTTGTGATAATGAATTTAAATTCTTACTCGCCGACAAATCATTTACATAGCGACAATACGAGGTGATAGTTATTTTACGACCCTAAATGGCATAAAGTTTATGATATAAAGGCATTTTTAAAGAATGCTTTCCCTAATAACGACCAAAAATGGTTTTAACACTTTCAGCCCGAATTTTAAAATTAAAAATTCGCCGAAATCCGAAAAAAATGTTTTATTTGTGATTTAGTGTTCTATTATGCTACTGAGAAGCGAAGTAGTCATAAAATTCAGGCGTCAAAGGCACCCGGCACAACATTCTTTGGTAAATTAATTACTCTCAGGAAATGTTTCAACCCGATGAAACTGAAGATTCTTCTTGTTTGCTTACTTGAAATAGTTTTTCATTCAAAGCGTAATACATTGAAGGAAATTTCAATAATAATTGTTAAATAAATGTTTTTTTTTATTTTTCAAATTTTTAGATTCAGACAGTTTTATCACAATATCATCAATTTTAAAATGTTCTGATGATAAAAGGAGAATATGAATACTTTTATGTAAAATTTTATCCATGAATACTCAATGCTTCCCTTTAGAACAATTACAAATAAGCGCTTGAATACCATTTTCCTAAAAGTGAGCCTCAACTGAATGCGTAAAGGCTCTGATGGTGCCTCTTGCTGTTGTATGTGCATCTTGTCGTGGTTAACAACGTACTAGAATTCGTTTGAGAGCGAAAAACATATGGTTTATTATGAACAAATGCCAAAAGTGACCCCCTCCCAGCCGTCGACCCCATCCACACACCTCCCAGAGCACACTTTGGGGAAAACTGAAATTGCATTTACACACTGCCGGAAACGAGAACCTTTCTTTTGGAGAAGGGACAAGGAACCCTTCCGCGATAAGCTTCCAACCCAAGGAAAGTGTAGGGGCCCTTTCGGGGCAGGAGGAGACCGTGCTGTCTGCAGCGGAAGAAGAAGGCATTCCAAACCCCTCCTCCAATACTTCCGGCACAGGCTGTTTTCTATCCCAGTTTGAGATGCCCAGCCGACGAAACATACCTAAGACTCTCTTCTGAGTACTTTGGGTATGTTACGAGATTTTGGAGACTCTCTCCAAAGACGCAAGCATGTTTCGGTCAAGGAAGGGAATGGGGTGTGAGGAGAAGGATGGAGGTGAGACTATGCACATTTTGGGGTGAATCTTCCCTAACTCTGGATAGCGAGGGCGTTGTGGCGGGGAGAAAAGGGGGTCAGTTGTCGGACAGGTTTGGTCTTCTCGCGCTTGGGTAGTTATAATTTCCCTGCGGTCTTAGACAAAATTGGGCGCATTCAGGGGACGGAGCGCTCAGCCAAAATTCCAGGATTTCCCCCTTAATGCGACCACTACGTAGCATAGACCTTGAATAAAGGTAGACGGATCATGACGTCATGAACATGAGGGAGGGATAAGCCAGGGCTTGGTCACGTGGTTTGTGGCAAATCTCGTCGGTGAAACACAGTTCAATCCCGCCGTGATTACGGTTGCAAAGGAATATTTGCAAAAGGAAGCCGAATATCTTTGCACAGGCGAGCTAATCCATTGTAAAGGTCTTTTAACCATTTTCCTTTCTTTACGAAAATGATTTCAGAGAATAATCGCGAGAGTTTGAGTATATTTGTTCACGGTACGAGGATATCATGAAATATCTCACTTGCTCATCTGTCTGATTATTACCACTTGCCGGATTCTCTCTTTACTCATTCGTAAATAAACTCATATATGTATCATCTCTTCCACGTGTAATATTTTTCCTATTGACGAAGAACTAATAAGGAAGTGAATGATTGCTTTGAAAAGTGATGCGTTCGCGCCAACGGTCTATTCTAAACTTCGTTCTAAGTATTTTGCCAGGCATTGTTTGGTCGAAGAAGGCCAGTTCAAAAAGGTTAGTTACATCAAGAGAAGAGTTTGAGAGATTTAAATCACATTCATAGGACATCTACATCTACAAAATACCCTGCAAGCCACCTCAAGGGTGTGTGGCAGGGGGTGAGTGGTCACCAAAATGCATTATACAAAACCTTAAAGTTAGTTTAACAACGACTATTGATGCATTAGCGCAGCGGTTCCCAAACTTTTTCTTTCCGCGACCCATTTTAGCCCATAAATTTTAGCCACGACCCCCTAAAAATAACAAACAATGTGTACATTCAAATGATATTGTTTTTAAAGTAATTACAATCCTCATCTCGCGACCCCTTTCCGAACGGCCCGCGACCCCCAGTTTGGGAACCACTGCATTAGCGTGATTAGCGTAAATCGCTAACGCTTGTCAAGAGGCGAAGCAAAAAAAGCATACACTACACTATAGATATGCTACTAATGTCAGCGGGACCGTTAGTGTTTATGTATTAGACAACTACTTAAACGGACAGAAATTCAAGAGTTATGCTGGAAATATGCATGGCGTGCTACAAGTACTAAGAAGCAGATAATGATGCAAGTATTAGGGAGCACTACTAAGAGCTACACTACCTATCGAACATCCTAGTTAAAAGTCTCATTGGCAGCTGTCATGGTCTCTTATCGTTCGCAGGAAAAATGGCATTTTAAATCTATCCGTAGTGTGTCAAATTTCGTAAAATATTAACTTAGTCTGAGTATAAATCGGTTTGGAACTTATTTAATAGATTAGCTCTAAATTTTAGTCGACGGTCTAAAGACGGTAGAAAGGATATTCCAGGAATATTCTATTTTCATCCCCAATATTCCTATTTGGTCCCAGGGACATTGCGAATCATAATAGGATATTCCAAGAATATTCGAAAATGGTTCGACGGGGATTATCCCATTGAGAATATTCAATTATGGTTCGCATGGGAATATCCCCGTTGCGAATATTTGAGCATATTCTAGAAAGGTTCGCATGAGAATATCCCCACTGCGAATATTTGAGAATATATAATCTATGAATATTCTATTATAGTTCGCACAGGAATATCCCCATGGCGAATAATTGAGAATATTCTAAAAAAAGTTCGCATGGGAATATCCCCGTAGCGAATATTTGAGAATATACTAGGCATATTATATAATGGTTCGCACGGAAATATCCCCATTTGGAATATTTGAGAATATACTGGGAATATTCTATTATGATTCAGGGGAGCTGAGCACATGCTAGGTAGCGGTCCCCTTCACCGTTCCCGGAGCGCTACATTCCCATCCCCTGAATGTGCCCATTATCTTCCTTCTTGGGTCCCTTGCTCTCCATCTACCTAGCTCAGAGCGTCGTGGGAGCTGTGTGGTGGGGTTTTGGGGTTTAGGGGGGGGGGGGGGGGGGGGGGGGGAGAGATATGTTCCTAGGGGAAACCGATGGCGAGGACCCTGAGCAAGGAAGGAAAAGGGGCGGAGGTTTGGGTCATGGCGGTCTAGGAGGTTGAGCGAGGTGAAGGATGAGAAAATTCCTGGTACAGAGATTATTGCACTTTCTGGCTTGGGAAACTGGCACGTATCAACCTAATTTACTGACAAAACAATAACAAAATAAAGTAAGTTTATTTCAGTTCTTTGGGGACAATACCCCTGAAAGCAACAGAGTAATACATTTGTGATGTGCATGAAGTTTGTGGATAATAAAGAACAGCATTTGTTGCAAAATATTACAATAATTTTCACATTTAAACAAGAAAACATATGTTGCCGTTTCTGGTGTGAGTATTTACAAAACTTATTTGTTGAACAGGAAATTGTAACATTTATACTTAAAAGATGGCAAGTATCACATTTTTTTAACTCACTAGGCATTGCGTTCCATATAACAGTAGACCTGACGACAAAGGATTTTTGAAACATTGTGGTTCTGTGTGCTGGTAAATAGAGGTCAGATGGGTTACAGACGGAACAGAGATAAATTTACAGATGAATAAATAATTGGATACATAAATGTAATTATACACAACATTTATATTATTTATAATATTTACATTTACTACAGTCATAAAATTGGTCTTATTTACAATATTTACATTTCTGGCAGTGGAGAGGGGATCAACGATGGTGGTCTTGGAAGCAAGTATCCAAGCAGAGGCCAGGTTCTTCAGGGGAATCGGAGCAAAAGGTTGTAACTTGAGTCTTCTTACTTATAGTAGCTTTGAGCACTGCCTGCACTGTTTCTGGACCCTTTTATCATTCCTCTATTCGCAATACTTCGGAAAATGCGAATCTATGGATATTATGGAAGGGCCCCGTGAAACGGACCAATTCTCTCTCGTTTGGCCTCTGGCAAGGGCATCTATGATGGACAACCTGTATGAGCACAAGCTCAGTTTTTGTGGGTTACACCATAGAGTAAATAGTAATCTAATATGCTTACTCTATGGTTACACTTTTTGTACAGGAGATAGGAATTCAGATGCGTTATATTCATCAGGTGAATTCCTAATCTCCAGAACCTTATTAAGTTTTGTGTTCACAGGGATAGTATACCATGAGTTGATTGACACATTCAATGCTCCCCATTCATCTATTGTATTTGGCAACAGCCTTGGGCTTTTGAACAATATTACCCACTGGTTATAGTAACATTGACCAAGTCGCTGCCGAATTCAGTGCTTACAAGTAGACATCGCGTGACTGATGTTCAGGATCCAAATGACGCAATTATTTTCTGAAACTATAGAGAGAATGTGGGAAAAGTGTCACGGCTTTCTTCCATTTGGGCCAGAGTTTGAGAGAAAAATGCAGATAAAGAATTTCCCTCCGTATAAATCCTTTGCAATGCGATCGCCTACCAACAGCAGCCGTGGCCGAGTGGTTAGAGGAGCTGGACCTATAATCCCCGTAATTTGGGCACGGGTTCGAATCCCAGTTCGGTTAATTTTTCTTTCTTTCTAATATTTTATGGAGTAACTGTACATTGCCCAATCCCATACATTAATGGCAGTAACAACAATATTTTTTTTAATTTTCAGCCTATTTTCTGGATTTTCAGTCAACCCCCTTGGAAGACTTTCGAAGCTAATTTCGGGATTCTTGTTCGACCGAAAAGAGGTTTCACATGCCAACAGGCCTAATATGTTTAGATTTTGAAAATACAAGGATACTTCTGTGAATAGGACGGGCGTCGATTGGTCGTGGCTCTTTCTAAAGGCGGTAAACAATGAATGGATTATTACTTTTTAATATACAGAGATACATGCACTTCAAATTTCCCAGGAACTGCGTTCGAATAATGACTTTAGTGACTCAATTTTTCGTTCAATAGTGAACATGATACAAGTAGAAAAGAGATCATAACTGTTTCCGAGGTTATGTAAAAAATGTTGCTATGACCTTTCTGCAGAGCTACATATTATATTGAAGGGAAGCCTGTATTGTGGGGGAGAGGAAAATATAAGATTCCAGCACAAAAAATAATACGTAATGATAACACTATTTCTTTTCCCACCTCATGTTTATTTCAATTGAAGGAATTTAACTATTCAACAATGGCGTGGAATTGCTTACTTTTGGATGATATTCATCGTAAAAACTTATAAAGCAAAGAATATTTCTGCACCAAGCCATTTGTTTTCTGTCGCCAGAACATATGCATCTGCTCGAAGGCAGATCCGGTCTATAAACTCCAGACCATTTATTTATATTTTCTCGGATTTTAAAAAGTTGGAGCGAGCCTTAATTCTTTTACTGCGGGAAAATACACAGGTACACGTGCAACTCTTGGAGATGCGTCCTTCTATGCTTGAGCCACTCTTCATATCTGCTCCCTCAGCCCCTACACAGCTTTATGATCTTATTAACCCAAACCAGTGTCCCTCTCTCTCTTTAGGGGTTGCCAAGACCAACGACCATACATTTCAATGGTTTGTTCAAGGCGTTCTCAAAGACCTCTTGGTCTAACGTTCCCGCCCATTCTTAGCCGGTTGGGTATTGGTGTCCCATTAGCAAGGTAGCAAACTTATGTCTCTTCCCTTTCTCCTGAACCCCAATCAACCCCTCCATAATACCATAGATTCATCAATATATAATATCCTGTTCGGAGTACATATATGTGTTTCCCAAAATATTATGAAGAAGGTCAAGAAGATGCCTAGTTTTATACAGAGGATCTATTGGAACAAGGTTGCCAAGATTTGCATTTTCTGCACAATGCAGATGTTGCATTATGGCGAGAAACCTATCGCTCATCTTTCTATGGTGAAAAAAATTCAAATCAAATTAGGGATTCCTGTTCCAATAGTCTCGCACTCTGTTTGTCCTAATGGTACCAATATGGAATGGTAACCATCCACTGGTAACCATCCATAACTAATTGTACCTAATGGTAACCATCTACCCCAAAAACACTTCTAATTCTTCCCTGGCAAATTTGCTCCATTGGTAACTCTTTGAGGTTGAATGCCCACCTGATTTAGTAAAATATTTTCCACAGAGGCATTCGTTTTCTTGATTACCAGTTGGAAGAATTCATCACAGAAGAACATACAGAAATAATCGATGTGATTGTTGCCATTGGGTACTGTTAGAAGGGCTACCCTTCCCCGAAAGGGAAGGACACAGGCAAGGACCCTCAGGCAGGACAGGCAAGTCTGGTGAGAGAGGGTGGGAAGAGAAGAAGAGGGCGGTGCAGTGGGAGCAGGGGTTGGGCCTCTACCTGGAGTTGTTGCTTCGTCCGACTACAGTCGTCGAACTCCTCCCCACTGCCAAAATAATTTTCTGCATCCAAATATGATTCATCTCTGCTGGAATCATGCTCCAGGATTTCTCCCTCCGTAACTACTGACAAGGAGACATCGCGTAACTGATGTTCGGGATCCAAACGAGGAAACTATTTTCTGAAACTATAGACAGAACGCGGGAAAAGTGTCGTGGCTTTTTTCCACATGGGCCCAGGTTCGAGAGAAAAACACTATTAAAGAATCTTCCTCCATATAAATACTTTAAAGTTCGCACCTCTCTCAACAGACCTCGTAGCCCAGTGGGTTGAGGCGCTGAGCCGGTTATTCTCATATGGTGGTTGGTGTTCGATCCCAGGGTGCGGCATTTTTTTTTCTTTCGAATATTTTACGGAATACTGTAAATTGCCCACTCCCATACATTTACGGGAGTAGCAACATTTTTATTTTATTTTCAGCCTATTTGCTGGATTTTCAATCAATGCCCTTGGGAGACTTTCGAAGCTAATTTCGGGATTCTTGTTCAGCCGAAAAGAGGCTAGACATGCTGACAGACCTAATGTGTTTAGATTTTGAAAATACAAGGATACTTTCGTGAATAGGATGGGCTTCGATTGATCATGGGTCTTTCTCAAGGCCGTAAACAATGAGCGGATTATTACTTTTTAATTAGCAACGATGTTATCACTTAAAATTTCCCAGGAGCCACGCTCGTGTAATGACTTCTGTAACTGTATTTCTTGTTCAATAGTGAACATGATATAGGCAATAAAGAGATGATAACAGTTTCCGAGGTTATGTAAAAAACTTTTGCTATGACCTTTTTGCGGAGAAACATATTATAGTGAAGCGAAGCCTATATCGTAGGGGAAAGGAAGATATTAGATTCCAGACCAAATAAATATCATGTAATGATAACACTATTTCTTTTCCCACTTCATGTTTATTCCAAGTGAAGGAATTTAACTTTTCATTCATGGTGTGGAATTGCATACTTTCAGACATCATTACTCAAGCGTGGCTCCTGGGAAATTTTAAGTGAGTACATTGTTGCTAATTAAAAAGTAATAATCTGCTCATTGATTACGGCCTTGAGAAAGACCCACGACCAATTAAAGCCCATCCTATTCTCGATAGTATCCTTGCATTTTCCAAATCTAAGTATGCACTCAAAGGGATCAAATATCAACGTATATAACTATCTCACTAAATATTCACCAGACTTTTTATTTCATTGCTGCTGTAAATTAACTAAGAAAAGTGCACCTTACACCTTGAACCCTGTCCTTACACCACTTGGTATCACTGCATATTCACAGCTTTTTCATTAAATTAGGTCCTAGATTTAAGAATGGTTTACCAAAATTTACAAATATTTATGTACTCGTATGGTTGTACAGTTCTGTTCAAAAAAATCGCACCGCAGTTTTTGATAATGTGGCATCATGGCTGAACCATGCCCCCCTGTGACGGAGAACAACAAACTTTCCAAGCGGAACGAGAGCCCTCTCTCCCAGTAGCTGGGGGAGTTGAACCACCCACGGAAAGGATTTTGACCTGCGAAAAGGATTATTTCCGACGGGAGGGGTAAGGTTTCTTTTCTTGTGATGAGTGAGTAAGAAGAAAAGGGAGATGTGCGGGGGAGCAATAAACTCTCCGAGCGAACGGCGGCCCTCCTTCTAAACTCGCTTGCCGAGAGGGAACCTCCACCCGAAGGACGATTTTGACCTGCTAAGGGATTTTTGAGGAGATGGGTTGGATTTCGGACTCTCGTTTGGTTATGTGAGAGCGAAAATGAGTAGAGGAACGATCTGTCTGTCGGCCAAAGTCACCAGATATCTCTCGTAATAGAAAGCTACCATGTAGAAGCCAGGACTCAAATATCCATTGAAAGTCTTTATCACAGTATGGGGAATAGTTCCGCTGCAAATGACATATCTCTCATTATTATTTCTCTAGAAAAGGCTATTACCACGAATCGTCGCTCGAAGAGATCAATTCGTGTCGAAGAGAATTTATGAATTATTTTGGATTCATTAACTCTTTGGTTATTCTTCCGCTCCCTTACGTGAACAAATAAAACGTCTCCCTCCCCGGAGCTCCTTTAGTTTCTTATAAGTATTTTTCATTTATACGCGTGATCATTGACGTAGAAACTTGTCAAAAGTTTGACGCATTTTCGCAATCTCTGTCTGGAATTATATGGCTGCGCTTCTTTGGTTTGAATTTCTTCCATCGATAATAAATAAGAATCAGTATGCATGTCAATTTTCTTAGGATGCAAATAGACCAATGAAATTTAATTATAATGCTGGAACACCGTGGAAACCAGCTAGGAAATAAGCTCAAAGCCTGCCTTCATTCAACTATTACTAACCGAATAAAAATGGCTTGGTTGATAAGCACTGAAGAATCGTCATACGGATTCAGAATTTACTTGATTGGTCTGCGGCAGTTTTACCCACCTTTTCATATCAACTAACACCTTCCTGCAGAAAAAGGCCACGACTTAAAAAAATAAATAAAGGAAACGTCCTAAACCTTAAAGTCGCCCGAACACCTCCATATCCAACCGCCGTCAACCAGCATCAGCTGAAAAGACATAGGAAGATGCGCACTCGCGCAGTGAAATATGCCTGCCTGCCTTCACAATCCCCCATTTCCTTGTAACATACGTAATTTTTATAGAACAATACATTGAATAATCACAACTAACAGCATGAAATAGGTTAAAAATGGACGGCAAAAAATGTGCCAAAGAATGAATACTAACACTGCCTGAGTAAATTTCCCCTAACTTAATTCCAGAAACAGAAAATGATTGCAAGGAAAAAACTGAACCAATATAGGGTAAAATGACAAGAATTAATTATGGCATCTTGGAAATGATATGGATTCGTTTTTATTGTTTAAATTTATTTAAATTTGCAAGCGAATTCATTAATGTTAACAATTATCGCAATATCGACTTAATTTTGTGATCTTATATTTTTGTGGCAGTGCAATCCCTTTTGTATTTGAACTTTCGTGAATTGTTTTTAGTCATTTACTTCTTTTCGGAGTTTTGTTTAATTTCTCCTAATGACTGCTAATTCTTTCCGAAAGTAAGCCAGGAAACGCATCTTTCAGAAGAGCGCTTACAACTTTTTCTTTGATCTAATTAGGTGCGTAGATAAATTTGGTGTGGGTGGAATTATCATTACACAACTAGCTACAAGAATGTGCGATATTAACAATAAAGGAACAATAGTTTGGATAAGGGATTTAAAACTGGATCACTTAAATTCGCTCTGTAGTAACCCATAATGTCAGGCTCAAATTTTAGCACATACCTATCTTCGCAAAGTATTCTGGGAAAGAGAATTATATGGGTGATGTATTTATGCGCAAACTATTACTAATTAATGTTTTAATTTTAAAATAGTGAGCTTTCTAAAGTATCTAATATCATATTAAGTTCTTTCGCTATGCTTGGAACTATATGTCTGCGCTTTTTTGATTTTCCATTTTTTTCTCAAGAGGCAAGGGAAGCCGTATCCACTTCAAATATCTTCGGATGTAAGTAGCTCGATGCTATTTTATTCCAATATTGGAATGTCTATGGAAAAAAAAACTTTCCATCCACTCAATCATGAACTTCAGCCAGTACTCAATTATTGTTTCGTGTTGGATATGGATTAAATTTCCTTGTTACCATTTAAGTAACATGTTGCAAATAATTTCTCCTTTCATCCCTCTCCAATGCCTCTTTCAATCTACTCAGTCCTGTGTATATAATCTTTGCTACTCAGATTGTGAGTTAACTGTATTAGCGAAGATCTTTACATAGAGGCACCACCCCTTTGGTCCTTCTTATCTTTCCTGAGAGAGCAATAAACATTCCGAAACAAAGGAAGCCCCTTCCATCACCCTCGCTTGAAGAAAGGCCCGAAACTGCCAAAAAGTGACAATGGAAGGGAGCAGCGGCTTCTTATTCTACTAAGAGCGAAGAAGCAACGTTGTGGTCGGTCAAGCTGTTTCCACACATATGTGGATGCGTGGAAGCGGCCCATACATGTGAAAACTTCATGATCTCTCGTTCACAGCAGCTAGGAAGCGCGGAAACGAAATGCCCACTTCATTGGCTTATATCCCTCTTATTCGTTTCGTTTTTTATTAGTTTCCTACTCGTATAATTAGCGTTATAAGTTTAGAATACGTTTATCCAAAATATATAGCATTTATATTTTCTTTGTCTGCGAGTCCTTGCGGTATCAAAATTCCTATTACTTACAAAATGTCATAATTAATTCTGCACGTGTTACAGGATATTGGTTCAATTTTCTATACTTTGCCATTAAATATTTGCTGCTTAGGTAATAAGGTTAGGAAAAAAGCCACAAAACGCATTGTATAAAGTGCTATTTCGAATGTTTTTCTATGAATCTCGCATGAGAAAAGTCTGACCTATGGCGAATAGAAAATGCAGTAATGGCGGTGAAGCAAGAGGGTGACGAATTGAACCTGATAAAACCACTAATCTAAGATCAGCCAGCTCAAGTCATTCATATACGGTATAATGTCATTAGTGAACACATTATATACGCGTATTTGAAGTTCTGCATTGGATAATAAAACGACTGAATTCACAAGAAGGATGAGATGAGTGCAAAAGGTGCATTTTTCAATCTACACGTGCTTCTTTCTGAGCCGCGAATTATCACGAAATTATTTGCTAAAAGAATTTGAAATTCAAAGCTCATGGTTTTAAAATTTAACAATGCGCAGAAATACATCGACCATAGAAAATGTTTTCCCTAAATGCTTTGCAAGGACAGTTGTGCGCTCAAATTTGAGCCTGACATTATCGGTTACTTCAGAGCAAAATTGAAAGATCAAGTTTCGATCTAGAATATATTATACCATTTCAAATATAATATAAATTGCGATATCACAAGGACTTCCAGAAAACGAAATGCGTCAAACATTTGAAATTTTTTTTACATTTATGAATACGTGTATAAATTAAAATCCTCATAAGAAACGAAAGGAACTCCGGGGATTGAGACCTAAGATTGGCTTTTGTTTTCCGTGGCTGCTTGCATCTGTCGTGTGCGAGGGATCTTGGCGCGCCTGAATTTTGCAGATCTCCGTTTTCATTCTTACTCACACATCACAACAAAAGAAACCCTAGCCCTACCCTCGAAAATAATCCTTTTCGCAGGTCAAACTTCTCCTTCCGGGGGTGGTTCAACCCGCCCAGCTACGGGCAGGAAGGGGCGCTCGGAGAGGTTCATGCTCTCTGAGGGGGGCGTGGTTCTGCCAATTGCCACTTTGTCATAAAAATAGGACTTAGAAATTTTCAGCTGTACGATTTTTTTGAACAAAACTGTACATAATGATACATGCGCCACTCAACAAAAAAAATCACCACTATCTTGCACTGGTGTTTCCAATGACAACTATGTATTTTTTAAATGACTGTAAAAAATTGTTCTATCCCACATTACCTGAATGCACAAACGATGAAACCACCCGTTTTTCTTACAGCACGGAGCCCACAAAGAGTCATTGGAAGCCAAGTCATCAACTGCATCAAAACACACACTGCACAAAACATCTTTGCTATTCAACACATCAGGTGGGACTCGTTGCTTTTGGCGATGTTCACTACAGAAGGATCTATTAAAATTAACAAAAAACAGTAAATCCAAAGAAAAATGGACCACTGAACATACTGACATTCAACCCTTTAGCTGTAACAGCGTTTTATCCACTACCATTAAGTACATGAGGAGAAAAAGAGAGAAGCAGATAGTAACAATTTTCCTACAGGCAGCGGGAAGTACTAATTATAGAGTAAGTACTCGTGGCGATGCCACAGCTCAGAAATGATTTATTATGGAACTTTTATCGAACTCACACTGCAATTGTCAACTTAGCTATTTTCCTGTTAGTTTGATACCAAATAACACAATTTCCCTGATTTTTAGATTCCTTGATTGTATGTATAAAATTAAAGTAACAATTTTCCATGAGTAAATGATCACATTGCTGTAGGAACTCAACTAGAATGGGATAGCTCACAATGTGCAAATGAGAAAGATGGTATAGCCAGACAATTGGGGGGACGGCCAAGGTTTCACACACATGATTGAAATAAAAACTTGGTAAATTCCACATAAATTAACTTTAATAACAACCTGGGTTTCATCGCTGAAAGACATCATCAGATAAAGTACAGCCAGTGAGCACACAATGAGTGAAACACTCTGATCCCCCCCTTCCACTTCCACCCCAATGCTTTTGAGTGTATATATTGTGTGCTAACCGACTATACTTGAGCTGATGATGTGATTCAGCGACAAAACCTAAGTCACTATTAAATTTTACAAAGTTTTTCATTTCAATCATGAAGCTATTCCATAAATTTATGCCGGAAACCATTAGTTTCACAAACAGTTCATGAACAGGTTTGCAGAATAGGTAAGTAGAGGAGAGAATGTGGAGGATATTAGGCGAGCTTTTACACAGAAAGTGCCTGAAGAAAAAATGAATTTTGTCCTAAAATGTTCTGAAGATACCTCCAAACCTGGAGTACCACACCGGTGCAATAAGGAAGCAAAAAAATGGGAAGAAGGTTATGTATACAAGAAATTAAAACATAGAGATGCCACCAAATTATACACTGCAATTTGGTCTGCCATCTATATCACAGAAAAGGGCAAACGATGACTTTACCAACATGATTTTTTAGGTCAGAGTCCATCTTCCGGGTATCCCATCGCGTATGTTGACTTGAAATGACAAGTTTCGTTCCCTGTTCCGGAGACTTCCTCAGGTCGAGTCAATAGGTGCTGCATCACCTATCAACTCGACCTGAGGAAGTCTCTAGGATAGGGGACAAAACTATTGTCATTTCAAGTCAACATACGCGATGGGATACCCAGAAGATGGTCTCTGACACCAGACAATGTGGAAACTTGCAGTATAACTGTGATTTTTAAGCATAATGGAAACAGATTTTACAAATACATAAGGTTCAGTAAGGATAACAGGGAACACATGGTGTTATTGAAAAACACAGCTGGCACATAACTGTTACGGTTGCTTCTTGCATCCATGCAATAGTGACATTAAATGAAAAAAGAATCTGATAGTCTTCAGTGGACTTTCGTGGTGCTTAGCAACCAAAACTATTTGTTGCGAAACATTTGTCCTTAGCAAGTTATCACAATAACTTGCTAAGGACGAATGTATAGCTAATGCATTAAATGACTTCTGTCAATGTATTTAAAGATTCAGTTAATATATTGAGCATAAAAAAGCTCAGCAAGTTCAGCGAACTCCTTAAACTGAATGGAAGTGGACATATCATTGCGATCCAGCATTGCTCCTATTCATGTGCAGGACCTGGGCTTTTCAAAAAGATCAGGAGAGTAAGAAAGAATCAGTCAGAAGGACCAGACAATACTTTGATTAATATACTAATATTGTAAGGAATAGGCATAGCGTTATACTTACATTATCTGTCCAACATATCTTTACCCATACCTTGCCTACTGATTAGAAAATTGCACATTTAACAACAATTTAACAAAAAAATAACCAAATATATAAGTTCTTAATATGGTTCCAACTTACCTAAAATCTCCAAAAAATAAGTGAAGTGAACCTCTTTCGAGCCCACAGGGAAGGTGAAATGTCTTTTTGCATTTGCTATTGAAACACTTGGCAAGGGCACCAGGCTGATGACAATATGAACATCTCTGAAAAATTCAAATAGATAATGAGGATAGAAGTTGCGTATTCAAAAATTTTCAAAGGCGGCTTTAAAATTTTATTTGAATTGTACACCGTTAAACCATTCAAGGTAGGTATTGAATTGACAATTTTGTCAGAAGGACTACAATCATATTCATACTGTTAACAATGAAAGAATATCATACCACATTTCGTCCTTTCTCAAGGGCTTGACGGATGTCAGGTAAAAGAAAACCCAGAATTCCTTCATCGTCAGACCCATTTTGGTCCAGAACATGGGCAAAGAGCTGAAAACGTTACGAAAAATTACAAACAGGAGAATTACAAGAGCCTAGTTTCAAAGAGCTGTCACTTCACTGATGTTTTCCCTTGTGTTCCTATAATATTCTTATTAGTAGTAATCTAGAGGGGGTTGAAAGCTACATCTGCAATAACGAACTAATTACGAATTAAACTTACACCAACTAAATTAAAGACCAACGTTACTTCTCACCAATATCATATTCCAGGATCGCATGAATAAGGAACGATAAGTTTGGCAGAATGCATACAGAAAGTTAACAAGAGGGTAACCATTCACAAGTGACAAAATGATAGACACTGGCTTCTAACAACACATTCGTCTAGGACCGACATCCATATTTCAACTAGCCTACTACCACAGTGGAATGCATAACATTTCAATGGTACGATTCCGAATGAGTTTCCATATTAGGACCAACACATAATACCAGTCTCTTACCAGGCAATAATAATGGCATTTTACGTCCTTTTGCTTGTGTAGTGGTCCATACAGGATATCGTTTCGAGGTCTACCACAAAATCCACAACTTCCTTTGACAGACACCATGTTAGGCATCAACGAAATTTCTGAACTGATATTAAACACACACGAGAAAATCAAAACAACAACTTCATAACAGGACCACCTCGCTCGCTTCAATCACGCGCGACATTTTCATTGGTTTGATGAGCAAAACCAACAAAACCGTCATAACCGTCATTAAAAGTTAACACAATACTCAGTACCCCAGTTTCAGTCACAGCCACAGTGGCGACATTTTCACAACGATGACATGGACGCCGAGGCAACGAACCGCCTTCATCCACAGGCGTAACGTGTTGTAGGCACCAGCTCATCAAAAGTTCATTAATGATGGCGAAACACCTTTCACACATTTACCAAAAATTTGTTAGGGTATGATAAATATAAGTAAGAATATTTCATCAATTGCAACGGTAACTCGAGGCAGTCTATCACACAATTTTAGCGTCGTCGCGCGCGCGCGGGAAAGCCAAATTTAAATTGCATTTCTTCAAGTCAACCAAACAGCCCTGGCTTCGAACGAATAAAAGGTAATCACAGATAATCATCATAATAAGTAATCTTACTAATTAAAAATATGATATTAAGTATACACGTATACAAAGGAGGAAGTGAAAAACATAAATGACAGTAACGAGCACCATATCATTACAAATCCTACAGTTGCCCAACATTTCACACCAATCCCTTACGAAGAGGGAAAATAATCTATAAGAAATTATTTGACACTATAATAACTTTTGCCTATAAGCATTGTTTTTTGTCTCCTTTTAAAAACTGCAATTGAGGGGACTGAGCGAATATAATCCGGAATCTTATTATTTACTGCGGCTATTGAGTGGTAGGGCCTTTTAGGCATAAACTGAACGAATAATGAAGTCTATGAATATGATCTTTGGAGCGAGTTTGATGACAGTGAAAGTGAGAATTAGTGAGAAAGAGATGTGGATTACTCTTTACAAAAAGTGCACAGCTGTGCACTTTTTGTAGTATGGCACCTAGGTGAGTATGTAAACAGATGGAAGAACAAATATCATATTTAATGCTAATAAGGGCCTTAAATGATGTCAAACTTTGAATACACCAAAAAATGTATTAATTATTTACATACTAATCAAAATGTTCTGTGAGTACGTGCCACTAAAATCCTCATAACTCTAATGGGTTTCTTAACTGCCAAGAATCAGTTTCACAAGGGGGAGATGACATTATGATATTTATGTACTTCCATAAATGACATAATGCAAATATTGCCTAATCCAACTGTTGCTATATAATCTCTACTTTACCTACATAATGATAAAAGAGTAAAGGCAATTGTAGCTGCAGAAGGAAACTATGGACGACAAAGCTGCTTCAGGTCTGGAAAATGCAGAGCTATTAACACACTCATAAAATGCCTTTTGCTAATTTATCCAGTCAATTTTTTAGCAAATGTTTATAAATAGTATATTTTTGCAATTGGGACATGTACTATTTCATGTGGTTAACCACTAAGTCATGCTCCAACGCCCATACAAGAGCACATAAAAATCTTATTGTTATAGACTTCATTAATTAATCAGTCGTTAAAAATCTTGAAATATTGTTTGTTTAGCAATTAATTTGGATGAACTGGTACTTACCTTTATGGCGCTTGATTACATATGCAATATTTCCTTTTGAGAAACTGTACAACCTTCGATTACTTTTACTTCGTTACATCACATCATTGATCATGATTACCTACATCTCATCTGTTCCAAATAAACCCCTACAGTATCAAGCCAATTTCTTTCACCAACTGCTAAGTATTTATGTACTTCGCTTTTGCAATCATAAATGAAATAATATCTCTCCATCATCCCAATACATACAATAATTTCTTCCACCATGACCTTTAACCCCAAATTTCAGCTGCCTTCAGATTTATAGTTAAAACAGTATGTGTTACTATGCCTGGCAGATGTCCATGATCAATAGAGATCTCTATTCTCAAACCAATTTACTTTTCCCTTCAATCATCTTAAGGCTGCCTCATTTCAAATAACTCTGGAGACAGTATTTTCTCAGCCTATTTCTCAAAAGGTTGCATTTTAGATGATCTCATCCCACATACCTTACACCTAACTATGTCCTCTTTCCATGTATAATATTCCTAATACATATATCCATTCAAATCACAGTCATCGATTACCTGCAGGAAATCTTTTGTGTACACAATCCTGATGTATGTGCCACTATAAGTACATACTCCTATTTTCCATAAATACAAGTTTTTCACGTTACGAAGCAATAAAAGAGTTTGTGGCTGGATTGGGGGAAGAAGTGGAGAAAACTGTAACAGACAAAATCCTTGGTAGGTTATGAAGAAGTATGTAGCCATTTTGAATGGAATGAAGAGGCATTAGAAAGAAATGCAAAATGAATGTGTGGCATGAGCTCTTACATTATAACAAACACAAATATCTGCCCCGCTTAAATCTTTATAACCCTCCTCAGTCGATACTCACCCGGTTGACCTCAAATGTCCCTCACCACAATAGATGATCATCAATAGTGGTGATCACCACAATTTGATGATCATAGGCTATGGTGGTTGGCCTATACTGACCGACTGCTAAAAGTTTCTAAAATGGAATTGCTAGAAACTTCTGTAAATTCTATCTTTCCTCAAGTCCTTTAGAGGCTCTTTCTTGGCACACATTCTTTTCCTATAGCTACCTATATATTGGGTCCACTAATGTAGCATTTACATTCATTTAAATTACTAATGGAGGGTTCTTTAAGATCATTCACAAGATGCATATCCAGGGGCGGTATCAGCATCAAATTGGGGGGGGGGGTTCATGACCTGGGTCCGGGGAGTATGTAATACCCCCCGGGAGAGAGGGGCGTTCTCCCGGGGGGTATTCCATACTCAAACTTCTCTCACGTTTGGGACTTTTAGCCATGCATTTGCATTACACTCCCTTTATACTCCTTTTAAAGGATACAAAAACTATTAAACTAATAAAAATTAAAAAAGTTTTGATAAAATTTGGGGGGGGGGGGGGGTCATGACCCCTGTGACCCCCCCCATAAATCCGCCACTGTGCATATCGATGTTTTCTTTTTAGGAAGGAAGGATATAACTTATGAGAATCCATTCATGTATCCCAAAATAGACACTTCCTGAAATTGGGATGAGTTTCTCTTGAGTTATCCACTGGGATTATAAGCAGTAGGTTCGCTTTGATAGCTTAGGTAACTGCCACTAAAAGAAATGGGCAGCAGCATTCTGAGTGAATTGGATGATCACCCATGCAAATTGAAGCAGGGGTTATCTATCACTACGTTTACCAATCGATCTCAGATCGATCTGACTGGCTCAGCTCGGTATGGTAAACGGAGCCCGCTGGCCAGATCGATCTGAGAAGCAAGGCGAGTCAGCCCGCTTTCCATAACCGGTCTGAGATCTCAGATCGATCCGAAGAGGCCGGAGCGTGGCGCTCATCGTTCTTCTTTTGGTTGTTGATGGGAAACAAAATATAATCGATATCATTTACGGCGTGACTTGTTGCAAGAAGGAATAGGAGAGATGTGTGCGGCTGAAATATGCAAGAAATCTCAAAATAATTCAAACTACTGAAATCGATAGTTCAATATCGATATTTTCAGACCGTGTTGGCAAACCAGGCGATCTGAGCACGCTCCCTGCTGAACTTTCAGATCGGTCTGAACTCAGACCGATCTGAGATCGATTGGTAAACGTAGTGATTGCTTTACTTCAGTGATCAAGGGAGAACTGGCATGGATTGCTTTTGCCATTTAGTTCCACAGATTACTTTTGTTTAAATTAACCTTTCACTATCCATTGTCTTTATAGTAGTAGAGGAATAATACGTTCAAACCACTGTGAGCAATGCGTTTAGCAGATAGGTTCTTATTCTTGCAGGTGAAAGTCTCTTGGATCTCCATCCAGGTTAGTGGCTCCTTGACAGGCTTTTCAATTGTGGAGTAAGCTGTTGAAATATCGACCATAGAACCACTATCTCGCATGGAAACCCAAGAGATTGCCATCTAATTTATTCACTAATAATGCCTGAAGTCATACATCAAGCTCTAATACTTTCTTATTTACAGTAATAACTGAATAAGTTAGAATAAACCTGAAGTAATGGACAAAATTACATCATTAATGAAATACTCAGAATATCAAGAGAACATGCGGTGTTTCCTCATGGAAAGTGATTAATTTTTTAGCATGAATATTAACGAAATGAGCATGAGAAGGTTTCAGCAGCCTGGATGGCAGTGGGGTAAAATCCTCACCTGCAGATCCTTATATTGCAGGTTTCCCTAAAACCTGGGTAGGTTTTTTTATACCACTGAGGGGATGGATGTGTATTTCTGTAGGATTGGCATTGAATGGCTCATAATTAAGCTGAGGACATTGCCTAAAATGCCTATTTTTTCTTTTACTCAGGAAACCAATTTTATGAAGTTATAAGTTCATTTAGGATCATTTATGGCGAAATTAAGGCAATTTGTTACTGCCTAAAAATGCCTATTTTACCTGTTTATGCCTTTTTCTGCTAATATCCCCTATTTAAGGTCCTAAAAAAGCAATATTCTTCTCAACGTCACCAAACATCTCCTTAGTGCAGAGCTAGTCTGTTATTTCAGTTTCTTTTTTTTATCTATCAAGGTTGAAATAATGTCATTAAACATGCATGAAGAACAATCCAAATTATTATTATATAAAGAGTAGAAAAACAACTATGATCATTTTACATGATGCGTACATGCGATGGTTTCAATTGCCAAAAACTTGTTCGTGAAGGTACAACCCAGTATTGCTAAGTTTAAAGAGATTCTGCCCGAAGTTGCTCTGCCTTCACAGCCAGTATTGTAATTATGGGGAACATGACTAAATACCGCATTATACTCTGCAGATAAAATTATTGAAATACGTGAGGTATGTGACAGGAATAATGTGCACCTCTGATACATCAGTTCGAACGTCTTTTTCACCCACTTAAAGGTACACTATTGTAACCGATTTCGCTCATCTTTTATACTACATGTCAATTCTGTCTATAAGAAAATTAAGCCATCATGGCACATGAGTAGGTTTTCTATAGGCAACAGAATATCTGGACGATGAAGAAGCAAACTGCATTCTCGAATCCAAAGCTACAGAGTTAAATCTTGATGTCGACGCAGATCCTACGTTTATCAGATCCAATTTTGGTTAACTACCATCAATCATGTCATCGCTGGAGGAAAAAGAACTACTCCTTGTGGCAACTGTGGAAAAAATTAGAAAGGTGGAAAGTGAACTTATTAATATACTGATGTGGGAGAAGCCTTGATTTGAAAATTCAAGAAAGTTATGCAAAGGAACCCTGGTTGGGAAGATGTCCAGAAAATTGCAGACATTTTATCAGGGACTTTGGTTGCTCCAGGACCAAAGATGACAGCAGAAGAACTTGCGCCATTTAAGTATTGCCCTATCACCTCGGGTGAGGTTGAGAGGTCATTTTCATACTATAGAAAAATCCCGACTGACTCTCGGCATCAGTTTACAAGAAAAGATTTAGAGTAATACATTGTTGTAAAATGTAATGCAACTTGAAATAAGTAAACCTTTTGTATTTTATGTTTCTTCAATTTATACGGTAATTTTATTTGGAGTTCTATCCTCTTTCCTCTCTATCAGTTTTACCGAAAATTAAACGTGTATTTCAGCCCAAGCTTTAAATTTCAGATGCTTCTTTGTGGCAATAAGCCGCATTATGCTTCTAGCCGGCCACGGTGGTGGCGGGGTAAAGTCTTCGCCTGCTAATCTTGGGGTTACGGGTTCGAGTCCCGCCTGAGTGGGTATTTTACCACCCAAGGCGTAGATGTATGTCAAGTTCTGTTTGTCTGGTCCCTGGAAAACCTGATTACAGGTTTGGGATTCCAGGACAGACAGAATTTTCCGAAATGCAAAAAGTATTTGAAGTGCCTATTTTAAGTGCCTATTTTGAAATTTTTAGTGCCTATTTAGGCTGCCTATTTCTTCATTTTTAGTGCCTAAATGTCCTCAGCTTACTCATAATTGAGAAAAGATTATGATTACTTTCATCTGAATTACATCATGGACCAGTGCCAGCCCAAGGCGAGGGCAAAAGCCACTGGGCACGTTTTGACCAAATGGGAGGGGGCCAGCCCCCCCCCCCCCCCCCCCATTAGGTCAAAACTTACACTAGATAAAATCGAAATTTTTGGGAGGCCCCCCGAACTAGGCCTGTGCGATTATAAAAAAACCGATATCGATCAATAATACGAATAATTGGAAATGTGGTCGATTCAATAGTCGGGAACTGAAGAAATGACAATTAATGGAAGTCATTCAATTAATTGACAAAGACCAATTAATTGACATCAAAATGGGGTGGCAATTTGCTGTCATTGCTCAATTAATTGACATCAACCAATTAATTGACCCAACTCAATTGGATCATGCTTTTCAAAGGCTTTCCTTTGGCAATAAGAATAATAAAAATAATAATAAAAAGTGTACGAAAGCCGGACCACCAGCCTCCACGTGGCGTACCTGGTCACGGCTTTTGCTGGCTAATGGTGGACATCTGCGTGTGGGGATAACCACCCCACACTCAGCTCTTCTGGATCCAAAAAGGAAAACAGAAAAAGCAACCCACAACCGGCCCCTCTCGGATGGGGGCCCTAGTAAAGTTGGGAGTGGCAACAGAAATAGCACCATAACGGGAGCTCGAATGCAGTGGACGGAAGCTCTAAGGGGCGACCTCCTCGCATGCCATGCTGCCAGCAAACCCGAACGCATGGGGTGTATGGCAAGGATGCACTCTTTGTGGTGTGAGATGCATCCAAAACACAACCATCTATCGCAGCAGAACCTGCGCGATTATGCCAACCACCTGAGGAAAAAAGAAACTCTCCACCAACCACCAGTACAGAGGGACACATCACCGGCCAGACCACCCTCCCCAACACAGGCAGCCTCTCCACCGCCTGAGACGAGAACGGCACTCATACCACAGTCTCTGCCAAATAGGGAGGAAGCTAGTCCGTCTCTGAAATACGATCGGGGTTATTAAGCACAGTATCCTATGATGAAGGACAAAAAAGGCAGAGAGATATCCACCGAAAAATCTCTCTCCGGGGTAACCACCTTTCCCGGTTGAATGGCCTCATCGACGAAATCCTGACAGAGACGTCGGACCTATGGACGGTCAATTGCGTGGTCTACGCTGCTGCCAAATCATAGCTAACTCCCAAAAGAACCCCTCTTGAGAGGAAAAAGCAGAAAAAAGGCTGGAAAAGTTGGAGCCCAAGATCATGCAGGCGAGACGACAGGTGTAGAGAATTCAGTGTGTGAAGGAATACATCGCATCTAGGTGAGCTTTCACTCCTAAAGTTCGGTGAATAGTGCGCAGCCTCAGATACAACCATCGCACACTGAATAAAAGCATGCTGCTCACCATTAAGCAGCACGCAGTCGATAGAGTACCCGCGCTCACCACGGCCTGGAAAAAACTCCTCAAGAGGAGCAAGGCCGTGAGGGAGAACTCTATCTTTCTCCTTCACCCGTTCCGTATCTTTTGGACACCTCCGCCTGTCATTGAATCTCCTCCACCCGTCCAAGAGGTTGAACGTTTCTGGAAGGAAATCTATGAAACGTCGAAGCCATTCAATGGAGACACTCCGGCCCTAGGCTTATTTAAAGAGTTCTGCGACCGCCACCTACAAGATGTGGATGGACCTCTTTCAGTTACAGAAAGCGATGTGAAGAAGGCCTTCTCTGGCAAGAAGAACTTCTCAGCTCCAGGAATGGATGCCGTGAATTACTTCTGGTGGAAGAAATTTACTTCCACCCACCAACACCTCACCAGAATCTTCACGTCTTTTCTGATGGGCAGAGAACCAATTCCACCTTGGCTGACTGGGGGACGCACGGTTCTAATATCTAGGAAGGGAGACTTGTCCAATCCAAAGAACTACCACCCTATAACCTGCCTCAACACCATATACAAGGCGTTCACCTCTATCTTGAGTGACCCTATCCTCCACCACGTCCAGCCTGTGTGGGAGGAGGTGTACGAGCAGAGGGGCTCAAAGCGGGGAATCGTGGGATGCAAGGACAACCTGCTCATTGATAGGTGCATACGCCAGGATGCCATACGACATAAGCAAAACCTATCAATGGCCTGGGTGGACTACAAGAAAGCCTTTGACACCACTTCGGATGAGCTTTTGATCGCCATGCTGAAGTTGATGTAAGTCCACCCAGAGGTAGTGCCCAGCATCCAACGCCTGTTAACACTCTGGAAAATTTGCTTCTTTCGGAATTCAGGCAAGCGGTCAGTTTCCACAGAGTTGGTAACATACCACCGTGGCATTTTTCAAGGCGACAGCTTGAGTCCCTTACTGTTCTGTATTTCCCTCCTACCCCTGTCCTTTCGGCTGCGACAAGGTAGAGGATACATGTGCGGTGTTCCAGGTGACAGGAAACATAAGGTCACGCATTAATTTGACATGGATGACCTGAAGCTTTATGCTTCTAATGCTAAAGACCTTCGCACTGCCCTGGACACCTGACTGGACTGGAATACATTGAGGCTATAGGGATGGAGTTCCGATTGGACATGTGTGCATCCATCCACCTGGCGAGAGGAAGATTTTCAGAGATCAAGGAAGACGTGAAACTTTTTGACGGGAGTGTCATTCGTCACATCGAGGACAATGATAGCTATGAATACCTCGGCATCCCCCAGCGCTGAATGCAGGAGGTTGCAGCAGTGAAGGAAAGGCTCACTGCTAAATACAGACAGACTCTCAGGAACATCTGGAGTTCTGAGCTGTCTGGCAAGAACAAGGTTCTTGCCACGAACATGTTCGCGGTTCCTACACTGCTGTATACCTTCGGATGCATGAAGTGGAACGTCGACGAGTTGCAGAACCTCAATAGGGGAAAGAGGAAGATGATGACCATCTACATAAGTCATCATCCGAAATCTTCCGTCACCAGATTGTATCTCCCTCGCAATGTAGGTGGTAGAGGACTATTGAGTCCGGAGTGTCTCCACAATAGAGTTGTCTTGGGTATAGCATGCCTAGGGGCATTTCTCTTCCAGGCAACAAAGGTGCAGCGGACGAAACCGGTCTCGACTTCGACCAGTCATCCGACGGAAGCGACAATGACACGACCATCTCGTCATTGAAGGCAGATGTCCTCAAGCTCGAAATAAAAAAAGCTGAGCAGAAGGTCTTGCTCAAGGTGCATACCGATAAGCCTATGCATGGATGTTTCTATCGCAACATCAAAAAGCATGGGTTATCGAAGGAGCTGACTTCCTATTCTCTGCCGGTCTGAAGTCCGAGACCAAGGGTTTTGTCCTCGCATGCCAGGATGGTGCCATAAATACACTCGTGTACCGCCGCATTACATTCAAGGTGGAGGTCGCGGACACGAGATGCAGGGTGTGCCGATCCCAGCTGGAGACTTAGTGAGTCACCTTCTCTCCGGCTGTAGTTATTACACCAGGTCAGCGTATCTAGCTCGGCACAATGCAGCCCTGCGGATGTTATACTTTCACCTTCGACACCATTATGGCATCGATGAAACACCTGTGCTGCACTATGCCCCTGGAGATATTGAGTCCGTCGTGGAGAACGATAAATGTACATAAAATAAACGTGTGGTGGAATTACTCCTTCTCCACCACCAGGCAGTTGGAGGCGACCAAGCCTGATATTGTTCTCCTCGACCACCTCACACGCTCCATGCTCGTGATCGAGTTTTCGGCTCTGGCTGAAACGAACATGGATGCGAAGGAGGTGGAAAAACGGACGAAATATCAAGATCTGCTTTTCGAACTTTGACAAATGTACCCCGGACACACTGTGAAACTAGTGGTCCTCATCATAGTTGTGCTCGGTGGTGTCAAGGGCTTGCTGCTAAATAACATCAAGTGCATTCCTTCCTGCGTGGTACAGGTGGAATCACTAGTTGCTTGCATGCAGAAGGCCGTCATCCTGGGGTTACTCCGTCTACTGCGTATGCATGACCCGACAGCAGCGTAGCCACTCATCCGATGGGCGTCAGACGTGGCTGTGATTACTGCCCAACCCCTCTCAAGTCTTCGGCCATTATGACGCCAATGAAACCTGATGTTTGCCGTGGACTCAAAGGGGATGTTACAACTGTAACAATTAAATAATAATTTCTATATATCCAACAGCAAATGCCAATCACTAGATATTTATTATTAAATGGACGAACACACACAACCATGCCCTGGGAGGTGTAAATATCCTACCCAGGCAGGATTTGAACCCGAGACCTTTGGTTTGGCAGGCGGGGACTTCACCCTGCTGCCACCAAGGCCGGCGAACTACGAATGGAAGAACTACTTTGAAAAACAATAAAATAACTCAATCAGTAAGCTTTTATCAATTAATTAAAGGAATCGATTGCTATTTGAAGACTGGCAAATGAGATCCTCAGCGTGTTCATCCGACCGACACTGGCGTGTCTCGATGACAATGTTCCCACTGAAACTGAACCTTTCGGACGCAGTGCCAGTTTCCGGGATAGCTAGATATCTTCTTGCTAACTTCTGGAGGAAGGTGTAGGTGATGGCCATCACCACCGTCAATAATCGTCAATTAGTTGATTACAGGAAAATAATTGTGAATTGAATAACAATTGACAATCAAACAACAATTGACACTTGAAAAAATTGACAATCGAGTTCATTACCGCAATCGACATTGATGAGCTGAAATTATCGATCAATTGTAAAAATAATTGAATCAACGATTCAATTAATCGAATAATCGCACAGGCCTACCCCGAACCCCCCTTCGGCTGGCCAGACCCACCCTTGGTTTGCCCCCCCCCCCCCTGGTCCAAACCTAGATCCGCCACTGTGGGCGACCAATATGCCACTCATTAATGAATTTGAAAAGGGGATGGAAAGCAAGAAAGATGGAAAATGTAACCAACTTCCAACATTTATTTTTATCCAAAGTTACCTTATTTAGTGTATTTTAAAAGTGACTGACACTCATATCTTAATTAAACAGAGGAGACAATCAAACCTACAGAAAAACAATTTTCTTCATTAGCATTCTTGCTGCAAACCCATTTGCATGAAATGGATGTGGATGAAATTACACTAATGACAATGTTTAGAGGATCATTCTGATACATTAGAACACCCCTCAAATTAACGTGCGGTTCAAGAAATCACAATTGGTGAATTAATTCTTTGATGGGGTGGCCAATTAAAAATTTGCCAACAGTTGCAAAACAGCTTGGGCCAGCACTGAGCATGACCATTCTATGGAGTATAATTAGGTAGGGCCTGTCTTTAGACCTTCCAGTCAATGGGAACATGCATTAAATTTACTTCTCATATTTTAGTTGTTTAAATGTAAGGAATTTTTTTTAACAATCACAGATATATAATCGATATGTATATTCACCAACCACAGACATTGATAATTGCCATTAAAAAGTACACATATAAAAATTTGAAAAAGTCTCGTAATCCAAAACGGCATCTCAATGGCTTGACATCACCACATCATGGTATCGCTTCTCGGCTAAACAGGCATTTCAACAGTAATGATCAAATCATGCTAATTCATTGTCTTCCAAAAAGGTCATTAAGACTATCATTTTCATCTAATTAGGATACACCAGCTCAATAAAAAAATGTGATGCATTATGAAACGATACAGTTTCATGCCATCATTTGTGGAATTCACGATGACATCATTTTGACTCCTTCAAGCGCAAAACATTTTTTTAAACGAATACCTTCGTTAAACAACTTTGTCTGTTGACCAAATTTTGGTTGTGTTAATTTAAGAATATGACGTTCACAGAAAAATAGATGTTAAAAATGGTGCATGTTACCAACTGGTAAAACAGGATGATGAATGCTCCACTCTTAATGTACCCCTCATCGCAACATGCCAAAAATCTAGAAGAAAAGGCTTGGTTGAAGAGCTTTTCAATGAAACTTGAGAAATTCTAAAGCAATGACAAGTTGATCACTTAAAAAAAAGCATTCACCTAACAGAATATTAATCCATGATACAATAAAATTAGAAATATTGACATCAAAGAAAGTTGCATGTGGACCAAATATTTATTACATAGACAATAACATGATTGATGGGAGATGAGAACCAGAAAAAAAACATTACAAATTCAAATAATGTGAATGGTAAATGCAATAACAACATATTAAAAATATTATTTAAATATTTTCTTAAATATATAACAAAAAGAGATGATTAAAACAAGGCAACACTTAAGTTCTTAAGTACCAAAAGTTTACTAATGAGCGACAAAATGAGAATGAATGCACCATTATTATGGCTGGCAGTAACAGAATAAAAAAATATCAGTCAAACACAACATTCAATGAAATGTAGTACATTACATTATTTGAGAACTTTGCATGGAAATTATTTTACCTTCAATGTTTCCAGGACTCTACAGTCAGTATGTTCAAGGTCTAAAGTGGTTTTCTCATGCCCTACACAGTTTTTGGGCTTTACAGTCATAACAGATTCACATCCATGAGATGAAACATTTAATACAGCCTTCTCCAAGAAAGTAGTAATTAATATCCATCTTCTCCAATGAAATTATTCCCTTACCTCTGATATTTTGAAGTGGAAAATTGCCTGGTCAGAATTTAAAAGTTCTACAATGTTATTAAGCTTTAAGTGTTTTTTCAAAGTCAGTTTTTTCATTCAACTGAGAGATCTAATTTTCCCAGATAGCCCTTCCCACAACCTGCACCATCGCAGAAATACTATAGTAAATAACAAATTTCATGTAAGGTTTCATGAAATGATAGATATCATGACTACCAAGAAAGCCTACAATGAAGATTCACTGAAATTAATGCATCAAATAAAAGCAAGCTTCCATGGCATCAAAACATTAAAATGGTGCTTCTTAAATTAATGACTTTGGGTAATTTATTTTTCTCTGATCTACTTTTAAAGAAATCAGTGAATTTTGTGAGAGGATGAATGAAAAAAACTTAAAATCACAGCATCACTTCATCCTTTCCACCAAGAGGATCTCCTTTTAGCATCGATATAATCATGCTGTAAGAAAGAAAAAAAATGTAAATAATGAGTAAATAATGTCTTCCTTTCCTGAAACTAACATCAAGAATCATCAACTCACCAGTATAGATAAGTGAAGAAAAATATCAGATAGTATCCTAAATATATCACACAGTCTCTCATGTGTCTTTTCAATTGACCTCTGTTATGAATTTCAGTTGGATCAAAAACTCCATAGTTACCAGATGGCACAGTGCAGTATCTGAAAAAGCCATATATATATATATATATATTGAAGGGAACATTATAAATGCAAAACATGACAGGCACGAAACAGCACAGGCTTAAAATCCAAGGCCATGTCCACATAATTATGTTCTCAGTGTTACAGCAACCAGCTGAAAACAATATTCTGCTGTTATATCACACAATCATCCAGTATTTAATCAATAATAGAAATTATTATAATTTCAATTCTGTATCTATTATCAGTGGAGCCTGTGGTTGACTCATGTAATCATGGCAATATTAAAAATTGGATGGTTGAAATAACAGCTTTAACTTACACATCTAGCAAAATATTCCACGTATTTACACCGCCATAATTTCTCTCTCCTAACTCACACTTCCCATATCTCTTCCACATCCCAACCTTCGCCCTCCATCTAGATCCAGTCCCACATTGTAAACAAATGTCTTATCATTCAAACAATAATACCAGGGTGGCCACATGTCAGTGAAGTCAGGAAAATGTCAGGTAAAAGAGGTTGGCTGTCAGGGAAATGTCAGGGATTTTCATGTCTTGTCTGGGAAACTCGTTGCAGTCGCGCCTCTTACAAGTGACTCTGCTCATGCTCCATATACTTCTTTTGTCTCCGCCGCCATCCGATATATGCCAGTCCATCATTGCCAGTTCTTTCTTCCTCACTTTGGCTCTGCCCGGTCATTCCTGGCTACCTTTTCAAATATCTTGGCTGAAAGGCAGGACTGAAATTCGTGGGAATGGGTACCTTTCGATAAACCCCGGAAGGTTCTGAAGTCTCTGCTGCCGCCCGTCTCTGTGTTCGCCAGCTCACTGTTGCCAAGTTTCTACTTGTGGTTTCTCTGTCACTTGCACATCCCTCTTCGACGGGGTATCAGGCATATCGAATTCTGTATCGACCGCTTGTGGTGTGAGATCGCTCAGACAGCCATGCATCAGGAGAAATAGTCGTTGAAAGCTACGTCGCATCAACCATGCATTTCTATTTCTTCAACGTTTTTGGAATAATTTCCACCACTTGTCCACTGGCCGTTCAGGTCATACTGTGTACACGATGAAGGGAAGTGCCTTGTCCCTCGCACCACCTGCCTGCCTACCAGCCATGTTTTCATCATAGTACATATTCCTTATACATTGCACTCTTCTCAGTCTTAGCTACTCAAAATTATTATTATTCCAAGTTAGTGTTTTAATATTGACCTCCATATGTCTTTTTTTCTGTAGTTATGTGTTACTATTACATTTTGTACCTTCAACATTTATTTTAAAAATAATGACAATTTATAGAACTGAATAGAAAAAAGAAAATAATCGATCTAGTACGTCCACTTTATTTAAAAATTCACTACACGTGTTTCGGGTTTTTACTAAGCCATCTTCAGGTACAATAACTTTTTTGTTTATTGTACCTGAAGAATATAGAAATCAAAGCCAAAGTGGACGTACTAGATCGATTGTTTTCTTTATTGATATGAAGTTCCACCACATCTTGCCTGACATTGTTGATTTCATATAGAACTGAATTTTGTTTTCTTTAGAAATGCCCTGATAGCACCTGCAATGCATTTTATTACATATCATGCCATCATTTAAACAAAAAAATTGCTGTACACTTTGTTTCGGGGAGACATTTTGTCAGGGAATTTTGTGGAAATGTCAGTGGAAATGCCAGGGAATTTCTAAATTAAAACTTTGTGGACACCCTGGATACATACATAAATTATTCCATCTATTTATGCATGTACATAATCGAATTACTCCACCCATTGACCAATTAATGGTGAGTAAATCTGTAATATTAATAAACATTTTGCATATGCCTGAATCTCTACTATCAATATCCTATCACTTAATTGCTATATAGACAACCAGAAACCTTTATCCTGGTTTTGTTCATTACAAATGCCACTCTGCATCAAATCTAGCCTTATTCAAGATTAAGACTATAATCATAAGATCAGGAGTCTCCACAGTCTTCCCATTACCCCTCAAGCAACCACTTCACGTATAATTCTTTATCATTTTGAAATTAATATTTCCAACTTTCTAGGCCTAAGCTCAGTCCTAAAATGTCATGCGCCTATTCCAAAGAGGCCCTCTTCTGTAATTTCTTTTCTTCCACATTTTTCTCAATCTCTATGCAAATATTTTGTTTCATGCTCATTGAAGAGGTCTTGCCTCCCCTGCTGTGAGAGATAACACCAGCCCCAGTGAGTTGAGTCCTCAATTCACTCATTTTCCCATCTGACTGATTCCTTATTGATGATTTACAAATGTTTGATGATTTACAAATGATTTACAAATTGATAACCGAGTATGTTTCTGGCTGCATTCCTAAATAATGTTTGTAATGTACCACCATCAATAATCAAATACTTAGGTAGGTACCTTCAGAGGAAAAATTCCTGGCTTGTACGCATTTTTGCTGCTTCTTTACTCAAGAATAAACCTTGCACGGACTGCCTTTTGTATGACTCCTAGCCTTTTATGAAAGATGGCACTGCCACAAGCAACTGTCAGTGCACTCTCATTACACAAGTGACTGCCTCTATTTATCCCATTGCTAGGGATTGTACAATTTTTTGGGTGGACAGTGATTTATTGCCAGAAGTAAAATAATTCCATAATGAAAAGAAGTAACTTTGTTCTTTTCAATATAGAATTCCTACATACCTCATTTTCACCATTCCTTCAACTTCAGAAAAATAACTGGTCCCTATTGAGCTAACAGTTAAGTTCACAAAAAAGTAAATATACTTCTTTTTACTGAGTTTGTTCCTACGTCAGTAATACGGAAAATTTGAAAAAAAAAACAAGTGGAACAAGAATTTCAAACATGATCTTGCATTTACTTGAAATTTTCAACATTTCCAGAATTCAATGCATTCAAGGATTTGTCTACAATGAAGCTACTTACTCATAAATCAACCATGCTATCACAGGGACATTGCAAATGGTCAAGTAGAAATGTCCATGTAGTAGAAGTAAGAAAGTAAGAAATCCATGTGCAATCATCTTAGGTAAAACCCACTGAAAAAACAAAGAAAAGGAAATGACATTTGAATAAAATGACAAAGTGAGAAAAACTTATAAGCTGGATGCAGCAAAAGATACACAAACTTCCACGCTTACGTTAACACACTTTTACTAAAGCAAGTTCACAGAATTATCTCACCACATTCAGCTTTGCACAGCATTGTCTTGCATTTAAGTAATCACATTCCAGGTCAGAGAGGGTAATAACCTGAACTGTAAGCTAAGGAAATTTCAATCACCAAGTTAACACAACCAATAATAAATACATACATAGAATTGAGAGCAAGATTAATGATTAATATGTGAATGTTCCAAATCAATAATTTAAAAAGCAGCACAAAATCCCTGCCCCAATATTCCTATAGCAATTTTTCAACTCATCCCAATTTGATTTTGGTGCCAATGTCAACATTAATGAATATAACATTTAAATACAAATAGCATATAGCAATAATATAATGACAAAAAATTAACCATTAATATAATATTTAAATATTTTCCTTAGGTTTGATTGTAAATTGTAAATCCAATTTAACCCTCTAGTCATTTTTTTAGTTATTTAGAAGTTTCTGCTACGTGTTCATAGTGGTTCTATCTTCTTCCAAGACCTGAGTCATGTGGTTACTTTTCCGGACAAAGTTTTTCCTCCTATCTTCCATCTCTCGGTCAAAGATGACCTCAGATCTTAAACCTGAAGTCACCTATGCAATAGGAGGAAAAACATTTTCCAAAAACACAATCTCATGACTGCATTCCCTCAAGAATATGGAACCATTTTTTCTTAATATTTTCTTCAGGCTCTACCTTAACAGAATATTTATGACAAATTTCTTTCATGAACATCCATAATAATAATTATGATAATCCATGTACTTAGATATCTCCTCCAATGTGTATAGAATTACATAAATGCCTCCTTGAGAGACCTAGTGAAAATATGATGATAATCTATATATAAAAATTGGTTGCAAGTAAAAAATAAATTTGTGAAACAAGAAAAGTTTATCTTTAACTTGATTTGTAGTTAAACTATGTTCATGCTCAGAGAATCAAGACGAAGTGCACAACCACATAATTTAGTGCTCATTTTTTATGATGCAAAACTCAATTTCAGTTAACAGTCAATACATTCACGCTAGAAAACAGAATTACATTTTCTGCCATGAGACACAAAATTATCTTTGAAGACGTGATTTTTACAAGCACAGAAAGAACCCAGAGAATCATTGTCTGGCATCTATTTGTGGCACTCTTGATTCCTCCACATTGTGGTGGCTAGAGTACTGGCTTCCCAACCTGAGGGTCCAAATTTGAGACCTGGTAGTGGCAGACATTTTTCAGTGGAATCCTGATTCCAATTTAAATGCTGTATGGAGAGCCTACATATCTTCAAGAGCACTCCATTTGTCAGGTGGAATGCTAAACTATGGACCTCTTGGTGCCTTTTGTTGAAAGCAGGCTGGTGGTAATTTTAGGTTTCTATCCACCCTTACTCCATTTCCTTAATAATACTTGTCTTATCATCCTAACTACTTACTCTAAATGACCTCAGTTATTTGTCTTCTACCTAAATAACCAACTAATGAAGAGATTCAGAGAGAGGTATATGAATGAATGGTAAATGTTTCTAAAACCTAAATGGTTAAAACTGCCAGCTTCTAACTAAGCAAAAGAAGAGACAATACATAACAATTGTACACAGTCTTCTAATCAAAGGATATTCATTGGCCAAGCACTCCAGTACAGCAGAAACTAAAGCTTGGGGCACTGACATTAGGCCTACGCTTATTTTTGAAAATTGGTTTTTCTTTTGAATTCGTCCCTTCAAAATAGTTTTTTTGGTGAGAAAACAAATACATTTCAGGCTGGTTGATGTGCAACTACCCATAGCCGTGCCTAAGGGGTCAAAGTGCAGGTGCACTAGAATAAGTGGATTTCAATGCCAGACACACGTCTTTATAGTAATTTGCTGATTGTAGAATCCCATAACCATTTTTCCGTATCTTGAAGCCATCATGGAGTAATTTAACTCCGCACCGATCTAGCCGCCGTACAGGTGCTTGGCTGGCGGTCGCCGCTACACTGGCATCCGTGCCGATCTCTGAGCGCTCCCCCCTCTGTCCCCACCCCTTCTTACTCTTTGTACTTCCTCGTGCACTTCTGAGGGTAAATAACCAAACAATTAAAGTGTTCCAAGTCAGAGTAGTTGTGGTATAGTGCAAAGTGGTTTTGTTGGATTTTAGAAAACCATTAATAAACTATACACATTTGATAGTGAAAATAATCGTGGCTACGTTCCGTTTGGGATGTTTATGTTTTTCCCCCGTCACTCACTGCAGTTGTACCAAACAATGTCAGCAGAGCAAATGAAAAAAATAAATGGATATGACCATCAATCACCTATACGTCTAGGTTAACTTATATTTCAAAATTTATATCTCTCCTATGGTTTGCATAATGTTTTGGCCTTTTTTCTTTGTACTTGGAGTGTATAACATCGGCTCGGCAAGCAAGATTTTATTTACTTATCTATTTAAGTAATTGCACACGTACAGCTTTTCTGGCATTTTATATTGATGCAGTTACAAATATGAAATGGAAATGTAAACAATCAATCAAAACAAAGGGTACTGGGTAAAAATAGTCAAGAACGCAAATACAAGTTATGTGGAAAGGTAGGTAATGGAGAGAGGTTTATTTATTCATTGGGAATGGAACATGGCGGGGTTGATAAATGAGTTTAAAGACAGAAAAAACGGATCAATATTATCCAGCAAAGAAATAATTCAGTGGGAAGGAAAGGCGGAGGTGGAGTGAGCGCTTGGCAATGGATAGCCATATGTAGTAAGGTATGAATACATGTGGATTGACTAGGGACTCTAAAATTAATGGAGGAAAGCAATTCAGGATAGTCAATGCGTGAGTTTAGAATATTGTGAATAAATTTTAAATCTATTTTAATTCTTTGATGGCAGAGATCAGGGATTGACAGAGGAGATAGGATCGAGCTAGTATATTAACATTGTGTCTTATGTTTATTGTCATTCTGTCATTGTTCCATGCACCACTAGTCATTATGAAATGGCATCTCCAACATCTCCAAAAGTTTTCTCAAATGTTTGTCCTTTGGAAACGAATGAAACAATATCTTAGGCATAAATGCACTACTCTTGCAACCGGATACCACACAATACTGCACCATCCCAAACTAATGCGCTTTCTCAACCACGAAAGAACGAGAGCTTCAATCACAAACTGACGATAAACACATGAGTCAAGCTGGGGATGCTAAGCTTGGTGGCATGTTTCCCACAAATCAGCTGCATCAGTCACGTGACCTTCGCTGTGACGTTTATGGGCAGAGCTAAGTCCAGTCCTCCATTACAAGATTCCATCCAGACAAATAAACAGGGCAAGTTAAAATAAGTGTGGTAAAAGGATGGCGACCCTTCCTCACGAGTGAATGAGGACACCACAGTGGACAGCACATCAACACTCACTTCACTACAGGTGTGGAAACATTTACCTAAACAAAGTCAAAGTAAATGTTACCTTGCCTGTAACTTTGAGATGTGGAAGGCAAGGAGAAACCACCACATTATAATCCCAAGGAGCTGCCAGTAACCATCACTTTTTTTTTATTTTTTATTCCCAGTGCAATATATTTTATTTTCAAGGAGCTCTTGAGCCAGATGAACACTGTTATAGTAATTTTCCATATACACTGAATGGCCAACACACTTGAAATTTTCTAAAAGCTAATGGACAACTCTATTTACGTGTCCTTTACCGCCCACTTCCTTATCTCCCGACCCAGTGTATATTAGAAATTGCAAAACCACCCCAGATGATTCGGTCAACATTTAAGTTGAAATATTTTTTTTCTGTAATTTACATCCTTCGATTCTCATGTGATAAAATCTTCACTGTGTCTGACTGATTAGTCAAAGAACTATAAATTTCTACAGTATTCACAGTACCAACTTTGAAAGCAGAATCTTAGAAGTCAATTTCTGAGAAATTTTCCAAATCTTTGACCAATCAAATGGAAACTATAGGGCTTAGGAATGAAAAATTTGGCATGGATTAATAATTTGGTTGCAGCAGGTAGAGATAAAAGTTTCATGGAAATCTGAGCCAGTGGGAGTTATGGGCTAGCAGAATTGACATGGAATGACCCTTCAATTTTTCGTCTGTGGCTAGAAATTTTTTTTATTAATTTAAAAAGTCGTATTTGCAATCAAAAAAACACTATTTTTCTTTCTTAGTATCACAGAGTACATGTTTGGGCTTAATTTGAAAAAAAAAAATTCTGTAATTCCCCTGCCTTTGAGTGATAATGCCCATTAAAGGAAGTAAATAATGGTGCTGAAAAACTTCGTTAATTAATAATTAACACACTTATAGTGGCTCACAGAGCAAGGAAAATTTAATGACATTTATCTCTGTGGAATCTAGGCACTTTGACTGACATGAGATGTGAATTATTTCCTTATTCACTGTACTTTAAAAGTGGAACCTCCAAAGTGACCTTATGAACAATTTTCCAAAACTTTGACTCCCTATATCTTGAAAACTATGCCACCTAGAGAGGAAAAACTTTGTACGGCTCTTTAACTTTGTCAACTGTTTCACCATTCCAGTTGTTGTTGTTCACCGGAATTATGACATCTGTGAAGGTGGGTTTTCGGCAGATGTCATAATTCCGGCTAACTCGAATCATCACTATTCCCATAAAACTGCATCTTTTAAATCAATGATAAATAGATTGAATAGTATTCCAATGTAATCAGAAAACTTCCAAAAAGAAAAAAACATCATTAAACTTATTGCACTGAGAAATGGTTTCGACCCAAACGTAATAGATAAATTATTAGAACGATCTCGCAAAAGACACGCAGTAAACTCAATAACTTCTATGATTTTTAATTCGAGTAGTGACAAACCCACACGCTGGTTCAAGCTACCTTTCATTGAAAAACTGTCATATAAACTTTGTCACGCCATTCCAGTTGACAGGATATCATTTTATAACAATATGACTTTAGGAAAATAACTTTTTAACTCTAAAGACAAATATGTACGATGATTTACAGAGAAGTGGAGTTTATGAAGTGAAGTGTAAGGACTGAATGTAAATACATAGGACAGACTGGCAGAAAATTTCATGTAAGGATGAAGGAGCATAGAAGAGATTTTATTAACAATAACGAAACAACTGGAATGGTGAAACAGTTGACGAAAACCATTGGTGTGAATTTGACCCTAAAATTTTACATTTCATTGACAAAGGGCTGAAACTTGACTTTGTGGAGCAATTTGAAATAATAAATAGACCTGCTGATTTTAAACTATGTAATGACACAATGTTTCTCTCCCCTTCTCCTCTCCATCGAATCCACCTACCACCCCGACGGTAAGATAAGGTCACAGATAAGGCATCTGACCTTGCCCTTTAATTGGCTCCAATTCCCTCTAGTCCCTCTTTTTCCTAACCTCAGTTCCTCTCCCCTTCCCCTCTCCTTCGAATCCACCTACCACCCCAACGGTCTCACAGATAAGGCATCTGACCTTACCCTTTAAATGGCTCCAATTCCCTCTTGTCCCTCTTTCCTGACCTCCCAGCCTCTCACCTCCCCCCCCCCCTCCCTCACAAACAAATTCTGTGAGCGTTAGAATAATAAACCTCCCCCCTCTCCATCCCCTTTCCCCCCCCCCCCCCACCTCTGGTTGTTAAGGTATATCAGGCAAACTTGAACCTATTTATGTACCTGAAGATGACACAAGTTTGTCGAAACCATGGTCGTATCGTAATAAAAAGTGTGGAAAAGAACGAAGTATTTTATTATGTGTGGTATCCAGTCATTTTTTGGATATTCTGTAATCCTCATAGTTTTTGCACACGAGGCCCTCGAAAGTACACAAATATTGGTCGTGGCAAAACCTTACATGACACCAAGAACGAATCATAAGATATTCATTCGCATTCTCATCAAAAATAAGTCTCAGAACCAGAAAAGGCTGTGCTCTTGGGTGAGACAGAACACCAACTGAAAGCATCGCAGTAAAGACACAAACATCGGAGAGACCGTAGGGAGGCAATAAAAGAAAAATCGCTACGCGGCTGGTGCCGTCTTAAGACGTCACCCGCAAGCGGCGACAACCCACCATGACGTCTTAAGATGTCATCCGCATTGAAAGTGTTAAGAGTAGTCTAAATGCAGTGGACTATAAGGTCTTACTGAGTGGACTATGAAGTGAAATTTGCAGTCAACGTATGAAAGATAAGGTTAGGAATAGGAGGGTGGTAAAGGAATGCCTTCTCCAGTAATGGACATACATGAAAGGAGTGTGCTTCGTAGTTATTGCCATGTTGAGAGAATGGATGAGAGTAGAATAACTTAACAGATTTTTCATAGAAGAGTTAATGGCGCGTGAGAGTGGGGAGACTGAAGAAGTCATCAGTGAATATGAAGGAAGACTCTTTACATATGGGGAATATTACAAGTCATAAGAACAAATGAAAATGTATGAAGCCATGCACAAATGTTGCAGAAGCAGAGGTATGCATGGAAGAAGCAGGGAGGGAATTATTTAAACAGAGCCAGCTTTATAGGTCTAACACAGAGAATCAACTTCTTATGAACGTGTCTACCTTGAAAGGGAACAGCGTAATGGGTGTGTGTGGTAGAGGGATACTCTTTTGAAATTATATAAATTGGAAAACATGTACAGTCAACAAAGCTTAAGCTATTTAACGATTTTCAACAGCTCCTCCCATGACTAACCTCCACCACCTCTTTTCAACTAAAAATTCCCCCTGTCCATACTCGACACCCATCACATGCCCCAATGCCTCAGCCCACTCTTCCATATCACAGCATGGCTTTCTTTTAACTTCTTCTTTCATGGTCCTCACAAAACCCTCACTAACCCTAAAATGTTAGCATGCAGTCCCAACTCCATTCCTTAATTTCATCTCTTTCTTGATCCTTTCACATCCCCTACCTCTCCCACTTCTAAATTTGGACACATACACAAGGTCTCAGTCCACGGGGTCAATCTAGATTATGCTATAGTACAGTGAAATACATCAAAAATTGAAGAAGCAATCAGTTTCATTCGTCATGGTAGATATGGCATAATTACTTTTTGAAATCTTGTTAACAAACTTGTGGAAATGACAAGTTTGTTCTTTCAATATGGACTTTAAATTTTAATTCAGAAACAGCCATATATCTGCTCCTTTATATCACCATAATATACTAGAGCTCCTAATACAACATACCACTCACTGCAGTAATACAGTCATATCTTCTCATTGTCAGTGACAGAGCCATTATTAGAGATAAAATTGTGGCTAACTTATTTCATTAATTTGAATTATGTAGACAGGGAGGCGTGTAAACAAAGAAAATCAATAAAGGATTCCAGGATTGTGTGCTCCAAAAAGATTTAGTGGAAGAAACCATCCATATTGGTGACCCTGATGGGCAGAAACAATTAAGTCACTAATCGATAATAATGGTGAATAAGAGAGCAATTAAGCAAGTTATAGATCCTGTTAACATATCATCCTGCTGCCTAAACAGCACAAATAAAAATTTAAATCTATCACCTAATAAATATTTGGTATTAGTACAACAGAACTTAAATGTAACATTTTCAGAATTACAAAACCTACTTACAATGAACATAATATGTTTCCAGTACCCAAAACCCACACACACTCAAAAAGTTTATGTGGTGTGGGTGCACTTGCTGCAGTCCCCCACCTATCTTTCTCCGAAGTCCAGAGGCGGCAGATGAGTGGGGGTTCCGGCAAAAGGGACTGTCGGGTAAGGGCCTTCTGGAGCCTTCTACGCTCCGGAAGCTGTGGGATGAGTATGCTTCTCGAAGCATCTTTCCCCCAGAAGCTTCCCCCACTCGGGCCCCTAGAAACCGTATATAAGGTGCGCGTTTTTGGACCAAGAGAGAGACGGAGGTGGACGAGAGACTGAGGATGGCGAGGAGTTCCCACCTACCTCTTGGACAGCCGGGCCATGTATTCAATTTGACCTGAATCCAAGTCCTACCTATCCCAGGGAACAGCCCTACCTATCCCATTGGACAGCCGGGTCGTGTATAGAAATCGACTTGAATCCAATTCCCACCTACCATGCTAATTACCCCATACCCCCTCGCAAACTCTGACCTCAGTTCGGCTCCTCCTTCACTCTCCAAACGGCTTCTCCATGGGACTGGGACCACCAAGCAATTGTTTGTAACAAAGTTAGCAATAAAACCACTCAGAAATGAAATCACTGAGCCTTTAATTTAGCAAACGCTCCCACATAGTGATGTTGGCGTCAGGACGGTGCGACATTTAGATAAATAGCCCAAAAGCTTAATTACATAACTCTACTACTTAAATCACTGAAATAGAAATTAAGGTCATGCAAAACATGAAAAACTCAAACTAGATGTAGGAATGAGGACCCAGAGGTGTTTCAGGGTAATTAGAGAGCAGTTTGATATATATAATCAGTGACGGATTTACACCCTTGGGGGCCTGTAGGCAGTACAAGCAACGGGTCCCACGTTAATAAACAAGTCAGCAGAGAAGAAAAGGGAAAATAATTTTCAGGGCCCCCAAAGCCTCGGACCCATAGGCAACTGCCTACTTTGCCTTACTGGTAATCTGGCACTGTATATAATCCAGACAAACCAAATCTTCCATAAACCATGTCAACAGAATAAAATCAAACTAATCATAAGCAATTTTATCTAACGTAAATCTAAGAAAAGGATACAAAGTACACCAACAAAAATAATATTGACCCTGTGTCCACTAGGGCAAATGCGAATAATAAGGTATCAGATATCATTATTCGACTCAATGGATTAGTAGCTTCTTACTTATGATCCCTCAGTGTTTTACCATATTGAAGTACCTTGAAAGAAAGTTTATCTATGAACAATTTATTATCGTTAACGAGACTGAAAAAAAGATCGCTTTTTCAAGCAGGAAATTAGCTGGATATGTAGGTATAGTTTTGCATAACAACCAAGAAAGAACCGGCATTAAAATAAATGGAAAGCACATACATGGCTCTAAGTGACATGGAATTTGGATCCAATGGGTGGCATGGAAAATCTTAAGAAACCATTGTAAAATGTACAAAAATACATGGCCTCAAAAGAAGGTTCATAAAGGTCAAATATTGAAACATTTCATGCCAAATCCAAACCACTTGCAAATAAATACTGTTTACGGGGGCGTTTCTGCCGTGGATATGGAAAAACTTTCCTAAAAATCAACTTCGAATTCCATTAAGAGCAAAAGAAAGAAAGTGATATATGCGGTAGGTTCTTTCCATGAATAATAGAATTATTATTATTAATATAGACTCCTTGGTTCTTTCTATAGATTGCTAGTAAATGAGACCTAGCATTCTGTTAGGTCACATTTTCAGAAAGGCACAGAGGACATAAACGAGTTATGTACTTTGCCCCAAAGCACAAAGTAATTTATTCTATCACATCAAATAATTAAATTATTACGTCAACAACTTTCTAGAAATTTAAATAGCAGGAAAAATAACTCCCAGGACTCCCTTCATTTCTCGCTTCACTTCGCATAAATTTGTTTACATAGCTATTAGTAACAGCATATACGAGTTCGAAAGTGGCACTTATTGTGAAGGCAAAAACAACGAATGCGAGTGTTCCCTGAATGTAGTTTAAGAATCTTTAACGACACCTTCTCGAAGAACATGGTTTCCTTTCAGTTTGTGAGACTAGCCTGGAGTTTATGATACTGCACGATCAGGTATAAACATTATCGAGATTTGACGGTAATGCTTCGATGGATTTACACAAGTCACTACGCACGACAGACACTGAGACAAAGACCACAGAAGGCGCAACTTAATACTGAAGCAATTACAAGTCATAAGAATCCATTATTATTTGCACTTTCCCGACCGCTTTTTGAAAAACTAAAAAACTCACCGGTCAACGTTGACATTTTGCTTTCGCACTCTCGACCAACTCGCAAAAACGAATTCGACTCTTTGAAACAATCGAAAATCAGCTTGCCCACCATGGAAGGTGAGAAGAGAGCGCGGCTTTTGAAAAATGTGATGTTGTGTTAACTGGAGTTGGAAAAATGTAGAGAATATTGAGTAAAAACAAAAATAAGAATATAGAGAATTAAGTAAATGCGCATAATTTTTTCAATTGCCACCGCCAAATAGTTATGTTCGTGTAAGCCTTTCTGTCACAAGACACCTGATAGTTCCATTTAATGGAGAAGAAATATTGAGGAGTGCACACCTATGTCCATTTACCCAGTATGTTTGGCTATCCATATTTTGATTTTCTACTCAGGAAGGTTCAGCCATACCTAATGGGTGGCGGGGCCGGCTCAGTGGGTGGGAGGGGCAGTGTGGCATGTGAATCCCCCCCCCCCCCAAAGATACGAAAATGTCGAAGTAAACACTCTTAACTGCATATCTAATTGCAAAACATTTAAACAATATAAAAAGAGAAATAGAGGATTACATATTGAAATACAAAACATGGTTTATATCCTCCTCTGCCAATTCTGCCCTTCTTTCTAGACTGAGTTATCCACAGCTCTAACACCCCCATGAATGGTCCCCGCTCATCTTTCAACAATCTATCTTCCCTCTCTGTTTTTCTCCCTGTCGCCATATACGTTTCTTCCCACTACTCCACTTTTAAGGTTCACTTACTCACCTCCCTTCCCCCCTGAAGGATCTGGAAATGGCTTAGATTTAGATCCTCTATGCCTTCTCTCCACCAGGGCCAAATAAAGCCGATTTGCATATCTCCTTCTCTGCCCCACATGCCTTCTACATTAAAGCTTTATTTTGGCTAAATATTGATAACAGACGCAAAAATTCGGCTATATTACTTCTAAAGAAAATACTTCTAACGAACTCCCCTGAATATCTCGCTACCAAACTCCGCCTTTCCAATACCATCCGTAATCGCAATCTAAGAGCTAGTAACTCCATGCTCCGTGTCCCATTACATCGTACAGATAAGTTTAGAGGGGCATTTTGGATATTTGCTCCTATAATATGGAATACACTACCAGAAACCATATGCACGATAAAAAATTATAACTTTTTTAAATCCCGTTTACGTGACTACCTCACTAAATTTCAGCATGGTATTACTGCTCACTTGTAGGTTTATCTACTTATATATTTTTTTGGTTGTTAATTTGTCACAATTCATTTGTTTATTTAATAATGTATGCGCGTTCTATCTCTTGTGAGATGGACTAATCTGACATTGTATTTTGTATTAATTGAATTTGTTAATGGTACTCCCGCAGGACTTTTTAGTCCTTTTGTACCTTCGATGTAATAAAAGAAATACCAAATACCCCCTCCATTATTTTTCTTCCCCATCCCATACTTCAAACTCTGTTCTTCTCCTTCTCTCCCTTGAGAAAGATGGGTCTACTTCCCTTAGGATTAAATGTCTCTCCCTTTGTGTTTTTCTATATTTTTATCTGCCACCCTTGTGGCAGCATTCCAGTGAGAAAGTCAGTGGTTAACACATTCAATGCGGAGCATGTCAGTTGACGTACTCCTGTCTACTCCGACTGACGGAGCACGTCAATTGACGTGGTCGTTCCATTCCAAAGCCCTTTGAATTTTTTAAAGCCGATTTTGACGTCCATGAAAATCGGTTTCGCATTGAATGTGTTAAGGAGGGGGTGTTTGGAAGCACATTGTCTGGTGAAAGAAATTGAAGTAGGAGGTGGGTAATGTTGGCAGGAAGGAGAAAAAAGTGAGAGTTACTCTTTATGAAGGAGATAGTGAGAAGGGAGTGGCTAACTAATAGTTGGTCATTTAATAAAACATTTTTATTAAATTGAACAAATTCCAACTTCTAAAATGTCCAGTGAAGCACTTTTATTCTTCAGGTGGACAATCTCCAGAAAAATCACAGGAGAGGGTTGTCTATAGAAGGTGTTTGGCCAGGAGAGAAGATACGTCATTGAACTGCCAACATCTCCTCTGCTCCTTCACCCATATCATATATACTCACATGTGGTGAAATTCTATCACAACTGGCTGATGAAGAATTTCTCATGAGACCAGCAATTCACTGGTCTGTTTTTCTGGATAAATGTTTAGCATTATTAGATAATTTCCCATCAAACTGTGACTAAACCCACTTTTCTCCCTGTTTATCTATTTTTGTAGTATGGTATGAGGACAAAGTTGTTAATTAGCTAGTTCTGCCCCCCCCCCCCCCACTAGACATTTGATGGTTTCAAATCTATAGCCATTAAATGATGCTATTGCTCTAATGGTAAGAAGGTCCTGGTTGAAGTCGGTATCCAATACGGGTAAATTCGCTAGCCTTATATATTCCTGTTACAAAACTATGAAGAAATACAATTTGAAGAGTATAAATGATAAAGATAAAGGAAACCAAGGTAATGGCTCATGGAAGAAATCAAGAAACAGAATCACCAGTGATGGAAGAGGAAAGAAAGACATTGTGAGCAGAAGATCCCAAGAAAAGAAGGCATTCTACCAGAAGAGGAGTCTGCTGGCAGCTAGTAATACAAGACTGGAAGTAAAGAAGCACTTTATTTACTACGGCATATATATGGCAGTGATATCATGACAATAACAGCTGCAAAGCATAAGAGATTGGAAGCAATGGATATGTGGTGTAAATGAAAAATGATAAAGATCAAATGGATGGAGAGAATCACCAATGAAGAAGTCCTACCTGGAGTTGGAGAGAAGTATGTATAATTAAAACTCGGAGTAGTATAGTGCGGAGTAGGAGAGACAAACTTCTTGGACACAGCAGCCTAATAAAAACAATATTAAAGTTGGAATGGCAAGGAAGAATTACAGAGGAAGACCAAGAATGGAATGCATCAGGCAAATCATAAAGGAAGTATAAGTGAATAATTATGTAGGAATGAATCATTGGCTGAGAGGAGACTGGATTGGAGAGCTGCTGCCAACTTATATTCAGATTGATGACTACTGATGATGATGTAACATCGAATGAAACACAGCCAGCTGATGGGTGGTATAAATCCAATGGGATGGTAATACCATTACCAGAAGATTTCCTGTGCGCTGCAAATTTATTTTTATGGTCCTTTATGTTGAGAGTCAAGTAAAAGTAGTTCAGACACCATGCCTGTTCTATTCCCATCGTGAAAAACATTTCAGAAAATTAAGGATAAAGTCAGCTAAAAATCAATTTAAAAATGTAGCAGCTTAAAAAAAATGTTGGTGTTAACAACTTTCGCACACATCTAGGATTTTATCCATGTTTGGCATGCAATAGAATCTTCACAGATCATTTCACTGATGATTCATGATGGAGCTTATCTATATAGCCACAACCTAAACTAGTTTAGTACTAATAGTTTACACTGTGCTATGGCCCTGAGCCATCCATATAGTCATTATGAAAAACATTAAATTAGCAACATAGTTTGGCTACAGGGTTATTCATTTGGAATATCAGTGGTAAAACAGCAAATTCTGGTCACAGAGGAGTATGCAGGCATGTACATCTTTCAACCTTGCATTTATCCAGGTCTGAACAGGGCTACTAAGCTTGAGCAAGGAATGAAGAGATGTTCATTCCTTTCCCAGCCTCTTCATTGCCCCTTTCACTTGCTCCCAATCCTCTCCTCTTCCATAAGGAAACCCACCCAGAGGCTGACTTAAAATTTGGTAAATATTTCCATGTGATTTAGAGCTCTCATTCATCGTTTTGTTTTACCACACAATGGTTTCCAGTATAAAATATCTATTGATGCCTTCAATTCAATACAGACTTTATTCCACTCATCTACTTTACCTTTTGGTACCAATTTCTGAACTGTGAATTATGTATCAATGATAAATATGTATAAGAGGGGGCTAGCTTAGTGATGATTAGGCTAGCATCCTTATGATAAGTTGAGTACTTGGGAAAAAATTCCTATCATTAGTATGAGTTTCTAGAATTTACAAAGAATTTTTAAGTTCAGTTGGCATCCCACATATAAATTTTCTGTGGAGTAGATAGTACTCAAATTGAATTTTAGATGTTTTTTTTCATGGCAATATTTACTCCAAAACTAATCTTGAACTTATTGTTTTTGAATAGCAGCCTCACATATGATAAGAAGGAAGTCAATATAGATCGTCAACCAGCACTCCACCCCCCCCCCCCCCCAATGGAATTGCTCTGTGGAACCTATCACCATTAAAAAATCTTCTCGTAAGTTATTTTTCCCCTGTAGGACGATAAGAAGTTATTCTCAAGATGAGAAGATCTTTTCACTTGTACGACTCCTATCTCACTCATCACATTTTCAAACATATTAATGTCAGATTTCAGATTCCAAAAAAATTCCAGAGTAAACACTACCGTAGAACACTAACTTGACAGAAATTTGATATCAACATATATAATACCCACAAAACCTCAACAACAGTGAGCAGCATTGGATTGTAGGTCACCAGCCATGAAAAAGGGAGGAGATAGGAACATTGAATCAAGAATATCAATGCACAAAGAGGCATGTTTTTTATTATCTCCATTTTCCATTGCAGTAAAAAATATTGAGTAATGAATTATTCTTGCAACTATCCCTTAAAACAGTGTATCTAGATTTTGTAGCTCAATAGGATTCGAGAGTAAATAATTTATATTTTCATGTCAACCTAAAACCTTAGCTCTCGGGTTTCCAACTTGGTGCTGGTAGGTACATACCACGTGGTACCTACTGATGCTTAAGGTGTAGTCTGCTGTCATCCTCAGGGTAAAACGTCTGTGCCATTAGCCAACATCACCTGGTTGGAAACCAGATAGCTCTACATTCGTAGTTACTCATGTCAGTATGTTTATTACCAGTCTCTATAGTTTCTCCAAACCTAGTTCAGACATCAACCTTAGGACTATTTGAGGATTTCTTAAAAGTTCATTTTTTTTCTCGTGCGAAGGATTTATAGCAGCATCTTGTGGGAATTTATCGGGAATATAAACGGTAGGTTAAAGCAAGATTCTTTAACAGAAGGTCCTCAATTATCTGCAGTGTTGTTTTTTGAACTATGAGATACTGATTTAGCAATGGACTGATGTTCAGAAGGCATCCATTGACTTCATCCAACTCAGTTGTAACAGGTTACACCATTTACAGAATTTTTTTCAATCCAGGAACTGGCACATAGGAATTATCCAAAATGCTGTAGCACAGCACGAAGATACTAAGTGGCAGTTAACGAAATGCCATAGTAATGGAGTTAACTATTAAAAATGTAGTAAAACTCTTGAGTCACGTTAATAACTTTACTATCTGATACTGAACCAAATGCATCAATGATAATAACAATGCAAAGTGAACAAACTTACATGATTTAATGCAGAAAAATGCCCCCGCTAAACACCCTAGTACCAGTAATCATACCTCCCACCAGTACCATAAAATTTCAGAAAAATCAGGATGGAGGACCAGACTAATCTCAAACATAGCCAATAAATGCACTTAGTGGATAAATCAAAATTTTCCACAATTTTAAATCACATTAGGACCTCTCAGCCCTAGGTGATGATTCATCCAATGCAAAACTTGACAAGAAACCAAGTTTCATACTGAAGAGGACAACAGGGCTGTTTAGCAGGGTATCATAACAGCTGTGCTAGTTTTATTTCTGCATGACTGCAGCATACACGGTCCCTATTTGCACTGAAGTGCACAAATGATACTGGCATCACAAAAACAATATGCCAAAGATTGTAATAGCACACTTACGGTTGTCATGTAAGAATAATGTCAACACATGATTTGTAAAACTACAGTGCTTAAGCGCAGCCTTAGTGATAAATCATTCCACGAGGAAATATAATTAATACACATACTAAAGGTGCCAAATAGGTGGTAAAGTTACCATAACAAAATTATGCAATTGAGAATATTACAAAGGATGATGAACACAATGAATTTATTACTTTAGAATTTTAAAGAAAAACACCATTAATATTCTTGAGACAATGCCTTCGATCCACCTTTACCAGATGAGGACGAAGATTTCTTGGGCAAAAGGACTGCATTTATATTTGGCAGTACCCCTCCTTGGGCAATGGTTACTCCAGTTAATAATTTATTCAATTCTTCGTCATTCCTCACTGCAAGTTGTAAATGCCTAGGTACAATCCTAGAATCAATGAGGAAAATATGAAAGAAAGACATACTTTAAACGTGTGAGGGCTCAAGTCTTGCAAGTACTTGCAAAATACTTTTTACCGAGAAATAGACTCTGGGAATATCATGTAATAATACTTTTTTGCATTTCAGAGAATGGCATGGTTTTTGAGCTCCAGTAACAGTATCTAAACGACTAATTCGTACAATAGCGTTAAGTTATTACCTAGTTTTCTTATTATCTCTCGCAGCATTTCCCGCCAGTTCCAGCACCTCAGCCGTTAAATATTCCATCACGGCAGCTAAGTATACCGGAGCACCTGCTCCCACTCTTTCGGCATAATTCCCCTTCCGTAAAAGTCTGTGAATTCTGCCAACTGGAAACATCAGCCCAGCACGATGAGATTTTGTGCGGGATTTAACCTTTGCCTTCCCTGGAACATTAAAATCATAATTACCGTAAAATAGAATATCACCCTTTCCAAACAATGAGGCGTTGAGTACACATCGAAAATTATTTTCACCTTTTCCTCGTTCAGACATTTTCAGTGCAGTCAGTTCGATGACAGTAGACACAGGCAACTTTCGCGGTAAAATGTAGCATGCATAGAATTTGACAGAGAATGAACCAATGAAATGGCGACTCTGTCCGCCAATAACTGAAGACTGCAGGCCGACAGTTGTTGCGGGATGTTCTTTACAAATCAAAGTTGATTAAGTGAACCAATTTTAACTTTATACGTACCTGGCCTGGCGTACTTTTTTTTACCATTTTTAACTAAACAGTTTTCATTATATTTGATGGCACTCAGCAATTAATTATTTTCTCATTTTTCGTAGCAGAAATTTGTTGACAAAAAAATGAGAAGCGTTATCCGCATTTTAAAATTTTGTAAACAAAATATTGGACTTTAATTTTTACGATGTCAGCATTGAAGTTGATACTGCTAATTTTTAATTTTACTTCCCTGATGACGCAATCATTTGAATGAATTGATTCTGAAACATAGAGTGGACAATTCGTCGGTGTACTCCCTCATATAGCCTTAAAAATTATCGAGGATGTCGTTTCCAATATTTGTTTCTGCAATTATGTCTGTGATTTCGTATTTTGTCACCGAAAAAGTAATATGTAAACAAAACCTGAAAGAGATGTTTATAAGAGCAAACCTTTTCGGTGTAGATTTAAACAAGCAAGGCAAGGAGAAAGTGTATGTATTCCTCATGAAGCTCACATGTGTTAGCGCTGGCTAATGCTTGCGGCATTCTTTCGTTCAAAGTAATAGTTGTTTGAACCATTGATTCAATCAGTTTTATGTAGCCATATACTTAACTTGCTAAATGACCGCTGGAAATTTCGGAATCAGTTGAATTTACCTCATTAATTTGGAGCACCGACAATGTTCGGCACTTACCATTTCTTATGTTCATTTTTCAGACCTGAAGCGATTGGGGTGGTATCAGGATGTATATTTTTGATTACTTTTTTCCTCTTCATTCCTGTCCCGTTTGGTCGCCACATGATGGAGAATTCAGCATTTCCTCACGATGAGGTGAGTTTAGTCAAGGCAATCAGAGGAAATTAGAGTGTTTTCTCCGGATCACTTTTTATTGATTTGTTTTCTGATCTGTTCACAGTTTGTTGAAATGGTTGCTGCACTTCTTTCGATATGCTGCATGCTTCTTCTTGGATTCGCAGATGATGTTCTCGACTTAAGATGGAGGCATAAACTTCTTTTACCCACTATCGCATCCTTGCCCTTGTTGATGGTTTATTACGTTAACTTCAACTCAACTTCAGTTATTATTCCAAAGCCTCTACGCCCTTGGGTTGGATTTTCTGTTAATTTAGGTTGGTATCATTATTTTCTACTTTTAAACTGCCATTCTTTTGTAGGTAGGTCTAAAACCATTACTTTTGCTGTTCTTTGCCTTTGAGGCACATTCTTGGTCAGTTTCCCTCACATGTGCTCCCAAACCTTTTTACAATTTCACATACTTTTTAATAAGACGTCACCACCTGATGATGTCCGCATTGTGATGAAACAGGTCGTCTTATTTATAGTCAGTATGTTTTACAAATTTTTTATCGAGTCACTCTTAGTTAAAAATATTTATTTTCAAAGATGAAATCTCAGACTTAACAAGCTAGGAAGTTAATTGTGAATTTCATGTGATAAGATACCATTCTGTTTGGAAAATAAGAAAGGAGCGTGGAAAGGGCCAAAATTTGCTCTTAGATCATTTTAGCAATAGAAGTGGGCGACATCGGGTAGCCTAGATGATGCAATCTAGCATTCAGTGCTTTTACCACACCTGCCCTGGGCACAGAAGTGCATATATATTGGTAATTTCTTACCTTAACTTTTTTTAAACGCAGAACTTAAACAGTTCTACCTTTAACTATATTTGCTGCTTGCTGTGTCTGGGTGTTAGTCATTAGTGTATGATAAACTATACATCACAATAGGTACGTTAACATTAAATTTGCTTTTCCTGCCATTTTTACTTGGCATTAATGCCTTGCTGGCATCATTTTGAGCCAATGGTCTTGCACTAGGTGATTAGAGAACTTCAAAGAACTGCGGAACTGGCCGCGCAGTAACTTTAATGGAGTCACCCGCTAGTGGTCACACAATTGTGTGAAATTCACAGTGAAAAAATCATTCACCTGGACTGGGATTCAAACCCAGACCCCCCGATTTCGCGCCGAGTGCTCTACCAGTTAAGCTACCCAGGCGTCATCTCTCACTGTGAATTTTAAGGAGCGAGATGTCTTCACAGGTACCGTGCATACAATGACAAAGTACCTGTGTGCGAACGCCAAGCGCTACTGTCCACGAGGTAAAGCCAAACTTTAAACACAAAGGTGTTTACTTTGACAAATTCAAAGAACTGCGGAACTGGCCGCGCAGTAACTTTAACCCACGAATGAGTCACCCACTAGTGGTCACACACTTTGGCGTTGTATGCACGGTACCTGTAAAGACATCTCGCTCATAAAAGCCACCATAAAATTCACAGTGAGAGATGACGCCTGGGTAGCTTAACTGGTAGAGCACTCGGCGCGAAATCGGGGGGTGTGGGTTCGAATCCCAGTCCAGGCGAATGATTTTTTCACTGTGAATTTCACACAACGATTAAAGAACTAATAAAGTTATGCTAGATTTCCTTCATCTTATGTTTCTTGGCTACGTTTCAAAAGGCTATGAGAAAGGAGTGTTCTTTTTGTTTCTGAAGGCTGCTTACTTTTAAGTAATTTCGTTAATTCTGCATTGCGGGAACCCATTTAACTTAATGCCAATAGTACATACCGAGAGGCCAAAAGAGACAATGGCTGCCATAATGCTCTGTGCACTCCACCGTGTACTTAGCAAGATCTGTTCTGGCCTGTTGCTTAATTATTTGCTGAATCTCCTTGATTCGGGTAGGTTATGCGATATTTGTACAATAAAGCTGGCATTGATATCGCATCATTGAAGCACCATGTACATTTCTCAGTGGTAGGTCTTAATATGAAACTTAGATGCTACTCTAATACATTTAATTACAAATATTCTCAGTGGCTGTGACATAGCCAGGATTTCATTTCAGTGTGGGGTATATATATTGATTATAAGTGGGAGGGGGGGAGGTTAACTCTGGGAAAAAATTTTGAAAGTCATGAAATAACTTTAGGCATTTAGAGAACTATTACAACTGATATGTATTGGCGTAGGGAAACATGGTGGCACTCACATGTAAAGAAGATGATGCAGATGAGAGGAAAGCGTGTAAGAGATGTGGGAAACTGCTGTAGTGTCTTCCTCCAGAGGTCCCTCTGAAAGTCCTTCGGTATTTTTGTCCCCTCGTCAACGCTTGATTTGTCCTCAGTGATCTCTAATTCTCAGCTGGTGAGCGCCACCAAGTTTTGCCATGCCTATAACAGCTGATTTTTTTACTTTTGCTGTGCTAATTTCTGAAAGAATACCATACTTACAATTTTTTTATGCTTGAAAGTTACGAACATATTTATTTAAAGAGATTCTTTGTAGAACAATCAAAATCTCCTTTAGTGCTGATGGGGTTTCTGAGTTTTGCTGTGATGGGAGTACTTCGCTCCTGAAAATGCTTGCTGCAATGTGAGGGAAATGTTGAGCCACAAAATGCTCCCATCACAGCTTAACTCGAAAGCCGCATTAGCATTGATCAAGAACTGCAAAAGCCTACACTCTAGTTTCTCCTTCAGTGTCCAAATATTTGAAAATGAATTTACACGTAGTACCAGACCCCATGGACGGCCTTGGCTATGTCACTGATATTTGTATATTTAAGGGGAGGTGTGTAAAGATAGGTACATACCTAAATACCCTTCATTACATTCCCCTTGTTGGTGGCAATACTCAGTAGTGTACTTCTGGGGGGTGGGGTGTTTCATTAATATTTATATGCATATAATTAAATTAACATTCTCTTTTCGTGAAGACAATTCAACTATATTGTTCAGCTCAATAAGCAAAATTATGGATGCTAGTTCCGGTAAACAAACGAAAATGAATTCAGGTAAACGTTTTTTGAGGGGGGGGGGGATTTAAACCCCATAACTGTATGCTACTGGTAACACTTGACCTTGTTATTAATCTCAACGAAATGAAATTGTCTTGCTGAATAATCTTTCCTTCATTCCCTTGACAATTTATTCCTTGGCACTCAACCTAGAATTTCTGTGTCTTTCCCACAATTCCTCTCCATTTACTCTTATATAGTTTATGTTTTGTGATTCAAATCTCATTATTTCTCTCAAATTTACTAAGACAACATAGCACTCTTCTTTCATTTTAAGCTATTATTTAGACCCACACATTTCTCACTTAGTATCTCCTATTGTTTCTAAATCTTCTGGGGTACCCCATCCCCTACAAATTAGCATGTCAACATTTGCCCACGTAAAGGTGAACTAAACTTTCACTTTTTCAATATGAAAGGGGAGGTTTGAATTCTCACACATTGCTATCTTTCTTCCTCAAACAAATTTATTTAATTGTTTAACATACCACCAACATTATTTGTCAGCATTTGTGTTTTTAAAATTCTTAATGCATGTTGATGTCCGTTAAAAATATTCAGAAGAAATACAGAAATAGTCCACCAAATATGAAAATGAATAACTTTGTGGTTCCACAATGATCTTTTGAGTAGCACGACCCGGGTTTGGACGTACTACAACGTCATCATCAGGTGAAGACTCTATAGAACACCTTGTGACTGTATAACTAAGAACCCCTCCTCCACCCTCCACACAAGCATGCATCTGACGCTAAATTAATACTTATGATGGAAAAAAAAGCTGTCTGAATTTTACCTATTGCATGTTCGCTTGAACATTGCAATCCTCTTTTTAAAAATCTAAAAATTATGACAGTTTATAATTTGTTTTTATTTTATGCATAAAAGAAAATATTAGCATGTGCTCTACAAGGACGGATGTCCACAGTCATAACACAAGAGCGAAAAACTCTTTGGATCTACCATTTTGTAGGCTAGACAGAACTTTCAAAGTTGAGGGTGTACCCATTAAATTCTTTAACATGCTGCCAATTCCTGCAAAGTTGGTCTCCAATGTGGTGTTCTGCAGGGTTCTCCGTGATTGGCTTATCTCCATCACTAGAGGAGTATTATGACCTTGATTTCTCTGGCTTAAAATTCTAAGGTCTAATGTATGCTTGTGTGATTGTTTGTATGTATATTTTATGCTTTAGATGCACTCAATGACGAAATCTATCACATGTAAATGTGCCAAGGATGAATAAATAAATAAAATAAATAAATTCCTTCACTTCGAGAAGAGTTCTCCCTACAAGGATCCTCTTCCCCTCTTTTCCCTCTAGCACGAGATGCCTCCCTGTCCCAATTCCAAACTCTGCCTCCACCTACCCTCCTTCCCCCCCCCCCCACCAGAATGCAGCATATAAACAAAGTGCTCTGTAGTCTTCACCTGATGATGATGTTGTAGTACGTCGAAAACCGGGTCATGCTAATGAAAAGATCATTGTGGAACCACAAAGTTAAAAATTTTTAATTTTCATAATGAATAAGTTCCACCATGTTACTCCTGGAACTACCAGTTAGTCCTCCCAAGTCAATCGCTTCTCCATTTATCCTTATCATGCAAGCATTCTCCCGATTCTAAATACATACTAAACTTGAGTTTTGAATTCATTAACCCTTAATTCCATTGTATTTGTCATCTCTGTCTGTATTTCTCTGCTGATCAAAGTTTCCACCTTAAATCATATAAGATTGATATAATCATTCTAACATATAATCCACTGTCCCCTGGAGTTGTAGAAAGGCTGATGTACCATTTTTTTCTTATACAGGAATCTTCTACTATGTGTACATGGGGATGTTAGCAGTGTTTTGCACCAATGCTATCAACATTTTGGCCGGAATTAATGGCTTGGAAGTAGGCCAATCCATAATAATTGCATTGTCCATAGCTGTATTCAACATTAGTGAATTGAGTGGTGACTTATGGAAAGCTCATCAGTTTTCTTTGTATTTTATATTGCCGTACATTGGAACATCTTTGGCATTATTGAAGTATAATTGGTGAGTGTAGAGCAGTATGCCATCTTTTTTCTAGATACTCGTTCTATAGAACTATTCAGTGGCGTAGCTAAGGGGGGCGGACCGCACCGGGTGACACCCGACCGTGAAAAATCTTATGAAAATTCCAGTTGGTAGAATATTGCCACAAAAATATTTTATACATAAACACTGTCGATTGTTTATATTTTAGTAGCTCTATAGCTTGGTCAGTTGGGGATTCCCCCAAAGTTCTGTTGTTTTATTTTCGTTCCTCTACTTGGGGAAAATATTTCAGTGAGCGGCTGTACTGTACAGTACAGCCTCTCGACCAAACAGTAGGCTGGCTGCTCTATGATGTGGTGTGCTGGCTGCTAGCCCACCAGCGGTGAGTTGCAATAGCACTGTAGGCAAGCGGTAGGGTTGCCAGGTTTTCTAACTGAAAATAAGTGAGATTTAGGTTTTCTAGCTAAAAATAAGGGAGGCTGAAATTTGCTACCATGTTATACGATGTAGGATACAACACTATACTATTGGATGTTTTCTATAGTATTTAAAATATTAGCTTTGATGAGTACAATGGGGTTTTAATCCTCATACACTTAAAGTACGCTCTATCAAATACATATATGAAATTATTAATTACCTGGAGTAGATTCATCTTTCCTGCCTAAGGAATAATAGGCTTTATGTTTATTTGTTTTCAACGGGCCGATCCAGAAATAATTTTTCTCCCAGTTTGATAGATAAACACACGTATAACAAGGTTTCTTCTTTGGTGGTGTTTTATGGTACTCCTCATCACTTTCGCCACCCATAGCATCAAAAACTTGCGTAATAGACAGAACCATAACCGTACAAGAGAGAACAGACAAACCCCCAGCCGCCTCAAAAACACAAAAGCAAAAGAGTCATTCCATGTTAAATATGTAAATGGTCGTTGCCGCACCACTTCCGATTTTAATAAAAATTGGAAAACAACTCGCAGAGAAATTTCTTGTGGCATCCACACCTATGTTCAAGCCTATACCTTATTGGGGTCCCACGTTGATTTTTTCTCTAACATAAGTCCAAGACTGTATCTCTTCAATCCATGCGAATCAAAAAAACAATTCTTTTTTTATTAGAAATTAAATCCAAAGGGATTTCTAATTCAATGCTTCCTCGATTTTTAAAACCTCCCCCACATTGATTTTTTTAAACAAAAAAACCAACTTTTTCAAAATTTGTCAAATTCGAGGAATGTTTTAGCAGTGAAGGATATCTGATATCCATTTCATTTTTATTCCACGTACTCTACATATACATAAGTACTACAAGTATAAAAAATAAATCTCTTATTTACAGTCCTTGGTGTACTTTATGCCTAAATGTTCAAAAAATGACATTTATTTAGTTTTATTTCAAACTGTAAAAAGAGAACTTTAGCTAGTAAAAAGTCCAATTTTGATTGAATATATGTAAATAACACACTTTTAGCCTTCTAGTGATACTATATTTACGTCCACTTGATGCATATAATAATTGATAGAGCTTGTTGAAAAAAGTTCTAAAAAGATGTTTTTCAGTCGCTCTTTCCGTTCATCGTTGCCTATATTTCAGGGGCAACAGTTTTCCCAGGACTAAAAAAAAAGTTTTGGTCTGAGGAATGTTGGGACTGTTCATGACCCAATTTTCATCAAAATCGGAAGTGGTGTGGCAACAATTTTTCCGAAAATTTACCTATTTAATATGGAATGACTCAAAAGAAAGTTCGTGGCGAGTTCAAGAAACATGACCATTTGTGTATCTTTAACTTACGGTTCTAGAACCTAGTGCCAACATAAACTTAAATACATGCACATTTAAGCATGTAAACATAATTTAATATTGGCAGCTATGAGGCCAATGTACAGTTCGATATATCCCTCATAATATTTCGATAATTGAAGTTGAATCTTTAAAAATCAAAAAAGTATTTCACTTGAACCACACAATATTATATTAGAATGAATTATGGGAAAAATGTTCTTAAATACGCTGAAAAAGGGTCAAAATATGTGAAAACCCAGGAAATACGGGAGACCTGGCAACCCTAGCAAGCGGCTATCCTAACCATAGTGGTACAGCAACACGCCATCTATGAAGGAGAGTATCTGTCCCCGAGGCGGACTATCTAGCGGACCCGGCTGGACGACGGGTTGCCACTCTGATGTTTTCTCTTTCATAGAATTCATCGTAGCCAACGCTAGAGATCAAAAGTTGTTTCGAGTTTGATTTTTGCCCCTTGGTCTATTCATGGCTCTGGGGTTGAAAGCTCCCCTTCCCCTACCCTTCTCACCCATCCTTCTTTCCTTCCTATTCCTACAGCCCTTCCATACCCTCGGCCATGAGCGGAAGCTCGCATGCCAGGGGAGGGGTGGTGCCCTGCACGGAGAACCCGCTTATCCACTGTCCCCGAGCGACGCTCTTACGCCACTAGCTGCCGCTGCCAACCTCCATGCCAGTCACAAAAATCATAGGACTACGATATTCCAATACAAAGACAAATACATCGTAAAAAAACGAATGGCCGGTGAGTTGGCCACCGATGCAGGACTCACACTAAGAGCAGAACTGCAAAAGGATGTATTGGAATGTCTTGACCAATTCATTATTGAAATTCGAACTAGATCGAAGCCCGTTCAAGATGTAGCTTCAGTGTTCGAGGTTGTGCAGAAAAATACTTTGCTTTCGGTGAATAAAGAAGAATTGAAATTAGCTGTTACAAAATTTACTGATTTTTATGATGAGGTATCAGAAACAGGACTCCTTTTAGAGATACCAAGGTTGAGAAGAAATTTAAAAGCGGCCAATGTTACAGTTTCATATCATATCATTTATTAGACATTAAGTAAGGTAAATTGCAATAGTCTTCGTACAAAGGATAAACAGCAAGAAAATAAAAATGATTTCTAATTAGGTGTCTCTAGGTTTTTGGAATTTATTGTGGAATAGGATTTTATAGAATTTCTTCCAATTCTTATGGTCACACTAAAGTTATTTATGATGATTTGTGTGTCAGTTGCTTCGTACGAGAGGAGTTTTAGCAAACTAAAATTAATTAAAAATTACTTGCGGGCAAGAATGACCCAAACGAGACTTAGCGATCTTGGAATTTGACAATTGAGCACGAGGCAACACAAACTATACATTTTGAGGATGTAATTTCTGAGTTTGCAGCTGTCAAAGCTAGAAAGAAAAGATTTTAAGTGTTTAAGTACATAAAGATTGTTTATGAGGGTAATATTAATTGTACTCTCATTCTTCTTTTGCCGTATCTGACTTTAAATTTCATACATCAATGTGAAAGATTGTATGAAAAAACAATACTATTACTCTCATAATATTGTAACTTGAGACTCATTTTATTGCTTATTGAATTTAATCATACTTTACGATTATCGGATTTTTATTAATTTTAACAGTTTTCAATCTTGGGGTGACACCACGTTATCCGCACCGGATGCCACCCATTCTAGCTACGCCACTGGAACTATTATATCCAATAACATTGCTATATATAAAAATGAAGTCGAGCCATCATAGAGTAAGCATTACCTACCTTATTCTTCTATTGTTCCAAAATATACACCTTGGTATTCTGGTGTGACATTGGTTGAGTGCAGTCTCAACTATGAGGATAAGCAAGCTGCATTCTGAGTGAATTTGAGTAAGGTGCAGGTATAATTGTTTTATCAGATTTATTTTTAATTTTTTATGTGTTAAATCAATTTTGAAGTCATTGATACACTTAAGGGTTTTTTGTTTTTCTTTCACTTGAATTACGTAGTCCTCGTGTAATGACCACTGCTAGTTCAGTAAAATGCCAGTACATCTTAACATTATTCCAATAAAGAATGTAAAAATGTAAATTTTTCACTAGGTGTGTCCAAAAATTTTATGCATTTCTTCTGCGGAGATAATATGGAGTTAGTTGGTTAAAATTATTGCAGAAGATAGTAGTTATTCTTTTAAGTTTTTTTTTGTATTTCCTAGCATAAAGCCTTTCGCTGTTGGAAGCATACTTCTATGTTTTCTTGAGTAAATGCAGAGAAAATGTTCATGTACCCTAAAATGTAATTTTGGGACCTCATTTAATTCCTTTCTCTCCAAGTTTTATGGCCTGACCTTCCCCTGAAAGGTTCAAATGCTCACACTTTTTAATTATTTTGGGGTTGGGTTCCTGCGTTCTGAGGTAACTGGGGAAGTATGGATGTCCCTGAGATGAGGTTTATGATTACTTGCCTACAGACTTAACATTAGATATTATGACTAAAAATCCAGGAATTAGCCAAATGTTTAGTGTCAAATTAATCAGGAAAAAAACTAGGAAATTAAATGTGGGGAACATATTCAAATAAAGTTCCAGCTGATAAATAAAAAAATGGCTGTATTGAAACAACCGTGGGCAATACGGGAAATACGCATTGAGGAAATTTTGGCTAATGGAGTGGGGGTGGCACATTAAAATTTCCTGATTCCGTACCATGACATATTTAAAATAATAGCATATTTGGAATCTGGTTCTTGGGAATATAATCATAGCTAATGGCTGTTGTTGTTCCATGCTTTTATTCTTCAAGTAAACAAATATTTTCTAATGAAATCTCTCTACCACTTTAAAAAATCAATTCTATAATGTTTACCCCATAAGCAAAGCAGCTGCTTACTTCTCTGCCTTAAAATTACATATGCATACAGTTCCACCATCATCAATTATTACTTGAAAGCATTGATGAATAAAACACAACCACCAATCAGAAAATGGTTTCCCCTTGAGTTAGCCGGATTAAATTCAAGAGAAATCACGATATTTTACCTTTCAAGTGATCAAATCAGGGACAATTAGGTTGAGATGTTACATAATAAGAACTAAGATATTACAATTTTCCACTGATAAAGTTTTAATCGACCTGGGTTTCGATGCTCTGCATCATCATCAGGTGCATATATTTGGAAATCAATGTATATATACAAGAGAAGGTGGGTGAGGGAGGTTAGGAAAGTGGAGGGAGGGAGTGGGGAAGGGGAAAAATGTCAAGGGGGGAGGGAGTTTTATTTGCACGAGAAAAACGTTAACATTTGAATTTTGAAAAAAACATAAGTTCATTGAGGTGATGTCCTGCGGTGCGTCGAGGGGGGGAGAGATTTCCAAATATGATTACCTGATGATCGAAACCCGGGTCGATTAAAACTTTATCTGTGGAAAATTGTAATATCTTAGTTCTTATTATGTTCATATTCCACAACATCACGCCTGATTCCTCCCTTTTTTAGGTGTTACATAAAATTATCTTTCAGGAGATGGGATAGATTCCGTAATTACGGTCAGTGGCAACCATGGTTCTTTAATGTGGTTTTATGATGTAGCTACCCTGCTGCATTATTGCCCAATTGAAAAAGTTCATACCTTGCTTCAAATCCAAAGAGATCGTTTCTACAAATTATGAGTTATTGGTAATGTGCTCTTGTTTTTGTTCTGCTTGCTTGCTTGCAGCTTGGTGAAATGAAACTTTTGTTCTTAAAAACAATGAATAAATTACAATTTAAAATCCCTATTCCTAAAAATTCATTCTTGTTGGACTAGTTTTCATGCTAAATTGGAATTTATGTATGGAGCATCTTTTTAAGTAATACATACCATTTTGTAAGTTAGGGTTTTTGATGCTGTGAGGATTTGGTTCATTATAAAATCTCTAAGTCTCATTGAAAAGTCATGAATGAGTTTATTTCCAGTTACTTGAACTATACATATACATGATAAACCATTCAAAGTATCAAATGCAACCACAAATAACATCATTAAGATGTGGTGATTTATCACAGGCCATCATTTTATCACAGTCAGGAAGCTCAAATTTGGCCATAGTTTAATAATCCAATTTACTGTAGAAATTGACTAGCAAAGAATCAAAGGTCCATGTATTATTTAACACATATTCAGGAGCAAAGTATGAATCTCGAGACTGACTCTTTCGAAGCAACTGGGTTGTTCCGTCCAACCATAATCCAGAGCCAATCAGGTCTTCAACAAAGGGAACATCAATTTTGCTCCCAACATTATCCCATTTGATGACACTATTAGCAGTTGTAGAGGACTGCTGGAGTGTCGCAACAATGTCTTTAGGTTCTAAACACCAATTACAATACCAACCACCATAATGATTCAAATCCCCTATAACCAAATAGTGGCTAGGGAGTTCACTTCCACCTTCTTGATATCCTCTTGCATCTTCTGTCATTTTGAATGGATTATCACCGTATACACCTTCGAGTAATTGAATGGAACAACCACCTGGAACTATAGCTGTCCTCTGAGGATGTTGCCAAAAGAATCCAAAGACAGACCATCGCAGTCGGAAAGCTATCGGCTCTGGCCAACCATCGTAGAGTTTGAAAAAAAGGAGAGCCCTTGAATTGGGTATTTCATCAACTGCCATTGACACGTATAGGTCATCTCCATTCAAGTCTTCTATGAGCGATTTACTCTCACGCCACAGGTACTCTCTCATTTCGAGGAAATTTGTATTCCCTATCTCCTGCTTGAAGTTCATAGACACATACAAAATCTTGTGCTGTATCTCTTTGAGATGTCCTCCCCGCAAGCGATTATAAAAGTAGAGTGGCTTTGGTTCCCCAGTTTCTGTGTAATTGGACTCGCACACTATAAAAAGATCCACCACATGAGAGAGTTCATTCAGATTGATTTCAGCCAGTGTTATTTCTAAATTTACTGCAAAGCCGTGGATTATTTTCCTTGGTTTGTCCCTTCGTTGCAAAGATAGTTTTTCTCTTGATGCCATAAATGCCCGCCAGATAACTTCTGGCTGACCACAGTCTTTTCCATGCCATCCTTGGTGGCATTCACACCTCCCACCCTCTCTCCTTGCATTGAATCGTTGCATGTACGGAATATCTGTCCCTTGAGTAAAACATAATGTTCCATTTACCAGAGAAAAGTAGTCTTTTGTTGTTTCCTGAGCTAACCTGTATTTTCTTTTATTGACGTAAAGTTTAGTATCATCCTTAGACCGAACTTGAGGTTTAGATGAAACAAATTTGATTGAAGGCTGATATTCCTGACTCCTCTCAGGTTCTGATGTAGTGTAGCTGATTGGTGGAGCATTTAGCAAGAGATAAAAGGCCACTAGTAAAAGTTGAACTAGTAGAAGGAGGCATAACAAAAGTAGTCTAAAATCAAATTTGAATAACATTAGATTCACGCTTCCTAGCCAACTCTTAAAATTTATGAAAATCACCGAGGTGTGTTGCTATTTACAAGAATAATATAGTTCGCACGTAGTACTGATTATGTATGCCATTATCTGAAAAGAAGAAAAAGGTGCATTGAGGGTCAGGGAAAATGTATTCATTTAATACTTATAGAAAAATATAGCATTATAGTTGCAATTTTAGCTTTATTTTTCATGCAAGTAGGACTTTCTTCGATGCTGTCTCATGTCATTGTTGAAGATTTTAGGCGTTTTGAGATAATTTAAACATTTGACGCATAAACCAAAGCCTTATAAATGTATTAATATTGCTACTAATTGGTAAAATGTTTTAATAATGAAGACTATTGAAAGTGACTTGAAGCCCCTTTGTACTGCACCTTATTTAAACTTGTTCCCTTTGCATTTTTAAACTCATGTTTCAAACAATAGTTTTAAATAGGGAAAGAAAAGTATAGCTCGTTCTTACGTGTTCTAATTTCAGTGGATCATAAAAGATTCCTTCAATAGGTAACGTAATTGTTTATATTAATCTCGCTCTCCCACCTTGAGTTTCAGCTATTTACGCACCTACTTTTGGCTTATTTTATTATTTTAATTATCCGGTCGAGTTGCGGACAGGTTAAATGAGAGTAAATTCAAGCGTTGGGCGTTCCTTTTGCCTTTCATCGAGCCGATGTTCGATTTGATTAAAACCCGCGGGGGTATACAAACTACGAATTATGACTAATATGTAGCTAATTCTGTGCAGGCTAAAAAAATCAATCGGTCCAGAGGATAAGGTTGGTCATTTTATAATTCATGATAATAAGATGAATTCAGCAGACTCTTTTCTGAATTATTCTCCTAGTTATTATTACGATGATGTTGTAAAAACTCGACTGTCTTCTAGCATCAACTAGCATGTTGCCATTTCCAGAACGCGGCAAACTTCTATGGTGTAGCTATACCATTTGTTATCAAAGTTTAATTCACTATTAGATTTTACGCTTTGCAAATTGATTTACCCGCGAATCATTCGTACAGCTGTAATTCCTTGCGTGATACGTAGGTACGAGAAAATTATTGATCAGCCACGCCCTTATGGGGCGCCGATCGTGAGGTACCAGCTTAGCCATTACGATTGGTACTACTGAGTGGAAGTAAACATTCGTTTTAAATGGCTATTAAGATATCATTCTTGCACTTATTAATGAAACGAGCCTGAAAAGTGTTATAAAACGGCAGTTTCCGGCTTCCCTGCGTCTTACCAAGCGTAATCGCTCGTCAATTATCTGTTTACCGTTATATCGATTAGCGTGTGATGAAAATGTTAGGGACCCCGTGTGCCATTTATTGCATTCGTGAGAAAAGCTATGGCTGTAACAGCGATATCCACTACCTCATTGGTATAATTCACATATTACTTACTGCTGAAATATTTTTTTATTCGATCGCCGTCCCAGATTGTAAACATCGCTGGTTTTCAAGGCTGGTTTGTGACGGGTGAAGCTGTACCGTCAGCTGTGAGCTTGGAATGGTGCCACCATTTACCCCAAAGTTGTGCTGGTTATGCTGTATCCTGCAGGAAATTGAAGTGGAAGTTATGAATTCTACAAGCGAGCGGTGGAGCGATGATTAAATTTGCGATTATTAGCATTAAAATGCCGTAGGCACTTACATTTGTTTGATGTGCGACGTGCGTAAAGCATCGTTCGTGCGACTGCTAAGCCCTTGTCCTTGGCTTCCCCCACGTGGGGCGTGTGTCCCAGCTTTTAACGATCGAGGTCAGCTATACCGAAGAGCGTCGCGGGGGCGTCGTCTGGTTCCTTTGCCGGAAAACTCAGCCGATTGCGCACTACTCTGTTTTTGCTCTTCTCCCCCCAGTCCCGCCTCGCCTACTCCCTCCCCTTTTAGTTCACTTCCGCGCACGCACTTCTGTGCCTCCGCAAAATTTGAAACTGCGAATGACCCATGTATCCCTCTTCTACCCTCCGCTTAGGACTTACAGGTTTTTTATTCCTTTAATTAAGCTATTGGACCTTTACACTCGTAGGGAATTGCGTAGAATGAGCATTATTGTCCTCATACGAGATATCGACGAGTAAATTTAAGTATATCTAAGTTGAATTTCCCCCAATCCCGCCCCCCCTCCAACCAGTACCGTCGGCTCTTCTCCCCCTCATCGGAGAAGCCATACAAGTTACCGCGAAAAACACGCAGCTAATCCCTCGAATCTCTGCTCTCAGGAGTATAGCTCTTTGCCCTGGGGTAAAAATTATTTTGTTGAAATATTCGCAAGCTGCTGTGTTCATGAAATTTAAAAAGAATGTTCCAACGACTGGCCCCAAAACTGAATTATCCAGCAGGGTGTTATTGACACGATATCTGAAAGAAATTATGTTGCTTGCTTATGCCTAAAATTTTTTTCTCTATGGGTAATTTAAATTCGGAGTTAACAGTGTGAAAAAAAAACTTTGATTTATTTCGATTAACAAAAGTACAATTGATAATCTCTTGTGATAATGAAAGAAATATATCGATTTGTTGGGTGGAACGATTTAACCCATTTCTTCCCATGGCATGAAGGAATTATTTTTTCTCCACCTATTAGATCACTCACTCAGTGATTCAACCCGAAGGTTAGTTTGGATAGGTGAGGGTAGAGCTTTCCCTGGGTCACCTCACACTCCGAGGAGGAGGACTCCGCATGGGGGCGTCCAAAGGCTTCACCCGGATTTCACCCTTCGGCCAGCAGCCAAGCACTCTACCTGCTAGGCCACCACGCTCCCCCACCTATTAGATGGTGACTACTAATTGGGAAATAAATTAACAAAATATGGTTTGATATTGTTCATACCTTTGATAGTTAACAAAAAAATAATGCTGCATTTTCGCAACGATGGGCAGAAACTGGGTTACCAAGGCCAAAATTCAAACTTTACTTCGGGGTTTAGGAATGAACATTCTTTATACTTTACAATCACCAATAATTCAAAAATATTGAAAGAAGTAATGAAGACATATATTTCCAATGTTTTGTCCTAACACTACTTTTTTACAATTTCTCGTGGAATTTTTTGAAACAAGTTTCGTGCAAAGGCGACTCCTCACACTTCATACACATAAACACACTTTGAGATTTGCAAAGCCTAGACCTCCATCCGCTGTTTTTTTCGGACCAAGTTATGACGTGACTCACTCCATGTTTTCCAATATCATCTGGAAGATAACCTTTTTGTGTTCGACCCAAGTCCACTTTACTTGTGGCGTCACAGTTCTCTTCTTCATCAATAATTCACCTTACAGTTCTGGGAATGGCTTCCTCTAGATCACCTGTCTGAAGTAATGATAGCACTGCATTGCTCTTGCAATCAAGCTGTGAAATTGTCTGGCCTGTAACCATTTGTGAAAATTTCTAGGCATTGACAGTCGCCATATCCAGAGTATTTACGAAGAAAGGCCACCACCATTTTTTCCCTCTCGTCTTTATTCTGTTATTCGAAACACCATTGTCCTGGAGGTCTACTCCGCCAATGCCCTGGTTACATTCATGTGTTATGGGAATGTGTTTTCTCAGAGTGCGATCCCAGAACTTGGCTTGCTTCAAGGGATGTAAAAATCTACAGTTTGTAGCAACTGCAACAACAGAGTTATCAACCCACCAAGCGACAAATATTTCATTTTTTTGTCAAAGGCATGAATATATCTTCCTTTTTTCTCTTTTTTATTCGTTTCTTTTGGAAGTGGCAAAGGGCATTTAGCAACTCCCTAACTGTGCCTGTTGCAAAATATCCCCTCTCACATAAGAGGCTCAAGAGGTTATGGCTCGTAAAAAAATTATCATAAAACAATTTATGCTCTCCAGGGAAGTGAACTACGGAATGCAAATGAAGCACTACTATTTCTCCCAACCCTAGTTCTTTCCCACTGTTCGCATTTGTTTTGTACTTGTCACCCGCTCCAGCATAAGGTTTGAAGTGAAATACATAACCACTAGCTGACGCTAGACACCATATCTTGAAGCCAAATCGAATGGGTTTCCCCTTTATGAACATTTTGCTCAAATGTCGTCACTCGTCACCGAGTAAGGCACCATCTGCTCATCAATGGATAGTTCATGTGCAAATATTCCAGATTTGGAAAAATTTTCATTTAGTTTGACAAAAAAAGGTGTGAGTTTTGCAGTGTGTTATTTACGTCGAGATAATCATTTTCTTCTAGGTGTAACAACTTTTTGATTTCATCATATAATTTCTGGACATAGCTTTTCTAACCAATAGACACTCATAGTCAGGATGTTTCATCCAGTAATAACGCATCTGGGGTTTGGTATTTTATCCAATATGCAATAAAATCCCAATGAACTTCTTCATTTCCAATGTAGAGAAATTAAAATTTTGTTCCTTTTTTCCATATTTTACTGAAAAGTCTATCATCATATCCAAAGTTAGCTTCACAAAATAATTGAAAAGTTTTAAATGGTGTGACATTATAAAGAAAGAGTTTTTCAAATGCTCTTCTGACATATTTTTGGTGTTATGAGGCATTGATTTGTAAACTGGAGTTGCATTCTTAACCCATTTTACTTTCATGAGGGGTTTTTTGAGCATCTTCCCCTTTTTAGCTTGTGATGGATATTGGCTCTCCATGGTCAGCCATCAGTTTTGAGCTATGAATTTCCAGCTTACCTACAACATCTCTCGCTATTGTCTCGTCGGTATCATTCAAAACCATGAAATCGTTGTCTATGTCTTCCTCGTCTGATAATGGATCCACGTGGAGGAAGAACCACAACATCTGTTAGGATTTCTTCATCCCCTCCACCATCGTTGACCTCATCACCAGCATCAATTTCCTCAAAAACAGAGATGATTTCTTCTACAGTAATGTATTTCATCTGCAGCAAATATATTGAGCAACTCATCTGCAGCAAATTATAGACAAAATTAGCCTGAGAAATGAAACTTTTGTTAATTTTAAGCGAACATTTGCAGAGAAAAATTTCTTGTGAATATTAGTGTAAAAGAAATGAAATAAGCCAGTTTACCTGGAACAGGAAATTAATTTTCAGCTGTCTTGATATGCCACAAAGGGGTAACAAACGCTAGCACTTCTATCATATAAACGTGATTATTGTTACAGTTGTACAAGCAGAGGAAATAAACACCTCTTGAAAGTCCAAAAGCACTTTAGTCTACTAACACGGTTGCCTTAATAGACGACTAAGCAGACTACAAAACGAAAAATTCAGCAAAGAGCAGCCTCAATGACTGAAAGCACCTTGATTAATGTTTCACCTGGAGATTAGCTTGAAGGGCAAAGTAACAGCATTTCTGCCCAGCGTTGTGGACACGCAACATTTTTTTTGAAACACACAAATAATACTTGAAAATTGTTGTCATCATTGTAAATGTTATCCACTGTCCTACCAAAGGACTAAATTGAATCACTCAAAACTTTGCATTACATAAATTGGCAGACAGGCTCCAAAAAAAAAGATTGATTTTTATCTCGTGAAAACTGCTTGAAGTGTCCATTTTTGAAAATTCACTGAAAAAAATAAAACAATGTCATAGACAAGTGGAAAAGCTTAAAATGTGAAAGAAGTGTTGATCAATGAATTGGTAAGAAATTTCTAAGGTATAAAAAATTTTTGACTGCATATTTTCATTTTCAAAATTAATTTTGCGTTTTCGCAACATTGGGAAGAAATGGGTTAAGGACTACAGAAAACATTTAAATTAGTTTTTTGCTGGAAGATTTTACTATTTTCTGACTTGATAAATTCCAAAGCCTCATTGGTCTCACAAAGGGAGAACCAGGTCGATGCATGACAGATTTTGATGAAACATGGCTGTTTTGTCCCTTTGAACTTCATGATCTCAAGTATAAGTTTGGAGTAATTGTAATAGAATTCCTTTAGTTGGTGCTATGCATGGGAAATTTAAGGCTGCTTCATCATAAAAATTCGCAAGTAAAAATTCTCCAAGTTGTTAGTCTTTAAGGAATTTCATTTGACTCTCAGCATCCAATCTTCTGAGTTATAATATGTGTTTGTAATGCATATATGTGTTATAATTTGGCATATGTAATCTTTATATTGTTTAGATGCAATAATTTTATGACAAAAATACTTAAGAAATTTCTCAAATCATTTTCTCTGCCCCTCAAATGGCAATCTCAGTGATTAGGTGTACTAACCTCATGCCCCCTAAACTTTCTCCTCTTTAGCTCCTTAGCTTAGTATAATTTTGAGTTAAACACTGAGGCATTATGACATTTTTATTTTCTGTTTTCATTTTGTGCATTTCTTCAGATAATGAAGATTTGTCTTACCAAAGCTGATGCACCCTATATTTCTCTCAATAAAATATATGCAGAAAACAGCAATGAACCATCATAAATATAATAGCGAATAAACCTAGGGAAATATTTCATGAGTTTCAAAAATGAATTCATGAATTTTGGCAATGTAGGTGTTCTGGTGTAGTGAGAAATAAGGCCATCTAGAATTGCTGAAAAGTTATTGTGGATGTGAACTTTTGATTGGTATAAAGTGACCAGAGGAACACTGTTGAATGGCTTAAGTCTGATAATTCTCCCTTCAAATAAATGTTTTCAGCATCATTTGCAACTATGCCATAGTTTTTCAAGTATGTTTTCGGAGTGATCAATAATAAAGCTGTAAAATAAATAATTTGATGAGTACCTAAGTGAGTGGATATGAAGAAGTGTTGACATTCAGTGTACGGTGTGGTCTATCAGAGGGAACAAAATGGATCTGTAATTTTCCAGTGTTCTTTTTATTAGCTAATAAATGTTTTGGTATGAACTAGGGTTACCATATGTCCTAATTTATGCGGGCATGCCCATATTTTCGACTTCTAATGTACCGTCCGTGTACATTTTTACGACTTCTGCTAATGTCTGCATTTTTCATTTTTTGGAAGTAAGATCTTTTGATTTTTGTTTTCATCTCTTATCACCAAATAGTTATTATATTTTTATATCGATTATTTAATTTTACCGTCAGCGATCTATTAGGGTGCTTTCGATTTAGGGCTATAACCGGCGATAGATGGCGGATGTTGGGGTTGGGGCGATGTCGGCTCTGTGGGGGGGGGGGGGGTGCGCCGTGGAATATATCTATTTGACAGTGTATAATTGAACGAATAATCTTTCATTTGGCAGTAATAAGAGCATGTTGATCAATTACATTGAGGGTGTCTGCATTTCGGGATTTCAAAATATAGTAACCCTAGTATGAACTCACATCTTCGTGTGGTAAAAACACATACTGATGAAAGATTCATATTGGCTTGGGTTTTCACATCTAAATACAGTGCATGTAGTAAAAAAATAGGAAAGTTACCAATTAGCTGTAGTGAATTAATAAAATATAATGAATTAAGACGTGCCACAGTAGCTTGTAGCAGTCGGAAGGAGGGATGTTAATTAACGCAGGATGACACAGGATTCATCACTAACTTAAGTTAATCTTGTGTCAATGTCATTATTTGACTTTAAATTTTTGTTCTCAGTCGTCATCATGAACTGGTATTCTGCCTACTGACAGGTCCCAAACAAGCTGTCTCCAATTCCTCCTGTCCCGGGCCTCTTCCTTGGTTTCCTTGTACCTTCTTCTTATCTTTACTTCATCTGTCATTTTCAGCCTTCTTCTTTCTCTTCTCTTTTCTCCATCCACTGTTCCCTCGACTGCTGTATTTAAAATTCCCTTCCCTTGAAAATAAAGTGTCCCATCCAGTTTCCCTTTCTCTTCTGTATTGTTTTCAGTAGTATTTTTTCCTCCCTAACTCTTCCCAGCACCTCCTCATTTCTTACTCTATCCACCCATTTCACTCTCTCTAGCCTCCTCCACACCCACATCTCAAAAGCATTGATCCTATCCTTTTCTCTTCTTTTCAATGCCCACGTTTCGCATCCATACAACATAACACTCCACACATAACATTTCACCAGTCTCTTCCTCAGTTCTAAGTCCATACCACTGCATAACACATTTCTCTTAATATTAAAAGCTTTCTTTCCCATAGTAGAAGACCAGAATTTTCTGTGCACTTCAAATTACTGACAGCCATCATTTTTCTGTTAGGTTTGTCTCTGTTCTTCTTTAAATATGTGTATTTATGTAATCATCTTTGGAATAAAATTAATTTGATGATACACATCTTTTAATGTTAGATTTGAATTCAGCCCATGATGTAAAAAAATTGAGAGTAGAAACTTTAAGGTCCTTCACTAATGTATGGTTCCGTAAAGGAGGCAGCATTGCCTCTATTCTACAACATAATGAATCCATATAGTAATAATAATAAAAATGACAACTTCATTTTCGACTGAAATTAGGACTCTGCAATCCTTGCTTACATTTAACTCGTACACCACACATTAACACCCATGCCCAGAGTAGAGAACACCCACCCAGGTGGAACTCAAACCCACGACCTTCGGATTAACAGGCGAGGACGTTACCCTGCCACCTCCGAGGCCGACAATGGCACATGCCGCTGCCTACAATTTAGTTCCAAATTTGTCGTGGTTATTTACCAAATGATGGGTTAAACCAGCTTTTGTGAAAAATACCTGTTTGTATGGAGCCAAATGTATGCTAGGTTGATTGTACATATTAGTTTTTCTCAAGATGAATCATGTTTTGGGACCACACCACTTTTGAGTGCAATTCTCCTAAGTTTCCCAATTACAAACTTTTGTTACAATGCTAAAACTACTTAATGAAGCTAATAAAATGAGTATAATGGCATTAATAAATATATTTTTATGATTAATATATTCAACGGTATTAGTATTTCTATTCTTCTCACATCTACCATATTCTCCGGCTTGTAAGACGTATGGGCATGAAGACATCCTAGTTTTGGTCGCATAATTTTAAGTAATCAATAATTTCTGTTACCTGTTGATATTGTTTACGGTGAAACAGAGAAGCGATTTTTACTGAATACCTACCGAAACAAATATGACAACATGGTGTGATTGGAAACATCATTGTGGTTATTTTTATTTATGTTCTTCTACCTAATTAAATATTCTAGCGAAAATGTGGTCAGCCCAAATGTCAATCAACAAACACAGGAGAATACCTAGAAGAACTCAGAGGTACACAACTAATGTCGCAGGGTCCTGCTAACCAACATGACTCCATTTGTATTGTCCCCTATTAAATCCCTGACTACATAAATAAAAACTTTGGGTTTTGTTTACCAGCTAAAGTCCGTCCAAGATAATATCGTAGTTGACAGAAATGCAGCCAATCAGCAAACGTGTGATTGTGAAAAAATTGTTTACTTTTCATTTCTTTCTAAGCCAAATCAGTAAAGTTCAACTGTGCTATTATCTTGGATGGACTCTAGTGAATTGCATTCAAGCATTGAATTTTTATGATAAATGGATACTGGAATACCACACCAGTTTATAACAATACATATTGCCTGGAATTTTTCTTTCACATCCACATATTTTTTTTGCAGGTATCCTTCAAGAGTGTTTGTTGGGGATACATTTTGTTACTTTTCCGGCATGACTTTTGCTGTTGTGGGAATATTAGGACATTTCAGCAAAACTATGCTTCTATTTTTCCTCCCACAAATTATAAACTTTTTATACTCAGTTCCTCAACTTTTTCACATAGTGCATTGCCCTCGCCATCGCATTCCTAGGTAAGTCAACTTTCCTATTTTGCTAATTATAGGTCTGATATTCGAGAGAATATAATCACGTGCTACTGAATTAATTGAATGTGATGAGAGCTTTTAATCTTCCGTCATATTCATAACAATATTTTGATAATTATTTTGTGGGTCCCTAAAGACATTTCCTCCCATTTGCTGAAGGCAAGTTTAAAACTGCTATTGCTTCATTCATTGACTTCTTATACTGAAAATTTGTTCATTTGATCTGTGAAGTCATACGTTTTTAGCATGCTACCAGTGTATTTTTTGATCATTCAATTTGTTAAAGATTTTTTCTGTTAAACCTGCTCAAAACATTTTGTCCAGTATCTAATAGCATGTATTTTATTGTGTGCATTCCCAGTTGGAAATATCGACTACTTTCCAAAGAGTAACCCTACTGATATCAGTTGTACCTTGGTATATGTACCTTGGAGGAATAAAGTTTCTAAACAAAGGGAGGGCTGCCACTATCGCTCTGAGGGATAATCGCTTTCGTTTCTGGTGGCATATTATTCTTAGGTCTCGGCCATGAGGAGGGAAATTCAAACTCAGTAAGGTGATGGACTAATAATCCCAATCAGTGATGGATTCCCGGCCACTTGCCTGCCCCTAGTGTGTTTTGCCCTGGCCACGAGAATGTAGGTGCATTAGATAACCTTGTATGCATTTGAAATGCTCCATTGAACTCTCTCATATGGCTCAATCGAAACCAGGTAATGAGAACTAGTTTTCCTTAAGCAAAACTCCGTAGGTTAGACCGCAGGCAGCTTATTGCCAAAAGACTCATGGAAATTGATCGGTAGGTTAAATAGGATGCAAATTTGAATGAATTTTCTTTTTAAGAGGCTTTATTTTCTTCGTGAGGACTTCCACAGATATCCACTAAATGTAATGTAGTCCAGGAGAGAGCGAATAAATCGATGAGATAGTTGAGGCAGGCTCAACTGTCACTCAGATATTGAGGGCAATGGATTGAATAGAAACACAGAATGTTGCTGGCTAAAATGCTACAGGGAGTGAGATGAGATGATGGCAATATGACAAAGAAGCGGAGACCAAGATGGAAATCTCGAGATGATGATGACAGCATTCGTTAAAATCCTGTTGCTGTTGGTGGGGGGGCTTTGATAAAGACGACATTTAACTGAAAAGCAGTGGCGTACACGGGATTGACTTTTGGGGGGGGGGGTTCATTAATATTTATGTGCATCATCATAAAATGGTATTTAGATTATTGTTCACTAAAACAATAATTAAATTAACATTCTCTTTTCGTGAAGACAATTCAACTATATTTTTCAGTGCAATAAGGAAAATTCTAAACGCTAGATCAGATAAACGAACGAAAGTGAATTCCGGGGGGGGGGTGGGGGGGGTGGTGTTTAAACTCCCCCCACTCCCCCCCGTCCATCCGTATGCCACTGCTTAAAAGCACCTACATATACAGGCAGAAACTACCTCCATGAAATGGGTGAGAAATTGCAGGCCGACAAGAAAGCCAGCAATAAACAAAAGCAATTAAATGGTGAGGTTAGATTTTGCTCATTCGTTCCCAGATATGGACCAATCATATTGGAATATCGTAACTTTCATTGATGATTAAACATTAGAAGTGCTGAGTATGGACATGTTTAGCAATGGAGAACACAAACTTCTAGGTAAATATAACTTTAGTAATTGATAGTACTTTTTAGAGCATTTCCCTATTTAGAAAAAAATAGTATTCCTCCTGTTTGTCAGGTATCAGCCAAAAAACAGATCTGGGCATATATGTCTGCGTTTTTGGGGAGCAATTTCTGCTGCTGGGCCGGGATCACTGTTAAGAATATCGCCTCGATTGGTTTCTGAGGATTATATTCAAATCCTTCTCATTTTCATCACTTCCATGCAAAGACATATACATATGTAGTACCAGAATGCAAGGAAATAATATTTGTGCAGGACAACTGTTACATGGGAGATTTATCGAGGAGCATTCGCACAGTATAGTACATGGCCTCCAAACTCACTGGACCTGAATCCAATACAAAATGTTTGCGACTTAATGGTCAAGGAATAACAGAATGCCAATCAAATGAACCAAGAGACACTGAAAGGCCATGTCCGGGAGGTATGGGCATCTTTGGGTCGGTGCCGTTAACTACTTCAAAATTAAATAGAGCCAATGAGACAAAGACTTCAAGGAGTTGTTGATTGTGATGGAGTGAAAATAAATACTAATTAATAGTAAAGTATGAGTTAAACCATTCTTCAGGACATGGTTCTTCGATGTATCTCGATTTTGAGTACATATTCACAAAATTTGTTTCCTTTGCTTATTTTGTATGAGATTGACATAATTTCACCAACAGAACATCTACCACGAATGTATTTATGCTGTGTTTATTTAATGAATTGATTTAAAATACTGAAAATGATATGTATGTATATGAATAACATGGTATTTAAAAAAAGTAACTTCCATCTTGAAAAAATACCTTCTATAAAACATTTTTTAAATAAGTAGGAATATATGATAACTCACAATTACATAAATGAAAGTGGATGCGTACTCCACCTAGAAGAACCGAGAATAAATGGTTCAACATTTCAAAAAAGTAATCAGTCATAAAGAAAATGTAGGTATTATTTTTTTTATTTGCTGTTTTTTGTCTTCTTTATTAGCATATTTACTGATTTATTAGCACTTGTGCATTTACAGCTTTTTTATTTGTGTAGTCATTGAAAATCTACCACCATGCTCGAAAGGTTTATTGAACATATGTTTGTATTCACGATTAACAAAGGAAGCTCTTTTTCATGGTGCTGTTCTGTTAAGTACCGTAGGCTATAGGAAAACAGGTGGACACCAGGTGAATCCCAGGACCCAGCCAGAGTGTGAGAGGAGGAGCAAAGCCTAGAAGAAAAAGGGAGGAAAGAGAAAGAATGCGGAGGAAACTACGGCGAGAACAAGAGATATCAATGATACATTTCAAATGCATACAATGTTGTCTAATGTGCCTCCGTGTGGAAGCCTGTGTGAATAACGCTTGGGGAAGGCCAGTGGCCAGTAATCCGTAACTGACTTCGACATGAGTCCATCACCTCACTGTGTCAAACTTCCCTCGTCGTTGCCTAGACCTTGGAATAGTATGTCATTGGAGAGGAAGCCGATTTTTCTCCAGAGCAATAGTAGCAGTGCTCCGTGAGTTGCGAAACTTTACCATAGTACATACCTGCATAACTCTACTGTGTCCACCACTGAATTAAGACTTGGTGGTATGGCTCTGTATGACCAGACCTGCAGTAATATTTTTTAATATGCTCATAAAAGGGCTGAAAACTGAATCCAACTTGTTTTGAAAGCATTTAAAATTTAACCCAATGTGCATTTTTTCTCTTTGAAACTACTTGAATTTTAGAAAGAAGAAGAAGAAAGCTTGAATTTTATCCATCATTAGAATTAGAATGTTTTAATCAATATTTAAAAATATAACCATTTGGAAACTACATGTTCAGGCAGTCCCCAAGTTAGTTAAGCCTCGACTTATGTAAATCTGTACTTAAGTAAGTGGCAACCTTACGCAAAAAAGACAAGAATAAAGAAAGTTACGGATTGGGAGGGATGGTTGCCTACGTTCAAGGAGCGCATGTGCCAGAATATTAGTAAGAGGTGGCCAATCTGAAAGTGTTGGGCCTGGTAAGCAGTCATAAAGTAGCAGTAAGATACCGTGCTTTTGCACACAGGTGCAGTTGTTTCATTCATAGTTATGATAGTATGCATTTTGATAAGAAATTTATGAGGTGCAACTTTTAGGCGATTTAAACACTTTGGTTAATAATAAATTAAGGAAACGTATAAATGTTATCAAATGTTATAATTTGTTATGAGATAAATGACTAAATGAAGTTCGTGATGAAGTGATTTATAATAAAGCATTAATGATAAACTCAAAATCACTCTCAATTTGAAGCATGGCAATTACACACAACAAAGGCTTAGTTATAGATACCAAATGGATACATGAAGGAACTTCATAAACAAAAGAATCACTAGCAAGCGAAAGTTTAATACCAACCTATAAATTTCTTAATATAGGTAACCAACAATAAAGACTTCTTGAATTTTGCAGTGAACTGAATGAAGTTTGGCCAAAAATTATTCCCTGTATTTCTCCGAATCGACCGTAATCTTGAGAGTACGGACTCAGTTACGGAGTAATTTTCGACTTACGTATTTTTTTGACTCACGTAAATTGTGATATATGCTGCTGGTATCAGAATGTATCTATTACGTAACTCGGGGACTGACTGTACCCTGAAAACTTTTATGTATAGGTTTAGTTTTGCTTGGTGAGGAGTTTGGTACACCTCTAATTACTGAGATTTTTTGGCTTTGCATTGTTTGTATTCATTTATTAGTGATGACATTGATTTGATGCATCATTAAAGTATTTTTGCAACTGATGGTAGGTTGCTTATTGTTCATGTATTGTTTCAGGCATTGCAGCAAGACAGACAAATTGGTCTTTAGTGTGACCACATTTAAGAAGACTGATTTAAATTGGCTGGGGTGGCTCATCTTAAGATTATTCAAAGTTTTCAGGCTCATTGATTTGAAAGAGAATGTGGGTGAAGATGGAAAGTTTATGGAGTGCAATAATTTGACTCTCATTAATTTTATTTTGTTATGGGTTGGACCAACTCATGAAAAGAAACTATCACAAATCCTTTTGGTTGTTCAGGTGAGTTTTGAAAATCTATATAAATAAAAATGAATATGTTCGTTTGTTCAATATCTCAAATCCCCGAAAGTTCTTCACCGATTGCTTTGAAATTATGAAACAACATTGCAATCAAATACGTGCATGTTTTTATGGTAAAATGATATTTTTTGGGTTGTTTTTACTCCTGTAACCTCACCCGGTCACATTTAGTTTCCTATTAAAAGAACTTCGATAAACCTCCGCAATTACCCAAACACTTAAAACTTACCTCCTTGATGAAGGGATTAATGGTTAACATTAGACAACATATTAATAAAAACACTTTGCTCAATTAATTAAATAGTATAATACTTTCTTTTAATAAAAATATTTGACTTGGTTATGACAGCATCAGTATTTAGAGCCTTTTAAATGTATTGGATCCAATTTACTATGTTACTCTTTTATGCTCCAATTTTTATTTTACATTTACATTATTTTAGATAGCATTACTTTTATAAATGGAGGTAATTGTTTTTTTTTATGACTTTGTTATTCTTATAGTTAGACTTATCAGACACTGGGGCTTCTCGTTTCTCTTATGTGGCTGCGGATATACTTTCACGGTCTTCCTCGTTTCCAGAATTCTGGACTGTACGGTTTCTATCTTGGGTTTCTTTCCCGATTCCTTCCTGGCCTCTTTATAAATCTCTGGTTTCTCTTTCATCACCTCTATGCCGCTTTGTCTCCGCTCCCTGCCGTTTTTATTCTCCGACTTTCGAACTTTTTCCCCACTTCGCCTCCTTAAGATCTTTTCTCCCCCAATTATCTCTGCTTACTCCCCACTGTTAACTCCTCACCCCCTCAAGCGTCCCCCGTTACTTATTGTTGTTCTTTTATTATTTTTGCGTCGTCCTGAACTCCCCGATGTAAATATTGATTTATGTCCCTAGTTATCTATTGTTATGTGCTGTTTTATTATGATTTATGGCTATTAATTTGAATTGTGAATTTAATTTCGGATTTTATTTTTGGTAGAATTCTATTTGGTTACACCCCATTATTGTTAACTTTTACATTTCCATAGGAAAAGGATTGGATTCTGTGCAGGAGTTTCTTTATTTGCTTTATTAAATTACTTACACTCAAGATATTGGATGGAAATTTTTATCACAGAACACATAAAAGAATGCAGTATTTAATTCTTTCATTCAAATTTTCTTATACGCTTTTTTTGTCCAATAATTGCATTTATATCTCTAAATCCATCAATTTTTCTTCCTTTTCAATAATAGAAATTTCCTTGGCAACCAGGCGTGAATATATATCCATTTAATAGTGATTTCATGAATGCCTATTCACGCCTGCAGCATTTAAAGGCCAGGTTCAGTGACTGATAGTTGTAGTCAAACGACTACAGTTCCCCGTTCACTTTGCCTTCTCAATAACCATCAACAAGGCACAAGACCAATCCCTTCAAGTATATGGATTGAATTTGGAAAATCCATGCTTTTCACATTATGTTATGACTTAATAAGTCTCATGCTCACGAGTGGGGTAGCTGAAAAATTTGTTTTTGCAGAGGGAGGTAAGACCAAAATTATTGGATATCCCAAAGCACTTGAATAAATGTTTTCAACTTTAATTTAATACACAAAAAATCTTTGTCTTTCATTTATTTTGTACATACATGTAAATGTGTTTGCCTTGTATAACTATGTGTGTTTATTTACAGATAGAAATTAGAGGAGGCATTGCAATGCATGCTGGGCACAGCTAGTACATATTTGATGAAATTGCTGAAAATAGTGCCTACAGCTTTGTTGCAAAAAATATGTACGGACATATTAATTGTCATTCTCCAAATTTTAGTTGAAATTAAAGGAAAATTAAATTGATGGAGTTAGACCTAACTTATTGGAAATTTACATCATTAAACATGATGGAAAAGAACACTTAATGTTAATGCAGCCCCACACTTATTTATTTCCTGATCGATTTTGATGTCTACAGCATCATTTTCAAGGTACATTGACCTTGAAATGAACTGTAGACATAAGAATCTGAAAATAAATTAGAGTGGAATTCTGCCAAGTGTTTTTGTTCATCATGCTTAAAGGTAAGAGGAAAATGTATATGTATCTTTCTCTAAACAGAAAAAAATCATTTTCCTCTTGACATAACCCTAAAGTGTATTTAATTAATACTTCAGTTCTTATAGCTAACTTACTCAATAGATATCCAAGGTGAAAATGGTCATTGAATGGCCACTTAAGGCCACGAATTAAGAATTATTGAATAGCCGTAAGTGGCCATTATTGGCCAAGAATGGCCATAAGTGACCTTCAATGGACATGGCCATTTGTCCATTTGTGGCCATTTTCACCTGGGATCTAAGCATATCTATGCTATGTAATAACTAATAACTCTATGCATTATGGTAATACATAGTTTATATATATTATATATGTCTTCAATCAATTAATTTTGTCTGCTGTTCTTTATGTGGAATTTTATTCTAAAGCCTTCCTTTTTTTAAGAGATCTGACTTATTTACATCCATTATTCAGTGACAGTAGTACCTAACAGAGTATTTCCTGAATAAATGATTTTTTTTCACCATGAAATTTCATGCATGAACATTATCCTCATTATTTGAGGATGAAGGGTAATCTTGGTGGCAGTGGTTGGTCAAGGAAGTTTTATTCTTTTTACAATCCCAGACTCATAGCTGAATGGTTCTTAAAGAGTTTTAAGTATGGGGTCATTATCCAAAATCAAAAAGTATACTGATGTACTTGAGGTCATAAAACAAGTGTCAGGGCAGGAAACTGGTGGAGCATTGCACTATTTTACCCAAGGGCTTTGACTGAGTTCATTTCATGGAATAGGCTAATAATAAACTATTAAGTATAATCGTCATTGACCATAATGAAATTCTTCAAGAGAAAAAGTTCTGTAACTCCTCTATTTAATGTAAAACTACATATGTTTTAGCCCTATTCCATTTGAGTTATTGTAGGCATCATGATGGAACATAATATGTACCTACATACTTAATATTGTTTTGAGCCACCCACATGTATTTATCTTCATTATTTATGATTGTACATACTCTGACCATACAAAAATATTTATTGTATTATTTCTTTTTCAGTTATTCTGCAGTGCAATTGCCTTCACAATTCGTTATCCTCTAGCATGTCTCTTCTACAATCCTTGATCTATTTGTTGGAAATGTGATGATAAACTCTTTAAAGAATGTACAAACCAAATTGTTAATGGCTAGTCCTGTATATATGAAACTACTGTTTTGAACTATGTGATAGCTAATACAAGTAGTAATGGGAGGTGTACTTTTTTGAAATTTTAATACAGATCAAGTTCTCATAATCATGTGCCATGTTGGGATGGTATATTGTCAGTTACCAGCCATTTTCTAAATATCATTTAAAATGATAGTTGTTTTTATTTTCAAATTGTATCACAGCTTGACAAATAAATGTATATACATACATATGTTATTTCATTGCTGGTTTTTGGTGATTTCTGGTGAAAACCCCTAAAGAGCAAGTATGTATCTTGTAAAATTTCTCTGCCGCAATATATCCCAAGCAATAATAACCATAATTTATGATTTCATTCATTCAACTATTTTATTTACTAAATCCATTTGGACCTGTGTTTGATGAATAATGAGGATACTCTTGTCGACTTCTGGAAAACAGACCGTCCCGTTCATTGACGGACATGACCTTATAGCTGCTAATTTGGACATTGCCATACCTGAAACAGAGCCTCCAAACTTTCAATATGGTGATTTTAAAAACCTTGATGTGCAAGGCATCCACGGGTATCTGGTGGGCTGTGAATTGCCAGTTTTTTATGAGAATGACCTTGCTCATGGAGGTGTAATGGAAGTTCTCTATGAGCAAATAAATGGAGCACTAGTCCTTCTCATTCCACTTAAACACATTTGTCAGAAGGGAAGTAGATGCCCTTGGGATACTCTTCAGTATAGAGAGCTTATGGAGGACAGAGAGAGACTATACATATGCTAAAAACATTCTTGACTGCGATGTGACTTATTTAGCACAAGACTTATGTGCGCGAGAATTTGTGCATGAGGAGGTGGAAAGAGCGGGACTTAATTTTTACTATGTCCGGCCCGAGGGCTTAACTGCACCTAGGCAAATTTGGATGGAGCTCAGGCTCCTAGTAGTAAAATGAATGAGCTAGTCTTCTCTGTGGATGAACTCAGCTCCCACTTCAGTATAAGTCTTACATGTAACACACATAGCACACCTTCGCTGGAGCAACTCAGAGAACCCCACGAATGATTCCCTGAGCAGCTCCTTTATTTCACTAGAATAAATGCAATTGACATTCGAAAGGCTCCTCTCTATTCATGATCTTCGGCAGTGGGCATTGATGGAATTCTGCTGAGTTTTCTACTGGCTGCTCTTCGTACTATTTCCCCATTCCTTACTATAGTTTTCAATCTGTCCTCTCAATGGCTGTCCTATCTGACAGGCGGAAGCAGCCAATTATTAAGAATGATCTGATGCTTTCCTGGCGTAAGATGTTGGTGAAGTCTATTCGGGCTCTCCACCGGGTCACACTGTATTTCTGCCAATGTTTCAATGTAAGAGTCATCCATCATCATCAGGGTATGTTGTGTTTGTCATATTGTCTGGGTCATATACTCTAACGAATCAGGTGATACCTGACCCCAGGCTTAGAGTATATAACCCAGACCAGATGACAAACACTACATGCCCTGATGATGATTGATGACTCTTACATCGAAACATCAGCAGAAATGCAGTGTGTGACCTGGTGGAGAACATGAATAGACTTCCTCTACAGTCAATTGTCCTTCCCCTTAATAAAATCAAAATACCCAGCTTCCCTGTAGACTACAAACCTATCTCCTTGCTATGCACATGTCTAAATTTCTTGAAAGGCTCATATTTGAGCCACTAGACTCTCTATCCCTGCTAATAACTTGTTAGATAGGTGCCAGTCTGGTTTTAGGGATGGACATAGTAAGCAGACTGTTTAATATGTAGACAATTTATTTCTTTCAAGAGTTACGACATCACGTAGTACATGAGCTTGAGAATGTAATCTGACTGAGCACGTAGCCAGAGCCGCCCACTCAGTGGGATCACTTGTTCGCCAGCACTTAATAATGTTACTCATTTTTTATCTGGCGTGAGGCGCCAACATTCCAAACATTACACTTTACAACAAAAATTTTACATCCAAGTCTCAAGCAATTGCAGAACTCCGGTACAAAACAAAATACATAATATAAAGATTCCATCACAAATTTAACTTAATAATACCTGATACCAACTCAAATATCATCCCCTTCAATCAATCTCTTTGGTGGCCTGATGATTCTTATAGGCCTCGACTCTGCCAAAGAGGGAGTAGACATTACATTCCTCCTTAGACTTGGTTCAGGTGTAGGTGGGGTGTTTGTTTCTGAATATAATTGATCATTTACATTCTTTCCACTTAGATCATCCTCCACCTCCCTGCCATTTTCCATTTCCCTATCACTCATTGGCAATGACACATTATTAGGTAAAACCGTCGGTCCCATGGTATCCACAACTTTAGTTCTTAATTGATCAGCATGAATAAATCTTTTTTGATTTTCAACTTCAACAAATTTTTGCATAGTTGAAAATTACTGACAACATACAACTGGGGTTGGACCACTACATGGTCACTGTAAATTTACTCCTTGATTTCAGCATGTCTTTCAATTCCATAAACCACTAGATTCTGCTGGGGAAGCTCAGGCAAAAGGGATTCTCTAACCAGATCAGGAGTTAGATAGCATTGTATCTTTTGTCGTGCTCTCAAGTTGTCCATTTCAGATTCTCGTCCACTCAACAAAGGTGTTCCTCAGGGCTGTCCTGGGTCCACTTCTCTTCGCTGTCTACATCAATGATGTGGCGCGAGATTTCAGTGCTGGCATTCATCATATGATTTATGCAGAAGCTCTCCAAAAACACTCTTAGTGGGTTTATAATGATTTTAATGTGGCATAACTGAGACTGTGTGCATTTGCCAAATGCATTGTTACTTGGGATAATGCAAATTACCTTGTACTTAAGTCCTTAAGACCAAGTCAATTTTTGTCAGCTCTCTCTATCAATAAAATCTTGTCGGAGGTTAAACCCATCCACATTGTCATACATATAATGATTCCATGATCCACCTTGAATCCTCTTGTGTGCAATTTGTGAGTAGTACTTGACTCCAAACTACATTGGAAGGAGCAAGTGCGATCAATCTGCAAAAAGGCCAATACCCTCATACACCATCTTCATATAAAAAAAACACCTTCAGGCATTGAGAAAGCCCATAGTAGAAACACTCCTTTTCCCCCTTGTTGACTACTGCTCCTTCGTTCATTATGGTATTTCGGCAGAACAGGACCTTATGCTCCGGTGTGTCATCAACATGGGCATAAGGTATATCTATGGTACGAGGTGCGGTGAGCACATCACACCATACAGGTTGGAGCTGGGCTGTCTCTCAGTGGCGGGTCACAGAAAATATTTCTTAGCTTGTTTTTAGTACAAACTTTAATTACAACAGACCCACCTATCTCTCTTGAGTTTTTTATTAGAGTCAGTACCAGCTCGAACCCTTGATGGGCGGGTGTGCAGGAGCTGTTAGTTGTCCCCAAATTCAGCACAGAAGCCCTTTTCCTGCTCATTTCATGTTACTTCAACTACTTATGGAAGGAGCTAGTGCCTCGCATGACATTCACATTGTCTCGCATCAATCACCGTACTCATTCACCTCATATTCAATCATTTATTTGAGAGGAAAAGCACCAATTCATTTCTGATGTTATGCAACCTATTGCCTTTGTTATTTTATATTATAATTGTACAACATAATTACATAAATAAATATCTATCTATCATTTATATATATGATTATTTGTTAAAAATCTTTGAATACATTATATTCTAATTGTATATATAAATAAACCTGTCTATGACAGTACAAGGACTACTAATTGCATCCAAATTCAACACTTAGCCTGAAACAAACTCCTATTTCTATCACACTGTCTGTATCACAGTTACTTGCATAGTTCCCTCAGAGTCTCAAAAAACCCGCCTCGCCTGCTTTTGTTCGCCAGATGGCAGTTAATATCGATATATGTTAATCGATATATTGTTATGATGTCAGTGTGTTTTTGAATGTGTAGAATAGTGTGTTGACGTCGAATTTGGTGATATTTTATGTGATTTCATGGAAGTATTCAAGACATGCGTTTCATAAAATATTTAGCAGTTTATATGGTCCCCTAAAATTGATAGTTTCGCATTATTTCTGCGTAATCATCGCGTAAGTTTATTAGACAAATATGAATCGTGAAAGTGACGTGCGTCGAAATACTGAAGATGAGGGTGGACCTGGAAGTGCATTTACACCTTTCGTATTAATGGAGGAAGTAATGTACAAACTTGCTGCTCTTAACTATCATGAAGAGTTTGTGAAAGAGTTGCAAATGAAACCCCTTACCAGGTGAGGTACTATTTTAGTCAACTTACTGAGACAGTGTAACCTTTCTATACTAGTTTGATTTGCGTTACTGATAAAGGTGAGGGTAAAGGTGAGCTTTCGTCTCGCACTTGTTTCGTATTGTTATGTTGCAAGTGTTTCACAAATGTGCAAGGTTGGCATTATAAGTTAGGTGATTTTGATGTCAATACGTCTGGTGAGAGTGGGTGAAAATCGCGTTTTCCCTGGTGAGACGAAAGCTCACCTTTACCTGCGTTACTTAATATTCTAAGTCTGCGAATGTATTACCTTGAGAACTATGCTGATGGTATGAAAAAGTTGAATTTCTGCATGAACTAGTTTACTTGCAGTGTAATTTCGCTGAGTGTAGTTGTCTATTGCAGCTCATGACTTTTGTTTTTAGGCATTATTTTGCCATGGCTTCAAACCCAATGGAGCAGTTTTTCAGCTTTATTTCCTTATGTGCTTGGCTAATCAAAAAAATGGGAAAGCCATTTGAGCAACCTCAGGAATATGATGATCCAAATTCAACCATATCATCCATATTGGAATGTGTTCGAGAAAAGGTTTGATTTATTGGCTTTGTTATGAAAAATTCTTTCAATAGACGAACGTATAGTGCATTTTATGCCATATTAATTATGAAAAAATTGTTTTAATATTCAAAATCTTACAAATCATAGCATCGAGCATTTTTGTGTTCTCATTGTATAAATCACCTACTCAAGGGATATGTGTTAGACTACATACCTACCCTTATTTGATGAGCAGAGAAATAAATCTCTTCTCTGCCCATCCCAATGAATATCCTCTATCAATTCGATCATCTATCCAAGTGTAAATGTGGACATTCTACGAAAATTCCTCTTATAATCCCTCTCCTATCTGGTGGACAATGATCCCTTTTCTTCCCCAGTTTCATTTTCCTCTTCCTTCCTTCCTTTTTCTGTGTAGTGTCTTTACACCTCCCTGCTGCATGCCCTTGGAGTGTTTTGTGGGGTAGTAAATAAATGTAGATTGGTCGCCAGAACACTCTTTGTCTAGGTTATGGCATCACACTAAGCCCCAAAGAAACTTAGGTACTCTTTCTATAGGTTTCTGTATGGGTTAGTCAGAGGTTGGTTCTTCTGGCTCCAGGATTTCTGCCATGTCGTTCCATTTTTTTTGCTCCCCGATGATTCTGGTGGCCCATATGCCCCTGAAATCCCAGTAAGCCATTGCCTTGTTTTCAGGGGCCAGAACTTGACAAACAACCATGCCCTGGGCAAGTGAAAAACCGACCCAGGTGGGACTCAAACCCGCGGCCCTCGGATTAGCAGGCGACTATAAAATCTAGTGGACAATATTTCACTAATCCTTCCTTCATCAGCCTCGGTGGCAGCGGGGTAACGTCCTCGCCTGCCAACCCAAAGGTCGTGGGTTCGAATCCCGCCTGGGGAGGAATTTTCTTCTTCAAGGAGATGGTTGTGTGTGTTGTCCTTTGTTACTGTTAATGCCGGCCTCGGTGGCGGCGGGGTTAAGTCCTCGCCTGACAAACCAAAGGTCATGGGTTCGAATCCCGCCTGGGTAGGAAATTTACACCTCCCAGGGCATGGTTGTGTGTGTACGTCCAACGAGTTTTATGGAAGAGAGGACTATGAAGTCCTAATATCGCTCGATGCAAGACCTCAAAAAAAAACCTGATGTAAAATGGTCCTCAAGGCTGTATTCAGGTTGATGAAAGTAATAAATAAATAATTACCCTTCTGGCTTCTTCACCAACAACCAGACGTGAAGAATCCTTCAGGATAGCCGATGAAATATTGTCCACTAGATGGAATGACGTGATGGAAAACGTGGGAACTGGAAGAACCACCCTCTTGTCTAGGATTTGGTTTGAGTGTGACTGTCTTGGATGAAGTTCTTGATGGGCTTCACTACTATAAAGGTTTCTCTAATTGGAACTGGGGAGTGCTCTTCCTATTCGGCCTGTGAAGAAAATTCCAGAGCAACATATTCATACATGCTGGCTGTATGCAAACTTTGACTTTATCATGCTTACTCATAGTTAGCTTCCTCGTTCAGGTGCATTATAATTTGATACATATTGTTATGCATTGCTGACCAATATATTTTTCAGCCAGTGCTAGCCCTGTGTTCAATTCTTCAGTTGAGTGCCTCATGGCATTTATGTTGTTTGCTGGAAACTTATAAATTATATGGATCTTGAATAATAATTTGGTTTGACAGGAAGAGCATCACAAGTCTTAAGCCCACCACATACCATGCAATGCCACACTAAGCAACAATACGTAACGCCACAGACTGAAAGACATACCATGCTATGACACGTGTCCTAAGAGGCAAAATTTCATGTTGGTCTAAATTTTACCACAAAAATGCTTTTGTATTGACCAAAAGTTGCCAAATACACTGTATATAATGTTTTTCCATGAATAGTTCAGGTTTTCCAGAAAACTGAAAAATGAGTTTTTTTGAAGGAGTTAAAACTTTTAAATTAGAACTGTCGTTTTACATCTGATTTTTATCCAGGAAAAACAAAATTTGAAGAAAATGTACCCTAAAGCCTCTTTATGAAGAATAAATTATTATAAATCATATTAATATTCATAAAAATATGTTAAGCCCGTTTCACACGACACTTGATCCAGCACAAGACCTAGAATGCTAGCTGGTACTTGATATTGAGGACAAAACCCAGTATACTAGAAACCGTACTAGAAGGTTTCACACGATCATCGTCCTTGTACTTGCTATTAAGCAGTTATTCCATATGATTCCATACTAATTTAAAAAAGAGAAGATCGTACAGCGTCTGTAACGTGAACGTGATTGGCAGATGGCCACTGGGTCCTACTGGGTCTAGTAGCAAACTAGTATCGCATCAAGTACGAAATCCAGTAGCTCAGCGAGTATACTAGCTAGCATGCTTGCTATCCAGTATACTGGTTCTGTTCACACGATACTGGAAAGCTAGCATACTAGCAAGTATACTAGACCTTGTGCTGGATCAAGTGTCGTGTGAAACGGGCTTTAGCCTCATTTAAGAGAAACTTGTCCAGAAATTTTGAGCTTGGGAGATGGAATTTTCAATGTGTGGACAAGTCCTGTCCAATGGGAAAAACATGGATAATGTCAGTGAGGAAAATGATTTTTAATTTATAAGTTTTTTGTGAAGTTTTAGCCTCTTAATACTAATGCTTTTAGAGGAAAAGACTTAATTGTAAAACCGCTGTCCATGTGGTGACTGCCAGCCATGTGCCTCGTGTCGCCCACGCAGATGCTGTCAGTGTTCTGATCTCCAGGAGCCTTCTCTTGGCTCTCTTGACATAAAAACATATCGCTTTTTTTATCCCTTCTTCGTGAACATAGAAGATATAACAGAAACCTTGATTGAAATCATGATTCTTGGTAGAGGCATTCATAGCATTTCTTTCTGAGGAGGTTCAGTGTTCAACTATCAAGCTTGTGAACACAGACCACCTTAATTTATTTTTGTTTTCTATGATTTATGATCCCAAAGTTAATCCCACATAAAAGATATAGAAGAAACCTTGCATGCATTTGTGTGACTTCTCTTCTCTGTCTATCTGATGACCCAAATTGATCGGCCTTTGTCTGAAATATTCCGTGCAATTTGAGTTGTGTTGCCGCATTGGGAAACCTGGATGAATCTTCTCCTTTAAACCCCTCACCCACCACAATTTTCCAGTAGGTTAATTATTCCTGTCACTCTCCCTTCGGGTTGTCCAAGGGTGTACCATCGACTTGAACAGAGTCCACTAATGATTTTTTCAGAATTCAACGATCCCTAAGTTTCTGGGAAATGAGTGACTAAAAATCTGATTGAAATCTCTCTGGGCAGTCTCCAAATACCTTAAGTTTACTTACTTCCAAGCAATCGTCTTCTTAAGTTCAGCTTGCATACTCGCGTAACATTGTGAGGCAGAGTGGTGTTAGAAAATTTAATATATCCTACACCTTCTCTAATTTCTCAGCAGATTAAAAATATAGTCCCTCTTTGAATCAACGTTTTCCTTTTATACCACCAAATTCTATGGTAACCCAAGGCCTAAGAGCATTCCTTTCCTCATGGCCATTCCCAAACCCCCACACATTTCTCATAACCTCCTCGTTATAGTGTCTCTTCTATAGTACGTTGAGTGGTTGGCCATACCTTCTGCTGTGTGTTGTTATGATATGATGTGCACTTTGTTATTTCCCTGCTCTAAACTTGAAGAGTGCATTTTACGTGTGTGAAAACGGCGAGCATAGAAATAGAATACTTATACAAATAGATAAATACCATTTTCATACTAAACCTGGGAAGTGTGTTATAAAGTTATGAAGAAATTATAAATTACCTGTCATACAAGTTTCCAAATATATACTTATTTCAAAAATATAAATCAGCACAGTCTTTCATTTATCTTCACATTTCCTGCCTCTTTTAATGGATCCTTTATTCCGGCAATTACATGCAAAGCTTGCGGAAGCAATCACATTTGAAAATTCATGGTCTCCTTCTCAAAATCCTTTGTATCTTGCTTAGTTTCATACTCCCTTGAAGAAACTTATCCCAAATATCCAAAGAATGTTGATTAATTCAGTCAAAAGGTGTATGGTGTACCATCTTTGTTATTTTAGTATGAAAATTGTCCATAAACTCATTCTCTTTTCATCAGAATTGACTGTATTTTTCAGTTACGTATTTATTTGAGGATTTGATGTCAATCCATTTCTTTAAAATAAAATATGTACTTCCATCTGACAGCTCAAAAGAGAGGTTCACCTACTCCTCGCTAGAGGCAGGCACCTCTGCTGCCCTAGGCTGCGTTCTTCTTGCGGCTGGCCTACTACTACCTACCTGAGAACCTGTGTCTGTGACTCCACATTTAAATGGCAAGATGATTAAATGCGAGAGTAATTGGTGTCGCCAGTACTCGAAAAAAGAGTTATAGCCATACGATCACAGACTGGAAGACATAGCACGCTACGACCCAGTGAGAAAACCATTTCATATTTGTCGAGCAACCTGAGAGTCCATTCTAAAATGGCAAGAAAGTTAAACGTGCCGTGGTGTTGCCAGAATCTGATAAAACAGAGTGGAAAAGAGTTATTATTTTTAGCTCTTGCTCTTTAAGAGAACAGTTCAAGACAATGGGTTCACCCCATGAATGGCAAAAAGGAAAGTATTCTGAGAGTTCCATCACCTTATTCAAGAATTGAAAATCAAGATAAACTCAAATTTCAAATCTTGATAATAACCCTTGACCTATTGTGCTGTTTCCATTGTAGTGTTGGTGACAATCAGTTACACACTGTTAAATGTGGTAAACTTATTAAAGGTCCAACATTCAAGGTACAAGCACAGATACTTCTTTACTTCCTCAATTAGGCATTTTTAGAGCTAGGTGCAAATCGCAAATGCGATAAGTGCAAAATTGGCAATTTTCCCTTTTGTCGATGATTCATGCCATGAGGATCAGGATGCCGCGAGGATCATATGAATATTGGATCCCAGACAAAGTGCGATATGTATGGATTTCTCCGATATACATTAATAACTGTGAAATATCTGCAAAATTGCCACCAACACACTAAAAAATGCCTTAAAATTAAAATTTCCAGTGAGAAAACACGAAAACGTCTTCAATTGACGTTTTAATATTTTTAACTTTTCTTTTTTAACTTAGGCCTGAATTCTCTATTTGTAATGAAGTTCTAGCTGTATGTCTTGTGTCAGTGTCCTTTTGTCTGCAGGTAAAAGAAGCTGCCATAAAATGTAGCATAAAAAAAGTTGCCTGCTTTCACTAATGTCAAAGACGACATTTTCGTTGAAGGCTATGTTTATTTCCACCACCAGTTACTCGACAGGATCAGAGAAGAGGACAATGTGGAGGTGATTTAGATCCAATGGTGATGCGCCCAGATCACAAGGAATTTTCTGTTGCTGCATTAGAGTCGATTTGGACATCAGTATACAGAATCGATGCTGAAAGATTTTTATGTAATTCAATCTGGTTTTAAGTGACCGGAAGACAAGTCTCAAGGAAGCAAACCTAGAGACCTATGCAATGCTGAAATTCAACCATTGTGATGATTAGGTTTTTTTAAAACTTATTTTAAGTCTATCCTGGACAAGGCAAGCTTGATGTTGGTAAGCAGAATAGCTTAATATAAAAAGAAATACCTTAATGTAGGAGAGTATAATAAGTACCGTTGAAAAAAGTTATCGAAAATGTGTACTTTTTTTATATCCCTCCTCGAAACGAAAATGCTACAAACTGCGATAAATCACAGAAATAGATGCTACAAAACGCTATATTTCAAATTGAATGTGCTATTTAAAGAAATTGAAAGTGCTACTTTCACGTAGCTCTAGGTATATGTATTCCATTCTCACTGTGAAGCGTGTCAATTTCAAAATCCAGCTCCCACTAAGTGAGACAATGCTTCACAGTTCACACTTCCCACTTGTTTCACTCTCAGGAGCCTACTGCGCATATACCGCTGAAGACACACTTAGGAAAATCGCTTGAGGTGCAATTGTTTTCCCACGTGTCTTCCTGTCCCGCGACGTCCATCGTGTGGTTTAGTATTTGGTCTGTGGTGCACAATGTAATTTCTATTACTCCTTATGGGCTTACAAAGGAAAGCAACACGGGGACACGCTTGATGAGGTATCGTATAGTGTGGTGTGTCTTTCGGTGTGTGGTGGGCTTAACACTCCCAAGTATTTTGTTTGAGCTATTTTGAAGATTTTTGTGGAATTAAACATAACAACCAATTTCTTGGTTCATGTTGGAAGCAGCTTGGTTTTTATCTATAAAAAAGTTAGAAGCAAAACTTGAATTGACAATCATGAGGCATTTAAATATGTATGTAATGGAATAACTAAATATTGTACTGATCAATTGTAAGATGAGTGTATCTATTGTATCGTTGAGTGATGAGTGTATTGTTCTCATTAATTAGGGAACCTCGATAACATTTCCACCTAGTAAGTTGAAGCAAGGGTTTGGAGAAAACGTCGTGTTCATCTTGGATAAACTTACTGATGAGGCCCTCAAATCTTGTAAGATATCTTGGAAAAAGTAAGTTGGATGAACTTTATGTTCCTGTTGTCCATTTCAAATATCTTTGTATCTCCATTTTCAAGCAAGGGAAAAATCTCCGAGCACACTACTTTGGAAGAGTCGATGGGTCGAGTAGGTGTATTATGCTCGGAAAATGTTAGTCATTCTTAAGCCTCTGCAGGATTCACTCTGTGCTGACAAAGTTGTCACTACCATGAGTCATGACCTCACATTGCTCGTAGGACGATACTTTCCTTGAGCTTGACTGAACTAGAGAGAGGTTCCTTCCACTGTCATACCCCGTCATTGTGATTTTCTAGTAAATTTGGCAATGACTGGCAAGTTCTTCCTCCCCTCCTCTGTACTTTTTCCGCAGTCCTAAGGAAGGCAGATTTAATAAGGTTCATATGGAATACAAAGGAAAATCATAGCAGCATAAATACACCATTTCTATATTAGAAACAAAATACTCCTTAAACTGTTCAGACTAATGTAAACAAAATTTGACTTATGAGTGGTGCAAAATGACCTTAGCAGTGCAATGAAAACTCAATTACTTCATCTACACAAAGAAATTTGAAATGGATCTTAGATGTTGAAAATTGTTTAGTAATGTGATTCTGAATTTTGTCTTTGATGAAGAATGAATGTGAATAATATTGACATTTCATGCTTTTAAAACATATTGTGTGCATTCAATTCGCAGACCAATCATGCCACCTGAGCCCGAAATAATTGAAGGTGTGAGTGATGATGAAGCAGAATTAGTGCTGGAAAAAATTGAGGAGGAACTTGCTGCTGTGTACTCTGATGATGAAGATCCAGAGACAATGGAAAATGACATTCTTGCTCTAAGGGGGTTTGGAAAGGTTAGAGTGTGACTCTTTTTGCTTACTGCTCATCTTGGTTTACATCTCACTTCATGAACATGCTCTGGGAAATTTTCTCAGGAGTTGAACCAGCCAGAAAAGCCGAGTGTGCTTGAATCAAAAGTTAGCGTTAATGAGTGGAAACTTGAAGTGGAAAGAGTTCTACCCCAACTTAAGGTTACTATAAAACCTGGTAAATCAATTATTTACTCTTAAATATAAGCTTTACGTTCACTATAATATATTACTCTTCAGCTGCGGCTAGCATTTCTGTGCTTGATGGGATGATGGCTGGGAAAACGGTTCTTATCTTTTGAACTTTTGACTTGTACGTTCAAAGTTTTGTGACCTGACCTGTCAAGGTTGGAATTTACATATTTTCTTACCATCCAGGAGGAGAGTTTTACATACCAGAGTAATTGGGGAAGGGTATGTTCTTCAGATGAAGTTCATGACTGCATTGTTTACTTCAACATTAGATACAATATCTAAAATCGAGCTATCCACTCTTTAGTATCAAATTAATTATAAAGCAGCTAGAGTAAATGTGGAGTATGTATTCAGTGAGAGTTCCATACAAAATAAATCCATTCTTAGCATTGCATCTCTATTTGTGCTTTACAATGACTGCTCTTCAGTCTGAGTGAAAACATTGATCTATATCATAAGGGTCCTCCACCTACTATTCCCTTGCCTGCACTATAGCAAGGTTGCCACAGCTGAAGAATTAATTGAAAAGCACTCAGGGTTCCGAATTCCAACATGTGTCTATGTGAGTTCTTCATAAGTAAACTGCACAGTCTCACAATTTCAATGTAAAAAAATCAGCACCCTTTCTCTTAATTATTTTCTTACTATGCACACTTTTGGCACCTATAAATAAACTGCTGGTAGAAGTTTTCAGTATGCACATAATATGCATTTAATATTAATAGGAAATGAGAAATTTCTTCTTTTTAATTTTTACTTTTTTACTGATAGATCCCAGGGACTGGATGTATCACCTGAATGATATGCATCGATATCAAGATAGTATGAAGGAAGCATTCCAGCCATCAAAAGTTAATTTGGAAAAACTGCATTCAGATATTTCACAGTCCATGGAAAAAATTGGATTGAGAGAAAAGTATTTGAATAATGAACTGGAATCTTTAATTGCAGAATTTAGTGTATTACAGGTTAGTCAATTAATTCCTACCTGCAACCAATGTCTTAGCTGAAAAAATCTGATGGCTGCAACATACTTTCGCTGAACTTATTTTCAAAGCTTTTTATTAAAATATGTTTTCTTGCATATATGTATATGTGGATATAAACTTTTCTTGTTGGAGTATGAGGAGTAATCAATTTACATTTTTATTTAGGAAGATAACTTTATATTTTTATTGGCATATTTATATGCCAGAAAGCTATTTGTTTCCATAGTAGATCCACCATACCTAGAAAGATGAAATATGCACTCTATTTCTGAAGAACTGAACTATGGGGTCAATCCATTTCAACTGGTCCTAAAAAATAAGTTGATTGCTTGGCCAATTAAAAAAAAAAATTGAAAATTTCCTGGTTGTTTTTTTCATGTCTTAAGACATTAAAACTATTTTTTTCAAATCTTTATCTCAAGCGGCTTACCTTGGGCAGCCATTTTTATAATGTTGCGCGGGCCCATTTTTGCGTTTGTAAAGGTAAAAGTCTATTACTTTAAAAGCATTTATCCTAGAAGCGTGAAACGAAAAGCATTTTGTTTGCAATTTCTCAAGGTAAAAATGAGTCCATCAATTTGTTCACCTATCTCTATCCTTTCTAAGGTAAAACTAAAAACAAAGTTTTAAAAAGTTACCATTGAAATTTCAATGTTTGAAATTTTTTTCTAATAGTAGGAGTGGATGGGGCTAGAGATATAAATCTCAAATTAGCAGAACTTACAGTCTTTGTGTATGTGTACATGGCATATAAATAATTATATTGTGTATTTTACTAATAAAAAAGTTACAGCCTCTCAAAAATAATAAATACGTCACTAAGTAAAATTCTGTTTTAACACAGGTCTAGGGGGATGGAGTTTACACCCGGGTTATCGGAAAACCGCATTACTATGGGAAATTGGGCGGGAAACAATAAAAGACATGTAAAGCTAAATTTTATAACTAATTTATTTGTGTATTACAATAGCAATTGATGTTTTCTGATTTAGATACACACCCAACTTTAACAGGAGTTACATACTCCGTATTTTCTTTTGGCACGATGATTGATAGTTGTCACATAAGTCTTAATGTTTTGCAAATGTAAAAGATGAAGATGATCGCAATTCCTCTGTCTCTCTAACCAATTCATAACTTCGCTGATGTTATCCAATACTTTTCCTATTTTTGGTAACTCTACCTCACATTCGTCTTCTACTTCTTCATTCTTGCTCTCATCTTCTGATAATACAACTGGTCTTCCACGGCTCTGGACTGTAGCCACAATTTCTTCATTGTTCTTATGGGCATATACAGGAAATTCTTCATCTTCATGCACCCAGCCCACGAGATCATTTGCACTTAGTCTATCAGCAAAAACATTTTAAGCTTAACATGTATCTTCTTCCGTAAAACCCAACAACTCATCTCCGTCTTATCGCCCGCTATATATATGTACTTCGACCAGCAATTTTGAATTGTAGCTTAACCCTTTGAATGCTGCCCATATACATGACATAATTTTACCCCGTGGCGGCTTTCTTTTTTTTACTTAAAACGTAAGTATGGATGCCAAATAAGTCAGGAAAAATAATTAAAAAATTTGGAGCGCTCTAATTTTTTTGTTATTCGAATTTTTATTCATGACGTGATATCACGTCATCAGTGACCAGGGATAGACACGTGATGCGGGTTGCATACACACGACTTTTTTATCATCTTCCATTTTTCTTTCACATCGTTTCTTACATGCAGTAGCGACAAAGTATATGCAAAATGCATGTATTTTGTTACTAATGTTAGCAGCTTACATTTATTGAACACTCAGAGTTTTAATGGAAGTAATAATGATTAGAAATGCAACAAGTCCACGCGGACAACTGTTTGAATAGGATAATAATTTCTTGAAATTTTCCTCTCGCTGCTGCGTTCGAGTATAAGGGTGCTGTCCTAAAATATTGAATAATATTTGTTCTCTTCCTTCTCAACCCACTATTTTGATCGTTGGGTTTTTTACTCCTTTCATATTTTCCGCTCCGTCCGAAACTTTTCCTCTAAGACGACCACCCGTAAGCGTAGAAACAAAACAACTAACGGTTCCACATAGCATCGGCGATTTTGCTGCAGCTGCATGTGTTGGGCGGTATTCCCCGACTCAAGATTTCTCTTTGTGTATTTATGATGGTAGATTAGGGTGTCCCTTTGTGTGGCACCACTCAGTCCGGCTCCGCTAAGGTTGGAGGGGGGGACCGAGAAGACGTAAGAGGGTGAGGAAGTATAATAGCACGCTGTAAGTGGCAAGATTTAGTCGGTACGTTTGTATGTACATTGAGGACAGATTTCTAGGAAGTGCCTTCGGTATGTCATGAACATGGGTGTGAGGTAAGGAAAGATTTTGCCGACTCGTGTCCTTTTCTAGGCTTTGGGGTGGTGACCGTGGTGAATCTGCTGCCAGGGTAGAAATGGATGCGGAAAGAAGGAAAAAATCAGCCCCAAATTTTGTCATTTCTCGCTTCCGAACTGAAGCCGAAAAAAAATTTTAGTTAGCTTGACAGGGTTCATTCAGGCCACTTATTGCAGATCGTGAGATGAATATTCTACTAAATGCTCAAGTTTAATTTTTTACTGGTAGTAGGAACGTTTTGAATTTTAGTGCCAAATTCGTTTCAGTTAGAGTTGAAAATTCAATAATACATATTAATTGGAAGAGCTTTGCAGCGTCTTTATTCCATATTATGTACAAACCCACTCACTAAAAGCAAGAATGATAGTTAAAGTTTTTTTTACTACTCATACGAGGGAAAGATTGGATTCGTAATACAATGGAAATTCCAAATCAACTTATATATATTTTCTTTGTACGTTTGTTATTGGGCCACTGTAAATTGGCAACAATTGCTGTATGTGGACATTTTTGTTTAAATAAATAAATATGTAAAAACCATACTCTTACATAATAACTGAGTCATGAAAACATAAATACTTGCCATAAAAATATATTTTATTTAAACAATAAAATTATCAGTAGAATGACACATCTATAAACAAAAAATTACTACAAAAATATTTTTTTAACATTTAGATATGCATTTTTACAAGTACAAATTAAAAAAATACTATTTACAATGTTTTATGATAGGGAGCAAAGCACTCGGGACAAAGTGCTGGAGAACCCTCACAATCAGGACATAAATATGCTGTCTCCTTCCTGCGCCCGACGGTGTAACAATGCCTGCAGCGTCGATATGTCTTCTTTCTGCCATCTTCTACGAGGATGAGTTCAGGGAAGTGGGATAAAGATTTTGAGGGTACACGGGATATTGGGTCAGGAAGGTATGAAGGTAGAATGAGGGATTTAATAACAGAGAGCCGGAATTTATATAAGGAAATGTTTTCGGGAGGCCTACTGTAGAGGAAATAGCTGTTGACAAGGATGATGTGAAAGATATGGATGCCCAACTTTTTGTACCATTTAAGGGTTTTCCTTTCAATAGGATAATATGCCATCATCTGATAAAAGTGGTATATTCCGCCCATCGACTCGTTGTACTTCACAACGGCCTCAGGTTTAGGAACGAGCCTGTCTCCTCTTCGGGTTGGCACGTCAACCATGCGACTCCCGAATTCGGAGCTAATCATCAGAACGTCCCTTTTGTCCTTCCACTTTAGAACACAGATACCATCGTTAGTAAAGGCATCCATAACTTCACCTCGTCTCAATTTAGCCTTTGCCACTTCGGAGGGGATGCCTTTCCGATTTGCCCTAAGAGTTCCTGTGCAATACGTTCTCCTCTCAAGCAGTTCGTGGACCAAATTGACGCTGGTGTAATAATTATCCATAAACAATGAATGGCCCTTGTCAAAATGGTCATTCATTAATTTATGAACTACGCGATCAACATGTCCACGCCCTCCAAGTTCAGAGTCACCGGCCCCCATGTACACAAGAAATCGCAAAACAAACCCGGAAGGCTCCGTCAGCATATATAGTTTGATTCCGTACTTTTGCTTCTTGGATTTCATATAAATACGGAATCGCCGGAATACGGAGGGTTCGTCCTCCTCCCCACTCTCCTCCTCGCTAATCCCCCACTCGGAGTCTTCCAAAATATCCGAATCCCCGCTCTCCTCTAGGAGCTCCGGTAGCTCTTCATCTGTATGTTTTCGCCTGGAGAAGGCGGAGATCTCGGAAGGTAGAGTCATAGTCCTGGTAGGAGCGTCCTGCCTTGACGTTGACGGCTGCGAATCCTGCGCAGACGAAGGCTGCTGGTCTGCTGTCGAGGTTGAGGCAAGACGTCCCTCAGACGGCGTCGCCTCCGCCTCAACCAAAGAGATTCGTCTTTTTACTCGTTTACGCACCACCTGTAGTTAAAACATATTGTCTTTGTGTCATATTGGTTAAATATGCATTTTGACAAATAATGGGCCAAAATAATCACTCAGGGTTATATAGACAAAAGAGGAAATGCTGCAGGCAATCATTATTACGCTCAACTATATGAAAAGAATCTGAATGAACTAAATATGTATAATGGGTAACTGAAGACTTATGAGTGCTTTTAAACAATTAATTATACATATATCGAGGGAACAACAAAAGCTTAAGAAAAATTAAGAATCACTTTCTCAGCAGGCCATGAAAAAATATCCAATGATTGTATCGGAAAATAATCATACCTATGTATATATACATAAATATAAACAATAAACGTATAATTAAAAATAATTTAAATTGTTGATAATTTACTCACGTTTTTGTTTGATTAACTTTCCACACTCGCACCGCAGAACTACGTATTATTGCCGCTTCACTTGCAGCTTACCGCTGAGGAGATGAACTGAAAAAAACACGACGAGAAAAAAAATTAGAGAAATGTTATAAATAATTGAATTATTCAAATGTCAGAGTAAAACTAAGAAGAAACTTTAAATAAAAGCAACAGTTTACGTATTCATTGGATGAAAATGGCGCAATATCATAAGACAATAAAATAATAAATATACGACCTATCGGAAGGAAATAAATACAAATAAATAATTATATGCTCAACATGGATTGGCAAACACGGCCATTATATTAATAAGAAAACAATTAATCGAGCTTAAGTAGATAAATATAAGAAATGTAACATAACATTCAAGTACGTTTGCCATAGCCAGGCATGTATGGCAACAAATACATAAACGTAAAACAAACTCGCACATAAGAGTACGAGGAAAATGAATGGAAATCGGCTTACCTCAAGGCAAAAGAAAAACTTTTCTCCCGATGTATCCAGGACAGGCAGTTCGAAACGGTCTTCACTTCTGGGCTGCTAGAACTCAACTGAGCGACGTAGTGGTGTTCAAGGTCGTAAAAAATCTGAACCGAGCCCTGGGTGAAAGCCGTAACCCTCAGGGTAACCATGACGTGATATCACGTCATCAGCCACAGGGGATAGTACACCATGACGTGATATCACGTCATGCCGCACTGAAGGTGTTAAGTTATTTTCTTCCATGCCAATCCAATATTGTACGCCATATTCTTCAGGGTAACTGTTTTCAGGAATTCTTGTAATTGCAGTTCTGAGTTTATGACTACAGTGAGCAATTGCCGCCGATAGTGGGCTTTAAATGCTCTGATAATCCATTGGTCCAAGTGCTGAAAAATGGCAGTGGTATTTTTGGTAAAAACGTTACCATAATTTTACCAAATGGAAGGATGGTCAGGACACATACCCTACAGAGGTAGTGCTTTTTCTTCAAACTTTTTTCATCGTAAGTGATTTTTTACCAATGGTATAAATTTTCATTGAACCATGATATAAATACATGAAGATTCATCCGCATTCTTACTGTCCTTATAAATTGACAGGTAGTGCTGTCATATTAACGTGGTTGAAACACAGAGGACTTCGGTTTTTACTGATACTTAAAGGTTCTACTGTGTGACTTCCTGATTTGTTCTCACAGAGTGATAAAGTTACTCTTTCTTTTCTCATTTTCATACTGGATTTATTTGCAGACTTCTTAATATTGAGCGACTTTGTTGGAAGCAATCTTTAGTAGAGGGCAATTTCATCACAGTTATACAATTGCTCTTAAGTGTACTCACCCTCATCAATCATCTTGCGTAAAGTCCGCAGAACTTTCTAAGTACTTCACTGTCACTGGAACGAGATTCTTCTTCCATGTTGACTTGCGCTATCCCGTGGCAAATTTTCCACCTCGCTAGCCAGCCAGCAGAAGCAATAAAATCATCAGCACCGCTTATTTGTTTATTTAATTTAATTGCCTGTGCTTGTAAAATTGGACCAGATAATGGAACACCTTCACTGAACTTCTGAACAAACTACGTAAACAAACATTCATCTACATCACTAGCATCACTTAATCTGGCTTTTTTGTATCAAGTCCTATTTTGTCATCCACATTGATACTTGATATTTAATATCGAAAGTGCTGAAAATACCAATTCCTTTCTGCCTCACCCTCCTTTCTCCCTTGTAGACCGTCACTTGCTGGACCTTCCCGTTTTTCCTCCCGTGCGTCGCCCCCCCTTGACCGTACCACCCACAGTGTCCCTTCTCATCCCCCCTCCCTTTAACTCTCCCTTTCAAATAACCCTTTGTGTCTAGTGGAAAACCCTGATTCTTAGAAACCCTTGAGACTCTCCCTCCCTCACCCCAGCACTCATCCCACAATGCCCTGCCAAAATTTTTCTATTACACTGTAACAAAGAAATATTAAAAAATAAAAACAAAATACAATCGTAACTTTTAAATAATTAAAATAATCTACTTCACTAGCATTTAGGATGGGCTATGGATAGCACTGCCCATCAAAGAAGATCAGAAATATCTTATAAAGCCTTACTCAAGTGTGTCAAGAGGTTTCGTTTTTACAAAGTTTTTGTCATTTTTGAGAAGTTGTAACTTTTTTATTAGTAAAATACACAACATACTTTTTATGTTATGTACACACACACGAAGACAGTAAGTTCTGCAAATTTGAGATTTTTATCTCAGGCCCCATCAGAGTTATTAAAAGCCAAACTTTGAAAATTTTGAAAAAAAGTGACTATTTAAAAATTTATAACAATTCAAGGGTAAGTATAACTATTGATATTTTTATGATAAACCCACAAGCATATATCTTCAAATAAAAATTAACAAACATTGAAATTTCAATTGTAAATTTTTTAAACTTTGCTTGTAGTTTTACCTTAGAAAGAATAGAGATAGGTAAATAAATCAGTGGACTTATTTTGTACCTTGAGAAATTGCAAACAAAATGCTTTTTGTTTCATCCAACTAGGATAAATACTTTTATTGTTCTAGACTTTTACGTAAACCTTTACAAATGCAAAAATGGGCTCGTGCAACATTATAAAAATGGCTGCCCAAGGTAAACCACTTCAGATTAAAAAAAAAATAGTTAATGTCTTTAGACATGAGAAAAACAACTAGGAAAGTTTCAATTTAAAAAAAATTGGCTAAGCAACCACCCTTGGACCACTTCAAATGGATTGACCCTATGATGTTTGTTGTAAATTGAAGTAACTAATGAATGGCTTTCAAAGTTCCCTCTCATGCAGATTTAAAAAATTCAGTGATGTATTTATTTCTTAAAGTATCTTCATTCCTTTTTTGGACCAATGTGTGTGTTTTAATATTCTATAGAGACAACTCACTGAAGCACAAGAGGAATATAATGCAGCATGCACATCGATTTCTAATCATTCTCAAACTCTTAACCAGTTGACTGAGGAGTTGGACATAGTGAAACAAGAGACTGAGGAACGAGGATCCAGTATGACTGATGGAAGTATGTTCATCCCGTAAAAATTTAGTTAATTATGGCATGTAAGGCCTGTCTTTAATTGGAATTCTTTCCCAGGGTTAAGTTTTAGATATGTATCATTTTATTTTCATTATGGCAAAGAAACAAATTAGTTAAGGTATTATAAGGTAGTTTTTTTTCTCTAGTCATAGTAGACATCATATTCGAACATATTTTGAGGATATGGAGACTAGCCATTGTATTAACTTTATGGAGGCTCTTGAAAGAGATCATTAGTGTGAAATTCCACAGAAAAAAAATCATTTGCGTAGACTGGGACTCGAACCTGGATCCCTCAAGGCGAGTGATTTTTCCTCTGGAATTTTAAACTTATGTGCAGTTGCAAGTGACTCCATAAAGGTAATACCGCGGATATATTCCCGGTAATAGTCCCGGTAATAGTCCTGTGGTAATAGTCCTGATATCCTCAAAATTTGTCAAATAGAGCAAAAACCTCATTGTGTTCAAAGTTTGGCTTTTACCTTGTAGGCTGTGGCTAAGCTTAGCAACTTCTTTGAACTGCTTGATAAATTGTATGTCTGACAGTCTTGAGCATCTTGCTCCTTTAAATCTCACAAAAATCCAAAGGGGAGGAGGGCGCCTTGGTTGCTTAACTGGCGATAGCACTCAGCATGAAATCGAGGGGTCTGGGTTGGAGTCCCTGTCAGGGCGGATGATTTTTCCACTGTGGAATTTTGCACCATATTCGAATTTTCTTTTTATGTTTAAGCAGCTGTAAGATGCATGAGATTTATAGTAAAATAAAAAATAATAATTATAGTATTTTTAATGATGTAAAAACGTTTTTATTGCTGAAATTATCTGTAATTAGCTAAATACACATGCATCACGCTGTAACTTGGCTCAGTTGTTTCACAGTGTTCACTGAAAACTCCTTCACAAACAAAGATCTTTTTTACAATATTGTGAAAAGTGTTGCTGTGAATGATAAATTTGTTTTTAAAGAGAGTTGAGAGAGCTAATGAACCACATATGTACTGTTAAATTTCTGGTTCTATCTTTGCATCGGAATTTCCTCATTTAAAAAAAATAAATTCTCCCTGGAGTGCATAGCCCTAAACATATAAGATGAAAAATGGCTGTATTATTTTGGAAATATCTCGAAAAGTAGTAAATATGACAAGTGGCTAATATTTTGATATCACTGGAAAGGTTAGGTATTTTTCTTTATAATGAGACCAATTTATTGAATTGTATGCGAAGTGATATCTTGCTCAAGCTACCTTGAAAGTAACATGATTGACACTTCCAAAATTCTCTTCAAGTGCCACCTTATTTTTCAGCCTCTTCAGCATTCACAGATCACTGCAAAAGACTATGATCTAACTTACAGTCTGTCCTCTTTTTTACAAAACTTTCCCTGCTGTTATTAACTCATTCTCACTATTATCTGAATGCTTGCCTGTATTTTACCATTGTAGAAACATTGTTGAATTATTAAAACATGATTTTCTGAATTGATGCATTGAAAGAAATGTTATAAAATAATAAGTGGTGGACATTATAAAAGAAAATTAGTATATAAAATAACATAAGCACCAATGTTTTCATCAATAATTGCAGAAGAGTCATGTATTTTTTTACTATCTATTATTTTTCAGCTCCCTTAGTCAACATCAAAAAGGCCCTGGCACAACTTAGAAGCGAAATTTCTCTACAGGAGTTACGTATTGGCATTTCTGAGCATTGTTTACTTCAGTCTAGATTGCGTGATAAGTCAAAGACACAGGAAGATTTGCAATCCATAAACAATGCTCACCTGTCTAGTCTACATAATTTTTCCAATTTGAGCTCCGCTCATTCAGGAGGTTTGAGAAAATATTAATGTATATGTGAGTGAAACTTGCACTACTCTCTTTGTTCATTTGATGGATTCAAAAATGGCACTTTTCAATATGAAGATGAGTCACTACAAATATAATGTTGAATTCTTCTAAGAGTCGAATAGCCAGCGATTATGTGGGTAAACCAAGGCAAATGAATCTGGATCATGGTTCCTCAACGGTTGAGATGATTGAAAAAAATGTTCATTTGAATGGTGAATGATGACATGATTCCGTCCCTGGCCCTGGAATGCTCTGTGTCAGCTGAAAATATGACTACTGCAGCTGGGATAAATCATTTTTCTTTTTCGGAAAGGTAAAGTTCTCAATAAAGCTTAAATATACATATGTAAGGTACCATGTCATCTCCATTTATCACCATTTTTAAAAGAAGTTTTTATCCTAGTCACTTGGTTTTGCTTTTGTGTATATTCATTTCTACTATCAACATAAATATATGTACTGTTTTACGGAACTGCACATAACTCAACCCTCCTCTCATGTTGAGCTCACTTATAATGGTATGTTGGTAGAATCCTGAGGGTTTATTGCCATGTCTATAGCTTTCCAGGAGATTTGGCCTAATACTAATGAGCTTTGCTTAAGTAATGGCTTGTGAATGTGTGGGTATTCATGGACATTTTTAGCCTTTACCTTTATTGTCACTCTTGCCATGGATATTTTTGTTGTAGTATTTTGTGATCTTAGGTGACTGAAGGATACACTGTTGTCTGGATTTTTGTTTGCTTCTTAGGATATACTGCTGTCTGTTTTTTTTGCTTTCTTGTTAGGATGAGCATCATGTGATGTCATAACTTAATCTTCTCTGGTGCGATCATGAGCTGCTTGAATCTGATTATAAAGTGTATGAAAGGGTATTGTGAATGGAAAGGATAAATGCTGGATAATTATCAAAAACTTTGTGTCTCTCAAAATTTATGGTGTTATGAGGTATAATGGGACCAAGGCATTGGGAAATGTTATATTTGAGACTGAAGCACTGTCTGAGGCACTCATTATTTTATCTCTGGGGGAGAATTTCAATGATGTGGACATACCTTGGGTTTCCAAGAATTATTTTTTTGTAAGAAGCTTTACAATGTTGCTACGAAATCACAATGTGAAAGCTCTTGCACCCGCAAGTTGGGCAATTATCCTGTGTAAATTCTTGCAGTCTCTCTCTCCTCTACCTCCATGCAGTGTATCCCTCTGGCATTTTTACATGACAGTTGCGGACAATCATTTCTCACCAATGATGTAGAGGGCTAAACCAACTATTTCATAATGTATTATATTTTGTGATTAGCTTTAGGATGCACACATTAGATTGATTGTCTGTTAGTGTTTATATGGAGTTTTTAATGCTTGAAGTTGGAAGTTGATGGAGGAGTAGACATATGGAGTACTGTGAGAGTGGCAATAGCAGTAGTGGTTTTCATTACATGCTGGTCATTACCTATGTAATGGTAATAATATTCTCAAAAGAGGTAAAATAATTCTCATTACTTCATTTAAGAGTCTGTAATTAAGTGGCCAGAATTCGTAAAACTCAATATTTTAATTTTGTTGCAGTTTAGCTTGCGTATTTGAATTGGGGGTACTGGATTTTCATGTGATTTAAAAAAAAAATGTGTTTCTGGACAATGTATGCCTTTTGTATGCTAATTGTCATGCTGGATTTTCCAGCAAATTTTAATTCAATTTGAGACAGTGTGATCCCCGGAATAATAGCCTGGTTTTGTTTTCGAAGTGTATGTGATATCGTTGTGACTGGTTGCATAAGCTGAATGGGAAAGACTCCTTGCTCGCATAATAAATGTCTGTCATTGGGAACATGTACTCTTTCTCACTAGAGTGTAGGAATGAGGTGACCATTTTGCATATTAGGGTCTTTCATTCTCAATTTTGTATGCCTGTTTTTCCTTTTTGAATTGTCTATAACTCATTTATGGAAGTGAAACATCACTACCATTAGGTACCTCTGACATGACTTAATGTAATCCTCTAGATCAGTGGTTCTCAACTTTCCTAATGCTGTGACCCTTTAATACAGTTCCTCATATTGTGGTGACCCCCAGAAATATGGAAACCATCATAAGACCATCAGAAATATGTGTTTTCAGATGATCTTAGGCTACCTCTGTGAAAGGGTCGTTCGACCCCCAAAGGGGTTGCGATCCACTGGTTGAGAAACGCTGCTTCAGATGAATCATCAAGAACCTGTGACTCAAGTAACGTTAACTTTAGACACAAAGGTCTTAACATAGAGTTAAGCTGCATTTAACTGTCCAGTTTGGAAGACTTATAAGTTAGTAATGGGCAAGATTTGCATTCATCTGGCTGTTGTGGTGATTCTATCATTGGTAATTGGTAGCTCAGCTACCTAAACCTACCAGTGGCTCTTGGGGTATGGAATACCCCCCAGGGAAAGGGGGGTTCGTGGGTCTCATCATGGAAATTCGTAACAAACTATGTGCAAAATGGTTTTGGGGGGGGGGGGGAAGGGGGCATTTGGCATTGCCCTTACTGCCCCCTCCCTTGGGGCCACCAATGATATCAGTATCTAATGGTTGGGAAAATAATTCACTCTTTTTTTAAAACTTCTATGATGTCTGGCGCTTCCTGTACAGTCCTCGCGAGAGCTTACGGCCTTAAAATGCGCAGAAAAGAGGGGGTGCAATGTGTGGGAGGGGTAAAGGAAAGGAAAGGAGGGGAAAGTGAGCGCGTGGCAGGCATAATGACCAACATAGCGTCTCAGCGTATAAATGTAATTCCGAGCCGTATTGGACAATTCGACTCGTCGCGGAGCATAGATCAGGTAGCCGACCCTTCACCGCCATACCTCCGTTTCACGGCCGGGGCTGTGGAATAGATGGTCTTACGCGATAACTAACAGCTGGGCATTTCAATTACTTTAAACGTATTAACATTTATTCAACATTAATAAAAAATAACAAATATAGTCGTGATTCCGCGGAAGCGCTGATTGAGTAGACACCAAACTTCGCCCAATTTCGTTGTTTTTCAGTAACGTTGCAAAAATTTTCAGCCGCGTGAAATTCTTTAATCCAGGTTTCAGACAACATAAAATTATGAAATAACCGTACATTCTATATTCTTATTTTACTGATCTAATGTAATGAATGGGATAGAAATTTGCGTACAACTAGTTAAAATTCCAGTCACTCAAATGAGAAAATAAAAAGTACTTAAAGAGATAATTTCATAAATTGTCAATATTCACACGTATGAATGGTGTGGCTATCTACGATGAATAAATGGGACATTGAGAACAAAAGAGTGGAAATATAAGAATATATATTCTAGAGAGACAGAGAGAACACACACATCGTATGTAGATATATATATATAATAATAATATTTATTCCTTATATATATATATATATATATATACGAGTAAATGGGTGCTTGCAGTTTGCAAGCGGAAGTGGAATAGCGTATGATAGTACATGGTATGTCATTAAAAACGAAAGGAGTTTAGTCTTACTACTCATGGAAATTAAATTAATGAGGTGCATTGGTGACCTATGAATATCATTATGAGAATATAGCAGTAAGCGAATAAGTACATAAAATATATACTTTGTTCTTCTTGGTAATCGCTAGATTTATTCTATTATTTACATGCCATTGACATATGTTGAAGAAATATATTAGTCATTGAAAATGGTTACATTTATTTGGCAGTTTTTAGTTTAATCAATATCAGCCCAACTAAGTACAATGGATTTTCAAATTTCATTTTTATTTTTGTAGATCTCGATTACTATAAACAAATTGAACCTTTTAAACAAATGGTATAGTATTTGAATTCATAATTTCTAAACCCAAGCGATAATGCAACATGGTTCATTATCGTTTTACATGATCTGGACTTGTAGAACAGCGTTTCCAGGTATATTTCAGAAAGGAGGTGCAAGTATTTAAGTTAACCAGAAACACAGAGAGAGGGAATCCCAGGCAAATGGAATATATTAGCAGGTGTTAATCAATTCATGACCTCCAACTAATAAATTTTCTAAGCATCCTTTTAATAGCGGAGTTTGTTACTTTTTCCTTGATTTTAATATAATATCAGAGCATTACCACGGTTTACAGATGTGAGAGTGTAATACTAAGCATTTATGAATATATTTTTGATTAATAATTCTATTCCTTTCGCTCATAGTTTGCAAGAATACAATGTTAAAAATTACTGCACATGTATCATCACAAAACATTGTGAATTCGTGTAGGTCGAAGGCATATTATCGTTAAAAGCTATTGAGGTACGCACTAATGCATGCTTTATAGCAGTATAAGATACTGGAAGTCTCGGGAACAATGAAAAAATTGCTTAGCAACGAAAATGAAAAAAGATCGAAATTTGCATGAATTCTGCGTTGAAACTTCAAATATTTCAATTTATCGATCAAAAGAGAAAAATCGGTTGCAAGAATTAAATTCTTTGATCTTTTGGCCTCATTTTGGTCAAAAAATGAAACTTGTATCTCAATTATTTCATATTTTAATGAATGAATGAAAATTACTCTACACGGAATTTATTCGTTTTTCCCATTTAAACCCATTAAAAAACAAAATCCAATCTGGACTCGAAACCAATGAAAAATATTGGGATTTTTGATTTTTTCCTGACTCAACACAAAATTCCAATCCTCCCTTTAAAATTTCAACGTTATAGCTCGATTAGAAATGCCCAGGAATTCGTATCAATGAGTGAGTCAGTGAGTGAGTCAGTTTTGTAGCTTTATATATATAAATATATACATATATATGCTTTTGTGGGCCAGAAATGTGAGTAGCGGTCAAATCTATCAACATTCAAATTCGTAATTAGTTTCTTTCAAAATGTTGAAATACCAACAGCCAACCTGTCAATCAAATTTTCAGAAATTTGTTGTTTATAATTAGTTGCCATTTTATTTTTAAAAATTTCAAAGTTGGAAGGGGGGGCAGCTGCCCCTCCTCGCCCCCCCCTGGATACATCCTTGACTTTATAGGGGCGTCGTGGCCAGGGCGGGAAGGCGGGCCCCAGGCCACGCAATAGGTTTCGGGCCCGGCGGGCGGGGCCCCGAACTTTGAACAGCCAGCAGACCAAACATCTCTGAGTGAAAGTACAATTTTGTCACACTGTTCATAAATACCTATGAAATTGTAGTTTAACGCAAAAATTTTTTCAGAAGGGGGTCACAAAACCGGGCCCCTCTGGACGTGCAGCGGCCCGGGCCACGGGCGTCTTTATAGACGGCCCGGGACGGCCGACGATCTATAAAGACGGGCGTGACCACCGAGATACTCAGAGTATCTCGGTGGTCACGGCCCGGGACCCTAAGCACCCACGCCGCCCCTGCCCTTGACTGCACGGGACAAGGTTGGCGATCGCATCAAGAGACGCTTAAGATACCAACGAGGCCGACATGAATAATCTAACGTATTTTAAGAAAAGTCATTGTTTGCCTATCATTGCTTCAGTATTTATACTTGCTCCTAGCAGTAAACACGGAAGTATCACTTAAAATATTAAACTTCTTCATATTGGGCGCTTTCCATTCGCTTTAGTCTCTTCGCAACAGAACAGCGCACTTGATTTCCTACACTGCGCACTTACTTACTTCCTCGGCACTACAACCCGGTATGGGCTTTGGCCTCCCTCATGCACTGCGCACTAGGCAGCCCAATTCAAAACAGATCGGGAGCAGAGTTGACGTGCGCTAAACAGTAAAAGTACTTCGATAATAGCTTCCGCGATTGTTGATTTTCATTAATGGCGTCAAAAATTAGTAAAGTTTTAAATTACTCTGTGACAAGAAAAAAATGCGTATTTTGAACGAATTCGATAATGATGCACGAAAAATTCGGCCGTGACTATTGATTAACTACAGAATGCTACATACAGGCAGGTTAGTGGATGTTTCGGATGGGAACATCTTCCATTCATCATCGTTCGTGTGCGCTGATGTGTTCCGATCTGCTCGAACCTCAACTTATTGTATGAAAACCTTCCATTGTCAGTACATGCGCTTAGATTATGTACACTAGTTATTACTTGCGAGTTTGCCTTCACTCCTCTAATTTTGGCTACATTCAAACTTACGCCTTGTTTTATATACACTATGTATCTAACTTTGTTATGCAATTGAAATTGGCCATTTTTTGTCATCATAATCGTCGTATCCGTTCTGTAATCAGCGCCTCAAGTCGGGCGATATTGCACTGCTCAAGTTATCCAACTCCCGGAAGGCGGGATTCGCCTACCCCGTTTGGTGGTCACCCGTGCGGGCAGTTGTGCCGCTGCCTCTTGCGGACGCGGAAGGCTGAAGGATGTCGACGATCGGTCGCCTGAGCTTACCGGAGATCCTCAGCCTGTTGCTGGCCACTTTCTACCTCTTGAAATGCGCGCTGGTGGCCGACGCAATGCTCCCGTATATACGCGGTGGTAAGTGCACGCTTTTTGTCCAAAAATTCGCAATCCCGTCCCGCTGTTCGTTTTTTCGAAGGCGAGGGAAAGAGAAAAACAGCATCATTTGTTCGTATGGATATAAAGAAAAGAGGAAGACGAGAATAGTTTGCATGCGTTCGAGATGTGGGTGTGGAGGAGAATGGAAAAAGTGCGGTGGACGAAAAGGAAAACAAACGAGGAGGTGCTTAGGGTATGGCGGGCGAGGAAAGGAAACTTCTGGATGAGAGTAGGAAGAGGCAAAATAGGTGGTTGAAGTATGTATGGCTGAGATAGTGGGCAGTATCTTGGGTAAGTTTCGAAGGGGAAGAATGAGAATAGGTTTTATGGAGAAGTTGAAAAAGGGTAGGACGTAGGATGAGATGAAGAAAGAAATGATACTGGCAGAAAGAGCCCTGCACTTGTAAACATATAGAGGATTTTATCTGACCTCCAACTGAACTGAGTTTAATCGGTGGATTACCTAATAATGTGTTCGTCGCAGGTGACCGACGGATTCCTTGTAGTCGAGACTTCAGAAGTGTCTTAGTCTTAGCTCCCATATACCCTTCAACTTTCTGCGGATTTGTTCTTGTGCGTGGCTTGAGGTGAACTTCCTGAAAATATTCCTTACTACTTTGGCCAGTCCCCGTCAATTTCACTCTCATCAGAAACTTGATGCGCAGTGATCCGACGCCTGAGGATTTATTTCTCCTGATTTCTTCTCAGTCACGCCTAGCCTGTATAAAACTGAATGTGAATTGTTCCTTCAGTGAAGTAAATGTTTACTGGTGGAAACCGACTATGATTGGAGGAATGAGATATATGTTGGTATGTTAATTTGGTTACTCCCCGTGTTGTATTGAGTTTTTACCATTACTGGTAATGTTTACATGTATGCATAATTGTTTTTAAGAGTACGGACGCTATTACAGCGCAGTACGATAGAACTTATGAGAACTAGTCTCAATTCAGTGATGATACCATAACGCTGGTATTACGTAACGTCTGTGATTATGTTTCCCTTTGCTTGGTACAGACTTTTGCAATATGAAAATGTCCATTTTTCTGTTAATTGTTTGTTTAATTACGAACTCTTGGGTATCCACCCTTATTTAGACCTGTATATCTTAAGCAACTGTCGCATGGTTGATTCCGACCACAGAGAATGTTAGCTCTTCATTTTTTAGGAATTTCGTAAATATCTGTCGTTTGCTACATTAAAGACGAATTTTAGATTTCGGTGGCTAATTATAGCTAGAAATACACGGAAAAAACGCGAACGTCTCTGATGGAGAATATTCATATTAAGACCCAGTTAGGTCTCACATTTCGCTTTCTTACGTCTCGCATCCGAATTTTCGTTCGTCGACGGGTTATTTATTTTGGGCGAATAGTTGCCGTTTAAGGACAAGGCGGATGAATAATGGATTTTTTTGTTTCTTTTTAGAGGGTCACAGTAATTTCCCGTGATGAATATCCATTTCCTACGCCGATGATTAGTATTCTTTGTTATGCTCTTTAGCATGACTGACTGAATTGCATTATTATTACGATACAATGTGTGACTCATTACTGCGGTTTCCATTAAATTAGATCGTAGGTGTGTCTTTGTCCCTTGTCCACCGAACTATGGTTCGGCATTCACCTCTTAATTGTTTAGTTCCCGGCTCCAGCATCGATCGCTGTTTTAGTGCCGTGGTCCCAGGTTCTTGGTTTTGAATGTCCTCGAATTTTGAAAGAAATGCTAGATTTTTAAAACTTTTTTGGGAGAAGATTTTAAAGTATCAGGCGGTAGGAAATGTGTGACATGTGGAAATGTGTGAGCATGTGTGACAGAGACAGCAATATCACAGAAACACTGTAAATTTCCACAAGTGGAATTTTACGAAGCGTTTCTGTGATAATGTTTTCAGAGAGGATTTCATATATCCATGGAATATATTTGGTGACAAACAAAATTTTAAAATACTGAAAATCGCGTTCATAAACATAGAGACACCCACCTTGCCGCATTCTACCGATGTGATTGAATGGGGCTGGGTCTGAAAAAATTGGACAATTGGCGCACAAGGCTTGCTAAGGCCAGAGGCGTACGACCGGAGGGTTTTAGGGTTTGAACCCCCCCCCCCCCTTCCCCAAATATGTTTACCGGAATTCGTTTTCGTTCGTTTACCTGAACTAGCGTTTAGAATTTTGATTATTGGGCTGAAAAATATAGTTGAATTGTCTTCACGCAAAGATAATGTTAATTTTTTTATTGCTTTAGTGGATAATAATCTAAATATCGTTTTATCATGATGCACATAAATATTAATGGAACCCCCCAGTAGTCAATTCTGCGTACGCTATTGGCAAAGGCCTTTGCTGGAATATCTTGATGTTGCCTAGAGCCGACGAATGGGGGTGCGGAACGATAGGGCTAGCAAAACTGGAGTGAAATAAACTTTATGGGGCGAACGCTCTAGCGGAAGGAATGTGAAGGAACTCACGTCTGCGCTCTAGTTGGGCCGATCGGGGTCCTTTCTTCTGGCTGGCTGGAAAGCCCTTGTACTTCTAATACCTAAATTCCCACTTTTTTACGTAATCCATTACTAGAAGTTTGAAGATCCATCACGTAGCTATTTACGCTAAAATAAAATAAAAATACTTTGTATATTCCACACAATAAAATTTAATTCACCGACCCGGGTTTCGCTACTCTGTAGACATTTCCAGGGTAAAAAACAGCAAGTAGACAGGGTATAAAACAGCAACCTCCCTTATACATGGAAAATTATGAGGGGTGGTATAGGAGGGGAGGGTGTTAAGGGAATACTGGCCAGGAGAACCTAATTGCTAAGGTCAAGGACATGATTCGTTGGGAGGAGGGAAGGCTATGGACAGCAATGGCGAGTGAAACGGGAATACAAATTGATTTAAGAGGTTTAAATTGTGGTCATTTGATGCTTTTCTAATCTCCAATTTTTCAAGGAAATCCAATGTCCCTCCTTATCCCTTCGTGTGGAGTACTTCAGGAGTGAAGTCACTCTCGTGGTAGTTCGAAATCAGATGTTTGGCGAAACTTGTTCTTATATCCGTGGTCCCCCACAACCCCTCCTATATCACCCCTCCAAATTTTCCATGCATAAGGGCTTGCTACTTGCTGTTTTTTACCCTGAAAATGTCTACGGAGTAGGCGAGACCCGGGTCGATGAATTAAATTGTATTGTGTGGAATATACAAAGTATTTTTATTTTATTTTTACGTAAGTATGCAGTTCCACCAAGTCACGCCTGAAACTGTCCTGTTTACTTAACTATTTGCAACCTTCCTCGACAAATGAAGAGTCCGCTACCATCCCTCCATTAAAATCTTCAATAAAACCGTTAATTTCCTCTCTCTTGTTGTCTAATTTCCCAACGCCAGCTCAAATACCCCTCTCGAATTTCGTCAGTTTGGTGTATATAAAAAAAACGTGGTCTGCGTCGGACCAGACGGTGGAAGTTATACTTCTTTGGCCGGTCGCACACACCCGCTCACACACACAGGCAGACAGGATATATAAATGAAATAAAAGACATTTTTTCTCTATTATTCAATATATTTCTCTTCGATATATTGTTATTTTAAACAAAACTTCTTTTCAAAGTTCGAACGTACAAAACGAGTAAATGGGTGCTTGCAGTTTGCAAGCAAAAGGGGAAAAGTGTATGATAGTACATTGTAAATCATTAAAAACGAATGCAATAAGGTCTTACTTCTTTTGGAAATTATTTTAGCTGGGTCAATTTTTGACCTAAGAATATAATAATGAGATAATAGCATAAAACGAATGGTCCCATGACATATGTACTTTGTTCTTCTTAGTAATTGCTATATTTTTCCTTTTATTTTCATGCCATTGAGCAATTTTGAAGTAAATATTTGTAATTAAACATGATTACAGTTATTTGGCAGTATGAAATTCAATCAATATGAGCTAAGTAAATGCTATGGATTTTCACATTTCATTTTATTTTTGCTGATCTTAATTATTATAATTTACATATTAAACACATGGCGTAGTACTTGAATTCATAATTTCAAAATCCAAGAGATAATGCATCATAGAACATTGTCATTTTACATGGTTTTGACTTGTAGAATGGAGTTTCGAGGTACATTTCAGAAAGTAGGTGCAAGGATTAATGTTTCCTGGAAAAACAGAGAGAGGGAAACCCGGAATAAGGTGTAAAGAGTGTTTCAGAAGCAAAATGGAGGAATCTGGAGCGATCCCAACGGATTTCGTAGGCATGAGCAAATGGAGGAGTGTCAAAGCTACGAAACAGTTTATGTATATAATTATAAAACATTGTAAAAAGTATATTTCTAAGGCATAATATCGTTAAAAGCGATTGAAATACGCACGGAGAATGTTATATTCCTTTAAGTTTAATCTTTATAGCACGCGTATAAGGTACTGGAAGTCTCGGGAACAATGAAAAAATTGCTTAGCAACGAAAATGAAAAAAGATCGAAATTTGCATTAATTTTGCGTTTAAACTTCAAATATTTCAATTTATCGATCGATAGAGAAACATCGGTTGCAAGAAGTAATTGTATTGATCTTTTGGCCTCATTTCAGTCAAAGAATGAAACTTGTATCTAAATTATTTCATATTTTAATGAATGAATGAAAATTACTCTACACGTAAATTATTCGTTTTTCCCATTTAAACCCATTAAAAAACAAAATCCTATCTGGACTCGAAACCAATGAAAAATATTGGGATTTTCGATTTTTTCCTGACTCGACACCAAATTTGAACCCTTCCCTCAAAATTTCATCCTTTTAGCTCGATTAGAAATACCCAGGAATTCGTATCAATGAGTACAATTGTGGATTTTTCTCACCCAAAAAAGAGCGTGACGCGGAAAAGAGCGTGACGCGGTTTCTCGACCAACATCCCATCCCAAAAGTCTCCAACGGGCGCAAAGAAGTATAACTTCAATAAAAATGTTTTCCAACACCTCCCATCCTTCCTCATCTACTCCTTCATCCTCCCTCTTACGTTAGTAATCTCCATATCCGCCTCTTCCTCACTGCTTAGACTACCCGTCACACTGTTGCCTGTCTCAAAGAAGCTGAAACCTCCGACTGCAGACAATGAACGAGTCGAGCGAATACGTCACACGGTCACGTGACAACAACAAGCGAGCCGTGTTCTGGGATACATTGGCCGAGTTCCTCGTTGCCGTGCATTGTGATCCACAGCAATTTTATATTTATTGCGAGAATTTGTGCAATACTGTGATGTTCCTTATTGCAAAAGTTCTTGCAAAACTCCAGGGGTATCATTCCACAAATTTACAGCGGAAGGAAGTATGTTTAAACTGTGGGCAGTAAAAATACGACGGGATGAAAGAAAATAAAAAAAATCGACTTCTAAGCGTGTGTGCTCCCGACATTTTTTACTCGGGGATCACAAAGAAGTCTTGGCAGGAAGAAATTTTTTGATTTTTGAGAGATTTTTAAGTTCAATTTGCAATGTTTACACCTGTGCTGGTGAAGGAATCGCATTGGGATCAACGCAATACTGGAATATTGGAGGCTCCCTTTTTCTTTTCAGGCTTGGCTTGGCAAATACAGCATTCATTACTGGATCAAGTTCAATTTTCTTTTCCCTGGTCGTATGCCATTTATGTTCCACGCATGTACAAGACACGTCTACTGGTATCCCCTTCAGCCCCATCGAAATTAAATGGTGGAGGAGGTAAAAGAGCCCAAAAGCGTGCCCGCATTTACCGAGTCTCAAATGGGCAAGAACAAATTAGCAGAGCTTGTACTTCACATTATAAAGATATCAAACAACACATTGTGGTCTGTGAGCTGAAAGGATCACAGTCACAACAGTGTATGTGTAAGATATAAATACGAACGTTGTGTTCACAAGAACGAGATGCAAGCACGGCAATCGGAAAAAAGTTTTCATTCAGTTAATGGTATTTCATTTTCTACATTCGTCAGTTTCCATTCAAGTTTCGACTCATGTCTCGATTACCTGTTTCTTCCCCGAAATTTGCGACTGTGTTCTCGGGTACCACTTGTCAGCGAGAAAAACTGTTATGGTGTCATTAATAGACTAATTTTAGGGTTGGTAATCTATGAAAGTAGAGGTGTATATAATTAAGTGGTATATGGTAATTGCATCAAGTTCATATCAAAATGAATGTAAATATATCGTCGCAGCGGAAACAAATCAAAAAACTTATAATTACATCATACATACATGATTTAATTTTATTATTAGTTAGTTCGTAGGTGAAACTATCATTTTCGCTGCGACGATGTACAACATTAGGACTCGAGGTACCAGAAAATGATGTCGTGATATATAGACATCGTCATTTAAAATATTGCATGACTCATTCCTGTGTCATTATTTGTATTATTATATTAATATTATTCGAGGATCTAATCTCAAAGCTTTCATCTTTATTGCGTCCTTCAAAATAGAGTAATCGAGCGGGCTCATTCTTTCTTTACCTGGGCAAGCAATACGCCTTCAAAAAAACAGTATCATCCTTTGTTATTCCTGCCCATACTTCCTTGTAGTAAGACGAAAGAAAAAGATAATATCTTTCCTTGGAAAGACTCGCACTACCGCAACTTCCCAAAACTTGAAGCTGCAACATCTCGTAATGCTTCAAGCTTTCCGGTGGCTCCATCTCCGTGCACATTGCACTGACACGTCGGCCGCTCCTCTCCTACCCTACCTCATCTTCTCCCTTCTTTTCCGGACCGACACTTTATTTCAAAATTCAACTTCCCTGAAAATGAAATCAGTCAACAAATTGCTGAGTTTTAGTACAAAAACACCAAGAGATGCTCCATAATGCTGAACAATACAACAAGAGACTATAGAAAATTAAAAAAAAATCAATACATATTCACTTAAAAAAGAATAATTACGTTACTAATGACTTCATGGGTCCTTTGCGTGTGTTTTTGTGGCCATGAATGTTCGAGGGAAAAGGAGTAGGTATTTAAACCATTAGTCCTAGAGTCTTCTCTCCCTTATCTGGGTGTTTGAATCTTACGGCGCAGTGGAGGTGCCTAATTGTCTAAATTAAACGCGTTTCCTCAAGGAAGTCTTAATCTTGCTTGGTTTCTTAGTGTTTTGGAGGAGTTCCATCCTTCCACATCGGATACATAAGTTACACTCTGATCCCTTTCGCAAGAGTTATTTAGTATACAACTTGTAATTATTAAATACAGAACAATTGACATTAATTTTTGTCAGTAGTTATGTTGAAGTTTCATAATGATGGTGACAAGGAAAAGTCTTTAAAACATTTCGCATGAAAAACCGTCACATACAAACACTTAAGATTTGTAAAAAATAAAAACATTAATCTAACTCGGGGTCATTCCCGTTTTCCGAAATGTGGATGCTAAAACCGAGTGCAATTTCACTTTAATAGCTCTCGCGTTAAAGAAGTATATGTGAGGAATATGATGGTGCACTTAAAAAAACGTAAGTATCTCTTTCGGACCCATCATACTCGGAATTCCATAGTTAAATTATTTTCTTTGCTGGCTAGATGCAAGAACCTTTACAACTGTATCGATACTGGCTTTTTAGTCTAAACCATGGTCGGCGAGTTTAATAAAGTTTTTGTTGTCTATACCACAGAGTTACTCTATGTCTATACTAAGTTACTCTCATTTTTCTTAAATGGAGTACCACAAAGTGACGGCTGAAAGCATCTAGTGTTTTTAAGTCATAGTGACTTCTAATACACACAGTATCTAAAGACGATAATTTAGGTTTCGCACGGTGTTATTTTTTCGCTTTGCCTTTTCTCCGAAAGTTCATGATAGTGCATTTTTTATGATTTAATCCGTCTTAACACCACATCAAAATATTGTCCAAATCTCGTGTGAGTAAAATGGTATCTTTGGTGTTATTTCTGTTTATAGTACGATTTCATCGGCTTAGAATTTACCTACATTTGCTGGTGCCTATGTCCTTAATTTAAATTGAGAAAAAGAAGCCAAATGATACTGCATTGTGGTACGCATAATGTCTTGTCTTTTTTTCTGATCTCGACTGCCGATGACGATGTCGGCTGCCGAAATATCAGAACGTATACTGTGAGTGTTCTTCTTTTTTGTGTTTCTATATTTAATTCCGCCCCACCTGTGGCAGTTTATTTAAATTATCGCGTGTGTGATTTTCCACGAACTCGTGTGTGTGTATATATATATATATATATATATATATATATATATATATATATATATATATATAACTTCCAGGAGAATCACTCGGGTGATAAATATACAGTATGCCAAGAGGGTGGCCGATAAAAAATATACACACGGAAAAAAGAACACTTACACATGAAAACTTCCGATATTTCGGTGAAGACTAGCTCCACCTTTCTCAAGGTTTAAAGTAGGAATGAAGAAAAGGAGAGAGATTGAGGTATGGGACCTACTCCCTTTCCATTCGTGGCCACCGAATTTGCAACAACCCTGACTCCCTTGATAAATTCCTTACTAACCTCCATCAATCTCTTCTTCGCAGAGGCTATCCAGAGCAACTTCTCAATAAAAAAATCCTCAAAAAACCACACTCCCCCAAACTGCCTCCTACTAATAGCATTTCCCAACACAATATCTCCCTCTGTACCACCTACTTCCCAGGTGTGGACTCTATTAGGCGTATTATTAAAAACCTCTACCCTATCCTGTCGGACAACCTAACCACTTCTAAAATATTCCCCCAATGTCCCTCTCTCAGCTTCAGACGCCCCCCCAATCTATCCGCCATTTTCAATATTACCAAACCCCTGTCCAAATCACTCAAACCCACCAAATCCCTTCCCACCCCTTGCAACCGCCCGCGATGTAAAACTTGCCCCATCCTCATCACCCAGCCCTTGCCGGACAAGTTCCTCGCTTTTCCCCTCCCTTCTGTCCTCTCACCCTCCTGCACCACGCCTAACATTGTCTACATCCTCCTCTGCCAATACTGCCCTTCTTTCTATATTGGCTTATCCACCACTCCTCTCAATATTAGAATGAATGGGCACCGCTCGTCTTGTAACGATTGCCCCTCCCTCTCTGTTTCTCTCCCTGTCGCCATTCACGTCTCCTCCCACAACTCCACTTTCAATAACACTTTTAAGTCGGTCTACTTGCTTCCCTTCCCCCTTCTTCCTCTCCCCTTCAGCTCAAAGATCTTGAATCTTCTTGTATTTTAATCCACCAGGCTTTCTCGCCCCCCGGACTCAATAAATCACACTAGTTTCTCCCTCCCCCTCATCTCATCTCTCCCTGCTTCCTCCACGCCCTCTCCGCGCTCTTCGTGTTTCCCCTCCTTCCCCTCTTACACCTTCCTCTCTCCCTCTTTCCCCTCCTTCCCCTCTTACACCTTCGTCTCCCCCTCTTTCCCCTCCCATACCTCAATCTCTCTCCTTTTCTTCATTCCTACTTTAAACCTTGAGAAAGGTGGAGCTAGTCTTCACCGAAATATCGGAAGTTTTTATGTGTAAGTGTTCTTTTTTCCGTGTGTATATTTTTTATCGGCCACCCTCTTGGCATACTGTATATATATATATATATATATATATATATATATATATATATATATATATAAAATTTTTTTTTCATTGGAAGCTTTCACGAGCGTGAACACAAATATATAAAAACTTTGTCACAAGTGTGACTAAAATGATAACACATAAAAAGACACTCACACGGGTTGTAAATTTTTCGGTGGATCGCCGCCGCTTTCTGTCTCTTAACTTGGTCATGGCAACTTCACCATTTCGTCTTTTCCATTTCCCTTACCTCCATTCCACCCCTCCTTTACTTTTCACCTTTCCCCTCCTCACTGCTCTCTTCCCCTCACCATCCCAAACATTTCCTCTTCATTCTTCCTATACCTTTCGCTGAAGAAGGTGGCGGCGATCCACCGAAAAATTTACAACCCGTGTGAGTGTCTTTTTATGTGTTTTCATTTTAGTCACACTTGTGACAAAGTTTTTATATATTTGTATATATATATATATTTGGAAGCTTTCACGAGCGTGAACACAAAAATATATAAATACTTCGTCACAAGGGTGACTGAAAGGAAAAAACACAAAAAGACACGGGTTTTGTAAATTTCTCGGTGGATCGCCGCCACCTTCTTCAGCGAGAGGTAAAAGAAGAATGAAGAGGAAATGTTTGGAATGGTGAGGGGAAGAGAGCAGTGAGGAGAGGGAAGGTGAAAAGTAAAGGAGGGGTGGAATGGAGGTAAGGGAAATGGAAAAGACGAAATGGGGAAGTTGCCATGACCAAGTTAAGAGACAGAAACATACAAAGTTGAAGGTTGGGAGGGGAGAAGATGTTACAAAATTATAGGTACAATGTTGAAGGTTGGGGGAGGGGAGGATGCTTGCAAGTTAATGGGACTGGTTGAGGCCAGGTGGATGAAGAGCGTTGAAATAAAATATGCAGGCTTGCTCTAAAGTTATCAAAGTAATTGGAGTGGCTGCGGGGGGTAGAGCGGCCAGAACAGCTACATTGTAACAATTATCAAATTTAGTAGTATGGGAGGCGGCGTGAGTAAGGAAAGAGTGAGAGAAGTTTTGGGAGGATGGATTGCATGAGGCACGGTGATTATTTATTCTGATATTAAGAGGTGCAATACAAAGTCCAATATAGAAGGCCGGGCATAGCTTACAAAGAAGTATATAAACAATGTTAGAGGTGGTACAGGAGGGTGAGGAAACGGAAGGAAGATGAGAATTTAGGAATTTATTCGGGAGTCCGTTCGTGGTAAATAATTAGCATTTAAGCTTTTTGGCATGAATATGACATTGATCCACCGCACAAATCGAACATCTTACGCTGGTACCTACTGCCTACTAACAGCGAGGAATTGAAAGCACGCCTAACTTTGGCTGTGTGGACAGTAACTGCTGAGGTGCTTCACAGAGTGTGGGAGGAATTTGAATATCGAGTTGATATTGTTTGGATTACTCAAGGAGAAAATATTGAACATATGTGATGTTTTTTTCTCAACAAACTAGAGAATGTAGCGGTCATTTTTAGAGGTACGCAGCTCTGTATCTCGTAGCATTTCAAAAATACAGATCTTTGAAACCGACGCATTCTTTTGTAATCACACTGTAGGTATATATCACAGTTAAAAATGCAAAGAGAACTTCCTTCGTTTGCCACACGTGTTCCCTATGGAACTTGGAATTATGATAAGCTATAACGCTACTAATTAGATATGGAATAGCGTGCGATTATAAAAGGGAGGAAAACGGAAAAAATGTACAACGCCGTTATGCCAGTATTCTGTCGAAATTGGGTGTTTCGTAAATTCCTTTCCCACCCTTTCCTACAATTGAAAATAAAGATAGTCTTCTTGTGTAGCGTTTTTAGTTTTGAGTCATTCATGAGAATTGGACATGCGTCGGAAGGCAAGAAACTCTTAGGCTTCCTCAAATATAACGGTTATATACGTAAATTAAGTAATTGCAATTCCGTGGAAATAAGCCCATACTGAGTCAGTATTACTGACGTACTTGCGATATGTGTATGATATCTCCAGCAAAAGTTTTGGAGAGTCGGCTGTGTTGAAAGTCGTCATAGGGATAGTATACGTTGTGAGAAAACGTTTTAGTAACCGGTTATTGGCTGTGAACATCGTTTTCGGCTTCGGGAGAATTATCAGGCACAATCAGTGACTTAGGATTTTGTTTCGAGAGGGGTCCATTCCAAGCAGAAGTGTAAACGATTTTGAAAAAAAAAAGAACAAGAGTGTTTTGGCAAATTAGAGTGCAATGACAACTGCAGTGAGTAACAGCCGATTTTAATTTTTTTTCTGTGCCAATTTCTGCAATAATGCAATACCCGCAGTTTTTTGTTTGAAAATTACTTAAGTATTTATTGAAAACGTTTTTCAAAATAAATAATCAAATAAGGTCAACATTGTCGAACTATTAAGCGTCACTTAATTCTTTACGCCGTAAGTCGAATATAAGTAAAATGCGCTGGCGTTTTCTGCGATGATTTTCGTCTAGTGAATGGTAAAATACTGTTTTACTGTGAGGCATTTTACTTCTTTAGAAAAACGTATTTTTGTCAAATGTATATGTTTTTCACTTAAGCCGGGATTCTTAATGTCTGGTTGTCGTGAATCGTAGGATGACGCCTTTTCGCTTTTTAGATGTCAAATGAAAGTTCGGGATTTGTGTGTTACGTCAGATTGTCGGTTTGTTGACGTGAACATCATCGATGGGAGAGCGTCTTAACTTCTGTTTTCACACTAATGAAATATTTAGCAGAGATTTTAAAACAGGGCCTTAAAGTATCTGCATCTCAACTAAGGCCTTGTTTACCTCTCATCGAAAAAACCTTATAGCGTATTTATCTCTTGAGACCATTTACTACTTTATAGTGATTAACGTAAAAGGATTTCAATCAAAATACACAAAGAAGTATTAGTTGCGTTATATTTTCTGCCCCAGCGTACCTTATTGAGTCATCTACCTCTTGCTTAAAAAGCAAGTAGTTTCTGATCATTTCGCTGTTCCTTTGTTCATTTCGTGAGGCGCAAGTAACCCACGAGATATGAAGGGATTTATTTATGGGATGTGAAAGTTTCACTTTACTGATGAAATGAGACTAATGCAAAGCAGTGGAACCTTTTTTTTTTGAATACCCGTTACAATTTTTCTCAGCACTTGGAAAAAGATTGTTGTCTAATTTTTCACGAAAAAAATTCATTCGTCACATGGTAGAAAATCAGTTTTAAATGAACGGTTTCCCTGAATTTGCTAGGGACTTCATCCGACTTACTCTGTTCTAGACAATGATGCTTCTGCGTCTGTGTTGGAGCATTCCAGCGATTCGACCGCACAATTGAGTAATATATATTTTCAAGCGGCGCTATAGTCATGGGAGTTTTCCAATCAAATTATCAGTGCACGCCATCGCCCACGAACGACGATGAAAGGAGTGATATATGCGCTGGCAAAACGTTCGGTAACCTCCGCGTAGGTAGCATTCTTTAGGTTCACAATATTCACGGCCGAATGTTTTGTACATATATATATATTCACCTGCGATGCAACTCAAAGGCGTATGGTGGGACAGTGGCACCAAAGAGGGTGTTCGGAAACCAGCCATGGAAAGGGGGGAATAGGGAAAACAAGGGGGGGAGGACAGAGGTGAATTGTGTCTTGACGATGTGTCTTAAGATAGTGTTACGCTGTTTTTATTATAATCATTTACGGTGGATTTATTTTTTTGTGTATATGTAACATTCTTCTACATAATATCACTTCTGCGAAAGTGAGGGTGCCTTCATGAAACGGCATTTCAGTCATACTCAGTTTGGTGTAGCTGAAGAAGGTGAATCGTCCTGACTTGTGTGGGTTTGGTCTCTATTACGAGCCTTCGTTTCTCTTAAAGTGGTTTGGAGCTTTAATTTTCGTTGAAGACTATATTTTATCAATATATATTTTTCGAAAAACTAAGTTCTTCCACTGCGCCGACCACGAAAGGGAATATGGTGATGGGTTGGTATGAATGAAGAATATATTACGGCATAGGATATTAAATTATGTGAGCCTCTCATTTTCCGAAGTAATGTTCAATAGTTTGGAGCAACCGCGCGAGGCAGCAAATGAATCCATCCTGCTGCGATGGTGACTCTAGAACAGGAAGGACGTTCACTATCTCGTTCTTCAATTAGAACAGGAGGTCGGGAGAAGCCAGGTCGTGGTCGCAGCGTGGTGGAATAAACTTATTATCGAAGCTGGTAATCCTTAATTTTTCCTAATTAAGAAAGTTTGGATCATGCCGGATGCACTGCTGCGCTTCGTGTGGGTATAATCTGTGCGTAATTTTTCCCTGAGGAATTCAACACTTGCTATTTTGGCTGAGAAAACTCTTCTTATGGTCGGTAATATTATGGAATTTGTCGTCCATGTAGTTTTCTAGAGCAGAACACCAGAGTTAAAAATAGTACTATTAATAGTGGTCGCGAAACAAGGTGGAAGTCGATGAGCTAAGCGTGACGGTAAGGAGTGGAAGGCTTGTATGTGTGTGTGGGGGGGGGTCGGTTAAGGAGCGGAGGGGAGAGGACTGCACACAGCAGGGAACGCTGCCAACGTAATTTCGCTTAACTTGAGCGGGCGGGAACCCTGGTAATCAAACGCAGAGACTACCTTATTCCCCCGTGCGGGGCCAGTTCGTAGGTAATAGACTTTTCCACTGAAAATGGCCCTCTACTCAACATTCTGCCATGTTTCGCCACCACTATACGAATCAGTAGGCACTCTAACCTTGGACCACAATAGTAGGCTGGCATGTTAATATCTCAACGCTAACACAATTACTTACCTATATTCCATGATGTTTTTATGTATTTATTTTCTTGGGAAACATGACTATAAAAATAAAAACTGCCTTTTGACACATTCCCTGTGCAGCCAGTTCTGCACCAGCTCATGTAATGTTTTCGCGCCTTTCAGAGATATTTTTGAGATATTGTTGGCAAATATCTCAAAGAGATTTCTTATTCTTTATAATGAGGCCAAATTCTTCGAATTTTTTTCTGAAGTGATATCTCACTAAAGCCTCTGCAATAGTTTCCGAGAAGTTAACCATTTTTGGCAGAACGTACTACTTGCCGAAATGCGCTTGAGGAAAATTCACGTTAATTTGCCATTTCCTTTCAGTTTCACCGTGTTCCTCCATCTTTTTTTTCAGTTCTGAAAATCTTTGTTCAGCTGAGATATAATGGCCGCTCTTTTTATCATTTTAGTTTGATTATTGACTGAGGAATACATTTTTCAATCGCTGAACATCACTTCTGTGTATTATGTTAATTTTGTACTGAGGGATTAATAGACACTTTAAAATATGTAGATCTAAAGGAATTTTTTCAAAATTCACCACAAATTAGGTACTTGAATCCAAAGAACCAAAATAGTCCTTCAAAACATGGGATGCCTGTCTGATCAACATCTTCCGCTGGGTACTCATATTGTTTTAAAATCCCTTGCCCAAATCATTGTCAAAAGTCTCGTGCAAAATAGATGCTTATTGACCCGGACAAAAAATAGCTTATTTAAGCATAGGAGAATGGTAAAAATGACTTCTGTGAAGGACCAAGGATGTAAAAAATATGTGAATGTTTGTTAAAAAATTTATGTGAATCGGGATGATTGCAGCCAGTGGCGAATTTCGATGCTTGGGGGTTTCGGGAGGTGGAATTAAAAATATAAAATTAAGAAGTAAATTAATGAATTTATTTATTTGATAAACTGGCGAACACCATTTATATGATCCATAAAAATGCATTTACACAATGACTACATTTTCAAGCTTTGTTTTTTAATTGTGTTGAAGTACTAAATTAGTTTACAAAATGTTAATATAAATTAATATTAGAAAAAAATTAGAGTTGTCATGGAGGACAAGTTTGTTTACTAACAATTGGAATTCTCACAAAAAAACCGACACCAACAAGGTGTGTTAGTGATTCGAATTATATTACTTTTTATATGAATCGGTGTGTGTGAGTTGATTTGATTGAGTGAGGTAAAATTTATAAATATCAATAGGTTATGGGCCCAGACACCCAATAATTAGTGGGTAAGCGTCCAATTGAGAATTACCAAGGATTAAGACAAGATGGACCTGACAAAGCACATTAAACCTCTCACCGGTGAAGCAGATTTGCCGTTGTGGAGAGGGAAAATTCGCGATTTACTGGATTATCACGAAGGTGCTAGATATGTCATTGATAAGAGGTTAGTCAAACCAGCCGCATTACATGGCGGAGCTTCAGATGCATAAATTATAGTGCACAAGGCGAATAGCGATTTGTTTCGCAAGGAAAATAGGTTCGCCAAGTCCATGATCGCAAGTTCTGCTACAGATTCAGTGCAACAAAAGATAATGGAGAAGGGAACCGCTTACGAGGCCTGGGAAGCACTGAAGCTACACTTCGAAGCAACAAGGATCAGTTGTTTAAGCTTTGCACTGATTTCTTTGCTTTTAATTGGAATACAGGAGAAGATGTGTCCACGCACGTTGCCAAATTGAAGAGCTTGTGGAACGAAATGAACATGGGTTTCAAAGCTAAGGGTGAGAATGAGGTGCCTGAATTAATTTTAAGATTTTACCGAGCACCTTTGAGACTTTCAAATCAATTTGGATGTTGCTGACTACGGACGAGGTGAAGACTTTTGACGAATTGACTATGCAGCTTTGTATGTTCGAGAGGAACTTCTAGAAGAATGCAGATAGTGAGAAATTCGCTCAGGAGACCCTCGTGGTCAAACCAGACAAGCAGGGAAAGTTCCTTAAATTCGAGTGCTAAAACTTCAAGGAAAGGAGACGTATGCAATTATTGCAAGAAAAGAGGTCATTGGGTGAAAGATTGCAGGGAATGGATTGCAGGTGGAAAACCATCGAAGAAGAGTGCCGCAAATGTTGCACACACAAATGAATTCGACACCGTTGGGGCTCTGAGTTTGGAATGCAGTGAAGCGTTTGAAATGGAAGCATTCATCGGAGTAGTGGATTGAAAATGGAGCAACAAAGCATGTAAGATATTCATTTACGTATTTTACCGAATTTCAGGAATTCAGGTGTCCAAGTTCCATAAAGGCTGCGGGAAAAGAAGCTTGTTGCAGTTGGAAACGGGACAATTAGGATTTTGTCTTAAGTTAATGACAAAACTCTGCAGCAGGAACTACGAGACGTTTGGTATGTTCCAGATATTTCAAGGACTTTATTTTCTGTTCTTGCAGCTCATGATAAAAAAGAGAAAAGCCAGTTCTACTCAACAGTAACGAATTGTTGGTTCAAAGTCAAAAATCAAACCGTCATTTATGGAAGTCGTGCGGTCGGAGGCACACTTTACATGGTGGACATCACAACGAAACTTCCAAAGAATGAGCAAAGAGTAAATGAAGCGGCGGCTGATAGTTCAGTGTTGCAGCTGTACCATGAGAGATGGGGTCATCAGGGCAAGAGACACGTCAAGGAGATGCTTGAGAGAGAGTTGGGCATCAAAGCGTCGATGAACATGGAGCTGTGTGAGCCTTGCATCTACGGTAAAGCTCATAGACTACCATTTGGGATGAGAAAGAAAACATCAGAACCAGGAGAGTTGATGTCAGGTGATGTTTGTGGTCCATTTGTATTTTCGTTCCAAAAAGGACGATATTTAATCGTCTTCAAGGACAGCTACACTAACAATAAGTATCGTTACGGATACATCATCACGGAGAAGTCAGAAGTAGAAGAGGTGCCGAAAACGATGTTTTTGCATGGGAAAAATCAAGGATATAACATCAAGGAATTTTTGAGCGACAACGGAAAAGAGTTCGACAACGCAGACGTCAGGAGAATTTTTCAAGAGCACGGGATCACGCAGAGGCTGATAGCACCGTGTACGCCAGAACAAAACAGTAGGAGCGAACGTGAAAACCGAACAATAGTGGAAATGGCAAGGACATTCAAGTACTCATATCCAGAAGTTCAGTTACCAGCAGCAATATGGGCTGAAATTGAAAGTACTGCAGTTTATGTACTTAATAGGACCGGTAAATCTTCAGTTAAAAGTTGCAGTCCGTATGAGCTGTGGATTGGAGAGAAGCCAAGGATAAAACACCTTTGCATCATCAGATCGACGTGTTTTACTCACATTCCCATTCAGAAGAGAAAGAAGATGGGTGTGAAAGCTGTAAAGGGTTACCTAGTTGGTTACGACGGAGAAAAGAGGTACAGAGCCTATTTACCTGAAGAGAACAACATTATCCTTTCGAGAGATGTCAAGTTTCAAGAGAAATTCACTGACTATGAGTGTGCAGAGAGAGAGAGAGTAAAGCTGCCAAGTAAAGACACCAAGATGGATGAAAAAAGGATTGAACAAGAGCAAGTTCAAGAACAAGCCAAAGAACAGCAACAGGACCGAGACAGCGAGGAAGAACAAGATTTGGAAAAGGCTTCAATGAACAACAACCTAAGTGAAGAGGCAGAGTAAACTGTGGGGAGATTGAAAAATCGTTTGATATTGAGGAAACCAATGACATACAGCGAGTGTATCATGGTTGCTGAAGCATTCGTCAACGAAAATTTTGATCCAGAAACTGTAGATGAAGCGTAAAACAGAACCGATAGGATTCAATGGAGAAAGGCCATGGACAGTGAAATGGCATCACTCAAGAAGAATCAAATGTGGGAGTGAACGACTTTGCCGAAAGGAGCTAAAGCGATTCCTTGTAAGTGGCTGTTTCGTTTAAAGACGGATCCAGATAGAAGCATTGGCAAATACAAGGCAAGACTTGTTGCCAAGGGTGGGGGCAGATTAAGGGGGGTGGGGCGGCCGCCCCCCGTAATTCCTGGGAAAATAGAAAAGATGGTAATCATTAAGATGATTCTCCAATGCATGTTTTTATTCCACCAGCTTAATAGTCAATGTTTAAAGATAAATGGAAAATATCTAAAAGGCACTTGTCTAAACAAACATAGTTTACTCGATGTTCGCAATTGTACTTTTGTAGGCCTCTTGATGAACAATGTCGTGAAAGCTTTGGTGCTGTAACGGAAAAATTATAAGGTATACTTTATGTATACAGAGAATCGCGCCGCGTGTTTGGACAGTTGAGCCGTAGTGCGTCTGCGAGAGGGGAATACAGTCTCCAAGACCTTCTTCAGGACTGATTACTATGCCACACCCTCCCCCCTCGTCCTCGTCGCGACATGTCAGTTGCCCGGGTCTAGCGAGTGTATTGTTCCAGTTGTAGTGAGTGAGAAGTTCAAGAGTTCTTCCCATGTTTAGGATCCTACGTCCTTTTTCCTTTATTCTGTGATATACCTGACGTGAAAATCAACCTTTCAACCAGAGATGGTAAGTTCAATTGATAAATTACAACGACATAAATTATTTGCGCTTTCTCGCGCTCGCCATTAAGGTGGGACGGCCGACTTCATGCTCGGGCCTTCATTATCCTCTCTTGCTATTTATCTGGTTTTTGAGCAAGAAATTGAACACCCAACTATTTACAGGACTTTTTCATTGTGTTATCATAGAAATGCTGTAAGAGGCCCACCCACCGTAGTTTTGACCCCTCTCCTTTTGATAGCAGTAAAATTGAGGACTCTCTGAGTAAAGCCAAATATTTTTCAAGTATTAGGCTAGACGGTGAGAAAAAGACATGCTTATAATGTTTTTTTGCAACTCGTCGCAGAAGGAATAGCTAAGGCTTACTTTTGTTTTCAGGCGTCCTCTTCTAGTAGGCCTGGTGCAAAGCGGAAAACTAGCAGTGCCTCTGCTGACCTTTTTTCTCTCGCGTCCAAAAACAAAAGACGCCAGAAGAAGCAGGAAGAAATATACAATATTTTAACACCATGCCTTCATGTTGCTCAACAGACAATGACACTCGAGCTGAGCCCATGGCCCTTTTACAATCACCTCCACGTAGCCACGAAACATCGACTGAAGCCTCAATTTCTTCACTTCCTTTGGCTGAAAATTTAAACTGTGACGTAGGTCTCTTCATTATACCAGGAAAGGAAAGACCTGATGAGGAACATAGCAGAACTTTTGGAAAACCCTTGGACACCCACAAGCGACTACAAGTATCCCTTTTCAACTCATAGGAAGGGAACCGCGGAAGAGGGTCGTTACGTGAGGAGGGAACATCTTGAATTGTGGTTTCTCCCTCAATGAATGGACATTTTTGTAGGTACTGCCCTTTATTTTCCCAATGAACGGCAGCTTACCTTAAAAGTTTGCAGTTAAAATCCCTCTTTACAGAGCCATTAAAGAAGTTTTCAAAACTTCTGAGGAAACAAGCTGATCTGGAAAAACACCAAAACAAAGTCTATCACAAAGGTGCACTGCTGTTGGCCCTGAATTTTCTGAAAAAATTCAAAGACCTGAAAATCAAATCGCAAGGACTGCTACAGAAGGGAGAATATCAAGGAATATAGAGAAAACCTGAAGATGATAAAAATAATTGTAATTTTTCTTGGCCGTCAGAACATACCATTCAGAGGTCATCGGGACGACGCGTGCTTTTATCATTGGAAGAGCCGTTGACGAATGACGGTAACTTCTGCTCTCCGCCTTCTGAAAAGTTACATGCGATCAAGATGCGGTGAAAGTCACTTAAACGGCATTGCTATGTTGTACATCCATCGTCATATTCATGTAGACCCCGATAATAATGTATTAAACTGGTTTGCTGAGCAGAAAGAAACAAGAAAGCAAAATTTGCTGTTGTAATTTGTGTGCATAAATCTTATACCTACTGTCAAGACCTAGGCTATTTGCATTAAATTTGGAGCTCAAAACATTACAACTAAATAATATTTTCTTAATCTACGTCAGCCCGTATATCTGTATTTGTGAGGGTGACTACATTAACTCCAAGCAAAAGCCTACACTTTGTTTATTTCATTTATTTTAATATTAAGTAGGGCCTACTTGTTTTAGTAGTTGTTAAAACTATTATAAATGTATTCTACAGCCTGCCCTGACGAAGGAAGTACGTTTCAAGTACATTGTTCATCACGCGCTATGCTGCAATGTAAACTCGTTGAAAGTATTTTTCAGTTGCCTCGAATACCGCGTTGTAACCTTGTAAAATTTGGATAGAGTCAGTTGTGAATCGCGTTGCTGATGCGTTGTTATCCCATTGTGAATCCGTTTTGTGCGTGGGAGGGAGCATGTTGCAATCGTGTAGTTATCGCGTTGGCATCACGTTGTGGCCATGTTTTTTTACGCGAAGAATCGCGTAGTAAACACGTTAAGGCCGCATTTCCATCCTCGACACGTTGTGGGCCCGTTGAAACCCTATTTCTGTACCCACTAAAAAAAATTAAAATTTGAATTCTGATGCATATGAATGTTACTATTACGATGGCATGTAATAGTATTATCCTACTTTGTATCCACCTAACAACATTGCATCTGTCTCGCGTATCAAGCTGTCCTACGGTTCTACGCGCATATCCTCGCACGCATATTGAAATTATGTTGTCAAGTAACTCTTATATGTTGCCACTTCCGTGGCTTAATGTCACTTCGAGAACTAATTTTTGGAAACTGCAATTCCATGATAGTCTGAGGAAATAACATTACATCACGATAACAGTTATCAGGCAATTAAAACCTATATTGACATAGTATGAATATACATGCAACATTACTTAGAATAAACAAGATTTTTCCGTTTTTTGTTAAGAACGTTTTCACTACAGATCTACAACACGCATAGCCCCATTGACTTCGCTTTGTAACAGCGTTGTTGAGAGTGGACGCATACCCGTTGCAATGACGATCTCACAACATCTCTACAACGCGCTTTGCCGTGTTACCAATGCATAGCCGGCTACACGAGAACGTGCGTTTGCTACAACGTTTTCGCTACAGACCTACAACATGCATAGCCCCATTGACTTCGCATTGTAACAGCGTTGTTGAGAGTGGACCAGGCCCATGAAATTCTCCTATACCGACTGTGTAATCGGCTGTCGCCCTTATTTCCGAAGCCGCGAGGTGGCAGCACTGAAGACTCGCCCTCTGCAAGGTTCCTTTACCGGTTCCTTATGCATATGTTTGCCGAGTAACCTAGCGGAATGTTCAGGGTCGGTGGTAATTTCACGATTTTTCTGGAGTCATACGGTAGACTTCAGCCCGGATATCCAAAGATATTCCCAAGTAGCATATCATTGCCTATAGCTCGTGCAAGTTTCATTGTTTTGCCTTACGAATTAAATGAGATATTCGTGGTTCCTTATGCATATGTTTCCCGCGTAACCTAGTGGAAAGTTCGGAGTCAGAGGTAAATTCAGGATTTTCGTAGAGTCGAACGGAAGACTTCAGCCCGGATGTCTAAACATATTCTCAAGTAGCATGTCATTGTTAATTGTTGTTGCAAGTTTAATTGTTTTACCTTACATATTAATGGAGATTTTCGTGGTTCCTTATGAATATGTTTGCCGTGTAAGCCTGCGGTAAGTTCAGAGTCGGAGGTAATTTCACGATTTTTCTGGAGTCGAACGGAAGACTCTAGTCCGGATGTCTGAACATATTTACAAGAAGCATATTATTGCACATTGTTCTTGTATGTTTCAATATTTTACCTTACGTATTAATTGAGATATTCGTGGTTCTATATACATATGTTTGCCGCGTAACCTAGCGGAAAGTTCGGAGTCAGAGGTAAATTCAGGATTTTCGTGGAGTCGAACGGAAGACTTCAGCCCGGATATCCAAACACATTCCTAAGTAACATAAAATTGCCTATAGTTATTGTAAGTTTCATTGTTTTGCCGTACGTATTAATTAAGATATTTGTGGTTTCTTATGCATATGTTCGCCGCATAACCTAGTGGAAAGTTCAGAGTCGGAGGTAATTTCACGATTTTTCTGGAGTCGAATGGAAGACTTCAGCCCGGATGTCTAAACATATTCCCGAGTAGCATGTCATTGCCTATTGTGCTCGCAAGTTTCATCTTGCGTATTAAGTGAGATATCAGTGGTTCTTTTAACCTATGTCAGCCATTCATTTGCATGGAGAATTTGAATACCCGCAGCGACATGGATCCAAGATGGCGGATTACATTAGTGAAGTGCGTGTAACGACCTGGGTTAGAGCGACCTTGGCCCTCTGAAATCATAATCTTATACGGAGTACATGAAAAAAACAGCACGATTATGATACTTTTGCGCGAGTAGTAAGTGCCAAAGATGGAATTCAGAGTCAGTGATTTATCCATTGATACATAAAACCAACGAATAAAACGGGCAAACCAGCTAATCCGAAGAATAAGTGCTTGCCTTCAGGGCACACATCAATTAACTTCGTCACAGTGAAAATATTCTTCGTAGATCATTGAAGTGCGATGCATTCTGCTTGGATATACAGAAGGTTATTTTTCCTAAATACATTACCAACCCTACATATATTTTCATCTAGACCTTTTAAATAGAATCGCAGGGACGTACGTTTGCTAAAAAAAATCGAAGTTCCCGGAAATATTTTTACAAATCTCTACGAAATGAGTAAACGGTCAAATTTTGTTAAAACACGCGAAAATCCAAAATTATCAAACTTTAATACCTGGGGTTGAATACTATCACCAGTGATGAACATCACTGAAAAACTTCACCCGACATCACCGTTTGCGATTCTGTAGCTGGGGGTAGAAGTTCCACCGCCCGGTGATGGCAAGGTGAGGTTATGGTGATATGTATGAAAACATCTAGGTACGATTCTCGCTAATTGTAGATAATGACGGCGGACTTCTATAACAGAAGACGATCTAATGCAAACAAAACAACTGACTCGGACTCCTCGGACTGCTTCAGACTATAGCGTTTGTGAAGCTCACGATTGGGAAATGTAGTGAAACTTCTTTGAAAATGCCTGCGGAATAAGAGTACACTCTATCTTAAGAGGAATTATTATTTTATAGGAATAAAGCTGCTTGTATAGTGCACATAAAACTCGTGTGGACATATCGAGGATATTAAAATAGCATAACTGTGCGTTTACATTATTTCAAGTTCCTCTCCTAGGTTGTTTTACGATTTAGGTATTCAGTTTTCTCTGTTGGCAATTCTTGAGTGCTATAATTGACGAATCATCTGCTGTTACAAGTATGGCTGATTTATTAGAAATATCTTGACTTATTCCCCACTGATATCTACCCCTCATGCAGTGGCGTAGCCAGGAATTTCGTTCGGGGGGGGGGGGGGTCCAAAACCAGGGGAAAATTTTTGAAAAACAGGGCGAACTAGACAGTAAACAGCCCACAGTCGAAACTTGGCCAGCTATACAAACACCGCCATTACACTACCCGAGCGGCCGAATCCAAACGTATCGTTTGAGAATTTATTATTTAAACAAAAGGACAAACCTTTTTTAACAACGGTATGATAATTTATTATTTGTAGACTTTCCCCTGCTCCAAGCTTAATTTATTTTTTTATATGTCTTAATATAATATGGGGGGGGGTCCGGACCCCCCGGACCCCCCTCCTCGCTACGCCACTGCCCTCATGCCTCAGTCACTATTGGACACCGTTACCTTGGCCATTTATAATTTAGAAAGAGTACCACAATTTATAATTTCGGCATTGAAGTCTCCAATAATGTTAACTGTCGCGGGGAATTGCTGAAAAATTTAAAGGGGACATCGTAGTAAATTAATGCGATGAAATAAGTGTGTTTTCTCCGCGTAGAAGATCATCAGAATTCTGAAAGAAGAAAGCGTTTCCCAATACATACCCGGGATTATTTGCTTAAATATTGCCGTGACGTATTTGAGTACGACCACAAATTTCATTTCGATTTCTTCGTTAACTCCCCTCACATAATTTCCGTGGTTTATGAGTTTTAATGAGCGAGAAAACCTACGAAAGAATGGAGGTATAGGACCCAAAAGTGTGGATAATTATACCTACGTATAATAAAATAATTGCATGGCAACTATTCACTTATCTCAAATTCTTCCATAAATGAAAATGATGTACTAAAATTATATGGTTATAGATTTTATACCTAAGCATCAGCATCAATTGATATTAATATATCCTATTTTCATGAGCTGTGTGAATTCATATTTGGTAGTATCACAAAAAGAAGTATGCAAAAAGTAGGAGGTAAAACCGTTTTCCATTTGAGTAATTATGCATCCTAATATGAGCCCAAGCTTCACTAACCCAGGGATATCGTCTTAAAAGCTTATCAATTTGGCTTCTTAATTACATGCCCGGAACTTGTTATCTAAATCACCCTTCACCTAACAGAATGAAGTTTTCTGTTCGAACAAAACTTTTCTTGGCAGCTCGCATTAGTCATTTTTTATTACAAATATAGTAGTTTTATACGCTTAAATAGTCTGCCAATCGCAGAAATAGCTATTTACGCGAGAAAATTTCGTGATCATTTCTCCAGAAAAACATCCATAGTGGCCACCAATCAGGATGTATTTCAGAGACTACTCCTCATATCGGATCCTTTAATTTCCAAGTACACTCAAGTTCATCCATAGAAATCCACAGGCTTGCCAAAGGAAGAGAAAGAGCTGTTCTTATTGAGTGAAACAGAAAAAGACCTTATTTATACAGAGAGTGCTGATAGTGAATAGTAGAAATACAAGCAAAAAATGAATTTTGCAGTGCATATTTTGTTACATTTTCTAGAAAAAGTAAATTTACGTAATCATGATGTAAAAGGGTATGGAAAATTACTTTCCTCCACGGTATTTCTCCCTGACACTGAATGAAAAAGGACACTGAAATTTAAAATACACAAAATAATTAAGGATCGGGATCGTAACCCATACCACCAGACTCGCCGTAAACGCGGTGCTAATAAATGACCCTTCGCCGTACGCCCAACCGCAGTGCAGGGGGCGTGGGAGTTGCAGCCGTGCGACAGCTGCAGCTGTGGGTTGGTGGCCTCGAAGAGACAATAATGCTGTGTGGTGATGTCCGTTAAAATTGTGTGTATTCTTAGTAGGCGATGTCAAGTTGGTAAGAAGAGAAACGCCTGCGGTGCACCCGAAGAAAGCAGTCTTTCAGTACCTCCTAGACTTATACCCCATGTGATAAAATGCGTATTTTTTCCACGATTTCTCCAAAATGTAATACATGGCGGCTCTTTTCAATGTTTGTATCTCGAATATCTCCATATCGTAGTGGATGCGGCTGCAATCCATTCCACACCCTTGCCGCGCCTCCTTATTTCCCGTTGCCGGCGGGTTGGACCAGACTCGACCGCGCAATCGAAAAACTGATGTGAAATTCGGCGTCGCAAATGGTCGCAGTATAAATCATCGGATTCACGCTGTGGAAGCTTTGTAGATTTTCCCCATATAAGTTACTTTGAGACGCTCGACGATACAATTAACTATTTGTCTACATATATTTTTAAAAATACTAAAAATTAGGGTCCGCTATTTTGTTTGATATCTTTGGTAAATAATTACAAAAAAGTAAGTAGACTACATTTAAAAAAATAAGAAAAATATTTCATTTAATTAAATTACTTTTTATTCCAATCCATTACCCATTAAGGTTCAGCAAGGGCTTGATTTTAAAGATTTCGTGAGAAAATTGATTGTAGACCATTTTTCCGAAATTTGTGCAACTTTGATCTCATACAAATTGTTAATTGATGAGTACTAAGACAAATGTCTTGCGTCATTGCATGCATAGGTCTTTTCAAAATGTTTAAGCAAAGTTTCAGCTTCCTGGCTTGAAAAAAATCACTTTTTGAATTTAGGCCAGCTTTTTTCGATTTCAGCCCACTGCGTCGTGACGAAAAAGTTACTCATAAAATGAAATGTTATGAAATTTTCTACAATTCCGACTTGCCATTTATGTATTTTTACAAAATATACAGACATAAAAATAATATTAAACCCTGGCAAATCGGAAAAGAGTGATGTGCGATTATCTTCCTAAATGCCGGAATTTCCACGAAATATTACAATTACTGTTTTTGACCAATTGAAGATAAAATATTAAATAATATCTCATTTTAAAGGTATTTATATTATCTATAACTCTAATTCGGGAAACGCTGCTGTTAAACTAAAAGCTGAGCTGCTAAAAGGAAAAGTTTGTCAACAAACATTAGGAGATTAGGCATTTTGCAAAACATTTGCAATTTTCTAAAGCAAATCTCTCCATAACTATGAGTAATAGAAGAAAATGCAAAAGATATTATATTTTAGGAAATTTTGACAGCTTTTATTTTAAACAGAGTAACTTTCTCGTCATGACGCACCGTTTTAGAGATATAACCGATAAACAAAAAAGGGACCTTCTGCACCCTTTAGGGGGGCTCACCTCTTTGGCGCGGGGATTTTTACAATGTTTACTTCCTATATATTCCAAACACAACCCTGAAGTTTCGTTTCAGTCCTCTTCCATGTCGTCTACAACTCTTTGGTGCGTTGATAGACTGGACTAATAGGGCGAGTAGTTCACTGCCATCTGTTGGTGGAGTTCTGCCGATGCGGACAATAAGGGTGACGGAAAATTTCGGCAGTTTCCAGCCCTTTACTTTCTAAGTTCACGGAGTGGACGCATGCCCGTTGCAATGCCGACCTCACAATATCTCTACAACGCGCATTGCCGTGTTACGAATGCATAGCTGGCTGCGCGAGAACGTGCGTTGCAACAAGGTTTTCACTACACACCTACAACACGCATAGCCCCATTGACCTCGCGTTGTAACAGCGTTGTGTGCGGATGCAGGCCCGTTGCAAGATTGTACTTACAACATCTTTACAACGCGCATTGTCCTGTTATGAATGCGGTGTAATGGCGTTGGAAATAAATTGTAAAGAAAGTGCGTTGTGACAACGTTGTTGACTTGTTGGAGGTCTGTCACAGCACGTTTACAACTTACTCACCATGGAATTACAACGCGATATCTATTGCGGCTGCTTCGTCAGGGTGGTAGTTCTTCTTTGAATGTTATCATTTTGACTTTTGCTGATAAAATTATAATATTGAAGCGAAATAGTATTTTCTGAATACTTATTTTTTTATTTCATTCCAACTAATTTTCATTTTGTACGGCATTAAAAAAGAAAGGAGTTTGAAATCCTTGTGTAGGCTGGCGCGGGTTGATTGATGTGAAGATCCAGGTCTTTCGCGTTGGTCCATGTTTCCTCGGACGACAGTTTCGTCGGGGTTGTAGTCGGCTTCTTCTGGTCGGTAGAGTGAAGGTGCTGCCATTGTTCGTCTTATTTATCTCAAGCGTTACACCTGACTCCAGCGGGTGAGATATATAAGACGACGAATGGCTGCATCTTCACTTCACTGACCTGAAGAAGCCGACTGAAACGCCGCCGAAACTGTCGTCCGGGGAAACATGGACCAACGCGGTGTAAAACCTGGTAGACCTGTATCTTTACATGAATGGCATTTTTTACATCGTTTGTTTAAGTTTTTCAAATTTGATTAGAGAGCTTTACTCAATTATTTATCGCATCCACTATATAATATTGCCACACCAAAACTACGTTCCAAGTGCTTCATTTCTTTTAATTTTCCGAGGGAGGTCCACCCGGACCCACGTTTCGTTGAGAGGCATTGCATACCCTCCAGGCGCCGCGAATAGTCGTGAACCGCCCCCCCCCCCAAAACAACGATCTTAATCCGCCCCTGGCCAAGGGCTACAGTCAACGACTAGGAGTCGACAAGAGTCGAACTTAGCAACCTAGTCCAGTAGCTAGAATGGGGACTATAAGATTGATTCTCAGCATTGCTGTGAGTGAAAAGATGAAGTTAGCACAATTCGACGTCTCGACAGCATTCTTATACGGCGAATTAGAAGAGAAGATATTCATGCGTCAACCAGAGGGGTACGACAACAAGAGTGGATGAATATTTCGTTTGAAGAGGAGCCTTTGTGGCTTAAAGCAGTCTCCAAGATGCTGGAATAAGCACTTTGTAGGTTTCTTGAAGAAGCTAGGATTCAGTGTGAGTGAAGCAGATCCGTGCTTGTATTTTAAAGACAACAACGGAAGAAAACTCATAATTGCTCTCTTCGTCGACGATGGATTGGTGGCTGCAACACATAAAGAAGATTTAGGCAGGTTTCTGAATGAATTACAAGAAGAATTCAAGATCACATCAAAGAAGGCTCATTATTTCCTGGGACTTCAGATACAGCAAGAAGAAATTTGTTTAAAGATTGATGAGAAAGCGCAGGCGATGAAAGTGTTGGAGAGATTCAACTTTGCAGTTTGCAAACTGATATCCACACCAATTTTGAAGAGTCTAATGACTTCAGAATCAGGGAATGAAGAGGCAAAGGTAGCAGAAGGCAAGCTGGACATCCAACAAGTTTCAACCGAAAAGGAAGTTGCGGACATAATGACGAAACCATTACCAAAGGCTTGTTTGAAGATTATGTGTGATAAGTTGGGTCTATCACAAATATTTCACAAGTATTGGGTTCTTAAAAGATCTCGATTTTGAAAGACATTTAGTAATCGGTTTTGAGAATTGCCGAGGATTAAGACAAGATGGATCTGGAAAAGCACATTTAACTTCTCATCGGTGAAGCAGATTGGCCGTTGTGGAAAAGGAAAAATTAATAAAACTCAATAAATTGAAACCAGGAATGCAATGAAAAACTACATTAATAATAAAAATGACATTAGTTTTATATCTCCATTATTGATTTGACTACGCACAGAAAAATATATGTGTGAATATAAAAAAAATACACGTACTGTCCGTTGCAAAATTCCGTCACCCGAGTTTGAAGACTAATATCTCACAGATGGCTCAATAGATTTTAAAATGAAGTACATCACACTAAAGATTGTTTATTTCTGCGTTTATTGATGGTGCACAAAACTTTTTACCGTTTATATTTATTTCAGTGTGTTCTTAAAAACAGAAATTTAGCGCATTTTTCCGGGTACCGGATGGATGCATCGCATTTACGGCTTCGTAATAACAACACGGATCAAGATATCAAAATGTCCTTTTCAAATATTGTAGCAAAGATCTTTTCTAACAATTATACGAAGTGTCATATTATTTAATGCATTAGTATTTTAGTTATAGATGCAAATGCACGGCTGCGTTATTTTCCGTTCCGCGTATCCCTGAAAACCGCCGTTTGGACCTTATTCAAGCTCTCAAGTTCATCATCATGAATCCACTTATAAATTCTTAAAGGAATTAATTGGTTAATCAATATCGATTAACAGTTATAATGGTAAAAGAGCGCGTTGAACTGTCAGGAGCATGCACGGAAGAGAAAGGGAGAGGCGCGCGCTGTTGCCCAGTCAAAGGGTTGTCCGTAAGGCGCGAGAGGAATTGCCTACTGCAAGTATTTGCCGGCGGGGGAAAACTACTTCGCTTGTAATAACATACTGTAGCAAACAATAAAAATCTTAGTAGATAAGGGTTGAAACTGTGCGTGAAAAATTTGCGCGAGAGACTCAATAAAAATTAAGATTGATCAATTACAAAATCATTCATTATCAGTAGTCATCAATCCGAAGGTTGGTTTGCAGCAGCTCTCCACTCCACTCTCCTCCCTCTGAAAATGCAAACAAATTTAAAAAGAACTCTCTTGAAATATTACTTTCAATGAGTTAAATGTTTTGTTACATTCTGAAACTTATAATATATTCTTGTAATGTTGCCTTTTTGTCACCTGATATATTTCTTTTCGTAATATTGCTTTTGCTTTCTCATGAAACCGATTTTAAAGTGAATGAAATATTCTGTTATATTCTGTGACAATATATTTTATTAACCTTGCATTGCTTGTATTATCTGATTGTCTCTGAAAATGTATGATCATTTATGTTCCTAAGGGACAGATTTGTCCAACGATAATAAGCTTAATTTTCTTTCTTTCTTCTTTCTGCCAAACGCTTCATTTATATATATTTATTATTTAATTTGACGTCCTTCATGATTCGCTTGATGTATTCAATTATCGGTCTTTCTCTATAAATATTCACATTTATTTATCCTTCTAATATGATTTTCATTAGGCTGTAGTTGTGTCACAAAATGTGTCCAATAAGTTTGACTCTCCTTCACAGAGTTTTCATCATGCTTCTTTCCTTTCCAGCTCTTCGTAGGACTTACTCGTTAGTGATTCTCTCCGTTCATTTAAACTTCATCATACTCCGGTCACTCCACATATCGATTGCTTCCAATCTCCTTAGCTCTGCTGCTGTTATTATCCAGGCTTCACTGCCATATAAGAGCATGCTTCAAATATATGTTTTCATAAAGTGCTCTCTTGCTTTGAGCAAGCACTAAGATTTGAAGTTAGTTTTAAGTATAATTTGTTAATATTTTCCCCTTCTTGTTCCTCGTACGTATCCTGATAAATTATTTTTCCTTCATACTCTTATATTAAATAGCTAACATTTTTTCTGAATAGGCAGTCAACATTGCAAGACTCGGAATTTGAATTCCCTTCCTTATTTACTGACTTGCAGAGAAAGAACGTTTCATGATTCTCCCAGATATGTTAAATGAAAATATGAACCAATGTATCGTATAGGTTCGTTTTGATAAATAGTTTCGGTTCGAAACGAAACAATATGTTTTGCAAAACGTTAGTTTCTCTAACGGAACGACAGTAGATGATGAACGAAATATAACCTTCCGGAACCGTTCCTAATCGGGAATAATTTCGGTTCGAGTTAACCATGGACTTTTGGTTCACACATGGTTCCGAGCTCCGGGCATGGTGTCACGTAAAAAACACTACTGAGTAAGGCCACGGGATACAATCTTAATTAAAAAAAAAACCTTGAAATTATGGGCAGTTCTAAAATGAAAATGTATCTTGACAACTACGGGACTCGGCCCAGTGGGCCGGGTGTCGTGCCCGGCAGGGGTGGGAGTAAGGCCCCTGCGGCCGTCATCACACGAAACCCTTGCTCAGAAGTAGAGGAAAATGTAGCAGCAGGCAAGAAGAAGATACAGAAGAGGAACGCATTAATCAGAATCATAGACCTTGAATATAGGTAGATGGAAGATGACGTCAAGGAGGTTGGAATATATTTTATTCCAACCTCCTTGTGAGGAAGGGATAAGCCTAGGAAGGGCTTGGTCACGTACTTTGTGGCAGATCTCGACAAGTCTCGACCGACGGTGAAACCAAATATGGTTTCACCGTCGAGACCGTTCATGGCACACTCTTGCTGTGCTTACGGATGCAAAGAAAGATTTGAAAAAGGAAGGGGAATATATTTTCACAGTTGAGTTAATCCCGCGTAAATATATGCTAATACCATGTACCTTTCTTTGCATAAATGATTTTTGAGAATAATCGTGAGAATTTGAGCTATAAATAAATAAATATTTGACCGCGGTTCGAGGATATCATGAAAGGTCTCACTTAATCATCTATCTGATTATTATCACTTGCCTGATTCTCTCCTTACTCATTCTTAAATCAACTCATATATGTGTATTATCTCTTTCACGTGCAATAGTTTTCCTACTGACGAAGAACTTAAAAGGAAGTGGATAATTGCTTTGAAAATGAATGCGTTCGTGCAAACGGTCTATTTTAAACTTTGTTACAATTATTTTGCCAAGCAATGTTTTGTTTAAGAAAGATTCTGTGGCCGCTACCTTAAGTCAGATGCTATTCCTTCGATTTTCGAGTTTCTTTAGAGAAAGTAGAATAGGAGAGAAAAAGCATTTATTGTCCTAGGAGCAATAGCTCCTATGGGGCAGAGGTTTACATTAAAACATTTTGTTTGCAAAGGAAAAATACATAGTATACAACATACAGAAATTAGAAAATTGTCTCAGTTTTACATATAATAAATAAGTACACAAGTTCCATTTAAGGTGATTATAAAGTGTGAGCATATTTAGCAAATTTAGTGAAAATTCAAAACACGATATAAGCCCAACGATTATCACAAATCATAACTTAAACCAATAATAACAGACATCAAGACAAATATACAAATGATTTACAAAATTACTTTTTTATTAAGAACCAATTCCAATTTCCAATATTCAATTTGTGGTACATAATACCAGAATTTATGGTTACACGCATTTGGAAGTTAGCATTAAAACATATTTTTCTTTTCATTTAAGTATTCTACCAGCTGATTGGTAGATTCTTGGACAGTCCCTATTCTGCATACCGATTTCATACACATTGTCTCGCTTTCCCTCCTAAGGATGTCCCACCATTAGATTCCTCTACAATTCTTCATATCTTCTACCTCATCTTATTTCGTTCAGAATTCCTATCCTCTTCCTTTCTCTTCCACGCTTCCCCAGTGTTCTCTCCTCTATCACTCTCTTCAACATGCCCTCTCCTCTCAAAACCTCCTACATTCATATCTTCTGCCTTCTCCGAACCTCCGCCACAAGCTCTCTCTCTCTCCTTTCCAACGATATCTAATACCTCCTCGTTCGTCTTCCTCGCCACCCAGCTAACCTTCTTCATCCTTCTCCAAACCCACATCTCTAACGCCTCAAGTCTGCGCACACCCTCCCTTCGCAATGACCAAATTTCCGACCCAAATACCGCCACGCTCTATATCAAAGTTTTCACCAGCTTCTTCTTTACGTCTCATCTCAGACCCCCCCTCATCAATTCCCATCTCTTCGAAAATGCTACTTTAGCGAGCGCAATTCTACATCTGATGTCCTTACCACCAAACCCATTCACATTTTATTACATAGGTATATATTTACATGCACACAAATTATGCATTTCATGCCATTTATAATTCTATTTTTTAAAGGATGATTTTCATTTATCTTGACTTGACGTTTTATTCCTATTGCAGAGAAGTATTCTATACCTAGTAGATTTTGATACCTAATTGACAAGTAAGCTAATATTTCTCTAGTGATATAACATTTTAAAATACCTATCCGTCAGTTATCAACGAGAAGTCACTTTACGAGCGGGGAAAATATCGTGACGTTCCACTCATATTGCAGTCGACGTCGTCTGCTGCCGTTTGAGGCGTCTGCTGGGCTCGTATAATACAGGCCGACTCCCGAATTTTGGAGGATTAACTTGACATGAAAATGATGTAGTATTATAGGCAATTTAATCATTGACAAGTTATCATGGCTCAAATTCTATGAAATATAGATAATTAATTGTTATATCGTGAAAACATGTTTAGTCCCTATCTCTCCCATGTAAAAATCGGCCAATCATGGCCGTGCACGCAAGGCCGATCGTACTTTTCCATACGGAGCTTTAGCTAGAGGAAGTAATTTATGGTATACCTGGGAGTGAACACTTGGTAATAATGGGGGTTTGGAACGCGGTGGTGGGTGAAGGAAAACTGGATTTTTCCGGAGAAATAACCTATTGATTACAAATACATGGTTTAGACATCATCATCGACGTAGGTACACTTGGAAGAAGCTGGGAGACACAGATAGGTTCCAGATTGAAGCGCTAAGGAGAGAAGGGAATTAGTTTTCTCTTCGATAACACCCGTATAAAACAAACTCTTTCCACGCCTGGGTAGGACAAATGAGGAAATTGAACGAAACACAAGTATTATCAATCAACTAGCGGAAGGTACCCGTTGAAATTCAACGGGTGTGAAAAACATTGAACTTATTTTATGAGAAAACCACAAAACCTGAAGAAAACCTATCAGCGTGGTCATTTGAGGAGATCGTAACCTATCTTGTATGTTGTGTTCGTTGTAGTAGACACGCTGACCGTTTTCCAGGTGCACGGAGAGGTGAGTGATTGTTGGTCCCCTTTCATGCTAGGAACAGAACATGCCAACTACGAAACGTAAGTAATACCATAGAGTAAGTAATCTAGAGGGCTCACGACAAGGGCGGAAATTGTATCTACAGTTTTAATTCACGAAGGGCAGATAGATGGCCCTGGAGTCGCGAGGCTGAGAAGAGATACGCCTCGCTTCAAGGTTGTCGCTGCCTCTCCCCTCTCCTTCCCGCCCTCCTCTCTTCCCCTCTTCGTAATTCACCGTTTTAAATCTCCGGCTTCTCACAATCTGGCTTCTCACAATCTGGGTCTGGCTGGGTGCTTTCCATTCAAGTGACCCATGCGTCGTCTTGAGTTAACTCGCGGAAACTCAAGTCGACTTGTGTCTTCTCGAATGGAAAGCAAGTTTCAGATGCACAGTAGCTGATGCGCTAAGGACTTTCACGGGGATTCGTGATTGGTGCGTTTTTGTGGAGAGGAAATAAAATCCACAGATGTTTTCTTCTCCGTATGTTCTATTATTTGTGTGTATTATTTCGACAATTTAGCTAATGTCATTTGATTGTCCTCATAGTACTCTTCGTCGTCGAAGGTGAATAGGTATATGCGTAAATTCTTGGAAGAATAATTGTGTATAAATGTCGACATACTCCTCTAACGTAAACAAGCTGTTTTGTTTTTAAACATATTCAATCGAATGTTATGTTGGTATGCGTTTTCATCTATGACTAATAGAACCTCTTGATGCATGGGTGATATAAGAACGAAAGAGAATTCCTAGTCTTAGTACATACACTTCCGTTGGGGTCTTAGGATATTAATTTATGCAGTTGGTACGAAAGTCCGGGGCCATCTATGGTAGGTACCAAGAGCACAACTTGATGGAGGAAGAACAAGTGATCGAATTTTTAACGGATGGGGCTATGAGCAGAAGCAGCGATGAGGATTCCAGCAGAAGCAGTGGATATTTAGAAAGTGAGGATGAATTGGAAGAGCATTTGAACGAGGTGGATTATGAAATACGAGAGGAAGAACTGATGTTCCCTCTCTTTCCTATGTTATAAAGCTTGTGTAAGCCCTTTACACTTCTACCGCAACAGAAAGGATAGTGTCCAATCAATGTTCACTTAGTGTTCCAGTGAATTCTTTTTATGTTCATTTAATGATCACAATTTTTATTCATTTCTTAGTTTCTTTTTTTAATGTCCATCCAATGTTTTTACTGTTCACTCTGGTGAACAGTATAATATATTTGAAAATACTCTCTTCTTATGTTCACAACGAACATTTCTTTGTCCTTTGTAATGAAAAAGATTGAACACCAAAATAACATATGGCATCATAAAGAGAATATTGCGTGTCCTAATTATTGTCAAACACAAAAACAAGAATTCCACAGCCACTTGAACATTAAAATAACATCATAACGCACTTGTAAGAGTTCACTGAAATAAATATAATTTGAATAAACGTTGAATACGAAAAGAATATCAAACTTATAAATTAATAAAAATTGTGAACATAAAGCGGACAGTGGAACACCAAATGAACAGATATGAAAAGAATATTGATTGACCACTATCCTTGCTGAAACTGCTATAACTGCTCGCAGATATTTAAATTATTAAATAGGCATTTAACAAATTAATTAAGGAATGTCCTCGTCCTCGCTTGATTCTGACGATATCTCAGCTGAACCTCAATTGTCCTGTACGTTATTGATATCAGATGATTGGTCCTTTACCTCCACATGATCTTGTTCACCATTCCCTTTATCATCATTCACGTAATAATCTTCATCAATACTGTCAGCAGCTAACAATTCACAAATAAACAGTTCGTTACACAAACGCGGACGCTTCGGAGCACTTATGACGGGAATTGGCGCGCGAGCTACACCTGTAGCCCGGGTACACACAGGTATCCCGCGCGCCCGTAGGGTTAAGGTGATGGATCTTGTCAGTGGTTTACTTGTCTTTCTGGAGAAAACGATGAGTTCGCTTTTGTTTGAGTTGATGGTTAGTTTCCAGTTATTCATCTAGTCTGCGATACCGGCTGAAAAAGGAGAGATAGTGAGGTATACTTCGGCGTCTACTGTCGGTGCAGAAATTATGTGCACTCGAGTTTGGGTACAAATAGCAAAACAATTAAAAGGCCTACAAAAAAAACTAATCACTCCGTAATTTTTCTTAATCAATTTTTATTTATGTGATGCTAAATTTAAAGTTTAGAAACGCATTTCAATATTTTTACAACGGGTGTAACGTACAAAGAACCGGTTTTGGACGGTGTTAGAATAAAGCGCCGAATTTAATAATTCGTAACTCAAAAGCAAGTTGTTCCATTAGAACCAAAGTTCAATATCTGTTAGACAGACATTTTTTCTATACATACTATAATTTTCTGGTTTGCATCTTAAAAAAGCGTTGTTACCTATTTTATAAAAAGATAGCATTTCTAAACTGGATCATCGTACAACTTCGTTCTTGGTCGCGTTGTAATTCACATTTCCTGTCATTTTTCAGCATGTATTTGTCCAATATTTCAACAAATGCGTTTAATTTATATCGAATGATATCTATGCAGAACCGCGCGACCAAAGGGGTGATTCCACTTCACAAGGTTCACCCACTCCAGGCCGCCAGCGCTCGGCGCTGGCCCTAGCCGGCCGGGACAGCGGCCCTGGATAACAATATAGTAGTAGATGTGTAATTATATTTATGATCATTGTTAAAAGAAAGTTATATTATACACATGAATACATTATACAGCTGGATTTCTGTAACTTTCGTCAGCAAGATGATGCAACTCGGAAGTTCAACTGCTTCCCGTGACGGCTGGCAGACAAGTACGGACCTATGTCTACATTTTAGTTTCGGTACGAAATCATCCGTTGTGGTTCACTTTCGCATCCCATTGGCAGAATGTTAATAAGCAATAATTAGTTCCACTAATAAACATTTTTAGGTCTAAAATCCCTGCTCCCCGATTCTGCACCCGCGCTCTGGACCCCGGTTTCCTTCCGGGCCAAAGGCGAAGGTTCCTCGCCCGCGTTACAAGCACTGGGTAGGCCACCGGATCATGTATGTTGGTCACATGTCTCCATTACGCTTCCAAATCCCACGCTCTGGATCCTCATCCTAACTGTGCACCCAAAATCTGCGCCTGGGTGTGGAATGTGGCACCTGGGGTCCGCGTCCGTATTCTACACCAATGTGCCCCACCCACGTGCTTCAGTGGATTTCAGAATTGCTTTGTCCTTTCCCTTTACTCCCCGATTCCATAGGAGGGGAAACTTCCCCACCCTCAAATTCTCTATGTGGGTCAGGTATAGATTAATGAAGAGAATAGTTAAAACCATATGGCGCGATAGAACAAGGGAATATTGAAGCTATTAAAATATGCAATCAGTCATATTGAATGGATTAGTTGTCCAGTTAATTTACCGAAAACTTAAGTTGTAGTAGACGACTTTTCGCAGCACTGTAATGATTTATATAAAGATTATTACGAACTACACGCCCAATGTTTGAGCGTAATCTTCGGGTGATTAATGTATGTGCAACAGGTCCCTTATATCTTAAGCAGTAAGTGGGAGGAAGTGAGAATTGGAGGAAAGAGATGTGTGGGTGAGGAGTGGAGGGAAGCTTAATTAACAACAGCCGATGTTGTAAAAGTTTCCTCCTGGAAATAAACTTAGGCTTCTCTTTTTTCATTACGACGCCATATTCTCTTATTTTTTCATCTAATTAATAACACCGACTGTATTTATAGTTATTCCAGTTCACTTTTTAACTCTTAGCCCTGAGGATTTCAGCTTTTGGTATTTTATATTCAATTCACTCATGTTTTAAATTCTTTGTGTAGCTAATGTTAACAAGGAACTAGAAGAGTCTGGTTTGGAGATTCCTCAATAAATTAAAAATACAGCTGACATTAGGTCCATTTGGATGTTGTCTGTGTTCGTATATTATTTTATCCTAGGCAAACCATTTATTTTATGCGCAGTAATATACTTTTTCTTTTCTAATTATAGGCTCACTTTCCCTTCTTCGCAAGCCAAGGCTTGTTCTGAGGCATTCTGCCAATGGTGCGGGAGCAGTACTTGACTTCTTCAATGAAGACACCCTTGGCATAAGTGGTGAGCTTTTGGATGCAGTCAATTGCTCTGTCACAGGCGGGCATCTTTTGGAAGATGATGGGAATCTTCAAAGGGTCACTTCGGTCTCCATCAAAGACACTTCAGGGACTGAAACATGGCAAGCACCAAAGCATATGGAACTTGAAAGTTCTGACGCACTCCAGACCAGAACCAGGTTCAACATTTCCTTTGATGTTGAAGGAAACCTGACCTGCAGATACACCCTTGTAAAAGGATTGGTCTCCGAACCTCTTCTACTCCGTTTCAGGAACCGAGAGACATTTATTGTCAAATTGAAAGGTATATCAGATCACAACGAGTCACACAACTTGAAAGTATTGACACAAGTTCACAAGCTCTATACTATTGTAACACATTCGAAGCAAGAGGGTAGGCTATGGGAATTGAATCGCTTTCCTGAGCCTGAGGCTGTTCTGCGAGTGTCCTATGTCAGTAAATCCGGGATAATTGATCAGAAAAAGCTTTATGCTGATGTTAATGAGGTGACAAGTTTCATAGCAGAGCAGGAAAAGCTGCAAATAGTGTATGTTAGAAGCACTCGGTATTGTCTCCCTGTGGAAGAGGGAAACTTCACCTGGCCTATGACCTCAGCTGGGTCAACGGCAATCCCTGAAAATCCATGCATGGATGCCAGCGAAAAGCCACAACCATTACGAGCCTGTATAGGAAACTTCTTCCAAGGTGTGTACTGGGATAAGTTACCGAATCGTCCACATGTGTGCCTAGATAGTGCCGAGAGAAGCACAAGAATTTTAAATCTCACAAAGAAACTCATTAGAGATGATATGCTTCAGTCACTGTATGAAGAGATTTCAGGTGAAGCACCTCTTTCTCCAGTCGAGGTAAGCACATATTTTAAGGTGATTCCATCTAGCTTATCTCTTAGGTTCTCCTGTCCAAGGCTTATAATTCCTCCAGTCTTCATTTACTGTCTCTATTTTTTCCTTGTTTGCGGTAAATTGTCTTGTCCATTCTTCTGGCGGTAATCCACTATTATACTTCCAAGGTGATTGCCATTTTAGTATTTTTTGGGCATGTGGTGATTCTCCGTGTTTTTTATGTGTCCATACTATTTAAATCATTTTTCTCAGTTTCTTCTGTGAGTTATTTCTACTTACATATTTTTTATTATATTTTTGCTTGTAATACTTTCCAATCTCACCGTTTTTACTCTTTCCTGCTTTTGACTGTGTAGACGAAACAATTCTCTTTAAAAAGTTGCCACATTATGGCATTCATGGTTCCAAACTGAAATTCATGAGCTCATATTTAAGAAATCTTAAACAAATGGCGGAAGTAAACGTCAGTAAATCCGAGTTTTTGCAAGTGAAAATGATGAGCCCCAAGGGTATTTGGTCCTTTATTATTTCTCCTTATGTCCAATGGCCTAGCAAGTAGCTTAACTGCAGACTGTATCCTATACGCTGGCAAAAATTATTCTTTGAATATTATTTTATGAAAAATGCATTTTCTTATGTATAATATTAGACATTTTAGTTTTCTTGAAACTTCTGTTAAGCTTCATACCATATTACTATTGATAGTGTAAGCTCATCTGGAATCGTCATGTTACAACTATTTTAAAACATTTTTCTAAGTCGTTTCATATCAGGAGACTTAAAAACTGTGTTTTTAAGGAATATTTGAGACTTGCCTTCTTTACTTTCTTTCAAAGTCACATAACCTATGGCCCAAGGCTTTGGGTGCATTCATGGGAAACGAAATCTCTGGCTATCCTACAAAAGAAAGCAGCGATCTTTATATCAAACTCTGGGTCCTGAGATCACTGCTGTCCAATCTTTAGCAAGCCTAAACTGATGACAGTATATAATGTTCATTTTTTAATGTCTAATATACGTTAGAGTAAATGTAAATAAATTTACATAAAGAACCTAAGTTCATGATCTCAATACCGGGTAAATATTATTTAGATATTATTTAGATAGATTTATACACTCAGTGGAGGCTGAGAAAAATATTCAACCAGTGGGACAGCCTTTCAATAAAATATTTTAACTAACTTCCGCCTACAGCTGGGGTAACTAGAAGCAGCAGGTTTTCATATGCTATTGAAGACTGGGTAATTTCAAACCTCTTGTATTCACAGGAATAATATTGTGAACTTTGGTTTTCAAGGGTGGATTTGTAATTACAATAATGGGGTGAGCTCTTACGGCTAGACAAATGGAAAAATTAAAGGGGGTCTCCAATAGCCGTTAACAATTGGCATCAATCGTCAGAGATCACTAACCTTGCTGTGTTGGTTTGCCGGGATGGGACTTCCACAGCAGAGACCAACCCCAGCCTCTCCACCAGAATACCCTCCTGTGATAGTTTACTGAAAAAATGCTTCCACGCCAGTGACCAACACAGCCGCAATCACACAACCCAGATAGGATTCTTCGCTAGGCTAATGGGACCTCGCTTAGGATACTTAGGGTTATAACCTGAGATCCTTCGAAAGGCTAATGAGACCCTACTGAAGGTGCCTGGTTATTAACACAACCACACACACGCACACTCACAAGCACTCAAAATCACTCAATCACACACGAAAATGGGCCCAACTTCTGGGAGAAACTGCTCAAAAAGAGCGCGGTAAAAATCTTGCAAGCAAGAAACGGATGAGGGTGAGGGTCGAATACGTGTATTTCGGGTCCCAAGTAGCCCTCTTCAGCGATACGAAGGAAAAGCGTCACAACAACTCAGTTCAAAACTGAGAAGATCGAAGAATGAGGAATGGGTTCGATGTACTCACTTAAAATTTCCCAGGAGCCGCGTTCGAGTAATGACTTCTGTAACTTTATTTCTTGTTCAATAGTGAACATGATATAGGTAAAAAAGAGATGGTAACTGTTTCCGAGGTTATGTAAAAATTTTTGCTATGACCTTTTAGTGGAGCAACACATCATATTGAAGCGAAGTCGTGGGGGAGAGGAAGATATTCCAGAACAAAAAATATCACGTAATGATAACACTTTCTTTTCCCACCTCATGTTTATTTAAATTGAAGAAGTTTAACTTATCATTCATGCCGTGGAATTGCATACTTTCGGATGACAAATGTCATTACTCGAGCGCGGCTCCTGGGAAATTTTAAGTGAGTACATCGTTGCTAATTAAAAAGTAAAAATCCGTTCCTTGTTTACGGCCTTGAGAAAGACCCACGACCAATCAAAGCCCATCCTATTCACGGAAGTATCCTTGTATTTTCAAAATCTAAACATACTAGGTCTGTCAGCGTGTGAAGCCTCTTTTCGGCTGAACAAGAATCCCGAAATTAGCTTCCAAAGTCTCCCAAAAGGCTAAAACTTTAAAAAGAATTGTTGCTACTGCCGTAAATGTATGGGAGTGGGCAATTTACAGTAATTCCGTAAAATATTCGAAGGAAAAAAATGCCGCAACCTGGGGTAGAAACCCAGCCACCATATGAGGGTAACCGGCTCAGCGCCTTAATCCACTGGGCTACGACCTCTGTTGAGAGAGGCGTGAAATGTAAATGATTTATACGCAGGAAGATTCTTTAATAGCGTTTTTCTCTCGAACCCGGGCCTATGTGGAAAAAAGCCGTGCCACTTTTCTCGCATTCTCTCTATAGTTTTAGAAAATAATTGACTCGTTTGGATCCCGAACATAAGTCACGTGATATCTCTTTGTAAGCGTAAAAAGTTTTCAGCATGCATATTTAGAATAAAATTAATGTAATTTTGTCACGCAATTACAAGGGCACATAAGGTTTTCAAAGCAATTCTGTTGAGTTACATGCTTGTTATGAAGGATACAATGCTAGTTCTGATATTTACTGGAAGCAGAAATTTTTTATCATGTGCAACAGTCAACAGACCCGGTGTAGAGCATAGTGTACATAAAAATATTCAATGCTATATATGAGTTAATACTAAACATTTCTAAATAATTATCACAATATAACGTTTAAAGATTATTTATGCTTTATATAGGATATAAATTAACATTCTAATGAGTAAATTAGTAAGTATAATTTAGTTAAAATGGATCCCTTACTTGTCATAGATTTTTTCTTTCGGCCATCTTGTTTGTTATTATAGTTACTTTGGATACGGCATGCTGCTAGTGGGAGAGAGAGGGAAAGGAAGAGAGAGAGAGGGAAATGGAGAGTGTACGCACCAGGCATGTTAGCAGCGGAAGAGATAAAAACCAATGCGTTGTCCGTTGACGTGTTAATTTCACTCACCTACCGTGGTTATTCAAGCTACTCAGTATTTTTGTTTAAAAAAACTGGTATGAGCAGTTATGAGCAACAAACTTTTTTTCGAATTCGTTAGCTCATATCTTCAACTCTGGCATGTAATAAAATTTTGGGCACGATTCCCATACTTTTTCATCAATTTATAAAATATTGTAGTGAAAATATTAAAGAATTTAATATTTGACATATTCAAACTTTGACGAATTTAGTTATGAAAAGTTCATTTTAGTAATAAAACTTTAAATGAAACTTACAATCAATAGGTGATTCCATTTTACACTTTTTATTTTTGTCCAATAACTAAGTTGTAATGTTAATTTGTATTTGGCATTCTGTTTCTGCGTTGTGTCTGGTGGTACTTGTGCGCTGTTCATTTGTCATTTTGACACTGCATTGTGGGGGAATGTGTATACTTACCGTTCAGTCGTGTGAATTTTCTAGCAGCTGGAACATTAGTCTACCCAATGCACGTTTAAACATAAGCATTAGAGTAACTTATTTTTTTTTAACTTTTGGCCACCTTTTTGGGATTTTGCCCCACTGTGCTGCGGAGCGCAGGAAGGCAAACGTCAACTTCTTCGGTAGCCCATACTTTTCCATGATATGATAGAAACTTCCATGCATTGAGCAAATTGGTATGCGCCTTAATATAGCATTCTGCTCGGCTTTTCTTATTTTGAGCTTGCGGACGTCTTCCTTCAATGACAAGATGGACGTGTCATCGTCGCTTCCGTCGGATTACGAGTCTTAGTTCATACTGGTTTCGTCCGCTGCCCTCTTTGCCGCCTAGAAGAAAAATGACCCTGCACTCTCGTGGTTTCTCACAATACGGAGTAGAGGGTCTGTGACGGAGTAGGAGAAATCAACGCTGCATCGACGGCACTACCACCTTGCAGGCTAGTGGTAATGTCGTGCGAGAGTCATTCCCACACATGAAATCAGTGAGTGGCAGTGGTAAATTCCACCGCATCCCCGTGGATTTCCCGGAAATTACCAGACTAGCTGGTACTCCCCAGGATCCCACTCACACCACAGGCCATCATATACGGACTACTCCCGGCCCACCATCTTCAGGCTGGCCGTGGCAGTTGGCTCCAGACTGACTAAAAATTGCCAAGCGCATGTTCGACTGCATGTTGGGTGCCGGTACGGCGCGCCCTTTGGAGAGCTGCTGGCCCTCCCCCTCCACGTGGTGCCGAAAAAGGGGAGGATTGGCGACCGTGTTGCGATTATCGTGCGCTTAACGCCCAACCAATATCCCGTGCCGCACATTGCAGACTTCGCCCATAACTTGTTGGGACAGTGCGTGTTTTCCACGGAGATTTAGTGCGGTCATATAATCAAATTCCAATCAACCAGGAGGGAATACCAAAGACAGCCATTTTGACGCCCTTTGGACTCTACGAGTTCCCGTATATAACTTCCGGATTACGAAACGCCACCCAGACATTTCAGCGTTTCATGGAAGAGGTCCTCCGTGGATGGAAATTTTGCTTTACAATATTTGACAGTTCTCAATTGAAATTAAATCTTGGCAACAACGGGGATCGGCCCAGTGGGCCGGGTGTCGTGCCCGGCAGCGGTAGGAGCAGAGGCAAATGTAGCAGCAGAGGAAAAGAAGAGGAACGAAATAATCAGAATAGGCACGTGGAATGTTAGGACTATGCTGAGGGAGGGGAAGCTAGAGAATATAAAGCAAGAAATGGAGAGGGTGGGTGCAGATATCTTGGGTCTGGGTGGAGTAAGATGGAAGGATATTGGAGACTACTGGAGCAATGGCTATAGAGTAATGCATAGCGGTGGGAATGAAAGCCAGCGCGGGGTTGCATTCGTAATGAACAGGAAACTAGGTAGAAAAGAAGTGTATGCAGGACAGGTGGGTGATAGGTTAATAGTCGTGGAACAGAGGCAGATCCAACGAATTTAGTTATAATCCTGGTTTATATGCCTACCTCTTATCATAGAGAGGAAGAGGTAGATGGTGTATACGATCAGGTAGAGCAGGGTTGTCCAACTTAAAAGGCCTCAATGGCCACAACTTAACCTTTTATATGGTTGCGGGCCATATAGTAATAAATTATTATTTTTAAAAATAACAATGAGAAAAAATGTAAGGTATAAAAATAATTATAACAAAAAAGTAGTATAATTTCTTTTTATTGCTCAAGTACTAATTTTACATGTATGGAAAATATAAAGAACATTTTTGAGAATTAAGACAAACATTGCAATATCAATGAAAAGAAGTACTTAATGTGAACACTGTGGTCGATTGGTTGCATCCACCAACGAAGGAATGTCCACTTCCAGTTCAGTTGTAGACAATCTCATGAGATGAAGTAAGGAAGAATCTGTAAGGTTGCTTCTATTGTCTTTTTTATGAATATCATGGAGGAAAACACACTTTCACTTTTTATGTGCTTTCGAACATTGATGTAATTTTCAGTCCAATACCTCACAAGTTTGGAAATCTCTCCTTAGACAGGAATGTAAAAGAAATCATGTCTCTTTTCTTGTCTGGTCATTAGAAACATGTCAGCTTGAAGATCACACAACTCAAGTTGTAGGTCAGGTGGTTGATCTTCAATGGTAGCTCCAAGAGAATTATCATAAAGCGGTACACTGCTTTTAAGACTTTCATTGTCCTCAAGTCTTGTATTGAATTCATCAATAACTTGTTGAATTTGTGAACTGCAGCTTGAAAACTCAATTTTTGCCTTATAAATCTCCGTATCTTTAAATTTTCTGCTAGTTGCAGACAGCTAGGGAAGTGTGTCAAGTTTTTGTTTTCCAAAGCATGTTTGAGCACTTTTATCGTATTCCGAAAACCATTTATAATTCCTATGAAATCTGAAACCGTCTGGTTTCTTCCTTGAAGACTCCAGTTTAAACTGTTAAGGTGATTAGTCAAATCTGTAAGAAAAGCTAACTGCCTTAAAAATTATAGATCTTGGAACTTCACTTCCAGTTCAGTTGTGTCAGAAGGAACATATTTATTGAGGAATGCAGGGATTTCCATTCTTATGGCAAAAAATCGTTCCATGCACTTTCCTCCACTCTGCCACCTTAAATGGTTGTACATTAGCAAGTCTCCATACTCGGCCTCTGTTTCCAGTAAAAAACTGCTTAAGTTGCCTGTGTAAAAGGGCTCGGTTTCCACCTCTAATCAAATTTGTAATCTTAATCACGAGTTAAAAAACTTGATCTTGCTTGATTGCTTTTCCACAGAAAACTCCCTGGTGAAAAATACAGTGAATTGTCGTACAAGTAACTTCGTTCTCCAGAAGAAACCCCACTAATCCAGACTTTTTACCTGTCATTGATGGTGTCCCATCTGTTGAAGTTCAATGGCTGAAGACTTGTTAAAGTCTCCAATTCTGTCAACTGTTTTCTTCAGAGCCTCATAGATGTCTTTTACTTTTGTTGTTTCATAAAGAGGACAAGCATCAAATAGTTCCTCTTTAGTGGAGAAATCTTCAAAGGCAGTACGTACAAATATTAAGAGCTGACTAACATCTGGTTGATCAGTGCTTTCGTCCAGACAAAGTGAGAAAAATGAGCTTTTTTTAAACAGGCTAAGCAATTTTTTTTTCTAATTGCTCATCCATGACAACAATCCTTCTTTGTATGGTTTGATGTGAAAGTGACACTGATTCGAATTTCTCTGCTATTTTAGAATCTTCAAAAGCTTTGCGCACTTTTTAATTAAACTGCCATCAGTAAAACGTTTTTTTTTGCTTTGCCAGCTGAAGCGACACGGCATAAAATGCATCCAAAGAATGCGTTCGAGAGTAGTATTTTACTAAACATACCAGTTTGTTGTTTAAGCTTTTTCTTCACATCTTCAATTACCGCACGCCGACTTTCATCTGTATACGTAGAACACTTGTTTTCATGGATTGTTGAGTACCTAATGTTTTCTCACATTATATTCTTCAGGCACTGAAACAACGGGCATGCACACTAAACACTGCAATTTTTCATTATTGTTAGCAATCAAGTAACTCTCCCAACTTTCTTTGTAACTCCAGTTTTCACTATCAATTTTAAGTTTTACTGATTTTCCGCTCATTATTCTATTGATGTTCAAGAAATCAAGACGAAGAAGGAGTTAACAGACAACGATTCACTTGAATCTTAATGACACAATCAAAATTAACTTAACAGGTGTGTGTGACGAGACGAAATGAAGTGACAGACGACAGTCAGCTCAGTGGCACTGGAAGGTTTGGCGTGCATGAGCTGTGATGTGTCTGTGAGTAGTCTGTGAACAAACAAACGACAATTAGATTATAAAACCTTTCTCTCGAGGACGGCATTTAAAGAAAATTTATGAATTTTTGTCTAATAACCTTTCGTGGGCTACAATTAATGGCCCCGCGGGCCTCGAGTTAAACAAACCTGAGCTAGAGGAAATAATTGGTAGTATACCTTGGAGTAAGCACTTGGTAGTAATGGGGGATTGGAACGCGGTGGTGGGGGAAGGAAGAGATGGATGGGAAATGGGCGATTACGGGTTAGGAAGAAGAAACGACCGCGGCGAGAAATCTGTGGAGTTTTGCCGGAGAAATAACCTAGTGATTACAAATACATGGTCCAGGCATCATTCTCGACGTAGGTACTCTTGGAAGAAGCCGGGAGACACAGGTAGGTTCCAGATAGATTATATAATGGTTCGTCACAGATACAGGAATAGTGTTAAAAACTCGCATACTTACCCAGGAGCTGATGCAGACACAGACCACAACTTATTAGTCATGAAATGTTGGGTAAAACTGAAAAAAGACAAGAATGGGTAGGAGGGTGCGAAAGTAGAATACGTAGGCATTATCTGGGGCAATGAAGAAGAAGTATCGAGAGGAGGTGGATGAGATAATGGGTGAAGGTCATGGATTTAGATCAGTGGAAGGTGAATGGGGATTTAAAAAAATGGAATTGAAGAAGCGGCGAAAGCAACGATAGGCGTAGTCAGTGCAACTAAAATTAGAAAACTGTTCATCACGAAGGAGATTATAATGGAGATGCATGAGAGAAGAAAATGGAAGAGCTTAAACTCAGAGGTAGGCAAGAGGAAATACCGAGAATTGAATAACAGGCTTAGAAGGGAATCTAAGAAAGTAAGAGAGTCGTGGTGGAGAGAACAGATCGATTTCTTGGATATATATACAAGAAAGAGGGAAGAGCAGATGCATTATATAGGAAAGTAAAGGAACTGACGGGCGGTACTAAGGGAAGGGGAATTACAATGATAACAGACAAGACAGGAAAGGTGATCGTAGAACCAAAAGAGATCCATAAGAGGTGGACGAAGTATGTTGAAGAGCTGTATGGTAAAGAAATAAGGCCCAATATGTTAAATATGAAAAAGGAAGACGACATTGATAGAGATGCCATCCTACCAGGTATCGTTGGCAGTCAAATCGAAAGAGCTCTACGAAACATGAAAAGGAATAAGGCAGTTGGAATAAATAACATACCTGCAGAGCTTTTAAAGAATATGGGAAACAACGGAGCAGGAAAACCTTTTGCTCATATTCGTAGGATTTATGAAGATGGAGTGCGGCCGGAAGACTTCGGAAAGACTGTACTAATTCCTATACCAAATAAGAGCAGGGAAATCAGACGTAGAATTTACGTGGCTAAAGAAGTATTTTCGAAGAGAAGGGAATTGATGAGGGGGGTCTGAGAAGAGACAAAAAGAAAATGCTGGTGAAAACTCTAATATGGAGCTTGGCGCTGTATGGGTCGGAAACTTGGTCAATGTGAATGGAGGATTTGCGTACACTCGAGGCTTTTGAGATGTGGGTTTGGAGGATGGAGAGGTTGAGCTGGGTGACAAGGACTATGAACGAGGAGTAATTGGATATGGTTGGAGATGAGAGGAAGCTTGTGGCAGGGGTTCGGAAATGGCAGAAGAGATGGATGGAGGAGGTTTTGAGAGGAGTGGGCATGCTGAAAAGGGTGACAGAGGGGAGAATACTGGGGAAGCGTGGAAGAGGAAGGTCACTCAGTGATTCAACCCGAAGGTTGGTTTGGGTAGTTGAGGGTAGAGCTCACCCCGGACTAAGCCACAGACGTGTGCATTTCACATATTCATGGTATGGGGGCCAGTTCCTTTCCCTGGGCCACCTCGCACTCCCGAGGAATCTTTTTGTTCGGGGGCGTCCAAAGGCTTCATCCAGATTGGTCATTTTGGGCATTAATCACTCGCCACTAGGAAGCACACTGTTGCAATGTGGGGCCCATCACTGACTTGACGGCTTGGAGTCTAAAATAGGCGGGGTTTTTTTATCAGGTCGGCAACCTTACGTGACTGTTGACACAGGATTCTGGGCACAGGAGAGTAACTGGGCCAGGCACTTGGTCGTCAAAAAACTTGATCCTCTGATGCGTACGGCGGACGCCAGGCTCAACATGCCACTCATGATCTCCGTGAATATCGAAAATCTCTTGGGGGGGGGGGGGAGAATGGTCCAAATATTGGACCAATTGGTAATTAGGCCAATATTTGGCGGAGCTACCATGGTGGATACGCTTACTTCTAACATCCACACTAGAAATATACTAACGCAAAAGGCTATCAGGTCCATGTTCAGGCGCCAAAATGTACCGGTCCCGCCCTCCCGGACTTGTGAACGGGTCACGACTACAATCAACCCACACGTACCCTCCCGCCTCAGAGATACGCGGGGCAGAAACTCAGTCACCTGTTAATATAAAAATTGAGACCTCTCCACAACAGGCCTCTGCTGGTAGATTTCTGACCGCGTTTCATTCTAGTTTCCCTAGCTTTACCACCGGGGCTGGGTGAAGATAGGACGTAGGGAATAGGTTAATGGGTAATTCGGCTCACCAAGTTGGGAAGATTGAACGAAATATTCCTTTACCATCCAACAAAACAACCGTATATTCCAGAATTGATTCTCATAATATTACAAACAAGAATACTCTTCTAATCACTAATGAACTGATGGTATGATAGATGATGGATGAGTCATTTAACGTGAAAATAAACCCTTCATGAAATGAATGAATAAGATGAGATGATCAATAATGATTTAAACATTTAAACAGTAATTCCCTTAATCGGAGCCACTAAAAAGGTTTAATTCTCGCACACAGGCGGAGTAATTAAATATACCGCATCCAAATGAACTATGGGTGAGGGAGGTAAATATTAGTCCTTCCCTTTTCTCTCCTTTTCTGATACAATTAACTATTTTGGGCGTTAATCACTCGCCACTAGGAAGCACACTGTTGCAATGTGGGGCCCATCACTGACTTAATGGTTTGGAGGCTAAAATAGGCGGGGGGTTTTATCGGGTCGGCAACCTTACGTGACCGTTGTCACAGGATTCTCGGCACGGGACAGCAACCGGGCCCGGCACTTGTTCGTCCAAACATGATCCTCCCATGCCACTCGTGGGCTCAAAATGCCACTCGTGGTCCCCGTGAATGTCGAAAATTTCTTAGGGGTGGGGGGGAGAATGGTCCAAATATTGGACGTGGTACTTTGCAAATACTTCTTGGCCTCCAGCACTCTCGAGTCAGTTCGCTTGCGGGTCGAGCAGCGCTTCCGCACGGTGATGTCGCTCAGTGCAGTCTTCTCTCTTTCCAACTAGTGATCCTTGCTGCCTTGCAGCTTTTATCAGAGGTTGCTTTTTTTCCACTTAAAGCTTTTGCTCTGTATCCTGCTTCTTTTTCTACCATTTGTAGAGGCTACCCTTGCCCCTAGTTTTCCATCACCCTTTCGGGTCTTTTGTGTTTGTCTGTTTCTAGTATTTTATTTTTACCCAGGTGGTTTAATTTTTTTAAGCTACTTTCTTGTAGCTTATTGTAATATTTTTTTGCCAGCTGATGGATAATCGTTTTTAGATTTTTGATTCCTGATTTTGTATACAGCGTATCATTGCCTTTATAGTATGGGGTGTGGAATATTGATCGTAGTATTTTCCTTTCTGTCACTTGTAATTTTTCCTGTGATCCCTTGTTTAGCATTCCTGCCCAGGCTGGTGTGGCATATAAGAACTTAGGTCTAATAAATGTTTCATATATCATTTTTTTTATTTTTTCTGGGGTGGCGTTATTGTTGATTATGGGCGATAGGGAGGATCTTGCTCCTATTGCCTGTCCAATTACATTTTGCACCTGCTTGTTGAAGTTTAATTTGCAGTCAACTGTGATTTCCAAATATTTGGCTTTGTCTCGCCAGCCGATCGGTTGTTGTTTTACTCGGATGCATGGGCACATCGGTGTCTCTACCTTTGGTCTGGTGAATTTTATGGCTTGTGTCTTGTTTGTGTTTATTTTTAATCTCCATTTACTGTACCAATTGACTACGTCATCTAGGTAATCTTGGGCGTATTCAGCAGCCAAAGTACCACGTCCAAATATTGGACGTGGTACTTTGCAAGTACCTCTTGGCCTCCAGCACTCTCGAGTCAGTTCGCTTTCGGGTCGAGCAGCGCTTCCGCACGGTGATGTCGCTCAGTGCAGTGTTCTCTCTTTCTTTCTTCCGCGATCGCCTTTATACGACTTTTGGACGAGGGAGGGGACGTTGCACAAAGGGGAAAATTGAGGGGAAGGGGCACACATAGAGGGGTTTCACTGAGCGCTCCCAGCTTGGAGGTCAACCATCCCCTATGAGTCACTCTTACACCTCACTCCACTGTCTCACTTCATTCATACGACCTTACCCCAACTCTTAAAATCAAACACGCACACATTCACGTCGAATTCCACTCTCACAGCTCATCCCATCTCAGCGATCCATAGAAAGAAAGGAAAAGGAGGGGGGTCAGGGAGTGGTTGGAAGGAAAACAAATGCGTAACGGCTTGAACCGTTACAGTACCTATATTTTTTAAAATCTGGCGGAAGCCATGCAATATCACGATTTCATTGAGACCCTGAGAAGAATTACAATGCTATGGCCAGGATACCCAGATGACTACCCTTGGGGTGGGGTGAAAAGCTAATGTCTTACCTCACAAAAACTGAAATATGTACACTTGAAATACAATAATGCTTTTGTTAATGATAATAGTATGCTTCATTATTAAACAATTTGTTAATTCTTGTGGTAGGATATTTGTGGAGTTGACCAATAAATGAGATCATTCGAATTGTTGAAGACATGACGTGGTCAAGTTGTTAAGGGAAGGATTAGTTGGATAATGGAGGAAGGGTGGAGGGAAACTGGGCATTGACTTCTCATCTAAGGAAAGGTACCTTGTTGTCCACAGTTTAAAGTTCAATCCGATGGACAGAGTACTAGAGTTGAAGTGGTCACCCACATAACACCCAACTAAGGATCAGAATCTCTTGCGACGCTAATCAAAGTGTATTCGTCGTCGCGATTGAACTGACAGAGGCAAATAGACGGAGTTGAACGAAATGGTATTTCAACAGCCTTAGAATGGGATTGGATTCCAGCAGGAACATTTAAATTACAAACAATATGTAATAAATCAATCAAGTCCGTAGGCTAGGTACCGTGAAGGCTTGGTATTGTAAGGATCATAGTTGGGATTAACGATTTAAAAAATAAAAGATTAAAATTGATCGTTAAAATGTAGTTAACTATTTGACTTAACCATTATTAATTAGAAGAGTTAACTTTTAATCGTTAAATTATACATTTACTGATACAAAACTAACTTCAGTTAATTTTTTTCGCTAATTTTTGGCGAATGTCGACCTGTTCGAATTTGGGCGCTAAGCTTGCCCAACAGACAAAGGGGAAAATAAAACAGTATATAAGAATGCAATATAACTAGGTAGCTGTGCAAGAATGCAATGAATAGGCCCAGACGAACACATCCAAAGAAAAGCAGGATTGAGTGGAATTACCGCCAAAGTTTAGGAACGCAACCTCAGACGAGAAAACACGAGACCACTTGAAGACCATGTCCGCGAGGGCACGAATGCCTTTTACTCGGCGAAGTCATGTCATCAATACTATATAGTTGAACATGAGAAAGGGGCTCATCAAAAAACCTATGACGGGTAACGAGGGGGACGGGTTCATTCAAGGTAATGTATCTGTAAAATGCGCCAGTTTACGCATAACTTACTCGGCGACATCCCATCGTCAGCGGGGTTGAGTGGAGTGACGCAAAAATGTTTCGACTGGGACGGATGTCCGATACAAATTTTGAAATAAGAATGTCACTAAAGTTTAATAACTTTTTAGGAAAATTTAAATAAATTTTTCTTGAATTTGAAGTTTGTATTTCTTTATCCCAGATGTGAAAATAGCTTTTGAAAGTTACATTTCAAAAGTTTCTTAAAAGTAACTGAAAAAGTAACTTTTAACGTAGAAGTTACTTTTTCAAGTTTTACTTTAATCAATTACTTTTTCAGAAAAGTAACTTTCAACTTTAACTAGTTAATTTTTACAGAGATTAACTTTAACTTTAATCAGTTAACCTTTTTTTTTGGTAACTTTCCCAACTATGGTCAGGATGCCTTCGGTAGAATCTCCCCGATGCGGTCTCGGTGGCGGACGAAAATAAAGAGACCGCCATCGTCCTCGAACATGTGGGAACTAGGGTGCGTTCCGAATCACGCATGCTGCGCATCAAAGCGCTTCAGGTCGTTCCGAATCGCGCTTTGGAGCGCTTTAAAGCGGCCCCGGAACGAGCATTTCCGGCAAACTGAAGCGCGCATCAAGGCATCAGAAATTTCTGATGCAGTTGATGCGTAGACCTCGTAGCCCGCGAAAGTTGAAAGCATAATATTTGTTTGAAAGTGACCATGGAGACAATTGAGGTGGTGGTGGACGGCTATGAGACGGCCATCCAATTTTTACTAACGCCCGAGGAAGATCCCGCCCGCAGATCAGTCAGTCCTCCACCCGCTTCTACCTCACTCACATTTGAAAATAACTATTTTGGCGCCATCTTCGTATCAAGACCGTTCCGATTCGCGCACAAGCTTCAAGCGCATCAAAGCGCGTCAGCAATTCGGAACGGTAGCTGCAGCGCTCCAACTTGATGCGCAGCATGCGTGATTCGGAACGCACCCCTAGTCTCTTGAGCGGAAAGGCCGCTGATTGGAGGAGTGAGGGGAGTGGGGTAGGTGATGGCGAGCTATGGTTGCTGGAAACGCGGATTTTTTTTTTCAACTTCTAAGGTGTGTTTAAGGTGGCAGTATTAGGATAGATAGTATGAAAGTCGGATGGGTGAAACAGCCTCGCATAATGAGCGTTTCGCGCAGGATTGAGCAAGAACGCACACTTGTTTCGTCCTCTCCTTGGCACTTGTCTCCCAGGCCACGAGTCTGCAAGGCGTAGAGCTAATATCAAAATTGGCACATCCTCTCAAAGCCTCTACCAGAATTTGAACCCTGGCCTTCAGGATAGGAAGGCAGTCTTGTCCCTATTCCCCTACCACTACAAAAAATATTTTAAAGTAAGACTAGTTTCAACTTTGGTTAGAAAAAAGGAAGGAAGACTAAGGCAGTTGGAGGAAGGCCACTGAAAAGCGGCCTTGTCTGGATGAGAAAATTTCTATGAGCCAAGCCAGTGCAAATGTCGATAATAGTTTATATAGTCACTTATTCTCCAAAATGTTTATTCTTATTTTTCACTGCACAATTCCCACTGATGGGCGTCTTAGAAATTTTCACGAAAATGATGGAATGCACAAAGAGTAATTACACTTTAGCCATCTCTGAATGTATTTTTTGGCATGTTATCGAGTGACTTGGGTTAGTATCCTAGCGGAGATAAATGGTTTTTCCTCAATGAAACTCTTGCTGTTGTGTTCCTCAGGGGATGACTGTGCTACAGCCATCATCATACCATGTCCTACATTGTAATTCATTTTGCTTACTTTATGGCTATGTTCCATATTTAGTGTCAACCCACCATGGTTTCTTCGGGAGAATGTCATAACCGTGAGTTTTATGTTAAACCCTAGAAAAAAGCTATCTGCTTCCAAAGTAGATGAAGCTACATATATGGAACCTGTAGTCTAATTGAACAAGACGATTGAAACCCCTTTTTGCATTTACTGGTATATAATTTAAAATTTTGTTCCCATAAAAAATTGATAGATGATTTTTTATGATTCCAAAATTGATCATTTTACCTTTATCCTCTTTATACAGGTCTACTTTGCTGCTGAAGACTTAAGGAAGACTTCCGAAAAAATAAGCCTTTCAGCTAATGATATCCCAACACCCAATGTCTCAGCTGTGGCCAGAGTCATGAGTGCCATTCTTAGAAGTAATAAATCAGTTATCAAGGCTGCAGATGATTCCTATGGCTCCTCTCAAATAATACTGGAGTCAATGCTTCAGCTCATTATGAGGGCAGCATCTCCTATGCCAGCCCCTGTGTCTAGCCAATATTTCTCTGCTTTTGCATCTGAAGCTGGGACTGGCATCCAAGGCTTTGCTTACTATGCCAATAAATCTGAACAGCAAGGTGGCAAATTAGTGGCACACTTCCGTGACACAACCAGGGAGGTTGTGGACAGGACGACCTTGTTTGCACACATCTTAAATCAATCAGTAGATTACAACATAATGGCAACACTATTTGAAGTTGACTCCCTCTTCAGTGCAGCTGAATACCCTGGAATGAAGATAGAAGGACCTGTATTTGGGATGAAGATTTTCAAAAAAGCAGGAGAGGATTTCAAAGAGATTCAACCCGTACCAATTATTGTCCGCTTCGGAAGGAGTAAGTTCTGATGATGTGAGAAATGCACGTAATTTGAAGTGTGAATGTTAAAGGTCTTCCCCGCTTCCTCAGATCATTCTTCTTTGAGTTTCGGTATTTGCATTAGGGTCAAAGAAGTATATCGCCAATTAGAAGACTAATATCTTGGACTGGTTGATGTTTCTTTTAATCTACAAATGATCTACACATAATTATAGTCCACTTCAATGTTGCAGTGACTGGTATATCTCGACTTATGTCGTTTCTGGCTTAATGGATAAAATAGGCCAATATACGCCGACATTACGTACGGATTTCGGATGAAAATACTAAAATCGAAAAAACACTTAAAATAATAAAATTATAGCAACTCACAATGAAATTAAATAGAAAATTGCATTAAAAGAAATAATTCAAAATAAATTACAATATAAAAATGACCAAAAATAAAACAATGAAGTAAGGGCAGTTTTGAGCACACCACCAAACATGAATGGCGATGAATGGAGCGATGTGCGCTGAAGAAACGTTCGGTACATAATTGTGGAATTAAGGTTTGAATAGCATTAAAACATTTTAATATAACCTTTTCTAGTCATTGGAGGTACGACAATTGTGTGAAATTCACAGTGAAAAAATCATTCGTCTGGACTGGGATTCGAACCCAGACCCTTCGATTTCGCGCCGAGTACTCAAACCAGTTAAGCTACCCAGGCCCAGAAATAGTATTTCGGTAGGAGTTTTCATTCAAAAACAAGGTAAGATACAGTTGCCTCAGTAAAATAGATAAGATTGTTTTCAGGAAATCAAAGAAATTCGCTTACCTAGCTTCACGACAAGGAGCAAAATAACGTCCGCCGGCCTACCTCATTATTAACCATGTTTTTTATTAATGATTTGGCGTACTCCCGGCGAAGGATTTTGATTAAGTTTTCTCGGGTTTCCGAGAAAACGCATTCAACATCGTTTTGTAACTTCCGAGAAAACTTCAACGTCAACCACCATGAATATACATATTTATATCCATGCCAACAACGTTTGGATGCCATGCTCGTCGTTGAAAGGAACAGAAGAGCGACGAATAACTAGTAACGACTCAAAAGTAAAGAACACCTACATTTAGAGGACCGAATTGTACCGAATACTCCTAAGTACCGTTGGAGCCCACCACTACCACAGAGCAATTAAAAACTTTTGATTATTAATGTTTGATGCCTTCGCTGAAAATAAACTCGAAAAAAATCGCGGTTGCGATTATTTTGATGCGAAGTTCTTTTATTGTCTGGCGCTCATTAAATCTACTCTCGAACTGTTTTAAAGGGAGCAGAGGGTCTGAAACGAATGAAATGAAGCAAGGGCGCCGTTGTGTTGTGGATGGAGCAACGCACAAGAGCAAATGGAAATACGTTTGTCACGTCTTCTATTGGATATGATTGCAATTTCGCTTTGTCGTATTTCTAATTATTATTATTTTACTTTTGAATGCATAGGAGTTAACTTTTTACTAGTTTTATAACTTTTTTATTACTAAATCTCTCATGTATACACTGTTGTACATTATTACACTACTACAGTTTTATATATACTATACAATATTTTATACAATATAGTATACAATAAAGTAAATTAGTGTATTTATACTATTATACCATTCCAAATGTTGCAAAAGGTAACATGGATTTGGATATTCAAATTTAGTTGGAAATTAATTGCGTTTCACTTGTTCGCTGCAATTCCTGGAGAGTGCAGCACAGAGTTATTATAGCTGTAACACCAATGTAGTGGGATTACGTTTAGGGTTTTTACGTCGGTCCGTAGGGCTGTTATGGAAACGGGGCAGAAGTCAGCATCCGATCTCTTTTGAAGCAGGCTGGAGAAAGGTTTGCCATGTCTTCTATTGAATAGGATCGCAATTTCACTTTGTCGTAATTCTAATTAATATTATTTTACTTTTGAATGCATATATACGTTAAATTTTTACTAGTTTTATAACTATATCTCACATATATACACTAATGTATGTTATTATATACCTACCTAACATATTTGATTTTTAGTCGAGAACTTTCTTCCCTTTTTCGATCAGTGAAAATCTACCTCCGTCTTATATTCGAGTCACTAGATTAGATGACTTTGTCGGGATCAATATTTCTACGTTTCGGCGGAATAAAACCGTGTCTCTATTACTGATACACCATGAGAAATATCAGTCGAAAATGCATTAGCATGTAGTGCATAGCCAAGTCTGTGAATAATAATAATATCTTGGCAGAAGTGTGGTTTACGCTGCTGCCAGGATTATGGCTCACTCCCAAAAGAACGCCTCTTGGGAGGAAAAAAGCTGCGAAAAGGTTGGAACAGTTGGAGGCCAAGATCACGCAGGCAAGACAACAGGCGTCGAGAGTTCAGTGTGTTATGGAATACATCACATCAGGGCGAACTTTTACTCCGAAGGTTCGACGCATATCGCGCAGCCTCAGATATTTCCATCAAACACTGAATAAAAACGTGCTGCTTACCATTAAGAAGCACGCGGTCGATAGAGTGCGGGCGCTCACCACGGCCCGGAAAATAAGTCCTCAAAAGGAGTAATGCCGTGAGGGAGAACTCGGTGGAATTAGATCTCTGCTGTTCAGAAAAGACGTGAAGATTCTGGCTAAGTGTTGGTGGGGGGAAGTAAACTTCTTCTACCAGAAGTTGCTCAAGGCATCCATACCTTGAGCCGAGTTCTTCTTGCCAGAGGAGGCCTTCTTCACGTCGCTTTCGTAGATATTCTTCCAGAAACGTTCTACCTCTGGGACGGGTGGCGGAGATTCAACAACAGGCGGAGGTAGTTGGAAGAGCTTGGACGGGTGAATGAGAAAGAAATAGATACCCACTTAAGTTAGCACATAGGGAGAAAAATAAATGTAGAAGCTGTCTAATATTAAATAAAAGTGATATTGCTAAACTGCTATTTTCCTAGCTGCATGAAGTACATATTGTGTGCCACAAACTGTGACATTAATGTCACAAAAATGTTTTTATTTTACTTTGATCTAGGGAATAATGCTACCTTGCAATGTGTGTCCTGGGAGATAACCAAAGCTGGTGCATGGTCCAGCAATGGCTGCGTAAAATTGCAAGACAAGAAGCACTGCACTATTTGTCTGTGCATAGTGATCACATCACTGGATATGTTTTTCACAGTTGTGAGAAATGAATCGAAGGGTAAGCATTTGAAATACTTGCTGCATTTGAAAATAACTTAAACTTTGGTTGCTGAATACACTCATGAATTCTTTCGTAAGGAAGTCAGTAACATGCAAAAAATGGTCATACTGATGAAAGTTATTTGCTTTTCAGTGGAAACCAAACTTATAAGACTACTACCTTTGAAAAACAACAATGGTGCTCTTTTATCACTATTTACACCAGTTATTAAAGGATCACAAATGCAAGTTGCGGACGCTGTAATTTCTTGCTCAGTTACTTGGGGAAAAATGGATTCCAATTTTTCATCAACTTTAGATTCCAATGAGAGACCAAAAATGGAATGGATCGCAACTTCCAAGCGTGGTAATGCTCGTAAAATTGAATTCTACATAATATCTTACAGTGGTGACGGATATTTGCAATGTAAAGATAAATTAGGGCTTGGTTTGATTTCAAATGAGAATTTACTGAGTAAACCAAATAGTGCTTCAGTAATTTTCTCTGGGCAGGAATTTAAAACCAAAATGAGAAATGTTAATGAATTCTTTGAGATGAAGTATGCGGACTTTAACTTCAGCAATATCTTTGTTGGTGATTTAAATGGGGGTGTGATTATTCGAATTACACAAATATCGGAGAGAAATCATTCTGATTTTATTAACTCCCTCGTAGACTTTTCAACTAATTTGGCCCTCACGTATAAACTACCATTGCCGGAAGTCAGAAGTAATCGACTTTGCCTTCAGCATGAAGATGATGGTTTTCTCTGGCCCACCATCAAACTTAATCACAAAGCAACCCCAATAAACCCATGCATTGATAGTTCTGGAGCTCCTAGTCCTGTTCGTGAGTGCATTGGAGACTTTACCTCAGGAGTCTATTGGGATAAGAAACCTAAGCGACCTGATCCATGTGAGCAGCCATCGATGCGAGCCCAAAGACTACACAATCTCACAAGCACTGTGGTTGAAAAGGACATTTTTCAGGAACTCTTGGAGTCCATAAAGGATGAGGTGAACATAACAGTTGTTGAGGTAAGTGTTAGTGTATGGGTGGCATTACATGGATTTTTTTCTTCAAAATTTCGGCAATAGCAACTTAAGTGATTCACTGTGATTTTTCTGGAAATTCTCAAATCATGTGCCTCTCATTATTTAAAAGTTATAGAAGCCTATTACATTATAATATTACCCTCCAAATGTTGTTGTTTGTACTCCTCAGCTTAACTTGACACTTTTTAATGCCTACATATCCTTATAGCAGCTACTGTTGAATCCAACAACAGTTATTGTTGGATTCAACAGTAGCTGCAGAATCCAACAGTTAGTTTTTAATCCAACAGCTATTGTTGAAGCGAACAATCCCCATTGAATCAAATCGTTACCTTGATGCAAAAGCTACTGCTGAATACAGCAACAGCAGGCAAATAAAATAATTTCTTTTTAGTCCACCCTTTTATATGCTGAAAAATTACATTAACAACCACATAAAGTAATAGTAAATCAGGGAGCTAGTGTATTTAAATATTTAATCATTTAAACACTGCACAATGGCTGGCTGAAAGTTCTGCGAAGGGATGAAATTCGGCAAAAGAAAAATTAAATATCTTTTCCATGACTAACTAGGTCTATAAAATTTGATAATTTTGGTCCTCCAATTTTAAAAGAATTACTAGCAGACCTGCTGCCTGCTTTGCAGGCAGTGTCTGTCCGGTGTACTCTTCAAGTGAACTTGGTGCTTTTTTTCTTTTTTTTGCACTACACAAGTGGAAGCAGTGGGAAATGTGTCTAAATGAGTGGTTATGTTTCCAAAAAATGAATAAACAATGAGAATAGTTCTTCTTTCCCAAAACTGCAATTGCATTGTTGTAGGCCTTCCCATCCAATGCAAACTTGAGAGAGAAATAAGGTGGCGCGAACTTGTGGCGCAATCGCCGGCGAGCCCCGCATGCGTTGAAATACCTCTTTTTCTTTTCAAGTAGGCACACATATACAAAGCAAACACATTCACATGTTCAACATTAATGAAAGAAAATTATATTTTGTGTTATAAAATAGAGTTGAAAACTTTATTCAAGTGCTTTCGCATATACAATATGTTTATGTCCTAACGCCCTATGCAAAAACAAATTACTTTTTCGGCTGTCCCACTCATGAGCATGCAACATATAATTGACCGTGTGAAAAGCATGGATTTTCCAGATCTAATCCACACACTTGAAGCGATTTACCTTGTGCATTGTTGATTGTCATTGAGAATGTAAGGCGAACGGGGAACTGTAGTCGTTTGAAATTAAATGGCATGTCGGTGGGAATGATGGCAATACGTGGAATAAGCACATCTTCTCCTTTTGAATTGCAATTTCGAATTGACGCTTCGATGACGTTTGGCATCAGTGGTTTGACAATGAGCCTAGTTCCATTGCACATTCTTGGTGCATTAATGTTGCGCAAAAGAATTATTGGTGTGCCGAGTTTGAGTGACAATTTGTGCAGTGGTACACCAGAAAGATGCAACGAATTTAAAAACTCAATTGGATAGAAAAAATCTCGTCCGCATTCATGACGATCGATTTGTAGGTGACAGACTCGCCCGAAATTCGTTCGTGGATGGCGTAGTTGATTGCATTGACGTCGGTGTGGACGAAAATCTATGGTGATTATTTGTGCACTTGCCGATTTTCATGCTCGGATGTCGTTCATAGCGCAGAATTCCCGTTTTTCTTTCGGGTAAAAAGCATGTTGTGATTTCTTTATAATTTCCGCCATCTTAAAACATATTGAAGTTTCGAAACAGATGGGTCAATGTTTGAACCAGATTTATCGATGGTTACCCGTCCGCAGGTTGGGTTAGGATGATATTTGTGCGGTTCTTAGCGTAACCCGAGAAACACCACGGGGAGAGACTCATGAAATCTGGGGTAGGCATGCCTTTGAGCATCCAAGTTTAACCTTTGTCGTTTTTCTTTCAAGGAATTATTTTCTCGCAAAGAAGACATTCCTCTTGCTGTAAATTTTTTCGAAAGGTTACCCTTTTTTCTATTAGGTATGTTGGTGGATATATTTTTAAGTCAAAGAAGGGGAAACAGCGGCGAGTGAGAGTTTTGAATAGGCAATTCGACGATTGAGTGAATGTAAGTTAACTGAACATTAGCACTTTTAAACATATATAAATAAATCCAAACGTTTATGATGAGGGAATTGGTCTAAAAAACAGTTCGCAATCGTAATGAGAAGCAGACGGTTCCACTACGTGTATTACATCTGAGTATTAAGCGATAATAAACAACGCCGTGCTTATTGTAGCAACAAAAGTATTATTACCATTACAATTCGCTGCACGTAAATATTCTTGCATGTTTAATTCCTTTATGTGTATCGTTTACAACGTAAGTGTTCTCTCATATACATGCAGTGCCCCTATGAGAGCTACTTTGAGAATAGACATTGAATAGTATACTTATTGTAAATATGCATTGCATTTATCGATTACCACATGAAGAAACAGGGGCCCTCGGGACTCTGGGCCCTTCTTATACATATTTTATTTCTGCGTGCTATCATGGGCCTGCAGGAAAACGTAATATTTAAATGCTAGAGGAGTTAATATCCTTTGAAAATCAAATCTCTGGTTGTCAAGGAAATATGCTATTGTTGATTTCTGATAAAAATGCGAGTTTTTGCTGCTAAAAAGGCAATATTAAGCCAAATATGAATTGGAAAAGAAAATTGATTGAAAGAATTTTAAACTTCATTCTTTCAGCCATTTGATAAAAAAATCCCAAACCTTTGTCTTGAGCGAAAGTAATTTTAAAAAGCAAAATATGAAGCCACTGCACAAAACCCAAAACGTAACGTAAACCACATAAGTGCCTCATATTGGGGGGACCTTTTGGGGCCCTGAGATATTTTTTGATAGCATAAAAACCTTCTCCTTGAAAAAATACATACATGTGCCAACTTTCATGGTGATCGGTGAAACGGTGTCGAAGTCTATTAATCTCGGACAGAAACAAACAAATATACAAACATCCATTTATATAGATTCCTCTACCGCTGACGATGGCGTCCTGACGTCAAAACGTACAAGTTTTCTTTTGTGAGTGTCCTTTTTGCGTGTTTCTGTGTTTGTTTAGTGTATCACTGTTTTATTTATGCATGTGCATCGTCGCCGAGAGCAATTTTCTACCAAGACATTATATATATATATATATATATATATATATATATATATATATATATATATATATATATATATATATATGCTAGCAACAAGGCGTTGAGGTTGGGGAAGGATAGGAAAGTAAATAAGTGGACACTCACAGGCAGATGATCAATGACGACACCGGTGTCCACTGCTTAGGGGTAGCTTTCGGGCTAAGGACCCTTCTTCAGCTGGAGGAGATTCACTACTAAGGGTCTTCTACTACTTCTTCACTACTCCGGTGACGAATGTCACATATCAAATACTTACTCGGGGAAACTGCTCCTCGAGTAATGTTATATATCTTATAACCTGCAAGCACTGCCAGGCTTTCTACGTTGGCCTCACCAGCACACCTTTAAATATGCGGGTAAACAATCACAGGAGCAGCGTGATGCAACAGTTGCAGTTGCCTGTAGCGGAGCACGCTAACTCGCATAACCTCTCCTTCAACAACTGCTTTCATATTAAAATAATCCGCGCCCTCCCACCCGACATACCCATAATGGAGCTCCGCCACTGGGAGCTCTCTTATATTTCCATTTTAAAGTCAACCTGCCCTCCCGGACTCAATCTTCGCTAGCTCCCTCCCCTCCCACTCCACCCCCACCCCTGCACTTCCTTCCAACCAATCCCCTTTCCCCAACAACCAACCCCGTACCAAGACATACCCTAAACTCCTAACTCCAGTGTGACACCCCTTAGTAGTGAATCTCCTCCAGCTGAAGAAGGGTCCTTAGCCCGAAAGCTACCCCTAAGCAGTGGACACCGGTGTCGTCATTGATCATCTGCCTGTGAGTGTCCACTTATTTACTTTCCTATCCTTCCCCAACCTCAACGCCTTGTTGCTAGCATATACTTTTATATTTATTTCCTTTTCTTTTATATATATATATATATATATATATATATATATATATATATATATATATATATAGATATATGTGCATAAATAAAACAGTTATTCACTAAAAAAACACAGAAACACGCAAAAAGGACACTCATAAAAGAAAACTTGGACGTTTCGATGGTCAAGCCATCATCATCGGCGGTAGAAGATTCTTTTACCGCCGATGATGATGGTTTGTGTGTGTGTATATAGATTAAGAGGCCATTATAAAGGTGGACATCTTGTAAATCAGGAAAATTATTTGATATTGCTTTCTCCTTTAAAAAAATTGGATATTCTCCTTCTTTTATGAAAAATCACTTCCATATTGGCCCGGAATTTCCATTAAGCATTGCCAGAATTTTGTTTATTAGTAAAGGTATCAAATAATCTCATTTTTTATTTAACTTCCATACAAGCATATATCTTGATGATTGTGGAGCCAAAAACATCATGAAGATATTCATCCCTGCTGAAAGTATGGTGATGATATGAGAAATAATCTGTCTGGACCAGGAATCAAACCTTTTTGTCTTTCCGGGTAGATACCATCATGGTATCTAGGCATCCTACCTTCCTAAGTTGCCAAGAATCAGGAAGCCTGGATAGCATAGGTATCTGCACGTTTGCCCAGCAAGACAAAGGTCTGTGTGGTTTGATTCCTGGCCCAGGCCAAATTTTTCACATGGCTATTTCTATGCACAAACATAATGTTTCTTATTTGTTATCCATGTCGAATTGCCTTTGGAATCAGGAATTCTGGGAAGCTTGGTGGTCTGCGCATTGGAACAGCTATCATAAGGTCTATTGTTTGATGCTCACGCATGTTGAATTTTTACCTCAGGCAGCTTACATGCATATAATTGCTGTTTTTTGCAAGGTTGAGACCTTAAAATATGTGTATTTAAATCATTACGTCCAATTATGAGAAAGAAAAATTATAGTTGAGGAATTAAATTACTTGCTTAGTATGATAGAAGAAAAGGGAAATAGTAGCAAAGATAAAAAAATTGCGCTAGCAAAAGGTGTTTAGTAAAGAAAGGGAGCTGATAATGGGGATCTTGGGTAAGGAATAAAAAAGAGGCTGGTGAAGAGCTTGGATTATAGTATTACATGAGGCAGTACATTGACTCTGAGAAAAGAAGAATAGAATATGCTTCAGGCATTCGTGATGTGGGTGTGGAGGAGGATGGAGAAGGCACATTGGACAGAAAGGAAGACATTGGACAGAAAGAGTGCTTGGTATGATGGGTGAGGAAAGGAAACTTCCAGTTGAATTTAAGATGAGGCAAAATAGGTGGTTGGAGGGGATAATGAGGGGTGAAGGGTTGCTTAAGGTCCTGATAGAGGTAAGGATGCTGGTTAAGCAGGGAAGGGGAAGAAAGAGAATAGGTTTTATGGACTGAATGATCAAAGGTAGGATGTATGCTGAGATAAAGAAAGAAATATTATAGGTAGATAGGGCCCCACACCTGTGAAGGATTTTTACTCACTTCAATTTAAACCTACCTTAACCAGTATATTACATAATAATAATTATTATTTAACACAAATTTTAATTCTTTTACTCTACCAACAGATAAACCACATTCGGAGAGCTTTGAAGAATCTGGCTGAAGAGATTTCCAAACCCAATTCTGAAATTCCAAAGCCGGACTTTACTTCAGTTGTCAATATTGTAAATGAATTAATTGAGGTGGAAAGCAAAATGAAGATGAAAACTGAAGAACTCCAAGAGGGTGCTCCGGATGACACATTGTTGGTTACTATCGACAAATTGCTTGAGGAAGCATCAACTCCAACTGCAGTGCCTGTTATCACACCTCACTTCTCTGCAGCAGCAGTCTCTCAAGGCACTCCAATTAAGGGTTTTATGTCTGCTGGCTATGAAATATTAACAGTGACTGAAAATGAAACTATCAGTGATGCACTGACTTTCACTCCTCAAGTTGGAGCTGTGTTGGTTTCAGCTCCTGAGGGGGTTGGCATCACATACTCTACCTTCAAAGATGATACTCTTTTCAGAAGTGCTCATAAGACTGAAGGAAAAAAATTAGCTAGCCAAATTATTAGTCTGAATGTCTTTGGGAGGGAAGGAGAGGAATCTCCGAGAAATTTGTCGGCATACGTCTTTTTTTCTCATGGTAAGGAAATTTTATTAATTTTCAGTTTTATCACATAAGATGACATTTTTCACTTCACTTCACAGGACACAGAATTGGCAAACCTGGGTCAATGTCAATTATAATTCACCCAAAATATTTCATGTTTGCCGCGATGAATTGCTAGACTAGGAATGTCTTGGAAGAATAGGATTTTTTAACTTCTTAACTTATTCAGCTCTAGGGTGGTAAGCAGCAAATATCTGGATTCATTTACACTTTGTCCGAGAGATTGGAGAAAATCTCTCATTCAGAGGGCCAAGAAAAACGAAGGCAAAAAACGAGACAGTATATGTGGGCAAAATTTTATTTTAATTCTTCTCTTCATACCATTTAATGAAGTTTAGCCTTTGTTTAATGAAAACAGTACAAGGGTTCCCCTTAGCGTACAGTATATTTTCTTGATGCTGAATCAGACCTCAGGCCAGGTAGATAGAAAAGAAAATGTCAACGACTCTTGTCACAAATATTCTTGTTATTAATCAGCTTCAAATATGAAATAATGATGTCGTCTTCTTTTTATATAATTTTGTATCTAATCATTGGCAAAATATTCACAACGCAATTGTATTGCGGGTTGCACAAGGAATTTCCTGTGCCACAAGAGGACTGCAACAACATCGTCAAGAAAATATATTAAAGGAATAATAGAAATTAATGAGATTACAAAAACATTCGCAAATTCCTCGGATTGGATACATTTGTAATGTATTTCGTCTTTATCGATGAGTACCTTTTTCCATAGGCACATATTCTCATTATGTGAAAAATACCTATGATGCAGTTGTGTTTCAGGCTGCATAAGATCTTTATCGAGGAACGAGGATGTACTATACGGCTATTACAATATCTCCATGCCAGAATCTCCCCAGAGACAGATTGATAACATAATGAAAACTTTCCATTAATTGTTTACATTGAAAATGTATTAACTGATATGAGTGATATTAGTACATTATTGCCTAATTCTTTCTGTGATTTTGCACCATTAGCCAAGGCATTTCTGAGTGATTTTCTCACCTCATGCTCGAAAATAGCCCAAACTCTCTCAATTTTGAAAACAAATAATTTGCCAGAAATGGGGGGTTTATCTTCGGACACATAGGTAGTGTAGCCACTGTCTCGGCTGAAATTGAATTTTTTCATTAATGCTAATTTTATTAAAAAAACAAATAACTACTTTGTCATGCTGATGGTGAAAGTCAAAGGTGTTTTTCAATTTGTACAAAGTTATTTAAGTGATATCACACTTAATCATTTTAATAAAATTATAAAGATTAATTTGATTAAATTACATAAAATATTAGTAAAAAATTAAAAAAGGCAAAATGAAAAATTTGTGCCAAGATTATATGTAATCACATGCAGCTAACCATTCATTGAACAAATGATTTGACATACTCTACCACTTTGAAAAACCGATACAAATTCGCAGCTAATATTTCACTTCCTATTCATTAAACGTTTCGCAAAGAAATGATGATATTTTAGTATCTCGAGTTTTTCAACATTGAAAATTTGGTTAATTGTAAGGAAAAATTTGAATTTTGGATTAGACCCCCATTCTAGGGTCAAATAGTCAAAATTCTAAAATTTCGCTTGCACTCAACAAAAAACACGACCTTTTTCTACCCTGTCATAGCTCTTATGATTGTCAAGTTTCATCAATGTGACACCCACAGAAGTGTCTAAAATTAGACGTAAAAAATGACACAACCAAAGGGACACTCAGTACATATCGCAACTATGTGGCATTTCTTACACATATAAGCCTATACCTACGGGTTGGATGGCCTTAATCATTTGACTGAATCAAAATTTCACTAAAAACTATATTTCTATTTACTCTGTCATATGCCATCTCTAAATACACTATAGGTATGTAACGATACATCATGTTTCAAAGGTTTCCGCGATCAAAGGGGATTGCAAACATAACAAGGATTCTGGATCCGTCACTAGGGACGCGAGGTAGAGTAAGCACACCAACAGAAGGAGAAACTAGCCACGCAAAAAGGAACAATGGGAAACGGGCGAAAAAGTCACGGAAAGTTTTACTATCGTCATGAGCGTGCGGGTGCCGCGTGGAAAATGCCCCGTTCAGACTACTATCGTACGTACGATCGTCCTGACGATAGTTGCCGGAAATAGTAGTGTGAACGCATGTCCGGACAGCGGTATGCGTAGTTCCTAACACTGCCACTTTTACGATGGTCAGCGCTGGTATCACGACCGGAAATCGGGAATGATGAATAACGATAATCAAAAACGTCAATCAATATATTGAATTAGATGGTGGTACAGTGGCGAATAAACAAAGAAAGGTGTCATTTGCTTGAAAAACCATGTCGAAAGTCTTAAAAACGCCACTGGGACGCGGGAATCCCTATTTTGTTCGCTTGCTCCTTACTAGTTCGTCGCGATTCCTGGTTAGGGAAGCACTGAGTTACGATAGTAGTGTGAATGCGTGCGAGTTGCTACGATGGTACGTACGATAGTAGTCTAAACGGGGCAAAAGTGATTGCCGGAGGGATTGGAGATTACTAGGGAACCGCGAACGTAGAGCGCGAGGGAAAAAACTCGTGGATCCGAGAGGGAGGAAATACCCCATACGCATGATAATCAAGAGGGAGGATCCAGGGGGAACGGAACGGCCAATCGCGAATTCGAGACATAATACGATCGAGACAAGACCGCGGGAAGACGGAAAAGTGAACACAAATTTTGTTGATTGGGATTATATAAGAAAATTTAAAATTTTTTTTAAGCATGCAAGATAAATTTAAAAATAAAATTTTATTTAAAAAAATATCTTAACATCGTACTAAAAAGAAAAAATAATATTTTCTCAAGTGATTGCATGTTTAGCCTAATATTGGAAATAATTAAAAAGGAAATTAACCACACAATGGATTACCTATGAACTAAAATAGAAAAAAATATGTTTTCAACAATATAACATGGTTAAAGTTGTCTATGTATGCAAGACTACAACGAAAAGCATGGGGCTCATGTATATTTCGCCCCCTTTAAATTTCCCTTTATATTATTGTTCACAGTTATAGCAATTTTCGCTCGTCTCTGATATCACGTGCTTCCTCTCGCTCTTGTAGTTGAGTCGTAGTTAAGTTAAGTGTATTTTGTATTTCATATGATCACACAGTTTCCGTAAAAAAATAATGCGTGAGAAATTTCGTTAAGTATACTTAAAAACGTTTATAAAACTTACCTTGTTTTCACAAATCCTAACACCGTTATTCAGGTAAAGTTTCACCGCTCACGAATTTTTAATATTAATAGCCAGTTAATATCTCGGTAAACATTCGGTTGCTACAACAGTATTACATTATTAATATGTGTAGTCATTTATTTATTCTAAAATTAGTTCAGGGGTTAATTTTGTAATCTTACTTAAGTTAGAATACGTCATAAAATACGGAAAATTACGTCAGTTTTCGTAGTTCCACTCCGCTATCCAGGCGTCCGCGGCGTGACCACCTTCGGTTCTCACGTGGTGATCTGCAGGTCTTTTCTTTGACTCAACGGCTCTTTCGACTCTTTCTCAGTATCTTTCGACTCTTGATCCGTTTCATTTGGCTCCGCATTTCATTAGTTCCATCTAACCTGTCGTAAGGAACGTGAAGTGGAGCCACCATCGGACCTTGGCCGATCGTGAGCAGATCATTGAGAGAGCGAAACGGGTCTCCCGCAAAGAGGCATTAAAAAGATGAGATTACAATATAGCCCCCCTGAGGTCTTCTCACCTTTTTAATGGCTCTTTTCGGGAAGGCGGGAGATCCGTTTCATTCTCTTAATGATCGGCCAAGGTCCGATTGTGGCTCCATTTCACGTTCCTAACGACAGGTGAGATGGAACTAATGAAATGCGGAGCCAAATGAAACGGATCAAGAGTCGAAAGATACGGTTAAAGAGTCGAAAGAGCGGGTGAGTCAAATAAATAGACCGGCAGTTCACCACTTGAGAGCCGAAGATGGTCACGCCGCCTGGGAGGCGGAATTGAACTACGAAAAATGACGTAATTTGCCACATTTTATGACGCATTCTCACTTAAGTGAGATTACAAAATAACCCCCCAGAGTGAAAATAAATATACGGAATCTCGGCTCAACAATTAGATTGGTCGTTTTAGGGTCGATGACTCAAATACGCAAAAATTCTGCATAATATCGATACATTTTATTAATTTTTTTACAATTTCGATTGGAAAACAACATTCGGTTACATAAAAAAGAGTCTCTAATCAAATTTCGTTCTATTGGTACTTCTCCCGATTTCGTACGACTTTTATTTCTAATTAAATTTTGCAATTAAAAAAAGTCTGAACGAAGCCAAACATCAGATTTACGTGTTTTTCTGATGGGAGACATTGAAAAACTTTTAAATACATAAATAAAATTACATATTTTACATAAAACAAACGTTTGGTATTTTTCTGACATCAGATCATCAGGATGATTAATTTGATGGGTGTCCGACACCTGGAAGTGGTTAAAAATTTCGAACATCCAAACAAACAAACACATTAACGCACTTTCCCATTTATATATATAACAAATCGGTGTATAGGTATAGCGAAACTTGGTGGCACTAACCAGGGGAGTTTTAGAGGGCACTGACCGTAAACCAAGCGTTGATGAGCAGGCAACGTTATCGCAGGACTCCCGCAAGGTCCTGTGGAAAAAGACTCGGCTGTTTAAACACACGTCTCATGTATGCTTTCCTCTTCATTGCGTCATGATCTTTAAAAGCGAGTGCCACCAAGTTTCGCTACACCTATACTAACAATGAAGCTAAGCCATTGAATCGGTCATGAGCTGTGGAGCTTCTAATGTAGAATTTATTTATTCTCAGAGTTGAGAATAAACGTTCAAATGTCGCTGTTGTAACAGGAATCGTGGCAACAATTATTCTCAAAAATCTGTGTAATGAAGGAAAAATATGCTTATCATATTCATACAAGCAAGAAATAAAATATTTTGTTTGCTTGCTCTCGCATTCTAGTGATGTTCATTTTGTCATGACCAACTCTGCTTCTAAGCTCCCACTGTAGCTTTCTGCGTCTTGAATCCAAAACTCAGTTAATTTAGAAGATATTACTCGTGTTTCATGTTCACCAAGGAAGCAACAATGCTGAGGAAGAAGAACTTTTATTTACTATTTTATACACTGTTTATCAGTGAACTAAAATTTTATTGTTTGCACTAGCTTGCTTGATATTTGATTTCTTTTCACCTTGAAATATTCATTTTGGTCATTTATGGAAAAATTAAAAAGAAAGGAACTAAGAATTCCAAACATTGCCATTCATTCTCCTTCCTTATCTCTGTAAAATCCCTCATTTCTTTTTATGTCCGCAGATCCAAGTGACGTAAACCGCAAATGTCATTTCTGGGATGTGGAAACAAGAGAGTGGTCTAAAAGAGGGTGCGGTCGTGTTCCATCTTGTGATGCTCCTGCTTGGTTACCTGAAAATGTGGATGTCTGCCTTTGCACCCACCTTACACACTTTGCCATGCTGGTCTCTGAGAAAGATGAATTTCTCTCTGAAGATTATCTCCTTCATCTCATAACTATTATCGGATGCTCCATCTCATTTATTTCTCTAGTCGGAATATTTTTCATAGCGATTTTAATTCCCCGGTGGAGTAATGGTGCCAGTAGGAAGGTCCAGCTTAATCTGTCTGCCTCTTTTACTCTGATGATGGCAGTATATCTGGCCATTGCATTCCAGGGTGAATGCCCATATAGTGTTGGATTATGCATTGCATTAGGTGCTATGTTACACTATTCGATCCTTGCAGCATTCTCCTGGATGTTGGTTGTTGCTATACTTCAGCTTATGAGGCTGACAAGAAGCATAGTACTCTGTGCCAGGAAGCATGCAGGCACTCATTTGGTCCTTAAGGCCTCTGTGCTTGGTTGGGGTGCACCAGCCCTGCCTGTTGTCATAACTTTGATAGCAGGAACAGAGCTGTACGTTCGCCGTCCCAACTCATCCCTGTGCTATCCTATTGGGAACTCCTTTAATATCGGTATTTTATTTCCTGTTTCACTAATTGTCATGATAAACACTATTATTTTCGTCTGGCTTATTCGTTCCTTGTTCTGCAGTAAAATTCAGGGTGTGAGGGTTCATCAGGGAGATCAAAGGCGCAGGGCTCTGCGGCGATTTTATGCTGCCACGTTTCTTTTCTGTATCCTTGGAATTTTTTGGCTCTCTGGCATAGCCATAAAGTTTGTGTCTGAGTCAGAGACTGCTGTGAAGTTGTTAGCCTACCTCTTTTGCATAACAGCTTCTCTTCAAGGAACTTCTCTCTTCATATTCTTTGTAGCCTGTGAACGAAGGGTTGGTGAAAAGGTAGTAAGTGCTTTTTCAATTTTTTTTCATAAGGGGTGTAGCACTGACTCAAAGATCCATTACAAAGCCAAGATTAATACTAGCACTTCGGGCAAGACAACTGACTAGGGTATTTTTTCACTTCACAGGGAAGTATGGAAAACTAGTTTATAAAACTGGAAGGACATGATACTTTAGTTACACCAAGATAGTGCTTAGAGTTTGAGAATCGGACAACCCAAGTACATTAATGTGAAATGTATGTCAAAGGGAATCATTGTTCTCAAAACTTTGCATTCCAAATGGATAGTTTTTCCTATTTCCCATGAGTTTCGCCGTACATACTCCATTTTACTCCATGGGAATATTTAGGAATCTAGGAATGAAGATGCCACATTGAAGCAAAAACTGTGGAAAATAAAGAAACTCATGTAAATGGAAAGTTAAGTTTTTAAATCATGCTATTGAGATGGAGTATTACAAATTCTCTGCCTCAACTATCATTTAGTTGAGAACTCTTAAGTTAATAATCCTTTCCCAGTGAGCAATGAGCTGATATTACCAAATGAAAATCTATCATGCAGAATTATTACCTTGTGATGAAATATAACTCAAGAATTGTGTTGCAGCTTCTGTTCAAGATGTATGGATGGAAAGCTGGAATGAAATTTTCTCTGATCATGTTTGCTAATAAAAATATAAGGTTTACAATTACTTGCATGCGTAATTGAATTTTCATTCATTAATAATTCCTTTCTACTAAATTGGCAGATAATGTAACTGGTATGCCAAGGAGCACATGGCTACTGGTGGATGTCTCACCTCAGGCAGAGATTTTTTGGGGTGAGATTTTTTAAAGTATATGACTGCCAAACGTTGTTTCAATGGTGTACAAAAAACCTAATAAAATTTTATTTTCACTTATAAGAATAAGTCTAACCCTCTTGCACCGTAGGTGCATTAGATATATTTTGTTTTGGTTTTTTAATGGGGGTAGGGCAGAAAGCTACGGGATAGCCCCTGGTGGCCTAAATTCTTGATGTGTCTTGAGATACCTGGAATTTTATAGAAGAAAATAATAATCTAATTCCATGACCAAGATGAAAGTAGTGTATCTTGGAATCCACAACCTAGCTGTAACATGGAGGTGTTCTGTTGCTCAGTGCTTTTACTTTGTAATTAAAATAACTAGGTATAAGTAGAACATATATATTTAAAAAAATAATATTAGTAAATAATCTTGCATAGGAGGAGCACCTAACATGGGGGAAATTACCACAATGACTCTTAAGGAATGTACAACTTTTCTGACTGAAATAGGATGATTATGGGAGCTGTATGAGCTCAAGAGGTTTTTAGGAATCCAGTCTGATTTGAAATCTTAATCACAATAAAGTTAGTAAAAATATGGCAAATAGTAATATCAATGTATTATTCTTATGTAGAATTTCCTTGTACCCTAATTTGCCCTATATGGTAATGGGGACGCAATATGGTTCCAATTTATGGGATAACTTGAATTGAGCTGAAGAACAACTGGCTTCTCTCCAACTTTGCATTAACCTTGTACAACTAGGACCATCTAGGGATGGGCGGTCTTTTTAGGCTACAAACTAGAGCCCATTTATTGCAGTAATAATTCTGATAGTAAGGGGATAAATAAAAAACCTTGTAACATGTCAGTGATTTACTTTAAGGCGACATATATTTAAGGCATATAAGTTAACAAAGTGTTATAGCACATATATTTTTTAATTAATGTTTATATTGATATAAACAACCGCGGCTATACTGAACCAAACAGAACATGAGACTAATTAAGATTTGGAGTTACGTATAATAACTTAAACACATGGAAATCAATTAATCAATCACAAAAAACCAAAATATTCCTTTAACAATTGAAACACCTTGTCATGACCATGATTTAACTCACATTAAATGTATATAAGACATTAAATATATCCCTTATCTTCGTATTACAATTTTTTGAGAATTAATAGTTCACTTTTCGGCCCAGTATTTCACCACACTTATTGTGAACTGATTATTTAAGTTTTTATGCACAGAATACAAAATATTGTTAATTACTCTGGGCCGGTGTCATAAAATTGTCATTCACTGAATTTTATACGGTCACACAAAACAAAAACAATAAATCATACTTACGACACAGACTGGACGCGACAGGTTAGAAAGTTCCCTCGGCCGAACAGGCGGCTACCTCCTCGCGTCGAGTTATGAGGAAGGAAAACCTCGTCTCACCATCTGCAGGGCTGACGCTTATTGTAGGCGGGAACTTCTCCTCAGTCCTTTCCTGATTCTTGGCGCCACAATAAACTCCCCTTCAATTCTGACAGGCCAGTCTCATTACGTGTTATCCCTCTCAATGCCGACGGCCCTCTCCTCACTATTCAGGCCTCCCTCTCTTGTTTCTCCCCCTCCTTTTCTCCCCTACCCCTTCTCATGTGACGAGACGTCGTTTCCCGATTGGTGGGCTTTGTTTTGTAACAACCGCGATGTTTAAGCTTGCGATTGTTCACTCCATCCCTCTCGAGTTCACTTACGAATACAGAGTGACAAAATATGGCGGACCACTATTGTTAATGGACAACCACGTGGGGAGATCTAAAGCCAGCATGGCGATGTCGTCGTTGTGTTACAGTGTGTAGGAGTACTTTGGATCAAAACATTGTCTAATAATTTTTTCAATTACATTTTATCATTAAAGATGATCCTCTGTTTTAGTAGGAAGGCTTTTATGAAGAAAATAGTTACCTCAGCTATGGCCTATTTCACACTATACTTGGTCCTGTGGGACCTTTGGCATTGCATTCCAGCACAAGACCTAGCCAATGCTTGGCGTTTCCAGCACAAGACCTAGCCGATCCTAGGCGTTTTTCAAGTGTAAGCGAAGTATAATTTCGGCAACCCCCACCTCCCCACAGAAATCCCCCGCTGAGGTAGGAGGGCGGTTCCTCCCGAGAAAAAATTGAAAATTAAGGCCTCATGAATAGAAATTTAGGAATATTTTAGTCTTATAATAATCTTAGGGCTATAAGATACGAGGCAGTTCTTGTTGAGTTGACAAAAACCGCCGGTGCCGTATGAATAAACATACGAAGTGTTTTTTTAGAGCCACCACATCCGCCTTGGGAACAAAACACGTGGGCGGTCATGTGCGGCCAATGGCGAGTCAAGTCCAACTACACGCCTGTTCCGCCCCATTCAACAGTAAGGATTGATGCGCTGCCGCTGTCGCCTCGCCAGGGATGTTTTGTCCAATACAATTAGATACATCATCTGATGATCGAGTCGGCGGCCGACTCAACGAAAACTATCAAGTTCTCATAGCCTTTATACACGCTACTTTTACAAAGAATCATGATATATACTTCATTGAGAGTCTGTCCAACTTGCCGTTGCTATTTGCATAAAAAATCGCTTATTGCATATCTAGTATGAAAATTATTATTTTAACGCCATTTAAAAACTGTTATCCTCTTATTTTCTGAAACTACTAAATTATTTTTCTTCCTGATTTTATAAAGGGCTCAGGCACAAGCTTTATTCTTCACTACAGTAGTAAGTAATTAGCTTATGATCGAAAAACATTTTTTTAAACTCAAATTAGTTCAATTTAGCTGAAAATGTTCATTACATTGAAGATTTTGGTCAAATTTACTATACATGCTACATTGAGTATATATTATTACTGACATTAAACTATGGAGTAACTCTAATCATGTCTAAGACCCCGAGAAAATTAATAAATCGATTTAAAGGTGCACCCCTGTAAACACAAAATGCTGCTGAAGCGCGGCAGCAGCGCAATGTCGCAGCGCTGCAGCCGATGCGGACGCGCTGCTGCAGCGTGACCGATACCTTCAAATTTCCGATATTCCCGTGTCAGCAGCGCTACAGAGGCGCTGCAGCAGCGCTATTGAACCGCATGAACAGCGCTGCAGTAACGCTTCCACCACGCTGCGGCAACGCTTTCGTTATGAGTTTTAATACATTCCAAATGCCTTATTATTTATGAACTCTAGGCTAACCTCCCACTACCTCTAACCTGACGAGGCACAGCCCCAAAAGCATTATACACGACCTGCTCGCCCTCTTCAAAGTATGAAAGAAACCTAAAATTAAAAATGCCCCAAAGTAAATAACAATCATAACAGCATGTAGCCTCGTTATCTCGTTACGAAAACCGCTTAAGCGTTCATTTCTAAAGGAGATACACTCAAAAGAAGACCAACTTGGCCCGGCATAATTTCACGAGATACACACAGTACTGAATCCCATGGATTTCATTGAGTCCCCCACGGCTGCGTATGTCGAGAGCCAAAGATATGTACTTTTTAATGGCTTATCATGAAAGCTACGATGACATATATTGTGCCATGTGATAAAACTGAAGTTTCTAAAATAATTACGTGATGAAAAACTGTTCACTAAAAGTTGCACTTTGCGCAGCAACAATCTACAGTTCATCTGAGATATCAACGGTAGTCAGCGCCATCTCTTACTCAATTGTACAACCCATTCCATTCAAACTAGACGCGATCTTGTATCTTGGCTGTCTGCATCTGATGTGGCTCCTAATGCGAGCGCGTGTCCTATGAATGATGTTTTTATCCGACAAATTGTAGAAATTGGAACTGACACCGATAAATACGGGAGGGTCATAAAACTGCGTGATCCATTCTGAGAACTTCATTTCATACTCTACATCAATAGTTATCTTTTCCACTTATTTTAAATTATCTCGATACATATAATAAAACTGGTGCCTGAAAATATACTAACACTAACAATTCAACCTTCTCATTGCTTCGTGTTAAGGGAGGAGTAAAAGAGCCTATGTTCTTTCAGCGGTGGCTTCATGCTTCACGAACATGCATCGGTAGCGCTACAGCAGCGTGTTGCTGGCGTGCATCACCCATGCGCTGTTGATGCGCTGCAGCTATACCCTTTGGCAGCGCGCTCCGAAATACAGCTGCGGAGACGCTGCGGCAGCGCTTCCTTAAGTGCGAGTTGCGCGTGCAACCTTGAAATCCTTGTGCAGCGCTGCTGCAGCTTTTTGTGTTTATAGGGACGATTACCTACGTAAAATAAAAAATGAAAAGAAGTCACTGAAAATCCCAACTTAGGTTTTAAGAAATAATAATTTATTGACATATCCATTTAGTACAAAGGTAAACAACATAAACTATTAAAAAGAGACTTTTATTGCTCTCATATTTGCAAATTCTTTGATTGTTGAATCTGTGTCCATTTAATTGAGCAAATGATTCTCAATGCGGCCATTGTTGCCAATCCACTCAAACGCTCTTGGGACAAAGTTGATCTTAAATAATATTTATCAGTTTTTCCTTTGAAAAACTTCTTTCACCACTTGCCACTGAAACAGGGAGCGTTAGGAGAATCCTTAATGGAACAAAAATATTAGGAATATATGTCCATATAACAATGTTGTTATGAATGACAAGGCTTTAGCATGAGAGCTTCCAGAGGGTAGTATTGGAGCGAAAATTTGTAGCTCGTCGAACATTTCAACTCCATTTATGTCACATTCTTCTCCATCACTTAAAACACTGTAAAGATGCATACTGCCATCCTTCAACTCATTCCTGTCCCCCGTCAATAGATTGCTGATGTCATATAGAAATCTGAAATTCTTGCTGTGATTCTCCATGAGTTGAAATATCTCATTAAGCGAGGATATTGCAGCATCAATAACAACGTAGAAGAAATTAACTTTGAACGATATTCTCCCAACATGAGCAGGTTCATCTTCACTCTCGTGGGAAAATTGCCGTTTTATTTTTCGTTAACGGACTTGGTTTCTTTTTCAAACTCAGTAGCAACACCGATTTGTCCTGCAAGTTATTTTGCATCAGTGATTACATTATTGAGGCCTTCGTCGGATCTCATCTTTTCTAGAAAAATCTGCACACTTTTATAAGATCCATTGAGCATTGGAGGTCGGATGTGACTTTTTGCAAAGCCTTACTCACCATGTTTATTTTAAAGAGTATCTCATGCCAAGTTACCACACAACACAGAAACTTGAAACTCAGCAGTTTTTTGTGATTCCTAAAGCAGTGTTCCTTCCAAATGTTTCTGGTCTTGAGAGACTTCATAGAAAGCATCGCATATTTTCTCAATATGATATCTTAAAGGCAATACTTCCTCAATCCTACTCTCCCAACGAGTATTGCGGCCGAGTAGAGTATTGCTGAGAGGTATCACTGTAAGTGCCTGCGTGTGCTTCATCAAAATACTCCATCAATGAGTTGGACTTGAAAAGAAGTTAAAGATTTCTTGAATAATGCTAAAACATTCAAATGCAACAGGGCAAGATAGGGCGGCATCGTTAACCCCTAGATTAAGCGAATGATTTCCATATGGTACAAAAAAGGCACGGTAATTCAAGTCCAGTGTTCTTTTCTGAACTCCACCATGCTTTCCTTTCATTTTGGAGCCATTATCATATCCATTCCCTCTCATGTTCTGTAAATGGATGTTTCGAACGGTTAACTCGTTGAGTAAAATTTCTGTGAGGCCTTCACCTGTAGAATCCATAATAGGAACGAAACCTAAAAAATGTTCTTTAATTAACACTTCCTCGTTCTCCGAAAATTTCACAAATCTCACCACCAATGTCAATTGGTCAGTGTGACTAACATCGGGTGTACAGTTTACAATTTACTCTTGTTTATTTTTATTTTTAAAAATATTATTGTCTCCTGCTCTTCGCTAAAATCTCATATGTATATCCTGCTTCATTGGTCACTAAATTGGTTATCACCGCAGTGCTTGTTAGTCTACACGGAATAGCTTTGTTATCACTGTATACATTGCCACAATTTTTCACTGACAAGGAGACATCGCGTGACTGATGTTCGGGATCCAAATGAGGCAATTATTTTCTGGACCTATAGAGAAAATGCGGGAAAGTGTTGGCATAATGGCCTGGACCTGGGTGGTATTATTTTTAACGTGCAAGTAGCTTCACGGGTTTTATTTGTGAATAGTTCGTCGTATATTGCACCAATTGTTTGTCCTCCCCACGAATCCACCAACCCTGTGATGTATATTTTTACTGGCAGGTCAAACAATTCATTGCGAGGCTGCAAAATAGCGGCCTGTAACGTATCTTGCCGATCTTCGCTGCACGCGTTTTAACTCAGTTTTAAAGCCTACCTCATAGGGATTCCAGATACTGGCTGCATATTCCAAGTGGGGTCTAACGAGGGAGAAGTAGCTGATTTCCCTAACTTTATCGTCGCACTTGCCAAGTACTCTTTTAACAAATCCCAATTTACGATTAGCTTGACCGGTAATTTCTCGAATATGTTTACTCCACGAGAGATCATTAGTCAGTTTAACTCCGAGGTATTTAACCGATTCTACAGTCTCTAATTTGCTGTTGTTTATGCAATAGCTGTTACAAGGAGAGTTTTTTCGCATCCCAAAATTCATTACAACGCATTTTTCAGGTTTAATTCTAGCTGCCACGCATCGCACCACTCCTGTATTGCCTCGAGGTCCTTAGTTAGCGCCAGCTTATAAGTAAGGCTACGGATTTCTCTATACACCACTGCGTCGTCTGCAAATAATCTTAGTGTACTGTCAACTGTTTCACCGATATCGTTAATGCACAAAAGGAACAAAAGTGGGCCTATGACACTTTCCTGTGGGACACCCGATGTGACTTTTACTTCATTAGAGATAGCGCCGTCTAATACAACCCTTCGAATATTAATATTTTTGTCTCGTTTTATAATTTTAGCTTAACGCTAACCGAAAATGTTTTAATATCGATTTGGTATGACGAAGTTCTGCTAATGTGCTTAATAATGTAGGTACATCAGTTGTTACACATGTTAGTTGACGACGATATCGAGGTGAAAGCTAATTTACATGGATTATTAAGCGAGAATATTTAACCGGTCATTATAGTGTACTTTCAGTCAGAAATGTGAAATCAACGTGTGACATGAATGTTAGTCTGCGTTAGAAAACTTCTATCGCGGCGTTAAAAGATTTTTATCGCGGCGGGAAACATGAGTAGAACGAACTTTTAACTTTCGCCACGAGCGGCGCTCCGTACGCCGCGCACTGGCTCGTTTTCAGGAGCGGAGTTTCTCCTCCACTTTCAGGCTCCTTATGCCTTGTCTACACTACAGACTAAACTTAAGTGACTTCACTTAAAATTTACATTAAGTTTGGTCCGACAGATACACTTGAACTTTAAGTCGACTGAAGCGTCGTGATCGTCAATTTCGGGAATTAAAGAAACAGTGAATCTTAACAGTTGAGGATCAAGGCGAGCAAATAGTTGAGGCCACTAAACTGATGTCACAGTTCAATAAGGATTCATTAATTTTATTATCACAATAGATTTTCAGATGACTGATCCTAAAAACTTATCATATAAACAGGCCAAATGAGAATGAGTACACATTTTAAGAAAAGAAAAACTAAGAACAATGTCCTTTACGAGAATTAGATTGTCGTCTTTGGATACATCTACATCACAGACATGTCTTACTTTTAAAGTGTTACTTTTTAACAAATATCACGTACAAATCTCTGGCAGTCAAAGCTGTAAGAAGGAGAGGAGCGTTGGGGTTATTTGTTTGGTAGACCGTCAGAAAGGGTTCCACCACACCTGCAACATATACGAAAATAACGTATTTTTGACCTAATATTTTATTCTGGGCAGCTTCAGGGAAATAGTTGATGTTTGGCGATAAAAACTATTAGAAGTCAAATATAATTCCTGTTTTGTCTATTAATTTAAGGTACGGCTAAAAATTCTATTATAAGTCAATTATATCATTCCTTTTTTTGTTATCTACTTTTAGGTACGGCTAAAAAAATTACCCTAAAAAATCATTAATGGGAAGCAAACCAAAAAACCTCAGTTACCTCGGTCTTCACCTTCTGCAAATCGAACAAATCCATATGATTGAAAGACACAATGTTAGGTTCAACATGAAATTTTATTTATGGGGGTTGATGGGGCCTGTGACTTCATGCCCCTTCACTTAACATGAGCATTAAAACATATTATAAGCAAAAATTCCAACAAACTGAAATAATCCATTATGGATAATTTTACCCACTTTAATCTAAATACATCACCAGAAAATATAACTTTTAGCAATGCACCGGGTACCTTATAAAACTACCTACATTTACCAATACACCGCAATATATGAATATTACATTATCCCCCACACGTGCAAAATATGCATGCTTTCCCTTACGCACAAAGTTACCAGTTACAAAGTTATTCCTGCCTGAAACCTCCCAAATTACAATAATAAAAACCTATACATTTCAAAATACATTACGCATAACACTTGAAGAACGCCAACCGTGTGGAAATATTTGACTTAAGAACGGTTCTAAAGTAACTTAAGTGAAGGTATCCTTAAATGATGCTGCTGACACCTACACTACCACCTTAAACGAACTTGTCACTTCAGTTCTCACTTAATGTACGTACAAGTGTTGACCCGGCATTAGAGGCGGGATTAGCCGTCGCGCATGCTTAGTTGGTTCTCTTACTACCGCCAGGGCGCAACAGCTCGAGGCCGTTTTTAACTAAATTTTTGTGTTTCGATGGCACCAAAAGCATAAAAAGTATGAAGTTAATTTTTTTCTTAATAAACGTTTGGAAACATTCCCAAAGTACTGAAAATTCAGGTTTTTATAATTTTGCGTTTATTTTGTTTGAACATAATTTCAAAATTAAAAGTTTAAAAAATTGTGTATACTAAATATAGTCAGTGACTACAAGACTATATTATCTATATGCCTACCAAGTTTCAAGATAATTGATTAAAAATTTTAGCCGTCTCTGCTGCTCAAAAAAATGAACCCAGTCCAGAACACTCTTATCACCACTTTCGAGAGCCGAGTCAAGTCGTTTCAAGGAAACGAAGGCAATGTTTTTGTTGTAGTCATTAATGATATGTGGGAAGAAGTTTATTTACTTGTGTGATCTGAATTTCGAGCTATCTTAGCCTAGCGTGTAGCCTACTGGTGACTTCCAACCTTTTCCTTACTTATAAAAACCATTCTTACGAGAAAAACATAGACTACCTATTTGACATACAATTGAAAGAATGAAAAATATGCTAACTTATTCAAAGAATTTATTTCAATTCTTATAACAGTCATGGCAAGTAAAAAAAGTGCAAGTTAACACGGTATTTACCAATGAAACTATTTCTAATCACAATTCCAATTTTTATTTGGGTTTTGGATGGTCATTTCTAAAAGTAACGGCGTAAGTGATGAGCGTGACAGTGAAGTTTTTGTATTTGGCGAACTCATGGGCACTGCATACGTCATTATTACGTCTATTTTTTCTCTTGTCTCCGGAGTAGAAATGAATTTGACAACTTGCCTTATGAGAACTGTTTCAGCGATGGCACAATAAGCGCCGTGCCTCATCAATAAAGACGCCAGTTGCTTTCTCGTTTTTGCTTTGCGGTGATGTCTTCTGATACAGCGTCATCCTGTGGTGGATATGATCTTGGCCCGGTGCCAAGCCAATCGTTTCATGCAGATAATAGATACTGTCTGTATGTTTTCGTAGTGCTGATTATTGATAAAAGAGGAGGACCGATGCCCGTCGATTTAATCCACCGATTTTACCACCTCTTAATTTTCGAAGATTCATATTTCGCTCTAATATGTTACATGAACAATTGGTCGGCATTCGCGAGAAACTTTAAAAATATTCCTGAATATGTATGGCTCAGATAACTATAAAGGGCAATTATCTCGTTTTCCCGGTGTAGGCTAGATTTAGTTGTTCAGTTCAGAAGAACTGTTGTTCAGAAGTATGGATAATGTTTCATATCTGTGGTATCGAGTTCCGGCCTAATTTTTCACTGACGCCTGATCGTGATGACTTAGCGGATGAACCTAATCCGCCTTTGATCGAGTGATCCCGTTTATTGCTTTCGGTGAAAAACTTCCCTTGATCCTTGTGGATGGGGCAAAGCTGCGTTTTGATTGACCGGGATTGCACGGGATAATATAGTCTTCCTGGTAAAACGCCGTTCGAGTAGTGGCTTGATAGAATTTTTGTCTGTGTCGGTTTTTTTCATATTTCCGATGCCCTTACACACAGCCCTTAAATCTTTCAAACAAATAAGTGGTTCACAGTCCTATTTGTTCCACTGTGAAAATGTCTACTATTTGTCGCTCAAGGCAAAGTGGGTACAAGAAAGACGTAATTATATATGCCCAATACATTTCCTTTAAATGCATGCATTATTGTGGTGCAGTGCTGCACTTATGAATGTAATATAATATTATAATAATTTATTTCTTCCTTTTTATACAGTTTTTTATAGTAAATTTTAAATAATATATGGAAGCTTTAGGTTATCCCAAAGAAAGAGAAATATACGATTAGGATTCGCTTTCTCTTCACCCCTGACATTCGCTGTCAACCCGACGATGTAATCCGAGTGAAGTTGGCTATAATTAAATTTTTTGCCCAAACCGTCAATTAAGTCGTTTATTTCTTATTCTACTAATTGTAAATCACCAGTATAATGAAATTATAATGAAGTATTTCTAAAAATATGCTGAACAAACGTTTGTTGGTGGTGCAGTAGTACTACATCATCTCTCTGGGCAAATAAAGCAAATATTGGAATCAATTTTGGTTTAAAATTAAAGTAATTAAAGCGCCAACATATGAAAGTATTGGTCATTTGTTCGACTCCAAGTACAACTGTGGAAGTGGTTGCATCTTGGTTTGTTTTTATTTTTTTTCAGGATTATTTTGATCTAATTAATCAGATTGCTTAATAACGCCCTATTATTTGTCCAACTTTGTAAATTGCTTGAGTTTCCTTGAGACCTTCTACAGAAAACGTTTTTATTCAGTGATACATCACAAATAATATCTCAATTCACCCATTCAAAAGCCACAAGGATCAGCCATTGCATTCGGTAAGTACGTTTAAATAATATTGGTAATATGCTTGCCCATTTTTTGTTTCAATTAGGGATCACATTGCGGCGTCGAAGACACCTCCTTTCTACGGCTATGTGCTGATCAAATTTAAATATCGCATTGCGATATAAATTTTGCATCGCAACAAATGCAATTTATCTCACTGAAACGCATATCGTATCACATCGCATGATGTCTCATATCTTGTAGACTCGCTTGGCACCGCAGTTCGCTATATCGCACAGATCCGATTCATATATCGCACTATGTCGCATATCGTATGGAATTTCCTGAGGAATGTCTTTAGCTAAGCTGTTCTTCAGTTTATTCATACGATTTTTATAGCCGACTGCCATTTTAAGGGCTTAATCTTCTTTTTGTGGAGTAGGATGGTTGGTTTGAAGTATTCTCGATTTAGGCTTTCCGAGCACTTTAGTGTAATGTATTCCCTAAATTCCCACCCATGTCAAAGTGTTCCGCGTCAAAAGTCCACTTGGACGATAAGGAAAAATTATGTGGACTATATCAAACTTCCAGGGCATTTATGTAGTGATTTGGCATCGTGATCTTCGGTGGAAACAGGTGACATTAAAGTATAATACGTGGTTTACTTTAGGATTCTGTTGCAATATGGTTCTAATTGCGATAATTTATAACATCACGTCACTTGTAAATGTAGTAGGTAGTTTTTCCTAAATCATGGTGTGATTTATGATAGAATCCGGAGCGCAATGACGGAGGATTTCTTCGTTTGAACCGCCGCCATTTATCATTAGTACCATTGCTCGTCAATGGCTGCGCTACTGCCGGCACTGTCGAAAAGGGGCAGGGCATGAGGAATGGTTTGGCAGCACCCCCTGGAGGAAGATTGCCATCCAGTTTCTATATTCATGGGAATTTCATTACCTCGCATAGCGCAATGCTTCGCATGTACATCTTCTTGAATTAGGCCAGTCACCTGTTTTTAGCTGGAAATTATTTCTGATCTTGGGAGGAGGAATGCCAGCTATCTTCCCATCTTTTTGGTGGTCTTACTATTGGTCTCCTGCCATGGGGAATGTTATCTTTGGCAATGCGGGGGAGTCTTCCGCCATTCTGGAGACACGCGCGTCCCAGGACCGTCTCTGCTCTCTTGACCATCTGACGACGACGTTTATGGTGCCATAACTCGATGTTTTTCTATCCATGAGTGTGTTACCTTCGATCATTCATATCGTCTGTATTTCTGAAGTTCTAAATTTGCTTTTCGTGTGAATTTTTTCATATCTGCACCGTATGTCATGATGGGTCGGACACGTTTTATATATGCGTGATGCGCATTCCATGCCTCTATATTTATTTTTCCAGATAAATTTTAAGTGTCCTGATACTGAGGCAGCCTTATTCACTGAGTTTCTTACTTCATTTTCAAGGTTTCCTTAACTATAGATCTTGTTTCCTAGGTAGTAAAAGTGCATTAATTGCTCAATTGGAGTATTGTCAATGGTTATTTTACAAAGCGGAGGTTCTTTACCTATGACCATTGATTTGGTTTTGGATTTAGATTTAAACATTATATATTTGATAGCAGTACTGTTGAACACACAGAGAACGACCCTCTAAACAAAGTCAACAATCAATTAACAAACACAAAATCCAACTACTGCATTACCTAATTACTATTGCCCAAGAAAGATGAAGGAAATTTTACCCAGAGAAGTCTTTGAGGTTCAACAATATGATTGGTACATAGGGCCCTGTACATCTAAAAATTCTAAGAATTTTTATTCACTTGTATTAAACCTACATAAACCGGTAGATTAACATATACTAGTAGTTCCAAAGAGACGACGTTTTAGACCATCCTCAATCTCAACATCGCAGTTCGATATATCGCTTAGCCCGGGTGCAATCCCTGGCGACAGCCCGAGTGTGTTGGAGGTATCGCATTGTGGCCTCTGGTCTGTCGCATAGCACTGTGGATGCATCGCAGAGACATCGTCCATTGCGGCGTCCCCCCAAGTATCTGAACGTTCTGGGTCCTACGCGGTAAAACGATAAAGGCTCGTCACTCATTCGAGAGGAAGTCAGTCCGTCGTGTGTCATCCTCATAACCGTCGTATCCGTTCCGTAATCTGCGCCTCAAGTCGGGCGCTATTGCACTGCACAAGTTATCCTACTCCCCGGAAGGGGGGATTCGCTACCCCGTTTGGCCGTCACCCGTGCGGAGAAAATCTGCGGGCAGTTATGCCTCTGGCTCGTATCGACGCGGAAGCCTGAAGGATGTCGGCGATCGCTCGCCTGTGCTTACCGGAGATCCTCAGCCTCTTGCTGGCCACGTTCTACTTTTTGAAATGCGCGCTGGTGGCCGAGGCTTTTCTCCCATCTAGCCGCGGTGGTAAGTGCACGCTTTTTGTCCATATATTCGCAGTTCCGTCCCGTTGAACGTTTTTTCTAAGGTGAGGGAAAGAGAAACACCGCCTCATGTGTTCGGGTGGATATAAAGAAAATAGGAAGACGATAAAAGTTGACATGCGTTTGAGATGTGGGTGTGGAGGAGAGTGGAGAAAGTGCGGTGGACGAGAAGGAAGACAAGCGAGGAAGTTCTTGGTATGGTGGTTTGGAAAAGGAAACTTCTGGATGAGAGTAGGAAGAGGCAAAGTTGGTGGTTGGAAGAGGTAATGAGGAGCGAAGGGTGGTTTAAGGCCGATGTAAAGGGGAGTTTGTTGGGTAAGCTGGGAAGGGGAAGAAAGAGGTTTTATGAACGCGTTGAAGAAGGGTAGGAAGTATGCAGAGATGAATATATTATATTATTGGCAGAAAGAGCCCTGCACTTGTTAATATATAGAGGATTTTACTCACTTTCATGTGAACAGAACTTGACTGACAGATTAACTAATAGTCATAATGTGTTCGTCGCAAGTTACCGACGGATTCCTTGTGGTCTAGACGTGATAAGTTTCCGAGTCAAAACTCTGTACACCCTTCAACCTTCTGTGAATTTCTTCGTGTGCGTGGCGGTGAACTTTCTGAAAAGTATTCCTTGCTACACTGGCCCGTCCCCGTCAATTTCACTCTCATCAGAAACTTGATGCGGAGTGATCCGATGCCTGAGGATCGATTTCTCCTGAATTTTTCTCAGTCACGCTTGTATCAAACTAAATATGAATTGCTCCTTCAGTGAAGTAAATATTTACTGATGGAAACCGACTATGATTGGGGGAATAAGATAAATATTTTTTATGTTTAGTTTGGTTACTCCCCTTATTGTAGTAAGTTTTTACCATTATTAATAATGTTTAAATCTATATATCAATTTTCGTAAGAATTCGGACATTACTATAGCATAATACGATAAAATATATGAAAATTAGTCGCAATTCAGTGATGATACCATAAGGCTGGTATTACGTGACGTCTGTGTTCATGTTTTCCAGTGCTTGGTGCAGACTTTCGCAATTTGAACTGGTACATGTTTCTGTTAATTGTTTGTTTAATTATGAACTCTACATTCCTGGGGATCCACCCTTATTTAGAGCTGTATCTCTTAAGCAACTGTTGCATGGTTGGTTCCGACCACAAAGAATTTTAGCTCTTCATATTGTAAGAATTACGTAAATATCTGTCGTTTGCTACATTAAAGACGAATTTTAGATTTTGGTGGCTGATTAAACCTACGAATACACGGAAAAAACTAGAACATCTCTGATGAAGAATATTATTCATATTATGACCCAGGTAGAAGGTCTCACATTCCCTTTTCTTACGTCTCGCATCCGAATTTTCGTTCACCGACGGGTTGTTTATCATAGGCGAATAGTTGCCGTATAAGGAAGTTGCCGTATAAGGACAAGGCGGATGAGTAAAGGCTTTTTTTCAATTTTTTAGAGGGTCACAGTAATTTCCCGTGATGAATATCCATTTCCTACGCCGATGATTAATATTCTTTGTCATGCTGTTTACCATGACTGACTGAATTGGTAGCATTATTATTACGATACAATGTGTGACTCATTACTGCGGTTTCCATTAAATTATATCGTAGGTGTAAGCCTTTGGTCTTTGTCTACCTGATTATGGTCCAGCACTCATCTCTTAATTTTTTTAGTTCCCGGCTCCATATTCGATCGCTGTCTTAGTGCCGCAGTACCAGCTTCTTTGCTTAGAATTTCCTCGTATTTCGAAAGAAATACTATATTTTTAACTTTAAAGAGAGAGACTAGCATCACCATGGAATTTATTTGGTGACAAAGATAAAATTTAAAATCACTGAAAAATCGCTCAAAAATTATTTTGACTTATTTCGCATTATGCCTAGAAATAGCTAACATTAAGAATGAGAAAACTTGATTTTTCGAGGCAGGAGTTCATTGCGCCCCCCGTTGCTTACAAATGATTATTTCCACACTGGACGTTCATTTTCGCTGAGCTTGCTACTTTCAGACGCAGACTGGTAACGCCTGACTATTGCCACTCTTCCGCCTTTTTGCCGAAGCACGTGCATTTCAAAGCCTGGAAATTTTTTATGATGAAAGCGGTTAGGTAGTGGACAAGACGTGTATTAGGTTTTGGTGCCAATAGTGTTTCAATGAAATATTTTTAGGCGTGTGTGTACTTCGGCTTACTAGGACCCAGTGTTTTTTTTAGGTTTAAGGGCACGTTGCGTTTGGAAAACCATATGCCCGTGAAGTAAACTTAGGGCGAAGAAATTAATTTATCCGTGTAACATCGGTGTACCATAAAAGATGGTGTTATTAAAATGAAATGGCGTTTTTCTACGAAAAAAACTTCAAATGCAACGAGTTTCAGTTCACTGAGCCATCCTCAGGTGAGATTCTTATTATGTGAAAGATACAGTATTTTACGTTGAATCCTTTTTTATTATCATCAGTGAAAATGTATAAATAGTTGTTTTTCTCTTGATGGTAAAATTATTTTTTCCCTTCTATCATTCGGTCGATTAAAAATAATAATCCCTTTGTTATAATCTTCTCCATAGTATATAATGGTAATAATATCAAATTACCTCTAACCAACTTTGTTGTGACTACCAAACTCCTGAATCAATTGTTTTGCGGTTAGATTTTTCTTAGGTTGTAAACACATAAGCTTGCGCTCAAAATAATCAAACGTTGTTTTGTGGAGCATGTCTATATTCACCATTTCGCGAATAGGTTTATAAAGTTCCATTGTCATGTTTTATTGTTATCCAGCGTCATTTTCTGGCAATTCAACGCAATTTACTGGATCTTTCCTTTTAAATATGCATTCAGATCTCCTCCAAACCGGCCTGTGCACCCAAAATGGAATGCCAAACTTATTAGTGAGGTTTGGCTTGAATTGTACAATATTATTCGCAACATGGTGATCGTAGCGTAAATAGTGGGGTGCGTTTAATTGTACAAAACCGTGATGATTGAAATGTTACCTAAAGGCTTGGCTCATGATGGGTTGTTTTCTTGTGCGAAAGGTACTACAACGCCCACATTTATGTATACACCCACCGTTCCACATTCCACCGATGTGATTGAATAAGGCTGGGTAGGAAACATTTTGGACAGTTGGCACACAAGGCTGGCTGAGGCCCTCTGCTGGAATAGCATTATGCTGCCTAGAGCCGACAAAAAAGGGGTGCGAAACGACAGGCCAAGCGAAACTGGAGTCAAATAAACTTTAAGGGGCAAACGCCCTAGCGGAAGGAATGTCTGAAGGAACTCACGTCCACGCTTAGTTGGGCCGATCGGAGTCCTTTCTTCCGGCTGGCTGGAAATCACTCGTACTTCCTTATAACACCTGACTTCCCACATTTTTACAAAATCAAGTACTAGAAGTTTAAAGATGAAGGTTATCAATTGAATTACCATCTTTTTTCAAACTCACGAAATATCTAAAATATCGCAACTATGAAATCCCATGGTGGCGTTTTGGATTATAAGAAATAACTCTTCTGGCACGGCTAAACAAAATCACAAGGAAAATCTATGCTTCTCAGTGATATATCCCTAGGGGCATCATCCAAAAAGAGCTTAGCGTCTAACCATTTGCAACCTTCCTCGGCAAATGAAGCCTCAGCTACCATCCCTCCATTAAAATCATCAATTAAACCGTTAATTTCCTCTCTATTGTTTCCTAATTTCCTAACTTGCAAGCTCAAATACCCTCACCAAACTCTCCCCAAAGACTATCTCTCATTTAAAATGAAAATAATTTCCAAATAACTGCGATCGCAAAAATGAATCGCGCAGTGACGCGCACGGGTGCAAAGATATACGCTGAAAGGATGACATGCTCCATGAAATTAATTATTTTACTCGACCGGGGTTCCAACTCGAATGTCGTCAGTTTGTTGTAAACAAAATTAAAATATTTTCCAACGCTATCTCCCATCCTTCCTCATCCACTCCTTTACCCTCCCTCTTAGTTAGTAATCTCCATTTCCGCCTCTTCCTCACTGCTTAGACTACTCGTCAAAATGTTGCCTGTATCAAGGAAGCTGCAACCTGTCCGACTGCAGTCAATCATAACCCATGGCCATTGTCTCGCTCTTCATCTCCCTTCCCTCCTCTTTCATCTCCCCGCACATTCCACTCACATGTCGACCACTCCTCTCCTACCCTACCTCATCTTCTCCTTCCATTTCCCAGCTAACACTAAATTTCAAAATTCAACTTCCCTGCAAATGTAATAACTCAAACTTTGCTGAGTTGTAGCACAAAAAAGTCAAGAGTTACTCCATAATGCTGAACGAAACAACAAAAGACAATAGAAAAATAAAAAATATTAACAAATATTTAGTTTAAAAAAGAATGATAGTCCCCTGCAGTTAAATTACCTACAAGTTTTTATACTCCTCCCTTTGAAAATTATGTCACCTTATAGGCATAGCGAAACTTGGTGGTACTTCACAGTGGAGAGTCTGAGGTCAATGAGGGTAAGTGAAGCGTCGATGAGCAGACAGAGATACTCTGGCGTGGACCTCTTGGGGGACCCTCGGCCCCATTGTCACACCTCTCTAACATGTTTTCTTCATCCTGACGTCATGATTCTCACAATAGAGTGTCACCGAGTTTTGCTACACCTTTACCTGCCACCTTACTAGAGAGCTCACGCCAGGAAGCTTGAAGAATTAGGATTACTTCCCACGTAGACTTGAATAGTAGTAGCTGGCAGATAAATTTATTTTTCCTAGAAAACTGAGCATTATTATGCGCTACAAACTAAGACAATATTCGTGAGTCGCCTTCTTAGTTTGTCTGTCGTATCTGGTGTATCGTTTTCCATAGGGAGAACAGCCAAATTGCAATCCGTCCCAGTTCCGGGCGGCATGTATTTTAGTTATCCCTTTGCATGGACCAAGAAAATATGTTGTATATATCGATAAATATAGTGGCCAGGTATTGTAGTGTGAAACATTTTAGAGTTCGAGGAGTTACATAAAATTGACGTGAGTTCGCTTAATGGAACTGTTTACGTAACCAGCCACTGCACTAAGGAATTTATAAAACCATTCGAGTCGAAGCAGTTGTTTTCTGAAAAAGATCCAGTGGAATATTGAGAGGGTGATGAGCAAATTTGAATAATCTCCAGGCTTACAACTTCAAGTCTCAGTTAAGTCCAATTGTTATAGTTAATTGAGAGATAACGTCCTATTTCAATTATAGGTGGAAATGTGATGGGTGCAGTTGCAGTTAGGACACCAGCTATTTTTTTATATTATAGATGAAGGAAGATATCTATGCAAGCATGATTGCCTTACTAATAAACTCATGGCTCCTTTGCCGTGTATTTTTGTGGCCATTAATCGTTCGAGGGAAAAGAGTTTGTATTTAAGTTATTAGTCCTAGAGTCTGTCTCCCTTATCTGGGTCTTTGAATCTTACGGCGCAGTGGAGGTGATTAATTATCTAAAATTAACGCGGTTCCTTTATTCAAGGAAGTCTTAATCTTGCTTGATTTCTTCGTGTTTTGGAGGAGTTCCATCCTACCACATCGAATACATAAGTTACCCTCTGATCCCTCTCGCAACAGTGATTTAGTATACAACTTATAATAAAATACAGAACTGTTGCCATTCATTTTTGTCATTAGGTATTTTGCATTTTTATTGTGATTGTAACGAAGAAAAGTCTTAAAAAAACATCGCATGAAAAATCTTCACATACAAACTCTTAAGATTAAAAAAAAATGAAAACATTAAACTAACTTGGGGTCATTTCCGTTTTCCGACAAAGTGTGTATGCTATAATCAAGTGCAATTTCACTTCAATGGCTCTAGCGTTAAGTATGTAAGAGGAACATAATAGTGTACTTATAATAAAAAACTTAAATATCTCTTGTGGACTCATCATTCACGGTTATAATTCTGTAATTATTTTCTTTGCTGGCTAGATGCAAGCACCTTTACAACTGCCTCGATACTGACTTTTTAGTCTAAACCATGGTAGGCGAGTTTAATAATTTTTTGTAGCCAATACTAAGTTAACATAATTTTTCTTAAATCGAGTATCACAAAGTGACGGCTGACAACATCGAGTCTTTTTAAGTCATAGTGACTACTAATACACACATTGTATACAAAGACGATAAATTGAGGGCCTGAGAGTCAAAGTAATACAAGTAACATCAAGAAAAATGATATAAGTGCATATGTTCTAAGTTGGTACCTTCGGGTAACGTCAGGTAGCTACAGGAAAAGGAATACAAGTATTCGGACGTATGCTGCGATCTAGCCGCGCAACATTTAATCTACTTTGCTTTTTGTCATTTCTTACCGGAGTAAAGTGATACAGGTGACACTGGACGATGTTTGTCACTTGTATTACTTTGACTCTCAGGTCCTCAATTATGTATTTGTTATTTTTTCCCTCTGCCTGTTCTCCGGAAGTTCATGATAGTGCTTTGACTATGAATTAACCCTTTCTAAAACCACATCGAAATGTTGGTCAAATCTCGTGCGAGTATTTTGTGTTATTTCTTTTTACAGTGCGATTTCGTCGGCTTAGAATGTGCATTTGCAGTTGCAGGTGCTTATGCCCTTAATTTAAATTTAGAAAATAAGCCAAATGACACTGCTTTGTGACACACATAATGTCTAGTCTTTTTTTCTGGCCTCGACCATCGATGACTACTCTATGTCCGAGCTAGGACATAAAATTCCGAAAACATTTTTTTCCATTTGGAAATGTTAATGGTTAGAAGCTTTGTCTGTAGCAAAAAACAACATCCTTACTTGGGAATTCAAAAATATAAAAAAATCTCGTTAAACCCTACGAAAGAATTTTTTGATTTCAATATAAGTTTCTATGACAGAATAATTTCAATGGAGGCAGGCGATACTTTGAGGAATTTAGTTGCACTGAACATGTTAAATAAAAGACTTTGTACTATTCCACAATATGATGTATATTTTTTCCCAATCGATTTCGACGTCTTAGCGTCATTGTCAAGGTATACATACATCTGCCACAGTTCGGGTTCTTTATATACTCTGGGAGAGGAGGTGGGGTGAGTGCTAAGACTTACGCGGGTGGGGGGTGGGAGTCTGGTTTTGGTATTGGGATTGGGCCGTTTGCAGGAGGGGAGGGAGGGGGGTTGGGATAGTTGACAGGTGGTGGTGAATGTGGAGTCCGGGTTTTGTGGTCTTTTAGGTTAGATTTGAACAAGGTTAAACACTTTTTAAGCAGCTGGCAACATTTGAATTCCGTTACTTCATTTAGCATTTGAACATTTGGTAGCATTTTATGTCTCATAATTTCAAATTTTTCAAGAGTATCTAGTTTCCAACTTTTGTCATGTACATGTAACACTTCTAGGTTAAAATCACTGTTATGGCCCGTTTCTATCAGGTGTTTGGCAAAGAAGGATTTACAATCATTATATTTTAAACATCGTTTATGTTCGCTGATTCTTGTTTTGAATGTTCTTCCAGTCTGCCCCACATATGTCCCGTCACAATCTCTGCATTTGAGCAGGTACACACCACTTTTGTCCTGGTTGTCAACACGATCTTTAGAGTTGAAAAGCACTTTCCCAATGGTGAGTGGGGAATAGAAACTCACATTGTATTTGTCTTTCGGGATGTGTTTCAATAGTGAGTATGAAATATGTCCGTGGAATGGTAACTTACGCCACTTTTTTGGTTTTTCCCCCTGAATAACCTGAAGGCTTGTCAAAGACTTGGTTGTATTGCCATTCACTTTTTTGCGGAGAAGTTTCTGTATTAAATGTTCACTGTATCCATTGTTTGTTGCTAAAGTCATTATTGTGTTTGATTCTTCTTTATAATTAGCTTCACATATGGGGATAGATACCAGTCTGTGGACCATAGAATTAAGGGCTGCAAGTTTTGGGGGTAAGTGATGCTGGGAATCAGCGGGAATGATCACGTCGGTAAACGTACTTTTTCTATAGATCGAGAAGTGATGTTTTTCTTCTCGTATGGATATGGTCAAGTCCAGGAAGTTAATGGAGTCGCCTCCAAATTACATGGTATAGTGAATGGAGGGGTGAAGGGAGTTAAGTTACTCGAGAAATGACGACAGCTGTCTTTTACTACCTGTCCATAAACATAAGACGTCATCCACATATCTGAAGAAATAGCAGATATTTTTGGTTAATGGGTTTGTTGAATTGAAGAGGTTTAGTTCTATTGAGTTGATGAAAATCTCTACTAATAATGGGGAGAGGGGAGAACCCATAGATAGGCCATGGTTCTGCCTGTAAAAGTTGTATGAGTTGGGGTAAAGAGGGGTAAAATCAACGAAGGAGTCTGCTCAGGTTTTGTCCCTCATAAGCTATTTTTTAGGGGTCTGGTTAGTGTGGTGGTTAGATTTCTGGGTTCCCATCTCGAGGGCCCGGGTTCGTATTCCGGTAGCGGTGTATATCTTTCAGTGGAATAGCGATCCTAATTTAGTTCCTTTCTGAAGAGCACATGTGTAGTACTCCCTCCGTCGAATGGGACCGTTAACTGAAGGACCCCTTGGATCCTTTCATTAAGAACAGGCTAATTCCGCCTCCGGTTTTATCTCCATACTTTCTTTACTTCCAGTTAATCCTTTCCGTAATAACCTACAAGCATAATTTAAATGGCGTAAAAGACCTCAGTAGTTTGAACGGTATAGCATAGAACCAACCAAGAACTTTTAAAGGGATAGAACCTTGAAAATTACCGTCGTAAATTGGTTATCTAGGTTGGAGCTAAAAGTTCTGCCGTGAACATAACAAGGTATTCTTACTTAGTTTTATTTGAACGCAACATCTAACCTTGTGATTCTTTTCGTAGCCGCACCAAGTATATTTTCTCTTTCTGGCGGAGTTTTCGAGGAAATCGTTCTCTTTTCCTGGTACTCAGAATATGCATCACTCAGATCTGGGGATGTGACGAGCCGGCGTGACATCCGAGCTTAAAGTGCTTTATCTTCTTCCAAGACCGCAAATGTCTCAGTTCCGGATTCAAGATAAGGCGAGACGCGAGTCTCTTGGTTGGGTGAGTAATGAGGTAGCCTTCAAGTTCATCCTTTGGAAATGAACTTCGTAATTGTTCATTTGAGGATTGGAATCGTGATGAAAACTGGAACCTGGTCCGAGAATCGAACCATCGACCTTTGGGTTGAGCGCCAACGTCGGTGAATGCGCATTCATATTTTATGCTAAAGATCTCTGATTCCCATGACCACTCCAGGAGGCTTTGAAGATGACGATAGATATTGTACCCCATTGCGGTCCATCAAGATTGGCGCAGCGTTAAGCCGATGGTCCACGGTCCAATTCGGATACAAAGTTGGGAAAAGATTGAATACAATATATGCCCATCGTGTCACACGGTGAAGTTGTATCAATATAACTTCAGGTCTAAAGTTTTGTATACAAACCCTTTTGGACCAAATGAATGGAACATGCTCTAAATTTCCATCCAAAAGTATGAAAGCAACCATTGGAGTTAGGTTTCAGACTACCGGGCGTTAGATGGCCGGCATTGGAGTTCCTTACGGAAGCACCTTGTATTTTATGCTACTATTTTATAAAAAAGTAATTGTTTAAAAATACAAATACACTTATCAACATGCAATCTCCACTTTGTTTCAAATTGAGAAAGGTGTACGTAAACTGCAAGAGGTATGTTATAAATTGTATCCAACTTGGACCGTGGAACATCGGCTTTAGACAGCACCGAGCTTCCAACACGCCACTGTTGTCTGGGATGGATCCTGTAACCCAGCGGCTTTATAAAAACTCTAATACCTCGTGGAGTGCCATATACCTGGACTCTACCTCAAAACGTTTGACGCTAATGATAGTATGCGCATATGCAGCTTATATCTGTAATTAAACGACTCTTTCTCGGAGCCCTTAACGTCCTAGCACGTACCAATTAGGTTAAGTGTTCCACAGGTCGGGAACCGATGCTACAGTCAATCACATCATGTGATTAGCATTCCAATGTAGGGTATAAAATCTTACTCATTGGACGGAAAATAGTTGTGTTTGAAAACTTCCGAGGGTAAACGTGTAGTTATCTCTTGGATCTTGTAATCTAACCATGGTCTTTGGTTTGACTAAATATCTATAATACTTTACATTTATCGAATTATCTTAAACTTTCCGGGAAAAACGAGGCTGAGTGCAAGAATCGAAACTTTAATGATTTAAAATATTTTTCGAATAATCGCTTAGTTTATCTGGAGGTTATGGCTTGTGTTCAAGCCATAACCCCCTGACAACCTATGGTAGTTATTAAAGTCGTTAATTGAGTCGGAAACAATATGGAAATATTTCATATAGTGTAATTCGCAAGTAGGGCAAGATGGAAACTTGTACTGCTTTTGGATTATTAGTTCTGTTAACTAACCGCTAAGCTCATGCCCGAAGCAGAGCTGTGTAATCCTAAAGGTCGCTGATGACCTATAGGTATAGGTGGTATATCCATGTGAATTCATTCAGATAATGCTCAAAACTTGAAATATCGTCTCTATTATATTTTGATTCCGCTGTGTTACTGTTTTCCTGAATGCAGACCCATGTGGCATAGAAAAGGGGATACCTTTTCCTGTTACCTAGATGTACATCACCATTTTATGCACTCCGTTAATTATGATAATTTTACAAGACGAGGAGTCTTTTATTTCAACCCAACGATGACTTTGGAAGAAACCATTCGTCTCATTGGTTTTTAGCTATATAACGATATATCATGTTCCGAAGGTCAGCGCGATCAAGGAGGGTTACAAGCATAATGTCAAGGATTCGGGAGCCGTCACTATAGACGTGAGGTAAGGTAGCCCAACCAACGAAAGGGAGGGAGAAACTAGGTACGTAAAGAGAAACAATGGGAAATACGAAAAAGAGAGTTGGAAGTTTTGCTTAGGCCTGGGCGATATATCTATATATCTTAAAATATCGCGATATTTACATTTATCGCGAATACGATTTTGAGCTTTGAAAATTGACGATATATCGTTCTTCATAAATATCGTGATATATAAACCGATAAAAAATCGCAATTTCGCGCCCCAATAAAATATCACGCCCCGATATAATATCACGATAAATATTGCGATAAAATATCGTGATATTGCGCTATATGAAATATCGAGTTATCGCGACCGATGAATTATCCTGTTATCGAGCTGGAAAATCGAGTCGGAAAAAGACAGCCGTTAGGTTGGCCTTCGTTTAAGCTAGAGCAAGAACGTTTGAAAACTTACCATTCTGCTATCTGCTAATTCCAATTCTCAGCCCTTCTCTCTCACTCTCTCTTTCAATCTCAGTGGTCTGATAGTTTAAAGGTGCCGTCATATTCAAATTTTGGAAGGAATTGAAAACAAATGTTTTCAAACTAGTTCCTGTACGCTGTTCTCAATATATCGAAACAAACTCAGCAGACGAACTATTCGGCATGCTAGAATAATGTGATCTGACTTTAGGTCATTATCAAAAGTAGAATGTTGCCCTGTGGGATTCTGTGTTTACGTACGACTCGTCTATATACCTGTATTTTGACCTCAGCTTCGTTTGTACTAAACCTACGTTTTTGGCCTTTGCCATTTCTGAATTACCCCCTCGGATCCTGTACTGACCTCTCACCTTCTCTGGATCTTACTCTACCGTTATCAACCTTGTTACTTCTTGGTCACGCCATTTGGAGCATTTTTGTCCATCGAACCTCCTGGAAAAACCCTTACACATTAATGAGATATCATATGGGAGGTGTTCAACTCGCAGTTATGGCCTGGACCAAGGGGAAAGTGGAGGAATTACTTTTCCTGATCACCGTGAAGCCATATCTATTTGACCCCCGGAACTCCCTTTGCATCTATTATGATACAAATAACTGCGACAGCGGCTGTCACGCCGTCAGATTCAATATCTGTGTTCATACAGGAAAAAGTCAGGATTGAACGGCAGGTCCACAGCGTTCGTTGCGGGTTGTCCGAGAGGTGCGGAAGTGAAAACGGGAGAGTAAGGTCCAGCGAGGGCGAGAGGCCAATAAAGGTTCCGAAGGGATCATCCAGGAGGAGCAAATGTGTAACAGAAGACCGAACAGGATAAAGCAGAGGAAAAGATAAATTTAAAAATCCGAATCGTATGGAAACAAACAGATTCCCATACAACTGAATATCTCCTTCACGTTCTTACGTTGCATACCTCAGCCATTCCATCGAAAGTGAGCCCAAATGTGGAAAAAATAAAAAAAAGTGCTTTTGTTCTAAAATTTAAATTTCGAATTAGCCAGGTTAAATTGAGCTTAATTAATAAAGTATACTGAGCCATCACCAAAATTTGAGAGAAAAATTGAATTTACTCATAATGGAGAGCAGAAAGTGTAATTAGGTCACACCCAGAAATTTTCCATGTCACACCCGGAACTTATTAATAAATTATAACTAGAAAAATAATGCTTTTGGATAATTCTCCATTAGTTTAAACTAAAGAACAATTACTCTTATCTTACTGATATTAATATCAATGTTTAATGTTTAAGCTATTCACAGAGTTTACAGGTTAAAGTTGTCTATGTTATTGAGTGTCATTTGTGTGAGTCACACCCGGAACCACAGTTTTATTCCAATTACAACGGTGCTAGTTATTTTTTTAAAATTGAATATTAATGTTTTAAAATTACCTTCTTCTATGGCTAACTAAGTATGTACTCCAGTATATTTTAGTTTAAGTATTTGTTGTGAAAATTTAAAATTAAACGCTCATAGGTCACACCCGGAACCAATGGAATGGCTGACCTACCATCAGGTGTCCCTTCAGAAAATTACCGCTGAATGTAGGAAGCCAAATTTGAGTATGTATTGTCTGCTTCATAGTTGTCATTGGCTATTTGAACGTTTGAATGTTGCTCTTAGTTGAGAATAAAACAAAAACTATCGCAAATGCTTACACAGAAAAATTACAATGACATGAACAGTTTCATGTGCCGTGTAACCACTGATTTGTTCATTCTTTCACGCAAACGTGCATGAAACCATTCACGCAATTGTACAAGAACTCGCACGTGTTAATGCATCGTGTAACCTGGCCTTTAGGCTAGCCAAGACCAACCACCTGCACAAGCAATGCGGCTGGTCTGATCACCAACCGGCCAGGCTGCTACGACGCTGGTCACAAACAGTCGGTTCCGCCCATACGGGACAGACATGGCGAACCAGTTCTGCTTCTGTAAAATTTCACCGTGGCTCGGTGAAAGGTTAATTTCTGTTAAAATTAATTGGACTGATTATAATTTTTTACCGAATAATTGGTGACAGTTTATTTGGCCATTACTACGTGTGAAGCAATCAGAACCATGCATATACTGAAAGTTAATATTGATAATGATATAAAGTCAGATCACATTATTAGAGCAAGCCGAATAGTTCGTCTGCTGAGTTGGTTTCGATATATTGAGATCAACGTACAGGAACTAATTTGAAAACATTTGTTTTCGGTTCCTTCCAAAATTTGAATATGATGGCACCTTAAAACTATCAGACCACTGGGATTGAAAGAGAGAGTGAGAGAGAACTGCTGAGAATTTGAATTAGCAGATAGTAAGTTTTCAAACGTTCTTGCTCTAGCTTATACGAAGGCCAACCTAACGGCTGTCTTTTTCCAACTCAATTTTCCAGCGCGATATCAGGATAATTCACCGGTCGCGATAACGCGATATTTCATACAGCGCTATGTCACGATTTTTTATCGCAATACTTTCGTGATATTTTATCGGGGCGCGATATCGTAATATTTGATCACCATATCTATCGTGATATTTTATCGTGTTATTTATCGGGGCGCGATGAGACGATATCTATCGTCGCTATATGAGTTATCGTTATCGCCACTATACGATATGCTAAAGATATCGTAATTCGATATTGAATTATCAATATTGCCCAGGCCTAGTTTGGCTGTCGTCGTGAGCGGACGGGTGCTGCGTGGAATGAAGGGAGATAGATTTAAGGAGAAGTGATTTCCGGAAGGATTGGAGATTACGAGGAGGAGACCGCGAAGGTATAGTGAGAGGGAAGGAAATACCCAAGACGCACGGTAATCGAAAGGGAGGACCCACGAGGAACTGAATGGTTAATCGCGAATTCAAGACGTACACGATCGAGACAAGACCGGGAAGATGGATAAGCGGGCACACATATTGTCGATTGGGATTATATTACCATCTACAGAAAGGGAAAATAGTTTTGTAGGTAATATTAATTGAGAACAAGGTCAATTGGTAAAAATATTTGCTGGTATACATAAATATGTATTTGTCTACCAATTGCAATTTAACTAAGGCATCTATGTAAATTAAGCCCAATTACCTCTTTTCAAGAGTTGAATACGAAAATCACAATTGCGAAGCCGAGAAAAATGCATGACTTTCCTTTTGTGTGTTGGTATTAACCTAAATAAATGTTTTTATTTGTGTGCATGCCATCGAATTCTCTGTTTCTCCCTTATCAAACAAGGCTAATCCTGAGTGACGTGAAACAAGCCCAGGTAATTGTGAGGAAAGGTGTAAGTGCTTTTCTATGTGCGGTGGCTTGGAAATCGGCACATCAAGGAAAGAGGAATTGTTGGCTTTTTGGAGTGGACCGCGGATGACCTTTTGCTGAAAGGCGGGAAAGCTACTTTGCATTGTTGAGCTCGCAGCGTGGGGATATAAACATTTTTTGAAAAAAAGGCTACGATACAGCTTATAGAGTTCCGGGCAAATCAAAATAATAATATAAAAATATATGCATGTCAAGAAAGGAGGAATTATTATTCGCGCTCTTAACGGGAATAGTTACAGCTTTGAGCTGTACTGTTTCTCAGAAGTGTCGCATTGAGCTGCCAAAATTACGATGTTTATATTTTCTTGGAATTTCGAATCATTTTCGCGCGCGTGAATAAATTTTTCTTTACACTAGTGCGTTTTCTTTGACTTGTCTGTTGCCTAATTCTCGTTATGCTACCCTAAATGAAAAATGCATCGTGGTTATCCCCATCTGCTTGCCTTAATTTCTCCCTTAAACAGCCGTCAACATCAGTTTACAGTGTTCGATTACTCCTTAATGTACTTTTTTTTCGTCTTCATCGGATTCATCCCACCTACTACCTCTTTTCCTCAGCAGTGTTTAGAAACTTATTTCCCTACATCTCTGTCTTACATTTACCCATCTATGCTCCCAAATCTCAAATGCTTTAAATTTTCTCCCACATCCCCTCCTCAAAAGTCAGTTTTCACTTGTCTTCGTTTTATATTTAGCATGTGCTCCAGTACTGGGCGCATTTAACTTACATTGGCTATAACATTTTTCACATGTCAATAATGTTGTCTTGGGACTGATGTTTTGGAACGTTTACATGCATGACGGAGGGTGAACTTTTTGTATTTTTTACATTGTAATGTATATTAATTGCGACCGGTTTAGATGTTTAACATCGTTATAAAGCCAACTGTTGAGTTTACATTCAGGTGTACATAGAGAGGGAATTTCCATGATGGGTGGAGGGGATAACAAAACGTGAAACACTTAAAGTAATTATCCGGTCCAGCTATTATTCAATGGTGAATAGTGAAAGGCACAGGATCTCCCTCCTATCCGTAGAAGACCCTCCTCCCCCGGCGATATCCCAAGGAAAGAGGTACCCGAGGCACACAAAAGGCTACCGAAGTCTCCCGCTGAGCACACCCGAAGGACGCGGCGCGACCTCAAAACAGTCCCATCGCCATATTTCACGGGTAATTGCTTTAAATGTTTCACGTTTTGTTATCTCGTCTTTCCACCATCCCCTCCTCGCCTCCCCCTCTTTTTCTCATTCCCCTCTCTCCGTTTCTCCACCCATGAATCCCCCATGACCCCTCTTACCAACCCTACCTAAAATGTATATGTGTATCCCTGAATGCTACCTCAATAGTTTATTTATTTTTAAAAATGCGAGCAGCTACCCAAAAATACAAAATTTAACATACAATAATACAAAATAATAATGGTAATACAATAACACCACGCACACAAAATTGGATGTACTAAACATGGGCATCAATGCCACAAAATCACAACAATTATAGATTCCTCACAATGACCTCTTTAAAGTACCCTTAAAACCATCAAGAGACAAGTGAAAAAAATCTGCGGTTAGAGGAAGCCTCTATTTTTTGCACATGTAGTTTCTATCATAAAAACCCTGTGGAATGTCTCGGTGTTACGAGTTTTAATAGCTGGTACTCGAAGAGGTATTAAATTCAATAGGTTAGAACATGATAAAATATGAAATATTTTGTAAATAAACAAAATGTCGTGATAACAACGTCATACTTCTAGTGGTCTCAGGTTCATGGCTAACAGTTGACTTGATAACGATGTAAACATGGAAACCGGTCGCATGAAGACGATGTAAAATATAATTCTTGTATCATTTTCATTGCCGCATGCATGGTGAGTTTCTCCGCTTGAACAGATGTAGTTACATTAAATGCGGTCCTATAATTTTTTCCTCTTGAGAAACCATTATATTGTGAACTCAATAACTCACGGTTACCGCTCCAGCCACCTTAGTGACCGCTCCAACAACCTTAAATATAGGTATGTCACGGTTTAAAACTCCTTCGTTTTCAACACGTGTTTCCTATGGAACTTGGAATAATGATTTGCTTTAACGCTACTGGTTAGATATAGAATAGTGTGTGATTGAAGAGGAGATGAAAACGGAAAAAAATGTACAGCGCCGTTATGCCAGTATTAAGTCGAAATAGGGTGTTTCGTAAACTTCTTTACCACCCTTTCCTGCAGTTGAAAATTAAGGTCGTAATTAAGGAATATTTTTGAGTCATTGATGTTGATTTTAGAATCGGACATCCGTCAGAAGCCAAGAAGCTCCTAGGCTTCCTCAAATATAACGATACTAAACTAAGTAATTGCAATATCGTAGAAATAAGATCGTACTGAGTCAGTATTACTGACGCACTTGCGGTATGTGGTTAATGTGTATGACGCCTCCAGAAACGTTTTGGAGAGTCGGATGTGTTGAAAGTCGTCACAGGAAAAGTAGGAATACGTTGTGAGGAATCGTTTTAGTAATGGGTTATTGGCTATGAGCATCGTTTGTCGTATTCGGGAATATTATCAGGTAAAATCAGTGTCGTAGCCAGGATTTCGTTTCGAGAGGGGTCCAGGCTGAGTGTAAGCAAAGGGGAGTGGGGTGAATACTTTTGAAAATCACGATCAATATTGTGTTTTTCGGCAATTAAGAGTTTAAATGCGACTGCATTTCAGCCGATTTTAAAACTTTTGGCTGTGCAAATTTATGCAATAATACATTACCAGTGGTTTTTTGCTTGACAATTACAAAAGTATTTATTGAAAGAGTTTTTAAAAATAAAGTATCAAATTTAATCAACATTCACTGAAGTACAAACAACAAAAATTATTTAGAGCCACTTCATTCTTTTTGCCGTAAGTCGAACATAGTAGACCTAGCTGGCGTTTTCTGTGATGATTCTCGTCTAGTGAATGGTAAATTACTTTTTTACCGTGAGGAATTTTACTTCTTTAGAAAAAAGTTTTTTTAGTCAAATGAATATGTTTTTCACTTAAGCCCAGATTCTTAATGCCTGGTTGATGTGAATCGCAGGATGACGCCTTTTCGCTTTTTAGATGTCAACTGAAAGTACGGGATTTGTGCTTTACGATGATTGTCGGTTTTTTGACATGAGCAATATCGATGGGAGAGCGTCTTATCTTCTGTACTCGTAGTAATGAAATATTTACCAGAGAGTTTAAAATCGGGCCTTAAAGTATCTGCTCATCAATCTAGACCTTGTTTACCTCTCACCATTTGCTACTTTATAGTGATTAAAGTAAAATGATTTCAATCAAAATAAGCAAAGAAGCATTAGTTGTGTTATATTTTCTGCCCCGGCATACCTTATTGATTCATCAACAACTTGTTTAAAAAGAAAGTGGTTTCTGATCATTTCGCTGTGAATTTATTCATTTCGTGAGGCACTAGTAACCCACGAGATATGATGGGATTTATTTATGGTATGTGAAGGTTTCACTTTAATGAAGAAATGAGACTAACGCAGAGAAGCGGAACCTTTTCTTTTTGAACACTCGCTACAATTTTTCTCAGCACTTGGAAAACTATTTTTTATCTAAATTTTCGCCAAAGAAATTCATTCGTCACATGGTAGAAAATCAGTTTTAAACGAACGGTTTCCCTAAATTTTCTGGTGACTTCATCTGACCCTGCTCTAGATAATGTCACTTCCGCGTCTCTATTGGAGCATTTCCGTGATAAGACCGCACGGTTGAGTGGTATATATCTTCTTCAAACGGCGCTATAGTCACAGGGAGTTATCCATTCAACGAATTAGTGCACATCAGCGCCCGCGAACGAAGATGAATGGAGCGATTTGCGCTGGCAATACGTTCGGTAACCTCCGGGTAGGTAGCATTCTTTAGGTTCACAATATTCATGGCCGAATGTTTACTACATATACATACTACCCTGCGAGCCATCGCAGAGACTTGTGGTGGGACACTAGCATCGAAGAGGAAGATAGGAAACCAGCCATGGGAAGGGGGGAATAGGGAGAAGACGTAAATTGTGTGTTGACGATGTGTCTTAAGATAGCATCACACTGTTTTTGTTATAATCCATTACGGTGCATTTATTATTTATGTATATAGATACTTATAAAATTTGTTAAACATTTATTTCACAACGTTTGCTCTTTATCATATAGTGATTATGAACTTTCCATTAATCCTATTTAAACGCATTTACTGAGAACCAACGCAAAGACAGCAATCGGAAAGGCGGCTATCGGAGTTATTATATTGTTTAGTGCTCATCAAATATGCTACCGATATGTTATGAAGTGCGCGTCCTAGTGCGCAGGGTCTGTAACGAATGGAAAATAAATGCGCTTTCGCGTTGCGAAGCGGGCATTTAATTGTGAGATGTGAAGTTTTCACTTTACTGATGAAATGCGACAAATGCAAAGAAATAGAACCTTTATTGAATAACAATTACAATTTTTCTCAGCATTAAAAAAAGTTTCAAATCCGTTTCTTGTGAAAATAATTTATTCGTGACATTCGTTAGAAATTAGTTTTAAACGAACGCTTTCCCTTAATTATCTAGTGACCTCATCCTTATGAAATTATTCTACATAATATCACTTCCGCGTCAGTGAGAATGACTTCATGAAACGGAACTATGGTCATACACAGTTTGGTGTGGCCCAAGAAGTAAAATCGTCCTTACTCGTGTGGGTTTCGTCTCTATTACGAGCCTTCGTTTCTCTTAAATTGGTTTGAAGCTTTAATTTTCGTTGAAGACTATATTTTAACAATATATATTTTTCAAATAACTAAGTCCTTTTACTGTGCCTACCACGAAAGGGAATTGCGTGATGGGTTGGTGTGTATGAAGAATATATTGCGGCATAGGATATTAAATTATGTGAACCTCTCATTTCCCGAAGTAACGTTCAATAGTTTGGAGCAACCACGCGAGACAGCAAATGAATCCATCCGGCTGCGATGGTGACTCTAGAACAGGAAGGAGGTTCATTATCTCGTTCTTCATTTAGAACAGGAGTTCGGGAGAAATCAAGTCGTAGTATGGTGGAATAAAACTATTATCGAAGCCGGTAATCCTTCATTTTTCTAAATTAAGAAAGTTTGCATCATGCCGGAAGCACTGCTGCGCTTGGTGTGGGTATAATCTGTGCGCAATCCTTCCCGGAGGAATTCAACACTTGCTACTTTTGGTTGAGAAAACTCTTCTAATGGTCGGTAATATTATGGAATCTGTCGTCCATGTAGTTTTATAGAGAGCAGAGCGCCAGAGATAAAATTAGTACTATTAATAGTGGTCGCGAAACATGGTGGAAGTCGATGCGCGAAGCGTGAAGTTAAGGAGTGGAAGGCTTGTATGTGTGTGTGGGGGGGGGGGGTCGGCTAAGGAGCGGAGGGGAGAGGACTGCACACAGCAGGGAACGCTGCCAACGTAATTGCGCTTAACTTGAGCGGGCGGGAACCCTGGTAATCAAACGCAGAGACTACCTTACTCACCCGTGCGGGGCCAGTTCGTAGGGAATAGACTTTACCACTGAAAATGGCCCTCTGTTCAACTGCCACCATGTTTGCTACCGCTATGCGAATCAGTACTCGAATCTAGGCCCATAATAGTAGGCTGGCCTGCTTGTCTCTCAACGGGAGACATCAGGGTCTTTCTGTGTTTTAATTACCTGTGTTTCATGATAATTCTTATATGCAGTATTCATTTTCTTGGGAAAAATTATTATAAAAATAACGATTGCATTTTGACTCATGCCCTGTGCACCCAGTTCTGCACCTGTTCTAGTAATGTTTTCGCTGATTCAAACAATACGACAAAATTTGAGTATTTTAATTTACTTGTCAATTGCTGTCTTCTTGAATTAAATTAGAAATTAGTCTTTTTATTGCAGTTGCTGAAGACCGGCGATGAAGGCATGTTGAAATTGGCATGAGAAATAATCCACCTTAACCGGGAATCGAACCACGGATCTTTGTTTTGCCTGGCCAATGCGCAGACCACCACACTACCCGTGTTTACTAATTTCATAGGCAATTATGGAATGAGTTAAGGGAAATAGATGTTCAGCATTGAAATACCTTCATGCGTAGCTAATCACGCCATTAGTGATGTTACAGGATTTATCATCGCGGATAGGGGCTTATTTGGAGTCCATATTCCCCAACCCATGGAATCTTTGATCGACTGTAGGTTGTTATGACCTTGAAATTTTAAGTTCTGTATTATGAAAAGCATGGCCAATTTAGTTGTTTTCTACGGCGACCGCCATTTCCGGCTCGTAGGTCAAGGAGCATTGGATGTACTAAAATGGCAAAATAAAAAGCATTTCATTCCATGAATTTTAAATTTATTCGTTTAAAACATGATGAAGCGTCATGAGAAGATAGCAGGAAATGCTTATTTCAACAAATAGTCAACAAGTGAAACACGGAAGGCACACTAGCACTTTTAAATGAGCCATAACAACTCCGTCTTTGCATTTAATATCCTTCTGCTTGACGACATTATGTTTCGGCGCACGTGAGGCCACGTTAGAGAGATTTAATTATAAAACTTCATAATTTTTCGAGTAGACAAAGAAGGGTCACAGGGCAAAAATTTGCTAGCGTCTGACACAGAATTATCATCGTAGCAACAAGGTATCGAATTCGAATTAAGTTTCGCATTTCCTTTTCAGGAGTTGGGAATTGGCAGCCATAGTCTCACCTTAATTCCTACCTCTCCTATGTTTTTCCCACAATTGTACATATCTTTTTGCAATTATTTCTGATACATCATTATGTCCCGTTAATATTCTATCTCTATTGTTTTTAGTATTATTTCTCTCATTTTTATATTACAGTGTTTGTCATATTGACTGTATTCTTGTACTGACGAGGCGTTAGATGGAGGAAGGGACTTTTAAAGTCTCAATCTCGCCCAAATAAAGACGTTTATCCATCTATCTCCTATATCCGCTTTTCACCCTTGCGTTAAACCTCAGCCATCCTATTCCCGTCACAGTTCATCGTCCGACGACCGAAAGTTACTGCTGAAAATACCCCTTCCAAACACATAGACATTGCTTTCCAGCATTGGCAGCAAACCACTTCCCAGACGTAGCCGATTCCGCTAATTAGCAGTCCGGATCCCGTGACTGCTAATTACTAGACATCCGCCGCCTTTTTCCTCCATAATCGCTGTTTCATTTCCTACTTTATTTTGGCCGTGAAAGTGGTTTGGGCGAGATCTTTAGCTTACTTATTCATAATGGATACCATATCCCAATTTTATTTCTAAATTTAAGCAACTTTAAGATGCATGAAGTGAATGTTTTTGTATTAATGACGCAAAAACTTGGTTTTAAATTGCTGAAATTATTAGTAATTAAGGTAGTTTGTGCGAGATAGTTCCGTAGTCATAATCCAATTTTAGTTTTTAATTTCAGTGTCTATAAGACGTATGAAGTAAATATTGTAACATTAATGATGCAAAAATATAGTTATATACGGCAAAAGTCTCAATAATTAAATAAATATATCTACCTTGACTCATTTTTTCACGCCGTAAGACGATTGACGAAAAATCAGACGATTTTATGCAATTCTGTAAATATTACTGCGGTGAGTAATGGATTAAGTTTTATGAATAGTTGAGAAAACATACAAACTACATACCGTTAGTTTTTTTGACTAAATCTTGTTGTTAAATATTCCTAATTTTTTCAATATTCTCCCTCTAGAGCGCAGAACCTTAATCTATCCCATGCAAAACAGCTTGTTTTTTCAGGAAAATTGCTTTAAAACTAGTTCGGTAAATACTTTGATATCACTGAAAGATGGGAGTTTTTTCTTTAAAATGAGGCCAAATTCATCAAATTCTAGGTGAAATGATTTTTCGCTCAAACTACGTTAACTAAATAAACATTTGTAAGGTTTTAATATGACTCATTATTTTCGCGCCGTACGCTGAAAACACATTCACAACCAAAGATTTTTATCGATTTCATAATTATTACTGCGGTTATTATTATTTATAATATAGTTGAGAAAACATACACACTTTGCACCGTGAAATTTATGACGAGATCTATTCGTTAGATATTCCTCATTTTTTAACTTAAGCTGCTTATTGACTCGGGCAGAAAATAGCTTATTTAAGCATAGAATGATGGGGAAAATGACTTCCGTGAAGGACCAGGGATGTAAAAAAATTGTGAATTTTTGTTAAAAAATCTATGGAAATCGGGATGATCGCAGGCAGTGGCGGATTTCGATGCTTGGGAGTCTCGGGCGGTGGAAGTAAAAATATCCAATTTAGAAGTAATTCGATAAATTTATTTATTTTATAAATTGACGAACACAAAAATAAACTCACATAGTGTCAAAGTTTTTAATTTTTATGTTTTAAATTAAACCCTCCGTCTACATTTTTAAGTTTTATGTTTTAAATTAAACCCGCCATTTAAGGTAATGCAATAGTAGTAATAAAAGATACAGTAGTTCTATATTTCCATTATTTATTTGACCACTCCCAGAAAAATACACGTATGAATATAAAAAATCACACATAAGGATTGCCATTATGCGTGAAAAAGTTGTGCTAGAGACTCGATAAAAATTAAGATTGTTCAATTACAAAATCATTCATCATCAGCAGTTATCAATCCAAAGATTGGTTTGCAGCAGCTCTCCACTCCACTCTCCTCCCTCTGAAAATGCAAACAAATTTGTGTTACATTCTGAAACATTTGTTCATTTTTTATTCTTGTAATCTTGCCTTTTTGTCCCCTGATATTTTCTTTTTTTGTAATCATCCTTTTGGTTCCTCATGAAATCGTTCTTAAAGTGAATTAAAATTCAGTTGCATTCTGTGGCATTAATATACTTTTGTAATCTTGCTATTGTATGATATATTTAACTCTAAAAGATCTAAAGTCATTTATGTTTCCAAGGGACATATTAGTTCCGGGATAATAAGCCTCAATTTCTTTCTTTCTTCTCTCTGCCAAACGCTTCATTAATATATAATTATTTAATTTGACGTCCTTCATGATTCGCTTGATATATTCCATTCTCGGTCTTTATTTATTCCCATTTATTTCTCCCTCCAATATTGTTTTCATTAGGCTTTTGTTGTATCGCAAAATGTGTCCAATAAGTTTGACTCTACTTCTTCGCAGAGTTTTCATCATGCTTCTTTCCTATCCAGCCTTTCGTAGGACTTACTGTTTGGTGGTTCTCTGCTTCCATTTAATCTTCATCATACTTCGGTAACCCATTATACTTCGGCATCCATTGCTTCCAATCTCCTTAGCGCTGCTGCTGTTATTATCCAGGCGTCACTGCCATATAACAGCATACTTTAAATATATGTTTTCATAAAGTGCTTCGTTGCTTTGAGCAAGCACTTTATTCACAAAATCATAATGCGAATTATATTTTAATATCTTGGCTTGATATTCTGCGGGCCCCTTACGGTTCATTTGACCCTGGCCGCCCACTGTTAAAAACCCGCCACTGATCGCAGGATATTTTAATTTCCAGATTATCTCGTCACAGTATTGTGCAATGGGAAGTTTATTCAATGTTGTTTTAGTAATGCGTAGTGAATTTCGCCCACTCGACTCGTGCTGGACGTTGAGGAAGCATTCGCAGACGGCCAAATTAGTCCTTACAAGGTCCCTCAGTCCTTATCCACATCCACCAACTTCCCGCGATGACTGCGCTCGCTGATAAGAGACAGAGGGAATGAGAATGATAATGACTCGTAACAATTACTCCACAAAATCACTGCACAGGGTATGTACGGAAAGGCCAAATGCTCTAATGCATCATTAATTAATTTATTATTAGCGCAATCCGCCATGTTGTTAGGAGGTTCCATCTTGGCCTTTTGATATGTAAAGAAATTTAACAAAGATGAGCATGGTTTTTTACTGAGTTCCAAAATGCAGCGTACACATTTTAATTATGAAAGGCAATGCCCGAATAATTAAAAGGTAGAAGCTTAACGGTTGAGATGAATCAGGCATATATGATGGTTACGCTATCTTAATAAATAGTAAAATTTAACTTAGCGATTTTGGTTTTTCAATATTCTGATGAACTGCATAGATTATGATAGTTACTGTTTGTAACTTTGAGAGCTCATAAATATAAATGTGAATGTACGCAAGCTTATTAAAATTATATTATATATTCCCCGGAAACGACGCTTGCCTTGAGAAATAAACTCAAGGCCTAGAAACATTGGAAACGTCACCCGAGCCTTCTGTCCCGCGCCTTGTTCGTTACTCTACGGCGTTATTTATGTTTTATCATTCGCCGGGACTACAAGAACCATATCCGTGAAATAACGGAAGGAATTAGTGACAATCCCAAAATATTTTGGACCCTTATTAAAGTCAGAAGAATGTCGCACAGAATCTCAACCTCTGTTTCCTTTAATGGACTGTGTTTTCAAGGTAAAGTTCATTATACACTCGTTGAATACATCAGGATGTATTCAACGAGTATTTTTGTGACAACTTTAACACCGCCTCTCCAACCCACCCGCACCCTAAGTTTCAACCCGTATGCCATCAGTCGCTCTATCTCCACCAATCCTTTCTAAGTTCTGTCCTATCTAACCGCACTACCCACGTCTTGGGGGCTTTCCAATTGCCTTGCGCAGATTAACGCACATAGCAACAGATGAAAACACACGAGCGCACGTTGAAACGGACAATTGGAACGCATCTGCCCTGAAGTGTTTCCAAGATGGCGGAACAATCGCGGTAAATTTGAATTGATTATAGTAAGTGGGCTTAAAATTACAATTAGATGAAATGAGAGGAATTACTGATGAATGAAAACGTGTGAACAATGTATAAATGGCTGGCAGAAAATTTTATACGACAATGCATGGACTATATTGTTCTTATAAGAGCGTAACCGAAATAATGAAGTATACACAACAATTCTCCATTCCGCACCGACGGCACGTATATTTGATTTCGCTTTTCTGCGTGTAAAGGTAGATACAACGTAAAAGTTCATATAAACCAAGTGAATTATAGGTATCACACAATATATTCGTTTATATAATTAAATAATTCCATTTTGAATCTGTACCATAACCTTATGATTTCGTTTCTTAGAATATAGTAATGCTCACATTTTCCATTTCCGATTATGAGATACATCACTTCTACGGATAATTGCAGCTCACGGATAATGCAGCCTCTCTGCGTTGTCTAATTCCAAACGTACCTGATAGGTACCACCAAGACGTCATTCGATACATTAAATCGACGATATAAATATTAAGTTGTTACAAATTAAAGAGATTGAAGTTGGCTTATTCCGACAATAGTCTCTGATCCAAAAATAATGTGGTTATTATCGCAGTTTATACTTAATTTTATATGGGGATTTTAGGCCTTTCATATATTGCTTTACTCCATAGTAATAGGAATAGGGTATTCTTCTCTTTTATAAAAGTGGTTAAAATTGCCCCTTGAAAGATGAAACACAAAGTTATTAACTATTGTATCAAGTAATTATGGTATCTTAAGACAGTCCTGTTTCTACTGCAACATTCATTTCCCCGCCATCACAAGTTTCGTCTGCTAGCGCACATGGAACGCAGGTCCCGATGTTTTTCCATCTGCGCTGCGCTAATGACGTCACAGTGATAATTGGAAAGCCCCAAAACCGAAACAGTTTGCAACAGATCAGCGCAGAAGCACAATTGGAAAGCCCCCAAAGGCCACTGGATCCGAAAATATTGGTTCTCTCTTTCTCTCTCGCACCGTTACCTCTCTTTGCGTCCCTATCTCCAGCCTCTTCAACAGATTCTTCTCCACTGGCGCATTCCCTGCACCCTGGAAGATCACTTATGTCACTCCAATTTTGAAATCTGGTCCCAAAGGTGTAAATGAGAATTATTGCACAATATCCATTTTACCCATGCTATTCATAATTTTTGAACGTATCATACATAGTCATCTTCTTCACTTTATCCTGCCCTACATCCAACCCCATCAGCGTGGTTTCCTTCCCAGCGGGTCCTGTTTCTCTAATCTCGCTGTATTGCACCACCACATCACCCATTCTTTCGAATCTAACTCACAACTTGATGTTTGCTATATTGACTTCTCCAAAGCTTACGACACCGTTAACCACTCCTTACTTGTGTATAAACTCCAACACCGGTAAAACATCCTCGCAAATTTCCTATCTTTAATTCACAGCTTCCTCAACTCCCGCCACCAACGTGCACTCATTGATGGCACCTCATCCTCTTACCTACCTGTTAAGTCTGGTGTACCACAGGGTAGCGTCATTGGCCCCCTTCTGTTTGCACTCCTTGTGGATGACATTGCGGACGGCATAATCCCTCTTGGCTGTAATATTCTGCTCTACGCGGACGATTGTAAAATTTAGAGACAGGGGATCGCCCCTCCGACTCACATTCCCTTCAATTTGCCATCAACTTTATTTCGGAATGGTGCTCTACTTGGCAGCTGCGAATCAACGCCTCAACATCGGTGCTGATGACATTTTCACTAAAAAGCAAACCCCATACATCCTACCATATCAAGAAATTCACCCTCTTAAATAATTCTATCCCTCCTGTGACTTCCCACTGCGACTTGGGAGTAATTCTTGACACGAAACTCAACTTTCATGACCACATAAGTGAGATTGTGCGGAAGGGGATGGCTATAGTTGGCATGCTTTACCGTCTAACTGAAGTTCAGGACCCTACGGCTCTGAAAACAGCATTTTTCGGTTGTATTCTCCCCATCCTAGAATACTGTGCACCAATTTGGTATACTGCCTGCCCCACTACCTTGGATTTGCTCAACCGCTCAGCTAATTTCTTTCTCGCCATAGCCCGCCATCGAATTCCCACCTCCAGAAACTCTACCCGTGACTTCATCCTTTCCTCTCTTGGCATTTCACTCTTAACTCACCACCGTGTCCTATCTGTTATGATGTTCCTACGCATAATCTTCAGCGGAACTCTACGGACCAATGAAATTCTCCCTCTCTTTCGTTTGCATGTTCCTCCTCGTCCCTTACGCAGTAACTGTCTGCTTCACATTCCCTGATACCGTCTTTCCATTGCAACGCAAGCCACTGAAACTTGACGTCGCGAGTGAATTGACTGCGATTGGTGGGCGGAAACGAGAGAAAAATGACAGCAACGTTAGCCAGTTTGATTAACTTCAAGTAACAGCATTTATATAACCACAATTATTACAATAGAAAACAAGCCCGTACGCTAAATACCGTTTACTTTGTCTATACCAGACGAACACAAGTCACAACTGGAACCAAGCAGATACGTCCTCCGGCCGCGGTCAGGTTCAAAGAGAGCTAGTCTGTTCACGGTACACTTTGTCAGCCGATGAGGGGAATCAGCTGACCAGTGGAGGAGTGGGGAGAGTAGGGGAGGTGCTATCACATTTTGGAGATTGGTGGGAATGTTCACAGGTCGACTTGAAAGTGGAAAAAGATGTCAGCACCAGCGCGGACCGAATAAAAGCAGGGTGCTTGCAGGAATCGCGATGACCTAAGCGATCGCTCTGACCAGAGCCAGGTCGCGGCACTTTTCTCATCGCTCTCTGGCACTTTTATGCTCTATCTCGCACTGATATACCATATGATTTTTCTAAGCTTCACCATCCAAGTAACTGCAAAACTTTCATTGATAGAATAGAAACACCTACAATCGTAAATATTTTCTCTGAAGACTAATATTATCATGGGCATGACATTTTCCAAATTTGTACGTCTGCCCACCGACGAATTATGACGGATTCGAGCGAAATGAAAATACTTATCGTTTTACAATTTGTACCATTGTAGCAAAAATCCACTAATTTCCGTGGACAAATACTGGAAACTTATTTTATTGATTAGCTCGTTAAGTGGAAGCAGACAGGGTCTGATACTACTTTGGCACAGCTATGATCATCCTCTTGCTATCAGATCAAGAATTTTACATTACATTCAAATAATATTAATGAAAGTTAGGTTCAGGATCAAACAGCATTTTAAGGAAAAGATCGGAATATCTTGCTACACAGTAATTTTATCGTGACATATTGCGTACAGAATAGTTGTATTTTAGAACTAGGAAGCTTCCAAAGCTTTCATGAAAGCATTACCATTTCGTCTCTTCAGAAACACTAAAGTCAAAGAATTATAATACCAAAAAAAGATATAATATAATTACCACGACACTGCAAAAAGAAAAGGAATCACATTTAAATCCTCTCCCTAGAAAAATATGTAAAATGTACTTGCAAAATGATCTTCCACTTGGCACATATGTTTAACAAAATCACGAATATGTAAATTAATCACTTGGCTCTTCTCTCGAGTGATCATCACATCCTAGTATATTAAGAGGTAAATGTGATTTAACACCACAATTAGGAATTCCAACACGTAATAATCCTGCCTCAAACTGCTATTGATCATAACACACGCAGGTACCACACGTTCTCTTCGGAGCAAAAACAACAACACAACATAACCCGATCCTAAATAAAACTATATCCGGCGCGCAATTTTTGTCATCCAAAGAGACTGCACTTTGCCATCCGAAGAGACAAACTGGTAAATGTTAGCACTGCTTTGGTAATATCCTCAAATGTTTGACGACGATTAAAAATCGCCTTCTTTCAACGAAATTTCACACGCGCGCGCTGCCAAATCCCGCCATTATTAATGTGAAGGAATAATGCGATTAAGTACAAAAATAACATTTCCACAGGAGCTTTAACGTTTGACATGACGTCAAAAAAGACGTTATATTAATCAAAATTAAAATTTCCCATTTGATTTCCTTGGATGGCAGCCTCTCTGAATATTTAAGCATGTTTATTGATATAAACTAGATTGTGCGTGGTGCAAAATGACCATAGTTGTCGACGCACCCTATAAATCTAAACCTACCTAGCCTCTCTGAGTTCTTATTTCATCCGACTGCTGTCGTTAAAAGACGAAATATTAGGCAACTGGCTCTTATATGCATATACTTCTACCAAGCGTTATGCAAGACCGACTGCCTAGCCAGACGAATGAAGCGCCTCGTTCTTGGCGTTCTGTAGCGCTCTTTCCAGTTATATGATCGCTCAAAGCTTTAGGGTGGTCGTCCACTGGAAGCGTATTCAGGCGGCTTCGCGCTCACGCGACACAAGCGTAAACAAGCGGCTTCGCGCGGCAAATCCCATAACCCAGAGTCAGACGTACCCGCGTCCACTGCAAGCGCCAACCTGCGCGGAGCTGCAGGCGCACTCACGCTCGCGCTATACATCCAGTTTGGGTTGGATCTGTCGCTCGTATACGCTTGATCTGAGACGGTGCCAGTTTCTGAGTGTCTGTGTGTGACTTTGTTTTCTTGCTTATGGCAAAAATGGAAGAAAATACTGACAAGTTCATCGCAAGTTCGCTTGCAATGGACGAGCCCTACGCTTGTTGCCGCTCATCTCGTTGCCGCTTCTTTCCTCTCGAGTACGCGCGAGCACGAAGCCGCCTGAATACGCTTCCAGTGTACGACCAGCCTTAAACTTCACGGGTGGACGTGTGAAGCGCCGGCGAAGTGCAAACAACGGATGCGTGATCACGAGGAGCGTTGTGCTGCTCTAGGACGCTCTGTAACGTCGAAATTGGGGCGTTATGAGTTACGTTATCACCCTACAGGTATTTCTCTGAATTTGGTCCAGCCTGACTGGTTTCTGGCCTTCACATCATCTTCGAATCCTCTTTCATCGCTCAAGTGCAGCCTAAATACTAGGAGCGGTAATCGTGAGTCATCAAGTGCAAAGTAAAAAAAATATTGCCAGTAAAAAAAAATCATGGACCATATTTAATTTAAAGCAGTGGAAATTACCATGTATGCAGAAAGGGAAATGATACAAGAATTATATTTTACATTTTTTGAATTAATTACAGCATGTAATGACTAAAACTTTCGGGGCGGTATTTGAAATTTTTGTGACAATTATATTTAAATATGTTTTTCCAATCTTGGACTCGGCTTGATACCTTGATATTTGTCTACAACCATTACAAATAATATGAAAATGTATTGCTTCGCGTATAGAAGAAAATCTGTTCATATGCAATGGAACTATTCTTAAATACCTGTGCCATAAGGCTACGTGTTAAAATAGCTCATTGAATTGCCAAAAAACCAAATCGGTAAAATGCAATTTTTTTATCACAATTTTTTGATCAATTGAGTTTTCACTCTTTTCGACATATATCGTTAAAAAGAACAAGTATGCAAAGTTTCACGGAAGTCTGTACATTAACGAAAATCTCTTCAATCACCTTAAACTTCCGTACGACTTCCGTAAACTTCCTCCTAAGCTCACAGCCGTAACGTGGGAGCGGTTTCCCCTCATTCATGCTGTTTTATGGATCCCCCGGACTTTTTCTTATCCTTTTGGGAATTACCCAGCCACCGAGCTTCCTTGTGTGCCCGGATGTTTGCTTTTTTTTAACGGGATGAAATGCACATGAATGACCGAGATGTCAGCATCTTCCATATCCCATCCGCCAGAGGATTCTTCGCGTGAGTCGCAAAAATAATACTCACGAGCGGTCTGATTTTGGCACGAGTCGAGAGTTATTTTCACTTTGAAACGAGGACGGCAAGGTTCAGCAGGTAAATTGGTCGTACGGAAATTAATGTGGAATGTGTTTGAATTCTGAAAATCTTTGGACGTACTCAGTGCTCATATCATCATACTTTAGCTAAGGACCTTGAACTAAATTGAAATTCTTACGGCTGCAAATCACGGCTTAAATAATTCAAGCATAGTATGCACATGATCCGAGATTCAGTATCCGCGTTGATACTTGCGGCGGAATAGATGAGGCTTACCAGTTATCCCTCGCGTTTTTTTTTTCAATTTTTTTGCTAGGAAATAGCAAAAACATTATTGGGAAAGGCCAGAGGAATTCTGAAAGCCAGTGTAGACAGTTACATTTGCGGAGATCTTTCTTAACCAGATAGCCAAAGAGCTCTAGAATTTGGGAGTCAGTACTAAACGCAGAAAATAAAATTAATCAGAGCATTTAGAGGCAGACGAAGACAGACATCACCTTTTGAAGTCAGTTGGTGTAGTGGTAGCGTGCGATTCTACATTGCCGAAAGATACGAGTTCGATCCCCACAGGAGTTAGTATTTCTTTTCTCTATCATTTTGATGGACTAAGGAGATATTTTACCACCGATTTATGTAACTTCGTACGAGGACTTATGCACAATTTATTTTTAATTTCACTTATCCTTGAGCCCCAAGTTCCACCAAGGATATCGGAGACATGACTATGGCGTATTAGGAAAAAACGCAGCACATTAGCGAAGCATTTGCATCTCCTGCATCACATGAAAATGACGACTTTAAATACGTATGGAGTTTCCTATTGAACTTTCGCGACTTAATATTTCATAGCGATTTATCATTTTAGTACGGGAACTTATGCTCTGCATTTTTACCTCTCGATGTATAAACATAATGACGTGACATGAAAAGTAGGTATATATTGATAAATAGTAATAAATAATACTAGCAAACTAGTGCGTAACTTTCGCATTTTCAACCATTCCCACCTCCCCAAAATAATTCATTCTTTATCAAATGAGATCATTTATAAAGTGCACGATTAAAAGCAACATGCATGTCTCCTGTTGGAAATAAATCTTTCTTCTTCGTTGTTTATTCACAAAATCTCCGAGGGGGTGTTCTTGTCTCATTACGTTTTAGTCTAAAAGACTTTTCTTTTAACTTTAAATTATAAACAAGCAATGTGTTTTAATGTAAACTGAGCATGTTATGTCAAAAGCCGGTAAAATATACTATCTACTGATACCTTGTTCGCCGCTATCGCCTTCGTAACAGTTGAGAAAAAGAGATCGCAAGTCGCTTTTCATTTGTTTTCCCAGTTATTCTTTCCGATTTACTGCGATTTACTCACCTCGGAGGACTAGTAGAAATTTTCTTACAAGTTACAAGGACTTGTAATTTACAAGTCTGTTTGAGAAACAGAATATGTCGTAACCATGAAAACACATGTGAGTAAACACTTGTAACTTATGAAATGGACTTGTAACTTGTGAACATGTAATTAGTAGACTTGTACATTTAAGAAACAGTTTTTCACAATTTACAAGTAAGTAGACTTGTAACTTGTAGACTTGTAGCTTTGAGAAACAGGTATGGGATATAATTTCTAGTAAAGCATTTTTTCCTTGAATTTATATTGTGACACCCCTAAATTATTTTCCATGAACTTTGAAAATAATTCGTTTGCAATATTATTGCAATCAGATTAAGAAAAGAGTTCATCGCATCGTTCTCATAATCCGGTTTTCCGGTCATTCTTGGCGATTACGGAGCACACTGCGTTGCTAATTGCTTTACTGTTATTATCAGTAACTTTTGATGCATTTTATTTTTTTCTTTTTGAACATTTTCAATTTCTGCCCCGTAGTCCCTGTGATACGTCCCCGAGAGAGATAGCGCATGCTGCCCAAGTCGCCGGTCGCGCCCTTTCGCGCCAACACTCGGCTCTTATCAATTCCGCTGCCGCGAGACGCATTTTCTTGTCTGTCTCTCTCATTCAACTAACTATACTGCACAGGAAATACGACGGAAAATAGCTAATAATAATGAGTGATTTTAATTGCTTGTTACAATTTAATTGCATACTCAAAATTCTTCTGAGGAATTGCTCAGTCTGGAAACTTACATTAGTAGTTCGACACGGCTTTTAACACGAATTGTTTTATAAATATAACTTTGGCCAATAATTAATTATACTCCTCCATAAATTCCACTCTTCTTTCTGAAGAATTACGAACGACTTTCAATTGTTTTAACGACCCTGTTTTTGCCTGACCACTTTTTCAATCAACTGGGTCCACAAATGAAAAGTCATTGAAATATTGAACCATTTGGAAACATTTTTAAACTTACTGAAAATGAAGATTTCAATTTACTCTCTAATGAAGCTATTCGTATCTTTGAGTAACGCGAGCGATCAATTGGGTAACTCATCGGAATTATCGGTGTTACTTGTTTTCAAAACTTCTGCCACCAGTTTTTTTTATCGGTATATGGCCAGTGAAGCAGGTTTTGAGCCAAAGTACCACAAATCGATTCGAGATGTATTTAGTGCAAAACAACTCATTACACTAACGGTCTTGTTGCATCAAAAATGTTTTTTTTAACGGAAGTTTTGTCTATGAGCTAGAATGGCATTTTTCGCCGTTAACCAAGCCTCCACGTAAGCGCACCAGAAACACACTATTATTCTTTTCAAACATCTTGGAGGCTGACCTAACTATCTTGTGAGACGCAGGACTGAAATTTGTGGGGGTGGGTACCTTTCGGGTAAGCACGTAGCAGTTCGAAAGTCTTCACTGCCGGGGGCGGGGGATCGCCCCAGAGTGTGGCGGCTCGAGCGCGACGCTGCCGATATGATTATCCCTCAGCCTCTTCACCCGGAAAATTTGCGTAAGCCCGTTTCACACAATACTTGATCCAGCACAAGACCTAGTATGCTAGCTGGTACTTGATATTGAGGACAGAGCCCAGTATGGTAGAAACTGTGATAGAAGGTTTCACACGATCATTGAACTTGTGCTTGCAAGCAATACTGTCGTCCACTGTTGCGAACTGTAAAAAGGAAATGGAAAATGTCCATGAAAGAAGGCGACTTTCGGCTGTTGCAGTTATAGCAGGGACTGTCGAGACATTCACGGAACATTGATTTCACCACCAAAGAGTGCTAAAACCCGCGAATAAGTGAGGCGTCGATTAAAAAGAGTGAAGATCGCACTGCGACTGTAAATGCTAAAGTGATTGGTCGACGGCTACTAGGTCCTACTGGGAGCTAGTAGCAAACTAGTACCGCATCAATTATGAAATCAAGTAGATCAGCCAGTATGATAGCGATTATACTGGCTAGTCAGCATGCTGGTTCTATATCACACGATACTGGAAAACTATTATACTAGCGAGTATCCTCGAACTTGTGCTGTATCAAGTATCGTGTGAAACGGGCTGTAGTCTACAATGAGAGAGGCTCGGAAAATTTGGCAAAACTGTTAGCAGATTCACGAACTTTACCTTCAAGTTGAGTCAACTGATTTTAATGAAATAACATGCATATAATAGAACGTTTATTTCTACGTTCATTCCTACGGTCTTAGATTTTTTCTTGCAGTAGTTGTATTTTCACTGTATTTTGTTTGAAAAAAGTGCCCATTTTTTATGCTTCAAAGTCGGTGGCCCAGCTTTAACTGATTGCCACTCAGCTGATTTTAACTATATCATATCACTCCCGTAATTGCTAATTTTTTTATGGAAGACTTCGAGAAAAAGGCACTTTCTTCAGCCCACCTATGACCCAGGTACTTTTTCCGTTGCGTGGATGACACGTTTATTATGTGGCCACATGAACATGAGGCCCTGGATCTCTTCTTGAAGCATATGATTGGACAGAACCCGAGCATCTAGTTAACAATGGAGACGGAGGAAAATAATCTAATTCCATTCTTGGACATACTCATCCAACGGAAGGACAATGGCAGACTGGGACTAATAGCGTCTACCGTAAGCCAACACATACGGGCCTCTACTTGAACAACAACAGTCATGATTACCCGTCCCAATGGAGAGCAGTCCTGTCCACGTTATTTCACCGGGCAAAAGCCATAGTCGATACGGAGAGTCTTCCCCTGGAGATAAAATTTCTGAAGAAAACTTTCCGTCAAAATGGGTACAGTGAGAGAGACATCGATTTGGCCCTAAAAGGACCTTCAATCCTGCAGACAACGCAATGAGAAAAAAGCGCCCAAAACCAGTGACCAGGGCCGGACTTCCTAACGTGTCCACAGTTTCCAGTAAGTTAGCAAGGATTCTAAGGAGACACGATATTGAGACCTACTTCCGGCCGTGCTCCACGTTAAGAAATCAACTGGTGAGAGCGAAAGACTTCTGTGGCCTCCTAATCCCAGGAGTTTATCGCATTCCATGAGAATGTGGCCTGGCTTACGTGAGAGAGACTGGCAGGACCGTTGCGATCCGGATCAGCACAACCGAAACTTCAGTCTCGGACAACCAGAGAAATCCGCCGAGGCTGGATACAGTATAATCAACGAACATTCACGGAAAAAAATATTTTCGTTATTCGAGCAAAAACCTATTTGTTGGCCGAATATTTGCCTTAAGAACAGAACTAATTGCCACAGATACAAATGATTCGTTATTCTAACAAAATGACGTTGGCGCCTGGAGCAAACGGTATCGGTAGGCCAGCATTTGTAACCACAACAAATACTTTAGTGAAGCGAGCAGTCGTCTTGCCATAGTAACAAAATTATTTATCTCTTCACATGATTGTTGCGACAAAATGGCTATTTATTTGCAGAACTTCAAAAAGGTCTAATCTTTAAAACTTCTCTTGAGGCTGAATTAAACGTAGTGAGCAACGTATTTTCAGATTCGGAGTTCTTCATTTTGCAGCCATTTTTGGCGGTCATTAGGCACTGGCCAATACACTGCCCTTCAAAGCCATACCATGATGCTTCGCTCCTAAAACTAATTCGTTCCCTCGGTTCTCCCGATTCTACCCATTTGCTGTTCATTTCTGTTCGAAGTGGTTGAAAGAGAGTTAATGAATACTGATGCACGCTGTAGCCAAACCACCATAAATATCTCCGAAAAAAAAATTGCAATTCAAATTAATAACAATAAATCATAATAAAACAACACATAACAATATAGATAACTAGGGATGCCAAACATAAATCAATATTTACATCGGGAAGTTCAGGATGAAGCAAAAACAATAAACGGGTAACAATAAGTAACGGGAGACGCCTAGAAGGTTAACAGTGGACAGTCAGCAGAGATAAGTGGAGGCGTTAAGATCTAAAGGCACGCGAAGGAGGAAAAATGACCAAGTTGGAGAATAAAAACGGCAGGGAGCGGATACAAGGCGGCGTAAAGGTGACGAAAGAGGAACTAGGAATTTATAGAGAGGCCAGGAAAGAATCGGGCAGGAGGCCCAAGATAAAAACCGTACGGCCCAGAACTCTGGAAATAAGGAAGGAGGAAGACCGCGAAACCATATCTGCAGCCGCATGAGAGAGACGAAAAATCCCCAGCGTCTGATAAGTGTAGCTTTAAGGAAAATAAAACCAAGAAATACAATAACCTCCATAATTACAAATATTGCTGTCTGAAAATAACGTAAATGTATAAAGATTGTAAAAGATAAATGACCTCGCGCTTGAATTGATTGATTGTGATTTTTTGTAATATTATTCTTCGATCATGAATTTCTCCAATTGGTTATAGGAAGAAATGTTGTTTTTAGTATGTATTTTTAACAAGGCATCTGTACCTAATTACAACGCTTATCTCAATGTATGCTAACATAAAATATTTGTGAAGTTTTACGATGGCTTGATATGCATTGCCTGATGCTGATACCAATAAAAGTTACTTTTCAATATAAAACAGCATTGTTATTATTTAGACCAAAATTCCCATGATGCACTCAGCGGACATGTTGTAATCGGTACCAATGATTTGCTGAAATACCGTATACCGATGCTGCTAATAGTTTTGGAAAGGCTGCAAAATAACTTAGTTGGTCTAACAGCTGAATGCTGAAATAACAATGGCCTTAACTACCGCTACAAATCGGACCTCTGGCGAAGCAAATCGCGTTTGTTGGCCGAGCAAATGTAGGCGCGCCATGAGCAAATGTATTTTGCTCGCTCAACGGAGCAAAGGTAGCAAACGCCATTTGCTCGGGCGACAGTGTGTTCTGCTATTACTATGTTGACAAACGAATTTTGCTGCAACAGCATAGGGAATGTAACTTCAACAAAGTTTTTTTCTCCGTGTTCCATCCAATGGGACAAGGCAAAGATTCTTTGCCGCACAAACCATTGTTGGAAAAAATTCACAAAAGAAGCCATTGAAATCAGGCTGGAGGAGAAAAATTTCACCAGAGACAAAGGTTACCAACTGAGTTCCGCCTGGAAACCGGTGCTCAGAAGGATCCGTGAGGACAGGAAAAGGCGGGAAGAATGTGACCAATCAGGAGCCTCCTTCGGTATGACCCTTCGGCATGGCCTATATTTTTCGGAACCGACGAAGCCACGGCATTCAGCCCTGAAAACGATGGACGACTCGGCCAACGAAACATTGGCACCAATGGATCCCTCACCCGGTGGACTGCCCGAATGGAGCTTCTCAACATCTCACGCCGGGAATGCCTAAGATCTTATTTATCTATATCAATTTGCAATTCAGATATATGCTAGCTAAGTATGTTTTTAATATGCTACTATAAAATAATAGTTCACGTCCTGGAGTTTGCACTAGCTATGAACAAAGCTGTAGTAGTAACTTACATTTTATCGCCTCAGGCTCGAATATCCTTATACGATTTCATTCTTCAGCTCACATACTCCCTACCTTTCTCCACCCTATTCATAAAGTATATTCTCATTCCTCTCTTTTCACGCTTACCCAACAACCTCCCCACTATCACTTCCTCCAACATCGCCTTTCCCCACGTCATCCGCTCTATACACATACTATGCCTCCTTACCTCGTCCAGAGGCTTTCTCTGTTCACCCATCATACCGATCACTTCATCGTTCGTCTTTCTTTCCGTCTATTTACGATCTTCCTCCATTCTCCTTCCCACTAAGCGACACGTTACGGGAAGATTAACGGATTAAAAAATTACATCGTTTCGTACTTGTCAGCGAACTTCTTAATAGTTCAAGTAATTAATAACCTGATGTTTTCCTTTGGCAAAAGCGCCTGCGACCTATTATTTATTCGCCTGAGTTCTCTTCGAGAAGTATTTCTCCCGATACAAAGTTAGGTAATAATTTTATAATTACATTTCTCAATACGTGAAAAAACTCGACTATTATTTTATTTTCAACGATCTAGTGTCTGTTTCTACAAATGTTAAATTGCTGCTTTTGGCAACATCGCCTCATTCTCTGTATGCAGCAGTACTCGTTAAAAATTTCCATTAGAGCTCTTGCTGCCTTCTTAACTGTTGACTTCTTGACTGTTGGTGAGGTGGCTTCCCATCCTCGGGGTCATAGTCCAAGGTCCAAAACTTGGTTATGCTGGAGATTTCCCGGTGGACTGCTTCGGACTCATTGGCGCCTGTAGTTAAGAGTAGGCTAATGCCGGCCTTTGTTACATCTCTACCCTACCTCATATCCCCAAATAATCTTCCTCCTACCATTCTACCCACCGAATATTAATTTCGCGAGTGAACTCATTGTCAGTTGTCGGTCCACCTCCCACAAATCAGCCAATGTCTTCTTACAGTGGAATGTTACTGGGTGATTTGGAGTGGTAGCCCCCTGAAATACGCAACCCCATCTACGCTCATGTCTAGGGGGTAGCATGTTACTTTCAGGAAAGCTAGTGTTCTCTTAAGGGGTAACGAGCTATTACGTTTTTTGGTTGATGAGATACTCATGTTCTACGAGTGACAGTATTAGGCTACATTGTGTGAAATGCCGTATATAAATGCCAGTCAAGCTGGTGTTCTATTAAGGGGTCACGACCTATAGACAAAATATCTTAATTCCAGTCAAAGAACATGACTTTCTCATCAATCAAACTTAAAAGATAATGTTCATTCCCTTGGCAGTTGTCGGTGATTCCATAGCAATCTTACATGGTTGAAACATAAAGACGAAATTAGAAAGCGTATATGACAGGGATTGACACGGCAAAACTAGCCGAAAGCAGCAAAATGTTTTGAAAAATCTGCTATTTCCGACGAAAAACTAAATGTATTCTGTATGAATTTTGTTTTATATTTAAAAGGACCCTCTGTTATCTTTTGCATGGAACATGAATGGAAACGGTTTGTTTTGAGTCAGGAAACTTCTGAATCGTGATTCGAGTGAAATGCTATGCAGCCCCGATAGGTGCACCGAAGTGTTGAGATGGTTGTATATGAGCCGAATTTGTTACTTCGTGGCGGCGGGCATTTTTTGCAGTAAATTTATATTTTCAATATTGATTAGAAAGGTTAGCGTTACATTTCCTACCCGGTACAATGTAACCTGGAACAATTGCCAGATATATCGCTGTATATATTCGGAATCCACCGGAGTTTTGGCAAATTTTAAACATTCAATCGCATTTAGACGGAGCAGGGAATTGTTTGATTTTTCTGTAATTTGGTGTGAATAACTAACACCAAAAAGGCAAGTTTTCCGTCCACAGGCGTTTTGAAATTCGAAAAGAGTGAAAATAAATCCATGAGGTCTACTTGTTTCTTTTTATCAGTTATTTAACTTATCATCAGTTGTATTTTATTCCACCAAGTTGTTTTATTAGAATACATAATTTGTGTAGGGTTTATGCCAAATGGTCGAAGGGTCGACTGTTTGGGTTCTTTCCTTCTTAAACAAACCTAATGAGCGAATTGCACGAATAAATATTTTGGACGACCATGTCAAACCATAACGTTGAAACTATTAGTACCAGTAAAATCTCTGTGGATTGAAACATAGCTGTTATTGTCGTTATTCATAATAGACTTCCACAACGTTACGCCGGAAAGGATTTAATTGAATAATAAATGGATATTCATGAAGATAAAAATCGTGGCAATCATGATCTAATGATTTTTTTCCTTGGTGAATTTCCGAACGGTGATGCTCTTTTCTTTGCCTTTGGCAAAACGATATGGAGAAAATGCAAGATCTTTTTTCCCTGCGAGTCTTGCAAATATTTGACCCGGATTGGTCTATTTTTTGGTCATTTTGTGGGTCATATCACGATAAAGGTTGGCCAAAATGCAATTTTCATCTTTCTTGCGCGACAATTTATTGTCTTTCATTTTGTTTGTCATTTGAAGTTTCAAGGTTCAGCATCACTGCACTAAAATTTAAAGTTAGTTAAAAGTATCATTTGTTAATATTTTCCTCTTTTTGTTACATGTAAGTATCCTGATAAATTAATATGCTTCATAATCTTATATTAAATAACTAACATTTTTTTCTAAATAGCAAGTCAACCTTGCATGACATGGTATTTAAAATTTCTTCCTTATTTCTTGACTTGCTGAGAAAGAACGTTTCATGTTTCTCCCAGAAATGTTAAATGAAACTATGGACTAATGTATAGTTTATGTTTGTTTTGATAAAGAGTTTTGGTTCGAAACGAAACTGTATTTTTAGCGAGACTTCAGTTTCGCTAACACAACGGCAGTAGATGATGAACAAAATATAACCTTACGGAACCTTTCATAATCTGAAATAATATCGAGTTAACGATGGACTTTTGGTTCGCACTCATGACTCCGGAAAGGGAGGCATTAATGTTTCATTACTTACCAGGGTTTGATCTGGTACGGGACTATGTCTACGTTTAGATTCGGTACGAAATCATCCGTTGTGGTTTACTTTCGGCTCGCATTGGTAAAGTGTTTTATTAGAGGGTCATTTCGGATTACTGTAGTGTGACTTACACAAAATTATTACTTTTAATAAATAATTAGCACTAATTAGTTCCACCAATAAAATATTTTAGGCTTAAGCCTAAAATCCCCACTCCCCTATTCTGCACCCGCGCTCTCGACCCCGGTTTCCTTCCGGGCCAAAGGAAAAGGTTCCGGGCCAAAGGAAAAGGTGTTACACACACTGAGTAAGCCACCGGATCATGCATTTTGGTTACATAGCTGGATTACGCATCCAAATCCCACGTTCTGATTCCTCATCCCTGAGTTGCACCTGAAATCTGCGCCTGGGTGTGGAATGTCGCACCTGGGGTCCGCGTCCGCATTCTACACCAAGGTGCCGCACCCACGTGCTTCAGTGGATTTCAGAACTGCTTTATCCTTTCCCTCTACTACCCCATCCCAAAGGAGGAGAAACTTTACCCTCCCTTTAATTCTCCATGTGGGTCAGGCATAGATTTAAGAAGAGAATAGATGAAACCATATGGTACAGTCGAATATTGAAGACATTAAAATATGCAATCAATCTTATAGAATGGGTCAGTTTTCCAGTTAATGTAACGAAAGCATGAGTTGTAGCAGATGACTTTCCGCAGCACTGTAATGATTTATATAGACAATTACAAAATGAAAATATTTATAAAAAAGTCATGCATTTATGTCAAAATTTGTGGACAAATTGATCATAGTAGGCAGTATAGGATGATAGATTAATCATTTTGTCCTAGAAAAAACAGGCTTCTCTTTATTAGTTTTTAAAGAATAAAACATTTATTTTTAGGTGGAAAATTTTACAAACCACAGAATACCACGAACTACACGCCCTTGGTTTCAATAATTGAGCGTAATATTCGGGTGATAAATGAATGTGCAACAGGTTTCTTATATCCTAACCAGTATGAGGGAGGGGGTGGTAAATGGAGGAAAGCAATGTATGGATGAGGAGTGGGGGAAATCTATATTAACAACAGCCAATGTTATAAAAGTTTCCTCTTGAAAATGAACATAGGCTTATCTTTTTTCATTACGACGCTATGTGCTCTTATTTTTTCATCCAATTAATAACTCCGACCATATTTATAGTTATTCCAGTTCACTTTTTAACTCTTAACTCCAAGGGTTTAAGCTTTTGGTATTTTATCTTCACTTCATTCAGGTTTTTAATTCCTCGTGTAGCTATTATTTACTAGGAACTAGAACAGTCTGGATTAGAGCTCCCTCAATAAATTAATGATACAGCTGACATTATTTCCATGTGGATTTTGCCCTTGTTTGTATATTATTTTATCCTTTTTCAAACTATTTTTTAATGCAGAGTAATTTACTTTTTCTTTTCTACTTATAGGCTCACTTTCGCTTCTTCGCAAGCCAAGGCTTGTTCTGAGGCATTCTGCCAATGATGTGGGTGCAGTACTTGACTTCTTCAATGAAGACACCCTTGGCATAAGTGGTGAGCTTGTGGATGCAGTCAATTGCTCTGTCTCAGGAGGACATCTTTCAGAAGATAATGGGAATCTTCAAAGGGTCACTTCGGTCTCCATCAAGGGCATTCCAGGGACTGAAACATGGCAAGCACCAAAACATATGGGACTTGGAAGTTCTGACGTACTCCAGACCAGAACCAGTTTTAACATTTTCTTTGATGTTGAAGGAAACCTGACATGCAGAGACACCCTTGGAGAAGGATTGATCTCCAACACTCTACTACTCCGTTTCAGGAACAGAGAGACTTTGATTGTCAAATTGAAAGGTAGCTCTCATTACAACGAGTCACATAATTTGAAAGTATTGACACAAGTGCACAAGCTCTATAGTATTGCAACATATTCGAAACAAGAGGGTAGGCTATTGGAGTTGAATCACTTTCCTGAGCCTGAGGCTGTGTTACGAGTGTCCTATTTCAGTGAATCCGGGATATTTGATCAGAAAAAGCTTTACGCTGATGTGAATGAGGTGACAAGGTTCATAGCAAAACAGGGAAAGCTGAAAATAGTGTATGTTAGAAGCACTCGGTATTGTCTCCCTGTGGAAGAGGGAAACTTCACCTGGCCTATGACCTCAGCTGGGTCAACGGCAATCCCTGAAAATCCATGCATGGATGCCAGCGAAAAGCCACAACCATTACGAGCCTGTATAGGAAACTTCTTCCAAGGAGTGTATTGGGATAAGTTACCGAATCGTCCACATGTGTGCCTAGATAGCGCCGAGAGAAGCACAAGAATTTTAAATCTCACAAAGAAACTCATTAGAGATGATATGCTTCAGTCACTGTATGAAGAGATTTCAGGTGAAGCACCTCTTTCTCCAGTCGAGGTAAGCAAATTTTTAAAAAGGTGATTCCATCTATCTTATCTCTTAGGTTCTCCTGTCCAAGGCTTATAATTCCTCCAGTCTTCATTTACTGTCTCTATTTTTTCCTTGTTTGCGGTAACTTGTCTTGCCCATTTTTCTGATGGTCATCCACTTTCATTCTTCCAAGGTGATTGTTATTTTATTATTTTTTGGGTATGTGGTGATTCTCCATGTTTTTTATGTTCCCTGACCATTCTAATAATTCGGTGACTCATTTCTACCAACATATTTTTCTTATATTTTTCTGCTTTCTATCTTTCTATCATGGATCTTATATTTTTGTTTGTAATTCTTTCCAATCTCACTGTTTGACCTCACCTCAGCTTCTGACAGTGTATACCACACAATCCCTTCTCAAAAGATTCAAAATTATGGCATTCATGACTCAGAACTGAAATTTATGAGATCATATTTAAGAAATCGTAAACAAATGGTTGAAGTAAACGGCAGTACATCCGAGTTTTTGCAAGGGAAAAATGGTGAGCCCTAGGGGTCTAAATTTGGTCCTTTATTTTTTATCCTGATGATGAATGACCTACCAAGTAGCTTAACTGCAGACTGAACCCTATATGCTGACGAAAGTTCTTTTATGAATAAGTTTGCTAGCCCTAAACAGGCCCATGAAGAGCGGAATGTTATGCAACCACTAGTAAATGACTTGTTTTCAGCAAAGAGACTACAAGTGAATTATAAATAAATGCTTTACATTATGTGTGATGTTAGAAATTTTAGTTAATTTGAAACTTATGTTAAGCTACATACTATTTTAATATTGATAGTAAGCTCACCTGGAATGGCCATCTTACAACTATGAATTTGCAAAACGTTTCTTAAGTGGTTTCGTATCAGGAAACTTAAAAAATGTTTTCCTGAGGAACATTTTACGCTTGCTTACTTTGCTTTCTTTCAAAGTCACCTTTGGCCAAAGGCTTTGGGGACATGAATGGTAAACAAAAGCCTTGGTTATGCTGCAAAAAAAAGCAGAGAGGTTATTATCAAACTCTGGTGCCTGAGATCAATGCTGTCCAATCTTTTTCTAGCCTAATTTAATGACAGTATATAATCTGGACATTTTAGTGTCTAATTTTCATTAGAAATAATGTAAACTAATTCACACTCATTATTACAAAACCAGATGAAAAATAATTTAGATATTACTCAATAAAGTCTGATAAAAACCTTGAAGCAGTCAGACAAGCTTTCAATAATTTTTAAAGGAAACATCCGCATACAGCTGGAGTAACTAGCTGCAGCATCTTTTGATATGCTATTGAAGACTGGCTAATTTCAAACCCCTTGTATTCACAGGAATAATTTTTTGAACTTGAGTTTTCAAGGGTGGATTTTTAGTTTGTATTTAATTTAATTTTTATGTGTAATGAGTGTGTGTAATATATTTTGACGACATCTATAGAAGCAAGTGTTACTCTGCATGATGAATAAAGGCTATTATTATCATGCATTGTTACTTTTGTAACATTCCCCTCCAAGTTCCCAGCAAGCATCTGATTTCATTGCAGTCATAATGGAGGAAGACTCACGAGGGGTTGAGCAGTTTTCGCAGCCACATCTGATGCACATCGGATAGGTGGTTACATTACATTCAGGACATGCGTACGTAGCATACGCAGTGAACCTAAGGTTGACGGCCTCCTGCATACAAGCTGTGCCATGCAGGACGGAATCCACTTGATACTATCTAGCAGCGAGCCCTTAACTCCACCAAGCACACCTATGATGACGACTTCTAGTTTCACAGACTGCCCGGTGTACATATACCGAAGTGCAAAACGTAGGTCATGATATTTAGCTCCTTTTTCCACCTCCTTGCCGAATACTCAATCACGAACATAAAGCGTGTGAGGTGGTCGAGGATAACGATATCAGGCTTGGCCGTCTCCAACTGCCTTGTGGTGGAGAAGAAGTAATTCCAACAGGTTGTACATTTATCGTTCTTCACAATGGACTCAATACCTGAATGGACATAGGGTAGCACAGGTGTTTCGTCGATGCAGTAATGGTGTCGAATGTGAAAGTATAACACCCACAGAGCCGCGTTGTGCCGACCTATACACGCTGTCCTGGCGTAATAACAGCAGCCTGAGAGAAGGTAACTCTAAGTCTACGGCTGGAAACTGTACGCCCTTCATCTCGTATCCGCAACCTCCGCCTTGAATATAAGGCGGTGGTACACGAGGGTGTTTATGACACCATCCTGGCACACAAGGACGAAACCCTCGGTCTCGGACTTAGGCCGGCAGAGCGCAGGAAGGAAAACATCAACTTCTTCGGTAGCCCATACTTTTCCATACTATGATATAAACATCCATGCATGTGGCTTATCGGTATGCACCTTGAGATAGCCTCCTGTTCGGCTTTTCTTATTTCGAGGTTGCGGACGTCTGCCTTTAATGAACAGATGGACGTGTCATCGTCGCTTCTGTCGGATTACAGGTCTATACCAGTTTCTTCCGCTACCAACTTTGCCGCCAGGAAGAAAAACGCCCCTACTACCGCACTCTCGTGTTATCTCAGGGGGTCCCTGCTTTTGAACACTCGGCATGCTGTACCCAGGACAACTCTGTTGTGCAGACACTCCAGGCTCAATAGCCATCTACCACCTACATTGCGAGGAAGATACAATCTGGCGACGGAAGATTTTCGATGATGACTTCTTACGATGGTCATCATCTTCCTCGTTCCCCTATCGAGGGTCTGCAACTCGTAGACTTTCCATTTCAAGCATCTGAAGGTATACAGCAGTCTAGGAACCGCTAATATGTTCGTGGCAAGACTCTTGTTCCTGCCTGACAGCCTAGATCTCAAGATTTTCCCGAGAGTCTGTCTGTACTTGTCGATGAGCTTTTCCTTCACTACATTAACCTTCTGCATTGGGCGCTGGGGGACGCCGAGGGGTTCACAGTTGTCATCGTCCACGAGGTGACGAATGACGCCCCCGTCAATGAGTTGCACTTTTTCCTTGTTTTCCGAAAACCTTCCTCTCACCAGGTGGATGGATACACGCTTGTCTAATCTGAGCTCCGTCCATACAGCCTCACTGTCTTTCTGTACGATGTTCAGGGCAGCGCGAAGGTTTATTTGCATTAGAAGCGTAAAGCTTCTGGTCATCCACATTTTAAAAAATGCTGACCACATGCCTCCTGTCACCTGGAACACCGCACATACCGTTTAGCCTGAATTTAAGACAGCTATTTTTCCACTTAGAAGAGGTCGAAAATCGCTTTCCGTCTTATTTCCGCACCCTAAAAAATAAAATTCTGGGACGCAACCGGTACAACATTGGTGCGTGGTGTAACAACTGGTTCCTCGCGATTACGAATTCAAACTTGATTACAGTGTTACAATGAACGAAAATATCGCATTATGCACGCCAGGCAGAGTATGCTATTTCAAATTACTTATGTATTGTCGTCTACATGGGCAAATGTTAATTTGCCATTACCATGTAATTAAAATGACTTATTTACGTCGTGGCCGTCAGAAATGAATCACTAAACATCCTAATGAACAAATAAATCACGAGGAATTTTTCTAAGGAAAAATCCATTCCTGAAAAAGACGGGCAGAAAATATCAGATTCCTGCTGTCTTCTGCTTGGCTAGAGCACAGGCTTGAGCACTGGCTAGAGAATGTTTGCTTTCCTACGGGGACATAATGTTTCTTTCGCAGACTGAGATACAAGTTTTACTCACCAAGTAAAAGACATTGAATAAATAGAATTACTGCCGTTTAACGGGCAAGGTTACGATTTGAATCGGCCAAAATTACGACTCCCCTCGTACCGTTAGAGCATTGGCCGCACCAACCCAGTCTTGGCTGCAGGGGCCCCCATAAGGAGCCCCACCTCCTCCCCTCACTAGTGGAAGCCATCTGGGTAAAAGTGAAGCTGTATGAGGGTAGACGAAAAAACATTAGACAAAGGAATTATCTTCTCGGGTTACACCCATCTCTTTCTCGCAGAAGGTGCCCCGAGCAGATTGATTTTTCGTGTTCCGGAATGAAATGAGCTAAGTGGTGAGAACATTTTACCTTGAGTGAGAGGGGTCTTTGGGGCAAACTGGTTTTAGCCCGTCGATTGTTTGGACGCGATGGAGAGACTGACCAATTAACTTGTCAACTTGACAAAAATGATAACTTTATTGTTTCCGGTTATTGTTTGCGTGAGAGGGATAGCTAGGTAGTAGAACCAAAGGGGCGACGTATCGCACACATATCATATGAAAAACTTTATCGATAGTGGCAAAACTGAGGGGGTGGGATTAAAACCGAGGGGGAGGAAAGACCGTGACCGGTAGAGGCGCTGTCGTTGAGTGTTTCAAGAGAACATTTGCAATTTAAAATATATTAATGATATTCATTTGTAATTAAATGAAATTCAACATTTTGCATTATTTTTACGCCAATGCGTAATATTTTTAACTTTAATGCGTATAATTCACGAGGGATTTCAAGCTATTGCAGTCTCGGCACCAGCTATTTTAGTCTTGACACCAGTGGTAGTTGAGAAGTTGAGCGCATAGCTGACTTGTGGTTTTTATATGTTTTACGCACGAAGCTGAAATACTGTATTAATATAAGCTACAACCGGGCTGAGAGATTGTTAGATATGGCGAAACCTGTGCATAGTAAGCGATATGTGGTGATTTGGTGCAACAGTGTGTATTAATGTCGTTTATATGGAGATCTATTTTCTCATTTTTCAAATAGGATGTCAGGTATGGTGCATTTAAGCTTTCGAAGAATCACATTGCCATGGGCCATTTATTAACTACAGAAAAATGCTGCTATACGCGTGGATTTGCATGATTATTCGCAACTGATTCGAGTGTTCGAAAGTATGTATTTTGAATTCTGGTAATTTTGCATCAACACGGCAGAGAGGTGGGCAAGATTCTGTCCCCGTACGGATTTCCTTCGTTGATGATTACACAAGTTCAAAAATCAGTATATATTTTTCTTGCTTTTACGTGAGAAAGTCTTCAACTCTCATTACACCGACTACCGTTCCGAGCATTATCGAAGGTTAGAATATTCGTGATGCTTACATGATGTGCATTAGGTGCCATGAACTGTGATGTGGTTGCTCGCTATTTAACTCCCCATTGTGTATTACTGTGACTTTTGATTTTGTGCCCTCCCCAGACCATTATGTACCCTGGAAAGTGATTTGGTTGCATCGCCATCAATCACCACCCTTGCGCATTACAGTGACTTTTGTTTTGGTGCCCTCCCCAGATTAAGTGTAGTGCGTTGGATGACCTGAAGTAATTACGTTGTCATGTCATATTCAGTTAACTTCACCGTCACTTGGACTTTTTGGATGGATGGATAATAATGAATTAATGATTTTTTTTCCAAATAACATTAGTAATTCCAATCTACTCTGTGTTTTGAATGACTATGTTCAATTTTTAAGAATGGGCTGCCGTTGACTTCTTTTTGATTTCTTTTGAATCAATACATTGATAGTGAATATGGTAAGTGGTGTTTTATTGTGCCATGTTTTCTCATAATAACCTAACCTCAACCTTTCCTGTTTCATAAAATGTTCCCCAGATTATTTATTGTGTAATCGGGAACATCATCAAGTTAATACAAGTGAATAATATTTTTTCATTTTCTTGCAGTATTCATTAAAATTAAATTTTTCAAGGCTTAATTTCAAATATTGGCTTATAATCCATTGAATACGGATAATCCTGAACTAGCGATTCAAACCCCGCGGTAGTATCACAATTTAAACCTCGCGGCAAACGAACGGCGGTTAAACGGAGGTTAACTGAATATGACTTGACAACGTAATTACTTCAGCCCGTATCGATGCCGGGGTCGTGGCGCTGATTTACAGAAATCTATACGCATTGGGCTTATGCCTCTGTCGCCCCTTTGCTAGAACTGCCTTTTCACGCAGTTCACTGGTTTCCAGAACCCTCAGAGAGGATGTTTTCCTTGCATCACGACAAGTAAAATCGAATCTCAAACCGTAATTATCATTGGTCATCACAATTTTAATTAGTGCATGGAATAATGTCTCCATCGACATGAAGGCAGCGTTATGAATGGAAAATTAATTCCATTTCTCTTGAGTAGCAATATCTCGCTGTATATCACGACTTGCAGGGTGTCGTTCTGCTTTCATTTTACTCCCAAATTATCCGTAAAAACACGGGTGTTGGGTGGTTAGCCCCACACACTAGGGTGGCAAAATTTTTTTTTTAAATTTGGAAGTGTGGATGCATTTTTGGGTGCAATTTTATGAAAAAACACCTCACAAAAAATTCAGTTCCATCACACAATATTTGACCCTGTCGAGTCACGTTTAAAAATTTCCTGCTCGCATGTAGACCTATTTTTCTACCATACAGGGGCGCTCATACTATTTTTCGAGATTATACTGCAGAATTAGAGGTTATCCGAAAGAAAAACAATCTGTGGCGATAAAAGTTTTTATTTGAATGAGTTTCTTAATTTTAAATGGGTTGACTAAGGTTTAAATGAACTTTAAATTTTCCTTAACCTTTTCTCTTCCGTACGTATCGAACATGTTTCTGTACCACAAGCAGCAAGTGCTGTCTCTCACGTTCATCATTTGTGATTTTTTTTTCAAAAGATAATCCTTTACAGGTGACACACCCCTTTCGGCAGTGACATTGGCAATATGAATGTGTTTGATGATCTTGAAACCTTTCAGGTACTTTTCATCAAGTAGTCATTCTTCTGGGTCCTTTGGCAACCCTTCCTTTCCAAAAGAGCTAACCATTGCCCTCTTATCAGCTAAGGGAACATGGTGGTCAGACAAAGATAAGCACACTAAGGTTTCTGAAATATACCACAAATGGTTGTAGAATTTGTTGAAAGCTGCTTGGTAGTGTTCGTCTTTGCGGCTGGCCAGGGTTTTCAAAAGCTCGAGATCACGCGCTGGTGCACTAGATGCAACCGGACATGTGTACCAGGACTTAATATACACGGAAGCTACAAAGCAACATATTTGAAACATGTTGTCACTCTCTTTGGTTGAAAGGCCCAATTGCTTTCCAAACATCCATGTCTTGAATGAATAGATCGCCTTTGCCATCCACCGCGACTTGCTGACTGAGCCAGGCTTCTTAATCTTATATGTAGTGGTTCCTGGAACTGAACCATCCAAGAATACAATAAATAGTTCTAGAAGTTCCCTATAGTCGTCACGTGGCTGAAAAACCAGGAAAAAGGACACAAATTTAATGATCACCGAAGATGAAAATAGGTTTTTAGAACATGGGGTAGTTTCTTACCTTAAGTTGGTTGCAGCAAAAAATAATGATTTCATCTGCGTCTGGGACCTTCCGCAAACTACCTCGTGTTGTTGCTGAAGTGCGGTAATGACCTACAAGTATCATGAACATAAAAGGTTAAATGCATGGCGTAACGTAAGTTTCTGGATGTGTGGTAAAATATCAGTATGTGACATACAGTTGTCCAATTTTGTTGTAGGCAATCAACAAATGGTGAAGTCAGCTTCTTCGAAACACCAATTAATGAATCAGACACTGCAGCGAGGACAAGTTCAAGTATATGATGCCTGCAAGCAAGCTTCAGCAGCTCTTTCCCAAGCTTCTGTTAAATAAGAACACATGCTCCATTTACTCGTACACTATTCACGATTGTGGTGTCGAATACAAGGCCTAAGACTCATTCCTGAAGTTCCCAACTAGTCAAAAGTTCAACCTTTGCAGTAGCTTCCTGAATGCCAGTGCCCTCTTTCAACTCCGGAACGCCAAGAAGCTGCTCAACCCCTTCTCCAGATACTAAAACTGGCAGCTGATCAGTATTGACTTCTGCATCTAAAAGATGGAATTTATGCATGGTTGAAAATGCCCACAGACTATGGAAGAGATTGTTAATGAGTAAGAGAAAAGAAAAATACATTACGATAAATACTTTCACTGCTGGGCAGTAGCTTTCAATCCCAATGGAACGTCTGGATTAAGCTCTTGCTTTATAAGTAGTGCAATTTCTTCTCTACATTCTGGCCGTTTTCTTTGCAGTTGAGAACGGGAAGCAATTATTTGTACCTCTTGTCCCTCAAATCCCAACGATTTCACAGTGGCCCGAGCTACTGCTTTTATCAACATCGATCCCCCAGCGGAAGATGACTGCGTTCTGTCTAACGCAGCAGACACTATAGAGTCATTCAGAACGTGAATCTTGAGTTTCTTTGGTTTGTTCACTATAAATTCTGTAATAACGCATTTTATGTAAAAGAAATCAATAAAATTACTCTCAAATTTTACCTTGACGATTTATACCTACCGTAATCACTATCTTCATCAGTACTTGCTTCAGAAGAAGCCTCGGCAGAAAGCTGGCGGGTAAGAAGTTCATTCTTCTCCTTTTCGCTACGTGCTTTGACCCTTTCTGTCGCAAGCTGCTTCTGAATATTTTTTTGACGATTCACCTCCTGCTTAGCGCACCAATACCTATCAATTCCAGCCATATATCCTATGCGGTCACTCTGCATAGAAAGGTAAAATTGGCGGTCAACTTCAACTTCAATGAGCTCATGAACTCTCCTGTGACCAATGTCGAACAAACGGTCCAGCTTGGCTTTAAATTCCTGTCTTCTATACTCTTGCTTATCACTTTTCAGGTTCTTGTCGTTTCCTAGCCTTCTGTATTCTTTATAAACATTCACAAATTTTTCTGTAGTATCACGGCCATTTTGAGTAGGAATATTTGCTTTAGCCCAAATTTCCAGCAATGAGCTCACCGTGTGTCTGGCTCTGCCTTTGGAATCAGCGGTGCCAGGCGTGGAGTGCAGTCTTGTAAAGAAACTCTTAAGAACTTCTCGCAGTGTTGGTAGTTTCCCATCCTCGTCAGTTTTTCATCAAAGCAACCACCAACGAGCCACACATTTATTTTCCCCTGTGTGATACGCACATTACTTTTATTAGCCATTTCAACACAAAATCACACTATCTTGTAGAAAAATAATTCGCAAACACACAGCTGCTTGACTCAAAAACTACGTTCACTAATTCACCACCGCTTTCGTCGCTTGTCTTCCACTGTAGTCACCCGTCCGGGAGATCCGCGTGACAATACAGTCGTTATCTTGAACTTTTGTTGCCGTCTTGCGTCATTGTAGTACAATGTGGCAGTCTTGCATCATTTCAGGACAATGACGCAGTCTCGCATTACTTTAGGGCAGCGGTTCCCAAACTGGGGGTCGCGACCCCCAGGAGGGTCGCGGGCCGTTCGGAAAGGGGTCGCGAGATGTATACAAATAATATGGTGAACTATGCAAGTGAGGATTGTAATTACTTTAAAAACAATATCATTTGAATGTACACATTGTTTGTTATTTTTAGGAGGTCGCGGTTTAAATGTATGGGCTAAAATGGGTCGCGGAAAGAAAAAGTTTGGGAACCGCTGCTTTAGGGCAATGATGTTGTCTTGCATCATTTTAGAACAATGATGCCGTCTTGTCCTACTAATGCTATGCACCTTACTATGTCCATGCACATTACTTAGTCGCCAAATGATAGCAGTACCGCTGTGAACGCTGATTCTCGATTTCCATTTTGTTATTTATGAAGATAAGCGAAATATATCATGCGGTAGAAGGTATTTTTGTTTAACGTGCTTCGACGGCTAAGGTCATTTCGCACTTACTGTCTGCCACGTGCAAGGGTTTTCGTCCCTACATGTGGAACCTACTATCTGCATACGATATATATACTATTCGTCTTGGTTTTCTCATACAATCTTTGAAGGACTCAAAAGAAATTTGGGATAGGCAATTTCAACTTCATCGAAGCTGGAAATTTTTAAACTCGAGTCGGCAGGGTCAAATATTGTGCGATGGAACTGAATTTTTTGTGAGGTGTTTTTTTCATAAAATTGCACCCGAAAACGCATCCGCACGTCCTACTTTAAAGAAATATTTTTTGGGCCACCCTACCCACACACTGACGGCCTTTATTAGCCGGCAAATGCCGTCACCAGGTTCACCACAAGGAGGCTAGTGGTCCGCTGTAGTACACTTATCATTATTATCCTTTTGTCTTGTATGAACCTTCCAAATTGTTTTTTTTTCAATCCATTGTTTCCTAGTTCTCATAATATTAACCTGGCCATCAAAAGTGCTTGGCTGTTGAATGTAAGACCCAGGTTAATCTTAGCTTTACCCAAGCTAAACCCAAACTGCGTGATTTTCGGACAATCTGACCTTATGCTGAGGCTTGTTTGTTATTTAACCTGTAGTGATCATGTAGGAATCTGTAATATTTTAGAGCATTTTACATATGTCAAAAGATCAATATTTAAGACATAAGAAGATTAATAATACCAATGAGATAAAATGTCCGCTAAATACAAAATATATGTGCAAGGCACATATTAACCCTAGGTAGAGGTAGACTGCTTGTGCCTACCATCCAATCCAGATGAAACCCCCCCCACCGAAAGATATTCCTGGCTGCGCCCCTATCTCTGAATGTATGTACTTTTTGGCACGTTATCGAGTGATTTGGTTTAGTAGGTATCCCAGTTGAGATGAATGAATTTTCCTCAATGAAATATTTGCTTTTGTGTTCGTCAATGGATGACTGTGATATAGCCATTACCATACCATGTCCCACGTTATCATTCATTTTGCTTACTATTTGGCTATGCTCCATATTTTGTGTGTCAACCCACTATGGTTTCTTAGAGAGAATGTCACAACCGTGAGTTTTTATGTTAATCCATTGAAAAGCCATCTGCATCCGAAGCACATGAAGCTATATGGAACCTGTAGTCTAATTGTAAAACCCGATTGAAACCCCTTATCGCATTTTAATTAGTGGTAGCTATATAATTCAAAATTTTCTTCCTATAAAAATTGCTAAGAGATTTTTAATAATTCCAAAATTGATTATATTACCTTCATCCTCTTTTTACAGATCTACTTTGCTGCTGAAACCTTAAGGAAGACTTCCGAAAAAATAAGCCTTTCAGCTAATGATATATCAACACCCAATGTCTCAACTGTGGCCAAAGTCATGAGTGCCATTCTTAGAAGTAATAAATCAGTTATCAAGGCTGCAGATGATTCCTATGGCTCCTCTCAAATAATACTGGAGTCAATGCTTCAGCTCATTATGAGGGCAGCATCTCCTATGCCAGCCCCTGTGTCTAGCCAATATTTCTCTGCTTTTGCATCTGAAGCAGGGACTGGCATCCAAGGCTTTGCTTACTTTGCCAAAGCATCAAACCACCAATCTGGCAAATTAGTGACATATTTCCGTAACACAACCAGTAAGGTTGTGGCCAGGAGGCCCTCCTTGCTTACATACATCTTCAATCAATCAGTAGATTACAGTATTATTTCAACACTATTTGAAGATGACTCCCTATTCAGTGCAGCTGAATACCCTGGTATGAAGATAGAAGGACCTGTATTTGGGATTAAGCTTTTCAAAAAAGCAGGAGAGGATTTAAAAGAGATTCAACCCATACCAATTTTAGTCCGCTTCCAAAGGAGTAAGTACTGATGATGTGAGAAATGCATGTAATTTGCAGTGTGAATGCTAAAGATCTTCCCCTTTCCTCAGCTCATACCTCTTTGGGTTTTGATATTTGCATTTGGTTCTAATGAATTGTATATAAGCACTTAAAAGAATAATATCTCGGTCTGGGTGATGTTTCTCGTATGCAGGATCCAGCTAAGCCTTTAGGCTCAAGAAAAAAAAATATTTTGAAGGCTAACATACAAGGCTAACGCCACGTATTTCTTTAACCAAATGTTGCATGGATGGCCAAGCACGATGCAATTCATAGGTAGTTTGATGCTCTAATATTTGAGTACATCGTGTCATTTATTGTTTAACAAAGTAGGCAAATTATCATAAACTCACACTATAATACAATTTTTGGGCGATAATCAATGCCGCTACCGCTACCGCGAACGTTACCGGCGCAAACTTGTGAGACAGGATGAGCCGAAGGGAAGGGCAGGCGAAAGAGTGGAGGGCAGGGCCTCGTGTAATACGCAAACATTTCTAAGTGTTGCAGGCAACACGTGAAATAGTTTTAGTACAATGTAAAAATACATAATGCAGGCAACTACAAGGAAGACGGGGCAACGGAGTGTTCAGCGGCAAGCCTCCAAGGGTTGTCTCCATCTCATTCCAATGGGAAAGATGCTAAATGTTAACACTTCGAACAGTCCTCACTACTTTTTCCAAACCGAGATATTGTTATCATGTAACAATTTTCAATGTCAGAGTTAACGGAGGTTTGCTGCTGCGCAGGGAATGGTACTTGAAACCCAGGTTGGAAAAAGTATTTTTTTATATAAGCATAAAATCATGGACATTTACGAATTCTTCATGAGGGAAAATGACGAAATACCTCCAAAAAGGACACTTCTAGACAATGAAAATGCACCAATGGCAAATGGCAAAAGTGGATGACCTTAAAAATTTCAGGCTATTGACAGGCCTGTAGGTACCGGGAAAGGATTATATTTTACCTACATCAAGCCATATAAAATTAGGTTGAGAAGAAAAGAGGAAAGTCAATTTGAGCCATTTAGACAAGTACGATTGGCTGGTATTTTCAGATGAAAAGAAAGGCCTGTTTTTACAAATGTTGCTCCACCTTTGCTCATAAAAAATTAGCTGGAGGTCAAAAGACTGTACCCCTCCAGAAATTAGTGACAGAACCATTGAAAAAATTGGCCAAGCTAACTAGAAAGGATGGTGACTTAGATGCTGCCCCTTTATACCATAGGGAAGCAGAAATTGATGCAAAATCATTTGTGTCTTTTTTCAAAGACCCTGGAAAATAAATAATCAACGTATTAATTGAAATAAGAAAAAGCCAAGTACCTACTTGAAAACATAGCATAGTAGATCCATCCCTGCATATATGATATTAAGGTCTAAAACCTGTACCTACAGCTGGGTACATCCGTGCTAAATATACCAGCCCAATATTTCCTTATTTAGGAGGAGAGAGATACATAGTATATTGATACTTTGGGTTTGTTACTTCGGGTTGAGAATGGGATGCATCTCATGAATTTGCTGGGAGTTTATGGAGGTATTAAAAAAAAGGATTTTAGAGGAGACTTTAGGTGGTTTTAATATTGAAAATACCGATGGACTCTGAATTGATCATTGGAAAATTAGAAAATCCATATTCAAGTAAAATTGTATCAAAATGGAAGAAATTGGAATAATGTGGATTTCTTTAATAATCACATAGATAGTATACTCTCTCCACAAAGTTCTTCTTATCAGTTTGTATTTGTAATAGATTCCCACATAAGTTAGCACACAGGGAGAAAAATAAATGTAGAAGCTGTTGGAAGCTGTCTAATATTAAATAAAAGTGATATTGCTAAACTGCTATTTTCCTAGCTGCATGAAGTGCATATTGTATGCCACGAACTGTGACATTAATGTCACAAAAATGTTTTTATATTACTTTGATCTAGGGAATAATGCTACCTTGCAATGTGTGTCCTGGGAGATAACAAAAGCTGGTGGATGGTCCAGCAATGGCTGCGCAAAATATTTTGAATCAAAGCTCTACACTTTGTGTGTGTGCGTAGTGATCACATCACTGGATATGTTTTTCACAATTGTGAGAAATGAATCGAAGGGTAAGAATTTGAATCACTTGCTGCATTTTAAAATAACATAAACTTTGGATGCCGAATACACTCATGAATACTTTCGTAAATATAAAAAAATGGTCATACTCATGTAGAGTATTTTTTTTTCAGCGGAAACCAATGCACAACTTTTGAGACTACTACCTTTGAAAAACAACAATGGTGCTCTTTTATCACTATTTAGAGCAAGTATTAATGAATCACAAATACAAGTTGCGGACGCTGTTATTTCTTGCTCAGTTACTTGGGGAAACATGGATTCCAATTTTTCATCAACTTTAGACTCCAATCAGAGACCAAAAGTGGAATGGATTGCAACTACCAAATATGGTTTCGGTCAGAAAATTGCATTCTACTTAATATCTTACAGTGGTGAGGGATATTTGCATTGCAAGGATAACTTAGAGCTTGGTTTGATTTCAAATGAGAATTTACTGAGTAAACCAAATAGTGCTTCAGTAATTTTCTCTGGGCAGGAATTTAACTCCAAAATGAGAAATGTTAATGAATTCTTTGAGATGAAGTATGCGGACTTTAACTTCAGCAACATCTTTGTCGGTGATATAAACGGAGGTGTGATTATTCGAATTACACAAATATCAGAGAAAAATCATTCTGATTTTATTAACTCCCTCGTAGACTTTTCAACTAATTTGGCCCTCACGTATAAACTACCATTGCCGGAAGTCAGAAGTAATCGACTTTGCCTTCAGCATGAAGATGATGGTTTTTTCTGGCCCACCATCAAACTTAATCACAAAGCAACCCCAATAAACCCATGCATTGATAGTTCTGGAGCTCCTAGTCCTGTTCGTGAGTGCATTGGAGACTTTACCTCAGGAGTCTATTGGGATAAGAAACCTAAGCGACCTGATCCATGTGAGCAGCCATCGATGCGAGCCCAAAGACTACACAATCTCACAAGCACTGTGGTTGAAAAGGACATTTTTCAGGAACTCTTGGAGTCCATAAAAGATGATGTTAACATAACTGTTGTTGAGGTAAGTTTGAATTTATGGGTGACATTACAGTGATTTTTTCTTCAAATATTTCGCAGTAGCATCTTAATTAAGTGGTTCAGTGTGATTTTTCTGGAAATTATGAAATCATGCGCCAAGTCTGTTCTCCTCTGACTCATTATTGAAGAGTTATATGAGCATATTACCTATATAATAGTATTGGCATCAAAATGTTGTCGTTTGTACTCCTCAGCTTAACTCGTCACATTTTGATGCCTACATATACATGAACCGTTTGAAAGATGAAAATTTTATGGGGCTGTTGAGCAGTGCTGATATTTGACTTAAGTAAGTTACTATTTTAGTACTCATGATTAATTAAAAGACTAAGATAACAATCCATGCAGTGAATCCTGAGAGAATGAAGCCTTCACAGTGTATATGCTGTGTTGGCCTTCACACCATCTTTACTAATTGGTTCAATTTGTGTTATAGTTTGAACTAAACGTAAACTCCCTAATTAATTTACTATGGATTATGAAGGGATTAGTAAAAAGAAGTAATCACTCCATTATGGCGGCACAAAAAAAGAATGGTTTATTTACTCAAACAACGCACCGTGACACAGAACAATCGCCACATATTTACCAACATAAAGGAAGCATAATCGAAAGGAAAAACCGGGTTACAAAAACAGTTACATAATTGATTTTGGCATCTAAACATAAATCTAACAGTTTGGGTGGACAATTTTCAGTTGCAAGTTTTAGTAATATGGAAGCAGGCATACATTCTGAGGCTAGGAGAATATTAGCTGTACATCAGTCATGATTTCCTGGTTGGTATCATGCCAGCCTGATGGCACAGATTTAGGGCTTAAATCTCACATTGGGCATGGATTTCATATTTATATCAGTATTAAGAGGCCATTATAAAGGTAAAGTTCTTGGAAATCAGGAAAACTCCTTGTTATTGCTTTCTCCTTGAAACATTTCAATAGTCTTCTCGGCCCATTTATGAAAAATCTCCTCCATATTGGCCCAGGAAATCCATTAAGTATTACCAGAAATTTGTCTGTCAAGTGTATATTGATGGTATAGATAGATATAATTAGTCAAACTCATTTTTCCTTGAGCTAATGAGCCGTCTACTTCCATACAAGCATATATGTTGATGGTTTTGGAGGCGAAAACTTCATGAAGATATTCATCCCTGCTGAAAGTATGGCGATGAAATACTTAAAAATTGTCACGAGAAAAAATCAGCCCGGGCCAGAAATGAAACCTTTGGCTTACCGGGCCAATGCGGATTACACCATGGTGCCTAAGCCTCCCACCTTCCTAAAACTGCTACCATAATCAGGAAGCCTGGATGGCATGGTTGTCTGTACGTTTGACCAGCAAGCCAAAGGTCTGTGTGGTACGATTCCTGGCCCGGGCCAATTTTTTCCTGGCTATTTCCATGCACAAACACCATGTTTCTTATATGCTTTCCATTTCAAATTGCCTTTGGAATCGGGAATCCTGGGAAGCTTGGTGGTCTGCGCATTGGATCAGCTGTCATAAGGTCTATTGTTTAATACCCAGTCAAGTTGAATTTTTACCTCAGGCAGCTTACATGCATTTAATTGCTGTTTTTTGCAGGTTTAAGACCTTACAATATGTGTATTTAAATCATTACATCCAATTATGAGAATGAAAAATGATAGTTGAGGAATTTAATTACTTACAGAGTATGCTAGAAGAAAAGGGGAATAGTAGCAAAGATAAAAAAAATAGCGCTAGCAAAAGGTGTTTAGTAAAGAAAGGGAGCTGATGATGGGAATCTCGGGTAAGGATTAAAAAAGAGGCTGGTGAAGAGCTTGATATGGAGTATATTATTTACATGAGGCAGTACGTTGACTCCGAGAAAAGAAGATAAGAATAAGTTTAAGGCATTCGTGATGTGGGTGTGGAGAAGGATGGAGAAGGCACAGCCCCATTAGCTACCCAATATTGGCAACTCATTGGCACCCCATATTGGCTATATGTTGGCAATGAGATGAGATACAATGAATAGCCAATATTGGCAAGCTCATGAGCACTGAGCAGCCAACGTTGGCCCAATATGGGCTACCCCATTCAAATTTGGTCCTACTTCTAAACGTTGATCATCAATCCAGAAAACCCTTGTATATTTGGCAATTAAATATTTATTTATGGGGGCAAAATTATAGCCATCGAAATAATTTCCTTTCTTGGATACCAAAATAAAAATATTATTATTTTTATTCTTAATATTCCACTACTACATAATCACATTATTATATAGCACATTGAAATCATAATTACTCAAAATTAATTACTCAAATCCCTCAATATAGTATTTACTGGCAGAACGGCCGACCGTAATCCAATCCTGGATTCGTTACAAACATCCTATTTTTTCCAAATTTTCGGTCGAAATAATGATGAACCTGAGGCTAGTATATGCGATGAAAGTTTAGCAGCTGAATGTATTAGTGGCAAAATATCTTGATTTTGCCAAGATTTGGTGATAGTAGGATAGTAGTGAATATGTGAGTGGGAAAGCAATCATGAAAACCTGTGCGCCGAGGCATAAAATATTATTGAACTCTATGGTAAACTATTATAAATTTAATGGGGTAGCCGATATTGAGTTTCATGGGGTAACCAATGTTACATGAGGTAGCCCATATTGGGCTCATGTTGAGTTTTGTGGGGTAGCCAATGTGGGGTTACATGGGGTACTAGACCATGTTGGGCCCAGTGGTGTAGCCAATGAAGGGTTACAAGGGGTTGGCCACATTGGGTCCATATGGGCTTTCATTGGCAGTCCATGTCCAATGAAAGCCAACATTGCCATATTGGCCCAAAATGGACGGGTAGAGGCACTACGTCACAAGGACACGTGGCAAAACAAATCGAAGGGGTTGTGGGATAGACCACGCTAGAATTGCGGTGGCAATTGTGGGTTGTTCTTCGTAATTTGAGTAAATCAGTCTTCAATATCGTTAAAATGGTTCAATATTGTATTTTACCACACTGTAATAGTTCTTAAAAAAGTCCGGGAGTACTCGCCCATCTCGAGCCCAAATACTCCTCTCACACTCGACCTGGCAAAATCGTGAATTAAAAATATATTAGCCAAACAAATATTTTGACCAAATTATTGCAGATACGCAATACTAGCTTCAATCTAAAATAAATAAACATAACTCACCATAATTCGAATCTTTTTAATCCTGGAATCTTCTCGCAGTTGGTTCTGAGTCGCTTGATGAGCTACTTTCGGGAATGAAATCCTCATCAATCGACTTGGATTCCTCCTCCCCGACCTCTCCTTCAGACAAATTCTCAGGTAGGTCATTCAGAATAGCAATTCTGTGAATTTCTGGTGGTTCGGCACCTGAGAAACCTGTTGACAAGCCAATGGCTTATCAGATTCACAGGGGCATATGGACCATCAGAATCGTGTGAGAGAGCATAAATTATTTCTTATGGTGAAATTACCCTTCCTTGGACATTTTTCGTGTTGGTTTGTATTTCGCAAACAAGGCAGTTTAACCATTCCACTCTAGCAGTTACACCCACCGACTAAGTTGTGAGTGCTGAAAGCTACCACATACCACAGTTTATACAGAAATGGAAAAGCTAGAAAGAGCTAGAAAATATCCATGACGTTCAAATAACATTTTTGAGAATCAAGCTAAAACTATGATACCAGGAATCAACTTGCATTTACACTGCGCTTACTCTCTCCAAGGTGAAAGGAGTCACTATGACTCCATTGGGACTTCGAGGTAAATCATGAAATATTTCAATAGTTTATGAATGAATTTCTGTGTATATCAGACAGCCAACACTAATCACAAAATGAATAAAAATCACAAAATGAAATATTAGAATGTACCACTTTATTGAAGATATACTATTCTTAAAACCTGAAGGAGTCATTTGGACTCCCACTGGGGCTCCAAGTGTTAAACCTACCTTAAACAGTAGATTACATAACAACAATAACTATCTCATACAAATTTTCACATTTTACTCTCCCAACAGGCTAACCACTTTCGGAGAGCTTTGAAGAATTTGGCTGAAGAAATTTCCAAACCTAATTCTGAAATTCCAAAGCCCAACTTAACTTCAGTTGTCAATGTTGTAAATGCATTCATTGATGTGGAAAACAAAATGAAGATGAAAACTGAAGAACTCCAAGAGGGTGCTCAATATGACACATTGTTGGTTACTATTGACAAATTGCTTGAGGAAGCATCAACTCCGACTGCAATGCCTGTAATCACACCTCACTTCTCTGCTGCAGCAGTCTCTCAAGGCACACTAATTAAGGGTTTTATGTCTGCTGGCTATGAAATATTATCAGTGACTGAAAATGAAACCATCAGTGATGCACTGACTTTCACCCCTGAAGTTGGAGCTGTATTGGTTTCAGCTCCTGAGAGGGTTGGCATCACATACTCCACCTTCAAAGATGACTTTCTTTTCACAAGTGCTCATAAGACTGAAGGAAAACAATTAGCCAGCCAAATTATTGGTCTAAATGTCTTCGGGAATGAAGAGGAGGAATCTACGAGAAATTTGTTGGCTTACGTCTTTTTTTCTCATGGTAAGGAAATTTTATTAATTTTCAGTTTTATCTCATAAGATGCTATTTTTCACTTGCAGGACACAGAATTGGCAAACCTGGATAAATGTCTATTAAAATTCACCCAAGGTATTTCATGTTTTCCACGATGGATTGCCTGGAATTGTCTTGGATAAATGGAATTTGTTTACTTTTTTACTTTTATCATTCGGCTCTAGGATGGTAAGCAGTAAATATCTGGATTTATTTAAACTTTGTCTGAGAGATTGGAGAAAATTTCTCATTTCATGGCCAAGAAATACGAAAGAAAAAAACTAGATAAAAAAGTGGGCAAATTTTTATTTTATTTTCTCTCTTCATATCATTTACTGAAGTGTAGCCTTTGTTTAATGAAAACATTACCGGGTTCCCCTGAGCGTAGAGTCATTTTTCTTGACGCAGTATCTTGCTAATCACCACCTCATCCATGTAGTCAGAAAAGAAAATTTCAACAGCTCATGTCACGAATATTCATGCAGTTAATCAGTTTCAAATATGAAATTATAATGGTGGTCTTTTTCCTTGTATTTTTGAATCCAATCAGTGGCAAATTATCTTGACGTAATTGTATTTCGGGTTGCAGGACTTTACGGTGCCACTAGAGAGCTGTAACAACATTCTCAAAAAGAATATTAAAGTGATAATGACAATTAATGAGATGACAACAAAATTTGCAAATTCTTCGACCTATTAATGAATACATTTGTGAAAATTTTCGTCTTTTCAATGGGTATCTCAGTTATTCTCATGAATTGGAAAATACCTATACGGCTGTAACTACATCTCCATGCCCTAATCTCCATATGGAGACAGATTGATAACTTAAAAAAAAATATTCTCATAAATTGTTAACTTCGAGAATTTATTCACTGATATGAGTGATATTAGTGCATTATTGCCTATTTTCCTCTGTGATTTTGCATAAATGCAATACATTTCTCAGTGGTTTTCTCTCCTCATGCTCAAAAATAGCCCAAACCCTCTCACATTTGAAAACAAATATTTTGCCAGAAATGGGGAACTTATCTTCGGACATATAGGGAAACCACTGTCTCGGCTGAAATTGAATTTTTTCAATAATGCTGATTTATGTTAAAAGCAAATAACTACTTCGTCATGCTGATGGTTAAAAAGAAATGTGTTAATGAAATTATACAAAATTATTTTAGTTATTTTACACTAAATTATTTAAATTTAGCGTAATATAATTTATATAAACATGAATAAAGAGTTATTTTGATTAAATTGCAAAAGATAATAGTAAAAGATTATAATCAAGACAAAATGAAAAATGTGTGCCAAGATTAAATATTGCATGCAATCTCATACAGCTAACCATTCATTGAAGAAATGATTACATACTCTACCATTTCAAAAACCAAAAACAAATAAAAGCTAATATTTCTCTATACATCAAAAGCATGATACCTTTCTGCGTTTGTTTTCCGCTCCGCGTAATTCATGAGGATTAACGCTAATATTTTCTGTCAAGTCCCTTATTCTGTTGACTTCATGAATGAAATTTAAAATAGCAGATTTAACTTTCACAACATCAGCTGTTCTTGATTGTAGCTGACTGTAGAGGATATCCACATGTGGCATTAATTTATGGAAAAATTCGAGCCAGAAGATGAATTTATCGTCTTCTAAAATGCGCCGAAGTCCGTTTGCTTGAAGGCAAGATTTATTTGTCGGGGTTTTCTCTGAGTATAATAATATTTATTTTTCCGTTGAATCAACATTACAAGCACATTCTACATTTCAAATAAGTGAGGACAAATTAGGAATCCCTTTTAGGCATTGCCTGTATTAGGACATCTCAAGGCAAATTACAACACGAATAATTGAAAAAATAAGTAAACTGAGACCAGATACGAAACATAAATAAATGCATGAAAAGATAACAATTTGTTGTTTGATCTCAACCTGTAGTGCATACAGTTTATAGTGAGTATTAACCGTACTATTAACAAAAAAATACATCTAGATTTTCTACATTAAGTAACAATTTTTTTACTCTTTTCAAAAAAGATGGTAAACTATTTGAGCCTTTTATATTATCTGACAATCTAAGAAATAATTTTGGCCCTACATAGATAAATGAGCGTTTGAACAGGGCCAAATTTGGCTTGGGCAAAATATACATTTTTGTAGATCTTAGGTTGTATACATTGGTTATTGGTTCTTCCTTAGGTTTAATACCACTTCTGAGGTAGAATAATTTTAATACTTTGTAAACGTAAAAATGACGTAAAGGGAGTAACTGTAAGTCCTCAAATATGGGGAAGGACGGTTCAAATTGACATTTACTAGCAATCAGTCTCACTATTGCTTTTTGGAGAATCAGCATCGGATTGAGCGAATTTTTATAGGCACCTCCCTAGCAGATTATCCCGTAGTTTAATTTAAATTGCACTAGCGCATTATAAATAGTTTTAATGAATTGTCGGGGACATTTATTTCGAAGAAAATAAAACTTCGTGTGGATAAATTTTAAGTTCCCTTGAAATTCGGTTAATGTGTTTTTCCCACTTTAAATGCTGATCTACAGTCACTCCCAAGTATTTGTATTCAGGCACACGTTCAATATTGATACAGTTATTACAAATGTTTCGACCACAATTTGGTTTATGAAGGGTTAGTTGCCAATTAATTGAGAAACGATTACATACATTAAAACACAAAAATTTCGTCTTTTCACTCAACAATAATTTATTATATTCCATCCGTTCACTGAGTATACTTAGGTCTGCTTCCATATTTAGTCTCACCTCTTCCCAGGATGATCCTTCATGAATAAGTGCAATATCATCAGCGAAGGCAATTAATTTTCCGGTGAATTTGCAGTTGCATAAGTCATTTATATAGATAAGAAATAATATTTGACCTAATAAGGAGCCTTGAGGCACTCCTGACCATATGGTTTCATAGTCACTGACCCAATAATTTACCCGTACACACTGTGAGCGGGAATATAAATTACTCTTACACCATTTCTATGGTGTGCCAAGAACACCTATTCTACTTAACTTTTCCAACAAAATATCATGATTTATGTAATCAGAGACCTTTTTTATATCTAGGAACAGGACTGCAACGCGTTTATTCGAATTAATTGCGCTGTAGACATGTGTCATGAAGCTTTCTAAGGCATATTCTGATCCTTTACCCTTTATGAACCCGTATTGGTTGTAACTTAAAAATATTTGCTTGTCCAGGTGGGAAAAAAGCCTTTTTTTTAAACTAGTTTCTCAAGAATTTTTGAGTGAACAGATAACAATGAAGTTGGCCTATAGTTTGTTATATTGCGTCGGTCAACTTTATTATGTAGGGGTATAACGATAGCTTTCTTTAGGTCATCGGGAAATTTGCCTTGAATAAAGCTTATATTAAAAATATGGGTCAGAGAATCAGCAATGAGGTCAATTATGTTTTTTAGCATTGTTTCATTTGTTCCGTCTGGGCCAGCGGATTTTCCAGATTGAAGAGAGCTCACAATTTTAAGTATTTCAAAAGATGTTACTGGTTCTTGATGCATTGAACTAGGATATTTAAGATTGGGATGTAGGATTTCAGGCCCAGAAGCATTTCCATGCTAAAGGGAGATTTTTTTGGTGGACTCGAAAACACTAATAAAATATTTGTTGAATTTTTTCACTAAAACTGCAGGATCTGTGAGAAGTTGGTTATTAATCACTAGCTCTGGAATGTGAGAATCCTTTAGTTTTTCGCCAGTTAATTCTATCAGTACACTCGACTGCTCTTTTGCATTACCTTTCCACTTGTCAAATTTCTTCATATAGGAGCTATTAGCAGCTTCTCTTGTGACTGCTCGCAATTTGTTTCTAAGTTTAACTATTCTTTTTTTCAACTCCTCGTTAAGAGGATACTTTTGTAGCTTTTTAAGTAAGTGGTTTTTGAGGTCCATTTTTTTCAATAATTGATAAGTCATCCAAGGCTTTAGTTTTTTCAAGTTAACTGCACTTTGCGTATGGACCTTTGAGTCCTGGACACAGCTTTTCAATATATCTAATGATAAAGTAAAGCTTTTCGATACGTTTGTTTCATAATAAACAGGACCCCAATCGATGGCACTAAGTCTAGTTTTTAATACGTCGTACTGAATATTATTAGAATTAATGGAGTAATAACTATGGAAATTTACGTTTTTGAGCATGCTACTACCTGAGATGGACAATACAGTCACAGAATTATCAGTTACCGACAAGTGAGCTACCCTTGCGCGTGTTTCAAATTTAAAGGAGTTAAATACCCGGGCAAAAATATGATCAATACGTGTAGCAGTCGATGAGGGTATTCGTGTAGGCTCATTAACCATACTAGTTAAACCATAAGAGCTGATTCCTCTGAAACACTATTAAAATCTAAAATATTAATATTCATGTCACCGATAATTACTAAATTATTCCTAGAACGCCCTAACAATGGTTCCAATTATTTTAAGAAGGATGCTACGGGAATGTTTTGGTCCCTGTAAACCGAGATAATATCTAAATTTATAAGTTTACATTTCAGACTAATCAACAGACAGTCATCAGAAGTATTTGATTCAATATGCACATTTTCAACCTTTAAATTACATTTCATGTACACAAATACACCTCTGGCTCTATAGTTGTTGCAATTAGCAATATAATTATATCCATTAATATTATATAGGTTTGCGTCTTGTTTTCTGATCCAAATTTCAGATAAAGTTATAACTTCTGGCAACCGTGGTAAGTTATTCAGAGTCAACAGAAATACATCGAAGTTACTTCTCATACTGCGTATGTTTTGATGCAACATCATTACTGTAGGCTTTACAGTGAACAATTCATCAACAGGGTTTGCAATCATTAAAAGGAAAAGTCACTATTTAGTCAAATCCTCCAGCCATGTAATCACGAGTACAGGCATTCCCTCAGCCTTTCTCATAATTATCTTGCGTTGTCACAGGTAGTCAAATTTCTTATTTTTCTTAGCCTCTCTCGCCGCGCTGAGCAGTCTGCGTCTCTCAGGACAGAGGGCCTCATTGACATAAACAAGTGAGTTAGGAACGTTGAAACCAAGGTGACGGGTGGAGAGGTTCCGTTTCACCCTCCGTTTCGCCAGGAAATCGTCATTGATGCGTTGAGTGATCGCACTTTCGTCGTGGTCCCTCAAAGCTAACTCAAATTCTCCGCAAAGCTTTATGCAATCAATTATTCTTGAGAGCACATACCTGTTTTTTTCCACTTGCTGATTGTGCCTTTCTTTTACTTAGTGGTAAGCTCGACTTGATAATGTTGTTATGTTAACCGTACCTAGAGCGCTTAGGATTAAAGCATAAATAATATGTTTTTCACCGTCGTTGTGCTTTTTTATTCAAGCATTAAGGTGTCCAAGATCTCGAACACCAAAATTTAAGATTTTTTTATTCGAAAATAGAAAGTATTAAAATCTAAGCCCCATTATTGGCATAAATATTATAACTTGGCTAAAAAGTAGCAACATAGTACACAATTCGGGAACCCTTCTAGCGGGTAAACGTTTGGCTCTGTCTTTCTGCTTGATGAGGAGAATCCCTAAAAATTCTTGCTGGCTGTGAACTCGCCAGCACACGCCACGTGCTACCCTTGGTACGAAGGGGAGTCCTGGGGGAGTTCTGAGGACATCTCCATGTTCAGCGCATGAGTTATGCAAGGGTGCTCAGATTGTATTCAGAAATGATCCAAGGTGCCTTATTTTCAAATAGTATTTAATGTGCTGCAGCTCTTCAGCACACAAGCACCAACCGCCTCTGGAAGTTACACGTAACAATTGTGTATTAATACAAATCAAATTATTAAGTTCAGTCAGTAGGTACATATAAAATCATATATAGTTTACCTCCAATACACAAATTCACAATGAAATTACTTCATCAAGTCCTTCGTTTATGCACAGAAGTATTCCTCCAATGAATAATAGGTCTCTTGTAGAAGGAACCTTTTTAATTTTAGTTTCAAGGCAACATAATTTTTAATATTTTTTGTTTCAGCCGGAAGTTTATTGTACAGTCGAACCCCCATTTCCTTAGGGCCAAATTTGATGCGGTTTTTTCTTATGTTTGTGTATTGTATATCGTGTTTGCATCTTGTGTGATGGCAGTGATGGTCATTATTAAGGAGGAAGCTACCAATATTTGACTTGATGTTCAACACTGCGATCATTATGTAAATACAATGAAGGCTGTGAATCAATGTCACCTAATATTGCATTTATTTATCCCACAAAATCTCACTATTTGTTCTTTATTGTATTTATCCCCCTGCCCTCTCCTTCATTTGACTTCTTACCCTTTTCCAGAATAGGATTTTATTCCCTTCAAAATCACTCTGCATTTTCTCTCCCCCTTCTGCATGAATTCTTTCCTGAATCTCATTCACAACATTTTCGCTTACCTTCTTTTTCTCTCTGCCTTCATCTCATACCATATTTCACTCATCCTAAGATTTGGCCCCAATCAATCATCATCAACTGGTATTCTGCCTACTGGCAAGTCCCAAACACCAAATCTGTCTCCAATTCGTCCTGTCCCGGGCCTCTTTCTTTGCTTCCTTGTACCTTCTTCTTATCTTTACTTCGTCTGTCATTTTCAGCCTTCTTCTTCCTCTTCTCTTTTCTCCCTCCACTGCTCCCTCGACTCAGCCCCGGCTTAAGGCCTGGGAGACACGGGCGACTGCCTGGGGCGCCGAGATTGTGAAAAAATATTTTTGCGCTCCGTTTAAGTGGTGAATAGGTTTAATAAGCGGGGGGAGGCGGAATACCCTCTCACCCGGGTTAAAATTTTGTCTTCATCTACATCTACATCTACATACTACCCCGCAAGCCGCCTCAATAGGCGTGTGGCGGGGGGTGTTAGGACACCAGCCGTTTACATATAAAAAGGAAACGCTCTATGAAATTACGCCTTGCATTTATTAAAGTCCCTTATTGTTCGGGGGAAAAACGAATTCCCATACCTATCCGTTCGGCAAAATATCTCTCTTAATTTATCGTTTCTGTCGGACCTGGAAATATAGTGGGGTTCTAATATGATGTTCTCCGTGTCGCTCTGAAAGATATCTATTCTCAATTGCTCAAGTAATCTAAGCCTAGCGCGCAGCCTCCGAGTCTCTAGCGGCTCCCAGCCTAATTCGTTTAACATCTGCGTAACGCTGTCTGTACGCCCGTAGCAGTTTTTGACGAATCACGCAGCTTTCCTTTGTATTTTATTAAGTTCCCGAATTAATTCTTTCTGCACCGGATCCCATATGCTTGGTCTTAAGCCTGGCCTGCCTCGACTGCTGTATTTAAAATTCCCTTCCCTCTTAAAATATGCCCCATCCAGCTTCTCTTTCTCTTCTGTATTGTTTTCAGGAGTGTTCTTTCCTCCCTAACTCTTCCCAGCACCTCCTCATTTCTTACTCTATCCACCCATTTCACTCTCTCTAGTCTCCTCCACACCAACATCTCAAAGGCATTGATCCTATCCTTTTTCTCTTCTTCCCAATAGCCACGTTTCGCATCCGTACAACTTAAAACTCCACGCATAACATTTCACCACTCTCTTCCTCAGTTCTAGGTCCATACCGCTCCATAACACATTTGTCTTCTTATTAAAAGCTTCCTTGTCCATAACTATTCTTGACTTTATCTCTACCTCACTCTTCCAATCTTCCATCAGCATGCTCCCCAGATATCAATACCTTCTAATCTGCTCTATTCTTCCCTCGTTTGTCATAACATTCACGTTTCCTCCATCATTCACTCTCAAAACTTTCGTTTTTACAACATTTGAACCGTGCCCTTGGTCCCTCCCCCCTTTTTTGAAGGAACCCGGCCCGGGAATCGACCTAGCCTTGTTCCATTGTGGGCGAGGGTCAAAAGGGCCGGTGCGAGAGCCCCAATGTATAAAAAGAGGGGACTTTCGACGGACTTTCTTGGCCTCTGGAGTTCGGGGATGGACGTAGCGGAGCCGCCAGAACTCGAATCCTCCGCGCCCTCACCGCCATCCGCCTGGAGACAAGTGCCCGCTTTTCCTTTCCATCTACCTTTTCTTTCCATTCCCTTGATCTCGCGACCACTCGGGACCGCCCTCAACTCCTAGCTGTGTTTAGCTTTATTAAACTTATTATTTTTGTGGAATATGGCATTATTATTCGTCTACTGATTCTCGGGGCACCGCCTCACATTTATTTTCATTTCATAGTCTTTCATTCCTTCCTTTAAACTTTTTATGATTCCTTGAAGTGCCTGGTTGTCATCGGCTAAGATCACCATACCATCAGTGAATCTGATGGTTTTTATCTCCTGTCCTCCAATCCCTATCTCTTTTCCATTCTCCAGGGATTTACTGACCATTTCCTCAATTTAGATATTGAATAGTGTTGGCGAAAGGCAGCATCCTTGCCTTACCCCTCTACCCAGGTCCATCCATTCCGTCAATTTTCCATTAACTTAAATGGCCACCTTCTGGGTCTTGTACAATTCCCTTATCAGTCTCCTATCCTTCCAGTCTACTTTCTTTATTTTTACAATTTCCATCAGCTTATCCCATGTTACCCTGTCGAATGCTTTTCCCAAATCTATAAAGCAGAGGCTTATTCCTTTTCCTCTTTCCCTATATCTTTCACCATCAATCAATATGCCTCTTTTTTCATTCACTATGATTTTCATTCTTCAATCACCACCTTTCGTTTTCCCTACCACCCTTTTTCCACACACACTTTCATCACATTCTCCAGTAATTCCTTTCCCATGTGTCACTCACATATCCATCTTCAATATGTGTATTCATCCTATTCTTTATTTAGATTTTTTTGTGATCAAGTCAAAGTCAATTTATTATTTTCTTGGTGTTTTTATCCATGCTGTATTGTTGACAAATTCATTCAATGGTTTTTCATATCATGTATGAGATTCTACAAAGCTGATGTTTTATTTTGGTATACTTTTTGTTTATTTAAAAAACTATTTCACCATAATATTTTTGATATGTTAGCACATGAATGAGTATGTATGATACTTGCTTTAAAATATGAAAATCTTATCGTGACTCGATAATTTGATATTTTATACTCTGTTTATCACTGAACTAAAATTTTATTGTTTGCAATAGCTTGCTTGATATTTGATTTCTCTTCATCTTGAAATATTCTATTTGGTCATATATGGTAAAATTTGAAAAGCAAGGAACAAAGAATTCCAAGCATTGCCTTTCATTCTCCTTCCTTTTCTCTGTAAAATCCCTCATTTCTTTTTATGCCCACAGAGCCGAGTGGCATAAACCGCGATTGTCACTTCTGGGATGTGGAATCAAGTGAGTGGTCTCAAGAAGGATGCGTTCGTGTTCCATCTTGTGATGTTCCTGCTTGGGTGCCTGAAAATGTGGATGCCTGCCTTTGCACCCACCTTACACACTTTGCCATGCTGGTCTCTGAGAGAGATGAATTTCTCTCTGAAGATTATCTCCTTCATCTCATAACTATTATCGGATGCTCCATCTCACTTATTTCTCTCATCGGAATATTTTGCATAGGGATTTTATTTCCCCAGTGGAGTCATGGTGCCAGTAGGAAGGTCCAGCTTAATCTATCTGCCTCTCTTACTCTGATGATGGCAGTATATCTGGCCATTGCATTCCAGGGTGAATGCCCATATAGTATTGGATTATGCATTGCATTAGGCGCTATATTACACTATTCAATCCTTGCATCATTCTCCTGGATGTTGGTTGTTGCTATACTTCAGCTTATGAGGCTGACGAGAAGCATAGCACTCAGTGCTAGGAATCATGCAGGCACTCATTTGGTCCTTAGGGCCTCTGTACTTGGTTGGGGTGCACCAGCCCTGCCTGTTGTCATAACTTTGATGGCAGGAACTGATCTGTACGTTCGCCGTCCCAACTCATCCCTGTGCTATCCTAGTGGGAAATCCTTTTATGTCAGTATTTTATTTCCTGTTGCACTAATTGTCACGATCAACACTATTATTTTCATCTGGCTTATTCGTTCCTTGTTCTGCAGTAAAATTCAGGGTGTGAGGGTTCATCAGGGAGATCAGAGACGCCGGGCTCTGCGGCGATTTTATGCTGCCATGTTTCTTTTCTGTCTCCTTGGAATTTCATGGATCTCTGGCATAGCCATAGAGCTTGTGTCTGTGTCAGAGACTGCTGTGAAGTTTTTATCCTACCTCTTTTGCATAACAGCTTCTCTTCAAGGAACTTCTCTCTTCATATTCTTTGTAGCCTGTGAACGAAGGGTTGGTGAAAAGGTATCTAGGGCTGCTTCAATTTTTTGTCGTAAAAAGAGTGGAAGTGGCACAAAGATCCATTACAAAGCCAAGATTGATTCTTGCTCTTCGGACAGGACAAATGAATCAGGTATTTTTTTCACTTCACAGGGAAGTATTCGGAAAACTATTTCATAATACTGGAAGGACATGCTACTTTATTTACACCAAGAAAGTGAGTTGAGTTTGGGAATTGGACAACCCAAGTACATACATTAAAGTCAAATGTATGTCAAAGGGAATCATTGTGCTCAAAACTTAACATTTCAAATGGATAGTTTTTCTTATTTCCCATGAGTTTTTACATCCATACTTCAAAGGAATTTTCAGGGATCTAGGAATGAAGATGCCAGATTGAAGCAAAAATAGTGGAAAGTAAAGAAAGACATGTGAGTGGAAAGTTAAGTTCTTAAATTATGCTATTAAGATGGAATAATACAAGTTAACTGTCTCAACTATAATTTTGTTGAGAACCTCAAGTTAATATTCCTTCCCTAGTGAGCAATGAGCTGATATTATCAAATGAAAATCCATCATGCAGAATATAATTACCTGGTGATGAAAGACAACCCAAGATTTGAGTTGCAACTTCTGTTCAAGATGTATGAGGGGATTGAAAGATGGAATGAAATTTTCTCTTATCCTGCCCCCAGTAGCCACCCAATATTGGCCAATATTGACTATTCATTGGCACCCCATATTGGCTATATGTTGGCAATTAGATGAGAACCAATGAATAGCCAATATTGGCAAGCCCATGAGCAGCCAACGTGGGCTATCCATGCAACCCCACATTGGCTACCCCATGAAACCCCAGGTTAGCATACCTGTAGACCCCACGTTGGACAAGCTACCTTACAAGACCCTGCAAAATGCAATACATATGTACAGTCAAAACATGACCTGCCAAAATACTGTGAAACCTAAAATTAAATTCCTACTGCAAGGGGTACTTAATACTCCTAGCAAGGACGATCTGATTGTAATAATAACAGGATTCAATTTAAAAGTAAAATGTAGCCCACACACACGAAAGGTATTAGGGCCCAGAAATACAGATACAGTAATATTAACTATACTTTTAAATATATCAGCCAATTATACACCAGTTAGCTAGGAATTTCCTATCCTGAGGACAAATACCCCATAAGTAGAGCTGTTCGGTATATAATAAGTCCACTTACTGTTCTATAAATCCTTTTTTAGCATTAGAATAACAACTATCACCAGAATGATGTATATGAAATTAAAATGCTAAAACACATTTAATTACAAATCTTATTAAAGTAAAAAAATATATTTACAGATACAACATTTATCATTAATTACTTTCATTCATTTCAACTGCCATATTAGCCTGCCCTCCAGACAATTCCTCCTCTACCCTTCGTCCCCCTTCTCCTTCACAAACTTGGCGCCGGTGTGCCCTTCTTCCCTCACGATATCGAGCCTGTGCCAGGGTTGCTCCCTCCTCCAAACTAATATCAGCTTCTTTCGGAGCTTGAAAAGACCCTCGGAACCCAGCTGAAAATACAAGAGGTAGCCTCTGTGCAATTAAATAAATTTAAACAATTTTGAGAATGGACAGCAATACTCAAGCTTTTGGAAAAGTTGTTACACTCAGCGAACATGTAATGAGTTGTATGAAACTGGACATAAAAAATACCAGGCGATTGAGATATTAAGTTACTAATTAAGAATGTAGGTATTTCAAAATCTTACCCAAGATGCATTCATGAAGCCGAAGCTGGTTGAATGCCTTCTTTGAACGCTTTCCTTTCAGGCTGTGCTGAAGTGCCAACCCCTTGCAAATTATTCGCTGTACCACTTCCCTCACACAGCGCCTTATGCTTCCTCCACCGACACCTGAAACCGCATAAATCTGCAAACGAAAATAAATATTTAAATTCACGGTAAAGAGCGCAAATGTGAATAAGTTGTAACTAAAAGACGCCCAGCTTTTACATGAAAACCTGGGTTCACATGGAGGCATAATCAAAGGAACGGGCGGAAAGCGGCAAATCATATAGCCAATCACAATCCACTCCTTACCCATCTACCCGTTTCCGCTGTCTTGTGATTGGCTAGATGCTTTTCTGCTTTCTGCCCGTTCCGTTGATTGGGCTTCCATGTGAAGCCAGTTTCACACACACAATTACAAAAAAAATTGTAGTCCTGATTCCCCATTACCTACACCTTGTGAAGTTAATTTCCTGCCCCCTCTCCAACTAGAAGTTTCGTATATGGAGTAAAATAAAGGAAACAGAAAGACAATGCATAACTCATTTGCTCATTGTGAAGGTATATAATCACACAATGGAGCTATTCAGGGTGCTATGGAGGGTAGGACTTTAGGAAAGTGACCGCCACTGAAGCATTTAGGGTGGCTAGCTAACTAGAGTTCTAGTTAACTAGTTAACTAGACTTCGACCCTTCGAGTCCCTACTCAGACCCTTCCCTCTGCAACATCGCTCGAGCCCTTAAGCGGCCATTCTCACAGCATGTGTCCCCCATCACTAATTGTATGTGCAGTGGATTTTATAAATAAATATTCGCTGGCTATACACAAATATTAAACATTCAAATGGACTCCTTGTGTTGTGCAGTGTGTTTTCAAATTTTAAGCGAAATTCTAGCTCTTATAATAACTGGGTTGTCTTCTGGTTTCTTTTAATGATTACTTTCCAATTAATATCCTAAAACCGTTGATATAACAGCTAGAAATTCATTTAAAATTTTAAAACGATCAAGTATAGACGAAGAATTCATATCAGACATCAATTCTCTCACGTTTGCAATAAACGATTGTTTAAAAAAAACACTGAACATACCAAATTCTGTGAGAGGGTCTGCTAATGATACGGAGGGTCGAGACAAGTTGCCGACGGAAGGGACTGAAGGGTGGGGTCGGTACTCCGGAATCCCTTCGAAATATGTACATACCTCCGTAAGGGTGAAGATGACTTTCAGTCTTCTACCACTTTTCATTGTAGAGAAACAATACTTACTATGTAACAATTTTGTGATTTTTTTTAAATTTCGAGAGTTATTCGGGATATTCCTCAAGAACCGCAACTTTTCTCATACATTATGGAAAATTAATTAGAAATTCCATTAAAATAAACAATAGTTTAGAGTTCTAGACCAAATTAGACTTAAGTTGAAAAATTGATAATTTTTCTGCTACCAGTATAATCGCTTATCAGCCAGCATCGGTCACCTGCCCACTTTCATTGCCAAAAGATTGTGAGGAAATGGTTTTTTTCGTGGAAAGTAATACAAGTGACAAACATCGTCCAGTGATACCTGTATATTTTACTCCGGTAATAAATGATTAAAAGCAAATTAGCTTAAGTGTTCGGCGGCTAGATCTTAGCACCATACCTTCGAGCACTTATTAAAATAAAAAGCTTTTCCTGTAGCTAACTGACGGCACCCGACGGTATAGGTATAGCGAAACTTGGTGGCACTCACCAGCGGAGAATCAGAGATCACTGAGGGTATATCAAGCGTTGATGAGCGGGAAAAGGTACCGAAGGACTCCCGGAGTGACATCTGGAGGAAGCCTCGGCCACTTATTCCCAAATATCTTGTATGCTTTACTCTTCTTTACGTCATATTTTTTACAAGCGAGTGCCACCAAGTTTCGCTACATCTATACCAACTTAGAACATATGCACTTATATCGTTTTTCGTGTTTATGTCACTTGTACTACTTTGACTCTCAGGCCCTCAACTGCTTGAACACATGTCCAGAAAATAGCCTCGGTTCTAACTCTGAGCATTCTTTCACGCTTCTGTCCAGCCACATACTTTCGCGGGTACATGCGTCGTGTAAGCAAGACTTTAGAATCCCTATTTGTTTTTAATTTCCCGTTTCAATCTAGCCAGTAATGCATGGGCATGCAAATTTCGCTTAATCTACATTCATCACACGAGTGAACTAATAAACTACTTGTAGGCGCACTAAGGATTTCCGGTAGAGCTATAGAGGTAAATGTGATAATTAATCGATACCATGAAATGTTTCAACTAATTGAAGTGATGTTATTGAAATGAAAATCTTACCTTAGGGTCACAGGAAAGCAGAGGTCACTCGGAACTCTCTTCTAGGACGCTCACAAGACGATTATGTATACGTTGTTACGTTCCTTAAGGACGACCACTCGGTATAACCTCTCCAACCTCGACTAACACGTATGTCCCTTTCGCTAGCAAAGTTTCGAATAGTTTTCAGAATGGATATTCCTCCAAACCACTTTTGCGTCTTTCCCTCTGGCTCCTTATATCTGGAAGCCATGCTTTTCCTCTCACTCCTCCCCTTGGGGAAAAGAGAGGACGGGCCGGACCAAACTGGCGCGAACCCTTTGGCTCCATAATGCGTCCTACGGTTGCGTGCGCCAAGTGTACGGGGAAGCGACCGAGACTGGAAGGGGGAGGGGGGGGGCACTCCTTGGACAGCGAATGGGTCGAGAATGCAATGGATGTTGTCTATGAAATACTACTCAAGTGTGCAGTACTCAGCCCCACAGGTTTGAATTAACCTTTCTTCAAGAATATGTTAATCACGGCTTTTTATTTTTCGAAAGTATTTGTAGGTTAAAAAACAATATATGTTGAAATTTTTTTATAATACTATATTTATATAGTATCTACATATAGATATATGAAAACATTGGTGTTTCTAGACTCGAATAAGTGAGCCTTGAATATGTGAGTGGGAAAGCAATCATGAAAACTTGTGCGCTGAGGTATAAAATATTAGTAAACTCTATGATTAACCATTATAAATTTAATTAGGTAGCCCATGTTGTGTTTCGTGGGGTAGCCAATGTGGGATTACATGGGGTAGCCCATATTGGGCCCATATGGGCTTTCATTGGCAGTCCATGGCCAATGAAAGCCAACATAATGCCATATTGGCCCAATATGGACCCAATGTGGTAGGCTACTGATGCTTGCCAATAAAAGTAGGTAAGTATAAGGTTTACAATTACTTGCATGTAATTGAATCCATCAATGATTCACCTCAACTATGTGAACTGGAGAATGGAAAGTAGCACATATGGCCACTGGTGGATGTCTCACCTCAGGCAGCAATTTTTGGAGTGAGATTTTTAAAAGTATATGACTTCAAAAAGTTGTTTCAATGATGTACAATAAGCCTAATAAAATTTTATTTTCACTTATAACAATAAGACTTTAGCCTCTTACACAGTACATTAGATATATTTTGTTTTGTTTTTTTCATGAGGGTAGGGCAGAAAACTACAGGAAGGCTACAGAAAGGTAAAGGAAGAGACATATCAAGAATTTAGTCCCCTGGTGGCCTAAATTCTTGATATGCCCCTTTAGATACCTGGAATCAAATAGAAGTAAATCATAACCTAATTCCACGACTAAGATGAAAGTAGTGTATCTTAGAATCCACAACCTAGCTGTAACATGGAAGTGTTCTGTTGCTCAGTGCTGTAAATTTGTAATTAAAAATAACTAGGTATAAGTTGTACATATGTATTTTTTAAATAATATTAGTAAATAATCTTGCGTAGGAGGAGCACTGAACGTGGGGATAATTACTGCAATGAGTCTTAAGGAATGTACGACTACTCTGACTGATATGTGATGATTCTGGGAACTGTATGAGCTCAAGAAGTTTTTAGGAATCCAGTCTAATCCGAAATCATAAGCACAATAAAGTAAGCAAAAATACGGCAAACAGTAGGTAACATCAATGTAATATTCTTATGTAGAATTCCCTTTGTTCCCTTATTTAGCCCTTAATGGTAATGAGGATGTATTATGGTTCCAATTTATGGGAAAGCTTGAATTGAACTGAAGAACAACTTGCTTCTCTCCAACTTTTAATTTGCATTAAAATTATACAACTAGGATCATCTAGGGCAGATATGGGCAAGCTTTTTGGCCTGCAAACCAACTCCGTTCTAGGTATGTTTTTACCATCCCATGGATGTTTTTATAATATATGTATAATTCAATCACAAAATAATGTAATACATTGATATGAGTGTAATTAATTGGTGTAAAAAAATTTATATCCATAAAACTCTTAATGGGCATTTTTGAAGTTTTAATTCTGATAAAAAAATGTTCTGAAAAATAGGGGATAAATAAAAAATCGTGTACCATGACAGTGATTTATTTTTGGTCTTAACATTTAAGTTTATAAAGTGTACCTATAGGAGTTATATAGATAGAAATATTCCAATAATTTGTAGAATTACATATTATCATTAAAGATGATCCTCTGTATAAGGAGGAAGGCTTAGATGGAGAAAATAGTTACCTCAGCTAAGGCCCATTTCACATGATACTTGGTCCAGCACAAGACCTAGCCGGTGCTTGATATTGAGTACATATATGTATATCAAATTATCAGGCTTGACTTGGTGGAACCACATCGTGGTTTGAAAATAATTTCACTTAGTAAAAAGTCCTTTATCATGGACTTCAGTATCCCCTTGCCGATCACCTGCTCCGTCCATCAATTCTACTTCCCTCCAATCTCCCCAGCAGTTTCCTCACCCACTATGCTGAGCACTTCTCCGTTTGTCTTCCTGTTCAACTTTTGCATTTTCCCCATTATCCTCAACACCCACACAAAATTTGACTCCAATCGACTCTCATTTATCTCTTTCCTCATTGTCCACATACCTATTTGCACCGTACATTAACATTCCATTTTTAAGTTCTTACCAGCATTTTCTTAACATCCTAACACAAAGTCTTTGTGATTAATTCTTTTATATTAGTAGGTAAACACCTCTTTTACTGAGGTGATTCTCCTCCTAACTTCCCAATAACTGCAATCCTGAGGCATATGGGCTTAGGCTTATCTAACTATCCTATAACTGTCCATCCTAATTATCAATTGGCCAACCCTTACTTGTACCATCCAAGCCATTATCATACACATGAGTACGGTAATGGCTCCATGTTCCTGCAGGAACACAGATTTTCCAACATAGGGGGATGCTGTATTAATCATGTTCCACACATAATAGCAAGTCCCTGATGTGTTTGCAATTTCAAAGAGTTAGAATTTTTTAAGGAATTGGAATTCCAAAAAGCTAACAATGTATCTGAAGAATAATTGGAAAATAAGATTGTTAAAATCGCCATAAGAGTACAATAAAACTGCTTTCTTCCATTTATAAATGTATGAACTAAATATCTATTTTACCCCTCCCTTGGACTACAGCCTTGATTAAGTGGAAGGTTTTGTGCATTGCAATAACCACTGGAGCTGGACTAGTAGGAACCATATGAAAGTAACTGTTTGTCTCGATAATTACGTCTTCGAAACTGGTCGACAGCAATAAAAAATAGTGGAATTTGTACTTTTTTTCTTGTCATGAATTATATGAAAGGTAGTTCAAGTGATGATGCCATGCATGTTGGGAAGGGCAATGGGAATCCCCCTCCCAATTATCATTTCCCAGAACTTGGAAGTCAATCACAGGTAATTTAATCTTGGCAACTACGAGATGCAAAGAAATTAGGAGGAGAATGGTACTAGCAAAAGATGTCCTCAGACCATTGCTCAGCAATAAGAGGGAGCTGATGATGGAGACATTGAGTAAAGATATAAAAATAGGCTGGTGAAGACTTTGATAAGCGAGTGTAGCATTGTATGGAGCATAAATATGGACTCAGAGAAAAGAAGAGGAGAATGGGTTGCAGGCATTCGAGATGTGGAAGGTGTGGACGAGGATGGAGATGTGGTGAATGGAAAGGAAAACAAATGAATAAGTGCTTGGTATGGCTGGTGAGAAAAGGAAACTTAAGTTTCCTTTTCTCACCAACCATAACCATGGATGAGATTAGGAGGCAAAGGAGGTGGTCAGAAGAGGTAATGAGGGGTGAAGGCTAAACCATAATGGAAAGGGGGGAAGTGGGGAAGTGGGGAAGGGGAAGAAAGAGAATATATGTTATGGATGGGATTAAGAAGGGTAGGAGATATGCTGAGATGAAGAAAGATATATTATAGCCTGATAGGGCTCATTGCATATAAAAATACATATAGGGGATTTTACTCATTTCCATTTGAACCTGTACCTTAACCAGTTTAGGTTACCTAAACAAATGGCAATTCACTTTTCTGTTAAATTCTGTCATTACCTTCAATCTAAGTCACTTTCTCTGCATTGGTGAGAAGAAACTTAATCCAAACGTCAAGTATTTGGTTACAATGTGGCTTATGTAAGATTTTTTTTACAATGCTCACAGCAGGTTAGCTCACTGAGAGGAAGTCTTGACCCATACTCTTCTGAAATCCCTCTTCAAACAAAAATCTCTTAGTAACAACCCACACAGCACAAATTCAATAATATGCACATAATATTCAAATATTATGCACATTTTATACCATGCCATTGGTATAATGTGTGCATAACATGTACATAAACTGGAAATATCAATGGTACAAATGTCCCCATATACCCCTCATTTATGGGCATAATATTCTAAATCTAGATGCTGAATGAAACAGTATATTAGGTGCATAATATTTTAATACCATGTGCATACTGTTCATTATGAGCTATTTTAGAGACTGTAAGGCCTTGAATATATTTTATATTTCTCTTGAAATTATGCCATGCATATGCAAATAATATTAGCATAGGATAAATATGCCACTTTAAGTTTTTAATAATATTCACATTATATACACAATTCACAGGTACAAAAAATGAGAAAATACCATAAATATAATAGGTATCCACATTTATTTAGTATCATCTACATAACTCCACACATTTTCATCCAGATTCTCGGTTGTCGCAAGTTTCCCAAAGTTTATCGAGGGACTTCATAGTGATTAATGTCACATTTTACTCATAAAAGGTTGCTACTTAAAATTTCATATTGATAACTAAATCCAAAGGAAAAGCTGGTGTCCCACAGTCCAAAAATTGTATACAATATGTGCGTACAAAAGTTTTATCAAAAGCAGTTTCATCAAATGTTTTATGGGGTGTCCTATATGATAATGGGTTGATTCTCATGTTAATTTATTTTCCAATGCACTTAATCAGCATGATAAATGATGTGAATTAATTGTCAATACGTTTATTTTAATCTGGTGAAAAAGATATTTAGGCTGGTATGATGGAAGCCAATATTTATCACCACACTATCACAAACACTACCCGCTTATATAGTTGGAGTTTTTAATGATAAAAATAACTTTTGAAGTGATTTAAAGTAGGAGGGACAAAAAGTAAGCCACAATTAAAGTCAATCACCTACTTATAATCAATCCCTACAATCAGTACCTATACCTATCAGTAGGTATCAGTATAGGTTTTATACCTTCTCAATTGAGAGTTAAAGGTACTTGCTACACAGATTTGTTACGCAGGTAATTACATCAGCCAATTTTAGCATCTGAATAAAACGTAAATATGAGTATGTATTAATACGAACCCATGAAATTTACCCAGAGAAAAAATTACCCAGTAATGGCGGGCGACGCTGGTGTTTTTGAAGCTCCAAGATGAGGGCTATGGCGGCCATTGTAGTCTTTTCTGTTAATAACTCCGTAAGTCTGAAGTTGTAAGTGCACTATAGTCCCTGGATACTTCTTTGAAAATGCAGGGAGTGTAAAGGAACGTATAATCCCTGCTCAATCATGATGTGTAGTACTAGTGGATACGTGCATGCCGAATATTCGTGTTTGATTTCCCGAATTTTGCCGCCTTAAAATTTAGCTCTTCAGCTGTCTTCAGGCGCGATTTAGTTATGGTGGGGGTCAAATTGACATTCCTGTAAATATTTTTAATGTATCGGAACCCTGTAGGGCGACAATAACGAATTAGAAGTCGTCAGAATATCAGTAATAGTGTTATCAAGGTTTTATTATTTAAATGTTTGGTGAAAAGGCGTTTGAGCTCATCAAAGAGTTAGACAGATGTCCTGATTCGCTGCCAGCCTTCAACGTAAGTAGACAAATTTCATAATATGTAGTTTTGTCGATGGAGAATGGCTTTAACTCCCTTTCAAACATTTTGTGCAGGATGAATTGGTGCGTCAGGTTTTGGAGGAAATGAAAGTATTGTTTGAGCAAAACAAAAAAGATGTGTAAGTAATATTTTTCGTGACTTTAAGGTTGTGTTATTAAGAGATGTGGCTAAAATTATTTTGTCTTTACTCAGTAATGCATCCGTATCTGGCGATGCTAACTACTTTGCTGGAGTGCAGTTGAGACATACGAGTCTAGAAAGGAATAAAAGGTGTTTATTAGCATACTTGTAAGTACCCATGTTTTTATTTCTATGATATCTCTTCGTTAAAGGCTTTCAATGCCTCGGTTAACTTCGGCTCTTTCTCGTCGTACCTTATGTTGAACAAATTATATTGAGTATTTTTTATTTATGGAGGTAATAATTACTTTTCAGGTACAATAGATTGCAATACATTCGACAAATGCGTTGGGAATTCGGTAGTATACTTCCACCAGAAATTAAGTACAATTTATGTGAACCAGAGGTAACTATACTTGCTTTAGGTTAAGTGTGGCCAAGTTTAGAACAATGAGTAACACTTTTCTTTGATTTTCAGATTAAATGGTTTGCCAATTATAGTAAATATTTAGCAAATTACATGAAGTCCATAGGAGACAATTATGGGTTGGACTTAACTCAAGATACGAAGCCACCAAAATCTCTCTATATCGAGGTAATTTTATTTAACAAATAGCACAGCTTCTAAGCACTGGTTGGAATTTTGTTACTTTTTCTTTTGGAGAAAATGTATTAAATGTTATGACCCTGCACTATTTATTTTATAGCTTCATTTTTCAATCCAGGAGTTTTCCTCCATGTCATTGTCTCTGAGCTTTACGTATGATGTTGAGTATAAATAATTATCCATGATGACTAGCTGAGGATAGTTCTTTTTGGATAAATGAGTTATTTTTTAACTGCCCACAATTATGAGACCGTTTATACTTTACTCAAATATGGAACTTAGGCTACTTTTGCTTTCATACAACTTTCTCCAGGCGAGTAGACAAATGTCATGCCTCGGTTATTAGCTACACAGTTGTATTGAGGTTGGAAATCTGTGGTAGTAGTACTTAAGGTTAACGTGCCTCAACAGCTGAGGTCATTTTGAACTATCTGTCAGCCACTTACACACAGGGGCAAAAGCATTCCAAACAGATTGGATGATAAACAAGAGTGAGCTGTTATGGAATTGGAGCTCCATGGAATTTGAAGGCTAAGGGCATGGTTGTGGTTACTTGATTACTCAAGAGTTAGATCAATGTGACAGACTATTTTACCCCAACACTGCATTTGTAGATTGAACGAAAGCAGCAAATTGAAATTCACATTAGAAGTAGTTGCTTCAAGAATCCTATTCTTCCTTCCCATTCACCGTAACCAGTGCCGTCCCTAGGGTAGTGCGACAGGTGCCGCTGCACCGGACCCCTTGCCTGAGGGGGCCCCACCCGGGCTTGCCTCTTTCAGACAGTGCAGGGAAACCTGCCTATTATCTGAATTTACCCACTACATACTTAGTACACATGTAAATGTCTTGAAATAATTAGCCAGCTTGTGGGGTAATTTCTCTCTATCCATGAAATATGCTTAAAAGATGCTACTATATCAATAAGGGAATGCAAAGTTACGGGGGCCCCTGAATTTCATTTGCACAGGTCCCCTCAATCCCCAGGGACGGCCCTGACCGTATCATTCAAGAGCAGGAAAGGCAATAATTGTTTGAAAACATACCTCACTGATCATCCTCTTGTCTCTCTGAATTCTTATTTCATATTCTCTTCCTTTTTACGGCTAGTGTTCTGACATGTATGCTACTTGCCTTTGTATCAGCGTGTAGGGCAGAATATAGATGTAGGTGTGGAGTGGCATTTCTCTTATGACTGGCCATTGTCCTGAGAAAACAGCTGTTGTTATTAAAGGGACAAGAGACTTTTACATTATGGCTGGCCTAGCTCCCTCCTCCCACGTCTCTTTATCAGCCGTATTTAATATATGTAGCATTTTACTACCTCTCATAACCATTATATTGAAAGGGATGTGTCGGTGCATTTAATTGAAGGCTTTTTTCGTCAAATATAAGGAAACTTTTTTTAAATGCTTATTACTTTATTTTATGTTTTGAAACTATAAGACACTCAAACTGGAGGTACTCCAGTATAAATAAGTATGTTTCTTACCATATTTACTGTTAATCAGGAACTTGCCCCAAATCCTTTGGTTATTTTGAGAAATACTGCTTTGTTTAAGAAATGACGCCCAAGATTTTTTATGCTTATAATTGTTCTGATTTTTAATGCAGTGCTACTGCCAGGATGTTGGGAAAAGTAATACCCATTTGTATAACTGCTAGTGTAAATGTTTTCTTTTCATTTTTTTGTGCTTTCTTTGATATCAAATGACATTTAGAATATATGTATAGTAGTGTCTTTTGATGAAAACATATATTGATTAATTTTCTGAGTCAATATCAATTTATTTACAGACTGCTCTCTCTGTCTATCTCATGTGACACATGGTGTAAGTTGATTTAGATTAAATATTTAATGATAATTTTTCTGCTTCTAATCTGGACTATTTAACTTTGTATGCAATTAAGCTTCACAATGCTACTCTCAGATGCTATTAAAGAACTTTCTTTGCGCTGGACTCTATGCACTATTTAACTACACATTTCAGCTTCACAAAGGCATTCTCAGATGCTATTAAAGAACTTATGTGAGTTGGTTTATATGCATTTTTGAAATGAATTATGAAATTGGGGGATAAAAGATAAAAGGAAATGGGTGGAGTGGTAGGGTGAGACAAAAGGTAAAGCTAAGCATTCACAGTGGATAATTCTTTAAGACACCCAGGAGAAAGTTTAATGAATTTCTTGCTGTGAGATTGAGATATGTCTCCCAGAGCTGTTTACCCAGCTGGAATGAATTGTGCCTATTTTCTGAGTATCTTCTTTGTTTCTTTAGTCAGTTGTAGCGATCTCTATTCATCAGTATGACATTTGGTATTCTCTTGTTCTTAAGCCCTGGTTACTCAATACATCAACACGTACGAGTTCTTGTACATTTGCATGAATGAATGGATGAATCCGTGGTTACACGGTACATGAAACTGCACATGCATTCGCACAGTTTTCAGGGTACGTATTTGCGATTGTTGTTGTTTTTCTCTTTACTAAGCGCAAAATTCAAACCATTCAAGCGTTCATATAGTCAACTTTCCAATAGACTACCTACTATAAAGCATAGTATAATTACATTAAATTAATAATTCAGATTCCGATTTTCAGCGGTAACTATCACAAATTCCACATTTGTTTTCCCGAGTGGTAGTTCCTCGGATGAAAGATACTCGAATGGACTTAAGTAGTCCCTTTTTATACGCTTCGGGAATTATATTGCAGTTATGGTGAGGTGTATTTGTTTCCTTGAAAATCAAATTATTGCAGTAGAACGAATACATTTGATCAAAATCTTATTTAAATGTTAGCTGTATGATATGTGAGGTATTTCCTGTTGAGAAAAAGTGTGATAAAAAACCCTTTTTATACAGGATCGATAAGAACACTTGTGAATATATATGTATGTATTGAATGCAATTCATGAATAGACTCAAACTATCATGGGTAGTAACATAATGGATCGTAAAAACATAGATTAAGTTATTCTGGGCACGTTTGGGAAAGGAAGTCGGTAGTAGTATTGGAAGCAAGTGTAAAAACTTGCTCTTAAATGGATATCGTTACCTCATGTATATGACGGTAATCTTTAATTATCTCTCCGGTTCCTACTTATTTAAGTTTTTCATCTAGAATTGGACGTATATAAAAACAGCTGATCCAGTTTCAAGCATGAAGCTGTTTCTTGGATGCTCTGCCAGTGAACTAAGTACCCGATAAAATATAACTATGTGAGAGTCGTACAAGCATAAATTATTGTTAAAGTAAAAAACTAAGTAATTAACGGCCAATCACACATTCGTGGCGCGAGCTTCTCAAATATTTACTGCACAAACAAGGTATTTTGTAATTCACTGTTCTGGTACTGGACTAGCCCTCCTGGCATTCATGACCTTGTTGAGAAACCGTTTAGCTCTGAGAAGAAATAGATAAGTACGCGAAATACAAGGAATGCTATTCTAATTAATGCATTTCAGCCTTTATTCTACTAATTCCGACGGAATGTGTAGGAGGGTAGTCCAAGCGAGGGGCAATGGTCTATAACAGGAGAGGTCCAACGATAGCGAGAGGTCAATAAACGTAGTGCACAGGTATTCCAGGAAGTGCTAACAGTGCCAAGTTCAAATAGTAGAGCGAAGTACTAATAGAGCAGAGGTCAAAATAAATACTAATAGCTGAATCAAACGCAAACAAACCAAAATTTAGAAGTATACAAACACCATACGAGCAGAAAACATTATTTCCGTTATCTACCACCAGGTGTCACTGAAGCATGAGTGCAACTTGTACGAATGCATGTACCAAATTAGAACAGGTTCTATTTTCTGTTCACACGTTCATGCATTCGTTCATTTTGGTGTGTTTACACGGTGAATTTTCTCGTTCATTCTCGCATTCATCCATCACACATTAACTTGTAAATGTTAATGTATCGTGTAACCAGGGCTTTAGTCCTTGGCTCATTGTGCACTAAGTTAAAGATTGGGACGGGCAAGGGCCTAGCCACGTTGAAACACCGGTTCCCATCAGAACACTGAAGTTAAGCAACGGGCCCGGACGATGGTTGGATGGGTGACCCTCCTCCATACCTCGACCAGGCATGGATGGAGAGATGATACTCCCTTCATACCTATACCGGGAGGCCGGAGGGAGACCCAGACCGGGCCGGTTGGGAGGAGGACATCCTCTATACCTGGTACTGGGGTGAGGCAGGGGGAGGCCAATCCTCCATACCTATACCAAGGTGCTCTTGTCCCCTGTCTGCAAGTGGTAGACAGGCATGGGGTTGGCACAATGGACCAAGAAAGGTCTAAGTGCCCGGGCTCCTGACGAAGGCTCCCCCAACAACAATCTAATCTAAAGATTGGGACAGTATCATCTGCATTTTTTGACATGAGTTTGGATCAAGTTCCTTGGTTGTAAAAAGGGTTGCTTGTTTGGGCTGAGGCTGGATTGAAAGATCTTCTTGGTTGTAGGGACACTTGTGATCCAGGGGCCGTATTCTGTAATTCAGGTGATGAATATCACCTGTGATGAACATCACTGAAAAACTTCACCCGTTATACCCGTTTGCGATTCTGTAGCCGGGGGTAGAAGTTCCACCACCTGGTGATGGCAAGGTGATATGAGGTTATGGTGATATGAATGAAAACATCTTGGTACGATTCTTGCTTATTATCGGTAGCCAATGACAGTGGACTCCTAAAACAGAAGATTATCTAATGTAAACAAAACAGCTGACTCGGACTTCTCGGACTGATGCAGACTATAGTGTTTGTGAAGCTCACGATTGGGAAATGTAGTGGCAATTCTCTAAAAATGCCTGCGGAATAAGAGTACACTCTATCTTAAGAGGAATTATCTTTATACGGGAATAAAGCTGCTTGTATAGTGCACACGAACCTCGCATAAACATATTGAGGATATTTAAATAGCATAACTGCGCATTTACATTATTTCAAGTTCCTCTCGGGTTGTGTTTAATGATTTAGGTATCCAGTTTTCTCTGTTTCTAATTCTTCAGTGCTATAATTGACGAATCATCTGCTGTTACAAGTATGGCTGATTTATAAGGAAATGTCTTGGCTTATTCCCCTTTGATATATACTCCTCATACCACAGGCACTAACGAACACCGTTACCTTAACCCACAGCCCACCGGAGCAGCCTACAATTTATAATTTTGGCATTGAAATCTCCAATAATGTTAGCTGTTGTGGAAAATTGCTGGAAAATTTAAAGGGGACATCATAGTAAATTAATGCAATTGAAATAAGTGTGTGCTCCACATAAATGTTTATCAGAATTCCTAAAGGAGAAAGCATATTCCCAATATATACCCGGGATTATTTGCTTAAATATTGCTGTGACGTATTGGAGTATACGACCGCAGTTTTTATTTCGATTCCTTCGTGTACTCCACTCACATGATTTCAGTGGTTTATGAGTTTTAATGAGCGAGAAAACCTACGAAAGAATGGAGGTATAGGACCCAAAAGCATGATTAATTATACCTATGTATAATAAAATAATTGCATGGCAACTATACACTTATCTCAAATTCTTCCATAAATGAAAATTATGTACTAAAATAATATGGTTATAGATTTTAACCCTAAGCATCAGCATCAATTGATATTAATATATCCCATTCTCATGAGCTGTATGAATTCATATTTGGTAGTTTCACAAAAAGAAGTAGGTACCTACCTAACCTATGCAAAAAGTTGGAGGTGAAACCATTTTCCATTTGAACAACTATGCATCCTAATATGAACCCAAGCTTTACTAACTCAAACTAACTAACTAACAGGATATCATCTTAAAAGCTTATTTATTTGGCTTCTTAATTACATATACCTCGAACTTGTTATCTAAATCAACCTTCACCTAAATGAATAGTTTTCTATTCGAAGAAAACTTTTCTTGGCGGCTCCATTAGTCATATTTTATTGCAAATATAGTAGTTTTATATGCTTAAATAGTCTGCCGAGTGCAGAAATTACGCTAATTACTTATGTAAGATAACCCATCAGCTGATGAAAACATCGACACCATATTGGGAGGTGATGGGATAAGACCGGCTATTTAGGCAGTGATGTAGTTTCACCCCGTTTTGGGTGAAGAACATCACCTTGCCAGCATACAGAATCGCAGAGGTGGTGATGGGTGATGTGGTATCGCCAGCAGTCGCTCATCGCCGGTGATACGAGTTACAGAATACGGCCCCAGGGGTGGTGGTTTTTGTTATTCTTGTTTTTGATTCCAGTCTCCAATCCACTTTGGTATTTCAGACTGTAGGATTTTCCTACTGCAAGTGGTTTGTGATTATTAAAGCGATACATACTTGAACCAGACTTTTCTGGATATTTACTTAGTTGAAATTCCTATCTTTCATGGATACTTATCATACTAATTGCCTCACAAAACATTGGACGTTCCTCTTCCCCATTGTCAATCAATCCCAAATCAATTACCGTATTGAAGGGTTTACCTAATTAAAGAACTTAAGTGAAGAAAATATGATCAATATACAAGACAATTTTGATGTTTCCAGCTTTGATAGATTTTCTCCTTAGGCCGTTTCTGGCTCTCAAAGTTTTTACTCTATATGTATATGCTAATTTTATTAGTTGTTATATTAGTTGGACAAATAAGTATATTATTATTTGTATCGTTGATTGATTGGTAATGCTCATTTATAAAATCCTGTTTCCTTGACTGTTTTGCTTGTGTATTGATATTTCAATTTGTACAAATATTATGTATGTACTCTGAATCGGCAACTTTTTGCAAAATGCCAGTTGTTGATTGAGAGTCATATGTCACACTATTGTAGTCCTCAAATATTCTCATTTTCTCTTTATTTTGGAAATGAAGGAAGATTGTCATCGCATGGGAAGAGGGTGGTATTGTCGGCATAATGCAAAATTCTCATGGTTTGCTTAATTAAACAGGTGCTCCTGTTTCTCAGATTATTCCAATTATGTGCATGTACTTAAATGGAATATTGTGATTGTGATTGAGTGTGAGAGAGAAGGAGTGTCCTTAGAGCTTATGGCAACAGTGATAAAATTTCTTGAGATTTTTAATTGTAATTTTCAGCACTGGTGGAAGTTATTTTGTTGGTTTTGTGGTATCTTACAGAATGGATTACCATTATCTTTACTTGTTATGGATCCAGCTACATATTGGCCAAAATCAACTTTGCATTATTACTGGATTTTTTGGTATTTTTAGCATTAATTATTTGAACTTCAGCATTTTGTAGCATTAATTATTAGAAAATTAGCAAATAAAGAGAAAATGTGGAGAATTGGATTTATGGGAATGAAATGGTCACAAACAGAGGATTCCGGTCAAAATTATGGTACGCTGTTACAAATGGAGTATTTGCAAGTTTTTCATGTACTTTGTGAATGGATGTGTTGATAAAATGTGATATCTGAAGAGTAAACCAAAAATATATGTACAAAAATGTATATCCAAGCTGCTAGGGCAAGATCATTCTTTATTTAAACAACACGAATCTTGCAGTTACCTCCATGGACAAAATATTTTTATAATTATATTTTTATTTATAGCTTTGTTTGCAATATTGAAAATACAATTTTTGTCAATACAAATTAGCCCCTATTTTGCAAAATAGCAGTTATTCGCTCTAAAAGGCTTATCTAGCATTAATTCGCAAAATAGAAAACTACTTGAAATGCTTCCAAATAACGCAAAACATAAAGAAAAATAATAAAAACATGTTTTAAAGAGAATTTAATTTTTTTCGCATTTTTTGTCAATGCGAAAACAATGTATCTCTACCCATAGGGAACTCCTTTCATGTGTCATTGTTGACAGCTTAGGTTGATGTTTACCTCATTGGCTAATTTTTTTGCTGGAAATTTGCCCTTTTAAGCTTGCAAATAAACCTGGAAAATACAGGCGATTTAGTGATTCATAAATATCAGGCCTGCAAGACCTTTTCTCGTAGATTGGGAGCTGATGTTAGGGTTAAAGTTTATGGTTGGTGTGTAATGACTGGGAGAAGAAAAATTATTCACAGATGATGAAGGAAACCTGGAAAAACTGTCAGCCAAGAGTATGGATCACTTTGGTAGAAAGTCCGATTAACCTTCATAATCTAAATGGCTGTATGGAAGCCTTAAATATTTCAATCACAAGATATTCCACGTTTTAATAAGTGCATGTGAAAAGATTGCTTTTATATGCTGGAGGAAATGTGTGTTTATGCAATGCATAGTGATTTCTCCGGTAAACGAATTATCTTGTTATTATGCTTCCTAGTGATTGTGATCTTTAAATTAGAAGAGTTATTGTAGGGCTCAAGCACTCTATAAATAGATAACATTTGCATTATTATTATTCATTTTAGGTGCGATGCCTTGCTGACTATGGTAAACTGGAACTTGAAGATGGTGAGATAGTCCTATTAAAAAAGAATAGCCAGCACTTACTTCCAAGAGCTGAATGTGAGCCATTGATTCGTCAAGGTATACTTCAGCATATTGTGCAGTGACTTGTCACATGCATTAGTTTAGCTAAGAAACTTAAATCTACTTTTTGCAAAATATTTGGAATCTATTTTCATACTTGGTGTGATGAACTTTGTTGTCAGGTTGAAAGAGCTGAGAATGTTTTAGTTCCCCTGAGTACCCGTGTGCATATTACATATAAAATAGTAATTGAAAGCCAACTCTGAAACGTCAGTGTTAAATATATGATATTAACCTCATTTAAGAAATATTTGAATCATATCATTTATTAAATTCATGCAATATTATTTGTGATTTGAATTTTATTATATGTATAATTTGCTGAAAAAACACTTTGAATTCTATGACATTTTTTTCTTTTTTTTGACATGGTTTTATTCAAGTTGCTTTGTCTGTCTGCCTGTTTGTTTCAGTGGAGTTATTTAATTATATTAAAAGTTAATTTCGGTGGTATTTTCGTCGGCCTTGGTGGTGGCGAGGTAACGTTCTCGCCTACCAACCCGAAGGTCGTGGGTTTGTGTCCCGCCTGGGTGGTTTTTCCCCATCCAGGGCATGGTTGTTTGTGTCTGTCTGCCTGTTTGTGATTTTAAGGAGTATCCTTGGAGCTTATGGCACATTGATAAAATGTCTTGAGAAATACAAAAAGGGAGGAATCAGGCAAGATGTTACGGAATCTGAACATAATAAGAACTATGATATTGCATGATGAGAAAACCACCTTTGTTAATTCCACAAACTTTAAAAATGTGTGTATTATATAGTTCTGTTAGTGATAATTAGACCTTTCCTCTTTAAGAGGGTGGTCACGGCGGTTTTTCAAGCGCTTGGTCCCCAAATCCTCCTTCACCATGCACCCCTTCTCACCCCCTCCACCTCTCCCTTACACCCCTAGAAACCCCCTCTAAACACTCCAGCCCTCCCCTTCCCCCCAGCCATCGGAGTCGCCTAGCAGTCTTCTGAGAAACCCATAGCATCTTTGGTACTCATTTTTAAACTTAACGGAAATCCTCTCCCCTCCCCCATCCCCACCCACCCCCTCTCCTGTCCTCAACGCAAGCCCAGGCTATATATTCCCACGCAACCTTCCGCTAAATGCACATGATTATGCCACAGTGTGGTGAAATGCGTGTCGTGCCAGCGTAAGAAAGTTTGTGGAATTAACAAAGGTGGTTTTCTCATCATGGATATCCATAATTTCCACGAGGTCAGGCCTGAGATCATCAGTTTTATGATATTGCAATTTTCCACATAAAAATGTTTTTAATCGACCTGGGTTTCGATGCACTGCACCAGCAGCTGATGCTAATGCAGTGCATCGAAACCCGGGTTGATTAAAAACATTTTTATTTGGAAAATTGCAATATCATAGTTCTTATTGTCTTGAGAATTGTATTTGTAAATTTCATCACCTGTGGAAGTTATTTTTTTGATTTTGTGGCAACTTACCAAATGGTTTGCCATCATCTTCACCTGTTATGGAAGCACATATGTATTGGCCAAAAATCTCTGCATTATTGCAAACATTGCAAAGCAATCCCAAGACATTAATAACTTCAAAAAAGAAAATATCTATTTTCCCCATACAACTAGAAAGTATTAAAGATGCCTTAAGCAAAGCAGTGTTGGTATAAGTTGTATATATGTATAAGTGTAGTGGTTTAGCAAGTAGAGCCATGGACTTCCATTGCGAGAACCCGAGTTCAAATCTTGGTTGTGGACATAACTTTTTAAATTTAATTTCTTCTTTCAAATTGGTTCAGTTCAGTTTCTAATTTATTCCTTAACAACTTACTACGAAACAGTGGAATTAGGAACAAAAAATAAATATTAATTTCTCCTATCGTGTATAATAAATTGTAACACTCCCCCCCTTACTAAAAATAACAGATACTCATTATAACATATACATAGACAAAACATTTCACATGCCATCAATACAATAACAAACACATTTATTTGAAGAAAGTTCAAGTTTGAATACACAAATGAACTCAAGTATGATTTAGGACTATTATTGGACCCAATTTACAAATGCAACCGTGTTAGTATTCCAATTTCACAAATTCAATTAGTATCTTTTGAATGATCAATAATCATATAAGCATGAGAGCCCTTTCTTTAAATGCGAATACTCTTATTGTAGTAATTTACAATATTTGTTCATGAGAGTCTTTTCTTACAGATGCAATCACTCTTATTATCATTATTTATATAACCATTTGGATATAAAAGTTCCTTTAATTTTTGTTGGTATATATTGTTCACTATTCCACTTATCATTATCTGGATCTCTGGCATCTGCTTGCGTAAGCTATGCTTTTTCCATCCCTCCTGTGTCGGCTGGGGTGGTGCGTCATCCTCACGCTACCGGATCCTGCCGTAAATATATCCGCCACTGTTTCTGCGGTCTTTCTAAGATACTTGGTTGAATACCCTTTCTTTGGCAATGCTTTTATATTGAAATCTGCACGCTGCTTTTTCTCCAGATCTCTTATGTCTGCCCCTTCTGCGTCCTTATCCTAGTCAACTCTCACTCTCTCTCCTGCACACTGCTAGTTTCCTTCTGTTGCCTGTTTATTTTCCCTGTGTATCCCTAGTTTCTCTGTTGAGTATTGATTTTATCTCCTGTGTCCTTAGTTTCTGTTTTGGTAAATGTTGACCTTTTCTAAGCGTCCTTGGTTTCGTATGGTTAACTTATAACCGATCATCTTATTTTACTATTTTCTTATAATAACTTCCCGGGCCTCAGGATAGCCGTTTGGTTACAAAATACATAAGTGTTTTAGCCAAAGTGTGAGATATTATTGGAAACGGTCAATGGTCAAGCAGTTAAAGACATTAACCTCGAACTGTGAGTTATAAAATAATAATAATTATATTTAAAGTTCAAATCTCTATGTTCACAATATATTTTCTAGGTCAAAATTTTTAATTTTATAGCATATAAATAAAGGTTAAGCCAAAACTATTTTAAATTCAAATTTCTTGTGTTAGTCAAGTGGTTAGTTGTGCTGACTGCCAAAAAAGTCCTGGGTTCATGCCCCAAGAAATCGTGTTAAGTATTTTGAATTAATTTATAATTTGCAATAATTTAAATAAGGAATAAATTAACAAAATTTAAAGTTAGGTACATTGTTTTATTAATAATACATACAAATAAAAATGAAACGTGAACTAAAAATAAATTACTGTGCGTTAAAAGGTAAAGTCCACTGAATAGCCTTGTCTATTCCTTTGCATGAAAAATTGTAAATCAAAGAATCATTACCTTTCTTACTGAGTAGCTGTAGGGTAAGTTTCAGGAAGTCTGAGTAAAAAAATATGTATAAACTCAATACTTACTTTAAAAGAATAAAATATAAAATAACACTTTTTAAGTTACATTTAATGTGGATTTATACACTCAAATTTTGTTTAGCATTTTGTTCTGGGGTACTTCTGCTCAGTCTGGAATTACTTTTAAAATTAAAAAAAAGGGCTATAAGACTAATGGCCAATGAGCATATTGATGCCCCCTGTCGTCCCCTGTTCAAAAGATTCAATTTGTTACCGGTGCCTTGTTTATATATTAATGAATGTGTATTTAACAAAAAGGAAAACCTGTCTCTCAATGTAAAAAAACTTAACAGTTCATTGATATAATACAGACATAGAGATGATTTCCACAGACCTTTTGTACGCTCTTGTGCAACAGCAATAGGTCCTAACTCAATGGGTTAATATTATATGACAAATTATGTGATAAACTTAAATCAATTGACAACTTACTCACTTTTAAGATCAAACTCCTAATCTACTCCATTCATGAGTTCTTAGAGAGTGGTAGGATTGTATAAAGTGGTATTTTCTTTTGTTTCTGATGGTTTTAATGTCATTGGCATTGTATTTTTGAACTTGAAGTGCCATTTTATCTTTGTATGATTTACATGATCTCTGGGCAAATAAACAATTATTATTATTACAAATACAAAGATAAATGAAACATGAACTTTGCTGCCATTTCAACATTCAGGATCATATGTGACTGAAAATAAAACCATGGGGTGCAGTACATACCTGCAGAGTAGCTAAGGAATCAAACAACAGTTGAATGGAATTGATAATGAAATAGAATATAACTTCTACACATGACTTGTATGTTAATTTAAATAGTAAAAATTTCAGTGTGCATATGTTCAAATTCAAATGTTCCAATGCTTGCTTTCCACATCAGACATTGAATTTTTGATTTTCAATACTCCTGGTTCAATTTACACATTATTGCTAATAAATTTTAAAAAATGTATCCCAACTTGACTTTAGTAATTTTTCAACTAGGCTTTCATAATTGCATTGAAAATGAGAGAATAGAATGTTAATTGAATATTTATCAACGGAGTCCATGACGAATGACAGAAAATTCTATTTCCATGTTCCCTTTAAAAATCTCTTCGCAAAATTCATTTAATATATTTAACATTTGTAACCAAAATGCTAATATTATTCATTTTAAAATTATATGAACACATAAAGCATGCTATACTTTTACAAAGAATGCGTACAGATCCTTTCTATGAATGCCCCATAGTGTTTTATGTTACATATGATTCTGAATGTTCAGATGGCAGCCAAATTCATGTTTTATTGCAGTATCTTAGTATTTTAAATAAAACAATGAAACTTAAAAAGTTTTATAAATTTTATTTGCTTTACCTATTGCAATAATTTTATCTAGAAGCTAATTTTGTGTTCATTTTTGTGTGGTTCTTCAATTGGATGGCTTGGGATTTACAATGGAAATTTTAAAGGTATTTGGAGTACCACGTGTAAATTTAAAACATTATTAGTGCATTCTTTGAAACATTTTAAACTTAATGTCTCAAGAACTTTTCCCTGTTTAATCTGTTATCTGTCCTGAGATCAGTTTGGGATTTTAAACAGAAAATAGTGAGCATGCATAAAGAAAGAATGAAAAAATACCTGTTGATATAAAAAACTTAATGTTTATGTCTGTATCTTATCCAAAATTGAATTTAATATGCATTAAGTTTAGGTTTGGTCTACGAGTTTTTCTTTGTAGAATCTTTTTTTCTTGTCCTGGATACAGTCTTGAGCTAGTTTACTTTTTATGATGCATTCTTTCTTTAAGTAAACATTAATTGGCAATCATCATAGTTTCCATCACTTAATATGTATTTGTCATCTCCTTGAACCATACAGCATACAGTGGAGTGTAGAAAAGATAAAATGTACTTTCAGTGGCTCTAGTGGTTTGATGATTGGCTGGTTGATCATTAAATTACTTGTCTTCCATCGTGGTTACATCATCACGTTCAAATCAATTTGTTTGATTTGCCCATCATGATAAGTTTAATTTTCGTGATATGAAGATAGAATATATAGCTCAAAAATTGTTGAAGAGTACCTAGGGTTTATCCGCAGTTCACATTGAGTTTAGGAAAGAGAGGGGAATTTGTGATAACATTGCAATGAATACACACATTGATGGTGAGGAATCCAGAGTGTCATCAGGATGTAATAATGAGAATTTTAGGTCCATAGATGGTATTTGAAAGAGTGAGAAACATTGAATGAAGACTAAAGGAGTGGTCCTAGTAAATCAATGACTCATTTAAAAACTATACTTCTGAAGTTATGCAGGGCAAGATAGTGGAATAAGATTTTGGATAAGTGACTGGAAGATTGACCTGTGCTGAGAAGTAGAAGATGGTTGCTGTTTGTCTTTGAGTCTCTTTCCAATATACACAAAGGTAATAGTACAAAGAAGTTAGAGAAACTGGCATCAGGAATGAATATAGGCTGGGAGTGGTTACCTAAGCTATTAAGATGTTTGTATGGCCAAAAGTTAGTGAACCAGTAAGACAGATGATTGAATTCGTTATTAAATGCATCTTCAAAAGTCAGTGTGAGATATATGAAATGGAATTAATCATCAGGAAGCGGAAATTTTGGGATTTTTAAGGTAATAATGCACAAAAAGAAGGACCTGCAATGAAGTTCTGGGCATATTTAGCGAGGAAAGGAAATTGGTGGAGGCAACGAGGAAAAAAATGGATGAGACTGATGGAGGAAGTAATTGAAGGTAATGGGGAGTTGAAAGCCATGATCAGGGTTGCTATAGACCTGGAAAAGTCAGGGAAATTTAAAATGGCTCTGGAAAACCTGGAAAAGTCTGGGAAAATGAGAACTTACCTAGAAATTTGCTTTCCTAAGTCAAAATCTGTTTTTTTTTAAATAAGTGATCAATACAATTTTAGGCACTTCCTGTGTGTGTTGGCTCATTGCTTTTAGTACCTTGCGTAAATAAGGCCCTGGAGCTCTTATTTGGTCTCTCTCAATTAATTATATGCCTAAAATTATATATTTCAGGTTTTATTTTGTTCACTCCTGCTGAGGATGATGGAATATTTGTTTGTCCTCTTATTGTGTACAGGTAATTTCTTGCTAGCCACTCCCATGTCATAATAACCTCCAGCATGAGTCAGTAAAATCTAAAGTAATGAGCAGCAGAATCTCTGGTCCATTGAGTGCCCTTATTTCTGTATTTGTGCGAGTATTAGGTCTCAATAAAAAGAGTGGTTTCAGGCGTGATATGGTGAAATATCATAATGAAAGAAAATGGGCAAATTTCAGCAATATATACTGTGGAAAATTGCCAATTTTCTTTAATTAAGTCTCAAATGTCTGAGAAAATATGAATTTACCTTTGAAAGCGTTACTTCGCACAGTGAAGAAATATTTTCATTGAGAGGCCAAGGTACACAGGAAATACAGGAATTATTAATGGTTCAAATGGAATGGAATGTTTTACTTCCTGAAAAGGTTAAAATGAATGCAGGTAGTTGGACTAAAGTAGTTTTTTTACATGCCTCAGAATATGTTTCATTCTTTGTGAAATGTCTATTTTGAATGTGAACTATTCTCTTATATGAACTTCCTGTAAAATGACAATCATGCCTTTGTCATCATCATCATTGCTAGTCATCAACCCTAAGGTTGGTTTGACATGGCTTTCCACTCTATGCTTCTATGAGCTAGCCTCTTCACTTCTACATATTTCTTTGTTTCCTCATCATTCATTATTTGCTCCATGTGTCTCAGCCAAGGTCTTACTCTGCTTCTGGATGTCTTCATTAGACGCTTGTATCTTAAAATATGTCAAATTAGGTTGTCCCTCCTTTTCTTCTGAGTTCTTATGAGATTTGAATCATCTCCTACTCCTCTCAGTGCCTCTTCATTAAGTGAATGATCAATCCACTTGCAATTCCAATAGAATATCGTTCCATGTATAAATTCCTTGGGTATGATTTTTTAAAATTGCTACTTTTAATTTATTTGAAATTCTAAGAGTGGTTCACCTCATTTATTCTATTGTCCTAATCCATATCACAAAGAACACCTGTAGTGAAGCGAGTGTTCTCCACTGACCACTATGGTGTCCACATTCACTCATGTGAGGAAGGGCTGCTACCCTTTTTTGTGCTTATTCCCCGTGACTCCTTGTGTGATGATTATTTTGCTACTCACCTGGAGGCTGACCTGCCATACGTCACCTGGTGGACATCCTTAAGTGTAGCCCCGAGTGTGACTTCATCCTGATGTGAATGACATGTTTGAAATATAATTTGGTATTATACAGTCTCATTGCAATGGTGATACATTGACTCTTTGGTGATATTGAATTAAACCCTTGAGCATGACTTTAATTACAAGTATTTTATCTATTCATTGTACATTGTTCCCTATTGTTGAAGATTTCATGCATATGTTAACTGGAATATTTTTAATACCTAGTGGTTCTTTGAAATTATTCCAATAACATTGTTGTTATTATTTTCTATGAAACAAACTACCTACTAAAAACCATCCTTGAAGTAAAAAATACGAGTATAAAAAACTGCTGACTTTGTGAAATAATCACTTCTTTCTACCACATGGTTCAGAAACTTGATTATGTATTTTGTACCTTAGTGAAAAAGCATTTAGTAGATATTCCTGAAATGTGAACATGACTGAAAACTATTTTTTTACAATACTGAATTTGCGGCCTCAATCATTTAAGAAAATTTCAAGCCCCGTAGGGAAGTAAATTATAGGCCCTCGAAAAGGGATCTATGTGAAGTAAAATACGTGAATCAACATGAGGAAAAATCCTCCTGGTCCACCTAAGTCCAAGCATACGCTAGTGGTACATCAGCCAATACGATTGGAATTTGTCCCCCGGCCGGGCAGACTTTGAAATACGATCGAGTACTTAATGTCGAGGGACATCATAAATGAAGCATTTCTGCATAACCTTCACATCAACTTTAATGATTTACACTTAAACAACATTGTTCGTGAGTTTATGTAGTCGTTAGAAAACCACAACTGTCATGATTTTTATATCATGGGTGTAAAGACAGGAGATTCCTTTATTGAAGGATATCTTTTCTATCTCGCCTTCAAGTTTCAGTCTCAGCTAGAGAGAGCATGCGAAAATATGCTCTCCTTGAATTGTCGCCACTTCTGCTATTGGTTGGTATGCAGAGGGCCGAGGTGTAGCGCTAGTGGTCATAACCTATTGATTAGATTTGGATTTTTGTTTAATAAAATATTGAAAACCAACCTGTTTTTCATGTATTTCACTATAATGCATATTGTTATCACTATATGGTGTGTATGAATTAATGTGTTTTCTCTTATACTTGCTCTTCATTTAAAATACCCACTTATGATAGAATGGATATTGTAACCTGGAAGAATGAAAATTTTGGCCTGGAAAAGTACTGGAATTTCATAATTTCTGGTCTGTAGCAATCCTGATGATATAAGGTGAATGAAAGGGGCATAAAGAGAATTGTAGGATTGAGAGAGGCAGATAGCATGCCATTCTGACGGTTGGAAATTATGCCTAGGAATAGAAGTTTTAAGGGAATGCAGTATTAAAATTAGTTTAAGTTGATTTGTACCAACTTTACCTAAAATCATATTTCAAATCATTGTGAAAATGAGTGCTTGGGGAATATGGTAATGTGTACATTACTTGATTGGGTCTGTGGTAAAAGGGGCCTGGAATTCATGGAAGTGAGATCATTTTACCATGGGTGTGCTGTAGGGGTGAAGAGGGGAGGTGGAGGGGAGATGAGGAAGGATGACTCTCCAAAATAATTATTGTGGCTTCCTTCTCCCATGATGAATTAGGTACTAAATTCTTGATGACAATAATTTGTAACTATTTTTTAGGCTTAAGATCTTGTTTCATAATTGAAACCTTTCTGAAGTATCAAAGGAAAACACTTTCCTATCAGATGTTCAACAGTAATTGATAGCGCTCAAATCTACATTAGTCCCCCCCAACGATAGGGAGTTAGGCATGTCTTCTCCTCTGATTTGTTTGGTATATAAATCCAAGGACCTCTTTTACGTTAATAGATTATTTGTATCTTGTGGTTTAGTTGTAAACCTATCATTTTTAAGACAATAATTTTTCCTGTTGTTTCAGCTGGTGAATCTCTTGTCTGGAAAACAAAGGTGCCTGCTGGAATTCAGGCAAAACTGTTGTCTAAAAAACAACACCTGAAAAAATGCAACCTTAAGCTTTTAGCTCCTATTGTAACTTACAACCTCCAACCTCTTCTTTTTAAGTTCTTATATACTTAATTGTGTAGTCTTTTCATGAAACACTCCAAGTACCTATTAATTGTAATTTTCATTTGGGTATTCTACCATATGATTGGTAGGTTTTTGGACATTGCTTATCCTAACGTCCCAAAATCTGGGGTGCTATCTCACTTTCCCTCCTATATTGCCATCACATCTCTCTTAAATTCCTCATATCATCTACCTCTTTTTATTCTTCTTATTTTGTCCAGATTTGCTATTATTATTAATCATTATACTTATTATATGTAACAAGTACTGAATGACTGAATAAATATGAGCTGCTTTATTTTTTTGGATAGCCTTGTTGATGTCCTCTCTTATGCTTATGTATTATGTGCCATTAGAGGTTAGTGCAACTGCTTCAAATTTAATACAGATACTCAGTCCTGGAAATATTTTAGAACTATAAAGATTCCTTTTTCATTAATCTCTCTCAGGCTATTTCTTTTCTCTCTAAATTCCTCTTTAATTTCTGCCTCTGTTGTATGATGCAATCATTTTTGGGATGTCGATGGAATTTATTTATTTCCACATCCCCGAAAACAGCACTGATGGCCTTTTACATCGGGGGTTTTAACATATAACAATGGACTAATATAAAGCTTGCAGTTTCCAGGGCAATTGTTGACTAGTCTACTGTATGAGTTGCTATTAGGACTTCCCCTTGATTCTAGACTGATGTGGTGGTTGTTTAAGGAATATGGTAATGTGTTTTTGGCCATTCCTTTGCAAGAGTCTAATTGGTCTCTGTATTTATAATCAATACATGATTTAAGCATCCGGTCATGACCTGAGTGAATTCATGTAGTTGCTCTGAAGAGATTTACCAAGAAGGGGTCATCCACATTGGAATTAAATTATCAAGTGCGCCATAAAGAGGAACCAAATGACAAAACCAGCAAGGAGTGGTTGGGCCACATGATACTGGTAATGGAAAAAATTCCAGTGATGGAAAATCTTATAATTTTTTTGAAGAGACTTCGGAAAGTGGAAGCGAAGCCATTGGGTTACCAGAAGTAGGAAACAACTGTTGCCAAATTAGACCGCGTTTGAGCTCCAGCAGTGGAGGGAGGGTCATCACTGGTTATCAAATTCCAATTTTGATGCTGTGAGGAGAGCGCTTCAAATATCGCATTCCATCCATGGGATGGAATGTAAAGCAGTCCTCTTGATGCCAGGCCTCTCTCCTCCCTACAAGGAACTGAATTTGTTCTCTCCTTTACTCCCTTCCACATCTATCCCAGTAGCTTATACCTCAACCCATTCTGTTTCACCCCGGTCTGAAATGCCAATTTGTGAGGAGGGGTAATCATGAGTCATTGAGTGCACCTTTTAATAAGTGTTCAAGTAATAAGAAAAAACTTCTTGAACCACTTTTCATTGAAGTACATATGTTTATACCGAGGAAATCACCATATGTGCAGTAATGAAATTTGTGCAAGAATTATATTTTAAATTTTCGCCTTAAAGCATTGTTATGACTTAGATCCTTTCCCTTGGACTACAACCTACAATAGAAAGAACTCTACGAGACATGAAAAGGAATGAGGCAGGCGGTGGGAATAGATGACATACCCGCAGAGTTTTTTTGAGAGCATGGACAAGAACGGAAGAGGAAAACGTTTTGCGCTTATTCGTAGGATTTATGAGGATGGAGTGTGGCCGGAAGACTTCGCGAAGACTGTACTAATTCCTATGCCAAAGAAGAGCAAGGCAAAAACGTGCGAAGACTATAGGACAATAAGCTTAATATCCCTCGCGGCCAAAGTAGTTCTGAGAATTTTAAACAGAAGGCTAGAGAAGAAGGCGAATGAAGACCAGTTCGGGTGTAGGAGAGGGACGGGAACGCGAGACCCTATAGCGGTGATGAGAACGCTAGTAGAAAGAAACCTAGAGTATGGGCAGGATGTTTTTGCATGCTTCGTAGATTTCGAGAAGGCGTTTGATCGGGTGGAATAAGCGAAATTAATGGGAGTGTTGAAGAAATTAGGAGTCGATTGGAGGGACAGGCGTCTGATTCGGAATTTGTATATGAACCAGACGGCGCAGGTTAGGGTAGCCGATGGAGAATCGGGATGGGCCACGATAGGACAGGGAGTGCGGCAGGGGTGCCCACTATCGCCGTTGGTTTTAACGTGTATTCAGAAGAAATGGTAAGAGAGGCATGGGGGAGGAGGAGGTAGGAAAAAAGGCAGGAGGGGAGATGATAAAATCAGTGAGATTTGCAGATGATCAAGCAACGGTTAGGTAGTCTGCCGAGGGGCTACAGTCAATCGTGATTGCGTTAGAGGTGCAGTGCGAAAAGTATGGGATGAAGATCAGCCGCAAGAAAACGAAAGTGATGAGATTTTGTAGAAGTAAGAAGGCGGATCTGAATATAAGGGTGGGAGGGCAGAAGATAGAGCAGGTCGAGCAGTTCACTTATCTGGGTAGTATTTTGAAGAATGATGGGTTCAGTGGTAAGGACATTAGACGCAGAATTGCGCTCGCTAAAGAAGCATTTTCGAAGAGAAGGGAATTGTTGAGGGGGGGGGGGGTCTGAGAAGAGACGGTGGTAAAAACTTAAATATGGAGCGTGGCGCTGTTTGGGTCGGAAACTTGGTCCTTGCGAATGGAAGATGTGAGTAGACTTGAGGCGTTTGAGATGTGGGTTTGGAGATGGATGGAGAAGGTGAACTGGATGACGAGGAGGTATTGGATATGGTCGGAGTGGAGAGGAAGCTTGCGGCAGAGGTTCGGAGAAGGCAGAAGAGATGGATTGAGGAGGTTTTGAGATGAGAGGGCATGTTGAAGAGAGTGATAGAGGGTAGAACACTGGGGAAGCGTGGAAGAGGAAGGAAGAGGCTAGGAATTCTGGACGAAATAAGAGGAGGTAAAATATATGAAGAATTGAAGAAGGATCTAATAGCGGGGCATCCCTAGGAGGGAAAGCGAGATGTCTATGAGGTTGGGAGGCAGAATGAGGACTGTCCATGAACCTACCAATCAACTGGTAGAATACTTGAATGAATGACTTGGCTTTTCAGCGTGGAATTAGAAATTTAAGTGACAATTATATCTAAATTAGCTCTTTTTACTCGGAATGGTGTCTTGATATTAGTTACCAACCATTATAATAATAAAGAACGTATTATTTCGCGTTTAGGAGAAACTCTACGAATATGTAATCGAATTACTTAAAATAATATGCCGTGTGTCATAAGGCTACGTGTTAAAAAATCATTGAAGCGCCAAGAAACCAAGTTGGTGACATGATATATCTCACTATGAAACCAGAAGTTAATACATCCTCCTATCGATGCCACTGACGTCAACTCCGACAGTTTTGATGCCATTTACGAAACCAGATCTCTCAGTTCACATAGTTAACGGAAGTGCTACGTCATCTTGCGGTTAACGTTAACCAGGCGTTATTTAATTGACCTGAGGGTTTATTAAGAAAAAACAAGATTATTAATTGCCGAAAAAACAATTCTTAGTTTGGTGCTTGCAGCAGTAGTTGGAGGCATTAGAGTATAATTGATAACGGTAATTACCTACCGGTTAAGAAAGTTTTAAATGGAAGTGAGTAAACATCCTCTAGAATTTTACGTTTGTAGGTCACTGTCTACCTACATAATTTCTTTTTTCATCTCAGATTACGTCCTACCCTTCTTCGTTCCGTCCATAAAACCTATTCTCTTTCTTTCCCTTCCACGCTTACCCAACTTCCTCCTCTCTATCACGGCCTTAAGCCCCTTATTACCTGTTTCAACCATCTAATTTTCCTCCTAATCCCCTCCAGAAGTTTCCTTTCCGCATTAACCATACACTTCCACTTTTCTCATTAACCATACTTCTTCGCTTGTCTTCCTTTCCGTCCACCGCACCTCTCCATCCTTCGCATCAACATCTCCTTTTCCTTTCTCATAGTCCACGTTTATGCACCAGAAAATTTTACCCTACATGTAAACCATCCTCTGACTGCTCCTCTGGAAATCGTTGTTCGTACTCTTTCATGACAGCGATGTGAGGTAGGTCGTGCACCATGACGACGAGTGAGAGCGTGAGATGTATTTGAATGTAAGAAAATGTATATTTCATTGCCCTGTAAACAGATCCAATGGCCATTGCAACCGGTGAACTCACTCAACCATGCAATGCTATCCATGAGGTGGTGAAAATACCCCTCTGGTGAGACTCGAACCCTCGATCCACGGGTTTTCAAGTTTTGCCCTTACCTCGTCGCCTTCGAGAGCGTTCAAAATCATAAATTACATCATTGAAATTAGTCATTTAATCATAAGTTTGGTTGGTTGCAATCCTCCACTCTACTTTGTCCCCTGCTTCACTCCTTTATGTCCTTGTGACTCTCCTGTTTCATATCCCCTTTTAGCTTTTTCTTCGGGCTTGCAAGTGGGGCTTTCCTTATTTGTTTTCCATGTTCCTCACAATTTCGTTGCGTCTTAGCACAATATGTGTCCTATCCATCTGGATCTGGTCTTCCGTGTTAGTGTTCCATATGGTTTTCTTTTCATCTATTCCTCTGCACACCACCGCGTTCCTTTCTGATCCTATCCGTCCATTTCATCTTCAGCTTCCGCCTATTCTCCAGTCTATTCTCCTGTGTTCCAGCTTTTCAATGCTCCATGCTTGAAGGTCACCTCGTAGATGTAGCGCTCCTTATGCGTTTTTCTTCTTCTATTCTTCTCTACCCTTCCTCTTTTCTGATCCTATTCGTCCATTTGATCTTCAGCATTCACATCCAGCATCATGTTTAGAAATTCTCTTCTGTTAGTTTTCCAATGGTCCGGGTCTCTGAGCCATGTAGAGCAGCACTCAACTGGAATGTTTTCTGGTACTGCCTCCTGATTGGTTATCCTATTTTCTTTGCACACAGCCAATGGAAAACCAAATGTCAATAGCGAATATTTCCTTTGGTGGCGGAGTTGAATGTTATGGGTTGGGGTACGCCGTTCGGTAGGACAATCCTTGATGTGATTGTGGCCAAAATCTGCTACTATCGCTTTACCACATTTTGAAACGCCGCAGGGAAAAACCCAGCTGATATCGTCACCATGCAGGTCTTCGGTTTTTGTGGCAGGCCAGGGTAACCGCAGACTGCGACGTTTTATAGACCTTAGGAAAGCTAACTGAAGATGTTTTTCGAGTATGAATCAAAAGTAGCTTAAACTATTTGATTATTAGCTCTAATAGGCCAACCAAATGAAGCATAGAAGTGCCAAGACGAGTAACGAGTATTTCTTTTATTAAAAATGCACAGGTGCCCTTTATCGGGATTTATTTGTGAAAATACAACTAATGATACCGAGTGAATGTTTTTAAATGAAAACTCCGGTAATTTCGGAGGCATTTTCTCGTCATTTGCACCTTTAACTTAGTATTTTAGTTTATTTATGAAGAAGAGTTTTTAACAAATTATGCTTTTACTGCTACCGTAATGGGTAGCAGTGGCCTTACTTCTTCCTAATAATTTTCTGCAAAATCAAAGGAATGCATGCAACTGCGATTTGCTAGTATTTATTCTGCTTGGTTCGGTCCAATATCTTCGTCGTTTGCACTTATCTTCTCATCCGATTTTTACCTCATTATATTTCGAATATATTCAGAATAGACTGGTCACTAGTTGGCTGCTAAATGCTGAGGCCAAAGAAAATATAACATACGTAGGATTGAATTTTCTCCCGGCGAATGGTTGAAGAATATTTTTTCTCCGGGTCTTCTCGGGAATATAAAATATAATTATTCAAACAAAATAACCACTAATTTAATGTTAACTTGAATATTCCTTTTGACATCGATTGAAGGTATGACTGGAAAATTGTGAATTATCCTAAACTATGTCAACAATACTCTTTAGAAACATTTGAAAATATCATTAAATTTTTAGATGTTCTTAGGAGTGCTCACTCTCAGTACTTTCAAATTTTTTTCTCGAACTTTTTGTTCAGTCCAGCTCACATCACCAACTTCATTACTTGTTTTCTTTACTGTATCAGGTTAATCTATTAATTTGATCACAGTATTCACTTTACCATCTCTTTTATTGATCAGAACAAATGAAAAGTCAGGCAACGGCCTGCCACGATGGAAACACCGGTTCCCGATCAGTCACCGATGTTAAGCATCGTTGGGCTCGGATCGAGTTTGGAGGGATGATCCTCCGATTCGTCCTAGTGCTGTTGCCCCTGTCTGCGCGTGGCAGACAGTAAGTGCGAAATGACCTTAGCCATCGAATCACGTTAAACAAAAATACTATGTTTAAACAAATGAAAAGTCGCTGACAAAGAGAAGAAATATAGTGTATGGGAGCCTAGTGAAAACCAACTAGTTATTCTCAGAAAGGTTATCTATATGTGGGATTTTCAACCTGAAATGTTTCCAAGGGAAGTGATATTAGAAAAAAGTTAATTTTTACTTAGAGCATACTATCTCTTTCCTTTCGCTATCAATGCAATAAAAATGCAATCTGTCTCTGCAAATTGCGCCGACGCCCAAGTGGTTGGTTCTTGGTCCTTTTATGGGTATCTGCCACCTTGTGCCACCAAATTAAATCTAGCATCACTTATGTTTTTCAACGATTAGTCACAGCTTAATCTTATCGTCATACTATTGGGAGATAACAGATTTTTCTGTCACAACTGATGGAACGGAGTTTATTGCGTGACCTTTTATGCGTGTGGATGAAGTATGGACTACAGTTGCGTTCAAAGTTGTGAACATTCATGGAAATGGATCCACGGATCGTAAAAGGGAGGTATGCGCCAATAAAAAGGGGTTAAACTCGGGTTATTTTTCAGTAATATCTACCAAAAAATACCGAGTACTCAGGTTAACCTGCGCTGAAAATAACGGGTTTAACTAAGGGAAAATCATGTTATGGATTAAACCAGTTATTTTTGCCCAGCACTAATTTATACACTGTATGGCTTGTATACAATGTATACACGTCGTATAAGTTATGCATACGTTTTCATACAAATTTATATATTTTATTCAATGTATGAATTGTGTACAATTCATAAAACTACTCCACCCGAAAAAGCTGTTGGATGCCAATAATTTCCCGATGAGGGTCATCGGTTCTTGTAGCATTTTATGCTGTTACTTTTGGATTTCAACAGTTAGTTACTGTTGGGTTTAGGTTGTACCTTTATCGGCCGCCAGATTTAGGGTATATTGAGTCTACCCTAAATGCGACTCCATATTAAAGTTCTCATATATACCGTACGGTATAAAATATTTGAGTTCTCAAGTCGTTTCCTCTAAGTACTCCTGTCCTTTGACTCCATCTGTCGTGGAAGTGGTCGCCCACTGACCTGTGGTTAATGAATGTATATTATCCAGATTACGCATGCGGTTAACATTTAGCAGGTGAGGTCATTCATCTCCATGGATCTTTATTCAATCGAGAGGGGCTGTTGTGATGATTTGAAAGAGGTCAGTATAAATATGTGGGACCGCGTACGCGGCATTAATGACCTGCGCTCTTCCCGTTAGGGAGCGTTTCTTCTCGGGTATCCCCAGAACGTATCTCAGTCCCTGCTTCCTTGTTTACGAAGCGATTAATGTGGTTTCCCAACTCCTCATCTCTTGAATAGGTGTGGATCGTTTGGCACGTCCCATATTTCCAACATTGGGCAACGCGCTGGTGCAGGAAATTGTTTGAATTCTTCCCCTAAAAACGTCATGGCTCATTTTAACCTCCTCGTATCTTCCATTCTGGGAATCTGTTGCCTTCAAAAGATCGGTTTTTTCGATTCATTTTCAACTTTGCTTTTCCTTGGTTAAAAATTGTATTGAAATACGTTTTTATTGCGCATGACAACACGGATTTAGGTTAGCCCAATTCTCAAGCATTTAAATGTATTTTAAATACAGTTGAAAAAAATGGGTGTTATTCTAGATATAGTCTAGTGGTAGCAGGAAAGTTGCGAAGCTAGAAACGCGATATCATCCCGATTGTATTGTAATATTTCGGTTTGGATGTGTTTCGGATAGTACCCTTTCGATTGGAGCAATGTTAATCGAATTGTAGTGAATGCCCTTTTTTATTTCCACAATCCCGAAAACAAAACCGCTGGCTCTTTTCATCGGCCAAATAAACAATGACAACGGACAAACACGCATTTCCTGAGTGGTGAAACATTCACCCAGGCGGGATTCGAACCCGTGACCCTCGGATTCGTAAGCGAGGACTGTAACCCCCTCGCCACGGGCGCCGACAGATTTCCTACCTTTCAGCGAATGAGATCCGAAAATTTAAATTTTCCGCATTTTTCTTTTTTTTTTTTCATGCGTGATTACATCCTTGGTCGCCACATATCATCAGTAGCATTCAGCCATAATATTTCCTCGCGTGACTTTTCCTTTTCTTGACCATTGGATGGCAAGGTTTTATCTCCTTTTTTGTAAATAGGTATGGTTTTCGATATTTTCAAGTAATTGGGGAAGATACCTGATTGGAAACAGAAGCTTAAAATTAATGCAAGGGGTTCGTCAACTATGTCGACAAGAGCTTTAATTAAGTTGACCGATACATACATATCTGTGCACTTGGAATATTTTAAGTTTTTTGTGATATGTCTGATCTCATGAGTGACCCACTTCCATTTATAGGGGAAAAACTTCATTCGGCGAGCCGAATGCTAATAATAATTGGTATGTCTGTTAACTATGTCAGATTTTCATGAAAAATCCTGGTGAAAAATAGAATACAATATAAACTCAGTTATCTCATTAATAAAGGCGAATGGTTTTTCCTATGTGAAATTTCGCACTAATGTGCACCTGCGGGTGACTCCGTAAAGATAATATCGTGACTAGTCCCGGTATCCTCGAAATTCGTCAAAAGAGCAAACACCAACATGTTCCATGGTCGGCGTTAACCTCGCGGATGTTGGCGCTAAGCGCACGCTTTGGACTGCTTCTGTCACATCATATTGTGAGACACTCCGTAATGGTAGTACTTTTGCTTGTTCCTGTATCCTCAAAATTTCTTGAATTGAGTAGGTTGTTACCTTGGCTCGCGAGTAAAGAAAATAACATATGGGCATGTGGTTGCGTACTTGAAAAGTGGGTCGTTCTGGTGACGTCAGAACCGTCGTTGTAAAGTGTGGCTGCAGTTTTATCACATTTCCTGATGTCTAATTGGGTTTAATGTGAGGAAGTTTGTTGCTCGAACCTTCAAATGGGTCAGTAATCCTTCTGCATTACCCTTTTATGCCCTTATGGTGAGGGAGGTCTTCACTTATAACTTACTCGCATTTGTTTCTCCATTACCCAGCTCTTGCATTTCCTATGTGCAGTTTACTTCTACCATTAGTGGTAAGGGTGAACTGCTGTTTACGAACACCTCCCAAAATAGTCTACATCTACATCTACAAAATACCCTACAAGCCACCTCAGGGGTGTGTGGCAGGGGGTGAGTAATCACCAACATAAATTACACTATATCCTAAAGTTAGTGTAACTACGACTAATTATGCATCAGCATAAATCGCTAATGCTTGTCATGAGGCGAAGCCTCACAAGCATGCAACACTACACTACAGATGTCATCAAAATGGAGAGTGACCTCAATATACATGCATTCTACAACTACACAGATGGACAGGGACTCAAGACCCATGTAGAAAACATGCTAGGCGTGCTGTTAGTATGTACTAGGTAACAGATAAGGATTCAAGTATTAGGAGTACTACCACTACTAAGAGCTACACTACCTAACGACAAACCTTCGCTGCATTCGCTGTCATAGTCGCTGCATTAGAGGAAGCCACCATTCTATTTGTGCCGTTGCGTTGGTTCATTCATACGCCACGCACGTCCAATCATCAGGTATTCATCTACATCTACATACTACCCCGCAAGCCGCCTCAATAGGCGTGTGGCGGGGGGTGTTAGGACACCAGCCGTTTACATATAAAAAGGAAACGCTCTAATGAAATTACGCCTAGCATTTATTGAAGTTCCTTATTGTTTGGGGGAAAAACGAATTCCCATACCTATCTGTTCGGCAAAATATCTCTCTTAATTTATCGTTTCTGTCGGACCTGGAAATATAGTGGGGTTCTAACATGATGTTCTCCGTGTCGCTCTGAAAGATATCTATTCTCAATTGTTCAAGCAATCTAAGCCTAGCTTGCAGCCTCCGAGTCTCTAGCGGCTCCCAGCCTAATTCGTTTAACTTCTGTGTAACGCTGTCTGTACGCCCGTAGCAGTTTTTGACGAATCGCGCAGCTTTCCTTTGTATTTTATTAAGTTCCCGGATTAAGTCTTTCTGCACCGGATCCCATATGCATATTCAAGGTGTGGCCGGACGAGTACGAAATAGCACCTCTCTTTTACTTTTTCATCCGAAAATCTTCCCACAATACGCTTGACGAATCCTAGCTTATTCAGAGCTCTGCCACAAATATTTCTTATATGTGCTCCCCACGATAGGTCCGAAGTTATCGTAACTCCTAGATACTTCACTTCATCTGTCGCCTTTATGTTAACACCATCCACAGCATATACATGGGAATAGTTGGACGACCTCCGCAAGAAATGTACCGCCGTGCATTTGCTCAGACTAAGTTCGAGCCCCACTCTTGGCTCCACACATGAACGTTGTTTAAATCCGATGATAGAATTTCAAAGTCAGAGTGATCACTAATTTCGCGATAGATGACAGCGTCGTCAGCAAATAAACGTATTCTACTGATAATTCGAAAGCATAGGTCATTTATGTATATAATGAACAAAAGGGGGACGAATTGTGTAAACAGGCGTGATGAAATCATATTCCTTGCCCGTATTGAAATATATCCTGGCAGTTTTTGGGATCCTTATGAATTAGACTTAAAACTAGAGTTAGGAAGCGTTCAGCGAAGTTCGGTAAGTGTACATATAAGGCCGTTACTGTAGTTTCATTCGTGTAAGTAGGCTACTGCAACGATATGGATAATGATGAGATAGCGACTAGGATGTGATGTTTTTGATTTAATTTTTATTGTGGAGTTGTCACTTTTGGATTACTTTAGTTTTCGTTAGTGCAGTGTGTAATTTTTAAATTTAGTTTCGGATTCAGACGTGGTTTACAGATGGTTTTCTATGGCGAATTTGATACGGTTGTATTTGAAGTGGGGGTTTTTAATTCCATATGCTATCTATTATCGGATTCCCAAATTTTGAAAAGGATGTGGCTATGGAGTGGAGGTACGATGTGATGGTGGGAATATTGAGGTTATTGCGGAAACATTCATTAATTGCATACCAGGAGGCGTTGGTGATTGTTCGTATAATTTTATTTTGGAGGATTTGTAAGGTTTTCATCTGCGTTTTTGATGCAGTGATTCGCTCCTGTCTCACCTTATGCATGGTGGGACAGATGCGAATGCGGGTAGAAATACCCAACGTTTCGTACAGTGGTAAGGTGCTAGTAATGCGAACGGGGTATAACGGTAGTTGGGACCGCTGCACGGACTTGTGGGAATCCCCCGGTGCAGCGTGACACGGAGCATTCGAAGAAGGGGGTGACGACCAAGCGAAGGGATGGATGCTCTTCGGTGTCGATCGCGCTTGATGGTTTTGGAGCCGGGCTGCCGGGGGACAATCGTTTAAGATCCCTGACCGCATTGAAAGAGGCCTTCTTCCCCGGTCAGGTCTGAACTTTCCCATTCTGCCGTCCTCCCCGCGCCTGGATTTCCCGCTCCGCCGACAACTCCCGTTCTGGTTCCTGTAGAGTGGTGACGACGTTGCGGCCCGCTGTCTTCCGGGAATCGAAAGGAAATGGGACCGAGTGCTGTGGAATGTCTTTCGTGAAGCCTCTCTCTTCCGTCATCACGGCGACCGTCGAGTCATTTCGACACTCGTTCCTCCTCGCAAGTGGCCGAGACGAGGCCATGTGCTAAAGAAGGATGCTGAGGATGAAAATCATGCAAAGACAGATCGGTGGTGTATGCGTCGGCAGAGGAAGGGGGTCGTCTACATCAAATTCTGCCTGTCGCACGATATTGAACTTGTTTGGTTGAAAATTTTTGAAGTGGAACACTTCTTAAGGATATAGGGTAATATTGCAGAAACTTATCATCACCCGACTCCCGGACGGAATTTCCATGTAAAAATTTATATTTTATTCATTTAAATATGGAATAATTGAGCCAGAAGTTTGGAACTTGGTTCAAAAGGAAGCCAAATCATCATAAACTTTAATTTTTCCATTAGTATTCCCTCTATCGATCGATAAGTTTAAATTTTGAACGCGAATTATGTATTCAAATTTAGAGCTTTTTTCAATTTCGTTGCCAAGGAATTAGTATATTGTTACCGTTGCTTGCCATAATATGCTATGCAGGATATAAAAACTACTTAAAAGGGAATTGAAATTTCGCGAAGCACACTTTAATGGCCTTTAACAACAAATTAAAATACCTTGAGTCGTCGCGTGGTTACTTATACACAAGCACTTGGAATTAATCATATCACAATACTATCACAATTCAGCCAATTTGTGAATACCTCCAATGTCGTTTGGGGAAGAGAATCACGTGACCGTAGAATCCATGATGGTGGCCTTTCTTTAAATCGTGATTGTTTGTGATGGTCATTGCTTTCTTTTTATTTATTTCTAAGCCAAATTAGTATATTTCAACTGCGCTCAATTTCATTTTAAGGTGGTTGGAGCAATTTTTTGTGTATGTGCATATTTGCTTATAACTCTGACCACTTTGTTCTTACATGGTGATATCTATAGGTAAAAGTGAAGAAACTTGCATTTAATGATTTGGGTTTTATCGTAATCAATGCTATTTCAACCCGTATCCTTATGGAGTATGAGATATATTTCGTAATAATTCGATTGCATATGCATACATTTTCTTCTCATTGCGAAATAATACATTTCATATTATTATAATGGTTGCTAACAAATATCTAGGTGTCACGCCGAGTCGAAGTTCCGAAAAACATATTGAAATGTAATGTTTGCATAAATTTCGGATTCCGCGCCGAAAACTATAAATAGCTTAAGCCATGACATGCTTTCATTGAGGAAAAACTGTAAAATATAGTTCTGGTATCAATTCCATTACTTCATGTGTGGTGAGTTACAGATGTACTTAAATGAAATATGGTCCTAGAATCTGTGCAAATTACTTGAAAAACTATTAAAAATGTGCACTCAATGACCCACTATTTCCGCTCCAGCCACTTTAATAGAAGAGGTGGTCGACTATTGGAATAGGCGACCAAACTTAAGTTAACTAGTACCCTAGATATTTCTCTTCGTGGGTGGGTAGGTTGCGAATTTTCCCCCAAACATGCACTACATCATAACGTGCAGCATGCTTTTTAGGATCATGATTGATTTCATTGTATATGGTGAGAGACAGGGAGAGTTAGTAAGTGACCCAAGGTTATGAGGGATGATGCATATGGAGCAGATCATAATTGGTATGGAGTGGGTAGGAAGTGGGTTCAAAGGAAGAGGGTTGCGCTTAAGCAGTCGAGTATTCATCTACATCTACGATGTACCGTTCAAGCCACCACTAGGGTGTGTGGCACGGGGTGATTCCACACCAGGCAAGCAGCACTCGTCCCAGAATAAATCAGAACCTCGCACGCTCCCCCTGGCGCTAGGCGCAGGCCAAAAACTGTCAGGAGAACAGTGCGCAGTCCAACCGAAAATTGGGAGAGTGATAAGTAAAAGAACATACAAACATACAGAGAAATGCTATAGACACATCTAGTGGTTAATATTACTGATACTGTTAATTTATGAATACTACGAGATGCTACCTCATGCAAAGAACAAAATAAAATAATGCCGGACTAATCGACCGGTGTGAAGAGTTAGTAATGATGTAGTGTTATTAAGCACAAGTGAAAATTCTACTCTACCTATTGAGGGTGGGAGTTTCATGTGATTGATCTATCGCAACTATTAGTGTAATGGTCGTTAGACAATGAGGTAAGTATTCAGTATGGACCTACCCCTGCTTGAGGATGTGCTATCGTTGAAGCAGAGGGAATGCGGCGAATATATGCCTATGGGAAACGGTAATGTGAGTGATTCGTGGGAGAGGTTGAAAGGAGTGATTGTAGAATTTGCTGAAAGTATATGTGGAAAAGGGGTGGTAGGGAAAATGAATCGGTGGAATGAAGAAGTTAAAATTGGAGTGAGTAGAAAGAAACGGTATATAAGGGATTGATTCCAGCCAATCCAGAGGAAGAGGAAAAGAAGGCATGTGAAGTTTCATTAGGTTTTCTTCCAGCGGCTTTGACCCTTGGTAGAGTTCTTCGATGTATTGTTTCCATCTATTCCTAATGTCTTCACCCTCTATCAGTACATTCCCGTTCACATCCCTGTAGTTGTTGCTCTACGTTTTTCTTTCTCCGAAGTGTCTCTTCACTAGCTTGGGTGCTGTTTCGGTTTTCCCCTTCTTCATGTTTTCGTTGATTTCATCGCAACAGCTTTCAATTCAATCCTCCTTTGCCTCCTTGCATTCTCGAATGAAATTGGTTCCTAAGCTTCTTATAGCGGATTTCCTCACCTTAGTTTCCGGGGTTCTTGTATTTTCTTCTTTTATGTATAAGTTCTCTAATCTTCGTTGTAGTCCATGGTTCTTTGTCTCCAGAGGTTGACGACGTCAAAAGTAGTATTTCCAGTCGCTGTCATGTTAATTTGACCTATGAATCCTACATCACCCGGACTGCGCCTTCGGAATAATTGGAAGCCATAATCATTGGTTTCAGTTGTTAAATAAAAAATCTATGGTGATTCTTAGTGCACTTGTCGATTTTCATGCACGGATTTCGTTCATTGCATTGCGCAGAATTTCCGTTCTTCTTTCGGGTAAGAAGCATGTAGTGACTTCAGTATAATTTCCGCCCTCTTAAAACAGATTGAAGTTTCGAAACAGATGGGTCTATATTTGAACCAGATTTATAGGCTGCTACTCGTCCGTAGGTTGGGTTAGGATGATATTTGTGCGGTTCTTAGCGTAACTCGAGAAACATCACGGGGATATGCTCATGAGATCGCTGTTGGGCATGTCTATGAGCATCCAAGTCTAACCTTTGTCGCTTTTCATGCAACGACTCATTTACTCGCATAGAAGACATTCCTCTTGCGTTAGAAGATTTTTTGGAAAAGTTACTCTTATTTCTATCAGGCATGTTGATGGATATATGCTTAAGTTCAAGTAGGGAAAAGAACGGCGAGTGAGAGTCTTGAATAGGCAACTCGATGATGGAGTGAATGTAAGTTAACTGCACTTAAACACTTTGAAATATATGTAAATAACTCGTAATGTTAATGATGTGGGAATTGGTCTAAAAACAGTTCGCAATGGTAATGAGTGACAGACGGTTCCACTAGGTGTAATATATCTGAGTATTAAACGATAATAAACAACGCCATGTTTGTTGCAGCAACAGACGCATTATTACCTATTCACTGCTTGTAAATATTCTTCCACGTTCAATTCCTTTATGTGCATCGTTTACTACGTAAGTGTTCTCTCATATGTAGTGCTCCTATAACAGCTACTTTGAGAATGGACAATGAAGAGTATACTTGTAAATATGCATTGAATTTATCGATTACCCCCCGAAGCAATCTATCATGGGGCCCAAGGGACTCTGGGCCCTTCTTATACAAATTTTCTTTCTACGAGCTATCAAGGGCCGGTAGGAAAACTTAAATGCTAGAGGCGTGAATATCCTATGAAAATCAAATCTCTAGTTGTCAAGGAAATATGCTATTGTTGATATCAGAGAAAAATGTGAGATTTTTCAGCAAAAAGCATGTTTTTAGGCAGAAACGAAGCGTAAAAGGAAATCGATTTAAAGAATTAGAAACTTCATTCATTCAGCAATCCGTTTAAAAAATTCCAGCCCTCTATCTTGAGTGAAAGTAATTTTTAAAAGCAAAAAATTAAACCACTGCACCGAATCCCATAATCCCATTATCCCATATATCCCATAATCTATGCATCATATTCAGATGCAGACGCGTACAAGGAAAATATATATTTTTAGGAACATAATCATGCTACGGGTCAAGAGAATTTTTCCTCGGGACTAAAAATCCGAGGAAACCAGTTACCTATGATGTAGGTTTCCGTGGAGATCAACTCTTCAAGTGCTCAATCCCAAGTATGTTGAAAAGGCCAATTTTGTAATAAAAGTGGCAAAATCCTTATATGAGCCCTTGACCTCTCCCAAGTCATTGTTATTGGTATCTCCCCAGTTCTTGGCGGCCTGGCGGAGGCTTTGCGGGTTTTCCTTTGCCTTCGGGCAAATGCCGGGCCATAGCCATCCCTGCCGCGTGATTGGCAACGATCTTAGAGTATATAGTACCTTAATAACTCTATGGCAACTATCACGCCTTTTCCTTGAGAACCTTCCCAAACCCTGAACAGACAATCAGTCTTTAACAGGGACCATTTTGTTAAGTTTTTTACATCCATGGAGTCTATAATACATATATAGACAGGGTTACATCTCTACTATGTACATACATAAAAGGCTACTTGTATGTAACGTATGATTCAGTTGCTAGGCGTAGTGATTTAGATGTGCGCCAATAGATGGCAAGCTTGTTCCCATATAATACATATAATGTTTACCACAGTTACATATATTGTTAACCATAGTTACATATATTGTTTTTATTAAAAACGTACATTAATGTTTATTTAATTATTTACTTGATAATGTTACTTTTTTAATTTACTTTTTGGATATTTCGCAAAAATTTTAGTCTGTTTCAGCAGGATTTTCAACTGATTTCATTATAATTTGTCTCATAGTATATAACTTACGATTTAGGTGTCGTGGTTAGTCTGCGTTACTGTTTTCGGTGAATTTTTTACCTTTCCCTACCCCCCTTCGTTGACAAACGTAGTATTTTTCCCAACCCCTCCACCACCCCGACATGTAACGTTGTCTCTAATAATGAAACTTTCAATTCCAAAAAATTTAACAAATATTGAGTGATTTTATTATTAGAGATAGGTTTTATCTGACAAAGTAGTTAGATATAATAGGAACATCTTATCTAAATTGGAAAAAGTAATATTAATTTTTAAATTCTAGATAAAGACCATGAATCACGGCGCAAGGTGCTGTGCTCATCTACCCACAAAGCACGCGAACTTTCGTGGAACGTTCGCTGGCCTTCCTTTACGTTTACGTTGCATGTACGTTACAAAAGAACGATTGGGGAACTATCGCTGGCCGTTCTTTACATATACGTTACATGTATGTACGTAGCAATAGCACAGAGTAGGGATATACAGAGAGGACACAAGGCGACTATAACATTGTATTCTTGTAATGGAAATTGCGCGCGGCGGCCATATTGAAAATAAGTGAAATATGCGGGAAATTCGAAACAACTCAAGCGCCTACGACTTTATGTACATGAAAAATTGGCGTATTAACTCTCAAATTACCGTCATTATACCAGTAGTTTAATGCAATATGTATAAGGACATCAGAAGCAGAAATGCGCTCGCTAAAGAAGCATTTTCGAAGAGGAGGGAATTGATGAGGGATTACGTCTGAGAAGAGACGTAAAGAAGAGGCTGGTGAAAACTTAAATATGGAGCGTGGCGCTATATGGGTCGGAGACTTGGTCATTGCGAAGGGAGGATGTGCGTAGACTTGAGGCGTTTGAGATGTGGGTTTGGAGAAGGATGGAGAAGGTGAGCTGGATGGCGAGGATAGATGGAGGAGGTTATGAGAGGAGAGGGCATGTTGAAGAGAGTGATAGAGGGGAGAACGCTGGGGAAGCGTGGAAGAGGGAGGAAGAGGATAGGATTTCTGGACGAAATTGGATTATTAATCGTCATGGTTTTATGGATGTAAGTGAAGTTCTTCGTAATTACTCCCATTCTATAAGCAACAATGGATTCAGTGGAGATCTCACTACTCTCCTGTGGAAACTACCTGAAATTGTTGTAGAAGAAATCCTGTTGTAATTTTTCACTCTTTTTTAATAAACTGACCGGTTTCAATGCCTCAACATCATTATGAGAGTTGGAATACATGTTTAAGTAGAATTGGCGTCGTATTTCAGGGTAGAGGATGAGGGGTTGAAGGAGGAGCTTTGAGATGAGGAGAGATTAGATGTTATACAACCCCTCCCCCATATCCAGTCCTATAAATTTAGACACCAACTGTACTTGGACATGTTGACACACTCTGATGATGATGTATAGACACTGAAACCAGTCAGTTTATCAAAAAAGTGTGGAAAATAGCAGTGATTTATTCTTCAACTTGTCATGATTCCACAAAGTCACTTCGCCTATCATAACATTAATAGCTGAAATATGAAGTTCACGGTTGTTTTATTAGTGCCTTGAATACAACATAACCACATTAGCATGAGTATCACGTACAGAAAGATCTACAATTATATCAAAATTTAATATAGTATTAATAATTGCCATGAGCCTACCTAGCCATACAAAAGTAAAACAGTATAACCTTCCACAGCTGCTGTTGACCTGAACATGACATAAAGTGAATAATGACATATTCGGATTAAACCAAAGCATTAAAAGAAAAGTATGTCCATAATATGTGCTACAGGCGATGCAGTAGAGAGATCTCATTATTCTCTAATTAAAACTTGCCACTTTACTTACATTATTTAATTTAGATCCCAGTTATTATCAGCCTACATAGGTAATAGGAGCAAACTCTCTGCCAATAAATATTCCAGTTATACTCCCCTTTACGCATGGAATAGAATAATACTGCCACATACTGCATCTTGGACATATTGCAAATATTGTAAGGAAGAAGGGAAAAGGAAACAGGGAATACGCCATAAAATTAATTACACAACTAAAGTTCCTTGAATAATATAAGTTTATTTTGATCACAAAATCAAGCTTTTCAATCAAATTCACAAAATCAAGCAAGCAATCGATTTTTTGGGTTGCTACATAATGTGTACAGCATTAACCTTGTCTATCTTTCTACTTTTTCTGTGAATACCTGCTGCGTACAGATTCCAATGAATTATTACTTTCAGCAGTCTTTAGCTGCTGAATCAAAACTTCACTTTTCTTCTTCAAACGATTAAATTAAACCTCTGCCTATTTATGACCTTCTTCAACTTGCTGATGATATCAGCATCACATGGTCCACTTGGACTGGATCCCGGCAGGTCACTATTACCAATTTTTGGCAGTTGCCCTTCCTGTGGAATAACCACATTACATCGGAAAAACTACAAGTGCTCAGTAATTTTAAAAGAATCATTCCTATTTCCCATAGGTTTACTTCAATGCTATAAAATTCAGACTTCATGGGTATAGGCATATTATCCATTGGATGAAACTGTTAATGATTCATCAGCTGAGAGTCTATCATCTTATTTCTTGAGTTTTTCAATATTTATGAAACTTATAGCAGAACTGAGTGATAGCATCAAGAAAAAAATTTATAATAAATAATAAAATGGGAATACTATAAGGCCAATACCATGTATATTTCTCTCGACTATTTCCAGATTGTTTAATCTCAGTTCAATGGACTCCAAAAATGTTTTGTACCATGGTACAAAACATTTTTTGCACTTTGTTTCAACACTAAATAACAACTATAAAACAAAAATATAATTACAGTACTACGATAGTAACTACGGTTTAAAAGCTGAGATTTTGCGCAGTATCATAATTACATCAAAGTGTGTGAAGTTGTCTAAATTGACAAGCAGCTGCCAGGTCATATCATATTTTGAAAAGGCATACACAAACATTATAAAAAATGTACATCCGCATATCTCACATGTTGCTCATCCGATAGACTAACGTTTTGAAACATACATCAACGGATAACTTCATAGTAGCTGACCTTCAGCACTCTCCGCACAAGCATCATGCCTTTGCTTCGGAAATTTTCTTTGGCAGGCCATGGTCGGTGAAGGATTAGGCACATCAAATATATTAGGGAACGCATGGCCATGCAATCGTTTTTTTTTAATTACGGAACATTATCCCTTCGATGTGCACACTACAAATCCTGCAGCTGTTATGCTGATAACTGGGGGTCTTGCTTTCCAAATCCAACTGACGGCAACGAATCACCCATTCTTTGCACCTGCATCATAAACACATGTTGTTATCAAACCTTTTCCGCTATTTCAATTCACCAGCGTGTAGAAACAGAAAAAATCTAAATGTTTCAATCCAAATGCGTGACCAGTAAACATTTATGAACTAACTTACCTCACAGGGTCTTTCGGGAAACTGAAGAAACTATTCTTTTCTTCCGCCATTCCCAAGTTGTTCTTGCAATTTATGGCTGAGCACCAAGCAAAACCGCTTCTTCTTGTTTTACTCGTCTCCTCAATCATTTTCCTTGAGTCCCTCCAATACCAGTCACAATGTTAATTTCGTGAAATAGTTGATGAAACGCGATTTATCTATAAAATTCCGTAACTCTCAACCTAGACCTTAACAACGCTCGCTTCGCTTCCTACTGCTCAACCCCGATTCACTCATTTAGAACATGGCGAAATGCGCAATGAGCGATTACCGCTTTCAGCGCCATCTGTCCCCTCTGTATATCTTTACTCTGTGGCAATAGTAAGTTCGTGGGACGTTGCGATTCGAGCCTTTGGCGCTCGGCGCCATCTGTCGCATCTACATCGGAATGTTGGAAAAAATGAGAAGGCTGCAAACGAATCGGAGATACTTGAGTTCAGCCAGCAAACACTTCACTGAGAGCTTTGCGTAATTAATTTCCGTTATTATTATTATTACTTCTATTGGTATATTGGTAAATTCAGCTATTTTCTTCTTTCAACATTTACATAAGTTAGTTATCTCTTGATTAAAATTTGAACAAACGAGTGGGAATAGGAAAAAAATCATGTTTATTCTCAGTAATATTGCATTTATATTCATACTATGAGGCAGTATAGGTCACAATTAATTGAATCCCGATGACTGTTATCGTGATTAGATGATATTTCCTCAAACTATCACGGAATTGCCATTTATAAATTAGTTGTCGAAGTTAATATAATCCTTGGAAGTGGCCACATATGTAAGACTTTCTAGACGTAGACTTATAATTCGGGTGCTAGATTAGGCGTGTTGAACCGTAGGGTAGATGATTTAGCGAGAAGGATGCTATGTTGTTAGGTTGATGTTAGATAAAATAATTCATTGTACGCAGGTATGTCACAGCGTTAGGGTAATATTCATAATATTTAAATTATACAGTTTTTTTTGAGAGGGCAGGGAAGACTCAGTGGAGAGGGCAAGGGAGTGGACACAAGAGTTTCAGTGTAGTGGGAAAGGGAGTTTTATTACAGACGTCAGTTTCAGTTTGGTTTCAAGGCAGGAATTTTTACCTGAGATGTGCGGGCGGAGCGACATTGCAAGGAAATGGGAACGTGGACGGCGCGAACGTCCGCGGAACGTTCCAGTCGGGCGACATTGGAACCATTTGGGAATGTTCTTGCGGTTAGTTTCCGTAACATTCCCTCGGTTCGAAACGAACGTTCGCGGACGTTTGTGAGCTGCGTGGGTACTTTGTTCTCTCCTCTCCCCACATTTCTGACTGCTGCCTTGAAAAGTGTTGTCACAAGGTCGCTATTCAACTTGCGAGAAGGTTAAAATGCAAGCAATTTGATGGTATGAAGATTTGCAACATTGTAGAGGCAACTCCAAATGCTAAATTATTTCAGTTACATTGAGTAAAAGTAGAAGGATGGGGTGTAAAAAACCCCGCGCGCCCTTCCTCTGTAGTATTGTCGACGCGGTGTTGACGAGTAAGAAACGGTAATTGGCGCATTGTAACAGCTACGTTACTTTGAGTGAACCCCCCTTCCCCCTCGTTACCCGCCGTAGGTATATGTGCGATCCCCTCCCTCCCCCTAAGTTGGTATCGTAGTTCATGCATGTTTACGCCATAGTTATGTATGAGACATGCTATTTCACTGCTTAATACAGGAAGCCCGGATAGCTCAGTCGGTAGAGCATCAGACTTTTAATCTGAGGGTCCAGGGTTCAAGTCCCTGTTCGGGCGAAATTTTTTAATGTTGTTATTTCACTATTGAGAGACATACGAGAAAGATAAATAAATTGAAGGACCACCAAATTCGTGTCTTCCGTTCTTCATAATAAATCCTCCGTTTCCCTTTTTTATCGTCAATTAATTGAGGTATCATTTTATTGTCCTTTTTCTGATAGGAATTCCTTTTCGTTTTTACACTTTTTCCTCTATTTTTTTAAGGCATGTTGAGCTTAGATACCGTACTAAGATAGAAATGTGAGGGATATTAAATATTCTGGGCATTCCGTGATGGCTCATTACACTAAAAGTTTGTTTTACGTCTTCGGTAATTGATGTTTTTTTACCTTTCGCCGTCATGCTACTTATTATTTGCGTTGTGGCTCTCCTGTGACAAGTCAAATTATCAAAAGAGTTATTCTGCTTAGAAGTAGAATAACTCTTTTAATAAAGAAGTGGCGGCATGAAAACATATAAATACATGGTTTATGAATATAATATTTCATCTTCCTAGTGATTTCCATTATTTTAAAAATAGAGTAAAAATGTGACACTTTTTGTAAAAATGCCAAAAATAGGGTATTTTCTCCCTGCTTTTCCAAGAAAAGACCCTCTGGAAATTTTTTTGGATTATTTTCATCATAAAGAGATTGATTTCAACCCTCTAAAAAGTATTCCTGGTTTTTCATCGCTGGCATATAAGGTACAACGTTGCGGATGACATTTGTAAAAACGACAAAAATAGGTTATTTTCTGCCCGCTCTTACAAAAGAAAACCGTCTGGATACTCTTTTGAATCATTTTCATTTGAATTAGCATGTTTCAAACCTCTTAAAAAGGAAGACTTGGTTTATCATTGCGAACACATACGGCCCTAAAAATATGAACAACGTTGAGAACGTTGCTATGGTGGCGCCAAATGCATTCTGTTGTTGACTTTCTTTTTTCGGGATTCATTCCGCGATTTTATAATTGTAATATAATTCTGTTGTTTGTCGTCCTGTTTGTTTTATGTAGACATTTTTAGTATATTGCGTTGGTCCAAGGTGACATTGTAACTACCAGTTCAGGCATTTGAACCCATAACCCCATCGCCGTAGGGGTCGCGCCCAATTGCCGTGCAATACCAGCCACGGGTGGGTTTCTTGGTTGAGGATCCCAAGCCTGCAATTTGGTTTCTTCGAGAAGGTTCCAAATCCTTGTGTGGGTATCTGACTGGTTCCAAAGCCAAAGGTTAGGCAGCTTATCCTAGGTTCCCAAGCCGAAGCTCGTATGGTTTTTTTTTAGACTTGGGTAAGGAGTCTATACTAGAGACTTGGGTTAAGTCGTGGCCGTTTTGTATTGAGTGACTTGGAGTTTTTTAAATTGTGAGTGATGTCATGTATTCATTTCTTCGATCCTTCAAATTTCATCTTAATGAATCCGTTATTCCACTAGTGGTGCTTCTAGAATAGTGACAGCTGTCACTGGTATCGACCAACTCTTGGGGGCCAAAGTTAATAATTGAACTTTCGTCGATTTATCGGTTTCTTCAATTTTTGTTTTCATATCTTCGATTAAATAATATTTTAAGCGCCTATTTTAAGTGCCTATTTTGAAATTTTTAGTACCTATTTAGGCTGCCTATTTCTTCATTTTTAGTGCCTAAATGTCCTCAGCTTAGTAATGACATGGAGAACGCTGAATGTGCCGAGCGTGCCGAGCTTGTCGAAGGCCACATTGTAACCTGTTTCCCGCGTGCGTTCCCGTAGGTTGTAGTACATTGACGTTGATTTGCTTATTTTAGACGTGTATCTTGTGTGTTCCGTGATTTTTTATTATGAAGACTGAGCTAAGGATTCATGGAAAGCCATATGTAAAGAACAAAGGGACTCGAGTAATTGCGAAAACACCACCACATCCTGATGTAAGTTGGAATCCTTAGCATTTAACTATGTATTGTACGGTATAATTAAATAGAATATAACATTGTGATAAATTGTCGTGGAAGGATTATTAGTATTATTATCGTCGTTGTAATCACAGCTGTCTTTCCAGGCCACATGTAAATGCAGATATCAGTGCAAATCCCTGTCTTCCTAACATAAAGAACGCCTATTCATGCAGTTTTACCAACTATCTGAAGAAAAACAGGGTACGTACTTGATAGGCTGTATTGAAGTAACGCCTGTTGCAAGAAGACGCCATGGAAAGTATGATCAGCCATAGAAAGCCAGCCATATGGAAAGTATGAAAGTCGAAGACAAGCTACCGTACTTTACACTGTACCTGCTGGTACCTAAAGATTTTGTTATCTGTAGTTTGGTGGTATTTAAATATGTGTTAGCTAAGGCAACCATATCAAGGAAATCACCTTCTCCCATTTTCACTACCTTGAAAGAGTTTTTAACTCTAGCGGTGGCGACCATACATTCTAGTTCCTTAGGTACCATGCACTTAACATTCTTTTTCCTCTTCTCAATAATGCCAAAGTCACGATCGGAAGGCATGTAACTATGACCAGAGACAAAAAATTTCATTTCAACACTTTCAAATATGGCTTTGGTAACAAATAACATTAATGCCATCACCCTCATACGATTCCTGTTCTTTCCTACACAGTTATCACTCCATACGATGACATTTTTCTTGTCAGTGAATCCTGAAGTCATGACTTTGAACAAACACTTAATTTCCTCCTCTCCCACCAACACCCTCATGCACATGAATGATCTTCCACAGGCAGCATGTATGCCCAAGTTGTAATTTGAGAGCTGTCGTGAATAAAACATGCTACTGTGTGTGAGGTTTGGAGTGAACATGACTTGTTGAAGGTCGAGGGATATTGTGCATGTTTCACTAAGGGGCATTTGAGAAGCTAAAAAGTCACTTTTCATTAAGACCTGAGCATTTTCTGCCTTTTTATGATGCGTCTCCAATGCAGATTTTGCAGAGATATCTCCTGTTGCTTTAATATTCATGTGCAGCTTATCGCATACCTGGCACGTGTCAGACCTAGGTTTACTAAATGACATAGTTTTATAAAACTTCTTAAAAATAGTAAAAAAGTATTTATAAGTTACTGGGGAATTCACATGCTTTTCTTTAAAACAAGCATACATGCGACTTACATTCAAGTCAGGGCTGAAATATTCCCTCCCTGACTTTCTTCTGCCATAGTGACTTTCTTCTCTTGGAAAGGAATCAATATGTGCTTTGATTAAGTTCATGTCCTCATCACTGAACTTTGTTTTGTGTGTGTGAGAACTTGCAGTGTGTCCTCTACCGTCCTTATAGGTTGTTTCTCCACGCTTTAGATGTTCTTGCAGAGACTGTAGTCGACGGGATGATAGTGCAAAAATATCTTTGAATGTCCTGCTGCATACTTGACCACGTCCTCCCGAACCAGCAGGTAAAGTGTAAAGTATGGTAGCTTGTCTTCGACTTTCACATGGCTGATCATACTTTCCATGGCGTCTTCTTGCAACAGGCGTTACTTCAATACAGCCTATCAAGTACGTACCCTGTTTTTCTTCAGATAGTTGGTAAAACTGCATGAATAGGCGTTCTTTATGTTCGGAAGACAGGGATTTGCACTGATATCTGCATTTACATGTGGCCTGGAAAGACAGCTGTGATTACAACGACGATAATAATACTAATAATCCTTCCACGACAATTTATCACAATGTTATATTCTATTTAATTATACTGTACAATACATAGTTAAATGCTAAGGATTCCAACTTACATCAGGATGTGGTGGTGTTTTCGCAATTACTCGAGTCCCTTTGTTCTTTACATATGGCTTTCCATGTATCCTTAGCTCAGTCTTCATAATAAAAAATCACGGAACACACAAGATACACGTCTAAAATAAGCAAATCAACGTCAATGTACTACAACCTACGGGAACGCACGCGGGAAACAGGTTACAATGTGGCCTTCGACAAGCTCGGCACGCTCGGCACATTCAGCGTTCTCCATGTCATTACTAAGCTGAGGACATTTAGGCACTAAAAATGAAGAAATAGGCAGCCTAAATAGGTACTAAAAATTTCAAAATAGGCACTTAAAATAGGCGCTTAAAATATTATTTAATCGAAGATATGAAAACAAAAATTGAAGAAACCGATAAATCGACGAAAGTTCAATTATTAACTTTGGCCCCCAAGAGTTGGTCGATACCAGTAACAGCTGTCACTATTCTAGAAGCACCATTAGTGGAATAACGGATTCATTAAGATGAAATTTGAAGGATCGAAGAAATGAATACATGACATCACTCACAATTTAAAAAACTCCAAGTCACTCAATACAAAACGGCCACGACTTAACCCAAGTCTCTAGTATAGACTCCTTACCCAAGTCTAATAAAAAACAATACGAGCTTCGGCTTGGAAACTTTAGGCTTGGGAACCTAGGATAAGCTGCCTAACCTTTGGCTTTGGAACCAGTCAGATACCCACACAAGGATTTGGAACCTTCTCGAAGAAACCAAATTGCAGGCTTGGGATCCTCAACCAAGAAACCCACCCGTGGCTGGTATTGCACGGCAATTGGGCGCGACCCCTACGGCGATGGGGTTATGGGTTCAAATGCCTGAACTGGTAGTTACAATGTCACCTTGGACCAACGCAATATACTAAAAATGTCTACATAAAACGAACAGGACGACAAACAACAGAATTATATTGCAATTATAAAATCGCGGAATGAATCCCGAAAAAAGAAAGTCAACAACAGAATGCATTTAGCGCCACCATAGCAACGTTCTCAACGTTGTTCATATTTTTAGGGCCGTATGTGTTCGCAATGATAAACCAAGTCTTCCTTTTTAAGAGGTTTGAAACATGCTCATTCAAATGAAAATGATTCAAAAGAGTATCTAGACGGTTTTCTTTTGTAAGAGCGGGCAGAAAATAACCTATTTTTGTCGTTTTTACAAATGTCATCCGCAACGTTGTACCTTATATGCCAGCGATGAAAAACCAGGAATACTTTTTAGAGGGTTGAAATCAATCTCTTTATGATGAAAATAATCCAAAAAAATTTCCAGAGGGTCTTTTCTTGGAAAAGCAGGGAGAAAATACCCTATTTTTGGCATTTTTACAAAAAGTATCACATTTTTACTCTATTTTTAAAATAATGGAAATCACTAGGAAGATGAAATATTATATTCATAAACCATGTATTTATATGTTTTCATGCTCAAAGTATCACCTTGATACCTTTACTTCCTGAAATATAAAAAGCCAAAATTTTTTTTATCAATCCGCAATTTTTTGGGCGTTTCGCCCTGAATTTTCTACAAGGAGGTCGCTTTTACAGTTATTTTTATTATGTTGTTTAATAGAGCTCAAAACTTAGTACAACATAGCCAGTTTTTGTTTCTCTTATCAAAATATCTCCTGAGATACTATGCCTCAAATTTACTGAAATCTCATAATCATACTGAAGAAGGCTGCGGCACGGGGTCGATTAAATTACTATATATCAGCAAGCATACTATCGGCGGCCACTTCTTTATTAAAAGAGTTATTCTACTTCTAAGCAGAATAACTCTTTTAATAATTTGACTTGTCACAGGAGAGCCACAACGCAAATAATAAGTAGCATGACGGCGAAAGGTAAAAACATCAATTACCGAAGACGTAAAACAAACTTTTAGTGTAATGAGCCATCACGGAATGCCCAGAATATTTAATATCCCTCACATTTCTATCTTAGTACGGTATCTAAGCTCAACATGCCTTAAAAAAATAGAGGAAAAAGTGTAAAAACGAAAAGGAATTCCTATCAGAAAAAGGACAATAAAATGATACCTCAATTAATTGACGATAAAAAAGGGAAACGGAGGATTTATTATGAAGAACGGAAGATACGAATTTGGTGGTCCTTCAATTTATTTATCTTTCTCGTATGTCTCTCAATAGTGAAATAACAACATTAAAAAATTTCGCCCGAACAGGGACTTGAACCCTGGACCCTCAGATTAAAAGTCTGATGCTCTACCGACTGAGCTATCCGGGCTTACTGAACTATGCCGTGAAATAGCATGCCTCATACATAACTATGGCGTAAACATGCATGAACTACGATACCAACTTAGGGGGAGGGAGGGGATCGCACATATACCTACGGCGGGTAACGAGGGGGAAGGGGGGTTCACTCAAAGTAACGTAGCTGTTACAATGCGCCAATTACCGTTTCTTACTCGTCAACACCGCGTCGACAATACTATAGAGGAAGGGCGCGCGGGGTTTTTTACACCCCATCCTTCTACTTTTACTCAATGTAACTGAAATAATTTAGCATTTGGAGTTGCCTCTACAATGTTGCAAATCTTCATACCATCAAATTGCTTGCATTTTAACCTTCTCGCAAGTTGAATAGCGACCTCGTGACAACACTTTTCAAGGCAGCAGTCAGAAATGTGGGGAGAGGAGAGAACAAAGTACCCACGCAGCTCACAAACGTCCGCGAACGTTCGTTTCGAACCGAGGGAATGTTACGGAAACTAACCGCAAGAACATTCCCAAATGGTTCCAATGTCGCCCGACTGGAACGTTCCGCGGACGTTCGCGCCGTCCACGTTCCCATTTCCTTGCAATGTCGCTCCGCCCGCACATCTCAGGTAAAAATTCCTGCCTTGAAACCAAACTGAAACTGACGTCTGTAATAAAACTACCTTTCCCACTACACTGAAACTCTTGTGTCCACTCCCTTGCCCTCTCTACTGAGTCTTCCCTGCCCTCTCAAAAAAAACTGTATAATTTAAATATTATGAATATTACCCTAACGCTGTGACATACCTGCGTACAATGAATTATTTTATCTAACATCAACCTAACAACATAGCATCCTTCTCGCTTAATCATCTACCCTACGGTTCAACACGCCTAATCTAGCACCCGAATTATAAGTCTACGTCTAGAAAGTCTTACATATGTGGCCACTTCCAAGGATTAAATTAACTTCGACAACTAATTTATAAATGGCAATTCCGTGATAGTTTGAGCAAATATCATCCAATCACGATAGCAGTCATCAGGCATTAATTAATTGTGTAAGTATTGAAAACAATAAATGTAACTGTGGTAAACAATATATGTAACTATGGTAAAAGATATATGTAACCATGGTAAACATTATATGTATTATATTGGAACAAACTTGCCATCTACTTGCGCGCATCTGAATCACTACGCCTAGCGACTGAATCAACGTATATACGCGTAGCCTTTTATGTGCCTAGTAGAGTTGTAACCCTGTCTATATATGTATTATAGACTCCATGGATGTAAAAAACTTAACAAAATGGTCCCTGTTAAAGACTGATTGTCTGTTCATGGTTTGGGAAGGTTCTCAAGGAAAAGGCGTGATAGTTGCCATAGAGTTATTAAGGTACTATATACTCTAAGATCGTTGCCAATTACGCGGCAGGGATGGCTATGGCCCGGCATTTGCCCGAATGCAGAGGAAAACCTCCGCCAGGCCGCCAAGAACTGGGGATATACCAATAACAATGACTTGGGAGAGGTCAAGGGCTCATGTAAGGATTTTGCCACTTTTATTACAGAATTGGCCTTTTCAACATACTTGGGATTGAGCACTTGAAGAGTTGATCTCCACGGAAACCTACATCATAGGTAACTGGTTTCCTCGGATTTTTAGTCCCGAGGAAAAATTCTCTTGACCCGTAGCATGATTATGTTCCTAAAAATATATATTCCTCGTACGCGTCTGCATCTGAATATGATGCAGAGATTATGGGATATATACCATCTCGTTAACTTCATATTTACAGGGATGATGATGAAGATCTCTTTCGTGTCAAAGCTATCATACTAATATATAAAAATTGAATGGTGTCTGTCTGTCTTTTGCTCAATCACGCATAAACTACTGAGCCAATTGTGCTGAAATATGGAATGTAGTGACAAAATGTATCTGGATGTAACATGGCTGTACTAAAAATCTCTCAGGGCCCCCAAAGGCCCCCTATTTTGGTTGGTTTGGTGGTCCATGCTAATTGGTTTCCCTGGTGGTCCATGCTAAGCATTGGGTTCGGTGCAGTGGTTTCATATTTTCCTTTTTAAAATTAATTTCACTCCAGATAGAGGGCTGGAATTTTTTTAACGGAAGACTGAATAAATGAAGTTTCTCATTCTTTCAATTGATTTTCTTTTACGCTTCGTAATTGTCTGAATATCATGTTTTCAGCTATAAAATCTCATTTTTTTCTGATATCAACAATAGCATATTTCCTTGACAACCAAAGATTTTATTTTCAAAGGATATTCACGCCTCTAGCATTTAAGTTTTCCTGCAGGCCCATGATAGCACGTAGAAAGAAAATCTATATAAGAAGGGCCCAGAGTCCCAAGGGTCCATGATAGATTGCTTCTGGGGGTAATCGATAAGTTCAATGCATATTTACAACAAATTTAAAGGCGGGAGGTGCATGTAGTTTTTGGGAATGCAGTCTCCGTTACGCGTAAATAGCACCCGATTCTCGATTTTATTTCGTAAGCACCAAATCTTTAGTTAATAACTCCCTGAGCTACCAAATTAAATTACATTTCATTTAGATGCGACCTTTTCGAACCAACGTCCTTCTTACGATCACACCACTCGAGCATTGGTTAAATGATGTAATTATTTTTGAATTTAAAGTTAGTCTGCGATTGTCATTTTCTTCCAGTGAGAGGTGGGGGTTACAGAGGCAAGAGATTGGAAATGGCATGGTTTCGGGACGGCAAAAAAGGAAGAAAAGTGTATCCAACTGCCTTGTTCTCCGGCCGGCCACCCGATACAAATTCGAAGTAGTATATGTTGATTATGTTCTAACGAAGAAAGGATGGCGATGGAAAACATCTCCTTTAAGTTTTTGCTTCGGCTCAACTGGAAACAATTTATCCTGCTTCCATGCTCCATCATGTATTCAGACCGTCGATTAAAATTTAGACTCAATCTATTATGTAAGTTTCAAACCGGTCTATTTTCTGGCGACGTTGATAATATTTTATGAAATCCGACATATTACTGTAGATTAGACCATGAGAATAAAATTAGGGTTTTAGACTGCAGAACAGACAGATTTAGGATGTCATTCTTCCCACGGACGATAAGGAATCATAACAGCTGCCAATGAGACTTTTATCTAGGTTTGTCGTTAGGTAGTGTAGCTAGTAGTAGTTTTAGTACTCCCTAATACTTGAATCCTTATCTGTTACCTAGTACTAACAGCACGCCGTGCATGTTTTCTACAAAAGTCTTGAGTCTCTGTCCATTTGCGTAGTTGCAAAATACATATATATTAATGGTCCCTCTCCATTGTGATAATATCTGTAGTGTAGTGCATGCTTGTGAGGCTTCACCTCGTGACAAGCATTAGCGATTTATGGTAATGCATAATTAGTCGTTGTTACACTAACTTTAGGGTATAGTGTAATGCGTGTTGGTGAATACTCACCCACTGCCACACACCCCTGAGGTGGCTTGCAGGGTATTTTGTAGATGTAGATGTATATTTCATGTGCTATGCTCAATGGTGGTCAGGCTAGCCGACGTATAGCGGGAAAGTCAGATGTTTTGGTTATAATCCAAATATTATACTGTATCCTTGTTATTGAATAAACAAATTAATACAGTGCATTTTTTGCCTTGATCAAGAGCTGAATGACTGGCGCGCGCTGCCATTGAAAATAGGAAGAACTTTCATGTGAATTTTAGTGACTTTATTTTGTATTTGGTATTTTTCTACGTATTTTAATTAACTAAATTGCATTTATTTTTCATTGAAAAGAATCACAAGGCATTTTGTACGCGATCGAAGTTCGTTGATTCCGTTATTTTCCCTAAAAGAGTAGGTAGGTCTCGCGATGCAAGTAAAATACAGTTGCTCGCCACCGATTTGTCATACCATGCCGCTGAATCGTATTCACCAACTTTGTAAGATTCATCAGCTGTTAGTGAATGGACCAATTGAATAAACGAACGATTTTTATTAATGAGACCATCAAAACCATTGCCATAGTCAAGGTTTTATTTGAGGTTATTTGACGAAAGGATGCACTCGGAAGCTTTTTGCGTAATTTATTTATAAATTTCCAAAGCCTAGAGCGAAACAATCTCTAATCATATTGGTTATTTGAATCTAATTTCGGAAAAAGATGGGAACTCAGCCGAGAAAATATATTGGTAGTATCTCGACATATTTATCATTTGATTTTTTACTTCATTCCAACAATGTGCTGGTTATTATTTATTGTTGTTATGAATCCAAATATTCCTCTTTGTTCGAGTTGGTGTTACAGTACTACTATAACACCAACTACTATAGTTTTAGCTACTATAGTACTACTATGGTACTGGCTACTCAGCCTTTTAGTAAGACGATAGACTACTGAGGTCACTTGCGTCAATCACTACGTTTACCAATCGATCTCAGATCGGTCTGAGTTCAGACCGATCTGAAAGTTAAGCAGGGGGCTGATTCAGATCGCCTGGTTTACCAACACGGTCTGAAAATATCGATATTGAACTATCGATGTCAGTAGTTTGAATTATTTTGAGATTTCTTGCATATTTCAGCCGCACACTTCCCTCCTTTCCCTTCTTGCAACAAGTCACGCCGTAAATTATATCGATTATATTTTGTTTACCATCGGCAACCAAAAGAAGAACGATGAGCGCCACGCTCCGGCCTCTTCGGATCGATCTGAGATCTCAGACCGGTTAGGGCAAGCGGGCTGACTCGGCTCGCTTCTCAGATCGATCTGGCCAGCGCGCTCCGTTTACCATACCGAGCTGAGCCAGTCAGATCGATTTGAGATCGATTGGTAAACGTAGTGTATAGGTGGTTTGGTTGGCAATGGTGGAATCGCTTCGTGAGGGGAGAGCACGGACTTAAAGATTGGGGAGAGGAAACTTGGCGTCGGCAATGGGCTAGGTATCCTCGGCGTTTTACCAAAAAGCACCTTTCGTTCCCATGTCCTCGCAGATAGGCGTCGGCGGCATCTCCTTCCGACACCCGTCTTGCGTCGTCTAGTCTCCACTGGCCTTTCTTTTGCTCACCTGTCTCCGGAGACCGGTCACCGCCGTCTCAACCTGCATTCTATCTATCATCTCGAAAGCATCCGCCGACAGTCCTCCCTATCTTGTCCCAACTCGCGTGGAGTCCACCATTATACGCCTTCCTCATGCTTGGCCACCCTTTTTTCGAGTCCAATTTTCCACCCCATGTCGTTTTCCTTGCCCTTTTCCGTATATCGTTTCGTCCGAATCCCCCCTCCCCCTGATTTTTTTCGTTAACTTCTTCCCATACCCGTAACAACACCCGTCCATCAGTCCTCTCCTGAGTGCCTGTCCCCCGTAGCGGGATTTCCCCCCCTGTCACCCTCTTTACAACCCCCCTTTCACTTCCTCGCATGGGGCCCTGCCTCACCCCATTACCACCCCTCCAGTGCTTCCGCTGCCCCATCCCCTTGCCCTCCGTTGGTGCCTAACAATGGGAGAACCAAAGGGTTTCGGGGTTTCCAGGCACGGGGCAGAAGATTATACGGCCGCATTTCCAAACGTGTGTCGCGCAGTTGGGTTTTTCACTCCCCTTATTATCTTCCGGAGAGTTCGCCGAATGCTATATGTGAATTGAGGTGGTTTTTCGCAGTCAGGCTGAAGGAAACGAATCCTCCCAGCTGAAGGACGGATCTGGGTTATACCGAGTGTCTGTGAGCTCGTCGCTGCGGGTTTCCAGGGCCGTCACATTTATGGCTGCCTGATTTTCGACAAGATTCAACTAGTCCGTAGCAAGATTTTCTCAGCTGTCACGATGAATGGCCAAGAATGCGCTGAAAATTGCCAGAGGAGGAAGAATACTGCGCCACCAAGGATTTCCTAAATAACGGATAGCGTAGAGGTAGTTTAAGCGAGATATAATTTCACATAAAATCCAATGAATTTGGCCTCATAAAAAAATATATCACATTTCCAAGAATACCAAAATATCACATGATGAACGCGCTACTTTTCCAGATATTAGCCAAAAAATAGATGCTGTTTTCCCTGGGATATGGTACGGCTATAGGCTCCAGCGGGGGAATTTATTTAAAAAAAAATGAGAAAGTTCTAATGCATATATCCCAAAAAAATTTAAAGGTGTGTAGTTCGTTTACTATCTTAACTATTAAAAAATAAATTTATTATTCACTGTAATACTTTAAACAAAATCACAAAAAACCTTCCGTTGTCACCGTACGGCATGAAAAAAAATTACTCAAGTCAAATACTCAATGTGTGCATATTTAGTTAATTACTGAGAATTTCAGTCGTATAAAACAATATTTTTGCGCCAGTAATATTGCAGTAATTACTTCATGCTTCGAACAACTAGTGAATTACAAAAAAATGAAATTTGAAATTGGTCTCTATTATGACTAATCTGGGAATAATCTCTCTCAAACCACCTCAGTGGGTCTGCTCCGTCTGCTCATTAACTCGGAAAGCCAGAGGTCCGAGGCTGGATTAATATTTCGGGAGATCCACTGTCCTTTGTGGGATCCAATTTCCTTTATTTTGTTTCTGTGCTCGCTAATACCGTAGTACATTGGCTCTAGCAGTATATGTTGAACGTCCGGCAAAAAACTGTCTTCTCCGAACATGAGCAAAAAGATTTAACCTGAATTTCTCCCTTCGATAAGTTAGAGATTCCCACCCCAATTCCTTCAACTATTCGTTAACACTGCTAAGTTTATCGTAACAAATTTTCGCAAATCTTGCTGCTCTCCGCTGTATTCGATTTATTTCAGAGAGAGTTATCGTAATGAGTCAAATTTCAAGATAGAATAAGCACTGAATTTCAAAACAATGTCGTTGCTTTGGACGCTAATTTATTGGCACAGCGATGTGAAGTTGCAATTGGAAAAACGCTAAATTAAAATTGACTATAGCAAACTCTTAACTGGACATCTATAATTAACTAGACTTCAAGTGGTCGGGATTTCCCCGTGGAAATTACTGATTTCCATCACCATAATGGAGAGCTAAACTAATAATGTCGGTCTTCCTCTCAGCGTTCTGGAAATTTTACCAATTTTCTGGCCAAGTAACCCCCAATATTAAATTTATACCATGCTCTAACTCTTAGAACCTACTGTGAAATCGGCACGAAATGATTCCATTATGAACCTTGCTTTTGTCGTTAATACTCTCAGAAGCAGCATAATAAGAGACTATAACGGCTGTGTAAGGACTTAGAAATAGATTAGTTGACTGGTAGTGTAGCTTACTAACTTACGTATTTCTTAAAGCATGTTTACGGAGTTTTATGGTGTTTCTAACAGCATGTTTTGCATGTTCTAGCTTCATAGGCAGATTGCCCTCTTAAGTAGCATGTAGAATATTGTGTCATCGTACATGTGTGGCGTGAATGTGGGGATTCTCTTGCATGCTGCATGAGTGTTTTTAGTTAATGATGGAATTGGTTAGTATCCTTAATATTCATGACCGTGCGGTGTGCATGTGGCGGTCCGCTTGCATGCTGCATTTTGGTGACTTGTCACCCCCTGCCAAACACCCTAGAGGTGGCTCGCAGGGTAATATGTAGATGTAGATGTAATATACGCATCAACTTGTGAATTCCAGTTTCTGTAAGTGGCGACGCGATACTGCTGGATCAATTGTTTACTATTCACTATATCCTTACAGTAATGGATTTTTATACCTGAAATAACTTTGTATTTTTAAAATATTGCAAATTTCGAGACTTCAGCGTAATTGTTATGGTGCATTAATGTTTCAGAAAAATTTTTCAATTTTGAAAAAAAAATTTCTATGTTTCAATGTATTACTTCAAAAATGTTTTTTCCGCTCCTCTCTTCTCCGTTCTCATCTCGGCAAACACCTTCTTTCCTTCATTATCACTTCATTCACTTCATTATCACTTCATTACTCGTTAATCATTTGCCAAATCCTTTCGTTACCCACCCTTGAAACTGTTGCCATTGATTTCCACGTGGCCATTATGCCGCAAGATATATAAAAATTGCATCAACATTGCACCCTGCTAGCTACCTACCTCATGGGTGCGTAGGAGGGGGTGACTCTTCAACAAAATGCACTGCGCTATACTCAACCAAAGCTAATGAAACCAAGGCTATAGATGAATTAGTAAAAACCTGCAAATGCATGTGCGGAGGTAAAAATTAATTAATAATCTCTACACTGTATACCTCTTCTCTTGGACTACAACCTTGTCGTGGTGGAAGGGCTTGTGTGTTCCGATGACCCCTAGAGCTGCACTGGCGGGAGCAGCGCTCCTGGTAGGGTCACCCATGCCAGATTGGTCGAAGGTTAGAAGACAGACGAATGGTAGTCCTCGCAACGTCTGTTCGTCAGTGAGGCGGCTGCAAAAGGCGTCTGACCCCAGTGGGGCGGCCTCTGAAGTGATGGTGTCACGTAAAAAACACTATTGAGTAAGGCCACGGAATACCGTCTCAATTAAAACAACAACCTTGAAATTATGGACAGTTCACAAATGATGATGAATCCTGGCAACTACAAGACTTGGCCCAGAGGGCCGGGTGTCGTGCCTGCAAGCGGTGAGAGCTAGGCCCCTGCGGTCGTCATCACACGATATCCTTGCTCAGAAAATACAGCAGCAGAGGAGAAGAAGATAAAGATGATGAAAGAAACAATCAGGATAGGCACGTGGAATGTTAGGACTATGCTGAAGGCGGAGAAGCTAGAGAATATAAAGCAAGAAATGGAGAGGGTGGGTGTAGACATAATGGGTCTGGGTGAAGTAAGGTGGAAGGATGACGAGGACTACTGGAGCGATGGCTATAGAGTAATTTATAGTGGAGGGAATGAAAGTCAGCGCGTCGGGGTTGCATTCGTAATGAATAGGAAACTAGTGTAATAGGAAAGTAGTGTATGCAGAACAGGTGAGTGATAGGATAATAGTCGTGGAACTAAAGGCAGATCCAACGAATTTAGTTATAATCCAGGTTTATATGCCTACCTCTAATCATAAAGAAGAGGAGGCAGATGGGGTATTCGTTCAACTAGAAAAAATAATGGGTAGGATACCGGGGTGTAAGCACTTGGTAGTAATGGGGGATTGGAACGCGGTGGTGGTTGAAGGAAGAGATGGGCGGGAGGTGGGCGATTACGGGCTAGGAAGGAAAAACGACCGCGGCGAGTAAGCTGTGGAGTTTTGCCGTAGAAATAACCTAGTAATTACAAATACATGGTTCAGGCATCATCCTTGACGTAGGTGTACTTTGAATAAGCCGGGAGGCACATACAGGTTCCAGATAGATTATATAATGTTTCGTCACAGATACAGGAATAGTGTTAAAAACTCGCATACTTTCCAAGGAGCTGATGCAGACATAGGCCACAACTTGTTAGTCATGAAATGTCGGGTAAAACTGAAAAAGATAAGAATGGGAAGGAGGGTACGAAAGTGGAATACGGAGGCATTAACTGGGGCAATGAAGAAGAAGTATCGAGAGAAGGTGGATGAGATAATGGGTGAGGATCATGGAGTTAGATCAGTGGAAGATGAATGGGTAATTTTGAACAATGGATTTGAAGAAGCGGCGAAAGAAACAGTAGGCGTAGTCAGTGCAACTAAAATTAGAAAACCGTGGTTCACGAAAGAGATTATAAGGGAGATGCAGGAGAGAAGGAAATGGAAGAGCGTAAACTAAGAGCTGGGTGATAGAAAATATCGAGAATTAAATAATAGGCTTAGAAGAGAAACAAAGAAAGCAATAGAGGTGTGGTGGAGAGAACATATCGACTCGTTATAGAAATACCAACAAGAGGGAAGAGCAGATGCATTATATAGGAAAGTGAAGGAAGTGACGGGTGGTAATAAGGGAAGGGGAATTACTACTATAACAGACAAGATAGGGAAAGGTGATCGTAGAACCGAAAGAGATCCAGGAGAGGTGGAAAGAGTATGTTGAAGAGCTGTATTGTAAAGAAATAGGGCCCAATACGTTAGATATAGAAAAGGAAGACGACATCAACAGAGATAGGATCGGACCAGTTATCTTAGATAGCGAAATCGAAAGAGCTCTACGAGACATAAAAGGAATAAGGCGGTGGGAATAGATGATATACCTGCAGAGTTTTAATAAAGCATGGGGAATAACGGCAGGGGAAAACTTTTTGCGCTTATTCGTAGGATTTATGAGAATGTAGTGTTTCCGGAAGACTTCGCGAAGACTGTACTAATTCCTATTTCAAAGAAGAGCAAGGCAAAAACGTGCGAAGACTATAGGACAAAAAGCTAAATATCCCATGCGGCTAAAGTAGTTCTGAGAATTATAAACAGAAGGCTAGAGAAGATGGCAAATAAATACCTGGGTGACGACCAGTTCGGGTTTAGGAGAGGGACGGGAACGCGAGACGATATAGCGGTGATGAGGACGCTAGCAGAAAGAAACCTAGAGTATGGGCAGAATGTTTTTGCAAGCTTCGTAGATTTCGAGAAGGCGTTTGATCGGGTGGAATGGACGAAATTAATGGGAGTGTTGAAGCAATTAGGGGTTGATTGGAGGGACAGGCGTCTGATTCGAAATTTGTATATGAATCAGACGGCGCAGGTTAGGGTAGCCAATGGAGAATCGGGTTGGGCCACGATAGGACGGGGAGTGCAGCAAGGGTGCTAACTATCGTCGTTGCTTTTTAACATGTATTCAGAAGAAATGGTAAGGGAGGCATGGGGGGAGGAGGAGGTAGGAATAAAGGTAGGAGGGGAGCTGAAAAATCAGTGAGATTTGCTGATGATCAAGCATTGGTTAGTCAGTCGGCCAAGGGGTTACAGTCAATGGTGAATGCATTAGAGGTGCAGTGCGAAAAGTATGGGATGAAGATTAATCACAAGAAAACGAAAGTAATGAGATTTTCTAGAAGCTAGAAGGCGGGGCTGAGGGTGAGGATATAAGGGTGGGAGGGCAGAAGATAGAGCAGGTCGAGCAGTTTACGTATCTGGGTAGTATTTTGGATGCGAATGGGTTTATTGGTAAGGACATCAGATGCAGAATTGCGCTTTCTAAAAAAGCATTTTCGAAGAGAAGGGAATTGATGAGGGTGGGTCTGAGAAGAGACGTAAAGAAGAGGCTGGTGAAAACTTTAATATGGAGCGTGGCGCTATATGGGTCGGAAACTTGGTCATTGTGAAGGGAGGATGTGCGTAGACTTTAGGCGTTTGAGATGTGGTTTTGGAGAAGGTGAGCTGGATGGCGAGGAAGACGAACGAGGAAGTATTGGATATGGTTGGAGAGGAGAGGAAGCTTGTGGCAGAGGTTCGGAGAAGGCAGAAGCGATGGATGGAGGAGGTTTTGAGAGGAGAGTGCATGTTGAAGAGAGTGATAGAGAGGTGAACACTGCGGATGCGTGGAAGAGGATAGGAATTCTGGACGAAATAAGAGGAGGTAGAAGATATAAAGAATTGAAGAGGGATCTAATATCGGGACGTAATTCGGAGGGAAAGGGAGACAATGTCTATGAGATTGGGATGCAGAATGTGTTCTGTCCAAGAACCTACCAATCAGCTGGTAGAATACTTCAATGAAAATGAACACTATATGCTACCAATGTAATAGGAACTACGAATATTGAAGTATTTCGCGACTATATTCGAAGTTATATTGAGATTATTCAGGGAGCATGTGAGATTTAGTGTTAGTACTTCGCAGGAAATTGAGACAAAAGCATTGGAGAACAAATCAACTAATTAGCTGTATTACCTATCGAAAAACGTATTAAAAACGTCTCAGTGGTAGCAATGATGGTCTCTTATCGTGGTTATCTAAATGTATAGAGTTCCTGAGGAAGCCCTGTGATCGAATAAGTACAAAGAGAAAATTATGATGGGTTTTAAAGTTAGGAATTATGGTGAAATAAAGCTGGTAGCTGACAGGAGAGTGGATGGGAGAGTTGCAGCGAAATATTTTTCGGAATAATGACACCTGATTATGATTTGAACTGCATTCGTGTAGAACTGAGCAGCCCCTTACTGTCCCCTTCATCAGAAACCACCACCTCCAACAAACAACAAAAACCTTCGGGGGAAGATCGATTAGTGCGCATCAATGGCGGGTCTTGTGGTGCATAATTGGTGGGGGTGCACGTGTTTCAGGACCGCACAAACAAGTCTCAATCTATGCGTCTCTGCTCTGAAGGGCAATCCAAAGTTTACTTAAACAAAGGAAATTGACTGCAAGTACCATTAAAAAGTAATAATAATAGTATTAAGAATCTACGATTTATCCCTGTGTTTCTAAGATTTAAGGTATACATGTACTAAAATGTACTCCCTCTTCATTTTTCATATTCCGTTTGGACTGATGCTAACTTTTTTTTAACGAGAATTTTGCTAATATAAATCTTGTGATTTTAAATTATATTTTTTTAAACTTACGTTCTCACAATGACATTTAATATAATACAAAGGTTTTATGCTCATGATAATTTTGAATTACTTACATTTTTATAACTCTTCGTTTCCTTCTGTTAACTGTAATGAGCTTTTGTTGTATATGTGATAATTATGAAAGGAAATAAATTGTTTTATTACGGAGTTACCAAACTTTAAACCATTTTTGGAATTTCCAAACGTTGCGTTGTGGTGATATTTCCTTTGACTAATTGTTGCATTGACCGAGCATCATCTCGCCACTTAATCAAGGGCGGAAATTCATTACCTATTTCCATAGTTATCAAGGCTAAAAGTTTGGCGTATTTTTCAACGGGAAGTCATTTTAAACGGATGGTGTGTTTTATGCTGCGGCCCTCCCCCCCCCCCTATCCCGCCCCTACTCCCCTTTTTCTTCTTGGGTTTAAATTTAGATTCCAGTTTCCAGATATCTTACAAATATGCGATGCCTCATACCTCATGGGAAAAACCACACGAATCCCTCCCATGCCACCGGGCTGTGCCACGAACTAAACCCAGATCGAATGTTCTTTCATGCCGTCTTGTGTCCCCCTACCCCCAACGGCCCCGAGTACCCCCGTTCCGTCCCCTCAGCTGCACGAACCGTGCGCCGCGCCCCCGACATAATCCCCCCGAAAGGTCTGCTCTTGCGGTCTCTCCGTGCCCCCGCTTCCGGAATCTAGCGTAAATCCCCAATCGTGCAATCCTATCGGGACTCTGAGCGTATTATTGTTCCTTTGAAAGCGTTCACCAGTCGGCGGAGTCAAGATAGTATGCCTACGCTCGACTTAATCGCCCGTGGCCTGAAGGAGACACGACGCGAGACAATGCCACCAGCGAGTGCGCGTAAAAACCCATGGTTCGCGTCCGGAGACAATGTCATTCCTTTGGATGAGAGAGATTTTCGAGGGATGAGAAATATTTTTAATTCATCCGTTATGCTGGAAATCATCGAGGTGATTGATTTATTCAGACAGAAAATTTAATACCGTATCGATTGAATGGTAGATTTTGATGACAACCTCATCATCATTTGTCATTGCAGCTCTTCTGCTTCACATGCTGTTACAGTTATCCAAAGCCGTCGTCCCTCAATTTTCCTCGTGGGTCTTTCCCTTCTATTAGGTTTAATATAAAGTCGTTGCGTCTCTCAGCGTGGGCTATCAATCTTCCTCATAGTGTGGTCTAACTACAGCTGATGTCTAATCGGGTGTTCCCCAAGGAAGTGTCATCGGTCCTCTTCTATTTATCGTTTACATTTTTTGTTGTTAAGTTTTCAGTGTCTGAATTAAATACTAATTGATTTTGTATGTTATGTGTCTGTAATTAAAAAAAAAGTATTAAATATCAGCATGACTAACGAAAACAAATAGTCCCCGTGTTGCATGAGCGGAGTATCAATCCCACAGAATTGAATGATGGTTAGACGCCGTATTGTATGAGAAGTCCCTTCCATATATGCTACTTAATTGAGCATAAAGTATATTTATTGAAATATCCAGTAACAGTATGACAGTATATTTGACGGTTATTGGTGCCTGGTGTGGAATCACCCCCTGCCACAGACCCTTGAGTTGGTTTGCAGGGAACCTTGTACGTGTAGTACTCCATATGAGTTTCTCCTCTTCTATTCCTCTCTACGCTTCCCCGTTTATGATCCCATCCGTCCATTTAATTTTCAGCATTCACCTTCAGCATCAAGTTTCGAAATCCTCTATTATTTTGCTTTCCTGCTTTCCAATGGTTATGTATATACCCGAGCCATATAGTAATACACTCCGCACGAATGTTTTTAGGTACTGCCTCCGTATTGATTATCCTAGTTTTAGAACAACGGTTTTTTATTCATCTACATCTACATCTACAAAATACCCTGCAAGCCACCTCAGGGGTGTGTGGCAGGGGGTGAGTATTCACCAACATGCATTACACTATACCCTAAAGTTAGTGTAACTACGACTAATTATGCATTAGCATAAATCGCTAATGCTTGTCATAAGGCGAAGCCTCACAAGCATGCAACACTACACTACAGATGCTATCAAAATGGAGAGTGACCTCAATATACATGGATTCTACAACTACACAGATGGACAGGGACTCAAGACCCATGTAGAAAACATGCTAGGCGTGCTGTTAGTATGCACTAGGTAACAGATAAGGATTCAAGTATTAGGAGTACTACCACTACTAAGAGCTACACTACCTAACGACAAACCTAGATAAAAGTCTCATGGCAGCTATTATGGTCCCTTATCGTTCGTGGGAAAAATGACATCTTAAATCTATCCGTTCTGCAGTCTAGTTCCCTAATTTTACTCTCATGATCTGATCTACCGTAGTATGTCGGATTTCGTAAAATATTGTCAACGTCGTCAGAGAATAGACCGGTTTGGAACTTACATAATAGATTTAGTCTAAATTTTAATCGACGGTCTGAAAGCTTTTCCCATCCCAGTTGCTTTCCCATCCCATCTTGTATCCTTTTTTGGCTTGAGCTTCATGACCGTTGATTTTATGTCCTTATTCATGAAGCTCCCAAGATAGTTGAAGGATTATACTTGTTCAGGCGTGGCGTAATGTCTCTTTCACATTTTACGACTTTCTTTTTATTTCTGTTAATATTCATGTTGTACGAGTGTAGTCATCCATCTATTGTGTTTTAGGATCCTGACAGGCCTTCTGGATTCTCTGCTAATGTTTCCATATCATCTGCGAAAATAAACATGTTTATTTCTTCTCCATTTACCTTAATTCCTTTTATTCCCATTTCTTGAGCAACTTAGATTGTTTCTTCCAGGTACGCATGGGAATGTGCTGGTGAAAGGTTTCTTTCTTGTAATGACATTCTATTACCTTAAATTTCCATTTCGGATTCAAATTTAAATATTCCTTTTCTTGGCTGACAAATTCTAGACATTTTGGTACCCTTAGCAATCCACACAGAAAATTTTATTTCCCGATAATTATCGGTATTTTCGGTGTCATATTTTTTATTTTCTTGGATAATTAAAAATAATGGTTTTGATTAACATTAGGCTTTAATTAACGGATGAGCTGTTGCCAGGGTGGAGCTGCAGGGTCACGTAGCCTGGTCGCGCGTAGTCTTGCGGAGGGGCGAAGACGTTCATGGTAGTTTGAGCGAAATGCCATTTCTCGTCGAATTCAATGAAGCTGGCCTCAGCATATTGGAAAAGATTTAATATTTCCAATGATATCAAAATATCAGCCATTAGCCATTATACTTTTCGAGATAATTACTAAAACATTCCAGCAATTTTCCATGGGAAATGGTACGCGTTTGCACTCCAGAGAGATTTTATTTTTTTAATGAAGAATTTATGATGCATAGATATCGTCAGAAGATTAACAGTGTGTATTTTATGTGTTTTCTCATCTATATTTAAAATAGTTCAATTACCCACCGCCGCCATTTTTACAGGACAGCAAAAAACCTTCGGTTTTGAAGGTGTTTTTAGCGTACGGTGTGAAGTAATGAGTCAAATTAGAACCTTATAAATGTAAAATATAGTTAATTATTGAGTATTTAAATAATTTAAAACAAACCTTTTGCGTCATAAATTTACAAAATTTACTTCATGCGTCTTTCAGTTGCTTAGATTCAAAAATAAAATTTGAATATGGTCTATATTATAACTAGGAAAAAATCTCTCTCGAACCTACCTTTTCTACCGGAATTTCACGACTAGTGCACTTCATCTACGTCTACTTTTTTTTAGTACACACTATAGGTATAAAAAAACTTGGTGGCATTCACCAGCGGAGAATTTAAGGTCACTGACAGCCAATCAAGCGTAGATGAGTGAACATGACGAAGAAAATGACGCTTTATCCCACATTTCTGGTATGCTTTCCTCTCTTTAACGTTATGGTCTTTGCAAGCGAGTGCCACCAAGTTTCGCTACGCCTATACCCTGCTAGCCGCCGCTGGGGGGTGTGGCTCTTTCGTGTGGTGGATGAGGAGGAAGAGGAGTAAAAAACTTCACCCATGAACTGGGGAGGCAATAGAGAAAAGGAATAGGAAGAGTACGAAAGTGAATGTCATTACAATGAAATGGACGTCTTAGATGGAGGAGCACTCAAGGAAAGGTAAATTCTTGTATTGAAGTATCTATAAGTATTTGATTTACTGTAAATGGTATTTTTAAGGGAAAGCCGAGGGAACTTAGAGAGGGGATAAGGAGGAGGCAGGGTAATTGGTTTGAGCAAGTAATACACATCTTCGTGATACCCTGCGAGCCAATTTAAGGGTGTGTGGCAGGGAGTGAGTTATCACCAACATGCACTAAACTATGCCATAGTAAAGTTAATGAAACTACGACTATTAATGAATTAGCAAAAACCTGCGAATACTTTCTAGGAGGTGAAATTTCACCCACATGCACTACACAATAGGTATGCTACCAATTTCAGAGGAAATATTTGTATCAATACAGTTTGCAATGAGGAGTGAAAGTACGACTATTAATGAATTAGTAAAAAACCTTTGAATGCTTGCCGGGAGGTGAAATTTCACCAAGATGCACCACATAATATGTATTTTACCAATTTTAGTGAAACTATTTGGATCAATGTATTTTGCAATTCGGAGCGAAGGGATGCTGAATGCCCTGATATTGGGGAGGATGTTGGGTTAACGGGGAAGGGGAAGGGAGGGAATAGGATTATGGACGGGATAGAGAGAGGGAGGACGTAGGCGGAGTAAGAAATCGTTAAGTAAGGAGATAGAGGCTTACGCCACTAAAATTCTACTCCCACAGCAAAAGACTACTCTCCGTATTAAACTTTCCGCCAATAGCGGTTTGGAATACTATTGGAGTGATCGGGGATGTAATGCCACTTATCGGACTGCGATTTCTAATGGTCATCTTCTTCTATCTTTTTTAATGTCCTTCTTTTCTCTTCTAGGTGTCCCTATTTCCAAAGGGAGCTTTAATGCGGTAATCGGGTTAGTCCATAGAATATTTAAATTTAGCCTGTATTGGTGGACTATCAAAAAAATGGAGTTAGAAAAATAATTTCAAAATGGTGTAGATGACGTCACTAGATATATCATTTTGCGAGGACTTTATAATGGACACACATTTATTTTTCAAACAAATAATTTCATGGATTTTACTTGGCTAATCAGTTGTGGACGATTTCGACATTTCTATCTTGTCTGCCTAAATAAAGAGCCTTCCATAAATATGGATGTCAGAGTTTTCTTGTTGATGGCAAAAGTCATTGACCTCTGACTTGACCGAGTCGTTAGTGTCACAAATAAGCAAACGATTCGCATAAACCAATTAGATTTTAATTTACGTAACGACTCGATCTGATGACTTCCGAATGACAGAGATAATTGTATTTATTTCTTGGAAGAACCCTCGTAATAAGTTTTAGCACGTCATCCAGGAATCATTAAGTAGATGCAGTTGGCTCAAGAGGTATAATTACGTCTTGTAAGAAGTGTCGGAGGAAAACTTCACACTCTTCATCTGGCCAGTCACTTAAGCGATCGAGTCTGAAGAACTACCATAATGCTGCATAGACTCTTTGAAATTATATACCCAAAAATACATTTTTTATCATTCTAAATCAGACGACCGCCTTCAATCATTTCCTTCGAATGGTTTCGGCTTTAGGTTTGTTTGAAAAGAAATGCATTTCATGAGATTTAGATCGGTGTTGAGGGACAATGTGGAACAATACACCATTAATTATTCATCGTTTTTTTATTTCCAGCTTATCCAAACAATTTTATGAACACAAAAATAATATTATATCGCTGATTCTCTCAATAAGGCAATCAAGGCTACCGTGACGGAATTGTGATACTTCCATGGGACTCAGCTCAGCAAAATACTTTGCTACTTTTAGCGTGTTTTTAAGTAAATATACCTGCCGTGAAATTTTAAAATGACATGGCCAGTATTTATTTTTTAGCCTAAACCTTAGTCGTGCACAACCCTAATGACCTCATCTTCGAAATGTCCTCTTCCTTTTATGCAACTATATTTTTGCACCATTGTTATTACAATATTTACTTCACACTTCCTCCAGATGCTGAAATTAAAATATAAAATTCGAATATGGTCTCCATTATGACTAGGGAAATATCTCGCTCAAACTGCCTTAAGAAGAAAAGTGTGAAGTGTATGTCCATCCCTCTTCTTATGAAATGAAGGTGCAAGGTACTTAATAGGAAGATAAAGATTTACAGCTAAATAATCATCATCTCTGGAATCTTCCATGCCTTGCATTACCTACTTGTATCAATCGAATCGTTGATATTCATTCAAGTATTCTACCAGCTGATTGGTAGGTTCTTGGACAGTCCCCATTCTGTATCCCAATCTAATAGAAATTGTCGCGTTTTCCCTCCTAAGGATGACCCGTTATTTGATCCCTCTTCAATTCTTCATATCTTCTACCTCCTCTTATTTCGTCCAGAATTCCTATCCTCCTCCTTCCTCTTCCACGCTTCCCCAGTGTTCTCCCCTCTATCACTCTTTTCAACATGCCCTCACCTCTAAAAACCTCCTCCATCCATCTCTTTTGCCTTCTCTGAACTTCTGCCACAAGCTTCCTCTCCTCTCCGACCATATCCAATACCTCCTCGTTCGTTTTCTCGCCATCCAGCTAACCTTCTCCATCCTTCTCCAAACCCACATCTCAAACGCCTCAGGTCTATGCACATCCACCCTTCGCAATGACCAAGTTTCCAACACATATAGCGCCACGCTCCATATTAAAGTTTTCACTAGCCTCTTCTTTACGTCTCTTCTCAGACCCCCACTCAACAATTCCCTTCTCTTCGAAAATGCTTCTTTAGCAAGCGCAATTCTGCATCTGATGTCCTTACCAATAAACCCATTCGCCTCCAAAATACTACCCAGATACGTAAACTGCTCGACCTGCTCTATCTTCTGCCCTCCCACCCTTATATTCAGCCCCGCCTTCTAGCTTCTAGAAAATCTCATTATTTTCGTTTTCTTGTGATTAATCTTCATCCCATACTTTTCGCACTGCACCTCTAATGCATTCACCATTGACTGTAACCCCTTGGCCGACTGACTAACCAATGCTTGATCATCAGCAAATCTCACTGATTTTTCAGCTCCCCTCCTACCTTTATTCCTACCTCCTCCTCCCCCCATGCATCCCTTACCATTTCTTCTGAATACATGTTAAAAAGCAACGACGATAGTTAGCACCCTTGCTGCACTCCCCGTCCTATCGTGGCCCAACCCGATTCTCCATTGGCTACCCTAACCTGCGCAGTCTGATTCATATACAAATTTCGAATCAGACGCCTGTCCCTCCAATCAACCCCTAATTGCTTCAACACTCCCATTAATTTCGTCCATTCCACCAGATCAAACGACTTCTCGAAATCTACGAAGCTTGCAAAAACATTCTGCCCATACTCTAGGTTTCTTTCTGCTAGCGTCCTCATCACCGCTATAGCGTCTCGCGTTCCCGTCCCTCTCCTAAACCCGAACTGGTCGTCACCGAGGTATTTATTTGCCATCTTCTCTAGCCTTCTGTTTATAATTCTCAGAACTACTTTAGCCGCATGGGATATTTAGCTTTTTGTCCTTTAGTCTTCGCACGTTTTTGCCTTGCTCTTCTTTGGTATAGGAATTAATACAGTCTTCGCGAAGTCTTCCGGAAACACTGCATTCTCATAAATCCTACGAATAAGCGCAAAAAGTTTTCCCCTTCCGTTATTCCCCATGCTTTATTAAAACTCTGCAGGTATATCATCTATTCCCACCGCCTTATTCCTTTTATGTCTCGTAGAGCTCTTTCGATTTCGCTATCTAAGATAACTGGTCCGATCCTATCTCTGTTGATGTCGTCTTCCTTTTCTATATCTAACGTATTGGGCCCTATTTCTTTACAATATAGCTCTTCAACATACTCTTTCCACCTCTCCTGGATCTCTTTCGGTTCTACGATCACCTTTCCCTATCTTGTCTGTTATAGTTGTAATTCCCCTTCCCTTATTACCACCCGTCAGTTCCTTTACTTTCCTATATAATGCATATGCTCTTCCCTCTTGTTGGTATTTCTATAACGAGTCGATATCTTCTCTCCACCACACCTCTATTGCTTTCTTTGTTTCTCTTCTAAGCCTATTATTTAATTCTCGATATTTTCTATTACCCAGCTCTTAGTTTACGCTCTTCCATTTCCTTCTCTCCTGCATCTCCCTTATCATCTCCTTCGTGATCCACGGTTTTCTAATTTTAGTTGCACTCACTACGCCTACCGTTGCTTTCGCCGCTTCGACAATTCCATTTTTCAAACTTCCCCATTCATCTTCCACTGATCTAACTCCATGATCCTCACCCATTATCTCATCCACCTTCTCTCGATACTTCTTCTTCATTGCCCCAGTTAATGCCTTCGTATTCCATTTTCGTACCCTCCTTCCCATTCTTATCTTTTTCAGTTTTACCCGACATTTCATGACTAATAAGTTGTGGTCTGTGTCTGTATCAGCTCCTGGATAAGTATGCGAGTTTTTAACACTATTCCTGTATCTGTGACGAAACATTATATAATCTATCTGGAACCTATATGTGCCTCCCGGCTTCTTCGAAGTACACCTACGTCGAGGATGATGCCTGAACCATGTATTTGTAATTACTAGGTTATTTCTGCGGCAAAACTCCACAGCTTTCTCGCCCCGGTCGTTTCTCCTTCCTAGCCCGTAATCGCCCACCTCCCGCCCATCTCTTCCTTCACCCACCACCGCGTTCCAAACCCCCATTACTACCAGGTGCTTACTTCCTGGTATCCTACCAATTATTTCCTCTTGCTGATCGTACACCCCATCTGCCTCCTCTTCTTTATGATTAGAGGTAGGCATATAAACCTGGATTATAACTAAATTCGTTGGATCTGCCTTTAGTTCCACTACTACTTTGCTATCACTCACCTGTTCTGCATACACTACTTTTCTACCTAGTTTCCTATTCATTACGAATGCAACCCCGCGCTGACTTTTATTCCCTCCACTATAAATTACTCTATAGTCGCCGCTCCAGTAATCCCCGTCATCCTTCCATCTTACTTCACCCAGACCTATGATGTCTACACCCACCCTCTCCATTTCTTGTTTTATATTCTCTAGCTTCCCCGCCCTCAGCATAGTCCTAACATTCCACGTGCCTATTCTGATAGTTTCGTTCCTCTTCTTTATCTTCTCTTCCTCTGCTGCTGCTACGTCTGAGCAAGGATTTCGTGTGATGACGACCGCAGGGGCCTTGCTCCCACCGCTGCCGGGCACGACACCCAGCCCTTTTGGCCGAGTCCCGTAGTTGCCAGGATTCATTATCATTTGAGAACTGTCCATAATTTCAATGTTTTTGTTTTAATTGAGATAGTATTCCGTGGCCTATCCCAATAGTGTTTTTTTACGTGACACCATCACTTCATAGGCCGCCCCACTGGGGTCAGGCGCCTTTTGCAGTCGCCTCACTGAGGAACAGACGCTGCGCGGACTACCATTCGTCTGTCTCCTAACCTTCGACCAATCTGGCATGGGTGACCCTACCAGGAGCAATGCTCCCGCCAGTGCAGCTCTAGGGGTCATAGGTGCACGCAACCCACTTCAACCACGACAAGGTTGTAGTCCAAGAGAAGGGAATCGTTGATATATAGGTATAAAATAATGGACACCGTTACAATCTACGAAAGGATTTGAAACTTTCTTTCACGTAAGATCTTCTTCCTGATGCAGATGGCAATATTAGATATTGAATACCAGTTGTGAAATATCCATAGATTAAGGTGGTTGTAGAGAGTTTTGATTATGCATAGATTTGCGTGAAAATTTGCATTGGTGCTCTCATTAGTGATATCTATAGATAAAAGGGAAAAATATTGCTTAATACAGATTTTGTTTTTTTCTTGCAATACAATGCTGTTTTAACACGTAGCCTAATGGCACATGATATATATTTCGCAATAATATGAATACAAATGCTCTGATTTTCGTCTAAAGGCGAAGTTACAATTTTTTATATTTATAATTTTTCCTAACAAATATCAAGGTGTCACGCCGAGTCCAATATTAGAAAAAAAAAGCATTTCAATATAATTTCATCCCAATATCGGATAGCTTGCCGAAAACGCTAGTCGTATCATGCTTTAATTAAGGAAAACAAAAAAATGTAGTTCTTATATCTTTTCCACTCCTGCCTGTATAGTTCCAATGCATAAACATATGCACTTAAGTGAAATTTGATCCAAGAATCTTTTGTCAGCTTAATTAAAAACTATTAAAATGTGCACTCAAAGGCACACGATTGCCGCTCCGACCTCCATGACGCTCTTGCTGCAAACCCCGCAGTTATTGTGTGCAAAATGATCAATTTCAAATGTTTATGGCGTGAAATGTGTCCATAAATTTAATGAGACGTTCAGTGCTTTTTTGGAAATTATTTCGATTTTGCAATTTGGTAGATTATTCGGTGCAGTCCCGCGACAACTTAGCTACTAATATCTATCTCTATCGGCGTACTAACTGCTCAAGTAAATCGTTCAATATGGCCGTTGCGCATTTTAATGGCGTAATATTCCAATGTGCTTTGTTAAAGTAGAGTTCTATCTATTCTCCTTTAATCTAAGGCAATATCAATAGTTTAAAAAAAGGCTTCGTACAAAACCCGAGGGGATCTGAGTAAGTGTTTCAACTCATTTTACACCTATATATGCATAATACGTGAAAGCCACCTCAAGGATGTGTGGCAGGGGGCGAGTTAACACCAAATGGCACTATACTATACCCTAATAAAGATAATTATTCTACGACTCTAAATGCACTAGAAAAATATGCAAATAGTTATGAGGAAGTTAAATTTCACCATTAAGCTCCACACTATAGTTTTGCTACTAATGTTACAGACACTTTGTAATAATGTATTGTGTAACTATATAAATGCAAAGAGATTATACGCAATAGAGTTATAATGGAAAAAAATGTACTGCGTGGTACTGCTACGTAGCAGATTTGGAACAATGACAAGGGAGAAAATTAATTAATTAGCTACGCTACCTATCGACAACCCTAGTTAAAAGTGTCATTGGCAGCTATGATGGTCTCGTATCGCTCGCGGGAAAAAAAGACATTTTAAACCTGTCCGTTCTGCAGTCTATTTCCATATTTTAATTCTCATGATCTAACCTACCGTAGCATGTTGGGTTTTGTAAAATATTATTGACGTCGGTGCTGTCCTGCTCTACTTAATAATAGCTACTCCTTCATAAGTCGATTACTCCGGCATTATTTTATTTTGTTCTTTGCATGGAGTAGCATCTCGTAGTATTCATAAATTAACAGTATCAGTAATATTAACCACTAGATGTGTCTATAGCATTTCTCTGCATGTTTGCATCTTCATTTACGTATCACTCTCCCAGTTTCTGGTTTGACTGCGCACTGTTCTCCTGACAGCTTTTTGGCCTGCGCCTAGCGCCAGGGGGAGCATGCGAGGTTCTGATTTGTTCTGAGACGAGTGCTGCATGCCTGGTGTGGAATCACCCCGTGCCACACACCCTAGCGGTGGCTTGCACGGTACATCGTAGATGTAGATGAAGTCCACTTGTAGCTTAAACTAAAATGTGAGCTCTTTTTCTCACAATAGCTTTTTATACCTTTGAACCCACCCATTTGAAGTAGGCTTGTGGTGCCAACCAAAGGATCTCTTCTTAATGAGGAGAATGTAAATTGCTTCCGACCGCTGTGAGGAACTCTTAGAACTCCCTTGAAGCGTTTTACTGCTCCGAAGAATACTGATCCCCAGGAATCTCGAGCTTTCCTTCCCTTTTGTTATGCTCTGAAAGGGACAATGAGAGCTTGGGGGGCCGTCCTTTCTCATCACTCCCGTATGTTCAACCATGGACTTCTTCCATATTTTTATGGCGATTTACTTTTCACAGGGATAATAATCTTGAACTTAATCGCCCAAGGGCAACACGCTTTTGTATTTCATGCGGCATGCTGTCCTCTCCATTGTTATTTGCAGTTCCAGCAAACTTTTTTGCTGGTATTTTGTGTGATTATTTTTTATATCTCGATTAAATGAAAGTCTGTAAACTTTCAATTAAATTAATAAAATCTTGTAAGTTCAGGGTACGCTTCCCGTTTTCATCAGAACGCCACTCCTCAAGAAACAAACCGGCGATGACTGTGGGACCGTCATGGGGAAGTACAACGTCTGCATAAATGTCAGCGCCACTAATATATACACCTATTCATTTCCTTATCTTTGCCGAGCCATATCTTCGCCATCACTAACGAGTAAAAGGGGAGCAGAACTCTCTGAACATAGCAGGATTCATGGGAGAGATAATTGACTAGGAACGAAGCATTTGTATGATTTGTATAGTGGGTAATGGGTATTTTGTGTCTACATCACTACAATACCCTGTAATCCACCTCACGGACGTGTGGCAGGGGGTGATTTTCCGCTGAAGCATTCACTACTATATTCATCTACATCTACATCTACGATGTACCGTGCAAACCACCACCAGGGTGCGTGGCACGGGGTGATTCCACACCAGGCATGCAGCACTCGTCCCAGAACAAATCAGAACAAAATATTTTCCTTATCATCAAGTACAGTATTTCCTGGCTCAAGGGACGCACTTTTTCCCTCGAAAATGCTTTCTAAAATCGGCCTGCGTCTTATGGGCCCATTTTCATGCATCCAATTTTGCGTTGTCGTCACGACGCGTACGTGACGCATAGGTGCCCTTGTTTCTACTTTCACCACTGACTGCGTTTCAGCCGCGAGCTAAAGGTGATTGTCTTTTTGCAAAAATCTCCATCATTCATTTGTTTTAGAAGTTCTGGGACGAGCAACTTAAATACGCTAGATTGGTAGTTAACAAGCCAATTTCCTCCTATAAATTGTAAAAAAATGGATGCTGAGCATAATTTTTTCAACTAAAATCTAATCCCGAAAAATTGCTGTGCTTCTTATTGACTGAGAAATACAGTGTTTATTTTTCGACGTGAAATCTCGGTTACAAAAATAATATGAAATTCGTACGCAACCCTATTTTAATTACGAACTGTGACGAGTGTCACATGCTTGGTGTCCCGTCTCTTTTCCTAGTGGTGCCTTGCATGGTGTTTCGTAGATGTAGCGGATACCGTTAGAAGTGTATACTCTCACTTTTATCACTATCGGTTTGGGGTTATCCCAAGCTCAGCGTTATCATCGCGTTGAGAGAGAGAGAGAGAGAGAGAGAGAGAGAGAGAGAGAGGAATAAAAGCTTTATGACAGGGGACGTGGGAAACCCGCCCTTCCTTCCAATTTTTTCAGCTGAATCGATCAGACCTTAGCAACAGTCGTCTGTAGATCAAGCCCAGTTGGGAGAAAAAATTGCAATGGGTGATATTCCCTATTTCAATCGCCATCCTCATCCTTTCACCATTCATTTTTTAGCCTTGTTTTTTTTAATGATCATAATTCAACGGCTGGTATGCCACTAATAATCCACTATTACTATCATAACATTGATCAAATCAGGGTAACTATTTCCATTCACTACGCTCTTGGTATGCACGCATAACGTAACTCATGAAAATAAGTCGATCGTCTTTAATATTAATATTTACATACATATCCATCACGCAGTTCCCTTTCGGGATTAGGAACAGTCAAAAAATCTTAAGATTCTCGCGAAATTGAGTGGAATAGGTACATAATGAAGAAATAACACGTGCAATTTTCTACAAAAATAAAATTTACTTCCAACCTGAGTTTCAATGTTGATACATCATCTTCAGGTGTTATTTTTTCACCGTCAAAAAGGTTTAACTCTCCGCGATAGTAAAGCTGACTCAGCTTTAATACTAGCCTTTCGTACCTCTTTTACTTTAGTTACTCTCAATTCATTGCTTCATACACGCCCTCTTGCTCTGAAGCACCGATTTCGCCTCTCTTCTCCTCCACCACATTCAACCATGACTTTCACGATCTACTCCTTCCTCTCACACCATTCACTCCACTCTTATATATCTGCTTCGTTATTCGACTACCATCCATTCTCTCAACATGGCTATTTTCATTAAAAAAAAATTACAAGACTCCAAAGACAAGTTCATTTTTCAGAAAAAATTGTGGTGTATCATTCTCGATCTTGTTTTCGTGCAATAATACCAACGAAACGAGCATTTTTAGTTGAGAAAATTCCGTTACCAGTATCTATAATTACCAATATTACATTCTATATTATAATATAATTTTGCAATATTGTTATTATTACATTTTCCCAAACGTAGCTCACTATTTAGGAGCCATTACCTAAAAGGCTTGTAAAATTGATTTAACCGCGTGTTTGCAAGTCTTAGAACCTTCGTATTTAAGATTAAAAATTAAGACAAACGGTGTAGTGGCTGGGGACGTATGTAACCACCGTTTTTAATCTTGCAAATTCTGGAAAACTTTGCAATATTTTTATGGCGTACGAGACTTTTAACAGAGTATTTTGACTTTAAATTTCAATTTACAGTCTTAATTTGTTGCAAATCAATTGGTAACTGGTTGCTTGCTCTATTCTTCCTGAACTTTGAAGCGATTTCCCACGCATAAAGTGTCTTTCCCAGACTGTAAAACAGCGCCGAGTCCTTTTTCTCGTGGGTTGAGGAATTAGGGTTTTACCGACCCTACCGTCTTTTATTGTTTCCAGAGCCTCGTTCTTTCCTGGCGCTGGAAGAAGAGCGGACGTCCAGCGACTAGACGGAGACTGTGAGCCCTGGGTGCTAATGGCGGACGGCGGCGGGTGGGAAAGATATTCTCCGTGCGAGCGGAACATCGAGGAAATAATGCTTCCGAACCCCGGGATGATTCGCAAAAGGCTAATAAAGAAAGCCGTCTCAATTAGGCGGGCATTAACCTGAGCCTTTTCCGACGGTCAGATACGGATCTGACTGTCTCCTTTCGGGTACAACCTCCTCCCAGGAAATGAGACACTTCGCCTTTACGGACCGGCGTGTTCCTCCAGTGCTGGGAAGTGAGGTGGCCCGGAATCATTTCAGTGGCCCCACACGTAGCTTCATTTCTAGAAATCATATTTAATAAGTCATTATCCGTAGGTGAAGTACCGTAAGAATGGAAAATTGCCAAATATCATTTCAATATTTTCGAAAAAGGAAACAAGGAAGACCCCAAAAAAACTATCGGCCGAAATCATCAACTTCACAATCATGCCAAATTATCGAGCCCATTATTATTAATAATATCATTACCTTCCTGGATAATCTTCTACAACAGTCAGCAAGGCTCCCGGAAGAGTAGATATTGCGAAACCCAGCTTGGACTCTTCCTCCATGACATTCTAAAATCAGGTGAAGCAATAGGCTCCTTACAAAAAAACTATTATTAAAATTAAAATCATGAGGGGTGAACGGAAAAATAGTGAATAGGATATGCAATTTTCTAACAGACCACAAACAAAGTGTAATGATGAACGGAATTTGTTCCAAAATGATTAGAGTGGTATCCGGCGTGCCGCTATGAAGCATGGTCGGCCCCCTTCTATTCCTTATTTATATAAACGACATTTACTATAGAGTGAGTAGGAAAAGTAGACTGTTTGTGGGCGATGTTGTCATCTACGGATAACTTGTCATAAATGTTGACGTGGAAGTTATATAATCGGAATTTAACGACGTTGACTCGCATTATAGAAATTTCACTTTTAATTCACCACTAACCACCTCGACTATATAATTCCCTTATTGGCAACATTGATATTTTTAGCGATAAACATTCCATATTTAAAAAGTGTATTTTATCATTGTCGAATTCTGTCTGACCTCATGTTATTTGAGCAATATCTTTTGTTATAATATAATTAATATTCTAGTGCTCCTTTTCTCATGTAATACCTACTTATTATTTTAAGAATATTTTATTAATTATTAAGAGTTATATTGATAGAAATGTACATGTTCTGTTCTAAATTGGGTATATGCCCGTAATAAACATTATTATTATTATTATTATCTTGAGTGGGGGATCGACCTTGACCTTAACAAATGCACTGCGGTACACTTCTTAAATCACATTTATTCCGTATGGAAAAAAAATATTATTTTTTTGCTAAAAACTCCTAAAATGTCAATTTACTTCAGCAGGTACGATTAAAGTTCCGGTTTCATGCGTGTAGTGTTGGCGGCATCGACCAATGATGTAAATAATTGCGATGGGTAGCACTGCTTTTTATGATATTTTTAATCTTTCATTTCTACTTGGGATGCTAATTAAATCGTGTATCCCAGTGGGGAGAGACCATGCAGAAGACATTCATGAACTAATTCAAATGTTGTCCACCACTGAATTATCCTGAGCATACAACCATAGAACGTTCATTGAATATTCATGTGTGAACTATTCATTTGAGACTGTTCATAGATCGTTCATTGAATGTTCAATGGTGAACTATTCATCTTAGACTGTTCATAGGTCGTTCATTTCCAGTCCACGAAGCATTATTCAAAAATGCTTCTTGGTTGAACATTTAAAGAACATCTTTAAACCTTTCAAACAAACCTTGTCAAGTTCAAAATCTTGTTTATTTACAGTAATATTCCATTTATATTCGTACTATGTGGCATTATAGGTTTCAATTAATTAATGCCCGATAACTGTTATCGAGATGAGATGGTATTTGCTCAAACTATCGAGGAATTGCCATTTAATAATTATAGTTCTCGAAGTTACATTTATCCAAGGAAATTACTAGGTATGTATGGCTTTCAGTTCGTTGGTACTTCATTATCGGTGGCTAGAAAATGCGCGTAGAGTTGTAGGGTGCCTAACAACGCGACATGAGTACAATGACGTTAGGAAGATACAAGATATGATGTTATAACGTACTTAAATTACGTACCGTAATTGCACATTCGTAGTGATTAATTACAAATTATCATTTTTGTATTTGAGGGAGCAGGGAAGTCAGTGGAGAGGTAATATGATATGAATCGAGAATCCTTTCACGAGAACCATTTTACTAAACATTCCTTCATGGTTCATATGTTATTAATTAAAAAACAGTTCAGCCGAAATTAATCTACGTTGAACATTCTTTGAACATTCTATGAAGTATTCCAATGAATGTTCTTTGCACTATTTGTGAGTGCCAATTGAACGTTCATTGAATGTCCTTCTTGGATGATCTTTGAACGTTCAAATAGTCTTCACTGAACGTTCTTTGAACATCTTTTGGACGATTAATTCCCCACTGGGATTTAAGGTTTCAATAATTTTCTAATCATTGCTACGTACTAGCATTACTGAGTTTTAACTATTGGTCCCCGTGATGTATAAGTGCAGTATCCATCCCGCATAAGCTATTATAAGAAACAGCAATTAAGGTTGTTTGAGCAAGGTATCACTTCGCATAAAATTCAATAAATTTTATCCCATTATTGAAAAAATACCTCAAGTCTCTAATGATACCAAAACATCACCCATTTAACGAACTATTTTCCGAGTAGTTGGAAATTGATAGACGCCGTTTTCAATGAGGTACAGAATGATACAGCATGATCAACAGAGAGCCTATATAAAATAAATTAAGAAGTTCTGAAGAATGGATTGCGTTTGAACATTAACTATGGGTAGCTTGAATGTTTTCTCGACCATTTTTCAAAATAAATACATTACTCACCATAATAATTTTGTAAAAATGCAAAACATCTGCTCTTGTGAAGGCGTTTTAGCGAGCGGCGTGAAAAAAAAATTAGTCAAATTGAAGCCGAATATTATAATATTTAGTTAATGATTGAGAATTTCAGTTGAAAATTGTTTTTTCATCAATAATATTACAACATTTAATTGATACTTCTTAATCCTGCTTAGATTTGAAATAAATTTCTGATATGGTCTCTATCATGATTAGGGATCAATCAAATCTCGCTCAATTAAGTGTTTGGAGTTATGTTTGTTTTTGTACAGACTTGCATGAAACTTTGCATACTTGTCCTTATCAGTCATATCTATAGATAAAAGTGAAAAAACTGCTTGTTACGGATTTGGTTTCTTGGCACTTCAATGCTTATGCCTAACACGCAGCCTTATGGTACAAGACATTATTTAAATAATTCAATTTAATTTGTGCAGATTTTCTCCTAAACGCGAAATAATACGTTTCATATTATTATAGTGGTTGCTAACAAATTACAAGGTGTAATGCAGTGTTAAAGACACGTATTTAGATATAGTTGTTGCTTAATTTTTCACATCCCGCGCCGAAAATCCAAGTCATATCAGTGCTTTAATTAATGCGAAAATATTATAACACAATTCGTGCGTCATTTACATTACTGCATGTATGGTGATTTCCACCATATTGGTACCCCAGATATACTTGAATTAAATGTGCTACAAGAATTGTTTTTCGAATAACTGGAAAAGTTAATAAAATGTGCACTCACGATTATCGCTCCAGGGGAGCGCCCTAATAGAGGGCCTCTAGCTACCTTGAAAGTCGTGTTGCGTGTGAAATGTCACACATGCGTTGCTGAGCAGTATGTTTGGTAGAATCTTAGGTTGATAGGTTAGAATGGATAACCTTAGGTTTTTCAATTTATGTAAGTGGTAGCGTGGCCGAGCGGTCTAAGGCGCTGGTTTAAGGCACCAGTCTCTTCGGAGGCGTGGGTTCGAATCCCACCGCTGCCAATTTTTTTCCCTGAATGACTTTTATATGTGAGCATAGTTTTGATTGATGAATACATAATTAATCGTCGAGGTCAGGTGACACAATCTTATGAAGTCGGTTCTCGACGAAACACTTAATGTACAACGAAACTCTTGATGTGGTTAAACTGAGTTTCCTTTTATTATAAAAAAAATAATATAGGTTCCGTAGGTAGCATAACTAAGTGTACTTAATTGGTGAAATATTACCTCTTGACAAGAATTTGCAGGTTTTTACTATGCAAAACAGGTCATATTTTAATTAACCTTATTAGAGTATAGTGTAGTGCAAATTGGTGATGACCTACTCCCTGCTACACATCCTTTAGATGGCTTGAAGGTTACCTAGTCAATGTATATTAATCAAAATTCACTTTCTTAATAAAAACGTCAAGTTTTTTTTTCATGAACAGAATATGATAGATTACTTATATCGGCGAATTAATACATATGATATCCATTCCTCAGGTCATCCGTCATTTTCCGTGGCCTAATGAACAGCACACGGTAGGTTACATAAGATTGGATATTTTAGGTAACCTCTTCACTCGTCTTTCAAGCTATCCGCACCAGTCTGTACATACTTGAATGAATTTATTCAATGATTGGTTATCAAAGGTCAAAACTGAGTAAACTTTGAGCCATCCATAAGAGACATCCTGGTAATGTCATCCTTGGCTAACTTGGTCTTATACTACACGTAGATCCACACATGAAACCAGAACTTCCATCGTACCTGCTGCAGTAAATTGACATTTTAGGAATTTTTAGCAAAAAAATAATATTTTTTCTCAATGATTCAAGATATTTCCGCATTTATAATAAGGAGCTCACTAGATCGATAAAAAAATCGAAATAAATTCTGAGGTGAAAAATTCCAAAATAACCAGTGAACACCTGATTTAAGCATTGCTGTAACAAATGCTCCCCTAACATCAAAATTAATTAATTCCAGTTTTGCAGTTGATAAAGAATGCAAGAGGGGGAGATATTTCTTAAGATATTTTCTTTGATACATTCTATAAATCTAAATGGGTTACATTAGCAACTTTCTTCCTAGAGTCCGGAGTCGCGTGGCATATAATAATAATAATTATTATTATTATCAGATAAGTCCGCTTCCGCTTACCAACAATCGCACAGTCGAAGATTTAAAAAATCAATGAAATAATGAAAATGTTTTCGAAAATAATTGTAGTTAATACTCTTTGCCCAACACGTTCTAAGCTGACTTCTGGTTTTGGTTAATACATTATTCAGAATGGCTACCAAAAAGATCCATATCCAAATGCAGTCAATTACCGAAAACGTAAAGGAAAATTCTAGGATTGGCAAAAAAAATTACAGACATGTTTCTCATGTGGTATGTACATACGTTCCGCAGCATGGCAAAGACTTAATAATAAAGAAAATAGTTGCTCTTGTAGTGACTGCAAAAGTCCTCATATTTCAGGAGAAAAGAATAACACAGGTACATGCAATTCGTAGGAAAAAGTAGGTCATCACGTTTTTCTTAAATAGGGTTTTAGCGAGGTAGATTATAAAAAACAGAGGATTTTCAAAATGAACATAGGAATATTGAAGAAGGGACATCTTTCCGAAAAGAAACCAAGGAGGGTAAGAAGAGTATCCTCGGAAAAATAACGAGCAAAAGCGAATAAGAGAATGGAGAAATACTAGGTAAAATGTAAATAACATGGGGAAGGTACGCAGTACAGCAAACTTGCCCATAAATGTATGGAACAAAACTAAAAATGTAAACTTGCCCAATTCGAGTATCGGTCTTATTGAATGCACCTGATAATTTACTTTTTTGTACATTTACGTACAACTCTGCGAGCCTCCGCAGAGGCGTGTGTCAGGGATGAAATACTTTGGTAGCTTACATCACATGCAAAAACATTATAGTGATAGGTTGCAGGATGGAAAGTTTTGAAATGCCATTTATTCCGCGTACGATTACAGATTACACTAGTGAAAGCATCGAAAAAATGGCATTTCAAAGCTGTCCGTCCTGCAACCTATCCCTCTAACTTTTTGCACGTGATGTAAGCACCATAGAAGTAAGGAGTTTTCAATATGGTCTTAATGTATCCTGAGAAGTGATTTGCTTAATATTTACACAGGAGATTAAGCTTTTTCTTTAACCTACGCTGTTATAGAGATTCCCATCCCAGTTCTTCTGCTGGCCTCGATACACTGCTAGACTTGTCGTAACGTTTCTTTATAAACCTAACTGATCTTCACTGCTCTCTATGTAATTACGAAATCAAATCTGCTTTCTAAAAATTCCAAATACTAGCAGGGTATTCCAGGCGAGACGTAAATAGTGATAAATAACTGCGCTCTGTAACTTTCTCATCGCATTCCCTAAGTATTTCTCAAAATATATGAAAGATTTCTGTGAACATTCGCACCATTTATGTTATATATTGTGCGAATCTTATTATTTTTCTATTTATTAAGCTTCATTAACGAATTGTTACGGGCGAACGTATAAACTTTCAAAGATAGATATTCCGTATCAACAAATAAAAGGTTAGCTAACTTCCAGTCTCTGTGAGGATGTATTTCATGAAGGATCGAATGCAACCCCTTTTACTGATAAATATGAAACAGAAACCAAATAAAAACGGAAAAAAGAAAAGCTTTACAAGCAAAAATAATAGTAAAAGATTTAACTCCGAGGATAACATTTTTAGCTTGTTAACTCGTCGACTAGACGTTGTAATTGTTTTATTCCAAATTAAAATTATTTGGAAAACTGAGAAAAAATCGAACAGCAAACATTAATATGTGTTTATTACTCCCAAACAATATACATAGAACACAATCTCAAAGATAGGGAACTTTAGGTAACCTCGAAGGAAAACCTGTATTGAGGTTACCATCAACATAAATAAACAAATGTACACGGCCATATATTGCTTTTTAACTTGAAAAAATATACCAACATTTAAAAAATATTTTTTTCAAACAAAATATGTCTTCAATATTTTGATAGTTATTTAATCAATATCTAACATTTTTTTAAAAAGAAGTTAAATTTGATGCATTTTTACAGACAGAAGGTAGTAGGTTAAATGCACATTTTGCCTAATACATAAAAAACTTCGTCTAAACAAGGACAATTTGGGCCTGGGCAAAGGTTGCAAAACACTACGTAGGTTCCACAAGCATGGCCTGTTTGACACTTTTATTTTTGCACCACTCCTCAAGAAAAAGAGTCTGAGAGCTTTATACATATACAAATGCCTAAGAGGGAGCAAACTTAAATTTTTAAATAGCAAAAAGGAAGGTTCGTATCGTTTATTTTCAGCTATCACCCTGATAATCCTTTTTTGCAGGATTACAGCTGGTTTTATCGAGTTGAGATATGCTCCTCCCCATGCAATTTTGCCATAATTCAATTTAGAGTTTACTAATGAATTATAAAGTATCCTCAGACTTCCCAATCGACATTTGTTGCAAAGGAGATAAATTTTTGAAAGAGTATATCGCAGCACTTTAGTTAGAGACTCTAGGTGTTGTGTCCATTTCAAACATTGATCTATGTCTATTCCAAGGTAAGTTATACTGTTGACACGCTCAATTACAGCAGAATGACAGAATGAAGCAGGTGAGCAGTTTATGTCATGATATAACAGATTCCAATTAAATTTAAAACGGTTACAAACATTATAACATTCATATTTAGTTTTATTTACACTCATTTTTAGCCTGTTTGAAAAGAACCATTTTCTGAAGTAGTTTAAATCTTATTGCATGTTATTTCTCACTTCTTCCCAAGTAATTTCATCATAACATAAGTCAATATCGTCAGCAAATGCTGTCACATGGCCTTTAAATTGATAGTTATACACAGGTCATTTACATATATCAAGAATAAAATTGGGCCAAGTACTGAGCCTTGAGGGACACCAGAATAAATGCATTTGTAGTCACTGTAGTTATTATCAACCACCACACATTGAGAGCGATTAGATAAGTAACTCGGGAACCATTAAAGAGGGATTCCACGAATCCCAGCTTCCTCAAGTTTAAACAATAGAATTTTATGATGAATGGTGTCAAAGGCCTTGTGAATATCAATAAACAATCCAGCTGTTCGTTTATTTCAATTTACAGAATTATAAACATGAGAGAGTAATTTTTCCAAGGCATCTTCAGTAGATATTTTCTAAATCCAAATTGATTTTCACTAAAGAATTTAATATAGTCAAGATATTTTATCAATCTAAGGTTCACTAAATTTTCTAAAATTTTGAAAAAATCGAAAATAGAGAAATCGGTCAATAATTTTGAGTTAAATGACTATCATCTTTCTTAAAAATGGGTATTACAACTGCTGGTTTGAAAGAATCAGGAAATATCCCACTGGTAATACTAAGTTGAATATGTAACAGAGTAGGTACTGGTACGATATCATTAATAATCAGATTATGCAATTTACCATTCAAACCATCATAACCAGCTGATTTACTTGGGGGGAGATATTTTTCCAATTTAATTATTTCAGTTAGAGAAATTGATTCAAAGTACTTAGATTTAATGAATTTAGATTTGCCAACAGATGAAATTAAGAAATCATTGATGCTAGTTTTACCGTGGGTTTTGGAACCATCAAAAACACTGCAAAAATAATCATTTAATGTATTTGCAACTCTGAACTCGTAGAAATGATCTTTCCATCTTCAAGTAAATGTATTTTACCTTGTCAAAGGGCACGGCACGTGTAAGAGTTCGTTGGATATTCTCTGACTTTCATCACAACCTAACTCTAACCGGTAGATTAATGTAATGAATGAATATTACTAATTTCCCCAGTTAGCTCTTTGAAAAGTTTCCATTGTGCCTTTGAATTACCCTTGTATATCTGAAACTTTTCCATATAATAGTTGTTAGAGGCAATCACAAGTACAATTTTCAGTTTGTTTCTGCACTTCAAAAATTCGTTTGCTAATTTCTCATTAGTTGCATGGCGCCTATATGTTTTTAGCAAATAATTTTTTCTCGTAATATGACGAATTAATGTGTCAGTCATCCAGGGTTTCAGTTTTTTTAGTATGGAAATTATTTAATTTCCTAAATTTAGAAGAATATAAACAGCTTATTAGTGATTCATGTATGATATAAAAAGCCTTACAAGCATCAGTTTCACACAAAACTGGCCTCCAGTCTACGTTCAATACTAGATTTCGAAACATGTCATAATTGATTAGAGTCACTTTGTCATTATCATTTTTTGCAGTGGATTTTACTTTTTTCTTTCTAGAAATAGAAATTGCCAGCATAGAGTGATCGGTTATTAATACGTCTAAAACACTATTTGAATATCGTACATAAAGGCATAATAAATTCTGACAAATACGTGATCAATACAAGCGGATGAGATCCCTGTTATTCTGGTTGGTGTTTCGATTTGACTGGATAGACCAAAAGAGCTCATTAAGTTTATATAAAGAGCAGAATCATCGGATGAATTTAGGATACTAACATTCATATTACCAACAACCACGAAGTTATTTGTGAGTTCCGATATTATCTTCTCAAATTCGGAAATGAATTGGCGTATCGAATAATGTAGGTCCCTGTAAACACCGAGCACATTTGTTTCAATGATATCAAACTTCACTGACACTGTCAGTAGAGGGATTCGACAACAACTTACTATTACATTTAAGAGTATTTTTGACAAAAATAATGAGTCCACGGGCGCGGCGGGTATCGCAGCAACAAGCAAAGGATTTATAACCGGATGTCTTATATAGGTCTGACTCGTGTTCGTATATCCAGATTTCAGTTAAAATAATAATGTCTGGTAAATTCTTAAACTCATGGATGTGAGCCAAAAATAAATCAAAGTTACTTCTAAGGCTATGCATATTTTGATGAACAATGGAAAGAGCATTAATATTAAACTTCTGGTTATTGTATAAGAATGCCATATTGTATTACAAGTTATTAATATCATTCATACACGTAAGTACAAATACCGGTTCTTTCTCTGCTTTACTCATCAATATTTTGCCATCTCGAATCCAGAGGTATTTGTAGCCCTTTTCTTTCTTCACTGTTTTTGCTGCATTCAAGATATGATTTCTGCTGGCACAAAGCGGCTCATTAACGTAGATAGTTAAGGAAGGACCCTCAATGTTCAGGTGACCTTAAAGCGCCATAATTAAATGTGGATAATCATCTATCAGTTATTACATTTACAGTATATAATTATCAGTAAATTATCTTTTTAGGAAAGCACTGCTGCAAATACCTATTTGTTACACTTACGAGAGCCAGAATTCATGAGGTACTGATGATGCTTCTTAGTATTCCCCAAGGCTATTTAATTCTATAATTAGCCAGTGACGGAAGATCTATATCCCTTGACGGCATTGATAAGGATTAGACTTTAATTGCTCGACGATAACGGAGTGAGGATGGCGTTGAGTCCGTCGTAAGTTACGACTCGTAACCCACTTTCATCCGCACAAAATGGAGTGCCTCATTACATTTTGCCTTTACGATACGTGGGTTTTCCCGATCTTCAGTTGAGGGTGCTCGGAATTCGGATAACGTTGACACTCTTTCCAACTTTCAAGTCGAGCGCTGAGGACATGTAACAAGGCGTTTGTGTCGGGTTAGCCGCCAGACCTACCCTCAGATTTCGAAAGAAGTTCACGAGTACAAAGAAACGCCCAGGAAGTGTCGATAAGAATGTTTTCTCAACACAGGATTTTTTTATCCTGAAGCGGATCTTTAAAGTTGGCTCTTCTCTGAGCGTCTTCGTAGAAGGACGGTTTACATGTTAACATCCTGCAGTAAAATTATTAATGACATTTTCTCATATTTGAGTTTTACTGTTTACTCACCAGGAATTCTGACTATAAAGATGTTCCGGATATTTCCAAGACTTTTATGACCTCCGAGTCGATCAAGTAGAGTGGATATTAGAATATCTTTCCCCCCTCTCCGGAAATTCTTCACCATACCACCTTTAAAACTCTTCTGGTTTGAGGGCATGTACTTTGTTTTAATGCAACTTTAGTCTACCGATCAATTTTTTTGAATACCCAATGATAGCAATTATGAGGTCTTGACACAAACCGAATCACTAGCAGTTGTCAATTTTTTATTGGTCTCTGTTATTTGTGGCTGAATTGTGAAAAATGAGACGCATAAACCTTTCTTTTGCTTATTTAAATTTTTCAATTCCCATTTCTTGGGAATTATTGCTCTCTGTGCAATCACAAAAGTCACAAATGCGTGAATATTTATGAATTTTTTTACGAAAGTTGAAGTTTATGGAGGTATTCGTAATCGGAATGCGGAATAGTTTAATAAAAAAATTCCGAGTTTCTTGGAAAATAAATTTCAAAGCAGCAAATGCATTAAAGAGTCCCTCGGATCCCAGTTTAGAGAGAGATCAAATATTTTTTACTGGCATTAATTTATAGATAAATGTACATTCTTGGGTCATGGATTTTTGTGAATTAAGAATAACTTTATCGCCCTGTAACAAACATGAAGCACTCACCGTAATTACATCTTGAATTCATGCACTTTAATCAATTCATTTCACTTCATTAAGGCAGAATTTCAACTTCATTAATGTAGCCCTGTAATTGAAGCTCTTGATTACGGAGTGAAGGCAACTGAGTTCTAGTGTGCACTACTTTCCTGAAAAAAGAAAAAAAAAGATTCTATTGGTTTATTTTTTTCCGGTGTTTCGACGTCAGAGATCAATTTCGCATATCAACTAAACATATCAATGCACAGCTAATTACGTACAATGTATGTTTATGTATTGGTTTTGTAATTATAGCACAAAAATAAAATTAAGGATGGAAGATAACAAATACCTAAAACTATATACCTTTAACACTCTCACTGTTGGGCAATAAGTTCAATCATTTCATAGAATGCTGAGCTTTTTCAGCACATTTTAAATCGTGAAATATGATAAAATAATTAAAAACCTACAACATCCATACATAAATGCCGGCAAAAATTAAGTTTCCGCTTTTCGTTCGCAAATAACTCAACAATATCCTTTTATTTGAAAAAATGAAACAAAGAAGTATAAAATACTTATATTTTTTTAAAGTGTCATCATATGTTGGCGCGTACACGTACGGGGAGCGCTCTCCGCGGCTGTATTCATTGTCTCTTATCCCTTGGTCATCACGCCGCAGGAAGTCTCATTTAGATGTCTACGGAATTTGCAGACGTAAGAAAGCAAAGTATGATCACAGTCGGCCAATGAGATTCAAGGTGTGCGGTCACGAGGTGACGCCGAGAAGAGACGAGCTGTGGTAGACACGCGCGTGCCTCGGGGAGTCTCGGGCACGAATAACTAGGTGTTGGGCGATTCCGTCCGTATGTAGCTAATTTCGAATAAACGTTGGAAAACCGAGATCCCGAATGTTCCCTTGCTGTATTCCCAGAACCCCTGCCTACAGTTTACAATTTAAAGTGTTTGTAAATTGTTTTAGACTTAAAAATAGATAAAAGCTAATTGACGAGAGCCACATTCTTAGAGATTTTTTAAAAGGCGCTTCAATGGACGGAATTCGCAGTGAGAGTGTTAAGGAATGCTAACAGCCGATAGATTCGTGAATTGTCATCGCTTTTAATGAGCTATAGGTCACCAGAAACATTGGATTGGGCTATTAGATCGTGTACAATTCGCCCACAGGTGCCTTTTAGGGAGGATGATATTACTCTCATTACATGGTGGTGGATCATTCCCAGGAGTAAATGCGGAGATGTAAGTCAAGGAAAGATGACTTAACTTCACTCTCGTTAACACTATTCCTGATGGACGAATTCCTGGGCTGTTATGTGCCGAAGATTCGATGTTTCCTTCCATGACCTTTGCCACTAACCTCTAAAAAAATTATTTAAAAAATCCAATTGTTACTTGAATTCTCATTAGATTTCGTGAAAAAAAGTCTTGAAACAGTCTTATTCACTTTTTAAAAGTCGCTGTTAGTCAGAAAAGTCTTCTATTTTATTTTTGTTTGTAACCTTTGAATATTCACTTTATTCACATTCACTTTATGAATATTCACAAAGATGCAGTCTGAAGACATTTTTTGTCCTCACTTGTCAATTGGCTTTGAACTTGTTCTAATATGTCTACGCTCATTTAGCAATCCAATCTTCCGGTATATCAATAAGAGATAACGTTATGCAACTTATAATTTTATCGGTATTTTAATCAATCAACATCACGTTATCATTATGAAATTTTTAACTGTGAGAAAACTTGCTGTGGATATCAAATGTCGGTTGAACAACTACTCGTTTCCTTAACCTTTGATTGATTTATACCGATCGAGCTTAACATAAGTGTTCATTCATGATATCGTCGCTATGACTGAGAGCATTTGCAGAATGAAAACTAAAATATCGATAGCTGAATAATTCTTAGTCAGAAAAACGCAGTGATTTTATTGGAAATGATATCAATTTTCCATTTCTTTCTCTTGATAAATCACTACGGTACCACGACATTGTTACTACTAATACCTATGTTTTTGGCTTATTACCTTACTACCATAGTAATGCATTCAATATGGCCTATTGCGCAAATTAATGACTGAAATACTCGCCTGTGCTATCACAGCGTACGTTTCTATCTATCCTCTTCTTTAACCGATGAGGAAAACGCAGTAAAACGTTAAGAAGGCCAACGAACCACCTCGTAGGCCTCTACGGATGGTTGGGTACAGTCGGCATGACACATCACAGCGGGATAGCCCCGGGAGTACAACTCATCACTTCTTTAAGTCAAGTGGGATAAAGTGAATGACCTTTTATTCAAACTTCTTTAATCGGTACTTAAACATGGTACTGGCAGCCGGACTATTCACCTCCGCCACTCAAGGAGGAAAGATGCTCCTCCGAACCGTTCGAGGGATCACAAAACGACAATGTCAAAAGCTCTGAGGGACTTACGTGCACATCCAGGGAAAGCGCAGAAGGAGGAAAGAGAATAATGTAATAGAACCCTTAATACCTAAGCTTCCCTCTATTGTATGCCACTAATTGAAAAAGGCTGTAGTCCCTTGAAGTGCAAAGAAAAGAATGTGACTCACTGCCGTTGGGAAGAACATGCACGCGATAACTCCACTTCCAGCCTTAAAAATGAGGAAAACTTCGAGGTGCACAAAATATTTTGAGGATATTTTTAGTTCTCTCGAGGTTCAACCTAAACAGCAGAAAAGAACGGGAGTGCAGGTAAAATAACGCAACGAGTGCGTCAAGGCGGCTCGTTATCACAATGCAGGGCCGTAGAGTTGTGGTCGCCATGCCTACGTCACACATTTCAGAAGGCGGCTAGACTGGACTAGACGACGACCCTTTCTTTTCAAGGTCTTCAATTGTGTTCCCAACACGTTTTTAAGTGGTCTCAACTCGTGAGGCGCCAACATGCACCCACTGCAATCGCAGCCATGTTTACTTACCCGGTCTGAAAGGATCCCAAAGAGGATAGTGACGTCGGTGAGGTCCCGCTAGGAGCCATGTATCTTCCTTGAACAAGACGTGGACACCATTTTGGTTTTCCCAAACAAATACATCTGCCACTAGTGTACCGGAAAGTTTGCGCTTTACCGAATGCCGGTCACTGTTCGACATTTATTTACTTATTCTACATTATCCTGAAAAAAAAAATTGAGTTAGTATTTATGCAAATTTTTAATTTCACTGACCCAGGTTTCAATGGCCAACCGTAATTTCAAGGTACTGTTCAAACTTGGGTCGGTGTAATAAAAATGTGTGGGTAAATACTAATACATTGGTTAATTTATGGAGGTATGGTCATGTCTTTTTTAAGAAACTCAACTTCCTTTTTCCGCCGACATTTCGCCTTTTTATTAAGGTGGCTGGAGCGGTAATCGTGAGTCGTTGAAGGCACATTCTAATAACTTTTCAAGTTAGTCGAAAAAAATATTCTTGGACCACATTTCACCCACGTACACCTGTTTATACGTTGGAAATCACCACAATGCAGTAATGTATATGATGCAAGAGTAATATTTCAAATTTTCTCCTTAATTAAAGCATTGTTTTGACTTGGATGTTCGGCGCGAAATTCGAAATTTACGCGAAAATCATATCTAAATACGCTTTTCTTACTCGGTATGATACCTTGATATTTGTTGGCAGCTATTATAATAATATGAAACTTACTATTTCGCATTTAGGAGAAAATCTGTACTTTAATAATAGAATTTTTTCAAAATATATGCCGTGTTCCATAAGATTACTTGTTAAAATACCATTGAAAATTGCCTGGAAACCAAATCGGTAACATGCAGTTTTTTTGTATTTTATCGATAGGTATTACTAATAAGGACACGTATGCAAAGTTTCACGCAAATCTGTATACAAATAAAAATCGCTCCAGCCACCAAAGGATTAACTTTCTTACTGCGACAATGGTAACATAAAAACCATTACCGTTTTTGTGCTACCATTGTCGCAGTAAGAAAGTTAATCCTTTGAGCCCTGAAGAAGTCTTATTAAAAAGGCGAAATGTCGGCGGAAAAAAGGAAGTTGAGTTTCTTAAAAAAGACATGACCAAATCTCCATAAATTAATCAATGTATTATTAAAGTGGTCAATAACTATTCAAAGAAGTAAATACTAATGAAATTTTTCTTTTTTTTACGAAAATGAAAGACTTCCACAAACTAAGTCCGAAACTATTTGTTTTGTCTTGAAAAAAAAATCTAAAAGGTCTTTTTACATCAGGCATATTAACCAGAAATCACTGACGAACATGCACAACCATCCCCTGGGAGGTTAAAATCCAACCCAGGCGGAATAGGAATCTGCGACCCATGGTTAGGCAGGCAAGGACATTACTCCAACGCTACCGAGGACGAATATGATAGATAGATAGATAATCGTTTTTATTATCGTAGACCTCCAAGGTCCATGAGATAATACATACACTTCATACAGGTAATATATAAAACAGAAAAAGAAAAAATAAGAAAGAAAAATAAACAAGTCAAATACAAAAAAGACTGTAGTATTATACGATATGGTGTAACAGCACACATAAATAAAACATTTGCAAGTAATATTTTACAATTTTTCCCACAATAACTATTTCAAGAGATGAAAATCATTGCATATAATTTAGTCGATATCTTTTTCCTTTAGTAGATACAAATAGAGTTTATTTTTTAAATGATTTAAATGATTATTATTGATAAATATGCTGATGGTATACCGGTAAAGGTAGGTTTAGATTGAAGTTGGTCTATAAATCTTTAACATCAGAAAGTTCCTGTCTCCTTTCACTATTCCATGCTTCAACTTGGCATGCTTTCTTCCTCTCCTCATTCCGTCCATAAAACCTATTCTCTTTCTTCCCCTTTCCCACTTATCCAACATTCTCGCCTCCATCATTAAGTTGGGGGATCGGTAATCGTGGGTCATTGGGTGCATACTATAATAAGTTTGTAAGTAATTAGAATGAAAATTCTTGGACCAAGTTTCATGTAAGTGCACCTGTTTATGCTTTGGATCTCACCATGCATGAAGTAATGGAAATGATACAAGAATTAATACAAAAACAAAAATCACTCCAACCACCTTAAAATCTGAAGGCTCTTGTCTTCACACACCATTATATTCTACAAGTCGGCATACGTAATTTATCTCTTCATCACATCCATAAAACCTATTCCAGGGGGGCGACAGACCTGTAAGCCCAATGCGTATAAGCTTTGCAGCAGCGCCACGCGCGAGTCCATAGGGAAGTGTAGGCGCGTGATTTGAATCGAAACCCCAGGAATTTCACATTCATTTAATTTCCGCTTAAGACTTAAAATTATATTTCCCACGCTAAAAAAGTCAAACCCAATCTTAAGTTTTAAATGAATAACACCACTTTTCGACCTTACCGTATTTCCTGACTCTAGCGCGCAGTGGAATCACCTGGTAACAGGGCCTCGAAAATATTACGCACAGGTTATTGATGGATTGAGGAAAAACAAAAACTCGTAAACAGTACTCGTTTACCGGAACATATGTTTATTCACTGGTACACAACAAGTACAGACATTAAAAAAAACACTTAGGTCAATTAATGTCACTTAAAATTTAAAAATTCCAACCAGACCATAAAAAAGTACGAGGGGAAAATGTAATGTGACAAATTACTTAACGAAAATAGTCTAAATGATGTTGACTGGAAAATGAATCCGTCACAAAATCAACTTGCTTAAACAGCTTACATGTATAAGAGGACATGACACTCTTGGAGCAAACACTATTACGAAAGCAAAGGGCCCTAAACGGACATACTCAAACACAAATTGAGCAGAGAAGTCATATGTAATTATTAGTTCACTATGCTCCCAACATCAAAACGATATATCATTTACAAGATCAACTTATATGAATGCAGTGGAAAATGCTTGAAGTTTATACATACGCGAGGAAAAATTTATCCCTGATGCAGTGTGGCTTCCTCGATCAAACCATATCGCTTGGCATTAATGACTCTTCATGTGGAACGACAAGGCGATACGTGAAATAGAAATAATAACTAGGTGAGTTATTTATTGTATTCATCAAATTACACATTCATTACAGTGCTTTCCCCATACAGAGAATTTTATAAACAATAACAAGATCACAAATTTACATACCTTCTTCCAATACTGATTACGTCATTAATGTGAGGGTGATGAACTTTATGTACTCCATTTGTAGCAAATATAGTGTCTTCATCGCCGTGGTGCCAGCTATAAACAAACTTGTTCTCCATTCCAGCATCAGAAATATTCGTCCGGACACAGAATACTGCCGATTTTTCAGACCTGGATTGCATACAATTTGCTGTTAGTCACAGCATCGACGAATATTCACTCACAAAGTCACACAAATGTATATTCATGTACGAAGTACTCAACGTATTTCGAACACCACCAATGGTGATATGACTGTTAGCGTTATTCTAATTCAATACACCTGATTCCATGAAAGCGAAATCCCCTTGTCCACACGTCCATTGATGTTTCACCACAGTAAACAAACAAAAGCCTTCTCAACATTCGATGTTTCCATGATGATATGCCACAAAAACGTTCTAATATCAACTGACAACAACAACGAGCCGATTTCAATATGCCCATCCTCCACCTTGCGCATGATTGAACACAATGATAAAATTAATAAAACTATTTCAAATTAATAAAACTACATGAAAAATATTACCAATGAGCATAAAATACACGTGATAAAAACTTAAACGATATCTATTAAATTATTTGAAACTGCAAATGCAAAGGAACAGAAAGGCCCCTTTGAGAATTAGGCTACAGCAGCGCCTCTATGCTTCAACTAGGAAACCATGACCACAATCGATTGTGATCTTGCACAATCGATAGGAGTTTTCTATACGAGATATCGCACTTTCGTCGCACGCCTGCCTATTCTCTTTCTTCCCCTTCCCCACGTACCCAAAATTCTCCCCTCTATCTCGGCATTAAGTATCCCATTGCCTCTCATTACTTGTTCAGACTGCCTACTTTCTCCTGATTTCCTCTAGCGTTTTCCTCTCCTCACCAATCACGCCGAGCACTTCCTCGTTCTTCTTCCTTTCCATCCATGGCACCTTCTCCATTCTCCTCCACACCCACATTTCAAACGCTGTCAATCTATTCTAAGTCCGCGCCAAGTAATGCTGCACTCCACATTAAACTCTTGGCTAGTATTCTCTTTACATTCTTACCCAAGGCCCTCGTAATTAATTCCCTCCAATTTGAGAACGCCTCCTTTGCTAACGCCGTTCTCCTTCTGATATCTTTGCGACGATGCCCAGTTTCATCCAGCACATTTCTCTGGTAGTTAATTTATTTTACCAAGTCTCTTTTTGTTGCCCTCTTACTTTTATGGCCAGCCTTCCTTTGTCCTAGATGATGTAGTTTTCTTCACTTTTTTAATAATTGTTCTTCGTTTCGTTTTTCCCGTATTGATATTTAATGCGTCTACCAATTCCTGCAGTCTTTTGGATGACGGAATAACCAGCGCTTAGTCGTCAGCAAATCTTACCGGCTTTATCAATCTGCCTCTACCTTAGACATTAGACATTCAATTCAGGGGCTTGATTCCATCTTTAGAGAAAAACAACTTTTTATTCAAAATTGGTTATTCTTATACTGTATGTTGAATACAATTCGCTTTCATTGTTCAAGAAATTCTGGCGTATTCTAGTCATAGCAATTGGTCCGCTCGAGATTTAGAGAAGTCTTGGAGTGATTAATGTCTGCCATGCTCCGTGAATGCCCTGGCAATATGAAGATCAAGGAGTTAAGAAAAATAGCGATATTCAATTTTCGTGCCCCAATTTCAATTGATGGAAAGGTGTGAGTGTGCTAACGGTGCAAATGTGGAGAGATTTAAAGAAATGCTTGCTCAAAGGCAAAACTTGTGACTAGGCCATATATTATGCCCCCTTTAAAATCATGACGCCAATCATGATTGCCTACTCCTGACTAAGTGACGAAAATTAACATGTGTCAATTAACATTCACTTCGTAAGATCCTTTGTTCTTTCAAAACATAGCGAGTTTCTATGACAGCAAAAGAGTCCTCTCTTCTCCCGTTTTATTGCCCGGGTGAGCAGCTACAAAAATCCAATCGGCAATTAAGGAAGGACAGAAAATGTGCATAATACATATCAAACACACTACTAGGCATTATCCAGGATATGTAAACACTTGAGCTCCTACTTCGAACGAAGTGCATACTTGCTGAAAACGAAATTTAAGGAACGCAAAAAATTAGTTATCTCTAATATCACTGAATCATTTCAAATGTCTAGATATGAGCCCTGTATTCCAAGAGCCAATATATAATAGACCCTGTGTTACATGAGCAATTTTGACAACGATGTCAGTGGTGGAATATAAAAATATCAGCTATAAAATATAATCATATAAAAATGAAAGCTATAACAACAAAGCAATTGACCCATGGAAGTTTGTAATTACGATTCTTAAAACACATATTTTAGTTCACTTTTATTTAAATCCGGCATAAACGTATAATAATAATGATATGCAATAGGTAGATATAAATAAAGAAATATTAGGATACAAAATTTTCCGAACGCTTACTTAAAAATTCCATTGAGAAGAGTGATTCTCTGTACGTGGATTATGAAAGTTGGTTTAAGTCTTGGCACGTCGCGTCGTTTCATGTGACTGACTACCACTAGTTTTTTTTTATTTTGGGCGTAGACCATGAACCACATAGCCTTGGGAGACGAGGAAACAAATGTAAGAAAGACGGAAACTCAGTATTGAATATTTCGTAGCGAAATTGAGTCTGTTATATCTCGTGTTCCATCAAAAATACAGGACTTGCGTGCATCGTAAAATGAACGGATAGAAAATATAATTACATTATTGCTGTATATAAGCATTACTCGTTCATGCATAGACAGGTGATGCTGAATTAATCATTAAGAAAACGAGGTAGTCATGTAGTGACGAAAAAGCTACGAGGAGCTGAGGATGGGCAAAGCAGCTCAAGAGGGAATCGACATCATCTCACTCACGGGAAGAGCCTCTGGAATATTTTAATTCAACGTTCTCCCTTACAAAATCTGTTTACTCAAGATAAAAATACTTCCCGTGAAAGAAGCAAGGTAAGCGCAAAAAAAGGAACTACGCATGCTAGGAAAATTAACAGCAGAGGTAGTGAACACCCGGGAAATTCTGCATTCGTCGGAGAATTATGCGTGCTAATACACGTTGCACAAATGGAAATTTTCCTCATTATCTTATAACTTGGCTCAGTGCAATCCTTTTCGATGATTACATCCTTTTCCGTCTCAAGGAGCCATTCGTTCTCCACTGAAGAATGCTTTCTTTATTCATGATTATGCGGTTACGTCGTCATTTTTGCACCAGGCGAATTGAAAGACATCGTTTCGTGACATACACGATTATGGTTAATTTTTTATAAAGCTTAAATAATGCATTCACTTTGGAATGTGTTATTCCTTTTACTATCTCGTGATTTATCAATTTTTCTCGTACGGTGGGAAGAGCGCTCTTATCCTAAATTTCTGGTTCGAGACCCGGTCCGGAGATGATTTACGCATTATAACTGACATTTCGGGTCCTTGAATGGACGACAATAAAGCGGAAGTGGTTCATAGGAACTTCAGGGAGGCATGGACTATCAGAATTGCTCGAATGGTGAAATTCAGACATTAATGTGATGGAATCTGTACATATTGCATGTCGCATAGCTCGATCAAATCTGCGAAAAGTATTGTAGTATTCACTGTATCTTTTAAAAAAAGTATTCATATCAGAAGCCATCGATTATCACCACATTTAATGGCCATCATTCAGTACATGACATTAATGAAGTGGGTGATTAAAAGATTATGATTAGTTGCTCAGGGGAGGAGTGATGGAACGTTATTCCGCACGAAATTAGCCACTGCAAGCACTGCAATTTATGGACAAGTTGCGCGCGATAGCCAAGTCAGGTGGATCTTTTTTTGCAAAAAACAGACTTAACTTTCGTGTGTCAAGGCGCTATTCACCCTCTTCTTTAAGCTAAGGTTTTCGTAAAGATAAATATGCGAACGCATTGTTAGGATTTGCACGCAAAAGTGTGGATTAAGCCACAGTGGTATAGTTTTTCTATCATGAGATGGTTGGTTCTAGTTCTATTATTGGCATCATTCCGATTAAATGTAGGTTCTGAGAGTCGCAAAAGTATTTCTAAGGGTGGGTTTACACTGGCAAGTTACTTTCACAAGTTTCCTCTGAAAGAGCTTGCAGGGGATTTGACTCCGGCGAAAGTTTTTCACAAGTTTAAGCATAGACAGTTTAGTTGCTGCTTACAATAAATGATGAAATTAGCATTGTTTGCACCATAAAATCTCTAAACATTATATTTCCCGTGATTTATCTCCATACCGTAGGTTGCTGCTTTCACTTAAGTATACAAGGCCAATTGGCAAGTTACCAATTGGCAACTTTACGCCTCTGCAAGCGACTTACCGAAACTTTTAAAAGTTCTGCAAGCGGACTTGCAGAACCGTTTACACGTGAAATTTATGTCAAAAATCGCTAGCTGCATGTAACTTACGCAATACTTTTGCCAGTGTAAACCCAACTTAAAACTTTTATTTCACTTGTAACCCTCGATTTATGTCATTCTTAAGCTCAGCAAGCTTCCGATGTAATCTCATCCCATTTCAAAAACCTTCACATTTTTCTCCCTTTTCAAGTTTTCTTATAATTTTCCCCTCAGAGTAGACGTTCAAAATCACATTTACGTCTTACCTTTCAAACCGTCACGTTGGCGGCAAGGCATTTGTAAAAGAGCCTTTTTTGTGATAAATCATTTTCCTTTAATTTTCACATTTTTGGACACCATTTACACCATCCGCCTTCTCCGTTTTCTTTTGTTCCGTTTCCTACGGCAACCACAAGTCATTCCTTGCCATACCCAACTCTTCTTCGTTTGCTTTCATTTCTCCCTTCGAAGTTATCTGCATCTACGACAGTGAAACGGGTTGATTCCTCAGCAGGCATTCACTGTTAACCACAGGACGAAACCCGCACCCTTCCCTGGTCACTTGGTTTGACCTAAAATTAGTCCATCGTATTCTCTCTACACATAGTATTTTCACCATATTTTATCAAACCCATCTAAAATGCTTATAATGTTCTCAGTCTCCCTTCCAAGTGTTTTTACATAAAAGCCTTACGACTCCATCTCAAAACTAACGTATCGTTAGTATTTTTTTTATCTTTGCTCTGTTTCCCTGTCCTCAGCTTTCTATCTTTTGTCTTCCACTCATAATTCTACTATCCCAATTTTTGGCAAAGTTGGCCCGGCAAATTTTGACAAAAATACTGTCCAAGAAACTGCTCCCACTACCCCAATCAATAAATGATGAAATTAGCATTGTTTGCACCATAAAATCTCTTTACATTATATTTCCCATGATTTGAGGTTTACGAATTTTTTCACCTGATGCGCTATGTGTGTGTATAATAACTTTCATGTGACGAATTGCTAACAATTTTGATAAATGCTGCATGCAAGGTCAGGGCTAACCTTTTTTAAACCACGCAGATTGGGTAACATTTGCAAATAATATGAAGTATATTCATTTCTTTATTTTCTGCTATATCAACGTTACTTCACTATTTTCCGTTTATTTTCTGTTAAATTTCAAGTGTTAATAGTTCCAGGATATTATTCGACTCGGGTAGATATAAGAGATTAGTTCTATGAATACGCCCATCGATCAAGGGGCACGTATATACTTGAATGCTAATATCTTCACTTCGTAGAAGAGAAATGTTATTAGATAAAATACTTTATACCGTTATAAGAGTTAAATTATTTAATTGAACGACGCTTTTCAACGATTTACATCTACATCTACAAAATACCCTACAAGCCACCTCAGGGGTGTGTGGCAGGGGGTGAGTAATCACCAACATGCATTACACTATACCCTAAAGTTAGTGTAACTACGATTGCCTAAAGTTAGTGTAGATTTACATCATCGTCAGGTACAAAGTCATGTGTACGATTTCCGTTGACTGTTGTCATAGTTATGAAACGGGGGGAGGGAGAAATTACAAAGGTTCGGGGAAGGTTGGGAAAGGTAGGGATAGTAGAAACGTGGATTAAGGGCTGGTGATGCAGGAAAGCTTATACTTTTTCAAGGTTATTTTGCCGGAAAGGAGTGGGGAGGGGTGCGGGAATAATTGTGTTGCATAGGTTTGTGGAGTTCCAGATAATTTCGACTTACTGGAGAGCACACATTTTTTAGGACTTTGGGAAGGATGTGTAAAATTTCGGGAGCTTAGTCGCTAACATGATTGTTCTCATGTAGGTGCTTTGCAAATATGTAGTGAGGTGGAATCCTTATTTTTGTAACTTCTGGCATGTTATTTGATACGCGTGATAAAATTTCTCCCAGTTTGACCGATGCAGCTATTGAATTTTATTTTGTGAATTCCTGACTTGATGAGTCTACCATGTGCGATTTTGCCGTTGTCATGCAGTTTTGTCAGTTATAAAATAGTCGTTGACCGACTTTATAGCAGCTATAGAATTTAATTTTGTGAAAAGTGAAGACTTGATGAGTCTATCATTTGTGACTTTGCCGTTGACTAGAAGTTTGGGAAGGGTAATGGGAGTGAAAAATGCTACTTTAGGAAACAAGTGGCACGTCCGTAATTTTTTTAAAGGCAAGTTAGTGGGAAACCAAAATCCATTACAACATCATATGCTACCTCGGAAATCTGGAGAGCAAATATACGATTAACATTGAGTGTGACTCATCATTGAGTGCTGTTGACAGGAGAGACAAATATTCATATTCACATTCAAACGGAAGCTAATATTGATATGAATAATGACAATAACAACTATGTTTCAATCCATGGAATTTTTACTGGTACTACTAGTTTGAACGTTATGGCGTCATCATCAGGTAAAATTTGATGAAGATTCGAACCTGATGATGACGCCGTAGCGTTGAAACTAGTAGTACCTACCAGCAAAAACTCACTGGATTGAAGCATAGTTGTTATTGTCATTATTCATAATTGTCATCCGCAAGGTCACGCCTGAAAGGATTGAATTCACTCTAATATTGATTGATACTTCATTTTTTATTATCATTTGCTATCAGTTCCGAAATTGATGTTATTTAAAACTCAAAGAATTGATTTTCTTTCGATACGGGTCGAATCTGCGAGCTACGCAGGCTTCAACGGGATTCGAACCCGGATCTCCCAATTGCCGGTGAGATGTGATGAAATCCACCTCGAGTTAAGATGGTTTGGCCGTGGTAGGTTTATAGCTGACACACCTGACCGACAATTGGGAAATCCGGGTTCCAATCCCAGTCAAGCCAAATGAATTTTTCTTATGGAATTTCATCCCTTTCTTGGAAACAGCAAGAATAAATATACTGGCTTGAGGGAAGAGGCTCCCATCCTAAAAATCGGATGAGTTTTACTTCAAACCAATTAGCGTTCATTTGAGTCGATGAATTCATTAATGTGGCCTAAAAGTATACGTATGTGGGTACCTACTCTCTCCTGGTGGATTTTCCAAAAAATGTCGACATCACCTGAAGTGACACTTCTTCCTCTTGTTTTAGAAACCTTAAAGAGCCGTGAGGTTCTAATGGAAATTAACGTCGTTAAGCTACAAAAGTGGTCCCTGACTTTCTCGCTCACTAATAGACCTGGAGAAATGGAAGCTGATGGCTATGTAAAAAAGGAAGATTTTTTGGGTCACGAAGTAAGTGGAACGTGGCGCAGACAGTTACGTTAAATGTGAAGTGCTTTGGTTGTGCTCGGGGTTTTGCGGTCAAAGTATGCGCTCTCTATGGGTTTTACCAGACTATCGTCGCGCATTGTTTTTTTTAAATATGCATTAATATGCGCGGTTACCGTTATTCATCCATTTCCGAGTTAGCAGATACGGAGATACCTGGTTGTAAACCTTACAGATTGAGCATATTTTTTTGCTATATATTTAGTTACAGAGATATGGTGTGATCAATTACAACTGGGCTACAAATTCGGAATTAGGTGAACAAAATCACTATTTAATGAAAGGATAACTCAATACCATTTGATTTATTCATTTATATTTAGAGCTCCGTTTGCCCAATATTTGCGGATATCGGTCTTAGATTTCCATTGCTAAATAAACAGCGAAGTCATTGTCCTCTGTACAATTGAGAACGTAGTAATAGTTCGAGTACATAGGATAGCCGCTAGATGTGTAATAAGCCGTTACGATAAACTTAGCAGTGTGGCCGTATTGTCGAATTAGTTGAACTGGTAATTTCTAACAGATCGAGAGGGAGAATATAGGTTGAATCTTTTGCGAAAGCTCGAAGTAGATTATTTTTCGTTTGACGTTCAGCATATGTAACATCTACATCCCTTATCTGTTACCTAGTACATACTAACAGCACGCCTAGCATGTTTTCTACATGGGTCTTGCGTCCCTGTCCATCTGTGTAGTTGTAGAATGCATGTATATTGACGGTCCCTCTCCATTGTGATGACATCTGTAGTGTAGTAGTGCATGCTTGTGAGGATTCGTCTCGTGACTAGCATAAGCGATTTATGCTTATGCATATATTAACATTAGTCGTAGTTACACTAACTTTAGAGTATAGTGTAATGCATGTTGGTGATTAATCACCCCCTGCCACACACCCCTGAGGTGGCTTGCAGGGTATTTTGTAGATGTAGATGTACATAATACTCTGCAAAGTCCTGCTACGAAAGCCAACGTACAACGGTAGGAACAATTACAAGTATAAGATGAAGGAAATAGATTACGGAACCGGTAGATTTAAAATGTATTGTTTTCCGCGGACAATAAGGAACCAAATTCGTTACCTTGTTTATTTTTTATTATATAAAAACTCTCTCTATAAGGAAAATTTCCTGAAAATTTCAATGCGCGTCCGCCAAAAATTCATAAGATATCGGATTACGGTTTATCGATTATTTGTTGAGATACTTCATCCTTGGAGGCATTGACGAAATATTGGCATACCATTTTTACGATTACAAATAGATACATTGCGCGGGCACTGTGGGATAGGTAGCGGTAGAGGAAAATAAAATTTGACATTCCTATTTCTATTTTCCACTATTGGCACATTGTTCGCTCTTGAATGTTATTCTGCCTCGGAATACTGTAATTTTTGATTTTTATTATGAGTAAGTTAATGAATTTATGACAGTTCTACATCTACATAATTCCATGCAAACCACCTCAAGGGTGTGTGGCAGATGGTGAGTATCAAAAACATGTATTACACAATACTCTATTAAAGTTAATGTAACTTCGACTATTGAACCATTAGCAAAAAATGGCTATTACTTGTAAGGGGGAAAATTTTCACTAACATTTAGTGCAGTATAGGCTACAGTTAATGCGAGAGAAAATATAGATGCCAATGGTGAGCTAAAAATGCGAAAGTTTATTATTTGCATTGGATAATGTGCTTATAGATAAAGCGGCGAATTTGCGAAATGATGATCAAGATCAAAGTCTAAGAAAAACTTCTTATCAGCTTGGTGTAGAAAATTGCAATTGGGCCATAACTCCTTACTATAACACTTCTACCGCGTCAAAAGTTTATTATAGTGCATTTCTCACTCCATTGGAAAGTAACGAAAGGCCTAAATGCTACTCAACCAGATGGGAGTGGATACGGTGAAGTTCATGCCATAAACAAATTTTTTTTCTCCCTTATATGAAATATAGCAATGACGAAACTTTGCAACTTCTTTACCATTACAAAGAACTATATGATTTTAAAATTTGAGATGGATCAAAGGTGGGATACATTTCGAAAATTTAGTTTTAAACTTTCAATTTTTTTTTCAAAACATTTTAAATTTTATAATTTGACCGTTGAATATGAAACACTAATATTTTTTGTACAAACCAAACTTTCTAGCTTTCTTAGATCTGAAAAAAAGGGAAAATTCTGGGACTCGTTTTTACAAATGCCGAATTTTTCATATCTCCGTATCTCCGCAAAAAAATAACATTTTTCATAAAAATTGAATATACAAACTTAAGTCTTTATAAGGAAAACCCACAAAAAAATTCGTCAAATCTGAGATAGTCAGGGCAACTCGTCCGTGATTTCACATGGAATGACCCCTATGATAATACTTGAGTATTAAGAGTAAGCTATCAATTTACAGGATTTTGAAGTGGCGTTGAGCTTCCCCGATGGTTTGAAGATGGCTCCTAGGTTGTAGTTTTTTAAATTTTATGCCATTTGGATGCCATATGTCATTTGGATCCGTAGATATTGAGAACACAGTTATTCTCGTTGATCTGTGGATATACTGTTCCCGTACCTACATCTGTCAATGATCAAGGTTCTCACGAGTATTCCCGAGAAACAGCTTCTGACTCATCCGCGACTATTGTCCACTTTGCTTCCGCTATTGAGATGATTCCGTCATGTACGCTGCAGTTCTAGGTTAGATCAGTCAGTCCTTTCTTTCGCTACATCTACATCTACATATTACCCTGCGAGCCACCTCTAGGGTGTTTGGCAGGGGGTGACAAGTCACCAAAATGCAGCATGCAAGCGGACCGTCACATGCACACCGCACGTTCATGAATATTAAGGATACTAACCAATTCCATCATTAACTAAAAACCATCATGCAGCATGCAAGAGAATCCCCACATGCACGCCACACATGTACGATGACACATAATATTCTACATGCTACTTAAGAGGGAAATCTGCCTATGAAGCTAGAACATGCAAAACATGCTGTAAGAAACACCATAAAACTCCGTAAACATGATTTAAGAAATACATAAGTTAGTAAGCTACACTACCAGTCAAGTAATCTATTTCTAAGTCCTTACACAGCCGTTATAGTCTCTTATCGCTCGCCTACGATGTAGCCGTGTCATAGCTAATTTCATCTCGGCCGTCGAAAGATAGTCTAAGTTCATGGCCAACTTCCTCAAAAAGTGAAAGAAATCATCGGGGAAATCATCCCAAAATGCCACCGCTTATATTTTCAAGCATCAATGAATATATTATCGTGGAGAAAGGACCTGTTTTCACTTTTTTCGCTAGCCTTCTTCTTCTTCCAATGTGTATCCACTTATGGATGCTCGCGATCACATTTTCCATCACTTTTCTTATTCCCGCGGTGTGCATCAGTGACTGAACATCATTCTAATCCGTCCACTGCTTACATCTACATCTACAAAATACCCTGCAAGCCATCTCAGGGGTGTGTGGCAGGGGGTGAGTATTCACCAACATGCATTACACTATACACTAAAGTTAGTGTAACTACGAATAATTATGCATTAGCATAAATCGCTAATGCTTGTCACGAGGCGAAGCCTCACAAGTATGCACTACACTACAGATATGTTCACAATGGAGAGGGGGCGCTAGTATAAATGCATCTTGCAACCACACAAATGGACAGAGACTCAAGACTTATGTAGAAAACATGCTCGGCGTGCTGTTAGTACTAGGTAACAGATAAGGATTCAAGTGTTAGGGTATACTACTACTACCAAGAGCTACACTACCTAACGAAAAACCTAGATAAAAGTCTCCTTGGTAGCTGTTTTTAAATCTGTCCGTTCTGCAGTCTAGTTCCCTAATTTTATTCTCATGATCTGATCTACCGTAGTATGTCGGATTTCGTAAAATATTATCTACATCTACATCTACAAAATACCCTGCAAGCCACCTCAGGGGTGTGTGGCAGGGGGTGAGTATTCACCAACATGCATTACACTATACACTAAAGTTAGTGTAACTACGACTAATTATGCATTAGCATAAATCGCTAATGCTTGTCATGAGGCGAAGCCTCACAAGCATGCAACACTACACTACAGATGTCATCAAAATGGAGTGACCTCAATATACATGCATTCTACAACTACACAGATGGACAGGGACTCAAGACCCATGTAGAAAACATGCTAGGCGTGCTGTTAGTATGTACTAGGTAACAGATAAGGATTCAAGTATTAGGAGTACTACTACTACTAAGAGCTACACTACCTAACGAAAAACCTAGATAAAAGTCTCATGGCAGCTATTATGGTCCCTTATCGTTCGTGGGAAAAATGACATCTTAAATCTATCCGTTCTGCAGTCTAGTTCCCTAATTTTACTCTCATGATCTGATCTACCGTAGTATGTCGGATTTCGTAAAATATTGTCAACGTCGTCAGAGAATAGACCGGTTTGGAACTTGCATAATAGATTTAGTCTAAATTTTAATCGACGGTCTGAAAGCTTTTCCCATCCCAGTTGCTGCAAAAGGTCAGTAACACTAACGAGATTATCATAACGGCCTTTAACATATCTTGCCGATCTTCGCTGCACGCGTTCTAACTCAGTTTCCAAGCCTATCTCATAAGGATCCCAAATACTGGCGGCATATTCTAAGTGGGGTCTAACGAGGGAGAAGTAGCTGATTTCCCTAACTTTATCGTCGCACTTGCCAAGTACTCTTTTAACAAATCCCAATTTACGATTAGCTTGACCGGTAATTTCTCGAATATGTTTACTCCACGATAGATCATTAGTCAGTTTAACTCCGAGGTACTTAACCGATTCTACGGTGTCTAGTTTTATGTTGTTAATACAATAGCTGTTACAAGGAGCGTTTTTCCGTTTCCAAAAATTTACAACAACGCATTTTTTCAGGTTTAATTCTAGCTGCCACGCATCGCACCACTCTTGTATTGCCTCGAGGTCCTTAGTTAGCGCTTCCTTGTCATTAAAGCTACGAATTTCTCTATACATCACTGCGTCGTCAGCAAATAATCTAAGCTTACTGTCAACTTTGTCACCGATGTCGTTTATGTACAAAAGGAACAGAAGCGGGCCTATGACACTTCCCTGTGGGACACCCGATTATCAACGTCGTCAGATAATAGACCGGTTTGGTACTTTCATAATAGATTGAGTCTAAATTTTAATCGACGGTCTGAAAGCGTTTCCCATCCCAGTTGCTGTAAAAGTTCAGTAACACTAACGAGATTATCATAACGGCCTAAAACGTATCTTGCCGATCTTCGCTGCACTCGTTCTTACTCAGTTTCCAAGCCTATCTCATAAGGATCCCAAATACTGGCAGCATATTCCAAGTGGGGTCTAACGAGGGAGAAGTAGCTGATATCCCTAACTTTATCGTCGCACTTGCCAAGCACTCTTTTAACAAATCCCAATTTACGATTAGCTTTACCGGTAATTTCTCGAATATGTTCACTCCACGAGAGATCATTAGTCAGTTTAACTCCGAGGTATTTAACCGATTCTGCGGTCTCTAATTCGCTGTTGTTTATGGAATAGCTGTTAGAAGGAGCGTTTTTCCGTTTCCAAAAATTCATAACAACGCATTTTTTCAGATTTGCTTTGCATTCAAGACATCTTCTTTCTTCCAAGTCCCCTTCGATTTTTCCTTCAATTATCAACTGCAAACATTGGCATTTCTCATTGTGTATTTATATGTATGTACTAGATATGCCGTTTTCCTCTTCTTAGTAACGTTGAATAGCTCGCGCTCTTTTCCCACACACGTAAGAACTTCCTCATTTGTCATTCTCACCATCCACGATACTTTAAGGATTGTTCGGTATATCCTCATATCGAAAGCTTCTAATTTGTTGATATATTTTTCTTTCAATGTCCAACCATCTACAACATGAAGAAGTCAGGAGCAGACAGGGTACCCAAGGGCCCCGGCGGCGACGTGGTCAAAGGGCAAACAGGACGGGCCGTAACCGCTTCAGGGGCCTCGCGCTTCCTTTTCATTTTACCTTTCACATACTTGCCGGGTCCTAGGAAAACGGAAAGAGTTGAAGGGCCCTAGGGCTACTCGAGGCAGTTCGGGGCACTGGAGGGGAATCCCGCCCGCCCTCCCTGCCCAATCCGCCCCTGGAAGAAGTATCGGCCAAGCGTAACATTTTACGAACCGTAGTGTTTGCTGCAAGTCAAAATCCGAACATGTAAGCACTCTTTTAAATTTTAAGAATCTCTCTCTACCTTGCCCAATGCGTCATTTTATTGTAGTGCGTTATTAGATGTGCATTATGCGTTGTCAAATGTCCATTCTTCGCAGATCCATGTGCCCAGTTATTCAAATTTGCTGACTCTTTCCATGGGAATTGAGTTTAATGTTATGTTGGAGTTTTGAAATAAATTCAAGTTTCGTGAGACAGTCATGAAATCCTTCTTTTTGGTATTGATATTTAAATCAATTGATTTTCTGTGTTCTCCTATTACGCTGATCAGTTGTTGTAGTTCGTATATATTACTGGCTATCACTCGCTAGCTTGAGTGCATGTTTTCGTATCTTTGAGGAATGGGTTGAAAAAAAAAGAAAACTCATTCCCATTTTCATGGGCTCTCGTCATCAACGCTTACTTCGCCCAGCTACACCCACCTTGTCCTCGTAAAGCAGATGCGGGCGGGTGTTTGGGTTTCCCCCGGAACCCCCACCCTCCTTGGTTGGGCGGACACCTGTCTTGCTCTGATGAGGGACTGTGGGATGGGACGGAGGAACGCAAGGGAGGAGGTGAGGGGGGGGGGGTGTTGGAGGGGAAGTAGGAAGAGAGGAAAGGGGGGGGGGGAGAAAGACCATCGCCGGGCTCTTTTTACACGGTGCATGAAGCGCAGCACAAAAGGGACAAGATTGGATGGCGTCAGTCTTCCTTCTCCGCGGTCATTTTGCAGCCTACTATTCCATCTGCCGATGGAGCAAGGAATAATTAAAAGAAGAAAAAACCCAACCCTGCCAGACACCCTTGAGATGACTCATCTACATCTACAAAATACCCTGCAAGCCACCTCAGGGGTGTGTGGCAGGGGGTGAGTATTCACCAACATGCATACACTATACCCTAAAGTTAGTGTAACTACGACTAATTATGCATTAGCATAAATCGCTAATGCTTGTCATGAGGCGAAGCCTCACAAGCATGCAACACTACACTACAGATGTCATCAAAATGAAGTGACCTCAATATACATGCATTCTACAACTACACAGATGGACAGGGACTCAAGACCCATGTAGAAAATATGCTAGGCGTGCTGACTCGTTGAGTATTAAGTAGATGCAGAAAAATAAGTTTAAAAATGGTCCTCAAACTTTTCGATATAGACCCCCACAGCCGCATTCGTAGTTATTATATTGAACGATATGTCCTTTCATTAAAATTGAATGAATTTGGCCGCATCACAAAGAAGAACATCTCACCATTCCAGTGATAACAAAATATCAGCCACTTATCGCACTTTTGACCTCGTTTAAGACAAGTTTAAGGTAGTTTGAGCGAGATATCCTTTCACATAAAGTTCAATGAATTTGGCTTCAACATAAAGGAATATCTCACCTTTTCAAAGATAGCAAAATATCAGCCACTTACCGCGCTACTTTTCGAGATATTTGACCAAGTATACCAGCCATTTTCCATGGGACGGGTATGCTATCCAGATAGACTTTATTTGAAAATGAGGAATTTCTAACGCATAGATCACGTCAGAAATTGAACAGTGTGTAGTTTGTATGCTTTCTCAACTATTTTAGAAAAAGAATCACTTGCCGCAGTAGTTTTTACAGAATCACAAAACGTTTTCGGTTGTGAAGGCGTTATCAGCGTACGGCGTGAAAGATTGAGTCAAGATAAAGACTTATCTACATCTACATCTACATATTACCCTGCGAGCCACCTCTAGGGTGTTTGGCAGGGGGTGACAAGTCACCAAAATGCAGCATGCAAGCGGACCGCCACATGCACACCGCACGGTCATGAATATTAAGGATAACTAAAAACCATCATACAGCATGCAAGAGAATCCCCACATGCACGCCACATATGTACGATGACACATAATATTCTACATGCTACTTAAGAGGGCAATCTGCCTATGAAGCTAGATCATGCAAAACATGCTGTTAGAATCACCATAAAACTCCGCAAACATGCTTTAAGAAATACATAAGTTAGTAAGCTACACTACCAGTCAACTAATCTATTTCTAAGTCCTTACACAGCCGTTATAGTCTCTTATCGCTCGCGGAAAAAACGACATTTTGAATCTATCTGTTCTACAGTCTATCTCTCTTATTTTATTTTTATGATCTAATCTACCATAGTACGTTGGCGGTCGTAAAATATGATCAACTTCGTCGGAAAATAAACTACTCTTGAATTTACATAATAGATTTAGTCTTGTTTTCAATCTACGGTCTGACAGTGATTCCCATCCGAGTTGTTCTAAGAGGTCAGTAACACTAACAAGACTATCGTAACGGCTTTTCACGTACCTGGCTGCTCTTCTCTGTACACGTTCTAACTCTGTTTTTAAGCCTGTTTCATGAGGATCCCAAACACTGGAAGCATATTCTAAATGGGGTCTAACGAGGGAGAAGTAGCTTATTTCTCTCACTTTGTCGTCGCACTTGCCTAGAATTCTTTTAACAAATCCCAATTTACGATTAGCTTGACCTGTTATTTCCCGAATATGTTTATTCCACGATAGATCATTATTGAGCCTAACTCCGAGATATTTTACGGATTCTACCGTCTCTAATTGGGTATCCTGAATGAAATAGCTCTGTTGTGGGGAGTTATTTTTCCCCCAGAATTTCATTACTACGCATTTTTTCAAATTTAACTCTAGCTGCCACGCATCGCACCATGCTTGGATTGCAGTAAGGTCGTTCGTTAGTTTATCCTTATCTTCACTGCTACGGATTTCCCGGTATACTACAGCGTCGTCTGCAAATAATCGAACTTTACTGTCTATTATGTCACCAATATCGTTGATATAGAGTAGGAAGAGGAGTGGGCCTATGACACTACCCTGAGGGACGCCAGATGTGACTCTAACTTCGTTGGAGGCTACGCCGTCTAATACTACTCTTTGCACGCGATCGCTCAAAAGTTCTCTGATCCAGGAAATTACATCATCGTCTAGGCCGTATGATTTTAGTTTTACTAATAACTTATCGTGGGGCACTTTATCAAATGCTTTTTTGAAATCAAGAAAAATCGCGTCCACTGGAATGTTGTCCTCTCCGGAGACTAAAATATCGTGGGCAAACAGCGCTAACTGAGTTTCGCATGATCTACCTTTCCTGAATCCGTGTTGAGTTCTCATTAACAAGTTATGCGTGTCTAGGTGTTTCATTACTGAGCTGACAACAATGTGTTCAAGGATTTTGCATGAAATGGACGTTAAAGATATCGGTCTGTAATTACATGGCTGTTCCTTGTCTCCACTTTTGAATATGGGCGTTACATTGGCAATTTTCCAGTCATTTGGTACTCCGTGTTGCTTTATGGATTTTGTGAATATTAGCTGCAAGTAGGGGGCAATTTCTGACGCTAGTTCTTTATACACGCGAGAAGGGATTTCGTCTGGACCAGGTGACTTATTTGGACTGAGCAATTTCAATAAAATTTCTATTCCGTGAGCACTAATATCAAGGGGAGGCATCTTTCGTATGCAGTGATTATCAACCGCCACGGATGAATTCTCAGATGACTCGGTGAACACGCTCTTGAAGTAGGAATTTAATAAATTGGCTTTATCGGAACTGTTTGTTAACACATCTCCATTATCGTTTCTTAGCGAACAAACGGTAGATCTTTTACCTTGAACTTCCCTAACATAGGACCAAAATGCTTTTGGGTCATCCCGTAACTGCTCTACAAGTGTTTTCCTTTTAAAATTCGTGAATGCATTTCTGAACGCTTCCTTTGTAGCGGCTTTAGACAACTTATATTTATTAATTATTAACTCTCGATCACTAGGAGACACATCATGAATGATTTTTTTCATCTTAGCATGGCACGCTCTCTGTCGCCTTAATGATTTTCTGACTTCCGCGTCATACCATCTCGGTTCGCTACCTTCTTTTTTTATTTTACTAGGGATATATCTTTTGATTCCTGAATTTATGAGCGAAAGAAAAACTTTCCAAGTCCCTTCTACATTTAATTCCATTACTGATTTTTGAAACACGGGAAAAGCATTTTTCAGATTACTCTTGAACCCATCAAAATCAGCCCTTTTAAATATGAAAACTTTTCGTTCTCGTTTAAAACTTTTTGCGATATTTAAAGAAAACTTAGCTGTTACTGCCCTATGATCACTGATTCCCTCGACGGTGCTCACATTTATTACCTGATGTGGTATATTTGTCGCTAACAAATCAAGAATATTTTCTCCTCTGTTAGGAGCGGAAGCTATTTGAAGCAATGCGTTTGATGAAAAAGCGTGCAGTAACGCCTCGCAGATGACTCTATCTCTCCCACCGGGTATGAAGCTATAGGTCTTCCAATCTATAGAGGGTAAGTTGAAATCTCCGCCTAATATCAGATTTCTATCAGGATATTTGGATACTATGCTGTTTATTTGGGTTTCAAAATCTAAAATTGATGTTATATCTGTGTTTGGTGGTCTATAGTACGAGCATACAAATATAGTTTTCGATTTAGGACATTTAATTGAACACCACACAGATTCAACGCTGGTCTCCGGTAAGGTTTCCGCTTGGCTGACAATTGAATTCTTTACAGCTACAAATACTCCGCCTCCAGCTCGGTTAACTCTATCTTTCCTATAAACGGTGAAAGATTTTGGGAAGACTTCACTGTCTGAATCATCATCTGTAAGCCAACTTTCTGTTCCTATAATGACGTTACACTTCGTACTATGAATTAAATGGTGGAATTCAGGAATCTTATTTCTTAAACTACGGCAATTAATTACTGCCACGACTATTACTTCATCACTAATATTATTGCAATTTGGGAGTATTTTCGATTCGCTCTTTCCGATTAATTTATTTTTAGGCCCTGTATTCCTACTTCCGGGCACTGCAGAATTTTTTATCTCACTTTTAAAATGACTTGAATCTACTGACCTCTGATTTCCCGTTTTTGTCTCACCAACTGACCTACTACCTTTCCTTCCATTAACATTATGACGCAGCTGACGTTTCCCATGCTTAAAGGTACTAAATTTTTTATTGGAAATTAGTGATGCTGAGCCTGACACGCTGCTTTTCCTTTCTATTAATCTATTCTGATTTCTGGAGGAACTTCTGTTACTAAAAACTTTAGAATTTACCCCTTTATTTATCGACCCACTATAAGCACTACACTCTGGCCTTCTCTCTACTCTAAAAAAGACCTACAGTGCTCAAATATACTACTCGCTACACATCTAGCTGACTCGGCCGTGTAGTGGACTCCCGAACGGTTCAGAGGGGTCCGACACGATCGGATTGCCGGCCTAAGGTCCACGAAGGAGGCTCCGATGTCCGTGCAGAAACGACGCAGCCTCTGGTTTATGCCTTCCACTCGGCTCCAAACCAGAGAACCACGATCGATCCTCGGGACAAGACTACAAATCGCAAGCGACAAGCTAACCCCCTCGGCACCATTTATCCGTTTCACTTCGGAGTCCAATTCCCTGAAGGAACGTAGGATCTCCTCGGATCCGCGGTCCATGGCGTCGTTGACGCCAACATGTGCCACGACCTGCAATCTAGAGCACTTCGTGCCCCGTACCGCCGCACCAACCGCCTGCGTCACCTGCGGAACACCGCCACTAGGGATACACCATGATATCACACGGTTGCTTACACCCTCGCGGTCTGCCCTTTCTCGTAATGGGACCATCACACGGCGGACATTACTACTCCCTATCACTACAATCCCCCCCTTCCCACTCTGACGACTCTTCCTAAGTGACGGTCTCGGAGTAGGAGTAGGCACGTCAGATACCTCGGAGTTCCCCTCCGACAGCAACTGGTATCTGTTCGAAACGGGAACGGGATCTGCCGGAGCATCCCCCGCGCCACGTTTCAGAGTGACCTTACCGCCACTCCTCCGAGACACGACCCTCCAAACCTCCGGTATAGGAGGTGGTACTGCCCCTTCATCGGTGGAAGGATCTTCGGGGAAACTCTTGATCGTCCAACCTCTGTTTGCAATCGAGCGAACCCGTGCAGCTCCTAAGGAACGGTGGACTTTCAAGGAGTCACCCAAATTTCCATCCATCTCAGGGACGCGTACTACCCTTTCTACCAGTGACTGGAGTTCCCGCACGATTCTCTCCAACTCGGCGATGCGGGCTCTGAGAACCACACCCTCGCCGGCGTTTTCGAGCACCGCAACGGGTGACCTATTCGAAGTCATCCTAGCCTTACTCGCAATAAAATCCCCAACAAAAAATGTAACCTATAGAACGAGGGCTAAACTTTGCAACAAAAAAAATAAACGTTCTTAGACTCGGCAAGAGTATACGGTAAGAGAGTAATCAGATAGAATGTAGTTGCTAGAAAGAGTTGACTCCTAAAAAAAAGCTCACTCCTGAAAAACGCTAACAAGACAAAGAGATAAAAACAAGCTCAAAAGTACAACAGAAAAATAACTGAAGAAGAAAAAGGTCTACTTCCTAGACTCTAAATCCTCACCCGAGTAGAACGCGGATAGACGTAACGGATTAACTCGAAGGGATTGTCAGCGGGGGGGAAGTGGCTTACACTTCAAGGACGCTAGTGGTAGGGTAGGACAGGTGTTGTTTTTTGTGAGAGCTAGGAGGGGGTGATTCACTGATAAAGAGGGACGAAAGGACCTGTGTTTCACGAGAAAAACGGTTAACTATCCAACAACTAGCGAAGGAGATAAACTATACTAGAAGAAAAATGTACAAAAATATTCTCTAACAGCGAACTGGGAGTAGAATTTGATGCTAAAAATAAGAGTTACTAAAGATCTCAGAACCTAACAGTCAAAAAAAATAACTTCACAACAACGATGATAACAATAAGGATATTATAAGCTCTTTAAGAAAAAATATATAGTTAGTCCATAAGTAAAAGCTAGGTGAGTTAGGATTTAATAACTATCAATGGGCAACAGAGACTTTAACGTGTAATATAATAAGTTAAAGTGTAACGGCAGGTGAAAAAAGAGGATTACTATCACAAAGTTATTAAAGTAATATAAAAAATACTATTTAATATAATTCTTAGACAACAATAATTCCAAAGCAGCTACGTAAAGAATCTATTCAACAATCCGATCACCAGATTAGCGTACGGCACAAAAACACGCAAAAAGATAACGTGCAACTAGCTACGCAATAAAAAAATTAACAGAAATACATATAGGTTTTCTACTTATCGCTACAAGCAGGCACTCTTGCAGAAACACTCGGCGCACGAACCGGGATCGAAGAAAATCTGGAGATTCACTCACTCGCACACACACACTCACAAAAACCCACACTTAACTAACAGGAAACTTAACTAACGCGACTATATTAAGACAAGGTCTAATTTAAATATCCTACTCTAATAATAAATAAAATAAGCTACAAGTATATGACACTACACTGCAAGCAGAAAAGCTCCAAGCAAGCAGTAGCTGCAAGCGCAGGTAGTCAGAGAGGCAGAGAGGGCAGGTAGACCCGGGATTAGGGAGCGCCCGAAGGTCACGTCCGTTCCGTCCGAGAGCTGGAGGGAGAATGGAATATGTATGCATACGTCTACATATTACCCTGCGAGCCACCTCTAGGGTGTTTGGCAGGGGGTGACAAGTCACCAAAATGCAGCATGCAAGCGGACCGCCACATGCACACCGCACGGTCATGAATATTAAGGATACTAACCAATTCCATCATTAACTAAAAACCATCATGCAGCATGCAAGAGAATCCCCACATGCACGCCACACATGTACGATGACACATAATATTCTACATGCTACTTAAGAGGGTAATCTGCCTATGAAGCTAGAACATGCAAAACATGCTGTAAGAAACACCATAAAACTCCGTAAACATGCTTTAAGAAATACATAAGTTAGTAAGCTACACTACCAGTCAAGTAATCTATTTCTAAGTCCTTACACAGCCGTTATAGTCTCTTATCGCTCGCGGAAAAAACGACATTTTAAATCTATCTGTTCTACAGTCTATCTCTCTTATTTTATTTTTATGATCTAATCTACCATAGTACGTTGGCGGTCGTAAAATATGATCAACTTCGTCGGAAAATAAACTACTCTTGAATTTACATAATAGATTTAGTCTTGTTTTCAATCTACGGTCTGACAGTGATTCCCATCCGAGTTGTTCTAAGAGGTCAGTAACACTAACAAGATTATCGTAACGGCTTTTCACGTACCTGGCATAGCATATTTAGCTAATAACTGAGAACTTGAGTCGTATAAGACAATGTTTTTGCGCCATTAATATTTTTTCTTCATGCGTCATGCAGCTGCTGAAATTTAAAAATAAAATTCGTATATAGTCTCCATTATGACTTGTGAAAAATCTTGCTGCAACCACACTAAGGATGTTCGATCGGAAATTTTGTTAAACCTGAATACATAGTGTCGTTTTAGCGCTGAACGACCTTAGCACCGGTAGCTTTACTCCGGAGAAAGTTAAACCCATGACATTATGGTTTAACGCTGAGTTTAAGTTCCTCGCGTAGCCATTTTCTCTTCAGCTTTTGTGGTTGTCATCTACATCTACATCTACAAAATACCCTGCAAGCCACCTCAGGGGTGTGTGGCAAGGGGTGAGTAATCACCAACATGCATTACACTATACCCTAAAGTTAGTGTAACTACGACTAATTATGCATTAGCATAAATCGCTAATGCTTGTCATGAGGCGAAGCCTCACTAGCATGCAACACTACACTACAGATGTCATCAAAATGGAGAGTGACCTCAATATACATGCATTCTACAACTACACAGGTGGACAGGGACTCAAGACCCATGTAGAAAACATGCTAGGCGTGCTGTTAGTATGTACTAGGTAACAGATAAGGATTCAAGTATTAGGAGTACTACTACTACTAAGAGCTACACTACCTAACGAAAAACCTAGATAAAAGTCTCATGGCAGCTATTATGGTCCCTTATCGTTCGTGGGAAAAATGACATCTTAAATCTATCCGTTCTGCAGTCTAGTTCCCTAATTTTACTCTCATGATCTGATCTACCGTAGTATGTCGGATTTCGTAAAATATTATCAACGTTGTCACAGAATAGACCGGTTTGGAACTTACATAATAGATTTAGTCTAAATTTTAATTTGTCGAAGGTGTTCTGTGATTTATCGTTAGTGAGCCACTCGTTACAGCTAGCTTAAGGGTAGTATTATTAGCTAGGGTAATCGTAATACCGTTGGCTTAGTAAGTTAGGTTTATACTATCGTAAATAATCTACATCTACAAAATACCCTGCAAGCCACCTCAGGAGTGTGTGGCAGGGTGTGAGTATTCACCAACATGCATTACACTATACCCTAAAGTTAGTGTAACTACGACTAATTATGCATTAGCATAAATCGCTAATGCTTGTCACGAGGCGAAGCCTCACAAGCATGCACTACTACACTAATCATGTAGGCTATGAATACCAAGTTTTACTGGTTCCGTTCTACACCAAAATGTATCAAAATCACTAATATAACACACAAATAAATATTACTGCATTGTATCTTACTCATCGACCTTTCAGGTATCAATTCACGTGACCGTTTTTGTGACTAAGTGTATTTTCATTCATATTTTATGATAATACAAGCGTCCTTCTTTGCTTGTCCCATTATAAATATGTTAATGCTAAGAATAGGGGGTCGATAAAAAGTTGAAAAATTCTTGAAGGGGTCGACAGTGAAAATAGTTTGGGGACCCCTGATTTATATAAACTCTGCAAGCCTCTTGTTGTTAGAGTCGTGCGGCTGGGGATGAATTGCCACCAAAACATGCACTGCACTACATTGGAAGAAAGTCTTCGAATCTAGGAGTGTTATCGAATTTTGCTGAAGTGTGCATGCGTAGCGGTTTAAGTATTTCGAAAGTAAAACAAGCAACATTCGAGATGCACTGTTAGTACAAGTTGGCGTGATCAAAAAATCTCTGGGTAGCACATTCACTAGACTAGGCTACCTTACAACAACCCATTCACGAAGTTCTAGTTGCGGCTTTTATGGCTATTAAGCTCTCTTTGTTATTTGCGGAAAATATTTAATTTCCTGCCCGTCCTTGGATTTAAGTTCCGAATTCTATGGTCATGATATAATTGACCACGCTTCGTCGCGCTTCACAAAATGATTTTGATGTCGTGAGTAAAATACTGAATTGATTTGGGGATATCTGAGGGGTGACTTGAATAAGAGTTTGATGAAAACTTTAAAACGGAACATGGCACTCTATGGGTCGGAAACTTTAACTTGGTAATTGCGGAGAGAGTGTGTATGAAAACTGGATGCATTGGAGATGTAGGTTTGGAGGAGAATGGAGAGCGTAAGCTGGGAGGCGAGATAGACAAACGAGGATGTGTTAGATATGGTGGGAGGCGAAAGGAAGTTGGTTAGTGGCTGCTATTTGGAGAAGGCAGAAAAGGTGGATGGAGGACGTTTTTAGAAGCGAGGGCATGTTGAAGAGTGTAACAGAGGGGAGAACGCAAGGGAAGCGTGGAAGATGATAGGAATTTTGACGACTTCTCATCTACATCTACATCTACGATTTACCGTGCAAGCCACCACTAGGGTGTGTGGCACGGGGTGATTCCACACCAGGCATGCAGAACACGTCCCAGAACAAATCAGAACCTCGCACGCTCCCCCTGGCGCTAGGCGCAGGCCAAAAGCAGTCAGGAGAACAGTGCGCAGTCCAACCGGAAACTGGGAGAGTGATACGTAGAAAAACATACAAACATGCAGAGAAATGCTATAAACACATCTAGTGGTTAATATTACTGATACTGCTAATTTATGAATACTACGAGATGCTACCTCATGCAAAGAACAAAATAAAATAATGCCGGACTAATCGACCGGTGTGAAGAGTTAGTAATGAAGTGGTGTTATTAAGCACAAGTGAAAATTCTAATCTACCTATTGAGGGACTTAAGGAGAAGCAGAGGGTAAGAAGAAAGACCTGATGGTGAGCCATTTATATTAGGGAAAGTGAGAAGGTGTCCGATAAATTTTCATAATAGGAGATGCACTTCCAAAAAAATTCCAATCAGCTGGTGGACTCACCTGAAAATCAGATGAAAAAAATAGTTCGGATTTGAACGTATTTGAAAGATTTAGTGTTGATTTTAGCCACAGATGGCGATTTCCATCTTGCTCGATGTGTAGTCCGTTCCACTTGTAGTTGACAGTATGGGCTCTTATGGAGAATCGCTCCTTGTGTAAATCTCCATAAGACCCCAGGTGCGATGTTGCCAATAGCAGTAGAGGGAAATCAACATAGTGATATGTGGCACACTACATATATTCATAACCGCACTTCTAGTAACCTTACAGTACGCACGTATTATTCCCTGAAGCAACGTTCTTAAATTTAGCGCGGTGTTGGAAATGGTTGCTTACGTGGCGAAGAGATGATCATATGTAGCGTACGATATGTAGCGTACGTCGTTAGGTAGTGTAGCTCTTAGTAGTGGTAGTACTCCTAATACTTGAATCCTTATCTGTTACCTAGTACATACTAACAGCACGCCTAGCATGTTTTCTACATGGGTCTTGAGTCCCTGTCCATCTGTGTAGTTGTAGAATGCATGTATATTGAGGTCACTCCATTTTGATGACATCTGTAGTGTAGTGTTGCATGCTTGTGAGGCTTCGCCTCATGACAAGCATTAGCGATTTATGCTAATGCATAATTAGTCGTAGTTACACTAACTTTAGGGTATAGTGTAATGCATGTTGGTGAATACTCACCCCCTGCCACACACCCCTGAGGTGGCTTGCAGGGTAATTTGTAGATGTAGATGTAGATATTGCGGCGTAGGTTACTGCGGGGCTTGAATGAAGGCTTGTCCATTTTTCGGATTCCCACTGCGTTCATTGATGCAATTGGACAACAGTTTCGCCAGATTTCCTCCGAGCGTCTTCAGGTCCTTCATATGTAGCGTTAGTTTGGCAACAGCGTTCTACATAACGCACATACTGTCTACTAAATGTGGAACGCTCTATAGTAAACCTGTGACGCTCTAAAAGGCAGCACAAACATTTGGTTACTGTGGCCTCCTCCCGTCTTCCCCTCGTTCACTTTCACCTGCGTTTGCTGGTGGAGCAAGGGGACTCGTGGAATGAAGAAATAAAAATAAAAAAGGAGTGAAACGACGGTCGGTGTGGGAAGATATCAAAAAGAAAGGGAGGCCAACTGGGAAACCCCGTCCTTCGAAAGATAGTCGTCTGCTGTTGGTTTTCTTTTCTATCGTCCCACACGCCGCCGCGCCGGGATATATCCACTCGACCATGCGGAGATGGATGGGAGGTGGCATTGAAATTTTTCGGGGACTCCCATTGAACGATGGTGAGTTGACCTATCCGATTCATACACGCCCTTATCCGTCAATCTGCGGTAGTGATGCGGAAACGTTGTACGTTTTGCTGTTGTAGTTAATGCCCCATCTACACACTTAAAATTAACTATGTAATTTTGTTAAATATATCCGTGTGTTCTACACACAGAAATTTAAATCGCCTGCAGCGTCACCAATGTGGAGATCAAAAACTAAGCATAAGTTGACTATTGGCTAGCGCCAACGACGAAAATCAGCGTTTGCAAATACCAAACGGATAACAAATAGAAATAGCTTGCAGTTGGAACAAAAAAAAACTAGGCCGTCCCTTTTTTTTGAGAAGGAAAAATAAACCACTGTCATGTCAAAGAATTAACAAAATGGAAATAGCCAACGTTGATTCCGTTAAATATTTAGGCATCACAATTACTCTGGACCTATATTGGGGTAAACATATCGAAAAAATACGTTTTCGAGCAAACAGGTAGCATTTATTTTAAGAATACTAGAGAAATGCGATGAGAAAGAAAGCTAATATTCTTCACTAGTTATGCACCACCTAGAATACGCGTCTAGCATTTGGAATGCCAATGAAGCAGGCTTGATACCGGAATTAGATCGCGTGCAGCGAAGAGCAGCATAGGCTTTGCACGGAGGTGTTATGGAAATTCTTTCGGTGAGTCGAGGCTATCAAAAGAGTTGGCATGAAAGCCACTATCTCAGCATAAATCAAAGTATAGGCTTAAACTCCCGAGTGAAATTGAGGCGAGTTAATTAACCAAATATGTGAAGAACAGAAACTCATTATACACGGATATATACGATACGGTATAAATCGTAATTCCTAAATATTTCAAGATGAAAGGAAAATCATTAATATTTGGTCTTATACGTATTATGTGATAGATGTTGAGCGTTATCACCATAGGGAAACTGATTTTCCAATTTTGGTCTAAGTTTTTATTATTATTATCTACTTTTTCTCCATTAAAAAGAATATTTAATTGGTATATGTAGCCACAAATGTACTCAGTTACCCTCGCGTGCTCGAGGACAATACAAATATGTCGATTATAAAACCTGAACTCTATGCCTGGGACTCTCATCTTCATTCTGTTCATTAATGATTTACCCAAAGATTTATCATACTGTTTTTTTATCAATCTATGTGAATGGCACCTCTGCCATAATTTTAGCTAAAACTAAGCTAGACTTAATGGAATACATTAGTATAACTGTGAATAAAATGCCTCACTGGAGTAATAAGAATGGTCTATTAATCAATTAATAAAAACAGTCCTTTATTTTTATAATAAAATGTCCTCATAGCTTGCTTTCAAAATATCTTTTGGTTGAATAAACGTTTTACCTTATATCGGTTCTTCCTCATAACCGTCCATCCCTAAATTCAACTTCTTGTCAACGTGGGGTAGGTATGGTACTGAATACAAAATTGGGGTTGAGGGTAGTAAACATTGAACAGGTGAGCGACAGGATACTAGTAGTAGAAATAGAAGCACGCCCTACGAATTTCGCACTGGTCCAGGTATAAATGTCTACAAGCAACCATAGGGAGGAAGAGGTGGAATAGGTGTACGAGCAAGTAGAAGAAATAATTTGGGAAGTGCCGTGGAAGAAAAACCTGACAGTGATGGGTGACTGGAATGCAGTGGTGGTGGAAGGGAGGGACGGATTAGAAGTGGGAGGGTTTCGGCTAGGAAGAAGAAATGATCGCGGTGAAAAGGCTGTTGAATTTTGTGGAAGAAATAAATTAGTAGTGACAAACACTTGGTTTAAACATCACCCCAGGCGTAGGTACACATGGAAAATGCCGGGTGATACTGGGAAATACCAAATATATTTCATAATTTTAAGGCAGAGATTTAGGAACAGTGTAAAAAACTCGCGTATCCAGGGGCGGATGCGGACTCAAATCATAACTTGGTGATGATGAAGTGTGAAGTTAGATTCAAAAGGCTTTGTAAAGGTAGGAAGATAAAGAGGTGGAACCTTGAAGCATTGAAAGGGTTGAAAAGGAGGGAATACCAAGAGCTGGTAGAAAAGAACATAGGTGAAGCAAAGCGGATGGGAACTATAGAGAGATGATGGGAGATTATAAAAACAGGCATCGAAGGAGCGGCATAGAAAGCAATAGGAACGGTGGAAAAGACGAGGGAAGCAGTGGGTTACGGAAGAAATGATTAAGAATATGGAGGAGAGAAGGACAACTGGAAATACTTTTTAGTCCTGTATTTTTACACAAAGTAGCATCGAAGGTTAACAGTTGCGGATTGGTCGAATGTTGAAATGTCATATTTGATGAAGGAAGCGTCTAAACAATGTAGAATACAGCAAAGGTTTATCAATGCAGGTTAAGGTAGAACTAAAGCATTTGAAAAAGAAAGTTCAGAGCCAAAGGAACACAATGAAGATGGATCATTGGTATGGGGAAAAGTATCCACTAATGTAAAGTTTCCCACAGTAAGCTACTTATGAGATTAAAATCCTACGGTTTGGACGACAAAGTAATTTCCTGAATTAGAGAATTCTTAAGTAATCGCGTGCAAAAGGTTGTAATACTAGTAGATGGCGCTATCTCTAATGAAGTAAAAGTCACATCGGGTGTCCCACAGGGAAGTGTCATAGGCCCGCTTCTGTTCCTTTTGTACATAATCGACATCGGTGACAAAGTTGACAGTAAGCTTAGATTATTTGCTTACGACGCAGTGGTTTAAAGAGAAATTCGTAGCTTTAATGATAAGGAAGCGCTAACTAAGGACCTAGAGGCAATACAGGAGTGGTGCGATGCGTGGCAGCTAAAATTAAACCTGAAAAAAATGCGTTGTTGTGAATTTTTGGAAACGGTAAAACGCTCCTTGTAACAGCTATTGAATAAACAACATAAAATTAGAGACCGCAGAATCGGTTAAATACCTCGGAGTTAAACTGACTAATGATCTCTCGTGGAGTAAGCATATTCGAGAAATTACGGTCACGCTAATCGTAAATTGGGATTTGTTAAAAGAGTACTTGGCAAGTGCGACGATAAAGTTAGGGAAATCAGCTACTTCTCCCTCGTTAGACCCCACTTGGAATATGCTGCCAGTATTTGGGATCCTTATGAGATAGGCTTGGAAACTGAGTTAGAACGCGTGCAGCGAAGATCGGCAAGATACGTTAAAGGCCGTTATGATAATCTCGTTAGTGCTACTGAACTTTTACAGCAACTGGGATGGGAAAAGCTTTCAGACCGTCGATTATAATTTAGACTCAATCTATTATGTAAGTTCCAAAACCGTCTACTCTCTGACGACGTTGATAATATTTTACGAAATCCGACATACTACGGTAGATCAGATCATGAGAAAAAAAATAGGGAACTGGACTGCAGAACGGACAGATTTAAAATGTCATTTTTCCCACGAACGATAAGGGACCACAACAGCTGCCAATGAGACTTTTATCTAGGTTTGTCGTTAGGTAGTGTAGCTCTTAGTAGTAGTAGTTTACATAATACTTGAATCCTTATCTGTTACCTAGTACTAAAAGCACGCCGTGCATTCTTTCATAAAAGTCTGGAGTCTCTTTCTATTGTTGTAGTTGTAAAATACATGTATATATTAACGGTCCCTCTCCATTGTGATAATATCTGTAGTGTAGTAGTGCATGCTTGTGAGGCTTCGCCTCGTGACAAGCAATAGCGATTTATGCTAATGCATAATTAGTCGTAGTTACACTTACTTTAGGGTATAGTGTAATGCGTAACCTTACTGCAATCCAAGCATGGTGCGATGCGTGGCAGCTAGAGTTAAATTTGAAAAAATGCGTAGTAATGAAATTCTGGGGGAAAAATAACTCCCCACAACAGAGCTATTTCATTCAGGATACCCAATTAGAGACGGTAGAATCCGTAAAATATCTCGGAGTTAGGCTCAATAATGATCTATCGTGGAATAAACATATTCGGGAAATAACAGGTCAAGCTAATCGTAAATTGGGATTTGTTAAAAGAATTCTAGGCAAGTGCGACGACAAAGTGAGAGAAATAAGCTACTTCTCCCTCGTTAGACCCCATTTAGAATATGCTTCCAGTGTTTGGGATCCTCATGAAACAGGCTTAAAAACAGAGTTAGAACGTGTACAGAGAAGAGCAGCCAGGTACGTGAAAAGCCGTTACGATAGTCTTGTTAGTGTTACTGACCTCTTAGAACAACTCGGATGGGAATCACTGTCAGACCGTAGATTGAAAACAAGACTAAATCTATTATGTAAATTCAAGAGTAGTTTATTTTCCGACGAAGTTGATCATATTTTACGACCGCCAACGTACTATGGTAGATTAGATCATAAAAATAAAATAAGAGAGATAGACTGTAGAACAGATAGATTCAAAATGTCGTTTTTTCCGCGAGCGATAAGAGACTATAACGGCTGTGTAAGGACTTAGAAATAGATTAGTTGACTGGTAGTGTAGCTTACTAACTTATGTATTTCTTAAAGCATGTTTGCGGAGTTTTATGGTGATTCTAACAGCATGTTTTGCATGATCTAGCTTCATAGGCAGATTGCCCTCTTAAGTAGCATGTAGAATACTATGTGTCATCGTACATATGTGGCGTGCATGTGGGGATTCTCTTGCATGCTGTATGATGGTTTTTAGTTATCCTTAATATTCATGACCGTGCGGTGTGCATGTGGCGGTCCGCTTGCATGCTGCATTTTGGTGACTTGTCACCCCCTGCCAAACACCCTAGAGGTGGCTCGCAGGGTAATATGTAGATGTAGATGTAGATGCATGTTGGTGATTACTCACCCCCTGCCACACAACCCTGAGATGGCTTGCAGGGTATTTTGTAGATGTAGATGTAAGAAGTGGACGGATCGTCAAGCAGTCAAAATATATGAAAGACAATAAGACTTCATGGGCCTTGAGTGCAGAGTCATATGTTGAGGATATTCCTGAAAAATATGAAGATATTGGTTCACGAGAGGACAACCAAATGTGGCTTGATGGCATCAATGAGGAATTAAGCCTACTGAAGGAAAGCAATGCATGGGAAATTGTGAAACTACCACCTGGTAGGAAGGCATTTGGAAGTAAATGGGTATTTAAATAAAACGGAAAGAGCACGGTGAAATTAAAAGGTATATGGCCCACCTTGTTTGAAGAAGATTGAAGAACTGTTGAAATTGAATTCCGCAATCAGCAAGGAATTTTATGAAAGAATTAGGTGAACCTCACCTCTTCTTGGGAATCAATATTTCAAGAATTGGAAGCAAAATGCAACTTAGCCAAAATCACTACATGGAACAATTTTTGAAAAGGTTTAACATGGATAATTGCAAGTAGTAAAAACACCTTTTGAAACGAAGATAGTAGAACATAGTAGCGCTGAAGAAATATGATAGGAAAAACCCTATAGGGAGCTTGTAGGTTGTTTGACATTTTTACTTAATGCAAGCAACCAGGCCTGATTTAAGTGCAGTGGTGAACTACTTCAGTAGATTTCAATGAAATGAAAAGGAAGTACACTGGAAGGGACTGAAAAGGATACTTCGTTATTTACGTGGAACTATCAATCTTGGATTGATCTACACACGGAACAACGACAGAATTCTGGTTGGTTATGCAAATGGTGATTTTGTAAGCAGTCAAGACAGAAAGTCAACAACAGGTTACATATTTGAAGTTTATGGTGGAATAGTAGCGTGGACTACCCGGAAACAACCAGCAGTAGCTCTGTCAACCACAGAAGCGTAATATTTATCTCATTAGCTAATGCTAGAGCAAATATACTCTGGCTGAAAAGACTCTTGGCGGTTCTGGATGTTAAAACAAAAGGCCCTGTGGTGGTGTATGAAGACAACGAGTCAACCATCAAGTCATTGGAGAAGTGGAAGCACAAACGACTTAATCATTAACACACTAAATATTACTTTTTTCGAAACATTCATCTACAGAATCTACATCTACAGAATACCCTGCAAGCCACCTCAAGGGTGTGTGGCAGGGGGTGAGTAGCTACCAACATCTACATCTACATATTACCCTGCGAGCCACCTCTAGGGTGTTTGGCAGGGGGTGACAAGTCACCAAAATGCAGCATGCAAGCGGACCGCCACATGCACACCGCACGGTCATGCAGTGCACTGTACCCTAAAGTTAGTGTATCTACGACTAATGCAGAAACCTTGTCAACAATAGAACCCTGGAAGTGACCTACATTTCCACAGAGAATCAAAAAGCAGATATCCTAACCAAAGGGTCGCCTGGACCTCATTTTCTGAAGCTGCGGGGATTATTTGGGATCGGAAGTGCTGAATAATATTTTTTTAAACCCTTAATTGGGGCGGAGTGTTGAAATGTGTAGATTTTATGCTTGTATATTAGCTAATTATGGATTACATCCTCCGTTCGCAGGCAACAAATTATATTTATTATTGTTGTTTTTTGGTTAATCATCTTTACCTTGTTCTGTTCTCAAGTCTTAGTATCATTCAACCCTTTTCCAATTCAAGAGTTTTTCTCACTGGAATTCATCCTCTGCCAACGTGGTCGGTGTCAACCGGTAGTTCGCATTAATAATTCTTACCCCTGCAATGTAATACCATGGTAAAAAGCTAGTAATGCGAACGGGGCATAAGGGACGATTGAGGGATGTTTTTTTTCAACTGCACCACCTCATTGAAATGCAAGCAGTTCTGTAGTCTTATAATTGGTCATCCCACGCTTTCAGCAAGTAAAGGCAGTTTAGCAAATGGGTGAATGTTGGCAGAGAAAACGGGAGCGTCAATTCGTAACCCTCTCAATGGTCTCTATCCATTCATGAGTCTGCACTGAAAGCATTTACGGTCTGGACATTTTTTGAGCACGCCCGGCATACGCCTGACTCATGACACTTATGAGGAAGCGCCAATTAGCGGTTTGGAAAATAAACTCGCGCATATAATCCATTGCTACGGAGAAAAGTGATTCTTCTGGAATCCCTCGGCAGACTCGATAAACACCCAATCACCGGGTTTTTTTCTTTTGTATACTAGTGTATTATGTCATCTACAGTCCGGGGGACCTGTTTATATTAAACTTTGAACAGCTAGTTCGAGTGTAAATTAAGTTTTAAGAAACGCTTGGTATGATTATAATTGATGAATGCTATGGGGAGATCTTTTCTCTATCATAAATGCATATTGTGCTACTTTTCCATTAGAGGCTAACATTTCTAATTTTACTTCACAGTAATATTATTTTGTTTTTACTCAACTGTAGCGGTCATAATATTTGGTGGACTATAATTTTCTTAAATACGCCCAGTTTAAATTTTTTATGCAAAAAGTGTATTTAATGTTAATGCAAAAATTAAATTAATACCTTTTTCAAAGTAGAGAAGGGCACAATGAGGTCCAAAATTGATCAGTGCGAATTTGTTTTGGTGACTGACGATTAAAGGTTTTTTTTTACCTTTGCCGTCTTTCGTGGAAAAATGTAATGCGGACTGATGAACGTTAAATTTTTTTAGAGTGGGAATTACTGAATATAAAAGTCTACGATAAATAAATGTTAGGAAGTATAGAATTGCATCGTGGATTTCTTTCCCACTACTGTCGTGCGTTTCAGAGACTTGAGTATGAAACCATGGGATTTAACGATTTTAACTTCGGCACCGGAAAAATATTTTCATGAAAAGCAATATGAGAATCAAATCTATCAGCCAACGAAATTATTTTCCCATTCAAAACTAGTATCATAGTTTTGGGACAGATCCGTTTTAGTATTTATTAGGTATAGTGCAAAAATTCTATTAGTACTATTTGTAGAATGGCTGCTCGTTGGGAGACCTAGGGTATTGTATGACTTCCATAAGACTAAGACAGTCATGGCAGACTCAAAAACCTTATTCGCAGCATTTTATCGTTTTATTTGTGCTTCAAGGGCTTGAACTGCAAAATGTGAAGTATTGTTTCTTTATAATTGCTGTTATTTCATCCCTCTATTTTCAAAATGCATAGTATATTCATACATTGTTATTGAAAGTTATGATGGAGCCCATGAACACAGTGTTGGTGAATGCCACCCTCCATAGCGTTCTGTGCGGTTATCTGGGAAAGTTTTAGAACCAGGTAATATAGCACACTGCATCGGAGTGCTTGTGAGTTCCCGGAGTCATCCATGGGATATTTTACATTAAGACTCTTTATCTATAAGCTGAATGTTCTTCCCTCTGGCTTATCCAATTGCATTCATGGCAAATCCATAAGGACTCAACGGGCACGAATCTTGCAACATTAGGGAAATTAACACATTCGTAGGTTGTTTTCCCCTCCTGACGTGATCGGCAGAAGACCCAATCGAGCCAAGAGTGAAACTCGTGTCATTGGCACGCTATTGCCACCCAGTGGGTAAATCCTTGCTTCTTAGGCAAGATGTCCCAAAGTAATTGTTCATGCCACTGAGAAGAATGGAGAGGCGTGTTGGGCGTTTCGTTCGTCATTGACTAAGTTAGACTCCCTATCGTCATATGGACAGTAATCAGATATTTCCTTTCCTCTAGGGAAAATTCCTCATTTCGACGAAAGTGTTTTGCCTTTTTTTTACCGACGTGGAAGATAAAGACATTGGTGCTGGCTCAGCGTATTGAGTTTTTCCTCAAGTTGCATACCAATTAGCATGCCCTTCGATTGACGTATGCTCGAAATTATTTCCAAGACATCCAAAGAGGGTATGCGTATTCAATTTTTACTTTTGCTTTGAATACGCTCTATACTCTTTGAGCCCCGGTTTCGCTCTGTCATTTTCTCAGCGTGGTAACCGATTTGGAGCGCTCTTCCTCCGTTACCGTTCACTTTATCTTACCAACAGTCTAATATAATTTACGAAACCATAAATCGTATTTGGAATCATGTCAGTCTAGAGGATTCATTTTCAAACGGTTTAAGTTAACCATACATTATAAAATCGTGCCACAGGAATGTTTTTTCCCTTTCCCTGACTTCCAGTGCCAGAATTAGTTAATAGTACTCGTCTTGATATATTTTGTTAATTCAGCCGTTATCGTTAATATCTTTTAAGTCTTTTAAAGGTCTGTACTAGTTTTCCTAATTAAATGGAAGCATTCCTTGATGATTTATTTTTTGATGAATTATTGTCTCTCTGAATAATATTTCTTATCGAAATTATTTTTTTCCAAAGCATGTCTCGTCTTTTTCCAAATACAATCTAAATTACATAAATATATTTCATTATGTATAAATAGTTTAATATATTTTTTACTGTATTCTTGCTTGTGGGAATATGCTTTCAGAATTGTTTTTACGCGTACGCTTTATTAATTTTTACTCATAAAGTGCAATGCCCACGTTTTTCTACGTGGCACTACCTTTGACCGTTCAACCAAACGCTAATTTCTACTCAGTGAAACAGTAAGTAGGTACACGGGGAACGCTTGGGCCATTTAGCGCACACGAAATCCTTAAGTGACTCCAAAGCAAGTCTGAAAAGGTCATTTGCTTTAGACACATTTCCACGAGACACTCCAAAGAAATTCCGGGAATAAAGATATGTACTAAGTCGTTTATCATCTAGTCATCGCTGACAGGCAATTATAATCCCAATAGCATAACCCGTAATAGTTCTGCGAGAAATTAATGGTGATAACAGCGGGACGATAAGATTTCAAATGAAAATTGACATCGAGAGCTCAATTGTTCATTCTGAGCATTCAGTTGAACTAGAGGAGGAATCTATTTTCAGATTGGCATGGAACCTGTTAAAAAATGCATGTCGATGAGCTTTCGTTTCTTGACCAACCTGCAAGGATGTAGCCAAGGGCGCGCAGACTTTGTCGTGCAGGGGAGCGAAGCTCTCCATAACCAATTAACTGATGGACCAAGAGCGCAATTACTTAACATTTTGCGTTGTGTGAGGGGAATATTTCTGTGAAGCAAGAAACGTAGGGACTCTGTTGATTGTTAGAGAGCTGTGCTTAGCCCACGGAATAGGGTTCTCAGCCATTGATATTTAGTGAATAATGAATTTGAGACGTTCGTCACGTCGTAGATAACTGATGCCACCATTACTTTTTGCTAATTTTATTTGCATGGTGGCTTTTCAAAATGGGTGATTAGAAATAGTCCACAAGGAGAGGTTTTCAGTGGTAATTACCTAATATTTATTCACGTTACTTTTTGAAAATGCCTACATTTTCATTTTGACTATCATTTAGCGTTATTATAACGAGCAAATCCGTATGTATCTGATAGCAGTCACCAGAACATTGAAACTTCAGATACCACGTTTATGCTTATTTGAAAATCATAGTTTTACATCTAGCAATATCTATATGTATGATACCATTCAAGTCTTTGCGTGTTAGTGCGGCAGGAGGATGAATTTTCAACAAACATGCGCAACATTACATGCTATGAAATGATGGGAACTGTCTTGTAGTTTAAGAATTTGTGTTTTTAGCTCATAAGACTGCAGATTTCCAGACGTTCGAGTTGTAAGTGTGGAGGTGGATGGAGAAAGTGCGGTGGACGGAAAGGAAGACAAGCGGGAAAGTGCTTGGCATGGTGGATGAGGAGATGAAACTTCTGGATGAGATTACATGTACAAAATACCCTACAAGCCACCTCAAGGGTGTGTGGCCGGGGTGGAATTAGGAGGAGGCAAAGTAGGTGGTTTGAGGAAATAATGAGGGGAGAAGGGTTGCTTAAGGCTGTGCTTGAGGGGAGGATGTTGGGTAGACGGGGAAGGGGAAGAAAGAGAATAGGTTTCATGGACGGGATGAAGAAGGGTAGGACGTAGACTGAGATGAAGGAAAAAACAATGGGTAGATAGGGCACTGAACATGTAAAAATGTTGAGGATTTGTACTCAGTTCCATTTAAACTTACCTTAAGTGGTAGATTACCTTAATGATGGGTACCTACACATACACATATCTACCATACCTACACATACATGCATGGAAATACTATAATTTTTTAAATCGATGTAGCCATGCAAGACGTTAAGCCCAATAGAGATTAGCAAAAAAATAAGATTTGTGTACATCGATGTAGCTTGACATCGTACTGAAACGAGACGTCACGGACGCACGATAATTCATAAATGCGCTTTAATGGTACCCTGAGTTCGCGATCGGTACCTATTTACTTTCCTCTGCGTTTCCTCTCAATGTGACATTGAAGCAAGCAGAATTCATCTTATAATAATGCGTTTTGTTATGCGATTCCGCTTTCCCCGTTTTTTTTTCACGTAGTGAGTCCACGTGTGCGTGCTTGCGGATGCAAAGTAATTGCGACCACCAGGAATCACGCTGGGTTTTGAGCGAAGCAGTGCCTCCCGAGTGCCATCCAGTGAACAACCTCGACTCCGACCCGTCCGTCCACTCTCTGCGGCTAAGGAATTTCAATCCTTCGGTTCATCGTTGCGGGGGAAAAAATGAGGAGATCCGCGGGCAGGAAGAAAAACAACCTCAAGACGGAGGTGCGGTGCCGAAGAGTCGCCGCCACCACCGCTTGTCGCCGCCGCAAAGAGCGCTTATTCATCAGCGAGGAGTATCGAGTCATCTCCAACGCCTCTCCTCCAATGGGTTCTTCTTTATTTTTCTCTTTCTTACGCCCGTAAAGCGTAGGACTTGTGCGAGTTATTTCCCTTGTCATAATGGATGCCACCTTCGAATTTTATTTTTTAATTTCAGCGTCTGTAAGAAGTATGAAGTAAATATCTTAACATTAAAGGCTCAAAAATATAGTTATTTTTGACAAAAGGTGACAAAAAATATAGGTGTTATATATGACAAAAATTCTCAGTAATTAAATAAATATATCTACTTAAGTCTCTTACTTGACTCATTTTTCACGCTAAAAAAACCTTCAAAACAGCAGGTTTTATGAGATTCTGTAAACATTACTGCTGTGAGTAATGGATTAATTTTTATAAATAGTTGAGAAAACATATTAACTACACACCGCTTGTTCTTTAATGAAATCTAGGTGTTATAAATGTGTAATTGTTTCAATATTCTCCCTCTGAAGCACACAGCCGTAATCTATCCCATGTTAAACAGATTGCATTTTCAAGCAAATTGCTGGAAAAATAGTTCGGCAAGGGGTTAGTATTTTGATATCATTGGAAAGATGGGAGTTTTTTCTTTAAAATGAGGCCAAATTCATCAATTTCTAGGTGAATTGATTTTGTTGAAACAATTCTATTTTTTCATTTCAACGTCTTTATGAAGTATGAAGTAAATATTGTAATATTTATGGCGAAAAATATAGTTTTATATAACAAACAATATCAGTAATTAAATAATTATATCTACGTAAGTGTCTAAATTGAGTAAAAATTACTGCGGAAAGTAATTAATTAATATTTATAAACTGTTGAGAAAAACATATTAACTACACACCTTTAGTTTTTTGACGAAATTTAGGTGTTAGAAATTCCTATTTTTTTCAATAATCTCCCTCTGGAGCGTACCTACACCAGGGCCGTAGCCAGGGGGGCCAGGGGGGGCGCCGCCCCTCCTGGAATTTCTTTCCCCCCCCCCCCCTAGCTTAAAGAGTCTTTTTATTTTTTTAAGGTGGCTGGAGCGGTAATCGTGAGTCGTTGAAGGCACATTCTAATAACTTTTCAAGTAAGTCGAAAAAAATATTCTTGGACCACATTTCACCCACGTACACCTGTTTATACGTTGGAAATCACCACAATGCAGTAATGTATATGATGCAAGAGTTATATTTCAAATTTTCGCCTTAATTAAAGCATTGTTTTGACTTGGATTTTCGGCGCGAAATTCGAAATTTACGCGAAAATCATATCTAAATACGCTTTTCTTACTCGGTATGATACCTTGATATTTGTTGGCAGCTATTATAATAATATGAAACTTACTATTTCGCATTTAGGAGAAAATCTGTACTTTAGTAATAAAATTTTTTCAAAATATATGCCGTGTTCCATAAGATTACTTGTTAAAATACCATTGAATTGCCAGGAAACCAAATCGGTAACATGCAGTTTTTTTTTATTTTATCGATAGGTATTACTAACAAGGACACGTATGCAAAGTTTCACGCAAATCTGTATACAAACAAAAATCGCTCCAGCCACCTTAAGAGCTTAACACCTCCTTTTAGTACTCTGCTTTGCAGAGGCGAGCTTTAGGAGTCGAACAATGACCTATAGCAATGGATATAAATTAAAGGATATTAATTTTGTACATATCAGATTGCTAATTTTTGATGCAAGAACTATAAAACTTTTGCTCCTCCTAGGAAATTGGTTGCGCCTCCGAGGAAATTGATTGCCCCTCCTATAGACATGACATGGCTACGGCACTGACCTATATCCGTAATCCATCCCATGTAAAAGAGCTAAATTGTTTTGCAAAATGCTATAAAAATATTCCGGCAGGGGTTAATATTTTGATATCATTGGAAAGATGGGAGTTTTATTTTGAAAATTAAGTCAAATTCATCAAATTCTAGGTGAAGTGATATTCCGAGGCCTAAAAACATCGGTAAAGCTGTCCAGAAAAAAAGAGGATACCTTGAGACAGTTCATCTACTTTTACATAGTATTCTGTAAGTCAACTAAATGGTTTTTGGTACGGGGTGAGTTCCCTATAAAAGTTAATGACACCACGACCATTATTGCATATGAGCAAATGCCTATCAGGAGGTGCATTTTTACGAACCTGCACTACACTATTAATGCTACCGATGTTATATAAAATATGAGAATTGATGGATTTTGCAACTGTATAAATTATATCAAAACTGTTCTCGATCATTGAAATCCATTTTTAAAGGTTTGTTATTAAGGATGTTGGTAAATAATTCATACAAGTAGCCTCAGCCAACATTTTTATTTTTTTTAAATCTTCATAAGGGCTACAATGGCGTTTTTGACAAAAGGTGTGGTTCCCGTAAACTATCGCAAAAAGGAAACCTACAAAAGTTGTTGAGTATATTAAGAATCATCAGGTGTGTGATATCGTGTTGTATTTATGTATGATTACGAAACGTGTTTGCCAGTCTTTTTTGTTTTATTTTTGGGCTTGTTGTTTGTGGCATGTCAGTTATTCTTCTTTGTGATTGCACTGAAGAAGATTTTAAAAATAGATCGAAACATTGGCCCAGGCTACTTGTGTGAATTACTGACCAAAATCCTCAATAACTAACTTTTAAAAACCACCTAAACGCACAAAGACTGAGGAGTTATACAGCAGACGTACTATCAGTACTTCAAATCAAATATAGATAAAAGCCATAGTGAGCAAAAGAAATTAGCTACACTACTAATCGAAAAATATAACTGTAATGCCTCAGTGGTAGGTATTACGGTCTGTTATTGTTCGCGGAAAAATAACATTTAGTATCTGTCCGTTTTGCAGCCTTTTCCCTGATGTTATGCTCATAATCTAATCTATCATAGTATGCCGAGTTTCGCATAAGGTTTTTGACGTCGACAGAAAATAAATCGGCTAGAATCTTACTTGAAAGATTTAGTCTAAATTTTAACCGACAGTCTGAGATTTAGTGTGGGTTTTTCTGAAAATTTCAATTGATCTTACACCAGCATGTAACCTCGATGTCTGCGGTGGTTCCCAAATTAGTCCGTCTATCAGCTGTAGAAAACTCTCTCATCATGTGGATCCATATTTAAATTCATCATCAACCTCAGCTTCTTTTTATATTAAACACCCATTAATTGTTGGTTCCCACAATCCATGTGGTAAAGTGACCTTTGATGGTGCCTTAATATGACGTTGGAGAAGGATGCTGACGATAAACTGCATACATCAAATGATAAATGAAGAAGTTTACTGAAGAGCTGAAGAGGAAAGGTCCTTGGGAGTACTATAGAGCAAAGACGAACGTGGTGGACTGGACACGTAATGGCATAACGGATTTGTGAGAAATATAATTGAAGGAAGAACAAAAGGGAGGATCCCAAGAAGAAGGCAAAGAGATAAGCACATAGGAAAAATGAAAAAATGACTTAGAAAGAAGATAAACCGGGATTTGTAAGAATTAGCAATGATTAGAGATGAATGAAGAGCCGCGGTAGACCAATCTTAGGATTGAAAGACCTAGATGGTAATGGCATCTTCAGATCTGTGAAACGACCGCTTCGGACGATTGATATCCCTTTCTTTTTCGAGAATCGGGTGCGTTTGGTGGCTAGAGAACTGGCTTCCAATTCCCAAGTCCCGGGTTCGATTTCCTGCAGTGGTGGATTTTTTTTCTGGATAATTCCGAGCCATGACCGAGTGTGAAGTCGGCCATGCCCGAGCTCTTCTTGAACGCCAAGTAAGGAACACTTTAAGTGGAAAAATCTTTCCGTCGGTGGAGACGTAGAACTTGAGACCTTTTGCGTTTTTCGTTAAAAGCAGTGTCTCTTTCCAATCCCCAAATAACCTTGTACAGCCAACTGTCTTCATTGCCGCAATGGTCGCAGCTCTCGGTCACTATCATAACCTACTTAATATATAAGGTCCTTTCTGATTCTTTGCGCATGGAATCGGATGATTTATCTACATAGTGCATACCCTGTTAGCCACATCAAGGGTGTAACGTATGGGTTGGTTTTTCATCAAACATGTTCTATAATTAGTACCTGTTATGAATTTTTTTTATAAATTTAAGTAAACATGTGTTCATGGATTAAGAACTGGAAGTCAAGCAAATACCTATAGGCCAGTCAAAATAATAAAAAACTTTTAATCGTAATCAGATACAGAATTTTGATATCGTTCAAAATCAATGAAATTTCTGATGCCCTACTCGCCAAGATAAACAACTCTGTTCTTTTTTCTCCCTTCCTCATTTCTTGCGGCTATCGGAGGCGGTGGCTGTCAGGACTCTGACATACTTTCAAACGGGCGGGCCGATTGCAGTGTCGTCACCTCGACCTGCGATTTATCGTATCCCAAATGTGAAGGAGTGGGGTGTATGGGCATTGATGCCACGCGATAAGTTCTCTGCTGACTTGTTCCAAATTTCAACCACAATATTTGTTTTACCGAAATTTACTTTACGATTTCTGTCGCATTGAATTTCCCATACGACTGATTGTGAGGATGAGTGTATACATTTGAAACTCTACACGTTTCTGAATTTTCAATTGCTCTTCATTCAACGACAATTTTTTCCATTCATTCATTAAGTATGTCTTAATAATCTACGGGTTTGAAAAAAGAGCAACCAGCTTCAACGTATTTTTTATATTAGTTTTAAAAGTAATGAAACACCAAAAGTATCCACGCATAACATTTAATGGAACAATAGTTTGCTGCATTGGTTAAATTCAAAGTTACCACCGTAACATAAGAATGAAAAAATATTTTGAAAAGGGCGTAGAAAAAAATTTGATTACGCAGTGGAGATCGTAGGTTGATGTAGGTCATATTGAGGCAAAGGTTAAGGGCATAAAATAGCCGATCGAAAAACTTACGCAACGGAAAGAATATCTTGTTTGTGTTGCTGAAAAAATAGCCGTTTTTTACTGTTCCATTTACACCCGTAATAAATTATCGCCTAAACAGAAAGTATAGAAGAAAGTATATCGCCTATACATCGCTCGGAGAAGCGAACGTTTTTTCTGGAATTTTGTCGGAAACTCCCACATTTCCTACGGGAATACCGAAGCGGTCGCAATGGGGTGATAGGGAGCGTATCAGTCGAAGCTTAGGGCGCCGGTGATATACAAGAGAGGTGAAAAAGAAGTTTGGGCAAAGTAAGATAAATAACGGTCGCAGAGGGAGGTTAAATGGGGGAAAATTGCGTTTTTATTTGCGTTTAATTGGAAACTTCCACATTCTGAACAGTTAGTTCGAAGCGACCGCAGTAAGATAATATGGGACGCATAAGTCGTGGATAAGCTATGGCATAACTTCGTAAATTACACAGGAATGTCATACCGACCCAGGGCTCCGAATATTTAGCCATTATCGTGGTCGAAAATTAAATGTCGTGATTCTTAGTTTTAACAATATATTACTTTTCGATGTTGTTTCGTAATAGGAGTAAGAATGTGGTTCCACGAAGTGACGACTGAGTTCATTCAGCATATCAGATCAGTTGAAGCTGGAGGTCCGACTGTTCATAGAGAAGAAGTAAAGGCAGCTTGGGTTGAGCTGAGGTAATTTACGATCGTTGAGGCGGGATATTTACACTTTTACTGAAACTCCCACACTTAAAAGGTGTATTTCAAAGCAACCGCAATGAGACATATGAGATCATTAGTCGAGCCTAAGTAATGAAAAAAAATAGTGAATATTTCTAACAACAACTACACATCTTATTATACCAAACTAGGGTTTCGACTTGCTTTGAGCTAGACTTTAGCCATTCTCAATTTCGAAAGTAAGTATTCGTTCAAGACAATAAAATAGGTATGCCCATTCAAATTAGCATATTAAAAGAATTTTCCGTGCGTTCATTTAAATAAACATCTACGACGTAACGTGCAGGCTACCTCCAGGGTGTGTGGCACGGGTGATTCTACATCAGTCATGCAATACTCATCGCAGTTCAGGGTCGAACTCCTCACGCTTCCCTGGCTGCTATCCAGGGCCAAAACGCAGTAGAGACGACGTAAGTCTTAAACATAAACTAGGAGAGTAAACAAACTACGTATTTCGTTGAATGAAGATATATACTTTCTCGTGGCAATTTTTACGTAAACTATTTCGTTGTTTGGTATTGCTACGTAAACTAGGTATGTGGTTATTCAGTAATACAGGGTGACAACTGAAATTATTCGACTGTTTATGATAGGTAGCGTAGCTAATTATTTTATCTGCTCTCTCATATATCTTAATCTACTACGCAGTATTAACAGCACGTTTCGCATGCTTCCTATATAGGTCATGCATCTCTGTGCAATATGCACATGTATTTGCGTACATATTATTGCTAATAGTTTCTGCAACATTGATAGCATTAAGTGAAGAGCATGTTGATGAAATTTACCTCTGAACAGGTATTTGCAGGTTTGTTGCTAATGCATTAATAGTCGCAGTTCCATTAACTTTTGTGGGATATAGAGTTGTAGCATAGTAGTATACTTTATCAGTAATAGTATATGCTATAATATATTTATATAATATCGGTAGAAAGTCTACCTTCGCCAAACACCCTTCTACATCTACATCTACAAAATACCCTGCAAGCCACCTCAGGGGTGTGTGGCAGGGGGTGAGTAATCACCAACATAAATTACACTATATCCTAAAGTTAGTGTAACTACGACTAATTATGCATCAGCACAAATCGCTAATGCTTGTCACGAGGCGAAGCCTCACAAGCATGCAACACTACACTACAGATGTCATCAAAATGGAGAGTGACCTCAATATACATGCATTCTACAACTACACAGATGGACAGGGACTCAAGACCCATGTAGAAAACATGCTAGGCGTGCTGTTAGTATGTACTAGGTAACAGAAAAGGATTCAAGTATTAGGAGTACTACCACTACTAAGAGCTACACTACCTAACGACAAACCTAGATAAAAGTCTCATGGCAGCTATTATGGTCCCTTATCGTTCGTGGGAAAAATGACATCTTAAATCTATCCGTTCTGCAGTCTAGTTCCCTAATTTTACTCTCATGATCTGATCTACCGTAGTATGTCGGATTTCGTAAAATATTATCAACGTCGTCAGAGAATAGACCGGTTTGGAACTTACATAGTAGATTTAGTCTAAATTTTAATCGACGGTCTGAAAGCTTTTCCCATCCCAGTTGCTGTAAAAGGTCAGTAACACTAACGAGATTATCATAACGGCCTTTAACATATCTTGCCGATCTTCGCTGCACGCGTTCTAACTCAGTTTCCAAGCCTATCTCATAAGGATCCCAAATACTGGCGGCATATTCTAAGTGGGGTCTAACGAGGGAGAAGTAGCTGATTTCCCTAACTTTATCGTCGCACTTGCCAAGTACTCTTTTAACAAATCCCAATTTACGATTAGCTTGACCGGTAATTTCTCGAATATGTTTACTCCACGATAGATCATTAGTCAGTTTAACTCCGAGGTACTTAACGGATTCTACGGTCTCTAATTTTATGTTGTTTATGCAATAGCTGTTACAAGGAGCGTTTTTCCGTTTCCAAAAATTCACAACAACGCATTTTTTCAGGTTTAATTCTAGCTGCCACGCATCGCACCACTCTTGTATTGCCTCGAGGTCCTTAGTTAGCGCTTCCTTGTCATGAAAGCTACGAATTTCTCTATACATCACTGCGTCGTCAGCAAATAATCTAAGCTTACTGTCAACTTTGTCACCGATGTCGTTTATGTACAAAAGGAACAGAAGCGGGCCTATGACACTTCCCTGTGGAACACCCGATGTGACTTTTACTTCATTAGAGATAGCGCCATCTAATACAACCCTTTGCACGCGATTACTTAAGAATTTTCTAATCCAGGAAACTACGTCGTCGTCTAAACCGTAGGATTTTAATTTCATGAGTAGCTTAATGTGGGAAACTTTATCAAATGCCTTTTTAAAGTCAAGAAAAATTGCATCAACAGGAGCGTTATGTTCACCCGAGACTAAAATATCGTGAGCAAAAAGTGCTAATTGAGTTTCGCAAGATCTTCCCTTTCTGAATCCGTGTTGTGTTTTTGTTAACAAGTTTTCTATATCGAGGTGTCTCATAACTGAACTAACAATTATATGTTCAAGGACTTTGCAAGAGATAGATGTGAGAGATATCGGTCACCCTTGAGGTGGCTTGCTGGGTTTTATGTATAAATATACAACAAAAATACTCATGATCCTATTCACCTATGCGATGGTCTTCGGTAGTGGCTGCGAAAACTGCCCAGCCCCTCACTAGTCCCTTCAAAGACAGCACAGGAAAAAATTACAGTGCTATGTTGCACAATTATGTTACAATAACCACAAACATTCACTGTTATTTGAAATTCTTTAATTTTCAAACCTCCAATGTGTCCCTCAGTACCTAAAAATTTAAATGGTTCAAAAAAATTAACACAGTCGAATATCGTATCGGAATACATGTATCGGATTAGTCTAGGTCGGGGTGGCAGCGGAAAGTATTGGTAGGTTGAGGTCAACTGAGACGATTGATGAGCAATAGGGGGTGGGGGGGTAGGCCATGAAAAGGGCGGTAACCCACGAGAGAGGAGGAGGGAGAGATGCAGAGGGAGGGGGAAATGAGAGAAAGACGTATGAGTGTGAGGAGAGAAGTGGTATGGGTGTGGATGATGGAATGAGGGAAGAGAGAGAGAGTATGAGATGTGTGAAGGAGTAGGATGAGGAGAGATGCAAGTTGGAAAAGAAGGAAGGGATGGAGGAGGAGGGAGTAGGAAAGGGCAGAGGGAGAAAGGACGTTGAGACTGGAGGTAGCGAGAGAGAGGGAAAAACGTTGTCTGTGGGGTGGTGTGAGAGACACGGGTGGTGGGAGAGAGAATTGCGATTTGGAATTTCCCGGAGGTCTGCCCTCTCACTCCCTCCCTTCGCCTCCTACTTCTTCTTGAAGGCCCCGCCGCTTCCCCCAACCATTAACCCCCCCCCCCCCAGTCCACCTCCCGACGTCTCATGGCAGAGCCTGCCCATCGGGAAGAAAAAGAGGGCGACCAGTGCGCCTCCGGGAGTTGAATGCGACGGTTTCTCTCTCTCCTCTGCAAGGGGTCTTCCCTCAATCCTGCTCCTACCACAACTGCATCGACATAATACCTCCGCCCAGAAGTGGGCCCGTGTGAAAGCTTAGGAGCATTTCTCTCTTCGTGTGGGCGTGTTCTTGTTTGTTGTTCAGCCGAGCGGCTAGGGGAGAGGAAAGGAAAAAAGGGGTCGGTTCGGAGACTCCGTGCGACGCAACAGTGTCGCGGAGATTAGAAGGTGGTGGTGTCGGGGAACTTCTTCTCTCGTCAGTTCCCGTTAAAGCTCGCGAGCTGTGGTCGTCTGCGGCGTGCAAGTCCGCAGTAGACGGGAAAAAGTGGCAAGAGAGGAGGTGGTTGTGTGCACGCGGGTGGTGCTGCTATAAGCTGGTTGGTGCTGTTGGTCGCTCGATAGCGGAGTCGTCGGAGACACCAAATGCCGTCCAAAGTGTCGGCCGACAGCGGGGACCAGACCGAGTTGGTGGGAGGAGGTAAGCGGTGAGGTGAATACCACAGCTCTCCTATTAGGCACCCTGTATTTACATATGTGTGTACTCTAGTAAGCGTTTTGTGTTCTATATCGTGTGTCCGTGCCACTCGTCGAATTTCAAATCACTACAATCAGGAGTGTGTATGCCTTTGTTTTTGTAACCCCTGGACAATTTGTTCTAACGGCCTGAATTACTAGAGATCACAGCGACGGACTACCACGCCTCTGCGGCGTCTCGCAGGACACCAGTCCTCTTAAGGGGAGGGAATAGGGAAAAACGCAAGGAATGGGGAGAGGATAATAGTGAATTGCATGTTACCAGGCTGTCCTGTGGTGTCGTGTTGTTTTTTTGAAATATAGTCACTATTATGGTGCGCGGAAAGAGTGAATTCAATCAGTTCGACAATGTAGCTCTCTCATTCTGTCGCTTCTATCAGTTTCTAGAGATACATCTACATCTACAAAATACCCTGCAAGTCACCTCAAAGGTGTGTGGCAGGGGGTAGGTCGACTCAGATACAGTGCGGGGACACAATAATTGCCTCCGGGTCATACTGAAGCACGCCTGATCTGAATTTTCAAGCGAAAGAAATTGGTTCATAGCATTTTTCTTCCGATTGAGTAGCAGCGTGTAAAATACAATACTAGTAGTTCATTTACTTTCTACCCAGCGATCTGCCGCAGGGGCGTGTGACAGGTGATTGTAACTTTCGGGAAGCACGAAAAGTGAGTTGTTTAGAGTCCACTTATTTTCTGTTGAAGACGTGAACGGTGCGTGTAGAAGGAATTCTAACGCCTCCCTGTTCGACAACGAATCTCTCCATTTTTTTCTTTTCCCTGCTCCACAGATGTGGTGTCGCGGTTAAATAACATTCCCTTTGACAGTCAGAAACTCATGTGCTCGGGATTTTTCCAATAGCTTTAGCCTTGCGTGTAAATCCTGATTCACAAGGTCATTCTTCACGTGCGAGTCCAGGGATCATTTGAACTACGCTTTCCGATGATAGAGAGAATGTTAATTATAGGAACGGGAAAAAATGACGCTCAAATGATTGAGTGAAGGATAATGATCCGTATCAGTGACGATATCCCTGAACTTGTACACACTTAAAGAATTACCTTGTGCATCACACTCATGAGTCTCTCAGAGGATCTCAGCCCGGACTGTCCAATGGCTACGACTTGACGTCCTTTCTGCTCGTCGTGTTTCAGTCCAACGAAAAACTACGCTTGTGTGACTGTCGTTTCTTTTTTCACCTCCTTATTTTTCCAAAGTTCCAAATTCGTAGCGACGGATGTTCTCATTATTCCGCCACGTTGCTCATGGGCGCTCGTACAATATTTTGCAGGGGGCAAGACATAAGTTTAACCCTTTATAGGCCAGCATTTTGGGAAGCTTTTTTAATGGGTTTTTTTTGCTAATTTGGTTTATTTGGGTCTCAAATAACCACAAATACGTGATTTCATCTTTCAAAAAAAAATTAATGGTGGTGGTCCCTCCTAGGGACTGCAGACCATTTGGGGACAAATCAACACATTATTTTTATCTTTTCTTTAATGTTGACAACTTATTCATATGGCCAATTGGACTTCAAAAATACGTCCTCATTGATTCATTTAAGGTAGTCCTGAGTTCGAATGTGACCTTCTCACCATATGACTGCTTTTGGCCTGCGCCTAGCGCCAGGGGGAGCGTGCGAGGTTCTGATTTGTTCTGGGACGAGTGCTACATGCCTGGTGTGGAATCACCCCGTGCCACACACCCTAGTGGTGGCTTGCACGGTACATCGTAGATGTAGTAGAGTCAGTTAGATATGTGTTTGCAATTGTTCTGAGTCGTATGAGTACACTATAATGATGCATATATCTTATTGAGTATTGGCTATACTTTTTTATATCCCTACCATTTCGTAATTATGAATAAAAGAGATTTTTTAATTAAACCATAATTCGAGAGCACCGTTAAAATATTTATACATATGGTGATGCAACACTTTCACGTTGGCCACATTGCATCTGATTTTTCCCGGAAAGGATTTGTACACCTCACACACCATCATCCGTTCTAGGGGCATGGGACCTTTTCTCTGAAGAAGGTTTACCGAAATTTAGTGATGTTTATATCTCGATAGCGATAGTGAAGCATGGGCTGCGTAAATCCGTTCCGAAAGTCATTGTATCACAAGTGCGTGGAGAGACACTAAGTGAAAAACAGACTGAATCCTGCCGCCCGAGCGACAATAATAAATACAGTAGATTACTGCATTGAAGTTGTGATTATACATATCAGTAATTTTGAGTTACTTTGAGGTGAAAGGAGCGAAACAATCAAAGCATATGCACACATTACACCCAAGACAATAATAATTTGTCCTTTTTACCTTCTATTTGGTGCTACAATGAGCACATCTAATGATCGTTAACTTTTTTGATATTATGTCCAACATTTCTCAGTGTTGTGGCGTTTTCAACAGTCAGACGGCCTTGCGGGTAATTTCTTTTTTCGCTTGCCCCTTCGGCAAAGGCCCTAATTTTGTCCATCTCGCATAACTGCCCACAAGACGAGGCCAAATTTGACCTAAATCTAATTGGGGTAGAATTTTCCCTTTTGGGTCGATAGCCTCGTTAGTAACTTTAGATATTATATAGCTATTCACGATAGCCACATCCAGATAATAATAAATAAGCTTCAACCACCACTTCCTTGACTTCCACGACACTGTAGCATGAAAGAAACTGGTCAAGCTAATCTACACTTCCCATAAACTTGTGAACATAAACAGTCACCTCAGTTTTAGAATAACCCGAAATCCTCCTTGTTTGAGTTTTTAGAGATTTTTTTTATTTGAAGCTTTCTTATTCCATTTCAATAGCATGGTTTCTAAATCTTTCAAATCAGGTGTTCCCAGTGAATCGGAAGTTCCCTCTGAATTGGAAGTTTGTAAATGTGCCTCCGCATAGGATCTATTCTATCGTAGTCCACTCGGGCCAGGTACTGGATCATCATGAGATGACTGAGATCGGGTCAGTGGCACAGGAGTTGTTGACGAACTTCTTGAACTTTCGTCATCAGCACCTAGATCCCCTTTCACCTCAGAATCCACGCCCATCTCTTCCGTGACGCCAAGCAAAATATCCACTACTTCTTGCCGGTCGTTCAAATCATTATTTTTTCGATCCATGCTGGAATGCTTTTCATTAGCATCCAAAAAGAGAACTTAGAGGATAAACTTATGATGAGATGTGCAAGTTTCTGAGAAGTAAAAATTCAAGGCACTTTGCACAAATCAACTAGATGAAATTTCCTGCAGTGGCTAGATCTTTCTAGTGATTCCGAGTAATTTGCGTCGCAGGGAAAAGATTGACGGAGAATACGAGGATGAATGAGAGGAGAAGATAAAAAGGTTTGCTTGCCTTGGACGCTCTGCGTTAGATTTTTTCTTACATCTCACAACCTTTGCGGAGTTCCACGTCCACTTCCACTTAAAAATCCTTATCCGGATTTGACCACAGCAGACACAGATTAGCCAGAGAAACCAAGGGAAAATTTTTCTTGGTGTTTCTCGCGAACAAATATATCGTGAAATATGTTTTTCATCCCCAGCCTTTTCCTGTGACGTTTTAACATCATGATGCAGTACTTGTTTTTACATCTGCACCACGGTCTTGGGTTGCTGATTGTTTTGAATGCGAGCCTCGAGTGTCATCGCCCTAACCGAGTTGTTTGTTTTCGTTATGCAACTGTCCTGCGACCTTTCGCGAATATTTTAGAGGAAGTGGAAGTGCCGTTAAGCAATCAGCTAGGGTTACCTATTTTGGTGGTGATGTAAATCCGGAACAACATTAGTAATATTTTTTAGCTTATTTAAGATAGATGAAAGGTTTAAAACGTGTTTTATTCAATGAAGCTATTTAAAAATTAGTATATTTCATGTAAAAATTTAAAGCTATATTTTTCTGTTAGCATAGAAATTAAAGTTCCGCTATTAATATTTTACTTGTTTCTTTTGTTGTGGACGGATGAAAGGAGTTGCTTTTTCATCAGTTAAACTAACCAATGATAAATTTCGTGGAACTGACCATTCAGCTTTTCACCGACTTTTTCCCTTTTAGACCTTAAGAGAAAAATATATTTGTGTACCATGGCTCAATTTTAGCGGAATGTCGTAAGCATAGTGTACAATATATGAAGAAATTGACACGTTAGTGAATACTGAAAGATAAGTCGTGTACGGGCAAAGAAATAATACATTTTCATCAAGTAAATGGCAGTATATAATGGTTTACCACACTTCAACTAGTTATGCAATTAAGAGATGCAGCACACCAAAATAAGCAGGAGGGATTCTGTAAGAAATGGAAAGGATATGAAAGAATATGGATTTGATGTTCCCATAATGTGCATATGTATCACTTTAGCTTGATTCCTTGGTTTGATTATGTGGAGAAAATAGATTCGAGTCGTTAGGCGAATTAGTGGAGTGAATAGTGTCCGCGGAATTATTAGCTCGGGAAAATATTTATCGGTCAAATGCGATCGGAATGACTTTAGAGCAGATATAAAATAGGATATTAGGAATAAAGGAACGCGTCGAAGGCAATGCATAGATACAAAAGGAGTGGGTTACGTGTACAAGGGAGGGTAGAATAGAGGAAATTATTATTATCGAGGCAGTTGCCACGAAAATGTAAGCCTTTTCGACTTAGCGCATGCCGAGAAGGTATTCACCTACATACAAATTGCTCTACCACTGGATATATCAACATTTCCGAAGATCTCTCAAGAGCCAATTTTGCGTTTGGATTCCGTGATATAACGTGTACGCGCGGCCACTCGCAGTTTTTTCGGTCGTTTAGGTCGCCGGTATCGGCGGCTCACGACTACTGGGATTCTCTGCATCGTTAAAAGAAGCTGCCTTTACTCCGAAGAGCAATCAGACCCACCAGTGGTTTTGAAGATTGTTTTCCACGAAGGATGTTAGCAAAAGCATATCCCGTATATTTGTAGTTCAGAAATGATATGCATTCTATTTAGAACATTTCCACTTTTGAAAAAAGCCTTACCACACGTGAAGGGCACTGTTTTGAGAATAACATTGAAAATTAATACATTTCCTTCTTATTAACCAGGAATTAAAGAAAGATCAACTCCAATATTTTCCTCAAAGAATAGCTGAGATGATTACGTATACGACGTTCACGTTTCAATTACTTCTTTATAAGCAAATCTGATCAGCGATGATTTTGATAAACGTTATTCAGGCTCGGCGTGATTTTGGGAAGTATAGCATGGCCGGACTTCGCATTTATTCATCGAAATTCAACGACAATTTTACGCCATTTGGCTGCGAAAATTGCGATTAATTACTGTTATGGTACCGCAATTTCCAAATACCCGCGAATAATCGCGATATGCTTTAAGATAATTAAGCTGCACGGAATCGTGACTTTTCCAACTGCTCAATTTTCCAACGAATGTTTCAAATTGAAAGTCATGTATTTAACGAATTGATCTTTCGTCTTTTTAATAGTGTGAAGCTTAATTTCACTCGAAGATTCTTTTATAGTATGGGGATTTTCATCGGTTTGGCATCGAAGTAAGAGATGGCCACTTACCACAATAATACGGAATGAATTGAAGATTTTTCTTGAGAGGAAATTACTTCTCACCAATTATCCTCTTTTTATTGTCACACTCATCTGCTTACCACCCGGAAAAACAATGAATACGCCGCTTTATATAGGGATCAATGGGTGTATCTTAGTTAATAGGCGTACGAAACAAGTCTTCCTACTAGGAATTCTGTGTCAAAGCCTATTGTTACATCTATATCGGAATTATTACAGAATCTCGAGAGTGATTTTGTTGAGATTATAATTTTAAACTCGATATCTCTGCATTCGATATTACTAGTGTAATGCATGTTGGTGATTACTCACCCCCTGCCACACACCCCTGAGGTGGCTTGCAGGGTATTTTGTAGATGTAGATGTACTACCCTATGGTACTACCCAACGCGCTTAGGGCAGATATATTGGTAACCCTCCCTTCTGCATAATACGACCATAGAAAAGAGGAATGTTGTGTTTGTGCTAATATTCTATTAGATCCTTGGCTATATGATTGTTAAATTTCTTTTAGTGGAGAAAAATAAGTTATATGAATGACCACGGTGAGAAGCAGAGTAGACAGGTCTCCTATGACCACTATTTAAGGTCACATGAACGATTCGGGGACTGATTTGGTCTGATGATTTCGTAAGTAGTCGCCATTTGGTATATTTTTCTTGTAAAATATTCCAGGCGTTTTTAAATCTTCCTCAAAGTATGTGCGTCGTAGGGTTATTACGTCCGCTTTCGGTGTTTGTATTTTCTTGAAAATCCCACTCCTGAGCCTAAACGCACAACTGATGTTACACAACGCTGCGAAAGCGGTTTTAAGTCCTCAACTCGTCTGCGGAATGATCTAAACTTACGCCTTCTGTTTTTCATTTGCTCTTTCGTCGATCGATCATTCGGGATGCCTGCTGACGAGTTGTTATTTAACCATTCTCGATGTGGATAGTCATCTGCATGAGGAGTACTTTATACTCGCTCACAATTCATACATTTGCTTTTTATAATGGACATTCATTTATAAACTGCATAATCGAATAAATTCACTTTAAATATATGCACCGCATGTAATTAAGTGGTCTTTCAGGAAAAGTATTTAGTCACTGTTACATGATGAAATGCCACTGTCAGATTTAAAATGTCATTTTTCCCACGATCTATAAGGGACCATAACAGCTACCAATGAGACTTTTATCTAGGTTTGTCGATAGGTAGTGTAGCTAGTAGTAGTAGTAGTACTCCCTAATACTTGAATCGTTATCTCTTACCTAGTACTAACAGCACGCCTAGCATGTTTGCTACATAAGTCTTGAGTCTCTGTCCATTTGTGTAGTTGCAAAATACATATATATTAACAATCTCTCTCCATTGTGATAATATCTGTAGTGTAGTGAATGCTTGTGAGGCTTCGACTCGTAACAAGCATTAGCGATTTATGCTAATTCATAATTATTCGTAGTTACACTAACTTTTGGGTATAGTGTAATGCATGTTGGTGAATGCTCACCCCCTGCCACACACCCCTGAGGTGGCTTGCAGGGTGTTTTGTAGATGTAGATGTCCAAACACCTTCTAAAGGCCGTTTTGTACGATGAAAGATTTTGTACAAACGAATGTACGTGAGATTGTACGTTTGCCTCAACGAAATTAGAACCGGTTCTATTTCCGTTCAGGCATTGAGGCATTCGCACAAACGTTAATACAATTTGCCGCTTTACGCCATACATTTTGCCTCATTCACGAGTTCACGGAAGAGTTTGTACAAACAAATGTGCCGTGTAAAACGGCCAGAATAAGCTTCAGCGGTTTGTTGAATTTTCAAGGTGGGGAGAGACCGTATGAAATTTAAGTGTCTAGAGACAAGATATTATTGTATCGGGGGTGAATTATGGAATAGGTTAATCAAACACTTGATTTATTTCGGGTTTAATCCTAATTTGTGTCAAATCTCTATTGCTTTACTTTGTTTTGCATAAAATAACACAAATCGGCAATATTTCATGCGAAAATTACATAATTATCTATTTTATCCGTTGCCGCATGGTAGTACATTTACCACTAAATATACCATATGGGAAATAATACGGGTATATTTAAAAAGTTCGATAATATGAACACTAAGAGGCGTAGAACGACGGGGTTTGTGTAATTTTGAAGGAAATTCAATTTTATGAAACAAATTTGTCGTTAAAAATGAGATTATACCCACCGTTTAAAAGATACAGCCTTCGAAATTCGTGTCAAATGTAATTACATCTACATCTACATCTACAAAATACCCTGCAAGCCACCTCAGGGGTGTGTGGCAGGGGGTGAGTATTGACCAACATGCATTACACTATACCCTAAAGTTAGTGCAACTACGACTAATTATGCATTAGCATAAATCGCTAATGCTTGTCATGAGGCGAAGCCTCACAAGCATGCAACACTACACTACAGATGTCATCAAAATGGAGTGACCTCAATATACATGCATTCTACAACTACACAGATGGACAGGGACTCAAGACCCATGTAGAAAACATGCTAGGCGTGCTGTTAGTATGTACTAGGTAACAGATAAGGATTCAAGTATTAGGAGTACTACCACTACTAAGAGCTACACTACCTAACGACAAACCTAGATAAAAGTCTCATGGCAGCTATTATGGTCCCTTATCGTTCGTGGGAAAAATGACATCTTAAATCTATCCGTTCTGCAGTCTAGTTCCCTGATTTTACTCTCATGATCTGATCTACCGTAGTATGTCGGATTTCGTAAAATATTATCAACGTCGTCAGAGAATAGACCGGTTTGGAACTTACTTAATTATACGACATCCGTGGCAATTAAGAGGGAAATACTTTTTGAGTTTATGGGGTAAAGTCGAACTCCGCATTCATGCGAATGAATATATTCATTCGGATACTTCGGAACGTCGCAGAAAAAGAGTTATAGGAGCGAGTGGTTTAATGCGTCGGGGAGTACTAAATGTGCCAGTTGTGCGAGCCTCTTCTTATGCCCCGCAACCGCATGTCCTTTGCAACTTTATTTTCCATCGCCTTCGCAGCAAATCGCTTCGAGGTGGACGGAGAGGTAATCGTGGGTCATTGAGTGTAAATTTAAATCATTTTTTTAAGTCCAAAAAAATCCATGGGCCAAATTTCAATAAAATGCATCTGTTTATGAGTCGGAACTCACCATACAGGCAGCAACGGAAAATATACGAGAGTTGCAATTAAAAAATTTTCTTTTATCAAAACTTGTTATAACGAGTTTTCGGCGCGGTATTCGAAATTTTGATGAAATTATTGAAATATGTCGTTTTCGAATATTGGACTCAGTGTGACACCTTGATATTTTTTAACAATTATTATAATAATATAAATTGTATTCTTTCGCGTTTGGACGAAAATATTTACGTATTTTATTGAATTATTACGAAATATATATATATTATGTTCCGTGAGACTACTACTTGTTAAAATAGAACTGAATTGCCAAAAAACCAAATCGGTACGTTGCAATTTTTTTCACCTTTATCTACAGATACCTTGAATCAGAGCACGTATGCAAAATTTTTCGCAAATCTGTGCATGAACAAAAAATGCTCCAAACTATTAAGCCATTCTGTTGTCGCGTGAGGTATGGCAGGGTCCGCCTAGGTCCTTATGATTCCCACTTCCATCGCCTCCTGAAGACGGATGATAAGGATTATTCCTTCGCGGCGTATTCCTCTACATTTACAAAATACCCTGTAATCCACCTCAAGGGTGTGTGGCAGAGGTGAGTAGTCACCAACATGCAGTTGTTACTGTTGGTGTCTACTCACCCCCTGCCACACACCATTGAGGTGGCTTGCAGGGTATTTTGTAGATTTTGTAGATGCAATACACTATACCTGGTGCTATGCATCATGCTAATGCACCAATAGTAGTAGTTACACTAACTTTAGGGTATAATGTAATGCATGTTAGTGACTACTCACCCCCTGCCACACACCCTGGAGGTGTTTTGCAGGGTACTTGGTATATATAGGTTCCCTAAAGTTAGTGTGATTACGACTATTGATGCGTTAGCATAAATCCTTAATGCTTGCCAGGACGCGAAGCCTCACAATGATGCATTACACTATAGATAGATAGATATCTACATCTACAAAATACCCTGTAAGCCACCTCAGGGGTGTGTGGCAGGGGGATATGTTACCAATGTTAGAGGGACCGATAGTATTTATGTATTTTGCAACTACACAAACGGGCAGATATTCAAGAGTTATGCTGAAAAAAATGCTCGACGTGCTGTGAGTACTTCTTGTTCTATGTTGTGGGGGATCCACAGGGATAGTATACAGCTCGACGCTCGATCTCTTCCGGGTGGTGGATTCGTGCGACTCCGGACTTGCTCCGTGTCAAGAGTGGAGTGTTCTTCATCGTGGGAGAGCGTGGCCCCCTTCGGCACGGCACGGACCAGTCACCTCCGTCTCTCTCACTGAGAGAGCACGCGCTGCCCACAGATGCACGCCGTTCGTTTCGTGATTCACACGCCCGCCTCCAACTGTGAGGAGGCTTTCGCGAGGGGCAGGATTCCCCAACACCCCCCCCCCCTCCCGCCACCCACTCTCCTCTTAAACAGAGCGTGCCTCCGAGCAGATCATGGGCGCGTCGTGTTCTGCCCTCCCGCTCCCCCGCCCCCCGTCGTTCCCACGAATACTCGTCCACATGTAAAATACATACCATCATATCATACGTTAGTATTTATTTGGTTGCAAAATGCATAAATACCTACGGTCCATCTACCATTGGTAGCATATCTGTAGTGCCTAACATGCCTGTGAGGCTTCGCCACGTGAAAAGCATTAGCAATTTATGCTAATGCATAATTAGTCGTAGTTACACCAACATTAGGGTATAGTGTGTCATGCATGTTGGTGACTACTCACCCCCTGCCACACACCGTTGAGGTGGATTGCAGAGTATTTTGTAGATATAGATACAGTCCCCCTTCATCTGAATCTGTGTAGTATCATGCCAGCAACCTCAAGTGTGAGTGGCAGGGTTTGAATTTACACCGACGTGCACCGTACTATAAGCTACAAATATTATTATAGACACTAAGTGCGGAACAACATGCAGTCAAGAGAACCTTAAAATAGGAGTTACACTAACTTTAGGGTATAGCGTAATGCATGTTGGTGACTACTCACCCCCTACCACGAACCCTTGAGGTGGCTTGCAGGGTATTTTGTAGATGCTGGAGAATGCAACGCTGAGGAACCAAGCAGTGCTTGAATGCAGCTGTAATATACAATTTCTGACTAGTGCAACTCATACCATGGGTTCTACGAGTTTCTAATTCATGTAGAAAACAAAATAATGTGGGCGATTTTAAGCGGTATGAGGGGTCAGCAATTATGATAATCTATTCTCTGACGACGTTGATAATATTTTACGAAATCCGACATACTACGGTAGATAAGATCATGAGAGTAACATTAGGGAACTAGACTCCAGAACGGATAGATTTAAGATGTCATTTTTCCCACGAACGATAAGGGACCATAATAGCTGCCATGAGACTTTTATCTAGGTTTGTCGTTAGGTAGTGTAGCTCTTAGTAGTAGTAGTAGTACTCCTAATACTTGAATCCTTATCTGTTACCTAGTACATACTAACAGCACGCCTAGCATGTTTTCTACATGGGTCTGGAGTCCCTGTCCATCTGTGTAGTTGTAGAATGCATGTATATTGACGGTCACTCTCCATTTTGATGACATCTGTAGTGTAGTGTTGCATGCTTGTGAGGCTTTGCCTCATGACAAGCAGTAGCGATTTATGCTAATGCATAATTAGTCGTAGTTTCACTAACTTAAGGGTATAGTGTAATGCATGTTGGTGATTACACACCCCCCTGCCACACACCCCTGAGGTGGCTTGCAGGGTATTTTGTAAATGTAGATTATACACAAGAACAAACTCGAGTGTACCTAGCGAGGGTGGGGATTTCGTAGAAAATATGTATTGCAAATATTATTGCCTCTTGTCCGCGGAAAAATAATGCTTTTACTCTCTATTACTATGGCTGAGAAAGCATTTTGAGCATAAACAATCCGGTAAAACTCCATGCCAATTATAAACCCTTAAATATATTCCATGACTTTCTGGCTTGATACTTAATGCGAATATCGTCTTCCATCTGCAGTTTTTTCACGGAATCTTTCTTTGAGAGTTGGAGAAGAGACGAAGGGTTAAAAAAAACTTTTGCAGTTCTTCATGATGGATCCCAATCTTCAGAAAGCCCTCATCGCAGTTTTTCCCGTGTTGTTTTTCCTCTGTCAGAGGCGTCAGAGGTAACCGAGCGACTGAAAAATATCCCATCATAGTTGTATTATTCTCGCTGAGAAGTCGCTTATCTTCAGTTGCAAAACCGACCATATAGAGCCGTGCGTCATTTCCAAGTGGCCAAGAGGGATCCCCTGATGAGTCTGCCATCGGTTGATCCTCGCCGTTCAAGTCTTTTGTTTGTCTGGTGTTTCTGGTCAAGTAGCTTGCGATATTAGTCATCCAGGTTAGGCGTTAGTCATACTTAACATTGCGCGGTTTAAAACAGAGAATGGCTTCTCGAAGTCGTTATATCCAGCGAGCTACTTTCAAATCCATGGCGAATAGGATATTCTAGTCCACGCACAAATGTTTTAACTTTTTGGTCTCGCTGAGCTTTACGCTATGGGCCCAGCTAACGAGCAATTGGGACCCTGGGCCGAAAGATTAAATTCTTGTAGTATTCATAACTTAACAGCATTATTAATGCTAACCAGTTGTCGTATCTTAACGAGTGTACTGCATGTTAGTGCATTCGTCTACGTAGCACCCTCCGAGTTTCTGTCTTGACCGTTCATTTTTCTCCTGCGCAGAACAATAAGCAGTCAAGAGTGCAGCAGTGCAGCCTAGTGCATGCTTGTGAGGCTTCCCCTCTTCACAAGCATTAGCGATTTAGTCGTAGCATAGAGTAAGGTATGTATTACTCTGTGGTCGTAGTTGCACTAACTTTAATAGGGTATAGTATCCTGCATGCTGGTGACTACTCACCCCTTGCTACGTAACCTTGAGGTGGCTTGCAGGGTATTTTGTACATATTTGTTTCTGTAAATCGCTAATGCTTGTCATGAGGCGAAGCCTCACAAGCATGCAACACTACACTACCGATATCATCAAAATGGAGAGTGACCTCAATATACATGCATTCTACAACTACACAGATGGACAGGGACACAAGACCCATGTAGAAAACATGCTAGGCGTGCTGTTAGTATGTACTAGGTAACATCAACTTCTTCCATAATCAGCGTATTCGCAGGGAGGTTAATATGCGAAGGCTATAACAAAACTTGCAGGCGAGTAAAACAAAATTTATTAACATCCCTTTAGGAAATGGAAAATAGAAACAAAAATAATAAAAATAACATGACTACGTGTGAGGATGAGAGCGTATCAAAGTTGGTTTAAACGCACTGAAAATATTTAACCTGTAATTATAAAACCGGGCTTCAGAGCTCTATCTGTCTTCTGTATCCCCGGCTATGGTTGGGTGTGAAAACATTCTTTCAACGTAAATGATGATTCATATGAAGTACATACATAATATATTTGCTCATGTATCCCCGGCCTCTTCAGGCGAGCGGTGAAAAATAAATCTTGCTCGCTTTGTGGTCATTTCAGGAATGGATTGCCATTTAGTTAACGTAACAGGTTGCTATTGAAACGTAATAATGGGAAAATCACACATCTTATTTTATGTGTCATATTTTAATTGTATTTGAAGTAAAATTTAGAGAGGGGTGTAAGATATATTAATGCGCTCTCCCAATTCATACTAGAACACCACGGATGGTGGAATTGTGCGATTCAATAACTTGATTAAAATACATTGCAGGCCATGTCCGCCTTAAAAGTCATCAATGTACTAAAATGGAAACAATTTTAGAGTAAATGGAGAAATTCAATTTATAATAAATACTAAAAAGAATTAATGCGATATTTGTTTGCCCTTACGACTAAGCATAAACTTCTTTTAGTGGGAAACGTTTGCGTCTACAAAAGTTTTTCTCCGTAAATTTTTAATTTTTTAAACATTTTTTATATGCCTCCCATATATTTTTGAATAAAAGCAAAACTACTTCTATACTACCTTTGTAAGAAATAATATTATATGTATTAATCTTTTAGCTTAAAAATTATGCTATTTCTATTGTTAAGTTTTAATATGGTTGTTTTACCATAACAGAATTGATTACTTTTATGTCAATTTAAATCTGTCTCATTTCAATACAGTTTTTCATTTTGAAGCAATCATGAATCTGAAATCTCAAGTGATGGGGTTTCAAAATTTAGCGCCATTTTAACTAGCCGCTTTTACATTGGGCGCCCATGGCGTTGCTGTAATATATTCTTAAATAGTTCTTTTTGGCGTTTATATAAACTTTAAAAAGAAAAATAGTTAATAAAATAATCTATCGGTCAATATAAGTAGTTAACTGCTCCGTAATTCTTTTAAAAATGCAATCCTATAAGAAAGGAAGTTCGCGATAAACCCCTCAGGTAGCGCCGCCCTACTGGGTTTTTCCCTCGCTGCGCAGCGACGCTAGCGCTTGGGGAGAGAGCCCAAAGGTCGCGTTATATCCGTCGACGGAGGAAGTGGGACTCCAACATTTTGTCAAGCGTGAGACATGGTGAAGGAGTCTTGTTGAGAGGATCAGTTGGTGTGTGGCTAGGGTGAAATGAGGTTCATAGCTTGGGTCCACCGTTCGCAATACTTGTTTTGAGTTTTGTGAGTGTATCCCAGCAGACATCGTGGATTTGTTTAGTTTCCCGAATTTGATTTGTTAGATATTTTAATTTATTCGTAAACTTGAGGGAATGTTAGGAGTTCGGTGATTACTTTCATTATTTTGAAAGTCCGTGTATAGCTTTAGCTAGTTTCCGTTGATAGTGTTCGCCTGTCTGTAGTGGTGTGACGATGTGGCAAGGACAGCATCCGATTAGCCATATTGACGGTTCCGACTTGGTTTCAGATCGTGCGTCTGGCCAGCCGCAGGCGTTATCACATGGATTACCATCTACCCTGGAATGTGAAGAAAGCCAACGCCAGTGGAAAAGTGCGACTAAACTTCAACAAGATGTGGGTTTTGTGAAGCGTGATGCTTATTCTTCATCCAGCACGAAGGGCTACTCTGACAGTGGGAAGTGTTCGTTATACGATTCTGGCCGGACTGATTCAGGGTTTCTATCTGGAGCAAATATTGTGTCGTCCGACCATTGTTTATCTGAAGACTTGTCCCCTAGGAAATTTAAAGACTCAGGCGCTCAAGACATAACAAAGGAGGACAAGAAAACCTTCATGAGGATTGATAGTGGTGTGGATGTTGAACTTGAAGAGCCTTTCAGTCACCTAACATTAAAAAATGCATCGCTCAACAACTTAAATGTGTCTAATAAGCAAGAGAGCACAAAATGTACAAATGCCAACGTTGTTGGGCACTCGGACAGTTTATCAACAAGACTGTCAACAGATGAATCTTGTCAGCCATGTTTAGATTGGGAAAAGTATTTTCAGCAGGATGACGATGGAGATACGTGAGTATAAATTTTAAAATCTTTTATTTGATGTAAAACTAATAGGAAATTCCCTTGGAAAATTTATCTCTGTGGTGGAAATTCCTTCATAAAGCGATCGTCATTTGTTTGTTGTTTTTCCCTCTATTAAGTTCCATGAATGCGTTTGAAGATATTTTTTCATATTCTTATGTTATTTATTTGGTAGTAATACTGCATTTTTTATTTTTGCAGCCAATTGCATTTGGCCATCATTCATGGCTTCATTGAAGTCGTGTATAGTTTGATACGCATGGCACCACATCCTATTTTCTTGGATATCCTGAATGACTTAAGACAGGTGAGGCTTTAGTTTTATAATATTTGCTTTATTTCTAACTTTATGTGGTGCATAGTATCATAGCGTGAAGCGTGCACCCCTTTTAGGAGATAATTAGCGTGAAAAACTAGTTTCATGCAACACTCAATTAATGGCGGATGCATTCATTGCTCTTTTTGCGTTTTTACTTGAATGAACTGATGTCATCGTGGTTTATTTGCTGAACTCATGAAGCTTTCCCATTGCCCTGTGAGATCACCATCAAATCTTGCTGCAAATGGTTCTGGCGTGTTTCCGTCCATGCTCAGGAATTTAGTTAATGTGTTGCACCTCTGCAGTCTATAAATAAAGGTTCTGCGTACTTACGGCACCTCCATGTATTAAATTCGTCCTAAACACTTAGTTCTAATCTATTGCCTCTTCAGTGAAACTGTCGTCTTCCACTGTAATCATTGTATTCACAATATATGTAATCATGTTGTCAATTTCTACTTGGATGACGCGTTTCATTTGTTAAGGTAGGTTATTTATATTATTTAGTTTGCATTTGACTTAACGTTCTGCATATTTTATGTTGATAGAAATGTTTATTTGAGTATACATGAATGTAATTGCTAAAACAGAGAATGCCATGGGTAGGGTCATAATTTTTTTCTCTTTACTCTGATTTGATGGAAGTAGCATTCACTGGGATGGTGTCTAATGCACCTGTATTTGTGGCAGAAATATTTTTTAAATTCCAATCTTTGTGCTTCATGTTACTTGGTGTCTTAATCGGAAGCACTTTGTAATGTCAAGTCACTAATACTGTGCGAGTGATTGTTACTGTAGCCGAAACTAGATGCAAACGTCACCCCTGCTAAGTTGTAACTTTTGTGTGTAATGTGTAAACCATTTGTGGTCCCATACTCCACTGTTCAAGTGCGCGTGGAGATGGCATGCGTTTGTTAATTCTCCCTGCGGACTTATATGGCTATACGCACCGTGGTGACGTTCTATAGCAAACATCTTGGCGATTGATGTAAATTTTCTTCGATGTCGAACATCACACGTCTCCTCGCAGTTTCGTGAAGACGAAGGGCGTTGCCCATTGCAGCAAATATTGTTATCGGTAGAAATCAGTATTTCTGGGCGGTTTTAAGAACGTGGCAGCGGTAATTTTGCCTCGTTTACCAAGAGGTGTGACTTTTTTGTATTTTTAAAAGTAGCTCTACAATGATTTGGTAGGCGTGATGTTGCTTCAAATGAAAGATTTAGTTGACAAAAAGCAATAACTTGGGTTTCGTCTGTTTAAAGTACCCTGCCGGAAATACTGAACTCCTCTGTCAGTAATAAATTCCGTTGTGAACACTATGAACTCTTTTGCCGTCCCTTTCCCGTAAACAAAGCCAGTGGATTGAAAGCCACTTGAGCCCTTGATGATTTAGTTTTGGTTGTATTGCCCTGGTTTCGGGTTGTACAGTCTCGATCCATTCTTTGTTCTCCGCTTCGTGGCGTGGATAAGTGGAGTATCGGTACTCTGATATGTATGTGTTATGTTGTCAAATTTTCTTTTGTCTTCGTGCGTGACTAATTGCCTTTCTATCCTCCGCGCAGAGCCCGTTGCACTTGGCCGTACTGACGAGGCAGGCGCGCATCGTTCGTCGCCTGGTTGTCGCGGGCGCCTCCGTGGACCAGCGTGACCGAAACGGCGACACGCCGCTGCACCTTGCCGCTCGCATCGGCGATCTCACGTGCACCCGCGCCCTTCTCGAGCCGCTGACCACCCAGGAGGGCGTGTCCACGCCTCCCAACGCCAGCCATCGATTCCCGCCAGCCAGCATAGACGAGAGGAACCATGATGGTGAGTTCCTCCAAGCTTATGTTTACTTCTTCATATTTACCTAGGTTCTTAACCCGAATGGCAATTTCTCACTGTCTTTAATGCATGTCACACTGAGCCCGTGTCTCTTACAATTAGAGTAAGAGTTTGAGGAGAATAAAAACGAAGATTTCCAGCTTTACGTAATGGAATGGGTACTGGTCATTGAATGAATATATATTACGCTAACCATACTTTTTTATTTCCGTCTATGATTTCGACATTCATTGACAATATCAAGGTACAAGTGTGCAATTTTCCCTGGATATTGACAATGATTGTCTATGTCATGATCGGAAATAAAAAAGTGTGGTATATTCGGTGTGCACATTTATTTAGTGACGTTTAAGTGGAGCTTGTCAATGCGTTTTGAGAGAACAGTTCTTAGAGTCCGTCCTTTTTTGCCATACTAGATTTCCTTTTAGGCAAATGTTGAATTAGACGAAAGTGCTCAAGAATCTCTTTCTCATGGCCTTGGTTAATATATCCATGTATACAAATAGTATGGATATGTCTGCTCAGGGTTTCCTCAGGGTCATACATTCTTGCTGTGGCTTGTGAGCCTATTGTTAAGTGCTAGAACATCACTCTGTTAGGGTAGTTTATTCTGTTGATAGTCGGTATGTTTGCTGGCCTAGTTAATTTTCTTATCGCATTGTCTTGGATACTTTCAACAATCAACACTGTACCCATAGAGCCCTCACTTGAGTTTGTGACTGAGCGTTATGCCTGCCTTTTGTTTAGGTAATTGTCGCTGAAGAGGTTTGATAGTGAATGCATTTTCCTCCATTCCAGTTATTTGATGTATTTTTGTTGATTTAGTTCTGCTTAGATCTATGATTGTGTTAGGGTAGTAGGAGTGTTTTTGTTCTTAGTTTCAAAATAGACCCACCTTAATTTTGTTCTCACAACTTATTTTGCAAATCTGTCTGCTCATATTTGGCCTTTATATCATTCCTTAATTTGCTTTGTCCCAAAGACAGTCATCATGTTTTGAATTTGGCTATCGAAGCTGTTTCTTTCCACTACAATTTACTATTGTGTTTCTTACCGCTCGCCTAGGGAAGTCCATTTTTTCCATATCATGGAACCATCAATGTTTTTAAAAGAAATGCATATTCCTAATGTTCATAGTAATTTATATTTTATTGTAGAAACTGGAGAATTAATCACTTAGCTGTCGTTGAATTTGTGATTCTTGCTCACAAATTATTAGTTATTATTATAATATTGTATTTTCTTGCCCCCTACATTTTTAACTACTTTGCTAAGCTATAATTCTCTTCCGTTGCTACGGGACAGTGTTTTGACTTAAGCGCGAATCCCCATATCGCATTATCACCGTAAACCAGTGTAAATTATGGAAAATTACCTGCGTCCAAACAAGCTCGCTGGAATCGTCCTGCTTAGTGTTTTCTAGAGTGAAAAACAGGAATCCCACGTCACCAGCGAATATGTGGAACTACTGGGGATGTCTCTAATGACGCACCAATTCCGTCATTAAGATTTTCCCTCCGGGACAAAAGCTCATTTGAGAGGGAGCGGAAGTGTCTCGGGGCCGTGCTTTCTGGAGGTAAACGTGGTTTGCCTCTGTTGATGTTTTGGTAGGGGCGCGGCGACCTCTTTGTTGTTCTTTCAATGCCCTTTTGCGAAATAGGTAAGAGTCCTCATCTTCTATGCTGATTGTTCATTTTAATTTTATATCAGTGACCTGCGTGGAAGCGATGCTACTTGTTTTTTCTCAGTTCGACGTGTCTACCTTGTGGTTGAATTTTAACTGTTGTTCCGTGGAGATTTTGCTTCGCTTGCTGTTTACGTAGTAAAAGAGGGCGTGCACCTATCAATGTGTGGCATTTGCTGTTGCTTGGGTTTTAACATCTAATCGGTCTAATTCGATCATTTATCTTGCATCACCAAGTGCCATTTTATGGCTGATTGGAAGATATAGAGCTTTTGAGATCGAGTCATTTTAATTTACTTAAAGGCCTGTGATTTAGGCATGCCTTAACCAAGTAAGAGTATATGTTGGTTGACTTATGCCGTTCCTTCGGGAGAGCTAACTGCCACTGCTACTAACGGTACGGTGATATCGCTTCCTCTATTTACTAATGACATAATGTGGGCATCGTAATCATTCAAGTAATTGAAGTGATCGATTAATGAGCCGTTATTCTCGGACGCTTAGCTGTACGGTGCTTGTACGGGCATTTTATTTGAAGTCCTTAATGTCCTCCTCCATGCCATATCATGGAACCATCAATGTTTTTATAAGAAATGCATATTCCTTTGGTTCTCAATAACTCAGTTTATTAATGAAGTCAATTTACGCAAGCTGCTGATTCTTCCTCGGCCATCTCCCATCGTCCCTTACCATCGACAAGGAAAAGAACTTCAAAACTGCAACTTTTTCGTTTTCCATTTGTGGATGATATACTATTAAGAAAAAGATGTGTGGAGTAAAACTGGAATAGAATGTAGTATAACTTCCGTCGGTAAAGTATTTTAACCCAGGGTCAGCCAAGTTTTCTTGTGGAGGACAACTGAAGCTCAGCAGAAATATTCTTTTTGGAATTTTTCCTCACAATCAGTAGTGTTGACGATTTTCACCGGGTGCCAATCTTTCGCTATTTGTTCCCTCCATGCTTTCTTTTTTTACCTTTAGCCAGCTTGCCGCGTACATCGCGAAGGCGTTTGGATCCTTCGTTCACGGATTACCCTGCGAGTCACCCCCAAGGGGTGTTCTTGAAGGGCCCTCGCACGTGCCCACGCCCCCTGGCGTCGGCTTAGCCGTCATTTATTCCGGCAGTCAGTTGTATTGTGCCTGCCTCGTTTGACGAAACTTTGTGGTTTCCCCGCGTTCATTAAGGCTTGGGAGAGATGAGGTAGGCCTCTCGTCGTGAAAGTTGCTTCTTCCTTCCTCACTGGAGGGGGGGGGCGGGCATATATCCGTGCATCATCTTTCTCCGTGTATAAGGGGGGGGGTGTGAGGGGGCAGAAGGAGAGATGGGCTCCCAACCCCCTTGAGGAAAGCCCACATATCTCTCTCTCCACCGCATGCCACGTGCGTGGCGTGACGCTTTCTCACATCGTCCACCCTTTCGATGCGTTTTGGAAATCCCCCCGGGTCATTCACTTCCTCTTTTCTCTCCGTCTGCACCCTTTCGTACTCATTCGTCTTCGGGGGTGTGTACTACGGTAACTTTTTTTTACTCTTTCAATATCCTCCCCGGTTAGGCCCAACCCCAATTATCCGACCACCTCTCTTAGCCCTCTCGTTCATGTCGTATTTTCTGATGGACATCTCTTATGAATCTGTGGAATTCACAATGCTAGTTACCCTTCTGGGATCATACTCCTCAATGCCATCCATTCTCTACCACACCATAATTCCTGGAAGTATAACGGACTAGATTTTCGTTATTTGGTGCAAGTTTTGATGGACTCTTGTTACGTAACACTATTTAATCTACATAAAACCCTGAAAGCCGCCTGAAGGGCATACCTATATTGTAGTGCATTTTGGTGAGAGTTCACCTCCTGAAAAGTAATTACCGGTTTTTGTCAGTGCATTGAGTCATAGTTTCATTAGCTTTATTGGGGTTTTGTGTGGTGCATGTTGGAGGGTAACTCACCCCATGCCTCACACCTTTGAGGTGGCTTACGTATTATATAGATGAAGATGGGTGCCTGACTGGGGGTGAGTTTGCATCACACTGTATCCTGCCAAATTATGACAATACAACTAATAGTGCATTAGTACGAATTCTGCAAACACCTGTCAGGAGGTGCAATTTTACCAACATGCACTGCTCTCTAGGTATTCTACTACCTTTGTAGTATTTCGTCACTATGTCCATTAGAGTGACGCTGTGACCGATAGTTAAAAGCCATGTTTCCATCGGTTCCCACGCGTGGCCATTGTGTCGTTGAAGTCCAAACTTGCGTTTCTCGGATTTAGTGACATGTCATTCCCTAATCGTACCCTTTGAGGAGCATGTATTGGGTTGGAGGTATGCCGTTTTCCCAAAACCACTTGAGCTAGTGGATTTTCTTCTGCTCAGCTGTGCTGAGAAAATGACAGCCCCGTCTTAATTTTATGACGATTCGGCGTGCACGATTCATTGTGTAAAAATGTAATAGGACTTCTGCGATGTTGAATAACTTCCGTACCTTCAGTGATACCTCTTTGTTTGGTTGTTCTCTGTTCGCACGCGGAATGAAATCCAAGGACCTCGAAGGTGTTATGGCAATTTTCCCCAATTTTTTTTGCAAAAAGTATTTAGGTCAAGTTCCAGGCGTGACCAATGGAGCGCCAATTAATTTATCAGATATGCGCATATGTAATCTGGTTGTCGTCTTCATACAATGCAATGGTAACTGGCACTGCCACGGATGAGAGAACAATGAGCACCTGGAAGTTAATTAGGGAATGCTTTTCCTGGGATGTAATGATAGTGGAGTACTCCCAAGGATTTTTAGATGCTATCCTCAATAATCCTTCGGCAGATTTTTATTTCATGCCTGTAAATTGAGTTTTTTTCTGGAGGACTTGGTGAATTTTTAACTTAGGCGTAAATTATCTTTTTTTGTCTACGGTGCATTTTGGAATCACGCAACGTCGACCTCGAGACGACTGTGAGCATTTCCTTAATGGTTGCAATTCCATTCCTCACACTCCCTTCGCTTCGTCTCATCGCGATTTCTCCCCCATCCCACGCCCCTTCGTGCTTCGAGGGCAGTCTGATCGGCAAGAAGAGGCAGCTTTTCGGGAAGGGGTAATATGTGTGGGATGGGGGACAGGAGGGAGTTCAGCTCACCGTTCAGTGTTGGGAGGAGGAGGGGGCGACCTCTGAAGGTGCATGCGATGTTGGGGTGGGAAGTTTTTAAAGGCGACGTTTGGAAATCCCGGTCTAAGCCCGCCTTGTGTTTCTCCTTCTATAGGTCCCTCTTGTGTGTACGGTGGGAAACGGGTGGGTGAGTGAGGTGGAGGTGGTTTCTCGGCTTCCACTCCCCCCCGCCCCCCACACACTTCTTCTTGAGTGCTTTCCTCCTCCTCCCTAAGCTTTCCTTCTTTTCCCTTCTCTCACTCGATGCCCCTACGGTGGAATTGCGGCCTGGGGAATCCCCGTTTCTGCCGTCCGGGAATTCCTCGCTTCAACAAACAGTTTGAATTTTATCGTGTGGCCGTCCGTCTCTTCGAAAATGTTCTTACGACTTTTTTTGTCGCCTAACCTCGATTCACTACACCTGATACCTTTCTTGAGTTTTTTTGAGACTGACGGAGTTTAGGCACCTCTTGCGGCCTTGGACCCCGTAGAAATATGTATAGGGAAATATTTGTCGGTTGAGTTTCCAGCAGGATTCCTGGCGTTCCTCTCCATGTTCTTTTTGAAGATTTTCCCCCTAAGTTTCATGGGATTGGTCGGCGAGGGTTAAGGTCTTTCATTAATTCTAGCCCCACCCCTTCCCTCTCCCCTACCTTTATTCTGCCGGACGGGTGCAAGCATGACGGAATCGATCGTCGTAAGGCGTGTGGGAATTCAGATGTTTACCTCCCGAGTGTGGCGTTTTATTTCCTTAATGGTACCCGTGCTTCCGAAACCTTGGGGGAATACCAGTCATGTTACCTGAGCTCGGGTCTGCGTGATCTGACGATCTTATACTGGCGCGGTGCATTTATGTGCAGGAAATAGTTTTTTTTTTCGATTTGAGCTCTCGTATTGTTCCTCTTGTCTTGCGCGTTCTCCTTTCATGAGTTTGGTATCAGGTGGGTCGTCTATTCGGCGTCGCCTGCGTCACTGGCGATCTTGAATTTTCGCGTTGCATATCGCTGTTTTCTCATAAGGTATGCGCATTTTCTAGTTGTGTATCGTGTTATTTTTACTTAATTTCAATGCAGTTTTGCGCGCGTGTTTGGCGCCTTCATGGGTCTCGCTCGTGTCGGAAGGACGCGCGATCTCCTCGCTGAATAAGAAGTCCTTGGCTCGTATTCCTCCATCCAGCTTCTTTCGCTCGCTCTCCTTGCATGCTGCTCTTTTGTTTTCTCGTCGAGGACGAGTAATCCCCATTCATTATTTTTTCCGCGCTCTCTCTCTCCGTGATGAATTTCCGTGTGGTCATGCCGTCAGGCATTTTAGAGATTCCATTCTCTTCGAAAGATTCTTTCGGATCGAGTCATGTACACAGGTTCTTATCGTGTGTACTTTACTCTCCGTCCCTGACCTATACTGGTTGTTGGAATCCCCGCTTCTGCCGTCGTAATTCGTCGGAAATCATGGCTCTTGTATTGGAAATGCATAGTCGGTGCGGGAGAATTACGCGGTGTGGTGTGCGAATGGGAGTAAGCCGCTATTTTTTTGATAGGAAGGCTAAAGTGATAGTCTGAGGCTCTCTGTAATCTACCCGTGGACGTCTTTAGCTTCTCGCTCGCGGGTTGCATTGGATTTTCCGCAATTTGCCGTCCTTATCGAATTGAAATACATCTACATCTACAAAATACCCTGCAAGCCACCTCAGGGGTGTGTGGCAGGGGGTGAGTAATCACCAACATAAATCACACTATATCCTAAAGTTAGTGTAACTACGACTAATTATGCATCAGCACAAATCGCTAATGCTTGTCACGAGGCGAAGCCTCACAAGCATGCAACACTACACTACAGATGTCATCAAAATGGAGAGTGACCTCAATATACATGCATTCTACAACTACACAGATGGACAGGGACTCAAGACCCATGTAGAAAACATGCTAGGCGTGCTGTTAGTATGTACTAGGTAACAGTAAAGGATTCAAGTATTAGGAGTACTACAACTACTAAGAGCTACACTACCTAACGACAAACCTAGATAAAAGTCTCATGGCAGCTATTATGGTCCCTTATCGTTCGTGGGAAAAATGACATCTTAAATCTATCCGTTCTGCAGTCTAGTTCCCTAATTTTACTCTCATGATCTGATCTACCGTAGTATGTCGGATTTCGTAAAATATTATCAACGTCGTCAGAGAATAGACCGGTTTGGAACTTACATAATAGATTTAGTCTAAATTTTAATCGACGGTCTGAAAGCTTTTCCCATCCCAGTTGCTGCAAAAGGTCAGTAACACTAACAAGATTATCATAACGGCGTTTAACATATCTTGCCGATCTTCGCTGCACGCGTTCTAACTCAGTTTCCAAGCCTATCTCATAAGGATCCCAAATACTGGCGGCATATTCTAAGTGGGGTCTAACGAGGGAGAAGTAGCTGATTTCCCTAACTTTATCGTCACACTTGCCAAGTACTCTTTTAACAAATCCCAATTTACGGTTAGCTTGACCGGTAATTTCTCGAATATGTTTACTCCACGATAGATCATTAGTCAGTTTAACTCCGAGGTACTTAACCGATTCTACGGTGTCTAGTTTTATGTTGTTTATGCAATAGCTGTTACAAGGAGCGTTTTTCCGTTTCCAAAAATTCACAACAACGCATTTTTTCAGGTTTAATTCTAGCTGCCACGCATCGCACCACTCTTGTATTGCCTCGAGGTCCTTAGTTAGCGCTTCCTTGTCATTAAAGCTACGAATTTCTCTATACATCACTGCGTCGTCGGCAAATAATCTAAGCTTACTGTCAACTTTGTCACCGATGTCGTTTATGTACAAAAGGAACAGAAGCGGGCCTATGACACTTCCCTGTGGAACACCCGATGTGACTTTTACTTGTGAAATATATATGTGATTGAAAGGTACCAATGCGATCCCGCAAATCCATAAATTTGCTCTAGGTAATTATATTTCCCTGCACGTTGGTTTTTGTTCTTTCCGCTCGGGATTTTCCTGCATCTTTTGGTTCCAGCGCTATTACTTGCGAAATGGTCTCCAGCAATCATCTTCCTGCTTTTGTTGACCATGTGTTCGGTAGGGATATTTTACCATTCGGTGGCGCCTCGGGGTCGAATCAGATGCCATATACGTCCGACTCGTCGCTCTTCCCTCCCAACCCAGCCCTTCCCGACGAACTCGCGTCCAAGAGCCGTGGCCGCCCGATATGGCAACACGGCGGGCGGGAGGATAGCTCGTCGTCGTTCGAGGTGCTCTGTCGAGTCGGTTAGGAAAGGTGGAAGCGAGGGCAGGATGGGGTTGGAGGTGGGCGGAGAGGGGGCTTAAGAAGGCAGGCACTCGGCGTGGGTGACCCCGTTTCCTGGGATTTCCCCCCCGCTCCCAGAGTCCATTGGTCGGAAAGAGAGAGTGTGGGGGTGGGTGGGAGAGTGGGGGCGGGTGAGGAGGGTGGTTTTACCACTGGAGTCTCCAGCTGCGAAAGGCCTGAGTACTTAAGTTTTATGGTAGCAGGGGTCAGTGGGCGGTGGGTGGGGATTATATGGGGTTTGGGATGTTGTTGGCGAGCGGGCGCCTAATACCTTTTTTCCCTGAGAAATTCCGCTGTTCGTTCGTTCCGTAGGATTTATTTTGAGGGAGGAAAGGGGGTTGGGTTGGGGTTGGCTGTTTTCTTCCCCTCGGTGGTTTTGTACGACAGACGACCGCTTCCCGTTGTCGAGACTGCGACTGGACGAGGCCGAATATTTATTCCGCGTGGATCGGTGAGAAACCTTGAGTCGCGAGACTGTTTGGAGGTCTTCTATATTAACAGTCCCTGCTCAGGCTAGCTTAAGTTTTGTCGTTCCAACACGCAAGCGTACGCCGAGGTTATGATTATCTATTAGGAATGCGGGAAATGGTTGAGCATATGCTTAGAAGTGTACGCCCGTAAATGCATTAATTGATTAATTCTTCCTCTCCTATATTGTGTCCAATTTTGTTTCGTCTCTGTTCAATTCCAAATTTTTTTACCTTATACTGCAATTTTTAACTTTTCTGGGGTTGTGCGGAAGTATTTTTCATGAGGGCACCGATGCATTTAGAGGTAATTGTTCACGAGGATTGAGTATGCATTGGATGCAAGTCTTGTATGAATAAGCGGGCGTCATTGGCTTCCGTTTCGTGGATACTCCCTGTCCTCGTTATGGATGTTTTTTTCATCAACAAAAAGATGTACTAGTCGAGGCTGACCTTACCACGTGCCTCTTGCCTGTTCTTGTTAGGTTTCTTCTACTTGTCGGTAGTATGATGGGCAGTTTTCTTCTTGTGCACTGTTAGGTTTTCCGAAGGTCGATGGAAGGTGATCGGCGTTCCAGACTAATCACAAACGTATTGCTCTGCATGGGCTTGTTTTCTTTATTAACATCTCCGTGCTCTATATTGAAATAATTAATATTTTTGTGTACCACCTCTTTGCAACAAGTGCTATTTTCTCTCCGCGGTCTCAAGTTGTCTACGTGCTACGGTCGTTTTTGCGTTGGGAAAATTGTTGTTTCGACATGTATTTTATTCCTCGGTGGAATACAGCCAAACTGGTAGCGAGAGCGTTTTTCAGCGTGGGTAGCTATACATCGGTACCCTAATCCTCCCTGCTGTAATTTATCATTCATTACTGCACACGGTCTCAGGCGTCCCTCGGTGAAGTCTGTACGTGGTGGTTAAATATGATGCTATATTATATAAGTTGTAATGATGAAGTCCCACATCTCGCTTGTTTCGTATAAAACTGATCCGACTAGCTAAACTGGTTGCTCTACAAACAAGAATTTTATTGGAATTTATTGAGTGTCGAACTCATTATTTCGAAATTTTAATTTTCTCCTGGTTGATTTAAGGATTTTTTCCGTCGCCTCTCTCTCCAAGCAATATTCTCAGGGTCGCTTTCAAGACGTGGGTTACAAACGGGGCCTTATTACCGCTTTGCTAAAGGATCGCGGGCCGCTTCGGATTCTCCATCTGGCTCCGCGTCTCGCCTTCTGCCGGCGGTCTGTGTCGGGGATTCCCCAAGACCGAGATATTCTTTTCTTTTATTTTTTAATTCCTCATTCCTCAACGCCCTCCCCCCTTTCTCTTCGTTACTCGCGCTCGGGAATGGAGGCTGCGTGGAGCTGCTGTTTTATTATCGTTTATCTTTTTTTCTCTCTCCCTCCTTCCCCGTGCCCCCGTTTGGTGGGGAGGGGTGGCGAATTCCTTCATCCAGCTTCCCCACCTCTCTCCTCACCCCTCCTTTCATTTTTGCCTCCCCTCCCATTCCAAGCGGGGACTCCAAAGGGACTATTGCGGAGTTGAGGATGCGCGAGTAGTCCCAAATAAGAAGCTCGCCGGTCCAAAAATACCCCCTCCCTGGGTCAATTTCGGTCCGGAATGGTTTGGGGGAGGAGGGGGCGAGGTGCTTGAGGCGTGAGTCAATTCGTAGGAGCTTGGCCCTCCTCCCTCCCCTTTCCTTTTCCCCTCTCCCTCTCACCTTGCTCCACAATTCGGTGCTTGCATTTTCGTCCCTGGTATTTTTTTTAAGGTGGTGGTGATTATTTTCTCTTCCTCGTCACAATTCTCTAAAGAAAAAAGGATTACGTGTGGGAGACTTGTACCAATGACTTAAAAATTCTGTTTTTATTGCCTCGTACAGGAAAGAATGTCTAGTCCTAGGAATGATCACGACATTGCCCATTCCCAATGATAATTTTTGATTAATGGTTGGGTGTATTTATAAAAGTACTTGCCTTCAGAGGACTAGTCTTGTTATAAGTTTTAAAGCCTCGTAGATGTCTCCTCTCGGTTGCGTAACCGTTCCTACCATGCACAATGTTGTTACATATTTGCCAATGCATTAGCAATGATATTGGCCGTATTCTCAATTACCTGGTCTTGGCAATTACTCTACCTTTATTATGTTTGTATCGTAATGCCAGTATTTCTGTTATTCCTAGGCGTTTATAGTGTGCTAACTATTTCCTGCTATCTAATAGCCGTGGTCCGCTACCCTAGCGGACCTAGGCTGCAAAAGATTTATCGTCTATTTTCTTGAATCGGACAGGGTTGATTTACTATCATAGGCGAAAATATAATTCCGCATGTGAAAGTGACTCCTAGATTTACAAGAATCTTAACTAATAGACTTGAAGAAATCAGCTGAGTGGTCGTCATATCCTTACGGCTTTTGGTCTCATATAAGAAAATGTGTGTTATAGTTGTTCTATTGTTAATAATTATAGATAATTTTATATATAAAGATAGTTTTATTAATGAGTGAAACTTTACGTGAGATGTAGCAATCGTGCTGTTTTTGCGTTCATAATTGAATAAGAGTTCAGCGGATGTGGAAATTTGTGTGTATTTTGCCTTTGTTTTAGATGATCCTTGTTCATTACTAAATGTGCGGCTCTCTTTTGTGTTTTTGCAGGACAAATGTGCGTCCACTTAGCAGCGATTGGAGGCAACCTGGACGTTCTCAGGCACCTCGTCTGGTTCGGAGCTAATGTCAACGCACGGGTTAGTATATTTACAGTCGTGAATTCCACGTTTCTCTTAAGTATTCGCAGCCGTCTCCTCATTGCCTCCCCCCACCCTTTGCCTCGCCCGTGTCATCGCCCATTGTCATCTTCCTCATTCCCCGCCCCCCTCCCCTTTAGCCATACCCGTTTTGCGGCGTGGGTCTGATTTCTCCACCCACCGTTGCACGTTTTCGTTCCGAAGTTCTCAGTGCTCGCGGCCGACTTGGTTTTCCTGAATTTAAATGTTGACGGCCTGTTCACAAGGTGTATTACATGGGTGCTTTTATGTTTGGTCAATTATATCCTCTGCTTGTTTGTCATTTTGTTCAGCAGAGAATTAAGGTGCCGAACTGTTAATGCCCCCCTCCCACCGCGTAATTGCGTTGGAATGGGCTCTTAGTGGAGAAAATGCTCCATCGTTTATAGTCACGCTTTTGGTTGATTTCGGCCTCGGAAATTTCCATGCATAGTGGGCGTAATTCCAAATGAGAATATATAGTTGTAAAGTCGCATACTATGTTCATTCATTCAACATTTGAATTGCGTGGTGAAGCTTGTGAGTTGTGGAAAATACTGCTTTTCTGTTTGTTCTACTTGGATTTATTGTTATTGTGATTTAAAATTAAAGGATAACTTACACTTTAAAAGGTTTTTTTACTTCAAAATAGCCATCCTTTAAATGTCAGTAACAGCTCATGACGTAGTACATTTATATTTACAATTTTGTGTTACTCTCGTAATAATGACATTTTTTTTTACTCATTTGTCATATGCAGTGCCCTATTCTCTCTTATAGTTGTAACATTAGTTAATTGATCGCATTGATTGCGATGGAAGAATAATTTATGTAATTTATTTCTGGTGCTCCTATGAGCGGCATTGTATGTACTTCGGTCATCTATTTTTGAAACGTGGTTTTGGGTTTCTTAAGTTTTGATACCTCTTCCTTCCCTGCGTACCTAGACACTTATACCTCTTCTCTTCACCTCTTCCTCTGGCGGCAGGTTTTATTTTTGTTCTCTGGTTCGTGGTGGAAATTTCCGTTTTCTTCCTTTGGGTAATGAAATGTAATGTCTTCGTCTATTCTGATTGCAGGACGGTAAGAGCGGTCGCACGGTTCTCCACTATGGCGTCGAGATGGGAAACAGGCGCCTCACTCAGTTCCTCATCGAGCAGTGCCCCGTTCACCTCGAGGCCACCACCTACGCTGGCATGACCGCCTACCAGGTAGCGGCGGCGTGCTCGCAGTCCGCCCTGGCGCGCGACCTCGTCGCGAGGGGCGCCCGGCCGCTTCCGCTTCCCCAGGACTCGGATTCAGACTCAAGCGAGGATGAGGTGAGCAGCTACTGCCATGAACACAAGCCGTACGCTTGTCAATCCAAGTCTAATTCCTACCACTCTCCTCTCCTTCCTGATTATCTACCAGTCCGTTCCTCCAGCCCAGCGGTTGTCTGCCTATAGTGCGAGCACCCTGGGGGCTAAGTACTTTGTAGTTTAGGTAGATGCGAAAAAGGTTTGCCAGGGTAAGTTTGAAATAGCTGGGAAAATAGAAATGACTACAATTTTTTTCACTCACCAGGGGTAAGATTTTGGGATATCGTTGTCGATGGGTCACGCGAATTTAAGACCTCCGCTGCTTGTTTCGGTGGTTTTATTTTAGTGGGGGGCGTTCTTTCATAATAAGTTGATGTAGTGGCAGTTACAATATTCTTCGAGTTAAGGATAGTGCCGTTAATACCTAAGGAGTAATGACTGCCTCGGTAAGGAGTAATGACTGACGTGGGAAGATTTTTCGCATAGCCTTAAGGAAAAGGAAATAGTGAGTCAATGTTTTGCATCGATATCTACATCTACAAAATACCCTGCAAGCCACCTCAGGGGTGTGTGGCAGGGGGAATTTTTGTTTATTTGCTAATGCATTAGGCCGCACGTCTTCGGCCTGACAGCTGTACTGTCGTATGTGCCTCATTATCTCGAATGGAATGTCGTTCTGCAATAGTTTTTCCAAAGAGTTTCGTCATTTATTCTTTCGCTGGTGTTTGTATTATACGTATCGTGAATATCTCTTCAGAAAGTTGACGTAGCCCTTCCGTCCCATGCAACCATTCCATCGTCGCTTCCACCCCTTCCGGGCTCCTCGACCACCTGCTACTTTGGGAATTCGTATCTACACTTTGCCCCGCTGACAATGAGCTTAGCCTTCGGGCTTTCCCGTGGATGGGGAATACCAAAAATTCAGCCATTGGTGGAAGCACAAGGGATATTTTGGCTTCCTTTTGTGGGAATTATATTTGGGCGCGAACGATTCCTTCCTGACGAAAGTAGCTGTCCGAGTTGTCGTGGGACTGCGAATCTTAACTGACGTGCACCGAGGATGCTATTCTAGGCTTGGTTCATTACTTTACTGTGGAAAAGGGTCGCGATTTTCTCAAATTAAGATTTTTGTTTATATTCTTACCCATCGTAATCGTGCGTGAATGTTCGCTGTTCAAATGCATGTGTTCTGCTCGTAGGTAAATTTTCTTAAAGCTAGCATTGCGAGGGTTATGATGTTTTTTATTGGTGATTTCAGCCACAAGAGAACCGCTATTTTCAAGTTCCCCATTTCCAGTCTCGCGTCTTCTTTTTTTATTCAAATTGTCTACTACTTTGATTTCGTCCGATATAGTCAAGTTGTTTTTGTCATGGCAAATCCTTCGTCGAGTGAGTAGTCGTCCGAAAAGCTTTCGCATGTATGCTTTTCTTTCAATTTTCCATTATTTTCACGCCCGCCCACTTGAAAAAAATGTAGGTAGTTTTTTTATTTCATCATTTTCCTTTTCTCGCCAGCTGTACTGTTCTCGTAGGTCGTGTTTATGAGTACGACGCAAGCTCACTTATTTCTCGTTGGTTCAGTCTCCGAGGTCTCAACTTTTAAGGTTGTGTTATGTCACGCGTAAGCATATGTTAAGTGTCAGTGGCGAAATGTTTTCGGAGGTTGGCCTCTATCGAAGCCATGTTAACTGCACTTCATGGTTAGCATGGTCATCAGAAGGCCTATATTAAATTGAGCTGCTTTATGGTCGCTGGTTGGCACCTGTAGCCAAATCAGCATTACCCAATCAGCTCACATTATTTTAACACACTTAAAGGAAACACACTGCGGAATTGAATGTCAGCCCGCAGATATTTTAGCGGCTCTCAGGTTGGAAGGCAGTCGGAAGTTTTAGCATTAAAATCTTAAGAGGCGATGGTTGCCTTACCACACACCCTTAAGTTGACTTTCAGGGTATTTGTAGATGAGTGTACTCATGCCTGTTTTATTGTTTGTAATTGGTCATGATAATCCCGGTCCAATGTTTTTGTCCGCAAGTTCATCGTTCATCGCTCAATTCAGCTACATTTGACTCATTGATTACAAGATTTTCCCCCTGGTCGCTTCCTCGTATTACAAGCCTTCTTGCCTTCAAGCTGCTCTGTCATTCATTTCCCCGTATCTCCCTGCCAAATTTCTCAGATTCCTTGTTGGTGCATTTTTATTTCTGACAATTACGCATGCGTTCCAACTTTTGGAGGTCGCAGACGGAATGAGAGCTTTCTCGTTTTTTTTCCCTATAAGAACCTTGCGGACTCGCCTACAGTCGTTCGTCTGGAAAAACCGGTTTTTGCCGCCCGCAAACATGTATTTTGTCGAAAATGTTGACTGCCTTTGCGTTCGTTGATCCCTCCGCGGTTTTTCTGAGGGTTGGGGGAGGAGGGCGGGATAGTCTTCTGTCCGCCGCCCCTTGCTTCCCGCCCCCACCCCGCCGACACTCATAGTCGATATCCCCCGGGGGCTTCCGCGCCGCTGTCATGCCGCCACCATCTTGTCCTCATGGGCGGGGGACATGCTTCAGAGGTGACTTGGCGCATAGCTCTCGTTATTTCGGAATCTCCCGCACGCGAACATGTTTTCAGTCCTTGACAGAAAGACATCAAACTGCGTGGAGTCGGGGACTCTCTCGCCCGCCATTAGCTCTCACGAAAGTTCGGTTCGAAAGCGAGAAGTCTAGAGAGCGGCGGCGGGGAAAGTTCTTTCCAAGTGGCGCCTCACGTGTTCTGCTCGAGCCGAGGACGGTCCTCACGACTTCGAGATCTGATCGTTTCGCAAAATGGAATGGCCGGTAGCTCTTGCCAGGCGCTCGAGCGAAAACGAAAGTTTTTTTAAGATTGCGCAGCTCCCTCCCGCGGGATGTTGCGATATTTAGTGGAGGAACGGATGGTGGGAATCATCTCACACCTTTACTTTTCCTTATCTTTTTATTCTAAATGTTGTCTTTGTCTTGTTGTCCTTCCCTTATGCAATAATTTAACTATCTGTTCTTGTGGTCCAAGTAATAATCAAGTTTCGTCGAGGAAACTGTATGAATGGTTTTCAGAGATGAGTAACTTTATAATTCAAATTGTTTCTGAAAATCGATAGAGCCACATATGTTGATTGCTTTTATTAATTAATGATCATAAATGATTAAATATATTACTAAATTTTTCCAACTGTGGCTAAAAGGCAAAATTCATGTGCAGGGATTAATTGACCGTTTCATTTGGTTTATATTTCCTCAAATTTTTAAATATTTTAGTACTCATTCAAATTAAGTTAAGTTAATTTTAAGTTTGCATGTCTTTACCTCATTAGATGAGCTTGAAGTCAAACGACTACTTCAATGGTCTCAGGATGAATATTGAGGCGATTGGCATCAGTGCCTGAGTGGAGTCCATGGTGCCCTGTGATGGCTTTGGTGTGGGAGGATGCTAGAAGGATGACTTGGCCAGTCGGATGTCTGCCTACTACCATCCTGCCACTGCAGGCGAGCGCAGCTTGATTGCAGTCTACATCTCAGAGGGAACTCAAGACGCAAGAGATTTGAATGCCTGCAGGATCTACAAAATGAGGCTATTCACACTCTCCCCTGACCCTCATCTACAGAATGTGTTATCAAGACTTCAGGACATCAGATAGCTGTTGACTTTTGGGCAGTTCTTTCGAAATTGCCTGGTGAATTCAATGTGTAAATACTTTTTTTTTGTCAATTGATGGATGTTATTGATGTCCAAGCCAGTGTATGTAAATGGTAGATGTGAGTCTGAGGGGAGGGTAGTCACTGCCCACCACTTAATTTTTTAAATACGAAATGTTTGTTGTAGGAAAAGTGTCAATGTTTTTATTTGTATGAATGTGTGAGAGTGATTCATTCATTGTTGTTAATGTGATTTATGGTCATTTTTGACCAGTATCCATGAGTATTTCACGAAAGTATGAGTAAGTTGTCTATGGATGCATCTGTCGTATGAAAAAAAGAGCCAGGGGTACATGAGTCAAGCATTATTTTCATTGGAATGAGTGTTCATTGTCAAGTGTGTTCTGAGCCTCTAGTACAGAGTGGGAGTGTTGATGGAAAACATTGCATAAGACTGTTCTCAACTCCCTGATTCAGGAAAGGAGTGTACCTGCCGCATAGTGAGAGGGTTCGAATTGTTTCTTCCATTGTGTATTGTTTTATTATTTATTATTTTAATGCCATTTTCATTTGTATTTTGCCATGTGCCTTGAACGATTAAAAGACATTTTGCCAAATTAATTCTCCACTTTAGGGGAATGTTGCTATTATACTGATGAATTCATGTTAATTCTCATATTAAGAAGCTCTATAGATGCTAAAACATTAAATGAAATAGAGGATTTATGTTGTTTGAATTCCTCGCAAAATCTAGAGTCCTAGGAAAACAGTAATAATTGAGGTAATGTTTTCTTTTTATTTTGTATATACCGTATACCATTTATGTTACTTGTTAAATATAGCCAGTCACCTTGAAAATAAAAATCTATGTTGACTGACAAATGGTTGATTTTTCTTTGCCCTAGTCATCTTTTTTACGACTAATGTTATTGGATTTTTGTTACACTTCGTTAAATAACAGGTAGGTTCGGATTTAGAAAGGAAGCACACGACTCACCAAACCTCTGTGGTTAAATGAATGGTGGATTAACTAACAGGTTACTTTTCCGGTATTCAGTATATTGTGCTGCTTACTGAAGTTTTATTTGGACTTTGCTGGAATATTTCGTAAGTCATAGACATTGATCCTTAGCGGGTCTTTTCATTATGACAATGCTGAGGAGAGGGTTGTCGTATTAAAACTTCAATTCCACACTGATTTTTCTGATATCTCTTCTGCGGCGCAGTTTGTGGTGAAGTATTTCTCTGCCGTATGCATAGTCTCTTTCATAAAGTCAACTCTCAATCCACATTCTCCCAGTATGGTTTGTCTCGCTCCGTTCTGGGTGTTTCTTGCATAAGTGCTGGGATTCCCTCTGAAAATAATAATCTAAAATGAATCGTGATACATGTTTATACGAACCTAAAGATCGCCGGCCGCAGCGTCATGTCAAGAGAATTTAAAAGCTGTCATATTTCGAAGAGTCAGAATAACTAGATAACTTGATAGGTTCATAAAATGGATTTTTAATGCACGCAATTACGGCTGGGCTTCCCAATTGCATCTCAGTGGAGTGGGCAGTCGCCGTGGATGAAGTCATCATGCCGATACCGGGGAGAGTGGAAGTGGCTGCTGGGAGTATATATTTGTGTGAGCGTTCTTACCGGCAGATGAAATTCTGCTGGTCTTCACACGTCTAAATTATGCAATGTATTCTCTCGTATCTGTTTTAAACTAATGCAGTTTTACGGAATTACTCCAAAAATCTTCCATCGGACTCGAATTTCTCCGAAGAGATTGATATTCCACCCAACGTATTTTTATAGAGAAGCTATACCAATTACTTGTCATTCTGGCGAGGAGTCATTGTCAAATTACTTACAAGAGTCTGAATTAACGGTTTAGATGTTCACTGCGGCATAAATTCACTCCTAATAGAATTTCACCAAGGGCCTTTCCTTTTCACGTAAACGCATGCGTGGGTTAGGCGAAGTCATAAGGGAAAGAATTTCCTTCGAGGCCTCAAGGAATAATTATTAAAATAAAGCTATTCTATGTTCGAAGGTTTATTTAACTTAGGATTTGTTTTCAGACTCACTCAGAATTTTTCAACGCTTGCGATTACTGATGCGAAATTATGGAAGTAGGAAACGTGCAAACGTAACCATTGGTGCGCCCAATGAAGTTAGACCTTGCTAGGTGAACAATCTAGTGAGGCTGTTATTACTGGCGATTTATTTCTATGGTTGCGCATCACCTTGATACTTATGAATCCAAATCAATGTAATTCTATAAAAAAATGAGGAAGCATAGGATTGTATGGACGAGCGACCAACCAGATGTAACCCCGTGCCAAATTTTCCGCACAATTAAAGCGGTAACTATGAGACTCATCAACCACAGGCATAACCCTATCATAAACGAAGTTTCTCGCCGGCGAGAGATTGGGGGAGTCGCGGAAGCAATAACCCGCGGTCATTCGCGCGGAATTCCGTCGTTCCGTGACCCGCAGCGAATGGTACGCGACGCTCCACAACTCTTCTGGGACGGACGCACGGCTTCGTGAGCAAGTGCAATTAAGACCTCACCCCTTAATCCTTCTACACTCCCGCCAAGGGCTTATTTCAACGTAACGGTGAGGATTTTCAGGTTTTCCCCCTTCACGAAGGGTCCCTTCCCTTACAAAGAAGGGAATGGAATAGATGACCGGGCAATCGCCTTTCGCGAAGAGTTTTCCTACCCTTTTCTTCCGTGCGACCGACCGTTCCTCAGCAGCGAGATTTTTTTACCTTCATCGCCAAACCGTGGGCTGGGGAGGGCTAAAGGATGCCTACGTGATGTTTTGCGCGCCACCGCCCCTCCGAGACAGCCCTCCCTTCCCCTCTTCTGTTCTGCTCCCCCCTTTCCAGCCGACTTCGTCCTCCACCATCCCTCCCTTCTCCAACCTCTGGGATTCCCGCATGTTTCAAGAGGGAGCGCGCTGTTGCTGCTCGGCTCTCAATAGCGCGAGCTCGCATACGCCTCCTCGTCGATCGTGGAAATCCCGCTGTATTTCTCCATCACCCGATGATAAAAGCTCTGAAAAGAGGGAGTAAGGGGGAGGGAAGGTCTTCCTCTGGGTAGGGAGGAGAGGTAGGCTGTTGGAGGCCTCGGAAGTGTGGTCTCGTGTGTGTGAGTGAGTTGAGTGCCGGAGGGGTCGTCGGCGTACCTCCTCCTTCCTCTAGGTTCCCTTGAGGTGAACGGAATTGAGGGCGGGGAGGGGGGAATGGGGCGTGGATAGAGGGGGGAAGGGTTGGGAGGGCGGAGAAGGCTGACGTCTCGCATGCTCTCGCGCTACGGACGATGATGTATTCCGCTACCCCATGCAAAACAATAGGCGGCAACTTGGGATCTTCCTGTCGCATATGATAAAATGGAATGGAATATACCTTTATTATACTCTGGGTCAGATCCCCTAGATCAATAATAATAATTGCAGTATTCAGGCTTTTGGTTCTGCGATTAATTATTTAGTATTAAACAATATTTTCGCCGTGCTATGCTGCCGGCTTCGTCGGGCTTTTAAAAACAACAATCGGCGAAACTGTTGCTTAATACTAAATAATTAATCGCAGAACCAAAAGCCTGTATACCATAAACAATGAGCTGCGAAAATCTACAAAAAAATAATAATTGTGTCTTTATTTAATCAAGCATATTTAGGACCATTAGTTCCACTCGTACAATAAACTTGAACTATCACAAACATCCATGCCCTGGGTGGGTGAAACCTACCCAGGCGGGACTCGAATCCGCGATCTTCGGATTGGGAGGCGAGGACTTAACCCTGCCGCCACCGAGGCCGACAAATAGATACATTTAAATAGCAGCGTGGAAATTAACAAATGGTTTTGCTTTAATCAGAAAATAAATAACAACAGAGCTTAATAACAACGAAAAAGATAGACAAAAACAACTACCCTCACTGAAAAACAATAACTGTACCTACATGTGATACAATTGAATTCAAAGATTAAATACCAAGATATGATACAAGATCATCAAAAGGTAAAAATCCTTAAGGTTGCAATACGTATGAGATTTGAAAAAAAAACATTTTTAACAGTTAAAACAAAAACATGAATGGACCATGAAAAAAAAAAACAATTTTTGTCTTGAAAAAAAAATAGTAATGAGAATTAAATGGTGAACAGGCTAAATTATTCAGGAAAACATTCTTTTTTAATAAAATTCCATACAATTTAGATTGAAAAATTGCCAACGAATGAATCTCCTCAAATCAAGTGGAATAGAATTCCAGACTTGTGAGGCGGCCACGATTAACGACTTGTGAAAGGTAGTGGGTCGGAAGTAGAAGGACACTACTAGTAGGTTCTGTTCTAGTGGCTTTGATGGATGATTTACACGTGCAATCTGACTTATATGGAAGTGCCGAGTGCAGCCATGCCTCGATGTGTATCGCATCGCCTCAGGGCATCGTTCTGCTAACTCGTTACTTCCGGCTTTTCCGCATAAAAAGATTGGCAAAACAGGAGCAGAAAACTAAGAATATGGCAGTTTCAAAAATTGAATTTTTCATATTTTTCTTCTCTTATTTTTGTCATTCAATGCCGAAGCACACCGAACTAATCGAGTTCCACATTCATTCGAGGACTTTATTAGTTTGTTTATAAATTACATATACACATGTAAAGCTTATTAAGTTATGGCTTCGTCTCATTTTTTATCATTCAAAAGAAGAAGGTGATGTATTTTGAGCAATCTATGCCTGCAACAAAGATAAGCGAGCATAAATATTCATTCTTCTAATAATAAGTTCTCCGTCGGGGAACTAATTTGTCGTTAAGATTTGATATCCCCGCACGCAGTCAAATAATCAGGATGCCATGTGATTCAATCGAATAGCAGAATTGAAGTTATACTTGCACGCAAAATAGAATGCGGTCTATTTTCCGTGTTCTAAATTTTACCCGTGATTGATACTGTGGCGATTACTATCCCGAACCCCGCACATTGCCATAGAAGTCCTCGATTACATATCGAAATGGTACTTGCAAATGGCTACTGTTTTTGGAGTTTGTATGTTGTTGTTTGTTGAGCTTCCATTTCTAAAGACCGGTCGGCGAATTCACGGAACGGAAATGACCGTTTGGGTCCATCACGGTCAATGACTTCATCGGAAGTGATACACTCGAAATAGTTTTGAGGATGTTTATTCAGGTTGTAAGCAATGACTTTTTTTCAAGTAAAATAGACAAATCGTCAGATTATAAGTACAAATTATCAGTCACCGAATAATAACACAATATTTCGTTTCAGTACTAAGCTATTACCATAGAATAAGGAAATTACTCTATGTTTACCATAGAGTTAGTAATTTACTCTAAGCAGTTACTTAACATATCATTTTTGTCGCAACCCTAATACTACCTAATAATGAAGAATGAATGGTTAGCAGCCATCTTATAAGGTCATTTAAATTCATGACTAGCTTCAACGGCTATATGTACAACAACATTGTTAAGGGAAGCTGAGTTATTAATAAGTGATAACTAATTATTCAGCCTAAGCTTATTTCGTCTGACCAGACATTGTGAAAATAAGAACCCACTACGTGATCATATCCTTTTTACTAACGACTTACTTTTTACGATCATCCTATACGTACATATGACGCCATTCCCTTTCGGGTTAAGCAAAGTCAAATAACTTAGTTATTCCCGATGAGCCTAGAAAACTGGTTCTTTTTTTCTAAATAAATTCCTCCATAATGCCCTATTCTTCATACCTCTTTCGCTTCTCTTACACTCCTGCATTGCTTCATACATGCTCTCCCATTCTCAAGACTCTAATATTCCTCTTTAGTCTCTTGCACCACATTTACCCATGACTTTCACGGTCTCCTTACTCTCACACAATTTACTCCTTCACGATCCACTCATTCCGAACGATAGGCATTGAGTATAACCTTATACCTGAACTAGGTGCCGAACCCTATCCGTCCTACTATTGCCGCAAACACTTCTCAGGTACCCTATTCCAACTGCATTAGCCTACTCCTATGTTAATCCCCACATATCCAGGTTTCGCCGCCATAACGTCTGGAGGAGAAGAATATATATTTATCTATCCTCCTATTGAATCTATGTATGCATCGCACAGTTTTTATTTCATAAGTTAGAGTATTGGACAAAACAATCCTTTGAATAAATATTCGACGGCAACTTCAGACGTTAACGGGGTAGACACCGTTTTTCCTGCCGCCATCAGTGGTGCATTGATCTCGCAGGCGTGTTGACGGGCGGAAATGAACGCTTGGGTCCATCCTCGGTCAATGACTTCTTCTTCTTCGAAATAACAGAACAAGAATCTTTATTTGGATATTTGCAATTTATTCATAAGAGACAATATTTTCCCACATGTACATAATACCATGCAAGCCACCCCAATGATGTGTGGCAGGGGATGAGTTATCACCAACATGCACTACATCATACCCTAATAAGGTTAATGAAACTACGGCCATTAATGCATTAGCAAAAACCTGCAAATTATTTTCATGAGGTAATAGTTCACCAACTCGCACTACGCTCCAATCATGCTACACATATTAGAGGAACTATTTGTATAAATTCATTTAGCAACTACATAAATGCACAGAAATATTAAAGTTATACAGGAAAAATGCAAGAGGTTCTATTAATACTACGCAGCAGATTTAGAAATAAGCTTTAATGAGCAAATTAAATAATTATCTACACTATATATCGACAAACCTAATTAAAAATCTCATTGTCAACTATTTATGTATCTTATCTTACGCAGGAAAATGACTATTTCAACCTGTCCGTTCTGCAGTCTTATTTCCTAATTTTATTCTCTTGATATAATGTACCGTAGTATACACTATACAGGGTTTCGTAAAATGTAATTGACGTCGTCAGGAAATAGATCGGCTTAAAATTTACATTAAACATTAAGTCTAAATTTTAACCGACAGTCTGAAAGCGAATCCCATCCCTGCTGTTGCAGAAGGCTTGCAACACTAACGATATTATCATAACGGCCTTTAACGTATCTTGCCGATTTTCGCTTCACGCGCTCTAACTCTAACGCGCTCTAACAAGTCTACCTCTTGAGAATCCTAAATAATCGCAGCGTAATCCAAGTAGGGTCTAGCAAGGGAGAAGTAGCTAATTTCTCCAGCTTTATCGTCGCATTTCCCCAGTACTCTTTCAATATGTCCCAGTTTACGCTTTAAGTGTTGCGACTATCATGTGTAGCAGGGCAAGGGCCTAGCCACGTTGAAACACCGGTTCCTATCAGAACACCGAAGTTAAGCAACGTTGGGCCCGGACGGTGGTTGGATGGGTGACCCTCCTCCATACCTTAACCAGGCATGGATGGAGAGATGATACTCCCTCCATACCTATACCGGCAGGCCTGAGAGGCCAGGCCAGGCCAAACCGGGCCGGTTGGAGGGAGGACATCCTCTATACCTGGTACTGGGGTGAGGCAGGGGGAGGCCAATCCTCCATACCTCTACCGAGGTGCTCTTGTCCCCTGTCTGCAAGTGGCAGACAGGCATGGGGTTGGCACAATGGACCAAGAAATGTCTAAGTGCCCGGGCTCCTGACGAAGGCCTCCCCAACAGCAATCTAATCTATCATGTGTAGCAAATATATTTGTGTCATTTGTTTCTAGAATACCGTTTGTTTTTTAGTGATAGTGAATAGCTGAAGTAATTTTCTGAGGTTAAGTTATTTGTGGATGTGATAATTAAGGAACAGTTGAGGGGCGGAGAGAAACGTGGCATCGGCATTGTCCTACGTGTCACGAGAGTCAAGTGTGGAACCAATTTTTTTACATTGAACGTAGTAGGTACTGCTCTTGGAGTACTCTCCCCGTGGAATCCAAAAAGGGATTAGTAATCCACCGAAAAAAAAACTTATTCCCCTGTCATTATTCCAATCCGGACCCTTCTTCGTGTGAAGCTGGTACTCTACCCTTGTGAAGGCTTCTGCGGCTTGATGCATTTTAAAATGTAGGTGTTCCGGGTTTTCCTCCGCGTAGGTCCATCGTGCTGGGACTACAGTTACGCCGGCGTTCGACCAATCACAACGGACCGAACCCCAACTGATGATGTATTTACAGCGGACAAAAACCACTGCAACGACGGCGAAGCTGTAGTCCCTGCACAATGGTCCTATGCGGAGGAAAACCCGAGAGACCTACGTCTTCAAGTACTCTAGCCTACACACCTGGAAAATACAAAAAAAATCGTCATAAAAAGGATATATACATGGCTCGAAAGGTGGGTTGGGGACCAAAGATACACGCAAAAGAACATACGTTACAAAAGTACTAAACGCAAGAAACGTGTTCCCTTAGTTATTATAAAGAAATATCTATTTGGAGTATGCTATGAACTAGGTGAAAAGGGCACAATAATTTGACAGGTGGAAAATGTGGCGAGTTCTCTCTGACCTGCTGCGGGGAACAATTCCCCTTGAATATTTCGTCGAAATGAAGAAAACACTACAATTGACATAACTGAAAGGTAAATTTGAAAAATGCAGAACTTGTTTACTATATTCGGCATTTAACTGAACTATCAAAATTTAAACGCTCAAATGAGCCTGCTGACGGTTTACTCGGGCACGTGCGAATTCCTGCTTGTTGGTTTCCCACAACTCGTGCGGTCACGCGACACATTTCGTATTCGCTCTACTCGTCCACTGTGTGAAATAGATGGTGTGGTAGATATTTTGCCGGGGCTGGAAAGGCAATATTCCACACCCATACTCTCTAAAGTATTTCTAATCCTTTGCTGCAGCTATTTTTTGGGTTAGTATTTTTAATAACGTCGGCAATGCATATTAGCATGAAGCTCCAATAACACAGGGAAGGGCAAGGAATTCCGATTACCATTAGAAAAAATGTCACGGCGCAATCACTATATGCATTAATGACGGCGCAACCTCATATGTGTAGAGGTAAGCGTACTAGCAATTGCTTTGTCGGCAAGTGCTAACAGATTTCATTGATTTTGACGAGCTGAAGCAAAAAAATTAGATAAAGGTACGAATTTTCGTAACCGAAAATGCGTTTGAATAACAATTTATCGATGGAAATAAGCCCTGTAACTAAACTCAAGATATCGATTACATTTTAGCCACTCTGATACTCGAGAGCTTGTTGTTCATGTTTATAGTCAAAGACGTAACAACCTGGTGGTATAACTCGAGCGCTGTAAGCGAAGCTGAAAATATCTCTATCGGTGAAATTCCGATCAACTGGAAAATTTTAATAATATGAGCAATAGAATTGCTGGATAAAAAGGACCTGAATATATATAGGAGCCTCATAATATGCCTGTTATTGCCTGTATGCCAAGAAATGAACTTTTTTGACCGTTTGTTTGTTGGAATTTGTTGATAACATATTTTACTCATTATACTCGCATGAATTATGTACCATTTCGATATATTACTTCGTTTTTTCATACTAGCTAAAAGTCACGTTGCGGTGATTTATAGTTTTGATGCAAGCTATAGTTAAATAATGCGCATGATCGCTGTTCTATGCCAAAGCAAATACATTCTAACTTTAGTAGTGATAGACATTGTACCTTTACTGATGGAAAAGTGAAAATATTACTTGGCAATTCTACACATATTTATTAAAAAACGACCGCTGCATATTTAGGTTAATTCATATAGGTAAAGGAAACGTAGATAATGTGCAGCATGATCCAACGTTATTTTGTGATCATCAGAAAGAAGTAAGTATCCAATTGGGTGCTAAAATTTTAGATAGCAGAAAAGCTTTCCACAATGTCCCTCAGTATAAATTGGTTGAATCAGTTACAAAATACCGTGGAGTTATTAAGAAAGTGCTTGGGGTCAGCTGCTTCAAAAAATATTAATATTATACGATATGATATCCTTAGCGGTAAATTTGAGATCAGGAATGCCTCAAGGAAGGGTTGTAGAGTCTTTTCTAGTTTTTATTTACGTTGACGACTTCTGCGTAGGCAGTAACAGTAGATTGCTTTTTGATGCTATATAAATAAATAAAGTTGATAAAATTGGCGGCTCCAACCCGGTGTATTTTATTTATTTTTTCATAGACCTAAAACTAGAAGCCATAATTATTTTTTATTATTTCCCGGGACGAAACCCCCGGTCCCCCCTCCCCCCCGCGTGCCCCAAGCCAGTGGTCCCCCCCGAACCTCTGGTCTGGAGTCGCCCCTGGTTGATAAGACCAAATGGTGGTGATTTACCCTCACGCGATTTGAGCATTATGAAGTGATAAATTTTGAGTAAAGATTCAAGCTATGAAGTTCTGAGGTAAAATATTTATACATCAACGGAATACACTTAATTGAATCAAATCGAATCATATACATAGGAGCATTGAGCCTTTCCTTGGATGCACGGGTTGGAAGAACATGCAATTCAGCTAAAAACAATGGCTTCACCAAAGGACTGATAGGTTAGTGCAATGGAATATCCTTAGGTGTTGCTTTACAAAAGTCAAGCAAAAAGTTTGCAGCAGGTCTAAGGGAATCATCGAGGAGTGAGTAAATGAAGAAGTTGAGTCCATAGAATGTATCCTATATTTGCAAATAAATGATGTAAATATTTGCGTTTAAAACAAGAAATTAGGTTGGGACGCTCCTCCCGTACGATGTCAGAACAGATGGATAATGTAGAATAATTGGATGAATAAAGGGGTGTAGATACAGAGAATAATAGATTGAAATATTCATTTTCCATTTCAAGGGTCAGCTTAACAATGCTAAGCACCTCACAAATTCAGATGGAAAAATGGAACTGAAATATCTCTTAATTTGTTTATAAAACATGTGAAATTAAAGGCTGGTGTCTATACACCTTCTTGCCACAAACCAAGGTGGCTGGAAAACCCGTTTATAGGACAGTAATAATTTAAGATTCTACTCTACTGCAGCGGCTTATAAGATACGATGTGATGTCTCCACTTCATGAAAGCCGCAGTTGAAATCTCGTTGTTAAGAAGATAATATATGAACCCCCCTTTTCACCACAATTCACAAATTACCGATCAAATGAGTGAAGTAACTTTTGACTACATTAGGTGTACTCTATGTTGTGCTATCGTTTGAACCAATCTCCATTTTAGTGTCTTTATTTGTTTTCCGGAGTCACTATGAATAATATCGTATAAACCCATCAGGGAGAAACGGACTTTCTGAGAACCTCTAAATGACTGCATTATTTGTTTCAAAGGTTCAAAATGTAAAAATGAAAATTTGAGTTAGTAAATTTGACGTATATAGTGTTATATTTATAATTAGGAAGTGGTAGTATGCCGGCTAATTCGCTTACATAGTCTGCTACTTTCGGACGGCCATTAGTGCGCAAATGAATACGTGGGTCATCCATCTGAATTTGAGTCGAGCCCAACGTTGCTTTACTTTACTTTAAAAAATGAAAGGAACCGTTGTTTCCATCGTAACAGACCGCTGGAGTAAGAATGAAGCGTAAATGAAGGACGTCAATAACTCTGAAATCGTTCTCAGGATTGGATATTCAAATTTCTATTTAGTATTTAATGCAGTGTGATTATAACAGCATTTTATGGACTATATATTGTGAGGAAAATAATTCTTAGTAAAAATGAAGAAATCATTGGCGCCTTAGAGCTTTCGTAAGTTTTTTGTTTTATAAACAAGATGACGTAATTCACGGGCATAATCGTCTGTCATCAGTGGAAAAGCTGTGAAATTGAATTCGTTATGAATGCCCTGCAGCTTGTGAAGGTTTTTATGGGTGCGTGATTCTATAATCTTTAGTTTGGCTTCAGCCATTCCCGGTACTTCTGCTTACTACCAAGATTCTAATTGATTCACGTATGTCAACTCCCGATGTTCGCGGCTGAAGAAATCGCCGGCTAATCCAAAGGACATCTACGTTGCCGGGAGTGAACGTGATGATGCTGTCTACTAAATGTAAGTATTTTTATTGCTATTTTATTTGTTCTCTTTAGAGTCTAATGGAAACCTCTTGAGGAATTCCAGTTGCTGCATAATCAAGCATCGATTATTCTGATTGTGAGACACGAATTACCTTTATGTCATGCTGCATGCATGTAATGACTAATGCTTCACAACTCGTGTGGTAGTGTTAAGACTGCCCTAGAGAGGACTCTGTAGGAATAAAGCCTGACGTTCGTAGGGCTGTGGGCCAAGGTAACTAATGGAATTGTTCTTAAATTAGTTACGGGCTGTAGGCTAATCAGTTGTTTGTTTATACTTATTCAAAGATAATGGTCGAGAAATATTTTGTCCAACGCTAATTTGTCATTATCTTTTTGTTTCCCTCTGGATAATTGATTTGTACGTGGGAAATTATTATTTATAAGTCTAAATTGTCACTGTTATGGAATAATTTACGTGATACTTGCCGTGTGTTGCACGGAAGGTACTATCTGTATTTAATAATATAGTTTGGCGTTTCAATTAACATATATGTCAAAACATATCAGTGCTGTCAAATAGAACTTATATATTGAGACGACGGTCATGTCTTATCGCCGAAAATGTGCCGAGAAAAGTGTAATATGCTTGAACGTCTATATTGAACTGACTGAAGATCAAAGAGTGTGACCTTAGTCTCACAAATTTAGTACGGGCGGTATATTATAATTTAAGTAGATAAATATAGTGTGAATCCTCATAATTTCTCACTCATTTTTATAAAGAATTTTATGGATGTAAACAAGTGAATTTGCTTGGAGCTGCAAAGTGCAGGTATTTCATTAGATGATTTCCCGTCTATTTACCTTAATAACTGCTGCTAGTTTTTTACATTACCTATATGTAATTATGTCTAGCAATGTCGTGTATTTCCTGATGATCTCCAAGCTATGAGTGTTGTACCAACACAATTGAGGTTACACTTTAACACTGTGCCGTTTCCTCACTATCACCAATATAGTGCCATAGTATATATTTCTAAGGATTTCTCAGGTAGAAGCCGATATAATAGTGTTTGCATGAATAGGATATTGACTCAAAATCTATTCTATATGGTAAATTGTGTATCTATAACGTTATATATTCAAATTGTGGTAAATTTCCTGTGTCCTCTGTCAGAGTCTCATCAAGATGTGTAAAATCGATTGGAAACTTTCACCCGGGCATAAGACTAAAAATCAGAAAATAATTACTTAAATAAAAATAAAATTAATATACCACGTTTTTAAAATGGACTAAAAGTATCAAATAATTTTCCCTGGGCCCTTCTAAATTGTTGAGGGTGAATTTTTAGTGGCTATGGAGATATTTGTATGACTTGAAGAGAATAACGTGGGGCGCAGGCAGTAGATAATAGAAGTAGATAATCCGGATGAATTCAAAACCAATTTCAGTGCATTGCAAATTATATTAATTGTGGGAGTTTGTTCAGCGACACCTGGTCCCAAGCCTGGTCCCTTTACTCCTAAATTATCATGGGTTGCCTGCGCCCCACGTTTTTCTCTTCAAGTCTTACAAATATCTCCATAGCCACTAAAAATTCACCCTCAACAATTTAGAAGGGCCCAGTGAAAATTATTTGATACTTTTTAGTCCGTTTTGAAAACGTAGTATATTAAAAAAATTATTTAATTAATTATTTCTAATACACCAATAGTCGTAGCTTCATTAAATTTATTAGGGTACAGTGTAGTGCATGTTGGTGATAACTCACCCCCTTCCACACTCCTTATGGTGGCTTTGCAGGGTATTATGTGGATGTAACGCTCTTAAGGGTGCGCTATTGTCCCCAATTTACTGCCGCTCTTGTGTTTTTTCTGGTGCTTTATATCTCCCACCTATACTTTTAGGTATTCTATATTTCTCGAAGGGGTGAATGGGATACATATATTGGAAAAAGAGAAAAAGATCTCTCACGTATCTCTGCCTACCACGTACCTACATCATTGACCATGCTTTAAACTGACAGGAGTTATAGAATTGTAGTAGCAGAAGTTGGGGCTATTTGGAAGTTTTGGATGCTTTCTTTCGCCTGAAGCTGCATAGTGGTGGATTCCCTATATTATTTCGATCGAAGTTTTTGCGTCAATCATCTCATGCTATTATTTTGAAGGTAATCTATCGGTAAAGGTAGGTTTAATTGGAGGTCAGTAAAAATCCTCTGGATATTTACAAATGGAGGCCCCTATTTACCCATAATATTTCTTTCTTCATCTCCGCGTGCGTCCTACCCTTCCTCAACCCGCCCATAAAACCCCTATCTGCCTCTTCTTCAGGTTGCTCAACATCCTTCCCTCTGCCACAGCCTTAAGGTGGCTGGAGCGATTTTTGTTAAAATACAGATTTGAGTGAAACTTTGCATACGTGTCCTTATTTGTAATATCTATCGATAAAAGTGAAAAAAACTGTATGCTACCGATTTGGTTTCCTGGCAATTCAATGATATTTTAACAAGTACTCTTATGGCACACGGCATATATTGTGAAAAAAATCGATTACGTATATACAGATTATCTCTTAAATGCGAAATAAGAAGTTTCATATTATTATAATTGCTACTAAGAAATATTAAGGTATCATTCCGAGTAAAAATAGCGTATTTAGATATGATTTTCTCGTAAATTTCGAATTTCGCGCCGAAAATCCAAGTCAAAACAATACTTTAATTGAAGCAAATTTTTTAAATGTAACACTTGCATCATATTCACTACTGCATTTATGGTTATTTCCAACGTATAAACTTGTACTTGAGTGAAATGTGGTCCAAGAATATTTTTTTTTTACTTACTTGAAAAATTATTAGAATGTACCTTCAACGATTCACGATTACCGCTCCAGCCACCTTAAGTGAAGCGTTCGTATTACCAAGGTCGACATTCTTTCTGCTCTACACTTCATTGATATTTCACTCTAATTGTAAGATGTACCTCTCAGTGACTTCCATGGATTGATAAATCAGTTCGAATTTTCCCCCCATGATTGAGGAAATACTAAACTCGAAGTCAGTCATTCCTTGCGCCTTTTTTTTCTACGAGACTGCGCTTTGAACTATTAAATCAGATAAGATATCCCCTGAAACGCACAAAAAACTCTGTTTGTGTTTTTGGCGATTTCTTACCACATACGTACTCCTTATTTAATCGATTGAAAGAGTGGATCCCTTTTTCTTTGGCAAACAGTTGCCAATACAGATGGCGCTTTCTGAGCTCTTATTTATATAAGTTTTAAATCATGGGCTGGGCAGGGGCTCTCGCTATATATAACCATTATCTTTTCTGTCATCGTTGCCTCATCTCTCTTACATTGATACGGCGTATTTGGATAAGCAATGGCTTATGTTACGCTGTTTACATCCTTGTTCGTAGCGGGAGCGTAAATAAAACTCTGCGATTTCAATTATTTCAAGGCGATTTCGATCGTAATTGGACGTATTTTTTTGCTGAGAAAAAAATTCCATTTGTTTCAATCCACCAAATGTAGCAAGTGAAGTCAGCCTTGGAATTTTGGGGATTGGGTTTGTTGTGATTGTTACATTGCTGGCTTCATATCCCGAGGAACCGAGTACGAAACGCGATGGTGGGGTAGATTATTCAGTGGTGTCCCGATCTTAATCGCGGCTTCAATCACAGTCATCCCATCGGTCAGATGAGACGTTTAACTGTCAATACTTCGGCATCTTTCGCTTATCGTAGGCAAATGCCGACGCTGGGTTTCTCTCCACCCCTCCTCCATCTACCTCCATAAAAGGTTAAGCGTACGTACGTATGATTCAGTTGCTAGGCATAGTGATTGAGATGTGCGCCAATAGATGGTAAGCAAGCTGCCATATACGTTCTCCACTAACTGGCACATGGCGCCGGCGTATGCAATTTTCTAAGTACACGTACTATTTAAAAAAATAAGAATTAATTGTAAATAATTCTCACGAACTGTAAATGATATTTTAAACTTATTTTTATTTTTATTTATTGATAAATAAACCACGCAATAATTTATATTTTATTATTTATCTTTTTCATTACTTTTTGGCTATTTCGCCGATATTTTAGCCTGTTTCAGAAGGCTTTCCAATTAGTTTCCCAAATAATTCTACCAGTACCAATCTTCCTCCCACCTGTCTTCGTTGTTGCAAATAACTTCTTTTGGCGAACGCCACCTACAAGTAACCCACCGATATTAGAATTACGTTTTTTAGGGGCATATATATACAATTGATTCTGTTTTAAAATTCTTTATATAATGTTGATTTAAAGAAAATTAAAAATTCTCATAATCATGATGAGTTTGGTTAGCACTTATCCACATACGGAGCATTGAAAGCCACGATTAGTTTCAATTCTATACATAATTTTAGTTAGCACTTGAAAATAACGTTAAGAATCAAAGAAAGTCATGAAATCAAATATTTCTTACCTTGCTCATAACCACTAACGTTTCATTCGTCGTTACGGAACAGTTTTACTCTAACAACAATGATACAACAATCTCACCAGTGTCTAATCAAGTATGGAAGTAGAAAAGCATTCCTAAAGTATCATTGGATAAATACCTGTAAATGAGTTAGTTAAGTGTACCTTTATGGAAAATCTTTTTAAAGGCTTTATAGTTTATGCTAGGAGTTATAAAATCAAGAGTCCATTGAAAAACACAATCGATTGGTTTTTCAATATAACGAATCTCCTTTGAAAATTTTACCTCGAATAAATACTCTAATTTTTACAGTTTCCGTGTCCATGTATGTTACGTAAGAGTGATAGCCGAAAAACAGTGAATATATTAAGAGTTTCCCGGCGAATATGATGCAGAAAGGTTTCTCGGGTGTTCCACCAGGTAAGAAGCTCCATAATTTCGGACGTTTCAAATAACGACTTGTTCCTCATCTTTAGAAGCTCTGAAGATGAAGAGAAAGTCGTTATTCGAAATATCGGCAAATATGGAGCGTCTTACCCGGTGGAACACCCGAGAAACCTATCTGCAGTGAATGTATTGTTGGATCATTGGAGCTTGCCAGCTAATGTGCGGATGTGTATAGAGCTCGAAGTATGGGGGAAAAAATCACCCGGGAGAAACCGGCGGGGAATGAGTTGGACGCAACCTCATCGAGTAAAATCTA